>OX638300.1:15133816-17846459 GCA_951812265.1 Taphrorychus bicolor
AAAACTGTACATCGTTTTGTGGTAAGTCATTGTCACCCTCAGATTCCCTCCTTTTCTTACGTTTCTTACCCTTTTGGCCCCTCTTCTTAACCTAACACCATATTGCATCGTAGGTTTCACTTTTGACGCTCTTTTGCTTTGAGTTACCGACTTTATTCTTTAATTTAATCATCCCTCAATACGTTTATGTTTCAACATTTTATTTCATACTTGTAGTAATCTTTATATAATTTTTTTTCCATGTATTCCTTTATACCATTCCTTCCTGCTATTGTAAAAATTTTATCTTTAAACTAAGTATTCCATATGTTGTAGTAATCTGATGAAGGCACCAATTTGTGTCGAAACGTCATTAAACAAAGAAGTTAGAAGCACCCGCTGTAACTTATTTTAATCAGACAAAAGGACCAGAACCCAAGATAACAATCAACTATCTTTATAATAGGCTAAAGGGAGGCCAGAGCTCTTCAATAAGTAATCTAATATTTTTCTTAAATATTGACATATAAAATGGTTTCAATTTTAATACATCAAAATGACTTTAGGGTCATTTTGTATGTCAGGGGCAGAGAAAATTAGGAGCAGAGCTATGAAGGCACCTATTAATATGGACAAATATTTTTCAATTTTTAACAAAGGGAGTAACCAACATTTTAAATTTGTTTGTTAATTCTTGTTAAAAAAAAAGGTATATAGCATGAACTGAAAAGTTTGTGAAAAATGGAGATTAAGGCACTCATTAAAGCACTCATGTATGCAGGCATGTCTCTGTATGGTTGTAGAGATGGTTGTCCATACCATTTCCTATTTTAGGCACCTTTGTAGTGTATCTGCCTTAGTTTTAAAGATAGAGGGTTGCCTCTTTTGGGACAGCTACTTTGTGGAATTAAAGCTGGAGACAACAGAATTTTTATAGCCCTTTTGGTTTTTGAGATACAAATAAATAAATAAATAGAATCTTTATTTAGCAGTTGGCTAATAAGTTTTCAAAACCATACTAAAACTATCTTAAGTTAATTAAGTACGAAATAGTCTGTGTCTTGAATAATCCTAAACTTGTTACATTTTTATATGATCAGGCAAGGCGTTATACATATTTAGCACTTCATAAAAGAGGGTTTTCTGCAATGATGTATATCTCACCGCCGCGCCGCCCATATATTTTAATTATCTTTATTGCGCATATCATAGTGATGGAAATTATATCTTTTTTCAATAAAGCTATGTAATAAAGCAAAAGATTGTGACATAAGTTTATGTTTTATTTTATATATTAATATTAAATAAGAATGTTTTATTATTTCATCTACTGACAGCCAATTCAATGTAGACAACATACCCCTAATTCGAGTATATTTATTACAATTTAATAAAATTCTCACTGCTTTATTTTGCTGCACTTGAAGCCTGTCCAAAGTTTCTTGGGTGCATGAAACCAAAACTAAAGAACAATAATTAAAATGAGGCCATATAATAGTCTTGTAGATTAGCATCTTAGCCCACTGGGATGAGCACAAAGATATGCTTTTCTTACATAGATAATCAATATGAACAGAAAACTTCAACTGAGGATCCAAATATTTAATCTCAATAACAAAGTCTATTGAGGTATTATTAATTTTGAGATGTTTTCCTAGGCATAAGAATTTTTTACCGCTTGATTTTGTGCTGACAACTTTTATTTAAAGTGTCAATCATTGTATCAAAATTTTGTCCAGACACAGATATGAGCGTGTCATTAGCAAATAAATTTACAAATGATTGATCTAAAGTGCGATAAATATCATTAACATAGATTATAAATAATAAAGGGCCTAAAACACTGCCCTGTGGTACACCAATATTGCATTTGATCTCAGAAGACACTATGTTATTGATCTTCGTGCGCTGATGTCTGCCTGTTAAGTAATTTTTTTACCACTCTAATGCACTGCTCTCGATTCCATATGTAGATAGCTTTTTTTATAAATATATCACGATTTATAGTCTCAAACGCTCGTTTCAAATCCACAAATACCGATAATATAAGTTTGTCACTATTAATGTCTTTCCTCCATGTGGCACACACATATTGCAGGGCAGATGCACAGGAGTGACTAGTCCTGAATCCCGACTGTCCTATGTACAATAAGTTATTATTTTCAAAATAGTCTCTCAGTTGATCACAAACAATTGTTTCTAATATTTTGTCTAACCCAGGCAGCAGGTTTATTGGGCGAAACTCATCTGCAGTTTTTGGACAGGCTACTTTTGGTATAGGAACAATAGTGCTAGTCTTTAAATATGAAGGGAACTGAGCCTTTGACTCAATAACCGGAAATAGTTCTTTTAGCAGCCTGATGTTCAGGAATTCGTCACTGGTGCTTTTATTCTTGAGACCCGTTACTATTTTTCTAAGCTCAGATAGAGTCAACGTCAGAAACTGCGACAGCTGATCTTCCGACGCTAGAGCCTGCGGGTAAATCCAATGTCTGTCCTCAATTGACTCTGCAATCTCTCTTAAACTGTCAGCGAAATACTTGTTGAATTTTTCTTCTGTGGTACCATGATAAGAACCAAAGTTTATATTTCTGAAATCTGTCGCTCGATTAGAACGAATCATATCTTTTATTGTTCTCCACATTCTTTTTGAAACGCCAGAATTTTTATTAATATTTTGCTCATACAAAGGGGATCTTGCCTTACATATCAGGGATACAAATCAATTAGGTTTTGGTGGTACTGTTCCCAGTCTTTTCCTTGTCTTATCAGATGAAACCTTTTGTATGCTTGGTCCCTATCTTTTTGAGCTCTATTAAGGTCACCACCTATCCAGGGATATTTTTTGGGCATTATTCTCTTCAAGGGTGCAAACTTGTCTATAGTTGTCTGAATGTTAGTCATAAACTCTTTACAGAGTACATTTACATCCGTATTAGTGTAGTTCCAATTTACTTCGATCAGGGCATTTAGAATGTCCCAAATAATGTCCTCAGTCATATTTCGGTTATACACGTTAGTCTGGTCCAATATTTTGTTGCCCTGAAAAAACAATTTTGCACTGATAATTTCATGATCACTAACCATTGGAAAGTCCCTTGTTACTTCTTCCGCGTTAAAATAATTTGTTATTATGCAATCTATCAGGGTAGATGAAATATTAGTAATTCGTGTAGCACTAGTTACTTTTTGGGTAAACCCAGTCCTCTGAATAACACGTTTTAATTTATCTGTGTCACTACAGCAGTTCAACCAATTTATATTAAGATCCCCCATAACTACAACTTTTACATGTTGAATATTATCGTCATTTAGTTTTTTCTCTAAATAATTTAAAATAAACGAAGAAGAGGCGTTTGGGGATTTGTGTACCGCTCCCACAGACTCCTATCGGGCTCTCAGTTCAATAAACACTGACCAGTAGTTATAATCCAGAGCATCATTTGATATCAGTTTGGTGTTTAAAAAAGCTTTAACATAGATGTTAACTCCACCTGTGTGGCGACTGTTTGAATAACATACATTTGATTTGTAACCTGGGGCGCAAACTTCAGTATCTGCCACTTCCCGCGTGATATGAGTTTCAGTCACACATACAATCCATGGTTCACGTTCCCGAAGTAAATTACTAAACTCTCAGGGTGAATTTAATAATTGCAAAGTTTGAAAATTTGTTTTTTCTTGATAAAATGTAAAAGTTTGCCTACTATACAAGTCAAAACATGGAATGTTTTAGCACATTGACCCATTGGATCATTATTACAGCCCATATGCATGGTTACCAAATCCAACCAAATATCCTTATATTTATTATTATTAGAAAGTTAGAAGAAATTTATTATTATTGGAAGTTATCCTTATAAGAAACCACCCATACCAACATCCAGTAAGTTCCAAGAGATGCTGGATGTTGTACACAGCTGGTGTTGAAAGGAAAACCTAGCAATAAATCTTAGGAAAACGGTGATTGTGCCATTTACCCGAAGGAAGAGGCTGGACTTCTTTGAAAGCGCAATCCTTGTTCGGGACGACAATCGATTCGTTGAGGGTCTGGGCATAACGAGTAACAACTAGTGGAGCTAGCAGGGGCAAACCTTGTTGGTAACACTTCGAGTAAGCCACAATAGAGCTCAGGTCGCGGTGGAGGACTGTATAAGTCCACTCACAATGAATACAATACCATACCAAATTAATATTACTTTTTGAGAAATCAACGCTGGCTTCTCTCCACCTAGGGCAATCTCTCTCGAAATTTCCGTACTATCGCTATTAATGTTTACCAATGAAGTATTTTTTGGATCATTGTGATTATTGTTAATGAGCAAACCAGAGTTTGTTTTATAAACTAGAGGAGGGAAAAGAAAATAGAGGACGTTGAGGATGTTCATTTGAAAACGTCGACTAGTTGGTTGTGAAATGTCAAAAGGGAAGGATGAAGAAACAAAAGTCCATTTACTTTCATTATGTCATTCCTCTGTGTCAAAAATGCATAGCTTCCTAAACGACGTTTACTAAGGGAAATCTCATAGTTTTGATGAACCATCTTATTATACTTCTGTAAATTTGGGCAATTTCTAGCGCATATAATTTGAAATTGATGCAGTTAGGGCAACTCACTGAGAATATTTCAACGATGTATTAAATGCATTAAAACAATTATTGTTTTAATGGTTGGCACGTAGGCTTCTGGATTCTTGGACCCTTGTGATTGTATGGTTGGTTGTTATCTTGGGTTCTGGTCCTTTTGTCTGATTAAAATAAGTTACAGCGGGTGCTTCTAATTGTTTTGTTTTACAATAATTGTTATTGTTCTCTTGTTTTTTGGCCTCCAAATACAGTCACTTGTGTATGCATGTTAAAATGACACTTTTGTAAATAAAGTCCTTTCACAGTTAATAATTTGACCCATAGATCTTAAGGTCCAAATTATGAATATGCAGTCAGCTTTGACAGCCTGCTAATTTCCATTGAAATACTGAATTGCATTAAACTGAATGCTGAAATACTGAATGTCTTGTTATTTGTTAGATTCTTGGTTTATATATCTATCGAGATATCTATAGTAAGCTCATACCAAAGTAGCTAGTACTATCAGAATTTTAACCTAAAACATTGACTCAGCCTTTTGTGAAACACAAAGTTTTCCCATTTTGGGTGTTAGTTCAGTATATCTACGACAACTCTGCCATAGATGCCTGCTGTGATTTATCCATCCATAAAAGCCAAGAGCTACTGGAACTACCCACTTTTAAGTTTGATTTGTAGAACATCTTGTAACTCTTTCAGTCTTTCAAAACGGTTTTTGTAACGTTTCATCACGTTTGACAGAATCCCGGATGAATCTTGAAGAATCTCCTATACTTTTCTGAGTAAACATTAAACTTCTGCATAAGAGATAAACTCGTTACAAAATGGACCTCAGGATTGATAGTCTAAAACTTTTCTTTATGTTTCACACTCTATAATTAACTGTCTATTTGAGGTCTGCCAGAACTTGATCAGCTTCTTCAATAATATATTGAACGCAACTAAAATTGCATATTAGGGATTAGAAGTCAATTTTTATCGTTCTGAAGCACAAGCCTTGAGAAAATAAAAAAAAATCTAAATTTAAAACTAAAACTAAAACAATATTGCATTAAGATGTTGAGTATTTTACGTATGATCCTTTTTTACTCTCTAATATGCTACGTAAGTAATTGCTTGATATATCTAAAGCAGATAAACCAAAACGTGGTGAATTCAATAAAATAATAAAAAATACTTAAACGATGAATTGCTGTACGTTCCCACTGAAGTAGCTTTAATGATTAATCCGATATTTATTTTCGTAGAGTGTTATTTGAGGAACAGCACTAAGTGATTAATTGCTTCTAAGAGGTTGACAAATATCACTTACCTATAGCGGTCTTGTGATAAGTAGGTTCTACTTAGTAACTGAAAGATTTTGTCTTCGAAACAAACTCCGGTGCTTATATTTCCTAATAGTTACCTGGTTAAAGTATTTCTTCATATTTCCTAATTTTCTTACAGTTAAATCCAGATGTTAACGTATTTCAACGTAAGTTCGTCAATGAAGTCAGGAGATGCGACGAGATGGAAAGGAAACTCAGATACTTGGAGAAGGAAATCAAGAAAGATGAAATTCCTATGCTGGATACTGGTGAGAATCCTGAGGCACCACAGCCCAGAGAAATGATCGACCTGGAGGTGAATTTTGTAGTTATATAGAAGTAATTCGTGATTTCAAGCCCCATTTGTGTGTTTTAAGGCTACGTTCGAAAAATTGGAAAACGAGCTTCGCGAAGTTAATCAGAATGCTGAAGCGTTGAAAAGGAATTATCTAGAGCTGACAGAGTTGAAACAGATTTTACGTAAGACACAAGTGTTTTTCGATGAGGTAAGTTGTTTTCATAGGAGTTAAATATGTTTTTGGTCACCTAGCATGATTTTTTTAACGACATGGCTAGAGCATATTAGTTTGTCTTAAAAAAGTGCCACTATTTTTTCTTGAGAACTAATAATGCTTCAGCTCCGTTGTTCATGACTATTCCAATTTGTTCTCTTTCAGAATGTCAATGTTCAAATTTGCTCTCAATTTTTATAAATATTCTTTGTCAGTAAGATGCTGTATTTCATCAATGTTCTCTTCATAATTTTAGAATCCACATTAAGCTTTATGCTTTGTAGCCTTTGCTTCCTTACTCTCATAACATTGTTGTATTAGAGTTTTGTATTTATGCCATCTAATGTTCTATTTACTTTAGGATCAATTATCCAACTCTAACACGAATCAGGAAACCCAAACGCAACTTACGCAGCATTTCATATTTTTGTAAGTGGCCAATGGTTTGGTTCTTTTTTTTTTGGTTTTATTCCCCAATCTAACATTGTGTTTCAATACAGCATCTTACTTTGCATGTCTTTGGTTGATTTTTCCCCCTTTTTTCTTTTTCCTGTCGATTTAAATCTACCTTGTAACAATTTAACCAGTAACCCTCTTTAATAACAACCTTTTATTATGGACTGCAGACCAAGCATTATACAGGTGATGTTTCCTAACATATTTTTCTTTGGTGAACACGTTATTATTTTACTAATATAAAATATTTTTGTGGCACCTAAGGTGTTTCAGAGCAGCTGGATTTATGCGTACATATTTGGAATTTTGTAACTTTACCTTTACAGCCTGGTATCACATTGCATTATGTTTTAATTTTTTTTGTTTATTTTAAGTTGGGAGGATTTTTTCTATCCTTTTGTCCTAGTGTTATTTTGGTGATGGGAGTTTAAGTATTAGTTTAGAGATCATACAAATCAAAACTCAACAATAACACTTCTTTTAAGAGAGATAATTTTTAATACAATTACACAATTTTTTTTTTCACACATCCATTATTCTAATTGAATTCTAGGTGTTGGAAAACAACACACTAATCACATAATCGGCTTATGAATGAGGAGTATTATTAAGTAGGCTTCGTGGTCGATGACGTATTTATCGTCCTATAAATGATTGTACTACAGTTTCAAGGTGCAATGAGTCTAAAAAATTGACAAAATATTGAATCTTCCCAAATTACTTTGTGAAGTGCTTTCTCTTACTTGTCAACTTTATACAAAAATAAAAACTAATTATTTTGTGGGTTATGCGAGGATACTACTTCAGCGTGTTGTTAGGTCAACTGAAGTCTTATTAGTACATACAGAATACGATAAGAAGGAGGAATATTGAGTCTGTTACTATTGGGCGTTGGAGACTTACTTATTTCTAACTAAAGATAACTTTTATTATCTTAACGAAGGAACTGATTTTTTGTATGTTTCTGAGTTACTTTGGCTTTTGTGAGCCAAGCAAGCTAAATTTGTTTTCATTAATTTGTTCCAAAGTACATATCCTTAATTATCACCTATCTAACGACATATTTATCCAATGTCGGATGATATATGATATTATAACCACCAATACAAGCATTTTAGTACTTGTGTCATATATTTTTTTTCAATATGGCTTAGATGGTTCTAAAGTCATTGCATACTGTGGATTAAAATAATTTGGATACTGTAATAATTTATAACGGGTTTTCCTATCTAGAACAACATTAACACATTTAACGATAATAAATAATATGAGCTTAAAAGAATGGTGATGGATCGATATTGGAAGGGGGGATTAACTATTGGACAAGTTTTTGTTGTATTAATAATTGTGGTTATTTGTTATATACATATTTACTTACAGTAGATTAGACACGTGAGATGACGTTGGGCGCTGTGTAATCTAAGTAAATTACTTGATGTAATATTTCACCTCTTTAAATATTCCCTGTCATTCTTAATAGCTTGCGGTTCTTAGTATACGTGTACATGTATGCTTATACATTATTTTTCCGAGTAGGTGTTTTACTCTAGATTGTTTGAAGGTAGACCAACAAAAAGTAATGTAATATTTACCAGCTTCTTTATCCCACAAATCGTGTTTTCTTTCAATGAACACCAAAGAGTAAGTTCTCTGTATCGTGTATTTCTACCAAGGACCACATTTTAAGAATAAAACCACAACAAACACGACTATCTGATTCTGTAACCGCATTTTATTTGTTTTAATTTCATGACTAGATGTTGATCGTTTTTAACTTTTTCCGACTCTAACGATTGTTTGTTTCTCAAAGGGTTCTGCCTGTGTTCTTAAATAAAATCATTTGAGTCTCTTCCTGGTTTGAGAGTGCCTTGGGTCAGGAATTTATGTGACGCTCATGATATGAGGTCTTGTTTTAAACAATTTCGACGAGTAGGTTTAATTTATATTGTTTTCTTAAAAGATATTTCCCTATCAACCACTGCCCACTATAGATTTTGACACTGTTGCTGGCCTGAGTACCGATCCACCTAAAAGGATATTAAAATGTTGGCCCTAAATCGACATCCATATACGCCGTTCCTTCCTCATCTACGTACTTAACTTTCTTCACACCCGGCACACCGCTCTCATATCAATTTGGTTTTAGAAGGTGCAAAAGCACAGTTACGGTACTCCATAACTTCGTATCTGATATTATAAAACTTTCGAGGGCCGCTGCTTCAATATCGGTTATCGTTCTATTCTGCTATCGAAGCTTTTGATTGCGTACATCATGGTATCCTGCTGCTCAAGTAAAGGGCATATTACTTTGGGGAGAGTAGCGCTAGAATAGCTCAGAAGTCTACTTGAGAGTCAGTACTTTATCTTATGTATGTAACAGAACTTCCCTTGGTGGACGGGAAATCTCGGTACACTTTTTTTGCCTATGACACCACTTTTCACTCTATCACGGCGTGGACACTTGAGGCTTTGTTGTAGGCTTCTCTGGAGGATGAAGATACTGGCCAAATAATGATTCAATTCGAATGGAATTCTACCGAGTGAAGAAACGACGCAGGAGATGCTGTTTGCGTTGGGGAAAGTCGGGGACTTGTGTTCCGATCCAGATTTCTTAGGGTCCTTATTGAAGCGAGGCCTTTGAGGTGTTAGCCTCAAAGGTAATTAAGGATTTACATTTACTACTTCGTCTTGCGGATAATGTATGCGATACAGTTCTTGGATCAGCATCTTTTTTTACCTCTCATATGCTGTGCTTGTATGGGTCTTGGGTCGGGCACCAAGCGTTTCTTTCGCCTGCAGCGAAGGGCGATTAAGCTGGTCGCATACTGAGCTAGTTGGGTATACTGACCTTACCGTCGATATATGTAAAAAAAAACTTATGGTTTCTAAAAAGCTGTTGAGTTTCACCTCCTGGAAGTCTTGTTCCTATTTCTAGGCTTTTCATAATCCTTAGGCTTATTCCTTTTAAACAGAATTCTGAAAAATGTAAGCCACAGGATGAACTGTTTAGAGTAGGCTGTGTTCAGGTCTTTATAGAAAACTGAACAAAACTTTGATACTTTGAACTGAACACTGAACTAAACTTTGGTACAAAAAGAATTTTTTTTTAAATCAAATACACTTAGAAGGTTTTTTTTTTACGGGACACCCTGTACAGACCCATTTGTCATTTTGAAGATGTTGGCATGTGGGAGGAATGATCTTATAGTTGAATTCTTAGTTACTCATTTTGGTTCAGTATACCTACATTTTTGAATTTATTATAGCCTGAAAATCTTTATTATGTCTAAAAAAAAAAGTTGGAAATATTGAATTTTTGGAATAACTCACGGACACATTATTTCACTTTCTTAAAAAAATTGTTTCAATGATGTCATAGCAAAAATTACAACAAAATGAAACTTAATAATACTATTTTATACCCGTAGATACCTCATGTGTATTGCTTAAGTGCAAACTCAATAGAGCTGCCTTTACCGTATATTGAGACCACCATTGCAGTGGTTCAATTTAATTTAAACGATGTAAAGGCAACTTCAGAAATTAATAATAACGTGTAGGTAGGTTCATTTCAGGGTGTCCCATTATAAACCCCACCCACTTTAACTTTCTTGTTTTTTATTTAAAAAAAAGTTTTATATAGAAGTTGTAACTTTTTAGCGAGAGGTTTGAACACAGCCTATTTTGAGTACCTATACGGTGTGTCTCAAAAATGTTTGACATACCAACTATAAATTTTTAAATCGGGGCCCCTGTAGATATTTTATGGGTTGGATAGAGCAAGTCGAGGCACTTTCAATAATATTTGGTTTGGAAGGTGTATCTTTAATACCTTTGCTAAAAAAAAGGTAAAACATTTTGTTAGTTAGGAGAATTTAGGTAATTTTTTAATTGAGCAGGTGTGATAAGCCCAACATAACAAAACGCGCAATACATAACAAGTAAATAGAAATAACACTCATTATCTACATTGGATTAACAAAACAATAAAAAAATTAATAGAAGAGTATAGATTATGTGTTGAAACAAATGGTGGTCATATCCATCACCTGCCCACATATTACAATCAATTTTCAATTTTTTTGTTAAAAGTCAACGATTTTTTAACATTTTTGGGGGGGTTTATTTCAGCACTAACCTATTATACTATAAACTACTGCGGCGTTAAATGAAGACTCTCAGTAAACACAGAAAAAATATTTTTTGAAATCACTTCATCCCATATAAAAAAAAATTCATTTGGTTTATCTCACTTTTCTGGGACACCCTGTGTACTCCTAATAGACCGCGTTCAAATCTTTCTCGAAAACGCTACAATTTTTGTATAAAACATTTGTCCTCAAATAAAAAAAACACAAAAGTTAAAATCGGTGGCACTTATAACTATAAAATTTTTTTACAGACGAATATTTTATTATTGTTAGATAATATGCAGAATTACGTCCAAAAAAATGCCAAATAAAAGTGAATGAATAATGGTATTGTTCTTTCTGATGATAATAGCACCTAACAATGTTAATTTAACTGACGTTAATGATTAGAGTATTATTGTGTAAATGCTATGGTGTTTACACAATCGTAAACACATTTTCCAAAGAAATTCATCACTAGTGGGAGAGGCTTTTAAAGTAGTAATCGCCTTGAATAGATTGGCTGACGGTTGAGTTGTTAGGTTTGAGTAATTTGACAAAACTACCAAACTGCTTGTTAACCACCTGGAAAAATTTTATTTTCGAATTACTTACATGTGGTCATTTGCTTTCTTGTAGAGGACGATTTCTCTTGAATCCGTTAATAGGCAAACAATGTCATTTTGGGTTGACTATGTGATAATTGTATCAGACCTATTCCAACAGTTCTTGTTTGGTCTAGTCACTTATATTTGCGTTAATTTGTCCGGACTATAAATCATTCCGGTTGTTTTACAATACTATTTTATCTGTGTAGAAATACTATTTTATCTGTGTAGAAATACGCCGCATACAATGTTTAAAACTAAACAGTTTAGAAAATTTTGCGTTAGCATTGGTTTTACATGCCAGTTTTTAACCATGTGAACATTACTTTTATTAACACTATAAGCGCATGTATGCTACTTAACTATTTTGAGAGTTTGAAATATAGATTTTCTACTTCCTTTTTACAATATCAACATTTTTCAACTACTCAATCCTTATTAGAAATTCTATATTCCATTTTCGAAGCTACAAGTCGTCGCATGGGAGGGTGGGGGGCTTAATTCGCATTAATTTTTCCGTTTTCCATTCGCCTGGGGTTGTGTTGGTCTTGTTTTCTTTTGTTTCTTAACCCTCGAACTCGGGGGGCTTTGCAATGTGTCGCCAGGCTGAACACCAGGCCTCTGCCCAGATGGCTGATCCGACACGGGAAGAGGAGCAAGTCACCCTGCTTGGTGAGGAAGGGCTCAGGGCCGGCGGCCAAGCCCTTAAATTAGGGTTAGTGTGTTTACTCGAAATCGGCCTGCGCCCAGGATCAGTTTTTAGGATTGTGACCTAGACAATGACGCGTTTAAACATATATCAATTGTATATAATAAAACAATCGAGTTTGCAAATGTATTGAGGTCAAAAGTTTTTTCGGTCACGCGCTTTCAAATCATGCGCTTAAATTACGCAATTATTTTGTTTTAGTTTTATTTTAAAGCAGGACTTTTTTTTCCTTTGATTAAAATTGCTGCATTTCGATGAAAAAGGAAACTTAGGATCTGAGGCACATACCTAAAAATCGTTGCTGATCCTTGGGTGAAAAGTTTATACAACATTGGCAAAGTTACCAAAGAGCATCACTGATTTTTTTCATGCAGAGGAACACTTTTTTGAACCCTTCGGGCTGTTTATGCAAACTAACCATTTTAATCTATTAATAACCCCGATTTTAATGTTTTTTGCAAACCGCTTCTAACAAATTTCCACAAAGTTAGTTGTTGAAGAGCCAATTTATCTTGTCAATAAAAAAATTATATCTAGTAAGATATAGAAATCTGAGCAAAAAAACCTAGAAATATCACTTCGTTCTATATATACCCGGAATTCCTCGAATTATCTCCTAATGACTTTTAAAATCTCATTGAATCAGTCAAGGTTGAGTGATTGCGGTTGTGTTAATATGCTTGTTACCTTATTGTAAGATTTGTACAAATGCAGTCATAATAGATGTACCACCATCTAAAGAAAAACTTTAAAGGAGTGAAAATTCTAAGTTATGTTGGAATTTTTGATATTTTTGCCATATAATAATTGGGTAATATGGTTGAGATAGCAGTTAGCTACGACTCACAAACTAATTGTTTTAAACTAACGTATGCCCAAATCGTTTGCGACTATATGCAAATTAATTGTCCATTAGTAGTGGCCTATGTGAATGGTTAAGCAAATTCTCTAGATCATCGTTTAAACGTTTTGCTGATCAGTTTACAATTATTATTTGTTGTTGTAATTCATCCTCGTGGCCTACTATTCGATTTTACTGCAGCCATAAAGTTTAAAGTTAGCTTGAAATTTATTGAAAAATATTCCTACGAAGTCCGGGTTTTACCAACATGTTTCTTTACAATCCATTTGTGGTGGAAATTGGGTTCTTAGCATAGTATTTGTAAAACATTTATGACTTCAAATAGGTATATATGTATACATAACGAGTACTTTGTCTCGATTTTATGTGGGTAATTTATTGTTGGATCGTAAACGCTCATTGTCGTGATTCTAAACGTTTCAAGAAACAAAAATCAATTAAGTTGTTAAATGGAAGTAAAATTAGTAACATCTCTATTTACCAGATTAAAATTTCTACCAAAAGGTATTATCACCTTTCTTTATTTTTTGCCGTTTCCTTTATTTTTTTGCTATTATTACTCGGATGGTAGAAATTGACTAGGAGAAGCTTTTAGGACGAGGAACTACACGATTTTTACCATTGTGTCTTAAACTAAAATCGCATAAACAATAATAATTAAGTGAAAAAGTTGAAAAGGTTTATGCAATGTGTCCCACTTAACAATGGGGTATTTCTAAACCGGCGGACATACGAATTGTGATCCTTCTCGGCTCTAAATAAGGTAGATAGAGGTTGTAAAGAAAAATAGAAAAGTAGTCTTCTAATGAAGTTGTTTCTTAAATGAAAAATTATGTCATTTTACATAAATTCTGCAAAATACGAAGAAAAAAGGTACTAATTAATGTAGGTACCAAGTTAAATAAAATAACCCCACAACTTTCTCGTAATTTAACTGACTTCGTACGACATTATGCATTCGAATTTGCGTTAAGTGTAACACAAGCTTCATATCGCTTTCCTATTGCAGGGGCGTAAAAGCGTGTAATACGTTTTTGTCTATAGATATTAGTTGTTTAATCTAAGTGCAAATATCTATCCAACATAAACAAAGCAGCACGCGTATAATAGGAGAATGAAAGCAAACATTTTCGAATTCGAAAGACTAACCTTAGTCGTGGCATTATTATTTTATTTTTACGTAAATGGTCGACGTTCAAAGATCTTGCAACTCTTTAAAACTATCTATCTAAGGTGAGCGGATTTAAACAATGCCAACGTTTCAGTATTTTATTAACAGTTTCAGGAGTGTTTCCTTGCATCACGGGATTTCTTTGAATTACTTAAAATAATAAAGCAGAAATCAGTTTTTAGCTGGTTACTAATAGTACTTGCCGAGTAAAAATTCTTTGAAACTTTTTGTTTCCATTGCCTTATTGTTTCTAGTAATGACTTTCAGCTTTTGCATGTTGACCCAGTTGATACCTATCAGTCAAACATGATCCAATCGTTTAATTCATAAAGCGAGTTTCAAGAAGGCTCAACAAGGTATTGAAATGACAATCGAAACAAATTTTCATTTGTTCAAACCCAATGTTTATTAAGAGTTTTTTTGTGTCTACGTCATGCCCTGCCCAGTCACCATTTTTTCTGATTCTCTCTTCGATTCAGTTACTCTCCCTTGCTTCTAATTTATTTTTTGAAGAACGTGTAAACTAATTTGGTAATAATCCCCGGTTGTACAGGGTGCCCGGAAATGATGCGCAACTAGTTCGGAGGCTGAATGTATCTTAAAAAAACAGGCAAACATCTCCATATAAACCTAGGTACGCAAATGGACCATATGGGAGCTAGAGCCGCTTAAAGGGTGGACCCTGAAGATGGTTTTTTTTTTATCGATATAATTGAAACGGTGTGAGATAACGTCAAAACATTTTGTACTTTCACTCATTTTTTTAAGCCGAATTAGCACATTTTAGCAAAACTTGAGAATTCACTTTTGAAGTGTGTTAACCAGGATATAACTTTTTTATGAATAACTTTTCTAGGAATTTGAATACAATACCTGATATAGCATTGTTTTCTACTTTAAAAAGATGCTAATTAAAACCAATTTTACTCGAAAACGGTGCATTTTTAGGAAGTCTTAAGAGCACTTTTATAATGTAGATAACAAAGCTTTTCCAGCTAATGTACGCAAATTTTAGAAAAATTTGCTAATAAAAATATTAGGGCCGTTATCCTAAGCCGATCTAACAAACTTCTAAGCTGATTTTTTTTTAATTTTCCTTTAAGCGTATCGGGCTCTCTTAGGGTTCATTTGCGGACTTGTTTATATGAGGTTTTTTTAGCCTATTTTTTAGCGTACATTCAGCCTCCGAATTTTTTGCGCCTCATTTTCGGACAACCTGCATATTTAAAGTTGGTGTTTAGTAGTATTTTGTGGTGTGACTTTTATTTTGCTAAACTAGAGGAAATTATACTATTGACTACCTATAGTATAGTAATACCTATAGTAGGTACCAATTATTTTATTTAGATCAATTCAGATCCCTACATGTAGCCATTTTTAGCTAAGCCAGTTGAAAACCCCTGTCAGAATTTACAGGATGGCCCATCAATAAAAATCTATTCCTTCAGTTAAATATGTACATCGAAAATCGCTCAAACACGTCAACTTTAGTTTTTAAGGGGAACGTATTTTTGAGCAGTTTCAACCCTATAATCTGAACTAGGCCAGTTGAAAACCTCTGACAGAATATGCAGGATGGCTCATCAATAAGGATCCATTCATCAGTACAGCTTTGGCTGGTCGACAACATCTCCGTGCTCCGTATATTTCCGGCTTTAAGCCGCTAAATCACGGTCCCCAATTTGTCGACCAGCCAATGCTGTACTGATGAGCTGTACCCGAAACTAGTATGGAAAATGTATTAGAGCGATTTTCAATGTATATGCTCAAGTGGAAGAAAAACACGGGGTGGATCCTTTCCAATGTGCTACCCTGGATAATCAGATAAATGCTAATGACGGAATCACTGACTCCTTACTATGGCAACAGTTTTCTGTAGTGATTTAAAATATGGGTAATTAATTTCCAAATTTTCAGATTTAAGATAAAGATTTATTGTTGACAAGCTTTTTTCTAAGCCTCAATTAGCACCTTATCTTTAGGAGATTGACGTTCTTAACCGATCGAACGCAAGCTCAACCTTAGCAGGACCAACCTGGATGTTATCATGTTGTTCCTGCTTTCCGCAACGTTTTTTATGGTCTTCAAAATCTGTCATTCTCTCGAACTGCCAATTCGGCTCAATGGGCACCGAATTTTGGCGTGGAAACTCGTTTTTGGTTGTTCTTAGGATTATACGCTCCACGCACGTCTTTCGCAGTGGAATGTTCTTATCTTTGGCCTGCTTCTTTAGCAATATCACCATCAGATGTTTCCAGCTCGTTGGAGAGTGCCATAGTTCATGGTGGCGTTTGCTGCAGCTTACAAGTAAGCTGCGCCCTTTCTAGTCGGGTTTTTCAGTACCTTGTTGGAGATACCCTCGTGGGTTTTCAGAGTTCTCCAGACTGTACCGTTAGTGACCGGGTATAGCGGATTCTGCTGACCCATGAAGTTATCCCTTCTCAGATGGCGGACTGTTTTGTTAACGGTCAAAATGTGATGATTACCATCGTCAGAGAGGTGGCCTGAAGCTCTTTTGAAAATGCCAGAAGCCAGACGAACCCGACTCTAGCTCGCTCAGTTTTGCATCCTAATAGGGACCTCGGAGTTAGTACATAATTTTGAAGGATTCTACCAACTTTTCTAGTCATAGATCCAAAAAGCGTGTTTTCTGGTCTAGCGTATTTATCCCTGCTTTCATACCTTATTTTAATTGCAACGTAAATTTCATATTTAATCGCTTAATTTTAAATGAACGCAGATATAGGCTCCATGCTACCAAAATTTTCCACCAAGTGGTGGAGAATCTTAGAATTAGTACGGTCTATAGCAATTACTTTTATTTAACAAAATTGGTGGATAGTGGTTTTTTAAAAAACTACTGGATAAATTGGCCCTTCTTGAAACTGACTTGGTGTTGACTACGTTTTGAATTTATTGTTTAATATTAATATTACTAGGGTGATAAAAAAAGTTAACATGTTTGCAGCACTACGCGTTCATCACCGCTGACAGTGTGAGTTACCGGAAAACATTGAGGCAAGGTTCTTGTGTCTGTGTCGTATATCGGTGATTTATAATCCCTATAAACCCTACCCTTACTGATACATCGCACATTTAGTTAGTTTAAGAAATTTTTGGTGATTCACATTTTAAAAGACAAAATAATTTATATCCAAATTAGATTTGTGATGTGATAGTCAAGGAAGAAAAATAATTCTCTTAATAACACAATAAGCAACTTAGCAAAATTGCTGTTTGTGTTTATATCCTTTTTACTAAGAACATTCTATGAGCCATTCAGTTTTATCGGATGATCTTGGGGTTTATATATAAATAGATAAGTACTTACTCGCATGCCATTGCTGTTAACTATATAGTAATAAATTAATTAAATAATCATGCAATTCGAGGAGGCACTAACAATAATTGCTCGTCTGCAACAGAAGTACCGGCTATGGACCGGATTGTTTGCATGTGGTCTAGGGTATGTCGGTAGCCGGTACGATAATTTCATATTATTTTCCTTTGCTGGTAAGAAAAGGAAATTGCCTATGCGGAATATGAACATGTATACAGACTCATCAGGTGATTATACTATTGTCGTACTTGAACATTTTGAAACTTGATTAGTAATTTTAATTCATTTTTCCACTTGAACGATTACGAATCTATTATATTCGAGGTCTCATTAAACAGATTTTATCGGGTCAAGAGCACTATTTTGCATGGCTATTTATGAAAAAACGGCACCCAGCATGCTTGCTTTTTAAATTTACTGTGCACGTTCTTTTTGTTAAACGCATGTGTGTTGTCTGTGTAAACGCATTTTTGGACTTGTCAATTGTTTACTTGATTATAATTATTGTAGTAACGTTCATGCTAGGTGTTGTTGTATTTTGATTTAGTGTCTGCTTACATATTATAATAAACGTTGCCTGTATTTGCGGTATTTTTAAAACTTTGACTAGCAAAAGTATAAACATTTTCTTACTTGCTATATTTATAAGAAATCTGGCAGACTTTTGAGGGTTTCCAGGCCTCGTTTGCAAAGTAAACAAGAGCGGTAAATTCAGGCAAAAGTGTACAACCGAAAGGCAAGTTTCGTTCGAGCAATATTTTTGGACCGAAAGTCGAGCAATAAAATATTTTATCAAGCCTTTAATCCCGTTTATCACCAGTAAGTAAAGCTGTCGACTGAATTTTCAAACTTTGGGATTACTGTGATGAGAATGATTCATAAGGTGATAAATCTTTATCAAAATAAATGCTAATCTCGATTAGCAGATAAGCGTCTAGGTTTTGTAGGAAATTCCGGATATTCAATTTAACCACTAACATGGTTGATAGGAATTTCCTCTTAGCAGAAAGTGGTTGAAATGTTAGTTTGTTCATCAGATATGTTGATTTATGTCAAAGTAGTTTTTAGAAATAGAAATGGTGGTACAAGTTATATTGAAAATATCATGCTGAAGTTGAATTTAACAAATGAAACAAATTATTGTATTGACATGTGTGTATTGATAACCACTTTATCGTTCAAAATGCTAATGTCAGTGGGAGAGTTAATGAGATGTGAAACCTTGAAACCTGTCTATGAATGACACCAGCATTAGAGAATATAAAATTCTCTTGTAATATTCGCCTAATTGAAACAATATAATTATTTCTCTATTTCGGAGATTTTTACCGTACTTACACTTACTTTCACTGAGTAAGTTTTTATCATTTTATCTCGCCACCTAGTTAAAAGAGCCGATAAAATATTTTTTCTTCAACAGAAATTCAGCTTCAAAAACTTAAAATCATTTTTCTTGGTATCCGGATTTTTTTTCTTTGACAAGAATTTATTGAGGCCTTTAAAGATGCATTTTGCGAATGTTCTATAGTCGAATTCAAGTGTTCTATATGTTATAGGGACGTAAACAGAAAAGTCTGCCTACAGTGCATTTATATGTCGAAACATAAAAACATGCGACCAGATTTGAATGCCACTTCTGCCTAATCACAAAGAGCCGTTTTAGGGCTTTAGGTTATCAAGTTGTAAGCGTCAATGAAATCTTTATATTTAGGGGGCGTTAGCATGCGCCTCTTATGTTTGGTTAGCTTCTAGATTCCTAAGAAGTGAAGTTTATGAAATTGCCAACGTTTCGACTTTTATTGAGGTCTTTGTCAGGGCTATTTGAATCATCTAAGTTTGTCACGTAAAATTTGTCTGAAATTCTACTGTATCCAACTAGAAAACTTACAACAGCAGGAAGACCACACATGAGTGTGTTAAATTCCTATGAAGGATATAATGAATATGATACAACAAAGAACGTGGCAAATTAGAATAAATTGACATAACAGTAGGTTGGAAGAACTGACCAATCCCCAAAACATTGACTGTGTGAAACCTGAACGATTGCCTTTGAACTGGATTATGCAACAATCGTCTATTATGGCCCCAGATGCTGATGCCCAATGCGTTTCACACATTTGTTGGGCTTTAAGCCCCGTTTTCTTCTCTCTGATTCAACATTATGGTTGTGGGGGAGTGCTCGAGAATCCATTTCGCAGCTAGACGAAGTCGATCAAGTGAGGATGCAGATGTTTATAGTATTCCCATTGGCAATGTTGGCAAAATCCACATGGTTGACGGCACTTTGCGTTATAACATGTCTCCCAAGTAATCACATAAATACTACAGTATGCTTTTCTGCGATGAAGACAAAATTATTACTGATGGGAAGACACACTTTTATTAACAGTATTTAGTCTAATATTCTTCAGATGTTGAGAATCAAATTGTTATGATGATGACATGTTAAAATTACCTAGTTCAAAGTGTTCAGCTCGCAACGAAATTTGCCCTCGGCCGTGCGCGCATTTTAGTGTGTAGATTTTGTGAGTGGGGGGCGTGTCACATGGGTTTGCTAATGTGTTGTGTTGTTGAGCAGCACGAGGGGGGCACTAACCCCACTGAATCTATGACCAGAGCCCTCATAAGCGAGGATACTATTGCGAGACAAAGCGGCCCCGTGCAGCTCGGGTACGTATACGTCCTCCACACGTCATTTTGCAAGGTGCAATGGATCATGTATACATACAAATAAACACATAGTTCATGGCTAACACTTTCATTTTCGTCTTCGTTAACATCTAAAGAGATTTTTTTTTTACTGATCAGGCATGTCGATATATTGCGAATGAAGTAGATATTAACACCGCATATTTCTAACACGAATAATAACTGATCTATTTGTGTGATTTTGATCTACTAATTTCAAGTAGGAATCAGATGGTGAATGTCTACTGGCATTAGGGTTTAATGTCTCTGTATATAAGTAGCAGTATTGTAGCCCCTCTGATTCCTTATTTGCTTTTGCTCCAATTTGATTTCAAGGGGACAACGTGAATTGTTGAAAAATACAAAAAAAAAAGTATTTAATTAAGTTCATATTGATGGATTTATAGAATTTGATACAAATTCTTCCTGCCTTTATTTTGGTAATTCCAAACAATAAGATTGATCATCATGTGATCACTAAACTACTCCACCTGCATGCATAACCACAAAAAAAAATCCTACGCATTTCACACGACCACTTTCACTCACACATTTGCCATGTTTCATCCTAATTTGTGTATGGCAATATTAAAAATAATCTACATTTTATACTTGCAACAGTTTTCCGGAGAAGCAAAACGACCCCGAGGATTACTTTCCATGGTAAAGATCTTTTCGTTTTTGTTGTACATATGTAGATGTTAGACCGCCTTTTAAACACACTAAATTTGGACCGCTTCGATTGCTTCGTGGCGCTGTAAGTCTGATACCGAAACCTAAAAGTGCTTCTAGCCAATTTCAAAATTATTGAGGGATTCTGTCACGAACCGATTGGCTCAAAGAATTTTTCTTATTCCTAAAATTAAATAGTTGCCCTGGTAAGAATATTAGTATTTTTCTAACACAGTTTGTATGGTCTTTGGTAACTTAATCTAATGCTGCTGGATGTATGATAAGTGTCACTGATATCTACGTCCCTCATGTTAAACTCTGGGACGTTGATATCTCTTTTTCTAGTGAAGCTTGAAGAAACAAGTCGTAACATTAACAATATTTGTAATCTAGCTTCGTCGCAGGAGTGATTCTTCGCGAGAGAATCCCGGCGTTCGAGCGGATGTTGTGGAGGGCATGCAGAGGCAATGTGTTCTTACGACAGGCTGAAATTGAGACACCTTTAGAAGATCCTTCTACTGTAAGGTTAACCCAAATAGTGTGAAAGAGAGAGTTACTATCACGATTTAAAATTTTAGGGTGATGAAGTCTACAAATCGGTATTCATAATATTTTTCCAAGGCGATCAGCTGAAGACTCGCGTTAAAAAAATCTGCGAAGGGTTTAGGGCCACATTGTATCCGTGCCCGGAGGCACCTGCCGATCGTAGGGAAATGGCCATGGGGGTAATGACTCGAATTGAAGATCTTAATACGGTATGTTTAAGCTCCAGAAAGATTAGGCGACAGAAAAAAGGATAATTTTTCGTTAGGTCCTGGGACAAACTCAAGACCACAGACACAGAGTACTGGTCGCCGCGGCTAAAAACATAAAGAATTGGTTCGTCAAGGTTCGCAAAATCAAGGCCATTTACCACACTCTGAACCTATTCAATTTGGATGTCACCCAAAAGTGTTTGATCGCCGAGTGTTGGGTGCCAGTGTTGGATCTGGAAAACATTCAGCTGGCTTTAAGGAGAGGAACTGTAAGTATTCTTTTACATAGATATTTTTCTTTGTGGCGATAGAGACGAAGCTTTTTGCCCATTTTATACTTCTATGCAGAGAACATTTTTTCTAATTCTATTTCAAGTGAAAAATATTGCTTCAATGATTGAAGCCACTGCCACAACTATTTTTATTTGATTACTATTAATTGGCTGGTACTTAAACAAATCTAGTTTGTGTACTTGTGTATATATTGTGTAATACAATTGCATTCTTTAGCTCTGCTTCTCTGCAAAGGAGAGAGATGGAACTTTTTGTATGAACTCCCAACATTAGTTTGACCTGCCCTTTACACTCTTGTGACTTGTGACAAGACATTTCAGGATACCCTGAAATCTGTATAAACAGTGGCTTTTTAAAATCTCCGAATATAAAGGTAATAAACAAATTGACAAATTACCTATCTACCTATCAAACTACCCGAGTATCCAAAAACAGATACATATATATAAATGCAGATACAATAACATTACATCACAGTTTTATTTGCTCTCTAATGGTCTCAAACAAATCACAAAAAGTCAAAATAGAACGGACTTAAAGACATTTTGCGAATGTTCTAGTCGAATTCAAGTGTTCTCTGTTTTATAGGAACGTATACAAGAAAGTCTGCCTACAGTGCATTCATATGAAACTTAATAACACGCTACCAGATTTGAATGCCACTTCTACCTAATCACAAAAGCCATTTTAGGGCTTCAGGTTATCAAGTTGTAAGAGTCAATGAAATTTTATATTTAAGGGGCGTTAGCATGCGCCTCTTATGTTTAGTTAGCTTCTAGATTCCTAAGAAGTCACGTTTATAAAATCGTCAACGTTTCGACCTTTACTGAGATCTTTGTCAGGGCTATTTGAATCAGCGAAGTTTGTCACGTAAAATTTGTCTGAAATTCCACTGTATCCAACAAGAAAACTTACAACAGCAGGAAGACCACACACAGGACGACCACACACAGGACGATCCATAACCTCAAGAAAGAAAAAAAATTCAAAACTTTGCTGTTAAGTCTTCGGACAATTTTTTCAATAAAAATTGATTTTTGACTCGTTGGACAAGGGCCTATACCGTATTAAAAAACTGAAAAATCAGG
Organism: Taphrorychus bicolor; assembly: GCA_951812265.1. Taxonomy (NCBI): domain Eukaryota; kingdom Metazoa; phylum Arthropoda; class Insecta; order Coleoptera; family Curculionidae; genus Taphrorychus; species Taphrorychus bicolor. The sequence continues at coordinate 15,156,978 of OX638300.1, forward strand.
AATGATTAATCGTAAAAAACTGTAGTTTTGGGCCAAATAGTCTTAATGGAATTTACAAGCATGCACTCATTAACAAGTCCGATCTTGTGTCAGAATCACCCTAAAACAATGAAAACAATGCAAAGTGCAATTTATATCGATGAAAACATACTTATATTAAAAAATGCATAAAACTTGAAAAAAATATTAGAAAAACGAAGAAAAGCACCGAAAGAAAAAAATATGAAACAGTAAGAAATCGTAGAAAACAATATGTCCAAAAGAGGTAGATATGTAGCTAGAACACAAATTTAAAATATTTGTTATTTTAAGCCAAAATCTAGTAAAAATTTTCAAAAATTTGCAAGGAAAGAGTTTTTTTTAGACCATAATTCTTTCGGGACAACTCTACTAAAAACGACCTAAAAAAAATCCAAAATAATTAATCGTTACAAACACAGTTTTTGACCAAAATGGTCTCATTAAAATACAATAACTTTGAATTTGTTCACGGAAAAGTTTAGTTTTGGGTCAAAGTTGCCTCAAAAGACTAAAGTTCAAATTAGATCGATAAAAATAAACTTGAAAAAATAAAAAGTTGAACGAAAAATACATAACAAATAATAATAGAAATTATGAAAGTTAAAAAACAGTTAGCAAGAAAAAATTAAAAAACAAAAGAAGGTGTAAAAGACGGAAATAGTTACTCTAAAAGTGAAAAGCAAACAACTTTAAACAACAGTAAATTTTGTTGGTTACTTAGAGGACGAAGAGACATATTATTGCCAGAGCAAATAGAAAAAGCGATAATTGTAATAGAAAAATAATTAATTAAAAAGGGAGTTGTCAAAAAACTAGTTCTTGATAAAGAAAAAGAAACGTGATGGAAGGTGAAAGCAAAACAAGTTTACTAAAGGGGTGGGAGTTGTCTAGCGGCCTGGCAAATTAAGTCTGCCCCAACTCAGATCATTCGGAGAGTGGAGTAGGTTAGCCCCACTGGCTTTGACAGTAAAGCCAGAAACCTGCAAAAATGTAATCTGGAACTCAACACCAACCCAAAATATACCTAAACTAAGAGATCCAGATGGTAGGGCACAAAAAAAAGTCAACCTGGTAGTTTACTAGTTGCTTTATTATGGTGGTGTTAGTGCTTAAGACTACAGCTTACATACAGTCGGTCTGCTCTTAATTGAATGGGCCAAGAGGTCACGCCTGAAAGCAGTAACTGTGTGTGGCCTGCAGTGGCCGTTAGCAATGAAAGACTTGAAGAAAAAATTGGAGGGAAAAAAACCCTCGCTGAGAGTTTTTTCTATAGAAAAATCCTGGCTACCGCAGCTCAGGATCAAAGAAAAGGAGGTAGTAAATCCGGATACCGATACCGAAGTGGCCAAAGGGCTTCAAACCTTAAGGAGTTGGAGGTGATCACCAGCCGTTAAAATCTCTCTTTTTTCTTGAAGGTAAGGGACAAGAACACAAATAAAGAAAACTAGGAAACAGTTAATTAATGGACTAGAGTCCTGAATCCGCCGATATCCAAAGGCGATGAAGGTAGAACTCTGATCCGCGGCTGTCTCCTCGTTGCAAGTTCAGGTGAAAAAAAAAAGACCCAGACGAAATTATTGATTTTAGCACCAGTACCAGTCAAGAGCAAGGACGGGAGCAAGGTGTCACATGTCACATATCCATTCAGAATGGTGAATTAATAATGACGTCACGCATGTAGCAAATAAGTTTATCAAGGAATTAAAGATAAATAGGTAATTACTGGAGTTAAAATGAGCAAAAATAGCAAATACATCAGAACTGAACCTAGTCGATAAATAAGATACAAAACAGGTCAAGAAAAAGCAAAAGGAATTAAGTAATTAATGATTTAAACAAACAAACTAATTAAAGGTGCCGCGCATTTACGCGGCACCTTTAAAATGAGACCACTTTAAGAAATATGCATCCTTGTCCAACACCAGGATAAAGGCAGAGCCAAGATATTCTCAAATGATTGAGTGACATTTATCAAGGACTGTCAGGGCGACGTCACATACAGCGGAATTTGGTTAAAAGCGGAACGGAGTTCAATTTGACAGTTGAATATTGACATGTGTAATGACGGTCTCAGTACTGTAAATGTCGGTCAAAACAAAAATTGCAAAAGTTGAGTTAGACCTGTTTGTTATTTAATCAAAAATACAAATAATGAAATTAACAAGGAAAAAGACGGTTAATTCTCTTCCTATTATACAAAAACTCATGAGAAACCCTGAAAGAATAATAAAATCGCCATTGAAGCCCTCAGGAGTATACTCGGAATGGGGGTGCCACAACATATGCACAAAGCTGACAAAGTAAGTAAGAAAAAGGCACTTTGTAGTGCATAAAACTAATAGTTTTATAAAAATCATGCAGGCCAAGGGAAATTAGACCTCAGCAGCAGCACAAAACAGAGAGAGTTCCTTCAGTGAATGAGCAGCAAGAGCAAATGCAGCAAAATCCGATAGATACTAGAGTGAAAGTAAAAGTGGGTAATTCAAATGTGTGAGGCATAAATTCAATAAAGAGACATAAGCAAACAGTTAAGGTACGTTAATTATTAAAACTAAAAAGTAACACTAATGGCAAAAAATGACCGTGACAAGGACAATACTGAAATTGGTAATATAGAGGGAAAAGGAAAAAGCTTTAAACTGTTACTGTTAAAGCGTTTCCAAGGACATTAGAATATGTTCTTGGGGAAGTCACTGAGCAAATAGAAGAGATAGTTCATCAATCAAAAATCAAAATCAAAAACGATTTCTAAAGAAGAAAAATTATCTCCATGAAGAACGTGTTCGTTGTTATAGTAGAGGAGCACCACTATACTCTTTGAGACATACGCGTACATATTTGCAGACTAAATATGGGGTTTTATGGGAAGTAGAAGACGATTCAGCAATTTTTGCACTTAAATCGACTTTCAAACCACAGTTTCAGAATAGACTTAACACAACAACATACCCTGCACTAAAACAAACCATAAATGCAAATTTACTCCTTTTAGGAAAGAAGTGGCAGTTCAGTGCCACCGATCCTAAACCGAATGGACACGTTGGAAGACCCACCGACCTACAATCACACCAACAAATTCACCTCCGCTTTCCAGGCCTTGTACGACTCGTACGGAATTGCATCCTACAGGGAAATGAACCCCACTCCGTACACAATTATAACTTTTCCCTTTTTGTTTGCCATTATGTTCGGCGATTTTGGACACGGCGCTCTCATGATGTTGTTCGGATTGTGGATGGTGCTTAAAGAGAAACCTCTAGCGGCGAAGAAATCAGATAACGAGGTAAATGTTTCCGAGATTACAAAATTTATTCTATAAGTATTATATTATGTAAGTGTCGGGAAAAGAAACAAATGAAACATTATTTCAATCTCCTCCCTTTTTAAGGCTAAAACAGATAAAATAGCCCGCACACCGGGAATACTTTGAAAGGGACTTGAATAAGCCCTTCAGTTGCTCAATTATGATTAGAATGCTTCGTTTGTTTCCTTGTGGACGGCTTTCTCTACCATAAACTGATGTTTTCCTTGCCTTAGCGTTACCACAGTACAGCAGTCATAATATTTCTTTACCTTTAGATCTGGAACATATTCTTCGGTGGTCGCTACATTATTTTCCTGATGGGCTGTTTCTCCATGTACACCGGCTTGATCTACAACGACATATTTGCGAAGTCATTCAATATTTTCGGTTCCAGTTGGAAAATCTCGAATCTAACTTACGATTACGTAAACAATATAGTTACTGATCATATGTTAGACCCTGCCACAGCCGATTATGCAGGTAAATTGCTGGTCACCGATGATCAGTTGAATAGGATATAACGCTAATTTTACAGGGTATCCTTATCCCTTCGGATTGGACCCCGTGTGGCAGCCCGCGAAAAACAAAATCATCTTCCTGAACTCGTTTAAGATGAAGCTGTCGGTCATTATTGGTATCACCCACATGTTGTTCGGTGTGTCCATAAGTTACTTTAAAAACATGTAAGTTTTCTTTGGCCTTTATTGACTTTTGGTGTTTTTTTTATGGGAAATTTCAGGCATTTCAACAACCGTCTGAACATCATCTGCGAGTTTATTCCCCAAGTGATTTTCCTGACCTCATTGTTCTTTTACATGGTGCTGCTGATGTTTATCAAGTGGTTTAAGTACTTCGCCAGTAACGAGAGTAAGTACCGTTTTTTATTATGAACAAAGAAAAATATCATTATGTGCTTTTCTTCCTTTTTGACTAAGTTGAAAGGGTTGGATGGGGCGAAGTATAAAAAAAAAAACACATCACATTTCGACCTTTATGGGGCCAGGAACAACATTTCACTTTATTGAAACATTCAGAACCAGACAAAAAGACTTTTGGACAGGCACATAAGTAATAGCTGAACAAGTGAAATGGTTTTTTTATGTCGTACTCCGGCTCTCTTTCAAAGACAAATCAAATATTTCAACATTAATAGCACAGGTAAAATGGTTATTGCGTGAACAGTTTGTTTTTGATTGAAATATTTGATTTTCTATCATTTAGATAATTTCAGAGATCAAATTTATCTATTTTGCCATTTGGTTTTATATAAAACTAGCTGCTCTAAGCGGAATATAAATTTTCAACTTTGCCCCTCTCTATATTATTGGTTTAAGGTGTGATGCTCTTCCATTGCTCTGTGTGCAGTTATTTACTATTTCACGTTCCATAGTTAAATTTGAGCTGTGCACAAATATTAGTTTTTATAATATTTGTTGAGACGGTCCCTACGCGTATGCAATGTTCTGGCTGGTATCTCGAAAAGCTTTTAGGGCGACAACGGCGCAGTAGCGGTTGATATTTAAGTGATTCTCACTTTGACATTTTAAGTTCCTTACTTTTCAAGTACTTAAAGTAATAAAGTAGTAGTATAATTATATTGTAATTAATATAATTAATAAACAATATCGGCAAAAATGTATTAAAAATACATAATACAAACTGGTCAAAAAATAAGAGTAAACAAAATTATTTGCATAGTTGTGAAAGTGCGCCAAAAATACTTTTATACACCAAAATGTCGGTAAGTTCTCGAAAGGCAAGCGGTGCGGAAACTTGGATCTCTTCAGGTGCGTAATGTGCGGCGGTGTTGGAGAGCTATAAAAACGAACTTTACGCTTCGGAACTGTTCCGAGCTACTACCACTAGAAAGCGCCTGTTATATTTCTACCAGATTCAGTGATGGTGGCGTTCAGAAAGTGAACTAAACTGCTAACGAATAAGATCAATACAGCAACAGTTTTCGTCATTTTTGAGGCTCTGCATCTCAAAATTAACGAGATTTGAAACGGTATTTTCTTTTCGAATCAGGGTAGAAGATTGACCTTAACCAAAAGTTATGTTTTAAAGATTATACAGGGTAAAAAAAAAGGTTTGCAAATTTATTGCATTAAAAGCTACTGCATTTAGTAGCTAAAGTAATTTAAGAACATTAATTGTTATGGCATTTTATGACTTTGGTTGCAAAAATGCAGTGCAAAATAATTTTACAGTACTTTTCTATACTCTGTATATCCTCTCAAAAATTACTTTTTACACGACCATTACAGAAAGTCAAACTTTCCTCCCAAGGGAGGAAAGTACTCTTCCCCTCCTTTAAATTAACTCATTTAAGTAACTTATTTTATTAATGGGGGTTTTAAAGTTCGAGGGTAAAAAAATCACTTTACTCTAGAGGTGTAATCGCTAAACCTGCTGCCTCAGAAATCCAGAAAAAGATACGAAAATGTGTATACTCGCTTCAAGAAATGTATGGAAGGTCCGACTTGAAACTGCCCCTTCTTTTTTCCAAAAATAAAAGAAAGGTCGAAGAAAAAATCATATGCACACCTCTGGAGTGAAGTGCTTTCTTCACAATGGCAACTTGAGATAAAGGAACAAAGAAAAAATCAAGCTACTCAAAATGAAAGTCAAACAAGACGTAGATCAAGTCAAACAAGACTTGGATCACATCAGATATGAAGTGGATCAAGTCAAACATGAAGTAGAGATGAAAATGACGGTGTTAGAAGAACGGTGGCGGATCTGGGAAACACGTCGAAGTGGGTCAACTTCAACCGCGGAGCGACTAAACATCTAGGCCTCCACTTTCGACGGCACTACTTCTTGGAGCATTTATAAAGACCAATTTGAGGCAAACTTTTAGTAGCTTTAGAGGAAAGGCTGCAGACATCATGCCTACATTGTCGACCACTGAAAAGTGCAATTACAACGCAATTGCCGCGGCGTTAGAGCGGAGGTTTGGTAATGCTCATCGCGAAATAATTTACCAGACAGAACTACGGATAAGGCAGCAGAAGCCAGACGAAAACCTACAGGAATTTGGAGCAGACATTGAACGTTTGACAAGATTAGTGTATCCTGCGGCTCCCTCTAATTTCTTTTACCAGCTATCAGTCCAGTAGTTTATCGAAGGAGTTCACGACAGTGAAATGAAATGCCATATGCGGTTGACTCGTCCTTCCAGTGCAAATGAGGCATTAATTCGAGCATTGGAGTATGAGGCGTCGAGAATAAACACGGGCCACAGAATTCGAATAGTTGACGTACGTGAAGAGCCGGACTCAAACTCAACCTTCTTAAAGTAATTGTTGCACAAGCAGCGTGAATTCAGGAAGCAAATGACTTTATATTTCGACCAATCAAGGAGCAGGGCACAAGACAAGTTACAGAAGAAATATGGACCGAAATGCCGACCTACAGAAACCCGGTTTTTGTTACAACTGCGGCAGAATGTCCCATTCTAAAAGGGACTATCGCGTTCGACGGAAAAGGAGTCAGACTCCGCCACGACGACAATCTGGCGAACTGACACATCAGCCGGAAAACTAAGACCGGTCAGTGTGAAGGGGCGAACGCTGACTGGCCCCACGGAAGCCTCCAGGTCATTAGGATTGGACAGCTTCGAAGAAGCCTCACCATCACTGGCAAAATAAACATCGTCCAGGCAGATCTCATGGTAACGCAGATGCATCATCACGCAGGCCTTGCAAAGGGGAATGTCGACACTGCCAACCAGCAGAACAACGAGAAAGACCAAGCATTCTTAGGAGAACCAGGATTGACGTCGACGGACATTGGACCACTGAACAAATGAAGGTCGAACAAACAACCGATAATGCTGTGGGGTTAATACGTCAATGGAAGTTGGAAAATCAAAGACCTGATTGGAAGGACATAGTAGATAAGAGCCTGGAACTAAAAGCTATTTGGGCTCGATGGGATTCCTTGGCGATTCAGAATGGTTTACTGAAGAGGATTTGGGAAAGCCCCGACGGGAAAGTGCCATGCTCCAGCTTGTCGTACCAGAAAGTAGACGCAAAGATGTCTTGCGAGAAATGCACAATCCAGTGTCTGGAGGCTATTTTGGAGTGAGTAAGACCCTGGATAGAATGCAATATTGGCGCTCGATTTGAAAGAATTGCGATCGACGTGGCAGGTCCTTTTCCAAAAACGGACGATTGCAACAAGTACATCTTAGTTGCCATGGATTATTTCAGTAAATGGCCTGAAGCTTATGCACTACCGAATCAGGAAACGAACAGCATGGCAAGGGTCTTGGTTGATCTATTCTTCAGTAGATTCGGCGTACCATTAGAGCTTAATTCGGACCAGGGACGAAATTTTGAATCGCAACTTTTCAAGAAGATCATGGAATCCGCAAAACAAGGACAACTCCGCTCCACCCACAATCAGATGGCATGGTCCAGCGTTTCAATCGAACCATGGAACAATATCTCTGAAAAAATGGTAGCGGATCACCAGAAAGATTGAGACAAATTTCTGCCTCTTCTAATGATGGCCTACAGAGGTGCAGTGCATAACACGACAGGACATACCCCTGCCAAGGTTATATTTGGTAAAGAACTTTGTCTTTCGGTAGATTTGGTGTGCGGATCACCAGAGGAACCAGTGTAAGATGCCCAGACCTATGCTGATGAACTTCGAGAGAGATTAAAGGAAATCCATCGAAACGTGAGGATAAAGATAAAGATTGCTAGCGATCGGATGAAAGCCAGATATGAACTAAGGGCGAATTCTGCAGGATTTAAGCCAGGTGTTTTTGTGTGGCTGTATAATTCACAGGAGAGGAAAGGGAAGTCTCCCAAGTTGTCTGCAAGTTGGGAGGGTTCATATACAGTCATCAAACCGATCAGCAGCGGGGTATACAAGATCCAACATACCCCTAGAAAAAAGATGAAAGTGGTTCATTTTGAACGATTAAAGACTTACAGTCGTGGAGATTTCTCTGATCGGGACGATCAGAACTCAGAGGGGGCCATGTTACGCCCGACCGTTGGTCCACAGAGATTCAGGCCGAACCGGCAACGCCAACCAAGCGCCGACCGCGACCCCGGGAACCCATTTGACTAAACGAGAACCGGGAACAGTCGCCTCCGTTTTCGAAAGTACGAAAGTGTGTTCAGGCCGGGTATATATAAACCAGCAAGTCGCGCGAGGTGTCGTGGAGTCTGGAGTTTCGAAGCGATTACTATAAAACCTTACCGGGCGTTTTATTTCTTACTTTTTAAAAAACAAGAAAAAATAATAGACATTAAGGATTAATTTTATGTGTGGCTAATATTTGTGAAAAATTGTTACAGTTGCAAGTACAGTAACAGTACAAATTACAGTACCGTAATGAAATTTTACCGGATTGCCGACATCACTGTATAGGTACTTTGAGTAGTTATTTTTTTTTTAGTTGAAAACATTGCTCTGGGAACTAGATGCGCTCCGTCAATCCTCATCACATTCATCAACATGGTGTTGATGAAGGATACACCATTCGAAAAGATTTGCGAAACTCCCAACATGTATGCCGGGCAAACGGTCATACAGAAGCTTCTATTGTTCTGCGCCTTTATTTGCGTTCCTTGGATGTTGGTGGCCAAACCCTATATGATTGCAAAAGCTAGGAAAGCCGCCCCTCACCCGGTAAGATATAATATATTACAAACCGAGGTGGAAAGCGTTTCATTGCTGTCAAGAGATCAGTTAGTTTACCGACACGCAAAGCATCAATTTTATTTATGTCCCACCATTTTAACAATTCACGCGGGCATAAAGTAGATACATTTTAGTGATTATTTCACTCATCCATATTATTGCTATGGAGCAAAACAGGTATTAATAAGCGGTAATTCGATAATTTTCTAAAAAATTACAGCGGTAATTTCACGTTGTCATGGAATCAACCATAAAACCTTAATCAATGTCGTTGTCTGACTGACTTATTTAAGGTGACGTCCGAATATTCTAACCCTACTTATTTATTTCTTAATAGATTCAAGCAATAATCTCACTAAATACCGCTCGAGCTTTAAAATGAACCAGATAATTTTTCACTCTGGCATGTTTTCCTTGCAAATTTCACTCGTCCTAAAGGACTTGTTGAAAAACACTAACATGAACTGATGGGACATAAAAGTTTGTATGCACCATGGGCACAAGCATATTTTTATGCCTGACATCTACTTTATGCTCTTGAGAAACAAATAACTATTACAACCGTAAACACTATAATTTATTTAACCAATTAAAAGTAATATAAAAGGTAATGAGAGATAGACAATGGACCACTTCCCGCTCTAGGGTGGGATTAAAAGAGGTAGGTAATATGACATTAATCAATCCTAAATGAATCAATCTACACTGGCGAGGTAATTAAAATTAGGTTTTTCCTTAAAAAAATATCGTTTTTATTTTTCGTTTTCATTATCTGGGCTTTATTTTTTCTCAATTGTGGCTTGTAAATTTACCGAAAAGCTGCATTTGACTGGCTAAGAAGTTTTTTAAAATCGACGAAAATGCAGGTCTTTACGTCATTTTACAACTCTCTTTAGGTAAATCACAATCAGCTCCATTCAGCCACCGAAAATGGAGATGCTGAACAGCCGATGCATAACAACACTACCCAAGCGCCGGTCGCTGCTCAGGGAGGCGGCGAACACGATGATGAACCAATGTCAGAGATCTACATTCACCAGGGTATTCATACTATTGAATACGTGCTGGGTTCAATTTCCCACACAGCGTCTTATCTTCGGTTGTGGGCTTTGTCTCTCGCTCATGCCCGTAAGTATTGTCGTTTACTTCTTAGTCCATTTAGACAATTCAGTTTTATCTTCTCCTGTTGGAAATGATTTGCGTGTATATTTGAAATTAAATGGCTGTCGCGAGATGTATAGTCAACTGGCCATCTCTGCGACAGCAATTTCTACATTCCCCAGCTATTCAGGTTCAATTTTATAATATTTTTGTATAAATTCCTGTTCTTGTTTAAAATTGCTGTTTATATAATCCACAGTTAAATCACGACTTTTATCAAGAAAATTACGATTTCAGATCTTTTTTTCAAGACCTCACAAGGTTGTTGTAATGTTTGACTTCTCACGCATTTTGGGAATAAAGGAAAGTCGAATCGAAAATCGAACTGCAATTTATTCCACTCAAAGCTCTTACTCAAACATGCTTCTCAAAACCAAAACTAGAGTTGTACCCTGAATGCCATGCATATTGGCGCGCAATGTCACTACTGTATCAACTCGAGTGACAAGTGACTTATCTAACACCTTACCTAACAAACAGAACACACCACACTACTCCAACTACACTACAGTTATCTTTTTAATCGTAATTTTTGGTTTTTTATTAAGCGGGGTATTGATATATTTGATATTTATATACACCTTTTTCAAACGACAGTCTTAGACGATTGTATACATGGATCTCGCCTGCAGACCATCAAGGCAGAATAGTAGGGAATCAAATAGATTATATTATATTGATGCGTCTCGAGCTAAAAAAGTATGTAAAATCGGTAAAAACCGATCTCGGGACAGATGTTAACAGCGACCACAAGCAAATAAACAGCCACACAAATAAACAAGTAGATATAGAAAAACTGAACGACCCGGAAACTCATGAAGAAATAGGGACGAAATTGGAAAAAGAACGGAAGGAGACTCAAGAATGCAACGACACAGAGACTACATGGGGGCAGATGAAAGTCGCAATAATAAAGATTCAAGAACAGGAGATCGGTTTTAAGGAAAGCATTAAGAAGAAGGAATGGATGAAGGATGAAATTTTAGAACTTATGACGCTGAGAAGGCAGAACTCAATAAAGTTGTAAGGAAGAAATGCAGAGATGCAAAGAAAAAATAGCTGGCCGAGAAATGTACAGAGATCGAAGAACTACAACCGAAACATGACTCGTTTAATGTGCACAAGAAAATTAGGGAGGTAGCTGAGGTAGGAAGAAAACGCCAAACAGGAGCGTAGTCAGAGATACAAATAACGAAATCAGAACTGGCATCGAGGAGAAACTAAAAAGATGGAAGAGCTACGTGGAGGAGTTTTTTGATGGCGACAGACATGAGATTCCCAAGGTAGTAACTGAACATGGAGAAGACGAACCAGCCATTACAAAAAAGGTCATCCACTTGCTGAAGACTCAGAAAAACAGAAAGGCTACAGGAGCGGACAAGGTACATATGGAAGTACTTAAAACCATTGCTAGCCATGAAGGCAAAGGACTGGATCTTATGCTAGAACTACGGGGTGTTCATTATAAAACTTCATCTAGCAGGGTATGAAATTTTGACAGAAAAGGATGACATAATCAAAATAAAAGGACTTTTGTTTCTCCATCCTTTTCTTTTGACATTTCACAGCCAACTAGATGAAATTTTATAATGAACACTCCGTATTCAATACCATATACAAAACCGGAAAGATCCCTCCCAGCTGGCTCAAGTCTACGTTTATAACGATCCCGAAGGCGACGACTATCGCATGATTAGTCTAATGCCACATATTCTTAAAGTTTTTCGGAGAATAATCCACACTCGAATATACAAAAAAATGCGAAAAACAATTAAGCGACACTCAATTTGGACTCCAGAATGGACTAGGCACTCGAGAAGCCCTCTTCTCCTTAAATGTTTTAGCACAGAGATGCAAAGATGTGAACATAGATGTCTACGCTTGCTTTATTGACTCTCGAAAGGCATGCGACCGCGTCAACCATCAAAAGATGGTAGAAGTATTATCCGTAACCGAGATTGACAAAAGAGATATTACATTGATAGTAAATCTCTACTGGAACCAGATCGCCGAAATAAGAATAGACGGAAGAACATCTGACACTATGTCAATCCGAAGAGGCGTACGACAGGACTGTGTCATCACTCCTGTTCAACATCTATTCGGAAGCAATCTTCAAAGAAGCTTTAGCGGAAGACATGGGAGGTATCAAAATAAATGGAGTATGTAATAGACGACACCGTAGTCCTTGCCGATAACATATCAGGTCTGCAAAATATGATGAATAGAATAAATGAATATAGTGTGCAATACGGATTGGACATGAATATATCAAAGACCAAACTGCTGGTCCTCGCCAAGAGACACACCTCTGAAACAATTTTGATTAACGGGAATTAGACCGAACAAGTCTCGTGTTTTGAATATCTGGGTACCATAGTTATCGAGTGGTGTGACCCGAAACGAGAGATCCGGTCCGTTTCCGTAGAGTAGTTGCGGTTTATTTCGGGAATTTGTTCAATAAAAAACGAAAGTCAACTATTCCCGAAAGCCAACGTTTCAGACATTTACTGTCGCATCCTCAGGACGCTGAAGAAACGCTTACATCAAGCATACACACAAATCGGTACCTACACGTTTACGATCTTTTACAAGCACCCAAAGTAAGTGTTAGTTAAAAATGTTTAACTACTCACATCTAAATTATTCTTGACTAATGTTTGTTGCAATATGTTGAGTCCGGGTGCATCATTGATGTATCTGAAAACATACACATTTTTTGTTTCAGAATTATCCGAAGTATTGTGGCAAATGGTCTTGAACAAAGGTCTCACCGTGGAAGGCTGGGCCGGAGGCGTCGCACTCTACATCATTTTTGCCGCTTGGGGCGTCCTTACGATCTCTATTCTCGTGTTGATGGAAGGTCTTTCCGCCTTTTTGCACACACTTCGTTTGCATTGGTAAGTTTTAGATGGAAGAACGAAAAATGTCTTTAAACAGTCGTGTTCTAAAACAAATATCAATATTAAATCTCAAATATTAATCAATATTCTAGTTGTAGACGGAACGGTCAACAGCTGTTGCGCTGCGTGACAGGACTTGCGTAGACAAGTGAAGGAACGACATATAAGCCATTCACTTATTATTGTCGTCAAGTAGACGTTGGAAATTTGACTTTGATCTTTTTATCGTATCTTCTCAACATGTGCTAAAAGGAGATGGCTATAAAAAAATTAAGGTTTCAAAGGTAACTAGATGACAAATATAAGTGAATGGATAATATAAAAAATTGAAATTTATTTGAATTATTTGATCGATTGACCAGTCAAGAGCAATAACTTCGACCACCTAACAATCAAAATTAACCCGACCAATCAAAATATAAAAACGATTGAAATTTATTGCCATTCCCACTATTTCCGGCACATTTTTTTATTTTTAGTTCCTCACACCTTTTTTGGTAGAATTTTAATTGAGAACCTATAAAAAATGTTAATAAGGGTTTCATAAAAACAGTATAATTTCTAGAAAATGTAACCAATTAGCTGTATTTGCTCCAGTTACCATTTTTTGTATCGTCTCATGACACCACCTTCTACTTACCAAATTGTAGGTACTAACGTGTTTTCCAATAAGTATGGCGAGATTTGCAAAGCGGGCGTTGTGCCCATTTTACGATTTACATGGAGTTTGTTCCAACAGAGATCCAAACCAATCCCGAACCGTTAGGAATCTGCCTGCCATGATCTCATGCGCATATTCCAAATTGTTTTATGACGGTTCGGGACTACATTTGCTCCTTATTAGAACAGCCTTGACCTCGGCTATTCAACCTTTGATGGCTAAATTCGAAGCCTCACCCAGTGAGGTAATACCCGTAAGTCAATGAAACGCAAGATCGGAGGAAACCTTGCTGTTGACCGTGAAAGGGTGCAGGAGAACCTGGGGTCTCAATTCTGCTCCGCTAGCAAGAACCTCGCCAACAACAACTTGGCAGATTTTGCTTCTGTTCCCGTAATACACAGGGTGACTCACTGTGATGATTTCTTAGACGTATCTAGGCAACGGCTTCGGATATTTGTTTCAAGTCTTGTGTATAGCCACTAATGTGTCTAGTCTCTATTTCTATTATCACTTCAGATTTTAAGATTTCAGATCCTTCGTTGTCGTCTATAACAGTCATCGTGGTCGGTCTATTGTCTTTGAATAGATCATCTATGTATTGGCTCCATGCATTAAGAACTTCTTCCTCGCCTATTACGGTTTTGCCTACGTTGTCCACCAAGATACTAGGGGCTCTTTTGTTAAACAGACCAGCTACCTCTCTGACCATTTTGTACATGTTAAAAGTATCAAATGTCTTCTCTCCAGTTTTTCCATTTCCTTGCATCTATCCGCCATCCACTTTTCTTTTGCATTCTTGATTTTGTTCTTTATTTCCTTTTGTTTGTTCCTATATTCTTCCGTGAAATATAAGTGTGTGGAAGTGGAAGCAAAATCTCACTACTCGAAAGATTTGACGATATGAGGGCAGGACTTCGTTAGCAAGACCCATGTGCTTGAATACCATAAAGAGCAGTTAGAGGCGAAAACTTACAGATTTCCTGATAAATGAGAGTTAATTGGGCCTTGCCCTGTAGATTTTCGTCACGGTCAAGTGGTGTGTTTTGGGGGTTGTGGTATAATGTTTGTCAAGCACATGGTTTTGGCGAACGAACTTGTTTCGTTAAATCTTTCGGGTAATGAAATTTTAATTATTATTTAGAGTCCAATTTTGAATTACGAAAATAACAAATTATTAATTATCTGCTAAAAAGTGTGAGATAGGCATAGGAATGTTAAAGTGGTATCATAAAGAAATCTGTGAGGAATTCGTAAATAACTTTTAATACATGGTAATCCATTAAAAAAAAACGACAGTTGGTGCTCCTTTTCAGCTGAACTGGCAACACCGTAAAGGTGAAAATATTTTAGAAATATAGTTTAGACTCATTTGTGGTACAAAAATTGAAATAAACATGTGAAGCCGTTCTCTAGTTACGTCTAAGGTCAACCGTCACCGTCTATAAAAGTGAGCCACGGACACTGAAAATTGGACCTCTTAAATGCGCGCCTCACAGCGAGGTCGTAATTGTCATTTGAATGTCGGAGACGTCTTACTTATATAAATAATGTCATCGACAAGAAAATCAATTAAAAGAAAAAAAAAGTTGATACCTCACATATAACTGGATCTGTTTAATTAAATTTAAACGACTAACCGTCCCTATTGAAACCATGAAAACCATTTATTTACAAGGTAAAAACATAAGTGTAACTATGCCTTCTTATTCCAGGGTGGAGTTCTGTTCCAAATTCTACTCAGGCGCTGGCTACGCCTTCCAACCTTTCTCGTTCGAAGTAATTCTGGAGTCTGCCGGCCAAGCGAAGGAGGAATAAGTGAATTAATTAATTAAATTATTTCTGCTTCAAACCGCTTGTGTTAGTGGAGCATCGCGCGATGTTCGACGTTACGGTAGTCGTTGTCGATGTTTCTTCCTGGCTTATTCTTCAACTTTTCATGTAATCTGAGATACATTTAAATTGCTCATAATCTATTTGGATAGTTAACTAATATAATGCTGTACTTAAAGCATTGACTCTTGTTTATCCATGTGTAACGATGTTGAATATCTATGTATTCAAGAAATATTAAAATTTTAAAAACTACTGCAATTTTGTTTATTATTTGAATTCCCTTTAAGACGTTTTAGGGAGGAGCTTTCTTTGACCTACAAGTATAACGATTAGAGCTCCATGTGATAGTTTTTTCACAAAATTTGGTGGTAGTTAAAGTAGCCTTCTGCAAGTTAATGGCAACCGCAAAAAAATGTTGTTTTCCCTTGATCATTTATTATCGAAATCGTTTGCAGTGAAAATAACACTTAAATCTTTACGATCAATAGTTAAACTCGTGTGACATTACCAAGTTGTACATCTCATTTATTTATTATTTATATTTCGTATTCAGCAATCGTGGAGGATGGTGAAGTAAGGGTGGGTCCTTGCTCCCTTTTTTTTCTAAGGAAGCGCGTCTGCGAATCTCCTATTTTGCCAACTTGCCAGGCGATATTTGCCAAGCGGTTAGGCTCAGCAGTGGCCTCAAAATGCAATAAAACTGGCGTCGAGCGGTGCAAAATGAAGACTAAAAACAGCTCGAGAGAAGAGCAGGAGCGACGTAATTAAGAATTAGTGGGTCATCTCGCTACTAGAGAGTAAGAATTGGAACATCGAACAATGTAAAAAGTGGATGATGTTAACCGAGATCTAAAAGCTGTCGACCAGAAGTTGCGATGACAAGGGGGATACATCTATGGCAAGTTTATACAAAGTGTTGAGAGATTTGGCAGCGAATATGCAAACCGTTGCTGAAAGAATTCCTCGATCAACAAAAAAGCGGGGCATAAAGTGTTATAATTGCGGCAAACTGGGACGTATCAAGAGTAATTGCTCTTGTAGGAAAAAACGCAGTCCGTCGCCATTGCTCAGAAGAAGACCCAGCTGTGAAAAAGCCTCAGGAAAAATTGCTTCTAGTCAATGTCGAAGGGCAAATGATGTCGTTCAGTAAAGCCTCCAGATAAGCCTGATGTCAATAATTTTAGAACCATGACTTAAAGCAGTCGTAACTATTGAAAAGCCATATAAACTTTTTGAGCCCCGTTCAAGAAGGTCTCGCTTCCATACAGTCAATGTCAGAGGGCAAATGACCACGTTCTCTAAGGCCTCCAAGAAAGCTGGAGTCAATCAATAATTTTTGAGCCAAAAGACTTAAAACAGTCGTGACTATTGAAAGGCCAGATAAACTTATTGAGCCTCGTTTAGGAAGGTCACGCGGAAATGCAGATGGATTGTCTAGAAGACCATGCAGCGAAAACACTTTGGCACAGGCACTTTAAGATGAACAGACAAACGACCCAGCAATTGGACCCGTACGCAAAAATTGACGATAAGGGGCCGCAATGGCGAGATTTTACTGGGAAGAGTCCAAAGCAGAAGGCCTTTTAGCTCAGTGGGACTTTCTTAGAATAGAAAAATAGATTACTGAAGAGAGCATGAGAAAGTCCGGACGGCAGGACCGTAGTCAAGCAGTTGGTTGCTCCTTACAGCAGGAAATCAGATGTACTAAAGGAACTACACTTTGGAGTGAATAAGACTCTGGTGAAAATTAAAGACCAGTTCTGGGTGAATTTTCATGAAGCCGTTGAGTCTTGGTGCCGCAAGTGCGAAGTCTGTTGTGCTACAAAGCAAGTCATACATAAGCCATGCAAGGCGACTACATTGGTTGCTCTGGTTAAGAGTGAAATTCATCGAGTGGTTGATATACTATCTTCACACCCCTCCTATCTGGCGAGGAGACCAGTAAGCGACCAGTGATTATGCCCCCCAACCTGGCGAGCTACACGCGCAGGCTTAAGGCCATCGGTAAATTTCTAAAGGCAATAAGGCTGCACCCACGACCAAGGGCAGAGGGACGGACTACTGTGGCGGGATAGCCACAGGATGTTCAAAAGTCGGCCCATCAAAAAGGGTATTAAGAGTGGAGCGACGACGGCGCTCCAGACGGTGTTCTGTATGCTGCATTGAAAGGAAAAGCAGTTGTCGCAGCTTTTATAGGCCCATGTGTGACCTCATCCCCATTACATTTTTATGTGAGCGCTCTCTCTTGTGAGATGAGTTTTGAGTTGTTTATTCGCTGTATAGCTTCTCCCTAGACTGTTTGTGTTGAGAGGCTTTCTGTCTTGCTTGGTAGTTTGCCCCATGCAGAGGAAATTGTAATTGTAGATGACTTTATACTGGTGTCACTCCGGCCGGCCTGACACACCATCTTTATTCCCAAAGATGACGCCGACCTGGCCACCATTTCATAACGACGTCTCATTGGCCTTGTCAACATCTTGGTCCGGACTCTACATATCGTCTGCTGGCCTCTCGACTTTCAGCCCTTAGCCTTCGTTCATCTCAAAGAGGCTTCATCTCCCAGATAGAGCAATGGGCGACTTAATTGTTCTTCAGGCCGCTGTTTGCATCTGCCGTGACAAAGAAAGGCCTTACTCAATTGCCTCCCTTAATCTGTAAAAGGCTTTTGATATGGTGGCCCACACCTCTATTGAAAGGGCAATCTGTAGGTTTTGCATCTACGCTAGATTGCAGAAGTTTCTGATGCGCGGCCGAGTCAGCAGAGTCATAGTACTGTTCTGCGGGGAGTTAAGCAGGAAGATCTCCTATCTCCCGTTCTGTTTAATCTCGTTATGGACGATCTATTAAGCTTTATGAATGAGCTTCCAACTGGTCTCCAAATCAACGGAGCCAATATCAATGCCGATGATCTTCTTGCTCACCCCTTCCATCAGTGACACCCCTTCCATCAGTGACTTGCAGATCATCCTCCGACAAAGCAACCGCTTCTTCGAAGCTCGCCACAAGGCCCTTAACTCCAACAAGTGTGCCAACAACGTTAAGCTCTTCCCCGTTCAGAAAAATTCGCAAATTACTCCAACGTTCATTCTGAAAAAATATATTGTCACAAAGGAGCAAAAAGACTTAAACATTGCAGCATTTTTAGAGATAGTTGGCTAATAACCGGTTTAGTAACGAAGCACTAGTTTACTTTTTTCAACAAAAGGGTACTTCGAACCTCTCGTTGACGTGGTGACATGGTGGAAAGGGAGGTTTCAATTGATTGGGAAAAATTGGCTGACGAAATAGAAAGCACAGGCGTTTTTGATGGAGAAACGAAAGGTCGTATGGAGAGTCGCGTTTGAGCTGGTCTGGAGATCGTTACGCCGGAAGGACAAACGGTCACGATCGAAGATCACCATTAAGAGTATCAAGTTTGTTTAAAAGCAGAGGGGATGGTGGAAGCGATCTTTTTGTTCTTTTAATCTTTTGGACCAGTAAGGATCCCGGATCCACGAAGTACGTCTATAATTTAGTATCACTGTACGGTCCTTCTCTTGTACATAAACACTCCGAGTGTTTTTTGAAGTTGTGTACTTATCTTTTTTGTCCCAGTTTGCTAGAGTAGGTTAATTAGCTTTGAACGCCTCCCTTTTGTTTTAAAATCAGCATAGGACCTTTCGGCGGAGGTAGCCAGACCTTCGGTACAAACCGTAAAAGCCAATTAAAGTAGGTTCAAGAGCTTTTTTAAAATTTTCATTTTTTTATAACAATATCTTTGCTAAGCAACTTTACTGTAGGAAGTTAACGTAATATAGGAATCTCGACATTTTGACTTCTCTCATTAACTTATCGGTTAATGCATGCTTAGAACCGATTGTTAATGCTTCAGTACTTATGTGTAAAGGACGGCAATCCTTTTCTTCATTAATTATTGAAGTTGGTACTAACCCAAATAAAAATTATAATTTTAACTTTTGCAGACATTAAGATCGGTAGGCTTAACCTGAACTTACCACTCCCTTTTGACGTATTTTTTTTTATCTAAAAAACACCTACAATTGTAAGTAAATATTTTACTGGAATTTATTATTAAACAACCTGTTATATACAATTACTACTATCGCACAAAATAAGACCTTTAACAAAGCACATTAAAGTATCGACTATTAAGCATTGTCCGGTCTATCCCGGTGGAAAATATTGGGCATATTGTACAGGCACTGTTCAAAAGGATTTGCTGTACTGAAGCTGAACTGGGGAAACATTTGTGGCGGTGGAGACAAAAAATAGTATGTTGCATTTCCCTCATTAGGTGGCCTTTTATTGTCAGCTTCGCTTGTGTCGATTGTTTCGATATTTTCATCGTCTACTGGAACACCTGCGCTTTCCGTGGGGATTGTGCTGGTATTTCCTGGTGTATCACTGTTGGTGGCCGTGCGTTCGAAAGTCGGTGGTGAAGGTATTACTTGCGTATTTCCACTAGTTTCGGTCGCGATTCCAACATTCTGATTGTTAGGTTTAGCTTCAAAACTTTTATCCAAACACCCTAAACAATGAGAGCAGCAGCACGTGCCGTCATCAGAGAAGTTCTCACACTTTCCACATTCGCACTTCTGTGTAGATGAATCTTTAGTACTGCCTGCACTTTTTTCGCATTTTACTATCTTGACAGAGTCATCTACGCACAATTCAAGCACCGTATCCTTCCCAGATTCCTTGTTGGCGTGGAAGTCCCCTTTGTTTCTCTTTAGCGAACCCGAACTCGATTTTTTAAACCGTGCCTTGATAGATGAAATAGAGGATGACGCGAATTTTGAGAGATTGCACAAAGTGTTGGATGAGGTTTTAGATTTCGATTTTTTGCAACAAGCAGTGTGTCCTTTTGGTTTTGTAGCGGGCTTGAATTCTTCAGGACAACTGCATAGAAGATGCTGAAAGTCGGCGGGTTCCGTCTTTGGGCCTGATGACGGGATGGGGGCACATTTGGCTATGGAGCAACCGCAGTTATGGCATAGGTTCCTCTCTGAAACAATGAGCAATATATTTAAGCTTTAAACTGGAAAGGTAGTTTCTTACTGACTGAACATAAGTGCAGTAACATTCGAGAATGAGCTTCGAAGGAGTAGGAGAGCTGTGATGTTAAGGACTGTTCTATTTTATGTACTCTTATGAGAAAAAGGGAGAAAACACGTACTGCACGTGTAGAGTACCAAAAGCCTCTATACGGGGTGTTCATTGAAAACATTATCTAAAAGGCTATGAATTTTTGACCGAAAAGTCCGCTGACTGTCGTGTGTTGTGATTCAGTGACTGTTGTTATAAATTTTAGAGTGATTTCACAAACTTACAATCATTTATTATGTGGTACAGGCACTTACATTTACATATATCTCTCCTCACAGTTAAACACTCATCCAAAATTTAGTACTTCCTCCAGTTTATATCGTCCATGCCTTATTAACTATAAGCATGACGATAACTAGGATTGTACTCCACATTGTGTGATAATCTCGTAAAAATCTGGCAGAAAATTATCTAGTTATGCCCCCACAACCTGTACTTATTGAGTCAACTGCAGGTAATGACATATAATAATATGGTATACCAGAAAATTTCGGAAACTTGTTAATTTGCTGACCCATAAGAAGTGCATTTCTTACAGATGGTTTTGTTGACCATTGGAAATGCTTACTGACCGGTATGCGGAGTGATATTGGAAATTGTACTACATATTGCGTGCGAATTTCATAAAAATCATGCAGAAATACGCTAGAAATTCTTGCTGACCGGTATGCAAGGCGATAGCCAAGACTGTACTAGACAATGCTTGCGGAGTTTCCGCGCACTTAAGTATGTCGTAGAACTGGTCCAATGGAATTTATTCTTCCTGACGTTTCGGGAGGCGTTATAAAAGGCGATAAGGCGATGGGCGAAGTGATCTCCCGTGCTTCCCGACCTTGACTGATTCAACTGTGGTAAGCTCCGTGGTATGTATTCCCTCGCCAACGCGCTGCAGTGGAGGGACTGGGGTGGGGGTAGTGGTGGCGCGGGGTTTCGACGCACTTGAAGGATGTTGTAGAACTCGCTTCCAGTCGGTATTTAGAAACGTAATTTCCTCCTTCCTGTTGAAATTGTTGTCGTGTTTAAAGATCTCAATGGCCTCGTTCGTTAATCTCGAATAGAAATGCTGCGATTGATATAAGATATTCACCTCGTTACCACCAAGGCTGTTCGGTTTGCCAAAGATCTACAAACCGGATGTGCCACTGGGACCCATCGTGAGCACCATAGGAAGACCGTACTACAAAATCGCGAAACACCTCACAAAACTTGTGCAACCTAAAATAGGAAATGCCGACAGCTTTATAAAAGACTCCACTCATTTCGTCGAAAAACTGCATTATTTGACTCTTTCTCCAGGAGGAATTCTCGTTAGTTTCGATGTGTTTGGCTCTTCACGATAGTAGCCATTAAGGAAGCCATGGAACTTAAGGATATTAACCAGGAATTTCCACAAGATATTGCCAAGTTGTTCTGAGATTGCATAACCACTACATATTTTCAATGGAACGAAGATTTCTACGAACAACTGATGGTGTAGCTATGGGCAGCCCCCTTAGTTCAGTAATAGCCAACTATTTTATGGAAATTTTCGAGGTCAAGGCGTTGGCCACGGCAAATAAGAGACCAAAGTGCTGATTCCGATACGTGGATGACACCTTTGTTATTTGGAGCCAAGGCGAGGGCGAACTTCAAAACTTTTTCTTACACCTCAACTCTATCAATCCAAAAATTAAATTCACTATGGAGATAGAAAAGGAAGGACGTCTACGGTTTTTGGATGTTTTGGTACCAAGGAGGTCGAATGGGAAGCTTGCGCACACCGTTTATAGAAAACCAACACATACTGACCGATACCTGAATAACGGATCAAATCATCATCCCAGACAGAAAAGCACAGACCCATAGAAGCCATAAAGACTGTCTGTGAGAGCTAAGAGAAATTGTGAGCCTGCTGAATTGGAACGGGAAATGAGGCATCTGGAAACAGCCTTTGATTGGAATAGATACAACAAGCACGAGTTCGATAGGGTCGTCCGTCCAAGGAATGTGGAGCGCCAGGAAGGAATAACGAGAAAAGCGCGGATGGACTAGTCTACCATACATTCACAAAGTAACGGACAAGATCGGCAGGCTACTAAAAAAGCACAATGTTAAAACTGTCTTTAAATCCACTTGTACAATACAACAGAGCTTGAGATCGTCCAAATACCGTGGATATCGACCCCCGGAGTTTACCGAATTCCATGCAGCTGTAGCTACCATTGGCACCACAAAACGCAGTGTTAACGCGAGGATTACGGAACACAAGAGGAGTTGCAGACTGGGACAAACACAAATATCGAGAGAAAACACAATGTAACGAGAGAGATCATTGAGATCTTTAAACACGACAACAATTTCAACAGGAAGGAGGAAATTACGTTTCTACATGTAGACTGGAAGCCAGTTTTACGACAACTTCAAGTGCGCTGAAACCCCGTGCTACCACTACCCCCACCCCAGTTCCTCCACTGTAGCGCGACGGCGAGGGAATAAATACCTCGGAGCTCACCACAGTCGAATCAGTCAACGTCGGGAAGTACGTGAGATTACTTCGCCCGTTGCCTCATAGCCTTTGATAATGACTGCTGCAGATGTTACGTACATGTCAGGAAGAAGTTCCATTAGATCACGGCTTTAAACCCCGGAAAACACTTTAGATTGTACCTTGTATATCATTACTTGCATTTGATGATTTAATAAAGGCGGGGTGTGGGCTGTCGAAAACGTACCGTAGAGCGTACATTTCCTGGCAGTTGCCCAAGAAAAACCCTTTTTGCGAGGTTTTTTATAAAGACCCAGAAACACGTCAAGTTTGTTTATAAAACTTATCACCCAAAAAAATAGAATGAAGCAATCCGAGCTCTAAATAGAGGTATCATACCCTAATTTGCACAAAAGGAATAAGTGGAAATAAAAGAAAACAAGAGTGTTTGGTCCTAAGTCATCATCGTTTTGTCTGATATACATTATAATAACTAAACATTGTTGTGGGTAAAATTTCATTAGACACAAATTTTTGCCGAAACATCATTAAACAACACCGAAGAAGTACTTCCTTTAGACACCACAACCCAAGAAACAATGTACGCAGTAAATGTGCAGAATCTAGAAGCAATAAATAATATTATTTTTACTTACCAGCTTCAGGTAAGCTAAAAAACGCCCTTTGGTTCTTGTACTTCCTGCACATGTCCTTCTCTGGTGAGCTGAAGAGTTCTTTGGTTTTACTTACAATTTTCTGCATGATGGACGGTTTCTTCTCCGCTTTGCGGCCGTAACAGGCACAAACCTGATGGTACACAAAGTACTCTATAGGATTAATGGGACTATCTTTGTTGATGTTGTTCTGCACGATTTGGCTTTTCATTTCTTCATATTGTTCTAAAGTTTCCTTAAGCCTCATTAAAGAGCGGCCCAAAGAATCCGGCTCACTGTCTGTGCTATGTGAGCTCACCCAAGTATTGGAGTTTGTGAAACCCTTGCAATAAAGGTTAGAAGATTTTAGAGAATCTTCGCTCTTGAAAGTGACGGTAAAGTTCTCTATTTCGTCACAACTACTAGACTGATCATAGACGGAACTCTTAAAGTAGTTGTAAGTTTTCTTAAACATACTTTTCTTGTCAAAATCGTGTGCTTTGACAAAGTTTGGGTTGAAAATGTACGCCAAAAGCGTGCTAGATGTTTGGCAGTTCTTGTTGACTCCTATTATCCTGGACGTTTGCAGTGCTAAATTATTAAACATATAGATATCGGGAGCGTTGTTTTGTCCAGGAACCATTGCATACTGCGAATGTTTGGCTTTTAAGGGATGACACGATACTTCGATTCCAAACTTGCTTTTTTTCATAAAAATTTCTTGTAAACCTAGAAAACAACATCAAAAGGCAAGTCATACCAAATAATATAAACACTTACTGGCACTCCCAGGACCAATTCCTATGTTAATTCTCTGCACACTAAGCTTCTTTGGCTGGTTGTTGATTAGCGGTTCTGCGGCCACTTGCGTCATGACCATCTCATACAGAACCTTGGAGAAATAGCTCAGAACCACTTTCGTAGCTTCGGGATCTATAAGCACCTTCGCTGCTTGGTCTTTATATAGACTAAAAGATTTCTTGCTTTCTACTTTATGATTATTAATAGTTTCTGTGGCAATTTCCCTAATGTCCTTTGCCAGTGTTACTGGTGCTATTTTCTTATTTCTAGTTAAACACCTTAAAGTATTCAACGATATCTCTGACCGAGATCTGGACAGATAAAACTCTTTTTTCTTTCTCTTCGTCCTCCTGCCTACGTTAAAATCAGAAGAGTTGGACGAGTATTTATGTTTTGAGTATCCACTTGAGCAGGTCCCAAGAGACTGAATGGCAATACTTGATTTCATGTTTAAGCAGTCACCGTTTTCTTTTCTACTTTCCACTGCGGAAATGCCGCCTGAACATGCATCTAGAAATACATGTCAAACTCAGTTGAAGGATTCAAATGGTTCTTAAGGACCAATAAGTGGAGGTAACTTCTTATATTTTTACATTCCTCCGAAATATGCTCAGAATGTGAACGGCATATTTAAGTCTGTTTTTCATTTAATGATATTTCTATAAGTAATTCGTGTAACTAAACAATCGAGCTTGTTGTAACAAAACTGCCAAAGTTTCATCTTCTATTTGAGTTTTCTCAAGATTATTCCCTATATATGTAGAAGTGTGTAGTCGATGATAGAATGAACTTCCACACAGGGAATAGCCTTGAGAAAGACTCGAGAAATATTCCATCTTACTCAAAGAGACTTCCTTGTGACAAGTAAAGAATTGCACAACTCAAAGTCAAAGTCTCATATATTAAATAATTGCGTTACTCGGGTTTCGCTCCTGAGAGCATCATCAGATGGCTAAAATATGAGTCAACGTCAGTAACAGGCAAAAATAAAATTAAAAACTTACATTACGTTTCCTTAAAAATCTACAACAAACCGAACATCCACCTACATGCTAAAATGAGGAGCTGAATAAAAGGAAAATTGTGCCGAGGTAAAATGTCGAGTCATTTGGAAGCCGACACAGATAGTTTTTGTTATGAATCGAACACTTCGTCCTGCAAATCGCAGAATACCAGATGTGGTTCTCAATTAAACATCTCGTTGACACAGGTGAGATCTGAATTCTTTTTTGCCTTGTCGATCTCCAATTTCTCAAGCAGATCCAGCTTCTTGCCCTTATTGCACTGATGGATAACCTCAACTGAATCCAGTTCGGGGAAGGCATGCCCAGAAGACAAAAGATGATCTGCAAATGCTGATTTGGTTTCAGTTATGTCTGAGTTTTTATTCTTATTATAACAACTAAGATGTTCCCGAATCCTAACAGAAATCCTACGACCTTATATAGGTAGCAGAGCATTCACCACAGCTAAGGCGATAAACACCTGACTTCGAAAGCTTCTTAGTGGTGTCCTTCGTTTTTTTGATATGCCTCTTCAGAGTATTAATGGTCTTGAAAGAAAGAAAAATGTTGTAATTCTTAAAAAACCTAGCCCAACACAAAGAAATATTGCCGAAATAAGTCAAGCACCTAAACTTTCTATCAGAGCCCCCGGTTAACAATGTTATAAGACATTTTATATTTATTTAAATACTTATAATAAATTTTGTTTATGACTTGCAGCCGTTGCAATCCGTTGTTGAAGGCAATATATTTAATGATTTTAAGCTCTTTTATGAATGCTGTTTGGGAAAGTGGGACATTAAACAATCTATAAAAGAATGAATTGAACGCTGCGAACTTGTGTAAATGAGGTGAATTAGA
Source organism: Taphrorychus bicolor (assembly GCA_951812265.1). Classification (NCBI taxonomy): domain Eukaryota; kingdom Metazoa; phylum Arthropoda; class Insecta; order Coleoptera; family Curculionidae; genus Taphrorychus; species Taphrorychus bicolor. Next base: position 15,183,417 of record OX638300.1, read on the forward strand.
ATTAAAAGGAATTACACTGTCCATCGGGTTATTAGAAGATCAAGAAAAGGTAGTTTTTGTTCGTTCTCCCTCTCAATTGTGAAATGTAGGCGTGCGTGGAGGCTATTGACGAAGTTGAGAAAGAGTACAAGAGACTTGTTCTCTTGTTCTTCTTTTTGAGCTCTGATGACTTTCAACTCATTCCCAACGATCCAACTTTAAACTTTTTCTCCAAATTGAAGAGGGTCCTGGACCTCTGTCAGATAACATTGGAACATTTCAACATTGCAAAGAATATGTTATACCCAATGAATCCGAGAACGCCTTTACTTTACGGCCTGCCGAAGATTCACAAAGCCGGTTACCCGATCAGACCGGTAGTTTCTTATATAGACTCCCCTTGTTATAAAGTATCTTCGTGACTCAATGAAATTTTAAGAAGTTTACCAGGTTTCGACACTGCCTTTTCCACAAAAATCTCAGTTAATTTCGCCAAGAATCTTAAGAAGATAAACCCCCCCTCCTACATCAGTTATTTTCTGTTTGGATGTCAAGAATTTATTTCCCAGTATTCCACCTGATGAGTGTGTTGAGCTGGTTAAAGCCCTGTTACGAGATGTACACGTGTCTCCACTAATTATTGATCACCTAATCCTTCTGCTGTCCACGGTTCTTAGTCAGGACTTTTTTCAATTTAATGGCAAGTGGTACCGGCAAAAATCAGGATTGGCAATGGGTTCCTGCCTTTCACCATTCTTGAGTGAGGTATTTAGGAGTAGTATAGAGAAGAAAATAATGGCCAGCAATTTCAGAGAGTCTTTGACATTCTATAGAAGATATGGGGATGATATCTTCGTATTGTGGACAGGTGATGACAGGTCTCTTCTTCTCTTTCTCAACTTCGTCAATAGCCTCCACCCACGCTTACATTTCACAATTGAGAGGGAGAACAAAAAAAACTACCTTTTCTTGATCTTCTAATAACCCGTAATGGATCGGAATTGAACTTTGAGATTTATATAAAGCCGTCCGCCACAGACAGTGTAATTCTTTTTAATTCTAATTCACCTCATTCACACAAGTTCGCAGCGTTCAATTCATTCTTTTATAGATTGTTTAATGTCCCACTTTCCCGAACTGCATTCCTAAAAGAGCTTAACATCATTAAATATATTGCCTTCAACAACGGATATCCGCTACAAGTCATAAACAAAATTTATTATAAGTATTTAAATAAATATAAAATGTCTTATAACATTGTTCACCGGGGCTCTGATAGAAAGTTTAGGTGCTTGACTTATTTCGGCAAAATTTCTTTGCGTTTGCCTAGGTTTTTTAAGAATTACAACATTTTTCTTTCTTTCAAGGCCATTAATACTCTGAAGAGGCATATCATAAAAACGAAGGACACCACTGAGAAGCTTTCGAAGTCAGGTGTTTATCGCCTTAGCTGTGGTGAATGCCCTGCTACCTATACAGGGTGGACCAGGTTTTTGGTGCCAAACTTTAAGGGGGTTTTTTACGTCCAAATATAACCCTAGTTTGCTATATAAACCATAGTCGAAAAATACTCCGTTACGGAAATACAGGGTGTTAAAGTTTTTTTTGAAAAACCAAAAAATGGATTTTTTTCTGAAACTGCCAGAGATATTTTAATGAAATTTTATAGGTGTCAATAGCGATGAAAGACTCAAGTTTTGCAATATAAAAGGTCTTTTCAGCGTTACCAATGGCGTGCACTGCCGCTCGCGACTGACTTTGCTTTCAACAAAAAAGTGGTACGCTACTGGTTTTGCTGAAGATAAAAATTATTTTTGAGGTCCTTGTTCAATTTGAAAGAAAAAAGTTCCCTTGGCTTTTTTTCGTAGGGCGCCCCTGTAAATAAATATTAAATGACTTAAAAACTTTTCAGTGTTTGCCTTTTAATAGATTATTAATTTTGTTACTTGCGTACCGCCAGATAATCAATATTTGCCACGCCTTGTTGGCGTAGGTTTTCATGGCAACCTAAAACAGCCAAGCTTATTTTTTTTAACTGTGTTGTAACAATATTTATGTTTATAATTTTATCTTCAGAAAAACCAGTAGCGTACTTTTTTGTTGAAAAATAGCCAGCCACGAGCCGCAGTGCACGCCACTGGTAACGCTGAAAAGACCTTTTATATTGCAAAACTTGAGTTTTTCATTGCTATTGACACCTGTAAAATTTCATTAAAACATCTCTGGCAGTTTAAAAAAAAATCTATTTTTTGGTTTTTCAAAAAAAACTTTAACACCCTATATTTCCGTAACGGAGTATTTTTCGACTATGGTTTATATAACAAACTAAAGTTATTTTTGGACGTAGAATACCCCCTTAAAGTTTGGCACCAAAAACTTGGTCCACCCTGTATAGGACAGTCGGGTCGTAGTATTTCTGTTAGAATTCGGGAACACCCTAGTTGTTATAATAACAGACATAACTGAAACCAAATCAGCATTTGCAGATCATGTTTTGTCTTCTGGGCATGCCTTCCCCGAACTGGATTCAGTTGAGGTTATCCATCACTGCAATAAGGGCAAGAAGCTGGATATGCTTGAGAAATTGGAGATCGACAAGGCAAGAAAGAATTCAGATCTCACCTGTGTCAACGAGATATTTAATTGGGAACCACGTCTAGTATTCTGCAATTTGCAGGACGAAGTGTTCGATTCATAACAAAAACTATCTCTGTCGGCTTCCGAATGACTCGACATTTTACCTCGGCACAATTTTGCTTTTATTCAGCTCCTCATTTTAGTATGTATATGTAGGTGGATGTTCGGTTTGTTGTAGATTTTATAGGAAACGTAATGTAAGTTTTAAATTTTATTTTTGCCGGTTACGTGTATATTAGGTTCTGACTCATATTTTAGGCGTCTGATGATGCTCTCAGGAGCGAAACTCGAGTAACGCAATTATTTAATATATGAGACTTTGACTTTGAGTTGTTCAATTCTTTACTTCTCAATATAGAATCCGAAACTATGACCTTTCCTAAAGAGGAGTTTTTGATTTCCTGTCTTAAACCCACTACTCTCATTCATCAAGGACGTGATGGGCAATACTAAGTCTTAATCCGGGTATATACCGAGTATAATATATTTCGAGTTTCTATCACTGGTATCTACATAAAAGCATATTGAATGTTCTTTTCCCATGACCTAGGAGATATTCCAGGAACATAAACTAAAAAAGATGCCAGGCATATTCCGAATATATATATCGAGACGATTCTAGCATATACCAGATATATAGACACCAATGTCCTAGAAGTGTATATGCTTGGAATATTTTTTTGCTATAGTCATAAGCCCAGATAACACTAAATATTCTAGTAACGGAGAGACTATTCTTGACCGCCAAGTTGAGCTTGAGCAAAAGTTGTGTTTCTTGGGGGGCTCTTCTACATCATTGTACAGTACATAATTCAACAATGTCTGTCGTAATCGTGTGTCCGTCTTTTTAATACCTTTTTTAACATTTTTCTGTTGCGGGACCCGCATAGACGTAAAACAGTAGACGGTAAGCTATCTATAACCATTGTAGCCTCTTATTGTGACTTATTTGCACTTACTGTAATATAGCCCTGATGAAGACAATAAAAATTGTCGAAAGCTTGGCAGTTTAGAAGTTTTAATACTTGTCGCCCAGACCGTCTACCCAAGAAACCCAACTTTTGTTTTATTCTAGTAACATTCATAGAATCTTCTACATGGAATATTTCTTTATAAATATTCCAGGAATATTCCTAAATTAAGAATTAAGATATATTAAGAAATAAAATTATTCCAGGAATTTTTATTTAGAATACCTATTCCTATAACATTGAAAAAGGTATATTTTAGGAGTATTATACCTTTTTTCTCAATTTACAACTATGACCGCCTGACACTATAGAACGAGTTGACCGATTTGAGTAAATCTTGTTCTGTTTGATGTACTCTTTCAATTAACTTCAAAGAAAATCTCGTAGACTCGACAGTTTGTGTGATAGACCCCTTTGGTGGTCAATTTTTAGAGACTTTTAGAACATTCTTTAGAGGCATTTAGAGAAAAGTCCACTTATGGGACCAATTTCGCTCTTATTATGTTTGCATGTTACATGTTCACAGGAGATCGAAATCGCCTCATGCCGATCAAAATCACCAAAAAAAATCTTTTTTTTTTTCGAAATTGGCCAAAGTGGGGGCATTTTCTCCTTTTTCTAACTTTCTTTCACCGTCTGTGACTTTAGAATGAATAGACTGATTAGAGGTAGTCACAGGCTTGTTTAATGTGCTCTTTTACCTCCCGCCAAAGAAAATCTCACAGGTGTAATAGTTTGGGAGATAGATCCCTTCGGTGGTCGATTATAAGCAAGGGCTTGGAGGAGTTTAGAAGAAAGTCCACTTATTGGACTATTTTTATTGTTATTGTTACGGGATACGGGTTTCAATAATTTATCGTCAATTAAGTTTTATATTATTGACTTATTAAATTACTGAATATATTAAACACTTTTATTTACTTTTAACTATTACAACACGATTGAAACACAAGTACTGTCTACTAACAATTCGCGCTGTTTGCTTGTCCGCTTATTTCGCTTATTTATTACACTGCTCTATCTATTTGTTCTCATCTCGCACGGCTCGCTGACTTATATACCCGGCCTGAACACACTCTCGTACTTTCGAGAACGGAGGAGACTGTTCCCGATTCTCGTTTATTCTAGATGGGTTCCCGGGGTCGCGGTCGGCGCTCAGCGTTGCCGCTTCGACCCGAATCTCTGTGGACCAACGGTCGACGGTCAGGCGTAACATTGCCCCCCTCTTAGCTCTTATCGTCCCGATCAGAGAAATCTCCACGACTGTAAGTCTTTAACCGTTCAAGATGAACCACTTCCACCTTTCTCTAGGGGTATGTTGGATCCTGTATACCACTTCGTTGATCCGTTTGTTTACTGTTATGGACCTTTCCAAATTGGAGACAACTTGGGAGACTTTCCTTTCTTCATCTGTGGATTGTACAGCCAAACCAAGTCACATTCTTTAAATCCTGCAGAATTCGCCCTTAGGTCTTATCTGCCTTTCATCCGATCTCTAGCAAATTTTATACTTTTGTCCTCACGTTTCGATGGATTTCCTTTAATGGTTTTCGTGGCCAATTGGCGGATAGGGACTAAAGGCAGCAATTATATAGTAATTTCTTCGCCGACGTTTCGTTTTATCTACTTTTTCTTTTCTTACTGTATAATTGCTGCCTTTAGTCCCTATCCGCCAATTGACCACCAAAACAATTCTACCTGGGACACAATTTTCTAGTTTCATTTCTTTTAATCTTTCTCGAAGTTTATCAGCATAGTTCTGCACATCTTGCACCGGTTCTTCTGGTGATCCATACACCAAATCTACTGTAAGCCGAAATTCTTTACCAAATATAACCTTGGCAGTGTTATGCACTGCACCTCTCTAAGCCATCAGTAGAAGAGGCAGAAATTTGTCCCAATCTTTCTGGTGGTCCGCTACCATTTTGGAGAGGTATTGTTCCATGCTTCGAAGGAAACGACATCTGATTGTGGATGGAGAGAAGTTGTTCTGGTTTTGCGGATTCCCAGAAGTTTTATGATCTTCTTGAAAAGTTGCAATTCAAAATTCCGTCCCTGGTCCTAATGCAGCTCTAATAGTACGCCGAATCTACTGAAGAATTCGTCAACCAAGACCCTTGCCACGGTGTTACTTTCCTGATTTGGTAGTGCATAAGCTTCAGGCCATTTACTGAAATAGTCCATGACAAGTAAGATGTATTTGTTGCCATCGTCCGTTTCTAGAAAAGGACCTGCCACGTCAATCGCAATTCCTTCAAATGGGGCACCAACATTGTATTGCTTCATTTGTCCCCTAGTTCTTCTTTGGGGTCCTTTTACGGAGCAGCTAGTGTCACAATTTCTGCAGCACTCTTCGATGTCATCTCGTCAATTCACCCAGTAGTGCCCATCCCGAATTCTATCCAGGGTCTTATTCACTCCAAAATGGCCTCCACACACTCCATTGTGCATTTCTCGCAAGACATCTTTCCGTCTACTTTCTGGTACGACAAGCTGGAGCGTGGCACTTTTCCCGTCGGGGCTTTCCCAAGTCCTCTTCAGTAAACCATTCTGAATCGCCAAGGAATCCCATTGAGCTCACATAGCTTTTACTTCCGGGCTCTTATCTGATATATTCTTCCAATTAGGTCTTTGATTTTTCAACTTCCATTGACGTATTAACCCCACAGCATTATCGATTGTTTGTTCGACCTTCATTTGTTCAGTGGTCCAATGTTCATCGACGTCAATCCTGGTTCTCCTAAAAATGCTTGGTCCTTCTCGTTATTCTACTCGTTAGCGGTGTCGTCATTCCCCTTTATAAGGCCTGTGTAATAATGCATCTGCGTTACATGAGATCTGCCTGGACGATGTTCAATTTTGCAAGGGATGGTGAGGCTTCTTCCAAGCTGTCCAATCCTAGTGATCCTGGGGGCGTCCGTGGGGCTAGTCAGCGTTCACCCCTTCACACTGACTAGTTCTAGTTTTCCGGCTGATGTGTCAGTCCGCCAGATTATCGTCGTGGCGGAGACTGACTCCTTTTCCGTCGAACGCGACAGTCCCTTTAAAAATGGCCCATTCTGCCACAGTTGAAACAAGATCCGGGTTTCTGTAGGTCGGCATTTCGATCCATATTTCTTCTGTAACCCATGTCTTGTGCCCTGCTCCTTGATTGGTCGAAATATGAAGTATCTGGCATGTAGAAAACACCAAAGTTTTTGCACTGTCCTTACCACGCAAAATACCACGACTCCTTTGCCCTTACAGTCACAAGTTTGACGAAAATTATCCCACTTCTGACACCAGTTGTTACGGGATACGGGAGTCAATAATTAATAGTCAAAAAACTGACAATATTTGACTCTTGACAATCACATTTGTTGTCGGGAGTCGCTATTTGAAAACAAGGGTAATTAACTAGTAGTAACTGATTTTAGACAAAATATTGAATAATTTAAAGTAATTATTCCCAAAATATGAGTAGATTATTCTTAAAATGCGAGTAGAATATTCAAATTTATTGAGGGAATATTCCAGGAATATATCACGTGGTGAAAGTGTATAATAGATAATTCTTAAATATTTAATTGAAATATTCCTAGATTATACAATCGTCGTAATTGAATATTCATAGATTATTACAGGAATATATCTTGCTATCTGGGAGCCTCAAAGCGTTTGGCAACAGAAGAGTGAATATATTTAAGAAATTCCAATTTATTGATATTTCTCTCAAAAATATTCACTGTATCAATGACAAAGTTCTCAATAATAAAGCTTTGCTGTAAATATATCTAATCTATGCTACGAAACAATCTCACCTGTGGTAATTTTATCTTCAGTGTCCCTCCTCTGGATGGTACTAGCACTAGAGTCTTCTATTGTTACTTCTTTATGTTGTTTCTGGTATGCGTGTTCAGACTTATCAACTTTCAACGGTATTGCATGTCCACAATAAACTGGTATTTTGCTAGTTCGAACATTTTTTAGAGCTTTCTTAGTTTTTACGTTGTTTTCGGAGAGTTTCTTACGAGCACCAATATTATTGCGGATGGTTCTAATAGCAAGATGAGTCGGATCGTCCAGAAGCAGTCTTTGCTTTTGTGTTGATATGGGCGCGTCACTTAAGCTGGAATACTTTTGCCTGATCCACCTCATAGGAGATGACAGGACTTCTACCTCAGTTTTTTGGGAACCTGGGCCAGAAGTTGACTTATGTTGTTGATCTTGATTAGCAGCATTTTTGGGCTTCGAAGAGTTTTCTACTCCAAAATAAAACACATCCAATCTGCACCTACTGTCAGCAGTCGCATCACTAACCAGGTTAATATAGTAACTCAACTTGCGCCTAACTAAAACTTTCTTGCACATTTCCTCGAGTGTCTTTTGAGAAAAGTCTCCTTCAACAAAGAAGTATAAGACAGTTTTAACCGGCTTTCCCATATTCATCTGATTGGCGTAAAACTCTCTTTGCAGATTTGTAGAATTCTTCACCTTCTGCAAACTCATCTGCAGTGATTGGTTGATAACGCTTATGTCGTCATCATCCAAGGGAAGCGATCTGATGCTTGGAGCGTAAGGAAGGCACTTCTTCATTTTCTCGTTTAGCACAGATTTCCTGCAGCACTTGGCCGGTCTGCAAGCCCTTAGTAAATTATCTGCTCCAAAGTGCTGCAATTGCACCACAATTTTATTATTCCTGTTTTTGATGCCTTTGTTTCTGATCTTTGAATTCGCAGTGGTGACGTCGAAGTCTAGAGACGAACAAATTTTGGTACGTCCCAATGGAATGTATCGGTCAGGCACGTAATAGTTGACGCTTTTACTTTGTGATTTGACGCTTGGACGTGCTTTTGAAGGTCGCTCTTTAGATTGTCCCACAGAATCATCGGTGTCGCTAAAAATGTCCGATATACTTAAGTGCTGAGGAGCCGCACCTGCTGCTGCCAGTTCTTTTGGTGTCACTGTCAAGGAAATTACTAATTCTTCCCCAGCTTCAGTCTCCAGGCATAAATTCGTCGTTTCAAAGAGTTTTATCCTCGAACATCCAGTTAGATTTTGAACTGGAGTGATATCTTGCGATTTCTTTGGTTCTTCGCCATCCTCTTTCTTTTCTTCATCTTCCTCATCGCTACATATTACACTTCCTTTAGAGTCCTTGTTGTGCAGCAATGAAGATTCGGTGTCATCCGATTGTTCACCATCGGTGGCAATTGCTTCTGGTTCAGCATCAGTGACCTCTTCTTCCTCTATTACAGATGGAGGAACCATTACAGAAGACGCCCGAGCAGGTTGACCTTTGGAAACTCTAGGCTTAAGTGATGTTTTGGATTCTTCAGGTGCGGATGGAAGCTCTTTTTTCTTTTCTTGTGGTGGCGCCGAATCCGAGAAACTTTTTTGGTATTGCTGTTGACGGGCTTCCGAACTAGCCTTGCACTCGGGGCATTGACGGATTACTATTTGAACGTCGCCTTCGTCTTCATTGCAGCCTTTTATACATATTATTACTTGATCGTCTTCGCATTCCTACAAAAAAATCGAAATGGGCGTATAACAATTAACGTTATTGAAGAAGGAAAAGCAGTGTGTGGAGTGTTGTCGACAGGTTCCACACACTCGTTTAGTTTTCAGTTCTTAAAGGTGACAAATTGAGGTTAAGTGTTTGTTTTTGCAGGTTTCAATTCTGTAATTGTTATTGTAATTTTGCCCTCGGAAAACCAAAAGTCGAATCTGCGCTATTTTTTATGTTTTAATTTGTTACCGGTACCGTTATACTACTTTGAATTAATACATTTTAGTGAAGAGGAATTCTAAAACTGTGTCATAAAAGTAAAGAAAAAATGTATATTATTTTATTAGAAAACCGGAATCTATATCGTATACGTAATAAGTACTTGAAAGTGTTTTAAGCAGTATAAAATAAAAAAATCGCTGGATAATTTACATTTAATAGCGAAAAAAAAACGAAAAGAAAATCTCCAACTTTGTTATTTTTAAAGATCGACCCATGGAGTTTGTACTCTTTTTCAGCTAACTATTTCTAGGTAAAACGTTGGAGTATAAATTTTTTTCTAAGCTCCTACCGTTCTTGAGATATTCTCAAACTTCATTATTTGCAAAAATCGACCCATAAACTTTGTATTCGGTTTCAGCAAAATTTTGAAAACACAACAGTTCTCGAGAAAAACACTCAGTTTGTTATTTTCAAAAATCGACCCAAGAAGTTTAAATTCCTTTTCACCTAACTATTTCCAAGTAAAACGATTCTCAAAGTGTTATTTTCAAAGATCGACTCATAAACTGTGCTAGTTTTCAGCTAACTTTTTCTAAGTAAAAGGACAAAATAATTTCTTGTCCAAACTTCAACCGTTCTTGAGATTTATTTTCAAGAACAACAAAAAGTTTGAGATTACTGAAACATCGTTATTTTCAAAAATCGACGCATAAAGTTTGAATTCTTTTTCAATTGTCTTTGTCCATGTAAAATAACAAAATAATTTTTTTCTAAACTACAACGTTTCTCGAGATAATCTCCAACTTTGTTATTTTCAAAAATCGACCCATGGAGTTTGTACTCTTTTTCAGCTAACTCTTTCCAGGTGAAACGTTGGAGTATACATTGTTTTCTAAACTTCATCCGAGCTTGAGATATCCCCAAACTTCCTTATTTTCAAAAATCGACCCATAAACTTTGTACTCCTTTTCAGCTAAACTTTTGAAAATACAGCAGTTTCGACTCATAAACTGTGCTAGTTTTCAGCTAACTTTTTCTAAGTAAAAGGACAGAATAATTTTTTGTCCAAACTTCAGCCGTTCTTGAGATTTATTTTCAAGAACAACAAAAAGTTTGAGATTACTGAAATTTCGTTATTTTCGAAAATTGACGCATGAAGTTTGATTTTTTTTCAATTAACTTTGGCCATGTAAAACAACAAAATAATTTTTTTCTAAACAACAACGGTTTTCGAGATAATCTCCAACTTTGTTATTTTCGAAGATCGACCCATGAAGTTTGTACTCTTTTTCCGACTGGTAAACGTTGGAGTATACATTTTTCTCTAAGCTCCAACCGTTCTTGAGATATTCTCAAACTTCATTATTTGCAAAAATCGACCATAAACTTCGTATTCGTTTTCAGTAAAATTTTGAAAATACAACAGTTCTCGAAGTAAACTCTATATTTGTTATTTTCAAAAATCGACCCAAGAAGTTTAAATTCCTTTTCACCTAACTGTTCCCAAGTAAAACGATTCTCAAACTGTTATTTTTGAAGATCGACTCATAAACTGTGCTAGTTTTAGCTAACTTTTTCTAAGTAAAAGGACAGAATCATTTTTTGTCCAAACTCCAACCTTTCTTGAGATATTTGTAAACTATTTTATTTTTAAAAATCGACCCATAAACGTTGTATTCGTTTTTAGCTAACTTTTTAAACATGTAAAACGAGCACTTCGACGACCAGATATCACGCTATATTGTATTCTTGGAACGGTAGTATTATAAAAAAAGAGCTTACCGCTAGGTCGCCAGGTCCGCGGTCAGCAAAACATTCTGGACAACAACATTTTTGCTGGGTTCCTGGAGGAAATGCAGATGGTTTGGTATATGATGCATTTTCAGCTGCAATACTGAGAGAGGGGCTTAGCATTTGAGTTGGAGTTGGAGGTGGCGTAGATGGCACAAGACTACCCCTAGCTGAATCATCCTTACTAGTTCTTACTGGCTCTTTTAGACTACTTCTTATTGATTCGTCTTTACTGAATCTAACTAGTTGATCCTGGCTGGCCCTAATGGAATCGTCTTTGCTATATCTAGTGCTTGACCTTGGTACACTCAACCTACTGGGAGGTTTGTACTCCATGAAATCGTCTGGCTCTCCATCTGACACTGTGTAAACCGTAAATGCATCTTTGCGAGGTGTTCCCAAATATTCACTTATTCCTTTTAAGTCATATATACATTTAACTAATATCTTTCTTGCTCCATATACATCAGTCACTCCGGATATTTTCTCATTATCAAAGGATATATCGGACATGGACTTCCTGATTGGTGTATCATTTTCTCCAGCAACCCCTCCAAGAATTTGTGATTGCGAGGCGACTAGTGGTATTTCAGCGGCTGAAGGCATTAAAAGAAATTCGTTTTTTAAGAACGTGAACGAATCTTTGGCACCTGGAGATGTGTTCAATTTAAAAATAATTTTATTCGGATTGTAATCGTAGATTGAGTCAGTGTTTGTCACGGATATTAATCCCGATTCAGTTTGCACAAAAGAGTGAACCCCAATAGACCTGTAGAATGTATCTAGATCATCTCTTATATTCTCAACCAGACTGTTAAGCTCTAATATACCTAAGAGCAAAGTAGTATCTACGTGGATATATCCGGCAGAATTCACCTTCTTCCTATATTTTTGCATATTTAAGTTTATAGGCTTGATTTCTGTTTTGAAACCTATATCTTCCAACATCTTAGTAACAGCCTTCATAATCTGGGTGATTTGCTCCAAGTGATCACAATCTCGGACTCCAATGAAATGTTCCGGACTACGAGAAGTTCGAGTAAGAAGGTCGATAATGGGTTTGAGTTTCGAGCTGGCTTCTTTGAGCATTTCGTGGACATCCATGTCGTAACCTCCAGGCTTCATGTGTTTCAAGTTTCTTTTGATTTGAGATGGGGAGGCGCTTAGGCCAGTCAGTACTTTCTGGAATCTCATGTTGAATTATTTACGAGGAATTTTATTTTTGTTGATGTGTATTTGAATGCGACTGTCATTGCCTCGGATTTCTAACCTCTGGTTGACAGATCGTCTTTGGAATTTTTCGGATTAAACTCTTGTTCGATTCGCTTCCTGGTTGACATACAGTCTCTAACAGTCTCTAATATTAAATGACGTTGTCTGATTATTAATTTGAAACTGATTTGTGATGACCGTGAGAACATTCCTTAAGTCAATCATGACCAGAACCAAGTAGGGCTTTAGCGTATAAGCCAACAAGTAGTCACATTTGCACCGAAATTATATTAAGCCAAGTTAAAGTTTTATTTTGTTAAACTTATCTTAAGCCTGGTTGAAGTACTGTCGCTGCAAGTATGGAGTACAGTGCTCATTAGCGACAAGTTTAGCTAAGTTCTTTATTTGTATTACACCATGTAGTGTCTACATTTGCAACGATAATATTTAAGCCAGCCAGGTATAAGTTAAGTTTTGTTTCGCTCAACTTATCTTAAGCCTCGCTTAAATACTGTGGGTGTAAATTTGGAGTAGATTACCGATCAACAACCAGCTAAGTTTTCTTTTTTTGTCACGCGACGGTTAAATTTAGACTAGTTGAGTAAAACTTATTTTTGTTTATTGTTACTTTTACGGTAGGTGAGAATTTGGTGACCATCGAATAAGTCGTACTGTAGACTTGGGCAAGAACAAAGAAACAATACCTACAGTGCGTTGTAAGTAATACCAAAATCTTCGAATAAGTGACTGATGGATCAATGAAATACTGTAGAAGACATACCTCCCACATACATTATGTGGATCAGCGCCCAAGTTATTTGTATTTATTTTTTTGCTTAGAAACCTTGATGTTTATTAAGAACTAAAAAACACAGTATCTACTATAAATAAAAACTACTTTTACTGTAGAATAAGGTCCAGGATATTTTATTTCGTAGGAATTATAGGAAAAAAAAATCCGACACAACAAGGTACTCTGCAGAAGATAAATGACAGTAAAACTCAGGCCTCCCTCGAGTGAAAAGTTAGGAAACTATACTATAATTGACTGTAGAAAGAGAAAAAGCATGTGTAACTGTGAAATATAATATTGTGGAAAAAAGAATTAATAATATAGTAACTGTAGAGGCAGATAGAAAAATTGGTGGAGGAATAACGAAGTGACCACCGTTGTAATATTGCAGTAGAAGAAAAATGTACTGTAGATATACCTACAAAAAGAAGTAAGAAAGGATATGTAGCACAGGTACGAGCACGAGTACTCCTATATAAAAGAGAATGTCGTATTTTTTATTTCATATTTCAATTCCTGATATAATTGTTGATAAAAGTTGATATAAACTGATATTTTTTTTCTAATAACGTTGAACTTATGCACTTATTAAATTACGAAAATATTCAACCACCATGAGATGACTTCCTATCAACATGTGGAGTTGCCACTAGTCAGGTACTACTTACGATACTGCTTACCTGTCCAGGATAAACCTGTCAATGCTGTCAAGTGAATCTGACTACTTTTACTGAACTGGTTTTTGCTTAACAGGTGCAGTATTATAAGTGGTACCTGACTTGTGGCCACTCCACGTGTTAATAAAAAGTGATCTCACGGTGGTTGAATGTTTTTGTAATTTAATAAGTGCATAAGTTCAACGTTATTAGAAAAAAATATCAGTTTATATCAACAATTATATCAGGAATTGAAATATGAAATCAAAAATACGACATTCCATTTAAAAAAATGTCAAAATGTGCCGTAGCGCTTTTATTTGATGTTCAATTGTTTCTCATGTATCATTTTTGGATTCACCGGTAAAGAACATAACAAACAGTTATTTTGGTTTTTCAAATCATATTTAACCCATTGCGAAAAAAACTGCCCTGTTCAGTCCACGTTGGATGACCCTGTACTCAGCTTAAAATACTCTCAGTTCAAGTGAGGTTCAAATATCTGTTGCAATATGCGACAAGACTTTTCATTGCTATTGCGTTGAAACGGATATTGTAGGAGGTTCCCATTGCGACGACTCAGCACTTTTCTTCTTAGGCCCAATTGTAAAAGTCACACCCAAACCATTTTGTGTGTGACTTGTCCAACATTCCAAAACCGGTTAGAAGACGTACAAGTGACATCCTAGAAATGTACAAAAGTCACGGATTAGAGACGTAACACGTGACGTCGCAGCGACATAACTTGTGACATCTAAGCGATGCAAAAGGCGTTTTACCTCAGGATTTATAGTTTTAAGTCTATGTGGCAAAGCAAATAATCATTTGTGCAATTTTTTTGTCATTTTAATATTTATTGCTTAATGAAGTGTACATGAAGAAAAAATACTTCCATTAAAAAATGCAAAAGGCAAAAAAATATTTATCCACTGCCTCAGCGAATTTTATGGCTCTTTTGGAAACCAAATATTTATCTTAATTGCGGATCAATATCTTTTAAGTTTCTTCCTCGAGAAGACGGGTAAATTGTTAATGATTCTAACTACATGTCGCAAAAGTACCTCCAATTTACGTCAATGTTACATCTTATATCTGGCAGTGCAAATGCGACGTTACATTTACGTCGGCTTTTGGCGTGAGTAACCAATAGCGACGTGAAAACTGCGTGAAGCTATTGATACCATAACTAAGGTCCAGTTTTATAAATGTATAGGGTTTGTTGATTTACCTACTTACAACGAAATAGGTACTGCTTTGATCAACAATTGAACTGTCAGTACAATAGCGTCTTTTAGTGATAATTCTGCTCTAATTGATGATTGACTCTATGTACTTGGGCGTTTTAATTATTTTGCAAATGTCACGTTTAAAAGGTCAAGCCTCAGTCATAAAATGACTTCATACGTTGAAGTTTTGTTGCTTTTGTTTGTACTAATAGGTTGTGGCCTAAATTTTGAGACAAAGAAATATTTCTGGTTGACAAATTTTGAGCGCTGATGATAGCATAAAGCTGAAAGCAGTGAGCCAAAGAGTCGGCCTATAGATCTAGGTATCTGTACGCGATTCTTTAAACATTTTCATTCAAACATTTGAATGTTTTTTCAGCAATAACTAGTAGTGAGTGGCTTTTTTCCAGGTTCCTCCGTTCGTTTTTCTTTGACGTACTTTTTCTTTTTTAGAAATCACTACCCAAGCCTTCATCAACACTTTCCTCAATAACAATGGTCTCTTGTATTTGTTCAAAGACATGTTCAGAAGCATATTCTAATGTCTTGAAAACCTCTTCAACTGTAACCGTTGTTTGAAGCTTTTTTATTTTCCTCTATAGTAACAGTTTAATCATTTTTTTTCTCTTTATTGCCTAATTTTTTTACTACTTTTTTTTAAGTGTCTATATTTGCTGTGGCAGTTCTTCAACAAGAAATTCCGGCAATTTAGATGTTTCTTCCTCCTCTAAATAACCAACAAAGTACAAAAAACAAATTTACTATTGTTTGAGATTGTTTGCCTTCTTCTTCTAGTGTAACAATTTCCGTTTTTTTACCATCTATAATTCTTCTCTTTATTGTTATTTTTTCTTTTTTTTCAAGTTTTTTCGTATTGTTTTTTTATTTTCATATTTTTTAAGTATTCCTGTTTCATCATGTTTCGTTCAAGTTTCGTTCAAATTACTTTTAATTTTGTCTCAAAATTAGAAATATTTTGTGCCTCTACCTATTTGTTTCCGATTTATTTTTTTACAATTTTTTTATTTTTCCAGTTTTTTTTACAATCGGGGCTTTCTGCAAATTTTTATTTATTTTTTCTTTCCAATTAGTTTTTTATTCTTTACATTTTTCTATTCTTATCCTTTGCCATGTTGCGTTCAGTTTTTTTATCCTTCATTTTTTATGTACCTAAATTAGACTTATCATTGTGATTTCGGTTTTTTTTTTACCTAAAAATGAAGTTTTCCAACGAGTAAACAATTATAATGCTAATTGAATTCCTTTGAGAAATTTTGGCAAAAAACTGCGTTTTCTTACGACTAACGATTAATGATTTTTCAAGTTTTTTTTATACAGTTTTACCCCAATTTAGAAATGATGCAAACAGGTAAAGATTTTATGAAATTGGACTCTCTTCCAGAGTGACCGTGATTTGAGGTTTTAGCCTTCTTCTTCTTCTAAAGTCACAATTTCAATTTTATCCTTTATGCCAACATTCTTCTTTTTAATAATTTCCTCTTTGTCACCCTTCTTCTTTTTAATTCTATAGTCCAATTATGCTTTTCTTCATAATGTTCTCATTAGTTTCAATTCGGTATTTTGTGTTAGAAAACTGATTTTTTTTTTTCAGGCTTCTCTGCTTTAACAACTTACGTTCGTTTGTCTTTGACGTATTTCTTCTTCATTAGAAATAGTTTTTACTTATTTTCAGAGGAACACCTTCCTCAATAACAATAGTCTCTTGTATTTGCCTAAAGATTTGTTCAGGAGCATATTCTAATGTCTTGAAAACCTCTTCAACTATAATCGTTGTTTGAGATTTTTCCTCTTTATCACCTTTTTATTTCTTTCCTACAAGTTTTTATTAGTACTTTTTTGTATTACAGGTATTGTCTCTTCTATATTTGGTGTATTAGTTCTTCAACAAGAAATTGCGGCAATTTAGATGTTTCTTCTTGCTCTAGCAACCAACAAAATACCAAAAATAGTTGTTTGGTGGCTCTTCTAGTGTATCTATTTCCGTAATTCTTCTCTTTATTGTCCCATTATTTCTGTTTTCAAGTTTTTTTTTGGATTGTAATTTTTATTGCTCATATTTTTCTATTATTCTTGTTTCATCATGATTCGTTCAAATTTCTTTACTTTCAGATTTTTCTTTCATTGATGATCAGTTATAAAATTGGACTTTTCTTTGCGTTTTCATTCTTTTGAGAAAAATTGAAATTTTCAAATTCCGATTTTCATTGAGAAAATTTTGGTCTAAAAAAGAAAAATATTTTTAAAATTCCATTAGACAATTTTGTTCCAAAATTATACAGGGTCTTTCAAAAAGATGTTGACAAACTTTAGTTGTTGACATCGGACTATACATGTGGACAACAACCCCTAGCCGCAAATGCACCGTCTTTGAGATACAGGGAGTCTCAAAGAAATATTTTTTTATGAGTTTTTAGATTATATATCAGGAACAAATTTACAAAGATAATTGAAATTGTGTACACATTTTACCATTGCTTGCTTGGAGATACTTTATTAGTGTTAAAAAGCGCAATTTTTATGTGCCAGTGGTGTAAATTTTGAAGTCGGCTGGAATTGTTTTGCCTCTAACGTCTATGCCACTGGAAATAGAAAATGCAATTTGGAAGCATATTGTGAAAGGCAAATATTTTCTACACGAAAAAGGTATTCTTAATCAAAAGCGCCATTGTGCGCCGTTTTTGAATTAAATTGTGTTTTATGCTGAAAAACGCGGGTAAAACAGCAAAAATTATTTCTTGTAATTTTTATTTATTATCGCATAAGCTTAGGTATTTCTTAATAATTCTACCAATTAAAATTTGTTTTTTACCTGCATAACTGGTACTGACGTTTTGATTGAAGACGTTAATAACGATTTAATGCCAAAAATATTTCTTTGGCGCCTTGATGTATCTCAAAAACGGTGCGCTTGCAGATAGAGCCTTCTAAGCAAAAGTTGGATGACTTGACGTCTTCTATAACCCTGCAAAGTTTGTCAGCACCTTTTTGAAACACCCTGTAAATATTTTATATTTGTGCCTCTATCTATCTTTTTTATAATTTCATCGCATTTCTTTTTATTTTTTTTCTAGTTTTTTCACAACTTTCTTTTTAGTCACTTCTATTCTTCAGTTCTTCAACAAGAAAGTTTAGGTATTTCTTTGGAAAGGAATTGGTTGATAATATACGCAGACACGACATATTCAAATAAATATAAATCATTCTTGTATTCAAATATCACAAATAAAATTTCTAAAATAGAGCAAGAAACGTCCCTTTCTCGGTTTAGTTTTTTTTAAATTGTTTTATGTTGTCGCTTATTGTGCCCATTAGCAGTAACCACCAATAAGTAACACACAATGACCAGATAATGTCGTTTTTATTACGACAGTTAATTCACGTTTAATACACGTCAGCAATAATCACACATACAACGACCAAAAAATGTCTTTATTGCTACGACATTTACTCGACGTTTTAAATATGTTAGCAATGTTGACGAATAATTAACGGTCACTTTTCAGTTAGGTGACGTCTTAAATTAAAAAAAACCATTTAATGACGTAACTGTGACGTCAGCTTGCTGCTTGGGTATGTCCTGTGTACAATTCAGTGGCCACTCTGAATTGTCTCCTATTTAGTCTGAGAAATGTCTGGGTTTTTGCCCATTAGTATACGTCTTAGATAAAGTTAATTCGGGACACACAAACGTGGATAAGAATCTAAGACAATTTTCATGGAAATATTATCAGTGTTTTGCTCTGTTCATAGCTCATAATATGTCATTAGTATACGATAAAGTTATTTTCGATGAATATTAAAAAGAAAAACGGTGATATTTCATTACATGTTTAATTTCATTTAAATCCTTTTACAATTTAAAATACATAAAATGGTCTTTGGGCGTACTCCTCAAATACGTACCTCCAAGTGTTATATCTGGGCGACTTGGGAGTATCCTTAATTTCTAATGTCTCATTTATGTTCAAATAATAAAAATGTTCTTCAGTTACCGTGGGCCAGGTAATATTAGAAAGGAGTTCCTGAGGCTCTGGAGTAGGGTTCCTACATATAAGAACAATCTCAGTATAGAGTTCAAAATAGATCCCATATAATCCGTACCCGTATTTGTAAAAGTTGGCCCATAGTTCGATTAAACGCCAGTGAGTCGTGACATCGCTAGCGGGAAATTGGGAGTAATTGGTATTATCAAAGGACCCGGCCTTTACTACCCCTAAGTAGTGGCCCTCTTCTCCATGGGCAACGTTGTCAGCCCCTATGGTAACAAAAGATTATATAAGTGTTTACAAAGAAGATATTCGTTTATGAAGAGTACCTGGAATTGAGTATTGGTAAATTCCCATTGGACCTTTATAAGAGAACTGATAAAAGTACACAGGGCTGTGCCTTGCATAAAGCTCCCCAAATCTTATTACCGACCTTGTAAAGGATGAATCACTGTAAAACTATTAAAACAATTATTAAGAGAATAACAGAGAAGGGAAGAAGGAACTTACTGAGACGACCGAACCCAGTTTCTCAAAAAAGGTATCATTGCCTACATATGCTTGTTTGATTTGGTCACTCACGTACTCCTTTTTATCTTCAGAAATCCCGTTAAATTGCGAAGGTAGCAAGTTCAAATAGTCATTGTCGTAGTTTTCTGCTATTCTTTGCACGTTAGATATATCTAAAAATAAACATGTTTCTAGCAAACCTTAGTTCATGTTTTGAAAAATATTTTTCTTCTTCAGTTGCACTAACCAGCTGCCAAACTAATGTACTCTTCCGAATTTATGCCAATGAACAGAGGAACTTTGGTAACATTCCCAGCCTCCAACAGCTCATACATGGGTTTGGTAATGAAAGCTCCTTCATGTTCTGGCTCCACAGTAGGTAAAGGAATAACCTACAACCAGGGTCAATGTTTTCAAAATAATCAATAGCGAATTATATTTCACTTACCGAAGAATACAAAACCGCTGAGGCTGCATCAACTTCTCTAGCAGTAGCCTGCTGAAGAAATTCTAATAGATCTGTACTAGTGGCATTTGAAAGGTCTGTGTTGTTGTTCACTACCGCAGCCAATTTCTTGGTGTACGACAGATTTTCATCCCTCCATGCCCACGTGCAAATAGCGGAACCACTCTCCACCAAAGCGTATTTCACCAATCCTGGTAGAAAAATTATGTGACGTGTAAAGACTCTAGAGAACTTCAAGTTTGAACTTGCCTTCGGATTTGGGGTTTAACAACTGATAAGTAACTGAAGCCCCACCAGCACTTTGGCCTTGCAGTGTAATGTGTGTCTTGTCTCCCCCAAAAAGTTCAATGTTGTCGTAAGTCCACTGCAGGGCGAGCTGTTGGTCCTTGAGACCAGCGTTTCCTGGAATCACCGTGTCTCCCGTAGACAAGAATCCAAAGGGTCCTACTCGGTAGTTGAAACTTACGATAACTATATCTCTATAAATTATATTGGTCTTTAATGGACTAAAATTTTGCTGCAAAAGCTCTACCTTTCAACAAACCAGTCGGCTCCACCTCTTCCACTAGAACCGCTTCTGAACGAGCCTCCATATATCCCTAGTACCACTGGCAATTTCTTTGTGCTGTTAGCCTGTTAGATGTTATAGTAGATTATTATAAATGTAATTAAAAGGACACTATGGTACCAAATCCAGAGCTGGTGTTAATATATTGATGAACAAGCAATCTTCGTTCTCTCGGTCGGAGTCACTGTTCACCTGGAAACACTCGTCTGGGTCACTGATGGCGTCGATTATTCCTTCCCAAGGATCGGCCTCTACAGGTGCCTTAAGAAAATTTGGTTATCCAACGATTTGAGGACCACATGAGAGCAACCCACCTGAAATCGCAAAGAGCCTGTTGGTGGCTTCGCATAGGGTATTCCTGTAAACCCGTAAAAGGTTCTGTTCCCTGGACTAAGCAGCTCTCTACCTCGTACGGTTCCTTTTGGAGTTGTGACCAGGATATCTGCTAGCTGATGGATGAATCCATATTACGTAAAAGATTTTATCAATCTTTGTTCGGTTTTTTCTTACCGTCAGTGCTAAACATCCAGTCAAAATTATCGCTATTTGCCACTTCATCTTGGTCGTCTCTGCAACTAACCTGAAAGTGAAAAGAGCAAATGCTTAAGTAACATTCAGAGAAAATTCCACAAGATTTTATTAAATGGAATTTGTTGATTAAATGCTCGTTAGAGATAGGCTTGATTACATGCATGGGGAGACGCGATGATTTATATAAAAGTGGAAGATAAACGTATACAAAAGGGTACAAAAACATGTGCCTTGCGATAAGTAAAAACTGAAGTAGTATTTGGATGAGTTTTATAAGTATGGCTACTTAAACCGACTTTAAAACGACCACTTTAAAAGTTCTATCTTTCCTATCACGCTAATAGTTGTTCTAATTACAATTTATAAACTATCATAAAAACAGGCGCTTTTTAGCTTTAGTTTCGAAAATTATTTTTGAATAAATGATAGCAAATACATGTCCAAAACGAAAATTTGTAGAAGTTGCCTTCTGCCTAAGTAATTTTCAGGTCGCTATTTATTACTCACCAGGGACAAAGGACGTCGTATGTACGACGTATCATTGACGTCACTGGAGGTAGTTGCAAATAAGCTGTTGGTGAGTTGCAAGCGAGTTGGGGGTAGCAATCTGCCTTTTCCATCGAAGAAGCAACTTAGAAGTTGATCCGCGTTTAAACTGACATATTCGAGCCGTAGCATTGGTCACAAAGGCATAATAACGGCCATATTTTTACTTTGCTGCCTATACCTTTTTTATGAAGAAAATATTGGCCTTTCACAATGTGCTTCCAAATTCAAATTTTTTCCAATTGCGTAGAGTTTAGAGGCAAAACAATTTCAGACGAGTCCACTTCTCATAAAGGGTACTCTACCACTCATAAAGTACCTCCAAGTTATGATAAAACATTACAAAAATGCAGTTATCTACAACATTTTCACATGTAGTTTAGAAAGTATCATTTGTATTTTAGAACAGTCACTTGGATTTCAGAATATATCACTTGTATTTCAGAATAGTGAACTTTGATTTTAGAAATCGTCAGTTGTATTTCAGAATAGTCACTTGTAGTTTAGAAGATATCACTTGAATTTCAGTAAGTTGTTTTGGAAATAAAGTTTGTTATTTGCATTTGTGTGGAGTTCTTCAAAAAGGTAAGTACAGTGCAAAAGTGAAAGGACTCAAAAACCACTTCAACACAATATATTTTGTAAAAAATTGGACTTTATTCGCTGAACTTAATGTTGACATTTCTTAATCGCTCAACTTAATGTCAAACATTTCTCTTAATGCTGCCGTCTTAGTAATGGAAGATATATTAGTTGGACTAAATTTTATATTTGCCGAGAGTAAATTGTTGTCATTGTTAAATTTTATGTGTATATCGAGTATAATTTATACAATAAAAAAAAATGAAACTCTGTTGGAGCTGAAAGATATATCTGAAATCCAAGTGTCGTTTTCTAAAATACAAATGATACTTTCTAAACTACATGTGAAAATGACGTAGCTCAATTATTTCCTGAAATATAACTACAACTCAAGAAAATATATTTCTTTGATAGGGTTTTATAAGTAAAAATTGGATGACTTGACGTGTTCTATAAAATTTTGTCAGCATCTTTCTGAAACACCCTGTATACCCCCTTTTTATAAACTGCCTAAGGTCCAATTGTGCAAGTCACATTCAACGTCGGGTTCAGCTAAACTTGAACCCGCCCATAAGAAAACCATTATTCTCACCATGTGTCCTTGGTGATCCAACCAGAATTTGAGTGTGACTTGTACAATTGAGCCTAAATTAACACAATAGTAATATTACGTTTCCTTTCTGGACAATAACAAGTTACACACCCAATACCATGTTATATATACCCGGTGTTCATTAGAAAATGTCATCTAAAAGGCTATGAATTTTTCACAGAAAAGGATGACACAATCAAAGTAAGTGGACTTTTGTTCTTTCATCCTTTTCTTTTGACATTTCACACTCAACTGGATGAACACTATGTAGCACCTACACTACACTCTGTGCCATTTACACGTTTTCTGTATGAAGACATCTATTTTAGTACGTTCACCTGGACCTTTGGCCATTGAATCCAATACCGTTCTCGGTTTTTTTGCCGAATTCGTCCATCGCAGATGGTACTCTAATGGACAGAGTGGACCTATTAGTATAGCAGCAGCAGCAGGCAACAAATCACATTAACATCTGACGTCTTCTGAGCGTGAAATGTGCAGAAAAATCATATAAGTTGAACTCTCTTTTAAGATTTCCAACATTTTTTTATAGGGTATTGCCACGCCCCTTTCTTAGGTCCGCTGATACTTACTTATTTTGGTAAGCCTCGGGCGCTACCCTTTGATATTTGTAAAGCGACAAAGAGACCGCTATGCCTGCAAAGTAGCTATTAGACAGTGGAGAAATATATTCCAGCGGTTTTCTAAATTAAAACAAAAGTGGTAAGGAACAAAAAAGGATATCTATTTAACGAACGGACAAAGGACAAAACATTCTAAACCTAAGGTACATATTTCGGCGGGGGAATGTATAAGGATGTGTGTATACGGGAAGACGGGATAATCAAGGGCTGGGAGGATTCCGGAACGAACGCCAACATGACCTGAACTAAGTCGGTAAAGGTCGGAAATTAGTATTGCGTGATAGCAATAACAATAAGCGAAACGGTAAATGAGATGGGAAGGGAGCTAGGAATTAATGAGTAGATTCCGGAAGTGAGAGGGCAATGTTTTCGATTACGGTGATGGAAACGGTATAATATCAAATGATAGCGGTCGGTACGGTACGGTAAACGGTAAGATAGAGATTTTCCAGGTTATATCTGAACGCACCCTACGAGGTTCAATCTAAACGTGGCCAGAATCAGCATGGCATATACGTCAGTTGAAAGTCGTATGTATTTCGGTGGAGATCAACTACTCCAACTGCTCTGGCAAATCAGAATCCCCTTCCCTTGAGGCTTCGCTAGCAGCGCTGGCCCCCGAGTCTGATAGGTCGGTGAAATCACTACTAACCGGCTGGTTTTCGTGGATGTGTTTTCCCTCCAGCAGTCCGACATCGACTCACTCAACCGCGCCACTATCTGTGGCTAAAAAATGGCCTCAGATAAAAGAGTCAGGCAAGAGTATTGCCTTTTCTCTATTATCGCTGCAGACCGGACCAGTCTGCAACAGAAATTTCAGCCACCCGTCTCCCTTCTGAACAATCGTGAAGATTGTCCAGTTCTGAGCAAGGTGGCCATCTCTGGATCCTGTTTGAAGTTACCTCGCCGAATGGGGCTCTTCAGACGCTCTTTTTGTCTTCAATTCTTCTTCTCTTCGTCGGCTGCCTTCCTTTCAGAATGTGTTCAGAGGTGTAGTAAATAATATGATAGTGGATAACTATTGCATCTTTACCCCACCCTAAGGAGTTTTGGTTTGGGTTGTGAGTATGAGAGGAAAGCCCCCCCCCCCCCTATTGAGGGGGCAGGATTGCGGAAAGAACTGGTTAGCACCAGTTATCTGCGGGAAAATTATACCCAGGCTTTGAGTGTTCAGACTCGCTGCCCGGGTTTTTTTTTTCTTTTAGTGGGGATTTGTCCTGTCACTTCTGGCCTCTGAGGTGAAGATAACAGAGAATTAGTGTTTACCCGTTATCTAACAGCTTTTTTATTATATTTTATCTAACAGGCCTTTCGACCTCGGGGTCGTAGGCGGTCGCCGTCCTCCCCATCTGGTTTGGGTGGTTCCCTGTCTTCTGGAATTATTTTTTATCCTCTCAGTGGCTGTGGTGTAGTCGAGGTCCCTTTGTATATCCTGGTTACGGACATACCAGAACGCTCCTTCTGCCATGCTAAGGGCCACATTTTCGACTGCCTGAAGGCTTTTCAGGTATGTCTTTGCTGCATATACCCAAGCTGTTGAGGCGCATATTAGCTGTGTCTGGATCACCGGTTTAATCAGTGTGACCTTGTTATTCAATGCCAGTTTTGAGCGTCTTTCGATCATCAGTTAGAGCTGGCTCCTTGTCATTTTTGCCTTGTTTTTGGTCGTGGTGATGTGCGCTTCCCAAGTGAGGCTTTTGTCCAGCTCCACACCTAACTATGAGGCTGTCTCTTGCCAAGGAATCGCTTCGCCCTTAAGGACAACTTGATTGTCAGGCCTGTGATTGCGTCGCTTTCTGAAGATTATGGCCTGCGCCTTGTTGCCGTTCAGGTCTGTCTTCTACTTGGCACACCACTCTTCCAAGGCTCTGACTTCTTCTTGAAGGTACCGTGATAGTAACGTTGTGTTGAGGGATCTTACCATTATAGCTTTGTCATCAGCGTATAAAGCAAGTCTGGTCCTGTCTGTTCTGGGGGGGGGCTCCTACGTACAGGTTGTACAGGAAGGGCGAGAATACCGCTCCTTGAGGTACTCCTGCTTCCACCATCCTGTACGCAGAGTATTCTCGGTCCAGCTTCACCCTGAAACACCTATGAGAAAGGAAAGATCTGATTAGTTTAACAAAGGATACAGGGAATCCAGTGTCTAAAAGCTTGACTAGCAGTCCTTTGTGCCAGAATCTGTCAAAGGCTTTGACTACTTCTAGCAGGATGGCTCCTGCTGCCTCTCGTCTGTTGAATGCCTCGGTGATGTATTCCACCATCCTCAGCACCTGCAGGTCGGTCGACACCTGGGCCTTAAGGCCCAACTGCTGGGCCCTAAGCCCAACAAGTCTGGTAGCGCCTCTAGCTGCTCTGCTTTGTCTTTTAATTATCTCAGGATGGCCCCTTCTGCTATGTTCCCCATGGTAGGCAGCAGACGGATGGGCCTGCAACTCTGTGGAAAAAGAGGGTTTTTACCTGGTTTGGGAAACAGAAGGACATCTGCCTGCTTCCATCTGGTTGGCAAGTGCCTCAATCTTAGCATTGCGTTCACAATGTTAACAAGGCTGCAATCCCTCTCCAGCCGGAGTTGCCTGTTCCCTATCTGGTTACATTCAGGTGCCTTCTTGAGGTCTAGATGCTGCACAATGTCACGAATTTCTTCAGGGCTGGAAGCATCTCTCGTCGAGCATCTCGTCTATCCTTCTAGCTCGTCGTTCCACCATCTCTTCCCAACGGTCGGCATCACCCTCATCAATGATGTTTTCCTGAAACTGACTTTCCCAGTGATTAACAAATACCTGTGCTTTGTCTAGCGTGGTGTAGACAATTCCGTATGGTCCGTGTAGCGGCGGGATTGGTTTTCTTTTCTGCCGCATTGCTTTGGCAGTTTTCCAGGGGCTCCGGTCTTGCGGGCCCAGTGCCAGCAAGTGCTCCTGCCATTGCTCAGCCCTGACTTTCTCCAGCGAAGCATTGACCTGCCTGCTAAGGCGGTTATAGCTGTTTCTGTCCTCTGGTAGGTTGGTCCTGATGGCCCTCCTTTTGGCTCTTCTCCTTTCTTGAATGAGTGCTTTGGTCTCATTCGGGTTACCTGCTGAATAATTTTTAATCAGTTCAATAGCATTCATAATGCTATTCTCCAGCACTGCAACAACTTGGTCGATCCGATCAGCGTCGTCTGTTCGAGGAAGCAACGGAAGGTCTCTCTGCAAGAGTGCAGCAAACTGTTGCCGGTTGAAAGTAGCCTCTTCCGGTGCTTCCTTTCCTAGACGAAGCATCAGTGGACTGTGATCAGAGGAACCCTCATGGACAACTCCGAACTCAGTGTCCATTTCTAGTTTTCTGTTGAGAACTATGTCCAACACGTCGTTTCTTCCATTGGTGGCTAGATGAGTAGGTTCTTCTGGAACCATGACCTAAATGTTTCCTCTTCTGTCCAAGAAAGCCATCATCGCTCTGCCATTCTGGTTGTTAGTTCTGCTACTCATGTTGTCCACGTTGTCTGCTGAAAATCAGTGAAAGTCAGTGGGATCTAAGCCTTGGCGTGGTTGGTAGCCACTAGCAATTTTTAGTTTCCCCCTTTCGGTTTCCACCTCGATTGCTATTGCTTCCAATCAGGCGGTTTATATTGGGGGCAGTTGTACGTGCGGTACTCGTCTCCTAACAAGCAGCGCAACCACCTTTTCGGTTTCCTTGTTCCTGCGTGTCCTTCCTGTGACCCAAGTATCCTGGTATACTGAAGTCCTCAGTGTTTCTGAGGTGGATCTCTTGCAGGGCTGCAATGTCCACTTCAAGCCTCTGGAATATTTCCTGTAGCTCAGCTTTCTGGAGTTTAATGCCATTTATGTTCCATGACATTATCTGCATGGCTGAAGGTAGGGTCCGTGTTTCCATTTAAACCTGAAACATGGAGAAGTCAGCCATTAATTAACTCATTGCTGAGAACATTTTCCTCATCTTCCTTTCTTGCCTTAGTGGCAGTAGCATAGCAATCGCTGTCCCCAATTTGTCGACCAGCCAAAGTTGTAGTATGTCAAGCGTAACGTTATTACCTTTAAGGGCGACTTTTACAACTATCTAGTATATAGTTTTACTGATTGTTGTAAAAGTCACCCTAAATAAAAGAAAAACTTCGTACAGTATGAGACATTGCATTACAATGTTCGTTTATTCGTTCGGAAAACTTACTGCACCAGTTTTCCATTAGAACATACCAAATTGCACAAAATTTACTATTTGCAGAGAAACCTAAATATTTCACTAAATTTTCTCTAAGACCTCCAATTGAAAACGCTACCAGAAACTAGAGAAGTAGACTATGCTACGCTCTTCTGGATCATTCATTCTATAAACTCGCTTAAGGCTGACATTACAAAAACTCTGCAAATCCAATATGCAGATGCAAAAAGGTATTGCAGCTGCAAATGCGATTTTTCGTATTACTGAAACAACTGATAATGAGTTGCATCCGCAAGTCGGTTGCAAGTTTGCAGGGGGTGTAATAGTCCCGTAACTCATCTGTACTGTCAATCCTAACCTGAAACTGTTAAAAACGTTTTTAATAGAAAACAAGAATATAAAATATAATGGATCTAGGGTATATTCTTGGAATAATACGGCTGCGCCCACGAAGAAGGTCAATTCCATTATATAAACGAATTCTCGCATTTCGCAATAACACGTTTAATATACCCGGTGAGGCTTTTATAAACCTCTTTAGGCTTCCGAAAGCAATAATTATGGCACTGTTAAATGAAGACCTGGTAAGATCAACACAAAGGCATCATGCAGTGAACAGAACTTTCAGTTTCCTCGATGCTTAGGTTGCATTGGTGAGTCGAATGATAATAAGGGTATATAGCGTGTCTTAGTACAGTTGCCACCATTGAAAATGCAAACATGTTATTTGTCTATCTAGACTTTTTATAAAAATTAAAAATATAGAAAGCTTAGTTAAATTGACATAATATTACATGTATGCATTTTCAATAGCGACAGCTCGACCTAAGCATAAATAGAGTTTTTCCAGATTGTACCCACATTTATTTATCAAAGTCAACTGAAGAACATTGGAACTCATATATAAATAGAAAAGGACAGTATTCTCTGAATGTTCAGATGGTTAGTTAATTTCTTTATTGTTTAATCTACATTTTTAATGAGCATAATCATAAAGATACTAAATAGGAGTTTATAAACATACAAGCTTTATAGAAAATGTAAAAAAAAAGCCAGCAGTTTTAGGTACTAACAATATTATTTTTTAGGTCTGTGATAGCCAACTAAAGATAACCAATGTGGTTGCCCAGTACCCAGAAAGTGTCCACGATTCTTCCATTTATAATACCTGTGGTTTACGAACATTCCTCCACTTTCATGAATGTCCGCCAAACTCGTGGCTTCTGGGGGATTAAGGCTATCCACTAGAACATAGCCTACTAACTCCAATCAGGGTTCCAAATAATGAAATGGAGGAGAGGTATAATACAGCTCATAAACGAACAAGAAACCTAATTGAAAGAGTATTTGGTATTCGTAAAATAGTTTGGAGAATTCTTCATAATTCTGGTGGAAATTTATTGTACAAACCTGAAAAAGTCATAAAAATTGTAATATGTTGTGCTATACTGCATAATATTAGAATAAACAACAATTTTCCGGTTGAATATGATGAACATTTTTATGAGGAAATTGGGGATGTTTTTTATATTCCTAATAGAAATGACATAAATGAGCGAAGAGGGAAAGCAGTGAGAGCACGACTAATTAATAACAGATTTAATATTGGATAAATATCAACACATAAGTTACATTATTTAATAAATATGACTAATGCTTATGAAACAAAATAGAATTTCTTTATAATTGGCTTCAATTGTTTTCTTTACTATTGGCTTTGGAAAAACTAAACTCACATAATCTAATCTCTCTGTGTGAGACTCAACACAGCTGTAGAAGAGACACTTGGAAAGTGTTGGGTATGGGCATAAATTCCTTATTGTTAATACGATGCTTGAAATGCATAACATTTATTAGAAATATACATGATTTACTACAAACATGTTGATTTGCTTATTCTGTAACAATCAATGTATTCGTATTGATTAAAAAGTCAACTTCTCGTTTTTTCAACACAATAAGCTTTTGAAGCAAACAGTTAGTAATTTTCATTTGTTTTAAAATATTTCTCTGGTTAGCTAACACATTTTGAGTAATGCTTGACTTTTTATATGAAGTATGTCTGATTCTTCTTCTCTCTCTTTTTTTTCCTTTTTTGTCATATTGTTTTTAGATTCTCCAACAACTTCTGAAGATATTATGGATGCTTCGCTTGTTTTTGATGCTGGGTTGACAGTATCTATTACTTGATTACAAACCTGTGGAAACCAATCTCACTTGTAAAAAAAATAATAAAATTTACATTGGTTTTCTTTTACCGTTTCATACTTTGCCCTTTTCTCCACTTGCAAGTGAAAAAGTATCTACACCTTCAACCACTCACTACAATTTGTCCTATTATGGCCAAAACTTTTTCTTCAACATCAGTTTAAGGGTTCTCCTCCACCTGTCGCTTCTCTGTGCCTCTTAATTTCAGCTGCTTTCTTTTTGGTTTTTGTTTTCATGTCGGCGAATTTATTTTTTACCTCTTCACCTGTTCCATTCATTATTTCAGTGGAATTAATTTTCTTGGCAATTTCTTCTCACTTCTTTCGTAAATCTAAAGTAGATTTGTATTTGCCACCCAGCTCACCTAAATGTATAACAGCTATTTATGTAACCAGTTACGAAAAGTCCGATTTTGTGTAACGAATGAATGTTTCTCGCTGCGCTCGTCCCGCAATTTGAATGAGATACACAAAAAAGGTTTTCCGTCACGTGTTTCATACAAGATTTTTTGGAGTTTTCAGAGGATATGTTCTACGTAAAATAAACTTTAAAGTCAAAGCAGTGAAAATTGAGGTTAGTTTTGTTGTCTTCCTCCCACAACTCAGTGACAACCAAAAGTTTTTTCGAGGTAAATATGGCGGACTTGCAGGTTTTTTTTGTAATATGACTTTTCTCTGCAAATACATTGCAGCTGCAAGTCGGCCATATTTGCAAATCTGCAAAGTTGCATTTGTGGATGTACTGTAATTCCATCCTTAGGATTAGTAAATTATAATTATAAATTATCCTTAGTAAATTTCGACAATCTTTCAATCTCGCTATTTAGAAACACACTGTATATCACTAACTGCCTGCACGTAGTCATGGCAATGATTGATTAATTAAACGGTTGAAGGGAAGAAGTGGCGGCGTCACTTTATTATAAACGTATGAAAGACGGCATTGCCAAAAATTGGTTTTCAGCAAAAAGTTATTTGTAAAGAACTATACGTATTAGTGATTCTGCATGAAGGCGACAGAAAACGAAACATTGTAAGTAGCTGATAAGAGAGACTTTTTTTTTGTATCTACAACCAGCTATCGAACTTTTAGATGGGCCAAAATCGGGATCATAAAAGAAATCTGCATCATGGGCAAGAACGTCCTTATTTACGGAAGAGACTGCTTCCTACAATTTCTCAATATCACCACCGGTGAAGAGACTCAGCTGACGCTGAACAACCATAGAACCAACGGAGATGGACTAAAGTGTTATAGGGGTCACACGTCTCTATACATTTTCGCATATGCCGAAAATTGTCAGCAAGCGAACATTTACGTCAGGAGTTATCCAGATTTTGGAATTATTGCAAAGTTTTCAGGTTTGATCATTTTACAAAAAAAAAAAATAATTTTTGTGCCATAAACTACCTTAATTAGGGGTTTTATCGTAGGTGCCAAAGAAGGATACAAAAGTTTAGCATTTTCGGACAGCTCCCTCCTTTTTTCCCTTGGAGAGATGCCTCACTACAGGGTCACCGCGTGGAACTGGAGAAGCATGGACAAATTTGCGGAAAGCTCTAACGAACTTCTTTACGAAAACCAAGAAATCTGGTAGTTATTACTTCTACTTGGCCCACCATCGCCACAAAAATTTAAATTCGATTGTAAAAAAAGTTGCAGCTACGGTCGTCCTATGTACTTGGCTCAGTATGGGGTGGGGTCGAATAAACTCTTCATTTGGGACGTGTTTACCGTTTGTAAATCAACAATTTTCGCAAAACACGAGGTCTCGATGGGAACACTGAAACCTGCACCCTTCCAAAGTGTAGTGTGGAGCACGGAAACTGTAGCTGTATACATAATTGATTCTGTTGGATGCATATATACGGTATTTGTAGATAGATATAGAACCAAAGTGTTAAACACCTAGCTTAGTCGTTCCTTGCTACGATTCCATGGACATCATCATGTTCTCTGTAAATTGCATGGGATTAATAATTTGGTCGTCCAAAGTTAAGTCATGGACATCGTGAACACTATAAAAATTGTTTTAGGTGGATAGGGATTTTTATCTAGAAGTCGTAGTGGACATATCTGATGTGGGAATATATAGAAACATAACACCATCTATATGCTGGTATCTTCATGGATTGACGGTTTCAGGGCCCAACCAAGAAATTCGGGTAAAATAAATTTATGCAACTGGTTATAACACGTTCTAAACCATTGTTATAGCACTACAAGAAAGTGGGATCAGCCTGGATATGCGACTTTCAGTACCCGACGCCTGAGGGAATTTATGGAATTTTCAGCAGGAAAGCCGATAAGTGCATAGGTCGAACTGTCACTTCAGAAATAGTATCGTTTGGTAACAATTGCCAAGTTTTGTTTTTTTTTAGCAAACGATGAAACCACTGGCTTTTTAGGAAATACTGAAGCTAGTGTAACTTTCATTAAACGAAACGAATCTAATTTTAACAGCATTTGCGCCCTTAATCCTCTTGGGGAGTTTGTAGTGGTGTTAAGGAGTGACATCATACTTGACTTGTACAAGATGGAAACTGGAAAAATAGTAATAATAACTTTACTGAAAAACAATTTTCCTGCTATTAATATTAATATCTCGCTATGTAGATTTCAACACTAATATTGGACAACAAAGTTTTATCAATGGCGGCCAATCCCCAATACCCTTTTGCAGCTGTGGGTCAGGAAAATGGGTGTGCTCGGCTGGTTTCTTTCTATAATGAAACGAAGCCGACTGTGTTGGTTCGGACGCACCTTACTGAGAATCCTTTGACTACCATAAGGTTCGCTGAGCAAGGCCATATTTTTGTCACTGGAAACATTGATAAAGGAGAGTTTTTCATACTTAAGGTAAAAGTGGTTATAGTTTTCTTCATTTTTCTCTCACTTTTGCAGCTCGATAAAGCTCAAAGAATTTACGTAGAAACTTAAACTAGATCACTACATTTTATTTTCGTAATGTTTCGTGAATATTTTATAGATACATGGGGGTACACTAAGTAAGTTCGTAGGCACTGATCTTTTAGGATCTAAAATGTTTTAGACCTCTGAAACGTAGCAACATAAGTATTCACTTATTATTATCATCAAGTAGGCGTTGCAATTTGACTTTGACAGTTTTATCGTATCTTCTCAACATGTGCTAAAAGGAGATGGGCATAGAAAAAATGAAGGTTTCAAAGGTAACAAGATGACAAAAATAAGTGAATGGGTAATATGCTACTAGGTTTCAGACGTTGCGTTATTCTATAGCACCTTGGTTGTTTTATTATAGGGTTTTTTGAATTATAATCTGACGAGTTTGTTACACAAAGCAACTAGTATACAAAAAATGGATGCAAATAAATCAATCAGTCAATACATGCTTTATTGCCTTACAATGCTTGTTGACAAAGCAAGCTGCTATAAAATTAGTTAAATAAAATACACAACAGACAAACATATCAAATACAAAGTGTTAAAAAATACAAACTTCCTCATTATTACTAATTACTTATACTAACTATATACAATAATGTTAATTCAGCCAGAGGGCAAGTTACATCCCGAATTAAACCTATACGACAGAAATTCGTCAAAAGAAAACCTCTCAATTTGCGTTTAAAAGTATTCAAGTCCGCAGTACCTCTCAGACCCAGAGACAACAAATTAAATACCTTTTTTGAGGTATAAATAATTGAGTCCTTAGTTAATGCACTTTTCGGTATAGGCAAGAGAATGTAGTAGCGGCTACGGGTTGAAATTGGCTGCAACCGATGTAAAATTTTGCCATATTTTCTATGCATTATTCATGCTGTTTCTAATATAAATAAGGACGGCAGAGTTAGAATGCCGCATTTACCAAATAACGTTTTACATGAACTTCTAGGACTCAATCCGTACAGGTACCTAATGACGCGCTTTTGGAGCCTAAATAGGGCCATAACTTTTGAAGAACTGTTGTCCCACAGACATATGCCATATCTCAAATGTGACTCGAACAATGCAAAATACACATTTCGAGCTACAGCAAACTCCACCCTCTCCCTGGCACATCTGAGTGCATAGCAAGCTAACGCGAGTGCAGCTCTCAAACGAGAGGTGTGTAAATCAAACCTAAGCCGGTCCAACCAGCCCCAACCCCATACTTAGTGGAATTCAGTTTTTTAACCGTATCACTTCCAATGGAAGCATCCACACTAAGTTTAAAGTTCAAAACATTGGTTTTTTTCTATATTCAACATCAAAGAATTTGAAGCATACCATAATCTTATAGAATCCAGATCTCTTGTAATGTTGGGAGTTTAACTGGGAAAAGGGGGTTCTAGGAATCGGTTAAATAATAATGCTTCTTCTCATGCCGAACTCTAGTTAGTTTCTATTGGTTTTTTGTTATATGTCGTCTCACCTTAACCTATTGCTTGATGTTATTGTTATCATATTTATAGTGAAAACATTGTACTATAAACCAGTGCATGTGCTATGTTTACAGGGTGTTCCGTCGGCATGAACTTTATGAATTTACGTTTAATTACTTTCCTTATACCACACTATATTGACCATTGCGTGGAAGGTAGCAAGGTCTCCACACCACTGCCGTGTCGTCCGTAAAAGACGTTCACTTTCCCTCTTTTATGACAGTCGGTAAATCGTTCACATACAACAGAAACAATAATCGACCAAGGACCATACCCTGCGGCACCCTGGCTCCAAGAATCCCTCTAACCGACGTATGACCTCCATATTTCACTACCTGTGACGGAGCCACCAGATAAAACCTCTACAAGCCAAGCACAGGGCCTCTAAAACCACACATCTCAACCTTTCCCAGCAAGTTTCATGGGAAACAAAATCAAGGGCTGGCTTTGGTGAGGTCGCAAAAAACAGCAGATGCCACGTCACCCTGATTCACATCAATATACATAAACCTCCTCACCAGTTGGAAAAGCCTCCCTGAAGCCGAATTGAGTAGGAGACAACGCAGCATGCTTGCTAAGGAAAGCATTCATATTTGTATTGATGAGCCTCTCGTAGATCTTGCTCAAAGTGGGCAGAAGAGAAATGGGTCTATAGTTAGATGGAAGTTCTTTTATAAACCCCTTTTATAAATTGTTAGCACCATTGCGGACTTTAAAACAAAAGGAAACCGTCCTCCCAGAAAGGAGGCGTTTATTGCCTCAGACATAGAATATAGTGCCTCTTCAGGCAGTTGCTCAAACACTGTAATTGATAAGAGTAGGTGGTCACCAATCGACGGGTTGATCGACAAATTGGTGACCACCCTTCTTTTCACTTCGTTCTGGTTCCGATAACCAGCGAAGTGCAGAGCAATATGGGTTGTTTCTCGAACTGAGAGCCATCTGTCATACAGTATTGGATCTAAAATACGCTGATGGATGTCGCCTGATTCTGCTCTGTACAACATCTCACCGGTACTCTGTAGGTTTCCGGCCTGAGGTAGCCGAATCATGGTCTCTAATTTGTCGATCAGCCAAAGCTGTACTGATGGGGGTTTGACCCCGAAACTGGTATGCAGATGGGTTGATCGACAAATCGGTGACCACCTACTCTTTTCACTTCGTTCTGGTTTCGATAATCAGCCAGGTGCAGAGCAATATGGGCTCGAACTGAGAGCCATCTGTCATACAGTATTGGATCTAAAATACGCTGATGGATATCGCTTGCTCCTGCTCTGTACAACATCTCACTGTAATTGCTGCTGTGCTTTTGTTTTTTATTTGACGGAGACTGATTCAACTCCTCTGGGTCGATAGGCAGAAAACAGAAGGAATTCCCCACCCTGAGTGCAAACAAGATCCGCAATGGACTGTAGCAGCACAATTCTCTCGGTATCCCTCCAGGGAGGAACCTAGAAATAGAGCAATAGTAGGTATTGATATCATCTGCTTTCAGGTCTACATCTTGATGGATTATTCAGTTTATTTTCAATTGGCAAAAATTGACTGACTATCTACGTTAACGTAAACTGCCACCATCACTGAAATTAGTAGAAAAATATCAGTATTAAAGAAATTGGCATCATAGGTAAGAACGTCCTTATTTATGGGAGATACCTGCTTTATACAATTTCTCAATATCGCCATTGGTGAAGAGACAGATGAGAGAGCTGACGTTGAACAAACATAGAAGCAACGGGGATGGAGTAAAGTGTTGTAGTGTGTTCACCCCGATAGGGTATCTCTGTCTTCCTGGGCCAATCTTAGACTCTGTTGTATTGTGCGAGTCGGTTTAAAAACAGTCTTTACTTTGTGCTTTTCCATCCTGTCCGTCAACGTCGAGATGCATGGGAGATCACTTCGCCCAATGCCTCATCGCCTTTGATAAAGTCGGGGGCAGTTGTGGTCAAAACGAGAGGAAGAAATTCCACACATTGGACCACAGATTCAAAGCCCGGAACACATTTAACAATGTAATTTGTCTGGACCCAACTATACCTTCCCTTCCCCTCCTCTTCCTTTTCAGGTTGCAACCTTTTTTCGGTTGTAAAGTCCAATTTCTTTGTTGATATTTCTGGTCGTAGATATTCTCTTCTTCTGCTGAATCCTGATCCAGATGCTGATTTAACAAACCATCATGACCTGCGTCTGGTTTCCCTAAATTAGTTATATGGTCCAAATCGGTTTTAAAAATCGCACTCGACCAAGGTTTCTAGATTTGATTCTAGTACCAAGGTAAGTCTGATTCCCAACGTGATTGTCTGCTATGGCGCTTCCAATCAATTTGAAAACGGTGTCATTTACTCGGTTTCTTTTCCAAAGTTCAACAACGACTTTCGCTCCTATTCTGAAGTGGTGGTAACCTGGCGGTTTCTCTTTGAAAACACTGAAAGGAGCTTAAATAAATCCAAAAGTGTCTAAGCTTAGTTAGAAAACCAATCTTTGCTAGAGTGACAATATGGTGTATACGCTTCTACAACCATATCCATGCTGGAAGGGATGTATTCCTTTTGAAGGTTCACTGGCCAGAAGAAGTGGTGTCAAGACAAGTTCTTCACACAACAGATTCCTGGATGGGCTTTGTGGAGTTGGTTAAGGACATAAGGTAGCAAAGTTATGTATTCAGAGCAGCACTCAGGAGGACCGCAGGGTGCTGGAGGCGGAACCTTAATTTTCGCACCGCTTGGACACTTTGGATAATCCAGATCTTCACTAGATATTGGGGTTTCTTCGTGGCAATTTAGTGTTGGTTTACCCGGTTCAGGAGAACATTTGACTGGCGATTTAAGGGATGTGATTTCAGCTCCTTTGAGTTCTCGTGCGTCGCAAGGTGTCTC
This sequence comes from Taphrorychus bicolor, assembly GCA_951812265.1. NCBI lineage: Eukaryota > Metazoa > Arthropoda > Insecta > Coleoptera > Curculionidae > Taphrorychus > Taphrorychus bicolor. The sequence continues at coordinate 15,220,492 of OX638300.1, forward strand.
CACAAGTAGCTGCTTTGGGAAGAGGTGGACCGCAAGGAGAATCGGCTGCCTTTCCACAAGGGTCTAGCTTACACACAGTTTCTGGTTTTATGAAAGGGTCGCATTGTTGAGTTGAAGTTGCGCATTGTTGGTTCGATTTTGCGCAAGGGTCCTCGCTTTTGCAGGGGTCCTCTTGTTTGCAAAGCTCAATCGGTTTACAGGGTTGTTCTTCCTTGCGAGAATCCTCAAAGCTGGCGGCTCGTTTCTTGGTGCAGGGGTCATATATCTTGCAAGGGTCTTCTTTTTTGCAAGATATATTCTTGCAAAGGTCTTCAATGTACTTAAGGTCTTTGTTACCTTATGACCTCATACTTGGCTATCTTATGTATCAGTTTTGTCTTCAGTCTGCCATCTATTCTTGACCATGTTGAACAAATAGCGTATAGCGTTTCTTCCATTTTCCAGATTGAGCAAACCCTTTCTAGCGTCTTCGATCAAACGAAACATTGGTCAGCTTGACCTATTCGTTACCAAATCATATACACTGAGACGGAGGGACCAATTATAGTCCTCTTGGTGAGTCCATTCTTTTTGTATGTCCTGGACTAAACAAAACATATAAAAATCAAAACTGACTAAAACTGACCTACTTCACACTCTAAATTGCTACCATCAACGAACCCAATAGAAATATCAGTTAAACTGAACAGGACTGAACGAAGTCTTGGGGCAAAGAAGTTTGCGGTATTCTCACACATTTAAGGACCCAACAAACACTCCCTCAATCCGAAGTAACGAAGGTTTCGTTACCTAACTTTCAATGTGGTGTATACGCTGCTACAATCATATCCAGGCTGTTCTGTTTGAAATCGAGAGCTTTCGCAATTCTTTACGTAAGTCTCTCAGCCAGTCCATTCCAATGAGGTATGCTGCGTGGAGAACAAAGTTGAACAATATTGAACGCGGAATAAAGTTGTGAAAACCCTGAATGAATGAATTGAGCACCATTGTCTGAGTCGATGATAAATAACGGAGCTCTGTGAAAAGGCCATGTCAACGAAACTACTGTAGCAATAACAAGAAATGTGTGAAAAGGTTTCCTGGCTAGAATAAGTGATGACGAGACAACTTCCTCATGATTCAGGCCGACTTCTGAATGGGCTTTGCAGAGTTGATGAGTACATAGTTCGCGTTTTCAGAGGGATCACAACGATAATCACACAGAATAATACCATCGTTGATGATGAGTTGTTCAAGTTAGTGTGTTTCAAGTTGTGGCGGTTTTGTCTTCAGTCAGTTCATTTTTGACCCTAATGAACACCTACCTAGCTTACAGCATTTCTTCAATTTCCAGCTCGAGCAGATCCTTTCTAGCGTCGTCAATCAAACGAGATAGTGAGTCAGCTTGACTAAAGCCATCATATTTGACCTATTCGATGTCGAAATCATAGCCACTGAAACGAAGTCGACCTACGATCATGTTACTGAGTCCTTTCTTTATGGATGTCCTGAAGAAAAAATAGCAACTGCCATCAACTGAGTAATGCACTGAGTAATTAAAACATTTCACTCCTTGAATTGGCATTACCGAACCTAGTAGAAGTATCAGGTATACTGGACAGGACCCAAAATATTCCTTGGAGCAAAGAATATTGTAGTTTCAGCTCAGCCTTAAATATGTAAAGAAACCTCAAAACGTCGGTACGGTCTGCTCAAATAGTGGGCATTTTTAATCTCCTGTTCACGATAAACTTTATACTGATAAAATGTTTTAAGCCTACTCACCAACACAGAATAGGAACCAAATACAAAGGCATTTTTGTCAAAAGTTGCATAAAAGCTAAATTCTCGATATAAGCTCTGCTATTAGGAACGAAGTACCAGAGGAATAACCTGAACTAACCTAAACTAATCTGAACAACCCCTTTGCAAACTGAATATTTTGGAATAATCTAACACAGGCATATAAAGGCATAATTCAGATTTTATAAGCAAAGACAGTTAATCAATTACTGTTTTCGTATATGCGATAAGACACAAGAACTGTAGGGCTCAAACTTTAGGCACTTCTTCAAAAGCGGAATAATATTGAGCTCCGACTCTATAAGAGAACGCTTTTGACGGTTTCCGAGTTTTATCTCTTAAAGTAACGAAATATTTCTCTTTTAGGGCTTACCAGGCACTCAAATCGAAGTAATCATCAACCTTCAAGTGGGACGCCAAGTGGTCGACTATATGATGGTGGCTTCTCAAAATATGATTAGATTCTTCGTAATTCCAACTACCCAAGACAAAATCTACGCGGGCAACAAGATTTTGAGATATTGTGTCGTAGATAATGCCGTAGTCAGTACCAAAGAATTCAAACTTGAAAACGAGAAAGTCTTATACAGGCGCATTTATGCCAAAAAGGGACACGATCGAGATAGGGCGTTCTATTTAGTGCCTTTGAACGCCAGATTCTTTGAAGTTGCTGAAACTAAAAGAGGAGTTAGTATAGTAATACCTATAATTAAAGCACAATCTTTCATTTTATCAATAACAAGAGCATAGTCACGTTTTGATCCAAAGTAGCTTGACTAGCTTTTATCAAAGCTTCTGCAATTTTCTAAATGTAGCAATCAACCAAACATCTGACCAATCGTTTATATTTCAATTAGTTTACTTACTTCAATTAACTACAAAAATGTTTTTTTAGAATCCTGTAGCAACTGTAACGGACACCATTAAAACTGGACACCAACTTCGAAGGTTTACGCTCAGCTTCACTGGCAAACACGCAATCTCATGGGGTTATGACGGATTTGTGTTCATCAGGAGCTTAGATTTTCAAGAAATAGAAGGAATGGTCTTGTGTAACCATCGGTACCATCAAGGAGTTAAGAGAGCAGTAACCAATCACTCTGCTACTATTGTTGTAACCTTAGGTAATTGTGAGATAATATAGGGTTAAATTGTCTGTTAGATTACGTAAAAGTGTTGAGCATTTCAACGTCAAGTCACTCGAACCACCAGTACGGTCCTCATAAAGTTACAAATTCAAAATATGTATCTGCTTTTTTCCCCATTTCTTCATCGTAGACAAAAAACCGGAATTTCGTTCTTTTGAGCTTCTTACACACAAAACCTCAACTTTTCCCAACTTGGCAGACAAGCAGTACCTGTACTGCTTGTCTGTCTTCTACAAAGCTGTTGAGTTATTTTATAAATATCTTCAGGATATAGCGGAGTTTTAGCAGCCGTAAGACTTCCCTATCAAAACGAAGATGAGGAGACAATGTCTAAGTTACGTGAATTCATGAAGAGTCCGAAAGTTCAACTCATGTTTAAAAGGCCCACATTAGGTTTTGTCGGAGAGGACAAGTTTATGGGCAGGTGTTGGAAAGAGGTAGAACGACTGAAGACCATCGAACAAGAGGAGAAGCACTGCTCTGTGGAGAGAGGAAAAATACTTAAAGAGTTTCATGTAATGTGTTGCGTTTCCTACTGGCTGCACTACTGCAGAGATCGACTCTACATGTTGCTCTAATATGGCCAGTAGAAAACGTTTTTAGGGCTCCAATCTGTGGAGTAGTATTTAATTGCGCGTTTGTCCGTATGCAGGATATTCAAACTATTCTACAAGGTTTGGTAGAAGAAAATATGGACGTGCCAGAAAATAAAAAATTGGATATGTTGGAGTTTTATTTGGACATCCCCTCGTACCAAAAGAAACAGCAACAAAATAAGGAGGATTGTAAGGAGCTTGAAATATATTTGAAATGTTTGATTGAAGCTCAGGATAACGTGTCCCAGTATATTATTAAAAATTATTATGAACCGATGGGTAAGTTGCATCTATTTTACATTAATGCCATCATTAGTTTTCGCTTAGTGAGAACAAACGTGCTAAACAACAAAATAATATTTGAAATAGACACTAAGCGGGCACTACCTAATTCTTTTCATCTATAGGTGTTCAATGGCAAAACATCGTTGGTATTTATAGTGCAGTCAAAGCTACGAATTACTGCCTTCTCCCTGAAAATGAAGAGAAAAAACAAAGATTGCGATGGATAGAAGAGCAGAGAAAAGTAGAACAGTATCTCAGTAGTCAAGACACGTTCGAACCATGGCAAACCATGACTGAGGAGTAAGTTTGTTACGAACAAAAACTTTTCTTTAAGTATGCAATATTGCATGAAGGTAGTAACGCAAGTCAATTCGTTGGTTGGTATAGCACCGTATTTCCATATTGACAATGACACTGATGGCAGTATCTAGGTTATAGTAGGGCGATAAGAAGATTTATTTTTGTTAGCATCCATGAGAAATTTCCATTAATTTTTCCTTGAATTGCTCTTAACATTATTAATTAATTTCAAGATGATTGTCGCATAACTTACTGTTAAATGATTGACACTTCTTATGAATTTTTCATAACTCATTTATGTATGATAGGCCGTTTCTTTTAAAAATTTATTACTTGGATTTACCAAACACTTTTATTGACTTTTAATTGCGCCAATTTAAATTTCTTATTCAACCTTCTTCGTTTTTCTTCAAATAACCGACATCCACATGGTTAAACTCTAAAGACGGTCGTGGTCTGTATAGAGATAAGCAAAACGTAGCAAAACTGTAATGGTTAAATTGTAATGGTAAAACAAATGTTGTTTAGTACGTACTTATATTTCGAGCTAAATGTTTTTTTTATAGAGAGCTACAGGAACTGAAAAGTAAACGGCCACCGATACCGAAAGACGATTACGCCGGATTGGCAGCTATACTTAAGCTAAAGGAAGAAACCGATCCAATGGATTCCGACAAATTTTTGGAAACAAAAATTGCAGTTACGGGCTCAGTGTCTCAGCTGTATATACCCGTCAGTACCGGGCACTACCTACAGAGGCAGCTAAACACATTTTTTCAATGTGAACTACAACAAGCAATAGCAGAGGTAAGATCGAAATTGTGTTAACTATTGAAAGAAAATAATTACTTTGTGCGGATATACAAGGTGGCCGCGGTATTTATATTATATAATATAAATGTGTGAAACAAAGAAGCAATCAAAATAAAAAAAAAAACGTGAAAAACTGGGCTACAAACTACAACAAATTCTTAACGTACTTTCTGCTCTCCTTGATGCAACTTTTGAAACATTGGTGTCACACCGATCGCAATCTCTTTTATGTACACATCAAACACGAAGTGTCCCTTTAAATTTTTTACAAGATAGGTATTACCCGCTTCCACCTGTTTTACAAAATCAGAGTTATACAGAATTCCAGATGTTGTTTTCTTTGGTTGTTCGCTTTGGATGTCGCCTGCCCCTGATCTCTACAACATTTCACCGCTTTTCCGTACATTTTTGGCTTTAAGCCGCGAACTCACGGTCTCCAATTTCTCGACCAGCCAAAGCTGTACTGATGATGGGTAGACCCCGAAACTAGTAGGCAGATAGGTTGATCGACAAATTGGTGACCACCTACCCTTTACAATTCGTTCAGGTTCCGATAACCTGCGAAGTACAGAGCAATATGGGCTGCTTCTCGAACTGAGAGCTATCTGCCATGCAATAATAGATCTAATTAATGAGCTGGTGGATGTCGCCTGCTCTTGTTCTGTGCAACATCTCACCGCTCTTCCGTAGATTTTTAACGTTTTGGTCAATCAACCCGTGGTTGGTCGACACCAATTGGTGACCACCTACACTCTTTTCACTTCGTTCTGGTTCCGATAACCAACGAGGTACAGAGCAATATGGGCTACTTTTCGAACTGAGAGCTATCTGCCCTGCAGTAATGGATCTAAAATACGCTAGTGGATGTCGCCTGCTTCTGCTCTGTACAACATCTCACCGGTACTCTGTACGTTTCCGGCTTTAAGTAGGCAAATCACGGTCCCCAATTTGTCGACCAGCCGAAGTTGTACTGATAAAGGGTAGATCCCGAAACTAGTATGCAGATGGGTTGATTGACAAATTGGTGACCACCTACACTCTTAACACTCTTTATTGTTGATGCTTTCGAGATGAACTTGTATTTTAGGGAGAAGTGATAAAACTAAAGCAGGCCTATAACCAGTGTTTTCGCAACACCAGAGCCCTAAAAGAAAGAGAGATGTACAATATCAAGGAGAAGAACGCGAGGTTGCGTCACATTTTGTCCGAATTCAATTACTTTACCGAGAGGAAGATTAACATTGATATTCATGATCCAGAATGGGAAGCTGTGAGTACAAATATCAGTGTTTTTTTTTAATCAAATGTTTATTTGTTTTTTGTCGCATTTTTTTCTGCCTAGTCAACGTATTTTTTTAACAAGCTCTTTGCTCAAACACTTAAGACACCCACTTTCACTTAACTCAAAGTCTTTCTCCCTCTACAAATCGGCTCTGTAATGGAAAGATGAAACTTTAGTGATTAGTGTAAAAAAAAATAGTAATGTGTTGTTAAAAAAAGACGTTTAACATGCATGTTTGCTAATTGTAGATTAGTGGCTCAGCAAGAACCTTTAGATGAACTAATTCATAAAGGATAAATGATACATTAGTAAAACCTCTTCAGATTCTTGTGCTTTATATTTCAGATAGAAAACGTCGAAACGGATATTTTGCGAGTGTCTGACAACGAGGTTCCCGTTACTCCTTACATTTCTCCAAGCGAGCAGGCGATTCTCGATGCAAAAGCTGCGGAAGCAGAACGGCTCCGGCTGCTGCTGCTTGCGGACGACTTCAGGGAACGGGCGCTCATGGCAATGATGAACGGGGTTCTCGAAATAAGATGGGAAGATGAACTGAAGAAGGACGTACCCAAGCCGAAATGCATGGTAAATTCAGCTGAGAAATAAAAAGTTGCAAGTGAAAATTTAAAAAAGTTAGCTTGTGTGACGTAATTATGGTCAATAAAATATCGGTCTTCTTCTGATCATGGCTCAAGATTCAAATAAGTAAGGTCTTTGAACGAAATTGATTTTTATAAGATGAATATGATTGCGTCCCAGAGAGATATATGTGGGTGTAAATTGGCGGATTGGGACAAGGCAGCAATAAGTACTACAACCTCTTCGCCGACGTTTCATTTAATTTTACATTAAACTTCATCAGGGCTATGAATGACAATAATAAGAACATTAGTGCTAATATTAAATTATTTGTATGGCATACAAACCTCGAGATCATCATGTACGTTGCCGTAGTCTTAAATATGAACATTATTAGAGCATGCGAGGTTTAAACGTTATTAACATGGACCAGTGGGATAAAAGTTTACAATCACCATATACACAAAGCTATCCAACACTTGTTCCGTCACAATTAGAATTAAAATAGTTAAAAGTTAAAATACATCTACAAATTAAAAGATGGTAAACAGCCAACCACACGAGAACAGATAGAGTGTCACACTGATAAGTCCAGCCTTTCCCATGTTATTATTTACGCCACGATAAAATTCCAACATTCCAACGGTGGTAAAGATTGCCCATGAACAAAATAGAAATAAAATTAAAAGCATTCTGCCATTAGTGGGTCTTATGGAACCCTGCAACATTTTTATGTATTAAGCAACTATAAATTACACTTATTAAGCAACTCCACATATTCAGGTCACTATAGAATTGGAGACGAATAACAGAATTCCATTCCTTGACACGATGGTGATTAGGCACAACTCCTCAATCATCGCAGATTGGTACCAAAAGCCAACTAGTTCTGGGAGATTAATTAATTTAAAATCAACACATCCCCTCTCACAGAAGGTTGCAATTATTAATTCTCTCAAAAATAGGGTCATAAAACTAAGTCATCATACATACGAGTTTTGAGAAAATTAAATATTTAGCTAGTCTAATATTTTCGATTGAGTTCAGAGAAATTTTGGAACTTACAAACAATTTACAGCCATCCAAAATATATCTAAAAATCCCATTAGTGTCTGGACTGAGTACACATCTACTTTACTGTTTGGAGAGTGAGGAAGTCAAAAATTGTTCTATATCCAAAAAAGAATGTTGGTGATTTGCACTCCAGAATTAAGAGTAAATCTCCGTTATTGGATAGGTCTGAGGTGGTATATTCAATACACTGCATAGGTTGCGTCAAACAATATATAGGTCAAACTAGAAATAAATTAGCACAAAGACTCAAACAACACCAATATGATTGCAACATTAGCCATATTAATAAGAAAGAAAAAAAGTGCTTTGGCAACCCACCATTTTGAAACAGGCCATAATTTCAATTTCGCAATACCCAGCAGCCTAGATGTAGAAAGTAACTGTAAGAAGCGTAACATATCAGAGATGCTTTTCATTAATAAGAACAGAGAACAAGCTGTAAACTATAGAACCTACACCCAAGGTTTAAGTGTAATTTATAGTTGCTTAATACATAAAAATGTTGCAGGGTTCCATAAGACCCACTAATGGCAGAATGCTTTCAATTTTATTTCTATTTTGTTCATGGGCAATCTTTACCACCGTTGAAATGTTGGAATTTTATCGTGGCGTAAATAATAACATGGGAAAGGCTGGACTTATAAGTGTGACACTCTATCTGTTCTCGTGTGGTTGGCTGTTTACCACCTTTTAATTTGTAGATGTATTTTAACTTTTAACTATTTTAATTCTAATTGTGTTGTGACGGAACAAGTGTTGGATAGCTTTGTGTATAGTGGTGATTGTAAACTCTTATCCCACTGGGCCATGTTAATAACGTTTAAACCTCGCATGCTCTAATAATGTTTATATTTAAGACTACGGGCAACGTACATGGTGATCTCGAGGTTTGTATGTCATTCAAATAATTTAATAATTAACTCTAATGTTCTTATTATTGTCATTCATAGCCCTGATGAAGTTTAATGTAAAATTAAACGAAACGTCGGCGAAGAGGTTGTAGTACTTATTGATGCCTTGTCCCAATCCGCCAATTTACATCCACATTGATTTTTTTATGAAAAAACCGGATAGGTTGTAAAATATACTTTTACTGCCTAGACAGCAAGTTTTGCCTCATTATTTATTGTCATGTAATGTTCACTGGAGGTTTACTTTAAAAGAAAATTTCTCTAACTAATTAAAAATCAGAATGTAATCCTACGTTTTGTAAAACCCAGTTCATGAGATAAGCGAAATTTTTATACTCACAGAGAAATTAGAGTTTGCTGGGCCTCATCTATATAGAGACTCTAGAGAAGTTTGTTGGGTCCCGTTTATAAAGAAATACTTGGAGCTCAGAATTTGTTAGGAGCGATTTATACACCCATCTACACAAAGAGCTTTTGGTTGTGTAGAAAAAACATGTCGTATAAAAGGTGTTAAAAATTGCCTGCATACGGTGCTCTTAGAATTTATTTAATCTTATTTACTATATGAAGTCACTATTTGTTGGAAACAAAACCATAAAATCCCTTTTTTGAATAACGTAAAAAGAGCTCCGAATTTTGTCAGTTCTAAAATGCCATCATACCAAGCGTGAAGCTACCCAATTTTACACCCATTTACCTAAAATCCTACCTTTTACCGTTTTCGAAATCCCCATAGAGGCCCTTTTATCTGGACACAGTGTATAACCCAATGCGTGAGTCGAGTAGGATTCTTTTGAACCCCTGACCACGAATAAAATTCTTCTCCACAGTACTTATTCACTCCTCTATATATATACCATATTCCATTTTTTTCTGCATCTTACATTGCCATGGAATTTACCCTGTATAACATCGGTGGCAATTGTCGTTTACTTGTCGTCACAACAGATACGGTAAATGTGGAATCGAAAAATGATAATTAAATTCGGCAATTTGAATGCTGCCCAATAGAATCGCGTGATAAGTATTTTTTAACCAATGAAGTTGAACTAATCACCAACTGGTATTTTTAGTCGTTATTGTCTCCAATACGCTTTAACACTTTGTCAAATTGAAGTTGCGTTGTTGTCAATTTTTAATTGGTGTGTCAACGTTTTAAATTCATAATTTTTGATTTATAATCCCAAAATGCCGAAAATAATAGCCAAAAAGTTCGCCTCTATATTAAAAGGAGTTTCCTTCAATCCAGATGAGAACTCCCACAACAAATGCTCAGTATCACCCTAGCTAACATTTCCAACATTTTTGGGGTAAGTATGCATCACTCTCGACTTTTCTCAGGTATGGACTGTAGGGCCTATTTGAGGATTGGAAACACTACTTAATTTCTTGATGCGTAAGCTATTAATAATGTAAAAGTATTATGTACCATAGCTAATTGCTTATTATAGTAGTATAAAGTATAATACGTAAAGCATAAAGAAATGCGAACAAAAATAATTTTATTAACCAGGACAGGCAAACCAAAATAACCTAAGTAGATACCAGCAGCCCCAACATACCTATAAAAATATCTACACGACAGCACTGCGGTATAAAAGTCAGTTAATGCCGCTCGGGGGCTCTCGCAAAATTCAGAGTCTAGCTCTCTTCTATCATCTATCGAATCGCAGAACGTCGGGCTTGAAACCTTGAGAGGCAGATATTACCGGAAGTGCGTCAGGTGAAAAGGAAAACCATGGTACAACCAAGACATTTTGTGTACCAGACGATAGCGTGCGGAACCGCTAAAAGCTTGCTGACCTGCATAAAGTGATCGGCTGAGATGCGACTCGGACTCAGTAGTTTGCGTAGAATAGACAGCTATAGGCAGTAACTCCAAGCCATTCAAATCCAAATTGCTCCAAGTAGGGAGGCACCCGAGGAGGCGCCAAGAAGTGCTTTTATGAACATCATAGAACATTGGCATTACCAGGTATCAATTCATTTTGTCAAAGCCTCACTTTACAAAATAGATTTTGCTTGACCTAACAAAGAATATAAAATATACTTACTCAATGCCACTGCGCTAAAGTAAGGATCCCTAGTTTTGCCAATAACAAATTCTATAAGGTCGAAGAACTACTCTACCAAATTTAATGTGATAAAGACTGCGCATATCCTGGTTGCTTTGTCTAAGATAACTCACATTTAGTAGCATTTCCAGTTTAAGAAAAACAAATAAAATTATTGAGTCTAATTTATTAAATATGTGTGTTTTCAATTTACTGATATATTTATTTCTAGGTGAGTACTAGAACTGTACAAAATATTATTAAAGGACACGACATCGACGAGGGTGAATCAGGCCATGTAAAGCCAGCAGCAGGTAGAGGGAAAAAAACAATAACATTTTTGGAACATTTATTTCGGCAAGATCTGCAACGACTAATTTGGCAATACAACTCAAAAAACCAGTACTTTACATTAAATACCTTACTTAAAGACGCAAACGAATATTTGGACTTTACTGGGGGACGTAAAACTTTGTACAGAATTTTAAAGTATATGGGGTACAAACACAAGACCGTAAATGGACGCAAAATTTTATGTGAACAAAAACATGTCGTTGCAGCCAAAATTACATTTTTGAGAAAATTTTTACAATACAAAAAATCGGCTGATAATGTCATTTTTGTGTATCTAGATGAAACTTGGATCTACCAAAATGGGTCGCAAGTCGGTCGATGGGTACACGAGTCTGACATTAGAAGCAACCCATCGCGCATTACATCTGAAGGGACTAGATTTACAGTACTACATGCTGGGACAAAGTTTGGCTTTTTAAACGAATGTGACTTACTTATAAATTCAAAAAATAATGACCGAGACTACAACAAAACTATGAATGCGGACATTTTTCAAAATTGGGTGACTAATCAACTTATTCCTGCATTAAGCTCAGTGCAAGAAAAATGTGTGGTTGTTATGGACAATGCTCCATATCACTCAAAGCATTTGGAAAAACCTCCCACATTTTCAAGCAAAAAAGCGAACATGGTGGACCAAAAAACAGTTATGGGACATAATACGACCGTTACGAAGTGGACCTAAACTTTATGTTATTGACCAACTTTTGAAAGCCCACGGTCATGAGGTTCTTAGGTTACCCCCTACCATTGTCAATACAATCCTATTGAAATGGCAAGGGGGTTTTGTAAGAACCTCTACAATAAAATCATCATGAGTCAACCCTCATCGAAAGGTAGGGTTGAACATGTCTGGAAGGGGTGCCTTTCAAAATGTAACGGAGACTTGTGGACAAAATATTGTGACCACTGCGAACGACTAATAACTTCTGACTGGTATAAACACATGGGTAATCTGTCAATCGACAATATTCCTCCCTATAGCATTTCACTTGAAGAGTCAGATTCAGACACAGATGATTTGTCAATAAATAGTAACTCATCAAGTGAAATGATGAAGGTAGAAAATACTAACTCGACTTTCACAGACTGATTAAAAATCGACTCACTGCAATAATTTAAATTATAAAACTTCAATATGCAACTTTGACTTTCAACAAAATATCTGTAAACTCAAAGTAGGGAAATAAGACTGAGCATAAATGTCTGTGGTGATAGTTCCTTCTTGTAAGTATTATTTATCAATATACATAATTATAAAAGTAACAACACGTACAACTTGATTAGGAAAGAACAATTATGGCTTTTAAGATGGGGAATCCAGCTGCCGCCTCAAAAGCTATGCCCTCCCGCCTCGTTATACTCTGCTCTACAGAAATACCCACAGCAGGCCATAAGAAGAAACTTGCAGTTGATTAATTTCACAACACAAGACCAACTCAAATGGACAGAAGCTGTGCCAAAACTCCGTGCCGACATGTTATCGTCAATTTATTCGAGCTTTGATGTAAACTACAAATGTATGGTCGAAACGTTGACGAATTATCGGCGTAGCCAGATTAAATATTGAAGTTGTTTCGCTATTTTTTTTTCCAGAATAATAATGTCATTGTTAAACATAGAATTATTTATGATGAACTTAATGAAAAAACATGTTAAATTTTTGTTCTTGGAAAAGCTCAATATAAAAACTTTTGAATGACCATTATAGACTGGGAGCCAGCGACCGTTTAGAGTTAGTCATTTTAGAAAAACTGAAAATGTTCTCCTCCGCTTAATTTGGTATCACAAATAAGGGAATGGATCTCCAGCTGCCGCACTTCCGGGGGATGTAGCTGCGGCAGCTTCTTCGACCGTAAAAAAATAATAAAAAAAAACTTATTTTAGAAAAGCTGAAATTTTGTTGACATGGTTGTTACGTTGCACACAAATAGAAAAACGTACCCAGCTGACTTGAGAGTGGGGGATTATGCCCCAGCTGGTCACGTGAACATGTGAAAAATATGCATTTGGTGAAATTTCATTCGAATTGAGTTTGTTACGTTCTTAGGGGATTGCAAGCGTGCCCTTCCGATCAAAAAACAGCAAAAAAAAATTCCGATTTTTTTTGAAAATGTTCAAAGGGGGGAAGGTGTTACAACTTATTTCACATATCTCAACTTTGACGGCCTGTCCTACTGTTTTTTCCTTTTCTTGATGCAATCTTTCATCGGCCACTATCGGAAGTTCCGTAGGTGCAATATTTTCGGCGATAGACCCTTCGGAGATTGATTTTTAGGAACACTTAGAATCGCGTTTTTGGACTATTTTTTAAAAATCTCTTTATAGGGTAAATTTATTCGAATTGAGTTTGCTACTGCAAACGAGCCATTCCTATCAAAAACAGCAAAAAGAATCCGATTTCTTTTTTAAAATTGTCCCATGGGGGGTAATACGACTTTTTTCACATTTCTCAGCTTTGATCCCCTGTAACTTGAGAACGCCTGGACCGATCGGAGTGAATTCAACTGTTTTGTCCTCTTCTTGATGTCTTCTTTCACCTCCCACTATCGAAAGTACCGTAGATGCAATATGCAAAAAAAAATCCGATTTTTTTTTGAAAATGTCCAATGGGGGGTGGGGGGGTGTTCCGACTTTTTCACATTTCTCAACTTTGACTCCCTAGAACTTAAGAACGCCTAGACCGATAGGAGTGAATCCAAGTATCTAGCTGATAAAATCACAGATGCAGCGCAAGTGGACCACGCGGACAGCGTTGTCTCTTTGATGGCAGCAACTGGACACTTTTCCCCCACTAATGTAAAGCTAGATATTTTTTTGTCATTTGTTAAGTTAACTAGTAGTTTACCAAATTTCAGCTTTTCTGTTATCAGTTCACTGAATGCATATTTTCCACTTGTTAACATGGCCAGCTGGGGCATAATCCATCACTCTCAAGTCAGCTGGATACGTTTTTCTATTTGTTTACAACATAATAAACATGTCAACAAAGTTTCAGCTTTTCTAAAATAAGTTTTTTTCTATTATTTTTTTACGTGTCGAAGAGGCTGCCGCAGCTACACCCCCGGAAGTGCGCCAGCTGGAGATCCATTCCCTTATTTGTGATACCAAATTAAGCGGAGGAGAACATTTTCAGTTTTTCTAAAATGACTAACACTAAACGGTCGCTGGCTCCCAGTCTATTAGCCTAGTGTTTTGCAATTTGATGAGAAAGTTAAAAATTAAATAAGGTCTGAGTTATATTAATTTAGTGATAATAAACATAAAATTTCGGTGAATGAATTGGGCATTAAAACCAGTTAAATTAGTCGTTGTTGTTAAAAGTGAAAAAAATATGAGCAAACTGAAATGAGTAACCACGAAGTACCTATAGCTTTCAGTAAATTTTATAATATACATGAAGTCTATGAATAAAACAGTTACCCTAAAATCTGGACTAATTGAAACAGCCTAGCAACTATGTAGGCATAACAGTAAACAATAGTCATAACCTCAAACCGACTTATTAATCATTCTCACTGTCAGTTATATATACTGGGTGAAATATGTCAAATTTCCAAGGCTAACGAGATGCAGAATATAATGGAATATGTTACACATAAATTGCCATTTGGTTTTGAAGTGTGACATTTCTCTGGCACCTCAATACCCATAGTATAAACAAAATCTGGCTTTTCCAGCTGGAAAAAGACCCTTCAGAATATAATGAAGAGGATCTGCGCTCTATACGCGACTACGAGGACAAAGTGGCGCAATTAAAAACCGAACGAGAGAAATACAAAAGCCTACTGGAAGTGGAGTATGCGAAACTGTCTGTGGGTCTAAGGGATGCCATCCGAAAGTTTAACCAGAAGTTGTACGAGTGCACCAAGTACAAGTTTTACATTGATTCCGGCATGAATCAGGAGAATTTGATTGTCAACCGGATGAGGGTTATTCACAACGGAAGGGTTCAGATTGCGGAGAAGGAACAAACGATACTGTAAGTGATTTTTTTAACTGATTTATTGCAGATAGTTCTATTCATCTATCGTCTCTTCATAATTCTATTCACTTCATAAAATTCTATAATAATAAAAATTCCTAGCCCACTAACTAATTATTTGCAAAAATATACACTTTTAATTCTTACTCGACTGCATCTCACGGTGGCTTAGATGACGTCCTGCACCTTCTTCACCTCCTTCCGGATCTTCTTCTCGAACCTTCTCTTGGCCCAGACGCACATACTGATGATACCTACTAGCACCAGAACGCCAAAAGCAACCGTTCCAAGGATCTCGTACACGGATGGTGATGATGCCTCCGGTGTTCCATTCATCCTTTTTATAATGTTGTATTACTTGACGCACTACCGGGTGAACTTCACCTTTCATTCACCTTAACCAATAATACAATAATACTGCCAATGAATGTAACTATCAACGAACGTGATGTTTCTAGTTCCTATTGAACTTTAGAATGTTACCTAGGGTTGACGACTGGTGAAGGCTAACAGCTATGGAGTGCCCTATATACCACACTTCTAAGAACTTTTCGTACATAATATTACGAGTCTTTTTGATTAAAGGGGTATAAAACAGAATAAGCTACTTCACATTATAAGATTGCCGACATTTTGACCTTCACTGAGCTCTTCGTCAGGGCTCTCATTTTGTAAAGAATGTCAAGAGAACCAACCACAAACGAAGACCATAACAGAGCAAGGTTCAGAAAGGCGGCGTAATAAATGTGAAGTAGCTCTTTTTGCTTTACACCCACTATTCACCACTTTCATCGTTGCTGGTCTTCACAGGCAGACGATTAAGGAATACGAACTTTCCGTGGAGGAAAACCAAAAAATAATTACTCAAGTGCAAGAAGCTTTAGTAGAATGCAAAAACAATATTGACTCGATGCAAATCAGGGAAAAACAGCTCGAAAAAGGCTATAGAAGAGACTTTCAAGATATGTCCCCTGTGATCCAGGAACAAGCCTACAAGTTATATAGGTGAGTAGTGACATCAACAAAATAGACAAATAGAAAAGAGATAGGGGATATTCATATGTGTTTTATTTGATTTCTAGAAAACGCCCCAAAGCAAACTTTCGAGTAATAACCACTGCTACAATTCTGAACGAGTTGGCCAAAGGCGTGATGACGAACGAGATCACCTACGCCATGACCCAAGAGTGCTTAGAGTACCTAAAAGCACTGGAAGCTTTTGACGCCTTCGTAGGTTTACCACCCACCATCGACGAAGGCATCTGGGTAGTGATCTGCAAACATCGCAGGCTGCGCATCGAATTTGAAATGAGGGTAAGTCATGACATATTTTAAGATATAAAGTCTATTTGGAACAATTTTTAGATGCGAGCAGCTCAAATTCAGATACTGGAAGGTGAGGCCACGATAGCAACGTTCCAAAAACGGGTAGCCACCAAGAAAGAGAAAATTAGTATGCTAAACGAAGAGCTGGAGCAAACGAGGGCTGACAGATTGCACTTGATGCACAACAGGCAGATGCAGCTGGTGCTTAGGCGTGGTTTGGTTGAGATACCTATGAGTGGGGAGTTGTTTTGCGATTTCGTTGATGCGATTTTGGTGCCGAAGGCCGAGATAGAAAACGTCAATAGGCTGATTGTGGTAAACAACTGGTGAAATTAACTTAAATGTAAAAGATACGCGAGATGTAGTCCAATCGAGAAGTCCAAGCGCAAATCGAGAGATCTATTTAGGGCTTGATAGTCTTAAGTACCCTGCTGTTGTACTGCTTTGCTCTGATTGGCTTAGAAAATATGTTATAGCCAGATACTGTCGCGCAGACTTTCTTTGACATATAGTATTTTTATTCTTATAACTTCACGTGTAATTGACCTTGGAGACCTTATTTTCTAAACTGCTGGTTAACGCCAGACTTATTCTTTGCGGCGCACTAAACACAATCTTTACAAATCCCTCCTTACATATACACATCTGATCCAAAAAAAGCTTTTCCCAGCTGACATTTCTTTCTGAACCGGATTATATTTTATGAGTAATCATTCTGCTCTTTGAGCCTCCCAATAGACTTTCTGACTGAATTGTATAGGATTTCAAGTTTTACGTTTTCTGAGCACTCTAAACCTTCTTTTTTTACCATTTCTGTTATTCTAGAAACTATACCTCAGACGTAAAATGTCTTTGGGGATAGTTAAGTTGGTTAAGCTGAAATTATTTTCTGAAAAGAATTGGTGACCGCCAGTGCCTTTTATTCTTCTGGTAATTCTCAGATAAAAAAAGAACATTCTGAGCATTTCTTTTGTTATTATGGGTTTTGTTATTATAAGCAAATGTTAATTGCTTAAAAAGCAATTAACATTTGCTTTTTGATCTTGCTAGTTTTAATCATCTTACACCAATTCTTACACATTTCAGAAAATATATTTCAGTACATTTTCTTCGACAAACATGACATTCCGATGCTTTTTTTCATTCTGACGAAGGTAAAAAATCCATTCCATGAACGATTTTTGTTACCAGGCGTGCTTTCTGATTACAGTTATCCTGTTCTGCTGCAGTCTGCTAAAGTATTCTCAACCTCCCTTTTAGCAGCTTCTTCAAATGGTCAATTGTATCTCAGGTCAGTTAATATACCTACCAGAAAATTGCTCTAACAAGCGAAAAATCGCTTATGGTCATTTGTATATCAGGTCAGTTAATATACCAGAAAATGGCTCTAACAAGCAAAAAATCGCTTGTTAGAGCGATTTTAACTTTAACGAAGCGACAACTCTCAACACTCTAACAAGCGTAAAATAGCCTGTTAGAGCGATTATTTTCTTACAAAACTAAGAACACCACAAACTTGAAATTCAAATATCCCCTTTTTTTCTTCAGACGATTGTACGAAATCATTCTGGGGACGTTTTTTGTAATTATGTGAGCTTTCTAATTCTGGTTGCCTTAGTAATTCTGAACCTCTCTTTCAATAGTTTCTTCATGTTCTTTAAATTATATTGTTACACACAGATAAAGCTCTCGCAAATTAAAATAAGCAAATTTACCAAAAATATATTGTGCTGAATTTATACCTTACTGAGCCTTTTGCGGTTTGGGTACAGGGGCTTACGTTACCTCCCCCGAAAGGTCCTATGCTGATCTTTAAAACAGATCGAGGGGATTCAAGCTAGGGGGCTAACGTTACAAATAACATGGAGAGGATCTATGTAAGCTTCTATTTCCTATGACCTTAAAAGTAACCTACTCCAGCAAAATTTCGCGACAAAGAAAATTAACACAGAAATAACGCAAATAGAATGCACAGTAGTTCTTAACGAAATTTCAGGTAGACCAGGACGGACTTCGTAGCTCCGATCGATATTACGGGTGCAAATAGACTTATGGGGTACCAATGTGGTGCTTCCGCCCTTCTCTGTACTTTGACACCGAAAAGTTGACTGTAGGCTTCTACTGGCGGTCTCAGTTGGTGCTCGTTCGTCCTTTGCTCCTTCTCGACCCCTATTCACCAATTTCGCAAAAAACGACCCTTTTCGCGAGTCCCCCTGACTAGACTCCCTTGGTGAGCACCCCGACTAAGACTTCTTTTTCTATTTTTAAACAGTGGGCTGGTATCCAATGGTGGTCGTTCGTCCTTCCGGCGTAATGTCGACCTCCACACAAGACCCAACGCGGTTTCCTCACGACTCCTCGTGAGTCGCCCCAAACCCGGATTCTCTTCGTGAGCACCCAGACTAACACTCTTTCAAAAAATGATCGTGCTAACTTTCTTTATTGTCAGCAAATTTTTCCTATTCGATTGCAACCTTTCCACGACGGCAATGAGCGGTTTGATGTACCCACATACTGAATAAATTTGCAAGGTTTGATTTCTAAATTTGGGTCAACTAGTTTTCTGGTTACTAAACTGGTCATTTCTAAGAACGCTCCAATTTTTACGTCTTTTTGCTCCTTTATGACAGTATTGTAAGTTGAAATGTTGTTCTAGGACATATTTAACATTGTGATGCCCTCTTTACTTCTGAGTCTTGTAGCAGATCCATTTTGTAGACTATTTTTGTTATTATGTAAGCTTTCTAATTTCGCTTGCCTTAGATATTCTAAACCTCTCTTTAAGCAGTTTTTCATGTTCTAAAAATTATATTTCAAGACTCAGATTTATTGATGTGTGTGATATTTGAAATTGATGATCTGAGTTTATATATTTAAAAAGGGCTCTAAAAAGGCGATTTTCTAAGATAATTTTTTTTAGACACACGTGATATTCTGAAGCCTTCTTTCCTTCAGAGCCTTGTAAGAGATCCATCCTGCAGGCTATTTTTGATATTATGTGGACTTTCTAATTCTGTTTGCCTTAGTGGTACTGAACCTCTCTTTCAGCAGTTACTTCGTGTTCTAAAAATTAAATTTCAAGACTCAGAATTGATAATGTCTGTGGTGTTTGATAACGATTGTTGGTATCTGAGTTTATATGCCAGTAAAGACTCTAAAAAGGCAATTATCCATGTTAAAAATTGTGATGTCGTATTTTCTTCTAAGTCTTGTAAAAGATCCATTCTGTGGGCTGTTTTTGTTATTATTATGAGGAATTTCTAATTCTGCTTGCCTAAAAATTATATTTCAAGACTCAGACTAGTTGATACCTGGGGAAAATGAGGCTTGGTATATGACGTTATATACCAGAAAAAGACCTTCAAAAGACGATTTTTTAAGTTGATTTTTTTGTAATATACATTTGACATTCTGATGCCCTCTTTCGTTCTGAATCTTATAATAGATCCATTCTGTGGACGACGATTTTTGTTATTATGTGTGCTTTCTAATTCTGCTTGCCTTAGTCATTCTGAACCTGCCTTCAAGCAGTTTTTTGATTTAGAATTTATATTTTCCTACTCAGAAACAAATTTCGGATGTCTGTGGTATTTGAGAATGGTTGTCAATAACTGAGGTCATTTCTATAACAAAAAAAACGTGAAAAAACTGATATGTTTTTTTTATTGAAAGTATGTTCTGAGACACAATAATTGACGTTCTGATGCTCTCTTTTCTTCTGACAATTGTAAGAAGAAAAAAATCCATTCTGGCACGATGAATTATGTGTGCTTTCTGATTTTGCCTGCCTTAATTATTCTAAACTTGTTTTTAAGTGTTTATTTTTTTAAGTTTTAGAAGTAAATTTTCGTGAGTACTAAAAAAAATTATCTGGTGTCTATGGTACTTGAGGATGGTTTTTGTTGATATCTGAGGTCAATTTCTATACGAAAAACGGCTGTAAATGACATTTTCCAAGCTGAAATTATTTTCTCTAATCTTTTCAAATTTCTTTTTCAACAGTTCTTTTATGTGCTAGAAAGTAACATCTGATGATCAGAAAACTGAGAAATAAATATCTGATGACCCAATACATAGACGACTAGCTGGCTTCATTTGATCTAAATATCTATTTAAATTGCCCATTGAGAATTATATGTGCGCTATATTGTTGGATTACATGTGCTCCAACTTTACTTTAAGGCACAAATAGAATTGGTTTAGGCTCTAAATTACCCAATGGACTCTCAAAAGGGGGAATGCTACTTATAAGGACAAACTTCATTCGTTTTGATCGCTCCTGCATTCCATTTAGTTATTTCAAACGGCGAAGGCCCAATAAAGCGTTAAAAATATCTGATGCCCGTACCTTTACGAATTGAATAATCAAAGTTTTTAGCAGTAACAAATTATCAATTCCAGAATTATTAACTAGTTAGCTCTTAGCTTAAAGTAGAGAATTTGGGGACATTCTTCAATGGCAATTCATTTTTAGGAAGCTGGACAATTAAAACTAAACACCATTGAAAAGAATTTGAAATTTAGGAGGACCATGATGGCAGCAGAATGGGAACACATGAAGCTAAGAATGAAAATTAATGATTTCATCGAGCAGAAAATAGATATCGAAAACGTTAAGGTAAACCTATTGATTTTTAGACAAAGAGAGAGAGACAGAGAGAGAGAGAACATCTTCATCTCGCGTTAGACGTAGAATAGACTTGAGAAAGTCTATAAACGTCGAATCGTCGGCAGTTTCTACTTAATTAGTGGAAATTTCTTGTGAAATAACTATATTTTTTAATAAACTGTAACAAACTAATCTTGTTAAAATTAAGTTGAGTTGCTTTTCCCAACAGTTTACAAAAGAGATGCAATCGTATCTAAAAAACAAAAGCTTGGGCAGGAAACAAGAGGTGGAGTCTTACGAGATGGAGATTGAGCTGTTGGCCGCCGCATATGAAAATCGCATCAAAGAGAAAAAAGACAAAGTGAAAAAGATACAAATGCAATTGAAAACTTATAAGCAAAACAACGAACACTTGGATAAGGTTATTAAAGAAGCGAACATTGACCTGAGCTACTATCAAATCGAAAAAGACTTTGTGGTTGAAGAAAAGGAGAAGGAAATGTTAGAAGCGAGGTAAAAGAGCGTAGAAGCGGGTTTCCCGAGAGAAATAAACTAAAGTACTTTTTTTTTAGAATGACTGGAATGCTACACAGAAACCAGTTGGTTCAGAAAATGCAGAAAAACCACAACGACATATTGGTATTGCAGGCAGAATTGGAACTTCTTAGGTTAAGGACCTTCCCCACTTTTAAATATAGGGTCTTGGATCAATGAGGATTTAGTTAATGTCAATTTTTTATTGTGCTCTTTGTATACCTAATTTCTAACACTTATTATTTGCATTTTTAAACTAAATAATTACAAATAGTTTTTAACAAAAGGTATTTTTATCGTACATTCTTACTTGTCGCATGAGGACCATTAGGCGGGAGAGGAGCCATTATGTACCTCGTGTGCGCTCCTTTCACTAAAACTTCACCTGTCTTCTTATTCTTAATAAACACTTCTAGATAAGCTAACGTTTTCCCGACGTGAATAGGGTTGGAGGTTATTTCTAGATGGTCTCCCATTTTCGCTCTTTTGATGTACCTGGAAATAAAAAGATAAAAGTTTGTGTGTGGCTATAAGGACCACTTGCATTTTAAAGTTAAATTCCAATAAAGATAAACCAAAACTGATTTGTCAAAGATTACTTAAGAAAAGTCATATTTGGGCTGACACTTAAACAGTGATGGGATAATGACCATAATTCGAACAGAAAACGCTATCAGATAATCAAATTCTAAAGCTCAGTTACTCTTTCGACAAGATGTCCTTGTTTTGTTTAAGAAAACATTGATTAAGATAATATTTTACTGACATATCTAGATTTACCATATTTATTTAGATTAAGTAAATTCCAAACTTGAAAAAAATAAATAAGTACTGGTTTATAGGATATAGAACATCAGTTATGTAACATTAAGTTAATACTCGTATAGGCTTGTTTCGCCTTCCAGTACCTTCATCAACATAATCTTATTGACATTTTTTTAATCAACATTATTCTTACTCATTTTTTCATATGTTTATTTTTTTCGTAAAATTTAGGTAACATACGTAATGTAAATCTATAAGTAATACTTTACTAAAAAAAATCTTACTCAAGACTAAGTTTTACTGAAAGATGCGGTACGCCGCTACCATATTTGTGGGAACACAACCCAAATCCAGAAATACTGTCGATCAACGATGCTGAGAATCCATCATGGACGACTCCGGATCCGTTGGTGTGCTCTTCTTCCACTGTTATTTCCGCAACACAGCCTCCGCGATCAAACGAAAGAACTTTTACCTAAAACATTCCTCAGATTAACTACTTACGCTGTTAATTCAAATTTGAAAGCGGTTTTACCAAATGTGATTTTGTTTGCGACATATTCAGGAAAAATCTAAATTTATTAAGTTCTTTCAAAATAAACCTGAAATCGACGGCTGGACAAAAAAGTGCTGCAAAACATTTTTTTTTTACTTTTTTGAGTCCTCCACATTGGTATTATTAACTATTTTATACGTGATTTAGTTTTGGCTCGGGAAACTGGAATTTTTTGAAATATGGACCTCGACTTTTTTAATCTAATTTTATTATCTCCGGTTAAATAACCTATCGCCGTGATTCAACACGTTTTTTCAATTTAAATTTAAAATTTGGAAAAAAAAGACATTTTTTTTAGTTAAATTTTGTACCTGATGTGTAACGTCTTTCGATTTCAATTGGTAATTCATCAGTTAACTTATACCTACATGAATTAATTACAACGCAATTTCTAATATTACAATCTAGTCGGTTAAATTAAACTATTGTTACGGGATACGGGTTCCAATAATTTATCGTCAATTCACTACACTTTTATTTACTACACTGGACTATCTATTCCATTCCATCTCGCGCGGCTCGCTGGTTTATATAGGCGGCCTGAACACACTCTCGTATTTTCGAGAACTGAGGCGACTGTTCTCGGTTCACTTTTAGTCTAGATGGGTTTCCGGGGTCGCGGTCGGCGCTCGGCGTCGCCCCTTCGGCTTGAATCTCTGTGGACCGACGGTCGGGCGTAACACTATATTTTTTTAAAGAAATTGTAGTAATGACATCTTTATAAAAAATGTGTCACAACAGGCTACGACGACTAAATTTCAAAAATCCAGGTCTATTTAAATTTAAAATCTGAAAATGTAAATTAAAAAATTATATAAAAAACCTGTTTTTATTAAGAAATTGATTAAAAAAGTTTTTTAAAAATAAATCCGAAATCGGCGGTACAAAAAAATGATGCAAATAAAATTAAAAATAATATAATAATAATAATAAAACAGTTCTTTTTATATATGGTTAAGTTTTTAGCTCTAACTGGAATTTTTTAAATACGGACTTGGACTTTTTGATTTTATTTTGGTGACAATTATTATCTACGATTCAATAACCTAACATGCAATTATTGTGTGTTTCAACACATTTTTCGAAAAAAAGTAATCATTAGGGATTCGTATAAAAAAAGTAAGTTTAATGTTTTATTCTCTATTTTTTTTCTTTCTTATTTTTTTTTATTTTCTCTCTTATTTTTTTTATTTCCTTTCTTATTTTTTTAGTTCAATTTGTACCAGATGTGTAACGTCTTTCGATTTCAATTGCGTCATTAGTGCCGTTAGACAATTAGAGTTCAGAGTTCTTTTCAGAAATAGTAATAATGATAATTTTTTTAAAAATGTACTAAAACATGCAACAACGGTGTAATGGCCTAGGTTATGGACTTGGGAATAATATAATAATTAATCGCTTACCTATAAACCATTCACTTAATGTTGTCATCCAGTAGTCGTTAGAAATCTGACTTTGACATTTTTATCGTCTCTTCTCAACATGTGCCGAAAAGAGATAGGTAAAAAATAATTATGGTTTCAGGGATGCCAAAAATAAGTGAATGAGGTACGTATATACAGTGAGACCTTTTTTTCGAGTTTAACTATGGGGATTTCGGTTATATTTATATCGGCAATTATAAATTCATAGAAACCACGCTTTTAAATTTCAAACGTTTCTACTAGTTTCGGAAATATTCGCAAAAAATCGAAGTTTTCGAAAAAGTTTTTACTTTTCGTAGCCAGTTTTTGAAATTTGAAAATGTCATTTTTATGGACTTTTACTTGCGCAACTTGGGCCTAAATTAATCTTCTTCGTATCTGTTCAAATAACCGAGACACCCATCGTTAAAATCGAAAAACGGTCCCCTTGTAAAGATATAAAAAATCCCAGTCTATTTAATTAGGACCTAAATCTCAAAAACCAAAGAAAATATAAAAAAGCTTGTTTTAATATTAGTGTGTAGGGCTCGTGAAAATAAAATTTTTATTTGACACATTTTTGTGTCGGATTTCGGACTTATTACTTTTATAATAATATTATGTAATTTTTTCTGAATATTTCCCATACAAAATGAAATTTAGAAACTTTTGCTTAATTTAACCGATCTTCTAACTCTTACGGTTTAGGAACTAGCAAAGGTAGGGGTATACTATAGCAATTGGTTCACCCTGTATAACAAATGGTATATTTTTACTTTATCGAAAACTTTGTTTTTTATTCTAGCTCAGAAATGAGGTTTTGCACAGTACAGACCGCAGAAAAAGGGTATTACATATTGAAAGAACAGTTCATATAAACGGCAAGTTTTATACTTTTAAAAATAAACATATTTTTTCTTCGTATTTAAATTTAATAAATACAGGGTGTTCCGAAGTTAGATTGCATAATTTCAACTACATATATAAATAGTATGAAAGTTTGAACAGCAGGTATAGGACAATAAAGCCACTTCACTTGTTAGAAATAGCAAACGTTTCGATCTTTAATTAAGGTCTTGTTCAGGGCTTTTTCAATCAGAGAAGCCTGTCAAACAAAACCAACCTAAATTAAAGTACCATGTCGTTATTTGTACATCTACGGGTATATATTGCACTTTCGGACAAAAGGCCACATGACAATAAGACGGCTTGAGTCCAACTCAACAACTTGGTGAGACTGGACAACTGTGTTGTACACCTGCTATTCAAACGTTCACACTATAGTTATCAAAGGACGCTAAGCACAGATGATGCATATCTAAAGTTAAAAAATACGGCAAAATATTCATACAGCAATAAGCCCGCAATTGCTACGTATCCAATTACAAGGCGGTAAAGTTTTAACTTTCTTCTCAATTCTTTCTTTATAACTGTTAGGGCTTTTGATATAGGTATTTAACTCAAATTTTAAATATAATTAACATCATATATAAGACTGTGAAGCAGTTCGAAATACAAGTTAAAGTGTTTTCCAGGCTTTGAAGCCGTGGTCTAATGGAATCTCTTTCTGATGTTTCGTCTACAGCTGCGGCAGACATTATCAAAGGCGATGAGGCAATGGGCAAAGTGATTTCCCGTGCTTCCCGACGTTGACTGATTCGACTGTGGTGAGCTCCGTGGTATTTATTCCGCCGTCGTCGCGCTGCACTGGAGGGACTGGGGTAGGATTAGTGGTGGCGCGGTTCGGCGCACTTGAAGTATGTCGTAGAGAATTCGCTTCCAGCCTGCATTTAGAACCGTAATTTCCTCCTTCCTATTGAAATTGATGACTACAAAGAATGTAGAGCGCCAGGAAGGAACAACGGGAGAAGATGAAGAAAAGCGCGGATGGAATAGTCTGTCATACATCCACAAAGTATTGGACAGAATCGGCAGGCTACTGGAAAAGCACAATATTAAAACTGTCTTTAAACCCACTTGTATAATACAACAGAGTTTGAGATCGACCAAAAACCGCAGAGATCCCCTATCGGCACCCGAAGTTGTGTGTTGACACAAAACGCAGTGACAACACGAGGATTACGGACAAGAGGAGTTGCAGGCTGGGATATCTTATTCCAATAGCAGCGTAACTATACCTGACAACAACGAGAGAGGCTATTGAGATCTTTAAAGACGACAACCATTTCAACCATGAAGGAGGAAATTACGGTTCTAAATGCAGACTGGAAGCGAGTTCTACGACATACTACAAGTGTGCTGAAACCCCGCCCTACCACTACCCCCATCCCAATCCCGCCACTGCAGCACGACCGCGGGGGAACAAAAACCACGGAGCTCACCACAGTCGAATCAGTCAACATCGGGAAGCACGGGAGACCACTTCGCCCGTTGCCTCATCGCCTTTGTCTGCCGCAGCTGTAGACGAAACGTCAGGAAGAACTCCCATTGGACCAGTGCTTCAAAGCCCGGAAAACACTTTAAATTGCATGTTTTGCGTACTTTTCACCAAGTTGAAAGACGTAAATAGCAGATGTAAGACTTAAAAAAAAGACTTCACGAAATTTTTGATGTTTCAATCTTTATTGAAGTCTTCCTCGAGACTCTTAAGTGAAGTATAGGCCAGTAATAATATTCCACTCAATAAAAAAATAAAACAAATATCCAAAATCCAAATGAAACTAGGAGCAAACTAAGACCACTCCAGGATGACACACACCTGAGGGAACTCTGAGGAAGACTCAATACAAATGAAACGAAATTAAACAAAACGTTGTCAATTTTACAAACATGAAGTATTTTTTTTGTATTACACCCATTATTTACCTCTTTCAAATATAACTAACATCACCTATGATCTACATCGTTAGATTATCAACTGATGAGTATCTGCAGGGTCTAATTGTTCCTGCGGTCGGGCCCCCTTTTACCATCCAAAACATTTTGCACCATGCCACACACCATTTAAATTGAATATTTCTCATTTTTCAAATATTCTTAAACTAAAGGTTTGCATTAATTCGTATTTTCACCCAAAGGATACTGATGGTGTCAAATAATAAGATCGCCTTATACTTACCTTCTTAAGAAAACCATCGAAACATTTCACTTTACGATAGATCTCGTTTAGTTTGGATGCCGTGTCAGGTAAAAATTTCAAAGACATAATGCACGATGTCCAACTTTATGAATTACAAAATGGGTAAATGTGCGATAACCTATAAAGATAACTATTAATGCCGCTAAAAACCTGCGATAGATAAAAAATGCCTAGAAAAAAAGCAAATTAAGCCTGGTTTATCCAGCATCGTATTCTTAGTCGTAAACTTCACTTTTGTGTGTTACTACATAATAATATGTAAACGTAATTAACTTTACGATTAAAATAAGAGATATGAAGCTGGATAAATCTTCCCTTACTCGAAACAGTATTCTTTATATACCTTAATTAAAAGCACGATGTGATTAAATGTAATAACCTAGGCAAATGATTGTACTTTTCGTATGTGAACGTACGATTAAGAAATATTTCACAAATAACTGGAACTACAAGATGTTATACTTTGAGACACTTCGCGGATGAGAGTATGCAGCTTAGCTTATTGGTTGATAACCATGGAGTCAGCGAGTAAGATGAAAGAGATTCACTCTAAATAAAACTCTTGCTGTAAAGAAAATGGTCACTTCTAACTTTAATAAAATAATTTTTGGTCGAAGAAAAGCTAGAAAGGCATACCGTGGTTTTTTTTTTAGGGTACTTCTGTAATTATTTAATGGGTGAGACAAATTTGTGTATAGTGAAATTACGATATACGGAGGCTTGCGGCAAACTACTTCTGTTCATTAATGCAACTACCTTGGAATTTATAATTAATTGAACATGTCGAAATGTCGAATACACTTTGTTTTATAAACACGTACTGCTAATAAACTCAAAACTACGGGACTAACAAAATTGTAAAACTTCTCAAAGTGCCTAATATTTACGACACCATGGTTAGTGGAATCAGAGTTCTGATTGAAGAATATACATCAGTTATTGATACTAAAATAATATATTTACATAATTCATTTAGCATAAAATTTGTCCATAAAAAAAGCGATTTTTCTATGCACTTGTTATATTACTAGGTACATAATAATCCGATACTAATTGAAAATTGCACGTTCCGCATTGGTCGAGTTTGGAAAAAAAAACACGATGTGCAAAAAAATTATTTTGTCGCAAAGTGAGATCCAAACACTGAAGTTCTGATAATTAGTCCCGACATATAATGAACTTAAGAATAAACTGTTGTTTTAATCCTACGAATGTTACTCCGCGGTAAGAAAGCAAGATACATTTGATATAATTACAAATATTTTTTTTTTCCTGAAAAATTTCCCTTATTTAAACATTTATAGCTAAGCCAACAAATGGGGCTAACAAACCGTCCTGAATAGGTACCTACCAATATTTAAAAAAAAAAAGTTTCTCGACCTTTACCAGTACGTATCTCTTTGCGACGGCAACTTAACACCGACTTAATACTTATGTTATTACCATTGTACGTGCAATTTAATTGTGTGCATGCAATGACTAGTGAGGTAGAGGTATCTAACCTTGTGATAACTTTAGCAGTTTACAGAAAAAAAAACTGGATAAATTGATAACCTGTAAATAACAACTGAAAATATCCTTGTAAAAAATTTACAGCACTACTAAGTACCTAGGTATTAAGATTTCCAAACCTTTTAATGGCAAC
Source organism: Taphrorychus bicolor (assembly GCA_951812265.1). NCBI lineage: Eukaryota > Metazoa > Arthropoda > Insecta > Coleoptera > Curculionidae > Taphrorychus > Taphrorychus bicolor. Next base: position 15,249,593 of record OX638300.1, read on the forward strand.
CGGGTTTAAGAAAGACATGTGTGGCACAATATCTGCTTCATCCTTTTTTCTATTAAGTAGAGAGAGACTTTTTTGAAATGCACATATGATTTCAAAAATAGTCACCTTTTTTGCTCAAGTTATGAATCTGTAGGCCTCAAGTTTTTGTGTCAGTAATTTATCTAACTTCCGTTAGTCCTCAATAAATAGCAAAAATATCAAAACAAATATGTCAGGCCTAAAAAATACACCAATTAACTGGCCATCAAAACAAACCTTAATATGTTGCAACCTTAAATAGCAACCACTTCCAATAGAATAAAAAAAAAACAAAAGTTCAACAGCAATATATTTGAAAAAAAATCAACATTCTCTTTTTGATTTTACGGTTTTAAAATGAAAACTGTCAACAACCAGTTGTATACATTTGAGGTTACTGAGAGTGTGAGACTACTAAAAGAAATCTCACCTGAGATGCAAAATATTCCTTACTTGTTGACATTCTGTTAGTAGCTACACTAAAACTTTCAGTAAACTCCAAAGTATACAACTGGAAAAAGGGAAAATTTATATCTATATAACAGCTCACTCATTTTGTACTTGCTATATATTTTCTACTTATTTCAAATAATTATTACCTATGCCTTATTCTTTAGGCGCCATCAAAAATTTCGTGTGTGAGCCCTTTACTAAGAGGTCTCCAGTTTGTTTATTCTTAATGAAAACTTCTAAAAAGGCAAGCGTCTTTCCCACCTTCACTGTGTCAGCAATGATTTCTACTTCATCTCCTATTTTGGCTCCTTTAATATACCTGGAAGGTTCAAAATTCTACTAAAACTGGAACTCAATGGTATGGTATAAATAATATCTATAATAGTTATTTATGTATTAAGAGCGAAAAGTACAACTTTTTTGCTCGGAGAGTGAAGTTTGCCGCGCGACGCGAAGCGGAGAGCGGCAATCACTCGAGAGCAAAAAAGCTACTTTGTGCTCGTAATGCATACAACGTTTTTTCTTCAAACGATCAATTTCAAATAATGTGAATCACAACTGAGCATAACTGAAAACACAATCTGAAAATTTAAATCAAAGTGACAATGACGTTTTTAATAATTGGTTGAGTGGTGGTAGTTGCTATTGACAGCAAGCGAAAAAATCTTTTTCGCTTGCTGTCCTGGGCAACGCGCGGAAAAGTGCACTCACATTCTGATCCTCAAAAAAGGCTAGGTTTTCGTTTGTCAAATGAAAGCGTAAAATGCGTCATTATTTGACGTTTGTAGAAAAAATAAATCTAATGTTTTTTGAGGCATTTTTATGCATTAAAAAACTGTGGCACCACTGAAACTGAGATTAGCAAACGTTTTACTAATACAACAGGCAGCAGGTTCTTCTTCAAGTGCCATATCAGGTCCCCCTGACGTTGGTAATTACTTGGGTAAGTTTTTCTCGATTCTGCGCCAATCGAAATAGTTCCTCTGCGCTGCGTACACCGGTCCATTCACGGATGTTCTTCAGCCAGGAAGCCTGTTCTATTCCTACTCCTCTACGTCCTTACACTTTTCCCATCAAGATCAGTTGTATGATTCTGTATCGCTCTCCTCTGAAGACATGTCCAAGATATGACATTTTCGTGCACTTGACTGTATTTAGTAGCAAACGTGTTGCGTCGGTCGTGTTTAGTACCATTTCGTTGGTCTGCATAGCTGTCCAGGTTATTCGCAGCATTCACCGGTGTAACCGCATCTCAAACGATTCTAACCGATTAACTGTAGCGGCGTTAATGGTCTAGATCTCTGCCCCGTGCAGCAACACCGATCATATGTAGGATTTTACCATTCTCCGCCGTAATTATAGGTTCAGATTATCATTGCAGAATAGTGATTTCATCGTCCAAAATCTTGTTTGGGCTGTCTCTATTCTACATCTTATTTCTCTATCTGGATTTAGATGTTCGGTGATATAACATCCATGGTATTTAAAGTGGGTTACTCTGTCTATATTTTTCGTACCGATCTGTAGTGCAGCATCAGGATGTGATTCTTTTTTGTGATGATTTCTTATAATGTGTGCTGGGTTATCGCCTGGACCCCTCCAAGTATAAGTCTATGTTTGTGCAGTTTGTACCATCTGTTTATTACCACCTTGTTGTGATCCTAGCAAAACTCGAAGAGTCTGTCACCTCGCTCATTACTTTCACCCAAGCCATATTCCCCCACCACGTCCGATCTGCTATTTCGGCCTATCTTCGCGTTAAACTCTCCCATGACATATGTATTTCATTGTTCTTCAGTGTTTTCATTAATATGTCTAATTGATTATACAGAGATTGAACTTCGTCGTCGTACCTTTTCTCTGCAGTCAGAGCATATATTTGGAGTATATTAATGTTAAAAGAGCTTGCCCCCAATTGTAGTAATATTCTGTCGTTTATGGGGACACAATTTAGTACATAATTTTGTTAGTTCTGCCCTCACAAAAATTCCTACTTCATTCCTGTGATTTGGCTCGTCATCATCACCTCCAGAGTAATATAAGGTGCCATTTTCGTATTTTGTGTTGCTTTCCTGAACCTTTCCGATTCTTAGTGTGGACTTTGCTATTTTGAGATTCTTTGCACCCCTTGCCCATCTAAGGGCTGCCTAGGACTAGGGCCATTGCGTCTGCTTTTCTCACCATAACAATTTCCTGGGAAAAAAAAATTAAGCAATGTGGTTTCCCGTTGCCTTCATTGCTTTAATTTCAGCCGCTCCTAACATGGAGTTCAGGTGGTGTGTGCAGCCGCACATCTTGATCAGATGCTGCTGTGTGCTGGTTTTGGTCAGTCCCAGATATTTCATTTTTCCAGTACCACCTATATCTAAGAGGCATTTCCCTATCCGCCACCTGGGGAGGCTCCCGGTGGAGGACCAGCAACACCAGGGGGGCAGCAGGTTAATAAAATAAAAACAAGCTTCTCCACATTTATAAATATGCTGGTATTTTGGCCTTCATTGAGGGACTCTCCAAGTCATTTTCAGTTTGTAAAACTTGTCAAGGAAAAGTTAAAATGTTACCTTTCATTCCAACCTCCATATATACAATATTTTAGGCACACATAACAACAAATGTGTTCAGTTAAAGTGAAGAATCTTACGAGATAAAACTTACTCTGTATTTATATGGACTGAAACATTTGGTACACTGCCTTTCTTGTGGGAAAGTAAAGCATAAGTGGAAATACTATCAACTAAAGTTGCAGACAATCCACCGTGAAGCCCACCCAAAATATTAGTATGCTCTTCTTCCACCTTCAGTTCAGCACGACAGCTGCCATTCCCCAATGAAGTAACATTTACCTAAAGTAGCAAAGTGCATGGATGAATGTGAATACGATAATTCACAGCCTCAAAAGATATTAAAATTGTTGAAAAAGTACCTTATTGAGGACCCTTTCAAAATTCTTAGCGTTGCGGAGTACTTTATTCAATTGAGCCACTGTAAGGGTCATATTAAGATACTTATATTAGCAAGGTTTCCAGACAACTAGTATTTCTAATGTATAAAATTGTGTAAAGGCGAGAATTAAAGATAGAACGAACAAGTTAAAAAAAAGTTTAAATAAAGATTAAATTTATAAAAAAATTTAGGGTTAAAGTAAAACGAAGGCAGTTAGTCTTGCTGCGCAACGGCGGTTCGCTTAAATTTAGCCAGCTCAAGTTATTGACCCGTGAGCCGTCTAACAATTTTCTGGACTTTCTGAGAAAATTACACAGCATTAGCAGTTCAACTGAAAATCTTGTATTGGCCGATTAACAATGCATTTAAAACAAGAAATTTTATATCAGACAGAAGGTAAAAATGACTTTAAAGCCAATTTTAATCTTTTAAGGGGTGTAATTGTTATACCGCGACAACTCATTCGGATCTGTAAAATTAAACTGAATAACACCGAACCAAGAAAAGCAACTAGGATAAAGGGGATGAACGTTATAATTGTCAAACTTTGTATCAATATTTAAAATTGACAATTTTACCAAATATTATTGTATTATAGTTTAATATTAATTACTTTTGAAATAAAACTAAAGCCTATGTCTGTCTATAAACATTAGTCTTGCACCTCCTTAGAGCTGCAGTCATCACAGTTTGCACAAGAAAAATAAATTACCTCAAATTTTGATTTTAACTTTATATAGTGTATATCTATGTATATGGTAGTCAAATAAATATATCTAAAATGATGGTGGATAAAATAAGGCCATATCACTATCACAGTATAGAGAATAGAATATATTCGGGGTATTCATTATAAAACTTCATCTAGCAGGCTTTGAAATTTTGACAGAAAAGGATGACATAATCAAAATAAATGGACGTTTGTTTCTCCATCATTTTCTTTTCACATTTCACAGCCAACTAGATGAAGTTTTATAATGAACACCCCATACTATATTAGATATTCCTTATACTGTTGCTATACCCCTCAAGGACAATGTTAAAAGTCCTTAGTATTTTTTACCGCCATCAAAATGTTAAAAGAATTACAGATAAAAGCTACAATATGTTTATTTTAAATTTTTATTTTTAAGTCAAAATTACTAGTATGAAGCTGAGAGCCTCACTGATACAGTACAAAGAGATGAACAAATTGTTGAAACATTAAAAATCTTTTCATGACTGAAAATTCCATTTTAATTTTTAACTGATAATTATATCTTAAAAATAAACAACAATTTTGAGTTAATTATTTAACGCCTTTAATTATGTGATATCAAATATTGATTTTTAGTAGCGTCTAGAACGTAATTTTTTAACTAAAGAAACAGTTGAGTTTCTTCTGGGAATCTTCCACTTATCAGGTGGTTAAAGGTTAAAGCTCGGTGGTTTTTCTTGAGTACTATAGGTCACTAAGTCCAGGACACCACTAAAAATACACATAAATAACAATTTCATAAATAGTGTTTTAATCTTGGTCTTAATATAAGCATTTAATAAATGTTTTTGTACAAATCACTTTGATCAGGTACCTACTTAGAACCCAGGACTGATCCAATTGAAAACACATTTACTGTGGCATAAGCCCTAAAAACCCCATATGTATCCCTATCCCAACAAGCTCCATCACAGAAAAATTTCAAACTCCAATCAGTCCAATCCCATTTTCTCCAAAATCAAGAATAACAAGATTTATTCCTTCCATGATTGCTCATTGCTTTCTTTTCAATAATATTGCTGCAACTATTTAACAATAGTCAGTATAGGTGCCTAGAACACGGCAGAATGTTTGTTTTCCAAAGTAGCAAATATGCATTTTTATACAAGATCTTAGATTGCACAAGAATTCTTGTTTATGCACTTCTATTACCTATATTCACTATTTTTTAGTTACTTTTATAAGAGCCACCCCTCACTTAAACTTTACTTTAGATGAATTATGTCGATGCCAGTTTAACAGAACACCATCAATCTCATACATTATTTCAGCTCTTTCTTCTTCTGAAAACATTTTCAGCTTCTTTGTCACGATTTTGCCATACAAGTCACAAATGTCTTCACCATCATCTTTGACATTATTAATAGAAATTTTGTTGGGTGAATCAAACATAGTTTTGCATTGTTTGGCACTTTCCATAGGTTCTACTGAGTCAGTAGATAGACGACGTTTTCCCTGAGAGGATTGTGAATTAGTATGGTGAGATGGGGTGCTACCACTGGTTCCTGGACTGCATGGTGATTCTTCAAGAAAGTTTGTATCAATGTCACATTCATCTGTTGTGTCATTCTCCATTTTCTAAAAAAATGTCACAATAGAAAAACTGACTGTTGATACCATCAAATTGGAAGTTAAAAAGTTAGAAGGCTGTTGCATTGGTTGAAATATGTCAATTTCTTACCATCTCCCTCTCTATCCATATAATATCTAAAACTGGATTTTCATGCATCCGTCCATGAATGAACACTGTTGTGGATAGTTAGAAATTTGTCTAAACCATTTTTTGGAACTTTTTCATTGGACTTTTAGATCCATAAAAATCTGACTTTAATAATATATTATACACCTATCTCTTATTGACAAATTATTGTCAATAGTTAGATAGAAATATGTCATTAAGGGAATAAAATGGAAAAACTGAGGTTTGATTCCCACATGTTCTCATTTAACAAATTAGTCTCACAGGGTGTCTTATTCTTATTAGGAACTGGTGCAATTAATTATGGAGAAACAAGTGGAGAAACAACAATTTTGATCATCTAGTTAGTGGCAATCTTGGAATGATTAAGAATACCAGAAGCCGTATGGTAAGAACCAGGGTACTTACCATATACACCATGCTGGATGTCTCACTATTGTTTACATATTCACCCTGGTAGACTGAAGCCAAAAAACGCTCCATACAATCAAAGGCAAACCACGAAGGTTTATAGACATAATCAGAATCTGGCGATAGCAAAGCCTTCCTCTTCCGCTTCACTTGAACTCGAAAGGTCGCCATCAAGGCCTCTTTTTTCTTTTTCAGTTCTGTGACTGGACGGTCCAAACGCTTTGATAAACGAAGCCAAGCTTGGTGCAGTTCGCTCTTATCCTTATGTAAAGGATGTTTGGGATCCCAAATTTGGGGCTCATTTTCGTAAGCTTCCAAAAACTTTATTATTTCGTCGTTGGTCCAACTCATCGTTGATATATTAGAATGTAAGTAAAAAAATTGTTTTTTATAGCTATGAATTTAAAGAAGCTAAAGTCTAAACTAGAAAAAACTGAAGAAAAACATATTTAATTAAAATATCTTTCTTAAATTTAAAAACAAAACAATGAAATTGAAGTTAGGAAGTTAGGTTATGTCAAAGCAGTAGGTACTGCATCGGTGTATTCCTGGTGGCTTGACCTGACAAGAAATTTATTAAAAGGTAGAATAAAAATGTTAACACGGCCTAAAATTATTTTCTGTACTATCAACTTTATTGATTTTTGTTTATAATTTGTATATTTAATAATATTTCAGTAATCCAATAGCTTTTTAATTTTATATATATAAATTTATTAAACACTGCATTAAGGAAAAAGCAATCTGCAACCCAGAATACGGAATTTTTGTCAATGGTCTCAATGCCATTGGTTCCCGCCATGTTCCCCCTGATGACGTTTGTTAATTGTTTATTATTATTGTTTGTTTTGAATATTTTTTTTATAACTTTCCTATTTATTTAGTAATTATTCATTAATTTAAACTTTTGAATTTGGCCTTACAGAAGAATCATCATCATTCATATCACTTCATCAAGAAGTCTGTAAACATATATATAGTAAGTACCTATATATTTTTTAATTTGTCTTCAATTATTCGTTCTGGTCACATACAAATTATTGTTTTTAGTACGAAAATTGTCTGAACTAAACTAAAACGATATGAGTGTTCTATTTGAAAATGAAAACGGATTATTGCTTTCTTCAGAAATCTATTTCAACGGCATTATATCAGGTTTAGCAGGCAGTCCTAAAGTGAATAGTGATCTATTCAGCATTCACTATCCATATCAATCCCAAGCTGCAAATAGAAAAACCAAGAAAGCTGGTCACAAGGGCATCACACAGGAGGTCCGGCAAAGTGACCACCATCATGGTATTAAAAAAACAATTCTGGAAGTTAAGTATAAATATTGCAGTTTGGAGCCTTTATTACGTAGTGGTGGCTATTTAACTGAGCTTCCAAAACCTGCATCTACTAATAATAATAAAACAGCTTTAGAGGTTGCTGACTTTGTTTATGAAGAAACTGGAAAACAGATTCTAAAAAATATATCTGGTGGGAATTTTGGACCACCAACAGTTAAAAACATTAAAAACTCAAAATATGTAATTCCAGAAAATTGTAGGTTCTTTTGCAGTGATGTGCAAAATATAGGCAAAGAATTAGTAGATGAAAAGTTTGACCTAATAGTGCTAGATCCACCTTGGTGGAACAAATACATCAGAAGAAAAAGAAAAAAGTGCCCCCATGCATATGATATGATGTTTAATTGTGATTTAAAAGAAATTCCAATAGAACATTTACTTTCTGATAGTGGGGTGGTTGTGGTGTGGTGTACTAATTCACCACAACATCTTAGTGATTTAGTAGAAAGTATTTTTCCTAAATGGAAGGTAAAGTTAGTTGCCAAATGGTACTGGTTAAAGATTACAACAAGTGGTGCCCCTATATGTAGATTTTCAGAGCCCCCAGGTAATGTTTGAACAGATTTTTCACCAGTTTCTTACTACCATAACAATTTTGTTTTCACAATTTTAGGCAAACAACCTTTTGAACACATAATTATAGCAGTTAAAGATAGAGAAAAAATGGCCAAAGTACCTCCAGAAGGAAGACTTATAATTAGTGTTCCTAGTGCCATACATTCACACAAACCTCCACTTATTGAAGTCCTAAAACCATTTTTGCCTGAAAAAGCCAAATCATTAGAAATTTTTGCTCGTTACCTTTTGCCACATTGCACCAGTTATGGAAATGAAGTATTGCGTTTGCAGCATGAATGTTTGTACACTTTTCAGCAGTAGAGTAATGAAATAAAACACAATTTTTTTAAGAGATTTCCTTATAGTTTTACTTCCAGAAACAAAAATATAAATGCACATCATCAAATTCCAAATATATACAAAATAGAAAAGATTGTATCTTAATTCATAAATAATAAAAGACAAAATATAGGTATTAGAGAAAAGTGTAATGCATAATTTTTGACTAGCTTTACTCTCTATGCATTAGCACGTAGAGACCTAAACATGCTAATATAGCATACTGAAATAAAATAATATTACAAAAAAATCTGAAATGTTTTGTCAAGAGCTTACTTTGAATTTAGGATACTCATTCATTAGTATCGTAACCATCCCCACATATGGCAAAAATCCTCGTGCCCGACCTACAATATCTTTCTTTGTAAGCCACAGCTGTCCTGGAGCATACAAGCCCCTATCATCCACACTGTTATTATCTCCTTTTGTCAGGAATTTTACAGTACTATTATCTCTGTAATAAAGTAATATAACATTAAAAAAGCAATTTAGGATGCAGCAAATAAATGCCTACTTCTCATGTAATTTCAACACCCTGTGTACAATGGGAATGTCCCTGCCTTCAACTTTGAATACCACAATTTCTCCTACTCTAACAGGCTCTTCAGGGTAGTTTGTAAGAAATAGCAGGTCACCTCTATGGAATGCTGGTTCCATGCTCCCTTAATGTTTTTTAAATTATATAAGTTGTGTAAAACTATTTGTATAGAAATGCAGTTTGGCAAATTAGAGAATAAATTAATATGAATAATGTGTGTATATAATTGTTAACAAAAAAATAAAAGTAGCACACAGTTCTGCAATTCACATGAGTTCCTTAAAAGCCCTTTTAAGGAATAAGTTACAAAACAATATTTTTAACTAAATTTTAATAGTTCAATAGCATGTTAAAAGTTGAATTTTTAATGCACTTATAGAGAGATTGTTTTTCTAACCTTAATTTGCCAAGCAGCAGGATTTTTCATTACCTGAAAGGACTACAACAATAGGACTTTCACTGCCAGTTACTACCATGAGCCCTTTCCATATCATTAGAGCTGAAGAAACTATCATTCCAAAGCTCAAGACCTGGTAGAAGAACTGCAAATAATAGTTGATATTTTAGTTTTTCTATTTTAATTATTTAATTAACTACGTTACCATGTGTAAATCAACAATGAAACATTAAAAAGAATGCCCACTGTCAGGCCTATAGTATAGAACAATGTATAATGAGTAATGTGTAAATGAAATAAGTATTGCTTGGCATCAAAGTAGGTATAAAGTTTTAAATGAATTGTTTTCACATGAGCCCTCTTGTAATGAAAACTAAGGTGACCATATAAAATTTGACAAGCTTGTTCAGTGCTCAATGTCCCATGAAAAAACTCTTATGGTCACTCAAAAATTAGTTATAGACATTAAACAAGTGTATACTTTAACTGTGATGGAAACATATTTAAAAATACCCACTAATAAGGAAATACATTTTATACAAAGTTTTATACTTATTAACATATTGTTCACCATTACAAATCTCCAATTTGCTCCATTTTCAACAATAGTAGTCTCTTGCTAGTACATTATACATTATATCGAGAAACTTCAGGCAGTTTTAATTTTAAGAGATCAAATGACTTGGTGAGTGGTAACTACTAGAAGATTATACAAATTTTGCCAGTAGTTTTGTAAAGCCAATATTGATGTAGTGGGCTGGAGTGCACTAAGTTAAGATCACCAGATCTATCGTATCGGTAAAAACACACATTTGCCTTATGTTAGAGAATGTTGTTGGGTATAGTCATATTATTCTCAAATTTACTACTATAATAATGACCTATGTTTAGATTTTTAAATACATTTACCTGACGCTTGTTCATACGTTTAACATCATCAAAAAGCGTTGCAACGTCCATTTTCTGTGAAGATTAGAGAAAATAGGTACTGAAGTTTTCTAATAATTCAAAAAATTTGTTAAATTCCACGTCAGTTCATCAAAGTTCTTGAGCAGTCAAGCTCTAACCAAACTTTTCGGTGACATTTGACGTTGGTGACATTTGACAAGTTTGGATTAGTGCCAATCAATGAGCTATAAAAGCACTAAGCCTATAGGCGGGAGCAAACAATTGTGGACATTTCCCTGAAATTAAACAGGTCCCCGCCTGGTATTGTGGAAACTGAACTATTTATTTACATATTAGTTAATTTGAGGCAACCTGGCAACTCCATAAGCCATTTTTCGAAGCTTTAAACTTACGGAAGTTTTTTTCTGTTATTCGGTTTTCTGTTTACCAGTCCCATGAGGCCCTTATAAGAAGTGCACACCTGGTTGCAATATTTTTAATTTTCGTCGAAGAGCATTTCTTTTGTTAGTTTTTCGACAGGCTCTTTCACAATTTCTTGGGAATTCCGGCCATGAAACATGAAACCCTACAATTTTAACTATATACTACTTTTAATGGATTATGGTCTTTGAAGGAATTTCAGACGTACGTGACCCGAACTCCCGAACCATTTAGTAGTTAAAGCGGTTTCGCGAATATCGTTAATTGAAAATAATAGTATATTGTTTAACGAGTGACGAAAATAGCATTTCTCGCAAGAGAACAGTTTACCAACCCAAACAGCACAGCCTAATCCTATGGACGTCCAATGGACTAATATTTTTGTAAATCCACATGTCCAATGGATATACCGTTAAGAACCCAGATTAATCCAAAGGCTGTCCAATGGATTATACATAGGGCACAAATTTCTACATTTGATGGACATGTCCATTTAGTATCCAAAAGACATCCCACTGTTAACATTTTCTCTCTGTTGGATTATTTTTGTATAATGTCCATCAGGCAGTCCAACGACCTGTCAAAATCATCTGTGGAAATTTTTGTTAGAACAAACACGCTTGTTTATCATTGCTTTTTTTGAAGGTTTGTACAATTTCAATCCAGTTTTTTTCAACTTTGTGTAACTTTTTAGATCTTTTTTGTGGTCATATTAATCAAAAACATACAAAACCTCATAAAAAGAAATAACAAAAATGTCTACATTCCACAGACGACTTCGACAGGTCCTTGGACTGCCTAATTATATGAACTTTATTGGGACATATTAGCGCTTTCCGGAAACAGCAATTCGGATTGGCTTGACTTCTATCAGATGATTTTTAACCAATCCGATTGAATCTTTTGTCAGTAGTCTTCAATCCGGTTCCCTGAAAATGAGCTCAATCTATGCAAAGCAGATTAATCTATAATTGAAAAAAATATCTTAAATAGCTATTTTTATTTTAAATTTCTATCCCGAGTAATATATTTAGTCATTTTGTATGTCCGCTATATATTAAAAATTCATTTGCCATACATTCATACTCCAATGGATGGCCAAAATTTATAGTCCATCGGATTATCAACAAAATATATACAAAGGCTGTCCAGAATGTATCCTAAATGTGTCCATGAACATTCGGACCTAATTTGGACTAAAATTGGATATCCATTGGACATGTATGTGCTGTTTGGGAACCGCGGCGAAGCCGAGTTTGGTAATGTTCTGGAGCGATAGAAATTGCTTCTTTGACGAGTAAAACACTATACTTTTTCTCCGACCACGAACTAACTTTAAAAACAATCTCTATAGAGTATTTCTTTAAAAAAATAAGGCGAATCATTTTCAACATGACACCTCGACTGTCAATGAGTTCAGTTTGGTCAAATTTCAACACTTCGATTTACTTTTCCAGGCAAAATATACATGTTTTTATATGATATCACCATTTTCCATGGTGTTTTATAACATTAGACCAGTTAAGTCGCATTTTGTTTATTTTAAATAACTCCTACCTTTAATCGCTTTGTATTTGACTGCACTCGTAGCTATTTCTTTTACATTAACTAGAGAATTCTATGAATATATTTAGATATTTATATTATTATTTTGAAAAATTCTGTGAAAACCAGTAAACGCCTGTTAGGTTAAGGGTGGAAAACAATTTGATGAATTGAATCAGCGCATCTGCTTGAGAAAAAACGTAAAATAACATTTTTTGTGACCTACTAAAGATAATTGCCTTAGCTTATCCGTAATCCTATAAAAGTCTATCCATAATCGTTTTATATTTGACCGTACTCAGAGCGATCTTTTTCATTTTAATTAGAGGAGAAACTAGTAAAGATCAGTAGGGTGGAGGGTAGCTCAGGTTAGTTCAGATTAATTATTGACGAATTGAATCAGTATCTGCTTAGCAAATAAGAAAAAATTACATGTGACTTATTGAAAAAAAAAATGGTTAAGATTTGAAAAACTTCTATTCCCAATTGTATTATATATGATGCACACAGAGCAATTCTTTTATTTAAAAAATAAAAATCTCAAGAGACTTGTAAAAGCATTTGACGAAGAACAAATATTTTCTTTAAAAATCAAAATGAGCTTGTGGTTACGCGCTCAGATAAGGGTAATTCTACGGTTGTAATGTCAAAAAATGAGTATATGGATACAATGTCTGCAATGGTGGGCGACGGTTTAGTCTACAAGTCTATTACTGGGGACCCTACCACCCGATACCATAGTCAAGCCAATAACGTTGGCGATATACAGGCGAAATTAGAACAACTTACTTTCGTCACTAGAGTGGAAAGTTAACGTTATGGGATTTTCTCTCACTAGAGATGAAAGTTACGTTTTCGGCTAGGGCAAGGTATAACAAGGTAAGTTGTTTTTTTATATGATAGGAGAAAAAATCTTACTCTCTCATCAGATAGAACTTTTAATTTCCCATCCTTTGAATGTTAATTCGAGCAATTTCTGTCTTAATTGACTGGACCAGGAAATTAATGGTCAGCTTGAAGAAAAGCTTTAATTGTCAATTGGGGCGAATTTCAAAACCCATCAGGGTCATTTACCTGGTAGATCAGTTACCTGCTTAATCCACTGAATTGCTAGATGGCCATCACATGACCAGCTTAACCGGTAGATGACCTGGTGAGTTTTTGAATTCGCCCTTAAACTATGTCATGTGATGTGTCATTTTAAAGAGCATTTTCTACTCTGTCCTCCCTTCTATTTCTCCGAAGATTTTGGTCGGAGAGACCAGACGGTTTTTGTACTTGGTAGAGTTACGAACTAAAAAGAGAAAGACGGGTTTTGAACTAGGTAGAGTTATGACCTAAGAGAGAGATGCGCTTTGAACTCTAGGGAATGACGATCTAACTGGAAAGACGGAATTTAGTTCGAATATCGACGCGGGAAGTCCTCGGCTCCGCCGCTCTAATTTCCGCAAACTTGTATTTTTTTCTTTTTTTGAATTCCGTTTTAAAACTTCTGCGCTAGTATTTGTATTTTCAATTAGCGCCAAAACAATTAAACCGCTTATTGCCTGCATACGAAAAGTTTCGTGGGGTGTTTGTTCGGTTGTGCCATATAGTATCAATCCACCTCTGCCCTTTTTCTGAATAGGCCATTTTCTTGCAGATATCGGATACTTTGCAGACACAGGACACAGTGGAGACTACCGGCAATGAAGTATTTGTAGAATATCGAGGCTCTCAGCGACCTGGCACAATTCTTTTCTCTTCTTCACTGCGTCGTTTGTTTTTTGTTTTATTTTTCCCATTTTTAGTAATAAATCATGTACCCGTCAAGCACGTTTCTTGGGATCACTGAACTTATCACGATAAGCTCATGCATGTTCGCCGCTTTGTTATTTCAGATTCCTGAGAAAACTGAAAATCATTTTCATTTAATTTTTAGTTTTTTTTTTTAATTAATATCCAATTATTTTTTTAAGGCGTTTTGCAGGTTTCGTCGTAAACAATAAAACCTTGCTAGCACCCCCAAAATTTTAATTTTATTTCATTTAAATTACCATTTATATTAATTTTATCCGTTTGGCTATACGTATGGAAGTGTTTTTCCGCATCAAGGATGAAACGCCACGGATTAATTATCGGCCCTTTGTCCCCATAATTAGCGATCTAAGAGGCACTAATGAAGTAATACTAGATCCGTTCCGAGAGTTTGGTTCCCTCGCAGCTTGCAGCGTGGTAAAAAGATTTGGCACACGCTAATACGAGAATCGGCGGCGCCGGCAACACCACAGTCTTTGCAGCAACTGCCTCTCACGCGATGACCGATTATTATTAGCGACAGCGGCTGGGAGGACACTGAATGACAATGGTTATAAATTATAAAGCATTCACATATTATTGGCATCAAGACGGCTTGGGAATCTGACTTTGACATTACGTATATTTTCTCCTTTTCTAGTAGATAGATATATAAAAAATTAGGATTTCAAAAGTAAGGAGATGAGTAAGGCGTGATCATTTGTAAACGTCATCTAGTCGATTGTGAAATGTTAAAAAGTAAGGATGACGCATTCCAGTACTTTAAGACATTGACTATGTCATCCCCTTCTGTAAAGAATTCCTACCCTCTGCTAGATGATGTTACCTAATGAAAACCCCATATTTATTTGAAATAGAACACATCATTTAATAGTATCTACGGGGTGTTCATTATAAAACTTCATCTAGTTGGCTGTAAAATATCAAAAGAAAAGGATGAAGAAACAAAAGTCTATTTATGTTGATTATGCCATTCTTTTCTGTCAAAATTTCATAGCCTGCTAGATGAAGTTTTAAAATGAACACCCCGTATAATACGATACAACTTTCATAAGACAGCTCACTTGAGAGAAAAGAACGGCGGACGTTGGCTTATTCCAGTAAACTAAGTGGCCCACCAGAAACGTGCTTGAAAAAAATTGGAAAAAACTAAGCAATGCAGTGCAGAAGAAAAAAGAATACAGGAAGACTTAGATCGACCGTCTATCTTAAATTCTTGACGTTGTGGTCAATAACATTTTAATATAATATAAGATTACGTTTCAACTTCTACAACTACTCTACAAATACCAAATGTCCCGGGTCGACAAATTATCCTACAAGAAAAATCTGCAAGAAAAATACCTAATCAGGAAAAGGGCAGAAGTGGGTTGACGTTATAGCTTTAAGCGTAGCTTTTTGTAGGCGGGCAATAAGCAGTTTAAATGTATGCACTAATTTAGGCATGTAATTAGCGCGGCGTTTTTAAAACGGGATTCTAAAAAGAAAAAATGCGAATGGGCGGCAAACAGAACGGCGTAACCAAAATCTGTTGCGTCTCACTCATTCAGAGGATGCGAAATAAAAATCTCTATCTGATAAGAGAATAAGATTTTAATTTCAATCAACGATATTTGCGAAGTTCGTTCTAATGACTAATTTATAGTTTGGGTCAGGTATGGGTCTGAAATACTTTTCATGGGGCCTGAAAACCATCTCTCAAAAGGGTGAGTTTAAAGAGTAAGAGTTTAGAAAGTATCGGCGACCTCTAAAGTTGTAGGGTTTCATGTTTTATGGCTAGAATTCCCCAGAAATGGCTGAAAGTGCCTGTCTAAAGCCTAACAAAAGAAATACGGGTCTCTTTGACGAAAATGTAAAAATATGGCAACCAGATGTGCTTTTATGGCCTCATGAGATTGGTTTATTCAGAAAACTCTAAAAATAGAAAAAAACTTCAATAAGATGTAAGTTTCAGCGCTTCGAAAATGGCATACAGAGTTTTCAACACGAACTCATATGGATGGAAATCGGGAGTTCAGTTTGCAAATCTTCATAAAGAATACACTCCCATCACTCGCTCGGAGCGCTCCAGATTTCAGTACTGATTCGACATTTGGCAAAAATCGAGATCGCCAACGCGACAGTTGACAATTGACATTATTGACAGCCGATAATGTTGACATTTCAAATAATTGCATCTTTCTTTAATCTCTGTTATTTGTTTTTAATTTTTACTGTTATGGGATGAGAAAAAATTACTAAAAATAATCATTCTGCACTCACAAGTAGGTGGATGGATTTGTTGTATGTTTGACATCTTCGCATTAAGCAGATTGCGATTATACTACCTTCGTCTCTACCATCAGATGGGCAAAACTCGTGACTGCCTAAATTGTGCTTATTTGGCTTTAAAGTGAAACTAGTGAATGCAGCAAAGAAAATAGGTAATGTAAAGAAATTATGCAATTTTGTGTTGCTTCGTGTTTAAGAACGGATACCATAACCATTGGCGTGGGAAGTACTGGAAAGTCCTGGTGATAAGTATGGTTAATCAGATGAGTTGATGTGCATGGTGGTATGTAGGTTCCTGCAATTTTTCATGTTTGGTCTATTTGCGGGCCTATTTCTTGTTGGTGAAGAAATATAGGTAAACAAAGGCACTGAGTGCACAAGCAACAAAGCTTAGCTGAATTTTGAACTAGCTTTGAACTTGTTAAGAGGTGGTAAAATGCACTGCCCTCATGTCATACCCATCAGGGTAGACACTATTAAAATGTATCTGAGCATGCATCATGTAACATGTTGCATGTTGGCTTCACTATTTCTATATGTAGGGGATGGAAGAAGAACTAACATCGCAAGCCATCTTTCAAGCTTGAGAATGTGTGGCTGCATTATCTTTGTCTCAGATCTGCCACACTTTTGTCAAGCTATTTTTCCTCATTTATTTGACCACTCAGAACAAAATGGTACTTCAAAAAATCTAAGTAGAAATTGTACTGCTTGCAATGATTGCAATGCAATAAATGTTTTGACACAAATTCACATAAATCCTGAAACGTCCCAAAGACAAATTGTAAGAGAGTTGAATTTGTCCAAATCAGCAGTTTAAAAAATATTCAGAAACTGTAAATATTATGACTGTAAACCAGTACAAAATTTACATCCAAGATATGAATAAGAAAGCTTGAATTTTGGCATGGGTTTTGTACATGCATCAATGATGCCAACTTGGCAAAGAAAATACTGTTTAACAAATAATATTTAACAGAGAACAGAGTCATTCAAAACTCACATCTAGTGCAGAAAGTCAGACCTCAAAATTGTTTTTGGTGTGGCCTTCTACATGACAAGCTTTTGGGATTGTCATGATGTTGTTAGATTTAGCACTAGCTAAATTAAGAATTCTAAAAATTGTCCCCGATTATTTAAACAAACAGTTTCACCTTGTCTAAATTCCCTCTCTTACTTCCTGTCGGATGCTGTAAAAGACAGAGTTTATGATATACCTGCAAAGAGCATCATACATGCAAAGAGCATAGAAGTCATGCAAGAAAATATTATGAATTCATTTCAGACAATTAATGCTGAAAGTATTCATAATGAAGTAAGCCTTGACAGAAAAATGGAACTTTGTATTCAACAAACAGGCCATTTTGAATAATGCTTTTAATTTTACTTTAAATAAAATCGTTTTTCTACTACTAGCTTTAATATGGACCATTAAAGACCAGCAGAATGACTGTGAAGTAGATTTTCTTGTTTTGCTTATAAAACAATTGAACATTAGTAGTCTGTAATGACAACATTATGGCCAATTATCTCATCATGGCGCAGTAGGCGCCATGATATTATCATATGGTGATTTTGTTTATTGGTTGCCACGGTAATGAAGCCTCCATATGGATTAAAGACGTGCCTGTTCTTAGTAATAAAATATGCAGAGCGCTATCTTACTAATTTAGGCAATTTTTTGTTGTAGATTTATTGAGTCGAGGAGTGGAAAAAATTGTGTATACAACGAGGTTGTGAACTACTTATGACCCTCACCTCTTAAACTTGATGTTTGGGTCATAATAATGTACTTCGCAACCTTCATATATAATATACTATTATTTTGCATATTGAAATTTTTTTATTATTTACCTACAAGTTTGACTTATTCAATTACCTAACTATTAATAAGTTTTTCTAGTTACTATAGTTGCTACATTTATGTTAAATATCAGTTTCTATTATTTTAAGAAATAAATTTAATGCCCAAATTAAAGTGTTCCTTAACTTCTGAGCTATTAAAACTTCATGCCTTTAAATGGTTTGTAGTTAATTTAGTATAATTTACAACAATATTGGATCTCATCGACAAAGGTATCTTGATGATAAAACCTACTAATACTAAATATTTATATTTTGTATATTTGTTGCTCTACTTGTGACCAGAAGTGCATATAGATTTTGCTATTACTATGATATTTGTTATTACTATGATTACTTTGATATTTTGATATTGCTCTTAAAAAAATGGTTATGATAAGCTTAAAAGTTTTGAAGTTAATTACTGAAAAGCAAAATACTGAAAGCATATGCTAATGCTTTCATTATTTTAACATATTATAGGGGTGTTTATGAAAAAAGTTACCAAGTTGGCTGTGAATTGTCATAAGAAAAAATTTAACTAACAAAAGTTTACTTAGTTTGATTATGTCAAGTTTTTCTGTGAAATATTCATACTCTGCTTGATGATTTTTTTCTAATGAACAACCTGTGTACAGAAATAAAGTACCTAACTACGTCTCTATGGTTTGCACCTTATTTTCCAAAAAATAACGTTGGCAAATGATGAACTGCATTAAATGGCCCTTCAAGCCCTTAGGAAATTCTAAATTATTGAAAAACCATAAAAGTGCCTTGATATTTCACCAAATTACAGAGACCCCTCAGAGACCTCTATTTCCTCTATATCCTTTATCCTCAGGAAATCTCCTCTGAGTTGTTTGGCTTTATCCACTGCTTATTAACTAGACTTAACATTCTTAAAACTTTTTAATCCGTAAGTGAACTCCACAATTTATTTTATATTTTGTGACTTCTCATCTCTTTGGAGATCAGCTGGCAGTTATAGTCTCTGAGTAACCCGTGACAAATTTGGTTTCCAGTTCCCACAATGAAGAATGGATCCTTAGAAGATGGCGAGACGGACATCTACACCTTCGTCTGTAAGCTGCGGCAAGAAAAGCTATTCATTAAAAGTGAAAAAATACACATTCAAGAATTGAATGAGCTGATTAAGAAGAAAACCCAAGCAGTAATTAAGTCGTCATGGCTGACCAACAAGCAAAGGCTTTTATTACTGGAGCGTCGAGTTTCCAGTCAAAATTGTCAGCACTTTGACTTTGTACATAATTCTGAGTTTGTTGAAGCTAAGAACACATCTCTGGGCTTCCAAAATGCTGTTAAAATATCCAACTTGCTACATATTTTGCGCTCTCAACCGAAACAATTGGCTAATTGGCTCATCACAGGCGAAACTATTACCGAAGACAATATTGAGTATCCTTTGATACTGCAAAGCTTGCTTAATGGCCTCTATGGAGGTTGTCTGTTTGCAGAAGACACTAAGTTGGTATTAACATTATTGTTTGAGTTGGCTAAGAAGCAACTGATAAAGAGTGATAATCCTAGAAGGTAAGTGATCCCAGAATGGTGTATAAAATTAGTGCTATAAAGTTTCTTGTCATTTGAAGGATAATCAAGCACAGGTCTTGTTCATTTAAACATCTTTACTTCCTTTTCCACGAGATTTATCAGCCAGCAAAGTTTTTTTTAAGCGCGGCCCTGGAAATGCCCATTTTAGAGGTCCTATCTTTTTCTGACTATTTTTTGGATATAGATCATGATAAGACAATCATGCGGTAAGTTTATACTCATGGAAACTCAACGAAATCGGAATTTTGCTAAAGGGTGTTTTTTTATGTAATTTAGATTTAGGCAAGAAGATAGTTTAAAAATGTACAAAGATGCAGTGGAATATCGTAATGATGTAGCCTCGAAATTGGCACAGTTTATCAACAGTTTCATCCAGTCCTTATTGGAGAATGTGTGCAGTTTTCCAAAGGCAATGGCCTGGATTTCTTGCCATATTTATAAGATGATTGAAAAATCTTTTTGTGCAAAAGAGGTGTGACCAAGTTTTCCCTCAACTGCTCTTGATATGTATTGTGAACTGTTTTAGGCAAATGCTATCATAACTGAGCTACTCTTCACCTTTTTTATTTGCCCGGTAATACTGGATCCTGAGCAATACGGCATATCTAATAGCAGTACCAGTGAAATGGCGCGTCATAACCTAATTGAGATCGGGAAAATCTTGCAGCTTCTTGCTTTATATAAATTTGAAGGTATCGACAAGAAATATATGGATATTTTCGAGAATGTGGACAAGAATAGCATGAGCAATTTCGTTGAACTGTTGTTTTTCGACATGGATTCCAATGAGCCCCCTGTAGAGACCACGCCCGAAATTGTGAGGGATATCATGCTGTTTACTGATGAGGAGCTAAACAATTTGGTAAGTTGTGGTAATATTTTATACAACAATTGGCGGTGGTACGTGAAATTCTGTTTTTTTTTTGTTTCTTTTTCTGTGGTAAATTTTATGTTATTGTCCAATATATTGGCATAGTTGCTAGATGTAGCGTCCTCAAAAGTATACTCCAAAGGTTATCGGGAACAGGACAAATGAAAATTTCCACAAATTAAACAGAAACTGCCGACGTTTCGACGTTTATTGACGTCTTTATCAAGGCTATTCTACGACTAGAGTGAAAATTGTGTCATAAAACTCATACTCAAAAGCCAAGAGCACAGGCGAGGAAGAGCAGGCGATGTGGAGTGCTGCCTACTCCGCATGGCCTAATCATATTTAGATGATTGATGAAAAGTTAGGAAAGTTGGTATCACTGATATTGACCAGAAAAAATTGACATGAAATAATAGAATAAGTGCTCATTCGTAAAGAACGTGATCTAATTTTTATGTTTCATCGTCTTCGCCTTGTCGTCTCGTGAGCCACCGTTCGGTTTTCTTGGAAACTTACTCACATTACTTACCCGAATAGCATTGGGTTACTAGTCTTTTATACCCCGTGTTCATTAGAAAACGTTATCTAACAGGCTATGAAATTTTATACGCCCATTTAAATTTCATTTAACGACAAATTGGACTCTGCTCCGGGAGCTGAGCGTTTGCAGAGGGTCTGGGCGCGGCGAGTTGGACACAAAATGGTCCGCTGATGAGGTGAATGACTATTTCGTTAAGATTGCCCAGGTTGTACCTGATCCGGAGACATTGCACTATTACATGAATAACCTAAAACAAAATGTACCCGGGTTTAGTTTCAGATTGGCTGCAGATGAGGAAATTAGGGTTGCTTTATTCGCCATAAATTCAAGAGCAATAGGGGCCGATGGCATAAGTATCACCATGTTGCTGCACTGTTATCCGATCATTCTGCCGGTTCTGGTGCATCTTGTTAATTTTTGTATCGAAACCTGCACATTCCCAAATGTATGGAAGTGTGCAAATGTTATTCCAATACCTAAAGTGTCGCCGCCCAACGAACTAAAAGATCTGCGACCCGTGAGCATTTTGCCAACTATTTCTAAAATTATGGAAAAAATCATGAATAATCAGATGAGGGAGTATGTACTCCGGAATCAGATAGTGCCATTGGTGCAGTCGGGATTTCGTCCTCAGCACAGCTGTGCTACAGCACTGTTGAAGGTGCTTGATGATATATTCTTGGCGACAGACAATGGTCAACTCACAGTCTTGGTTCTTTTGGACTATTCAAAAGCATTCGATAGACTTAATCATGAGCTCATGATTGCTATTCTAAAGCATGTAGGCTTTGATGGCAGCGCTTGTGAGCTTCTCCGGGAGTACTTAAGGGGGCGAACGCAGGTAACGAGGCTGGGCGATTCTACTTCTGAGAGTAGTCAACTAAAGTTTGGAGTTCCTCAGGGATCCATTCTGGGACCCTTACTCTTTTCTATTTACACGTCACAGCTTATTTCAGAGCTTCAGTTTTGCTCCTGTCACTTTTATGCTGACGACACTCAGCTGTATCTTGGGGCTGCTCCTA
Organism: Taphrorychus bicolor; assembly: GCA_951812265.1. Taxonomy (NCBI): domain Eukaryota; kingdom Metazoa; phylum Arthropoda; class Insecta; order Coleoptera; family Curculionidae; genus Taphrorychus; species Taphrorychus bicolor. The sequence continues at coordinate 15,271,848 of OX638300.1, forward strand.
GTAACATACATCAAGCAATCGAAGACATGAACACTGATCTTGAGTCCATTGCCAGGGCATCACGTAGGCACTGCTTAGAAATAAACCCCGCTAAATCGAAGGCTCTGCTTTTTGGTCCCAAACAATTACAGAAAAGATATGAAAATGAAATTCAACTCACTCTAAATAACGAATCTATATCCTTTGTTCAATCAGCGAAAAACCTGGGCTTGGTGCTCGACACTAACTTGAAGTTTGGTGAACATGTTACTCTTTGCATAAGAAGAGCGTTTGCTAATTTAAAAATGATTTATGGTCATCGTAATATTCTTTCACAAAACGTAAAGAGGTTGTGCGATAGCATAGTTTTATCTCACTTTAACTTTACTGATGTGGTGTATGGTCCTTGTCTACTTGCGCGGGATAGGGACCGTATTCAGTTAATACAGAACCATTGCGTTCGATTGATCGGAGGTATCAGGGCTGGGGAGAGCGGCGTGACGGCCAAATTGCGTAGTATCAGATGGCTGAGAATGGATGAGAGGCGGCTACTTCACTTCTTTGTATTGATTAATAAAATAATTGCAAGGAGGTGTCCTGGTTATTTGTATAGCAAAATAAAGTTTCGTTTTGATATGCATAATCTTGACCTTAGGCATACAATGACAGTCACTCCACCCTTGCACACAACTGCTCAGTTTGAGAAGTCATTTAGTTTCAACGTGGCAAAGTATTTCAACAGGCTACCCGCCGGCGCCAAGTTACTGCAAAATAGCCAATTCAAACATTATATAAAGCGCAATATCGCCCAGCTGATATAGTTCTCAGCGACTCCACAGTTGTTCCAAGCATCGGCTGCTTTCCTTGAAATTTCAGATGTCAAATTGGGAATTTAGTGTGTTTTTTTTTTTTAATTTTATATCTATGTATTAATATCTATTTTGCTAAATTATATTATCTTCTGGGGTAATTAATGGGTTAAGTGAGGAATCTGCGATTCGACTTCGCCCTTTGCAGTTCGTTTTTTGCTGGGTTTATTGTTTTTTTTTTAGATTTACGTATGTAAGATTGAACTGCAATAAAGTCATTATTATTATTATTATTATTATTATTATTATTTAAATGGGCGTTTGTTCTTTTATACTTTTCTTTTCACATTGTTGTTGAAAGAAGTAGAGGGTGTTCATGTGAAACACCCCCTACTTCTTTCACGCGAGGTAAACGAACATCCCAGTGTGAGGCTAATGATCTAGTTAACCCGCAAAAGCTTCTCAATGATTATGTCAACCAGTTCAGCTTGTTGATTGACCGATCTAGACAACTTTTCATCCTCAGGCTCATGATGTAGCTCAGAATCTTGTGGATCGCATCTCTCTCACTGAAGCTACCACCATCTGTTGCTTCAGCTATTGGCCATGTTGCCACGTCGCTGTCTCCTTAGGGGGAGAACCTATTAGGTTATCAATGATCTATTCAAGAAAGCATTAATCTGAAATTATCAATACATATTTGTTTTTTTTTACACAGATATGCTTTTTGCAAAAAGTACAAATGATGCGCATTGCAAACGACAACATTGAAAAGAATCCATCTTTAAGCGTCTCGATTGAGGAGCACCTGTCATCTTTAACGGTACCTTCAAGAGATAACTCCCCTAAGACGTCGCGCCCGAATGGAGAAGTCAGCGACTACAATTCCACTAATAACGTGGGCAAGAAGACTGCGTTCTTTTCATTGGGTTCCTTAGGTAAGTAAAATAGAAAGTTTATTAACAATTTCTAAAGATTTTGATGTATTTAAAATTGTAGACTATTTCCAGTAATAATTTTCGTGCTTTATGTGTGTTTCGAACAAGTAAATTCTGAATTTTCAAACTATCAAAACAATAATTATTGAGATTTGCTCGCAGAGTTCCTCGTTTACTAATTTTTATACTTATATCTATTTTGCCTGTCCATATTTCGGATGTTTTTTTTCTTTCAAGCTAGAATTTATATGGGGTGAGCCAAAATTATATAAGATACTTTTGACAATATCAAAAAGATGTTTGTTATATAGGGTGTCCCAACGAAAACTTTCCACCGATGTTTTCTGCCTTATGAAGTTGAAAACATGAAAACGCCCGGACCCGTCAATTTTAATTTCGAAGGGGACATGTTTCTCTGATATTTATAGCTTTTCCAGACTTTTACCTAAAAATCTTAAATGAAAAGGGGTTTCAAGTTATACATCATTTTAAAGGGTATTGAATTTCCTTTTCAATGCCACTAACCTGAACTAACTTCTTAGAATTGAATAGTGTGTTCTCGAGAGAAAAGGGTTTTTATGTTATCTTAGGAATTTAACAACACTGATACGGAATGTAAATTTAGAAAATGTTATTGCGTTATTCCTACCTGCACTTTGACGTTTTGTAGTTTAGTCTTTTACTTTTGTACACACTATCATTTAAAAATGCTTTACAGTATTAAAGAAAGAGTTGACATTATTTCGCTCTATTTCCGAAATATCGATTGTCCTAGACGGGCCGCAAATTTGTTTAATGAACAATATCCTGATAGGAACGTATCCTATTCTTACGTGAGAGACCTTGTTGCCAAATTTCAAGAGACTGAAAGTATAGGAAATAAAAAGAGGATTGTTCATCATCCAGCAATAAGAACAGAAGCAGTTGAAATAGCTGGGACACGTCGCGATGGAACCTGGTAGCAGCACTAGAAAATTATCAAATGCATCAGGCGTTCGGCGTACAAGCATCCAGAGAATATTAAAAGCACATAAATTCCATCCCTATAAAATTAAATTAGTGCATGAATTAAACGAAGATGATTTCGATAGACGTTTAGCTTTTTTTGAGATCATTTGTTAACAATTCGGAATACCTTTATAATATTTGCTTCTCTGATGAGTGTTCCTTATTCTTGAACGGTGAGGTCAACCGCCATAATTGCCGTTGTTGGTCGTTAACCAATCCAATGCTTTTTCATGAAGTTCACACGCAACATACACAAAAGCTAAACGTTGGGAAAACATATTTTTTCAACAAGGTGGGGCTCCCCCGCACAACGCCGCCCCTGTTAGGCAGTTTTTAAATGAAACATTCCCTCAAAGGTGGATTGGGAGAAGAGGACCTACAGAATGGCCTGCACGTTCTCCGGATTTGTCCCCGCTGGACTTTTTTTTATGTGGTCATTTGAAGTCCAAAATTTATGTTACACAAGCGGATTCACTTAAAGACTTGAAGAGAGAAGACAAGACATTGAAAGAACAATGTCTTTACGGAGATCGGTGATGGTCATTTTCAACAACTAATAAATTGAAATTAATTTAATGTCAAATCGATATTTCTGTCTCCTGCTCCTGTTTTCTCGAGAACAAATCATTCAAATTTTAAAAATGATGCGGCACTGAAAAGGTAATTGAACGCCATTCAAAATAATGTATAACTTGACATCCCTTTCCATTTCAAATTTGTAGGGCGAAAATCACCCCGGCTGCATGGTTTCTTCTAAGACAATAATTAAATCAAAAAAATATGTCCCCCTTAGAATGAAAATTGACGGGTCCGAGAGTTTTTGTGTCTTCTGTTCCCTAGGCCAGAAAACCCTGGAGGAAAGTTTTCGTTGGGCCACCCTGTGTGTTATTTATTGAGCTTCTTTAGAAAGTTACAGGGTGTTAAAGTGACGATTTAAAAATAAAAATTTTGTGATTACTTTGAAAGCGCTGCCAACATCTAATGCGATATGGTATTGACTGCTATGGAAGTAAAGTGCAAAGTTCGTTTTTAGTCGAAACAGTGGCGCGCATATCAATTCGTGACTTAAGGTTCTGTTGGCAAAATATTATAAAAAATATAGAAAATGTGACGCCTTTGGTTTTCCTTACAATAAAAGTTAGTTGCCTACATCACTTCAGTTTCAAAATCACCATTTTGGTTTTAGTGCACGTGGAATATCACACAAATAAGTCTTGATGCAAAATAATAAGGATAAACTCAAAGAAACTGCTCAAAGTGTGCTCTTTCAACATTACGGTGGAATCTTTTGTTGAGGGAACTGTATATAGAGTTAACGTTTATATTAGTTCTGATTTCCTCAGCTGCATTTTGGATTCTTTGGAGACGTGTATTTATTTTTTTTTACAATGTAAATTTCATGTCTTAACAGATGAATATCCAAAAGGTTTATATCAGGTCTTCTTGGAGGCCAAGGTACTGGACCGGTTCACCGTTGTGGAAAATGTTTGTTAACCCCCTCGCTAGATTAACATTGAAATGATGCTTATAGCATGATCGCAGCAAATGAAACACCAACTGGAAGCACTGCACTGTATATTCTCTTCTTTAACTTATAGTACACTTCTGAAAAGTATAACTTAATTACCGGTACGAAACCTTAGTTTTAATAATAATAAATAAGCATACGAAATGCTGAACTTCTACAACCTTAGTAGGATTAATTTTTATATAAAAAATGAGAACAAGTCTGCTGCGCTACAAACATTACGACAGACAGCCTGAAACTGAAACTAAACTTATGAAGTCTGGTGCTTTTGGCTCTAAACGCAATGACATTAATTACACTTGAAAGTAATAAGGGTTGTTACCAACCAATTTATGGTGGATTGTATCCAACAATGTTTATCCGACCCAAGTCCTCACATTTGCGGTGGTGTTTCGTCTTGTTGTTACCACATATCTAGCCGCTCATTCAGTAGAACGTCATCAAAAACAGAGGTACCCTTCGGTTCAAAGTACCTAGTTGTAGTCAAATTATGTGGCAAAATTCCCTAAATCGATAAGCTTCCTCTAAATGCGCCTGCCCAAATATTTACGCTGAATATTGTTTGGAATTTTCTCTGCTTTATTGCATGTGGATTGGCAACGTGGCTGTTACGCGACTTGTATTTCCATCTTTTCTAAAATTGTTAAAGAAACTCATTAGATAACACATCTATATTACAAACCTCCCTTGAAATCGTTGAAAGAATACCAGATTTCATTTTTCACCATTCATTATCACCCTGTAACAACCTGAAGGGAAACGACATCTGAATATATGGACAAGCGTTGATATTACTGTTCTTCCTTACCATTTCCGTATAAAGAAGGAAAATTTCGTACGGTTGGCTACAGTTTTTGGTTGCCATCCAAGGAAATATGGGCAACCTTGTCAAAGTTATGTGTTCTGGAATGGTCAATAAATTACTTGTAGGTTAAAAAAATATAATATACCAGGTCTTGAAAATAAAAAAATCATCAACTTACCTATGAATTCTTGACAAAGATGGAGTAATGAAAGTAAATGACAATTTCCTCATCGCTCCATCCTTGTCTATTGACATTTTACATCCAACGTGATGACTTTAAAACTAGAAAAAAAAACTTTGTTTAGGTACACACAAAAACAATCACCATTCCAATAACAGTCGCCGTTCCACTGAAGAGGAGCCGAAAAATCATGCCAAAAATACCGTAATCGTGTTTCCGATCGACGGAGTCATTACAGAGCCCGTAGGCCTTTTACCGGAAGACAAGGTCATAGATCTGAGTGTGCCAGTCAAAAATGACAGCGGAGTTTTTGAAGCGTCATCTGACATTGTGACGTGCAAAGACAACATGATGGAAACCTCCGTAGTGTCGACGCGAGGCGACATTAAGGGAGGCTATTCGGGTTACGCAGACGAAGGATCCATTGGTATGTGGTCTTCACTAGAAATTGCCATTAACGTACTTTGATTTTGAAACTGATTTTTTTTTTGAAATTTATTCCGTGGTGTCGCAACAGTTTCAATGTTTAAAAGTTAATTTTGATAGTTTTTGAGCAAATTATTCTTTATTAAGGCAACACTTCCGATAATTTGGAAGCTATATCGGAAGCAGCAAGCAACCATTCGGTGGCCAGTAGTTTGGAGCTGGAAAATGAAGATCAGAACGATAACCTGTCTGACATGGTATCGGCGAATGTCTCGGGAAGAGGAACACCTAATATTAGCGGCAGGGATACACCAAGCAGTCAGGTGAGTTAATTGAGCATTGAGGCTTTAAACATATTGTGAATGAGTTTATTTGAATATTGGAAGAATGATACCATTTGCGCCACTCTATTTCGATTTCCCTATTACTTTTAGCTTTATTATTTAATACTGCGGCTTGTAAGAAATGAAATAGTAGCGAAATTTTTTTCATAGGTACCAGAAACACATTTTAGGTGAATTTTATTGGAATGTGTTTTATTAATTAACCCTTTTAAAGATTGTAGCTTGACATGTTTCGAATATATCCATTTAACCTAATGGGTATTTTACAGTTTTTATTGAAGCATTCTTCAAGGATTTTATACCATTTGCTTTTTAAAATATTGCTGCAGGGTTCGGTGTAAGACTTATTGCATCGTTTATGCTTTTTTTTGTGTTATTTACATATTTTTACGAGATACGGGTTAAAATAATTTATCGTCAATTAACCACACACTTTTATTTACTTTTAACTATTACAACACGATTAAAACACAATTACTCTCTACTAACAATTCGCACTGTTCGCTTGTCCGCTTATTTACTACCCTGCACTATCTATTCGATCCTATCTCGCGCGGCTCGCTGGTTTATATTCCCGGCCTGAACACCCTCTCGTACTTTCGAGAACGGAGGCGATAGTTCCCGGTTCTCGTTTAGTCTAGATGGGTTCCCGGGGTCGCGGTCGGCGCTCGACGTTGCCACTTCGGCCCGAATCTCTGTGTACCGATGGTCGGGCGTAACAATATCAACGCGAATTCTTTTCGAAAGAGACCGTCTCGTTAAAAGAAGCGATAATAGGGAGCTTTTTTTAATGTTTTTAGTAGTATATACTGAATGATCAGTGCACTATTGGCAAGCAATTAAAAATTTGCTGCACTGGGATTATTTCAGTGCAACAATTGGTGTCAGGTGATTTATTAGTGTTTTACTGCAGGTGAGTGCTTAATTACCGCACGTTACGTGTTTATGCCAGTGACAGAAGCCAGCATAAAGTAATGTATTTTTAGTTGTGGACCTCTGTTTTTTTAACCTTTTACTTTTTGTTACTTCTTGTTCTTAGTGAACATCAAATTCGTTTCGGATGTAGGTGGTGTTCATTTAAAAACGTTATCTAGTTGGCTGTGAAATGCCAAAAGAAAAGGATGAAAGAACAATAAATGTCATCTTTTTCTGTCAAAAATTCATAACTTTCTTGACGTTTTCTAATTAACACGGAGTATTTCTTTAGCAATTAGAGAATATGTAATATGTATACGGGGTGTCTGGAAATATAGTTCTTGGTTAAATGAAATTAGATTTTGTAAGTTCACCTAGATTTTTTGGCCAAAAATCAAGCTTTTTTTGGCAAAATTAAAAGATTTTAACGAAATTTAAGACTTCAGCTTTGAAGTGCGTTAATCAGGACCGGCTTAAATCCTAGCCTTGGCCCTAATATTTTTATTAGCAACTTTTTCTGCAATATGAACACATTATCTGAAAAAGCGTTGTTTTCTACACAAAAAGGTGCCCTATGTCTTCTTAAAAATATACCGTTTTAGAGTAAAATGGGTTTCAAATACTTAATGCATTGCCAGTTATTATTGTAAAATGAAAAATAAAACGAAAATTTATCATACAGTTTTGGTCGATGGTGATTGATAGTGTACGAATGGACGATGTGCTAAGTACTTAAAAACCCATTTCACTCGAATATGGTGCATTTTTAATAAGTCAACCACGAGTCTCAACGACTAATAAAAACAGCTTTGATCTGTTGTGTTCAGATTGCAGAAAAAGTTATTGGTAGAAAAGATAGGGTGAAAATACCTTAAGCCGGTCCTGGTTAACACACTTTTAAACTATTTTTAAGTTTCGTTAAAATTTTCCAATTCGGCTTAAAGAAACTATATAAACATACACAATTTTATAACATTATCTCACGCCGTGTCGATTATATCGTTTAAATTATATTAAAAAAGTATCCATCTCTTGTGATGTTACTATTGAATATCTTTGATGAAGACGTCAAATTATTATCAGAGCTATTCTTCTCAACCAAGTACAAAAAAATAAAAATATATAAATCAAAATACAGACGTAAAATTTGCTTATAAACGCATTAATTCTGTTAGGTGAACGAAAATGAGGATCGAGCTCACGTAGACCCGGCGCAGCCTCCCGGGGACCACGTAGATGCCGGCGTGCGCCAACAACAATTGCCTCAATCGCCTCCGACCGTAAATATTTCCGAAAGGCAACGTCGCTCCGAAATCGACGATAAATTCTGCAAATTCGAAATCCAACGGCTGCTGGAAGGAGACGAGACCGTGTCGATAATTTCGGAGACTTGGAGCACGGACGTCTTGTCCTCGGATACCGAAACCGTCGAAGGTGATCCGAGGAACGACAGGCATCAGCACTTGCCTCATCTAGTAGACCAGGCCATCCAAGAAGTTCCCATGGAAAACGTTCTGGATATATCGGAGACTCAGAGCGAGGGCGCGTGGTCTACTGACGTGATGGCCTCTGATACGGAGCGATTGACCGAGGTGGACAATGACGATGCCGCCAGTGTCGCCCAGTCGGACGATACGAATAGCGTGGCGCGATCTGATGATACTCGATCTGAGACCGATGAGGCAGCGAGCGCACGACGATTGAGTTCGTGTTCCAGTTCGTATGGGGGGATTAGTGGAGGCGGTGCCGTCGCCAACACTACATATGCACCTCCAAGGTAAGAATTTTTTTGTTTGTAAATGAATTGTTTGACAATGGAACATTTACGACAAATCTGGATAAAGTTCCCTACGACATTTATCCAGGCTCAAATGGCCTGTATATCATCCTGTAATCTAATTGGGTGCAACCGTAATAAAATAATATTTATTAAACAACTATAATACAAAATGGAAGGTTGAAGTAATATGAAACCTTTATAATATAAAATATAGACTATTTTGTTCATCAGTCATTGAAGTTAGGTTATTAATCGGAGGTTTATAATAAAACCTATGATATACTGTTATTATTATCTCAGAGCATCTTATTGTCCCGCATTTAGTAAAATGTGAAAAAAGTCGTTCGTCTTTTCGGCGTAACGACTTCCATACCAGCCCGATTGCCTTAGGCCTTATTTAAGTACACACATAACTGACAGATTAGAATGAAATATTGTTGAAAACGCGCAGTTCTTTAAAGGATTCCAGTTCCAGTTTCTCGGAATTCGGGAATTGCTTGACTCATAGAAATGCTTTGCCGATGTAACATGTGGGACCAATCAGAACAAATCTGCCCCGTAGTTAACATGCTTTGAACACACTTGTTTTATAAAGGAATTTCCGGGAGGCGTTATAGGAGCTAAAAAACTGTAAAAGTTCTATAAAAAGTGAGCGTTTTTCGAGTTTAACCATGGGGATCTCGGTTATTTGGAGAGATAATACGAAGAAGGTTAAATTATGCCTAAGTTGCGAAATTAGCAGTCTAAAAAATAACGTTTTCAATATAAAAAAAAATCGACTCTTCATATCCACTTTTTGCTCTCTCCATCTTGATATTTTCAAATTTAAAATCTGACGTTTAAAAATAAATTTAATCTTCTTCTAAATCCGACGTTTATTGATTGATTAAAAAAAAATCCCAATTTTGATTTTTTGCCAATATTTCCGGAAACAGTGGGAATTTTTGAAATTTGAAAACGTCATTTTTATAGACTTCTAATTGCGCAACTTTGCCCAAATTTAACCCTCTCCATAATTGGATCTGTATACGTTTTAGAATTTGCTATTACGGAGCAAACTATTTTTTTAAGACTTTGGTAGATGCTGCTTGCTAAATAGACCTACATGGTTGTATGTTTCCATACTTATGCATTTTAATCCAGAGCCTTGCTTTTTTATTTTAAGATGAAAAGGTTCAAATAAAGCAAATTTATGGTTTAGCTAAAGGGATGATTCTACCATTGTTCTTTTTTTGCCACAACCCTTTTGTTGGTGCTCTAATGTCAATGCGTGGCTTTTACTGATTATTACTACTACTTACTGTTACTTAAACCCTCAAAACTCCCCTAGTTCCAACATAAATTAATTTTTTAAATAAAAAAATTGAAACATTAAATCAGTATGCATCATTTTGTATAATTTTCGTTGCGGCTGTGACGATGCTGCTTAGAAATCATATGAAAATACTGGGTTCAAAGTGTATTTAAAAACTCAAATTTAATAATCTCTGAAACGCCTTGAGGTGTTTTAATGAAATGTCGAAGATGTTAGTTAGTTAGGGAATTTTAGTCCTACGGATTAGCAGAGGCACGACTGCCAACATATCACAGCGGATATTTGTGAAGGTAACAATTGGTATGCTAAGGATTTTAATTTTTTTTAGTGGTAACAGCCCGAGCTATGTCTCCACTAGCAACTCGATGTTCTTGTCACACACGACTAGTACAAGCAGCTCTTACAAAAGCACAACCGATGCCAATTTTGTCACGATTAATCAGACCTACGTCACGGGCACTTCCTATCAGGAATTCAAAAAAAGAGACTCGCGAATCAACGGGAAAATCAACTCGGAAATCGACAGCAACGCGAACAATGTATTCAAACCGCTTTCGCCTACTACTCAGACGAACCAAGAGCAGTTTGATTGCGTGACTGACCCTGCCACTCCGTCTCTTAAACCAGAGGTGAGATTAACGTTTTGTCGTAATATATTTTTGTGGTGTTGGTTACCTCATGGTATTTTTCAACCATTTTGTTTTTAATCCGTAAGGTTGTTTTTTATTGAAATGTATTTCAAACTCGAAAACTCTCAAAAAGAAAATTTTGCATTCAAAATCGGTTTTTATGTTCTTGCTGACTAAGCAATAAATTCATTTATCATCTCCAGAAAACTGATGATATGAACTTCTTGGCGGGTCCCAGCGGATTGAACGGCAAACCCTTGTTGGATTTCGACAGCGAACAATCCTTCATCAAGCCAACCACGGCGATGAAGAACTACGGCGACAGGCCGACTGAAATACTCTTAAGCAATTGTAGTCTTAATTCTAGGTAACTATTGCCTTGAGCTGTACTTGACAAGCTGCAGACCCGCTTTTTCTTAAATTTAACTCATAGATAAACTTAACTACTAGATTGAAATCTTCCATTAAAAATAGTTGATTGAAGCCTGGAAATTTGATCTCTTGATCGTCTCATACCATGATCATTTTCGTTTCTCATCGGTTCTGGTTCCGGTTGACATAAAAATGACAGACCAGCTGATTTTCATCAAAGCTGATTGATTGAAAATCAGCTGGTCTGTCATTTTTATGTCAACCAGAACCAGAACCGCTGTGAAACGAAAATTACTTTTATGAAAGTATGAGGCCGCCGTCACATACAGCGGAACGGAACGGAGCGGAACGGAGCAGAAATGTCATTACAGATGTCAATTCCTATTTTAGCTTTTATCTGATTGGTTTAAATTCAACTATCAAATTACGCTCCGTTCCGCTTTTAACCAAATTCCGCTGTATGTGACGTCGCCCTGAGACGTTATACATTACCACGCCAGTGGGCGCCGTTGGTTATTGACAATGACAGATTTGACAGGGCGTCATTTCAGCGATTTGACGCATCGCCCTGTCACTGTCAATTTTACAGTTCTGACGTCACTGACATTACTTTCTGACAAAGGTCTATCCATATCATTCTGCTCTTTATTGTTGACTTCTTGATGGCGTCTGATTCAAGTTGGGCAATTTTGTCAGACTTTTCTGACCTTTAAAAATAATAAGGCACACATAACTTTTATTAACATTTCTTGGATCTATTTGGCAAGAAAGTCCTCTATAGTCATACTGTTGAAGTTGAAGGTACCCAAGATTCTTCAACTTTTGCAGCTTATAATCGAAGCACTCTGCATCGCCGCCTGAAAAAAAAAACACAAATAACTCAAGATCAATGACTCTGTAATATGTATAAAAAGCGCAAATAACTCAAGATGATTGACTCTGTATATAATATGCATAATAATTGGTCCTGGTTAGTTAAGCTTTTTGTGCTGCTGCTTTAAATTTGTTCAAATTTACGTGTTTTTTATAAATTTTTACAATTTGCGAAATTATTGGTTTGCAACAAACACAAACAGTAACCATAAGAACAGAAAGAAAAATGAGGCAAAAACCCACTTATGATGAAACCATTAGCGTTAGTTTCTTTTTTCTTTCATTCCCCGCCATTATTTATTCCGAATGACGAGTGAGATGCTCGTTCCGTCTTGATGTTTGAAAACGAAATTGTCAATAAACTGGCATTGACATTGATCGAATGAACTTCGATAAATTATCAAGCTTACTCTGTCATCTGGTGTATGACATAGATGTCTCATACATTAAAAAAAAAAAGTCATATAATCAGTGACTCCGTACTATTAGACCCAAGTATGGCTATACGTCGCCGAAATACACGCTGTTTCCAAGACCTCCAACATTAATTTTTCTGATCATCTCTTTCTACATTACGGTATCTGCGTTAAGCTTATCTCCCTTGTGGCACCCTTTATTGTCAAAACAACGATCCAAGCACCGACGTATGCATGACGTTTGCTGATTTTCAGACTTTTCTTTTTTTGCATTCTTATTAAGAAACCAAAGGATGGGAATAGTCTTAGCTTAACTTCGTACGTCACCGTTGGTGTCACTAATTGTGCCGGTTCCACGACAATGACAAAATATTGGGAGTTTTGTTACGACGAAAGAGACAGGCTTATATAGATACGTCGATGTTATATTTACAAGTGGTGTCGCCATTCCTGGCTCTAGTAGTACAAAGTCAGTGCATATAAGAGAGGCTTCAAACGCGCTATATTTAATTAGCCTGTTTTCCTTGGTATTTATGATTTAACTTTTGAGAATCCCAGATTTTGACATAATCTATCAAAAAGAGTTAAATATTGTCGGTTATTAAAACAAAATTTAAGGACTTTTGTTCTTTCCTTCTTTTGTCATTTTACAACCAAGTAGATGACGTTTTCAACCCCTATTTCCATAATATCTGGGAATAATTTAAATAATGAAAAGAGATAGGGGCTTTGCTACGTTTTTTTGAGTTAAATTTAACGAAAGTGGCTAGCACTCTGTAGGAAACATCAATATACATTTGTGATTTAGTTCTAGTGGTAGTTCAAGTAATAGCTTCGAGAACAAAGCCCCCACCACCGAAAACCCGGACCAGTGGGAACCCAAGCCGTGGCTGAACAGTTCTGGCAGCAGTTTGAATGTTACTCTGACGCCGTCAGAAAGCACCAGCGAACTATCGGTGATGAGTGTCAACAGCCACTTGACCTCAAATGTGATAAATCCTACGGGGGCAATAAAGAAGACGCTGAAACCTTCCGCTTCGACAGGAGCCATACCGAAAAGTATTAGTTTTGATATGAGCGTGGATAAAGGGTTGGACGATGATTCCAGGTGAGTTTTTTTTTAATTTTATTACTGTGATAAATTAATATTTTTTCACGCACATTTAGGTGTAGATAATTCCACTTTCAGTACTAATGCGAGTAAAATTTTGGTTTACATCCATGTATGTAGGTTTGGTTTTTTAAAACGGTCTTTTTTGATTTAATGTGAACAGTGACTTTTATCGGGAATAGGATCAACAAAATGGCGAAGACAACTATTTAAATTTGTCGACGTTTCGCTGATTTATTTTTGCATCCTAAGGACACTGCAACCGAACGTGAGGAGGTTAACAATCTGGTCTTATTACATCAAGTGCAGGAAATTTCAAAGCTCGATATTTGGTTGTACAATACATACAATTCAATCTTGTCTTCTTGGTTTTTACGGCCTTCTTTGTCAACAAGTTTCTTTTTGTGCTTAAATAATAAAGACTGTTGATTCATTGATCTACTATTTGGGCTACATTGAATTGTAAAATTAATTATAATGTATAGGTCAAAACGTGGCGGCTTCTTTGGACGCCTAAGAAAAGGTTTTGGCTACAAAAAGCGGCCCTTTAGAAACCAGGAAGAGATGCGTAACGGAGACGGCTACGATTATTTAGTTAAGAGAGGGGTCGTCGACTCCCCCGTTAGAAACAATAATACGTTAGGTAAAAGGTTGATTACGTTTTGAAGTTGTTTTGTATTCTGAAGACATTTTTTTAGACACGTCGGAGGACATTTTGGCCAAATATCGTAAACCTCTATCGGAGAACAGCCCGATAAAGGAAAACGGAACTGTCAAGAAGTTGGCCAAAACCTCCAACGATGACAACCTTAACTCAGATACAAACTCCTTTGCCGATATTAAAAAGAAACTCCGATTAGTTTTAGGAAACACTTCTGAGATTCCTTACTATATTAAGGTATGTATATAAGCCCTATACTATTTGCTGGAGATTTGTGTATAAAAAGTTATACCTATGTATAAACAACCCATATTTTATTAATCAAAATTTATTATTAGAGTTAACGCTTCCTGTTTACAGCATAACCCTTGTACGATCAAACTAAAACTAGAAACTATTCTCCGGTTGGAGTTGGGTAAGGCGCGCAAGCTACGAGACGGAAGCGCGGCGGCCCGAGTAGCTGAGGCCCTGCGTTGCGTGAAGCAATTGGAAGAGCGGCGCTGCGTTAAGCTGATCGAGTCGCTGAGGGCCGATCTGATGGTGCGGGCCGCTTACTTGCGCTACTTAGTCGACAGTAAACAAGAGCTGCTCTTTGCCCAGATGTATCTAAGTAGGTAAGTTGATTTCAAAAATGAATATTGCTCTCAGAACTTTATCCGATTTGTAATAGAAATACTTGACACTTCGAAAACTTGTTTCAAGTTGTGGTTAAATTTTTGGTGGATAATCCCATTTAGTAAGATCTACAATAGTTATTTATCTAACAAGTGCGGGAAGTGATGCTTTACCGCACGCTGATTGCAATGAACAAGCGACGCGTAGCGGAGTTCGGTCAGCAATCGAGTGCGATAAAGCACTTCCCGCACGTGCAAGGTACAATATTTTTCCTACGAACCATTCTTTTAATCTTTTTCGTCTTCCCTAGTTTAGTTCTTTAAATTTGCGTGCGGTAAAAACTTTTACAACACACGTGCGGTAAAAACTTTTACACGCACGCCTGTCAACGTCATAAAATTGTTTATAAGCATTAGTGCTTGTACCTACAATAAGCCACTGGAGGAACGTACCTATTTGATGCATCTAAAATAACGTCTGGTAAGACCATTCTGATTATATGTTTTAAAGGTTTTTGTCCCTACTTTCTATTTTGTCTGTAAATTTATTTTTAAAAACACCAAAACTGACATTTGTCAAATTGTAATTAATCCGAACTTATTTTGGTTTTACACATGTCAACATAAGAAATGCATGGTGTAGTGGTTGACACACCTGCTTTGTGAAATTAAGGTCATGGGTTCAAATACCGGTGAGGACCAATATTTTTTTTAATTCCTCGGCGTGGATAGTTAATTTCCTACGAGCGCATGTGTGTTAATTTTGTTGTCTTCTGTAAGTTCAATTAAATATTAACGTGGGTTAACTTTACACGCACGCACGTATGATAGGTACCTGATTCAAGTGCTAAATGTTGTCCTCTGAACCCTAAAGCATTCAGATAAGTATAGGAAAACGCAATCAATTTATTTAAACTCAGCAAAAAGCAACACCACAACAATAAAATTAGGCAAAAGTAACGTTATTAATAAAGCTTCAAATTGTATGTAATTTGGCTTTGCGTGCGGTAAAAATTTTTACAGCACACGTGCTGTAAAGTGCTACTTCCCGCATGCAAATGCGTGCGGTAAAGCGACTTTACCGCACGCTCGTAGGAAAATTAATTTAATGTCTTTTCGAAATAATAAATATCTGCCTTTGAATTAGTTTTGAATCGTTTCAGCACATTTAAACACTCTGTAAAGTGATATTCGCGAATCTATAGAATATGTTGTTTATTATGTTTTCTTCGTCAGTTGTGAAGAAGGCCTAAGCGTAGTCGTCATTCTCATGGGGGTGCTGATAAAAGAACGTTCAAAAGTTTAAGTTGAAAATGGTTTGTCTTACTGCCTGCAGACACTACCAAAATGTCGGCTGAAAGAAATTTGGCAAAAAGGTGAAGTGAGTCATTGTCTTAGGCATATTCTCATTTTGCTTAGGTAAATTGGTTACCGTTTCAATTCTGTTATAACTATAATATATTTAAGCGTATTGTGGGAAACATTTTCTTGGTATGTAGTTATGTCACAGGAAAACACTTTGACAAAACACTGAATACCAACCAACGACAGCTACACTTACCTTACTAAACATAAAAAAGATGCAAACTCTACTCAACGCCGGAAAAACATGTGACAAGTAAATCTACTCTTTAAACCAAACCGGAAAGTCTCAACCAATTAAAATATTGTGTATAGAAGAAATAAATGCTGTTGAGTGTTACGTCATCATTTATGTCAGATCAGATTTGAGGTATGTCTTAAATTCAGTCGTAATAAACGTTTTCTTGACATTTAAAATAAAAGTAGTTCCCAACTATTACGCACAAATATTTACGTTCGTTTTACGTTGATCTCAAAACTCTGAAATCATCTGCGCCTAAACGTTTCACCAGTGAATGACCAGTTAGATAGTTTTCGTTTTTTATTAAAAGATCGCCATCCAATCATTATTAAAAACAAACTTACTCATACTGTAAATAATAATTTACTATTAGTCATTGAGATTTTCAATATAATTTGGCTTATTGATTCAAATGAATTTGGACGATTATTGATGACCGAGGGCTCGCATTGTTGATAAATCCATTCACAGATCCAGCATGCAAAACTATAAATCTGGATCCTTCTGAAGATGATTTCTAGAAAACACTTTTTAACGTTTTATCTTTGCCAACTTTTTCTAAAGGCTGCTCCTATCAAAATAGAAAAAATGATAAATAGTTAATAAATAGGATACAACGGAGTCTCGTAGCAACCTCGATACAGTGTAGACGTGTGCAGCGCGGACAATTATTTGTAAACAACTTTTTGTACCGTAAAGAAATTTAAAGAATTCGTCAACTAGATAGGCCGAGCGAAAAATAAACGCATCGTATCGATATTAAGGATGTATCTTGGGAGCTCGCAAGGGTCCGAATCGGACTCGGCCTCCCAGGATGAAGGGTTTAAAAAACCTAAATAAAAAAAAAAGAGCAAGGAAAGTCAACTCTAACCCCACCACCCCAACAGCTACGACTACTACTCAGGAGGCTAAATGACCTGCACTAGGAGACATGCCTTCAACTTCAAAAACAAAACCAACAATAAAAACAGCAACAACTGCGTATGCAAAACACCCGACCTTTTCACATACATTTATTATTACTGCACCGACAACACTCTCAAGAATACAACTAGCGCTAAAATGGGACGAAGTTAAAACAAACAACAAAGACATAATCATCAAGCTGGAGTCTGACTTTTTAATCAAAACCAACGAAGAAGACAACACCTGAAAAGCACTCAACATCCTGCAACAACAAAAAATCATTACTATTTTCAAAGTACACACACCCAAATCAACACTGCCAACTCAGATTAACACCAATCGACACATCAGTCCATCATACTCAGTGGTCGCTACGGGAGTTGATCTGGACATTACTGACGAAATGTTTCTACATCATCTACAGAAAATGCAACTCAAAATCCGCTTTTGTAAAAGAATTATCTCTCGGCAAAGAGGAGCACCAACATTGATGATGCGACTAATCAATGGAGAACTAGCGACATACGAAAAACTTACGACTGACCGTACAGTGCACTTCTTGGGACGAATATACAGAAGTAGAGTAGATAGTAGAGAGCAAGCCACCAGAACCAATTCCAGCACCCTGCAGCAAATGTAACTCATTCGAATACCACTCCGAAGACTGCAAAAAACCAATAAAATGCAACAAATGCCAGGGAAGCCATCAAACTACGGCATGCACATCGCCTCTGCCAGTGAGGTGTACAGCATGCAATGCGGAGAACCACGCAGCTTGGAGCATAAAGTGTCCAAGAAGACCAACGGCGCCGATCGAAGGAATTCCAAATGTCAAAGTTAAGTGCCACAACAAGAAGACCGTCGGGGTGTCAGAAACCTTAACTAAAGAGAGCAGAGTTCACTCTCCAATAACAACTCACGATTTCATAATAAATAAATATAAACACGAAAGTAACAAAACAAATGACAACAACCGAGAGAAACTGCTCAAAAAACTAAAAAAACGATTTATTGAAGACTTTAATATTGACACCACGGTGTTTTTTTTTTTGGAAACCACATGTACATACTGATGTTTGATTTATTGCTGCCTAACAGGATATCCCCTACAGAACCCTTAGACCAACTTCGACAAACAATCACAAATACAGAAAATTTAACTTAAAACTGATTTACGCCAACATCAACGGACTAAACCACAAAAAACATATTATTTATAACAACATAGAACAAAACGATACTGATGGTTGTATGTTCGTAGAAACAAAGACTAAAATCGGACAAACACCGACCTACAGAGACTGGCAGTTTATTTGCAGGCATGGTAACACCATTAACAATGCCAGAGGAGGTGCAACGGTATTACCAAAACCCAAAATAAAACTAGGAAAGGCAAACCCGCCTTCTCTTAATAATCCGTTAAATGACTGTCTTCACTTCACTATACCTTACCTAAACGATTACATCCACATATTTCTCGTATATATACATCCCCACTCCGACATTGACCAAAACATATTGACTAAAGCATGCCTCTACAGGTATGCTATAATCATTGGAGACTTAAACATAAACAAAAATAAGAAGGTACAGTTAAACAGATTTCTAGATAATTCAGACTTCATAAAAAAGCAAACCCCGCCAACATTCCTGATTCCAGGAAACCAAGACTCGACACCAGACGTACTACTTCACACAGCCAACCTCACAAATATTATCAACAACGTAAATCTAACTAATGAACTTGGATCCGACCATATGGCAATAACGTTTGATATTGACAACCAACAAACTGAACCCACAATTAGTTCAACAAAAAACATAAAATTGTTTGACCTAAATAGAACAGACATAGACAAAGTGAAACGACAAGTACATGACTACGTTCTATCGCACACGACAACACCTTCTATAGAAAACCTACAAGAACAACTCACATCGGCAATAGAAAAATTTTCTCCACAAGCAAAGAACACCTTTTACCAACATACTTTGCCAAAATTTATACTAAGATTGATCAAACGCAAGAGGGAACTGTACAGACTATACACACAAACTCAAGATAACGAACTAAAGAGAAAACTTAACGAACTCAACAGAAACGTGAAGACCTTAATAAACCAATACAGACAAGACAAATGGCTGGAGGCATGTAAAGAGATAGAACAAGACAACGGTAAAACCTACTGGAAAAAAATAAAGAAACTCTCACGGTACAAGAAAACGAACCCCCTAGGAATGATTAACGAAAATGGTACAGAACAACATACAGACCAGGACAAAGCTGACGCATTTGCCAGACACTTTCAGAGGGTTTTCCAAGAGTCTATTAATCCTAACTTTGACGACCAAAACTGGACCATAATAAACGACTGGTACGACAATTACTTTAACAACCAAACAGACAACACACTGCAACTAATTTCTGACGATGAATATGAAGAAGCGCTTGCCCAATTAAAAAATACTGCACCTGGCAAAGACAAAATAAAAAGCAAACTATTAAAGAACTTAACTCCTGAAACCCACAAACTTATACTAGACTTACTTAATAACTCCATCCAATCAAATACGATACCAGACACCTGGAAAACTGGCATAATAATACCCATTCCAAAAAATGAGCTAGACTACACACAAACACAAAACTTCCAACCTATTACACTACTCCCTGTACTAAGTAAAATACTCGAAATCATTATAAAACACAGACTGGAAGAGCAAATTGGACACCACATTCCACCGTATCAATTTGGTTTTAAACCAAAACACTCGAATATACACCCACTTTTTTATTCCTAACTAACAACATACAAACTACACACCTTGATGGACATAAGACAGCCTGTTTGTTCATGGATATAAACAAAGCTTTCGACAGTGTTTGGCACAAAGAACTACTATACAAACTACACAGAATTAATACGCCAAAATACTTACTTCATACAATCAAAAATCTAATGGAAAATAGAACATTGCAAGTTCGCATAGACAATACGCTTTCCTTTGCTTTCTCTCCCGAACAAGGACTACCACAAGGATCACCCCTCTCACCAATCCTTTACAATATATACTGTCACGACATATACAACCACAACAAACAGGACAAAAATCAAATTGACAAAACAGCTTATATATTACAATACGCAGACGACACGACACTTATTGTGCACGACAAAACTACCTCGAGAGCGGTATCCAAATTACAATCACTAACAGACGACACAATGACATGGTTCTACAAATGGAGACTAACGCCAAACGCCACTAAAAACCAACTTTTATTACTTAACCATCAAATCAAAGTCGACTCCCCAACTATAATTGCAGACGGCCACAGAACTGAACCCAAACATGACATTAAATACTTGGGAGTAACACTAGACCAAAAGCTTAAATTCACAAAACACTTAAAAAATGCAAGGACGGAAATTATTAAAAGGACGAAACACTTCAGAGTACTAACATATAAAGACAAAGGAATCTGTACAAAAACGGCAACCAAAATATATAAATCCATTTGTAGACCAATTCTTGACTATGGACATATACTCAGAGCAAACGCAACCGATAAAATTAAAAAATATACACAGACCACTGAGCAAATCGCTCTAAGACTAATAACCAAAATAAGACACTCTGACAACCAGCTACACAACCCACCTAACCAACTTCTCTACGAACGCACAAAAATGACCAAAATAACTGAAAGACTTATACACTTACAAACCAAATGGAGAAACAATCCACACAACTGGACTATAATAAATCCACTCTGCTTATCAAGAAAGACCAGACAATCCCGTTACCTTTTCCCTACTTCCACCCTGATAGAACAGTTCAATTTAGAATAAATTTTTTCTTTTTTTTTCTCTCCCTATTACCTGTACATATTAACTAGAATAAGTAAAATTGTAAATAGTGTATATTGTAACACATAGGCAGAAAGACCAATAGGTCGATAGCCTTTTTTTTCTTACGAAAAATAAAGATAATTTTTATATATAGGATATATAGACTTAGAGTTGAAATATCGAGTTAAATAGGTATGTAAAATTAAACCATAATTTTTGCTATTAACACGTTACCTTTGCTAAAGAGCCAAGTTTCATCTAGAAAAACAGGCCTCAAGGAAAACAAAGACTTTTCATATCCTTTATACTGTCTCAAAAACTCCAATCTCTTATGGACGACATTCGTTTGTTCCATGAGATACATCCTGTTGGAAATAATGACAATTTTTCCACAAATTCTATATTTGAATTTGAGCTTCAAGCATAAACGTAACGAACTACACGGGATCAGAACTCGGTCTATGTGCTATAAGCTTTGTTGCAAGGAAGACACCGTTACATGTTCTCCTGTAATATGAAATTAATTTAATGGCTATATGTTTAAAATTAGGTATAATGGGTTGTGCATAGGAATATATGAAACTAGTCTTCGCACACCATTTTAGCTTTAATGATACTTAAGTGACTAATTTACAATATTTTCTCTGTTTTGCCTAAATGGCTAGCCACCTACCTGCTGCATACAGGCCATAAATTCGTATCCTTATCGCGTGCTCGTGGATTTTATATTGAGGTGTTCCTCGGGATAACTTCATTTCCAAATTTGTTTGCTTCCTATAGGTCTCGTCTTTCGTTGTGCCGTTAGTGGCGAGTTTTTGAACAGTTGCAAGGGATACCCTTAAAGCATCTGAAACTCTCTAAAAATGTTTACTGAAATAATCACCAGCTATGTTCCGTGTTGGCGATCTAATTTTGGCGATAATGGTGTGTGAACACATACTATTAGCAAAGTCAGGAATCGGGAGGAAAGTAAGTAATATATCAAACTTAAGAACCGTTGATTTATAAATTATAATGTTACTTACCTTGTGTACGGCAGAGAAAGGTATTAAAGACTTTCCCGCCTCTTTCTCGCGTTGAGAATAGTGCATCACCTTTAAAACTAGCGCTTTTTCCCTTTCAGAGTACTTTTGGCCCGGCATTTTTCGAATTGAGATGAAAATATAAAATAATTTGCAACTTGAAACTCGTGTAGCGCGTTTGTCACCAACCTGACAGTGACATTACCAAAAGCTGTTGACCATGTTTAAAAACGACATAACTTTTTGCGTCAGTTTTTTTGTCTTCTACATTTCACGTGGCTTAAAGTGAGATGCAAAAGTTATGACGTAACACTCAACAGCTATTATTTCTACTGCAGAGCGTAGTAACAAGTTCTACGCTTAAGCGTTGCCGCGTTTATGCACTCTACAAGTTACTAGCATTCCAGGTTCTTGAGGTCCTAGTAAAAAATAACTTTGCTTGAGCTTCACAACAATTATATTCTCGACGGAGCTAGATTGAGTCACAGCGTGATTTAGTCACAATTAGTGAAGAACTAGCGCGAACTCCATGCTGTCTTTGTGTAACATAAGTACAAGAACCAGGCGTTCACCTGTTGATATTCGACACAATAAAAGTACTGTCAATGGGTTATACCAAATAAAAAAAAAGGTCGAGTGATCGACTAAAAATGTCCCTGTACATTGGCCAATGGGGACATAGGAATCGGTTAGAATTTATGAACATTTCAAAAGCTTTACTAAGTACAAAAATTCCGATATTTCAGATACCGTCTCGGCATTTGCCAATCACTTATTGGATGCAGACCACAATTTTTCCCAGATAGACACCATCGAGGTGGTTCATGAACGTATTGTTACGGATATGGGTTCCAATAATTCATCGTCAATTAACTACACACTTTTATTTACTTTTAACTATTACAACACGATTAAAACACAATTACTCCCTACTAACAATTCGCACTGTTCGCTTATTTACTACACTGCACTATCTATTCGATCCCATCTCGCGCGGCTCTTGCTTATATACCCGGCCTGAACACACTCTCGTACTTTCGAGAACGGAGGCGACTGTTCCCGGTTTCGTTTAGTCTAGAGGGAGTCCCGGGGTCGCGGTCGCCGCTCGGCGCTGCCGCTTCGGCCCGAGTTTCTATGGAACGACGGTCGATCTCGGGCGGCTCTTGCTTATATACCCGGCCTGAACACACTCTCGTACTTTCGAGAACGGAGGCGACTGTTCCCGGTTTCGTTTAGTCTAGAGGGAGTCCCGGGGTCGCGGTCGCCGCTCGGCGCTGCCGCTTCGGCCCGAGTCTCTATGGAACAACGGTCGGGCATAACAGTATATACAGATAAAGTAAACACACTTAGCTCTCTTATCGACTAGGAATGATTCGGGCCTTTTCAATTCTTATTTCATTGTATTAGTGTTTTAAAAACTGTGCCAAATTATTCAAGAGTGAATGATGCGAAACTTAACATTAATCAAGAGTTTTTGATTAATGTAAATATAATTATGACGTTAATTATTTCTTTACTTGCTGGTGAAGTACTTCAGTTATTTATAATTTTCATTATTTATTAACAGTTCATTATAAAACTTCATCTAGCAGGCTATGAAATTTTGAAAGAAAAAGATGACATTATCAAAATAAATGAACTTTTGTTTCTCCATGCTTTTCTTTTGACATTTCACAGCCAACTAGATGAAGTTTTATAATGAACACCCCGTACTTATTGGTAGATACTGGTATATGTATTACTGATCTGATGGTTATTAACTATTATCTACTTTATGTTTTCAAAGTCAGGCAGTTTCGTAAGATTCTTCTAATGAGCCCCTCAAAAGACAACGTTTTTAATTTAACCTTTTTTTGGCATTTTGACTGTTATTTTTGGAAATAGTGATTCTATTGTGAGAACTTTTACAAAACACCTTGTCTTTTGTTTTACAACACATTATTATGTAAAACCTTCTCCAAATTGTACCCATCTTCTTTTTTCGTTAATAGAATTCTTTTTATATATTTTCAGTCTACATGATCAAATTAAACAGGATCGTCTCCAATGCGAGGTGTACTTCGCCTCCGTATGCGTTAGGGAATTTTTGAACGAACAAGAACAGCTGGTTCTCAGTTTTTGCGACGAGTTTCGTCGATTGAATCTCGCAGATGAAAAGTGTGATTTCCTCCAAAACTTTCTCAAAAAATTATTTGAAGTGATGCACGAGAATAAACATTGGAAAGGTAAGTGTGTTAAGTACATAGCTTAGGACCACCTTTACATCTCAATTATAAATTTTACGTGAAGGTTTTAAACGAAACACTTTTTGATAGATAAGGCAAATCGGAGTCTAAACCTCATGCAGGTTTTTTATTTGAGGTGTGAAGTCGCTTTAATTTAATTTCGTAATCTGAACTACTAATCGCCGTCTTAATAAGCAAATCACATGAAATAATTGATAAAGTATTTAAATTTATTGATAAAATGATTTTTTTTGTCTGAACTAAACCTGATTTTGCTAATTG
Source organism: Taphrorychus bicolor (assembly GCA_951812265.1). NCBI lineage: Eukaryota > Metazoa > Arthropoda > Insecta > Coleoptera > Curculionidae > Taphrorychus > Taphrorychus bicolor. The sequence goes on from OX638300.1 coordinate 15,296,444, forward strand.
TATCCTTGGGCCAGGATATATCCTTACAGGTCGCTATGTCTGGCCTCCGTAGCCACGTGAGATCGTTGCCCACAAAATGTGGATCATCTTGGCGAAGTCACAATTAGCTGCTGCTGCCTATTAGTAGTTCCTTAGTTTCGTATTTTTCCTCCTCAGGTTACAGCCATATACAGGGTGATTCACGGTAATGACATCTTAGACGTATCAAGACAACGGCTTCACATTCTTCATATATTTATTTTAGGTTTTGTGTGTGGCCGCAAATGCGTCTAAACTCTATTTCTAAAATATTTTCACCTTTGCGGTGTTGCCGGTTCAACTAAAAGGAGTACCAACTTTCGCTTTTTAAACAGATCACCATCTATTAAAGATTCATCATAGATTTCTTTATGATACCACTTTAACATTCCTATACGTATCTCACATCGTTTCGCAGACATTTAATATTTTTCATGTTTTCCTAATCAAAAATAGGACTCTAAATAATAATTAAAATCTCACGGGACTTCGTTAGCCAGAACCATGGGCCTTAATACCAAATGTACAGTTAGTGACGAAAACTTAAAAACTTACACTAGGGACCACATTAACTTTCATTCATCAGAAAAGAAAAATTGTCAAAAGTTCGTTTTTTTTGGGATTGTTCTTTGCAGACAAACTGGGACAATCGAATAAATCAAATAATAATCATAAATGTTCAATTTGATCTACATTGACTTCCAGATATTTATGTCTCTAACACCGTCTCTTACAGCTTGTCTAATTTCTATTAGATCTAAATCTCGAGAAGCTTGTACCACTAGATTTTGTAGTTTTTCTCTAGTGTTTACTAGAGTATTGTAAACCATGTTTTTTATACAATCTAAAGAGTTTTCCGGGCTTTGAAGCCTTGGCCCAATGGAATTACTTCCCGATGTTTCGTCTACCAAGAATTTCCACAAAATATTGCCACGTTGTTCCAACATTGCCTAACCACTACATATAAACTGATGGTGTAGCTGTGGGCAGCCTCTTTAGTCCAGTAATAACCAACTATTTTATGGAAATTTTCGAGGCCAAGGTGTTGGCAACCGCAAATAAGAGGCCAAAGAGCTGGTTCCTATACGTGGACGACACCTTTGTTATTTGGAGCCATGGCGTGGGCGAACTTTAACCGTTGAGCGACTAAACATTACTAGGCCTCCAGTTTTCGACGGCACTATTTCTTGGAGCATTTATAAAGACCAATTTGAGGCGGCAACAGTTAAAATTGGATGGGCAGATTCGGACAAGGCTACCGAACTTTTAGTAGCTTTGAGGGGGAAGGCTGCAGACATCATGCCTAATGGCCAATCAAACTTCCTCTTACTCCTCAACTCTATCAACCCAAAAATTCAATTCACTATGGAGCTATCTCCATTTTGTATCTCCACTTCCTTTTCTATAAAAGAAAGGACGCCTACCGTTTTTGGATGTTTTGGTATGAAGGAGGCCGAATGGGAAGCTTGCGCACCCTGTTTATAGAAAGCTAACACACACTGACCGATATCGCAGTCACGGATCAAATCATCATTTCTGACAGAAAAGGGGAGTCATAAAGACTCTGTCCGTGAGAGCCAAGAGAATTTGTGAGCCGGTTGATTTGGAATGGGAAATGAGGCACCTTTTCTATCCGCGACTAACGAGAGATGCCATTGAGATTTTCAAACACGACAACAATATCAACAGGAAGCAGGAAATTACGTTTCTAAATGCAGACTGGAAGCGAGTTCTACGACGTATTGCAAGTGCGCCATAACCCCGCGCCGCCACTACTCCCACCCCGGTTTCTCCACTGCAGCGGGACGGCTTGGGAAAAAATACCACGGAACTTCCCACAGTCGTATCAGTCAACTTCGGGAAGCACGGGAGATCACTTCGCCTATTGCCTCATCGCCTGTGATAAAGTCTGCCGCAGCTGTAGAGGAATCGTCAAGAAGTAATTCCATTCGACTCCGACTTCAAACCCCGGAAAACATTTTAGATTGTATTTTGACCGGCCTTGAAAGACTTCACAGTCTTATATTGTTCTTGATGGTACATAAAGGTCGAAGTCGAGTGGGGTAAGGTCAGGTGATCTATATGGCCAATTCATTTTCCCAACCGCCTCATGCATCGGTCATCAAAAATCCCGTACAGCGCATGGCTTACTTCTGTACTACCACTATCATTCTGTTTGCTACGTGAATCACTCGGTATGCCTGATGAAACCAATAAGCAGAAACTGTCACCGAGATATGTTTTTCTTATCTGCTTCAGAGTATGCGGAATTACTGAAAAACCTTATTATTTCTATAACCAATACTGTCCTTGTATAGTTTTAAAGGATTTAATTTTTTTAAGATATATGGACTTAGGAGAAAGTGGAGATAACGTTTATTTAACAGGCGGCTGTAATATTTCAGTTGCAGCAATGGGTGGAGTTATGTGATTTGCATATTAAGCGGCGATATAAGTTGAGTTCGGTAATTACATCCCGAGCGCTCGGGATATCAGTCTATCTCACTCTAGCTTGTTAAGATTTTATGAGATGGTCTGTTTCCGGAGCGCTCGGATGGAATTACCGAACTCGGCTATATTTATTAGCAATTACCACATGGTTCAATCGGTTTTAGATGTTCTTCATAAGCGCGACTTTTTAATCAAATTCACGTTGGAGAGGTGTATTGTTAGCAGAGTATACTTCAACGCCATCTATCCTAACGGGGACGGCGACCGAGATCGGGACAGGTACGTCGACTTTGTCAAAGAAAGAACACTTTGAACATAATTTATGGACAATGTTTGAACGCAAGAACGGCTTGAGCTTAGATTCGTTGGCACCTTTCTATAAAAGGAGCCTTAACTATCAGATTACGACTCAAGTCGATCTGTGTCTAAAAACTGTCCTTTCTTAAGCTGTTTGTAAGCTGAGTGGACATTATATAATTGTCCGCTTTAAGCGTCAAAGGGAATAATATAACTCGCCGGTGATTATAGGGTTCTTCACGATCACATATCGACATTGTCAAAAACTCTGCATCCGGACCACAAAGACCTCTTAATTCCATCAGTATACTTACGTGAGATGCCGTGGTTACCTGCGCAAGAAGCACTGCGAGCTCTTGACGCCGCGAGGGCTCCGCGCGACAAGATCCGCTGCGTCTCGAGGTGCGCAAAATGCTTAGTAGATCTGCTTGGTTTGTCGGGGTCCTGCGCGGCCGCCGACGATTTTACTCCGGTACTAGTTTTTGTGATTATTAAGGTAGGTACTTGCATTGACAGAATTTCGATCTGTAGGTTTTGACATATTCTTACTAGTTATATACTACAAGAGTCAATGTTCGCCGTGTTCGCCGTGGATTTGAAGTGCAGCGTCGAGTGATCTATGGAAATGAAAACCAGGTCGAATTTTTGTTAACTCGCACATCTTTATGCGCAAGGCCCACGGCGATGAAACGCAAGCGTTTTTAGTAGATGGCGGCTCTAGAGTTTACTGAGACTATTCCCGTCCTTGTTTTCTCAGTAAGAATATGAAAATGGCAATTACTTTCAGACTTTTTCAAAATGAAGCGGCGGAGCTTGGCAGCCGGCGCATGCTCATTTGTTGCTTTTCGACCTGGTTTTTCTGCTGCACTTTCTTATGCTACGTTCATATTATATTCGGTTCTTATTTATATGGTTTTTGACACGTACTTTATTTAGGTGAATCCTGTAGCTTTGCTCTCAACTATCCAGTTCGTAAACAGCTTCCACGCCGGTCAGATCAAAGGCGAAGACGAATATTGGTGGACGCAATTTTGTTCCGCTGTCGAGTACATCAAAACGATGGACTACTCCGATTAGCGAGGGGCGATAGGCCGATTCCGCTGCTCGTTCTCAAAACATTAGAAAGCGCTGTAGTAAAAGAAGCAGTGATACTAGTTTAAAGGCGAGTCTATAAGTTCCTACAGTTGTTTGCGACGTCACGGCTTCTTGGGATAGAATTATTTAATCGTTAGCAGCGCCCGAGCTCTTTGATTTTGGAATGGGTTGTCGCCTATTTTCGTAAATGTATACCTTGTTCGAGATTGTGTGATTGTAGATACGTAAGCGAGATGGTAATTATTTTATTTATGTATTTTTATTAACTTTGTTAGAATAGAGAGCATTTATAAAACTATATTTTAAATAAAAAAAAATGTCTATAGGAATATAGGACACTTTCCTGAAAACGATCTTTTTTATACTTACACAACACATTTCTTTCACCAAAACGTAAGTTAGTAGCTATATTTAGGCATTCGCATGGGAAACATGGAAAACGTAGCGTTTGCGCAACGAGGGGGAGATTGACGCAGATGTAACAAACTTGTGTAAATCAAAACATTTCCACAATTTTGAACAAGTTTACTTCATATATCAGACATTAGACACATGTTTTGAGACAGAAACACGTACCCACTTGGAACGAAGATGTATGAATCTTTCAAGAGAGCAACAGAGAGGATGAGTACGTCATGATATAATCACGTGTCAAATTTAAAATCCGACATTTCGATTTCAAATCAAATCAATCTATTGACGTCAGTCACAAAGTGTCACACACGTCTATTCGATAGCTAAACATAATTTAAAAAAGAAATCCTCACACAATGACTTATACAATACAAAACACGCGATCATCCTATCGATCAAAATTAAAATCAGAGTCAAAGTAATCATCCAATGTATAGAAGCAATACTCCACAAGGTAAGCTTTTAACCTCGCTCTGAAGGAGTTCAAGGGAAAATTTTTAATTTCTGCAGGCAATTTATTGTGTAGCTTAAAAAAATTTAATATAACACACAGAGTACAAGGAGAGAAATGCGTACGCATACTCAATTCACTACTTTGGTCCAATCAGCTCACACTAAAAACGAAAATTACAATCTACAAGACAACAATAGAGCCAATACTGACATTGTGTGTGATTTCCTAAGGAGAGCATGTAGAGTGTCCAGGATGGAAAGGATACGAAATGAAGAGATTAGGAGACGCACAAATAGAGTCCACACGACCGCTGAAAGGATTGAAATGAGACAATTAATATGGTATGGACACGTCAGAAGAATGGAGGATAGCAGATGGCCACAACAAGCCCTGAATTATGTCCCAGCAAGAAGAAGAAGGAAAGGAAGGCCGGCGCAAACGTGGATGAAAGGAATAGAACTACCATGAAGGATAGAACCATAAATGAAGATGAATGGAGAAAACGAAGGGGATGGAGATCGAAATGCGGGATGAGGCAGAAGCTGTAGGACCCCCGCTCATAAAATGCTGTCATATTTCCAGACTAGATCACGTGAGAAATGATACCATAAGAAGTAAGGGCTGTAACTTGTATACAGGGTGATTCACGTTATTCGACACGGAAGATTATGGCTAAACTTTTAGATTTTGAAAAAGTTTTGTATATGGAATGGATGAGGGTCTATTGGAAGTACATTTTAAAACTATTGTCATTGTATACAGGTGGTCCCAAAAGTATAAAATTGATTAAAGTTTTTTTTTTTAAATGAAACACCTAGTATATTAATGTATTTTCGGTATCTACGGACAAAAGTAAAGGTAGTTTTATTAAGGTTTATGGCATCTAAACCGTACCGTTCTTCAGATATTCGTGATTTTGTGAAATGCAACATCAAATTTAATGTTTAAAATCTCAGCACTTGGTTTTTTTTTCAACCACCGAAATTGGCTGGTGGGCTACTAGTACATTGCATTTTTTGCGGTATGTATTAAATATTAACTACTGTGTACCAAATGTAAAAAAATGAACACTAAATTATTGCAAACTTCAAACAGTAATAACTCGTTTAATTTAAATTAGACACCCTGTATTTTATAGTATCATTAGATGCAGAATTTAGTTTCCTATCAAAAACTGTTAAACATTCCTATAGCTTGGTCGTTGCATTTTCTTGGAAAATTGATTTTTTCTGAATTTGCGCTGACATAAACGAATGTAGTAATCTAATTTACCTGTTCAGGTCTGTTCAGGTGTTACCTGATTTTGACAAAGCAAAATTTATTGTCATTTCTAGTTGTAACATATTAATTTAAAGTTAAATATTTTTTTACTGTTATAATTGGTGGTTAACAAGGAGTTTTTTTATTTAATCAAAATGCTGGTTTACACAACAGAAGAACGAGTCGATATGATCTTCATTCTAGGAGAATGCTTGCAAAATTGTCTTTTAGCATCAAAGGTTTATGCTGAAAGGTTTCCTAACCGAACTCGACCAATTAGAGCCGTGTTTGAAAGACTGTTGGTTCAATTTAGGCAAACTGGTAGTGTTCAGTATGAAACGATTGCCAAAACGAGACCAGTTACAGAAAACCAAGAAACTGAATTAGCCCTTATTGACTCTAGTTGAAAATTCCCCATGTCGGACAACGAGAAATTGCACAAAACTTAAATGTTAGCCAAGCAAGCGTATCAAGAATTCTTCAAAAACATAAATATCACGATTATAAGATACAATTACATCAAGAACTCTCCGATAATGATTTTGGCCAACGAGTGGACTTTTGTATGTGGGTGTTAGAAAAAGTTGGAGAACAAGAACTTTTTTTTGAATCAGTTCTATTTAGTGATGAGTGTACTTATCATAACGATGGTTCTTTTAACCGACACAATTTTCATTATTATTCTGATTTTAACCCCCATGAATTTATAGTTATTAATAACCAACATAGGTGGTCAGTAAATGTATGGAGGGGGGGGGGGGGGGGGGGGGCATAATGGGACAGTATGTGATTGGACCTTATTTTTTGACGAACATTTAAACGGAATGTCGTTTCTAAATTTTTTGAGAAATCAGCTTCCAATTTTACTGGAAGAAGTTCCTCTAGATAGAAGAACAATCATGTGGCTGCAAATGGATGGGGCACCTGCTCATTATCATCGTGAAGTCCGGGAGTTCTTAAATATTCGTTTCCAAAATCGATGGATTGGAAGGAATGGAGCACAACATTGGCCACCAAGGTCCCCTGACATAACGCCTCCCAATTTCTTTTTATGGGGATATGTGAAAGGAATCGTGTATAATACGCCACCAACCGCCAACCACAAAAGAAAACTGTAAGGATAACGAATGAGAGAGGCTTTCAGAAGCATAACTCCCTATATGTTACGCAATGTGAGTGAAGGACTTAAAAACAGAATAGGTTTATGTTTAGAATCAGATGGTCGTCATTTTGAACAAATTTTATAACTGTTTATTTTACTCTTATGTTGACTTGTTATTTATTCTATTTCAAATTGCCACTATTATTGCACTTAATTTTTTTGTAATAGAGATGCTAAATTTTATAAGAACTCTTGTAATATGATGTTTTATTGTTTTATTTGATATTTTAGGCTAAATTTAACATTCAGATGACTGCTAAATAATCTTCATGATCATAATTTTGTAACTTATAAATTAATATCTGACAAATAGGGGGTGTTCATTAGAAAACTTCGTCTAGTTGGTTGTGAAATGTCAAAGGAAAAGAATGGAGAAACAAAAGTCCATTTACTTTCATTATGCCATCCTTTTCTGTCAAAATTTTATAGCCTCTTAAATGAAGTTTTCTAGTGAACACCCAGTACTAATGATAATAAATTTTGCTTTCTCAAAATCAGGTATTGTAACAGGTAAAGTAGATTACTTAATTCGTTTATGTCAGCTCAAATTCAGAAAAAAATCAATTTTCCAAGAAAACACAAAGACCAAGCTATAGGAATGTTTAACAGTTTTGATAGGAAACTAAATTCTGCATCTAATGATACTATAAAATAGAGGGTGTCTAATTTAAATTAAACGAGTTATTACTGTTTGAAGTTTGCAATAATTTGGTGTTCATTTATGGACATTCGGTGCCCAGTAGTTAATATTTAATGCACACCGCAAAAAATCCAATGTACCATTAGCCCACCAGCCAATTTTGGTGGTTGAAAAGAAACTAAGTGCTGAGATTTTAAACATTTAATTTGATGCTGCATTTTCACAAAATCATGAATATCTGAAGAACGGTACGGTTTAGATGCCATAAACCTTAATAAAACTACCTTTACCTTTGTCCGTAGGTAGCGAAAATAGATTAATATACTAGGTGTCTCATTGAAAAAAATACAACTAATCAATTTTATACTTTTGGGGCCACCTGTATACAATGACAATTTTAAAATGCACTTCCATTAGACCCCCATCCATTCCATATACAAAACTTTTTTAAAATCTAAAAGTTTAGCCATAATCTTCCGTGTCGAGTAACGTGAATCACCCTGTATATATATTTTTTTTATTGAAAGAGCAGAAAAATAGCTTTGCTAGTTCTTGAGGATTGATATTTTCCAGCATTTCCTTTCTTCTTTTTATCAAGAATGTTTAGCTTCTGATTCATTATTGGTAATCTTCAACTTTTCTCGCTGTTTTTCACAGTTTTGAATCCATGGCCTTTACATTTATTGATCAACAAAAAATTGTTTTCTTTCTGTCTCGTTATCATTTATTTACGTTTTTACAGCTTTTGATAGTTCTTTCTTTTAATTTTTTACCTTAAAAATTTGTGTTATTATTTGTGGTATTATTTATATGAATTATTAGTTTTTAATGATTTATTTTTACAAGTATTTTTGTTCTTCTTCCTACCATGAATTTTTTGCCTCAGCCCTTTTATTACTAATCTTCAACTTTTGTCGTTCTCCTGCACTCTTTTGAATCCGTGGATTTAGCATTTATTTGTTTCCAAAGAGTTTTTTTTACGTACTAATCACTTTTTAGTTTTTTTTTGCCTTTTTCTAAAATTTTTGTGGTATTATTTGTATGACTTGGTAGTTCTTAGATATTGAAGTTTACGAGAATTTTATTTTTTACGATTTTTTGGCTTCTGCTTTATTATTGTAAAACTTCAACTTTTCTCGTTGTTCTGCACACTTTTGAATCACTGGGTTTCCTTGAACTTGTCACGAAAAATTATTTTTTTTAATCTCTCATCATCGTGAATTTATGTTTTTCTAAACTTTTTTTGACTTTTTTTGAAATTTTTTTTGGGATTATTTGTACGCCTTGCTAGTTCTTGGGAATTGATTTTTATGGGAATTTTTCTTCTTCTTTCTACCAATTTTTCTCAACACTCGATTCAGTTTGATTTTTTAAAATTTCTTGAATGTCTTGTAATATTTTTTTTTATTACAAAAACATCAATCTTAATTTTTTTCGTTCTTCTTTACAGTTTTGAGTCCCCTGATTTTGCATTTATTTGTTACCAAAGAATCTTTTTCTTGCCCTCTCATTATCATTTATTTATGTTTTTCATTTTAGTCTTTTTGTAGCACTTTCTTTTACTTCTGTTTTATGATTTGCCAATTCCTAGCGATTGATTTTTACAAGTATTTTTTTTCTTTTTTCTCTCATTAATTTTTGGGTTCTGCTCTATGATTGACAATCTTCAAAATTTCTCCTTCTTTTCCACATTTTGGAATCCCAGATTTTTGCATTTATTTAAAGGATATTTTTTTCTTACTCTCTCATTATCGTTTATTTATGTTATTAATTTTACAGTCTTTGTCCTCACTTTCACATCACGATCTTTTACAAATTTTGTGGTATTATTTGTATGATTTTCTAGTTCTTGAGGATTGATATTTTCGAGTATTTCGTGTCTTCTTTCTATCAAGAATGCTTAGCTTCTGATTCATTATTGGTATTCTTCAACTTTTCTCGTTGTTTTTCACAGTTTTTAATTCCTGGGATTTACATTTATTGATCAACAAAAAATTGTTTTCTTTCTGTCTCATTATCATTTATTTACCCTTTTAAAGCTTTTGATAGTACTTTCTTTTAATTTTTTACCTTAAAAATTTGTGTTATTATTTGCGGTATTATTTATATACAAATATTTGTGGTATTATTTATATGAATTATTAGTTTTTAATGATTTATTTTTACAAGTATTTTTGTTTTTTTTTCCTACCATGAATTTTTTGCCTCAGCCCTTTTATTACTAATCTTCAACTTTTGTCGTTCTCCTGCACTCTTTTGAATCCGTAGATTTAGCATTTATTTGTTTCCAAAGATTTTTTTTTACGTAGTAATCACTTTTTAGTTTTTTTTTGCCCTTTTCTAAAATTTTTGTGGTATTATTTGTATGACTTGGTAGTTGTTAGATATTGAATTTTACGAGAACTTTCTTTTTTACGATTTCTTGGCTTCTGCTTTATTATTGTAAAGCTTCAACTTTTCTCGTTGTTCTGCACACTTTTGAATCACTGGGTTTCCTTTTACTTGTCACCAAAAATTATTTTTTTTACTCTCTCATTATCGTTTATTTATGTTTTTAATTTTACAGTCTTTGGAAGCTTTTTTATTACTTTTTTTGACCTTTATTTAAATTTTTTGTGGTATTATTTGTACGACTTGCTAGTTCTTAGGAATTGATTTTTATGGGAATTTTTCTTCTTCTTTCTACCAATTTTTCTCAACACTCGATTCAGTTTGATTTTTTTAAATTTCTTGAATGTCTTGTAATATTTTTTTTTTATTACAAAAACATCAATCTGAAATTTTTTCGTTCTTCTTTACAGTTCTCAGTCCCCGGATTTTGCATTTATTTGTTACCGAAGAATCTTTTTCTTACCCTCCCATTATCGTTTAATTAGGTTTTTCATTTTAGTTTTTTTGTAGCACTTTTACTTCTGTTTTATGATTTGCCAATTCCTCGCGATTGATTTTTACAAGTATTTTTTTTTTCTTTCTCTCATTAAGTTTTGGCTTCTGCTCTATGATTGACAATCTTCAAGATTTCTCCTTCTTTTCCACATTTTGGAATCCCAGATTTTTGCATTTATTTGTCGCCAAAGGATATTTTTTTCTTACCTTCTCATTATCGTTTATTTATGTTATTAATTTTACCATCTTTGTCCTTACTTTCACATCACGTGCTTTTACAAATTTTGTGGTATTATTTGTATGACTTGTTAGTTCTTGAGGATTGATATTTTCGAGCATTTCCTTTCTTCTTTCTATCAATAATGCTTAGTTTCTGATTCATTATTGGTAATCTTCAACTTTTTTCGTTGTTTTTCACAGTTTTGAAGCCCTGGGCTTTACATTTATTAATCAACAAAAAATTGTTTTCTTTCTGTCTAATTATAATTTATTTGCTTTTTTACAGCTTTTGATAGAACTTTTAATTTTTTACCTTTTCTTTTAATTTTTTACCTTAAAAATTTGTGTTATTATTTGTGGTATTATTTATATACGAATATTTGTGGTATTATTAATATGAATTATTAGTTTTTAATAATTTATTTTTACAAGTATTTTATTTCTTCTTCCTACCATGAATTTTTTGCTTCAGCTTACTTTTATTACTAATCTTCGACATTTGTCGTTCTCCTGCACTCTTTTGAATCCGTGGATTTAGCATTTATTTGCTACCAAAGATTTTTCTTACGTACTAATCATTTTAGGTTTTTTTTGCCCTTTTCTAAAATTTTTGTGATATTATTTCTATGACTTGGTAGTTCTTAGATATTGAATTTTACGAGAATTTTCTTTTTTACGATTTTTTGGCTTCTACTTTATTATTGTAAAACTTCAACTTTTCTCGTTGTTCTGCACACTTTTGAATCACTGGGTTTCCTTTTACTTGTCACCAAAAATTATTTTTTTTACTCTCTCATCATCGTCTATTTATGTTTTTCATTTTACAGTCTTTGGAAGCTTTTTTTTTACTTTTTTTGACCTTTGCTTAAAATTTTTGTGGTATTATTTGTACGACTTGCTAGTTCTTAGGAATCGATCTTTATGAGAATTTTCTTTCTTCTTTCTACCAAAACATCTCACCGCTCTTCGGTAAATTTTTGGCTTTAAGCGGCGAGTTCACGGTCTCCAATTTGTCGAACAGCCAAAGCTGTACTGATGAGGGGTAGGCCCCGAAACTAGTATGCAGATGGGTTGATCAACAAATTGGTGACCACCTACTCATTAAAAACTATTTTTACAAGCTAATTTATAGTATTATCTTTAAATGTGTTATTTGAAAACAATCCTAGTTTTAATGTGAACAGTGTTTTTTTTTTGAAACAGGATCAACACAATACCTAAGGTAATCTTTTTAATCTGTCGACGTTTCGCAAAATTTATTTGTGGCATCCTCAGGACGTATAGCAAATTACACAGCCCGATATTGGGTTGCAAGAATCTACAATTCAGTCGGGTCTTCCTTGTTTTTAAGTCTAGAAATCTACATTATGTAGCAAGCGGAGACACTTGTTACATGGAGATGTTTGTTTACTATTAGAGACCATTGAGAAGTTTTGGAAAACTACATAAAACAATAATAAGATCAAGGGACACACACATTTAAAAACGCTGATCATAGAGTCATGAATAGTTTATATCCCCATTAGCCGACAATATGTGAGGGAGATCTCTTTTCTCAATTTAAAAATTTTACGGGCTATAACTTTAGAACGAGTGGATCGATCGGATCCAACTGCCTTCTGATCTTCTTGATGCCGTCTTTCACCTCCCATGAACGAAAGACCCATTGGTTCAATCCATCATTTCGGAAATAGATCCGTACGGTGGTCAATTTTTGGGCACTGTTAGAATTGACTTTTTTAATGTTAAAGAATTCACTTACAGGACTTCTCTGACCCGTATTAAGTTTGTTACGTTCATAGGAGATTTAAGGAGTCTTATTTCGATCAAAAACAGGATAAAAAATCAAACATTTTATTCAAAATATCTAAAGAAAATTATATGCCTTCTTTTTTCTCAAATTGCAACTTTGGCGGCCTATAACTTTAGAACGAGTGGACCGATTGGAGTGAATCCAACTGTTTTTGTGCTGTTCTTGATGTTTTTTTTTTACCTTCCGGACACGGAAGTGCTATTCGATAAGTGCCTATAGTTTTGGAGATACACCTCTTTTATATTCTTTCTTCAGGCACTAATTTTTGTCGTTTTTTGCCACTTTTATGATTAATGTTTTTGACTTATGTGACTAATGTGACTTGTATTAAGGTGTTATGTTCATAGGGAAATGAAATCCTCTCATTTCGATCAATAATTCATACAGCATGAAACATTTCAAACCGCTTCAAAAAATATCCAATATTTTTTTGAAATTGGCGAAAGGGGTTGGAAATATTCAGTCTTTTTTCTCAATCTCCAAATTGATGGTTTTGTTAAATCAAATAAAATAACGTTTTCTACAACTTCCTTAAAACACTGTAATGACTTTCAAAACATAAGTCAAGCGACTGTCAACGTACTTTTTATAGATTTTTTTAAATTTCTTTGTGTTACTTTGATTTATTTAATTTAACCAAATCTTTATTTTTCTTACGAAGTTCCCTAATTTTCGTATACTGGAGATTCTGAACCCCCTCCCTCTTTTAGAATACTCTACCTGGGTATTAGATGATTCACAGTTCTATGATAGATATAAAGTAAGTAAAACAAACAAAACTTTTCAGTTTCTATCGAAGTTCATTTATCATATTCAAAGATTTATAATTTTTCCTCCAAAATATTATATATCAGATTTTGCATAAATGTGTGTTGAGTAAAAAACTGTAAAAATAAAATCCCTAATGCTGGACAACAAAAAAAAACAAAATAAACATTCTCACATTCATGTGCTTGTAGCTCGTCAGGTGCGATGCAATGTAGACAACTCTCTCAGAAAATGTTCTATATATAATTTTGGTATTAGAGTGTTTTATATAATATGCTTTTTTACAAAAAATAGTGTTCACCAAATAAATATCTATTTGAAATCGTCTACAGATATCTATTTGAAATTGTCTACAGATAGAGGTAAGTGCGGCCACAATTTAGATATACTCTTAGTCTTAGTTTGCAAAATGATCTCCATGATTTATACGTTATTGGGGTAAATTTACTAACATCAGCAACGCCGCGTCGCAAACACGTGGAACAGATCGATAATCATGAATCATACCTTCCAAGGTCCAGGTACAAGCTTCGATTTTACGTACCTGCTAGCCAGTGTTAGTCAGGCATCGCTCGGGCGCGGGAATGATTGGTGGTACCGGTGAAAGTCATTTCGTTTCATTGGTGGCTGTACAATTCTGACGGGCCCTTAAGTAAATAAGGCCATCCGCACCAATCAAGATTTTGTTGCAGCGTTGTCATTTCTACTATTTTTTGTATACTTAAGTGCAGGTAAGACTGACAGTTTTTTATGTGTTGTATTGGGTCTCTTTTTGGCAGAGATGTCAAAAAGCCATCTAATTGATTATGTACTTCTTATTGTTATCAAACAATGGCGTAAATTTAATGCAATCTTTACGTAATTATTTATTAAGACGTTTCTATCGGTCAGGTGCTCAAGAATTGCCAAATATTAATTCGGTAAAGGGAAAGCTATTTCCGCTTGACTGGTTATTAACTATTTTTCTAAAATAGATTTCGCCTTTAACTAGAAGTTAAAAAAAAAATGTTGAGCACTCTGTATTTTTGTAACTAATAATATTGGTAATAGACAGGTTGGTGCCAAATGCAAATCTATACTATCTCCACCCACTCTGTTAGTGTGGTTATGGGACAACCTATAAATATATAGTAGTCTGATTTATTTTTTGTTCCTGTTTATGACACCTAATAGGATGTTGATTTCTGGTTTTGTTAGATCGGGTAACCCAAAAAATGTGGTAACATGCGATTCTAGATTTTTGATATACAAGTGGGGGGATATACAAAAATATAAGATTTTATTCCTTTGGCGCTTTTTCGAAATATTAACGTCAACGGGTATACAGGGTGTCAAACTTTTATTTAAAAAATTAAAAATTTTAGTAACTGCCAAACCACTTATGATAGCTAAAGCTAAAATTTCTAATTGTTATTAGTTATTAGCTACACGGGAGGCGTTTTTCAATAAATATTTTTTTAATTTATTGTTTTTTTGAAAAAAATAGGGTAGATTTGATAAAAAATTAATAATTATTGTTGAATTCTTCATTCGATTCTACGAAGAAAAGCTCTTTTATTATTTTATGTTACGACGCACAGATTTCCTTAAAGTCTCATCTCAGTAAAAAAGTTACTCTCGGTAAAAAAAAAATAAAAGGCATTTTAATGAAATTTCACTAAAATGTCTGTGTAATTTTTTTTTTATTCAAAATTTAAATTATCAATTTTGACGAAGTGATGGTCAAACTGCATTATTGAAACCTAAATAATTTTGTATAATTATCTCAAGTGGTTTGGTAGTTAATAACTTTTAATAAAACGACAACCTGTATTGCCTTTGATGTTGAAATATCGAAAAAGGGCAAAAAAAAATAATTTTTTTTGAATCATAACTGATTTTATTATTTTTTTTTTGTCAATAGAGAACTGTAAGGATAATAAAGGAAAGTTACTTCTGATCAATTTGAAATACATGGAAAAAGATTTGAGATTTTTCGTAAAGGGGTAGTTTTGGACAAGTTTTCTTAGTTTTTTTCTCTAAGGCTCTAGGCAAATTCCTAGAAAGTGCATGTGGCATGATATGTGCAATCAAAAAATTGCAGATAAAACAACATATCTATATAGTAAGTTTGTTAATAATCCTTTGTACAATAAAAATGGGCATAATTTTAGAAAACCAAATTTTGCACAGAAATATGGAAGAAATCAGCTTTTAAAATCTATTTTAGTTTTTGAAGAGGATTAATTCGGAGATATTGCATCATGAAAATGACGAAAAAAAAGTCAAAAGAGTTTCTTAACTTCTAGATACTCTTCAACAAGGAGGTACTTTAGACACATGCAAGAAAAGAGATCCACTTCCAGATGCAACTTGCTTATGCTGCAGAATAACTCACGGGCATAGAGACCATACTAGAAGTCACAGGTAAGCTGCCGTCATTTTTTCTAAGACTTCAATGCAAATTTCGAGAAATCACTTGAGTTCTCACTTTTCAGTAGCACTTAATTTTTAACGTCACATAACTGATTTTTTTTTTCATATTTTTTTCTTACTTGAGAACTGAAAGGATAGTGCAGAACTGAATATTATAATTTGTTTAACTACAGAAGCTTGAAAATATGTATAAATGTTCTTAGACGTGGTAGTTTTGAAAAAGCGCCTGAAAAATCCGCGAAATTAAGGTTTCCATCCCCCCCCCCCCCTCCCCCCGTAAAAGCTAGTACTATCCATGTCGGATATATTTAATCATGACAATGACCAAAAAAAGCCAAAAATTTTTTTTAACTTCTAGGTACTCTTCAACCAGGAAGTGCCTTAGAAGCATGCGACTTCCAGCTGGAACCTGCTCCTGCTACAGAATAAGTCATTGGCATAGAGACCATGCTAAAAGTAATAGATACTTCTCAGGGGCAATGGAACTTCAAGAGTATGGTGATTCCGAGACTGATTCTGAGGTAACGTGACCGATCTTCATGATTCAAGAACTAAAGAAAGAAGAAAAGATTAATTAAAAGTACCTACCTGTTGCGCAAGTTGGAGTATAATAATGATTCATAATTGCCTTCTAGTTGGTAATGAAGAAGGCTATATGCAGTGTGTGTTTTTATTTTATTATTATTATTATTTACTTTTTCGTTCTTCATTCTTTATCCTAGACATAAATAAATCTATTAGGTACTCTTCTATAAGCCGCACTTCTCGATGTTGTCAGCATAATCTTGGTGATAGTCGGGGACCAGCTCGCAGGCATCATGGCCGGATTTGTTAATTTTCGTTCGTCAAGTATATTCCAATTTAGGTTTTAGTAGAATAGCAAGCTCCAACATAGGCCACCATGGAGGCTGCCCCGTTAGAGCTTCTAGGGATATCAAGGTGGCTTACATGCTTTGAGCTTGAATCTTCTTTTGCTCAATTCAACGACATTCACCCGCCGACTCACAGATGGGCAGCGTCACTCGAAGGTGTTCGTACCATCACACGAAGACAAGTTGTCTTCAAAGGGCTTCGGCGTTTAAGGCACTGGGGCTTACCACGCCTTAGTGAACAGTCATACGTTATCCTACACATACATAAATCTATTAGGTACTGTTCTGTAATCTGCACTTCTCGATGGTTCTGCTCTTCTCGGGCAACTTGCCAGCATAATCTTGGTGGTAGTCGGAGACCAGGTCGCAGGGGCATCATGGCCGGATTTGTTAATTTTCGTCAATTATCTTCGAATTTAGGTTTTAGTAGAATAGCAAGCTCCAACATAGTCCCCCATGGCGGCTTCCACGTTAGATCTTCGAGGGATCCCAAGGTGGCTTACATGCTTTAAGCATGAATTTTCTTCTGCTCAATTCAACGGCATTCATATGCCGACTCACAGATGGGCAGCATCAGTCGAAAGTGTTCATACCATCACACCAAGACAAGTTGTCTTCAAAGTGCTTCGGCGTATAAGGCACTGGGGGCTTACCACGCCTTACTGAACAGTCCTCAGGTGATACCCCGGACAATACACCCTAACCTTTTTCTAGCAGTGTTGATTGCTAAAGTAGTAAATACAGAAGTCAGCAGTTGAAGATGGAAGATTGCCTACCCCCAATGTAGTATTGCATAGAAGTGATGATAAGAAGAAATGATGGTAAGTTTTTTTTTATTACTCGTATCACAACCCACCTTACGTTAAAAAAACCACATTTTACCCATTCACTTATTTTTGTCATCTAGTTACCTTTGAAAGCTTCATTTTTTTATCCCCATCTCCTTTTTTTCTTTCACAATAATAAGTGAATGGCTTATTTAGATTTTTGTAACCTTAAGTTTTGTGTTCCTTTGAAATAAATATTTTTTATAAATTCTTATAATGAAGATCTAGGCTTTGATAATTATATCTTCTAGTACCTTCAGAGAATTCAAGGAGGCTGACACCCTTTAAACATGGATGATAGCAAACACAGAAGTCAACACTTTAAGATAGAAGAATGCCAATACAGAAGTCAACATTTCAAGATGGAAAAATGCCTGCCCTCAGCTAAATCTTCATATCGTCGAATCTTCCAATGTAGTATTTCAAGGAAGTGCTTTGTTTATTATAAGATGAGCCGAAGAAACGTGGTAAGTTTTCTTTTCTTTATTACTCTTATATTATCAATAATTTGACACACGTTCAGGCATATTTTGCATTGAACACCTCACGCTAAAAGATTACTTTTTAGAGGTCTTAGTCACCTTAAGATAACAGAGAGAAATAATAGAGTTATACGATATGAGAAACTTCAGAACTGAAATCAATGGGTTTTTTACTATTTTGGAACTTTCACAATGATGTAATGCACATAACTTACAAAAAAAGTCATTGAATGACTACCTAGAAGGTCAAATTTAGTGACACAAACTTCATAACTGTTTTTTTTTGCAGTTTTTATTCAGATACCAAGAACCCAAACCGATGTATCTGATACGACTTTCCTATTCCACATCAGTAGGCGTAAGAAGCAGGAAGCCGACTTGGTAGTTCAAATTCGCCCTTTTGGGCACTGCTTTGCGATGCTCTCAACGACCTCATACTGTAGTCAAAATGCTAGCTGCTACATCCTTAAAATGTTAGGTATTTAACAGTTTATAGATTCTCGTTCAGACGATATGAAATAATTAACAAAATACCCTAATTTTTGTTTTTACGTACGTTTTGCGTTGAAGGCATAAATTTTTAGAGATTTAATAGATTTTCAGATTGAAGAGCTTTTAAGGCATACATCCTTAAGGATTTAGTAGATTTTCATTCAGACGATATGAAATAATTACCACAATACCCTAATTCTTGTTCATAATAGGAACTATTAATGCAATTTTAAGCAAAAGTGCTGGTGATTGAAGGGTCTCATTAAAGGTACTTATCTTATACATTATAGGTACATATTACACTGATTCTTGTTCTTACTAAAAACGCCTAATAGAGCTTTAAGCAGAGATATCGGCGATGGAAGGGCATTTGAGGCATAAATCCTTAGGGATTTAGTAGGTTTTCGTTTAGATATTATGAAAGAATAAACGACATACACTAATTCTTGTTCTTTCTAAAAACTCTTAATTCACCTTTTAAGGAGGAATATAGTCGGTTGAAGGGCTTTTAATGCATATGTACTGAGGAATTTAGCAGGATTACGTTCAGATGATGTAAAATAATTAAAGAAATACGAAACCTTAACATAGCTTTTAAGCAGCAGAGCTGGCGATTGAAGGTACAAATCTTTAGGGATTCAGCAAATATTTGCTCACATGATATGAAATAATTAGCAATAATTACAGCGTTACACTATATCTTGTCCTTACTAGGAGCTTTTAATATGGCTTTTAAGCAAAAGAGATGGTGATTGAGGGGCATTTTTTAGCATAAATCTTTAGGGATTTACAATGTTTTATATATGAATATGAAATAAATAACAAAAGACACACATTTTTGTTTTTGCTAAAAGCAAGTCATACAGCTTTTAAGCAGAAGTGCTGGCGATTGAAGGGCATTTAAGGTACAAATTTTTTTAGGGATTTAGCAGATTTTCAGATTGAAGGGCTCCTGAGGCATAAATCCTTAAGGATTTAGTAGATTTTCGTTCAGAGGATATGAAATATTTAACAAAATACACTAATTCTCAATTTTACCAAAAGCTATTTATACAGTTTTTAAGCAGAGGTGCTGGCGATTGAAGGGCATTTAGGGGTACAAATTTTTAGGGTTTTAGTAAATTTTCGCTCAGATGATATGGAATATTTACCGCGATACTCTATATCTTGTTATTACTAGGAGCTTTTAATGCAGCTTTTAAGCAGAAAAACTGTTGATTGAAGGGCATTTTTAGCATAAATCTTTAGGGATTTACTAGATTTTCGTTCAGCCGATATGAAATAATTAACAAAATACAAAAATTTTTGTTTTTATTAAAAGCTATTTATACAGCTTTTAAGCAGAAGTGCTGGCGATTGAAGGGCATTTAAGGTACAAATTTTTAGGTATTTAGTAGATTTTCAGATTGAAGTGCTTTTAAGGCATAAATCCTTAGGGATTTAGTAGATTTTCATTCTGGCGATATGAAATAATTAAGAAAATAGACCAATTGTTTTGCTTATTGGAAACTCTTAATACAGCTTATAAGCAGAGAAGTAGTGGCGATTGAAGGGCATTTGAGGTACAAATCTTTAGGTAATAAATTTTCGCTCAGATGATATGAAATATTTACCGCGATCTCTATATCTTGTCAGTACTAGGAGCTTTTAATGCAGCTTTTAAGCAGAAAAACTGTTGATTGAAGGGCATTTTTAGCATAAATATTTAGGGATTTACTAGATTTTCGTTCAGCCGATATGAAATAATTAACAAAATACACAAATTTTTGTTTTTATTAAAAGCTATTTATACAGCTTTTAAGTAGAACTGCTGGCGATTGAAGGGCATTTAAGGTACAAATTTTTAGGTATTTAGTAGATTTTCAGATTGAAGTGCTTTTAAGGCATAAATCCTTAGGGATTTAGTAGATTTTCATTCTGGCGATATGAAATAATTAAGAAAATAGACCAATTGTTTTGCTTACTGGAAACTCTTAATACAGCTTATAAGCAGAGAAGTAGTGGCGATTGAAGGGCATTTGAGGTACAAATCTTTAGGTAATAAATTTTCGCTCAGATGATATGAAATATTTACCGCGATCTCTATATCTTGTCAGTACTAGGAGCTTTTAATGCAGCTTTTAAGCAGAAAAACTGTTGATTGATTTTAGCATAAATCTTTAGGGATTTACTAGATTTTCGTTCAGCCGATATGAAATAATTAAAAAAATACACAAATTTTTGTTTTTACTAAAAGCTATTTATACGGCTTTTAAGTAGAAGTGCTGGCGATTAAAGGGCATTTAAGATACAAATTTTTAGGTATTTAGTAGATTTTCAGATTCAAGTGCTTTTAAGGCATAAATCCGTAGGGATTTAGTAGATTTTCATTCTGGCGATATGAAATAATTAAGAAAATAGACCAATTGTTTTGCTTACTGGAAACTCTTAATACAGCTTATAAGCAGAGAAGTAGTGGCGATTGAAGGGCATTTGAGGTACAAATCTTTAGGTAATAAATTTTTGTTCAGATGATATGAAATATTTACCGCGATCTCTATATCTTGTCGGTACTAGGAGCTTTTAATACAGCTTTTAAGGAGAAGAGATGGTGATTGAAGGGCATTTTTAGCATAAATCTTTAGGGATTTACTAGATTTTCGTTCAGACGATATGAAATAAATAACAAAATACACAAATTTTTGTTTTTACTAAAAGTAATTCATACAGCTTTTAAGCAGAAGTGCTGGCGGTTGAAGGGCATTTAAGGTACAAATTTTAAGGGATTTAGTAGATTTTCAGATTAAAGGGCTTCTAAGGCAGAAATCCGTAGGGATTTAGTAATATAAGAGATAATCATTATCAAATATCTTGTCCTTACTAGGAGCTTTTAATACAGCTTTTAAGCAGAAGAGCTGGTGATTGAAGGGCATTTTTAGCATGAATCTTTAAGGATTTACTAGGTTTTCGTTCAGATGATATGAAATAATTTACAAAATACACAATTTTTTGTTTTTACAAAAATTATTTATAAAGTTTTTAAGCAGAAGTGCTGGCGATTGAAGGACATTTAGGGTACAAATCTTTAGAGATTTTTGATTGAAGGGCTTTTAAGGTATAAATCCTTAGGGAATTAAGTAGATTTTCGTTCAGGCTACATGAAAACATTAGAAAATAGATTAATGATTTCGCTTACTAGAAACTCTTAATACAGCTTTTAAGCAGAAGTACTGGCGTTTGATGGGCATTTAGGTACACATTTTTAGAGATTTAGTAGATTTTCAGATTAAAAGGCTTTTAAGGCATAAATCCTTAGGGAATTAAGTAGATTTTCGTTCAGGCTACATGAAATAATTAGAAAATAGACTACTGGCTTCACTTACTAGAAACTCTTAATACAGCTTTTAAGCAGAAGTACTGGCGATTGAAGGGCATTTAAGGTACAAATTTAAGGCATAAATCATTAGGAATTTACTAGATTTTCGTTCAGACGATATGAAACAATTAACAAATAACACAAATTTTTGTTTTTACTAAAAACTATTTTTACAGTTTTTAAGCAGCAATGCTGGCGACCGGAGGGCATTACAAATTTTTAGGAATATTAGCTTAAAGGGCTCTTGAGGCATTAATACTTAGGAATTTAGTAGATTTGTGTTCAGGCGGTGTGAAATAATTAACAAAATACGCTAATTGTTTTTTTTTCGTTCCGATGATGTGAACTAACTAACGTAAAACACTAAATTTTGACCTCGATAGGAAATCTTAATACCGTTTTTAATCAGAAGCGCTGGTGATTAAAGGGCCTTATGTAAAAAATAAATCCTTGGGGCTTTAGTAGGTTTTCGTTCAGAGGATCTAAAAGATTTTCTCAATATTTTAATTAGAAGGGCTGGTTACCCTAGCGCTAAAAATCCTTAGGGTTTTGTATATTTTTGTTCAGACGATTTGAAATAATTATCTCAATACACTAAATCTGTCTCTTACTGGGAAATCATACTACAGTTTTAAGAAGAAGCGCTGGTTATTAAAGCGCCTTATTTAAAGCATAAATCTTTAGGCATTTGAAAATTTTCGTTCAGATGTTAAAAAGCAAAATTTTACCTAAAGCTTTAGGGAGTTAGCAGATTTTCGTTCAGACTTATTCATTTTACTTACCTTGTTAGAGCCACACACTCGATGTGAATCGTTACTTTTGGATATTTGGCTGTTGATCGGTCACTTTCTTTCTGGCATCTATTAGTCCTGGGCTAGGCTGTTGCAGCTAGTAGAGCAGGCTCATGTCTTCTCCTACCGTTTTATGGGCATTTACTTTTGGTTTCTGAAATTCAGCAAAAATTCTTTTTTCAATGTAGCCGCTCGTTTCTGTATTTGCATCACCAAGTCTTGGAGAGATACTATTTTTGCGAAAAAAATTTACGTGTTTAAAGTCCAATGACCAATTATTATGAAGGCTCGACTGATTCATGTACGAATCGTTTGTTTTGTACCTTAAGTCTGTTTTGTCTTATCTACGTCCGGGGGAAGGAGGCAAAATGATAAAATTAGGTTACTTAGCGCGATTATTTACCTGAAGAAAGTGCCTTTCCGTTGTGAGGATAACCGAGGCTCACCTTGGCTTTGGAGGGGCTCAGGTCGTATTTGGGCCCTTGCGGTCCTGAGCTCCGCTCCGGTTCATTTTGATCAACGGGGTAACTGGATCGTGGACTACGGGCTAATAAAATTTATGTTTTTTTAATATAACTATGTTATAGGTATAGTTTTTAACATACGTATCTTTTCAGGTTACAGTGATATAGTGTGGTTCTTCTTCTTGTCGTAACTTTCTATCCTGGTCTCCGGCCAATGTCACCTGCTACATGCATTTGCTATTCAATCTTGTCCCTCATTTGGCGTATGTAACTTTTGGAAAAAGTACTTTTTTTCTTTGGCGATAACAATAATTTACCTGCAAAAGTCCAATGAGGCAATTATTACGGAAGGCAGCTGAGATTCTTAGAGGACTCGATCTGTTTGTACCTTAAGTCTGTTTTGTCTTTTCTTGTTTGCTTTGGGATGGCGGAAATATTGGATAGTGGAATAAGGAATCCCCGAGCGGGCACGGAGGCAAACTGATAAATATGGGGTACTTATGGCGAGTACTTTATACGCTTCCTCTGCCTTTCCGTTGTGAGGATAACCGAGGCTCACCATGGCTTTGGAGGGGCTTGGGTCGTATTGGGCCTGGGGGATCACCGTCATTAAGTTGGCTTCTGCCCGGGGGATTTGCACAACCATTACGGTCCTGAGTTCCGCTCCGGTTCAGTTTGATCAACGTAAGTAATTGACTCGCGGACTCCAGAAATTTCACTCTTTTTTGGTATAATTTATGTTATACATAAATTATTTTAATATACGTACTATTCCTGGTTATACTGCGCATACTGCGGTTCTTCTTCTTGTCGTGACTTACTATCCTGGTCAAAACTTTGTAGGGCCTTAATTCTTATTCCTTTCTTAATTTTGCCATTTTGCTTTCCGCTTTATTGTTTTCTTTTCCGCATTGTTACCTCCCTAGCGAATTCATCTGTTTTTCACTTTAAAAACAAACAACACTATAGCCTCCATGTTTTGAAGTTTCACTAATTGTCTATCTTTATCCATTCTGTGATAAACTTCAATTCAACCTCAAATTTTATCCCATTCGGTCTATTTGCATCATTAACTTAAAAAAGGTACCATTTTCGCAATAACCAATTACATGTTGATGATAAGTCCAATGACAAGAAATATCTATAAATACGCCGGAGTGTCCTAGTCTTCAAATTGCTCCTTTTCTACTCTAAGTCTGTTTAACATGTATGTAACGATAAACGAATTCTTGTTCTTACTAGGAACTCTTAAAGAGAAGCGATAGTGTTTAAAGAGCTCTATGTAAAATTTATATCCTTAGGGATTTAGTGCGTTTTCGTTCAGATTATGTGACATATATAACGCAAAATTTTAAATCTCGGTCCTTACTAGGAACTCTTAATACAGTTTTTAAGCAGAATCGCTGGTAATTGAAACTTCTCATTTAAAGCATAAATCCTCAGAGATTTAGTAGATTTTCGTTCAAGTGATAGGAGGGAGTTAGTGGATAGGAGGGTGATAGGGGATGGGAGGATAAATCCTCAGAGATTTAGTGGATTTTCGTTCAAGTGATAGGATAAAGTTTCCTCTATTACAGGATTTTAGGCAGAATTTCCGTTGATTGACTCGCCTCATTTAAAGCGTAAAGCCTTTGAGGTTTAGTGGTTCAGGTGATAGGATAAAATTACTTTTATTACAGCCTTTTAAGGAGAATAGTTTTCGTTGGTTGACTTGCCTCATTTAAAGAATAAATCCTTAGGGATACAGTATATTTTTGTTCAGGTGACATGATATACTTACTTTTATTACAGCCCTATAAGCAGAATTGGCGTTGATTGAATCGCCTAAAGTAAAGCATAAACCCTTCGGGATTTAGTAGATTTTGGTTCAGGTGGTAGGATATAGTTACTTTTCTTATAGTTCTTTACGCAGAATTGGCGTTGATTGATTCGCCTAAAGTTAAGCGTAAATCCTCCGGGATTTAGTAGATTTTTGTTCAGTTGATAGGATGGAGTTACTTTTATTACAGCCCTATAAGCAGAATTGCCGTTGATTGGGTCGCCTCATTTAAAGTATAAATCCTTTGGGATTTAGTAATTTTCGTTCAGGTGCTAGGATATAATCACTTTTATTAAAGCCCTATAAGCAGAATTGCCATTGATTGACTCGCCTCATTTAAAGCATAAATCCTTAGGGATACAGTAGATTTTTGTTCAGGTGCTAGGATATAATTATTCTTATTACAGCCCTATAAGCGGAATTGCCGTTGATTGACTCGCCTCATTTAAAGTATAAAACCTTAGGGGTTTAGTAGATTTCCGTTTACGTGATAGGATATAGTTACTTTTATTACAGCCCTATAAGCAGAATTGCCATTGATTGACTCGCCTCATTTAAAGTACAAATCCTTAGGGATTTAGTAGATTTTCGTTGAGGTGATAGGATATAGTTACTTTTATTACAGCTCTATAAGCAGAATTGCCGTTGATTGACTTGCCTCATTTAAAGTATAATTCCTTAGGGATTTAGTAAATTCTTGTTCAGATGATAGGATATAGTTACTTTTATTACAGCCCTATAAGCAGAATTGCTGTTGATTGACTCGCCACATGTAAGGCATAAATCCTTAGGGAAATAGTAGATTTTTGTTCAGGTAATAGGCTTTAGTTACTTTTATTACAGCCCTATAAGTAGAATTGGCGTTGACTGACTCACCTCATTTAAAGTACAAATCCTTAGGGATTTAGTAGATTTTTGCTCAGGTGAAAAGATATAGTTACTTTTATTACAGCCCTATAAGCAGAATTGCTGTTGATTGACTCGCCACATTTAAGGCATAAATCCTTAGGGATATAGTAGATTTTTGTTCAGGTAATAGGCTATAGTTACTTTTATTACAGCCCTATAAGCAGAATTGGCGTTGACTGACTTACCTCATTTAACGTACAAAATCCTTAGGGATTTAGTAGATTTTTGCTTAGATGATAGGATATAGTTACTTTTATTACAGCCCTATAAGCAGAATTGCTGTTGATTGACTCGCCACATTTAAGGCATAAATCTTTAGGGATATAGTAGATTTTGGTTCAGGTAATAGGCTATAGTTACTTTTATTACAGCCCTATAAGCAGAATTGGCGTTGACTGACTCACCTCATTTAAAGTACAAAATCCTTAGGGATTTAGTAGATTTTTGTTCAGGTGATAGGATATAGTTACTTTTATTACAGCCCTATAAGCAGAATTGCTGTTGATTGACTCGCCACATTTAAGGCATAAATCCTTAGGGATATAGTAGATTTTTGTTCAGGTAATAGGCTATAGTTACTTTTATTACAGCCCTATAAGCAGAATTGGCGTTGACTGACTCACCTCATTTAAAGTACAAAATCCTTAGGGATTTAGTAGATTTTTGTTCAGGTGATAGGATATAGTTACTTTTATTACAGCCCTATAGGCAGAATTGCTGTTGATTGACTCGCCACATTTAAGGCATAAATCCTTAGGGATATAGTAGATTTTTGTTCAGGTAAGAGGCTATAGTTACTTTTATTACAGCCCTATAAGCAGAATTGGCGTTGACTGACTCACCTCATTTAAAGTACAAATCCTTAGGGATTTAGTAGATTTTTGCTCAGGTGAAAAGATATAGTTACTTTTATTACAGCCCTATAAGCAGAATTGCTGTTGATTGACTCGCCACATTTAAGGCATAAATCCTTAGGGATAGAGTAGATTTTTGTTCAGGTAATAGGCTATAGTTACTTTTATTACAGCCCTATAAGCAGAATTGGCGTTGACTGACTCACCCCATTTAAAGTACAAATCCTTCGGGATTTAGTAGATTTTTGTTCAGGTGATAGGATATAGTTACTTTTATTACAGCCCTATAAGCAGAATTGCTCTTGCTTGACTCGCCTCATTTAAGGCATAAATCCTTAGGGATATAGTAGATTTTTGTTCAGGTAATAGGCTATAGTTACTTTTATTACAGCCCTATAAGCAGAATTGCCGTTGATTGACTCACATCATTTAAAGTACAAATCCTTAGGGATTTAGTAGATTTTTGTTTAGGTGATAGGATATAGTTACTTTTATTACACCCCTATAAGCAGAATTGCTGATGATTGACTCGCCTGATTAAAGTACAAATCTTTAGGGATTTAGTAGATTTTTGTTCAGGTAATAGGCTATACTTACTTTTATTACAGCCCTATAAGCAGAATTGGCGTTGACTGACTCACCCCATTTAAAGTACAAATCCTTAGGGATTTAGTAGATTTTTGTTCAGGTGATAGGATATAGTTACTTTTATTACAGCCCTATAAGCAGAATTGCTCTTGCTTGACTCGCCTCATTTAAGGCATAAATCCTTAGGGATATAGTAGATTTTTGTTCAGGTAATAGGCTATAGTTACTTTTATTACAGCCCTATAAGCAGAATTGCCGTTGATTGACTCACATCATTTAAAGTACAAATCCTTAGGGATTTAGTAGATTTTTGTTTAGGTGATAGGATATAGTTACTTTTATTACACCCCTATAAGCAGAATTGCTGATGATTGACTCGCCTGATTAAAGTACAAATCTTTAGGGATTTAGTAGATTTTTGTTCAGGTAATAGGCTATACTTACTTTTATTACAGCCCTATAAGCAGAATTGGCGTTGACTGACTCACCCCATTTAAAGTACAAATCCTTAGGGATTTAGTAGATTTTTGTTCAGGTGATAGGATATAGTTACTTTTATTACAGCCCTATAAGCAGAATTGCTCTTGCTTGACTCGCCTCATTTAAGGCATAAATCCTTAGGGATATAGTAGATTTTTGTTCAGGTAATAGGCTATAGTTACTTTTATTACAGCCCTATAAGCAGAATTGCCGTTGATTGACTCACATCATTTAAAGTACAAATCCTTAGGGATTTAGTAGATTTTTGTTTAGGTGATAGGATATAGTTACTTTTATTACACCCCTATAAGCAGAATTGCTGATGATTGACTCGCCTGATTAAAGTACAAATCTTTAGGGATTTAGTAGATTTTTGTTCAGGTAATAGGCTATACTTACTTTTATTACAGCCCTATAAGCAGAATTGGCGTTGACTGACTCACCCCATTTAAAGTACAAATCCTTAGGGATTTAGTAGATTTTTGTTCAGGTGATAGGATATAGTTACTTTTATTACAGCCCTATAAGCAGAATTGCTCTTGCTTGACTCGCCTCATTTAAGGCATAAATCCTTAGGGATATAGTAGATTTTTGTTCAGGTAATAGGCTATAGTTACTTTTATTACAGCCCTATAAGCAGAATTGCCGTTGATTGACTCACATCATTTAAAGTACAAATCCTTAGGGATTTAGTAGATTTTTGTTTAGGTGATAGGATATAGTTACTTTTATTACACCCCTATAAGCAGAATTGCTGATGATTGACTCGCCTGATTAAAGTACAAATCTTTAGGGATTTAGTAGATTTTTGTTCAGGTAATAGGCTATACTTACTTTTATTACAGCCCTATAAGCAGAATTGGCGTTGACTGACTCACCCCATTTAAAGTACAAATCCTTAGGGATTTAGTAGATTTTTGTTCAGGTGATAGGATATAGTTACTTTTATTACAGCCCTATAAGCAGAATTGCTCTTGCTTGACTCGCCTCATTTAAGGCATAAATCCTTAGGGATATAGTAGATTTTTGTTCAGGTAATAGGCTATAGTTACTTTTATTACAGCCCTATAAGCAGAATTGCCGTTGATTGACTCACATCATTTAAAGTACAAATCCTTAGGGATTTAGTAGATTTTTGTTTAGGTGATAGGATATAGTTACTTTTATTACACCCCTATAAGCAGAATTGCTGATGATTGACTCGCCTGATTAAAGTACAAATCTTTAGGGATTTAGTAGATTTTTGTTCAGGTAATAGGCTATACTTACTTTTATTACAGCCCTATAAGCAGAATTGGCGTTGACTGACTCACCCCATTTAAAGTACAAATCCTTAGGGATTTAGTAGATTTTTGTTCAGGTGATAGGATATAGTTACTTTTATTACAGCCCTATAAGCAGAATTGCTCTTGCTTGACTCGCCTCATTTAAGGCATAAATCCTTAGGGATATAGTAGATTTTTGTTCAGGTAATAGGCTATAGTTACTTTTATTACAGCCCTATAAGCAGAATTGGCGTTGACTGACTCACCTCATTTAAAGTACAAAATCCTTAGGGATTTAGTAGATTTTTGCTCAGATGATAGGATATAGTTACTTTTATTGCAGCCCTATAAGCAGAATTGGCGTTGACTGGCTCACCTCATTTAAAGTACAAAATCCTTAGGGATTTAGTAGATTTCTGCTCAGATGATAGGATATAGTTACTTTTATTACAGCCCTATAAGCAGAATTGCCGTTGATTGACTTGCCTCATTTAAAGTATAAATCCTTAGGGATTTAGTAAATTCCTGTTCAGGTGATAGGATATAGTTACTTTTATTACAGCCCTATGAGCAGAATTGCTGTTGCTTGACTCGCCTCATTTAGGGCATAAATCCTTAGGGATATAGTAGATTTTTGTTCAGGTAATAGGCTATAGTTACCTTTATTACAGCCCTATAAGCAGAATTGCCGTTGATTGACTCACATCATTTAAAGTACAAATCCTTAGGGATTTAGTAGATTTTTGTTTAGGTGATAGGATATAGTTACTTTTATTACACCCCTATAAGCAGAATTGCTGATGATTGACTCGCCTGATTAAAGTACAAATCTTTAGGGATTTAGTAGATTTTTGTTCAGGTAATAGGCTATACTTACTTTTATTACAGCCCTATAAGCAGAATTGCTGTTGATTGACTCGCCTCATTTAAGGCATAAATCCTTAGGGATATAGTAGATTTTTGTTCAGGTAATAGGCTATAGTTACTTTTACTACAGTCCTATAAGGAGAATTGCTGTTTATTGACTCGCCTCATTAAAGTACAAATCTTTAGGGATTTAGTAGATTTTTGTTCAGGTGATAGGATATAGTTACTTTTATTACAGCCCTATAAGCAGAATTGCCGTTGATTGACTTGCCTCAGTTAAAGTATAAATCCTTAGGGAATTAGTAAATTTTTGTTCAGGTGATAGGATATAGTTACTTTTATTACAGCTCTATAAGCAGAATTGCTGTTGATTGACTCGCCTCATTTAAGCCATAAATCCTTAGGGATATAGTAGATTTTTGTTCAGGTGATAGGATATAGTTACTTTTATTACAGCTCTATAAGCAGAATTGCCGTTGATTGGCTTGCCTCATCTAAAGTATAAATCCTTAGGAATTTAGTAAATGTTTGTTCAGGTGATAATAATAATAAACATCTTTATTTCAAAAAAAGATAGGATATAGTTACTTTTATTACAGCCCTACAAGCAGAATTGCCATTGATTGACTCGCCTCATTTAAAGTACAAATCCTTAGGGATTTAGTAGATTTTTGTTCAGTTGATAGGATATAGTTACTTTTATTACAGCCCTATAAGCAGAATTGCTGTTGATTGACTCGCCTCATTTAAAGTATAAATCCTTAGGGATTTAGTAGATTTTTGTTTAGGTGATAGGATATAGTTACTTTTATTACAGCCCTATAAGCAGAATTGGCGTTGATTGCCTCGCCTAAAGTAAAGCATAAATCCTTCGGGATTCAGTAGATTTTCATTCAGGTGCTAGGATATAATTACTCTTATTACAGCCCTATAAGCAGAATTGCCGTTGATTGACTCGCCTAAAGTAAAGCATAAATCCTTCGGGATTTAGTAGATTTTTGTTCAGGTGATTTTACCTACCATACAGTGAGCCACTATACTTGCGCATCATTAGCATATTAAATCAGATATTTAAGTGTATTAGAATATGTTGAAACGTTTAACAAAGTATCACGTAAATAATTTAAACTATAATACTGCTCTGTGGGTTTTCGCAACAGGCATTTTATTCTAGATTTTTTTGTTTAAACTCTAGATTGGAATGAAAATAACTCAATTGATGGATTTGGACAATTTGTCATTGATGGAGTGCCACAAGGCTTAACTAATTACCGTTTCATTTTTACACTGCTGACGATTTACACCACATCGATTTAAATCGAGTAAATTCAGTAAAATGTACATGTATGCAGAGTACCCAAAACCTGAGATTAAGCAATAAATTGCTGATATGCATAAATATAATTATTTATTGGTTAACAGTTGTGAAATGCCGTAAGATGAGAAATAAGCTGGTAACCCGACGGGAGAGTATTTTGAGACTAAAATTGAGCCCAGCTTGACCTGCATGTAGCAAAAAAAACACTTCTAAAATTATTATTAAATCATTGATACTTAGAAGTACTTGTTACTTAGTGTCTTTATTAAACACAAACTAGTTGGTTCAGTATTATAATCAATCGCAGTTAGATTCCTGGTAGTATTGACTCAAATAAATATGGTCAAACCACCCATTATAGTAGAGTTGTATGAGTGGGCCAGCAAATTTGGCTACTTGTTTTAAACGTAGAACAGATTGGCGTGACATAGTTTTAAGAAATGTAATTTACATAATTTTTTTTGCGTCTAATTTTTCTCCAAACTTATCAACTATTCATACTTTGTTATTACACCCTAAATCAGCCTAAATCGATAGAGAAATAAGAGGTATATTCTTAGAATACCATCGGGGGTTCCAGCGCTCTGGAATGTAGAGAGAGGGTGTATGTGGGATATATGCGCAATTGAAGAGTAAAAAAGAGAGAATGGTGCCGGCATTGTAAGAAAGTGGTTTGGTTGGGCGTATGTGTATGTGATATTGGGTACGTTATTATACCATGAAGTGATGGGGAGCTCCGGTCAGTAATACGATTGACTTTTTGGTACAGAACTATTAATTTATTTTTATGTGTTCTTTCTAGAGCCTTCTCTATCGACGTCTTTGAATCTTTTTTATATATTTTTTTTACTTCTAAAAGTCTTCTAGGAAGTACCTTTTAAAGTCTTACTATTTGTCAGAAGTAAAAATATATTAAATGGAACTTAGGTCTGCTTATTATTAGTTCTAGTTGCCACAATAAAGCTTATACATTTATATTTACTTAATCTATAACAGGTCTTAAAGTTCAATTTTTAACATTTGTTTTGTAACAAAAAACAAAAAAAATCTTTTTTGTTACTTCTGTAAGGGCTCGCAATCTTGTCAGCTCGACTCAAATGCAATAATGGCAGATCAACATGTTTTTTAATATATTATTTTCTGAATTTTATAATGTTGCAGTTATTGTTTAGTAATAAAATTGTTAAACTAATTAAAAGTATAGTTGTTTGATTTCGAAGACACAAGGGTAAGAGAATAGTTTGTGCTTCAAAAAATTACTGTACTAGATTTTTTTGTTTTGCTTGAAATAAGTAATTTTTCAATAAAATCGGGATTGTAGTTATCAGGAACAGAGAAAACGAAAGAGGTAAGTGGTTTGTTTGTTTGTTTGTTTTCTAAATGGCTCTGCTCCTGAAGGGCAATTTGTCAGCTCATTCTTGGAAGGAAGCTAGGACTAATCTGGTATGAACATACCATGCCATGTCTCCTGATATGTAGTTAATACTGTGATTATTGAAGTTTTGTTATTAGTTGCTGTGGAAGATGAAAGAAATGTTTGTACTCATTAAAAAAATTAGGGTGTTAGTTAGACAAAACAATAGATGTTAAGAACTCTTCTCGCCCTCA
Source organism: Taphrorychus bicolor (assembly GCA_951812265.1). Taxonomy (NCBI): domain Eukaryota; kingdom Metazoa; phylum Arthropoda; class Insecta; order Coleoptera; family Curculionidae; genus Taphrorychus; species Taphrorychus bicolor. Next base: position 15,329,327 of record OX638300.1, read on the forward strand.
CGCAGCTGAGCAGCTGTCACAAAAGGAGCTGCTACGGAGATAGATCCCATCACCTTGGATATGATTGGCAGCAATGATACCGATCTGTACTTATTGGGATCTGAGGCAACCACAACACATTCCCTCGCCGTTTTTATTAATTTGACATTATATATCACGGCTTGCTTTATTTTTTAATGCATCAATAATGTCCCTGACTTCGTTAAAAGTCACGTGTTTGAAAGAAAACGACAGCCGGGGGGCACAATGCTGTGTCATAAGTTCTAAAATTTCATCCGTCATTCATTCCTTCTTCTTAATGTTTTGCTTAAAACCGATCTCCTGTTCTTGAATCTTTATTATTGCGTCCTTCGTCTGCTCCCATGTGATCTCTGTGTCTTCATCACACATCTTGATCACTTTACCGACTACATCAACGAAAACATCTGCATCGACCGCTTCAATGACACTTGGTTCCAGCAGAATGGTGCTCCCTCCCCACATTCTAAGAGGGTAACCGATTATTTTCAGGAACTATTTCCAGGGAGATTTATTGTATTTAATGGAGACATCCGTTGGCCTGCACGTTCACCGGACCTTTCCGGCTTAGATTTCTACATATGGGAAACTATGAAAGATCTTATTTATAAATCTGTACACACTGACGTTAATGAGTTGCCCAAAAGTATAGCGCTCTATAATCTTATCGCTCAGCCCAAAATATGATTTGTTTTTCATCCGAAATTTGGTTGTGCTGATTTGTTCACCAGAGGAACCATCTAGCGGAGTTAAAAAGCATATCCGACACTTTGTTTAGAAATGTTTGAACTTCCTGTCCAACTACAAATAACGCTTTTTTAAGAGTTCTAGTAGCTTAAATTAAGTTTTATTGCTCAAATTATCGAGTCTGAAATATAAAATATCTGGTTGTTGGAAATTTATGGTGTCAAAGTGAAACTATTCGCGAGTCATCGAAAAATCAATAGAAAAGGCTTAATGTGCTGTGAAACTAACCGTTATTAAGTGTTAAAATTGTATTTCAGGTTTTAAACAATGGAAACATCGGTTTCATAGAGACTCTCGCTGGGATCCTTTTTTCCGCATGCCAATAATAGTTAGTATTATGTATATTTTTCTAAAAATCAAACACTTTTATGTCGAAAATTGTCGTGTGTGTCTTTTATGATAAAAAATTGATTCTAGTCTCTGTTCTCTTCGAGCCTAATTTCCGTTTTGTTCTCTGGTAATTTGAGCTGTTTTCAGTAACTTTCAGCATTTTTTAAATCGACTTTTCAACCACTTTAACCGAACTACGAAAAAATCATTTACGGGACTTTTCTGACTCGTATTAAGTTTTTTACATTCAGAAAGAATTGAAATCGTCTCATTTCTACTTTCATCTCGCCTACTTTTATGTCAGTATCCAACTTTGACGGCCTATTAAAGTGATAAGCCGTCAAAGTTGGAACAAAAAGACGTTCTTCTTGATGTCCTCTTTCATTTCCTAACAACGATCCCATTGGTTTAATAGTTTCAGAGATAGACCCCTTTCAGAGATCAATTTTTAGGCACTTTTAGAATGACCTTTTTAACCACTTTCTTAAATACTCTACTCTACTCTACTTCTTAGATCTCACTTTCTGGGGAGTGAGGGACTTCTCTGACTCTTATTAAGTTTGTTACATTGATAGCAGCCCAGCAAAAGCAGCACGAGAAAATTTCCAACATTTTTTTTTAAAATCATCGAAGGATGATTACCTTCTTCCATAGACCTTCTTTTTCCATAATTTCCAAATTTGACGGCCTATAACTTTAGAACGAGTAGACCGAATGGAGTGAATCGAACAGTGTTTTGTTCTCCTTCGTGTCCTGTTTTATTTCCCAATGAAAGTTCCACTGCCCCCCAGATAAAGAAGTAAATTAAAGTTATTGAACAATATGCAGTTAGCACTTTATTAATAATCTAACAATTTTAAAGCTCCATCCAAACATCTCCATTTCGTTGGCAGGTAGAACGGCTCGTAAATATGAGGAAATGGTGTGTCTGGCCCGGTGACCCTAGCCACTGGAGCTTGCAACTTGAGAAAGCAATTTTCCTGAAAAAAGGCGATGATGTTTTATTAAAAATTGTTTTGAAAATTCACTTTGAAGAATAGTTAAATAGTTAAATATAAAATATTTTTGTGACTTCCAAACAGCATGTCTAATGGATATCCCGTTTTAGTCCGAAGTAGGTCCAAATATCTATGAATATATTCAGTGTAAATTATAGACATTCTCTTCTTCTTATAGACCATCAAATGGACTATCCAGTGAATGTAGAAGTTTGTGCTCTTTGTATAATTCATTGGACAACTTTTAAATTATTCTTTGTTCTTAAAGGTATACCACTGGATGTGCGGATGTCCTAAACTATTAGTCCACTGGACTTCCATATGATTAAGTTGTACTGTTTGGAAGTTAGGAACCAGTTGACCATTAATAATTTGATGTTCTCTGAACAGCGTCTAATCACTAATCTCCTTCTAGACTATACCTCGTCTAGGAGTAAGCAATAGGTACGTCTCTCACACTCTAAATGAGTGGGTATGGGAGAGTACAAGGACAAACTGGACACAGTCAGGAATATGTAGAGAGACCAAGGAAATCTACCGTAACCCGGATAGATTCAAGACCTCGTGGCTGTTTGGGAGAAGTCGGCAGTGCCTGGAAGACTTTATAGGAATCCTCACTGGCGACTGCAGACTAAACAGACACATGCACCTCCTAGAAATGGTGACAATCGACCTCTCACACACTCTGCACCCCCTGTGATGCAGGGGAAGAGTCGACATACCACTTTCGGGGAGTGTGCTATAGGTGTGCGCGACTGCGTCACAGAACACTGGAAGTCGCCTTCCTACATCGAGAGGAGTTGAGAGGGGATGGGATACTCTCCTTCATTAGAGGGACGGATCGACTCGTGGAGGGAATGAGGGCCCAGGCGGAGTAGGGATGGGTGGATCGGGGGACTGTGAAAAAAATCTTTAAGGCCTAGTCACAAGGTTTCGGCCCCCGCAATGTCTACTAGAACTACTACTACATACCTGTATTGTAGCAGCAATCTCTGCACCAAATCCACAAGTGAGGGGAGCTTCGTGAGATATTAATACTCTTCCTGTTTTCGAGGCTGACTAAAAAAATAGATTTATTTGTAAGAGCAAAATCAAGAGCGCAGAGGCTCTGAGGACAGTAATAATTAAGATACCTTGCATACTGTGTCTACATCCCAAGGCAAAATAGAAACAAGGTCTATAACTTCTGCAGATACTTTATGGTTTTCCTTTAGAATTGTGGCTACTTCTTTGAGCACATGCACTTGGGTACCCCACCCAATCATTGTCAAATCTGATCCTGAAATCGTCGAGTACGTAATCAACAGCTGTATGTCTAAGTATTAGTTTGATACCTGTGATTAGAACATCAGCTTTACCCAAAGGCAATTGGTAGTCTTCTGCAGGTACCTCTTCGACCGCTGCTCGATACAAAACTTTAGGTTCAAATACTATGCACGGATCTGGATCCCTTATACAACTAAGGAGAAGGCCTTTGGCTTTGATAGGACCGCGAGGAACTACGATCTAAAGTCGAACGAATATACGGGTTGTTCAATAGAAAACGTCATCTAGAAGGCAATTGAAGGAATTTTTGACAGAATAGGATGACTTAATTAAAGTAAGTGGACTTTTGTTCCTTCATCCTTCTCTTTTCCCTCTTCATTCTTTGCTTTTGACATTTCAGAGCCTACTAGATGACGTTTTACAAATTTGTTTATAAAGGATCTTTTATTACAGCTTGTCCGTACTTTAAGGCCAGGGGTGTGAGCAAAGTAAGCCTCTGGACTTTGTGAGTGGTACAATGCCCCATGCCCAACGGCCCCGCAGGGAGCACGAACCGTCAACTTTCCGCAGTCAAAGAGATTGCCGCTTCGATACCTGTATTTGGCTGCTTCATTTACCAGCTATAATAACAGGTGGACTTTTCAAGTGTCCTTTGGGACCCTATTCGGTTCTTACCTGATCAAAGGCAGGAAAAATGTAATCGGCAAACTGAATTTCTGCTATTGCCGTACTGCCTGCCACTGCTACCCCTATACCAAATCCTATGATGCCCTGTTCGCACAAGGGGGTATTAAAGACTCTTTGTTTGCCATATTTTTTCTGAAGGTCCAACGTGCACCTTAATTGGAAAAAGAAACGTATTTCTTTTGAAAAAGGAAAATACTTGTATTTACCTAAATACTCCTCCAAAACCAACATCCTCCCCAAAAATTATTGATTTCGAGTCGGTTCTCAAAGCTGTGTCCAAGGCATTGTTCACGGCTTGAAACATATTCATTTTGACCTTTTCACCTGAAAGTTTGAAATATGAGTTAATGGTCATGTTCGAATCACTTCTGATATGACATTTTTTGAGGGAATATCTTGCTTATTGTTCAAAATGACGATTGATTGATTGAATTCTAGAATTATTCATAGAATAATCGAAATATTAAAAAAAAATATTTCAGAAATATTTACTTAGAATATTTCTATAATATATAAATAATACATTTTTGGATTTGTTCTTATAGGATTATAGTATATTTTAGGAAAGTTTCAGTTGGAATAATACAGGAGTAAGTGTAAATATGGACCCAAACTCCCAGCAAAGAAAGTCCCGTAGGTTCGATACTTTGGGAGATGAGACATTAGAGACAAAATTGATTTCAGTGTCTGATTCTTTTAAAGTAGCCTTAAAATGTCACTTTTAAGTCTTCACCAAAAAGCCTTGATGAAGTCTCTTAAACTGTCACTGAGTTTTTATTCAAAAGCAATTGAAGAATAAACAGAAAAAAAAAACAAAAAAAATCTATAATTCATTCATTTATTTTTGGCATCTTGTTACCTTTATAATCTGCTTTATACCTGTCTCTAAAATTATTTCCAACATCTGTGTCAAAAATAAGTGAATGGTTTATACTTACCTTTGATATTGACATCCGTGTCAGGGCTATAAACAAAATGACTGCTACACCTTTTAGAAACATTCCTCAGAGGCGCACCACTAATTTGCAACAATTCACCGAATTTCTTCACACTTTTTAGCACCATTTTAATTCAAATTACTGACAATAAAATAACCTCCAGTACAAAAATACTTCTAAAAATTGTCTATTTTCGTAACCAAATGATCTGCTTTATTGTTATCGTTAACATAATGCAATCTTTGTTTATCGTGTGCCTTGATATAGAGAGCTCCTACAGACTTATATATAGTAACGTTCCAAAATATTAATAAAAGAGTACGCGGCACGAGGGTATTAACTCTGAGGGCTTAACCGAAAGACTGCTGGTAAAGGGCATACGAAATGCAAGCCGCTTTATTGCTTTTAGACTTAACTAGCAGGTAGATTTTGCCCTTTTGGCCTATTAAGTTCCGCGTAACCGCCTAATTTGGTTGTGAAATGTGTTTTAGCTTTGACGTGACGTCTTCGTTATTATTTATTCATCATTGTTATTATCAGTATCGTTAGGCTGTTGTTGTGGAGGTAGGTTAAACACACGTGTGTGTGGTTTATGATATAATCTAAGAGAATGCACAGTTTAGTTTCGTAAATTAATGTGAAGGCTTTCACGATCGGTCAAAATACATTGTGAAATGTGTTTAGTGGTGGTTTAACGGAATTACGAACGCAATCAAAAGCATCCAGTATGATGCAAAGGTCGAATTAGTTACCGCTTTACACACACAGTAGATCGTTGGTGTTGTTCCATTCCTTTGCCGATAAGAAGGAAGAGTCGAGGAGCTTTTCTATTAGATCGTCAGCTTAAAAGCCGAAAAAATTTTTTTTACGATGATTTGTCGCTCTGTGAAACTCTGAGGCACGCAGAGGCAAAAATACTACAATTCTGGGGGTTATCATTTTAACGGTTCTCTTTCTCTACTAATTAGTGACGTTAGCAAACCACACATCTCGGTGCAGCAGCATTGTAGTTGCAACACCTTATATGGTCACGTCGACTCAGGAGCTTCTATGTATTTAGCCCTATATCTAACACTATAAAGTAGAAAACACTTTGTATTATATTTCCATGGTAGCAATCATATGTTTTTCTTATATAGATACCTTCGAAAAAATAAGAAATTTGAAAGACGATCAAAAAGTGAATGGAACGTCATAGTATCTAATAAACGCCACGTCGGAGACACTGACGTAAAAGTGGAGACTAAGTGTTATCGCCACCATACCGGGCCACTGGATTGAAGAGGGAATTAATTTGAAGTAATAATGTTGGCTACATTCTAAAATCCTGTAAAAAATGGAGGCGTTAGGAAATTGGTGTTCGACAGTGGCTAGCACACACATCTTGCTCATTATAGTGGTAAAAAAGTTACTACCACTCCAGGTCGGCTATTTTTTCAAAGGATAAAATGAAGGCTTAAAGTTTGACCATCTATAGGATTTGTGTAAGGGAAACAATGTAAAAATTATTTATTATTAGTTGATTGACTTTTCCGTTGATTCTAGTTTCATCTTCGGCGATCCAAATATACTTTGGTAATCGGCTTTGATCCATATACTTTGCCAATCCCGAAAAATCAAAATCCCCTTCTTGAATTCTCATTCATTTTTTTTCAATATATCTATTTAAAGGGGATATAGAAAGCAGACTGTTTTCTAAGTTGGCATATTAAGTCGCCCGGCAGTGTAATATAGATAAATGGCTATTTTCTTAGTAAATTCGTCCTAAACATTTCTATTAACAGAATTGTTATGATTTTGTAGAGCATTATCGACGAGTTTTTGTAAAAAACTTGACGAACAATCCTTTTTCTGCTCTAATTTCTCAGGTAATATTATATTGCCTGAAGTGGTGACAAGAACCCTGTCCCTAATTTCATTAGGCATATTTCTACAAACTTCGTTTATAAAGGAAGTAAATGTAGTGATTAATGTTTGGTTATTGATGCTTTTTTCCCTCCTTCGTCTTTCCCTCTCACATCTCTGATACTTTGTTGATTTCCATTTGGAAATTGATTTTGAGTTACTTGATAGTGGTTCGCACTGATTATAAGTAAAATTTACCGACATATTTTCTTCCTCGTGTTCTTCTAGACCATCTTCCTTTTTAAGTTCACCATTCGACTCTTTATCTAAATTGTTCTCAACTACATCCTCTATTACAGCATTAACAGAGGCGTTATCACGATCGTTATCTTTATTAGCGCAGGTGTGGGTCATATTGGAATCAATTAATTTAATTAAACTGAACCTTTAATTTGCTATAGAACTGCAGACTCTTTACATCGATTGTATGAAAATCGAAAAAGAGAGTTACGGAAAAAGATGGCAGAAGAACGAAAGGAAAGGTTTGCTAGTGGTGAAGGTACAATACCAATCCAGAAGAAAGAAGATACTACAAAACAACTCTGGAGAGATTTCAAAAGAAATTTGATAATGATTCAGATTTAACACTATTATCAAGCTCCCAAGGAGTTGAAAAGATTTAGGAATCCATGCCAGATGATTTAGAAAATGAAATTGGGACTCATACAATCGATGTACAAGTTGCGAGAACGAGAAAAAAATATGGCGCCATGCCGCTCAGAAAACCAAAGTCTTGATTAAGTGGAAACCACCACAATTCCACGATATCGCCAGCTGATTAAATCGTAGCAGTACGGTGATTCTATAATTTGCAGAAACGTGGCGAAACCGATTCTACCATCACATATTTGTTCCCCATTTTGGTGATTACACCTGGTATCCACGGTTTGTTCACGTGGTAGTAACATCTACTTTACGTGGTACTACATCTAATTTAATGCTCTATGAAAGAATATACTCAATTTCTTAGACGCAAAGAATTAGGTATAAATTCTATAAAAAGAATATCTTGCGGAAGTAAATTGTCGCTAGTGTGCTTCTCCATTATAGTTTACAACATAGTCTACAAGGATATAACAAAAATAACTGAAACAAAATATAAAATCCCAAAAGACTGAACAGCCTTAAAAGAACTTAAAACAATCGTATAAAACAAAAATGGATCAATAAAACGTAAGTTAGAAAGTTAGAAAACTAAAACTAAAACTAAAAAACTAAAAACACTAAAAGTTAGAAACGAAAAAATTGCATGAAAATGAAGAAATTAAAAAACAATAATTGAGTACTCGTGAAGTCAAAAGTACAAGAAATAAAATTGAAGAAATTTCAATTGGAACCTAAGAGGCTAAAATATAGAGTAAAAAAATGCGAAAAATATGAAAAAAGAAGAAATCAAATGTGGGACAGAACGCACAACTGAAGCAGTACAGAAAATAGCTTACAACTTTTGGAATATTAAAACGATATGTTCAAGAAGAAAATAAATAACAGGTAAGAAAGAACGAATAAACAATATGTGGGAATCGAAAATACGCTTTAACAAAAAATGTAATAATGGCGTTCTATATATAAAATAAAGGCACAGCGAAATGAAAGAAAATAGTAAGGTTGAAAGCAGGAATAAAGCGTAAAAGAATGAATAAAACATAAAAAACGGAAAGGTTAAACGAGAAAGATGTTGGATACTGAATAGTAAGAAATACAGCGTAAAAAATCAAGAAAGTTTAGGTTAGATCAGGTTGGTTAAAAAAGCACAGAAAATAACGGATAAAGGAAAATTAATATACATGGTGTCCCGTAAGCACATGATCAAATGAGTACAGCGGCGTCTTTTGTTTCAAAGGAAAACGATTTTATCGAACTTTAATTAGGAAATTGCAGTTGACTTGTTGCCGGAACTTAATTCATCACAGTTAGCATGGGAATGATGTGGCTTGAGCCAATTCATCTGCAACACTACAGTGTGTCCAAAATAAGGATGCACCTGTGGGGATCTCCGAAATGGTAAGAGATACGAAGGCGGTTAAATCAAAAAAAAGTTGCGCAATGAGAAGACATGATACGTGGTGTTTGCGAAATTAGTTGCTTGCTTTAGCTATTTAGATATCTCAAAAACAACTATTTTATTTATTTTCGATTATTATTTATTTTTTAAGTTATTTCAAACTGTATCCAAAAACGAAAAACCCTTTCATTGCACCTTTTTAAGCTCTACAAGATGGTTTTTATTTATTTATGTCCCACCAGTTGGAAAATTTGATATGTTATCATGTTACATTTTATCTCAAAACAATTGTATGACTGCTGAAAATATATACATCAATAAATATCCTGAAAAAAGCCCAATACACCATTGTTCAGACGTCTAGTTTTAACGAGTCATTTAAAAAACCTATTAAAACAAAAAAAAAACACCAAATGACCAAGAAACAGAAAATCAAATTCTTCATTCTATCAGTCACTGAGAAGCCTGAAGTAAAAGGAACAGGGGAAATTTAAAGCCAAACCGGAGTACCAAGATCTAGAGCCCAATCTTTTTTGAAGAAAACTTACTTTTGCTACTAAAAGTTTTGAATTTATATTAGGGTTTTGATGGTTTTTGCTTGTTTTTTGCTAACGACTGCAACCTGAAGATGAAATTAGAAGAAGGACGTTTTGTGAGTGTATACCAGGCAGTGTGACATTGATAATAACTTTCCATTCAAAACCATTATCTGGTCGGATTAAAACAAGGCAACTAATACTGGCAACTAAAATCATCCAAGCACCAACACCGATTTGGCTTCAACATGTGGTGTGGAATTCTAGAAACTAGAATATTGGGACTTTTTATTTACCACAACTCTTGAACCGCAGAAAGTTACTCTTTATTGAGAAATGAATTGAAAGAAAGTCTATATATGCCGATGGGCAGTGGGTTCATTCCAACCATTTAACGCGCCTAGTGAAGATGGAGTGAGACCGGTCTTTTTACAGGAAGTTACTCCTACCCTAACCAAGATGATAATGTATTGCGTCCTCTCAATTTACAGATGTAAGGTTTTGCAGATATAGGACAAATAAAACTCCCTTGTCGTTTGAATAACGGCCAACGCTTCGACGTTTAATTCACGTCTCCTTCAGGGCTATATTCGGCGACAAAGGATGACGTCAATAAACAAGATTACAATCATGATGCACATCACACATTACACACGCCAGCACCATCACAGCAACGGCAATCGTTCGGCGCAAGCTGTGGTTGGTGGCACCACCAAACAATCACACGACAAGGAAGTTCTATTTGTCCTATACCTGCAAATCCTTACATCACTAACCAAGATCTTTAGAGCAAGCCTGGCTTGGGGATTTATCCCAACCAGCTGCCCCAAGGTTAAAGTGGTATATACCTATACAAAAAGCGGGACGTAACGAATCGCTACCTAAGGCTCTAAGACAGTCTAAGACCCATAAGTCTAACATCGTTCCTACTGAAAAGTCTGGAAAAGATTATATATTAGACAAAGTGCGTTGACTCCCTCTCAACCCATATCAGTATGCAAATCAGAGCGGCAAATCGACCGATCTAGCACTGAACATACCTCGTGGGGAAGATCTAGTATCACCTAAAGGAGGGGATCATACCGGCGGGGTTATTCTTGGACATTGAAGGAGTTTGAGCAACAATGCCCTCTCTGACTCTGTAAAGCGCTTTGTGCTAAAGGGTTAGAGCAGACTATTCAGGACTGGACGCGCAGCATGCCGAATTACAAAGCAGTTACCACAGCCCCTCCAAAGTTTGCTTAAGAGCTGCCAGGGGGTGCCCGCGGGGAAGAGTTCTCTCACCACTTCTGTGGTTCTTACTGGTGGATGACCTGGTTGCTGTGGTTGAACTGTGCGATGTGGATGTTCAGGCGTATGCAGACGACCTTGTGATCCTGATTCGAGGGCGCATAACAGCAATATTCCAGGGGATTATCAATACCATCTACGAGTGAGGTCTTGGGGAGAAGATGTCTATCAACCCGGACAAAACTGTGATGGTTCCGTTAACGACTAGGAGAAAATTGGACTCTTTGAGGCCACCCGCCTTGTTGGACCAAACCATTCCATTTGCAGAAGAGCTGAAATATCTGGATAAGACACTAAACTGGAGTGCACCTATGGAAGGAATGATCAGCAGGGCTTAATTGTGGACATGCAGAAGGTGGCGGAAAAAACTGTGGATTAAAACCCAAATTAATGAACTGGCTGAATGTGACGGTCATTAGATCAATGATCACGTATGGAGCCATTGTCTGGCATTTCAAGGGCGGACAAAGGAGTGCGAGGTGCAAAATGAGTAACTTGCAGCATCAAGCCTGCTTGGATATCAGTGGGGCATTTGGCACCACTCAAACATTGGCCATGGAAAGACTTCTCGGGCTAATCCCGCTACATATTCTGGTGGAGAGGGAAGCCAAGTGGAGTATATACAGACTCCACAACACACAGGTGGGTGGGGGAGGTTACATTGGAATCAAACCCACTGCAAGCTGAATTAACCGGCCATGCTTTGCTGGGTATGCCTTCGGACATGATGCCCCCTGTCACCCACATTTATTCAGCCTACAAGGTAGGCTGAATTTCAGAATTCATTTATTCAGCCTACAAGGTAGGCCTTCCTACAAAGGACGAGTGGGACCAGAAAAACTAAGGCTATTGAGCGGGTACTACTGCTGGTACGTGGATGGCTCGAAAACTCCCGAGGGAGTGGGAGCTGGCGCGTATGCTGGATAACAGAGATACCGATTCCAAGAGAGTCTGGGAAAGCACGCAACAATATTTCAGGCGGAGTTCCATGCCAATGAAATATCTGCCAGGTCGATAAGCAATCAAAATTGAACAAACAAATATCATAATATATTCGGACAGTGAAGCGGTACTCAAAGCACTGGACTCCAGCAGGATTTCTTGGATAAACGTGTGGGGAGTTCCAAACATACTGAACCACATTGGGGAGCATAATACGCTAACCTTAGTCTGGATTCCAGGTCATAAAGGCCTTGAGAGGAATTATATCGCCGATTCTCTTGCAGGGGAAGCGGCGAGTGCTACCTTCATAGGCCCTGAGGCGGCCTTGGGTATCTTAAGAGAGGTATCGAGGAGGGCAATCATCCAGATGACGAAAGAACAGACCGAACGTCAGTGGATAGACAGCCCGGGCCTTCTCCACTCAAAAGCGTTCGTACAAGGACCCTGTGAGAAAAGGACAAACTTATTAAACCTCGACAGACAACAGCTCAAAGCCTCTATCGGCTTATACACCGGGCACTGTCGATTAAAACACCACATGCATAGGATAGGTCTTGCAGACAATGCCGAATGCAGGCTGTGCATGGAGGATCAAGGGACTGTAGAACACATCCTGAGTGAATGTCTTGCAGCTGAAAGACAATCAGAACTTCCAAAGAATACACATCCGACCACCGGACTTCCGCCATGCGACCACAAAATCTCACTCACTCAAGAAGATAATGGACTTTCTAAAAGGACTGGGTCTTCTGAGGGAATTTTAGTTGATATTGAGGCACAATAGATCTTGTATTTATTATTCTTTTTCTTTCAGATCTTTATTTTGATACAGAAGATCAACTTTTGAGAGCAGTTACGGCAGGGTTTAATAGTATCTCCAGAATTATTATCCCGAGTTAGAATCAAGGGTAAGATAGCTTACATGTGTTTAGAGAATAATGGTTATCTATGTGAACAATTGTTGAAAATTTTGTGTCTCTTTCGGTTTGTCTATTTGTTTAATGAAAAATTAAAAATGTCTTTTTCGACACAAGAATGTTATTGAATTGGGTGTAAAAATTAAAAAATATCTTTTGCATTATCTACTCTTTTTTTAAGTCCATATGAAAAAATAAAGTTGATGGCGGTTTCTTGATAACAAAGCGTTGGAAAAAAATTAACAAACGTCATTTTATGGATCAATCAAAAAGGTGCAGCCAAAAAGTTTGTATTTCGAAATTATTTGAAATAATCTAAAAAAATAAACAAAAAAATAGAGATATCTAAAGAACTAAAGCAAGCAACTCATGTTTGTGAACTCCATATTTTTTTCTCAATGTGCCACTTTCCTTTAAGGGGAAGAAACTTATCTCTACAAGAGAATAGAGTGCCACAAGAAAGACAGACTTATCAGGGATCATAATGCAGAAATAGAGGAGTAGAAAGGGTGTTGAATCCTTTGGAATCCGAGTCAATTCTGCGACGTTGTCTCATATTACAAGGCATCTGACTGGCAGTAAATTTTCTTACTAGACAATAAATTAGACTTGAAGAAACAGGAGGATTACTGATGTAATAAATTGATAGTACCAAGAAGAAAAGACTTTAGAAGATTTAAAAAAAAGGAGGTAGAATAAATAGAAGAATAAAGATTAGAAAATGTTGACAGTAAAAACGTAGTATTATAGACGTACATAACACTTCTTCTGCACGTGTAACAGATAGACATAGAAAAAGTCTCGTGTTGAAGTCAAAAAAACTAGAATGGTTTACGTTAAATGGATGTAAGATTTCACCTTTGCATCACATTTTTTTAGTTATTTTCTATTTTATTTAGAGTCAAGTCAGATGATGATCTAAATGACGAATTTTTGCATATATTAACCTAAGATATTATGTTAATTAAATAAAAAATAAGGATGTTCCATATAATGTTGGCCATGGATCAAAACTAATTTAATAAATTAATCTTTTGGTTCTCGCGTAGATTCGATTTCTTCACTAGAAATTAAATTTTTGTGTGGTGCAACCAAATTACCTTATTCATATTAAATTCTATTGCGTTCACAGGCATTTGAGCACGAGGAACGTGCGCAAGTATTTTCACTTTCGGAATCATCTGAGCACATCAAACTCGGCATCGCCTGCATATCCGCTTACGTCATCAACTATTCAGGCCATTCAACGGCCTTGCTGAGTAAAAGTAACTATGGTAACTGGGTTACCTATACCAGCTTCGTTGCTCGTTGGTCTAGACTTGGTGTACGCTTGATTACACACCGTTTGAATGTAAATTCGTGTGGTCGCATATCTTCAAAAGAGAAAATGTGAGGGTTACTGGGTTTGCACAAAAACTACGTGAAGATGACGATGGCGACTTGCTGCGGCGAAGAATTCGTTACGCCGACCCAGTTAAGCAAGTTCACCGCTGAAATTAAGAGTTATAAAAACCGCGAATAAACGACCTGTAATGAGCGTCAATTATTGCGCTTAAGCTGCTTTAATTAATCCATTATCATTATATCCAACCTAAGAGAATTCTTCACATAAATAACTGATTCGAGGCGCATTTCTAAATTGGCGCGTTTTTACTGCCTGCTCTTTGAAATGTCAGAATTACCTCACCACGCAGTGATACCAGTTGGAGGGCATAAGGCGTGAGCTTGTTTGATTTTTCAAATTGCCCTAAATCGTTCATTAACAAACAGTCTATTTGCATAATCACTTTGTAAAATATTTTATGTACAAAATTGCAATATCTTGCATAATATAAGTAGTTAAGCCGCTGGTTGATGCTGAAAGTGCTGTCAATTATTTAGTATTGCAAAGCGAGGTGTAATTTTTCATGTCGATAAGAATAAAGGAAGTCTACTACACAGAAACGTGATATCCCACGTGAAAATCAAAATCCACTCCCTTGTGTATAGAAAACTATCAGACCCAAGAAAGAAGTCTGGCTGCCATCTAAGGAGGTAAATAAATACTTAACTCACATAAGTGCATTGGGTAACTGGTAAGCTACTATTGCATATCTTTGTAATAAAATACATTCACACCTTAATATATGTCTAATTAGTCTGCTAGAATTAAACTTTGCCTCTAGTCGGTAAACTGCTTTAAATACTTAACTATTGTTATATTGTACAAAAAAATAAAAGAAGCTATAAATCCTTCTTAACAAAACCGTGTAATAATAAACGCAAAACATTTTCTCAGGACTTGTAACAGAACATCAGTTAGAAATACAATATTGTTTATCGATGATGTTGGTGCCACAAGTAGACTCTTTTTTTACTTATATCAACCTATTACGTAACGACGACACAAACTATGTTAATACATTGAGAACTTAGTTGACGTTGATTCGAAATAATAAAAAAGTTAATGAGTTAATATGACAAAGAAAAAACGTCTATCCTTAATTGTACTTCTCTTTTAGCTTGGACTGCTTGACCGATTCGAAGTATTGTATTTATACTAACATTGAATACTATATTGTATTTAATGTGAGTGGACGTGTACAGTCTTTCACCACGACCTGCGGTCTATTGTGGCTCACTCGAAGAGCTGCCAGTAAGGTTTGCCCCTGCTTGCTCCATTAATAATTGTCACCCGTTATGCCCAGACACTCAACGAATCTGATGAATCTCTCGGGCGACACTGCGTTTGCATCTTGAGGCTCAATGATCGTGTTTCCGAACAGTGAGTATCTCGATTTGGCAATAGCCAGGCAGTCTCATAGGACGTGCTCAACTCTCTCATCGTCCTCCAAGCATGGCCGAAAATCTGTCTCTTCGGCCAGTCCGAGTCTGTGCATGTGATGAAATCTTAGGTGGTTATGTCCTGTGTACAGTGCAGTGGCTACTCTAATTTGTCTCCTATTTAAGTCTGTGGAATGTTTAGATGTTTGCCCTCTCTATTCCCGTGATAAATTTTTTGGAGCGTGACAGTCCGGGTAGGTTCTCCACCAGTCCTGGGACTTGGCATTGCTCCATTTCTGGAGTTCAGCCTTGACTAGAGAGTATGGAACTCCCAGTGCCGCCTCCGGGCCTACGAATGCCGAGCTCGTGGCCATACCACCTCCTGCGATAGGGTGTTCAGAGTCCTGTGGCAATTCCAAACAGTTTTGGAAAAGTAGCGCAAAGACATAAGCGCTAGAAGCGCTGCTCGACTATCCGAACAGATCTTTATTGATCTATTGTATCCTACCTCCTCTAATAGTTGCAGATCTTCGCCTCGTTCATCCCAGTCTGCCCATGAGGAAACCCTGACGACGGCGACGTAGCGAGTGTCTACCGTACGTTTTGATGCCACTAGGCGAAGACCATGTTCAATACCGCAAGGCCTTCCAAGCCAGCCTGGGAATTATTGATCTCACCATTAAATAGCCGCAGTGCTATGTGCCTCGCTTGTTGCAGCCGGTATGTTGCCTTTATTGCCTCTCGTTCCAGGAGTATTGGAAATGGAAGTGTTGTGTTGCTGGTATGTTACAAATAAACCTGTACTGGTGGCGAGGTTGTTGAAAAAAAAAATGACGGGGGAGATTTGTCAAAAAAATTTGGTAGAAAAGTCTCCGTGATCTTGCATAACGATTATCGAATAACGCCCCTAATTAGCCGTATTCCTGTTTGGTTCGTCTCTTGTGAGAACTCTAGTTCAGAGCCCTACCCAATCTCCTTCCAAGTCCCACTTACCCTTCTAGTGAGCTCACTGAGCGAGCTCGGGAGCTTATATAGTAGCCTGCAGGTTTGAAGATTCGCTTAGGGAAGGAACTTGTGTTTCTAAAGGAGGTAATTAAATGTTAAGAAATTTTGATAGTGAAAGCTGAAGTCCTACGAAACCTGAGCTTGAGAATAAAGCGTGAACATTCAAGCATAAAGTGCACGAAACCACAAACTTGGTGAGTCATTCTTGAATCATTTTTTGTTGTTTGAGCTTCACTTAATTACCCCCCCCCCCCCCAAGGGGAACGAAAAAATTTGTTGAACTTTAATATGGTATAACCATTTTATCTTTGATCTGGACATTGCATCGATCATTGGATTTCTATTATTGTATTAGATAATAAGAAGATAGTTCAAGTTATCTGTTTTTTATGCTCCCTCTGAAGGACTGAGAATTCAGGAAAAGGACAGTTATTTAATACGAATATATAACCGTGGAATTAACAAATTAAATTTGAATCTATAATGTTAACTATTGTTAGTAGAAGTTTAATATTTCATAAAATTCTTCTTTTCATCTGGGTACCCAAATTTCCAAGCATAATCTATTCTTTCATAAGTTGTGTTCTCATCATTTTCTATTCGATTGTGTTATTAAATTTAATTTCTATGCGGTCTAGATATTTTCTTCCCTTCAATAGTAATTTATATTCCAGATCAAAGTACAACCAACCATCCAACAGGTAAATATGAATTTTGACTGAATGATTAAGAAAAAAATATTAACATACATATATTTTTTCTACTAATTCTATTAATTGTAACTCCAGCGGTTCCGCTGCAAGTTCCGTTTCGTCGGTTTCTGAGTTTCCGGCATTCGATTGCAAACTCAGTGGTATCCCTAACATTTGGTGAGTATTTTAGTTCCCTTTGATTTATCTTAGGAATAAAACACTCCCGGTTCTCTGATACTACCCTATCGGTTTTTTTTTTTATTTTTTTTTATTTAACATGTCTCAAAGCTCTAGGTCTTCTCGTAATAGCGAGATATGGGAAATTGTAAATTCTTTGAACCAGCGTGTGGACGAACTATCTCGCACACTGCCTCCAAAGAAATTACCTTCTGGAGTTCAGGCACAAACCCAAATTGTTGGGCAACAAACTTTCAATTCCCTTCTACCTCGAGTTCCTGACGATTCCAAGAAGACCGAAAAATCCGAGTTGATTCAAGGTGTCAGAGAACGCGATAGAAGCAGGTCAAGCATGCGTTCCATGGCTGCCGTGAGCGTCGTTCTCATTGCCCCCGTGATGCAGGGACATGGTTGTCTTTGCAGAGAGTACAGCTTAGCTTTGATGGAGCTCTTCTGCTCTTTAGATACTAAACTATGGCCCCATACGTAATTATCGGTCTTATTACCGTCACATAAAGCCACATAGTTTGTTGGGGTCACATCCCCCATGATTTACCGCAAAGTTCTTGCAGGACCAAAGGGAGAGCGGTACCCTCCTAACGGTACAAGTCACATGTGGGGCCTATGTGAGTGATTTTAGTGAGTGATACGAAGTATACAAGCACAGGAAACAAGCGACATTAAACTGAAGTCCCACAAGTACTTGCACCCAAGTATCTTCGGTATGGCTAGTCCCGTTGTCCCAGAAATGAAGTACCTTTCTTGTTCGTTCGCAGAATTAACGACGGAATTCTGTGGAAGAGGTTCTCTCTAAAGACGGAGCAGGCTGAAGGCGTTCATTGCTCTTCAAAGTCGGATGCATTTTGAGAACTTAGTTTCGGGCACACAATACGCAAAAAAAAACACAAGTTGATTAGCTCCAGGTCTCTTTGATTTGTTGCTGAAAAGCAGAAAAGAAACGGCCATCTTGCTTTGTTCTCCTCTTCCAACCTGTCCAGCTTCACCGATACGAAGTGATGCCACAGGAAACAGTCGACGTCAAACTTACAAGTACTCCATTCAAGTATCTCCGGTATAAAAGGGTCCCGGAGTCCCGCAATTGGATTCTCTCTTGAAATGGTTGACTTATTTCTGTGGAGGAGGATCTATCTGAAGAATGGGGGGCTGTCGTTTGACGGAGGCCTGCTTGAATTCACCGGAGAATGTGATGTTCTATCCCTGTATGTTAAATTCGAAGATTAACTTCGAACTAGCAACACATACGGGAATACTGTATGTGTTGCCTGAATTTATCGAGATAAGGCTGAAGAAATGTCGGCTCCTGCGGGGGCCGAAAATACCGGGAAGACCCAACGGCTGCAGTTCCAACTACATAAGCAGTGCCCCATAGTTATACCTTAATGGTACCATCCCGCTTACTTTTACTTCCTTTTCTCTGAGTTCCTCAGCCCATCCCTTCCCAACGCAATCAAGCACCCTAATCTCCCTTTTACTCGACATATAATTAATTGCTTTCATCTTCTTCCTCTTCCGCCTCCCCGCCATACCTCTGCGATGCAACACCTTGTTTCACTTTCGTATCCTCCTTGCTAGTTGAAGCACTCCGCACTCCCAGCAGAGAGATAATAACTCAAGTCGAAAGTCAAAGTGTTTTTGAACAATGCACAGCACCAACGCAAAAAGCCTGCAAAAATTACCCAAAGACAAATCCATCAAAATTCTTCAACATTGTCACGTATTCCGCATTGTAAAGGAAGAAGATTTCTAACAAAATATAAATTTAAATTGACACCTAATGGCCTCATCATACAGGTTGAAAAACAAATCAAAATTAATTTTGACAAAATATCAATTTCATATCTCAGTGAGTACCAGCAGGATTCTCAATCCAGGCGAAAGTAAACAATTGCATTTCTTGGGTGAGGTAAGAGTCATAAATGCAATATTTCTTCTACTCAAGCTCATTGCAAGCTCTAGAGATTTGTCATCTATTCCTTTATGGAGGGTTCTTCTTCGAATCACCCAACATATGGTGGGAAAATGCACCTTATTCAACAAAGATTAGTTTAGGTTGACAATGTTACCATTTCATCATGGAACAGACATAATTGAAAGGTGCAAAAATTGAAAAACTTTTTGCTGAAAATACCAAGAAAAAGCAGTTGCTTATACTATTTGAGAATGATGAACGTTTTGTCTTGTTTATCTGCATATTATAGGATTTTTCGGAAATGGTAAGCCTGGATCAGATTGAACTGATTGATCTGACTGAACTGAAACGCTATGTCATCAATCCCATTGGTTAAAAATCGGAAAATTAGCTTGAGCCAACTCAATATTCCGTCCCACGACATATGGTAGCAGCTTTAAAGGAGCGAATCCAAAGTTCAACCATTCGCTGGAGGTGCTGGAAGCTGCAATTCTATTAATTTTGAAACCGGTCAAATAAATGAAATAAAAGATGGTTAATGCTTCAAAAAGACTAGATTCACATTTATTGTCAGTAATCTATAATTTTCGTAAGTCCCACAAGTACTCTGACTCAAGTAACTTCGGTATGGTATAGTCCCGGAGTCCCAGAATTGGAATATTTTCCTTTCTTCAGATTCGTACAGCTGATTCATGTAGAGGAGATTCTTTCTAGAGAATGGGTGGCTGCCGTTGGACGAAGCAAACTTAAGGCGTTTAGTGAATACTGCAAAGTGCGCTTCTTGTATGTTGATCTGGAAAACCAAGTCGGAAATAGGTACATTGAGAACTTAGTTGATGTGACACAAACCGCAAGTTAATAAATATACAGTTTTTAGGTCTCTTCAATTTATTACTAAAACTCAGATAATAAACGGGTATCTTTTTGGATATTCTCTTCTATCCTCTCCAGCTTGACCGGTGCGAAGAATACGAGATGCTACTCGAAAAAGTCGATGTCAAATCGAAGTTCTACAAGTAGTCGGAGTCTTGCAATTGGACTCATCTTCCTTCTTGAATTGATTCTTAGAAAATACTTATTCCTCTGGAGACCTATCTGAAGACTACTAACCTGACGTTCGATGGAGGCCGGCTTGAGGCATTCAGTGGAGAATGTGATGTATTCTCCCTGCATATTGATTTTAAAAACCAACTCGGAATAACATTGAAAATTTAGTTGATTTGGAACAAAACACAAAAGAATAATTATATACATTTTTTAAGTCTTTTCGAATTATTGATGAAAATTTAGATGATAATATAAATGAAAAATACGCTTATTGACGTGATAAAGTGCCTTCAGATGGTGGTTCCAATGGTTTATTAAAGGCATCAATTTTAAGAATAACATGAGAACAAATCAATAACTTTTTGCGAACAATAGAAACTTTTTTATAATTATGAGTTCATTGTGTATGTGTTGCTTGAATTTCTCGAGGTAAGGCTGAGGATTCGGAGGCATTTCGGGAAGAATTTACCAGGAAGACCCAACGACTGCAGCGCTTTCAGGTCTGACAGTCGGTAGAACATCAACCCATTCTTCAGTTTCATGACACATGATAGCAGCTTTAAGAGAGCGATTCCAACGTTCAACCATTTCATTAAGGGTGTTGTAGTTCTATTAAGTTTCACAGGATTAGCAAGTCAAATATAATGATCGTAGCAAGTGGTCCAGAATGTGAAATCCAATTAGTTCTGGCCAACTAATAAAATGATCTATAATAGCTAAACATTATTGAAATGGCAATAGTGGTAGCGTCCCCTTATATGTATAGATCTGGCAAGTTGCAGGACTAGGACAAACAAAAAACCCATTTGTAGTTTCAAAAAGGCCAACGTTTCGACTTCAATCGACGTCTTCTTCAGGGCTATTTTCTATCAACAAGAGATGATGTCAAAAGAATGGTTATCACCGTGATGCTGGTAGAAATTACTACACAATTTCATCATCCACAACCAACACTCAGATTCACACAAAACCTGACTTAAAAGGCCTACGTTGCTGGCACTGGTACGGACTAGCAAACGGAGTTGCTAGCCCGTACCAACTAAGTAAGCTGGGTCATACCGATGCTCCGCAATCGGCCAAGTGTGGTTCCCAGACGTGCTTTACTAGACCGGAGCCATGTCTAGGAGTAAGCAATAGGTACGTTTCCCAC
Organism: Taphrorychus bicolor; assembly: GCA_951812265.1. Lineage (NCBI taxonomy): Eukaryota > Metazoa > Arthropoda > Insecta > Coleoptera > Curculionidae > Taphrorychus > Taphrorychus bicolor. The sequence continues at coordinate 15,350,670 of OX638300.1, forward strand.
ACTATACATGAGTTGGTATAGGAGACTACAAGAACCTGGACACAGTCAGGAATATGTAGACAGAACGAGGAAATCTACTCTAACCCGAATAGGTCCAAGGTCTCGTGGCTACTGGGGAAAAGTCAACAGTGCCTGGGAGAGCTTATAGAAATCCTCACTGGTCACTGCAGACTAAGCAGGCATATGCACCTCCTAGGAATAGTGGACAGTTCACTCTGCACCCACGGTGGAGCAGGGGAAGAGTCGTCATACCACTTTCTGAGACTGTGCGATAGGTGGGCGACTGCGCCACAGGACAATTGAGGAGCTTCCGACTCTGAGATGGGACGGGATACTTTCTTTCGTTAGAGGGACGGGTCGACTCGTGAAGGGAATGAGAGCCCAGCCGGAGTAGGAATCGGTGGATCAGGAGACTGTAAAAAGGGCTTTAAGGCCTGGTCGCAATGCTTTGACCCCCTCAATGTCTACTACTACTACTACTACTGGTCTATCTGGCATCATGAACATCAAACTGATATAATAAAGTTCTTGGTGTGTCTCTGAAGTTCACTCTTCTTTCCCAATTAGCAATTATTTGTTGAGTTAGTGTTCTTCCACTCGCATGTGATAAGTTGTGTGTATTGTCGAAAACGTGTTTTCTCAGAAAAATGGGGTAACAGTAAATGAAGTTCTCCGAATTGTCAAGTTGCAATCGTTCTAGCTTCATTGACATTTTCTGAGATTTGAGCAGATATTTAGGATTCCTTTTCTTTGCACCTAAGCTGGAGTGCAGGGCCAAATATGACAGGAAGATTAATTGACTCCTGAGAAAGCATCTACGACGAAGTTATCATCTTTTGAAATAGACTATTGCAACTTTGAACTGACTGATAAAATCTAAATAGCTCAGTTGACGAGTTGAGGCGTCCAATTTCTCTTTGGCAAAAACTGCGTCAATCTGAGAGACTCTCTATCGCTTGCTTCGGTATACAAGATCAATGGAGCACCTTCTTTGGGTGAGCAATTAACGAATAGACTAAACCAGAATAAAAGCTGAATACTCTTATATGTAGTTACAATTCTTAATACGTCAAATACTGGAAAAACCATTATGACTAATAATAACAACTCCTTAACTTCACTGTTACCGGGAAAGCCATAATGAATTATCTGAACAAGAATACCTCGAAAGCGTTCACGAAAAATTGCAACATTCGACTTCTTTCTGAGGCACAATTTGGTTAATGCTTCGAGACCCATACGCCATATTAACAGCCAGAAAAGTATGACCACAAGCTTGACCCACCAGAGCTTAAACAACAACAGATTGAGGTGAAACTTGCTGAAACTCCTCCCATCATGCTTTGTGTCCTAGAACGCTGGTTTCTTGAGGATGTTGTGTTGCCTTCATAAGATGCATAAAATTTGTTGTTTTAAGTACTCCATTTCTTACATTTCGTGGAGTTTATATAGGAGAAGAGGGACAGAGCTATTTTAACGACATCCAAACTCAACCTCAAAACTGACCATTTCATATAATATACCAATTTCTAATAAGAAAAATATTTTTGAACGATCTGGTACTGTAGTTGACGTAATTTCGATTTCTCAACTGCAAACAACAACGTGGTAAATTTAGTATAAGTATACTTCAAGTTGTTTAGTGAGCTCAATGACTGTTTAGAATGACTTTGCCTCTTTGGATAAAATTTTAAGTCACCATATTCCGAACTAATGGGTTTGTCTTAAGTCCTCCATGGAATCAAATCTGTCATAACTTTCGGAGAGAATATGATACAGTAATTTGGCATCTGACTCGGGTTTGAACAAGTGATCGCAGTTTTTAAGTTGACTTATAAATAGGTTGGAAGTTTTACACGAATCGACAATAATTCAGCTGATTATTGCCGAATATTGTCGACAACCAACTCTTGATTAATTTATCGGAGTCAAGGGAGCCAGATGATAAATTTAATGACAAATGAGCCTTTTTAGTACAAAACCCATTATTAGAAGCAATCTGTTTGATGGCTCTCTTCCAAACCTGCCAGATGGCATCGGAACTTTAAGCAATTTGTGGAATAAGGTAAAGATGTAAGTTTTTCTTTTTGGTGATGGTGCTTATGTTTAAACGGTCTTGCATGACCGGTCTGATTAGGCTTAGAGTAGGCGAAAATGTCTAATTTGGTTAACAGTGGGATTCACAAATTTAAGGAAAGCTCTTGACCTTGTGAATATGTGAATCATGATTTGCTTGTAGCACAGTTGGGGTACTTGTAGAGTTTTATTTCCCCGGTCCCCTGCATTTGGTTTTTATGTTACCTGCAACCTGTTTCTTACAAAAACAATGCATGATAGAATTTATATGTCTTTTCAATTCTCCGCAGCTCATTTCTAAGTGGATGACACGCAACTTCTTGTCTTTGAAGGCCAATAACAATGATTTTAAGCTCAACGACAAAAAGAGTCTAAAGTTGATTCTAGAGCGAATATGTGAGCCAATGTTAAGATGAAATCAATAATCCACTTATCTGAACCAAGACGAACATTTCTTTATTTCTGTTGGTGAGTATCAAATTGACTAGGTAATAAGTAATCCATAAAGACGTCCGCAGTAAAAAGAGCCATACAATACTTTTGTTGACAGAACTTGTTGCTCAATTGAAAGAAATCTGTGATGAAGTACGACAACTGCATGAATATAATAAATGTTCTTAGATATTAACAGCTCCTTGGCCACAATAACTAATTCATCTATGAGTAGCATGAAGAAGAGGTTTTTGAGACCTACTTCAAAATCTTCTGAATTATTAATGATACTATTTTTAGATTCGAAAGATGTGATGTTATAAGAATATGAACATATACAAGCATGGAAGAGCTCACCTCTGGCCGGACTAGCTTTAGGGGCCAAGCAGTCTAAGATGTATTGCATTGTCAAGAACAGTGGACTCAGGACTTAGATAAGTATTAAGCAAATGCAAAAGTGTTTTGGTAATATCGACTAATTGCTCTTCCAATCTGTTAGTTTCTGTTTGGTGGAATGGAGAGGAATATGCGACATCTTAAAATGGAGATGTCACATATTCCTCACTAAAGTAGAGACCCGTCCGGAGGATTAATAAACATGAGTATGATAACCTCGCTTATGAATTAGTTGGTGGGGCGGACTACGGGGTTAGATTATCATTAAAAATGTAATTTTTATGAGAAAACACGTTGACTTCTTGAAAAAATAACAGAGCAAATGTGCTACATGAAGCCAATAACAACGAGGCCGACATCTATTGGCACTAATAGTGCTTTTCGTGAATGTTTGTTTATTTTTTAGTAACTCAAGCGAAATCTAAAAGATAAAGCCGTGACGCCGAGTGCCGACCGCGTTCCCACGAAATTATCTAGACTAAACGAGAACCGGGAACAGTCGCCTTCGTTCTCGAAAGTACGAGAGTGTGTTCAGGCCGGGTATATAAACCACCGACCCGCGCGAGGTGCGATTGAATAGATAGTGCAGTGTAGTAAATAAGCGAAATAAGGGGACAAGCGAACATTGCGAATTGTTAGTGGAGAGTAATTGTGTTTTAATTGATGATAAATTATTGGAACCCGTACAACGTAACAACTCTTGTCAGAAGTGGGACAATTTTCGTAAAATTTGTGTCTGTACGGACAAAGGAGTCGTCGCGGGCGTGGAATTTTGCGTGATAAGGACAGTGCAAGAACTTTGGTGTTTTCTACATGCCATATACTCGATCTACGACAAAAATAATGGACGAACAAACGGAAATTCTTTTAACCATCGACACTGGCGCCGAAGTGTTAATTATTCGACCACTCAAGGAGCAGGACACAAGACATTGGTTACAGAAGAAATATGGACCGAAATGCCGATCTACACACACACGGATCTTGTTTCAACTGCGGCAGAATGGGCCATTTTAAAAGGAACTGTCGCGTTTGACGCGAAAGAAGTCACACTCCGCCACGACGACAATCTAACGGACTGACACATCAGCCGGAAAACTAAGACCAGTCAGTGTGAAGGAGCGAACGCTGACTGTCCCCACGGAAGCCCCCAGGATCAATAGGAATGGACAGCTTGGAAGAAGCCTCACCATCCCTGGCAAGATTAAACACCGTCCAGGCAGATCTCATGGTAACGCAGATGCGTTATCAAGCAGGCCTTGTAAAGGGGAATGTCGACACTACCAACAAGTAGAACAACGAGAAGGACCAAGCATTCTTAGGTGAACCAGGATTGACGTCGACGAATATTCGACCACTGAACAAATGAAGGTCGAACAAACAACCGATAATGCTGTGGAGTTAATATGTCAATGGAAGTTGGAAAATCAAAGACCTGATGGGAAGGACATAGCAAATAAGAGTCCGGAAGTAAAAGCTATGTGGGCTCAATGGGATTCCTTGGCGATTCAGAATGGTTTAATGAAGAGGACTTGGGAAAGCCCCGACGGGAAAAGTTCCACGCTCCAGCTTGTCGTGCCAGAGAGTAGACGGAAAGATGTCTTGTGAAAAATGCACAAAGGAGTGTCCGGAGGCCATTTTGGAGTGAATAAGACCCGGATAGAATTCGTGAAAGGTACTACTTTGTGAATTGTCGAGATGACGTCGAAGAGCCTACTGCTCCATAAAAGGACCCCAAAGAAAGACTAGGGGGCAAATGAAGCAATACAATGTTGGCGCCCCATTTGAAAGAATTGCGATCGACGTGGCAGGTCAGATGGCATGTTCGCGCGTTTTAATCAAACCATGGAATAATACCTCAGCAAAATGGTAGCGGACCATCAGAAAGATTGGGACAAATTTCTGCCTTTTCTAATGATGCCTTACAGAGGTGCAGTGCATAGCATGACAGGATATACCCCTGCCAAGGTTATATTTGGTAAAAAACTTCGTCTTCCGGTAGATTTGGTGTATAGATCATCAGAAGTACCGGTGCAAGATATCCAGAACTAGAAAAGATTAAAGGAAATCCATAAAAACATGAGGACAAAGATTAAAGGAAATCCATAAAAACATGAGGACCTAAAGACGAATTCTGCAGGATTTAAGGAAGGTGACTTGGTGTGGCTGTATAATCCACAGAGGAAGAAAGGAAAGTCTCCCAAGTTGTCTCCAAGTGGGCAGGGTCTATATACATTCATCAAACGGATCAACGACATGGTATACAGGATCCAACGTACCCTTAGAGCAAAGATGAAAGTGGTTCATCTTGAACGGTTAAAGACTTACAGTCGTGGAGATTTCTCTGATCGGGGCGATCAGAACTAAGAGGGGGGCAATGTTACGCCCGACTGTCGGTCGAGAGAGATTCGGCCGAAGCGGCAACGCCGAGAGCTGACCGCGACCCCGGGATCCCATCTAGACTAAACGAGAACCGGGAACAGTCGCCTCCGTTCTCGAAAGTACTAGAGTGTGTTCAGGCCAGGTATATAAACAAGCAAGCCACGCGAGATGGGATCGAATAGATACTGCAGTGTAGTAAATAAGCGAAATAAGCGGACAAGGAACAATGCGAATTGTTAGTAGAGAGCAATTCTATTTTAACCGTGTTGTAATAGTTAAAAGTAAATAAAAGTTGGTAGTTAATTGACGATAAATTATTAGAACCCATATCCCGTGACAATAGGTTAAATACAGGTGATCAATGACCTTCAAAGAACTTAATCTTTGCAATTGGTCATCTTTATACACTGCTAGAATCTTCGATGTGTTTGTAGATGCCCTAGTCACTAGGATACTAACATCGCACCTATGGCATCCAGGAAAACGGAAAACGGTGCCAAAAATGGCTAAGGTTTAAAATTTCTTGGTAACCTAGCATCGCTGCAAAAATCACTGAAACATTTTTTTTTGTATGGTGTTAAATACAAGACTCCATTATCACGACTACCACCACTTTATATAGGCCCTTCAGAAGTAATTCTTTGCAATGCAAGTTTCACAGCTTATTGTCATGGTGGCGGAGTTTTGACAAAGCCTTCACAAATACCTTTTTTGTATTCGTGGGGTTACGGCTCTGTCCTTTGATCACGTGTAGACTCAAAATGATTAAACCGAGACGCTCCTCTGCTTTCCTTGAACGGTCCTCCAATCGTCCTTTCATACACAATATAACGCTAATATTAGTTATTCCAGGAATTTTCCGCAGCATACCAACTTAACTCTATCACGATGCACTCGGACAAGATTATAGGTAAATAAAGCACAAGTATGTTTTGACACTTTTATTGGTTTTTATAGAGTTTTTAAATTTTTATTACAGACGGAGGGCTCAGCGTGGAGAACCATAAAAATATACAGGGCAAGTCCTCCTTTTAACATATAGTCCTCAATCAAAATAGATATCTCTTAGATTAACCTTATAGAATATTTTTTTTATTATCTCCGTAATGACAATAACTATTATTTTTAAAATAACGGTGAATCTCGGCTTAAACCTATTTAGGTATTCGTTTAAAACTATATGTACTTACTTTAGTACTGTCATAATCAACTTGTTGCTCTAAAAATACATATTTTTCCACCGATAAATTTTATTTAGCAAAATGTATTAAATCATCTTGTGGGTGAACCACATTAAAACCAACCTACGTTCCTTCTGAGTAACTGGATATTACTTTGCGTACACGAATCTGTTGCTTATAAAGACACTTTGTTTAATACTGTATCATGTTATGTAACCCTATCGCCTCTAGTATATTTAAACATATATTAAGATAAAATTTGAATGGCACAACATACACTTTTTATGCACACAAAGAGTAGGTACTCGTAGGGCCAGTTTGTCTGATGCTTCAAGTTCAATAAACACGCTTTTTCATAATTTTAAAAGTTACGTATTTATTTGTCAGTTATAGTAGTAAACAGAAAACGGGCCCCAAGTTTTTTTTTTAAATACGGATTCACCGTTTTTGGTAACTACAAAAGAGTAAAGCGTTCAGCAACGAAATTGTTAACCGTTATAATGCGATGAGTAAACTACATAGTATTATATAATAACAGCTATATGAGATGACATAGAAGTAGATTGTTTTTTTTTAACAAGCCAGCATGGAAAGGATGGCCAAAAATATTCTCTTTTTTTGGGTATTATAAATAGGAGAATATGTTGTACATAAATTCTATAAGTGATATGTACCTCAGAGATGGTCCAACAAGCTTAAAGAACATTCTCCTATTTATGTATATTAAATGCACATTACTAACCTTTGCTAAGGAAAAAAAATGACATCATCATTGTCATATATAAAACCAATAAACCTCATAAAATCTAGATCAATTATATGGTAATTAATAGTAATAATGATAGTGAATTATGTACTTAAAGCTACCTCATAAATGTAATATAATAGTAAATTAGACTGAACGAAAGCCAGTTTTCAGTAACAGTAAGAAAATTAGAGAGTAAAAGATGGAGAATCAACTCGTATCAACATTAGTGTAATATACACAACACATTTTACATTCTTATTGTTAAGCAAAAACAGGTTTTTAATATTTACAAGAGCTCACATTCACTTTCGTTCGTCAATTTAAATGGGATAAAACGGTGGTCGTGACTGAAAAGGCGGTTGCACAACTGTATAACCAACACTTTTTTACTCCACATTTAAATTAACCTTGTAATGTAAACTCGTGGAGAATATAGCCTTAAAAGTGACTTAGTGATACACTTATTCCTATAGAAGGATTATATAATTTTCGATTGAGCGAACATATTATAAGTAGTGATTTTGGGTGAGGAAAAAATTGCCACTATCATGTTTAGACATAAAGAACTAGACCGATAGCCTTCCATAAATTGCTGTGTCTTTATAGAAGATAGTTAAATTTAGAACTATTCGTTGCTGATGGTGCTGAAGCTAACAATCGACCACGAATTTAATTTGGGGGTTTGCCGTACTCGTGGGTAATCAATTCTGGATAATTGAAGGTTTGTGTTTTAATAATAATATGTAATTAATCTTATGGAAATTCGTTAGGTATTGTCAGAGCCCTAATTAAATTCTGATAAGATAAATTAGGTAACAAAGAGGTGAATTCAATGACGACTAAAATGACAAAATTACGTGTCGTTCAAATTACTTCACCCTCGTATAAATTTGATTTAGAAAGAGTTGTAGGTTATGTAGCAGTTTTACTGCAAATCAAGTGGTCATTCTTAAACAAAATTTAATAACGGTTTACGTCATGAAACAGGTACCGTTCAAAATATTTCATCATACAGTCAATTAGGTTTAAATATTACTTATTTTTTTTTATATATTTATAAATTTAAATTTTAATAAGTTGCAAAGTGTGACAAACTGCTAGGTATGTGTTCATGGTATGTTCCAGTAGAAGCCATCAGAAAACAGTCCAAAATATGGGCAAGATATCCTGACTAGTTCAACTTGACAAAGAACTTTCAAAATGTTGCAAATGTTGCTTGCAATGCCTTTAAAATTTATGTGGCAATTTGCCTGAAAAGTCCATTATAACTCAATTACCGTAGAGGACTGTAAGTATATGAATCTTGTCTTATTGGTAACAAAATTGATCTAATTTTCTCTAATTTCACTCTATTGCTAATTCACACTAGTGAGCTAATACAATGGATTTTTAAAACTTATTTTCATTATCAGTGGAGACATTATTTGAAATAAAAGCAAAGCTAAAGGTAACTAATTGCACAAAAAAAAAGAAACAAAATTGTAGAAAAACAACAGTCGAATCACCAGTAGCAAATGGTAAGTTGAAAAACCAAACTGATTTCCGTTTTCATTTCAAGATTAATGTTTTACCTAATTTCTCTTTGTTTTACTTTTCTCCGTCGTCGAGCTCTTATTTCCTTCCAAGTGTCTTCTTTATCTACTGAAATTTACTTCATCTTGTCCACATCGAACTTTTAACACCTTTCTTTGTCGCCTTGTTTTTCTCACTCCATTATATTTAAGTTTTTATGTTATTTTGCAATTAACTTAAAGTGATCAAAATTATAGGTACTTAAATTCAAGGTTCAAGCAATTTTCTTGTTTTCTTTATCCAGTTCACGCAAAAGAAGATTATACTTCAGAGTTAAGAATATTGTCATCATTTAGTCTTTTAACTTGTTCTCATCGCCTTGTGTTTCTAGAGAAGCAACTATGACATTTTTCACACTCCTTATCAAAAAAGAAACACACATTTTGCAAATTTCTTCCAATGCAGACTACAGTAATATACCAGGTGTTTATTAGGAAGTGTCATCAAGTTGGTTATGAATTTTAAATAGAAAAAGATGAAGTAATAAAGTAAATTGGCACTTTTGTTATCCCGTACTTTCCTCTTGACATTATTTTATAATCTTCCAGAATTATTTTACAAAACATAAGTACATATGAAGAGTAAGAAAAAAGAAATCGACAAGAAGATAAAAAAATTGGAGCATCCATACTATTTTTGAAACATGTAGATACTATTTGTGAAAAGCTAGAAAAGCAGAAAATTTTTCATATTTTGGTAAATGCAGTAAATGAACTGATGCCAGAGAAGTCAAGTCGGAACATGAACAATGATTACACATGAGCTTCAATGAATCTGAGCCCCATGATGTTTGTCAATTTCCTATTTACTTGGGTATAATGAGGTTGGATGGAACAAATCATATAGAGTCGCTTGGGATTCCAAATAATATTTGGTTATAACTATAGCACTCTAACACTAGTTACGTTGTTATATGATGGTGTATGTAGAGCAAAGAGAAAATTCAGAAAAAGCAGGAGTGATCATCAAGTTCTATAGAATCATAATAGAATCTCTATAAAATGCCAAATATGGTCTTTTGAGCTTATCACCAGAAACGTCTTAGCAGGAGAAGCTTACCAATCTTGAATGTAACAAAAACAAATAACTGAAGTAGCTTACACAAAACATATTTAGTGGGATTTAATCTTGGAAGTTGTTCCAAAGGGCCGTCAAAGAGACCTTAGGACGGTGTAAGGGTAAAAGTCAAAAGATGACTTTATTTTGCTTATATATAAACAGTTATTATGGTTTATAAACCATAACAAGACAAACAACTTTACTTGAAGTGTGAGAGAATAATTCGGGGCATTACACTTTACATAACCGTGATACTTTTTTTCTCACCTTTCTCAAACTCCGGTTAGTTTGAGACAATCATAAGGGAGTTCAAAGAATGTAATTCGTCAGGATGGGACGACATATCCGTTCTCTGCTGAATTACCTAGAAGAGCTCTAAAAGTATGTGTTCGCTTTTGAAACTGACGTTGCAGCACTGTCCCTCAAAAATTGTATCAGGAGTTTCCACATTTAAAGATGATGACATGCAGTCAGCAACTAAAGACCCATTTCACTTGTTCTAATTCTCTCGAAAGTTATTGAGAAAACGATGAGAGAGGTCAAAACAAGAATGATGTAGTTTCTTAAGGGGCATGATTTGTTGCTCGAAAGGCAGTTCACATTGCGATCGGGACAGAACATTAACCACGCAATATTCTCCATCTCCTCAAAAATATTTATTAAAAATGGTACAGCCGCCATTTTCTGCCACATGTTAAAAGCCTTTGAGTGCATGAATCATGACATTCTCACAGCGAAACCAGAAGTTTGTGGATTTAGGAAAATGTTTGGGGACTAATTTCCGTCCTGCTGATCTCGTAGGACACAGCGTTGTGTTTGGGCAAGGTGAGTCGTAGAGAGGTACAGACTTCAACATTAATTGGTGAGGGTTCTTGGGTATTCGGTCTGTTCTTAAACAGTGACTTGACTTTGCTTAAAATATCTGGCAATGTTACGTTTGCCATATATCTTAAGCTTTTGCTTGTCATGCTTTGCTGACGACGGCCCGTAGTTTAAATGCCAGAAAGATTAACGCGATGTGTGTTAGCTGTAAAATGGAGGCAATTCCTTCTACTTGATTTTTAAGATCTATATATCGATGACAAGCTGAAATTCACACTTATCCGAGATTAAACGCTCCATGGTGCATACTAGCAGGAAAATCAGTCCTGTGTACTGTCTTGAGTAGTGTACTTGAATTACAGCCCGCTCTGAGACTGTTCAGGGGTATGTTAAATCCATCAGGTAAAAATTAAATTCCTGTCCTACAAATATTTCGTCGTAAGTTACACTTGGCATTACTCAACTTATGAGCGATACCTCTAAAATGGTCATAGCAGTGATCGTGGTCCAACCCTCTTTCACCATCCTTCAATACATATTTAGAGCTAGGCGTAAACAACCCAAGGCTTTTAGTGGTTCAAAAAGACTAAGATGATTTGATTTCTTTTTTGCATGTCTTTTGATCTCTTTAATTAAACCTTGCATAGGGACTTAAATTAGCTGGCCCTTATTTTCCCTTATAATCATTCGCATTCGCACTAAAATTTTCTTCTTTTTGAAATGTGTTGCCTTAAAAAGGTCTAAGTACTACTAAAGCCATTAATAAATGGAACAAGAAGAAAGTAAAAACAGTTCCTGCTACAAGTAGTTTCTTTCATAACCATTAACAAAGACATACTGTAATAGACTCTTTTCATAGATTTTGAGGAGCCGTAACGCAGCAGAAAGCCTATGTTATCAGCAAACATTGGAAAAGTTTGGCAGTGAGTGTACTTGACCTTAACTGTGGTTTATAATTTGCAATGGACCATCAGAAAACTAAAAAAAAAAAATAGTTATTATTCATATCAATCGTCCACTAAAGTAGTGGACGTAGAAAAGAAGAAGAAAAGTAAGTAGAAACCAAAAGGTGAGCATTGATAAGGATCAAAAATCATCAAGAGCATGAACACATGACAATATTAACCCAAAAATAAATAAATTGCAAAATAAAATTAATACTGATGATGCATTTGTAATGAATGACAAAACCAGAATTCTAGTAAAATACTTTCCTAGTCGACTGTACTTCACATATATTGTAATTTTAGCTCAAAAAAGTGACAATAGTGGCATTTTTCTCCCCATCAAATAGCCTTTTAAGCCTTCTTACATTGCAACGAATAATAGTAATTCTGAAGAAAATAATAATCTCAACACACAACCAAAAAATTTGATTCACAGCCTTACACCAAACGTGGCAAGTCAGCCCATAACGATTAAAAGAAAAACGGCTGACTTTGACTTTACAAAAAAGTAGGGCTGCGACAACAGATTGTACTATAGGAAAATTCATTGTCACAGTTCGTATTATCGTTTTCTTTTTTTCAATGTGGTTTCCGTACTTTGAGTTTTCAGTGGACAGTCGGCTCCTTCTAAGTGACGCAGGTCAGCTGTTCAATTTAACGTGCTCCCCTTACTGCAAAAGGAGATAAAACCAGAAAATGAAGAACTGAAATGATCAAATAATGACTGTCCACTGACACAAACTGCACATCTGGGATAGCTAATTTGGAATGAATGTCTTATGTTGCCTAAACACAAAAGCTGATATTACAGACGTTTTGGTGTTAATTTCTCAGTTTCTTTTTCCATAGGTACATTCTTTCGAACTCATACAACGATAACTTGTTGCCCAGGAATGTTTTTTGATTATTCCGTATATAGAAACAAAATTTCGGTTCGTATCTAGACGGCCGAAATTTCAATGGAGACGAGCTTTTTCGTTGATTTGCTGCAACATTTTAGTGAGATCATAAACAGCGTTGAGTAAAAGAACATCTCCATTGCGGCAAGTTAAAAACTGCAAATTGCTGTTTCACTAGTCAGATTGGAAAACTAGAGATCATCAAAAATTTTATTTCCACTTCTCGGGTTTAATCAACGAGAAGCGAAAATGAAACTTTTATAGATTTTTACTCTAACACTACTCTATATTTCCAGGTTTGTGATCTAGATAATAACAGTTCTTGCGTTATTCTCTTTAGAGAAGTTGTTTCGTAGGAATTTTAGCTTTTTTTTTACCGAAAACAACATTTGGAACGCAACTAAATATGCATTAATAGCGTCCCACTGAGATTTACAAAATTTAAAATACACTCTACCACCCGCAACCATAATCTGTCTCAATACCTTGATCCCTTTAAAAACAGATTTCCTATCGCCTTAAAGCTCATTTCGAGAAAAACAAAAATTCATGAGCACTGCTAGCAGAAACCAGCAAAACGTTTCTGCGCTATAGACAACCCCCTAAAGAACAACACTCACGACCGTTAATAAGATAACGAACGCACTAGAGATTTTTTTATATACTTAAGTCTCGGCTCGTTCCGGCTGCGTCCGTAAATCGATCGTTATGGTTCGAGTCTAGTCGAACATGTCCGAAAACTCGCGATCCGGTCACGTGCTGCAGCAGGTCATCCACGTGGATCCGCAGCCGCAGTATTGGCAAGGGGGCGCGGCTATCGTAATCGGGGCGTACAAGTAGCCGTTGGCAATGACCAGTGGCGGGGCCGTTGTGGTGGGCGCAGCCTGCGCCGCCATCATGCGCTGTTGCTGTTGCTGCTGCTGTTGTTGGGTTTGGTCTTGGTAGAGTACCTGGAACAAAAAGTGTGAAATACAGATTTTATGAAAAAAAAAAGCGTAATTAACAATTTTTTCTGTTTAGCAATTATTATCGGTAGAAAAACATGTATCGAAACTATTCAAAAGTGATCTCTGTCGGAAAGACGCTTCATTTCAATTGCAGCATATTTCCATCTGCTTTTCGATGCTACTTAACTTCTTTATCTAAATTGTTCAAAATTTTGGTTGCTTAAAAGAAGAGCTTCAGAAGTGATCTTCTGAAACTACAAAGACCATTTTCTTTGTACTTCAGATAAGTTTGTTCTAATCTCTGAGTAAGTTTGTAGCTCTTTATTCTAGTATGTCTCACAAAAAATGGTGAAATCGTACAAATGGATTGTTCAACAAGGTTCTGCTGGATTGATAAAACAACCTACCGCCTAAAGACAGTGGTCGCCGAACTGAAATGAATACTTACTAATTCTTTCGTTATTCATTTATTTTCACAATCTGGGACCATTTTTATTGTATTACCTATCTCATTTTAGTGAGCAAGCAGAGGAGAAGAATATTTTATTTGTGGTTCTGATAAGTTTTCATTATATAGGACAAAACTGACATATTGGACGTTTATTCTACATCCTAGTTCGAACAATCTATTGTTAGTCCTGCCAGCATTGAGGCCAAATATTGAAATATGATAAATCTTAAAGCCAGACTTGTACAGTTTTTCTCTGAGGATTTCTTGAATGTGTGTGGATACCCATGTGTGTGGTAACCTGCTCTATTCCTTGCGGTCGGCAATAAAATCTTCTAGGAAGCTTCAAGTGAAATAATAAAATGTGTATTGGCACCTTAACTGCATCTTTATTCGTTGCGGTCGGCAATCACAACTTCTAGGAAGCTTCATGGTTTTCACATTGTTTTGAAATGAACTGAAGGATTTCCTGAGCGTGAGTGTAGCGGGGTGAATTTAGGCGAGATCATAAAATATGATAAACTGTGAAGGCAGGCCACTATAATTTTCCTCTAAGAATTTCTTGAATGTGTGTGAATACCTTAATAAACGGTATCCTCCTCCATTCCTTGTGCTCGGCAATCACAACTTCTAGGATGTTTCATGGTTTTGAAATCAACCGAAGGATTTCCTGAACGTGTTTCCGGGCGTATCCGGGTGTATAACATATGATAATTTGTGAAACTAGACTTGTAGAGTTTTCTTTGAGGAATTCTGGAATGTCTGTACCTTAACGAACAGTACCTTCCTCTATTCGTGGCGGTTGCAGTTACATCTTTTACAAAGTTTCAATTTTTTGCCATTGTTTTGAAATGAACTGAAAGATTTCCTGAGCGTGTGTGTGGTTTCCTGAGCGTGTGTGGGATGTAATCAGGCCAAATAATAAAATATGATAAATTGTAAAACCAGGCTTGTAGAATTTTCGTCTGAGGATTTCTTGAATGTGTGTGGACACCTTAACAGCCGGTATCTTTCTCCATTCCTTACAGTCGGCAATCACAACTTCTAGGATGTTGAAGAATTGGAAACTGAAGGATTTCCTGAGCGTGTGTGTAGCAGAGTGTATTCAGGTGAAATAATAAAATATGATAAATTGTGAAGACAGGCCACTATAATTTTCCTCTAAGAATTTCTTGAATGTGTGTGAATACCTTAATAAACGGTATCCTCCTCCATTCCTTGTGCTCGGCAATCACAACTTCTAGGATGTTTCATGGTTTTGAAATCAACCGAAGGATTTCCTGAACGTGTGAGTACCCGGGTGTATAACATATGATAATTCGTGAAACTAGACTTGTAGAGTTTTCTTTGAGGAATTCTGGAATGTCTGTACCTTAACGAACAGTACCTTCCTCTATTCGTGGCGGTTGCAGTTACATCTTTTACAAAGTTTCAATTTTTTGCCATTGTTTTGAAATGAACTGAAAGATTTCCTGAGCGTGTGTGGGGTGTAATCAGGCCAAATAATAAAATATGATAAATTGTAAAACCAGGCTTGTAGAATTTTCGTCTGAGGATTTCTTGAATGTGTGTGGACACCTTAACAGCCGGTATCTTTCTCCATTCCTTACAGTCGGCAATCACAACTTCTAGGATGTTGAAGGATTGGAAACTGAAGGATTTCCTGAGCGTGTGTGTAGCAGAGTGTATTCAGGTGAAATAAAAAAATATGATAAATTGTGAAGACAGGCCAGTATAATTTTGCTCTCATGATTTCTTGAATGAGTGTGGATATCTTAATAAACCGTATCCTCCTCCATTCCTTGCGCTCGTTTATCACAACTTCTAGGATGTTTCATGGTTTTGAATTGTCTTGAAATGAACTGAAGGATTTCCTGACCGTGTGAGTAGCCGAGTGTATAAAATATGTTAATTCGTTCGCTGCTTGTAAAGTTTTCCTTTGAGGAATTCTGGACGGTGTGTGGGTACCTTAACAAACAGTATCTTCCTCTATTCGTGGCGGTTGCAGTCACATCTTCTACAAAGTTTCAATTTTTTGACATTGTTTTGAAATGAATTGAAGGATTTCCTGAGCGTGTGAGTAGCCGGGTGTATGAAATATGATAATTCGTGAAGCTAGACTTGTAGAGTTTTACTTTGAGGAATTCTGGAATGTGTGTGTTTACTTTAATAAATAGTATCTTCCTCTATTCGTTGCGGTTGGCGGTTACATCTTCTAGGAAGTTTCAATTTTTTTACATTGTTGTGAAATGAACTGAAGGATTTCCTGAGCGTGTGTGTAGCGGGGTCTAATCAGGCCAAATAATAAAATATGATAAATTGTAAAGCCAGGCCTGAGAATTTTCTTCTGAGGATTTTTTTGAATGTGTGTGGACACCTTAACAACCGATATCTTTCTCCATTACCTGCGGTCGGCAATCAACTTCTAGGAAGCCTCATTGTTTTGACATTGTTTTAAAATTAACTGAAAGATTTCGAGAGCGTGTGTAGCAGAGTGTATTCAGGCGAAATAATAAAATATGATAGATTGTAAAGCCAGACCTGTAGAGCTTTCTTCTGAGGATTTCTTGAATGTGAATAGACACCTTAACAACCGGTATCTTTGTCCATTCCTTGCGATGGGCTATCACAACTTCAAGGAAGCTTCATGGTTTTGACATTGTTTTGAAATCAACTCAAGGATTTTCTGAGCGGGTGTGTAGCGGGGTGTAATCAGGCAAAATAATAAAATATGATAAATTATGAAAACAGTGTGTATGTGTGTGTACCTTAACAAACGCTACTTTTCTCTATTCCTTCTTCTTCTTCCTTAGGTGCCTTGTCCTCTTCGGACGTTGACAATCATCAGCGCTATCTCAACCTTGCCTATAGCTAGGCGGAACAATGTGGTAGTGCTCACTCCATACCATTACCTTAAGTTTTTTAGCCAGGATATCCCTCTTCTACCCGGGCCTCTTCGTCCTTCGATCTTGCCTTCTATAATAAGCTTTAAAAGTGGATATTTGTCATTCCTTAAGATGTTACCGAAATACTCCAGTTTACGCTATTTTAGTGTGAACAGAACTTCCAGTTGCTTGTCGAGCCGTTGAAGTACCTCGGTGTTGCGCACTCTTGCTACCCAGGAGATTCTCAATAGCCTTCTGTAAGTCCACATTTCAAAAGCTTCCAATTTTTTACACATTGCATCTGTCAATGTCCAAGCTTCCATTCCATAAAACAGTATGTTGAACACGTAACAGCGCAGTATTCGGATGAGCAGAGGCAAGCTTAAATTCGTGCTGCAAAGTACATTACGCATCCTCAGGAACGAAGCACGGGCCTGTTCTATTCCTTGTGGTCGACAATCACAACTTCTAGGAAGCTTCATGTTTTTGACATTGTTTTGAAATCAACTGAAGGCCTTCCTGAGCGTCTGTGTAGCGAACAGCAAAATTCGGGAAGCTAGACTTGTAGAGTCTTCCTTTGAGGAATTCTGGAATGTGTGTGCGTACTTTAACGAGCAGTATCTTCCTCTATTCATTGCGGTTGGCGGTTACATCTTCTAGGAAGTTTCAATTTTTTGACATTGTTTTGAAATGAACTGAAGGATTTCCTGAGCATGTGTGTAGCGGTGTGTAATCAGGCCAAATAATAAAATATGATAAATTGGAAAGCCAGACCAGAAGAATTTTCTTCTCAGGATTTCTTGAATGTGTGTGAGTACCTCAACAAACCGTTACTTTCTCTTCTAGCAAGTTTCAAGGTTTTGATATTGTGGACATTTAGTTACATTATTGGCAGAACAGGGTTGTAGTTGTTTGAGGGTGAGTACTCATCACATAATTATTGATCCTCTCGTTATATTAATAAATGAACTACCAATGTTGAAACCTACTGCTAGATTTACTCCCTTTACTGAGGATACCAAATTCTCGGATGGTTGTTGGATCTGTGAGAAAGGATTTTGAGGCGTCAAATAAACTGCGGGAGAGGGCTGAATAATGGTATTCCTTTATAATATTTCGTCGTTTTTTCCATGAAGCAGACTGGCCCCATAAAGGCCCAAATCCCAAAATGTAAGCTCTTGAGTATTTGCCAAAAGCTTAGACAGGTATGGTGCGAGCAAGTCACTTCGGTGGTTGAAGAGGCAGCTTGTTTATGGTGCGAACTCTGGCGGACTGTTTATCTTCGTAGACACTGAAAAAGGCACCTGCAGTACCTATAGCATCTTGCAGCAGGTTCCATATGCGGTGCTTGCTTGGGGGCAATTTTTCCATGTCTAAGAGTTGTCGCTGTATCTTCATAGAAACAGGGAATTGACTGTGACGAGGCTGCCATTGGATGCTTTTAGAGAACTGATTGGTTCATGGGGCTCTTTGTAAGATGAATAATTTTTTTGAAAACGAATTTGATTTTAAGTTTTGTGATTACAATCTTGAACGTTTTTACCATGGTATGTCTACATGTGTGCCATTCTCAGAACTTTGGTTCATTTCATCAAAGTCGATCAATTGACAATACCATGAACCTGACAGATTTTGTCATCAGCTAGGTAGTTATTGGTTTTCTTCTTGATTTCCTTTCTACTTTTGTTCAATTTCGAACTGTATTTATTTTCCTTCTGATGGCTTATTACTTTCCATTTCAAGTTTTTACCTGTAAGTTCTTGAGATTTCGAGCCTTAACCTGTACCTGCGGCAAAAAACTGATCTTCTACCCTATTTAGATTACTATCGTGATAGCCTTATTACCATTCTTTACTTACAGTACTGGGAAAATTCTGAGATGTACTTTTCTCCTTCTTTTTAGAAAACTGAACTTTAGAAAACAGTCTTTCTTGTATTCAGTCATACTGGATGTCAAAACAAGAGTTTCTCCTTAGGGAAACATCACATTTCGACCTGAAGAAAAACTGTTGTTTTGACACTTTATCATTATCGATATAGTAGCCTTGATAAACCAACAATCAAATGTTGGTCTGTTCTCAAAAAGCGATAAGAGGTCTTATTTGGGCAGCACCTGAGATTTCCTTAGTCAGTACTTATAATACTCCTTTTACAAACCGAGATATTATTTTAAATTAAACGTGATTTCACTTGTAGATCAATAAGTAGGTACGTATATGATGCAAAAAGAGGCAGGATGTAAACATTCTTATCTTAGTCTTAAAATGTGTATAGTTTAGTGAAAAGTATCTCGATTAAGTAAATATCCGATTTATGACTGTCCGATTTATGAAATAATTTTTAAATGTCCACTTCAGCACAAAATTATCATAAATAGATATATTTCTGCCAAACCGCTTGGAAGATAAATGGAAAGCAATTTAAAGCAACCTATTATATAGATAGACGATTCTCGATTTATGCAAATTAAATTATCGCTTTCAGATAATAATTAGCAAACTTATTACAGTTTTTGTGTTTATAATACACATTTATACAATTTTGAGTTATAGGTGTTGTTGTGCAAGACAGGCAGCAGAAAAAGTGATTGCTATGAAAAAATTATAGACAACCTAATAAGTACCATTTTAACGTTTTAAATATAAATCGCAAAAGATAAATGATAAAAAAACCTAAATTAGATGTTTTCGAAAACCAAAGTAGTATATTTCAAGGTTAGATAGTAAAGGTTTTTTAATTATTTAGTAAAAAATAAATAGGTAGTTAGCTACCTGCTATCTACTGCTGACATTAGCATAATCTAAAATTTCACAAATCCATAACAATTATTCTATTTTGAAGCACAAAAATTATCTGTTTGTTCAAATTAAAATCAATAAACGTAGCTTGAAAACGACAAAATATATTTGCCTTTATCATTGGTAGAAAAAGGTAAATCTTAGGTATTATGCGAAATGAAAAAAAACATTGGATACAAGTGTATTTACTCTCTTGAATGGCACTTTCCAGAAAACCCAAACCATTTGAATATTAAATCGTGAACAACACTTATTGGCTATGTTTACCTAAATTAAATTAAAAGGTAGGCAAATATTGAAGAACTTCGAATTTTGTTTATAAAATATGGTTTATTTAAATTTTTGAAGCATGTTTGTCACACATGTACACTTCTATTTTTTTACTTAGAGACAATTGAGAATTGGTTATATAAAGAACCCCTTGGTAATTTAATGAAGCTTACCTGCCAAGCTAGACTCTTGATAAGCTGCAAAGTTTGCCTGCGCTCGTGTCCCATGAGGCACACTGTGCTCTGAGCCACCACGTCATGGAGGAGCAATAGGAAACGGTGTCTGGAGGTACCTTCCTCCGTCCCACATCCGAAGTGGTTCCACAAGTACGTCTCCAGCTTCGAACGTTGCTGCACCACGTCGGGGAAATCGATAAAGAAGCGTGAGCACATGTACCTGAAAGGAAATTTAAAAAATTATTTTGATGGAGCAATATCAGAAAATATACGTCCCCTTGCATCACAAACAATAAGAAATAAAGTAAATTTAATTTGAATTTGTTAGCTGTGTAATAAAGGGTCCCGAACGAGTTAGTTAGCAGCGGTCTGAGCACAATAAAAAGGACGATGTCTCCGCATGACGCAATTTGCTAAATTGGATCAAACAATCTCCTTGGAATGTAATACTTTCTCACTTTACTTTCGAGGTCGTCCATTGCTTGCCTAGACTTTTAATACGTCAAGTGTTTAATTGCGATATTTCTTCACTATTTTATTCTAATGCATCACCAATGGCAACGAAGACGCGCTATCAAGAACCCAGCGTGGGAGTGATCTTACTTCTTCTCTCTGAGGTTGCGTAATCAGGTCAACAGCACCGGTTTAGGTGCTGAAAATAGCAAAAAAATGCACCGTCGCCGTCGTCGTCGTCCTCATCGATTGGTAAACTATTATCGCACCGTTGGATTGCATATCATTGACCCAGAACTGATGACAATTGAGTTTTTGCAAGCCGACCTAGGGGGCGAGGGGAACAGCCTTTCGCCGTCTTAAAGGTTAGGCGTCGCGAAAGGAACGCCATTTTTAAAAGGTCAAGGGCGATGGGTAACTGGCCACGATGGGTTCGACTAGCTGAACTCAAGTATTTCATGCTGCGAATGCTTAGAAGCAGGGAAGATAAATAATTCTTGTGTAAACTGTCTGGCATCGTGGCGAAGCACTTTATTTACATGGAATATATTAATGGTTTCGAGTTACATAATATTTGGCAAACGAGGTAACATAAGTGTGGTTTCCCCTCATCATAAATAAGGATTTTCGGATCAATACATCCTTTATGGAGGACAGAAGTCCTATCTACAAGTATCGCTTCTTTCAAACTACGAATTACTACTAGTAACCATCTGCATTTAGTGTTTTCACTGTTTTGTTTTGAAGTGCTAGGCTATTTATTTGCTGGCACATGAGACACACTATTTTACTTCCAACACGATGATATTTGATGTAGGTAAAAGTATTGTAACTCGATCAGATTTTCAGCTAGTTCCGGTAGTCTAGTTCCAGCTAACAAACTACATTTTAATTAGCAAGCATTGCCAAGCAGGTAGCAAAATTCTCCTTTTCGAAGCTTGTTGTCAAGGAAGGCAAATTATCAGATTCGAAACAGTAAGGAACAATAGTATATTATTCAACAAGCAAATAACCATGGGGGCGGCCATAATAGTTTGAGCTTTGTACCCTTTTCAGTTCAAAGGGTATGAGACATCCTAGTAGGACCAAAAGACTGATCAAACGTTGGCTAATGGTTAAACAACCTGTTAGCTTTTACTGTAAGATAGTAAAAGTAAGCTTTTACTGTCTTGAAGATAGAAATTCATAGTCATGCAGTTTGGTAGTTTTACAAAATATTTGACTTCACTATTTAATATTTGATAATTAAATCTTGACTTGACTTGGCTGATCTCCAGTTAAGCTTGATGTTAATATTTATCAGACTACTTGATACTTGACGGTACTGTAACAAGACATAACTATTTTCCACTGGTGTGATCATTGTACCACTTGGGAATAAATTTGAGAAGGAGAGAGCGATGAATATTTATAAAATAATTGAAGAACAAAGAATTTTTAACTTTTTTGAGCTCCAGCAAGCAATAGAAACAAACAATAAACCCAAATTTTATATCTCGTATTCAAAGCACTTACAGTATTTTCAGAACAATGGTACCAACCCAAACAGATTGTAAGTCGTTATGCTGAATTGTAGTGTGATTGGATACCAAGGTGTGTTCAATATATCTTAGCTGGGCACCACGTTTGCGTTGAGCGACATCTTTTTAAAACCACAATGACATGTAGGTTTAAATAAAGGGTAGTAGCCGGAATTTGTGCTCAACTCGCAAATGAATCTCCCTGCGATTGAACCGCAGTATTGAATGATCTGGACACAGGTGTACGTACAAGTATAAAAATTCCATGTTAGAACTAAGGTGGAGTATGTATTGGTTAGACTGGACGATACCTCAAAATACGTTTACTTGAACATAACCTAATGATGAAACCCTACATTTAATTTACAAAAGAAAAATAACAGCTTTAGGCAAATCCCTTGAACCGTGCCACAATTACTTAGGATCTAGGCACTTCATAATTCAACTTCATTGTGACTTCCAGTCTCTCAGTTATGTTTATGTTTTTTTTTGCCACTTCTGTGGTCTCTACTATTGAACGATCTTCTGGCCATTTTGGAATTATGGGTAGTCGAGGTCCAAGCATACGCGGACGACATCGTTATCCTCATAAGAAACCACCCATACCAACAAATCTCCAGCACTTTGCAAGAGGTGCTGGATATTGTATACAGCCGGTGTTCAAAGGAAAACCTAGCAATAAACCCTAGGAAAACGGTGATTGTGCCATTAACCCAAAGGAATAGGCTGGTCTTCTTGAAAACGCCATCTTGGGGAGGGCAAAAGCCCAAACTTTCCTCAGACTAAATAAGAGACAAATCAGAGTGGCCACTGCACTGTACACAGGGCATAGCTACCTAAGATCTCGCATGCACGGACTCTTTCTGTCCGAAGAGACGGAGTGTCGGCTGTGCTTGGAGGACGACGAGACATTTGAGCACCTCCTATGTTATTGCCAGATCGAGATACTACGTTCGGAAACACGATCATTGAACCTCAAGATATAAAAGCAGTGTCGCCCGAGAGACTCATCAGATTCGTTGATGATCTGGGCATAACTAGGGGAGCTAGCAGGCCAATCCTTGCTGGTAACACTTCGAATTGGCCACAATCTACCGCAGGTCGCGGTAGAGGACTGTATAAGTCCACTCACATTGAATACAATACAATACAATACAGTTATGTTTTTAAAGATCATGACTGACAAAAGTGAAGAGCTTAGCTCGACTTCCACTATATTATCTATGATATAAATCAAAAAATTAAAGATATTGTTTCCTTAATGAAGAACATACGACCTTTGGTGTCTTCAATGGACTAATATCCCCACTAATCATTGCAGATGTCTTTTTGCAAAATTCAGCATTGGTTATAAAGTGACTGTTTCTGAAAAGAGTTTAGTGGAATGAGTGTGCCCAACTCATTTTGCACACTCACCATTTTGGCTGCTTTTGGTTTGACACGACTGAAAGGGACTTTAAAGTGGAAAATACGAATTGGCGCCAATCAGAACGGCGTAACCAAGGTCTGGTTTAGAAGTCAGGACTAATTTCGGTCTAATAAGGGACCAATTGTATTTTGTTGAAAAAGAACGTTTCAGGTTGATTGTGATAGGTACAATATTCAACCGTTCGTCAATGTTTGCTTTACAGAAGGTGAAACTTTTCTTGACTTCTTTGTAAATAAGACATATTAATAAACCCAACACCTAACAATTCAACAACTAACAATTGAAAACCAAACTAAAACATTTTATACAGAACCAACAATAGACATCATTATATGACTGACAACATGTTATCTTTGGATCCCTTGTCGAAAGACGCTGCAACACTAAATGAACATTCTTGGATTTGCTCTGTCTTAACTTTTAAGCATGATTTTTGTTTTTCTTTGAAATACTACTTGTATTCACTAATAAGTGAATGTATAGTAAGACTACTCGCTTACGCAGTTAACCAGCACTATTCCAGCATAAGAGCGGTCGCCAGAGGGGTTTCCAATTACTAGAGTTTCTTTCAATTGCATTCAGTGTTGAATGTAGTTTCATCCATTGCAGTTCCCAATACAATATGAGTACATTGGATTTTCACCAACGTAAATAGTGCACGACAGTAGATTTCTACTCTTATCTTATGAGCTATGTGTTCTCATACTAAATTGGTTTTGCAGCAATTCTTAATGAATTTTTGACTCAGAATACAATTCATAGGTACCAAGCTTAGTTTCTCCTGAATCCAAGATCGACCGACTATGGAAAGGATGGCTGAAATCAGATAATTGCTAGAACTGTTCAAGAGTCAGAAAGATGAGTAGTAGAGCAAGAAGAACGAAGGCGACAAAATAACGAAGTAGGATCAGGTTACACTACTGCTTGCTTTAGAAATAAACAAGATCGAGCTCATTAGTATGTAGACACTAAATTAGACGAAGCAAAAGATCAAGTAAAAGTAACCAAAGAAGTGAAAGGATTTAAAGAACTAATTCAAATGGCGAAGATTTAGCAACGTCTGCAAATGTGTGAGTGAAACTTGTCGCAGTGGACGAGTTTCGACTCTGGAAAGATTTAGTTTCGAGTTTAGAATAAATGTCCAGATTTCCAGAGACAAAGCGACTTTCTAGACGCTTGGCGTGAAAAAGCTGCAGACAGCATGTCCACATGGTAGGCGTATGAAAAACTGGCGAAAAATAGCGTTACAACTGAGGTTTGACAATGCTGGACACGGTTAGTAAATCCAAAAACTCCTTCTGATTTTCCAAAGCAGCTGACAGTTCAGCAATTTGTTGAAGGAATTAAAGACAAAAAGATGGCTGCTAAGGTAAATAGTGGCCACAGAGATACGATGGTGGACATCCAGGTAAAGCTCAAACAAGACGCTGGACGAGGTGAGGCAGATCGCGTCGTGTTGTGATCAAACAAGGAGAAGAACATCAAATGACAACAATACAAGAAACATCGAACTGACAGAGACCAAGTTTCTGCTTTAACTGGAGCAGAAAGCAAACGACGGGAAAAAAGTCTGAAGAGTCTGGTAGAGGCCACGACGACAATATCGAAGACTTAACAGAAACCAGGAAAACTGAAATCGGTCTGTGCGGAGAAATGAACCCTGGCTTAGCCTTTTCGTAGTCTCCAGCATAATCTTCCGCGCCAAGATTGGTGAGGCAAGTTTGACCCTAAAAACTGTTGTTAACAGCGTGTAAGTAACCTTTCGACTGGAAATATCGCCTTGAGAACTGTTGAAGTAGGTTTCGACCATATCAGTTGCAAAAATTGACTTGATTTGCCAACAAAATTCTGCCAACTTCCTGTATTTTGATTAGAAGGTCTTGACTACGATATTGATAAAAAGAGATATCAGGTGCGACTATTTAAGTGATTATAGAGTACGTGAATCAATTTTTTATGATGATAATGTCACTTAAAAACAAAAAAACATTTTCAAAAATGGAGCAATGGGATGATCTTTGAGTGATTTGATAGTAATCAAATATCAAAATGACGAGACGGTTTTTCTTTCAACCTGGATGGTTGAAGTGTGCTTCATATAGATGGAAATTTAATGAAATGTCAAAACACTTACTCAGTCGAAAGTTGAAGTATTTTGATTTCAAATTATCTATCTTTTCCATGTGTAGAAGGTATTTACCAAAGCATCCTTTCCTTGGTTTTAAATTACTACTTTATTAATACGTAGATAGTTATTAAAAATGACCTATGCAAAACTCTCAAAAGCAAGTGAAACTTAAAATATAGATGCAAGAACGCAATAAAGATTGATACCACCAGAAATTACTTCCACGTTCGAATTGAATTACCGCATTCGCCCTAATTGAATAAATTGAGTTTCGCGATGGTACAATCGTATTTCAACGTGCATTAGAAAACGAGAATGTTACACTGACATATAAAAGCGGAATTTCACCAAGATTTTGATTGAAGAAGATGTAATGGAACAGGGCTGGTTTAAAATTACCAAAAAAAATTGGGAAAAGAGGAGTGTGAAAAAAATGCTGAGAAATATTGTCTGTACTGTCAAGCATTTGCAAAGTTTTCATTCAGGAGTCACTTTTAATTCCTTTTTCCAAAGAATGGTCTTGTTTGCTGGGTAGACAACGTTAAAGGCTGAGTGCTTGGCATCCTGTTATAAGCAAATCTGGGTCACATGTTTCATTTTCTATTCTTTCTTGTATCTATCCCACAATATTGCTAATAACAGTTTTCCTTTTTCTTTCCGTCTCAAATTTCTTCTTTCTCTTGGAGCTACTTAACTCAACCATCTGTTTTGGCTATTTAATTCTGTCCAGCCTTGTAGTTACTGACTTCAATTAGACTACCACTGGAGTTTTTGAATCTTACTAGCACCATTAAATGGATGGGATGTTGCGAGTTGAGTTGGTAGTTTAACTTTTGGCGATCTATTTCAACATAATCTGCGACGTGAGTGCTACGGCCTAGATATCTCTAGCGTTAAGGTTAAATAGAAGATTCTATTGTGACATTGAAGTTTGGACTTGCTTGTTCCTCGAAGTGTTTAAGGTTCTCATCTCATCAGGTCTGTGAATCCTGTCCATTATACTGTGGCATTGAATTAATTTGAACTTGCTTATTCCTCCAAGTTTTTGAGGTCTCCATAGCATATGGAAGGCGTATAGTCAACTTCAAAACGGCTATTCCAGAACTTTACTTGAATCACTTCACGGCTTTAAAATGTGTAACCACCAAGTACAATAAATTAAGACGAGACTCACTTTTCCAACAAACAAATCAATCAAATGGAACCCTTCTCCAAACATCTTCAAGATAAAACTAGTCCAAGAGCGGGTGTAGAGCTCCAAGTCATTAGCACCACAAATGGTGCTAATGAGGTGTGCAGGCTGCCATTACCTCCAATAATTAATCATCGTCTTGAGCTATTTATGACCGACCATCCTTAGAGTTACCGAGTTCAATTAGCTGTTGACTACTACTGGAGTTGTTGATGCTGCGCCTTACGGATCGCTGCTTACACCTTCGGCGATCATTCTTATCAACAGAAATATTCCACATATCTGCAATATCTCAGATCTCTTTAGCGTTTAGTGTACTCTCTTGCTGCTGCAATTTATAGTGCAATGTTTGTGGCTGAACTAAAAAATAATATTGAGACAGTATTTTGGACTTCTCTGGCTCTCTCTCTGAATGTTTAAGGTTTCCATCTCATTCGCGGTAAGCCCTAAGGAAATGACATGAAAACTAAAAGTTGAAAGACCACCTCAGCCGAGGTTTACCTGAGCCAATCCAAGATCTTAAGATGTTGTTTTAGGTAAAGTTTTAGTAGAATCATCTATTATTGTTGTTTACTTCATTTACAGTGAACCATACAACTTGAAGACTGATTTTTTTTCACTCACCTTTCCAGGGATCTGATGTAATCCGGGTGTGCCGGTCGGTAGTTCTTGACCAACAGCGTGCAATACTTCAACAGTCCCCCACCTCGTATCTCTTCCGGCCGCGTGGTCGAAATCAGTCGCTTTTGTAGGTGGCGCAAAGCCTCCCGGAAGTCCCCGTAGACCGACTCCCCCACCACGGTGGGGTAGAAATTCTCGCTTATCGGGGGCGGTCGGGTGCCGCCGTCACCCTCGTCACCGGCACCAGCCGCGCACCTGTAGAACAACAACAACGAGTCCAACACGATCTGGAACGAGTCGACACTGAACTCGAACTGGCGGCGCATGCGATCGACGAATTTCAGCTCGACACCCCTGCCCCTCTGACAGCCCAGTGAGATTAGCGACCAACGGTCTCCTGAGTCTGAAGGATTGTTCACCTGTTGACAAGAAAAATCTTCATAAATATCAAGTCTCACTCTTTCATACTATCGCATAATAACATACTGTAGTCACAAGGTTTAGAAACTGTGTCACAAAGGTCTCCACCTATCCGGGTGCAGACATAGAATCGGACCATAACCCTCTAGTCGCCAATATAAAAATTAACATTAAAAAGGTAAATAAAAACAACAAAAAACTAAAGTTTTCCATAAACGATGTTAACACCAATAAAGTGGAAAACGAACTGAACGACAGCCTCGACACAATGACAGTAACAAAATAGCAATACGGTAAACGAAACCTGGAAAATATTTCGACAACATATCATTAAAATAATGGAAGAGAACGCAGCCAACAACGCGAAAATGCAAAAACATCACAGAGGAATATTAGAACAAACAAAAGGAAATAAAGAACAAAATCAAGAATGCAAAAGACCACTGGATGGCGGATAGATGCAAGGAAATGGAAGAAATGGACAGAAGACATGACACCTTGAACATGTACAAAAAGGTTAGAGAGGTAGCTGGCCTGTTTAACAAAAGATCCCTTAGTTTCTTGGTGGACAACGCAGGCAAAACCATTACAGACGAGGAAGAAGTTCTTAATGGAGCCAATACATAGATGACCTGTTCAGAGACAATAGACCAACCACGATGACTGTTATAGACGACAACGAAGGACCTGAAACCTTTAAATCTGAAGTTCTATTTAATATAAAATCTGCAAAAACAAAAAAAGCAACGGGACCTGATGACATCCCAGTTCCAAATTATCAATGAGAAAAACACTGATATCTTAGTTAAACTTTTTAATGATATATATACAACACGGGAGAAATACCAGAAGAATGGCTGAAATCTGTATTCATAATAATTCCCAAAAAACAACAAGCCAGGAGGTGCAACGATCACAAGCTAAAAAGGCTGATGAGTTACACACTAAAGGTGTTCCTTAACATTATAAACGCTCGAATAAGAAACACATGCGAAAGTGATTTAGACGAGACGCAGTTCGGCTTTAGAAATGCCCTTGGCACCAGATAAGCTATGTTTGCTCTGAATGTTCTTCTCCAAAAATGTCGAGACCAACGTAAGGATGTTTTCGTGTGTTTTATTGATTATGAAAAGGCCTTCGACAGAGTGCAACACGAAAAGCTCATAAATATATTGAGAGATACTGTTGTTGATGGGAAAACTTTACGAATAATTAAGAACCTGTACTGGCGACAAAAGGCAGCCGTTCGAGTCAAGGGAAGATTTACAGGTGAACATCAAATCCAACGAGTCGAGATGAAGATGATGAAAGATGTGTCCTGTCTCCACTGTTGTTCAACCTATATTCTGACAGTCTTCAAAGAGGCTTTATATGAAACAAAATTCGGGATCAAAATCAACGGCGAGCTGATTAACACCATTCGCTATGCTGACGATACGTCTATTTTATGTGATGATTTTCAGGGTCTCCAAAGTCTCATAAATTCTGTTAGTGCAGTGGGACAGAAAATGGGACTGAACTAAGACTGTTGCTAAGACAAAGTTTATGGACTTTAGCCGTCAGCCATACTTCAACCCGTCACTCCTGATAAATGGACAGAACGTTGAAAGAGTGTCCAATTTTAAATACCTCGGATGCTACATCACCGAGTAACTCGACCCGGATAGGGAAATTAGATGTGGGATTGAAACAGCCCGTACAACGTTCAGGAAAATAAGATCACTGTTTTGTAATGATTAAATGTTACATTTAGTCTGTGCTGTTGTACGGAGTTGAAATCTGAACACTGAAAGCTGCCACAATCAACCGTCTAGGAGCATTTGAAATGTGGTTACATAGACGGATGCTAAGAATACCATGGGAGGCTTTGCAAAGAAATGAAGCAGTTTTAGACAGGGCAAATACAATTCGTGAGGTCTTGACAACAGTTAAATGCCGAAAACTGGCATACCTCGGCTATGTTCTCAGAGGAAATCGCTACCGGATCCTACAGGATCCGGTAGCGTATAGACTTATAATGAAGGGCAAATAGAAGGCCGCGGGGGCGTAGGAAGAAAACAAATCTCCTGGTTAAAGAACATCCGGGAATGGACAGGCATACGTAGCGTCGAACAATTGTTTAGAGTGGCTGAAGACAGGGATCAGCTCGCCATCGTGATTACCAACGTCAGGGGGACCTGACAGGGCACAATAAGAAGAAGAAGAAGTCACAAGGTAATCCGCGGTTTCAAAATTAGTGTTCTATTGTCAAGTCAAGACACAACGAAGTGTCAACGGGTCAGACAGATTGAACGGGTTCAATGGAGATTTGTTGATTAAAACCTTGTCGGTAAGCAACGAAGATGCCTTGGGTTGGGTGACCTACCATCTATTACCAGAACAACATTGTTGGCAAGGTGAAAGATCATTCGGAGTATGATTGATCACCACTGCTCTATGTCTCATATTTTTCCATAATTATTTGTTGCTCTGGCTTATGCTAGTTTAGTATCGCACATACCTTAACCATTTTGCTGACGTAGGCCTCCTTTAGGCTGCAGGTGGATATACGTTTCCGGCTGACGCCATCCGGCAACATGTCGTACAATGAACTCAGCACCGCCGCTTTGACTTTGTCGAAGTTCCTGGGTGAGCTCAGCTCCACGCCGAAAATGAGGTCTACGTCGTTGTAGGGTTGTTCTTGGCCTAAAACCATTGGTGCGCATCGTAAATCGGCGACTGTTGAAGGTACGTCTGAGGAAAACTTACCGGCAGCCAAGACGTGGGATGCAGCACCCCCGTTTAGCCGGATGTCGCGCACTCGCATGCCTGCCCCACCCGATGTGGGATCACCTTCTAATTTCGCTCTGACTATGTCCACAAGGTCCCTAAGGCGTACTTCCAATGTGGGAAAGTTACCCCGGCCAACGATGCTTATCTGGAATAAAAAATTAAGTATTATATTTGGAGAGGCATTCGGATAGGTAAATGAGGTAAATGGTAAATGTGTATCAACTTTGTTAAAATTTACCGAAACATTGGCCACAGTAACTGACATGGGATGAGGGATGGGGTAACTGACATGGTACAGCAATTTGGTATTTTAATCTTAAACCCTTATCTGATTCTCAAGGCCTCGAGAAGCAAGAACACAAACCTAATTGGACTTGATAATGGTGAATTTGTCAATCACCTCTCAGTTTTTTTTGTTAAAAATGGATACAGCCTCTGTGAATTTATATATTAAATTTATGTCTTTGATGAAAAGAAAGGAGGTGGTGAGAATCTCAATTCTCTTTGTAGTGGTGAAAATAATAATCATTTGGATGTTGGCTTCAAATAATAAATAATAACAAATCAGCGAACTTCACCGAGCACTGAGATCGGAGGCGAAGTTATCTAAAAAAAGATACTGGTGTCTTCATAAATACTACCCAGCAGAGAGTTGGAAAGCATACTAGAGAGTTATGGTTCTTCGCCATCAAACAGCCATTGATTATCATTCGATTGCAAAACTTTCAGCGAGGTTTAAACCCAGCTGAAAAAGCTCACTATTGCCCCCCCCCCCCCCCCCCCCCCCAATTGCTTTCGATACGATCTGGACGTGTCAAAAAGAGCCAATGATATTTTTCCGTTGTTCCTTATAGAATGTTGTTCCTTATAGAATTTGTCTGTCCAGTGAGTTATTTGTTTCAGGTCTCGTTAACCTCCGGCTCCGCCACAATGGAGGTAATCCCGAAGATGTGAGTTTTTGAGTCAGTTCCTAGTTTCCGAATTGTTTTGTCAACCAGTCAGCATATTTCTATTTCTGGAAGGCCTTGTCTTAAACATGAAGTGTGCACTCCTCCTCCTTGGGTTCCTCGGTTGATTCCAGCTTTCAGGTAGATTCTATTTAGGTACCGCGGTTTTCGGAAGGTCTTTGACAGAGTGGACTATGATAGGCTAAAATCATACGGCATCTCCGAAACACTCCTTAAGTAGTTATCCAGCTGCCTTACCCACCGTGAGCAAGATGGGAGTGGGCATCCTACTTCAGGGTGGAATTTTTCTGTTGATGCAGATGACCTCAAGGTGGAAAGCAGCGCCAACTGAGATGATCATTCTGTAGCTTGCTATTAATTGAAGAGATCGTTGGTGAGAAGAGAATGACAGATATTCCTCTAAGCGCACAATTAATTCATTTCACGGAAATCGCCAGCTGCTGATAAAAGATTTCCTCATGGCCAAGATTCTCTTCCAAAGAGTCAAAATAATCAAAGATTAGAGGTTATCTTGGTTATGTAAGGTGACTAATAGTATGCAGCCTTTGAGACCAAGAGGATCATGCCCATTTGTGTGGTTCAATGGACCATGCCAAGGCATTGTCGAAGATTTAAACCAGTCCAGTCAGCCGCTAACGTGGGACAGGGAGCCGCAGTTCATGGGCCTCCTTCCACAACTTTTTGGTCAGGAATTCGACGAAGCCTACACCTTATCGATTAAGCTTAAGAAGGATGGGTGTGCTAAAGCCCTGAACGTGTGGTAGTGTGTGATAGTGGGGGCAGGTAGAACAAATTTAGAACTTATTAATAATAGCTTACATATCCTCAATTTGGGAAAAAAATGGCTGTTAAGACATTTAGATTTTGATGTGGAAGTCAGCGTGTTACTGTTACTAGTACCTTTCCGTAACAGCTTATATAACTAAGCAAGATAAGCGTCGTTTCATTATACGAGTTTAGAATATACCTGAATAAAAACAGCAAAAATTTCTAAGGACCGTAAAACGAGCTTTACGAGAACTTTTAAGCTGTCTAGCTTTCAAGCATAAAATATTCGATGAATATATAAATTTCACGCAGTTACACAGTTATGTGCCAATGTGTAGGAAATGTAAATAAATCGAAGATTTATGGATAAAAATACTCACTGTTTCCTCCATAACGTCGTTTAGTCTGCATACTTGTTCATAAGAAAGGACGGCCAGTCTGGCGTGTGCCTCTTCGTCGAATACATTCTCTTTAGCCTGGGGAGAACTCCCGTATTCGTGATGGCCTCCTAGGACATCGTCGTCGTCTGTGACTTCTCCTAGATCGCACTGCAATAAAAGTTAATAAGTTAGTTTGCGAGTAGTGAACATAGAATCGATCAAAAGTGCCCTTGGGCAGGCATGAGGTGAAGGTTAATCAGCAAACTTATATTCATGTAAATTTTATGAGTTGCAAGAATTCAAAACAACTCCTCTACGTTGTAACGAAATTATAAGCTCTAATGGATAATAACACTAAAATGAAAGTAGCTCTGTACACTTGGGTTGCCCAGTTATTATTCCAGATATCAACCGATCTCTAGAGAGATACATGAATTCAAATAAACGGTATTAAAAGTCACTTCTGCTCGCATAGTAACCGGCAATAAAAAAAGAGTAAAAATAGTTCTCGATTCCGAGCAAAACGGGCTTGTTCGCGCCTTGATTGTTTTCTTCGCCGAGTCACGATTCATCTTGACCTGCCTTAAGTTGTCGTGCTTCACCGGTCACACACCGACAATTTCGTTTTACATAAGACTGTTTGGGTATCGAACAGCTGTCCTTTCATTCGACGGATTAATATCTTATGCTGATTTATGACATTGCTCCAACCAATTTAATCAATTTCATATTCAGACATGTTACTCAACGCTGCTTCTGAAGAAATGATTTATGCGTGGCCGATGCAGGTGGCAAGCAAATACATCACGGACTTAAGCTGAAAAAGCACACGCATCACGAGCTTTACCTTGAGGTTTGAAGAGAAATAGTCAATTTTAGCGCGTTCAAAAGTCGATTCTACTACTTTCACAACCATGGCCAACGAGGAACGTTGCAAGAGTTCCACTCACGTTCAATCATGCTACGAAACTGATAGATAAAGATAAAACTTCGTGGAAGGTCTCCTTACTGTTATCAGCGTATCGTATCAATCGAAGGTTGTTATCGCTTGTATTCACAAAATTTTGGGCAAATATACGTCACGTCGTGCCATCAGCTGTGAGTGTGCTTAATTGACTAAAATTCGCAATTTGGAAGCTTATCACCTAGGAACTTTTTATAATTTTTATTTTAAGCTTTAGATAGCAGCAAGAGGATTTTTATAAAATGATATTGTTTCTCGTTCTGGAAATTTTGTTTTGTTTTTCGATAATAACGAGGACGTCGGTATGCGTTTGCTGATTTCTGCATTGACTGTTCATCCTTGCGGCGGATTAATGGCATGGATCGCTCGATATGATCGGCTGACATCCCCCTGGGGAGCGGGTCAAAATGCATAAATGCATTCATTCACCGGGATGAACGAGGGTTCAAGTTCAGATTTCATAGGTGAAACATAGCTGTCTTCCGGGCGAAATATATCGGTGACAGTAGGTCAGCTGGCTGGGGATTTTTATAAAATGAAATTGTTTCTCGTGCTGGAAATTTTTTAGTCCTTTATTTCTTCGGTTTTTATTTAAATTTCTAATAAACGGACGCTTGACCAACAAAATCTTCCTATGATTCTAGCGTCTGCTTCAAAAGGCTATTGAAGGGGGGTAGGTAGACAATTATACATATTCTAGCTTATATTCTAGGCGAGGAAATTGGATTTTTCTATGCGGCTTATTTTCTACATTTTCTACCTGATGTCATGTACGAAAATTTTCGTAATTGCTATCAAACAATTTTGTTTTTCGATAATAACGAGGACGTCGGTATGCGCTTGCTGATTTCTGCATTGACTGTTCATCCTTGCGGCGGATTAATGGCATGAATCGCTCGATATGATTGGCTGACATCCCCCTGGGGAGCGGGCCAAAATGCATAAATGCATTCGTTCACCGGGATGAATGAGGATTCAAGTTCAGATTTCGTAGGTGAAACATAGTTGTCTTCCGGGCGAAATATATCGGTGACAGTAGGTCAGCTGGCTGAGGGTTTTTATAAAATGATATTTTTTCTCGTGCTGGAAATTTTTTAGTCCTTTATTTCTTCGGTTTTTATTTAAATTTCTAATAAACGGACGCTTGACCAACAAAATCTTCCTATGATTCTAGCGTCTGCTTCAAAAGGCTATTGAAGGGGGGTAGGTAGACAATTATACATATTCTAACTTATATTCTATGCGAGGAAATTGGATTTTTCTATGCGGCTTATTTTCTACATTTTCTACCTGATGTCATGTACAAAAATTTTCGTAATTGCTATCAAACAATTTTGTTTTTCGATAATAACGAGGACGTCGGTATGCGTTTGCTGATTTCTGCATTGACTGTTCATCCTTGCGGCGGATTAATGGCATGGATCGCTCGATATGATTGGCTGACATCCCCTTGGGGAGCGGGCCAAAATGCATAAATGCATTCGTTCACCGGGATGAATGAGGATTCAAGTTCAGATTTCGTAGGGGAAACATAGTTGTCTTCCGGGCGAAATATATCGGTGACAGTAGGTCAGCTGGTTGAGGGTTTTTATAAAATGATATTTTTTTTCGTGCTGGAAATTTTTTAGTCCTTTGTTTTTTCGGTTTTTATTTAAATTTCTAATAAACTGACGCTTGACCAACAAAATTTTCCCATGATTCTAGCGTCTGCTTCAAAAGACTAATGAAGGGGGGTAGGTAGACAATTGTACATATTCTAAACTATATTCTAGACATAGAAAATGGAATTTTCTATGCGGCTTATCTTCTACATTTTCTACCTGATGTCATATACGAAATTAATGGTCAACAAACAATTTTGTTTTTTGATAATAACGAGGACGTCGGTATGCGTTTGCTGATTTCTGCATTGACTGTTCAGCCTTGCGGCGGATTAATGGCATGGATCGCTCGATATGATTGGCTGACATCCCCCTGGGGAGCGGGCCACAATGCATAAATGCATTCGTTCCCCGGGATGAATGAGGATTCAAGTTCAGATTTCGTAGGTGAAACATAGTTGTCTTCCGGGCGAAATATATCGGTGACAGTAGGTCAGCTGGTTGAGGGTTTTTATAAAATGATATTTTTTCTCGTGCTGGAAATTTTTTAGTCCTTTTTTAGTTTTTTCGGTTTTTATTTAAATTTCTAATAAACTAACGCTTGACCAACAAAATTTTCCCATGATTCTAGCGTCTGCTTTAAAAGGCTATTGAAGTAGGTAGAGTTGTAGGTAGACAATTGTACATATTCTAAACTATATTCTAGACATAGAAAATGGAATTTTCTAAGCGGCTTATCTTCTACATTTTCTACCTAATGTCATATACGAAATTAATGGTCAACAAACAATTTTGTTTTTTGATAATAACGAGGACGTCGGTATGCGTTTGCTGATTTCTGCATTGACTGTTCATCCTTGCGGCGGATTAATGGCATGGATCGCTCGATATGATTGGCTGACATCCCCCTGGGAAGCGGGCCAAAATGCATAAATGCATTCGTTCACCGGGATGAATGAGGATTCAAGTTCAGATTTCATAGGTGAAACATAGCTGTCTTCCGGGCGAAATATATCGGTGACAGTAGGTCAGCTGGCTGAGGGTTTTTATAAAATGATATTTTTTCTCGTGCTGGAAATTTTTTAGTTCTTTTTTAGTTTTTTTGGTTTTTATTTAAATTTCTAATAAACTGACGCTTGACCAATAAAATTTTCACATGATTCTAGCGTCTGCTTCAAAAGACTATTGAAGGGGGGTAGGTAGACAATTGTACATATTCTAAACTATATTCTAGACATAGAAAATGTTATTTTATTTCCGGTTATCTTCTACATTTTCTACCTGATGTCATATACGAAATTAATGGTCAACAAACAATTTTGTTTTTCGATAATAACGAGGACGTCGGTATGCGTTTGCTGATTTCTGCATTGACTGTTCATCCTTGCGGCGGATTAATGGCATGGATCGCTCGATATGATTGGCTGACATCCCCTTGGGGAGCGGGCCAAAATGCATAAATGCATTCGTTCACCGGGATGAATGAGGATTCAAGTTCAGATTTCGTAGGGGAAACATAGTTGTCTTCCGGGCGAAATATATCGGTGACAGTAGGTCAGCTGGTTGAGGGTTTTTATAAAATGATATTTTTTTTCGTGCTGGAAATTTTTTAGTCCTTTGTTTTTTCGGTTTTTATTTAAATTTCTAATAAACTGACGCTTGACCAACAAAATTTTCCCATGATTCTAGCGTCTGCTTCAAAAGACTAATGAAGGGGGGTAGGTAGACAATTGTACATATTCTAAACTATATTCTAGACATAGAAAATGGAATTTTCTATGCGGCTTATCTTCTACATTTTCTACCTGATGTCATATACGAAATTAATGGTCAACAAACAATTTTGTTTTTTGATAATAACGAGGACGTCGGTATGCGTTTGCTGATTTCTGCATTGACTGTTCAGCCTTGCGGCGGATTAATGGCATGGATCGCTCGATATGATTGGCTGACATCCCCCTGGGGAGCGGGCCACAATGCATAAATGCATTCGTTCCCCGGGATGAATGAGGATTCAAGTTCAGATTTCGTAGGTGAAACATAGTTGTCTTCCGGGCGAAATATATCGGTGACAGTAGGTCAGCTGGTTGAGGGTTTTTATAAAATGATATTTTTTCTCGTGCTGGAAATTTTTTAGTCCTTTTTTAGTTTTTTCGGTTTTTATTTAAATTTCTAATAAACTAACGCTTGACCAACAAAATTTTCCCATGATTCTAGCGTCTGCTTTAAAAGGCTATTGAAGTAGGTAGAGTTGTA
Organism: Taphrorychus bicolor; assembly: GCA_951812265.1. Lineage (NCBI taxonomy): Eukaryota > Metazoa > Arthropoda > Insecta > Coleoptera > Curculionidae > Taphrorychus > Taphrorychus bicolor. Next base: position 15,388,180 of record OX638300.1, read on the forward strand.
GGTAGACAATTGTACATATTCTAAACTATATTCTAGACATAGAAAATGGAATTTTCTAAGCGGCTTATCTTCTACATTTTCTACCTAATGTCATATACGAAATTAATGGTCAACAAACAATTTTGTTTTTTGATAATAACGAGGACGTCGGTATGCGTTTGCTGATTTCTGCATTGACTGTTCATCCTTGCGGCGGATTAATGGCATGGATCGCTCGATATGATTGGCTGACATCCCCCTGGGAAGCGGGCCAAAATGCATAAATGCATTCGTTCACCGGGATGAATGAGGATTCAAGTTCAGATTTCATAGGTGAAACATAGCTGTCTTCCGGGCGAAATATATCGGTGACAGTAGGTCAGCTGGCTGAGGGTTTTTATAAAATGATATTTTTTCTCGTGCTGGAAATTTTTTAGTTCTTTTTTAGTTTTTTTGGTTTTTATTTAAATTTCTAATAAACTGACGCTTGACCAATAAAATTTTCACATGATTCTAGCGTCTGCTTCAAAAGACTATTGAAGGGGGGTAGGTAGACAATTGTACATATTCTAAACTATATTCTAGACATAGAAAATGTTATTTTATTTCCGGTTATCTTCTACATTTTCTACCTGATGTCATATACGAAATTAATGGTCAACAAACAATTTTGTTTTTCGATAATAACGAGGACGTCGGTATGCGTTTGCTGATTTCTGCATTGACTGTTCATCCTTGCGGCGGATTAATGGCATGGATCGCTCGATATGATTGGCCGACCTCCCCCTGGGGAGCGGGAGAAAATGCACAAATGCATTCGTTCACCGGGATGGATGAAAGTTCAAGTTCAGATTTCGTAGGTGAAACATAGTTGTCTTCCGGGCGAAAGATATCGGTGACAGTAGGTCAGCTGACTGAGAGTTCGATGAAGTAATCGTTTGGTATTTGTTCGGGCTTAATCGCAGTTTCGTGTACTGAATTAAGTGAGTTTCTGTTATCTATACATTATAGAAGGTGTGCAGATTAGTTACTTATAGTTTGTAATAAATGAACGTGATTTAATTGCATAAATAGAGTTGCTCTCACGACACTAAACGAAACTCTCAGAGATTGGTGGTATTTTGGGGAGTTCAGTGGAATTTAAGGAAATTTGGTGAGTATATTAACCAAAATATAACTAACCAAAAATGTACTAGCTAAAATATTAATAGTATTTAATAGAATTTGCATTCATGTTGGTTTAAGAAACATTGTGCATTTTCGACATTTTCTACGTATTCTACATAACCGAACTTGCTACCAAAATTTCCACGTGTTGTTACCCAACCCTGAAGAAAGTATAGTCTTTTTCTTGACAACACCTTAACAAATACACAGAAACATCTGCTTTTTTGCATAAAAGCAGAACATCGCTCCGACGCCACTCGAAATTCAAATACCACTTAATCTTCCAGTCATCTGAGCGCCCCTGAAACCAATATCCGATTACTTCTACTCGACATACCTTTTACCTACTTAGTTTCTAACCAAGCGAAAAACCATCCCGAAAACCCTTTCGGTTCGGAAGCTGCATAGTTGGTAAAAACTTGTTATCTCTCCACCCCACGCCAAAGCCACTCGGTCCCGTGACGTCATTCGCGTTCCAAAAATTCCAGATCCATTGAGAAATAAATTGGCGGTCCGCCATACTTGTTGCCAGCCCTCGGGACCAACGTCAGCAGATGGCCATTACATCGCTATCATCTGCGTCAGAGTCTTGTTTGTGCAATTGCTGCGGCCAGAGGGTGAAACTTTGTTAGCTAGAGATAAGACCACGGAGTGTTTATGGGCAGAATATTTTTATTGTAAACGATTAGAAAAAACGTAAATCGATAGCGGAATATTTCGGTAGTTCTGGAATTGCGGGGGCGAAATTACACAATGTTGCCAAATTTCTTGCTTAATTTTAAGAGCGTGGATATAGCCTTAGGCTGCTTAACAAGAACTCTGCGTTTCATGCAAAACTTTTGGTCAAATCTTCGGTTTAAATTATTCTTAACGATTGTGCTTTAGAGCTCCTGATTACCTCAAAAATTAATAATGACCGATTCAATAAAAAGTTGCATAAACACGTACAGATGAAGCATACGTCATTGGCTAAGTCATATGTCATTGATAATAGAAATGTCAATGAATCTTATGCCTCATAGTCGTTCCAGACCAAATGCTTCAATAATGCGAGGCAAATACAGATAGTAACCACGTTTGTAATGATTTCGTGTGGCTAAATGCAGTATGGAGTGTTTCTAAGAAAGGAGCAAACCCATCTAGCTCTACGACTGCTATTGCAGTGGTAGAATGATACCGGATTTGAAAATCGCAACATACTGATTTATTAACTCAATTTTACTGCCTTTTTTATGGAACCAATAAGCTCTAAAAGCAACCATAGCTTTTCAGTATAACCAAAAGCTCTTTAACAATCCAACGCTTATTGATGGTAAAGGATGTTACAGTCTTAACCCAAAACTACTTTAGGTTACCTTTAGACATACCTAGACCAAGTTAACATAACTGCATGTTCTTAATGCCCCTATCAAAAACACTTAATATAGAATGAATGGCAACATCGAGTGCCAATCTAACATCAAATAGAAACCCATTTCCAGGAAACATACTATAACGTTACTCGAACGTAATCAGGCTTGATAAACTTTGATTAAAAGAATGCACTTTATGATGCGGAATATCGAACCTACGTCAATCGCAAGATTTGGCAACGTCCGCCGCCCACGTGGAGTTCATTCATGCCGCCCCCGACAAACGGCCGTGACGTCACGGGAGCGTATCCAGGCAACGAATCTGGGCCTGACGCGTCTCACGACGATCCATGTTGCACGCTGCAGCCGGAACTATGTTTTGGAGAGGGGGGTTCGAAGGGGGAGTGTTACGAAGATGGGGGTAGCTGGAGGAATGGACGAGTTGCCATAACTTCGGGTGGTATATTTTTTTTCTGATGCTATATTTAGTAGCAAAAGAGGCTATTTTTGGGTATGGGGTGGATGAGAGTTTGAGCAATTCTTATTCAAAGGGATTAATAATGGAGATCCTTTAAGCTTTCTCTGAGGGTAATAAATTTTGCATAGCTCTAAGCTTTTCAACTTTATGCCAAATTATTAAAGATTTTAAACATTTAATGTTTTCATTTTCAACAAGGAAATAGAGCTTTGTGTTTTTGGGTTAGAGATATTTGTACGGTGATATGATGGCTATCATATGTGGCTCACTGAGCAGATAATTCAATAAATGCAAGGCAATGTATAAGACAAGAACAGGTCTTCAGCAAAGCTTCCTCTTTCGGTGCTACCTAGTATCTAGTTTTAACACTTATCAAAACTTGGAGACTGCCATTAACATTTCAAAACAGAAAAAACTTTTTCTAAAATATCGAGCCATATGTGATGGAACATGTTGAATTAAGAACAGTGGACAGAAGTCCTTAGCGTGATTCGTCAGTGTCAATGAATGCACCTGATGAAGAATAGATATTAAGTGATCCAAAAATAACTTTTTTTCCACCAGTCGCAAGGTTGGTAGTTCTTTCAATTTGTTTATTTTTAAAATAAACTAGTAGCCTGCCAGGATCCCGCATGCCAAAAGTGACAGTTTTAACTTAATTATGATATATTTTCTTTAAAAAAAACCCACAAAAAGAAGAGAATAGAGTAGAATTGTTAACGGCTCCAGATGTCAAGAACTGTTCCAGTTCCAGTTGTTCCAGGCTATGTATGGAGGAGGAAGAAGAAATAGGTGAACATAATACAAGCGAAGAAATTCCGGCAGAGTTTTGTCCTCAATTATAAATTTGTTTTCACTCCGACAGACTCATGCTGATCCAATTCCAAACAAACTACGACAAGATGAACTTAATTCAAATATATGCTCCTACAGCTGAAAAAAGCGACGAAGACGCAGAGTTATTTTATGAAGAGCTTCAGTTTACAAAAAAAACGAGAGGGAACTATTGTAATGGGAGACTTCAATGCCAAGATTGGAGAGATCAGCTGTGGAGAGTATGTTGGCCAATTTGGATTGGGCGAGAGGAAAGAACGAGGAGATCGAATGCTGCAGTTCTGTATCGAAGAGGAATTAGTAGTCAGTAACACATTGTTCAAACTCCTGAAAAGAAGGCTATACACTATTATTTATTAGAATAATTAGAAATCAGATTGACTACATCCTTGTTAACAAGAGATTCCGAAATAGCATAAAATCAGTGAAAGCATACCCTGGAACGGACGTCGGAAGTGACCACAACCACATAGTAATGAATATGTATGTGAGGTTAAAGAGGAGACAGTCCCAAGCAGAAAACACCAGTTTAAATATCCAAAGTATACGACAACCAGAAGTCCGAACTGCTATAACTAACAACATAAACAATAGACTCCATAAACTCCAGGAAGAAAATGTTGGTGATCCTAAGTGGACCAAAATTAATGAAGCAATAATAACAACACAACAAGAAAGCATTGGTAATGCAAAAGTAAGAACAGAACTAGGTAGAGATGGATGACAGGAAATTTTGGCACTGATGGAATGAAGAAGGAGATACAAAGGCAGGGATAACAGCAAGTGCAAGGAGATACAGAACACAATTGGAAGTAAGATAGGAATAGCAACGGAGGTCTGGATGACTGAAAGGTGTAAGGAAATTGAAGAATTAGAACAGAAGTACGACAGTTTCGGCCTAAATAAAAAAAATAAAAGAAGTCACCAGTGCGGTGAGAGAGAAGAAAACTGGTGCACTGAAAGATGAAAAGGGCCCACTGGTTGCTGACTTAGATGCCAGACTGAGACTCTGGCAGCAACATATAACTCAACTGTTTGATGACCAAAGAACGGAGACATATGACATAACTATATCAGAGAGCGCTCCAGAAATAACGAAAGAAGAAGCAGAGTATGCCATCAAAACCTCAAAATCGGGTAAAGCAGATGGGCCAGATGAGGTGCATTGTGAGATCTTGAAACTGCTGGATGAGCGTTCAATCAGTGTCATAGTGGATCTACTCAATAGCAGTTATACATCAGGAGTAATTCCCAGAGAATGGCTGCTTTCCACCTTTGTTCCTATCCCGAAAAAATCTCGAGCGTCAAAGTGTGATGATCACAGACTAATAAGTTTGATGAGTCAGGTTCTGAAGATCTTAATAAAAATTATACATACTAGAAAATACAAAAAATGTGAGGCTGAAACATCAGACACACAATTTGGATTCCGCAACGGAATGGGCACGAGAGAGGCCATCTTTGCTTTGAATGTCTTGTCTTAGAGATGCCTAGATGTAAACCAAGAACTTTACGTATGCGTCATAGATTATAGTAAGGCGTTCATAGATTATAGTAAAACCTTCTGGATTTACTCCAAGGACTTTGCATCGATTACCACGATGTCCGAATAATATCAAATCTCTACTGGAGATAAACTTCTAGAGTGAAATATGACAATGCTTTGACAGAACAAATTAGTATTCAGAAGGGAGTCAGACAGGGGTGTGTTCTCTCTCCTATGCTATTTAATATTTACTCGGAGTTTGTTTATAGGGAGGCATTGGAAGAGGAGCTGGCGGGTATAGCAATCAATGACAGAACTGTCAACAACATCAGGTACGCTGACAATACCGCTGTAATAACAAGCTGCCTCAAAGATCTGCAGAGACTGGTAGACAAAGTAACAGTAGTTAGCGAAGGTTATGGGCTAAATATTAATATCGATAAAATAGAAATTGTAATAATATCCAAAAGGAACATCAGTGGTCAGCTATCTATACGCAATAAGACGGTTGAGCAAGTCCATCACTTGAAATACTTAGGAACTATCATAAATGAAAATGTTGCACACAAACAAAAATTGAGCAAGCGAGGACAACATTTATGAAACTGAGAAAACTGCTGACAGCCCGAGATCTATCTTTGACTTTGAGAGTGAGAATGGTGCAGTGTTACGTCTTTCCCAAATATGGTCTTGAAGGGTGGACACTGAACAAGGAAACATCAAAGAGACTGGAAAATATCTCCTGGATGGACCGCATTACGAACAAACAAGTTCTGGAAAGAATGGATAAGGAAATGGAAATTCTTTTCACAATTAAGAGGAGAAAACTAGAGTTTCTTGTGCATGTTATGCGTAATTCAAAATATGAAATTCTGCAGCTCATCATGCAGGGGAAGATTGTGGGACGCAGAAGAGAGAACTTGAGATCAAGAAAAAAAATAAATTTGTAAATTGTCGGCTTTACAATTACGTGGACTTAAAGCTGCCTAGAAATGAGTTAATCCAAAGTGAAATAGTTAGAGTTAGTAGAAATGAGTTAAACTAAAATTATTTTAGTAGTTTCTGGTACTCCAAGTGCGAAAACAATTTCCCAAAAGGATTTCCACCAAGAAAGACGTACAGTTTTCCGGTCTCTTCAATATATATTTTTTAAACTCTGACCAGCAATTTCTTGCTCCCTTTAGGATGACAAATTCCTTTAGGAGTTTTGCTTTATACAAATTCTTCTAACGTCAATAGGATAACGCTGATCAGTGATTTGTTGCTTCCCTTAAGAAGCTCAATTCGAAATAAAACATAGGACAAAAAATTAAGAAGATCGTAAAAGAAAATCATGGGCCGAAGTAGGCAAAGGCTAAACGGTTAAAAAAAAGTATTTAATGTAAGAGCCTTAATGATCCTTCAGGTTTCGTCACATTTCTTTTTAACATTAAGTGGTTTAGAAGATTAGAATTTCTTTATAGAAATTTTTCAGTACCACACTCTTTATTTCGTCTATATCTTTCTAAATTATTTTACATAAGAAGCATTACTGATTTCCTCGGCTTCTTCACATATCTTTTTAAAACTTTGGTCAATGGTTTGTTGCTGCTCACTTTAAGAATCCGTAAAATAAAAATTGAGACTATAAATACAAGAAATTAAGAAGAAATTAAAAGAAAAATAAGTGTTAAAAAATGTGATAAGTTAAAGGGTTTGGACGGAGGTTTGACAAATACAATAAGTGTTGCTTTATCCACGTTCTTCAGTACCAATTAACGTTTGTTTTTTCTGTATTTTCCTAAATTATTTAACATAAGGCGCTTCAATAATTCTTTCATTGAAATTTTTTTTAAATGACCAGTTTGTTTGTTGCTCCCTTTAAAATAATAATTAATTCAAAATACATCTTGAAAATGAAGAGTTAAATTAGGAAGACAGTAAAAGAAAAATATGGTGCTACAGTGTTTATTTCGTCCATATCTTCTATGTAGTTTAGTTGGAGACAAGAATGTGATACATTAAACGGTTTAGAACAAGTTTTAAAAATTACAGGTTTCACTTTATACAAATCCTTGTTCAGTAATACACTTTTGTTTCGGCGATGGCTTCCTAAGTTATTTAAGTAAAAAAGATTACTTAAATCATTTTTTTCACATATTTTTTTATAACTCTAATTCAGCCCTACATGGTTTGTTGCTCCCTTTAAAACAACGGATTCGAAATGAATCGTGAAACTCGAAATAGAAGAAGTAAAGAATCAGATTAAGAAGATAGCAGAAGAATAATACTAACTAAAGCGTTTGAGTTTCGCTTTATGCAAGTTCTTCTTGTTTAAAGCTTATTTCGTTTTAAGTTTATTGCGTCCATATCTTCTACGTAGACTTCCTATATCTTCCATATTGCTACTCAGTTCGTCTAAAAACTTTGTCATTAGTAATCTCTTCTGTTTTTGTAGTTATAAATATATTTTTAAGAGTGGGCCACGAGAATGTAAAACTTCTTCCTCTGCCATCCTCAGTTAGTTATGAAACGTCATAAATCAACATTTATTTAATTCTGTCCATGAAAAAACTGAGATCAGTCCGTTTTATAGTTCCTCTTCAATAGGTTCAAAAAAGTCCTTATTTCCTTAACGGTCCTCAAAACCAGTACATTATTATATCACGTTTAGTTCAGACTTGCTATTAAGATCACTTAGGACGCCTAGTTGTATAACAATCGCTTAAAGTCTGTTTCACCTAAACCTAGCTGGAACTTGAATTGCCATATCAGAATAGAATTGCTGGTTAATTTATTTTATTTGTGATATTTGGAGACAGCAATGCTATCCGCAGATGGTGAATAGCAGAAGATCGACCAATTACGAGCACTTAAATAAAAGAATTGATTGAGATGTTTAGAAAGCAAATTGAAGAACAAGAAAGGTGAGGCCAACAAAAGAAACGTCAATATCAAGGATATTAAAGAGTCAGAGAGAGCAGCAGAGTGTAGTGGAGAAGAATAATAAAGCCAAGAGAATAAAAAAGATCAAAATAAAAGACCAACCAATGACCTGATGCTCTGAAGATTAATAAAGCAGAACACAATCTAAAGAGTTTTCCGAACCATAAACGCAAAGACGCAAGAAAAAAAGGTGAAATACTAATAATGAAATTGCAGAAGGCACATGGCCGGAAGACTTACCTCCAAGGAGGACACAAACCGTCATTAGAATTTCCCTCAAAGGTGGCCTTTCTACATCAAAATCAACACTTTGCAGTCGGCACTTAAACACTCGCAATCTAATAAATTAAAATACAAAAGAACTTCTTGAAATGGATAAAAAAAAAACATCACAGAAAAGCTTTTCAGCAAGGTGCTTCACAAGTGAAGGTGGTCAGTAAAATCCTGGAGCGAAACGGAGGTAATTTCGGCCACGCGGCTATTGGCGCGCACTATTGGCTCGAAATTTTCTTGGAAGAAAAGTTGAGAAGTCCTCTAGATGCCCGAGACAAAATCTAAATTCAACTTTTCTTCTCTAACGACCAACCCTTCACGCCTGCAGCAAACTCCAAGATAAGAAATAAAAAAATCACGACCGAAGCAAGAAGGCAACAGTCACTGTCCGCACTGTCACCATGCGTCATAGACTTAGAGACTGAACTTTGTGGACCTATGGTAGACTAGTCCATCCTCACTTTTCTTCAACTTCTCCCGTTGTTCCTTCCTGGCATTCTACAGTTCTTGGACCGACGGCCCTATCGAACTCGTGCTCACTGTATGCGTTCTAACCAAATGGCAAAAATGGCTCTGTTCAGATGCTTCATTTTCCGTTCCAATTCAGCAGGCTCACAAATCCTCTTGGCTCTCACAGACAGAGTCTTTATGACCCCCCTTTTCTCTCTGGGATGATGATTTGATCCGTTATTGAGGTCAGTGTGTGTTTGTTTTCTATAAACGGTGTACGCCATTCGTCCTCCTTAATACCAAAACATCCAAAAACGATGAGAGTCTTTCCTTTTCTATCTCCATAAAATAATTGGCTATTTCTGGACTAAGGGGGCTGCCCATAGCTATACCATCAGTTTGTTCCCAGAAATCTTCACAGCCCAATAAAGCAGAAGTTCATAATTTTGTTTGAACAAACGAAATGAATTGTCTGTGAGAAAAGCTGCATGAAGAATTGTAAAGCATTCGAGATTACTTAATACCGAATACTGAAGAGTGAGAACAACCGAAGTGAAACCGACTAAAATAAAGTGAGTTCGAGAGGCCTTGAAAGAGTTCGAAGCCAATATCCACGGTGAGTTAAACACTACTATACCCTGAAGCCCTAAAAATATCATGAACCTCATTCCTGTTACACAACTAATCTTCTACCTAATCTAGTGTGTTTCGTATTCTAGAATAAACACAATAAATAAGATAAAATTCGTTGATGAAAAATTGTACAAAAATGCGTCAATTAATGGGACAAAACAATGGACGCATTCTTTCAGTGATTGGAGAGTATATTATGAACAACTGTAAGACTGTGCAACTATGAGTGTAAGTTTAGTATGGGCTTATCAGAAGGAACTGTGAACAATGATCGGTCCCTAGAACTGATTACACGTACTAAAGTGGTGGATAAATCAGCAGGAACCGATGAGTCAGGCATTTAATGCATTAATATAACACCAATCTGCGCTTAGAGGTCAATTATTAGGTTTCTAGATTAAAGGCTTCAAAAGGCAAAACAGCACGACTTCCGCTGCTGTCCTTAAAACTAAAGATGGTAATGAGGGCATAATTGAAGTTAAAGTAGTTACAAATAAAGATATGCCTAAGGCAAAACTGGATAGCGGCATTACTAGACTGAACTGATATCAAATGAACACATAATAGAGTGAGTCAATCTGTGAGCAATCACTACCTGAATGGAAAAAGGAAGAAAACTAGAGTAGCATGTTGTAGTAAGATATGAGCCAACCGTGAAAGGCTGTTCATTATCATGGGTAGGAAAGACAGGGTAAGACGTTTTAAACTCAAAAATTGGTGGGTTGATTAAGGCCTGAAAGCCAAAACCAGTTTGTCAAAAGAAATTTTATTAAAATTTGCTCAAAATGTACATTTATTACTTCCTTCAATCTGTTTATCACTCAGTATATTTGAGATATTTAATTCAACAAAAAGCTTGGTAATTACACATGGATACTAGAAATTCTTATGCCAAATTTCAGAGTAAGATTCTACATATTCAAACATGAGATGAAAATTTTATATACCTAAACATGTGTCCAGAAATCTCTCTATAGTATGCTTGAGCTTTTCTAAAATGGTACCCAAATAGTAGCTTTTATTTTTTTTTTAAATATTTAAAGTTTTTCTTAATTTTTATACATCAACCACCTTAAATTCAGGACTTTTTATGACAGTCGCATAATAGAGAAATTTTTAATTTAAACACATATTAAGTTTTTGGGCCCTTCATGGCGAAACATGCATTACATCACTGCCTTTATACTCTTACCTTCTCACAAACTATTGAAAAATTGATTTTTTTCAAAGCTACCGATTCAAAACGCTTAAAAATTACCTACGGTTTTCTCATAAATCGAAAAATTAAATAAAAATTCCACGTCCTCATTAAAAAAAAAAAGGGTAACAATAATGCAGTTATTAAAAGCTGTATAGTGATGTGTCGCGACTTATCAATTTGCAGAAACTAACTGGCTGTAAATAACTCTAATTTTAAAGGTTTATATTCTGCCGGAAATTAGCTTAGATAATAGAAGATAATTTAATGAGGGACAATTTAGAGGACAAGAGTTGTGTTGCCACACATCTGTTCCGGGAAAAGCATCGAAGGTAAATTACGGAATTACTAGAAGAGATGAAGATACAAGTTGTCCTACAATTACACGTTGATACAATTGTACATCGCGAGTGAACCTCAATTCCCTATATATATAAATCTGTTTTAGGTATCTATAAAACCATTAACAACATTATGAGGACGTCTAGAACAACTATATTTTATTTACAATACCTACATAAACGATAACAGGTTCTACTTATCCTTATGGTTACAAGCAAAGTAAAATTTCTAAAATAAATGTCTGGATAGTCTTATCTAAAATCGACAAAGGATAAAGACTATTAATAATAATCGCTATTAGTGACATGCTACTACCAGTTCACGATATGAATTATTCAGAATGTGCAATTAAAACATCAATAATAATGCCAATTAACACGCACCATTCCAATCTGCAGATTACACCGGTCATAAAAATCATAATTAGCCTTGTTCTAAATTGTTAAAATAATTCTGCAAAATCGAAATTAGTGCTGTCATTTGCAAGACAATAAAATTTGCAATAGATAACAACGAAGTGATGTTTATATGGCTTTTCCTAAAATTTCCTTATTACCTAGCGGGGAAACGATAAAGAAAACATTTAGGAGCGATTACGATAACGTTGATAATTAAAGCATATCACACAATATAACAAACCGTAAATATTTTTTAATTGCTCAGTATTTAGTTCCAGTTAGAGAAGTAACACCTTAAAAATAATATTTTTCCTAAAAACCTCAAAAATAATTTATAAGTATTTAGAGATAGACATGAAGAAGACGTAGGCAGTTACGAAACGTCGAGTCGAGATGTATTTATTGTAAAGTAGATGTTATGCAGATATACGGGTCGTTGTGTTGTGGCAAACGCAAACTGAATGAAGCAAAATCAGACAAAGAACCGGCTCGAATAGAAAGAGAAAGTACCACAATGTTGTTGTTCGGTTGTTACATAAAACGGCCTTGAGAACGTTAGTTTGCTGTTGAATAACTGACATTATTTTATAATTTGTTTATTTCGTCGTATACGAAACGAACGATATGGTTACTATGCATGAATATGGAGTTTTTATGTGTCATTTTTATGAGTCAAATTGACTCCTTTGTGCCTCTTCACACATTTTAACTGCATCTGTTGTTTATCGCACATTGCTGATGGGGATTCCCTTGATACTGATTTTCCTCCTAATTTAACCATATGAGGCTTTTATTAGATTTATTACTAATGTCACTTGCAATTTGTCACAAATTGTTTATAAAGCCAGACAGCTTTATTTTTAAGCAGCACTGATATAACATTTATTGTGCACTTAGCAACTAAGCTAAAATATTAATTTTTAATCGAGCCTTGGTAAACAATAACAAACTTGAGATTTACCCTCAGAACAAAGGTAACGCCCTGATAAGTTGTTTTCGAAGCAATATAAAGTTCATTGTGCAACAGATTCTGCTTGTCGAGTGATTACACGTGGGAATTTAAAAATTGCACTTGCCATGTAGGAAGTTAATTTGAAGGTAAGCAGGCTAAAAAATTCATCTCGACCTGGACCTGGTTAATATTTAAAACGTCTTCGGAAGACCTTCTTTGCTGATATATTATGCAGAAGACTGCACACCAACGATTTAGTTCGACCTCGTGGTTATTTTAATTGGATCTACTACATCCTACTAAAACAGGAAAGGTTGAATATGAAGATCAGTCATATTCTGATTAAATGGTAATAAGTTGAAAGTCATTATTTAAATTGCAATAAAGTTGCTTTTACTAATCATCTTTAACGAAACCAAATCTGACGTTCACTAGAACAAGCATTCAACATATTGCAGAGAAACAAAGTGTTAAAAATTATTGCAACATACTGACAGGAGACCAAAACAAAATCTGTTAATTTTATTAATTTATTCTTTTATACACTTTTCAGACTATCAGTGGTTTGTAAAGGAAGTATTTTAGATAACTCTACAAAATAAATAGATGGAAGAAAAAGAAAAGACTTAACGTTTATTTATTTATTTCAAACTCTACAGACAAATCCAATTATAGAGTAGGTGGTTTAGAATCAGATTATAGATCATTTGCCAGTCTACACATAACATTTAGTGGAGCTTTCATAAACATATTGGTCCGTACGGGTTCTATATAAAACATAGGTGGATGTCTAGTCTTGCGTTGTGGTCCATAGAAATTTGTCTGCGATAGCAGGGCAGAATCATCGACATGATTATGTACAAGCTTATACAAGAATAATAGGCAATAAAATTCTCGCCGTTTTTCTAGGCTACTCAACTTATATCTGCTTCTTAGTTCCGAACTTGGTATATCAAATGTATATGTCCCAGTATCTTTATAGTATATGCTTTATAGTATATGTTACGTTCAGCGTGAACGTAACACAGCGGCATTTACTTCTATTAAAGTCCAACTTGTTACTTATGGACCAAGTGACGATTCTGTCTATATTTTGCTGAAGCACTTCGCAGTCAGTCGACGTTTTTATCATCGGCATACATTAAGATCTTACAGCCCCCTGATATCAATTTAGTTATGCTATTTATAAACAATAGAAACAGTAATGGTCCCAGATTAGATTCTTGGGGTATACCTACCTGATGTGGGTACGAATGGTTTTGAATTGTATCCTTGTATAAACACCGATTGACTGCAATCTTCCAGATATGATGACAATAATTGCACTAGTTACTCATGAAATCCAAATTCCTTAGAAAGCTTATCCAGGAGCACTGCATGCGATACCCTATCAAAAGCCTTGGTAAAATCCGTGTACACTACATCTACCTTAGTCCCACTGTCCAAACAGTTTGAAGTAAATTGGGTAAAATTGCACAGATTGGTAACTGTGGACCTTCCCTGAAGAAAACCATGTTTAGATATAGATATCTGATTAGCAGTTGCGTAATAGATATGTCTACATATATTAATGATTCCAGTATTTTGGCGGGCACCGATAGTATTGCAATAGGCCTATAATTTGATATATCAGACTTATCACCTTTTTTAAAAATGGGACATATTTTTGCTTTTTTTCCATTTGTCTGGAAATGTTTTAGTTCTAAGTATTAGATTGTATATTATTTTGAGAGGTTCTATGAAAAATCCTACTAATCCTTTAACAATATAGGGCGGAATATTATCGGGGCCAATTGCTTTGTTGACCTTTAACAACTTTACTGCATTACATATATCTATATCATTGATCTGTGTGAGTATCACTGAATTACCAAGGCTACAATCTTCCAAGAAGTCACAATCGACGAGTGCGTCCCGCTCCTGATAAACCGAGGCGAAGTGATCAGCAAATCCGTCTGCAATATCTTGTCCAGATATAAACTGCTGCATAATATAAACTTGAAGAGTCATGTGCTTAGGCAGAAATACGGAACCTTTTTTGTGTTTAAAGAATTGCCAAAACGATTTCGTGTTTTGGTTGTATTTTTTGTATGTAGGTTTTGAAGGCTAGATCTACGTCTACTTTAATTTGCGCTCTTAAATTTGCAAACTCATCATAAATGTGTGCGTTATTTGACATTTTAAGCACTAATCTAAGTTTGTTTTTCTTTTTTAATTTACTTATTATACTTTTTTTTAAACCATGCTGGATATTGCTTACTGACTTTACACTTAGGGACGCATATGTCGAATATATTGTATACGGTACCAACGTTGCATAAAGAACACCTTTTCTTGTTCATCCACTTGATTATCACTAATATTTTTTTATGTAAACTTTGTAGTGTAATAATTCTCATTTTCACACACGCTAAAAAGTACAAAGAAGTCAATCATTGTTGTTTAAAAAGTATGCATAAGATACAATTGTGTTATGACATGATAGCTGACCTACCTCTTTCTTTTCGAAATATTGAAAAAATTATCATCGTTGTAATATTATTGCCATCATTTTTATCATGTTAAACCAAAATGATGAAAAACTAATACTATTAAGTCCCAACTACGAAAGATATATAAGACTGTGAGGTGTACTTTTGACCATTAAATTCATGGAAATAAGGAAAAAATTGGAAATAATTTTTAAGTAAAGCGAGTGATGCACTTTGATTTTGAAGACTGAACTAAGACTTTTGAAGACATAACCAAAAAAAAATAAAAAATAGGTGAAGTTATATTGCGAAAGAGCAAATGGATCTTTGTTATTTGAAAAACTTAAACTTGATTCAGCTTTAACCACACTCTAGGTCTTAGGCTTTTGCATGTACTTGCAAACCGTTTGATTAAAAGTGCAATTTGTTGAAGAGAAGCAATGCATTGGAGAAGACTATAATATTAGTCTAAACTTCAGCACTTCTTCAATAGAAGATTGAGGGTTTTCTTGTCCTCTATCCGTTAACTATTCAGCCACACTTACTAGAAAGCAAATATAAAACTAAGTCCAGCAGACCTCCTCTATGGTAAGTGAATAATCCTTCAATGCTAATTGCTTTTTGGTACTATAGTCAGAAATCCTGTTTCAAAATTAGCAGAGATTTCTGACTGAGGGAGTCAAACTTTCCAGTGATTAATACATAGAGCTACTTTGGAGCTATGGGGAGTCGAGATACAAGCATAAACGGACGACATCGTTATCCTTATAAAAAACTTCCCATACTAACAAATCTCCAGCACGTTGCAAGAGGTACTGGATGTTGCACACAGCTGGTGTTCAAAGGAAAACCTAGCAATAAACCCTAGGAAAACGGTGATTGTGCCATTTACCCAAGAAGCTGGATTTCTTGAAAGCGTCATCTTTGTTCACGACGACAATCCCGTTTCCCAACGAAGTAAAATTTCTAGGAGTCATCCTGGACAAATCACTCACATGGGCCCCACATGTGACTCGTACCGTTAGGAGGGCACAGCTCTCCCTTTGGTCGTGCAAGAACCTGTGCGGAAAATCATGGGGGATGGGACCCCAACAAGCTATGTGGCTATATGTGACGGTAATAAGACCGATAATCACGTATGGGGTCATAGTTTGGTATCCAAAGAGCAGATAGAGCTCCACAAAGCTAAACTGTCCTCTCTGCAAAGACAAAGTCGTCTCTGCATTACGGGGCAATGAGAACGACGCCCAAGGCAGCAATGGAGCGACCTGCTTCCACTTCCAATACTCCTGGAACGAGAGGCAATGAAGGCGACATACCGGTTGCAACAGGTGACGAACATATCACCGCAGCCATTCGAGGGTGGGACCAACAATGCCCAGGCTGGCTTGGAAGGCTTTGCGGTATTGAACATGGTCTCCGACCTAATGGCATCAAAACGCATATTGAACACTCGCTACGTCGTCAGGATTCCCGCACGGGCAGACTGGGACGAACAAGTAGCAGCAAGTACCTGGTACACGGACGGATCCAAAACCGACAAAGGGGCTGGCTAAGAGTTTACGGGAGATCGGATGGCATCTGCATAGCAGAGAGCCTGGGTCGATCCCCACAGTGTTTTAGGCAGAGATACATGCCATTGGATCGTGTGCTCGATACCTATTAGAGGAGGGAGGACACAATAGATCAATAAAGATCTGCCCGGATAATCAAGCAGAGTTTCTGGCGCTTATGTATTTGCGCTGCAATCCCAAAACTGTTTGGAACTGCCACAGGACTCTGGACACCCTATCGCAGGAAAACAGCGTCACACTAGTATGGATCCAGGGCCATCGTGATCACCAAGGCAAAGAGAGGGTGGTGGGCTCTGCATTCGTAGGCCCGGAGCCGGCATTAGAAGTCCCATACTCTCTGGTCAAGGCTGAACTCCAAAAATGGAGCAATGCCAAGTCCCAGGACTGATGGGAGAACCTACCCGAACTATCACACACGGGAACAAGGAGGGCAAAAGTCCAAGCATTCCTCAGACTTAATATGAGACAAATCAGGGTGGCCACTGCACTGTACACAGGACATAGCCACCTAAGTTCTCACATGCTGAGACTCGGACTGTCCGAAGAGATGGAGCGTCGGCTGTGCTTGGAGGCCGACGAGCCAGTTGAGTACGTCCTATGTGACTGCTCGGCTATTATCAGATCGAGATACTTACTGTTCGGAAACACGATCATTGAACCTCAAGATGCAAACGCAGTGTCGCCTGAGAGACTCATCAGATTCGTTGGGAGCTGGGCATAATGGGTGACAACTAGTGGAGCTTGCTGGTAACACTTCGAGTGAGCCACAATAGACCGCAAGATGCGGTGGAGGACTGTATAAGTCCACTCACATTGAATACAATACAATACAATACAATGCATAGAGCTAATCTGGAGACCCCCTCTTATTTTACAGTTTTGGCCCCCCTTTTTACCAATGGGTTCTTTTGAACTAGTGACAATATCTGCCGGAAGTGTCGTCTCGACATCAAGACGTCTTACGTCAAATTATTGCAAAACGGTTGTCACCGACATTCTTTTTATTATCTCACATTTCCACTCCAATCGTATATCGAACTTATATCGATCTCCTAACTATAGCGCTAGGACTCCTAGCCCATAACTAACCTAGCTCCAAAGTTTTCTAAAACTTAACTTCCAACCTAACAAAAACGAATAACAATCGGCACCTATATTATCCGATCCGGCTTTAAGTTGCTAGGACGCTTGTACCTATGACGACAACATTACGTTATGGGAACCTTAGGATTCTGTGGCCAAAAAAACGGGAACAGTTTTAGGCAAATAACGGAATTTGTGAGCTCTGTCCATTTCTTCTAGGTCATTGTATTAATGGTTACTAGGAAAGCAAGTGCCTTTCACTGACTTCATCTTGCTTTCTTTGAATGAGGTAGGCAGCATAAGTATTTGAAAACTGCCTTTAGATGTGGTTTTATTCACTTCAACATATTTCTTTTGTTGCTTTTTTATATTGGACTGTTCTGGTTGGGCTAGTTAAATGACCCAGTGACATAAGAGATGTGGACAAAACTTTGGTTTTTCACAGTCTTGCCCTTCCTTTTAGCAAAGAGGTACCCAAGGATGGCGGCAAAATCGGCAAGACGTAACGTCATGTGAGGTCTTAACTGTTAAATGATTGGGAATCTCGTTTTGACCTGCTTTACTGACGAAATGTGTCATGGGACACAAAAAAATGGCGAACATTACAATTGTGTTCTCTATATATCTCTTGTGTCATTAGTATAATCAAATGTCTGACAAACATACACTTGGCAATACCGTCTTCCAATCTGAGATAGAAGCACGATTAAAATTATATTTTATGGATTAGAATAGGAGAATTGGAGAATACTCTCTAGATATGGGTAGTACCAAGAACATCAAATGCAGATTTGGGCAGATTTAAGCTGGTGCTGCACTTGAAGAGAAACGGCTTTACATAGTTTGATGTCGTACTTATTAAAGACGGTACTAAAAAAGAAAAACCAAAATCTATTGAATAATTTATTTTCAGACGTAAAAATTAAGAGAAACTTGTTATGGAGAATCCAAAGCATGATTGAGGCTGGAAAGCTTTTCAAGGTGATTTATAAAATGAACATGGAACATAAAACTCAGGAGCAATTATGGAGAGCATAAAAAAGGAATGAGAGCGGTAATCGGCGGAGACAAAGAGAGTCGATGGTTTTATATCATAGTCAGTCAAAACGACACTGCTTAAGATTTACTCAAAACAACAATATATTTTAGGGTTCCGTCCCAACCCTGTTACAAAAGTGGCAAAGAGGCAAACGGATTTTTAAGATCAGCAAATTAGGGAACTAGGAAAACTCACCAGACCATAAGACAATTATCTTGGACCTGAAAAAGTCGACTTTTGCACATAACAAGAAAGGCGGTCAGAATGCTGCTAAGCAGATTTATTTTTGTACGACCTCTATCTCCTATTTTGCCTAAACATATCGTCCCTGCTTTGGAACCAGTAAGGTAAAACTTCCTTACTGTTTTTTGATACTTAATATACTATTTTTGAGCTTCTTACAGTTTCAGAGAACATGCCAGGCATGGAAGACGTATCTGAACTGGGTTGTAATGTTTTAAAAACTTAATTTAACCATGTACTCGTAAATCAAATATTCAGATGGTCAGGCTAGAGAATTGATTTACACCTGATGGTGAGGTCATGTTCTTGTGCTGTCTTGTTATAGGTTAAAGATAAGTTAAGAATTTCTAAGCGACATTTGGCCTTAAAAAAAAATTGAAAGAACGCACTGAGGACAGAATTGAGAAAAGAAAGCGAAGGACCTGAGAATGAAATTGAGTCCTTAATGAACAACATTTTAATTGAATACTGCACAGATAAAATGCAAGAAGGTCAACTATTGAACGGTGAAAGCGAAAAAAGAATCAAGTATCAACCAAATTAAATCGTTAAGCAATTAGTTGAAAAGAGTGGGAAGAAGCAAAAGACAGCTGTGAACAGTACTGTAAAGAAATAGAAGAGTTGCTACAAAAACACAAAATCATAAAAGAAACAGGTGCGATGTATCAAGCCAGATCAGCTATAGGACAGTAGTAGTAGTAGGATTAGTAGACACTGGGGGACCGAATCCTTGCAGCTAGGCCTTCAAGGCCCTTTTCACATTTCCCCGATCCACCCACTCTTACTCCGGCTGGGTCCTCATTCCCTACACGAGTGGATCCGTCTCTCTAATAAAGGACAGTATCCCGTCCCGTCTCAGAGTGGGAAGCTCCTCTTGACGGAGGAAAGCGGCTCCCAGTGTCCTGTGGCACAGTAGCTCCCATCTATAACACACTCCCAAAAAGTGGTATGACGACTCTTCCCCTGCTCCACAGTGGGTGTAGAGTAGACTGTCCACCATTCCAAGGAAGTGCATGTGTCTGTTTAGTCGGCAGCGACCAGCGAGGATTTTCTATAAGGTCTCCCAGGCACTGACGTCTTCTCCCAAGTAGCCAAGAGGCCCTGGATCTATCGGGGTTAGGGTAAATTTTCTTGAAGTGGCTACATATTCCTGACTGTGTCCAGTTTATCCTTGTACTCTCCCATACTCACTCATTTAGAGTGTGAGAGACCTACCCATTGCTTACCCCTAGACATGGCTCCAGTCCAGTAAAGCTCGTCTGGGAACCACGCGTGGGCGAATCAACGGCGCGCCCGTTTTTTTCAATGCCCCTATGTCCGTTTCTGCCAGTGACTCTAGACCATCCCTGCAGTCCTGACCGAGCTTTGTACTCGTCCTGTTCCATAGATGAAGATGTTCTGCTCTGCTCCTTGTTTGACTTCTGGTCGTGAAACCACATTGCAAACACCTCCGCCTGGAAAACCGTAGTGGGTCTTCCCAAAAGAAAGCTTTCGCCCTCTTCATGGCCTGCTTTGTATATTCCGGCTCCTGACGACTACGAATCAGCCATTTTTGATCCGTCTGTATACCATAACTGATTATTCTCAGAATGTTGCTGAAGCAGCTCTTCTTTGAAATCATCTCTTGGTGGGATTGTCCTGCGACAGGACAATTTGGATGTTCCGCTGAATTAGGCTGGCGATCTGCGAGTGACCGCTTCCCATGACTTTTCTTTCACTAGTCACAACAATCCATCGTCCTGCAAGAAGCCATCGCCTTCCTCATCATACAGATTGGAAGCTCCTGCAGACCCAGTAGGGCATTGAGAACTGCTTCCGGTGTTGTTCCGAAAGCACTCGTTATGGCTAGACAAACTGTTCTCTGCAGGTTGGCCAACCTCAACGCAAAGCAGGCTCTGTCCACCGCTGGCCACCAGCCCACGGACCCATATGATATCCTCGGTCTGATTAACGCAAATGTAGAGCCAGTGCAGGACGTGAGGCTTTAGACCCCACCTCCTGCCCACTGCGCTGCGCAGTTGCCATAACACTGTTGTTTCCTTATTGCAGGACTTTTCAGCGTGGGTGACCGGAATCCTGTAGTTTTTTTCCTTTTGGTGTAGAGCACAAGCTCTGTTTTGCCAGGATTGACTGACAGTCCCGTTTCGGTACATCATTGTTCTAATATTCTGCATGCCGTTTGCTTTCGATCAAAAACGCTGCAGATAAACTTTCCTGGTATCATGACTAGTTCGTCATCCGCATACGTCTGCGCACTGAACCCATCAGCCCGTAGTCTTTCCAAAAGATCGTTCATTCGGAGACACCATAGTCGAGGTGATAAGCAGGTGCCTTGTGGACAGCCGCCCTCGACCTCGATTTCTCTTCGGCGATCTCATAGAGAAGCCGTCACCCTACGGTTGCGGAGCGCCGATCTGTCCAAGCTTACCAACTGTGTTGGAGTCCCCGGGTTCTAAGGACCTCGCAGATGTTGTTTTTCCTTTCTTTGTCGAATGCTCCCTCAATATCGAAAGAGAGTGCCATAGCACTTCTTTATTACAGTGTGCCTTCTCTATTTTATGTACTACAGAGTGGAGAGCCATGTCGGTCGACTTCCCTTTACTGTAGGCATGCCGATCTTTGTTTATGGGATGTCTTGGCAAAATTACCTCTGTAATGTACCTATCGACTATCTTTTCTCACGTTTTCATTAGAAAGGATGTCAAACTTATGGGTCTAAACGATTTAACGACATTGTAGCCACTTTTCCCAACTTTTGGTATAAAGACCGCGTTCGCGAATCTGTTTAGCGACGGGAACACAGCTATAGGACTACTAATGAGCTTGGTCTTGAACCAAAAAATGAGCACCAATTAATAAAAAACTAAATTTTAAAAGGCAGCCTAACAATCAAGAAACAAAGAAGTAGTGGGAACTGACTGACCAAAGGATGACGTTTATTTTTAAGTCCCTAGTTTTTCTCTTTGGAATTCCGACTCATAACCAAATTAGTCTTCCATACCAAAATCTACAGAAATTGGGAACCCAACAATTATATTTGTACAATTTGGCCTCAGGGTATATCGACTAAATTTGAACTTGATTGAAACGGCTTCTGACTAGGTGCGAGGCACGCAAAGAAACTTGAGGACACCATTTGCTGCGTATAGAACATACACTGGCATAAAATTGCACATTACAACCCATAATCTCACAGAAGAAAATGTAGAAATCGGCAGTAGCGTGCTTTCTTATCTGTGGTTTCAAGTGTCTGAGAGGAGCACGCATGTGGTTCAATTTTTGCCCACATGCCACTGACCATTTTCCAAGCACATCTCAATCAAGGTTTAAGTGGCTCTTATCAAAGTATAACTGTCACTTCCCCACTTTGCCTAAATATGACCTAAAAATCAGTTTTTTTTCGACCCTAATTAAGAGAACACAATATTCAAAGCCTTGACTAGATGGTATTATATATACCCATATAATAAGGGTGATTTGGGTTATTAGTTCGTTTGTTCTTTGGAAATTAGGATGCTATTGTCGATCCAAAGGCTGTTTCTATGGGTAACTCACAAGTATGTAGGAACTGGAACAACCCTATTTCAAGAAACTAGTGAACGTAAAATGTAAAAGACGAATATGATGAATCACCTTTGAACTCAATAGAAATGATAAATATTTAATAGGTCCTAACAGGAAAAATCCTCGAAAAGACCTAAAATAATAGAGAACGAGTTTTGTAGTTTCAGGAATAGGCCGCAATTATAATATTCATTATTTATACCGAAGGTCGATAGTTTCTTTCTGTACTAGGGTTTGCATGTTGCTGCTTTACCGTCTCGGGGCGTACGTGCTTATTAGAAGGATAAATCGAGTAATCTATTATGTCTGATACGCAGTTTTGTAGAACAAGATTCGGTTTTCAAGGCGACATTAATACCTTGGGAATTATCAGTGCAATAATTAATCCCGAGCGTCTGAATTTAATAGTAACCTTATTGGATTATACACTTCTACATAGAGACAGACATTAAATAATTCAGATGTCAGCTTGGTTATTATTAATTAATTTCAAATTACGTTTATCTATGACTTCAAATTTCCTCTAAAGCACAACTTTTTATTTTCATGAGACAATATTATTACGATGATATCTATTATCATCAGTTATTTTTACTGATAACTTTGGTGAGATTATGTTGACTCGATTGCAATTAACAACAACTTTGGTTTAGGTTGTAACTTCCACAATATATGAGAGCACGACCTACATTTTATTATATCATTACATTGTAGAGGAATTAGGTCAGACTTGCCATTTCAGAAGCACAAATGAAAATAATTTTCCTTGATCTTCTAATTTTTACCCACACAAGATTTTAATTAGACCGCATTCCGTCTTTTCTAACGTTTGTACAAGACAGATACACTTAAGTTTAATGAACACCCTAAATCACTGCGAATAGCAGCAGCTCCAGTTCATCGTCTTGTTTGTTTACCTTTCCACAAAGGATAGGACAGGTGGGTATTTTGTGAAACGTACTAGCCGTATCGATCCGCGATATTTAGCCCAAAGAGACCTTGAGAACGACTTTGCTTTACTTTCAATCAGTATTTTCTCGCCAAACTAATATTAATACATACATGTAACATTCTAGAAGGTTTCTACATGCCTGCCTGTTTTTCCTAGTAGATACCCACTGAACCTTACGTAACAAAGAAGTCAAAAATCCGGGGACAAAAAATTCCTTATAGTCATTTCCTTATAGCATTTTTATCGTTTTTCGCGCCATGTCGATGGTTTAACATCAAAACAAAGTTGCGTAACCGGAGCCCATGTGCTACATAAATAAACATGCAATACATGTACATAATTCACATTGAGTCCAAATGACATTGGGTTGATTGACAAATAATTAATACGGGCAATGTTTACAAACACACTGATAAGGATCAGGTGCCACCCTGCGACAAAGTGGATTCAAATCCGCCTGGCGGACCGGCCAGTACAAACTGGAGCGAGGTCTCGCAGGAAAATAAGAATGGATGACAAGTCTTGACCTTTCTTCGACTGTCGATTGACACACACGTACATACGTGTGGATAACGGCAATTTTTTTTATCGCATGTAGTTGTCGACACGTGACATGTCACCACTGAAAGCACAGGGCAGGCAATTAAAATAAGCTTGACCGCAGTGCAAAAATTACCATGTAAGAGGTAGCTTTGGTGGAATTTTTACCAGGAACGGAAGAGTAATTGTTCAAATCTAGTAATTTTGGTGTCTAATCACTAGCTGGCGGAAGTAATCATGCAATAAGTGACCGTGACTCGACCGAAAGGTGTTGTATTGACGTAATTAGGTTTGTTCATAAGGTACATAATATATTGGAGCAGTGACACCGAGATTATGATATGATTAGTGGACGCGGTTTTGCATTGATAGTTTGGTAGTGATCAATTGACGTTTTTATCTGTCATCGATAGATATGAGTTAGTGAAATAAATAACTCTAGTCACATGCGCTACAATCTGTTATTGTCAAACTGTCAGCTCTACCTAGTTCACACGACCACTCCTTACATACTATTTTTTAACATAGATACTCGGCTGGTGTAGAACAAGCCTTCATAGTCTTTTCGTTCTACAGTAACGTGTCTTCACTAGGATGGTTTGGACTTCTCAATATCTCAACTATCTTTCTTTTATTGGGTTGAATAGTGAGAAAAGAACCGAAATAATGATGCATTAACTCAATCATTACTTTTTATTGCAATACTAAATCCCTATTCTTTGCGATTTTGGTACCATTACCATGGTTCCTTACAACTGCGTCTTTTTGTCTTTATGTGATACACTTTCAAATATATTTCAAATGTTATGAACAGTTCTTCTATTTAACGGTGAGTTGTGCATATATTTATTTCATAACAATAATTTCTTCTGTGACAGTAATCCATTTCTGTATATTTTCAGTTATCACCAAGGTTATCACAGTCTTTTCTTTTTATATGGCGATTTTTCTACTAAGTTGTTTCTAAGCAGTTTTCTTGCCTTTTCCCCATAGAGTGGAGTGGAATAAAGATAAAAAAGAAAATTTTTCTTTTTCATGATCTTATAATTTAATACATCACTATGGAGTTTTAGTCCAGTATTATATTTATTTATATGTCTTCTCTTTCCCTTAGAACTAGTTCTGTTAATTTAGTGCCTTAGAAAATTCTATCAGTGTCCCTCTCGTTCTCTCCTTCAATTTCGGTCAGGTGCATATAAAAATATTACAAAACGAACATGAAGTTTGTGAATCTAACCGTATAAGGTCTAATTGAACTAATCTGATATGACTACAGTACAAATATGACTGTATTGACAGACTGGAGACAAGTTCTATGAGGAGGTTAGTAAAATAGTGAGGACTATAAAAGCAACAGAGAAAGTGGCCACTGCAATAGAGGAAGTGATAAATAAAGATGTGGATAAACAATTTATAAACGAAGAAAAAAAATGTACTAACACTAATTGAGATGAAAATGAAAAGTTTAGCGAAGAATTAAGAGCTAAGTGAGAGGAAATAAATTGGAAAAAAGGAGGTGCCAGATGGACAGTACTTCAAACGCAATTCTTTGAAGAATTCTCTTTTTCTTCAATTTTGGTCATGCCATTTCACTACTCCATAGAGTTTATTGACAAAAACGTAGAGGCCGCGAATTGGACTGGAAAGGATGAGCTCACTAATTTGACTTACCAGATCGAATTACAAAAATTGACTCTGTATCTACAAACTGGAAGCAGATTTGGAGAGAAGTAGAATAAAGCGAAGAAAAAAATATAACAAATTGAAACGAAATCAAAGAGAGGATTTAAAAGAGTTGCGGAAAAAAGAACAAAAGGCAACAATGAGACAAAGATTATGAAAAAGAACAAAAAAGAGACAAAACAACTCAGAGCCATGATGCAGCTGGTGACAGATAGTTCGAACTCGAAAATTTTAAAAACTGCTAGGGTGAGGTGGTTTCATATGCAGGGTAGAGGTGTGAAACCCATAAACCTTTTAACACCTACCAAGGTTGGATCCGTTATTCGAAAAGGTGGTAAATATAAGTAGTGGATGCGTGGTGTAAAAATAGACTAATGGAGGTTACAGACAAGACAGTTTGGATACAGAATTTGGTGTGATATAGCAATGGAGGGACCGATTGAGAAAATTTAAGTAAATAAAGGAAAAAAAGAGCCAAGGCTAATAATAAGCATGAAAAATATTGATGACAAGTGAGGAAAATTGTCTAGTATGAGAGGACTCTGTACTGGTAAAGGATGTCAGCAAGAAGGGAGTTTCGAAGACTGCTTTGGTTAGTATGCATGTGGTTGAATTAAGAAATTGTGACGCTTTTATTTTATAATATTAATTTACTATCAAGGGTTATTGGGAATGTTAAGCACTGATTAGTTCTTGTTTGTTAATTGGAATCTCTGGAACTTACTAAAAGAAAATCGTTACTTATTACCTTACTTCAGAAAGAGCGAAAGGAGGTGAATAGTAAGTAATCGAGCAGGAGCACTAGCGGGCCGCCAGCAACAGTGAAGATGGGGTAGGTTCAATACGATATTAGTTGTATTATTTTATATCCCGATAGGCGCCACGTGATTTCCGGAAGACGCCAGGTCCTGAGAAGGATGTTATGCCGTACAGGAATATACCAATCACGAAATATATCCCTCTTTCACTACCACTTTCCTAACTACTCTGATTTAAATTTACTTTTAGTAAAAGAAATGAAAATAAGAAACTATAAATCTCAATTACCTGCACCAGTCAAAATCCGCATGAAATTAAAGCAAAATTGTTTGAGGACAAATAACACTGTTTCTATTGATAGATTGGTTAACAAATTAAGGAAAGGCAATTCAAATAAAATTTTAAATGCTATAAAGCAATTAAACACAAAATTTAAGGTAATTGCAATATTCTCGAATATATGGTGAAGGAACTTTATGTATTAATGAATATGAATTATTACAAATCAATACGGCTCTCAATAATCAACTAATTAGGGACGGAGCTCAGGGTTTATGGCCATAAACTTACACAGGTTAGCTTCCGTAGCTTACCAACTAATGACTAACGCTGTAATGTTAGAGTGATTATTGAATACCTGATCAAATCTAACTTTAAATACCTGAAAATTGAAATTTACTTAATAACGATAAATACTAAAGTGAGGAATCACGAGCCCTCAATATCTGTCCTCAAAATTACACAACACAATACGGTACAAGACATAAAGGGTGCGGTACATAAAAGATTCGTAACTGTACAGACGTAGTGCTGTCCAATACCTAGCAAAAGTTAATTCTTTATAAATAAATTAAAGTGTGTGAAGCACAAACAAATTGAAGATCTGAGAGAACTTACTACTCAGTAAATTGTCATAAAAATTGATCGAAAAGATAACAAGAATCGCTTACTTGGGGCCTCAATACTATCAAAAAAATACTACTTTAAATTGTTATGGTGACGGCAAAAAGTAAAGTTAATAATTCAAATTGATAAGATAAAAAAATTACGTTAGTCGGTTCACCGCTCAGCCACTATCGTCGCCCATTTACAACATAACAAATTGGAAAGCTCTCACTCTAAACCATCCCCTTATCGCGGATCAGGGTGGTCCGGAAGAGCAGCTATCCGAAGGTCTCTGATGAGGAGCAGGCCTCCAGGAACGGCGTGGATGTTCCAAAAATGCGCCGACAAGGCACGTGGACGGCGGAAGAGCGTCAAACGTAGAAGCCCGTTAATAAAAAAACGTGGACGTAGCAGAAGCCCGTCACAACGATAAAACCCCTATAGAAACACGTGAATTAGCACGGAAAACTACAGAATATTCAATTAAATGGAGCTACACATACCTGCAAGGTTGACAAACGGGGCAAGGTGATGACGTTGGCGGCGTGGCTTGCTTTTTATCCCTCCAAGAGGTAAAGGTAGAGCGGCGTAAATCGACAATAACTCTCCACGAGGATCCGGAAAAACTTCAAAAAGCAACTACCATTTGGAATATGCCCTGGTCTTGATCCTCCAAAGAGTATTGAGATGAAAATCACTCAAAGTAGACCACGAGGACACTTGCAAATCACGGCCAGCACGACGGGATTCTGGCTCACGCACCAGAAGTCAGAATCAAAAAAACTCCAAAAGTCAATGTCCTGCCCTTTTATACCCACGAGTGACCTTCAAAACCCTTCCGCAATGATGCCCAAAATGCCAAAGACAAATATGACGTCACGAAGAGTAGCCGAAAACAAACAGCTGAAAATAGAAAAAAAAAGGAGACAGAAGAAATGCGGAACAGCAAAACAGGAAGAAGTATCCCATTAGTAATGGCCAATTAGTCCAACCTCAAGGAAAGTAACATCAATCTCCACGAAATCAAAACTGACAATAAGTACCTTTTAGTACTCTGGTGACGTCAGAATACGGTATGGGAGAATTGGACGATGACAGACGGCGTCATCCCTCGAAGGGAACGCTGTCGGGAGCTTCGCCGATATCGCTCGGAATATGAGTCTCTCTCGCTCTAGCTCGCTAAGATGTGGGAAGATGGTCTATGTCCGGGGCGCTCGGATGTAATCACCGAACTCCGCAATTGTCACTAATGAGTGATGGCTAAGTGACAGTGACACTATTTGGTAATTTTGCATAAACATAAACATAAGCAAACGAACCCCCAATCCAAATTTACAGAAAACCTACAATAACGATGGAAACACACACTCCTGGCCGATTGGCAATGGCAATTTCACCACAATCCTCAGATCCTCCAAGCCCAGGAAAACAATAAAAATAGAGGTATGTACCATCATGAAAGGGTCCCCAAACGGGAAAACTCAGCTTGAAATTCCAGCTAACAGGCGACACCTTCCACTTATAAAACAATGGGAGCTAATGCCGGGCTGTCCACACTCTTCTCAACCCAGAAAGGTAAACTCAGGCATCATGAAACAGAACGTAATAGAAGGCAATACATTCTCAGTCAAAAAGGGCAGATAACCAAGGTGATATTGGAAATTACTGAACTAGGTACACAATAAAACTCTGACCTAATGGGCGGAAACCATAATTACCCCAAATAAGGTACGTGCATAAATTTCACAATGTTACAAAATTCGGTGAATATAAAAGCGGCAGAGGGGGGGGGGGAGGGGCGTGGGAGGGGCTATGGCTCTAGAAAAAAGCTCCTGGAATTGGATTATGATAAAAATGCGTGGACTGACAGGAAAATATTAAAATAGATCCACTGTAGGATCGACATTATTGTTAGTTAAAAGATGAAGGAATGTTAGGACACTAGTGTTAAGAACAAAAATCGGGACTAAAGAAAGCTTATGAATATAAATTTGGTACTCAAGATATTTATCAATTAGGGAGAATGATAGATGAAGTAACGACCCATTTCAGCATAATGACAGGTGGAGGAAGGTAGGCAATCTGCACCAAATCTATCTAGTAGTACTGGAAACACCCTAAAGGTCTTATTTTAGTTGGAAGTCAGAAACCTAACACTAAATATGGAATTTGCGTATATCTCTATTGTGCAGGAAGCAAATGGCACTACCAATTCTAAAATTCTAAAAAAAAAACAACGTTTTTTTTGCACTCTATATTAAGATTTCCTGTTTTTTTTGCAGCCGACCGAGAATTCTAGACTGTTTACTGCACAACTGGATGTGAAGGCTGTTGGATCAAAATTAGACTTTTTGATAGCAGATGGACGCAATGACAGTAGCACCTTTAAGAAAGAACTATTGATAGTCTAAATTTGAATCCAAATGCAGAAAAACTGTATTGATAAGCTTAACTCAAGGTTTTCGGAAATCCTATTAGGACGACTTTTACAAGTACAAGTAAAACTTCAGTTTGAAGTTAAAACACCAGATATGAACTACATTGCATTGTTTATCTGTCAGGTAAACAATGCAATCGTCATGTCTGGTGTCAAAGGTCATGTCTAGTGTTTTAACTTCAAACTGAAGTTTTACTGATAGTTGTAAGTCACCCTTAGGGCGACTTTTACAAGTTCAAGTAAAACTTCAGATTGAAGATAATACACCAGACTTGATGTACATTGCATTGTTTACCTGACAAATAAACAATGCAATGTAGGTTATATCTGGAGTTTTATCTTCAATCTGAAGTTTTACTTGAACTTGTAAAAGTCACCCTTAGTTGCAAGTAAAAGGTGACTAGATAAGATTTTCAATAACTGAGATTCTAGAGGAAGGATATTTGATGTAAAATGCAATGCAAACTAAATTACTTATGGTTTTGTTGATGGAAGGATACTTTATTTCTTCAGCGACTTTTGCTTCCACGAAAGCCACCTTTAGTTTTGTGGGGTTAGCAGGATATTTGATAAAACATTAAAATAGTTTCAGTCTCAACTTATAACAGGTATAGTCGCAGCTCTATTTTATGGAGCAGAGCTCATTCGAGGGGTGATTTCAAATTAAATAAAAAAAAAGAGAAAATAAGAACAATGGACAAAAGTAGTTTCGTGACAAAGACCCAAGTTAACGACACGCAGATCTCAATAAACAAAATCACATTTATGACAATGACAATGGATTCCTTCATTTGCAAGCCGGTCATAGAAAATAACATTACAGACCACGTCTAACTTTCTACTGCTTATACGTAGCAATACTACACAAAAGCAAAAGAGAGCTGGTCAATTCATTGCATATACTTGAGAATACACCAGGAAAGATACTTTAGTAGAGCCTGCAAGTCCAACATTTCTAAATATTTGTGATACAGAGCAGGAGCAGGGCGTCCTCCACCAGCGTATTAGATCTAATACTGCATGGCAAAGTTCGAGAAGCAGCCCATAGTGTTCTCTACTTCGCAGGTTATGGGAACCAGAACGAAGTGTAAAGAGTAGGTGGTCACCAATTTGTCGATCCACCCATCTGCATACTAGTTTCGGGATCTACCCCTCATCAGCGCAGCTTTGGCTGGCCGACAAATTGGAAACTGTAAGTTCGCGTCTTAAAGCCAAAAATCTCCGGAAGAGCGGTGAGATGTTGAACAGAGCAGAAGCGGACGACATCTACCAGCGTATTAGATCTAATACTGCATGGCAGATGGCTCTCAGTTCGAGATGAACGAAGTGTAATGTGGTGGTCACCAATTTGTAGATCAAGCCATCTGTATATCGTCGGTCGTGGCACAAAGCCAAAAATCTCCGGAAGAGCGGTGAGATGTTGTAAAGAGCAGGAGCAGGCGACATCCACCAGCGTAATAGATCTAATAATAGTAGACCCGAAACTAGTATGCTGATGGGTTGATCGACAAATTGGGAGATGATGGGACATAAATTGTGTGATATAGAGAGAAACTCAAGACATGAGAAGTGCCATGTTGACGATAGAGAATCTGAATGAGAACCAGGAGGTCCACTGAATGAGGATAATGACCAAAATGGAAGAAGAAAGCGGGATTACGGACTGTGGTCAGCATCACAAAAGAAACCGGAATTAGGCAGGTTACAGTTCTATCCAAAAAAGATTTCGACTCTAGAGATTATTGAGAGCAGCCTGAGTAATTCTGCAACAGGATAAAATTCCTTAAAGTTAACTTTTTTCCCCTTCAGAAGACACTATCCTGGAACATTCTAACATTTGTCAGTAAGTATGTAAAGATAGTCAGAAGGAAGAAAAAAAGTTTACCCAAGGTTTCTATATCCAGTGTTCGTTCGAAAACGTCGTCTAAAAGGCTGTGAATTTTTGGCAGAAAAGGATGACACAATGAGAAGAAATTGTTTGTTCTTTTATCTTTGGTTTTTGACATTTCACAGCCAACCAGATGACGTTTTCATATAAATGACCTCTATTTGTAGTATGCTGGTTATAAAATAGTATATTGTTTAACGAGTGACGAAAATAGCATTTTCTCTCGCAAGAGAACAGTTTACCAACCGAGGCAAAGCCGAGTTTGGTAATGTTCTCGAGCGATAGAAAATGCTTTTTTGACGAGTAAAACACTATTTCTTCGACCATGCTAACATTAAGTCTTAATTAACTTTAAAAACAATCTCTAAAGAGTATTTCTTTCAAAAATTAAGGCGCGTTATTGTCAACATGACACCTCGACTGCCAAAGCGTTCAGTTTGGTCAAATTTCAACATTGAGTCACTTTTCTGAGGCCCGGGCAGGCAAAATATACGTGTTTTTGTATGATATCACCATTTTCCATGGTGCTTTATAAGATTAGACCAGTTCAATCGCATTTAATTGGCGATATACAGGCGAAATTAGAACAACTTACTTTCGTCGCTAGAGACGAAAGTTAACGTTATAGGATTTTCTCTCACTAGAGACGAAAGTTACGTTTTCGGCTAGGGCAAAGTATGATGAAAGTGTGAAAAAAGTTGTTTATTTTTACATGGTCGTAGAAAAATGTTATAACATCATGGGGTTGGTTTCAAATCTTACAAAAAAAAGAAAATGATTCTGGAAAATGAGTTTAAAGTCATAATAAGCTTAAATTTTTCCATACCGTCTCTAGCTATGTATATATAATTTTTTATTTACGTCATATGCTAAATATGCAAAGCAAAATGTGCATTGTTGACGTCACAAATAACTACCTACATAGAAGGTAAAAAAAATGCCTGCGTACAAGCACAAACAACGAGTAGCGAAGGATAAAAAAATTTATTTTTAAGTTTCACTGAAGGCAAAATTACTGAAATTCCTCCCTGCACGATACCGAAATTTCCCCATAAAAACAACCTTTTTAAACAAAAATTGTCGAAGTCCACCAACCACAAGAAATAGCGAAATAAATAGTTATGGAATATTTCTACAAATCAATTTGTAAAGCAGTTAAAGACCATTCACTGTCATCTTTTGTCCAAAGTCATTGGGTGCCAATACTTATTTGTTAGCATTACGAAATCTACATTGATTCTGAAATACTTAACCTTAAAGCGTGTTATTTCAGTGAATGCTACACGAATTATTATTATTATCGTCACTAATTGTTATTTTTATTAAGCCGCAAAAGCCGGAGAATCATTAATCTTCTCACCATGATTCGACTTTGGAATAAAAACTCGCCACTAATCGCCTATTTTGGGCAGAATTTCCCAGAAAACAATGGGTTCCACGGGTTGTTTACAATGTCGCTTTTGAACCATAGATCAACGAAAACATGACAAAACCGAATCCATTCATATAAATTTTAACAAGTATATTCTCATTTCAGATGAACTTCTTTACTTAGTTTTTCATTGACATAACGTACGTTATGCATGCAGTCGTCATTAAGCAAGCTTTTTATTACTTTTTAAATCATATTCGAGCGTTGTGGCATTTCCAGTTTAAAGCTTCATTAATCTGTTTCGCAAGTTTTGGTATTTAAGTTACCACTCAATTTGAATTCTAAACAATATAAAGGGATCCTCAGAATTCGTAGATGTGTTTTAAGTATTTCCTGGAATCATGATTGAGGCAAGTTTTGAACTATTATCATTATTTTGCTGTTTATGCGAAGCAATATAGTTTTGAACTTTCTGAAGGTCGTGTGGTCAAGAATCAATGGGTTTAGAGGAAGTAGTCTGATCTTAACTGGAATCTCCTCAAGAAAAGGTCATACTGGTCGCTAATTAGCGGTCGAGGTGTAATAATCAATATACAGATCTTTGTAGGAAAACTGTTATTGTCTATATTATAGAAGCAATTATCTTTGTTTTTATTCGTTTGATATTGGGATGAGGTTTGTTACATCAACATGCAATGTCAACGCTTTTCTATCAAGAATTATCAATGTCAAGAGAAATCTTTTAGAGGTCAGTTTCAAGAGTTTTTCTCATTCCAAGGGGTAAAATTAGTTATAGCAATAGCATTATGACATATGGCATGATATTAGAGTAGACTTAGTTAAAAAAATGAATATTGTAGTATTAATAGGTTTTTCATTATCTTCTTGATGTCAGTTAAGTTAGTTAATTCTGGAAGTTAGTTCCAATTTACTTCAATTTTTACTACGTTTACTACAGTCTACCTCAGTTAGTTTTCTGGTTCAGGTGTCGGCGCTGAGGGTGGTAAATAAGGCTGAAAAAATTGTCACTAACTTTCCCGAAGCCTTTCAGCTGCTAGATAACAAGAACCTAGTAAGAAGGCTCAAGAGAACTAAATCTTGTCGAAAACTTTCCCAACATCCAATCAATGAATTGTAAATCGAGTCGTACCAAATTGATTGTATAACTCATTCACTTAATTTTACCATCCGTTGCTTTTGATATCTTCATTTTTATGTATATCTATCTCCTTTCAGCACATGTTGAGAAGATACGAACAAAATTTCAAGGTATGATTTCCGACGCCCATTTGATGTCAATAATAAGTGAATGGCTTATATCGGCTTCTCAAGATGGATTTCATTATGACATCTAAATTAGCTATCAAACATCTTTTTTTTTCTGGAAATACACTAAGATGATACTATTACATATCAAAGACGATGAGGCAATGGGCGAAGTGATCTCCCGTGCTTCCTGACGTTGACTGATTCGACTGTGGTGAGCTGTGGTATTTAGTCCCCTGCCGTCGCCCTGCAGTGGAGGGACTGGGGTGGGGATAGCGGTGGCGCGGAGTTTTAGCGCACTTGAAGTATGTCGTAGAACTCGCTTCCAGTCTGCATTTAAGAAACGTAATTTTCTCCTCCTCCTTTTCTCCTCTCTCCCTACTCCTCATTTCCCTGTCCAAATCAGCCAGCTCACAAATTCTCTTGGATCTCACAAACGGAGTCTTTATGATTCCCCTTTTCTGTCTGGGATGATGTTTTGATCCGTTATTGAGGTATCGGTCAGTGTGTGTTGGTTTTCTATAAACGGTATGGGCGAACCTTCCCATTCGGCCTTCTTGATACTAAAGCAACCGAAAACGGTGGGCGTCCTTTCTTTTCTATCTGCATAGTGAATTTAATTTTTGGGTCGGAGGTGTAAGATTAAGTTTTGAAGTTCGCCCTCGCCATGGCTTCAAATAACAAAGGTGTCGTCTACGTATCGGAACCAGCACTTTGGCCTCTTATTTGCCGTTGCCAACGCCTTGGCTTCGAAAATTTCCATAACGATGTGGATTCAATGAGGTTGATATCTTACATCAATCGCAGTGTTTCTGTCCAAGACTAACAGGGAAAGCCATTGAGATCTTTAAACACGACAACAATTTCAAAAAGAAGGAGGAAATTACGTTTCTAAATGCAGATTGGAAGCGAGTTCAGCCACATACTCCAAGGGTGCCGAAACCCCGCGCCACCACTACCCCCACCCCAGTCCCTCAACTGTAGCGCGACGGCTGGGGAATAAACACCACGGAGCTTACCACAGTCGAATCAGTCAATGTCGGGAAGCACGGGAGATTTCTTCACCCATTGCCTCATGGCCTTTTATAAGGTCTGCGGAAACGTCAGGAAGAAATTCCATTGGACCACGGCTTCAAAGCCCGGAAAACGCTTTAGACTGTATTTTGACCGCCCGCGAAGGCCTTCACAGTCTTATAAGTTTCATTCTTATTCATTATTCGTAACGCATTATTCATGGCGCTACTTAGGTTTCTTCAGTAGTGAATGTTAGGCATATAACGTGGGAAGGTAACTCAAGAATATGTTAAAAACAATTTACAAGCTGCTGTTTGTAGAATATTTTCTGGGGCTTTAAAACGCAATACAGAAATACCTACTACTAACAGCTCTGGGTAAATCTAGTATAGTTTCCGTCATAAACCAACGTATTTTGTTAGAGTTTTCGTGAATGATTTGGAACAATTTCACCTTTATTAAGAAAAATATGTAAATCCTCTACTGATTTAGGTACGTTGATAATTACATGTGCATCAACATTAACATACTTTCAATCCTTTAGATATGATCATCAAAATCCATAGCAGACTCGACTCGCATTTGAGTGCAATAGCGTAATCAGTCAGTGTTCCAAAATAGCTCAACATCCCCATGTCTGCAAATAATTTTATGGAAAAAGACCAACAACTTTCTAAAATATTACCAGATAAATTAGAGGTTGTAATCTGCTGAAAAGGCTGGAGGACTGAATGTTTAGAAAAAATATGCATTGATTACATTCCCATAATATTGTACCAACATCAATTGTCTGTCTCTACATCGTTCAGACCCAGTATCCAAGACACTTATGTATCTAGAGATCAAATGAGACGTCTATCCAAAACTATGGTATTTACAACTTTACTGCTACGACTACAATGCATCATACGTTGTCGCACCCCCCACAACAGCACCTTTAAAAATTTTAGCAGATTTGACTTGACGGAGGACCTTGAGATTGCCTGCTGCTTACTGTCCAACACTGAATGCTTTAATGCACAGAGATTAAGATTTCTTAAATGAATAACGAAATTTCTTCTTATATAAGAATAAAAATTGGCGACATTATTTGTTTAGTGTTCGTAGCAGCGGTAACAGGCAACGCTGTGGGGAAAAGACAAAGAACGACATCAGACAAAGAAACTTTGTCTGTTGTTTGGAGTTTATATACAAAGCGACCTATACAAAAGAATCCATCCCGTGTTTCTTCCAATTGAGTATATGCATCAAAAATGCATATAATACCAATAAATCACTCGCAATAAAATACTCGGGACGTACCAAAACTAGCAGAGGATACGACGGAACTTCATGTCAGGAGTGGTATTCCAACAACATCGGACCCAGACTGGGCGGCTGATTTCCAAACTTAGGGAAGTAACGAGAAACTACCTAGGTACAACACTTTTCCCCAGGATGAAAACGAAAATACCACGGCCCGAGGTCCCGGGAACCTCTAAAATGGGTAGAGGGTGCTAAGAATATCCCGGTCAGCCAGTATTCTAAAAGATACATCAGAGAGAAGAATAGGCCCATGGAATGTGCAGAGCACGTATCAGGCGGGTAAGGCGGCTAACACTGCTAGGGAAATGTTATTATTGAGAATTGATATATTCGGGACTAGCAAAACGTGATGGCCTGCTTCTGGGAAATGCGAAATAGAAGACCATCAGACTTACTATCCTGGCTACGCAATAACAATAGTAACGAGAGAAGTCGATAGGGCCGTGCTAGGATTTGTGCTCATCCAGAGTAGCGATAATTAAGATCAACGCAAAGCCCTGTAAGTTAAATACAATCCAGATCTACGCACCAACGTTGGAAAGCACCGAGGAAGAAATGGATAGATTCTATATGGACACGAAAGAAGCTCTTAAACAGACATGAAAACTTCTTGTGGAGGATTTTAATGCCAAAGTTGCATATGGGGAAGATGATGATGTTGTCGGGATAGAAGTTTGAAACGAAAGAGGATAAGCACTTGTCCAATTCTGCAAGGAATTAAATTTTATAATTACAAACACATGGTTTAAACAGCCAGCCAGGACCCAGACGTCTATATACCTGGAAGTCTCCCTCTGATGATGAACGGCATAGATTGATTTTATAACGGTGAACAAGAGGTAAAGAAACATATCGTAAAAACCTACCCTGGTGCAGACGTCCCATCTGACCATAATCTGCTACTATTCACTTTAAAACTACGCTAACAGAAAGGAAAACTACGCTTTAAAAAGAAGCTAACAAAATCAAAACGAGCGGAACGGATGGATATCCAAAAACTTAAAGACGAAAATATTAAAACCGAAACCAAAAATGAACTAAATAAAAATATAGCTGAAATCAAAGAAGACGCATATAACGATATTGAGCAAAAATGGATGGATACAAGGAACACCATAGTGGAGACGATAAAATCCAGACTTGCCACAGGAGGGAGAAGAAAAAACTCCAGATGGATTGCCAAGGAAATATTGGACCTCATGGAGGAGCGGATAAAATATAAAAACAACAACGAAGAAAAATATCGACAAATCCATAGCCTGATTAAAAGAAAGATCAAATAGGGAAAGAAGGCTTGGTTGGCAGAGAAGTGTACCGAAATCGAACAACTAGAAAATCAACATGATTCGCTTATTTTACATAAAAAAATTAGAGAAGCTGCAGGTATGTTTAGACCTAGAAACCAAGGGATCGTTACAAAAAAAAAACATGCAGGCACTGTTTGATGATGATGAGAACTGAGATATTTTGGAGGAACTAAACATAGAAACTGGGTCCTACATGACACAAGAGGTTGTGAATGCAATCAGGAAGCTTAAAAACAACAAAGCAGCAGGACCCGATGAAGTTTATGCATATTGCTAAAGCTCATAGAACAAAACCACCTGGAGCGGCACAATTCCAGAAGAATGGCTGGTCCCAATATTTATTCTCATACCGAAGACCATCACAGCTAAAAAAAGCGAAGACTACAGATCCATTAGTCTACTGAGGCACGTTTTGAAAACATTTCTAAAAATCATACATGAACGTATTTATCCCAAACTCGAAGAATATAACGGAGAGACACACATTCGTATTTAGAAACGGACTCGGGACACGGGAAGTTGTTTGGTCTTAATGTTCTAATACAAAGAGAACGCGAAGTAAACTGCAATGTCTTTGCCTATTCCATCGACTTCGAGAAAGCTTTTGATAGAGTTAATCACACAAAGCTACTGAAAACGCTCATGTAAAGGGCTCATGTTCGAGTGGAGAATGCGATATCTGAGGAGTTTGAAGTACGCCAGGGAGTTCGACAGGGATGTGTGCTCTCTCCTCTGCTCTTTAATGTTTATTCGGAGATACTGTTCGGGGAGGCTTTGGAGAACACAGATGACGGTGTTTTGGTAAACGGTGTACTTATTAATAATCTAAGGTACGTTGACGATACAGTCCTAATTGCAGACACAATTGAGGGTCTCCAGAGGATAATAGACAGAGTAACAGAAATTTGCAAAACCTACAACACAAATAAAACAAATGTTATGATAATAAGCAAATAAGATATTGATGGCCAGTTTTACGCAAACGACCCCCAACTGGAAACGGTTGAGAGTTGAGAGTCAAATGAGAATTGAGAAGACTAAAACAGCTTTAGTCTCATGATAAGCGTACTGTGCAATTTAAATATAGGCTTGCACCTCAGAGTTCTTAGATGCTACGTTCTCAATACTAACTAATATGGGGTGGAAGCTTGGACTCTGATTGATGCTGCATGTAAACGTCTGGAAGCATTTGAGATGTGGTGCTACAGACGCAAGCTTAGGATATCATGGATTTACCATGAAGTCAACGAAGCCACCCTACAGCGAATGAGAAAACAGAAGGAGGTTTTAAACGTAATCAAGGAGCGCAAACTTTCATACTTCGGACATGTTATGCAAAACCAGAAATATAGCCTACTTTAGCATATTATGTGGGGCAAGTTTGACGGCACGAGAGGTCCTGGAAGAAGACGAGTATCGTGGCTGCGATATCTGAGACAGGAATGACATCTATGGATCTGTTTCGGACTACAGAAAATAAAATCAGATGTCATCAACTTTTTCAAGATTTTAGGGTGAACACACTTTTCAGCAGTTTTAACCCCTTATCCTGAACCACCAAAGAGGGTAAACCTTGATATTGAAATTTAAAATGGAAAGAGAGGTCGAGTGAGTGATACCAGTTTTAAAGACCATCAAGATCTTGCTACTTACCATATTTCCTATCTTTTAGTTAAACCAATTCAAAACGGCGGCCAGTTGTACGAATTTGTAAATATTACAAGTTTTAACTTAAATGGTTTGAGCTGCAGTCTTATAGTTTTCATTTTCCTTTCACGTTAGGAGGCTGAAACTGCGTTTTTGGACGTTTATACCCAATTGGAAGAAAAAGGGGTGGATTCTTTTCGGAGGACTATCCTGTATTTTAAAAACCTTGTTCTATGGAGGATTTACGGGGGTTAATTCTGAGATCTCCTTGAAATCTATGATATTGTTTGGAAGTAATGGAGTGGAGACCTGAACAATTGCATAAAGGGAATAAGACCCGACGACAGCGCGGATGCATTTTGGAAGTCATTCAAGGAACTAAAAAATAAGCTCATAACTGAACATACAGTAAGAAAGGATAAACCGAAAAAACAGAAATGGATGACATCCAAAATATTGCACCACATGGAGCAAAGGCGGCAATAAAAAAGAAACCAAAGAAAATTAAACAAAAAATTCGGATTGCCAAAGAAAACTGGATGAAGGAAAAAGGTAAGGAAATGGAAAACTGGAGAATAAACATGACACTTTCAACATGTATAAAAAAGTCAGAGAAGTAGCAGGTTTATACAATAAAAATACCACTAATATGCTAGTAGACACTGCAGGCAAAAATATCTTAAGTGAAAAAGAAATCCTTGGAACATGGTTCAAATACATAAATGAGCTGTTTGATGATAATAAACCGAACGAATTCAACTTCGATGACCACGCTGATATACACGAAGGACCAGACATTCTTAAGAGTGAAGTTCTATTTGCAATAAAATCCGCAAAAACCAAAAAAGCCACCGGACCTGATGACATCCCAACGGAGCTGTTACAAATGATCAAAGAGGAAAATATTGGACGAGCAAAACGATACAGTTAGTATAGACTAATAAGCCTTATGAGCCACACTTTGAAGGTCTTTCTCAGGATTATTCACGGGAGGATAAGACCCAAATGTGAGGCAGATTTGGATGAGACCCATTTTGGATATAGAAACGCTTTAGGAACTAGAGAGACACTGTTTGCTCCGAACATACGACTACAAAAATGCCGTGACCAGCGCAAAGACGTTTTTGTGTGTTTCGTTGATTACGAGAAGGCCTTCGACAGAGTGCAACACAGAAAACTTATAGACACCTTAAGGAACATGGAGGTGGACAGCAGGGACGTTAGAATTATCGAAAATTTATACTGGAGACAGAAAGCAGCAGTACGACTAAAGGAAAAGCTCACAGAAGAAAGCCAAATTGTATGAGGCGTCAGACAGGGTTGCATACTGTCACCACTGCTTTTTAACATATACTCAGATAATATCTTTAAATGGGCTACTCAAGAACAAGAAATGGGAGCACAAATCAATGGAGAATATATAAATACGATACGAAATGCTAACGGCACTGTCATCCTGAGTGACAAACTAGAAGACCTGCAACTACTAAACTGTGTAAACGCAAAAGGACAAGAAATGGGACTCAACAAGACAACATTTATTGTCTTCAGTCGACAACCACATCCTGATGCTGCACTACAGATCGGTACGAAAAATATAGACAGAGTAACCCACTTTAAATACCTTGGATGTTATATCATCGAACATCTAAATCCAGATAGAGAAATAAGATGTAGAATAGAGACAGCCCGAACAACATTCCGGAAAATGAAACCACTATTCTGCAGTCATAATCTGAACCTAAGATTACGGCAGAGAATGGTAAAATCCTATATATGTCGGTGTTGCTTTACGGGTCAGATACATTAAGGCCGCTAAAGTTAATAGGTTAGAAGGAGATGTGGTTACACCAGCGAATGCTGAGAATACCCTGGACAGTTATGCAGTTAAGTGCAAGAAAATCTCATATCTTGGACATGTCTTCAGAGGAGAGCGATACAGAAACCTACAACTGATCATGATGGGAAAAGTGGAAGGACGTAGAGGGGTAGGAAGAAAACAGGCTTCCTGACTGAGGAACATCCGTGAATGGGCCGTTATACGCTGTGCAGAGGAACTATTTCGATTGTTGCAGAATCGAGAAAAACTTGTTCAAGTAATTGCCAACGTCAAGGGGACCTGATATGGCACTTGAAGAAGAATGGAGTGGAAATTAATTGACATTTAACTGAGTTCTTGGTTGAGTACAATATTCTTGTGTCCAATAAACGTCAAATAATTTTTAAACTATCATTGGTTAATTTATTGTAGATTAAAGGACCCGAGAAAACCCCTTAGATCAACTCTGATAGGTACAGAAGTGTAAGCAAATTTCGAAAGTCCTTTTGGTTTGAGTTTCTTTGTTATCTTTCCAGTGTCCTAGTATTTATTGTCATCCATGTAGCAACAAAAGACTGAATTCGAATAGAGTTGTATGATCTGTTTGCGTATACTTGCCGAAATGGTGAAGTATAAGCTTGTTATCAGCTTTTTTTGATGATGAGATCTACAAAATTAAAACCATGTTCTTATTTAAGTTCCAAAGTTAGCTTGATTCTAGAGTGAACACGACTTAGATTCCTCAAAAGAAATTCAGCCACTTTCATGGTCATATTAATCCATTAAAGCCGATAAATAAAAATTTTTGAAAAAAAGCACAATTTTAATATAAACATGCATTAAACATTTTTATTTAACATAGTTAGACAATAAAACACTTTTTTTTAACTTAACAAAAAAACAAGGTGTTCCCATATGATACCTTTAGGCGTAACCTCACTAGTGAAAAGCAACAGCACAAAAGTAAAAAGTAATTTGTTTTTGAGCAAAATCTTAAAATTATGAGTGACTATTTTTATTATTTAAATCCTTTTTGATGGCAAGATGTTTATACCACTCAAAAAAAGAGTTCCTATACACACTCTTAGTTCTTTAGTTGTTATTCGTGGGTCGGGGCAGTTTTTCTGTGAAGCATAATTTTGTGTTTCATTATTATATTTTGTAGCACGTCATCGGAGAAAATAAATTCAAATAACTCAACGCAGTTCATTGTGCTGTATTTTGAATAAATTTTTGTTGGAAATCTCCTTTTATAAAATTAGTTGTGACAGATTTAGCTGCAAGTACGAAAGTACTTGCAATGGTACTAGTACTCGGCTCTAAAGGACATGGCACTTTTTTTGGCTCTTCTATATTATCATAATCAGTTCCTAATCCATTATCATTAGAATAAACAATTTCTGCTCTAGCGGTATTTGCCTAGCAGTTAAATTGTCAACTAAACCACCTTCATCCTCGTCTGCTGAATCTTCAGTCACTGGCACATCGCTGGGTTGGTAACGTCGAAAGAAACAATTGGGTTCTTTTATGGTACAATTTTATCTACAAAAACTTGTAATTTCCTAACATAACAACTTCTCTAGTAGCTAGATGGTAACGTGACTAGTGACAAAGCCTGGAGACTATGGGGTTGCCTGGACTGGAACCATTAACCTAGGGGCTTCATAAGTTTCAAGAACAAGAGGAAATAATCCAACTTGGTTTCCAGAATAAATTGTTATTCAAGCTATGAAAGTCGGGTCCAGGTATGCACTGGAAGGCCTGATCAGACTTGAAGTTACAATACCAGAGCACAAAACTTAATGCAACCATATTTTAACGACTTGAATTAAAAAGCTCTTTATAGTTTTTGATATTCTCATTCTCTACAGAATATTACAACACTGCTAGAATGGTGCCCTTTTTTCGAGACCTTCACTTCCATGGACTCAAATCCTACCGTTTTCAGATTTTCCTAATGGTTGTCTTATAATATTGATTGAACTGAGTAGGTAAAAAAAAAGCAGAACTTTCTGTGCATTTCCAAATCAAATGTTTTGAAACTCACGTCTAAGTAGCAAATTTTCCTGTTTCATCGAGAACTATCGTACACAATGATAATGATCGCAATGGCATTACAAGAGCAATCCAATGCTCTTCGTTTCCATCTAAGTCAATTTCTTTATCTCTTTAATATCGCAGCTCGTATTCCATTGTTACACGTTAACTAAGACGTTTATTTTGATTTCGGTGCTCTAACAAGTCCGTAAGTAAAAAACAAATTGAATCACTCCGATAATCTAAACCACTTAGCTTTGTA
This sequence comes from Taphrorychus bicolor, assembly GCA_951812265.1. Taxonomy (NCBI): domain Eukaryota; kingdom Metazoa; phylum Arthropoda; class Insecta; order Coleoptera; family Curculionidae; genus Taphrorychus; species Taphrorychus bicolor. The sequence goes on from OX638300.1 coordinate 15,431,794, forward strand.
GAGTTGCCGTGTGTATTGTTACGCGATATAAGCCTATTTTTCTCGAGGAAATTGCCTCGAAAAATAATAATAGAACAAAATTGTAGTTCTCAGAATTTCACTAAAGCGGTTGTTTATTCGGCAGCCTCTCAGCTTTTGATTTTTTTCGAAAACGCTATCGAGCCAACAGAGTATGAAATGTCAATAGTCACGTAACCTCGGCTTAATTAAATTGTAAATTCTCCATTTTTGTCTCATTAAACATTCGCTTTGCCTATTAAACGTACAGTGAAACAATAATTTTCGTTGGATCATGACTAAGGAAAAACCTTTTGCGTGTCGGTTATTGTCGGTGTTGTGCATGAACACATATGAGAGAGAGATGGTGTATTAAATCCAAAAGTTTTAACTAAAAAACTATACTCATACGCATTACATGATAGCAACTAATAGAGAATCCATTAAGTGTGATGAAATCTACTTAGTGTTTGCCATGAGTTATAAATATCAACTGGTAATATTAATTTGTTTAGTAGTTTTTGTTCATAACTAAAGCGCGTGGTGAACTCTTGAATCGGCCAAGTGAAAGGGAAATACTCGACTCGAGAACGATTTTTCCTTCTTTGGAAGTTTAATTTTGTTGCCAACCTCCGAGGAACACATGTCGACTTGATCACTTACACCTGCATGTTTATTCTAACTCACGTTTACCATTAAAGGCCAATTATTAAGCCACACTCGAGCCGAGAAGTTCTGGGATTCCAAATCCGAAAGTAATTAGTAAGTATTAATTCACACCTCGGCACATTTTGCTTATCGGTGGGTAAGTAAATGCGAAATTACCTCCTAAGTACAACCACAAACTGGCACTTATCGCAGTTGTTACGAGTGTAATTTGAGATTTGCTTTTTGATACAATATAAAAGTATTGAACGTGCAAATTAAAGAGCGTAATAGAATATTGTTTGCGCAACCAATTACGTGTTTTTGAAATTCGTGCTACGTATATTTGTGTTTGCTATAAATTGTAACCATACCTTACTAGATGCTTAAGATGAAATAATAAAGAAAATATATAAAATATAGATAAACAACAGCCAGGTAGTGTATTACGTCTTTAAGACGTCAAAATAACGAATGTCAATTATTTTTGGGCGTAAATTCTTAAGTTGATTTACATGCAATACTATACGTACAATACACGTATGTATATGTACTATAGTACATGCAATACTATACGTACAATACACGTATGTATATGTACTATAGAAAGTGAAATTGGTAGCGTCTTCAAAATGTTTAAAACTCTAAAAATAGTATACAAAAAAGAACAAGTCAAGTTTACGGTTATGCAGAAACTACCAACGTTTTGCTGTTAATTTTATAACTTTGTCAAGGCTATTCTAGCAAAAAACTTCTACAATTTTGAGTATAAAAACCACCATAAAGACGTAAATGAGACGGTAAATGGTAAGTTTTACTAAAAAATTTTATTTTAGGTGTATGAAATATTCGCAGATTTCATTACACATAAAATAAAAGAATGCAGCAAAACATGCAAATATGCAAAATTCTGAGACGTTCTGTAAATTGCGAATTGTCCTTAATTCGAAATTTCGAATCTTTCAAATCCTTTGACAAAACAATCAACTGTTTCCACATAAAAGTAGGAACTCTGCATGGATCACTGCCTTTAAGTTTAAATATCACCTCGTGTACGCATTTTTTTTTAATTAATTTGTATGAACTAAAGATTGTTTGGGCTAATTAAAAACTAAAAACTTAATATTTGTTCATAAAAAGACCGAAAAGAAGCCGAACTAAAATATAGATATATTCCATACACAAGTACATTTTCTGGTTCAAAAAGAAACGATTTGATCAAACTTTCATTCAGAAAAAGTTTCTGGTTCCTATGGCCAAAGCTCTTGGGAAAAGTGTTTTTTTACATCTATAGAACGTTTTGATGGATTTTGATGAAATTCACTGAAGACTTGCTTCTAAGACTTTGAGACTTATGTTTTGATGGACAGACGGTACCCATCCGCTTTGGTCTAGTGGTAAGTTCTTCAGTGCAAAAGTTCTTCATTACTAGTTGCAAAAACTACCAGAACATCGATTTTTTTTTTATCTGATTTTTTTATGTTGTTTCGAAATTGTATTGCTTTTGGTAAAAAACTTGTACCATTTATAGTTTTTCTGAACATTTCCTATTTGACAATGTTACACATTCAAAGCGAAGGTCGTAATAGTTTAAACTGAAAAACTTACCACTTGACAAATCACGCCCTTTCTCCGTCCAAACCTCATTCTGCGAAAAGAGCACATTGCGCACGCTCTCGGGCTCTCGGACAGAAGCGTGTGCAAAGTCCACTTAGCACACGCCTTGAATATATTTTATAATATAAATGATCATTTATGAAGCAAAATTGTAGAAAAAGTGTAGTGTGCAACACGTAGGAAAATCACTCTTCACACTCTTGTGACGTTGTATCACTCGACTACGGCTCATGTGAAAAGGGCAATTTTCGACAATAGTTGCACAATATACTATTACTGAAATGTATCGTATCATTCCTCAGATAACAAAAAAAAATTTTTTTTCGAATAACTTTGACCATCAATAGCAAGGAAACTAGAACCTTTTTCTTAATGAATGTTTGATAAAAAATTTTTTTTATCCATAGATCGCCAAAGGATCAATTTGATCGTGCGCTTACGGGACACCTTGTATAATTTATACATCTTGCACTGCGAAAAAGCACCAGTAACGTCATAATTGCTGAAAGTCCCTACTTTACCTCAACTTATAGACCTGCGCAATTGATCCAAAGTGTGACGTATTTCAGACGTCCTTTTTAGGTCAGTTGATAATATAGAGGTATTCTGTACTCATTTAAAATTACAAAACTCCTTCGTATCATGTGGCACTTCTGGGACACTCGGTAAATTAAAAAATCTGTCATGATAAACTTCAGGTTGCATACAACTATACTGAAACTGTGAAGGCTTTCACGGCCGGCAAAAATAAAATCTAAAGTGTTTTCGGGGCTTTGAAGTCGTAGACCAATAGAATTTCTTCATGACGTTTCGTCTACAGCTGCGGCAGACATTATCCAAGACAATAAGGTAATGGGAGAAGTGACTCGTGCTTGTTGTATCTATGCCAACCAAAGGCTCTTTCCAGATGCTTCATTTCCCGTTCCAATTGAGCCACCTCACAAATTCTCTTAGCCCTCACAGAGAGAAGCTTTATGACTTCGCCTATTGCCTCATCGCCTTTGATAATGTCTGTCGTAGCTGCAGAAAAAACGTCAGGAAGAAAGTCCATTGGACCACGGCTTCAAAGCCCGGAAAACACTTTAGATTGTATACTATTTTCTTAAATAATAACAGCAAAGTACAAAAATAGGATATTTTTTTGTCAGTATCTGATTCTCCTTTAGTTACATACAAGAAACAGTTTAAAATATTCTTGATCTTGAATATAATCTAGCGCAAATCAAAAAAGCGTTTAGGTAAAAGTTTGAAATTACTAAAAAAAGAAGAGTAGAAAGAGAGACGTGACTTCATAGTGACATTCCATTTTTCTTATATTTTTACCCTTTTTCTCCTTCTTATGATAGGTACTTATTCCCTTCGGATGTAATTACCGGTGCAATCCGTATTCAGTAAGGTAATAGTTGTTTCTACTTACAGTTTGAGTTGCAAATTGAACTTCTGCGTAACTCACCTGAAAAAGAAGAATATGTAATTAGTATTATGTACATTCATGGCATTTTTAAAAACTTTTCTCTTTCATTTATAGGTAGACAAACATCGACAGCCAATAATTTCTACCAACCTGTTAATGCTGTAAACGAAGATTTTGGTGGGGGTGTTAAGATGTTCCTCATAGAGCAACTAACGAGAACGACAGAGTCTCATCTTATGGAGAAGCTAGCTTGTCCAACAAAGAGATCATGGACGTGGCCATGAGATTCATTCGAGTACATTGACTATCAGGCTTTTTGATCCCAGGCGCAAAATGTAACATGGATGGAACATGTAACTATTTGGGTTAAATGGTATGCCACTGTGGCGAAACTTCATCCACCCACTCACAGGTGGCTGCGCCGAACGTTCACCCACCGACGCACAGGTGGCAGCATTAGTCGAAACACTTCATAACATCACACCGCCTTTCCTGCGCCGAATTTGTCTTCAAATACAAGTTCCAACTAAAAACTCTCACACCAGCGTATACGTTTTCAAATTAACACCCCTATATGTCCTGTGCAAAGCAACATGCAGACTTCAAGTATCTGAAGCATGAACCATTTATCCATGATGAAAATGGCACCAACATATAAAACATGAAGCTTAAAAGGTTCCCAGCATTAGACTTTTTTTCACTGTAGTATTAGAGAGCACTGTCCTGCTTTTTAAAATTGCATGGATTCGCTGATTGAGAAGATTTTGGTAACTAAACTTCATCGAATCTCGTTGTGGAATGACCCCAATCAGTGGCTCAGAGTTCAGACAATAATGAGCTAAATTTGCTCATACTCGGCTTGAATATATAATAGAGTTGGGACACGGTGAGAGCTTAAAGAAAAGGCTACTTTCGAATTTAGAAAAAGATGAGAAGTTGTCATTTCAAGGCCTGTGCTCATGCACCTCCAAGGCTCCTCAACTAATGAGAAGGAGTTACTGGTGCTGAAAGAAGAGGGGCAGAGTTTTTGCTATCCGTTTCTTCAGGAATCGAAAAGTGTGTATTATATATGAAGCATTACAGCCCTAACAATGTAATTTACAGATACCACTCTTTGACAAGTGAGTGATTCTATCTTTAGAGATAACACTGTGGGATTACACTATTTTTAGAGATAATCTAATAAGTTTTTGATTGAGTGATGTTCGATTTTATTGTTTCATAATTTATTAAAAATGAAGGGAACAAAGGGTAAGCCTCTTGATCATAAAGCCCCAGTCTTACTAGGTGAGTAAGTAGTATAATAAGAAACTGGCAAAAGAAACGTGAAAAGTTTAAAACTGAATTTAATTATGATATTAGGAAGAGTAATTTATATTTGTATAGTTGGGTATGAGTGTAAATCATACAATTATCTCCTCGCCAAAGTATCGTTTATTATGCAAAAACTTCCTCAGGGCTCGAGAGTCTAGTATAACACCCAAGTCATGTTTTTCATAGTTAGGCACGTTCATTAACAAATTAAAATAAAATTGGAAGACATAGATAAACTAACGATCTTCATTTTCATTAATATCATTTCTCCAATTTTATTTTAATATGTTAATGAATGTGCCGAACTATCGAAAATCGTTTCCTGATCTTCACTGGGTGTTATATCTCATTGTCGTGCCCTGAGGAAGTTTATGCAAAATAAATGAAACGTCGGTCAAAAGATTCAATAATTTTCACTAATCGTACTACTTCGCCAATTCAACAATGCACCTAACTAAGTCTTTGTGGCATTGATTGAGTTGATGACTGTTAAAGTTAAAATTGAATTATTGAGGCTGGCCAAATTGAATCCCTCACCTCGATTTCAAAATTATTTTGTTTTGAATTTCTTAACTTTCTAATATTTTATTCAATTACTGGTTAGTACACGTCATCTTGGCCTTCTCTAAAGATTAAATCAAAAAATAATTTTATCCACCACCGACATAATAATCACGAGAATAATCACATTATTCTTGTACATTCTCAAGATTAATGCTAATCTTTATTTACTTGTCAATAATGAGTTGTCATCTAAACGACACATGTCGTAAGCAACTGGCAACTCAAAAAGTCAACTGCCCTAAAACATAAAATCGGTAGTTACCACCGGTTCATTCATCATGGCTGTATTGAAACAAATGTGGGTTACAGTGTCTATTTTTAACTAAAAAATGTACTTTTCTCTGAAAAATACTTAAAATAGGCTATAAAATGAAGTAATTTACCGTCCACCCTCGTAGTATTGAAATTAACACGCACGGGCGACTAAACCGTCATCTATCTGACGCACCAAACGTCGCGCCGTCGATTAGTGAAACCAGTCGTGGTTTTAAAATTGTGACTTTGTGAATCTTTGTGGCACCTATAACCTAGCACATTTGGAAAAACGAGGAATCTTGGTCGTGGATAAAGTATCGCTGTAGTAAGTTAACGCTCGCTTCGCTCGTAGGCTCAAACGTTACCTACGAGAATAACGACTCTCCCTCCTTAAATGCTTGTTGTATAATATACTATTAAATTACTAAATTGTTGTCAAAGTCATTAGGTGCTTGTTTAGGTAATCTGGTTCGGTAAATTACTCAGTATATGTTATTCTTCTATCTTTCTATTGCATTGCGTAAGTGTTAATTGAAGGAAAATCGAGTCTTTAATTTGGGAATTCCCAGTTTTTCAGGTTACGATGGGTATGGTTTGTTTAGAGGCTTTTGTCGCTTGTAAGAATGAATGTGATAAAATACTATTATAGCTATATATAGAACCGGCGCCTAGAACTTTACGTTTATAACTTGCTAAATTTCAGATCTGTATATGTAAAAATTTTAATTTTATGGTATTGCATAGACTCCAGTACATCAAAACATCCAAAAAATTCTGAAAAAAGCGTAAAAAAAATTTTGTTTCGCACCAAAACTCCACAAAAATTATAATTAGGCCTTAGACCTCACGTTAAATGTGATTTTTTTAGGCAATAACATATCAAGTTTTATGAAAGAAATTGTTTTTCTAACGAGGGCAAAAAGTGATACTTTCCACAGATGACGCTAAGCAAAGTTCTTGTAGGTAGTCAGGTCAAATTTATTGGCAAATAATGTGTCAATTTGAACTGTTTTTGTTCTAAATCACCGGACACCAGCGGTGGATCATTCAAAGTTTCTTCTCATATAGAGGATTCACTAGATGATGTAGGTGCTTTGAAGTACAGAGATAGAGCTGACGGATCCAAAGTCAGCATTTTTCTGCACAAATTATTTTCCCGATGGCTAGATTCCTCCAAGTTATCTTCAGCTGTGAGCTGATTTCCAGCCTTCTAGTCATTTAATATTTGTAATTTCCCCTACATTGTTAGTTAAACTTTCTAATGATATATATACAACACGGGAGAAATACCAGAAGAATGGCTCACATCTGTATTCATAACAATTCCTAAAAAATAATAACAAGCCAGGAGGTACAACGATCACAGGCTAATAAGCCTAATGAGCCACACACTAAAGGTGTTAAATACGAAAGTGATTTAGACGAAACGCAGTTCGGCTTTAGAAGTTAGTATCAGAGAAGCAATGTTTGCACTGAATGTTCTTCTTCAACAATGTCGAGACCAACGTAAGGATGTTTTGGTGTGTGTTATTGATTATAAAAAGGCCTTCAACAGTATGCAACACAAAAAGCTCATAAATATATTGAGAGATTCTAGTGTCGATGGAAAAGATTTACGTGTGATTAAGAACCTGTCCTGGGGACAGAAGGCAGTCGATCGAGCCAATGGAAGATTTACAGATGAACGTCAAATCCACCGAGACGTTCGACAGGGATGTGTCCTGTCTCCACTGTTGTTCAACCTACATTCTAACAAAGTCTTTAATGAGGCTTTATATGAAAAAGAATTAGGGGTCAAAATCAACGGCGAGCTGATTCTCACCATTCGCTATGCTGACGATACGGCTATTTTATGTGATGATCATTAGGGTCTCCCAAGTCTCATAAATTCTGTTAGAGCAGTGGGACAGGAAATGGGACTGAATGTAAATGTTGCTAAGACAAAGCGTATGGTCTTTAGCCGTCAGCCATACCTCAACGCGTCACTAGAGATAAATGGATAAAGCGTTGAGAGAGTATCCAATTTTAAATCCTCGGATGCTACATCACCGAGCAACTCGACCCGGATAGGGAAATTCGAGGTAGGATTGAAACAGCCCGTACAACGTTCCGGAAGATGAGATCACTGTTTTGTAATGATAGCCTGAACCTAAAGCTCAGAAAAAGAATGATTAAATGTTACATTTGGCCTGTGCTGTTGTACGGAGCTGAAGTCTGGACACTGAACGATGCCACAGTCAACCGTCTAGAAGCATTTGAAATGTGGTGGCTTTGCAACGAAATGAAGCAGTCTTAGACAGTGCAAATAGAGTTCGTGAACTTGACAACAGTTAAATGTCGAAAACTGGCATACCTCGGCCATGTTCTCAGAGGAAATCGCTCCGGATCCTACAGTTTATAATAAAGGGCAAAATAGAAGGCCGCAGGGGAAGAAAACAAATCTCCTGGTTAAAGAACATTCGGCATACATAGCGTCGAACAATTGTTTAGAGTGGCTGAAGACAGGGATCAGCTCGCCATCGTGATTGCCAACGTCAGGGCATACGATAAGGCACAATAAGAAGAAGAATACATATATGACCACACCACGTCACACAGTGCTTTCATTTTGCTACTGAAGAAGAATAAAACGTCTCAATGATCATAAAATTGCCTTATCATCGATGTCATAAATTGCAATTTTGGTAAGCAAGACCAAAAAGTTAGCCACTATCATTGTAACATGTACTTTTCCTATGTTATTTTTACTAAAGTTACTTATCGTTGAGTACCACGGGTAACTTTGCCAAAGCGCCATCCTAAGAAATGAGCATGTTGCTTCTCGTCTTATTCTTTCGGCTTTTTATGGAGTAGCTCTAAACTTGCCTCTACAATAGCTTGCTCTACAGTGCTTTCGCCAGAAGAACTCAGATTTTATTTTGATAGGTTACAAACTCAGGTTTTGACTAAATGTGGGAATAAGTATAACATATTATAAAATAATAATAGGCTGTTGCTATGGTGTAAGGTGGTTCGAGTGATAAGTAACAACAATGGTATCTTCTTCTTCTTCTTCTTCCTTATGTGCCATATTCGGTCTCCCGAAAGTTGGCGTTTACTATAGAGAGTGCATCTCTATCTTTTGCAACCCTGAACAATCAACTGCGCTCCGGATGGCTGTCCACTCCCTGATATTCCTGAGCCAAGAGATTTGCCTCCGTCCGACACCCCGCCTGCCTTCTATTTTTCCTTTTATGATCAACTGGAGAAGATGATACCTTTATCCGCGCAAGATGTGGCCAAGGTAAGCAATCTTGCGATATTTTCACGGGACACGCAACATTCTACGATGGATCCACATTTTAAATGCTTCCAGCTGATTTATTGAGCTAGTCTTTAAGGTCCAGCATTTTACTCCATACATAACAACCGACCAAATAAAACACCTCACCATACGCTGGCGTAACTTAAGGTTCAAGTTATCGTCGTAAAAAAAGTGTTTTCGTTCGTTGGAAGTATGTTCTTGCCATTTCGATGCGACATCTCATCTCAACCCCGGCGTCTAAGGTGTTCGTTAATATACTTCCCAGATATTTAAACTGGATGACACGTTCTATTACCTTTCCCTCGAGATTTAGCTGTTCGTTCTGGTAGCTATTGGACTAAAAATCACAAGCTTGTTTTTTTTAACATTTATGTTGAGTCCGAACTCTTGACCAGTTACACTGATTCTGTCTAACAGATCCATGGTATCACTCAAGACAATGAGTACACCAACAGTAACTGTGGTATCTACTTGATATAAACTTCAGGAAAGTACTAATTCCTAAATTAAAATGGGTCGAAAAAATTGTTCTTTTGACAAGAGAAAGACAGTTTAAGAGATACGAGCTGAATGCAAGATAATTAGATAATAACATTTTAAGGCTTAGATAATATCATTTTTCTTCAGAAATTCTTTAATTAATCAGTGATTTTGCAGAGAGATTTGAGAATTACTGAAGATTTGACAAATCATCTCTCACTCTCTGGTTCCATAGGTAAAAAACAAAATAAAGTATAGGACTTTTTCGCAATACTTGGTTTATAGTTTTATTAAAAATTTGCCTTTGATTTTTAAGCGATCTGTTGATTCTCTGCCGCGCTACTTTAGACAATACATCAACAATACATAACAATCTATCATCAACATATCTATAACAATAGATCTGCATCTGTATTTGCAAAAACGATAAAACAATGAACGAACAACGAAACAGTGGTTATTTCTTGGACCATGCTATCAATTTTATTTATTCATACCACTTGATTGGTACATTTACATAGAAACCTGCTTGTAGATTTTTTTATTTGGAATGAAAGAACAAAGGCTCCTTTACCTTTCAAGAATTGATACTTCCAGAAACAGCAAATGATCTTAGAACTTTTGTTTTGATGTTGATGATTTTCATCAGCAAGGCTTGGACTAAGAACATCATCGGTTGTAAGTTTTGCTTGTAGTCAATTACGATAATGACTGTAGGAAAAACATGTTTATTCTGTGTCGCTCTGCAAATCACAAACGTGAACAACTATTTTCGGAATAAATTCGAAATATCTATCGCTGCTCATGATAATAGTAAAGTCATGTCTGTGATATATATAACAGAAATCTAAAACGAGAGCATTTGTTTTGTAAAGAGAAAGGAACAATAAAAATTCAATAGACACAGGCTATTTAAAAATATCGTGTGAAGTCTACTGTATGTGTGTTGAAACCGTAAACTCGTGAATCACATCGCCATGGCACACATTATTGGCCTACGCATAATATCATCCACGCATTTCTATGGCACCAGCTACTCGTTTTGAATTTTTCATGATACGGGAAGGCGATGCAACTCTTATGTAAGCCTTTCACTCGCCATGACGTCTTTAAACGTTGCTTCCTGCAATGGTTAGACATAAAAAATGGACGGAAAAGTGGAAATATATTAAGTATGTCCTACATACTTACAAGGAGCTCAGCTTTATTTACTATTAAATTCGCCTTTCAATTGATTGAGATAGGAATAATTAATGGTGAGCTACTGACAGCTGGCAGACGATAATTTCATATTCATTTGCGATTCATATTGAAGACGAGGTAATTCTCTCATTGATAATTAATTGAATCGTTTATGAGGTTACAAGTGATTTTCTTCTTTGTGTGTATTGATATCACGAAGACAAGAACCAAAACCTTAGATATGCCGTTGTTAAACGTTATTCTTTATTATTTCACACACAAAAATTAAGGAAAAGAGAAAAATCCTAAATTCAGGTTTCTAGTCGAGTAAAAAAAAATGCAGATAATAAGTGGAATATTTTCATCACGTCGTTGTTCTTTTGTTAAACGTGCGCCCTGACAAAGGCATTTCAGAAGCCTGCAATCAAGTCCATTTCAGAACGAACAAGTAAAAAAAGAGTTAAAATAAGCAAATGGATGCAAGAGTTAATTCCCAGAGACTACCAAAGCGGATTTTATAACACTGGACAAACCAGGATCGGCAATTATTCAGAATCCGGTTCGGTTGTAAAAAAAGCACACGACACTGCTGCACAACCTGTCACGCCCATTTCGCCGGTCACAGTCTAATAAAAACCGGCAATAATCTGGTTACTAAACCTACCGACTTTATTGTTGGTCTTAAATAAATACTCCTTTGTTGATAAGTTAACCACATTTTTTTTTATTATTAATTGATACCGTTGCGCGAAGACAATAAAAATGTAGATAATTTTATAGACGCTCGTCCATTAGGCGCTATCGCGAATACCTATGAATGTCAGTCCTGGGCAATAAAATTTATTACAGGTTTTCGATCGTAGGTATGTGTGCAGCAAAGACGAGTTATTAAATTTAATTGCTGGGATAATAGTGTTGCTGAGTTTGAGGCTAAAGTTGCAAATAACACTGGTTGCGAGATTGGTCAGTGGCCTCGGGCTGAAGGAAACGAGAGATGCATAATTCAATGCAGCATAATAATTGTTTCATAATGAGTGAATGTGTGTAAAGGCGTTGAATTTCGAATATACAAGTAATTCGTAGTTGCTAAGTTAATCAACGATAAATTACATTTTCCAGGATGAGGAACTTTTGGGTGAAGAACTGGGCAGCAGACCAGCATTAGAATGTGATATACAATATTACCACAAACAGCCTAATACACTTTAACAAGTGTAATATTTAAAACACTAAGCTTCCTCAGCAACTGACATAGACAATTTTAGATGTCGTCGTGAAAGTTATCTAAGTTTTATAATCAATCTGACGTATGACTGGCTGCAATACTCTTGTACTTTCAAAGAACAAATAGTCCCACTTAGTACGTTCGTACTCAATTTAACGACAACGTAATGTATTAAGGGCAACTGAACCCAAACGGCAGCACTGATGGAGTGCCGTCTTCACCTTTTATGCATGGTCGACTGGGGCTCCGCGAAGACCAGTTTTGAGTCGCTTAGATTAGCTCTCGATAAAATTAGCCACTTATTACGAAAGTACATGATATATAATCTGCGAAGACTACTGGCAGTCATAAGTGTGTGGTATCGTGTCCTTCTCAAAGTAGTTGCTACAACGCAACCAACTAATGGCAGTACTTAAGGCAGCGTCCTCTACAAGAAAGAGTAAATTGAAAACCATGAAAGTGACAAAGTTCCGAGTGTTACCACACTGACAGTTTACAATGGCAGCTCCACTAGAGCATTGCCCTAGGCAAGAAAAGCGTTCTGTAGACCGTTTTTTTGTCCAGCGAAAGGGCAAGGCCCATGACAACTCATCGCAGAGTGGAGCTACAACATTTCAATTCATGTTTGTAACTCCAATCAGAGAGATATCAACAAACTTAAAAACGGGTTTAATTTTCACCGACCTGGTCAAGCAAATCATGTTGTGACCTTCGAGACCATATCAGCAGTTGAAGCCTTAGTAAATGAAAATCACAGTATGAAAGTACATGAAACTGCTGCAGTTTCGAAAATGGATCTTAGTTATATGCACCGTATGATCAAGAATCAAGTCGCTATCTTTCTGGTATCGTGGATGGTAGTGAGTGGAGATGAGTCGAGGGTGCACTATCAGCAACCTATAATCAAGAGAACAAGCAAAGAACGGGACCACGGTTCTTCGCTGAAACCCAAAATAAACTGCTGCCCAATTGCTTTGCAAAACTCAATTTTTGCACCAAGTTTGAGAGAGTGTAACTCTGAAATGGACCAACAGATTTCTTCGAACAAAACGAATTTGAGTAGACTGGTCCTTGCACTATTTTACGTAGAATGTCTAAATAAGGTAAGTTATTCAGGTAAAATTATACAGGGTGGAAAATAAAGTGATGCATATGTGCTTAGACTTTTCGTTGCACAACTTTCAAAAAGGAAATTAAGAAAACATCAAGCGGAATCCATTTCATGCTAAAATGTTTGAGAAAATAGACTTTTTTAAAAACATGGTATATTTATCGAACTAAAAAAAAACTGAAAATGTTCCGAGGTGTTACACCATTCCTCATAATCCTGTATCAAAAAATCAATTTTTGATTAGCTCTCTCAAAGGTGTGCAAACGAGAAGTACGCACAAAATTACATCACCTTATTTTCAACCCTGTATAAATTCACCTGAGTAACTTACCTTCTTTAAACATACCTCGTAAATTAGTACGACGGGCCTACTCAAATTTGCTTCAATCGAAGAAATCCGTTGATCTGTTTTAGAGTTATGCTCTCTCAAACAACCACAATTATGCACGGCAAGAAATATGCTGAATCTGTTTTTGGGATGCATAGATGGTTATTTTGGAAGAATACATTCCTGGAGTTGTTACAATTATTAGTACCAATTTCTCCAATACTACCAAATACTCAAAATTACTGAAGAAACGCCTCAAGTCTGCAATCAAAACCAAAGAGAGTAAGGGTATTCTATGCAACACAATAACGCGAGTCTTAAATGCCTTGACCATCCAAGATTTAAAGTCTGACCACTTAACGTTCTGATGTCGTAAACTTCAGTTCCACGTTATGAAGTCTACCACATCAGAACGTTAAGGAAAAGGGCAAACAGTCTAAAACGAAACCTAATGGTCGAGTTCACTCAAATTGTCTTCCTCTTTCATAAAACTTTCTACTTGAATAGATAGAGTGGAGATGCAAAACTTACGTTTAAAACAATTAAAAAATGTAAGTATTTCTACTTTATTGGAAAATTTTAAATTAGTGAAGGAGGCCCTAACCAAAATATTTCTTGATAAAAGATCCAGAAAGGCCGAATCAATGATATACACCCTCAGCGATCAACGTTCGTTTCATTTATCGCTTTTGTTCATTAATCAACACACGTTTTGATTAATGTTAACATAAAAAGTCAGTTAAAAATTCTTTCAAGATCCATATAGTACAAGAGATATTTTATGACTCTTTACAATTTAAGGGAGATATGCTGATTTTCTATAAACATTATTTTATATCTCTTGATGAACTTTGTAATATTGAAGATGATGGAATTTTAAGTTAACAATTTTTATTCAATTTTTGTAAATAAGAACAAAGGTGTAAAACGAAACAATGTTGTGACGTCATGCTACTCTCTTCCAATCAAAATGGTGCAAAACATTTAGTACAATTTTGCTACAAAATAGTACCTTAAAACAAATCTTCTCCTTTGACCTTATTTTCTTTTTTTTTTGGTCTTGCTTACCACTACAAAATTTCCTTCTAGAAACTTTTTCATCTTCTGGCTCTTGGCTAAGAAAGCTGTGCTGAAGATTTCGCTCTGCGTTTCTTTTCTACCTGCCTACCATTGCAAAGAAATGAAGAAAAATCGAGAAAGTTTGTATCGATTGTTCTTAGCATACGCAGCAACAACTTCTCAAGGCATCTACAAACCTTCGTAAAACCAATCAACCATCTGCATATCAACTCTAGAGCAAGCTTTAGACTGTAAATGAACGCTCTGCGAGATTACTAGACTGTTTCTTCCAATTCTCCATGCTACTATTGAACTTTCTAACAGATACATAAAACATGGCTACTGGAGCATTGCTAAATAAATAATTGAAGACCACGTAGACGACTACAAGTCCTCAGTTACTTGAGAGACCAAATGTATTTTCTTCTTTCACTATTGTTAGAACATTGGCCTTACATTGACGACATGGTTAGTTCAGGTTAGCTCTCATATGGACCCGGATCTATCTGCGGTCCTTTGCCAGCATAATTCACTTGAAACTGGATCCAGAAAACAAACACTATCAGACTCTTCAAGGTCCTTAACAGTGGGACAGCTTCCAGAAAACTCATTCTGACTTTCTCTACTTTGCTAAGCCTACATTCTGGGCAAATTCTGATCAAACCAATACTGACTAAGTCCATATATGACTTAAGAGGCAATACCGATGTGGGGTTCCCATCGTCTGTTGGTTCTAGATTCCAATCTTCTCTGCTGCTTATCTGATCTAGATGTCGCTGTTTCCAAAGTCCAATATCTTGCATCAGGCTAACGATATAAATATGTACAAAGTAAATACATTATATTGTGATCGTCCTGGTCTATTGATTTTCTAATTACTTTAGTAACTTACGACTCCCATCTTACTTTTTACCACAGTAGCATCAACTCCACTTGCCACTCTCCGTACGTGGTGTATTTTTATACCTTATCTTGATACAAAATAGAGATATCACCAAGAAAAATTTCAAGCCACAACATTATTTTCAGTACCGTTTTCCCAAAACCCTTTTGAAAGAAGACCTTGAAACCTCAATAGAACTAATCTGTTCTCCCGAAAAAAACTTGTCCTAATGCATTTTTCTCAAAAAAGTTTTAAAGGACCAAATTAAGTAGAGGCAAACTCGGTTGATGCTACCTCGTTGACACAAAGTGACTGACCAGTTTATTATAGAGAATTGCTGGCCAGGTTCTAGAAGCTCAACACTGCACTATTTTTACGAATCGCAAAGCCCCCATCTACGTCTTCAATTAGAGTCGAGATCAATTGCTCCACGAAACAATTTTTTCTTCTTTCTTCAATTTACGATGAACATTCAGCTCCGTTTTCAGTTTCAACACTCTGGAAACACCATTCAAAACTCAACAGATTTATGATGAATTAACAATCTTCTTACGTAGAGACTCAATCATTCTTGATTTCCAAGTTTTACCCGTTTTATCACTGATCGATACGTCTGGGGGTCCGTTCAGAGACCATGGACCAGATGGAAGAATACCTTGAAACTTCAATGGAACTAATCTGGGCGTACTCAAAAAAAAACTTGTCCTATTGCAAATTTATCAAAAAGTGTCAAAAGGTCAAACTAAGTAGAAGGATGCAAACTCGGGTGATGCTGCCTCGTGCTGACTGACCAATTGATTATAGAGAATTGCTTGCCAGGTTCTAGAAGCTCAACACTGCACTATTTTTACGAACCACAAACCCCCATCTACACCTTCAATCAGAGTCGAGATCAATTGCCACCTGCTCAACAAAATCATGTTTCCTTCATTCTTCAATTTACGATGGACATTCAGCTCCGTTTTTCAGTTTCAACACTCTGGAAACACCATTCAAAACTCAACAGATTTATGATGAATTAACAACCTTCTTACGGAGAGCCTCAATCATCCTGGACTTCGAAGTTTTACACGTTTTATCATTAATCGATACGTCTGGCCTTCCGTTCAGAAAGATCGCCACACTTGGCGACTCAGACCTGGTTACCCTGCCAATGATCGAAAGTTTTAAATCACGTATATTCTCCACTTTTTTTGGTTATTTAATCTCTACTTTGGCAACTTCGTGGCACTTGAAGTGCAACGCAGCACTTCAAATGTGTTCACAAATGATATTGTCGGTGCTTGGTCCTCAGGTCAGTGCGTGCTGCTATAGATCATTTTGCATGATGGTATTCAGTCCGGTCTTTACAAGACATCACAGCAGAATCCATTACCAATGGATTCGTCAATCGTTGGACTTCGTGGTTGGGTGCTTAGCACCATATTACAAATGATCGTGGAACGCAGTTGGCTGTGTGATGCTGTTATCATGGCTCAGGCATCTGATAACTGGATAGAATCCTTTTCATTAGTCTTATTTGGAATCCTCTCTGCCCTAAAAAAAAACTAGTGAACCTCATCAGCTTTGCTTGTACCAAGACAACCACTTCATCGTTCTGGTGAATTTTTGATGACTCCTAGACAGAACCAACTTGAAGACTCCTCAGTCCGGTTGAAGGGTACTTTTCTAAACTGCAGGCAGTTTTAGCTATAAGACATATTCAGCAAAAGCCTTTTATTTTTTTAAAATTTAGTCATCCTAATTTCAATCCTGCAGACAATCAGTCCCTCTACAACCATATAGATTAGGATGTTATCAACTAGTAAGACCCGCTATACTTTCTTTCTTTTCGTCAACGGCATAAATGTAAGTCCAGTCCGATGGTATCCAACAGTTTGGTTAGCAGTTGCAGGTGCCAAGATTTTGGAGTGTTTTGCCCAAATTTCGCCTGAAGCTATCACGTTACCATTACTGGAGGTTCGTACAGGCTATTTCCTTCTCGTCAATCAATTCCAAGATGCATCTATAGTTGCTACCTCGATCCTTTTGTCATGTGTGTGTCATGCAACTTCACTTGCTCTATTATTTTTTCCAACCCTCCTTTTATCCTTCTTTGATGCTAGAGGTTTATCTGCCTTTTAATCCAAGATTGATTGGCCTGCTAGCTTAGCTTAATGCATTCTTCTTGTTAGTTTTGTTTCTCTGTATGTCGTTCGTCGTTCTGAAGTGCTGGGCTTACAAACACAGTTGTTATTTGCATTACCAACGTGCCTTATCGCGAAAGGAAACCTTATTGCATATAAATTTTCAATAAAAACTTATATTTATTTTATTCAAAACTTTTCATAAAATTATGTCCTTGCTAAAGCAACTGGTATGTCTTAGAAACACACCTAGATTCTGCAATTTTTCCAGGGTATAATAAAGCAGAATACTAAAAACATATTGCACAACCAAGTTTTTCTAATGTTGCATAAATAAATTGTTGTTATATAGTCGTCTTTTAGACATCCAATAATGCAACCTGCTCTTCATTTACGCCAAACAAAGTTTGAACATCTCTGATAAATATGTCACCACAGCAAGATAACATTTTTACTGTACAGCGTGTAGTATTAATTATTCTTCGAGTGCCTTCATCGTCGGTGCAAAAATAGCTAAAAATATGCTAAAAAAAGTTCGCTTAGCAACAACCGAGTCCGTAAAAATAACTTATCGCATTGCCCGTTCCTGCTTTTCGCGTTGCCGGCCGGCCAGATTTATCTGTCACTCTCGTCAGCACGCGTTTTCACTTTAAGTAGTCTGGCAGGCGTCTGGACCGAACCTACTAAAAGTCACACTAACACATTTCTTACACAGATCCAGAACAAATCAATCGTACTAACTTACCTAACATGTTCGTGACTCTTCTACCTTCAAAACAGTCTTAATAATTTTATTTCGTAACAGAAAAAAAATGAGCCGCAGAAGGAGAATACCGATTAAATAATGTAGATCTATAAAAGTAATTTCCCTTGACAGGTACTTAGTAATGTAAAAACAATCCGAGTGACATTTAAAGAAAAGAAGGATCGAACGTTGAGAGCGTGACTTCAGCCTTGACACTTAACGAGTGTAGCAACGATATGATGATCTTCAGCTGTTTAATGGCCTGAGTTTTACATTCTTTATGGCGATAAAAAAACGTGGAATTTCGGAGCCTATCTATACATATTTATCGTGGACGACAAACAATTCAAGGTTGCAAAAACATATCGGGAGAAATGGGAAAAATTATGAGGCAAACGGGTCAACGACGCGCTCGAATCGCCGAAAAACAAGGTCCGAAAATACATTCGTCATTACTGGACAACGGCCAGCTAAAAATAAGTTCACATACCTGGTGCAAGTGCACTCCATGTGAGATTGGCTTTACTCATTTCTGGCCGCTTATTCTAACCTCAGATATCGAAACGTGCTGAGTTGTGAAGTGACAAACTAAGCAAAACAAAACAAAATTAAATAAAGAATACAAAAAAATATAATCAAAAAACTTCAAGATGCAAACCGTTGGAGCAGGTTGGATCACTACATTTTGAACAATAAAAAAAAAACTATGAAACGCATCTCTTGTTATACATTCAAATCTAATCTTCCATATTTCTGCAGTCGTAGAAAAATACAATATAAGACACCTGTAAAAATCACGATTTATAGGAGTAAGATATTTTGGCAAAATAT
Source organism: Taphrorychus bicolor (assembly GCA_951812265.1). Taxonomy (NCBI): domain Eukaryota; kingdom Metazoa; phylum Arthropoda; class Insecta; order Coleoptera; family Curculionidae; genus Taphrorychus; species Taphrorychus bicolor. The sequence goes on from OX638300.1 coordinate 15,450,874, forward strand.
CTTACGAGCCGCTTGTTGCTCAACTTCCAAGTAAGAACCCATATCAAAGAATTAGCATAAAGTTAACCGACAACCAGAGTTAAGTTCCCTGGCAGAAGCAAACCCGAATGTTCATGGGAAATAGAATCATAGTGAAAACCATTAACTGTTGAACATGGGAAGGAAACAACTGAGGAGGACCGTGGTTTCACTGAGAAAACACCTACACCAGATGATAAGAGAACAATATCCAGAATGCAGGATGTGTGGTGAAGAGGAAGAAACGCCTTTTAGCAAAGAAATTAATTAACTGAAAGCCCCATGGAGCCTTTTAGGCTCCATGGGGATAGAAAACTCCAGAATAGAAAACTTTAGTCATAATCTTTTGATCCTATTTTTGTTTATATTAATCTAGTGATTCCTCTCTGACTCTCGTGGAGACTTCTCACAGTATTTGGAGGAATAAACTGCTCTACTGCCAAGTGCTTACTAGAAGTTTGGTACAAAATATGAATGCAGCAAATTACAACTAATTAAGTATCGTTGCAATTTATACGATATCATCTGAGATTGACTTAATGATACTGAGCCATAGAGGGTGAAAGGATAGCATTCAATTTTTACCTGAGTTAACCTCATGTTTCCTTCTTTTCGTTGTATTTACCTCAACAATTTGCAGGTGTATCAAACTGTTACACGAACGGGTCATGGGCCCCAAAAAACGATTTGAGCAAAATAGTGGCCAACTTCTTCTCTTTCTAGTGCCTCTTCGTTACCGCATTCTGGCAATCAGTCTGGCAATGATGAGTTATTTGCTGCTGCTTGAAAAGCCACGCTGTAGATGTTTGAAACCTGATTCTCAAGTTCTTCAACCAGGGTATTTGTCTTCTTTCAGCCCCTCTTTTAGCTTAAACCCTACCTTGTAGTACACGCTTTAGCTAGTTATATTTGGTTTTGATTCTGATGATAGGTCTTAAATACTATAATTTTCTTTCTTTTACTGTGAACATAATTCTTTTTTCCTTATTAACTTTTTGAAGCACTCTATATCCATGACATAGAATTCTTCTCTACGTCCACAGCTCGAACGTTTCAAGTGTCTGGATGGTGTTTCGGTTAGGGTCCACGAGACTCCATTTCATATAACAGAATAGAGAATATGTAACATCGTAGGAGTCTTAGTGTCAAGTCCATATGCAAATTATATGTTTTGAAAAGCTTGGACTTTTGGATAAACGCTGCTCTAGCTTTTCAATTCTTACTTTGATTTCATGAGAGGAGTCCTAATGTCTAATTAATAAAATGCCTAGGGGTATTGGACCTGGTATTACAACAACTTTGTTCATTAACAGGTCAAGCCGTCTCTGCAAAAAATGACGGTATCATCGGCATATGTGTGGTTGTTTACTCTTTCTCTGTTCAACAAGATTTCAGCTTCTGTTTTTGTAATATTTGCAACAAACTTGCATCCGAGTACGTATTGAATATAAGAGGGGACAGAATGCAATCTTGCTGGACTCTTCAGAGGATTTTTAATCCCGTTGCTTTATCACGGTGGATTTTGACAGCGCCCGATTGGTTCCATTACAGGTTTTTCGATTATGCACATCAATGTCACTGTATTGTACAACTTCAATCATTTTATTATGTGGTAACTCGAATGTTTTCAGTAATCTAAGAAACAGCGGTATATGTTACCGTTCATATCCTGGTAAAGTTGAACAAAATTAAATACGTGTACCAAGACCTTTCATAAAGTCAAAATGAGTTGGTGATACTTGATCTTCGTAGATTCTGTATAGTCTTTGACTAATGATTTTCATAAGCAGTTTGAACAAATGCCTCTTAAGACTTATAGTACGGTAGTTCGCACTTTTTGACTCCCCACTTCTTAGCTAAGACAATGAATTTTGATTTCAGCCATACTTTAGGTATTTTCCATAGTTCTTCCATTGACTTTTCCATCTCATTGACTATGATGGTTAATTCATTCCTAAAATCCTTATCGCAGCAATTGATGGTTTATTTGTTCCAAAAATAATATTTTCACACACCTTTTTGAATGTCACATTTCCATGAACGATGAATGCGTCATGCCTTGCTTATGAGAAATCTATTACTGCGTCGAACATTAAGTTCACGTTGAATTGCTTCTCGAATCATTTTTTTTGGGGTTTATTTGGATCTATATTCGTTTATGCTTTCCATTATCTTCCTTCTCCTTTTTTCCATCATCCGAGAAACTGGCCCGCCATCCATGTTTTTCTTTTAATTACATCTTGAGTGTTCTTCTATACATTGTTAGAATCCTTGACCATTTTCCTTATTTTATCTTCCATTAGTGTATTTGCTTTTGTCATTTAGAGCCATACTGATCATATCCACCACTTGTTTCTTTACATCTGGATCGCTTATTATTCATCTATCATACGTTGTCCCGATTTGTTTTATTCTCAACTTTTTCCATTTTATTCTGAATTTGGCCTAGCAAGTTGGAATCAGAGTTTATATCTGCTGCAGGATATGTTTTGGTCATTTTTTGCCAGCTGCAATACCTCTGATAAACCAAAATGTAATCAATTTGGTTACGGATAATTCTTTCCTTTTCCATCATTTGGGTACTTACCAGATATACAACCAAACTGTTTTCTCCTGCAAATTTACATTGTGTTTTTTTTTCGCTACTTGCATTAAAACCTGATATAAACTCGTTATACTCTTGATGGAGTTTACTACTTGAAAGTTGAAATTTTTAATTTAATTATTATACGCTACTAGTGACGTAGCTGTATAAAGTTGACAATTGTTGGAACTGCTTTCACCCGTCGACAAGGACAAAGTTTGTGACTGAAAAAATATGACTCCAACTTCTTGCTCACAGTTGCTGGGGGCCCAAAAATGTACACTCTATACTCTTCGATATCACACTAATTTGTTGTAAGCCATATTATTTTGCTTATTGCTAAAACTTTTTATGTTTCAATTGTTTCATCTCTTTGATAGCGTTATGTACCTGCAAGAAACTACAAGGCAGCAGAACCTTCTAGTGAAACCGATCCGAACATACCAAAATTAGTAGAGAGCAGAGACTACAAAAAAAAAACGTAAAAAAAAAGTTCATCTGTTTGAGAACGAAAAAATATTACAGAGAATATGGGGAGGCAATAATATATTAATTCATAAGAAGCAAAAGTGTTACTTTTCTAGAGAGGCTGAGCCGTGTAACACGGGTGAGCCAAAAAAGTCACTTTACCTCTGAATTACATTGACAGCAGCCAGTATCAAATCAGGCGGCAGGAGAGGACTTTATTATAAAAAAACACAAGGGAATACAGGATATCTGATAGCCTATTTACTTAAGAAAGTGCCTGCTGGTGAAATTTAAATTATGTTTTTCAACATGGTGAATGAATTGTGTTTGAATATCTAAGAACATAATTAGCAATAGATAAATTGGCGATCAGAGTAGGGTGGCCAGCATAATACCCAGATTTGATGCCTCATAGTAATTTTAAGCAAAAGGTTCACCACGTCCACCTTAAATTGCACTTCAAGTACTGAATTAGATTAGTTGGTAATAATTTGCTTGAAGATACGTTGGAGAATTGAAATTTTCATGAACAATTTAACTTTTTAGGTTTGCCCGACATCATGCTTTAAATAGCAGCTAATATTTGCTTCCAGACAAAATCAGAGATATTCTGCTTTTATTGTTAATGATGAGTAGCCACATGACCTGCTGAACAAAACAGAATGAAACAAAAAAAATCCCTTTCAACTCAACAAATACCGTAATACCATTAAAATGCAAGAGGAAAATGATGTCTATACGTGAATCCGTAGGAGAACTATTCCAGAGCCGAAATAAAGCGTTTTTGTATTGGGCTTAGATCCGGAGATTAAGGGTGAAATGTCAAATGTCAAAGAAGAAACTTCGCTTAACTACCTAGTTATTTCAATAAATTTTTTACTATTTCCATCAAAGACTAAGAAACCGTCTTTTTCTCCCCTAGTTCTTTGTTTTGAGATAACAAGCCCTTAGGCTAACTACAAATCTCTTTAAATCGTTCTTAAACAGAATCAGGCAAATTTCTCAGGAAACTTGATTTAGGTCTGGGCAACCGCAATCAATAACAAGGAAACGCATAAAATGGAGTAAGTAAATAACGAAACGAAGAGATTTCCATTCGAACGGGGACAATACCGCTCATCTTCGCGGCCCTGCGCTCCGGAAGCTGCCTCCGAAATATCAAAGGTTCGCCTGGGCGTGGGTGGAAGAAACAATTCACGATCCCGAACGCACGTAGGACGAATCCATTTAGCTTTTGCCCATCTATTTATGGGCAATGTTTGCTAAAAACGGGTGCCAAGCGGAATCTCATAATGATCGTGATTGAAGCGATTATTAGGAGATGTTTACCAATTGTTGCGTAATTTGCAATGTTGATTCGATAATATGGGTCAGATGGGCGGGAGAGGTGGCGGGGTTTAATGTAGTGGAAAAACCGATGTTTTGTGTGATATATGACACACTGGTAATTGATCAAAACTAGATTGGTGCGTAGTTATACCAAACCTAAATAATAATGACCTTCACAATGTAGGTACACATTTTTTGTTCACATCAGACAACCAGGATTCTGCCTCGTCACTACAAAAACTCACAGGCCACGTAGTACGAGGTGGAATTTTGTTTGTGATTTTGCCTTGTTTTCTGTGATTTATATCCAACAAATACCTTATTGGTCTATATTGGTCCTAATGACCTAGGACATACACCACCAATAAATGCCGATGTTTGTGTGTCCCGTTTTTTTGAAACGAGTCGAAAGTCTGCCATTTCTAAGCTAACCATGACGTAATTTTAGCACATCAATCGGCGAATCACAACTTCAAATGATGTGCCAAAGACTTCAAGTGAAGTCAATTCAAAAGGGGGGCCAAAACTGTAAAACAGGGAGGACTCTCCAGATGTAATAAACTAGCTCGATGATATTCTCTAATCTAATCAGCACAGAAATTCGAATTCAGTTGCCTGGAAATGTTGTTGCCTTGGTTCTAGATATGTCGATGACACTTCGATCAGTGGCGGATCTAGCCTTCTGTAAAGGGGGGGAGGCGCGAGAAAAAATAGCGCAAAATTCTTTTGGGGTGCCACGCCCACTTTTTGTTAAATTTTGACGATTATTTCACTCATGCATAAATTTTCCAATATATAAGAGAACTGCTCAATCAAAAAAAATTGAACGAAAATTCCACGTTGCCTAGACAACGGTTACTTTCCGCTGTCACCTACTAACCATTTTGACTGAGAAAGTCAGTAACAACTTCGTTTAATGTAACTTGAGAACGCCTTGACCGATAGGAGTACATTCAATAGTTTTTCCTCTTCTTGATGTCCTCTTTCAGCTCCCACCATCAGAAGTTGCGTAGGTGCAATATTGGAGGAGGTAGATTTTTAAGCACTTTTAGAATCGCGTTCTTGGACCATTTAAATATCAATTAAATTTAACCTCATTAGAGGTTTTTTTAAAAAATTTATTCTAATTGAGTTTGTTACGTTCTTAGAAGATTACAAGCGTGCCATTCTCATCAAAAACAGCAAAAAAAAGTTACCGATTTTTTTTTCGAAAATGTCCAAAGGGCGGGGACTCTTTTCTCAATTCTTCAATTTCTCTCTCAATTACGACTCTTTTCTCAATTCTCAACATTGACCGCCTATAACGCGAGAAGGTCTCGACTGATCGGAGTGAATCCAACTGTTTTTTCCTCTTCTTGATGTTCTCTTTCACCTGCCATCATAGGATGTTTCGTAGGTGTGATATGTTCGGAGATAAACTCCTTCGGAGGTTGATTTTTAGGCACTTTTACAATTCGCGGTTTTGGACCATTTTAAAAAAAACCTCTTTAGAGGTTAATTTTATTTGAATTGAGGTTGGTACGTTCTTAGGAGATTACAAGCGTGCCATTCTGTTCAAAAACAGCAAAAAAATGTTTCCGAAAATGTCCAAAGAAGTATTACGACTTTTTTCTCAATTCTCAATTTTGACCTTCTATAACTTGAGAACGCCTCGACCGATCGGAGTGAATCTGACTGTTCTTTCCTCATCTTTATGTCCTTTTTCACCTCCCACCATCGGAAGTTCCGTAGGAGCAATATTTTCGAAGACGGACCCATTCGGAGATCGATTTTTAAGCACTTTTAGAATCGCCTTTTTGGACCATTTTAAAAATAAACTCTCTAGAGGTTAATTTTATTCAAATTGAGTTTGTGATGTTTTAAGGAGATTGCAAGCATGCCATTCCGATCGAAAACAGCAAAAAAAAGTTACCGATTTTTTTCGAAAATGTCCACAGGGAAGGGGGTATACGACTGTTTTCTCAATTCTCAACTTTGACCGCCTATAACGTGAGAATGACTGATCGGAGTGAATCCAACTGTTTTTCCCTCTTCTTGATGTTCTCTTTCACTTCCCACCATAGGATGTTCCGTAGGTGCGATAATTTCGGAGATAGCGCCCCTTCGGAGGTCGATTTTTAGCCACTTTTATAATCGCGTTTTTGGACCATTTTTAAAGAAAACCTCTTTAGAGGTTAATTTTGTTGAAATTGAGTTTGTTACGTTCTTAGGAGATTGAAAGCGTGCCATTCCGATCAAAAAGCAACAAAAAAATGTTTCCGAATTTTTTTCGAAAATGTCCAAAAAAGTGGGGTGAGGGGTATTACGACTTTTTTTTTCAATTCTCAACTGTGACCTCCTGTAACTTGAAAACGCCTCGACCAATCGGAGTAAATCTAACTATTCTTTCCTCTTCTTTATGTCCTCTTTCACCTCCCACCATCGGAAATTTCGTAAGTGCAATATTTTCGGAGATAGACCCCTTCGGAGATCGATTTTTAGGCACTTTAGAATCGCGATTTTTGACCATGTTTAAAAAACCTCTTCAGAGATTAAATTCATTCGAATTGAGTTTCTTACGTTCTTAGGAGATTGCAAGCGTGCCATTCCCATCAAAAAGAGCAAAGAAATGTTTCCGAAATGTCTAAAAAAGGTCTAAAGGGGGTATTACAACTTTTTTCTCAATTCTCAAATTTGACCGTCTGTAACTGGAGAACGCCTCGACCGATCGGAGTGAATCCAACTGTTCTTTCCTCTTCTTTACGTCCCCTTTCACCTCCCACCATCGGAAATTCCGTACATGCAATATTTTTGGATATAGTCCCCCCCTTCGGAAGTTGATTTCAAAAGTAGTCAAAATGAATCTTTTCAGTTGTGCGTAAACAAAAATCCCATATAAATCTAAAAGGAGTCGAAAAAAAAGCCCACTGACTTCGCTGGATCCGCCACTGACCCAAGTTGCGCTTCAAAAGTTTCCAAGATTCCAACTACTTCAGAGAATATTCGAAAAAACTGAAATTTGCGAAAATAGTTTTTATTTCATAGATATTTTTGTGCCTGGAATTTGGTGACAAAAATTGGAAGAAATTGAAAGAACTTTTATTAAAAAGTCCTTAAAATACTCTGATTAAGCCAAGATTAGTGAGACAATAATTGATGTGGACCACACTTAGTTTTTAGACACTCTATAGGCAGAGAAATTGCTCTAAAACTAAAAGACAATGGGCTTAATAAGGGATAAACTAAAAGAAATGCAGAACGAGAAAACGAAGAAGAAACGAAACAAAACAATTGCAAGTGAAGCTTAATTTAATAAAATTCGATCCAGCTTTATGGCGACATAAGGACATTTAAAGCTGTTTAAATACAGTGGAAGGAATAAATCCCAGTCCATTGCTAAAATCATAATTAATATAAGAGATATAATGGATTTTAATTTTTATAGACACAGGGTGAGTAATTTTAAGGCAATTTTAGCCCTATTTCTAAGTTGAGTTTCTCCAAATTGCATTTTTAGATGCTTTGTGTAATTTTAAAAGCCTTTTTCCTACTCCTAAGGGGAATTTTTAACAAAACCACTAATTTAAGTTTTTACACAGGTTGAGTAATTTTTAACCGATTTTAGCCTTAATTCTAACATGAGTCTCTCTAAATTTGAATTTCTAGATGCTTTTTATAATTTTTAAACGACCTTTTCCTACTCCTAAGTTGAACTTTTATCCAAACTACAAATTTGAATTTTTCCACAGGTTGACTCATTGTCGCCCGATTTCAGCCTTAATTCTAACCTCAGTTTCTCTAAATTTGGATTTTTAGATGCCTTGTGTAACTTCAAACGATGTTCTTCCTACTTCTAAATTGAATTTTTACCCAAACACCAAAATTTTATTTTTGCTCAGGTTCAGTCATTTCTAACCGATTTTAGCCTTAATTATAACATAACTTTCACCTAATTTGCATTTTTAGTTGCTTCGTGTAATTTTAAGTGACGTTTTACCTACTCCTAAGTTAAATTTTTACCCAAATTACAAATTTGAATGTTTACAGAGATTCAGTAATTTTTAACCGATTTTAGCGCATTAATTCTAACATAACTTTCACTTAATTTGAATTTCTAGTTGCTCTGTGTAATTTTAAACGACTTTTTCCTACTCTTAAGTTGAATTTTTACTTAAATTAGAAATTTGAATTTTTACACAGGTTGATTCATCTAACCTGAACTAACCTGAGTTTCTCCAAATTTGCATCTTTAAATGCGTTGTCTAATTTCAAACGCATTCTTTCCCTACTTCTAAGTTGAATTGTTATCCAAAATACAAATTTGAATTTTTACACAGGTTGAGTAATTTTTAATCGATGTTAGAGCTAATTCTAACCTAAGTTTCTCCAAATTTGTATTTTTTGCCTACTCCTAAGTTGAACTTATATCAAAGCTTCAAATTTGAATTTGTACACATTTGTTGAGTAACTTTTAACCCATTTTAATCCTAATTTTAACCTGAGTTTTTCCAAATTTTTGGTTTCCAAACGATTTGTGTCATTTTAATTGACTTTTTCCTGCTCCTAACTTGCACTTTTACCCAAACTACAAATTTGAATTTTTACACAGTTTGAGTCATTTTTAAGTGATTTTAGCCCTAATTCTAACCCGAGTTTTGCAAATTTACTTTTTTAGAGGCTTTGTGTAATTTTAATCGACTTTTTTCCTAGTCCTAATTAGAACTTTTACCTCGACTTTTACCCAAACTACAAATATCAATTTTTACACAGGTTGAGTCATTTTTAACCGATTTTAGCCCTAATTATAACAAATCTAAAAGTATGTTACCCGTTACAGAGGTGAGGAAAGTTAGCTCGGATTGAAAAGTATGTGGACCACTGTACTTGGAGGTGATGTGATGGAAGGGACCAAGAAGGAAGCAATGACTGTTATTGTAATGAAAAGAATGCCCATTAACCAACTACTACAATTAGAACAATAAGGAAAACGAGTTTAGCAAACTGGGTATTGGATGAACTAGGGACAAGAGAAACTGGACCTGGACAGTTCACAATAGAAAGTCCTGGACTACAAATGGAACAATAAGGAATACGAGTTCAGCATTCTGGGTGTTGGATGAACCAGGGACAAGAGAAACTGGACAGTTCACAGTAGAAAGTCTTGGACTACAAATGGAGCAATAAGGAATACGAGTTCAGCATACTGGGTGTTGGATGGACCAGGGACAAGAGAAACTGGACAGTCCAAATTCAGCTTCTCTTTGCGTTGAGCAAGGTGAGCAACGACGACAGGTGCTGACAGTGACATGCTCCATACCTCACATGTAACAGTGTGGCTTCTTAGAGGTAGAAAAAATTGTTCTCAGATGTCCCCCTTACAATTTTAACAAGTAGCCTTATTCCTAGGCCCCAACACTTTAATCTCAGCAACAGCCTAAAGTTAATGCTCGGTTGAAGGGTATAAAATGAAGCTAGATTTTTAAGGACTGCTGAGTATAATTATAATAAAGTGTGAAAAGCATAAGCTCGCGTTTCACACGTTAACAATGCTCTCTAATGTCTTATATTTAGACTAAAACTAATCTCATGGCTTAAACCAAAGAAAAAAACAATCTATTCTATAACATTCGAGGTAGCCTTAAACCGAGCTTAAACATAATGGTCAAAAATATTTTTTTCTTTTATTTACATAACACTTGGCACCATGGTGAAGGTAACAGACATATGGTCTTTTTATATTGTGGAGGCCTAGTGCTAGGTGAGGTAGACAAAGAAGTAGGCAAAGGCACAGTCATGCGAAATGAAACGAATGCTGAACGACTAATTTCTAGAACTATGGGAAAGTAGATAGCACACAACCTCCAGAAAGGAAAGATGTCACAGGATAGTTGGCATACTACTTATAAAGCAAAACTGGAACTAATAGAAAGCAGGCTCTATTACAAGTTGCAGAAGATAAAGAAAGAAATATTCTATTCTGAAGCATTTTTACACCGCAAAACACAAAACATTTATTTATCGGACCTCGGAAAAACTAGTGTAAAATAAATGGCATGTTAAACCAATAATATTACAAATGGATCCTGACATAAATGGAGCACCTCCTGCCTCTATATGTAGATTCTGGATTTAGAACTTTTGAAGAAAAGGAACCCAATAAATAAGATCCAGACAAGGCAGTAAGAACAACATATGTTAATAGTATATTAAGATACAAGTTTTATAAGATGTAACAAGACCCCCAAATGGTAGCAACTGAGTGATCATTTTTACATCGTTAAATCGCTCATGTAAGAATTAACACATAACTTAATTTTGGCTATTGTAGACAAAAAATAATCTAAGAAATTATAAAAAAACAATGTCAAAGGATTATCCGAGGGATTACCTTCAAAGCGCCCTTAGGAGATATGTGGATGATTCAAATCGGCATGAAAACATCTCTGTTTTCGTTGGTCAGTTTAGTTTCCGGACACCATGTATATGTTAACTTTTCTGAGCAAAATATCATTGTTGCTATTGATGACGCTTCTTGAGACTTTTTGAAAGTATCTCTGCTCTTAAACAACAGATCAAGTAGAGAACAGTCTATATACCATTTACTTCCAATAAGTACTGAAATCGTGGTTTCAGAAATGATATCTAGGAAAATGTAAAAAAAAATTATAAGGAAGCCCATTAAAGACACAAATATAAAAATGTGATCTACAACAATGATACTAAAGATACAGAGTGTACTAGTGTTTTGGCTCCTTGTTACAACTCATGAGCAGTATGGTGTGCTTCTCTACAACTCTCGTAACCTCAAATAAACCCGGATTTTTTTTTAGCTTGCCTGATCATTGACTAATAACTGCCCAAATAGAGAGGTAAAAAAGTATAAGCTAATGAAATACTATGTTAACATACATATTCATACCAGTTTGACTAAGCCACCAGCTAGAACTGGCCACCATAAATTTTTACTAAGCCTATACTTACTTTATCAACTACGCTTACTATAATTTATTCTTTAAGGTAGACAGTTTTGAAGCGTAAAGTCAATTTAAGCTTAATTTGCATATTATAATTAAACTAGAATGTCGTAATCGACAACCCAACTGAGCATTGGAGTCATTTTTAGACGTCCACTAATTTATTGCCATAATGGGCAAAATTTTAACTTTTTATCGTGCTTAAAAACAGAGGATACATAAATTATGGTAAACAAAATGCTTTTTTTTGTCAGCGGACTTAATATCGGGGGCATTTTTCGAAGTCTTTCATTACATTGCGCTAATTTTCCGATAAGGCACGATAACGCTATGAATGAATTAAAACACGCGTCTGTTCGACATTGTGCGGAATTTGTAGTTTATTTTGGCTGAGTCAATTGTTGTAGTTTTGATAAAAGGACTATGATCCAATTTACATCGTTTGTGATAAATATTATTTATCGCGGAATAACAATTTTTACGGTTTATAAATAAGTGGCATTAAACTTGTTGCTGAAGCAATTGATACGACAATCTCTCAGCCTGACAAAATTTTGCTTAATGGTGCATGGTAACATCGTAACTCCATGCACCAGGTCGATCATCCGAAGACCAGACGTGCGTTAACCAAACGTGCAGAAACGACAAACCAATCAGACTGTGACAAGATCGAGCCAATATATCACCACAACAACCACACAAGAATTTCTATAATAGCACCGATAAAACAGCGTACCTGCTGAATAGAGAAATCCGCCATTTTTCGTTCGATTCGCCTTGAACCGATTTTTTGCCTGAGAGGCAGCGGCCTCAGAAAACAGTCTCGTTTGGCAATGCACAAAAATGCGCTTTTACTTACTTCATAATGTGCATGGTACCGATACCGCACCACACCAAGCTCGCTTTGCTTTGTTTCGGAAATAATTATGTTTACGTAATAGTACTCAAGGTTCTAGCTGCTTTTTGGAATTCGTTTTGTGCTAGTTTCCAACCGATTGCAATTGTTCTTCATAAATATTCTATTTTTGTTTTGCAAAATACGAATTTTTTTCTTCTGTATTTTTGCAAAGTCTTGCGCTTTTCTATAGTTAGTGTCGGTAGATAAGGATTAAAGTTCTCTTTGAATATCCATTATTTTATTCAATATGTTTCCTTTTCTGTAGTTGCTTTGAGAATTGAATTACAAGCTGATCGAAAAGTATGATCACTATATCTATTCGTTTAGGTTGTAAGAACTATCAAGAGAATCATAAGAAAACGTTACAACAATACGAAGAACTGCCTACATCAAGAATGGTCTCTAACTTAAAGTATCAAAGTAAAACCTGTGCCAAGTTGACAACAACTCCTGCTACTAATAATAAATAAGGAATGTCAGAAAATAAGCCCAAAATCAGGAAAGAATAATGTACCAATCTACTAAAAGTGTATATTGGCAAAGCACAAATTAAGACTGATTCTTGTTTTGTTTTTGGTCTGGGCCTTATGCACCAAGATAAACAATGAGATGGATTGGATGGTCTATGTCTTCAAGGATTACATAGATTTATTTAAGACATTTAGCTGTAATTAAAACATTTAGCTATATTAAATCAGTGTCAAGAGGGTGAACTAAAAATTTTGAGAAAAATTACGAGGTCCAGAAAAAATGTTTTGTTTCTCAAATAAAAGTAGCCAACGTTCACGAAAATTGCGGTCTCCCATCTTCCTGCCCTATTCTACATTTAGGCGTAGGTAGGCCCACTACATAATTTTCACAGCAGTACCTGTTCCACCAATAGACCAGAAATAAAGAAAATAAATAACATCGACACAGTTAACACTTTCATTTATCTAGGCTCATTGATATCCGACGAGGGCGGATCTAGTGAAGAGATCAAAAGGAGAAGATCCTTAGCAAAGGAAGCTATGACTAAACTAAGTCATGAAATCTCTTTGGCAACAAAAATAAGACTGGTAGGGAGTCTGGTCTTCTCAATCTTTCTCTATGGGTCAGAATGCTGGTCACTCAAAGTAACAAAGACAAAAAGAAGATTGACGCCTTGGAAATGTTCTGTTGGCATAAAACGCTGAGAATCTCGTGGTCACAAAGAAGAACCAACGAATCAATAATTGAACAAATAAAACCAAAAAAGAGACTGAGAACAATAGTAGCTAACAACATCGCTAAATTTTTTGGTCATGTAGTACGAAGAAGCGTCCTTGAAAGACTAACCGTTGAGGGCCTGGTGGCCGGAAAAAGACCCCGAGGTAGAGCCCCCCCAGATATACGGCCCTCATCACTAACATCACGGGACAAAGTCTAGCCTGCACATTTAGGATGGCAGAGAACAGAGAGGTATGGAGACATATTGTGGAGAGCAACTCTTGAAAGCACGATTCTCGAAAACGAGCCAGCGACTAAGAAGAAGAAGAAGACCCGTTCCACTTGTGGCTGCAGCAACCCCTCCACCGAATCACTGATGACAATTGTCACCTGAAATTTCATCCACCAACTCATTGGTGGTAGTAGAAATCATTTCGCCTAAGTACAGGTACCGAAATTACCTCCGGAACCTAAAACCAATTCCAACTCCCTATCTTCATCTCACTCCCAATCTTTGGCCCATTACACCACACTCCTTATCCTGACATGAATCAGAAGTTTTTTTTAGCAAGTTCTGCTAAAACTTTAAGCCGCAATCGCCAATTAATATGCTCTGACGATGACTTTACGCCATGAGACACACAAACATGGCGGACTGTTGGCCAAAAATTGTAGTCTTAGGGAAATGTCAGCAGTTGCTGGCTACTTCCAGCTACCTCTATCGCTTCGCCTAATCATTAATTTGATATTTGAATGACTGGAAGGATTTGTTGAGACTAAATACTCCCATCCATTAAATATGTAGAACCGGTGGTAAGAATTTGCAAAACGTTCTTACCAGAAGTATCAGAAGGAAAACTATAACGTTACCATAGTGACATGCAGAAACTTAGCTTTAAAATTTTCATTCTTAATGAAAAGCTGGCTTTCAGTATTCAATGGTAGATAAATGACTTTTACTACTTGAACTCACACGGTGTGATGTTGATGGTAGATGACCAAAGAAATGAGAAACCCATAAAACATGGTTTTAAACCAGCTACCACAGCTAAATCTAAAGAAACAGTATTTTTACCCTCAATTGAATGTTGTCTTAGGGCGACTTTTACAAGTTCAAGTAAAACTTCAGATTGAAGATAAAACTCCAGATATGACCTACATTGCTTTGTTTATCTGTCAGGTAAACGATGCAATGTGCGTCAAGTCCGGTGTTTTATCTTCAATCTGAATTTTTACTTGAACTTGTAAAAGTCGTCCTTAGAGAGATAACCATATTGTTAAAGACCCAATGACGTCCTCTAAGAGCAACTTAGGAAGCTAAGCGCAAACTTGAATTGTCGACCTTTAGGAATCTAAAAGTGTGAGGGCTAGAGAGAATAGAAATAAGAATAGATGATGTTGATATTATTCAGTAAAACAAGATTCTTTATCCTGGTCAAGTGAGTAGCAGCAAATGTAATTAAAAAAAAACTCTTTAATTAAGACTTTAGTGTCTTTGAAGATATTGTTGGCAAGTGAGCACGAATAATAATAATTAGTCAGTTTGGAACAAATCTCGGATCTATCACAGGTAATAGGTAAGACCTAATGATTACGGAATTTTACCCAAACTAACCCAAAGTGTTCAGAAACCCTCCAGAGAATTTAAAGGTCTGGTTTTATTTACCTCTCGTCTCGTCAAAAGCAAATTAAACGGCAAAAATATAATAGCGTAAAACCAATTTATATACCTCTTCGATTTTACTGTAGCTGAGTAGAATTTAATGTTGACATTTTAGCCACATGAGAGTTCAAACCTCAAACTAGTAAGTAATCTAAAACCTAAAATGTGACTGCCAGTTGACATATGATGTTGGACCTTTTTTTTTTTAATTTTGACACCCTTTTTTCGCAAACACAAAAATGACAGCAAAATCGATAAGGATGTTAATGTCCTCAAATCGCGATTTGCTAATTGACTTACTTTGATCCCAAGCATTCATGCTTCAAAACTGAATCAAATTTTTTCCATCATATAATGGGCAAACTGAAGTAAACTCTGCACTTCAGCCTAAGAAGAAAGCTGAGTTATGTCCACTTAGGTGTCCATTTGATAATAACACTATTGTTGACTGCGTAGATCAGTCTCGTCCCTAAGTGCGTCTTAAAAAATTAGAGCTTAAAAAAAAGCCTCGACTTGAAAAAATACATAAAGCTTTCATCTACTCAAACTTGACCATAAATTTACTTTCTTGCAAAGCTCAGACGTAACAGCAACAGCTAATCAAGTTTAATTAATCAGGGAACTGATGCTCTGAGTGTCAACTTCGCCTTTCAAGGCTTCATGTTGCACAAGTAGTATTCAATAGATAAACTGAGGGCTATATCAGGTTAACGATAATCGTGGATTTGTATTATTATGGTTAATGACATCCCATGCTGCTTTGAGATTTACTGAAAACCTTAAAATTGAGGTACAAATTGTACAATGGGAAAATAAGACTGTGGTCTTACTTTGTCACAAGCATAAAAGTTAAAAGATAATTAATTTCCAATTTTTCTTACGTTTTGATATCAAGAAAGTTAAAGTTAACTACTGTCTTAAATTCTCATTCTGTCTTAAATTCAATTGTAATGAGCCTTAAGTCTGAATCGCGGGTAAACTACTGGAAGCAGTTTTTCAATTCATTTGGGTATTTTCCAGAGGCCATTAAAGTAGTAACAAGACCTAAGTGTTACACAAAACGTTTTCGTGACTAAATCAATGCTGAGATAAGCATCACTTGTTCTCCTAACTGTCAATCCCAATATAACCTTTAAGTTCCAGGAGATTGATTGATTGATTGGAATTGGATAAGTTTAGGTTGCCTTATAGTAAGGGCGGAGTTCCAGAGTCGTAGTTAGATTCAGTTGATATCTTATAATTTGTTTAAACTGTCATAACAAAGTAAATAGTAATTATTTTCTACGCAGCCAATGTCCTTCAACAATTGTCCTGAAAATTGTTCTTTTAACGGTTTTGGAGCTTTCCACATCTTTCTGCTGTTTCTCTTCCACTTACTGATATTGGCGTTACAGTATTTTTTCTTTTAAGATAGTCTTCACAAACTCTTTTGGTATTTTTGGTTTTGATATTCTACTCTTAATTTTTTTTTCACCTAAAATTTTCCAAATTGTCAATTTCTTTGTACTTCACATACTTAATCAATAGTAAAAAAGTGTCTGGAAATAATATAGTCAATTCATTATTTTTTCCTTCCAACTTTGAAAAATAAAATTACAGTTTTTTACGGAGAATGTTTAGCTAATTATTTTTTTAATAGCACAGTTGTACTGTTGGATGTCACCATGTTATATCACATGATTTAATGGCGTATTATCAGTGTGTGGTAACACTAATTATGATAACGTACAATCGTGATATTCATTAAATAATTAGTGGTCGTTACTTTTTACTTTTGATTAGTCATGGTCATATTTGAAGACTTTATGGCTACATTGGTTTACATTATGGTCATATTAGTAAAGTTGATCAAATTAATTTTGTATTACAATTTTTTGCTGTAAATATTTGAAAATGCCTCGAGAAAATAGAAGAAAAACGGGTCAATGGACACAGAAAGATATGAGTAGAGATTAAAATTTGTTCCATGATGGTCTGTAAACCAATACTACGAATAGGGAGCGAGAGCGAAACATTCTCACAAAAAGTTAGAAGATTGAAATGGCTCAACGAATCCTACGATTATCTTAGGTTGGTTATCCCCTGATACCAAAAATTCTTTGCTCATGTGTTTATTGATATACAGCCACGATTAATATCAGTTTAGAAATCAAAAACTAATGACCGGAATTTACTGGTTAAGGAGATTTTTTTCCAGGAATCCTCAAATTCGCCACAAAACACAAAATTTTAATCCAGCTGGAGCCTGGAGCTCAGAAATTATACTCGTCAAGATTAAGGAACCTTCTAATAAACTTCAAATCATCCGGAAGGAACTTTATATCATAGACAAACTCATAGAGAATTAATATTGATAAAAAGAGCTGCAAGTTGTGTTTTCACCTCTAACAAAATGTTTTTGCTCAAAAAGATGCTAGAAGGATTTACGATGTGCTGCTATCAAGATCCGTTTTAAAAATGACTTGAAAGGGAAGCAAGACAGTATTCTATCTGGTATCAGCTGGATAATTTTGTAAAGTACAAACATGGAGATCCATCATGGCTCCTTATGTTTGATAAAGCGATATCAAGGCTCGATTGTAACATCGTAGATAAAGCTGAAGACTTACAACTAACCAGTGTTGTTTTCACCGAGAACTGGATAGCAAAAGTAGTCAGCTTTTTACATTTCCTAAGGTTCGTCTTCTTTTAATGCATTATCAAGACAATAGTAAAGTAGATTTCTCTTGTATCCGATTCCCGGTGATAATACTACTGTTACACACTATAAGTTGGCTATCACAGTATCACATAAGTGGATCACACTATAAGTGGATGTTGGCTTTCACATTGGTCCAAATTACTCTATTCACTGCCGCTCTGAATAGAGCTGTCGATGTCATTCCGGTCCATGTCCGTAAGTTTCGCAGCCACGATGTTCGTCTTCGTCCGGCTGACCTTCGGCCCTCTATTTTTCCTTGTAGAATGAGTTTAAGAAGATGGTATTTTTCATTTCGTATGATATGTCCGAAGTATTCCAATTTTCTGCGTTTGACGTATTGCAAGTATTCTAGTTGTCCGTCGATGAGTTGTCATACCGTATCGTTTGACACGTGGTGGATCCATGAGATTGTGAGCATGCAGCTATAACAACACATCTCAAATTCATCTATGCGCTTACATGAGGCATCGGTAAGGGTCCACGCTTCTGCTCCATATAGGAGGGTTAAGAGTACGTACCATTTAAAAATTCTTATTCTAGTATGGATGTTGAGGGATAGGTTTCATAGTATGGGGGTGTTCATTATAAAACTTCATCTAGTTGGCTGTGAAATGTCAAAAGAAAAGGACGAAGAACCAAAAGTCCATTTACTTTGATTATGTCATCCTTTTCTGTCAAAATTTCCTAGCCTGCTAGATGAAATTTTATAATGAACACTCCGTATGTTACGCATCTTGTTAAATGTACCTCTAGCTTTTTCGATTCGGCACTTTATTTATCGAGAGTGATCCCAGTTCTTATTCAAGATCCAGCCCAGATATGTAACTGTCTCTGTGAGAGTTACATTGTTAGCGGTAAACTGTAGGTTGCCGATGGCAATTTAGTGATAATTAATGTATGTATCTTCTTATAGTTAGTCTTCTTATAGTCATACCATATCCGGTGGTCTATAAGTCTTTGAAGTCCTTCAGCAATATCTGCTATAAGGACGGTATCATCAGCGTATCTTAGGTTATTTATTATTGCTCCGTTTATTACAACTCTATCTTCTATGTTGTCTAATACCTCTTTAAATAGATGTTCTGTGTACAGGTTAAATAGAAGAAGTGACAGTATACAGCCTTGGCGTACTACTATCCTTATGCTAAACTCTTCTGATGTTTCGTTTTCGACTCGAACAATGACTTTTTGTTGTAAGTATAGCTTTGATATTATATTTGTGTCTCTGTCGTCAATTCCAGACTCACGTAGGATTAAGATGAGTTTATAATGTTGGACTTTATCAAAGGCTTTTTCAAAGACTATAAAGCATGCAAAGACGTCTGCGTTAACATCCCGTGCTCGTTGAATCAGGATCTGTATTGAGAATAAGGCCTCTCGGGTGCCAAGTTCCTTCTTGAAGCCAAACTGTGTGTCACTTATTCTCTGGTGGAGTCTTCTATACATGCCTGTCTGTATGATATTAAGGCAAGCTTTTAGGATGTGACTCATCAAGCTGATTATTCTGTGGTCGGAGCATTTAGTTGCAATCGCCTTTTTCTGGCCAGCAGCCAGTTATATGGCAATTGACCGCCTGTGTAAACCTTGTTGAAGAGGTTGGTCAGCAGTTTTATCTGTTCTGGGTCTAATAGTTTGAAGATTTCTCCATGAATCTGGTCTGGCCCAGGAGCTTTGTTGTTTTTTAGTCGTCTGATAGCCGATCCCATTTCCTCCTGTGTCAGGATAGGCCGTTCCTCGCCGACCACTGCGGGCACATTATCGCAGTTTTCGTCTCCGAAAAGTTCTTCCATGTATTGCTTCCATCTTGCGAGTATATTGTCTATAAAGTTGCAAAATATCTAAAGCTAACTTTGTATGGCTTTGTATAGCAACACAACCCATAAGCTCCTATCGATGGACAAGGCGGTTTCTAAATATTATTGGGCATGATGAAATACCAAAATACATTGCTTCCCATAACAAGCATTCCAACATCAACAGTTTGGGACAAGGCGCTAACTTCAGAAAAAGAAAATAAAACACTAAAGAAATATACGGTATCTTCGCATGATTTTACTGTGACCTTGACATTGACGAGTTTGATAACAGAAACTCATTGAATAATCGAGATGTTTCCGAAAATAGACAAAATTAGACGTCTTTCTTAGAACAGCAAATAAGGCGGTTATCAAAATAAAGTTAAGCGAAAACGTACTAATACTTAACGAGTGAGATAGTGATAAAAAAGATGCCACCACTACGCTTCACAGAAGGAGCGACTCTCAAACTTCCTCTTCTTCTTTGTCAATATCTGTATGTCGACCATTCCTGGATGTAGATCTCTTAATTTTTTCCGTTTCGATCTCTCTCTGCATGCCAGTGTCCGTTTCTGATGTCTTCCCAGGCTCTTTGTTGTCTCCCTTTGTCATCACATCTGGATATGTGGCCAGCCCTTCCCCACTTCATCTTTGCTATCAATTCATCATCTTGCACAATGTTCTAGACTTTCGTTTTTCGTCCTACCTCGGTGTTTCTTAGTGATATTCTGAGCATGTTTCTCTCCAGGTGGTTTATAGATTTTTAAAAAGAATTTTTGGCGAGAGACATAGTCTCCATTCCCTCGGTGCACACCGGTAAACGAGCAGGAGTCGTCTAGTTTTCTTTTTATACAAGTTTACTGAAGGCCGCCTATGTTAGCTATGTTCTTCTCTTTGGCATCTGCTAGTCTGTCGTGACACAAAGATACTGGACTGTTAGATTTCTCACTTCCTGGCTGACTTTTGTTACTCTAGAGCACGAAGAGTGAAAAGGGTTAAACCCAATACAAGCAAAATTATTCCGAGAGAATCGTGGTCTGTAAGATATGCAAACATAACAGAGTGTTAGACATAAAATTATGTCATGCATGCAAACAATACGTGCATGAAGACAGTGTTAGTGTAACACCAAAAAAAAAATCCTGTTTATTTGTTCAGATTGTGATGACGACTCAATTTTTAGCTTATTTTAGAGTCTTTTTTTAATTGCTTTAGAGTCTTATTTTTATTTTTTTTCCTATATGTTGAGGTAAAGAAATTAGTAGAAACTTGTTAATAATATTACTTAATCCATGCAATACAAAGTTTCATAGCTTTTTATATGTGGCCATATTATCAACATTATGTTGGAAATATGGCTCGCAATATGGCCAGTTGCACCATTATTAATACAAAGACTATCAACTTGGCACACTTAAATTTTTGCAAACTTGAACCATATCAGGAGATGAGAACAATGAGTGACCTAAATAAGCTGACCGAAAGATATATAAAGAAATTAGTTAAGTATTTTTTCTAAATAAACATTTGATGCTTAACATGTAGATAGGTATCTTATTTTATCGAAAATAATAACAAATGGGATAGCGAATAACAAGATAAAGTTAGATATTTTGGGACAGATTGTTGATACAAGGGAATGGTGTTTTTTCGGAGAATTACATAAACACAAATTGCTTTTATTACTGCTTACTTTTGAATTATTTGTCATTAGGCTGACCTTACCCGCCGAAAAAACTTTTTCCCCATGAGACAAGAATTAGGCCCATGGTTACATATTTTTAAACATTTTCTAAATAATTAATACAAAATTGCACTAACGTTTGGATTAATTACAACTTGTAAATTGGTAAATTGGTAAATGAGAAAAAAAAATAAGAAAATAAAAAAAAACTTCAAGCTGTAAAAAACTATATACTGAAAAAAAAAGTAATAATAAATAGATAAACCCTCAATCAACTCAAAATCTTAATTACTAAAATCTATATTTCCAACAACAGATAAACTATATAGGTACCAAGGTAATATCCAAGTATACCTCTGGTAACTGGTAACTAATAAACAATTAAATTATGTATATATGTGCATGACTTGACAACTCCAGGTGTATTAACAACTTCATTAATTCAAATCCGTTTGTTTTCCACTTGGGAGGTTTGCGTTCCTATAGTAGTGGGCAATTGCTATTTTTTTTTCAATAAGAACATATTGAACCAAAAAAAAATGTCGTTAGGTATTCAACCAATATTTTCCCTAAACAACCTGGGAAGAAACAAGCTGCCAGCTGGCTCGCTCCACCCCCCGACACCGACCCCTAACGGTCACACAAAAGGGCCGTACCCCGAACGGATATACTTACTGACCTGCAATACTTCCGATCTTTCTTCATTGGCCTCGGATTCCAAGTCAGATACTTGAAGAACACACTCATCTTCGTTCCCGGTGTAGTCCGAGACAACAGAAGAGCCACAGCTGTT
This sequence comes from Taphrorychus bicolor, assembly GCA_951812265.1. NCBI lineage: Eukaryota > Metazoa > Arthropoda > Insecta > Coleoptera > Curculionidae > Taphrorychus > Taphrorychus bicolor. The sequence continues at coordinate 15,472,949 of OX638300.1, forward strand.
ACCCGAATCGTCGTAGCCAAAGGGCTGCAGGCCCTGCAAAAGGTCGATCTCGGCACTCTGCCTATTCTTCATAATATCGAATCACTTTTGTCAAGGTATATCAACACTGGCTCAAAAAGACGTTTTTAGATCGAAGGAGAGAGTCGAATTACACACACGCGACGCTCCTCTACGCTCAACAGGCTGCAGCAAAATCTAGAATCGGTACGAATTGCTCGGGAATTATCGCGAATCGGCAACACTGTCGTGCGGCGCCTACTACTCCAAAACGCCGCAGCTGACGGACTGACTGGGTAGTGTGCGGTGTTCGGATGGAGAGCTTCGCGGTTTTTTCCGCGACTCGATACGACAAAGCACGAATCTGTCCGACAGGACATTGTTGTACGGTCTGTCCCGGTAGGAGAAAGGGAGGACTAGGCAGAAAATGAAAAATACTGGAATTGGAGAGGCCAAAAATAATTAAAAAAATCCATATTATGTTTTCGATTTTATAATGGCAGAAAGTGCTGTCGACCATACTTTTTTTTCAAGTGAAAGAGTCGTCACTTCTAAGAATCGAACATCAAACAAATTATGCACTTGAGCAGAATTATTCATTGCGTTTCATGGAAGTCAAATGATAAAAAGCTCGAATGTGCCTTGAGGCGAGCTTTACATTCTCACAAATTTTCATTATTTGCTACGAATAATTGTTTCAAAATATTTGAGGTTTTTAGAACACAAGAAAATTGCCACTTTGGACGTTTAAACATTATTGAAACGTAAGGCGCGAGTGTTTGAAAAATATGATTTTTTTAACACTATTTTTTTTAAGGTTCGGTGCCGTATGTAGCCGTACGGCACGAATACATAGGTAGAAAATCTTCTTAATTGACGAATTGGCAACAGTGCTGTCAATTCAATGTGTGTGACAACCTTGAACTGCTGTCAACTACAAAACGTCAAAACGTGTTTCCTTTGTGTTTGAAGTTGAGAAAGTGCTTGCGAACGTCTTGTGCGATTTTTTGGTATTTTATTAAAGATTTTATCATTATGGTGAGGCATTGTGGCATATGTAAGACTTCTAGTTATAAAAGTGGGACAGAAATCTTTCGTATCACAGGTAAGTGCATGTATCATGTTTTCACCGATTACCCGACTCGGGGGCCATTTTTTCATTCCCCTCGCGACGCCCGCTCACTGTAGTCAATATGCATGTTGGAAGTAAGCAAACCTGACAATTTATGATTGACAGACTGAGTTTATCTAGTTTGAAGGTGGATGATTTAGATGGTCTGGGGAATTTCAGGTTAGAATTAGGATAAAAATAGCCTACCTCATCTAAAAATAAAAAAAACAATGCTTTTTAACCTTAGTTTTTTTAAGCTACAATTGGATTAAGGCTAAAATCAGTACAAATTACTCAAAAAGTGTGTAAAAATACAAATTTGAAGGGTTTGGAGAAATTTAAATCAAGATTGTAGCCAAAATCGGTTAAAAGTTACCTAAAGCGTTTAAAAATTCAAACTAAAAATTAATAAGGATAAAATCGATTAAAAACGAAGCACTTATCTAAAAATGCAAATTTCTATGTTTTGTTGAGAGAATCCAAACTCTGTGAAAAATAATACAAATTTGTAAAAATACAAATTTGTAGAGTATGGAGAAATTCAAATTAAGATTATGGCCCAAATCGGTTAAAAATTACTCAAAGCGACAAATGATGCAAATTAACGTTGGTGGGTAAATTCAAGTGAATATTATTGCCAAAGGTGGATAAAGTGTGGATTTACACAAAGCGCCTAAAAGTCTAAAATTGACGTACTTAGATAAACCGAGGTAAGAATCAGGACTAAAGTCGATTAAAAATGACTTATTTCATTTAAAAATGGCAACTTTGATGGTTTTTAGGAAGTCAAACTAAAACTAAGGCCCAAAATCGGTTAAAAATAAAGCGAGTGAAAATACAAATCGGACGATTTGGAGAAATTCAAATTAAAAAGAGGGCCGAAATCAATTAAAAATAACTCAAGGCATCAGAAAATGCAGATTAAAAGTTTCTGGGCCAAAATGATCCATTTCATATAAATCACAGTGTCACATCTAAATCACAGATCTAAAAATCACAATTTTGATTGATTGTTGATTCTCCAGCTAAAACTAAGGCTCAGAATCAGTGAAAAATAACTCAAAGGAAGTAAAAATACATACTTCGAAGATCTGGAGAAATTCAAAAAAAGATTATGGCCAAAATCAGTTAAAAATAACTGAACGCATCAAAAAATGCCGTTTAAAAGTTTTTGGGCAATTTCAAATTAGGATTAGAGCCAAAACTGGTTAAAAAATTACGCAGATCGTACAAAAATAAAAATTTCGAGTCTGAAAAAATTCTAAAGCGGATTAAAGTCGATTTAAAATCACCCATTTCATCTAAAAAAGATAATGTTGATTGATTGGTGATTTTCAGGCTAAAATTAAGGCCCGAAATCAGCGAAAATTAACTCAAAGTCATTAGGCTCATGGCCCAAATCAGTTAAAAATTACCCAAAGCGACAAATGATGCAAATTAACGTTTGTGGACAAATTCAAATTAAGATTAGGGCCAAAAGTGGATTTACACAAAGCGCCTAAAAGTGCAAAATTGGCGTCCCTGGATAAACCGAGGTAAGAATCAGGACTAAAGTCGATTAAAAATGATTTATTTCATTTAAAAATGGCAACTTTGATGGCTTTTAGGAAGTCAAACTAAAACTAAGGCCCAAAATCGGTTAAAAATAAAGCGAGTGAAAATACAAATCGGAGGATTTGGAGAAATTCAAATTAAAAAGAGGGCCGAAATCAATTAAAAATAACTCAAGGCATCAGAAAATGCAGATTAAAAGTTTCTGGGCAAATTCAGGTTAAGATTAGAGCTATCAGTGATTAAGAAACTACACAAAGCGCCTAGCAGTGTAAATTTTGAGCCTTCGGAGTCTAGACGCGATTAAAAATGATCTAAATCACAATGTCACATCTAAATCACAGATCTAAAAATCACAATTTTGAATGATTGTTGATTCTCCAGCTAAAACTAAGGCTCAGAATCAGTGAAAAATAACTCAAAGGAAGTAAAAATACATACTTCGAAGATCTGGAGAAATTCAAAAAAAGATTATGGCCAAAATCAGTTAAAAATAACTGAACGCATCAAAAAATGCCGTTTAAAAGTTTTTGGGCAATTTCAAGTTAGGATTAGAGCCAAAACTGGTTAAAAAATTACGCAGATCGTACAAAAATAAAAATTTCGAGTCTGAAAAAATTCTAGAGCGGACTAAAGTCGATTTAAAATCACCCATTTCATCTAAAAAAGATAATGTTGATTGATTGGTGATTTTCAGGCTAAAATTAAGGCCCGAAATCAGCGAAAAATAACTCAAAGCCATTAGGATCATGGCCTAAATCAGTTAAAAATTACCCAAAGCGACAAATGATGCAAATTAACGTTTGTGGACAAATTCAAATTAAGATTAGGGCCAAAAGTGGATTTACACAAAGCGCCTAAAGGTGCAAAATTGGCGTCCTTGGATAAACCGAGGTAAGAATCAGGACTAAAGTCGATTAAAAATGACTTATTTCATTTAAAAATGGCAACTTTGATGGTTTTTAGGAAGTCAAACTAAAACTAAGGCCCAAAATCGGTTAAAAATAAAGCGAGTGAAAATACAAATCGGACGATTTGGAGAAATTCAAATTAAAAAGAGGGCCGAAATCAATTAAAAATAACTCAAGGCATCAGAAAATGCAGATTAAAAGTTTCTGGGCAAATTCAGGTTAAGATTAGAGCTATCAGTGATTAAGAAATTACAAAATGCGTCTAGAAGTGTAAATTTTGAGCCTTCGGAGTCTAGACGCGATTAAAAATGACCTATTTCATCTAAATCACAGTGTCACATCTAAATCACTGATCTAAAAAGCACAATTTTGATTGATTGTTGATTCTCGAGCTAAAATTAAGGCTCAGAATCAGTTAAAAATAACTCAATGGGAGTAAAAATAAATACTTCGAGGATCTGGAGAAATTCAAAAAAAGATTATGGCCAAAATCAGTTAAAAATAACTGAACGCATCAAAAAATGCAGTTTAAAAGTTTTTGGGCAATTTCAAGTTAGGATTAGAGCCAAAACTAGTTAAAAAATTACGCAGATCGTACAAAAATAAAAATTTCGAGTCTGAAGAAATTCTAAAGCGGATTAAAGTCGATTTAAAATCACCCATTTCATCTAAAAAAGATAATGTTGATTGATTGGTGATTTTCAGGCTAAAATTAAGGCCCGAAATCAGCGAAAAATAACTCAAAGTCATTAGGCTCATGGCCCAAATCAGTTAAAAATTACCCAAAGCAACAAATGATGCAAATTAACGTTTGTGGACAAATTCAAATTAAGATTAGGGCCAAAAGTGGATTTACACAAAGCGCCTAAAAGTGCAAAATTGGCGTCCTTGGATAAACCGAGGTAAGAATCAGGACTAAAGTCGATTAAAAATTACTTATTTCATTTAAAAATGGCAACCTTGATGGTTTTTAGGAAGTCAAACTAAAACTAAGGCCCAAAATCGGTTAAAAATAAAGCGAGTGAAAATACAAATCGGAGGGTTTGGAGAAATTCAAATTAAAAAGAGGGCCGAAATCAATTAAAAATAACTCAAGGCATCAGAAAATGCAGATTAAAAGTTTCTGGGCAAATTCAGGTTAAGATTAGAGCTATCAGTGATTAAGAAATTACAAAATGCGTCTAAAAGTGTAAATTTTGAGCCTTCGGAGTCTAGACGCGATTAAAAATGACCTATTTCATCTAAATCACAGTGTCACATCTAAATCACAGATCTAAAAATCACAATTTTGATTGATTGTTGATTCTCGAGCTAAAATTAAGGCTCAGAATCAGTGAAAAATAACTCAATGGGAGTAAAAATACATACTTCGAGGATCTGGAGAAATTCAAAAAAAGATTATGGCCAAAATCAGTTAAAAATAACTGAACGCATCAAAAAATGCAGTTTAAAAGTTTTTGGGCAATTTCAAGTTAGGATTAGAGCCAAAACTGGTTAAAAAATTACGCAGATCGTACAAAAATAAAAATTTCGAGTCTGAAAAAATTCTAGAGCGGACTAAAGTCGATTTAAAATCACCCATTTCATCTAAAAAAGATAATGTTGATTGATTGGTGATTTTCAGGCTAAAATTAAGGCCCGAAATCAGCGAAAAATAACTCAAAGCCATTAAGATCATGGCCTAAATCAGTTAAAAATTACCCAAAGCGACAAATGATGCAAATTAACGTTTGTGGACAAATTCAAATTAAGATTAGGGCCAAAGATTTACACAAAGCGCCTAAAAGTGCAAAATTGGCGTCCTTGGATAAACCGAGGTAAGAATCAGGACTAAAGTCGATTAAAAATTACTTATTTCATTTAAAAATGGCAACCTTGATGGTTTTTAGGAAGTCAAACTAAAACTAAGGCCCAAAATCGGTTAAAAATAAAGCAAGTGAAAATACAAAATGGAGGATTTGAAGATATTCGAATTAAAAAGGGGGCCGAAATCAATTAAAAATAACTCAAGCCATCAGAAAATGCAGATTAAAAGTTTCTGGGCAAATTCAGGTTAAGATTAGAGCTATCAGTGATTAAGAAATTACACAATGCGTCTAGAAGTGTAAATTTTGAGCCTTCGGAGTCTAGACGCGATTAAAAATGACCCATTTCATCTAAATCACAGTGTCACATCTAAATCACAGATCTAAAAATCACAATTTTGATTGATTGTTGATTCTCGAGCTAAAATTAAGGCTCAGAATCAGTGAAAAATAACTCAATGGGAGTAAAAATACATACTTCGAGGATCTGGAGAAATTCAAAAAAAGATTATGGCCAAAATCAGTTAAAAATAACTCAACGCATCAAAGAATGCCGTTTTTGGGCAATTTCGGGTTAGGATTAGAGCTAAAACTAGTTGAAAAATTACGCAGATCGTACAAAAATAAAAATTTCGGGTCTTTGAAAAAATTCTAAAGCGGACTAAGTCGATTTAAAATGACCCATTTCATATAGAAATGACAATTTTGACGTTTTTTAGAAAATGAGGCTAAAATTAAAGCCAAACTCAGTGAAAAATAACTCAAGGTGTGTAAAAATACAAATTTAGAGGGTTTGGACAAATTTATATTAAGAATAATTCCAAAATCAGTTAAAACTCAACGATTCAAAAAGTGCAGATTAAAAGTTTCTGGACCAATTCAGGTTGAGATTAGGGTTAAAACTGGTAAAAAAATTACACAGAGGCTCTAAAAATGCAAATCTTTAGTCTTTAGCAAAATTCAGGTCAGAATTAGGGCTAAAGTATTTTAAAAATGACCCATTTAATCTAAAAATTATATTTTTTATTTTTTTTTGTTCAGAAAGTCAGGCTAAAATCAAAGGAGAAATCAGTGACTCAAAGCGTGTAAAAGTTAAAATTTGAAGAAATTCAGATCAAGATTATAACCAAAATAATTTTGGTTTATGCCGTAAGTAAGAATATGGCCAAAAATAATTCAAAGCGTCAATAAGTGCAGATTAAAAGTTTCTGGGCTAATTCAGGTTAAAATTAGAGCCAAAAGTGATTAAAAAATTACGCAAATGTCAAAGTGAAAATTTTGAGCCTTTGGAATCTAAAGTTGATTAAAAATGACCCATTTCATCTAAAAAAGATAATGTTGATTGATTGGTGATTTTCAGGCTAAAATTAAGGCCCGAAATCAGCGAAAAATAACTCAAAGCCAGTAAAAATACACACTTGGAGGATTTGGAGAAATTCAAATTAAGATCATGACCAAAATCAATTAAAAATAACTCAAAGCGTCAAAATATGCAGATTAAAAGTGTTTGGGCAAATTCAGCTTGAGATTAGGATCAAAACTGGTTAAAAAATTACGCAGATGGACAAAAATTAAAATTTCAAGTCGAGAAAAAGTTCTAAAGCTGACTAAAGCCGATCTAAAATGACAATTTTAATATATTTTTAGAAAGTCAGGCAAAGAGTAAATCCAAAATCAGTAAAAAATAACTCAAAGTGTAAACAAATTTAAATTTAGAGGTTTTGAACAAATTCTTAATAAGATTTAAGGCCAAAATCAGTTAAAAACTCAAGGCGTCAAAAAATGCAGATTAAAAGTTTCTTGATAAATCATGATGATTGATTATGTCTAAAACTGGTTAAAAAATTCACAGAGCCTCTAAAAATGCAAATTTGGAGTCTTCGAAAAAATTTAGGTTAAAATTAGGGTTATTTTTTTTAAATGAACTATTTTATCTAAAATTGAATTTTTTAATTTTTTTTTAGAAATTCTGCTAATGCTAAAGCTAAAATGAGTGACTAAAAGCGTATAAAAATTCAAATTGGAAGAAATTCAAATTAAAATTATAGTCAAAATCATTTGAGTTATGTTATAAGTAAGAATATGGCCTAAAATAACTCAAAACTGTAATAAATGCAGATTAAAAGTTTCTGGGCCAATTCAGGTTAAGATTTGAGCCAAAAGTGATTAAAAAATTACAGAAATCGTCAAAAAATGCAAATTTGAAGTATTTAGAAAAATTTTGTTCAGAATTGGGCCCAAAATTTTTTAAAAATAACTTATTTCATCTAAAAATGAAGTTTTTATTTTTTTTTTATAAATTCGGCTATAGTTAAAGTCAAAATCAGTAACTCAATGCGTGTAAAAATACAAATTGGAAGCAATTCAAATTAAGATTATAGCCAAAACAATTTGGTTTATGTTGTAAGTAAGCGTCAAAGCGTGAACAAATGCATATTAAAAGTTTATTCAGATCAGTTCAGATTAAGATTAGAGCTAAAAGTGATTAAAAAATTAAACAAAGCGTCCAAAAATGCAAATTTTTAGCCTTTGGAATCAAAATTCGAATAAAAATGACACATTTTATCTAAAAATGATAATGTTGATTGATTGGGGATTTTCAGGAAAAAATTAAATTGCCAAGTGAAAAAGCCAGTGAAAATACAAACTTAGAAGATTTGGAGAAATTCAAATTAAGGTTATGGCCCAAGTCAGTTAATAATAACTCAAAGCGTCAAAAAAATGCAAATTAAAAGTTATTGGGCAAATTCGCATTTGAATTAGGGTCAAAACTGGTTAAAAAATTACTCAGAACGTACACAAAAATGAAAATTTTGAGTCTATAGAAAAATTCTAAAGCGGACTAAAGCCGGTTTAAAATGACCCATTTCATCTAAAAATGACGATTATGTTTTTTAGAAAATCAGGCTAAAAGTGTGAGAAAATGCAAATTTAGAGGGTTTGAACAATTTAATATTAAGATTAAGGCCAAATTCAGTTAAAAACGCGTTAACAAATGCAGGTTAAAAGTTTCTGGACCAATTCAGGTTGGGACTAAAACTGGTTAAAAAATTATACAGAGAAATGAAGATTATGGACAAAATCAGCTAAAAATAATTCAAAGCGTCAAGAAACGCAGATTAAAAGTTGTCGGACCAATTCGAGTCAGGATTTTGGTCAAAACTGGTTTGAAAAATTACGCAGATCGTACAAATATGCAAATTCCGGTTATTTAAATAAACTCTAAAAATGATAATTTTGATGTTTTTTAGAAAATCAGGCTAAAATTAAAGCCAAAACCAGTAAAAAATAACTCAAAGTGTGTAAAAATACAAATTTAGAGGCTTTGAACAAATTCATAATTTGATTAAAGCCAAAAACAGTTAAAAACTCAACGCGTCAAAAAATGCATATTAAAAGTTTCTAGACAAATTTAGGTTGGGAATATGATCAAAAATGGTTAAAAAATTATAGAGCGTCTAAAGATGCAAATTTGGAGTCTTTGGAAAAATTCAGGTTAGAATTAGGATAAATTTTTTTTTTAAATAACCCATTTCATCTAAAAATTACGTTTTTTATTTTTTTTTAGAAAGTCAGGCTAAATTTAAAGCCCAAATCAGTGACCCAAAGCTTGTAAAAATACAAATTGGAAGAAATTCAAATTAAGTTTATGGCCAAAATCATTTGGTTTATGTAGGTTTTAAGTATATGGCCAAAAATAAATAAAAAGCGTCAATAAATAAAGATTAAAAGTTTCTGGGCTAATTCGGGTTAAGATTAGAACCAAAAGAAATTAAAAAATTACATAAAGCTTCCAAAATTGTAAGATTTGAGTCTTTGGAGTCTAAAGTTTAAAGCTATTTCATCTAAAAATGACAATTTTTATTTTCAGGCTAAAATTAAGGCCCAAATTCAGTGAAAAATATCTCAAAGCATCAAAAAAAATGCAGATTAAAAGTGTTTGATCAAATTAAGGTTGGGCTCAGGACTAAAACTGGTTAAAAAATTCACTCAAAATCAATAATAACTCAAAGTCAGTAAAAATACACATTTGGAGGATTTGGAGAAATTCCTCCAAATTTTTTTATAAATAACCCATTTTATCTAAAACCAACATTTTTTATTTTTTTGTAGAAATTCAGTCAAAACTTAAAACCAAATTCAGTATCTCAAAGAGTGTAAAAATACAAATTTGTAGAGATTCAAATTAAGATTATGGCCAAAAATAACTCAACTCATCAATAAATTAAGATTAAAAGTTTTGGGGCTAGTTCAGATTAAGATGGACAAAAGCTATTAAAAAATTACACAAAGCGTCCAAAAGTGCAAATTTTGCATCTTTGGAGTCTAAATTCTATTAAAAATATTTCATCTAAAAATAACAATTTTGATTGATAGTTAATTTTTAGGCTACAATTGTAGCCCAAAATCAGTGAAAAAAAAAATCAACACTTTAAAAATACACACATGGAGGATTTGGCGAAATTCAATTTAAGATTGTGGCCAAAGTCATTTAAAAATAGCTCAAAGCATCAAGAAATGATGATTCAAAGTTTTAGAGCAAATTCAAATTAAGATTAGGGTCCGAACTGGTTACAAAATAATCCAGAGCGTCTAAAAATGCAAATTTGGAATCTTTGGAGAAATTTAGGTTAGAATTAGGATTAAAATGTATTTAAAATAACCTTTTCATTCAAAAATAACATTTTTTGTACTTTTTAGAAAATCAGGCTAAAATTAGAGCCAAAATCAGTGACTCAAAGCGTGTAAAATTACAAATTTGAAGAAATTCAAATTAAGATTATGGCCAAAATCATTTGGTTTATGTTGTAAGTAGGAATATGGCCAAAAATAACTCAAAGTGTCAATAAATAAAGATTAAAAGTTTCTGGACTAATTCAGTTTAAGATTAGAGCCAAAAGTGATTAAAAAATCAAACAAAGCGTCCAAAAGTGCAAATTTTGAGTCTTTGCAGTCCAAAGTTGATTAAAAATTACCTAAAAATGACAATTTTGATTGATTGTTGATTTTCAGGCTAAAATTAGCATCTAAAATTGGTGAAAATTAACTCAAAGCTAGTAAAAATATACACTTGGAGGATTTGGAGAAATTCAAATTAAGATTATGGGCAAAGTCAGTTAAAAATAACTCAGAGCGTCAAAAAGTGCAGATTAAAAAGTTTTGGGCAAATTCAAGTTACGTTTTGTTGTCAGGATTAGCTAAAACTACGGCTCAAAATCAGTGAAAAATAACTCGAAAGTAGTTAAAGTACTTACTTGGAGGATTTGGAAAAAATCAAATTAAAATTATGGCCAGAATCAGTTAAAATTAACTCAAACCATCAAAAAATGAAGATTAAAGGTTTTTGGGCAAATTTGAGCTACGATTAGGGTCAGAATTGGTTAAAAAGTTACTCAGATCGAACAAAATTGAAAATTTCCAGTTTTGGGGAAAACTCTAGAGTCTTTAGAAAAAGTTTTTTTAAAAATGCGGACTAAAGCCGGGTTAAAATGACCGATTTCACCTAAAAATAAATTTTTTTATATTTTGTGGAAAATCGGCCTAAAATTAAAGCCATAATCAGTGAAAAATAACTCAAAGTGTGTTTAGAAATACAAATTTAAAGGATTTAAACACATTTATAATAAGATTAAGGCCAAAATCAGTTAAAAACTCAACGCGTCAAAAAGTGCAGATTAAAAGTTTCTAGATAAATTTAGGTTGGGAATATGATCAAAAATGGTTAAAAAATTATAGAGCTTTTAAAAGTGCAAATTTTAAGTTTTTGGAAAAAATCAGGTTAGAATTAAAATTTTTTGTTTAATAACCCATTTCATCTAAAAATAACATTTTTTTATTTTTTTTGTTTAGAAAGTCAGGCTTAATTTAAAGCCCAAATCAGTGACCCAAAGTTTGTAAAAATACAAATTGGTAGAAATTCAAATTAGGTTTAAGGCCAAAAACCATTTTGTTTATGTGTGTTTTAAGTTTATGGCCAAAAATAACTAAAAGCGTCAATAAATAAAGATTAAAAGTTTCTGGGCTAATTCGGGTTAAGACTAGAGCCAAAAGTAATTAAAAAATTACGCAAAGCTTCCAAAAGTGTAAATTTTGAATCTTTGGAGTCTAAAGTCGATTAAGAATTAGCTATTTCATCTAAAAAGGACAATTTGATTTTCATGCTAAAATTAAGGACCAAAATCAGTGAAAAATAACTCAAAGTCTTGGAATTACAAATATACATCTGGAGGAATTGGAGAAATTCCTCCAAATTTTTTTAAAAGTAACCCATTTCATCTAAAAATGAAATTTTTTAATTTTTTGTAGAAAGTCAGGCAAAACTTAAAACCAAAATCAGTGACTCAAAGAGTGTAAAAATACAATTTTTTAGAATTTTTAAATTAAGATTGGCCAAAATCATTTGGTTTATGTTGTAAGTAAGATTATGGCCGAAAATAACTCAAAGCGTCAATAAATGCATATTAAAAGTTTCAGGGCCAATTCAGGTTAAGATTAGAGCCAAAAGTGATTACACAAAGCGTTCAAAAGTGCATTTTTTGAGTCTTTGGAATTTAAAGTCGATTAAAAATGACCCATTTTATCTACAAATGATAATGTTGATCGATTGGTGAATTACAGGCTAAAATTAAGGCCCAAATACAGTGAAAAATAACTCAAAGCCAGTAAAAATACACACTTGGAGGATTTGGAGAAATTCAATTTAAGATTATGGCCAAAATCAATTAGAAATAACTCAAAATTACTCATACTCGTCAAAAAATGCATATTAAAAGGTTTTGGGCAAATTCAGATTAGGATTAGGGTCAAAACTGGTTAAAAAATCACATAGATCGTATAAAAATGCAAATTTGGGGTCTTTGGAAGAATTCAGGTTAGAATAAGAACTAAAGCCGATTGAAAATGACACATTTTATCTAAAAATGACAACTGTGTTGTTTTTTAGAAAGTCAAGCTAAAATTAAAGCCAAAATCAGTAAAAAAATAACTCAAAGCGTGCAAAAATACAAATCTAGAGGATTTGAACAAATTCATAATAAGATTACCTAAGTCCAAAATCAGTTAAAAACTCAACGCGCCAAAAAAATGCAGATTAAAAGTTTCTGGACAAATTCCGGCTGAGATCAGGATTATACCTGTTTAAAAAATTCACAAAGCCTCTAAAAATGCAAATTTGGAGTTTTTGGAAAAAATCAGGTTAGAATTAGGACTAAACCGATTAAAAATGACCAATATTATCGAAGCGTGTAAAAATGCAAATTTAGAGGATTTCTACAAATTCATGTTAAGAATAAGGCCAAAATCAGTTAAAAACTCAACGCGTCAAAAAGTGCAGATTAAATGTTTCTGGACAAATTCAGGTCGGGATCAGGGTTAAATTTGGTTAAAAAATTACAAAGTGCGTCAAAAAAATGCAAATTTGGAGTCTTTAGAAAAAGTTTTTTTAAAAATAACCCATTTCATCTAATAATTAAATTTTTTTGTTTTTTTTTTTAGAAAGTCAAGATAAAATCAAAGCCAAAATCAATGACTCAAAGCGTGTAAAAGTACAAATTTGACGAAATTCAAATTAAGATTTTGGCAAAAATCATTTTGGTTTAAGTTGTAAATAAGAATATGGCCAAAAATAATTCAAAGCATCAATAAATGTAGATTAAAAGTTTCTGAGGTAATTCTGGTTAAAATAAGAGCCAAAAGTGATTAAAAGATTACGCAAAAAACTCAAAGCTAGTAAAAATACACATTTGGAGGATTCGGCGAAATTCAATTTAAAATTGTGGCCAAAATCAGTTTAAAATAACTCAAAGCATCAAGAAATGGTGATTCAAAGTTTTAGAGCAAATTCAAGTTAAGATTAGGGTCCAAACTGGTTAAAAAATTATACAGAGCGTCTAAAAATGCAAATTTGGAGTCTTTGTAAAATAAACCATTTCATCTAAAAATAACATTTTTTATTTTTTTTTTAGAAAGTCAGGCTAAAATAAAGCCAAAATCAGTCCCTCAAAGCTTGTAAAATTACAAATTTGGAGAAATTCAAACGATTATGGCCAAAATCATTTGGCTTATGTTATAAGTAATAATATGGCCGAAAATGACTCAAAGCGTCAAAAAATGCAAATTAAAAGTTTCTGGTTAAATTCAGGGTCGGATCAGGGTTAAAACTAGTTAAAAAATTACAGAGAGCATCTAAAAATGCAAATTTTCAGGTCAGAATTAGGGCAATTTTTTTTTAAATAATCCATTTTACCTAAAAATAACATTCTTTATTTTTTTTTTAGAAAGTCAGGCTAAAATTACAGCAAAATTCACAGGCTCAAAGCGTGTAAAAATACAAATTTGACGAAATTCAAATTAAGATTTTGGCAAAAATCATTTTGGTTTAAGTTGTAAATAAGAATATGGCCAAAAATAATTCAAAGCATCAATAAATGTAGATTAAAAGTTTCTGAGGTAATTCTGGTTAAAATAAGAGCCAAAAGTGATTAAAAGATTACGCAAAAAACTCAAAGCTAGTAAAAATACACATTTGGAGGATTCGGCGAAATTCAATTTAAAATTGTGGCCAAAATCAGTTTAAAATAACTCAAAGCATCAATAAATGGTGATTCAAAGTTTTAGAGCAAATTCAAGTTAAGATTAGGGTCCAAACTGGTTAAAAAATTATACAGAACGTCTAAAAATGCAAATTTGGAGTCTTTGTAAAATAAACCATTTCATCTAAAAATAACATTTTTTATTTTTTTTTAGAAAGTCAGGCTAAAATAAAGCCAAAATCAGTCCCTCAAAGCTTGTAAAATTACAAATTTGGAGAAATTCAAAAGATTATGGCTAAAATCATTTGGCTTATGCTGTAAGTAATAATATGGCCGAAAATAACTCAAAGCGTCAATAAATGCAGATTAAAAGTTTCTGGTTAAATTCAGGGTCGGATCAGGGTTAAAACTGGTTAAAAAATTACAGAGAGCATTTAAAAATAATTTGGAGTCTTTAAAAAATTTCAGGTCAGAATTAGGGCATTTTTTTTTCAATAATCCATTTTACCTAAAAATAACATTCTTTATTTTTTTTTTAGAAAAACAGGCTAAAATTACAGCGAAAATCAGGCGCGTAAAGCCGCAGACTCAAAGCGTGTAAAAATACAAATTTGAAGAAATTCAAATTAAGAATATGGCCAAAATCATTTGGTTGATATTGCAAGTAAAAATATGGCGAAAAGTAACTCAAAGCGTCAATAAATATGCAGATTAAAAGTTTCTGGTTAAATTCAGGGTCGGATCAGGATTAAAACTGGTTAAAAAATTACAGAAATCATCTAAAAATGCAAATTTGGAGCCTTTAGAAAAATTCGGGTCAGAATTAGGGCTAATTTTTTTTAAATAATCCATTTCATCAAAAAATTACATTTTTTATTTTTTTTTTTAGAAAGTCACAGCAAAAATCAGTGATTCAAAGCATGTAAAAATATAATTTGAAGAAATTCAAATTAAGATTATGCTCTACATCATTTGATTTATGACGTAAGTAAGATTAAGGCCAACATAACTCAAAGCGTCAATAAATGCAGATTAAAACTTATTGGGCAAATTCAGTTCAGGATTAGATTAGGCTTTGTTGAATAAAGATCTAATGGTTGAGAAATTATTTCGGTTAGAATTAGAGAGAGCATTGTTTAAAAATGATTAATTTTATCTCTCAATCACAATTTTGATCTTTTTTAAAAATAGTCAGGAGAGGAATAAAGTCAAAATACGTGAAAAATGATCCACAGCGTAAAAATACAAATTTGCGTCATTTTAAAGAATTTACATTATGGTCAAAACCGGTTAAAACTACTCAAGTGTCAAAAAATGAAAATTAAAAGACTTTAGAGAAATTCAAGTTATAATTAATATGCAAATTTTGATGGGCTTGAGAAACTTAGGCAAGGATTGAAGCCAAAATCAGAGAAAAATGGTTCAGGTTAGTGTGAAGGTACAACATTGGAATGTTTAGAGAAATTCAAATTAAGATATTTTCAAAGCGCCCAAAAATGTAAGTTAAAAGAAAAATACTGATTTAAGTTTCAAAAGCACAGGCTTTAAATCTGGGACACACCGTAAATATAATTGTAAAGCTTTAAACTATCTTTAATATAATCCAAGGTAGTGAACCAAAACGCGCTGGGCTCCTTCCCTTTCTTTATATTACTTCTCAAGGAATTTAAAACGTTCGTGATCGTGGGCTACAGCTGAAGGCGACCCACTAAAACATCTCTGGGCCAACTTTATAATAAAAAAAATATTAGTACGAAGTAGGTATGTACTTTTCTTCCCTACTTAATTGGTTGTCACTCATAAGGCAGCAACCCTTCATATCAACATTTTTGTCTATCAACATTTTCTTATTTTTGCAGAACGGCCTCTACCTTTTGGGCATTTCCCTGTTTCACAAATCTATTTCTACAGTTAACTGCAAATTATTATCACTTTGCTATTATTATACCTGCCTTGGCCCAAATTAATATATTTTACCACTTACTGCTTATCAACGAGGCCACTTTAAAATATATTAATAAAACACTAACTTACCCGCCTCTTATCCTCTATTAATTTGGGATTTTTTTTATTTTTATTTTGCAGTACTTAGCTAGGAATCATTTCGTTCAATAGTTGAATTCTTTAAATCGTCACTCTCTTATTCTAAATTTACATTTAAATGCATTGAACTATTGAAAGGCCAATATCCTTCTATCAAAAATTCAATTCAAATTCTAAAAATCGGTAGTTATGAAACTAATGATTTTTTTAATAACAATTGGCAATAAATAGCACCTTCCCAAAAAATGGCCTTTGCTCAACCAAACCTAACGGTTCCTATCGCATATTTTATATTCGAGACGTCATTTCACAACGTTTTTTCGATCATAATTAATAAATCGCGAATCGTGTTCATTCATTTTTACTCCTTTACGTCATCAGTTTCTGTAGTACGTAGGTGAATTTTATTGTTTTTCGCTATTACAATAGGCGATAAAACGAGTGTTAACACCCAGAACAGGTCGATAAGTCTGGACAATTAACGAACGCGAGGTCACTACCAGGGATATGAAAAGATAAATTCAGCTCACTTACATGTAAAATGCATAATATTTGTTGCTAGGCTCCTTCGATATAAAGTTATTTTCTGCAATATAGTGGAAAAATGTTTTCGTAATAATGTAAAAATAACACCAACAACAAGTACACAGTAAACATTAAGTGTTATTCTATTTGTGCTTAGAGTCACACTATCTAAAAGTGCAATGAAGCTTTGTTTCAAATATTTTTTTAGAAGTTTTTGGCGATTTAAAAACATGTCTAGATCCTTCCACAAATTTGAAAGTTACCCAAGCAGTTAAGTCTAGAAATTTAGCCATCGAGAATCTTAATGTTGAAACCCTGATACCAAAGAAAGTGTCTCTGATACGTCTCTTAGTAGATTAAGAAGTTTTAATATGGTCCATTTCAAATAGATATTCATCTAGCAGGCTGAGGAATTGCCATATTCGTCCTATTCCATTCATGTAATTCCAGTCATTTATATGTCAATTTCTCAGCTTACTAGATTAATATCTATTTGAAATAGACTCTACAGCTATGGAATATAAGGTGGTATTCTTATCACATCTCTATTCATTCCATGATGCATTTGGTGGAAAGATATTCAAAATTATTAATTAATGAGAAATCCATAGTTCCATAAATTTAGGCCACTTTTAGTGCAAATAAATTGATAAATGTAAAATCGGTGTAAAATCTGAATGGCTAGCCAGAAACATGGTGAATGACAAAGAAAGGTAAACACCGAGTGTTTGTATTTGAATAAAATTTATATGCCAATGTATTTTGAGTCCCGCAACAATAAACGATAATATTTTCTGTCTGCCCTAAACTTTTTTTTTACCAATGGGTATTGTAAAGAATTTGTTTGAGCAACAATGCCCAACAAATATTCTCACGAAAAAATGAGGAGTGTTTTTTAAAAAAATGGACCACTCCACTTCTAACGAAAAATTACATTTCGATTGATTTTGAGGTATTTTCTATGGTTTCTATCGATTTACCATCACAGAATCACTCTTAGATATCACATTTAAAAGTCATCGTAAATATCGAAAGTTCAGTCAAATTCGGACATATCCAACTGCACAAATTAATTTCATTAAATCACTCAAAGGACAGGTAATCTACAGTAAAGTTGATATTTCTTGAAGTGACCTATTGCAGTTGTGAACTGATTAACAAAGTTCATAATGGCGCAATTGACGTGGTAAAGCTCTTTCTCCACTGTGCTTAAATGGAAATGTTAGAGGTTTATTATCCGTCTTGACAAGTAATTGTCTATGTACTGTAATTTTGCTCCCTTCTTAACCGACTTACCCCTATTTATCATTTCTGAGCTTTTCTGGAACGACAATAGCTTGATCTGATCTCTTTATATATAGAGCTAGCGGAGCGTTGCCCTTCGGATGAGCAATGAGTGACGTGGCAGCCACTGTGACATGACACACATGACGTGACACACTCTTTCTTCTTTTCTCTAGCAAGCAAAGAAAGGAGGAGTGCCTGGAGTTGCAGCTAGATGTATTTTTGAGGAAAAGTTTATAAAAATTGACTAAGGTAAAATGGGGTAAATGTGTTAGCGGGGCAGTTGTATTAGCTGTCGTTTGGTCTAAAAAAGGTAAACATACGGTTCGCCTGCTCTGCAGAATTTATAAGTATGCGCCCCTCCACATTTCTAAACGCGGAACCGTTGATAACTGTAGCTCAGTCGCTTGCATAGATTACCCAAATAGATAAAAGACTGACATAGGGGGCTCTGAAGGAGGAAATTTAAAGCTCCTGAAAGCTCCCAAGCCCCCACCTCATCTAAAAAGTGCAAGTGTTGGCCGATTTCTACGCGGAAACAGCCGAATTGCTGAACTCGAATCGATTTGTTTGTATCGCAAAAATGGCGTCATTTTTGTATTTATGAATATTATAATCTTTTAGTTTATTTCTGGTTTTAAATATAAATTTAATATAAAATTTTCGGGTGTATCACGTTATTAAGTGGTTTGGTGTGATATGTGGGTAATGGTGATGTTTCTACCTAGAAAATAAGAGGGGCAGAGGCAGTGGCTTATCAACCATACCGCCGAGCCCCGCGACTGCGGGGGGCCCTCTATACAGTCTATAAAGGGCCCTAAGCGAAGCCGTTACGTGGTTGATTCAAACATTGATTTTAACAAGGCACAAAAATCAAATTTGGCGGGGGATCCCGCCACACTAACCCAGATCCTCCTTAAGAATTAAAAAAACGTCAAAGCAATGGTCCAGTGTAGCAATGTAAGTAGGTTTGAAGCAGTAACCACTAATCTCATGCATAATATTATGCATAATTGTAATTTGAAAAACAGTTTTGTTTTGTGTAGGTATTGGTGATTGTGATTCAAAGAACTACTTCTATGCAAGCAAGAAGGGACTGCAAAGCTATAATTAACATGGATTGATAAGTCAATAGCAAACAGAATAGTCCACTTTAAAATTTGGTTGTCTCTGCCATGCTGTTTCTCAAAGGGTTGGACTGTTCACAAACATCCAGAGGCAAGATTAAAGTAAGTACAATAGATGATTTTTTTTGTCTTAGTAACTGCAACTTTATCACATAATACTAGAAATTTCTACTTACTTTCCATGCAATTTGTCGGAGAATTTGGTTACTTTCCTAGTAGTACACATTATACATGCATAGAGAACTAATTAAAAAACATGGAATGCTTTTTTGTGGTAGGCCGAGTCTATAGTCTATAAAGTTATTAAAAAGATGCATGAAAAAAGGTCCACAGTTTGAATGCAAATGTGGAGATTTAAATTTGCTATAACTTTGTTTCTGACTCTGTCTCTATAATAAGTTGTGTCTTCTTCATTAGGCTTTACATGTATAAGGCAAAGTATATTACTCCAATGTCCTGTTTAATAAATGTGAGTTGCGTCTGCCCCAAGAGTTAACTAGCAGGCAGCTGTATTTTCTCCCTATATGTTTTTAAGACTTGGGGCAGAGTCTCTTTTAAATAATTATAATTATAGAACATAAAGATGACTTTCTATATACAGTAGGTACATAACTATAACAGCCACAGCTATTATAGCTTTAAGCTTTTTCAATTATTAGAGACCCTATTGCAAAACTAGAGCAATTTTTATGTCTGATGATTGGTAACATTTGTGCAGTTTGGTATGTTTTATTGGAAAAGTGATGCAGTGAGTTGTGCACAGTGCAACATTTTCAGCATGAACTCTAGTAGCTATTTTTTTTTAGTTTGATCCTAGTACAATCTCATGTTTTAATGAGAATGTACTGGGGCTATTATTTGAAGAGACTGGAAGTGCACTGTTGTTGCCTCAGTGCAACACTAATTTTTCTAATCAAAATTGCTATTAAAAATCATGTCATAATTGCACAAGTAATCCTATTATCTTCTTCTTCAAGTGCCATGCAGATTCCTGCGTAGGCGTTCATCCTTTCACTCATCATATGATTCTATTAATTGCAGCATTTTGCAGTGTCTGGAAGTCCTGTATTCCTGTCCACTGTCGTATGTTTCGCAACCAGGACAGTTTTCTCCTACCCACTCCTCTTTTTCCTCCCTCTATTTTACCCTGGAGTATAAGGCGCTGGAAATGATAGCGTTCTCCGCGCAGTACATGTCCAAGGTAGCCAGTTTTTCTTCTTTTGATGTTTTCGAAAAGTTCACGGTCCATCAAACCAGCTCTTCTCAGAATGTCCTCATTCGTTACATGTTCAACCCACGACACCCTCAGCATCCGTCGCAGGGTCCACATCTCGAAGGCCTCGATCCTATTTATAATTGTTGTCTTCAACGTCCATGCCTCGACTCCGTACAAGAGAACGGACCTATTATACACGAATCTTAATCGAATACGAATCCTATTATACATGACTTCAAATACTATAAAATTTTCAAAAAAAATCAGTTTGTTTTAATTAAAAATAACAAAGGTCAAATATGTTTAGGTACATAAGTAGGACACCTCTTTTTTGTGTCCCAACCTCAAGTACAGGGGCAAATTTTATTAAAAAACAAAAAAATTTCCTACTCTTTAAAATTGTTCCCACATGGGGTGTTCAATATAAAACTTCATCTGGCAAGCTTTGAAATTTTTACAGAAAATGATGACCTACCTAATCAAAACAGGTGTACCATTTGCAACCTCGGTTATGATTAGCTGTTCTGTTATTTATGGTAATCCTGTGAATCCTGAAAAACCAGGATTCATGGATGGTGAATTCTGGTTTTTCCAGATATTATGGAATGGTGCTTCTGAAAATGGTACATCAAGAGTCTCTCTGAAGCTACCAAACATCAGTCTTCGGTTTTCTCAGTTAATCTGTCAACATTGTGTGTTTTTTGAACTGTTTATGAAATTTGGATTGTTTTTCATGGTTTATTAGGTATCAGGTCTCAAATATAAAAAAGTAAACCCAAGAGTAAACCATTTGTTGCTGAAAAAAGAACATTGTATCCCGTTTTCTTTCTTTTTCTTTAAGATTGTATGACAGCTGGTCACTGATGGTAGTGGTGATAATTAATTTTGTTTCGAAAATAACCAGGTTTTCAGGAACATTCATATATCAAATGTCAAATCAGTTATTTACCAGGTGGTTAACCAGGTTTGGAAACAGTACAAACATGCCCAAAGTAAATTGACTTCTGTTAGATGTCTAATTTCTGTTTCTCCTTTGTTAAATTTTTAAGAGGCCACACTTAAATGTCAAGTTCGAAAATATTACATCGTTTCTTCCTCAATTTACTTTATTACTTTATTACCTATGTTATTACAGCAGTAGTGAGCAATCATCATACGGCCCAACAGCTACACAATGCCTATTTTTCTGTTCATTCATCCATTATGCACAATATGTCCATGGGACTTTCTGCAAGGAAGGACTTGATATAATTTTGTTTATCCTCAGCAGTTTGACGCTGAATGTGCAGAGTTTTCAAAGTGGAGCTCCTGACTGAAGATTTCAATCCTCCTAAAAAGTTTTGGGTCTCGCTACCCTGTTTGAATCTGTACCCTTGTACAGCTCTGGAGGTGCAGAATATGGTTAAACCATATCTCACCAAGGGCTATACTTGCGTGTGTTGTTGACTTGTCTAATACTTAAATTTTCTTTCGTTTAACTTTACTTTACTTTAAGTTTACCTTTGAGATGTAAAAGTGATTCTTAATGGCTGTAGAACCCTCTGCTTCTACATTAACTTAAGGACCAACATATTTTTATTTGTTATTACTTAAACTTTTAAAAAATGGACCGACTACTTGTAATCTGGATAGACAAATTATTTCAAATCATTTTATCTTTTCTAGGTGAATCCATCATAACAAAAAGTCGCGATTTTTTGACACAACTTTTTGTTAACTAAAGGCATAGACAGAATTAAAAACTTAAGTAATAAGTTTTATGCATTTTTCCTCATTCAACAGCAAGATTGGTCAAGAGCAATATTTTGGCCAATCAGTTTAAGAAAACCCTTAAAACATAAAACCTATTGCTTAAGTTTTTAATTGTGTCTGAGTCCTTTATGTTACTTAAGAATAATGCTTTATGGGCCATTTGCACCAAGCAAGTTTTAAGTGCATCTAGTTAAGGCTTCCTTTATTGGCCCCCTTAAGGCCCTACCATGGTTACTCATGCTTATAACTATGGTTTAGGGGTCCTTAACTTTAGGTTAACTTAAATTTGCTTGGTATAAACATAGTTAAGGGCCATTTGCACACCTTTTCTTAAAACATTTGGTAAGTGACAGATCGAGTGACATCAATGCATTTTATATGGGAAATTTTAAGTTCCACCTTAGATCAACATTTTGGGGAAGGTGTGCAAATGACCCTAAATGGAACATTTTACTGTAAAGTTTAAGCATTTTGATAATAAATATCATTCCTCAAAATTTGAATCTGACGCACTCAATAGATTTTTCGATATGTCCGCAGCATCTTGGGGGAAAGCAAAGCACTATCCAATATTCTCCAATAAATGGCTGAACTTTCATTACAGAAAATTGATAAACACTTCTTGACTTTGCCCGTTACAGTAGATCATTTTGAACTAAAAGTCACACAACATCTACTCATTTTATTTTTTGCAATATGGAAACACATTGTGTAACTACCAGGTCAAGTGTTAGGGGCGTAAAACTATTAGTATCACAAAATCACAATATTTTATATTTATTTCTTCTTAATGTATATGTTTCTTTTTTTAGAAAAGCCCAAAAAGAAAACACTTTGTTCCTGATAATTCGGTCGGACACAGAGAATAATTTTAGAAGGTGCTATTTTTAGATGTATGTGTTTATTTGCTGATAATACAATTTAAATAGATCTTTTTTCCCTTTTAAGTTATATAAAAACGTAAGTTGTATATATTAAGGCCTCAATGTTTTAATGTTTTAATAAAGGGTTGTCGTACATAACAGTTTATTCTTTTAATAGAGCAGGTAAGTAAGTGGTTTTTGAAATTAAGGCCATTTCAAATTGATATTCATCTAGCTGGCTGGAAAATTATGTAATATTCACACAGTCTACTAGATGAATATTTATTTGATATAGTAGACATTACTTGTGGATAAAAGAAACCTATGTATGGACAATTGTTACGATTCGGGTGGGTAAATGATTAAGTTGATCGCTAATGGAAACGCAATGCGAATGCGCTGTGTCACTTGTCAGCTGTGGCAGCTTTGGTTTGGGAGCAAAATTTGGCCTGTCATAATCGTCACTTTAGTTGATTGACTTTGACACTTACATCTATTTGGGTAATTTATGGTCGCTTGTTTCGAACGACGGAAGGTACACCTCTACTGAAAAGTAAGATCCACAATATACACAGTTGTGCTATTTTGATTAATTTGAGCGTCAAAGAATTATAATTCGGTTAGTATTATTGTGTACAATTTGTTACTATGTCAACTTACCACAAAATATCGTAAACAAAAAAAATAATAATAAGCACCTACATTTTTTGTTTATGTTACATTTGCCCAGTGAAAATTAAATTTTGGGGAAATTGTAACAATGTTTGTGAGGTAAATGTAACATACCATGATACATTTACCCATACATACAAATGTTAGTTTTTTTAGATACCATGGTCAGAAACTATATTAAAAAGAGCTCTGGGCCAAAGTACGATGTCGAAAACTTAAAAACGGCTTTATCAGGCGTTAAAGCAAGACGCATGACTACATATAAAGCATCCAGAATATATAATGTGCCTTATGCCACAATTTATACGAACTATAGAGGTACCAGAGGGGGAGTTAAGAAAGGGCGAGTGCGTACAACAGCCTTTTCAGCTGCTCAGGAGACACAATTAGCTACAGGGTTAAAATCCCTTGAAAAATGGGATTTCGGATTGTCAAGGAAGGAAACGTCAGAACTGGTTGGAAGATTTGTGGATCAGAACAACATAAAGACACCATTTAAGAATTCCGTACCTGGAGAGGACTGGTTTCTTGCATTTAAAAGAAGACATAGACTGAGTTTGAAAGTTCCGCAGGCCGTAGAGTTTGCAAGAAAAAAGACAACAAATCTATTTACCATCTTTGCCTATTTTGATTTACTTAAGTCTACAATTGATGAGCTTCAAATTGTAGATAAACCTTAATGTATTTGGAACTTAGATGAATCTAGCCTTTGTATAGACCCGCGTAAATCCAGAATAGTTGGACAAAAAGGAAAATATGCATCGAGGATTACCAGCGGGCCTGGCCGAGAGAATACAACATCTCTATTAATGGCAAAAGCCGCAGGAGAAAAAGCACCTCCCCTTCTAATATACAAAGGAATGCACATGTGGGACCCGTGGTGTGCGCCGCAGGCAAAAGAATTTCCAGAAACTGTGTATGCTGCATCAAAAAAAGGCTGGATGGAGTCTGATATATTTAAAAACTATTTCAAACGGACCCTTATACAATTCCTTGGCGATAATAAACCAGCTCTTATTATCTACGATGGACATTCAACACATATTGATCCAGAACTCATACAAATGGCTATTGATGAAAAAATCACTATTTTGGAACTTTCACCACATAGTAGCCAAAATCTTGGTCTCAAATTACCTAAAGCGGTATTCTCCAGATTTCTGGGTGAAACTTGGACGAGCGTAAGCCCAGAAGTTATACAAAATGGTTTCAGAAAAAGGGGGATTTACCCATTTAATCGTCATGTTATCCCTGATGACAAATTTTGTTCAGAAGTTTTACGCCGTTGACATAGTTCCCAAACTACCGGAGAGGCCGACGTATCAGGAACTGTTTCCCTTAGTGACGTTAATCCAGGACCATCTGGTGATGTCGACGTTATACCCAGTCTGTCACTAGCGCAAAAGAAAATAGAAATAATCAACCATCAAGCTCGGCAGACTCTCTAGAGCGAGCTTCAGTGAATGTATTTTTTGAACATTTGCTGCTGGAAACTATGAAACAAAGTCCACAAATATTACCTCAACGCCGAAGTAGAGTAGGACACGGCTCAGAAGTTCTTACTACAGCTCTAGTTCTACGGAGATTGAAACAAAAAAAGAAAACCTCAGAAAAAAACCCAAAACCGAAAGTCCAGAAAAATGTAAAACCAGTTGAAAGTAGCAGCGATGAGGAAGAAAGCACAGAAGTCCCTTATGTCGAAACTGATGAAAATGAAAATTACTTTGAAGAAATCCTGGATGAATTCGAACAAGAAAAGGAAGATGACGCTACGATTTTGGATCCTTTAGTAATTGCAAATAAATGGGTTTTGGTACAATACTCTAACATACGGTCGTATCATCTTTTGGGAATTTTTAAAATAATCCATAGTACCTACTTTTTACCACTTGTTTCTGAACTAATGCAAAAACATGTTGCAATTACCCCATCTTACATTATCAATAAAAACCCTTTTGGATCAATGAGATTGGAACTCCATCTCATTGATCAAGCAGACAATCTCCTTCTTGACAAAGTAACACATAGTAAGGACATATCCAATATTTTCAGTATAACTCAAAATCCTGTTTTTACCGAACAAAAAATTTATCTTAGTTGGAAAAACGGTTTAACCATGATGACCTTTATTAGAGCTTCTAGAACTCCAACTCTATAATGATGTTTTATATGGAAACAATCTACAAAACGACGAGAACCAGGATGGTGAAGACTGAAGAAGACTTGTGTGACTAGTTGAAAGATGATTTTTAGATTTAGACATTTAGATTTAAAAGTTTCTTATGCAGGGTGATTTACAACTCAATAGACATAGAACAGGTGCGTGTAGAGTATATCACATAAGTGATATATTTGTTGTTATTTTTTTTTGATTTCACTCCTATCACAGTATCGAAGTTTTTCTAGAAATGAGCAGTTTCTCTCTCTAAAAATTGACAAGAATTGTTGTAAGATCGTGAAGGC
Organism: Taphrorychus bicolor; assembly: GCA_951812265.1. NCBI lineage: Eukaryota > Metazoa > Arthropoda > Insecta > Coleoptera > Curculionidae > Taphrorychus > Taphrorychus bicolor. The sequence continues at coordinate 15,498,800 of OX638300.1, forward strand.
TTTCACGGCCGGTCAAATTAAAATCTAAAGTATTTTCCGGGCTTTGAAGACGTGGTCTAATGGAAGTTCTTCCTAACGTTTCGTCTACAGCTGCGGCTGATATTATCAGATGCGATGAGGCAATAGGCCAAGTGATCTCCCGTGCTTCCCGATGTTGACTGATTCGACTTTGGTGAGCTTGCCACCAAGGCTGTACGGTTTGCTAAACATTCACAAACCGGATAAGCCACTGAGACCCATCGTGAGCACCATAGGAAACGAAATCGTGAAAGACCTTACAAGACTGCTGCACCTTAAAATAGGAAATACTGACAGCTTTATAAAAGACTCCACTTATTTCGTCGAAAAACTACATTCTTTGTCTCTTTCTTCAGGAAAAAATCCCGTTAGCTTCGATGTTTTTTCGCTCATCACGATGGTACCCATTAAGGAAGCCATGGAACTGATTAACCAGGAATTCCCACAAGATATTGCCAAGTTGTTCCAACACTGCCTAACCACTACATATTTTCAATGGACATTTTATATTTAGGTATATTTCAATTAACTGAAGATAGAGCACAATATAAACAACAAATAGTAATAAAGAAAAGAGCTGAAGGTATAGGATAGAAGAGATAAGGCTAGGGAAGGTTAAAAGAGCGTTGAAATTTATGAAAAACGGTAGGGCTCCAAGACCAGGAAACATTCCCATTGAACTAATAAAACATGGACCAGAGGTTTTATTAGAAAATCTAACAAACCTCTTTAACGAATATCTGGTTAGAGGAGAAAACATTCCACAGGACTGGAATACGTCATATATTAGTCCAATATTTAAGAAAGGTGATAAAAAAGATTGTGGGAACTACAGAGGAATAAGTGTGGCTAGTACAATGGGAAGGTTGTATGGTAGGATAATAAAGCAGAGGATAGGGCTGGAGTGGGAAGATATAGAGGAACAAAGTGGTTTTCGAGCAGGAAGGTCGTGATTAGATAATATCTTCACTCTACAACAGATAATAGAAAAACGGAAAGCTCGTAATCTACCTACTCACCTCGTATTCATAGATCTTGAAAAAGCTTACGATACGGTGCCCTGGATAAAGCTTTTTAAATCATTGACAAACATTGGCCTCAGAGAGTACACAAGTGCAGTTTGTAATATATATAGGAACTCAGAGAGCATGGTAAAAATTGGCAAGAAGACGTCCGAGCCATTTAAAGTTACGAAGGGTCTTAAACAGGGATGCTGCCTATCACCAACACTATTCAAGATCTGTATACAAGAAGCCCTGAATGAAGAAATGTGCAGAAATGGGGATCCAAATAGTTGACAAGTGTTTAACAACTCTCTTCTTTGCCGATGACTAAGCCAAAGGCTAAAGGACAAGAGCAAGAGGACCCGACCCTGCAATTCAGAGACATAAGGAGATGCAGAGAATAGAAATACTTAGAATGCATAATATCGGAGGAAGGAACATCAACCAAAGATACAACACACAGAGTACAACAAGGACAGAAATGCGTACGCATACCCCATTCACCTTTGGTCCAATCAGCTCACACTAAAAACGAAAACTACAATCTACAAGACAACAGTAGAGCCAATACTGACATATGGAGCGGAGTACTGGCAGATGTCGGCAAGGGGTAGAAAGAGGGTGGAAGCTGTAGAAGTGGATTTCCTAAGGAGAGCATGCAGTGTCCAGGATGGAAAAGATACGAAATGAAGAGATTAGGAGACGCACAAATAGAGCCCACACAACCTCTGAAAGAATTGAAACGAGACAATTAATATGGTATGCACACGTCAGAAGAATGGAGGATAGAAGATGGCCACAACAAGCCCTGAGTTATGTCCCAGCGAGTAGGAAAAGGAGAAGAGGGCTGGCGCAAACGTGGATGAAAGGGATAGAGGATACCATGAAGGATAGAGCGATAACTGAGGATGAATGAAGAATCCGAAGATGATGGAGTTCGAAATGCCGGATGCGGCAGAAGCTGTAAGACCCCCGCTTATATAATAAATATATATTTCAATGGAAATTTTCGAAGCCAAGGCGTTGGCAACGGCAAATAAGACGCCAAAGTACTGGTTCCGATACGTGGACGACACTATTGTTATTTGGAGCCATGGCGAGGGCAACTTCAAAACTTCCTTTGACACGTCAACTCTATCAACCCAAAAATTCAATTCGCTATGGAGATAGAAAAGGATGGACGAATAGCGTTTTTGGATGTTTTGCTATCAAGGAGGCCGAATAGGAATCTTGCGCACACCGTTTATAGAAAACCAACACGCACTGACCGATACCTCAATAAGAGATGAAGTCATCATCACAGACAGAAAAGGGGAATCATAAAAACTCTGTATATGAGAGCCAAGAGAATGTGTGAGCCGACTCCGAAGAAGGAACAACGGGAGAAGATGACGTACTTGTCTACCATATATCCACAAAGTAACGAAGAGGATCGACAGGCTACTGCAAGAGCACAATGTTAAAACCCCCTTTAAACCTACTCATACAATACAACAGAGCTTGAGATCGGCCGCAGAAGACCGCAGAGATCCCCTATCGGCACCCGGAGTTTACCGAGTTCCATGCAGCTGTGGGTCGGTATATATTGGCACCACAAAACACAGTGTCAACACGAGGATTACGGAACACAAGACAAGTTGAACGCTGGGACAAGCACACAAGTCAGCAGTAGCAGAACACGCTCTCTCCGAAGATCCCCACATAAATTTCAACAGGAAGGAGGAAATAACGTTTCTATATGCAGACCGTTCTACAACATACTTCAAGTGCGCCGAAACCCCTCACCACCACTATCCCCACCCCAGTCCCTCCACTGCAGTGCGACGGCGGAGAAATAAATACCACGGAGCTCACCACAGTCGAATCAGTCAACGTCGCGAAGCATGGGAGGTCACTTCGTCCATTGCCTCGTCACTTTTGATACGATCTGCTGCAGTTGTAGACGAAGCGTCAGGAATAAATTCCATTGGACCTCGGCTTCAAAGCCCCGAAAACACTTTAGATTGTTATATCATATTTATTCATTATATCACAGATATTTCAATATGTTGAATCCATCATTATTAAAAAGAAATGGTACCTTTGCCTACAATTCCTGATCAACATCGATTTTTTTTCATTCTCTTTGTTGTCTATCATTTATCTCCTAATTTAGAAGCTCAGCCACAAGTTAACCAACTTCTTATTTAACGAGATACTAATGGTAACATTTAATTTGCAAAACCGTGTTTAGGCTGGTAAATTAAATTTTCTCAATTCAATTTCTACATTGAGAGGTTGATTAACTGGTACTAGTTGTACCTGATAGTTATATTATATAGAACAATTTTAATTAATGATTCGGTCCAACTAAGTTATTATTGATGGTATGTACTCCTTTTATAAGATTTCTTCTGCTAATATTCAATACACGGAGTTGAATTATTTTTGTTAAAGAAAATATTATTTGTAGAGAAAAACTAAATTTACTTTGACATTTTTAGTTTTTTTTTATTTTAAGATTTATATTATTTTAATATAGATAATTTATTTTAAAAATAAGTTTATTCTCAAGTATTTAATAGTAACAAAACTTTTCTTTGTCTTTCCTAGGACAACACATTGCATCTGCGAATTGTTGCACAAGCTTTGATAGGAATTAAGTAAAACTATTGGTGCTACATTTGCATAATCTATTCAAATATATGTACACCAAGTATATATTTTGTTCGACGTTAAGATAACAAACCCGATTAGTTCGGGTTAAAATATAGGTTTAACCCATAAAATGTAATTTTGTAGGTACCAACTTAATGTGTTTGTTTATTCGGTGACTAGTAATTTTGTGCATTGTGGTGGGAAGTACAGGTATTATTTAATGCAAAAATTTAGCTACAGGATGTAGAGAAAAAAAAACATGAAAAAATATGATAGATGTTTAATATACTAAGTCCGAAATAATCTCTATAAATTAAAAAATTTACGCATAGAGTTATAGTCTAAGAAAGGTTATTAAACTAGACGTAACTTAAAAAATAATACAAAATTTGAAACACATTCTAATAAACTAGAAAAAAATTATTGAAAGTCATCGAAGCCTGTAACTAATAAATTTAAAACGCGGAAACTCTCTCAAGTAAATTTTATTTCTTTCATATTCAGCCACTCGTGTTCAGTAATTATGAGGCGCCTACTGAAACCATGTAAAACGAAACTTTCAACACAACTCAAGATCCGGTGCGGTGGTACGCAGTTAGTACCCAAGTATACATATTATAACTTTTTTTTCCAATTTCGGCCTTCGATAGCCTTCGGATTTTTGTCTCAAGGTTGATGAGATTAAATTGAAAGTAGATCTACCAAGTGTGGTTTCGGCTTGGGTCGTACGTGTATGTGTATAGTACCTACCATCTCGACTCGGATCCGCTTCTTTGTTTATTATTGGGATGCTTGTTCTCTTGACAAGACATTTATTTAGAATACAAGAATATTTACTTTGCTTTTTTGCGACGCTAGGTTTTTTTCAACAAGTGGGATTATAAAACACTAAAACATTTGCTCTTTTAAAAGCCTTGTTTCTCTAGACTTTAACACCTACTTAATCCTGTTGGTTGTATAGCGAAATAATAAATGATCCTCGATAATAATCAGTGATATATTACTAACAATATCGTTCCAATGAATTCTCAGAAGTTCGTAATTAGTAAGTCTTTAAGTTTTTAAAAAAGGATGTATGTGCTGAAGAAACCTGCTGCACGTAAATAGCACAAACTGCTGCGCTGGCGAAGATCTATTATGCAGGGTTAAATCGGTACCACCCAGTACAAAAACTATCGACCGTACCGAGGAATTTTACCTTTCATTTAGACTGCAAGGTCGCTAGTTTACGGACTTGGAGCAAAAATTACCCGCTTGCGAAACGCCCCATAAATAATATCTGAATATGTTATCGGATACAACAGTAGTTGGTACTGGGGCGAACTGATGGTGGATTCGACTGTTGCAGCTACTAGGCGGTATTGAGCAATAATTAATTTACTCTTTTGCTGTCTTTGTTCTTTACCTGAAGAAGGTTACTTTTCCGTTAGGTGCTTGCCTTAAGAGTTATAGGTGATAATCATTCTATATGCCAAAAAAAAAGTACACAAAAATACTAGTTTCAGCCCTGAATTATGAATGTTGTCAATGTTCTAGTTTCATTCAATAAGACATCATTTGCCCTCAGACATCTTCCTTCCCAAGCTGAAGGTTTATCACTTCAGCTTTGCTAGTGTGAAGTTTCTACAGTCATGCCTTTCGTCAAGAAAGCAGGCAGAGTTAGAGGAGGTCATCAGCGGAGAGAGCCATATAAATATAGAGATACCTTAGAGATCCATCCTTGACTCTATATTGTTTTTTGTAGTGATATATGATCTACAAATGTTAGAACCCACGGCTAGATTTATTCTATTGGTTGATGACATCACCATCTCGATGGCTGTTTGGTCTGATGAGGAACTCTAATCGAATATGTTTTTCCCCAAACAGCTTTATCTAAATTTGTGTAAAATAAATCGCGATCATCGTCGAAAATTTTTCCATGTGGTAGACTCTCTAAAAGAACAAAATTTAAAATATGGGCAGGTGCTGAACCCAGACTGGTTCGGTGCGAACAGTTTGGTAAAGGGATTGTAGAGCTATATTTACGATGTGAAGTCCGACGTTTAGACGTTACGAGGCACAGTGGTCGGACGGACCCAGTTTGACGCGCAAAAAGGAATTTTCTAAAATGATTGAACTTATTGAAATATTGTGTAACTTTAATTCTAGAATAATCAAAGAGTAAGAAAAATAATAGCAAAGTCGATTATTAACGAACCATGTTTCAAGGTAATATCATTTGCTCTTGAGTGTGTATACAGCTTAAATCTATTAGATCGTTGAGTATCATTTTAAACTATATGTTATAAAACTGAATAATAATAAATTTGCAAAATTTTATTTTTGTATTAATTCCTGATATCTAGGGAATTTAATTTTAGTTTTTTATTTCTTTCAAGTCTGAGTTGGCTCTATCTAGGGGTGAAAAAGCAGTTCAATTTTTTTTAAGTTAAAATTTGATTTGTGACTTTAATTTTTTTTACAGATCTTTAGAGTTTTTTTATTATTATTACTATACAAAAGAAAGCATCTACTACCAACTACTAAAAGAATTAGCTGCGCCTAGTTGCGCCTAAGATATTTTTGTTACTTTTTGTGTGCGTCTTACAGAGTCGCATTAGGTCTATAATATTGAAGTAACGCAACATTTTCGAAATTGAAGCGACTTCGTATAATCAATAGTTTAGGATATAAGCCCCACATTCTTCTTCTTGTGGTTCCTATCCGTTACGGATTTTGGCAATCAGCATGGCGAGCCTAACTTTGTTTACGGCAATGCGGAAGAGTTCGGTTGATGTTTTTCCGGTCCACTTCCTGAGGTTATGCAGCCAAGATATTCTTCTCCTTCCTGGACCTCTTCTTCCATCGATTTTTCCCTGGATGATTGCCTGGAGTAAGGAGTACCTGGAGTCGTTTCTCATGATGTGGCCCAGATATTGCAGTTTTCGGATCTTGATGGTGTTCATAATTTCTTTTTGTTTATTCATCGTTCTTAGTACCTCTTCATTAGTGATATGTTCGGTCCATGATATCTTGATCATTCTTCGATAGAGTCGCATTTCGAAGGCTTCTATTTTCTTGGATGTGTTTTCATTGAGTGTCCAAGATTCCGTCCCGTATAAGAGGACAGAAAAGATGTAACATCTGAGAAGTCTCATTTTTGTTTCCAGTGTAAGATCATGGCTTCTGAAGAGTTTGCTCATTTTGTTGTAGGCGGCTGTGGCTTTGGCGATTCGTGATTTGATTTCTTGAGCTGCGTCCCAGTTCTCCTTTATACGTGTTCCCAGGTACGTGATGTGTGGTACTCTCTCTATTGGTTGGTTGTTGATGGATAACTGGATGTTGTCGATCTTGTTTTTGCTAATGACCATAATTTTGGTCTTTTGTATGTTTATGTCCAAACCATATTCCTTACTAACTCTTGCTATTTTGTTGATAAGTTGTTGTAGTGCTTGTGGGCTATCTGCGAACACGATGGTGTCGTCCGCGTATCTTATATTACTCAATTTCTTCCCATTTATTGAGATGCCCTCCTCTTCTTCGTCGTCGAGCGCTTCTTTAAAAATCTGCTCGGAGTAGATGTTAAATAGCAGGGGTGAGAGTACACAGCCCTGCCTCACTCCTCGCATTATTTTGACGGCCTCAGTTGTTTCTCCGTCGACTCTTATTGTTGCCGACTGGCCCCAGTACAAGCTACTTATGATATTCAGGTCTTTGGTATCGATCCCTGTCTTCTTTAATATTTCCATCATTTTGCCATGTTGAACCCGGTCAAATGCTTTGGCGTAGTCAATTAAACAACAGTAAACGTCAAGGTTAACGTCTCTGCATCTCTGGACAAGGACTTGGACAGCAAAGAGTGCTTCTCTGGTTCCCATCGCATTGACGAACCCGAACTGGTTTCGAGAGATTAGGTTCTCGCATCGATTGTATATTCTTTTATGGATGACTTTGAGAAAGGTTTTCAGCAGGTGGCTCATCAGACTTATCGTTCGATATTCTTCACATCGTTTTGCGCCTTGTTTCTTTGGCAGTGCAATGAACTCTGAGACTAGCCATTCTTGTGGTATTTTACCTGATTTGTAGATGTTGTTGAAAAGTTTGGTGATCCTCTTTAATCCATTTTCGTCTAGAAGTTTCAGGAACTCTGTCTGGATGTTGTCAGGTCCTGCTGCTTTTCCTTCTTTGCTCTGCTCTATAGCTGCCCTCACTTCTGATTCCATTATTTCTGGCCCACTCTGTGCATTACTCCGGGGATCTGGGGGGCTCTCTCTATTATCCTCAAAGAGGTGCTCTACGTACCTAGTCCACATCTTCTTCTTCTCTTCCATGTCTACAATGATGTTTCCATTAGCGTCAACTAGTTTCCCTAAGTTTGTATTCCTTCTTTGTCCAGTGACTTCTTTCACCTTCCGGTGGACGTTAAAGTAGTCATATTTCAACTGCAGTGCATCTATCTCCTCACAGTTCTCTTTCTGTTCCTTTTCTTTAGCCATTCGTATTTCGTTCCTTATGATGTTGTTTATCCTTTTGTATTCTATGGTGTTATTCTTGTTCAATCTTCTCTCTTCCATTAGGTTTAATATGTAATCTGTCATCCAGGTTTTCTTCCTTACTCTTTGTCCGTTTTCCTTTAGAATAGTTTTCTTAATGTGTTCCACTTTACTTTTCAGGTGATTCAAGTGTTCTTCTACTGAGCTATCTGTTGTTTCTGCCATTGCTGCATTCAGCTCTTTCTCTACACATTCTTTGATCTTCCCGTTTTTCAGCTGTCTTAGGTTAACTTTTAATGGAGCAGCTTTCTTTATCTTCTTCATAACCACTTTGAATCTTCCGATAACTGGCACGTGGTCGGTTCGCATATCTGCTCCCGGGAAGGTTCTCATACTTAAGCAGCTGTTTCTGTACCGCTTGTTGACTAGTACGTAGTCTATTTGATTCCTGACTATTCTCCCAGGTTTATCAAGGGGCGATCTCCATGTGTATAAACGCCTCGGTGGTTGTTTGAACTGTGTGTTGAGGACTACAAGGCCGTGTTCGTCTGTAAATTTTTCGAGCATATCTCCTCTCTCATTCCTCTCTCCCAAACCGAAAGACCCGATGAGCTCGGTTTTTTCTCCAGCTCCCAACTTTGCGTTAAAGTCCCCCATGATGATGTTAACTTCTTTTTTGGGTTGCCTCTCGAGTATTTGGGCGACATTCCTGTATAATTCTTCAACTTCCCCTTCATCTTTATCTGCAGTGGGGGCATAAATCTGGATGATGTTTAGATTTACTGGTCGGGCGTTAATCTGTATTAGAAGGACTCTTTCTGAGAATGGGACAAAGTTTATGACACTCTGCGCTATCTCCTTGGTGACAACAATGCCTACCCCATTCAGAAACTTACCATCTTGTGTTCCTGCATAGTACACTCTGTGTTCGTCCACATCCACCGAACCCACTCCCGGCCACCTCATCTCACTAATTCCCATGATGTTTACTTTCATTCTTCTCATTTCTTTTGTTGCGTTGTTGATATTTCCAGCTTGTGCCATCGTTTTAACATTCCAAGTACCAATCCTTATCTCCCTGTTCACTTTCATTACACTGCTCAAAACATTTCCTCCCGGAGATCCGATCGAGGAACTATTCCGGACTTGTTTTGTTGTGAGCCTTGCCTTGATGATTTTTACTAGGACTTATCCATTCTGGATCTTTAATGAGGTGGTTTGTCCAAAATTTTTCCTCATCCTTATGTCGTTGATTACTTGATTGTAATTCATCCGCCTTTGGGGCCGATTTCTCAATCCCAGGACAATAGGGTGCCCTTACTCTTGTCGGCTCATCCACCCGAAGCTGTTGGCTGACAAGAGGGGATTACTTATACCGGTAATCACTCGGCCCACATACATCATGTTAATTCTGATACACTATATAGACAGTTTCAACCAGAAAAAAATTATTTTAATATACCGGCGGACACCCCAGGCGGGAACGTGACGTCATTATAATGTCAACTTTTGGTGATCATTCGTTATTCGACGTCACTTGACCAAAAAATTACATATAAATGACGTCGATTTTTCGACCTGATAATGACGACCCATAGTGACGTCATATTTTTTATTGTAAAAAAGTGTAAAGAAGTTTAAAAAAATTGTGAAAAATAAGATGTAAAATAAATATAAAAAGTATGTATAAATATTTTTTAAAAATTGTAAAAAGAAAGTGGAGAAGAAAGGGAAGGAAAAATTGTAAAAAATGTAAAAAAAAGTGTAGAAAAAGGTATTTAAAAATATACAAATATATAAATACAGTTAACATATTTTACTCACTTCATATATGTAGTAAATAAAAAATGGTTCCTGAATTTTCATGTTTCTTACAGAGGTTTGATTTCAAAAAAGAACTTCTGTTAGAAAAGTTTTCTAAATTTGAAACAATTTTGGCCAAAATTTGGAAATAATTTACTACCTAAAATTTAAATACACCACTTGTTTTAGACTTATTTTTTTAAAATTTTCCACTTTTCTTAACTTTTTCTAATTATAAATTTTTAAATACAAGTTTTTAACTTGTCTCCTTTTCTTATTGTTCTTTTAATATTTAAATGTGATTCCTATGTTGATTACTTGTCACGTTTCGTTAAATTGATTTTTTTAATGGAAATAAATTGCAATTTGCCTTGTTTTCATCTTTTAGAAGTAATAAAATTAATTCTATTGGGACAATTTTGTCCTAAAATCTGTGTTTTTTTTTACGGTTAATGAGCCCTGATTTTATTTATTTTTCATGCGGTGTTAACCCGAAACAGAAGATATAAAACAAGTTTCAAATAAATTTTTTTTAAAAAATTAAAATTATGGTCCGAAAGAAACCTTATTTAGCAATTTTTTTTTAAAGCTTCAAAGCAATATTTCCTAAACTTAGAAATATTTTAGATTTATACCTCTATCTGCCTGTATACCTTTTTTTCAATAATTTCCAAATAAAATTGCCCTACATTTTTTACTTTCGATGCTTTTCGATATGATTCGTTTAAATTTTTAATCTTTCTTCGTTTAAATAATATTTAATAATTAAATAATAACTAGTTTTTGCAATTGAAATACGGAATAAAAATGCCAGGTCCGTATTTAAAAAAATTGTGTTGGTAACGATAACTCAGTTATTATCCATATGCTATATGCCACTTTTTAGAGATTAAAAGGTTATTACATTTCATGATTTTTTATTTTCCTCTATCAAGAATATTTTACAGGTGAATATTTTGTTTGCAGTTTTGAGAAATTTGCACATTTTTCCAAATAACTCGGAAACTCTGAAAATGTGGCATCCTCGAAGTGGAATCTTAAAGTAACTCAACAAAAGGTAACCTTTCTCTGTTTAGCAAATTTTTAGATATTTTGGCCTACACTTCAAAATAATTTCAATCTATGGCTTTAACTATTTGCAACTTTTTTCTATAGGATTCTGATTATTCCAGATTTGTATCACTTTTAGACCATTTTGTCGTTTTTTATTTATTTCTTATTGTTTTGTTGTTCTCATTTATTATTATTCCCATGTATTACGCTTTGGAACTATCAAAATAATTAAAATAGAAAACATTTTTAAGTTAATTTTTAAGGTGTACTAAAATTAAAATAACCTGAGCTGGTAATTTTTTGATAAATCTGGCAACTTTTGCGGCCATGGGCCCAAATTCTCGAGATTCGAATAGTCGAATAGTGCTTTTTATCGTGTTTCATATATATTTTTTATTGTTCCTGAATTTCCGTGATTTTCTATTATTATTCTTTGTCACGTTTTCTGCATTTTTTTGTTTTTTTTTCTTATATATTCGTTTTCATTCGACTTTTTATTTGGTTTCATTTTTCAAGGCAATTTTGAGTGAAAACTAAGTTATTTTTATGAAGAATAATTTTTGAATTTTCAATTTTTTTACTCGGTATTGACCCGAAATATCCCCAACAATTCAAAGATACATTTTTATTGCAAAAATTATGTTCTAAAAGGATTTTTTTTAGTACATTTTTGCAAGCTTTTAAACTGTTTTGACTTTAAATTAGAAATTGAAATTAAAGCCCCAGAGAATTTGAAATAAAAGGTGCTCTTTTGTAATTTATAGATTCAAATTAGCTTCAGTTAGTTCAGGTTAGGTGATTTTTACGTCACAAATTAACGTTACTTTGTCGTCACAAAGTAACGTTATTTTGACGTTGCAAAATGAGGTTATCGGTCTGTGACATACGCTCGTTATTACGACGTTGTTTGGACTTCATCTCATTACGTCTTTGCTGACCAATGCTTACCAAAAAAAATACGTCAAAATGACGTCACCTTCCTGACTGGAACAGGAACTCTGGTTAAAAGAATGCTAACATTTCGAAATTTTGGGGATGAATATAGTAGCTTAGTACCTACAAATTGCACATAAGTATGACTAATTTACGTTACCGGTTTTACAGGAAGTGGCGTCACTTTCATTATTACAAATGGAACACCCTGTTTATTTGTCTATTTACGGATTCGACATCGAATTCTAGGTTATTAACATGTAATACTGTATGCCTGGGTCTTACCGTTTTCGAGAAAATCGCTCCCCAACGTTCCATATCATCAATAGTAAATGTTGATTTTTATGGAAACAAATGAATATCAATTAGCCTCGATATCACAGATGACTATTTTTTGGGTTCTTTACCAACCATCATTAAAAAAAGTTTTTCCAAGTCGTCTTGGAAAAAGTGGAAAGTTGATTTTTTGAAGACATTTATCTCCATAACTTCCAAGAGAAACACCTATTTTATTCCTAACATTTGGATTTCTTATTCAATTTCAAACATTATTTCTTAAAATGTATGAATAAAACCAGTCGTTTTCGAGAAATTGTACCACAAATAAAAGGTCCAAATATTAGGAATAAAATTAGCGTTTTCATTGAAAGTTATGGAGATAAAGATCAACTCTCCATTTTTTTCATGACATTTTGGAAATAATTTTTTTTATTGTTGGTAGGTAGGGACCTAAAAAATAGTTATCTGTACAATCGAGGCTGATTGATTTTCATTTGAGTGCATAAAAATCAACATTAATTATTGTTGTTATGGAAAGTTTGGGCGCGATTTGCTCGAAAACGGTAAGAGCTAGACATACGGGGTGTTCATTATAAAACTTCATCTAGCAGGCTATGAAATTTTGACAGAAACGGATGACATGATCAAAATAAATAAACTTTTGTTTTTCCATCCTTTCCTTTTGACATTTCACAGCCAACTAGATGAAGTTTTATAATGAACACCCCGTACTAGTTCCATGTTGTTCATGTTAATAACTTGGAATTCGACGTAGAATCCGAAAATGGACAAACATACAGGGTGTTCTATTTGAAATAATAAAAGTGATGTCACTTCCGGTGAAACCGGAAACGCAAATTAGTAATACTTATATGCAATTTGTAGGTATTAAGCTACTATATTAATCCCAAAAATTTCAAATTATTAGCATTCTTTTTACCAGAGTTATCGCTTGGCTAGTATTTCTTGTGTCACCCGGTATTTATTGCTTGCGTCTTACTATCAATCAAGTCGACAACCGTAAGATAAATCCTCGTGTCTCAACTTGGACTGATGTCATATGATATGTGATAAGATACCTTGTGAAGCTGCCTTGTGAAATTTGTATCATAATGTAATATTAACAAGTTAAAAATGCTAAATATATGACATTTTCCTTAATGCATTTGGTGCATTCCACACCTTCCTCGATGTTTGCATAAAAAACACTTCACGTCTTCAATTGAGCTTGCTGTTTGCTAAATTGAGCAATCAGTCTCTGGATGGATTCATCGGATGGATTCAATCTTGAGGTGGGTACGGCATGAAGACTTTTGTGAGGACTCTGTATAAATGGCAAAATTGAATTTCAAACATTTCCAGACCACATGAACTACCTGAGAAAACAATCTGCTTACTTAATTTCATATAATAATGCAAGTCAGAATTTTGCGCGTGAAATGAGGTCCGTCCGACCACTGTGCGACGTCTAAACAATTGCAAAGTCACTTTTCTAAGCTTTTGGTATGAAGACCGCGTTTGCGGATTTCGACGCCTTAAGGGTGTATCTTAGTGCCACGCTCGCCGTGAACACTATGGTTCAGCGACTGGAGCACATTGTCCAGTCCCTCCTGCACCATTGCTGAAAATATACCGTCTGGTCGGGCTGCCTTAAATGGACTGAATTCGCCCACCGTTCATCTAACAACTTTTTCGGTTACTACCTCTCTTACAAGTATCCAGTCCTCCCGGACTGGAACCAGCTCTGGAGGAGCGGTCACGCCATTTTCTACAGGGAAGTGGGTCTCCAGGAGAATCTCTATAGTCTCTCCCTAGAGATACTCCTTGGCACTCTCCTGGCATTCTCTTGGCACTCGTTTTCGCTACTGAGTGAGCGTTCGACAAAGCCAGAACAAATAACATGTGCGTGGCCATTAGGGCCCGGGGGACTCCAACACAGTTGGTAAGCTGAGTCAGATCGGCGCTCCGCAACCGTGGGGTGACGGCTTCTCTGGGAGATCACGGGAGGGAAATCGAGGGCGGTTGTCCACAAGGCAGCTGCTTATCACCTCGACTACGGTGTCTCTTAATAGACGGTCTTTTGGAGAGACAATAGTTAAAAAACTGTAGCTAATTGATAAGCAAGTAAGTCCAAAAATTGACTACAAAACTAAAAATTCTAGAAAGGCTGATCTCCCGTCCATGTTCCGTCCTGTTTTTTCATTGTACCTAGTTGGTTTCCTCTTTCTGAGCTCAGCTATTTGGCGAGTTTGGCTGATTCCGGAAGGGAGTCCATCTCTCCGCAGAACTTCCGCCAGCTCGCTCTTTTGCTTCGCCTTATCACTTTTTTGAACTCTCTGCGGGCTTCGTTGTATCCTGCGAACCCTTTTTCGGAGGATGGCTCGGAGGATGGCCCTTCTGACTAACCTGAACTAACTTAAGACGCTTCAGCGTGTCATTCCACCACGGAACTCTACGAGCACCCTGCTCCCTAAGTGGGCACAACTCTTCAAAGAAGTGGCCAATGGATTCGCAACAATTAAGACCCAATGAATGAGCCTTTCTACTTCATTATCTATCTCCTCTGTGGAGAGCAACCGCCGGTCGTTGCAACCCATGGCCTGACCTAAAAGCTCATTGAACTTTATCGAGTCTGTGATCCTCGGGTTCGCGGTTCGGCGGTGTATCTATCCAGTCTGATTTGATTTCAAATCTTATCATCCTGCCGTCATAATTTGTGTTTCCTTTTAATTTTCAATAATTAAACAAAATGATAATGTAGAAAAGGTATTGCCATAACGATGAATAAATGTGCTATGTTCTAAAAATTTTCGCCTATAACATGTAAGATCCATTTTCGTACCTTTTATTTTTGTTATGTTAATGTTTTTTTTATCTTTCTAGAAAACGTCTTGTTCGATTTTCTACTTTCTTGTTTTATTTTTAATTTTCTATTGACTAACCTGAAGTTTGTTCTGGTTAATTGTTGCCTTTCTAGAGTTTTTTAGTCTAAAGTTTTTAGATTTGAAGTCAATTTTTGGTCTTACTTGCTTATCAATTAGCTACAGTTTTTTAACTATTCTTTATTGAATTTTTACATGGTATTTCTGTTTTGTTCCAAACTTTAGTACTTAATTTTTAATCTATTTTTTTTAACTGTATTAACCGGTTCTTTTTCAAATTAATATATGTTTTACTGCTACATTGTTCGGTCTTTAGAGATATATTTTCTTTGATTGTTTACCTCATACAGTTTGGTGGCTTATCACTCTTCTTAAGTAAATATTTGAAATATATACCTAATTTTTGATATTACGCAGTACTTTGTTTTGTATGTTTTAGTCTATACCTATCTCATTTATTTTTAACAGTATCAAACATTTATTTTTCTAAATCTCGATTTCCTTTCTCAGTAAACGGTGTTAAGCTCCATACCTCTATCAAAAATAATTTACCAACAAAATGTAACAAAACCCCATGGCTTTTTTCATTTTAAGTGAGACACTCTGTATATACTCAGACTTATTCTTTCTGATATTTTCAAATAAATCAATAATTTGTGCTGAACGTAACGATCCTGTAATTATGTGCATCGAGATCTCAAATTAAGATTTGTAGATTTCTTCTTCGATCTTCTATTTTATTGTATATTTTATATATATTTTCGTTTTCCCATTGACTAACCAATCTGAATTTTGTTCTGAACATTTGTGTGTCCTCATTTGTACCTTTATTCTAGATTCTACTATTTTGTTTGATTTTTTGTCAATATTTGGTCTTACTTGCTTATCAATTAGCTACATTTATTTGTACTATTCTTTATCGAGTTTTTACGTGGTAAGTGAATTTTGCTCCAAAGAGCACTTCTGTTTTGTTCTGAACTTTTGTATTTAATTTTTACCTTATCTTGTATCTAATTTTTAAAAAATATTTTAACTGTTTTAACTTTGTGCGTCTTTATAAATATATATTTTTTGATTTTTTTACCTCCTACAGCTTGATGGTTTATCTCACATGTTAGCTTTTTATGTAATTATTTGAAATCTATACCTAATCTCTGTCAATTTGTAGTACATATTTGGTTTTATATCTATGTTTTAATTTAGACCTATTAGTCGATCTGTATCTCTTTTTCAAAAATATATAACTTGGAACATTATTTTTGTGTTTGAGTTTCACCCAAAAATTAGTTTTATTTTGTTAAATTATTTTTTACGTTTTTTATTATTTTGGTGGTTTTAGAGATTTATTTTTCAAAATTGCGATTTCGCCTTGTTGAAGCTTTGTCAGTAAGCAACGTTTTGACTTGTCATCAATGCCAAATATACGTTAAAAATGTGTTCTATGTGTTCTATGAAGCTTCACGCCTGTGCCAAAAATTATGTATTCACCAAAAACCCGAGACTTACTTCATTTTAAGTGAGACACCTGTATAAAAATTTGAAACTTATTCCTTCTGATATTTTAAAACGACGATCTTTCTATAATTTACGGTGTATATAACGATCATGTAATTATGTGTGTCGAGACCTCAATATACCGTTTTCAGATTTCTTATCCGGTTTTCTACTTTTTTGTCTGATTTTCTGCTTTCTTGTTAAACTTTTGTACTTCTATTCTTTAATCACATTTTTTTATTTATTTTTTTTAAATAAGATTCCAATTTTTGGTCTAATTTCTTTGATTTTTTATTTCACACAGCTGGCGGTTTATCCCTCAAATTATAATCTTCTTATGTAATTATTTGAAATATATACCTATTTTTTGTCACTAGGTGGTACTTTGTTCCTTATTAATTATGGTAGTTGATACTTATTAGTCCATCGTACAGGGTGTTTTACTTCTTCTAAGAAAACGCATGACTTCCAACATATTGAGTTTCACGTGAAAATTAGTCCTATTTTAAAAAATTCATTTCATCCATCTATATTTCAAAATTGCGATTTCGTCTTCTTGAAACTTCCTCAGTAAGCCGTGGTACGACTCCTCATCAATGCTAAAACCTTGAATGAAGTGTTCTATGAAGCTTCAAGCCTGTGCAAAAAATTAAGCATTTACCAAAGCCCCAAGGCTTTCTTCATTTAAAGTGAGGCAAACGGTATATTATTAATTCTATAATTTATTCCGTATTAACGATCCTGTAATTAAATCCTTAACCATCCTGTAACTTAAAAATACGATTTATTCTTTATAGTATGTTTAGACTTATAAGCATCTTGAGCACTGAACTCGGTGTCTACTCGCTTTTCTTCTTCGAGAAGATTTATTCACCATTTTTTCATAAAAAACAAGGGAAATAGGTTTGATATTAAGCTTTTTTTAAGCTACGTTTTTTTTCTGATGATGTTGTTGATCACTTTATGTTGATAATATTTTTATTTTTCGTGGTTTGCGAGCGGTTTTCCAACCAGTTTTTAAAAATCCTCATTCTTCCTAACATATTCTTCATTTTTTGTTTTTACTATCCTTGGACTGTTTTAAAATGATCATCTTTTCTTTACTTCCTTTTCCACAAGCCAAATTTTCCAACATTTTTCCCCTGTCTGACCTTGTCGAATTTTCAATACCATTAACTTATTTTCTATCTTCTCTCTAAATCAATCTTTGAATGAAATTTTGGACTTTGGTAAAATTAATTCGTAACTATCATTACTTAAAAAATGTTTAAAATCTTCAATTATTTTTCTATAATGTGTTATTTTTGCTTAACTTGCAAATAAATACCCATTCTTGAAAATTGCCATTTCACTGAGCATAAACAGTTTTCAACACTGTGTGTCATTTTATTGCTTTCAAAAAGAAGGGCATTTACTTTTGGTAAGTTAAGCACTGTAATGTTTTCATTTCATGTCTGACTAAAACGGGCCTTTTTAGGAACAAAGAGCCCTTAAGAAACTATAATGCGAGAAAAAGAAGCGTGAATGACGAAACCAAGGAAATATGGAGTATTCACTTTATATAAAAAAAAAACATTAATGTGGAACCACTAAACCAGTCATTCTTTGCATAATTTCACACTCAACTAAGCAAAAGAATATCAGGTTTAGAAAAACACAGTTTCTGAGATATTGGCACGTTACATACATTTGTTTGTACAAAACTGTTATTACATAAAATTGCACTTTATAGTTTCTATGAATAATTTGCATTTTAATGGACTTAAATGCATAATTTTAACATATCTTGACTCAGCCAAAACGCATTAGCCAAGCCTCTCTCTTCTGAAGTTCACTGAACCTGATCAATTCGGGTCTGAACCACACCATCGGTGAATGCACACAAAATCCAAAAAGCAAAAAGAGATCAACCATAGCAGTATTGGATCCGAACAACTGAAATTCAATTGAAGTCATTCTTTGAATAATTTCACAATCAAGTAAGCAAAAGGTCATCAAATTTACAAAACGTACAGTTTTTGAGATATTGGCACGTTCCATACATTTGTTGTACAAGACTGTTATTACCTAAAATTGCACATTATAGTTGCTCTGAATAATTTGCATTATAATGGACTTAAATGTATAATTTTGACATATCTTGCCTCTCCCTTCTGAAGTTCATTGAACCTACTCAATTCGGGTCTGAACCGCACCATCACCACCATCGGTGAATGCACACGAAATCCAAAAAGCAAACAGAGATCAACGATAGCAGTATTGGATCCAAACAACTGAATGTCAATTGGATCAGTTATTCTATGCATAATTTCACACTCAAGTAAGCAAAAGATCATCAAATTCAGAAAAACACAGTTTTTGAGATATTGACACGTTTTATACATTTGTTTGTACAATAGCTATTTATGTAACCAGTTACGAAAAGTCCGATTTTGTGTAACGAATGAATGTTGCAGTTTGAATGAAATACACAAAAAAGGCTTTTCGTCACGTGTTTCATACAAGATGTTTTCTAATTTTGACTGCAAATACCTACTTAGAGAGAGAGTTATTATTATTAAACTTCAATATTTACTTTCAAACCACTTTGTATTTACTTCATACCGTGAAACTGTAGCAACGATGTGCCACAACCGAACCTGCAACTGGTGGTGAAACGAACTTTTCATCACTAGTTACGAAAGATTTTACTTTTCGTAACTAGTTACGAAAAGTAGGACGTTACGTCACTGTCATCAGTATTGAAAAGTGCCACTTTATATGTCAAAATTATAAAAAAAGTATTACCGCACTTAGCTGCTATGAATAATTTGAATTATAATGGACTTAAATGTATAATTTTGACATATCTTGACTTATCCAAGTCTCTTCCTTCTGAAGTTCACTGAACTTGCCCAATTCGAGTCTGAACCGCAGCATCATCTTCGGTGAATGCACACGAAATCCAAAAAGCAAAAAGAGATCAACGATAGTCGTACTGGATTCAAACAACTGAAATTCAATTGGATTAGATAACAGTTACCTTGTGCTGTAATAGTTGTTGTTAAGCCACCGTTTTACAAAATTTTATTTACATGTTGCTTAGACCAATTAGGAAACAGTCTGTGGCCCACTAGTTGTCGAAAATTTCCAACAATAATTTGGCTGTATTATATCTGTATAATAGATATAATAAGTACCTTTCCAATTAAAAGAGTGTCACTAGTCCTCGGAAGACAAGAATTGCACAGCTATCTTTCGCGTTTTACTATTATCTAACACAAAATAATGAAAATGATCAGGGATTCCCAATAGAGATTGAAAGTACTAGAGTACGAAAGTGCTGGTTATATATTATTCGATGTCTGCGATTTCAAGTGATGCAAGAATCTGTAGCACTGTGGGGCGTCTACCTGATTTGAAGGTGCGATTGTGTTACCTACTTTGATTAAATACTTTTAACGTCTTATGATTGAAGAGATTATACCCTCAATAGAAATGGTGAAAAATTTAGTATTAGAATTGGTCCTAAAACGAATGTTTTTATTATTCAACAACAGCCGTTTATACATAAATTAGGTGAAACCAGAACTAATAAATTATGAAAAACCAGTCGTCCTGCGTCCAAAATAAGTTACACCCAGTCGTGAACAACGAACAAAAAGTGAAACCAAAATAAAACGCCGTCCACATTTTAGTTACGATGGTACTGATTTAACACTGAACTTGAAAATGTCAAGGTTATATTCGATTCGTTTCATCTCGCTGAATCGGATGTGGTACTGTTAATTTCATTGGGCTGGTAAATTGTTTTGTTGTCCATGGTAAGCTGAAAGATTAATGATCAGGTACACCGGCTCTCTGAGTGAGGAAGAACGAAAAAAAAACTGTTAAAACCATGACCTATCTATGGCTAGCAGATATTGATTATTTTATATTAGTAATTTCCGGTGAAAGATCGACAGTTGGAACCTTGAGCACTTTTGGTGTGCAGAGAAGGTTGATGTAAAGAGATCTTCAAAATTAAATTATAGTTAATTTATGGTTATTATTCTTGTATAAATTTATTAACATTGGGATGCTAGCAAGAGGCGCATGGTATTCTAGGTCAATGATGAAATCAATAAAAAATGTAACCTTTTAAGTAGAGAAGTAAGTACTTCTATATTGGGAAACAACTCAAATTATATCTTGACTACGTACTCATCATGTCTACACGGGGGTCTAACCAAAATTTGTCAGATTTAAATATCCGATTATTGCTAATATACAATTATATTACATATACATACAAGTCAGGTACCACTTATAACACTGCAGCTGTTCAGCAAAAACCTGTCAAGTGAATCTGACAGGCTTATGCTGAACAGGTAAGCAGTATCGTAAGTAGTACCTGACTAGTGGCAACTACTCGTATTAATAGGAAGTCATCTAACGGTGGTTGAATGTTTTCGTAATTTAATAAGTGCATAAGTTCAACGTTATTAGAAAAAAATATCAGTTTATATCAACAATTATATCAGGAATTGAAATATGAAATAAAAAATACGACATTCTATTTAAAAAAATGTCAAAATGTGCGGTAGCGCTTTTATTTGATGTTGAATTGTTTCTCACGAATCATTTTTGGATTCACCGGTAAAGAACATAACAAATAGCTATTTTGGTTTTTCATATCATTTAACCCATTCCGAAAAAAACTACCCTGTTCAGTCCTCGTTGGATGACCCTGTACATAGTTTTAAAGTCGATGGGGTACAAACACAAGACCGTAAATGGACGCAAAATTTTATGTGAACAAAAACAAGTCGTTGCAGCCAAAATTAAATTTTTGAGAAAATTTTTACAATACATAAAATCGGCTAATAATGTCATTTTTGTGTATCTAGATGAAACTTGGATCTACTAAAATGGGTCGCAAGCTCGTAGATGAGTACACGAGTCTGACATTAGAAGCAACCCATCGCGCATTACTTCTGAAGGGACTAGGTTTACAGTACTACATGCTGGGACAAACTTTGGCTTTTTGAACGGATGTGACTTACTTATAAATTCAAAAAACAATGACCGAGATTATCACAAAACTATGAATGACATTTTTCAAAATTGGGTAAATAACCAGCTTTTTACTGCATTAAGCTCAGTGCAAGAAAAATGTGTGGTTGTTATGGACAATGCTCCATATCACTCAGAGCAATTGGAAAAACCTCCCACATTTTCAAGCAAAAAAGCGAACATGGTGGAATAGTTGATTAGTCATAATGTTATGTTTGAAGCGAACATGACCAAAAAACAGTTATGGGACATAATACGACCGTTACGAAGTGGACCTAAACTTTATGTGATGGACGAACTTTTGAAAGCCCACGGTCATGAGGTTCTTAGGTTACCCCCCTACCATTGGAAAAACAATCCTATTGAAATGGCATGGGGGTTTTGTAAGAACATCTACAATAAAATCATCATGAGTCAACCCTCATCGAAAGGTAGGGTTGAACATGTCTGGAAGGACTGCCTTTCAAAATGTAACGGAGACTTGTGGACAAAATACTGTGACCACTGCGAACGACTAACAACTTCTGACTGGTATAAACACATGGGTAATCTGTCAATCGACAATATTCCTCGTTTATCATTTCACTTGAAGAGTCAGATTCAGACACAGATGATTTGTCAATAAATGGTAACTCATCAAGTGAAATGATGGAGGTAGAAACCACTAACTCGACTTTCACAGACTGATTAAAAATCGACTAACTGCAATAATTTAAATTACACAACTTCAATATGCGACTTTGACTTTCAACAAAATATCTGGAAGCTCAAAGTAGGGAAATAAGACTGAGCATAAATGTCTGTGGTGATAGTTCCTTCTTGTAAGTATTATTAATCAATATACATAATTATAAAAGTAACAATAACATACAACTTGATTAGGAAAGAACAATTATGGATTTTAAGATGGGGAATCCAGCTGCCGGGTCAAAAGCTATGGCCTCCCGCCCCATTATACTCTGCTCCACAGAAACACCCATAGCAAGCCATAAGAAGAAAGTTGCAGTTGCTTAATTTCACAACACAAGACCAACTCAAATGGACAGAAGCTGTGCCAAAACTCCTACCTCCTAGAGGTGGTTGATGCTCCATGAAGCTGAGAGGAGCTAACTATAATTAATGGCAATTGTTTGATATTGGAGCCCTATATAACGTGATAGATAAAAGATTAAGACATTTTTTATTGAGCCGACATACTATCGTCAATTTATTCGAGCTTTGATGTAAACTACAAATGTATGGTAGAAACTTTGGCGAATTATCGGCGTAGCCAGATTAAATAATTATATTGAAGTTGTTTTGCTATTTTTTTTCCAGAATAAAAATGTCATTGTTAAACATAAAATATGATGAAAAAACATGTAAATTTTTTTTTCTTGGAAATGCTCAATATAAACACTTTTGAATGACCATTAGCCTAGTGTTTTGCAATTTGACGAGAAAGTGAAAAATTAAATAAGGTCCGAGTTATATTAATTTAGTGACAATAAACACAAAGTTTTGGTGATTGAATTGGGCATTACAACCACTTAAATTAGTCGTTTTTGTGAAAAGTAAAAAAAAATATGAGCAAACTGAAATGAGTAACCACGAAGTACCCATAGCTTTCAGTAAATTTTATAATATAGGTACATGAAGCCTATGAATAAAACAGTTACCCTAAAATCTGGACTAATTGAAACAGTCTAGCAACTATGTAGGCATAAAAGTAAACAATAGTCATAACCTCAAACCGATTTATCAATCATTGTCACTGTCAGTTATATATACTGGGCAACGCCACCTAGACAATATAAGGCCTGGAAGCGACCGAGCGGGAGAGCGGTGACGTCATCATATGTGGTACGAAAATTCGACGACCGATTCAACGTTCAAAACCCGAAGGTTTTGGAAAGCTTTTTAGGTGAATACTTTGGTAATTGGGATCATTATGCTCTACATAGACATACTTACCATCTGATTTTCAAAGGTGCCTGCTTTCGTAATAGGGATTTAGATGGAAAAAATAAAAATATTTGATCATTTTAAAACATTATAATATTAAATAAAAAACAAACAAATTAAATATACATGTGACAAAATACCCCGCAGAAAACACTATTTGGTTCATTGCACACACTACCTACACACTTTGTCTTATACTAGAGGAATTCCTTCTTTTGCAAACAGGAATTGGTTGATTTGATTCTCGACAACTAGGCCTAGGAAACAAATATAAAAATCTGTGATGGATTTGGATAAGATATTTGTAACAAACTAACTATAGCACCAACATAACACAACAAAATGTTTAAAAAAAAAGTCCTACCTGGAATTAACCTTGGAACATGTAATAATAACGGTAGGGCTTCTAAGGACTGGCCAGTTCTTTCACACATGTAAGTATGTTACTTTCCTCTACATTTCATGTGAATGAAAATGTAACTCGCATACCTAAAATTAAAAAAAACCCAATTAATTCTGCTGATTTTTTTAATATGAGAGGTTTTTTCCGAAGATATTCCTATACTTACGTTTATGTAGTGTTGTATGAGGTTATGTTAGTTACAGACTTACCCTGCTAGGTATGTATATTTGGTATAAAATTATCCCTTCTAATACCGCAAACCCACTTTTCTTTTAAAATAACATTCTCTGGAAATCTAAGCACTGAATTTCGCGGACCAGTCTTATAATTACTTGCAATTGCATCTCTCTATACAGCAACCGTGAGGCATGCGATGGTTTGCTAACTTTTGAATCTTTAATTCCGAGCTAATCCACCTAAAACTAAAATGCACGTTTCTAGAAAAGACACAGAACTGTTAATTATACAAATGTGGGCAAAAAACAACTTGAATATCCACGAAAAATGCAAAACTAGGAGCAAAATACTACTAAAGTCCTTATGGAACAGCTGACCCGTCGTACCACTCTGGCGGCCATTAAAATATCGCTTCCAGGCCTTATGTCTAGGTGGCATTGTACTGGGTGAAATATGTCAAATTTCCAAGGCTAACGAGATGCAGAATATAATGGAATATGTTATATGTTACTCGGAGTAAAAGGTCTTTTTGTGCTTTGCAAAGTTGCAGGCCTCAGCTTCGCTTCGGCCGTCAATCTCTGGGCTCAGCACGAAAAGACCCACTTTTACTCCTAGTGACATAATCTCCTATAAAATCAATTATTTTTTATTATTTACCGTGTAAATGAAGGTTGCAAAATAATTAAATATACCTTGGCACATTGATTTTTATCAACTATCTCCTCTACGTTTACAGTATACTTGCCTCGGCACTAAGATTTTAGTCCATTATTTACGACAATTTGCTGTAAAATCTGCTGAAAACATTGAGACATACAGAACAAAAACTATTGAGAATATATCCATACAAAAAATGTGAATGTTTTTGAATTTGAAAATTTTAAACGTATCAAGTGAGAATCCTTTAGCAATAATATGTTGTATAACAATGCTCATACTTGCTTAGTAATACTGCGTAACAAGCTTAAGTTAAGACTTTTCGCTAAAACACTGACAGTCCACATCTACATAAGGCGTTATTAAGGGTTCTTAGCAATGAGTAGGTAATCACCAATTTGTCGATCAACCCATCAGCACACTAGTTTCGAGGTCTACCCCTCATCAGTACAGCTTTGGCTGGCCGACAAATTGGAGACCGTGAGTTCGCAGCTTAAAGCCAAAAAGCTACGGAAGAGCGGTGAGATGTTGTACAGACCAGGAGCAGGCGACATTCACCGGCGAATTAGTTTTAATAATGCATGGCAGATGGCTCTCAGTTCGAGAAACAGCCCATTTTGCTCTGTATCTCGCAGGTTATCGGAACCAGAATGAAGTGTAAAGAGTAGATGGTCACCAATTTGTTGATCAACCAAAATGCACACCAGTTTCGGGGTCTACCCCTCATCAGTACAGCTTTGGCTGGCCGACAAATTGGAGACCGTGAGTTCGCAGCTTAAAGCCAAAAAACTACGGAAGTGTGGTGAGATGCCTCTCAATTTGAAAACCAGCCCATAGTGTTCTGTACCTCGCAGGTTATCGGAACCAGAATGAAGTGTAAAGAGTAGGTGGTCACCAATTTGTCGATCAACCCAGCTACACACTAGTTTCGGGATCTACTACTCATCAGTACAGCTTTGGCTGGTCAACAAATTGGAGACCGTGGGTTAGCAGCTAAAAGCCAAAAAGCTACAGCAGAGCGGTGAGATGTTTATACAGCAGGAGGCAGGCGACATCCACCCGCCAATTCGATCTAATACTGCATGATAGAGGGCTCTCAGTTCCTGAAGCAGCCCATATTGCTCTGTACCTCGCAGGTTACCGGAACCAAAACGAAGTGTAAAGAGTTACCAATTTGTCGATCAACCCATCTACACACTAGTTTCGGGGTTAGTACCCTCATCAGTACAGCTTTGGCTGGTCGACAAATTGGAGACCGTGGGTTCGCGTCTCCCTCGCCTGTTCCTGCTCTGTACAACTATTTTATAAAGAGCAATATGGGTTGCTACTCGAACTGAGCGCCATCTGCCATGCAGTATTAGAATTAATTCGCTGGTGGATGTCGCCTGCTCCTGCTCTGTACAACATCTCACCGTTCTTAGCAATGATGCCCCTTCATGTAAAATGCAAAGTTAGAAATATAGTTATTGTAGCAAACAACTCTGCCTGAAAGGGTTCAACCTAGTGAAGGTACTAAATTATTGTTTTGTGCTAAGAGTACCGTTTTTTCTTTCTGGATGATGAGTTGTTATTCTAAGAACTTTTTTTTACAAGCAGCTGAGTGGTACCACTGCTTTCATTCTATTTGTAAACAAGCGTTAGTCATAATGAGTTTTATATACTATACAAAACATAAGTATATTCTATTGATTTCCAAAAATAGTCAATAAATTTAAATCCACCTGTGTTGAGTTGTTATTAGCCGACCCCCTGCCACGCTTTAATAGGATGGCGAGGTGAATCACAATTCGCAAATTTACTGCACAAGACCTTACAAAACAGCTAAATGTCCATTTTAATAACATAAATTAGTAACACCTGGTTAATAAAAGTAAAAATAGGAGTCGATGAGTAATTTAATTCGGGACGTTAACAAAAAAACCTTTTTTAGAAGGTTACAAATCGACCCTGATCTAATATGACAACATTCCCTTGACAGTATCAAAGAAAGGTAAAGGTACGAAGAATTAGCAGGCAAAATGTTAATGGAAGAGTAGAAAACAGAAACTCAATTTTGCCCACCAAAATGTTAATAAAAGGCGCCGTCGTTTCCCAGAACCTCAATAAATGCAAGATTACAAACACCTGTGACCTATATTACAAATTTCACAGCAGAATTAAAAATTGAAAGCTTTTAATGTACAGGAAAGGGCTTTGATCATTAGAACCAAAAGAAGGTACTGACTATACCTATTAGTAACTATTTTTTCAAAAAACAAAAGCACAGACGTCAAAAAGAATGTTACTGATTACCCACTTATCACACACGTATAACACTGACGATGACATGAGATGCACGTTCTATCCACAACTCTATACCTTGCTAAGCAAATACTACCTACCTCGAAAACTTAATTTTTTTAAACAAAGTAGAATTAATTTTTCTTACTTGGACAATAAGTTTGATCTATAGGACAATCAAAGTCTAAAATTCGCATCTGAGCAGAATCATGACTGGAATTATAACTTTCTGTATAAAGTTAACTGAGGTGAGTACCAAAGCTGCCAAATTTTTGATGGTTTCTTTCTCTATCGCGAATTGAACTCTTCAAAGACAACAACTCGCAACTAGAACAGCAACCTGCCCTTTCAAAATCTGGGATAATTTTGAGGACTGAAAAGTGTGAATGTGAAATTGCAGAATTTAGGGATTTCGCACTTTATCAGACCACTTTGAAAAGATAAAATAGTTTAAACTTTGGAGTTTGCAACGATTAGGCGGCCACAGCACGAAAGCAGTCGTGGCCGAGCGGTTAAGGCGTCTGACTAGAAATCAGATTCCCTCTGGGAGCGTAGGTTCGAATCCTACCGACTACGGTTTTTTTACTATTTTTGCTTTAAATTTACGTTTGAGAATCCATATAAATTAATTTGCTAATCCACGTGTCAAATATTTTATCTTTACTACGTCAGATTACTGCATATACATGGAAAATCGATTTTTTCGCTACTAAATGTGATTAACATTTTATTGACTTCCTTCCATTGACCATTTTCCACAATTAATTATCTTTCTCTCTAGTAAAGAGACGTATTATTCACCTTAATTTTTGACCTAGGTCGATAATAGAAATTAGAAGTAGGTGTGAACAATCCTTGGTTTAGAAGCCAGCAATTCAAACAAATGTAATAAAAGTATGTGTGGTACGAAAATTCAAACTTAAAAAAGAAGAAAAATCAATCTTTTTCAGATCCGTCAGATGTAAATTCCCGGAGGGAATATAAATCTACCGAATAATTAAACTAAATACACACATAAATATGTCTGATGATGATTTAAAGTCCTTAGAGATAAATAGAGAGTGAGACTTTTTTTTTACTTGGGTTGGTAGTATTGGCATGAGGGTCTCAATAGCTACGTTTCAGATAGAAATAGAAATTAAAAATGACCAGATGACCTTCTAGCTTTGCCACAGAAAAATAAATGGGGATGGTAAAATGCAAAAATACAATTTTGCACCTTCTGTCTGCAACCTGAGAGCATTCTACAGGAGAAATTAACGTACCCACTCGAAGACGTATTATAAGGCCTTATTAAGAAGTGACAGGAGGGTAAGTGACTTTCACTTTGACTCATGACTAAGAAACTATAGGTCGTATTTGTCGACTTGTCGTACTTGTGTCGTCACTATTTGATTTGTTTTGCATGATATTTTTCGATTAGATTGGCACTACTAAATTTTTACCTCTTATTTACCACCCTGCTTCTTTAAGCAGAGTCCCTAACCATGTCCATAACGAGTTGCGAAATCAAAAGCTTCCAATAAAATTGAATTTTTAGAAAATTCCATTCGGAAAAAAAATATTAAAGTTATAGAAAATCAAAGTTTCAATAAAACTTATTAATACTACTTTGCTTAACTAAGCAACCTTCTGTGAGGAGAAGTGCAGTCTGTTTAACTAAACTTGAGATCTGAGGCAAAGATCAGGATGATGTAGTCTCGTGCAGAAAATTTATAGAGAAGTTCTCTTGAATAGTCGGTGAGAGCAACGATAAATAAAACTTCTCCAATCTCCAGGTACCAAGCTTCTTTTATCAGAAACGATGAAATAGACTTATTTTAAGTTCAAGAGTAAGACGGAGACATAGACTCCCAATAGTAAGCTTGTAAACTCTGCAGATACAATCAAAACACTCCTAAATTTCATAAAATAGCTAAGACACAGAAGTCCATTATAAGCTCTCCAAGCTTCACTGTGAATGGCTCTCAGACGCTGCTGAAGTTCAGAGGTCAATATAATTATCCAATGGAACCTCGTAGTCGAAAAGTCTTACTAAGCACAAGATCAATGGATAGCCGCAGTCGCGTCCAATTACTACATCGACACTGGTTAATGTCCGTTTAGTGGACTCGAGAACTGCTGATCGGTAAGGCATCAAGGGCCCAATTCTTGAGCCTAAAGAACAAAGTTCTCTCGCGGAGTGACGTCAGCCTAATGCTGAAAGGCAGTTGGCTCAAAATAAGTAAACGTCATTCTACGAGAGGACTTCACTCCCCAGTGCCAAGAATCCGGGCCCATGAAGAGCGGCAAATGCCTGTTACAATCGGTATGAAACTCTCGACCATTTTGTCTGATATGTAGTGTAGTGTGGTTTTCTGGATGCCCATGATGTCGCCCTACCTTCCAAAGTTGCAGATTATTGTGTACTCCAGAGCTAAAGCAAAAATATCCCACAACTTGATAACGATTTCCGTCATCACTTCTTGGGAAAGAACCAACAACGTCCATTACAGTCCTTTACACGGAGCCCCAATGTTGCACTGCCACAAATGGCCTATAGATTTAGTCCTTGGCACTTTGTTTTTTTAGTTCCCACGTCGCCGATACCAATTTTCATCGTGGCTGTGACTTATCATCCCATAAAACCGCCCCATCCTTTATAATTTTCATCATGCAACTTTTGCAGTAGTTGCCATCATTGACTCTTGATCTGGGTAACACCCCTTGTAGATTCTGCTCCTTTCCACCAGATCTTTCAAAAACTCCTTTGAGAAAGACTGTGAAGGCTTTCACTGTCGGTCAAAATACAATCTAAATTGTTTTCCGGGCTTTTGACGCCGTGATCCAATGGAATTTCTTCCTGACATTTCATCTACAGCTGTTGCAGGCACTATCAAAAGCGATAAGGCAACGGGCGAAGTGGTTTCCCGTGGCTGTGGTGGAGGTAGTGGTGACGCGGGGTTTCGGCGCACTTGAAGTATGTCATAGAACTGGCTTCCAGTCTGCATTTAGAAACTGTTAAAATTGTTGTCCTGTTTAAAGATCTCTATGGCATCTCTCGTTAGTCTCGGATAGAAACGTTTCGATTGAATATAACGCGAAATAACGCATCTGGAAAGAGCCTTTGGTTGGAATGGATACAGCAAGCACGAGTTCGACAGGGCCGTTCGTCCAAGGAATGTAGACCGGCAGGAAGGAACAACGGGAGATGAAGAAAAAGTGTTGTCTTTACTAGAAAAGAAGAATGTTAAAACTGCCTTTAAACTCACTCGTATCATACAACAAAACCAAAGACCGCAGAGATCCCCTATCGGCACCCGGATTTTACCGAGTTCCATGTAGGTGTGGCTTGGTATGCACTGGCATCACAAAACGCAGTGTTAACACGAGGATTGAGGAACACAAGAGGAGTTGCAAACTGGGACAAACACAAAAGCCAGCAGTAGCAGTGCACGCTCTCTCCAAAGGTCACGACATTCTTTTCAACGAGGTTTCAATCGCAGCGCTTATATCCGAGACTAACGAGAGAAGCCATTGATAAGTTAGGTTTCAAAACGCAGACTGGAAGCGAGCTCTACGATATACTTCAAGTGCACCGAAACCCCGCGTTACCACTACCCCCACCTCAATCAGTCCACAGCAGCGCAAAGGCGGAGGAATAAATACCACGGAGCTCACCATACTCGAATCAGTCAAAGTCGGGAAGCAAGGGAGATCTCTTCGCCCATTGCCTCATCGCCTTTGATAATGTCTGCCGCATCTGTAGACGAAACGTCAGGAAGAAATTCCCTTGGGCCACGGCCTCAAAGTCCGGAAAATACTTTAGATTGTCTTTTGAGAAAGTTTGTTTTCCAGTACTCAATAATCCAGATTGCCAGTATACTTTTAGTGTTACACACACCTGCTTCTCATTTCGATAACACTTTACTGAAGTGTTGGCACAACCTCTGGAAATATATTTCTCTAATACCCGTGTTACTCGTACC
Organism: Taphrorychus bicolor; assembly: GCA_951812265.1. Classification (NCBI taxonomy): domain Eukaryota; kingdom Metazoa; phylum Arthropoda; class Insecta; order Coleoptera; family Curculionidae; genus Taphrorychus; species Taphrorychus bicolor. The sequence goes on from OX638300.1 coordinate 15,529,841, forward strand.
CGTGTCAATAATACAGTCTTGGTATGTTTTCGGTTCCTCATCTTTTCCCACTTTTTCCCTAATCTTTCTGGCTGCTTCCTTAATCACTTTCTCTGACTCCCTTAAGTACCAATCTGCCTTTCACTAACTGGTGGGAATCCTCACTGGCCACTACAGACTAAACAGACACACGAACCTGATAGAAATGGTGGGCAGCAGTCCACTCTGCACCCACTATGGAGCAGGGGAAGAGTTGTCATACCACTTTCTGGAAATGTGCTGTAGGTGGAAGCGACTGCGCCACAGGACACTGGGCACCGCCTTCCTCCATCGAGAGGAGCTTTGGAGAAATCTGCTTTGCTTCACTTTACGATTTGTCTCACATACTCTTTGTGGAAGAACCAGCCGTCGTCTGATGGCGCCACTTGCACATATACACACCCCGTGAGCAAGAAAAAAACAAGTTTCTCGAACTCCTTTTTCTGTAATTGTCTGTTCTCCCTAAAGAATTTAAGGTGAAGGGTTCTGTATCAATTGTTAATCGAACCAATAAAATAAAACACTTAACTAAAAATGGATAACAGAATCTTGAGAAAGGATGCGTTTAAAGTATCTCTTGGAAAGTGTTTCTCTTTCACAGGTGTATTGAATCGTCTGTGGTTCATTAACCTGTCAAAGTAATTACAGGCAATTATAAATTAATAATTACAGCCAATTACCAAATCCCTTATATCAAGAAAAAAAGCATCACAGCTTGGCAACTTGATGACAAGATATCCCTTCTCAAAGAGTTGAAGGTGAAGGGTTCTGTATCAATTGTTAGTCAAACCAATAAAATAAAACACTTAACAAAAAATTGATATCAGGTTCTTGAGAAAAGGTGTGTTTATAGGATTTCTTGCAAAGTGTTTCTCTTTCAGAGATATGGTTAATCGTCTGTAGTTCATAAACCTTGTCAAAGTAATAACAGGCTATTATAAATCAATAATTACAGGCAATTACCAAATCCCTTAAATCAAGCAAAAGAAAACCACATCTTGGCAACATATTGACAAGTAGTTCTTCTAAAAGTCCCTTTCTAAATAGCTGAAGGTTAAAGGTTCTGTATCAATTGTTAACCGAATCAATAAAATTAAACACTTTACAAAAAAATTATAGCAGGTTCTTGAGAAAAGAGGGGGTTTATGGTATTGCTTGCAAAGTGTTTTCCTTTCAGAGTTATGGTTAATCGTCTGTAGTTCATAAACCTTGTCAAAGTAATTACAGGCAATTATAAATCAATAAATACAGGCAGTTACCAAATCCCTTAAACCAAGCAAAAAAGCGTCACAACTTGGCAACATGATAACAAGTAGTTCTTCCCTAAAGAGTTGAAGGTGAAGGGTTCTGTATCAATTGTTGACCGAACCAATAAAATTAAACACTTTCTGTATCAATTGTTAACCGAACTAATAAAATTAAACACTTAACAAAAAATGTATATCAGGTTCTTGAGAAAAAATGGGTTTAAGGTATTTCTTGCAAAGTCTTTCTCTTTGAGAGTTATGGTTAATCGTCTGTTTCATAAACCTTGTCAAAGTAATTACAGGCTATTATAAGTCAATAATTACAGGCAATTACCAAATCCCTTAAATCAAGCAAAAGAAAACCACAACTTGGCAACATATTGACAAGTAGTCCCTTCCTAAAGAGGGTTCTGTATCAATTGTTAACCGAACCAATAAAATTAAACACTTAACAAAAAATGTATATCAGGTTCTTGAGAAAAGATTGGTTTAAGGTATTTGTTGCAAAGTGTTTCTCTTTCAGAAATGTATTGAATCGTCTGTGGTTCATTAATCCTGTCAAAGTAATTACAGGCAATTATAAATCAATAATTACAGGCAATTACCAAATCCCTTAAATCAAGCAAAAGAAAACCGCAACTTGGCAACATATTGACAAGTAGTCCCTTCCTAAATAGCTGAAGGTTAAAGGTTCTGTATCAATTGTTAACCGAACCAATAAAATTAAACACTTCACAAAAAACTTATAGCAGGTTCTTGAGAAAAGAGGGGGTTTAAGGTATCCCTTAATTCATGCAAAAAAGCGTCATAACTTAGCAACATGATGACAAGTAGTCCCTCCTTAAACAGTTGAAGGTGAAGGGTTCTGTATCAATTGTTAGTCAAACCAATAAAATAAAACACTTAACAAAAAATGGATATCAGGTTCGTGAGAAAAGATGTGTTTATAGTATTTCTTGCAAAGTATTTCTCTTTCGGAGATGTATTGAATCGTCTGTGGTTCATTAACCTTGTCAAAGTAATTACAGACATCTATAAATCAATAATTTCAGACAATTAACAAATCCCTTAAATCGAGCGAAAAAGCGTCACAACTTGGCAACATGATGACAAGTAGTCCCTCCTTAAACAGTTGAAGGTGAAGGGTTCTGTATCAATTGTTAGTCAAACCAATAAAATAAAACACTTACCAATAAATGGATATCGGGATTTTGAGAAAAGATGTGTTTAAAGTATTTCTTGCAAAGTGTTTCTCTTTCAGAGATGTATTGAACTGTCTATGGTTCATTGACCTTGTCAAAGTAATTACAGGCAATTATAAGTCAATAATTACAGGCAATTACCAAATCCTTTAATTCAGGCAAAGAAGCGCCACAACTTGGCAACATGATGACAAGTAGTCCCTCCTTAAAGAGTTGAAGGTGAAGGGTTCTTTATCAATTGTTAGTCAAACCAATAATATAAAACACTTAACAAAAAATGGATATCAGGTTCTTGAGAAAAGATGTGTTTATAGTATTTCTTGCAAAGTGTTTCTCTTTCAGAGATGTAGTGAATCGTCTGTGGTTCATTAACCTTGTCAAAGTAATTACAGGCATCTATAAGTCAATAATTTCAGGCAATTACCAAATCCCTTAAATCGAACGAAAAAGCGTCACAACTTGGCAACATGATAACGAGTAGTCCTTCTTTAAAGAGTTGAAGGTTAAGGGTTCTGTATCAATTGTTAACCGAACCAATAAAATTAAACACTTAACACAAAAAGGATAGATGATTCTTGAAAATGTATATCAGGTTCTTGAGAAAAGATGGGTTTAAAGTATTTCTTGCGAAGCGTTTCTCTTTCAGAGATGTATTGAATCGTCTGTGGTTCATTAACCTTGTCAAAGTAATTACAGGCAATTATAAATCAATAATTTCAGGCAATTACCAAATCCCTTAAATCGAGCGAAAAAGCGTAGTAGTACCTCCTTAAAGAGTTCAGAGTATTTCTTGCAAAGTGTTTCTCTTTCAGAGATGTGGTGAATCGTCTGTGGTTCATTAATCTTCTCAAAGTAATCACTGGCAATTACTCCCAGATGTCGGTGCACAAAAACGCGAGTGGCAAAATAGTCATAGGTTTTTGGGGTTCTATCGCAAGATATTGATGGTGAGGGTAAAATAGACGTTAACAACCTTTATAGCTAGTGTACCCTCAATCAAAAGTTTTCAAGTTGTTGAAATGCAGCCTTAAGGTTGAATTCTTAGTAGAGCAATACTTACCGATTAACTTTACTGTCTTAGGTTTTAGACTTCTCTAGTAGAAGATTTTTTTGTTGCCAGAGCTATATATCAAAATCCTGTTCTGTTAATAAAAAAGAGCATTGGCACCACTAGATCTAGGACAAACCAACACAGGAAAGTCCAACAAATTGCTCCAACTTGAACGGTTCAGTTTTGCAGATTTTTGAGGCCCGCTTTGTAGGTCTGGATTAATAGATTGTCCATATGGTGTAATCGGCGTCGACTTTCGTTATATTTGGATACACTACTCAAGAAAGATAATTCTCAAGAAAAAAAGGGTCATTTTCTGCACTAGTACTGGACGAAAATTTGAATTACTCTCTAGGATAGCTATTGCATAATTCAGACAAGAATCTAAATCAGTCGTTACAACCTTAGCGCAACAAAGACCCATGAACTGCTTACAGAGGGAGGACAATAATAATTATTTACCGGCGCTTTGATTTAGCAGAGGAAAAAATTTAGTTGGTTAACCTGGAGATTGTTGTTTGGCGACCGGTTACGCATTGGTCACCACGGACAGGCTAATCACATATAAATAATAATATATCTTAAGTTAATACGGTGCAAGCAAATTAAGGCTTTTGCAAGGCGCACAGTGGAGATCTGAAAGGCTGTTTTTTATCAGTGAAGGTCAACAAACAACTGTATATATCGTACTCTACGAGTAATTAGCCATGTCATGCACACGCCTAAAGTATTGCTTATATTGCTATAAATTATTGTCAACTTCATGTTGATCATGCTTTTAAACTATAAGCATAAAATATGATGGAAAATTCGAGTAGGTAATCATAATCATTTGTAGCCATTAGTGTCATCAACATCTGGGAAAGATAGTAAAACTACTTATTTACACGTGCGTTGAATGCACATATACCTCATTCACTTATTTTTGGCATCTCGTTTTTCACTATTTTTTTTGTACCGATCTCTTTTCGGTTTTTTTGATAAAAATGTCAAAGTCAGATTTTCAACGCCTACTTGACGGCAATAATTAGTGAATAGTTTATACGTACATACATCATGATGAGATTGTCTTTGCGTCAACAAGCATAAACCTTTAGTTTACAATTTCCAATCGATCTATCAGTTTTAAACACCGAATGAACTGTTACAAAACAGTAATCTAATTTACCTTCATTACGTAGGAAACTACTAGACTGACCGATCTGAAAAGCAATTCCCTTTTTGTGTGGGTGCTTGCTCGTTATTTAAATTTTCCATCTCGGGTTGGAAATTGGATTAGCCCTAGAACGTAAAAATCCTATTTAAATTATGTTGTTCGTGTCACTCGTCTCCTATATATGCTTACAAGTGTTTTCTTCAATCCTTGGTGAAGAATGAATGGACCCACTGTCGTACGCGTTGATGTGGGTGTGAACATTTTGTCGTATTTAGCATATTTAGAGCCACGCTGTCACTGATGCGGAAATTTCTAATTATAACCATTTCGAGAAATTAATTCTATTGTTTGATTGGGGATTTTGATTCATACTCGAATTGTAGTGAAATGCTGTTTGATAATAAATAATCGATATTAATGTCGGAAACGTGGGAGTTGCTGTTATTACCAATTGTTATAAATCCGCAATTATTTCAGTGAAAGTAATTTGGTTTTGATAGATCAGGTTCCTGCTCTTAAGTAATTAAACAATGCAAAAGTTGTATAATGAATAATTAAGAAATATACAGTTTCTCCAGAAGAGTTTTGTTTTTTCTTGCTGCTTCTGCATACCAAATAACCGAATTTAATATGAAGATATTCAGACAGTGTCACGACATTTGCTATCACCACGTTTACAGCCTCGCTTTAGTGTGCTGATCAACTACCAGACTCAAATAGAGTGGCACGCATGAAAGCAAAAAGTGTATCAATACTAATATTGAGCCAAACAAATTGTAAAGTCCTTTTAGGATAGACATGATTGCAGCTCCGTTGAAGAAACATATTCTGAGAGGATATGTAGAGGCTTAGCTAATCTAGAAAAACTGCAACGCCTTGTGCAAAACACAGCGGAAGAGAGGTTAAGAAAGCTTGAGAAAGTGATTAAAGAAACAGCCAGAGATATTAAGGAAAAAGTGAGACCGGGTAAAGAACTAGAAGTAAAGAAATATCTGTTTGTCTGTGGCCTACCCAAAACAGGGCAAGGCTATTGACACAGGTACGAGTAACACCGGTAATAGAGGAATATTTTTGTAGTAATTGCAGGGTCAATAGTCTACTTCCGTAAAATTTTTACTCCCGCTAAATAATAATAGGCCCTTACAAGCCTAAATAATGATAAGGAAATGTGTATCCTTACTATTATTTAGTGTTTTTAGATTATTTAGCGTTAGAAACTATGCATGATTCCATCTCCGTTGAAAAACACATAAACTCATAGGAGTTGAAGAGACTCTAATAATTTAAAAGCAGTAGAGTAGCAGATATTGGGGGGGGGAAAGCCTTGCAACTAGGCCTTAAATTTTTACAGTCCCCTGATCCACCCATACCTACGGTATACCTCAAACCTAACAGAAAATGGAGTTTGATAAACTTGGCGCTTTTGGCGCATTTGGTTTTTTTAAATATGATACCCTATATATTTTGTTATATTCAGATTGCCCTTCTTAAATGCTTCTAGAAAATATAAGCATATGTGGCCTTTATACTACGCGGTTAGGAAATATGGGGGTTTAAGTGATAAACATCGGCCATCTTTGGGCGTTCAGAGCTCACTTACAAAAGAAAATTTAAAAGCGGATTATGTACACTTATTAACTAGAAACCTTAGACTATGCAATAATTATTAACTCGCAACCTGGAGTTGCCCTGATATGCAGGGTGATTGTTGTGTGAAAAAGATTGATTTTCTCGATTTTTTCAAATGGCAACATCGCACTTTTTGGATGATGTTATATGGGGCTTGAGCTCAACTTTTATTTTTATGATTTTATATTATAGTTTATATATTTATATCTATTATTTTATAATAGATTTAGAGATATTTGACCTCATTAGAGCTTAATTTATTCATCTGATTTCTCGTCTGATCTATTTAGATTTTGAAAATAACATACCACGTTAACTTGTTTATTTAAAAGCAAAAGCACAAAACAATATGTAATAGTTAAAATATTTATAGATTTTTATAAGATATTTATAGATTAAGCCATAATAGAACTTAAGCAATACGTTTTATGTTTTAAGTATTTTCCTTCATCTGATTGTCCAAAATATAGCTTTTGGCCAATCAGGTGAGGAAAAACCCTTTAAACAAAAAAAAGTACTGCTTATCTTTAGTTGCTATTCCCTTAAGAAAAAAAAACATTATTTACTGAGCAACTATAAATCTTGGCAATCCATGAAAAAAAATCTTGACATCCGATCAAGTCAAACTGACACTGTCATTGAGTCTATTAATTAATAAATACCTGATTAGTTATCGTACCGAAAACTAGTAAAAGTAACTAAGTTTGATTAAGAATTAGTAATTTTTCGCAAAATGAATTAGTTGATATAATTTTTACACTGGGAGAATGTGAACAAAATTGTTTATTAGCCAGCCGAGTATTCAAAGCGTAAATTATACCAAACAGTCAAGAACAAGAACGATAACAAATGAAGAAAACAAATACCGGGTTTTGTTGTCTGTAACGGGAAATCCTCACGTGAGTACGAGAACACTTAGCAATAATTTGAGCTTATGTCGAACATCTATCAGACGTATGCTAAGAAGATATAAATTAGGCCTAAAGCACTACCACCTAGACCATAAGGCCGTGAAGCAGAAGCTGTGACGTCACAGTCGTGGTCCAAGGTCACTAGTGTGAGACCATTTGAATTGTATGGATTTCAAATATTTTTCTCGACTTTGCGACTAATATTATTCATTTTGTATTCATAATTTTGTTTTTATAAATTGTGCTGGACTGTAGGACATTTCTTGCAGCTAGTGCTGCATTTAGACTAACAACAAGTGCTTTAAAAGTGTTGAAAATTTCTCAAACGTGGTTGGGTGTCACGGTGGGAAATCAATGTAAACAGGTCTAGCAAATCCGTTGTTTGGTTTCAAAGGAATGAGGGTGTGAAGAAAAAATGGATGTAAGCTAATCTATATCTGAAGAAAATAGTAGGGTAAGTTAAAATACAGAGTACCTACATAGTTTCATAAAAAAAAGTTAGGTTAACCCTCAGTGACTCATCCTGATTCCTGAAATTGAAAAAGGCCAGACTAAAGTCTATAAACTAGAACAGTAAACTTGCCAGTAGGCAAGTATAGAGGGTTTTATTTAACTTTTTAATATATACCTATTAAGAATGTAGCTTTTTTTCCCAAGAGTTATTTCACCCAGAGCAAAGAATGCAAAAAGATTTTCTAATCATTTATATCCTTTTATACAAAACCCTAGCTCCTTTATGTAACACCCTGTTACAAATTTCAAAATTTGTTACATAAACAGATTTATTTGCTCTCAACGTATTCCTATGTAGACCATGTATTACATTTACTCGTTTAGGTACACTGCATGGACCAAACATTTGGTCCAAGTATCAAATGATGTCACTGTGGTGTAAACACTGGGGATCAAATATTTGGTTCAGAGTACCTAAAGGAGGTAGATCAAACAGCCTTTTTTATGGTGTAAACACTTTAGCCCCAAATTGGATTCTGGAATTGGATTGCAGTTTCCGAAAAGGGCTAAAGCGTCCATTTATAACTAAAACAGCTGTTCTTTGACAAACTTTGATTCAAGTTGATTAGGTACTAAATTTGTTCCTTGGTCTAATTTGGTCCATGTGGTGTAAATGTACTACATGACTAAGTTCAAACTCAGTAAACTTCATATTTCTGTTAAAAATTTAGGAATTATCTTTAGGAATTACATTATCTTTTAGCTGTTAATTTTCTTAAAGGAATAAGCAAGAGATCATCATATACCTACCATTTATACCAAAAACTTGATGTCCTGCATATAACTTCTTAGTGAGGTCTTCACAGTCAAAATGGTAGAAACTCAATAGTAGTTGGAAAGTGCCAGAAAGTACCTACCTACTTACTTCCACAAACAGAGATGTATCGAGCCTACTTCCTCCCTACTTCGCAACAGCAAGGACTCAAAGTAATAAAATCTGTATGCAGTGATATGTGTTGAAAGTGCAAAATGTTGTAATCTGCAGGAAGTTGTTTTTTTTTCTATTTATAGGTAATTATGTAAGATTAAATTGCCAACAACTTTTCATTGTAGTAAATCTCGGGTTATTCACCTTATTATTAGTCATAGTCGTAATTATATTCCTAATTTTCATCCATTATAACCCTTAAACAAGCCTTGCCATGGATATTTTGTTTACACGGGTTGTAAGGGGTGAAAATTGAGAATACAATTATTATGACTACAACTAAGAAGTTGGATAAACCCACACAAATAAAACATGTTTTGATTATTACAACATTTGGCCCTTAGCAATAAAAAATAAAACAGTTAATTCAAGAAACATACGTTTTTTATTTAGAAGGTAAAGCTTATACAACAATGCATCCAAGCCACAGCAGCTTGATACTGTAAAAGAGTGTAAAAAAGACTTAACAAAAATATGAATGAATGTTACAGAAGACAAAAATGTCGACATCATTATCTTATTATCCTCTGCTTTTCCTAGGAAAATGACTGGTATGCTACAAGTTCATTTCTCAACTCAATAAATAAAAGTATCCCTTCAAGAGATCTGATTCATACTCAGAGATTTAATAGTTAAATGGAGACTATATAATTTATAAGCATAAGTTAAGCGTGTAATAAGTTGTTACCTCAGATCAATTTTGGAATGTCCAAAGGGGCTTGCAAAGCCGGTTCTGTTTCTTCATTATAAAAAATAAATTTTTTCTGTACTTCATCCTTGCGAAAATGCACCTCACATACTTAAAACATCAGTTTTCTACAAAGTTCATGGAATTCATGCTTTGTTTATAAACGAAATCTGAGGGAGATAACCTAACTTTCTCTAAAATTCTTGTTACTTATTTATGTATAAATGTACCCTACTATGTTCTCCAGGCACGAAATCTTCTCTTTTAAAGGCTCTAATCCATTTTTCTCTTAAATCTTCTTAATCTTCGCTGGGAAACCAAAAAACCGATTTTTTTGGTCCATTCTTTAAGTTTGTGTTGCTCCCCGACACAGCACCGGTAAGGCATTTTCACACTTTTTAAACACTAAAATGCATAGTTCCGAATTTAGCACAAACTTTAATACGTTTCCTAAAGTCCAGTAATGTTCATAAAAACAAAATTCGCATTAAAAACAGAATATTCACAGTAAAATCACGTAAAATATAAACGAAATCATTTGAAATCCATCTATTTCAAATGGTGACCTTGGACCACGACTGTGACGTCACAGACTCTGCTTCACGGCCTTACAGTCTAAGTGGCAGTGCCTAAAGGGACTAGGCCTAGAGGGACCTTTCAACCTCGATGACAATGACAACAAAGTTTCCACCTGCTTGACCACCACCAATTTCAACGTTGTCAAGAAGCCATGAAAACAACTCTTCCTGAACGACCAGTCCCAAACAAGTTTTGACAGTTTTGGCGGTTCAGTGACAAAACCTCCGCAAATCGAACTGTATCTCCAAGGTTTAGAATGAATGTCGCGGCTCCACAATAACACTGCTTGTTACAAGTACAACGGAACATGATCAACAAGCCAAAAAACCAAAAAACGAGAACTCGGAAAATGTTGAGAAAATCAAACGCGATGGAAAAGCGAATAACGCCCTGCTCTATCAACGAATGGGCCGAATTACCCGGAACCCCTTCCTGAATTTTTTAAGGGACATGAGGAAGAATATGCAAGGAATGTCACCAGCTGAATTATCGGTTAATGGTGCGTGGTATGCTAGCCAGATGGCTAGAAAGGCTGCAAGGATAAATAGAAAAAGGAGGAAATTCAGGGGCAGTAGGGGGCGTCGTAAAAGCTACACAAGATCACTATCATCGGATGCAGACGACAGCTCTATTGGTAGCGTGTGCGAGGCCAAAGGACGCCGGGGTAGGGGTAGATCGAAAAGCCGAAGAAGAAGAAAGCTATCAAAATCGCGAAGAAAACGTCGTCGCTGAGGTTTTTCGAAACTCACCCCAAAATTCTTGCCTGACTAGAGATAGGTATAGGACATGTTTCACAAAAAAAAAAGTTGAGCTCAAGCTCACATCCAAAAAATGCGGTGTTGCCATTTGATAAAATCGAGAAAATCAAGGTTTTTCAAACAACATACAGGGTGATGTATGTAACTCCAGGTTGCGAATTAATAATTATTGCATAGTCTAGGGTTTCTAGTTCACAAGTGAACATAATCCGCTTTTAAATTTTGTTTTGTAAGTGAGCTCTCGCATTTAAGAAGGGCAACCTGAATATAACAAAATATATAGGGTGTCCTATTTAAAAGACAAAACTTTGGTGGTCACTCTGTATATAGTTTGGCACTAACATCCAAAATTATTTAGAAATACGCCCAAGCTTAACATAAATCGAGGACCAAAATTTCATATTTGGTATCTTTTTGCATTTCGGAGCAATTGTCCGTCTACGCACTATTAGCCCATCCTGTATGTACAAGTGGCGCCATCAGACGACAGTTGGTTCTTCCACAAAGGGTATGTGAGACAAATCGTAAAGTGAACCAAATCAGATGTTCGCCAAAGTTGTCACTTCCCACAGATTGATGGCCGAGATTTCGCACATATATGGTCTGGAGGCGACGTTTAAGAGGGTATCAAACTCAATTTTCTATCAGGCAGAGGAGAGGCAGAGAAAGCAGGTTTCCGCTGAATTTGTCACTTCCCACATCACTTTACGATTTATCTCACATACCTTTTGTGGAAGAACCAGCTGTCGTTTGATGGCGCCACTTGCACAGCATTGTTTTAGTTAGAAAATGCTAGCTGAAAGAAGGAGAAACTTAAAGGATCGATTCATAAAAAAAAATATATAAATATCTCAAAAACGGTGTGTCGCATTACACTATTGCCTTAGTTAATCAAGGATTTTGTGTTTGCTTTATCTTCCTTTTGTAAAAGAGACGGAGAGGCTTTTCTTCCTCATCCCCACACTTCTTGCATTCTCGATATTGTTCTCTTCTCGTCTGGTGTATTTTCTTTTCTTCGTGAACCGTGTCTCTGTAATCAGACGCACTGCCCTCTTTAGTCGCTCCCTTTCTGGATTCAAGAGTTCATTTGCCCTCCCTCTAGTTTCACCTTCCATGAACATCGGGTTTGCCTCATGCCAGGGAGTAAACTATGGAGCGTATTGTTTATTTAATAGGGCCTTTGGGTTCTGGCCTTATTAGCTTCTCTTAAGGTTCTTTTTGGCTAGAAAGCTTTGACCACTTCACTGTCTGCGTTATTTGGATGTCCTTTCGTCCATCGAAAGTAAATTTTATTGTGTTCACCTAGGCATGCCAAGCTGTCTACGCATTTCTCGACCATCTCAGAGTAGTGCATTGAGTGCAGACTAATAATCTGCGATAATTTAGATCTTCTTTTTCCTGTAAGATTTCCTGATCATTTATTGAGCACATGCACCTATTGCTCTAATTTCTGCATGCAACGCGATCGCCATATTTCTGAGGTTTATGATTATATAATATAATTCCCTTGTTATTTTATGTTATAGCCCGCACTAGTACTTATGGTTGTTTTAGACCCATCCATGAACCAAATGGCTCCTTTCTCCCCATGTATTTCCTGTTCCCTCTTATTTATTTGCTTAACTGGGTGAATTACCCAATTAAGGGTAACTGGGTGAATTACCCGATTTATGGAGTTTCAGTATTTTGCTCATTCTCGGACTGCCTTGTTAAGATGTCAATATTGTTAGTCTTTGTGAAAATCTTACTATGTTGTATCACTTGTATTTGTGCTGCGTCCATGGCCTCCGTTTTCACTACTAAGTTTACCACATTGGACAGTGGTTACATAGCCCGTGTAATGGCTGGTAAACTGCAGCCCAGTTTGCCAGTTTTATGCCACCATCGTATATACGGAACTGAATTTGATAGGAATTGTTACCTTGCCAGTAGACCCAATACACGACTAAAAAGGTCCCAATCGCCATTTTTTACCTACGTACTCTTGCAGACCCATAAACCTTATGGTTGATTCCGCAATTGTGTTGTCCACAATAGGTTCTGTCGGTAAGCTTGTTGCCTGAAGTTAGTCTCAAGAACTTCAACTCATTGTGGTATTTCTTGCATCGACAATGTTAGATTCTGCATTGTCCGCTGCTTGCCACGTCTTGAGAAGGTGAATACTTTGGTTTCACTTTAATCCTGTTTGCTAAAAATTGGTCCCCAAATGTTGATAAAATTCTCCAACCAAGGAATCAACACTCTCAGCAAATTTCCAGCAATTGGAGGCGAAAAATGGTTTGTTTTCCAGTATCTTTGACTGTACAAAGATGACGCTGTAAAATGCGTGTTGTTATCTTTGACAACAATTCGAGAAGAAATAACGTTTTGTTTTCAAAGATATGTGCACACAAGTCCAAGCTTTTTACATCAGTTACCAAATGTTGACCCCCATTCTTATTATATTGTCCACAAAATACTCTATCTGAAAGGGCTTTTTATCAGAAAATAAGACAAAGAAATCTACTTTTTTTTTGCAAAATTGCTGGATTTCTAAATCAAAGAACTCTCAAGCATGCCATAAAAATCATACCATGTGCCCAGAGATAAAAATCTGATGAAATTTGTCTGCTAATTTAAAAATAACAAACTGAATAAATTAACTTATTAATTATAATTAAAAATAACATACCGCAATCGCCTGGCCGTTATCCGTCAACAGGTCAACAAACAAAAAAATATTTTTGTTGGTGTATCGCTTATCTCCTTACGATTCCTTTGCGTGGGATTACCGCGATACCACAAGTCACGTTAGAATGCAGACAGCACCTTTATCTCGGTTTTTAATTGAAAAATATTGTGTAAACAAGACTTGAATACCAAAACAATAAGCGCTTAATTAGTGCCAAACCAGTCATAAAAACATTTTTCCTCAAATCACTGGGTAAGTGATCCCGGACATTATAAGGCAAATTTCAATTTAAACTGGGCCTGCATTTTTTATTAAAACAATGATTTGTTGTAAAACAATAATTTCCATAAGTAGTTGCTGCAGAACGCGCATTATAGCATTTCCCATGCCGAGTTGTCAAGTTTACGAAAGAACACGCCTTCTTAACTGGCATAGCTAATTCGTATTCTACTGGGTGGTTAAACTAATTGCTTCGCTTAAACCACATAAGCTTGTTCTGGACTTGAAGCATGCAGTTATTCCTTATAAATGCACTGTTGTTGACAAAGTTTTATACTTTATTACATATCTGATTTATGGGAGTAATTCGGTCACCCTGATGTGTTTATTAATACTGGGAATTAACTAATTTATTTCGAGCGTGTATTATAATTATTATTGCATATAGATGAAATTCGTTTATGTGCTTTTTAAATTAATACCGGTTTTTCCACACAAAGTATTTATTAATCAGTAAATTGTAATAGACGGTATTGCCAGTTATTTATTTGAATCATCGGTTCCATCGTTTTGGAATGCAACGTACGTAAAAAAATTAGCAGTTAAAAGAGTTACGTCATTATCGACTAGCGGTTTCTAGATAAATTTAAAAAAAAAAATATTTTCTATAGCATTTTTTTGACGTAGGAGTAAATACCAACTTGTACCACCTACCTAAGTAAAATAATTCAAATTCCACAAAAATAGCTTTCTGTAGCATACTTGCGAATGCTAAAAACACTTGTCATGGAAGTATTTTTTTAGCAAATTATAATAAATAATTTGTTTCTTACTAAAATGCCAACACTTAATACTTTCGACGTGTAACGTGCTGACCCAAATAATAGTAATCTAATTATGACTGAATTACACATAGCACACTCGCATATTTGATATCTTGTTATCCTCTAAATCGTTGGCGGTTGTTAAACAAATTATTGTTATTACATGAAATAATTTGATTATGTAACGATTTAGGCGATTTTCTTTCGTTATTGCCTTCACCTTACCAAAAAGAGAAAATCGATTAGGAGTTTACGTCCAATAGATTAATATATTCTAAAATAATAATACTTCGATTGATCGTACAGCGAGTGCTTTTTTCCTTTTAATGCTGGCGCTTTAAAACGTTTTTTTCTAGTAATTAGTTGTACGTAGGTAAGTGAACGTGAACGTGAAATGAGCTTGATATGGTAGCAACTTGACGTCTATAAAGCCCCTCTTAAACTAGTAATATCTAGATATACCTCATCTATTTAGTGAATATTTATTGTTATTTTTTCAGAGTAGGTGGTCACCAATTTGTCGATCAACCTATTTGCATACTAGTTTCGGCGTCTACCCTGATCAGTACAGCTTTCGCTGGTCGACAAATTGGAGACCGTGAGTTTGCGGCTTAAATCCAAAAATCTACGAAAGAGCGGTGAGATGTTGTACAGAGCAGGAGGTGGCAACATCCACCAGCGTATTAGATCTAATACTGCATGGCAGATGGCTCTCAATTCGAGAAGCAGCCCTTAGTGCTCTGTACCTCGCAGGTTATCGGAACCACAACGAAGTGTAAAGAGTAGGTGTTCACCAATTTGTCGATCAACCCATCTGCATAATATCTGCCTACACCACCCCACCTGCATACGCAACCCATCTACATACATCGACAAATTATTGGTGACCACTTACTCTTTACACTTCGTTCTGGTTCCGATAACCTGCGAAGTACAGAGCAATATGGGCTGCTTCTCGAAGTGAAAGCCATCTGCCCTGCATTATTAGATCTAAAACGCTGGTGGATATCGCCTGCTCCTGCTCTAAACAACATCTTACCCGTCTTCCGTAGATTTTTGGCTTTAAGCCGAGAACTCAGGTCTCCAATTTGTCGACCAGTCAGAGCTGTACTGATGAGGGATAGACCCCGAAACTAGTATGCAGATGGGTTGATTGACAAATTGGTGACCATCTAGTATTTACACTTCGTTCTGGTTGCGATAACCTGCGAGGTACAGAACAACATGGGCTGCTCCTTGAACTGAGAGCCATCTGCCATCCAGTATTAGATCTAGTACGCTGGTGGATGTCCCCTGCTCCTGCTCTGATCAACATCTCACCGCTCTTTCGTAGATTTTTGGCTTTAAGTCGCGACCTCACTGTCTCCAATTTGTCGATCAGCCAAACTGTACTGATGAGGTGTAGACCCCGAAACTAGTATGCAGATGGATTGATTGACAAATTGGTGACCACCTACTCTTTACACTTCGTTCTAGTTCCGATAACCTGCGAGGTACAGAACAACATGGGCTGCTCCTCGAACTGAGAGCCATCTGCCATCCAGTATTAGATATAGTACGCTGGTAGATGTCCCATGCTCCTGCTCTGAACAAAATCTCATCGCTCTTTGGTAGATTTTTGGCTTCAAGTCGCGACCTCACGGTCTCCAATTTGTCGATCAGCCAAACTGTACTGGTGAGGTGTACACCCCGAAACTAGTATGCAGATGGATTGATTGACAAATTGGTGACCACCTACTCTTTACACTTCGTTCTGGTTCCGATAACCTGCGAGGTACAGAGCAATATGGGCTGCTTCTCGAAGTGAAAGCCATCTGCCCTGCAGTATTAGATCTAAAACGCTGGTGGATGTAGCCTGCTCCTGCTCTGAACAACATCTTACCCGTCTTCCGTAGATTTTTGGCTTTAAGCCACGAACTCACGGTCTCCAATTTGTCGACCAGTCAGAGCTGTACTGATGAGGGGTAGACCCCGAAATTAGTATGCAGATGGGTTGATTGACAAATTGGTGACCACCTAGTCTTTACACTTCATTCCGGTTCCGATAACCTGCGAGGTACAGAACAACATGGGCTGCTCCTCGAACTGAGAGCCATCTGCCATCCAGTATTAGATCTAGTACGCTGGTGGACGTCCCCTGCTCCTGCTCTGAACAACATCTCACCGCTCTTCCGTTGATTTTTGGCTTTAAGCCGCGAACTCACTGTCTCCAATTTGCCGACCAGCCAAAGCTGTACTAATGAGGGGTAGACCCCGAAAATATTATGCAGATGGGCAGTATTAGATCTAATGCGCTGGTGGATGTCACCTGCTCCTGCTCTGTACAACATCTCACCGTTATTTTGTCACACGGGAAGTATCCAGAGTACATTTGGTATTGCGACTCAATATTCAGGAAAACACTTAAAGTTGGAAATTGCTCCGTGAAAGCATATATTGGCTTCGTGAAGCTTAACTTAACTCTCTGTTCTCTTGGCTCGAGTAATAACAAACACTTTGAATGAATCTACCTCGTAAATTTTGTCAAATGGTTTTGACATTCTGTAAACCCCAAATAAGTAAAAATGCTCATTTTTATATTGACCTGAGTGATGCGTGGCTTTAATTGTAGAGAAGTTGCCTCTCAAAATACAAATTTTGGTACTTCCACTTTTCAATTATGAGAAAATAACTTGGAATAGTTAAGGGTAGGTACGTTGCATTTCATGGAAATTTTAGGTCCTTTGGGACTCATTTCCATATAAATCCTAGTGATTGGTCTGACATTAATTGAAAGTGGCTGGAAAATATCAACCATAGATAAAAAAAATTATAATAAAGTTGAGCGAACATTGAATAAAGCTCAAGGCCCAACAGATTAACCTCCTGGCAACTTACTGAAAGGATAGAGTTCATCAAAATTTTACGTTTTAAATTTTTTTACCTTTTGACCTTTTTTCCATAACGTTTGACCTGAATTTTAAAAGTTTTCGATTCTTAGTTTAAAGATAGTAAAATATGGCAAATGGTTCAGACATGAACGCAGACCATTGGCCAGTTTTTCCGTCTCCACGAAAATTATATTTACTGGCACACTGTCCTAGTGGGTCTAAGAAAGTGAAACAAATGTAAGCCTCCTAATCATTAATATCCTCTGAGACGAGAAGTGAATTTCTATTGGCTACGTACTCGTTAATTTTAGCATCCGAGCTGTCAAGCCTTGTCAAGGTTTATTAAACCTCCATATTTATAGGGTTGTCCTAGAGAATTATTTACCCAATGAGGAAAATCCATTAGTGTGTTTCGAATCTTGTTCAGAAAGTTCAGTGGTTACTCTGGCCTAGATTAAAAAGACAAAGGGAAGCAATTATCTCGAAATATAAATTTTAGCACTTATCCCTTTTGTTACTTCCACTCGCCATGTGTTCGAGCTACTTTCACTAAAACTCGAGTCACAAAGTATAGAGAACAACTCTAAACTAGGTGGAGAGGAAACTCATCTCCAATTACTTGGATCTGCTTCTTTTACTAACAAAACCTACGTCAAGACACAAACTGACGTGAATTTTTAAAAATATTAAAATTATACGTCACATTGGAATTTGAGTGAGTTTTATTAGTAAAACTGGACTTGAATGTACTGGACTGAACTTGAATTTCTCATTCAGCTAGTTAAGTAATGTTCTCTGAATGGATCTAAGTTAGTATAATAATGTAACCGTTGGCAGCTCTATACTATTATTTTAAATCTTTAAGAAGATTATTGGAAAAGGACCAATGAATTATGGAACATTTCTAGGTGAGATATACTCCAAAACAATGTTAGTATTGAGTGAATAGAATCCAGGGTCATTTTTAAATCGTCTTAATTTTAAAAGTGACAAAAATCTCTCTAGACGTATTCGTAAAGGAAATGCCAATCGACAGATGTTTTGTTGTTGATGGTGTTGGGGAAGATTTAAAAAAACAGTTACCTAAAAATATCCATTTTCGAGAATTTAGTTAGTGGTAGGGAAGTCAATATCTATACAGCAAATCGCTCATCCTGAGTGAAAATGTTTGTCTTAGGCACTTATCAACCAAAATGAGGGCATTAAATTATCTGACTGCTTATAATATAACAAAACTGCAGACCAAAACGAGAGTTGAAAACAGGTGGACGAATTGCAGGGAACAGACAATCTAAAAGAACAGCACCAGCCTGGTTGATTGTTGATCAGAGTGAACTCAATTAAATCCTAAGCCTTCATGGTATAAAACTAAACTAAGACTTCTCAACTGTGATATTGAGGTTGAGGAATTTGATAAATTATTGTGTCCACAAGAGCAAAAGTTACTGTTATAGGTTTGCCACTTTTGAATAAATGATGCTATCTACTAGGGACTTTGTGTGAGACAAGCCCTGAGAAATGCCTGAACTGACGAGTGTTTTGGTTTGGTAAGTCGTACCTATTAACTTCACTGCCTAACATATTGTATACTATACCACAGTGCTGCAGCAGACATGGACACTCCACCCTTGTTATACAACTTTATAACTGTCACAACCCGTAAAGTTTAAGAGTTTTGTGACGTTAATGAGAAACTACCTACTGTTTGGGTGTGAAAGTCGTTGCGACGTAAATTTATTTGCTGTAACAATGCATTTTGTTTTGATGGCTGAAGTTGAAAAGTGAAGTATTTTAGGAATTGAGTGTGAGTGAAAAAAAGAATAAGATTGTGCAGCAAGAGGAGGAAAATTACGTTTCTAATGCAGACTGGAAGCGAGTTCTACGACATATTTCAAGTGCGCTGAAACCCAGCGCCATCACTACTCCCATCCCAGTTTCTCCACGGCAGCGCGGAGGTGGGGGGGGCAAATACCAGGGAGGGATCACTTCGCCCATTGTCTCATCGTCTTTGACAATATCTGCCGCAACTGTAGACGAAACGTCAGGAAGAAATTCCATTGGACCACGGGTTCAAGCCCGGAACTTTAGATTGAATTTTGACAGAGTTTTTTTTTTTTAATTTGCAATGATCAATTTTGAAGCCTTGGAGAGCCTGGTGAGCAATTCGTCCGTTGATTATCTTGAGAGTCAAAGGTTACACCACAACTTTTTTACCAGGTGGGATGTGTCTGAATTTAAGTAACTTGAGTAAAGAACCTCTCTGTTAGAGAGTTATGGTCAATTACTCCGAGCTGCAAAAAGATCCGAGACACTCTGTAGTGACGCCATAAAGTTTTGAAATGGAGAGTTGTGGAACCAGTATATCAGTTTTCAGAACTGGTGGAAAACGGCGAATCTAATTGATTTTTAGGCGACATTTGTCTTTCTATTTTAGCATTAGCAAGAGCTCAGGAGTGTAATGAAAATTTACTTACCCAATAATTTATTTAATTTAGTTTTGAGCAGTGCAATTACCTATTAAATGCAGATACTATTAAACTATTCCCTGCTTCAATTTTTTTAGGTAGTTAGTCATTTTCATTTCTGAATGACCCTAAAACTAAATTTGCTCTTAAATTTGCTTCAGCTCCATTCAACACCTTTGCCACAAAAAAAAAGTTTTCATAAAACTGAGAAAATACAGACTTTATAAAACACAGACACTAAATAATTATTTTCCTAACAAGTGCGCAAAGTAACACTTTCGCGCAAGCGGCAGCAGTCAAGTGCACTTTGCGCAAGAATTAGGAACAACATTTTTTCTACAACAGTCCACCTGCCACTAATTTGGGACATCTTTAACGATTTTATAAATGATTAAGCTTCACAGTTCTTTTCTGCTACCCCTGTATTGACGGCGTGCGCGAAAGACTTTTTTTCACGTGTCCTATGGCAACGAGTAACTTTTTTTTACGCTGCTATGGGCGACGTGCGAGAAAGATAACAATGAAAATATGTGTCAGTTTGCATACTGTCAGTAATGCGCGAACCGTGTCATATTTTGACGGTGGTAGAAAAAGATAATGTAGTACTGCTAACTATTGTATTGAAATAACTTATACTATAGTAGTGAAACAACTTGCTGTTCTGAATAGATTCTTCACCAGCAGCAGCATCAACTAGTGTACAGTAAAGGCACAGTACAGCATGGTTATGACAGGATACAAATTGAGTTTATTCAGGTACACAAAAAGAAGTGGACACAGTGCAATGTGTGAACTCAATAAATGAGTTAATTAGAGGTTGCTATTGCTGACATGAGAGTATTTACGAAAAAGGTGACTTGTAATTATAAATACCGTATCCAAGTTGTATGTGCGTACCCTACAATCCAGACTGATTGCTGGTTCAAATTTAAGTAAAATGGCCTTAAAGATGCAATTTTTAAATTAAGGTTAAATCTCCGAAAAAATTGTTGCAATTTTCTTCAAATGCAGGACTATTAAACAACTAAGACTTCTGCAACACAGAAACGTGGTTTTCTTTTTGTAACTGATTTTGTAAGAGAAATATCACTTACTTCTATATCCTTCTGGTAGCATTCTTCCATGTTGTACGGCTCAAAATCCTCTTCAGCATCCAAGTCGGAGTAGTCGTCATTAACGATACTTTTAAATTCTTCATCTGAAGATTGCGTAGATGAATGGAAGGCGTGTATACGGCGTTTTCATTAGAAAACTTCATATATCTAGCAGGCTATCACAGAAGAGGATGACATAATCAAAGTAAATAGACTTTTGTATCTCCATCCTTTTTTTTTGACATGTCACAGCCAACTAGATGAAATGTTCTAATAAACACCCCATATATTGTAACGAAGTTTTTTTCCTAACTCACAGGTAATGAGTACATACATGAGTATACAGAGTGTACTGGTTTATTACCGAAACCTCCCGTTTTCCCTGGTTCATCAGAATTTCGTCTACTAAGTAACTAACTGTTGCTCCCCCCCTCTCGCTGTTATTAATTTCATAGTTTTAGGATGTGTTCGTATGTAGTTATAGAGAGTCACTAACAGTCGTAGTATTAGCAGATGTTTGGATGTTGTTGTACCGTAGTTTAATAGACACCCTATTATTGTTCCTTACTCCTGGTGTTTTAATCTAAAAATCCCTGGAATATTTCTCCTCTGTTTAAAAGCTACCTTGTAGGCAATAGCGGTCCTTTTGTCGCTTTATAAATATCAAAGGGTGGCGCCCGAGACTCAACGAATTAATTAAGAATCGGCGGACCTGAGAAAGGGCGTCGCAATATTTAACTATTATTATTTTCAGTATCTGTTTTTTTTTTGGTAGTATCACCTATTTGACATTTTCCTTTTTAACGTCCTCCCTTTGGTATGGATTGGATTGTGAAAATGGACGAACCACCTTACGGAAGATGAATGCACGAGTAGCATTTTGTGCAGAGGTTGAGTTAAAACTAGATAGAACAGTCTTAGATGGTTGAATATTGGACGTGATTATGTATGGTTGTGGTTAAAACGAAAGTATTTGTGATGTAGAGGGCTCTTCATATGGGCAACAAGTTACTCGTGAACTAATGAATTAGAAGTTATGAAATTCTTAGGCTCCTTTGGGTACCAAAAGAGAAGTTGTATGTTGTTTGTAACGGCATTCTTAATTGTTAATTAATTTTTCAACTCAACATGCTTTAAGATAGGTGTTGAACCAAACTCGGTCCGCCTCAGGAATGTTTGTCTTTTTTGCTAAATTATTATCGATCGTAACAAAACGTCGCGAAAGAAAAGAGAGGATGCGCAAAACGGGGTACAACCGACAGCCAAATACCAAAGCACCTACGGGATAATATCCCCTTCACCATGCCATTCAGAAAGAAATGAATTTGGGAATTATGAATCAATTATTGCCAGTGTATTAGAGTTTATTGAGCATTTTGTTTCTTTTAAGAAAATGTTGTTGGCCTTATTGTGTGATTTAAAAATATAGAGAGTCATCACTGTAAGTGTTAGAATTATTACTCAAGTCATGAGGACATTGTGCTTTTTGACAGTTTTTTGTAAGAGATTCGAATAGATATTGCTGAGGTCTTCTATGTCTGTCCTCTTATTGGTTGAGTTGGGGTGAGTTGCAATGTTAACCATCTCGAGGAAAATTCGTTTGTGATAATTTGTCTCTCCTCCTAAGATCTTTACGTCCTCAAACTTGGTATGGTGGCCAGTGCCAAGGGTGCTGCAAGATGTTTCCAGTCTGACCTAGGTATAGATACCGATGGACAACCTGAACAAGGTACACAATAAACCACCCCTGATTGTTTCATGGGTTCATCTCTGTCCTTTAATCTGATATTAAGTGTTCCCACTGACTTGTAATTTTTTTGAGCTAGTTTAATGAGGGTGTGCTGTGAAAAAGTTTTGTGATTTTTCTGTGGATTTCTTTTATGTAGTGAAAGGCGAGATATTTAATTGCACTTGTTGTAATTTGTGTGGTTGGTAGACTAAGGTTCATGAGGTGAATTCGAACTGAGAGAGTGAGTTGTTAGCATCTATGTTGATTCCAGAGGGTGGCTCCCCTATACGGGGATAATTCAACAGGAGAGTGGTAATCAATTTGGGTGGGTAAGAGTTGTAGATGAGGATTTGTTTCAATTTGTTTAGATTACGTGTTTTGAATGAATTGTGTGAATTTTTTTCTATTTTAGTTTTGAGAGCCAATACTAAATTGATTTTAGTTCTTTGGATGTGGTTTAAGATAACTTCCTGAATTCGTTGGTTTCTGGTACCAGTCTAAGATTATCTCTTGGGTGTTCTGTCTGATTACAAGAGTGTCTAGAAAGGAAACTGTGCCCAAAAAATAATTAGCCCAGCACACCCCCTGAAACCAGACTGAATATAAATATAGCTGAATTCTAAGCCACATGTTGCATATTTGTGTGTTCACTACATCTCAGCATGGAAACATACAGTTTGATAAATCTGATAGATCGGGCTAACTTGTTGTCACTGCTTGCATCATTAGCTTCTAAAAACACTTCTTTAGCGACAAAATTTTTGGATTGAATTGTAATATACGTTTTGTTCAAGTTTCGTCATCACTTTAATTAAAATCAACTTGGACACTTTAGGTGCTGTTCGTATGCTGTACATAAAGCAATATTTTTGGATTGGGCGGCGTTTATAGCAAGGCTGGGGAGAAAAAGAAGGGAAAGAAAGTAAATACAGATTGCTTACTTTTTGGCATCCAGAAAACTTTGAAGCTAAGGGCCCAAACTGCAAGGCCGGTAAAGGTAAACGTAGTAGAGGACTACTTTTGCTTTTACATTTTTATTGATCAGTTGTGAACTAAATTTATGCCCCTCTCCTAAATAGGACTTTTTACCTTTTCAAATTCATTAACACTTTCAATTGGGCACCAAGTTTAAATGATTTTAGTTAAAAATAGAGCTAAATTGCCTTATTGTTAATGACGTTTTGTGAATTGCGTTCTCGCACCTAGTATAACTTACGTCATTAATTTTGTTTTTGAAACGAATTAGTATTACCAAACAAACTGATGTCTAAATAAACCAAAAGCAATCATTCTTTGAACACACCTTTCATTTGCTACTAATCCACTTTATAAGTTAAACAAGCACCCATGTAATGATATCAAGGTATCAAATAATAATGTGCAGTAATAGATAAGTAAACGGTCTCGCTCTCACATACCAAGGGATATAACTAGAGTAATAAAGCAAAATAAGGAAACCTGAGTGACACAATTTTAACGCTAAAGAGATTGTAGGAGATTGTGGTCCGGAGCGAAATGTCAAGGCTGTCGGCTCCAGTCCGAAGAACGAGTGCTCGCTCGGCCTGCTACACATGCAGCGAGCCAGTAAAATCTTGGGCAGAACTAACAAAAAGCACGTTTGTGTTCTTTTATGAATATGAATAAAAGCTAAACAAGTGGGAAACAATATCGGACAGTAACAATAAATGCGGCATATACATATTGACTTTCAAAGTGCAATATGTGTGAGAGCTTTTGTTTAGTCATCCAAGGGCAGCGCTGTATTTGTAGCAGTTGCGTTGGATTGAATCTCTCCTATCACATTAACTATTATTATAATTTTACAACCCCGCTTAAATTAATATAAATATGTCGATGGTTACAACTGAACGTTCTGAATATGTTATTAGTTTATTGCATAATAAGGAAGTTCATTGTCAGGAAAAATCACTCTTTAAGGCTGCCAAACAGGTTTACTTTGCTGCTCAAATAGAGCATTGTAGTGTTCGAGAGTTCAAATATTGTCGATAAGAAGGAGAAATTCTACCACATTAACTTAGTTTTTTTTTCATTATATATTTTTTTTAATAAAAAGTGCCTTTTAATTTTTTTTACTTAACTTTTGAATTTTTTATGATTTAATTAAACAATCTTCCCATAATGAGTTTTTTTTTATAAATATTTTCCTTATTTAGGACGCCGCATATACCTCTCTCTGCATCTCTCCTTCTTTCTCTCTCTCCTTCTTTCTCTAGCTCCATTAGAGCTCTAGGATTGGTTTTTAGATGAAAATGGGTTTGATCGTTTTAGTGTGCTTTATTACACTAATTGAAGAATTTCGATGTTTGAGTTATGTAACAACCCTCATCTTTATTACAAGCAACTTTATAAATTAGTGATGGATTTATCTTCTTTTACATTTAGTTTTGTTTTAATTGCTTTGTAATTTTGTGGCAATTCCGTAAATAGGTAATTGAAATAAATTTAAATATGTGTATTTAATTACCCATATCCATTCACGAAGTGTCGATTTACCTAACTTCGATTATGTTGTATTAATCATTGAAACGTGCCAAACCATCATTATAACACACAAATGACCCATCTGACAGCACCTGTTGTTCCTGATTCTCATGCACTATGTTTATTTTATGTTTCGCACAGTTTTGGAGCTGAAACATTTCTCGAATAATATTTAACTAAAAAAACACAGACTGTACCGAATGTGGCTATTCTGGAACTCCTGAAGAAGAAGAATATTTCATGTTTAGCAGCTTTACAATTTCCTTTGTTTCGTGTATCTTCCTGGTGTTTATTACTTTATCAAACAGATGAATTCCTATTGTACCCAATTAATATGCACTTAATCAAGATTTTATTGCCAGTCCAATTAAAATCCACTTAAATATCTACTGCTAGAGCCCATTATGGCTTTTTTTTTATTACAAACCATCACTAGGTATAATCAACTTTAGATTTTCTTGGAAACAGAGACGTGCCAGCGGAGACAAATGGAACAAAAAATAAATAGGACTTTTTGTTTTTTTTATATTACTTTTCAGTAATTTTTTGAGCAAATATTAGGCTGTTTTCATTAAGTATATTACTCTCTACTAACAATTTGCACTGTTCGCTTGTCAGCTTATTTACTACACTGCACTATCTATTCGATCCCATCTCGCGCGGCTCGCTGGTTTATATACCCGGCCTAAACACACTCTCGTACTTTCGAGAACGGAGGCGACTGTTCCCGGTTCTCGTTTATTCTAGATGCGGTTGGCGCTCGGCGCGCTTCGGCTGGAATCTCTGTGGACCGACAGTCGGGCGTAACAATGCCTCCGTCTTAGCTCTAATCGTCCCGATCAGGGAAATCTCCACGACGGTAAGAGTTTAATCGTTCAAAATGACGATTTTATTTTTGCTCTAGGGGTACGTGGGATCCTGTATACCACGTCGTTGATCCGTTTGATGGCTGTATATGGACCCTCCCAAATTGGGAGACTTTCCTTTCTTCTTCTGTGGATTATACAGCCAAACCAAGTCCCCAGCCTTAAATCCTGCATTATTCGCCCTTAGGTCATATTCGGCTTTCATCCGATTGCTGGCAATCCTTATCTTTGTCCTCACGTTTTGTTGGTTTTCCTTTAATTTTTCTCGAAGTTTATCAGCATAGGTCTGAACATCTTGCACCGGTTCTTCTGGTGATCCGTACACCAAATCTACTGGAGGACGAAGTTCTTTATCAAATATAACCTTGGCAGGGATACGTCCTGTCGTGATATGCACTGCACCTCTGTAGGCCACCATTAGAAGAGGCAGAAATTTGTTCCAATCTTTCTGGTGGTCCGCTACCATTTTGCAGAGGTATTGTTCCATAGTTCGATTGAAACGCTCGACCATGCCATCTGATTATGGATGGAGCGGAGTTCTCCTTGTTTGTCATGGGGTGCCAACATTGTATTACTTAATTTGGCCCCTAGCCTTTCTTTAGGGTCCTTTTACGGAGCAGCATGTATCACAATTTCTGCACCACCCTTCGATGTCATTTCGGCAATTCATCCAGTAGTGCCTTTCCCGAATTCTATCCAGGGTCTTATTCCCTCCAAAATGGCCTCCAGACACTCCATTGTGCATTTCTCGCAAGACATCTTTCCGTCTAATTTCTGGTACGAGAAGCACTTTTCCCCTCGGGGCTTTCCCAAGTCCTCTTCAGTAAACCATTTCCAACTTCTATTGACGTATTAACCCCACAGCATTATCGATTGGTTGTTCGACCTTCATTTGTTTAGTGGTCCAATCTTCGTCGACGTCAATCCTGGTTCTCCTAGGAATGCTTGGTCCTTCTCGTTGTTCCCCTTTACAAAGCCTTCGTGATAATGCATCTGTGTTACCATGAGGTCTGTCTGGACGATGTTCAATCTTGCCAGGGATGGTGAGCCTTCTTCCAAGCTGTCCAATCATAATGATCCTGGGGGTTCGGTGGGGCCAGTCAGCGTTCGCTCCTTCAGACTGACTGGTCTTAGTTTTCTGGCTGATGTGTCAGTCCGCCAGATTTTGGTCGTGGCGGAGTCTGACTCCTATCCCGCGACAGTCGCTTTTAAAATGGCCCATTCTGCCGCAGTTGAAACAAGATCCGGGTTTCTGTAGGTCGGCATTTCAGTTCATACTTCTTCTGTAACCAATGTCTTGTGCTCTACTCCTTGATTGGTCGAAATATGAAGTCATTTGCTTCTGTGTATCTTTGCATCTGATACTGTGCGGCTAGTATGAGAAGCACATTTGGATAGATCCCCATTGGAAAAGTGGGATCGTCATTGCAAAATTTACTCCAGAAGAGTAGATAGGCGAAGATTAATCATCCTCCTGACAAAGCCTTTAATAGTGCGATCCTGAAAAGCCATGGTGGATGGCAAAGCACATGCTGCGGGATATTTGTAGGACAGTATGTATTTAAAAAATAAAGGTTTAACAATATTAGCAGGAATACCTTCTGCATCTGGAGTTTGGTCACATAAACCTGATACTCTTTCAACAACTGGCAGCTCGTACCACATAAACATAAATATAGACAAACTAAATTTATAGTACGGTTTCGCGAAACATAGGGGGTGTTCATTTGAAAACGTCATCCAGTTGGTTGTGAAATGTCAAAAGAAAAGGATGAAAGAACAAAAATCCATTTATTTTGAATATGTCATCCCTTTCTATTAAAAATTAATAGCCTTTTAGATGACGTTTTCTAATGAACAAGAGACTGGAAACAAGGGAAAAGTATCATTGAATGCCCTGTCCTCATACGTGTAACACCTTTCTTCAAGCATTAACACTTTCTAGGTTAAGAAAGCATTACAAAAATTTCAAGAAACTGGTACAGTGGCAGTCCAAGCAAAAAAGAAATCAACCTAGGAAATTAGCTAAAATCCATAACTGTTTCACTGTCGAGCTTCTACTTTAGTTCAACTTATGAGAAAATGAATGAAGATGGTCCAGAATGACACATTGAATATTGTAAACTGTTGCAAACATAGACGAATAACTAGCCCCAACTACTGCTAAGCATCAGCTTCAGTGAAGAAGAAGCGAATATTTTACTTGGATAGGACTCTAAACGGGCGCAATTGAAGAATCTGGAATAATCCACTTTCATGTTATGGAGAAGGAAAGCACTTAATATCCACAGAAATTTAATGTTTGCGTTGGGATCCTTGGAGATGCTAAAATAGGATCCTTATTTTTTGCAGGAAATTTAACTGATAAAACGTAGAGTGACTTCTTGAAATATGTCCACATTTTTTCTTATTCGGTATGGAGTGGTCGGATAATCATAACCGTACAACGTGAATTGAAAGAAGAAGACCGAGACAGAATGGCCGCCTATACCTAGCACTTATAGATTTCATTCGGGCTTCTGAAATCTGTAGAATTTGATACCCAACCAGAGAGAATCGAAGAATTGACACATGGTTGATACTGACTGAGTCTTGAGTTAGTCAATGTGCTTCAATAGTGTAAATACAATTTTTCTACGACTGCCTACGACTGGATGTGCAAAGTCTACTTTGCACACGCTTTTGATTGCTTTGCACAGGCCTTGCGTGCATTGTATAATACGAATTTTATGAAGCAAAATCGCAGTCGTAGAAAAGGTGAAGTGTGCAACACGTACGAAAATCACTCTTTACACTCTTGTGATGTTGCAGCACTCGCCTACAGCCCGTGTCCAAACCGTCTTTTAAAAAGTGCAATTTTCGACCCTAATTGCACAATATGCTATTTTACAATTATCTGGAAAATAACAAATAACATTTCTAACACTTATTGTTTAAAAGGGAGTGCGCTTTGCTTTAATTACAATAAAACTTTAAATTAATTATCAGTTCTATGAGACTGTAAAGGCATCCACGGAAAATTGTCCATGGAGTTGAACGTGCTGAACAAAGGGAGAAATTTTGCTATAATGCCATCTAGGATACCTGTGGAAGACATTATAGCAAACGTAGAGAAAGGAATTCGTGAGCTGCCAATACATTTCTCTGAACGGATAAGAATGGAGATATCACAAATTTTGTAATGCGCAAATCGGCCCGTTATACCTTCGTAGAAAGGAAAACTTTGAAAAAGTTACACGAAAACAACAAATATCAGCGGGAGAAATAATGGCAGCATTCCCAATTTCGAACTACAAAAGAAAAATTACGAGAAGGTACCTATGAGTAGAAGCTACTCGTGGTTCAACCACAACCATTTGATTAGTAGACTACAGTACGGTTTGCAGAAATTCTATAATTAGAGGATAAGCCACTGAGACCCATCATCATCGAAACTACTCAAAAGAATCTTGCAACCAAAAAAAGGAAATACTAACAAGTTCAGAAACCAAAGAATTCTATGACCAAGCTGGTGGTTTAACCACCATTAACAATCATTTTATAGACATTTTCAAGATCAATGCTTCGGGCAAAAAAGGCTAGAAAAGGCTAAGATGGTGGTGTAAGTAGGTATGTGGACGCCACTTTTCTTATTTAGAAACAAAGAAGTTATTTTAATGGTGAGCGTAAACTTCAAAACTTCGTCTTAACCTCAACTCCATTAACCCAAAATTTCAATTTACTTCGGAGATTGAAAAGGAAAATCATTTACCATTTTCTGATTTTTGGTATCAAGTAAACCAAATAGAAATCTGGCTCAATGGATCAAGCTCTCACTGAAGCCAAAAAAGAAAAATCATTAAAAATATGTGTGTGAGAGCCAAGAGAACTTATGTGCTTCTGGTTCATTTGGTAAAGGAAATAAAGTATATATAAATATATGAAAGTATCTAGAGCTTTCTATTGGAATGATAGGACAGTGACACCAATACAATGCAGGAACGGTTATCCAAAGATACCATAAAGAGCAGTATCAATGCAAGGATTACGGAACCCAAAAGGGGTTGCAGGCTGGCACAAACAGAAAAGTCAGCAGTAGGAGAGCACACTATTTCTGAAAGTCAACTCTTTTCAACAAAGTAGTTATTTTAAATCAGTCGCAGGGTTACGATCCAAATACTGTAAGAAAGAGGAAATTACGGCTCCAACTTGAGACTGACAGCGAGTTCTGCCGCACCCCTAGAGAGCCCACCCACGGGTGGACCATCCCTAGGAAGTCCTGGGTGGGCTTCCTAGGGGTGGGCTTCCTTACTTCAACGAGCAATTTAGACTTAGTGGAGTAATTCCTTACTCCACTGAGTGTAAATACGACAGAGCATTGTGTTTAGTGGTTAACTTATTCAACGTTTGATTATATCTGCCGCAGTTATGGACAAAACGTAAGGAAGGTATTTTATTGGGGATTTAGAGTCCAGAAGACACATTTAAAAAAAAAATTACCTGAGGGTGAATTTGTTAGTTTTTTTTACAAGAAACTCGCCTACTGGCGGGAATTGAAAGAAAGTTTGATGGTCTATATAATAAATGAACATTTGCCATTTTAAAAAATGAAAATCGACAAACATTTTTTGGAATAACTTTACAGCTAGCGAGTATTTTCTAGAAGCATTTTGAGTAACAAAAAAGCAGGTATTATAGGTATAATTTTGTTAAAGAAATCCACATAGGTACCATAAACTAATAAAATGAAAATGTTTAAAAAAAAAAGAAAAGTTTTTTCAACAAAATACTATGAACTGATACATCGCAAAATTTTAAACTATGTATTTTGAAACATCGAGAAAATAATTCAAAATACATTGTAAATCACCTTAAAAACTCTTCGAAAATACCTAAAAATACATAAAAACTTTAAACTGTAATTTTATTAAAAATACAGTTGATAGTTTGCAAAAATATGTACAGTCATTTGTACGACATCTTAGAAAAAAAAGTTATATTTTACAATTATTTATGGCAACTATGACATTATGACATAACTAATTACGCAACCAATTTCAGCTTAAATAGGTAAATTTTAACCATAAGAGAAGTCAGTCATAAAAATGCACCGATAATTTCAATTTAACAAAAAATATCAGTATAAGAAAACACGGGGGTGGGGGGGGGGGGGGCAAAATATCTGCTTCGGGCTTCACATTATGTATTTAAATTCAAAACTTCTATCTTCGCTAACAAGAGTTACTGGCTGGATAAGCAAAGTTTAGGTCTTCCTGATACATGGTTGGAAAGCTCGCTTTCCTCACTATATAGCTATAATCAGAAGTTCAACTATTGGGTTCCATGAATCTTTTACGAGTTATATCTATAAGAATACAAAATAAACTTTGCAAATGCTACTCTAATATGTACATTATAAACAAAGGTGCTGGAAATCGTGTGCAGCACAAATAGCAATCTAGTGCACTTTTTTCTTAAATTGCTAACTTTTCGACATTTAGCGCCTTCATCGGGGCTTTTTAGTCAGAGAAGCATTTCATAACGACATCAAGCAACGTGCTCACCACATTACAATACCACAGTATAAAGAATAATACATTATATTAAAAAACCATATTAAAAGACGTATTCATACAAAGTAGGTACATTCCTTGAATTAAAAAAATAAAATTGTTTCTAAAAAATGGTTTATTTTCTTCAGTGGCAAACTTGATAACTTGAAGGAGAAAACCTAGAGATGGGTTTTCACCCGGTTTCTTCATTTTTGAGGGTTTATTTCCTGGACAATCCCGGGAAAATTCCGGGTTTATTCCATTATAACCTCTAAATTTAACTTACTTTTCTATTTTCAATACGCCTAACACTTACCGATTAAGCAATAAATTGTCGGTTTGTGCAGTTTGAAGCTTTTGATCAACTAACCGGTGTTTAGTTTATCAAAAAACAAACCAGAATCTGGAATTTTCCGGGTGGTTTCAAAAAAAGATGGGAATAAACCCGGGAAAAAAACTCAAAATTGGGCTCAAAGGTTTTATGGGAATTTTCCCTTCGCCCATCTAGGTATAAGAAAACCAGTTGGAAAAAGTGCAAGTTTGTGTAACAAGCACGTTCACATAATATAATTAATATAAGCGAGGTACAGTAAAACGATGCAAGTAAAAAAAGAACATTGTCTAAAGAAAATAAAAAAAAAATAAATTAATGAAAATTGTGTCCTAGTTAAAAGCAGCAAAGACGATGTATACAGCGCCATCTAGCAAAGACCACCTCCATTACGCCTACCTATAAGATATATCGATCTGCAGGTTTTGTATTCGCCAGTCTGTACAGGACTGAAACAGCTGGCGTTAGTTCGGAGTCGTGATATTAGATGGCGGCAGGCATTCTACTAATTTTCATTTTTTCCAAAAATTTAGAACACTTAAGAAGCGTTTATAAGTTTTGTGAAATAAAAATAATATTGCTAAAAAAATAAAAATAGTTTTAGCTCCTTCGAGACGTAAACAATAAAAATAATTTGTTGAAAACATCGGCTGAACTATTTGTTTTTAATAACATCACCCAATTTTTAATGAAAATGTATAGGCTTAATCATTGTCCACAGTTTTTTGCTTTAAACGTCTTGGAAATATGGAAATGTTTAAATAAACCTGACAGATGATGGTGAACGTTTCATCCTACAGTTTGTCAAATAACTATAAAAGTTGAAAGTTTACCAACTTTTATAGTTATTTTTTTTTATTTCATTTCAATTGGCTTAGAAAAAACGTTACACAGAGACAATAACCTTCAACTTGTATGCCAATTATTTTTATTTTACAGTTTTTGTTTAATTTGTTTTATACACCCACCTTTATAAGTTAGGGGTTCTAAACTAATTCAGACTAAGACGACTATGGTTGATAGTGGCCTTGCTCCTAAACTGTTCTGAAATGGCCTCCTCAGTTCTCTTTAGCATTGTTTAAATATTTTCCTTTAGAGCTGTGACATTATTAGGTTTTGTTTTAAATATCCTTTTTAAGTTAACGAAAAAGAACTGTCAACAGACGAGCTGAGCGTTCTGAACAAGGAAGGACATTTTGCAATAACACCATCCTGGATACTTACCTGTGGAAGACGTGGAGAGTGGAATCCTGCAATTCAGACGGCAGAACAGACAAGGATGGAGACGTCATGAATTCTACGACGCGCAAAACCACCAAAATGCAATCTCACCTTTGCAGAATGAAAAGCCCTGGGAGCTTTGAACCAAGACAAGGATATTTTCATTTTACCAGCAAATAAAGGAGTTAGTGGGATGTTATCCATAAAGTGCCAGCCATAAAATTTCCAAACATGCCCGAAACGATAGTACGGTCTCCTATGTTTCAGAATTTCATCGTGATAGGGGCTAGGCGTTTATAATGTCGTCGGAGGATAACAATTGGAATGTTAACGGATTTGCCTCCTACTTGAATTTTAATACACCTACTTAATAAAGATAAATTTGACTTAAGAAGTTGTACACAAAAATAAAGTGTCATCCAAGGGTGTGTATAACTATAACCAAGTTATAGTTAAACTTTAAACTGGTCACCACAAATGACCATACCCAGTTAGCAAAGTTACGTCTATCAACGTTAAAATGACGTCCTAATTCGACCAATATGACGTAGTATGACGTACTAGGACTAGAAAAAGTCATACCTTGGCGACGTCTTTCTTTGACGTCATGTGACGTAATTGTACACGTACATTTACGTGTATAATTGTCGTTATTTAACGTAACTCAAGAACGTCTTTAGGCGTCGCTTTTTTGGGTTCAGAATGACATTTCAACATATAGCTCGGAATATACCTAATATGATGACTTCTAAAGATGTTCAAAATGAAATATTTCTTGATTGTAAAAAATAAAAGAATCGACAAAAAAAGTAAAATAGAAGAAACAAAAAATATACATTGTTCACAATATATATATAAAACACAAGCAACTATATATGGACGGACGGTTTTTTGGTAAGTAACTAAAATGAAAAGTTATTACATTTTGTGCGAACACGGATACAACTACGAGTAGGTACAATTTCGTCAAGACACAAATAACTAAGTACCTAATAATAAATGCAATGAGTTGTGGTCATCTGTAGAGTTTAACAGTGGTTTGGACACTTTTGGACCGTTCAAATTTGAAGTTAGGTCACATTTTTAAACACGACAGACCGCCAAAAAAACTAATGTGTTTATTTTAAAGTAACCATAAGTTAATGTCATCATTTTGATTTCCCTAAAGATAGCCTTAAAAAACTTCCAACAAAGTGTCATCATTAAAAAATAACCTATACCATATCAAACGGAAAATATGATTCACATTCAAAATAGTGGCGAAACAAAATCAATAAATAAACAACAAACCAATCAAGTTTTTCTACAAACATGTTAAAAATGAAATTTTTAACACTTACTTGTACCGTTACAAATGAGGCGCTGAAAATAAAAGGGGTATAAGTGCACTTTTAAATAAATCTGAGTTAAGTGCATAGATGCCTACCTAAAGTCATATTTGTTTGTTGTCGAGCTACAAGTGTAAAAATCTTATATATCTGAAAGCAAAAGAAATATGAACTTTAGATATCAGCGGAAGGAATGCGATGCGGACTGGTTATTTTATAAACAAAATCAGCCACGTTTGGAATTGGAATATTTACTCAAACACACGTAATTTTTACTGAAATGACCGAAAATAAAGTGTCCCAGCGTCATCCTGCTTAATTGTTTCGCAAAAAATTTGAGAGGGGATGATAGGGGATATGATTAGGAATTGCCCTGTTAAGGTGAAAGTGATTGCCACCGCATAAGGTGAACCAGAAAACTGGAATATTTACTCGAAACACGTAATTTTTACTGAAATGGCGGAAAATAAAGTGTCCCGGCGCCATTCTGGTTAACTGTTTCGCTAGAATGTTTAATGGGAATGATAAGGAATATGCTTAGAAATAGCCCTGTTTTGGTGAAAGTGATTGCCACCCCATAAGGTGAACCAGAAAATTGGAATATTTACTGGAAACACGTAATTTTTACTGAAATGGCCGAAAATAAAGTGTCCCGGCGCCATTCTGGTTAATTGTTTCGCGAAAGTTTTTGATAGGATTGATAGAGAATTTGCTTAGGAATAGCCCTGTTAAGGTAAAAGTGATTGCCACCCCATAAGGTGAACCAGAAAATTGGAATATTTACTCGTAACATGTAATTTTTAGTGAAATGGCCGAAAGTAAAGTGTCACGGCGCCATTCTGGTTAATTGTTTCGCGAAAGTTTTTGATGGGATTGATAGAGAATTTGCTTAGGAATAGCCCTGTTAAGGTGTAATTATTGCCACCCCATAAGGTGAACCAGAAAATTGGAATATTTACTCGAAACACGTAATTTTTACTGAAATGGCCGAAAATAAAGTGTCCCGGCGCCATTATGGTTAATTGTTTCGCGAAAGTTTTTGATGGGATTGATAGAGAATTTGCTTAGGAATAGCCCTGTTAAGGTTAAAGTGATTGCCACCCCATAAGGTGAACCAGAAAATTGGAATATTTACTGGAAACACGTAATTTTTGCTGAAATGGCCAAAAATAAAGTGTCCCGGCGCCATTCTGATTAATTGTCTCGCAAAAAATTTGAAAGGGGATGTGTTTAGGAATAGGCCTGTTATGGTGAAAGTGATTGCCACCCCATAAGGTGAATCAGAAAATTGGAATATTTACTCGAAACACGTAATTTTTACTGAAATGGCCGAAAGTAAAGTGTCCCAGCGCCATCCTGCTTAACTGTTTCGCAAAAAAAATTGAAAGGGGATGATAGGGGATGTGATTGGGAATAGCCCTGTTATGGTTAAAGTGATTGCCACCCCATAAGGTGAACCAGAAAATTGGAATATTTACTGGAAACACGTAATTTTTACTGAAATGGCCGAAAATAAAGTGTCCCGGCGCCATTCTGGTTAATTGTTTCGCGAAAGTTTTTGATGGGAATGATAGAGAATTTGCTTAGGAATAGCCCTGTTAAGGTGAAAGTGATTGCCACCCCATAAGGTGAACCAGAAAATTGGAATATTTACTCGTAACATGTAATTTTTAGTGAAATGGCCGAAAATAAAGTGTTCTAGCGCCATTCTGCTTAACTGTTTCGCAAAAAATTTGAAAGGGAATGATAGGGAATATGATTAGGAATAGGAAAATTTATTTGGTAAAACATATATTATTTTGAGAAGAAAGTTATTAATCAGAACCTAAAACCGTTTAATTGGTCATAAGTTACGGCAATTATTCGATTATTTTGGATACAAATTGTTATAAATTAGGATCTGCATGTCTGATAGATTTCGCTCGGTGACATGTAGGGAGTGTTCATTTAAAAAGTCATCTAGTTAGCTGTAAAATGTCAAAAGAAAAAAAAAGACAAACAGAAGTCCATTTACTTAGATTATATCATTCCTTTTTTTGTCAAAAGTTGATAGTTTTTTAGACAACTTTTTCTAATGAACACCACGTTATTATGGTGATAAATAAATGTATTCCCATTTTGATTATTGGATTTGTACAATTTAAAAAAAATTTTGACTCTACTCTTACGCCCACGCCTACTTCGGCGCTCTGTTTAGAGAACCTCCGGAAGACCAACGGATATTTCGGATATTCTCTGTGCATAGAAACGTGAGTGTTTCCAATAATAGTAGCAATTTTCCAATGCCTTTTAAATTGTAGAAATCTTTCTCGGATTTTCTATAGTTTTATTGGTGTGCCGCTATGTTCTCATATAATATTAAATTCAAATTTCAATGCCTAGTGACATGGGAAATAATTAGGAACAAGTTCTAAAATAATATACAATTTCTATTAGGAATATTCTATCTTTCTGGATTACTCTGTGGAGTGGCAATTTATTTTCGTCATGATAGGGCTATTCCCAAGTCTATCTCCAATCATCTCCTGCAAACATTTTCGCGAAACAATTAACCAGACTCGCGCCAGGACACGTTATTTTCGTCCATTTCAGTAAAAATTAGTCTTTTGAGTACATATTCCAATTTTCTGGTTCATCTTATGGGGTGGCAATCACTTTCACCATAACAGGGCAATTCCTAATCATATCTCCTATCATTCCCTTTCAAATTTGTTGCGAAACAATTAAGCAGGATGACGCTGGGACACTTTATTTTCGGCCATTTCAGTAAAAATTACCTGTGTTTGAGTAAATATTCCAATTGTGTGGTTTATCTTATGGGGGTGGCAACCCCTTTCATCATAAAAGGGCTATTCCTAAGCATATCTTCAATCATTCCCTTTAGACATTTTCGCAAAACCCTTAACCAGAAGGCATCAGGACACTTTATTTTCGTTCGTTTCAGTGAAAACTATGTTTTCACTAAATATTACACTTTTTGGGATCACCTGATCACCTTATGGACCAGTTTAAAGTTTAACTATAACTTGGTTATAGTTATACACATCATTGGATGACACTTTAATTTTGTGTACATCTTCTTAAGTCAAATTTATCTTGATTAAGTAGGTGTATTAAAATTCAAGTAGGTGACGTATATACAGTATTTGAATATTTATTGTTGTAATCGGTGAATAATTTAGAGGCAAATCCGTTAACATTCCAATTGTTATCATCCGTACAACACAATAAACGGAAATTTTATGGCTGGCACTTTATGGATAACATCACACTAACGATAAAGGAAACGCAACAGTAGTAATGTCAACATCGGATTACGAAGTGAAAATCAGGACACTGTTAGATCCCACCACCTACAAGAAGCTCACTCGTGATCCAACCGCCCGGATTCTGAGGGCCTCGAACAATTGAATCAAGGACGTAGCATCGGAGGAAATGACAAAGCTTAAAAAATCAAAAGCTTTGCTACCAAGGCTGTACGGTTTGCCAAA
Organism: Taphrorychus bicolor; assembly: GCA_951812265.1. Classification (NCBI taxonomy): domain Eukaryota; kingdom Metazoa; phylum Arthropoda; class Insecta; order Coleoptera; family Curculionidae; genus Taphrorychus; species Taphrorychus bicolor. The sequence continues at coordinate 15,567,663 of OX638300.1, forward strand.
GATCCACAAACCGGATATGTCGCTGAGACTCATCGTGAGCACCATAGCTACGAAATCGCGAAACACCTCACAAGACTGCTGCAACTTAACATAGGAAATACTGACAGCTTTATAAAAGACTCCACTCATTTCGTCGAAAAACTGCATTCTTTGACTCCTTCTTCAAGAGAAATTCTTGTTAGCTTCGATGATATTTCGCTCTTTATGATGGTCCCCATTAAGGAAGCCATGACACATATTAACCAGGAATTTCCACAAGATATTGCCTAAGTTGTTTCAACACTGCCTAACCACTACATATGTTCAGTGGAAGGAAGATTTCTACGAATAAAGTGACAGTGTAGCTAAGTTCAGACCCCTTAGTCCAATAACAGCAAACTATTTTATGGAAATTTTGGAGGCCAAGGCATTGGCAACGACAAATAAGTGCTGGTTCCGATACATGGACGACACCTTTGTTATTTGGAGCCATGGCGAGGGCGAACTTCAAAACTTCCTCTTACACCTCAACTCTATCAACCTAAAAATTCAATTCACTGTGGGGATAGAAAAGGAAGAACGCTTACCGTTTTTTGATGTTTTAGTATCAAGGCGGCCAAATGGGAAGCTTGCGCACACGGTTTATACAGGGTGTTACGGGACGAAATGTACATTATAATATGGAAGATAGGTTTCGACCATGCCAACACATATTCAGTATTAAAAAAGTTCGGAACAGTTACGTTCCCATTAAAATGCTACATTGCAGTTCTAATCAAGGATTTCCTAGATTTCTCTCGTTGCAGCATCAGCAACATTAAACTTATAAATATATGTTAATCCTAGTTTTAAGTTCAGTTATTATTGTATCCTCCATTTGAAATAAAGTTTTTTTAAAAACAAAACTCTCAAACTCGAGAAAGTAACTGGCGCAGTCGGTAGGATTTTGTCAACGGTTTTTAACTTTACGTGCATCGAGCATAAAACGAGCCGTTTTCGTTTCAACGATTCGTGACAAAAATCGAACTTTCCAAGTGGGGGTGCATAGTAACTCATCGACCAGGGAAGAACGGGACAAAATTGCCCAGCAGTCCTATTGGTTCGAGAATTGGGAACAAGCATCGTCCCAAGACTCATTGGTAACTCCAGGGAAGAGACAAGCATCGCTCAACCTTCTGGACCTTAGACCTAAGACGAATGAAGATAATCGAAGTTTTAATACTATGGACCTGGACCGTCCACGCGACAGACATAAAATACCATGACCTGAACAATTACCCAGGGATACTACCCTTTAAACTAGGAACAGCTAAAATTACATCAAACCATTGGTCCTTTGTACAACTAATTGACTTAAACCCACTAGTCGACCAATTTTATACCTTAAAACGACATTCTGAAACACTTGCAGCTAGCTTAAAAAATGACAGTGAATAATACAATGAATATCATAATTCTTTTATATCTTTACATACCCTAGAAAAACGCATAGAAAATTTAATTATACAAATCGCCCCTTCTAGTGCAATTTCTAGACGTAAACGAGGTTTATTTAATCCTTTAGGATCATTCATTAAAAGCATAACAGGTAATTTAGACCAAAATGATGCAAAAATAATTGACGAAAAAATCCGAAAATTATCGGAAAGTCAAAATAAATTAAAGATTGATGCTATTAATCAAATAATGATAATAAATTCAACAATCAATGCATTCCAAAAAGTAATATCTAATATTACAAGCAATGAAGAAATCCTAAAAACCAGAATTTCTCAAATAGAAGAAGCTATTAAAACGGTAGATTTACATAATACCCAACTACACGACTATTTTCAAATACATACAGTTATTAATCAAATAACTTGGATGTATCAATCAATCAATAACATATTAGATAAAGTCGAGATTTCAATAACTTTTGCTAAAGCAAACACTCTTCATAATTCAATAATAAATCCAAACGAATTATTAAGCGAAATAAGAGAGTTAGAATCGCATTTAAACGCAGATAAACTACCATTAAGTAGCAATATTCAAAACATATTGGGTTTCGAAAAAATAATTGAAATTAAAAGTTTTCTTAAAGGCTTCAATATTGTCTTTATATTAGAGCTTCCACTTGTCGAGACTGAGGTATATCAATATTTTAATCTATACCCAATACCAATCCCTAATAACGGTTCATTCATAATTTATATACCTTATAAACCTTACTTTGCACTGAGCAACTCCAGATACTCGTATATGGACCAAAGATGTCTCGAAATATCAACCAATGAGTACCTGTGCAGACACGCCCACAGTATCCTGTTAGAAGCTAATCCACCATGTGCTGTTCAACTAATCAGTCAAGCACCAAATATTACTTCTTGCCACCCTTACGAAATCCAATTGCACGAAATCCAATCGACAAACATTATCGATGGAAAATGGATCGTTACCGTACCAAATCGGATAGTTAGTACTTCAACCTGCCAAAATTTAAGAGACAATCTTCCTCTCTTAGGCTCCTATCTAATAGAAGTACCCATTGACTGCAAAGTTCAAATAAAATCAATCATCTTCCAAACTTATAAGCCAAGTCGCCTGTCCTTTAGCGAAACTAATTTACCCTCGCTAAAATTGACCAGAGCCAATCAGCATCGATCAATACCATTCAACCCACCTGCGATTGACCTCAACTTCGTCAACCTACAAGAGACCAAAGAGATCCAATCCAAGCTGGAGAACCAAAGAAGAAACCTCGAAGAAATGTCTACCACTGTCTACGTTACAAGAACAAGTGTTTGGACAATTTTACTTTATATTTTTATTGTATTATTCATATTAATCATATTGTTTAAATATTTTCAGAAGCGATTTAGGAAAATCCAATCCATATCCAATCCATATAACGAACCGATAGATTTAAATAATAACCAAATATTTTAATAATTTTAATTTAGCTTTTGAAATCACAACCACAGGATGTGCTTTCATCTACGTCGGGAGGAGTTACGTTCCCATTAAAATGCTACATTGCAGTTCTAATCAAGGATTTCCTAGATTTCTCTCGTTGCAGCATCAGCAACATTAAACTTATAAATATATGTTAATCCTAGTTTTAAGTTCAGTTATTATTGTATCCTCCATTTGAAATAAAGTTTTTTTAAAAACAAAACTCTCAAACTCGAGAAAGTAACTGAACTCATTTCTTACTGATATACAGGGTTTTGTATACATTTTGCCCAAAACAAAAATCAATCATATTTGGTAACATATAAGGCAACATATAAGGTAACGAAAAGTTCTAAGTTTCCAGAGCCGGACTAATAAAGTTGTTCTTTTTCGTGACGTCGCAAAACAAACACTTAGTATACGATTTTTTAAAACTTTTGCAACAGATGTGAAGTTCACAAACTCCAGACAATAAGAAATCGCAAGAATTTAAGTTGTCACACTTTTGGTTTTTTTTTTACAATTTTTTAATGTTGTAATCAACTGCGTTTTGTGTTACAAATGACTTATTAGGTTTAAACTTGCGTAACTTCTTATTATTTATTGTACCATTTCTTGATATTTATGACAAAAAAAATTACAGAAAACAAATAACAGAGATGAGAGAATAATAACAAACAAGCATAACAGATGAATAATTTCAAATAGAAATAAATCTTACTATTTTGTTTATTTATTGGTGACAAATACCCCAAAAATATTACACATTTTTCTAGTTGCCTGATGTAGTAGTTATTTTTCCCTGAATTTTTGCAGACATTGCATGAAATATGATTGATTTTATTTTGGGCAAAATTTATACAAAACCCTGTATATCAGTAAGAAATGAGTTCCGAACTTTTGTAATACTGAATATGTGTTGGCATGGTCAAAACTTATCTCCCGTATTAGTATGTAAGTTTCGTCCCGTAACACCTCGTAGAAAACTAACACAAAATGACCGATACCTCTACAACGGATCATCCCACACAAAAAAGGGGAGTCATAAAGACTCTGTCTGTGAGAGCCAAAAGAATTTGTGAGCAGGTTGACTTGGAACGGGAAATGAAGCATCTGGAAAGGATGCTTCATTTCCTTTTGGAAATTTTGGTTGGAATGGATATAGCAAGCACGAGTTCGATAGGGCCGTCCGCACAAGGAATATAGAGCGCCAGGAAGGAACAACAACAGCCAAGAAGGAACAATACAACAGAGATTCAGATCGGCTGGCCACATTTACTGTCAAGGTTTTTCTTTCGAAGCTTTCGAATAGTTTCGTAGAAACAGCAGCTTACCTCGCTTATTGAGGCACCTTGTACAATAGCTTCTATAACAAATAAAATGCCTAGGGATAGGGATGCTATAGCCGCGGGAGTAATTTCTAGTCCTTCTGATGACCGGCTGCAGGTATTTGGCGACAGAGTAAACATATCGTTTTTAAAGGGCCCATCTTCAAGTCGGTGGTTTCCATCTTCAAGGTTTTGGATAATAATAAATATCACCCGTCGAAAGATTTTGGAAAATTTGGCTAAATCTCATATATCTTACCTAACGACAAATAAAATGATAAAAGCCAATAAGCTTGGCTTCAGACCATGTACTGGCACGAACACCGTAATGTTTTCCATTTTTGATAGTTTTTTCTTTACCCTCAACAGAGCAGACTCGGCTGCGGCTGTTTTATTATCTCTCCAAGGGGTTTGATTGTGTTAACCACAATATCGTCATTTTCAAGACGGAGACCTACCGAGTCCTAGGATGTGCCTTTAACCAGTTTAAATCCTATCTAAGTGAAAGAGTATCTGGAGGATCTCTTGCAGTGTGGAGGTTGGAAGGTGACTGCCACAAGGATCATTTTTGGGACATTTAATATTTAAAAATGATGGGCTGGATGTAAAAGAAAGATTTTCGTTTTATGCGGACGATGCTCCTCATTTTGTGAATGGTGAGGAATGGCCAGTTACTTAGAGGTAGAATACATAGAGATATAACGCTAGTAAATAGATGATAGACTAAATATGGATTGTAGGGACCGAGAGAGAAGTAATTCTCATTGAAACTTCTTGGAGATAAATATGGCACAACTTTCGAGGATAGAAAAACTGACAAAGCTTCTGTGAAAAACCGTGATGAATTGTGGTACAGCCAACGAATTCAGTTCTTTACACCCATCAAATAGTCACAGAATTGCGGATGTTCTAAAAAAACTATACAGCAACAAAAAAAAAGATTTAAAGAAAAGAGTGACGGAGGAGAAAAAAATCTTTTGACTGGTAAAAGTTTACTTCCAAAGATTGCAAAAACCAATAATGATAGTGATAGTGATATTGACAGCATACTTCTATCAGTAGTAAACTATTTTCGGATTGGATAACCCTTTTGAGTCTAACAGTTCTTGACAACATACCTCTTGGAAAACATGAAAAAATTAAGTTTGTGTCGCATCAAAATTGGACAGAAGCTATCGAAACTTTGAACAGTGGGTTGAACTTAGGGCTTGATGATATGAATTTCCAAACACTAAATGTTCTTCTATGTGTGCCTCATATAACGGATTTCACTTTGTGTATTTGGATTTAATAAAAAAGTAAGAATGTAAGGGCTTAAAGTGAAATACCATCTCCTGAAAAGTATTTACGCTAGTAAATTAGGTCATTAATATATAAAATAATATATAAATATGCTAATGATTATGTAACAGCATTTTAACTGATGGTTAAGTGACCATGTACAATTGAACAGCCCTAATTTTAACTTACCGAGAAGAAAACTATCAGGAAATTCACTTGCCTCAAATGAGCTCTTACTCTGCTATTATTAAAAAAGTTTATGTCATGGGTTGACCCTGAGCTACAACATCCATTATTTTTAGGTTTTTGTAACATATTACTTGCGTATTAATGGAAAAATAACCTTTACAATCTCTGAATATTTCACCACCAACCAGCAGAAAAATTATGTAACAAGGGATTTGTAGTGAACCAAAAGGTTTCTCAATAGGTGACTGAATTTTGATGTGGATACCATTGATGGGTATCTACTACCATCCACCAACTCCTGGGAATCTAGGCACATCGTAAAAATCTTTTTGATCATTTACTAATTTCTGTTTACCAGTCTTGCAAGTTCTGTCACTTTCTGTTGTTTTGTTTATCAATTTAAATATTAACAAGTGAAGAGCTAACAAGCAACATTACCTGTTGAATGTTTACCAACTTTTATAGTTATCTCTTATTTTTTTTTATTTTATTTTCAATTTCCTTATATAAAAACGTTACACAGAAACAATTACCTTCAAGTAGTATACCGATTATTTTTATTTTACAGTTTTTTTCATTTGTTTTATAAACCCACCTTTATGTTAGGGGTTTTAAATTAATTCAGAACTAAGACGACTAGGGCTAATAGTGGCCTTGCTCCTGAACTGTTCTGAAATGATGTTCTGAAACCTATTCAGCATTATTTAAATATTGTTCCTTAGAACTGTGACATTATTAGCTTTTTCTATATATTCTTTTTTAGTTAACAACAAAGCCTTCTGAACAAGGGAGGTAATTTTGCCCTAACACCATCCAGGATACCTACCTTTGCAAGACATCATAGCAAACGTGGAGAGCGGAATCCTGCAGCTGCCAATTCAGACGTCATGAATTCTACAACGCGGAAAACCACCAAAAAGCAATCTCACCTTTGCAGAAAGGAAAGCTCTGAAAGCCCTGAACCAAGACAAGGATATTTTTATTTTACCAGCAGATAAAGCAAACGCAACAGTAGTAATGTCAACATCGGATTACGAAGGGAAAATTAGGACACTGTTAGATCCCACCACCTACAAGAAACTGATTCGTGATCCAACCGCCTGGATTCTGAGGGCCACCAACAGTTTAATCAAGGACGTGGCATCACATGAAATGACTGAGCTTAAAAAATCAAAATCCTTGCCACCAAGGCTGTACGGTTTGCCAAAGATCCACAAACCGGATGTGTCACTGAGACCCATCATGAGCACCATAGCTACGAAATCGCGAAACACCTCACAAGACTGCTGCAACTTAAAATAGGAAATACTGACAGCTTTATAAAAGACTTCACTCATTTCGTCGAAAAACTGCATTCTTTGACTCTTTTTGCAGGAGAAATTCTTGTTAGCTTCGATGGTGGTTCGCTCTTCACGATGGTACCCATTAAGCCATGGAGCAATGGAGCCATTAAGCCATGAAGCCATGGAACATACTAACCAGGAATTTCCATAAGATATTGCCAAGTTGTTTCAACATTTTTTCACATTCAAGATTTCTACCGACACAGTGATATTGTAGCTATGTACAGAACCCCTAGTTCAGTAATAACCAACTATTTTATGGAAATTTTGGAGGCCAAGGCATTTTCAACGGCAAATAAGTGCTGATTCCGATCACCTTTGTTATTTGGAGCCATGGCGAGGGCGAACTTCAAAAAACTCCCTCTTACACCTCAACTCTATCAACTCAAAAAATCCATTCACGATGGGGATAGAAAAGGAAGGACTGTTTTTGGATGTTTTAGCATCAAGGAGGCCGAATGGGAAGCTTGCGGGCACCGTTTATAGAAAACCAACACACTGACCGATACCTCTACAACAACGGATCAATTCATCATCCCACCCAAAAAAGGGGAATTATAAAGACTATGTCCGTGAGATCCAAAAGAATTTGTAAGCAGTCCAAGGAATGTAGAGCGCCAGAAAGAAACAACGGGAGAAGATGAATTAAAGCGCGGATGGACTAGTCTACCATTCATCTACAATGAAACGGACAGGATAGGTAGGCTACTGAAAAAGCACACTGTCAAAACTGTTTTTAAACCCACTCCTACAATACAACAGAGCTGAGATCGGCCAAAGACCGCAAAGAGCCCCTATCGGCACCCGGAGTTTACCGTTTTCCATGCAACTCTGGCTCGTTGTACATTGTCACCACGAAACGCAGTCTCAATACGAGGATTACAGAACACAAAAGGAGTTGCAAACTGGGATAAACACAAAAGTCAGCAGTAGCAGAGCACGCTCTCAATCGCAGCGTTTCTATCCGAGACTAACGAGAGAACTGAGAAGCAACTGAGATCTTTAAACATGACAAAACTTTCAACAGGAAGGAGGAAATTACTGTTATAAATGCAGACTGGAAGCGAATTCTACGACATACTTCAAGTGCGCCGAAACCCAACGTCACCTCTACCCCCACCCCAGTCCCTTCATGGCAGCGCGACGGCACGGCGGAGGAATAAATACCACGGAGCTTACCACAGTCGAATCAGTCAAAGTTGGGAAGTACGGGATATCAGTTCGCCCATTGTCTCATTGCCTTTGATAATGTCTGCCTCAGCTATAGACGAAACGTCAGGAAGAAATTCCATTGGACCACGGCCTCAAAGCCCGAAAAACACTTCAGAATATATTATTTACACACAATATAAATATATATATATATTTATATTGTGTGTAAAAAAACTTACATGTTTTGAAAAAAGTTCTCCGTATTTTCTTTAACCTCGAATAAGAAAGTAATCATTTCCAATTAATGACCTGGCTCCTAAGGTTCATAAAAACACGCGTAGTTTGCTCATTATAACCCCACGAGATCGTATGAAAGTTTCCTAATTAAATTACTAAGAAATCTGGAAAATTTCGCTTTTTAACGAGTGCCTCATACACGTAGCGAAAAGTCGCAAATAGGTTGGTTTGCAAGGATTTTTCTTCAATTGCTGTTGATCAGCTTAACTAACAAAATAACATCAGGCACTTATCCTTTACTTTTAGTTGCACCGAATCACAATTTTCTTTCGCAGCATAATATATTACAGATGAAACGAGGGATTAGCGAGCAGGAATTGGGAAAATGTAAATAATGGTATATAATGACGCAGATTAAAGTAAGTTTGTGGTTCCGCTTTTTGACGTCATTAGGGATTTATCAATCGCGTGGAGATACAGTAGTGCTTAGCTTCATTCGTCATTTTTGGTTCTCATTTAATAGCGAAATTGCGGGGGTTATTTTCTAGACTTTGTCGAATTATGCAAGTACCAACAGGGTGTTCATTATAAAACTTCATCTAGCAGGCTGTGACATTTTGACAGAGAAGGATTTCATAATCAAAGTAAATGGGCTTTTGTTTCTCCATCCTTTTCTTATGATATTTCACAGCCAACTAGATGAAGTTTTATAATGAACACCCCGGACTCTGACGTACAGAATGTCGAAAAGTCGTCTTATTTTGGTTTAATTTGGTCATATTGATTAGTTGACTTAAAACAACGTCTTGAAGACGTCACAAATTTGGAGTTTAAAAGTCGTCAGTAATTGTATTAAAATGTCCTATCAACGTAATTTTTGGTGCGCAAGTGTAGTGCTAAAAATGACCAGTAGGCGGCACTGCAGTTCATCAGCACTGCGTCGGGATTATTTAGTTTCAATGTGTGTCAATGTGTCAACAACGACCCAATGTGGCACGGTAAAGAAATGACTGTGAATCGTAATTTTAATAAAAAGAAATTAATTTTTTTTTAAGCGGACTAAAAGTACGTCATTTGTTTTCTCCATACGCACATCTAAAGTGGGCTTTCTAATCCTGAGACCAAAAATGTAGCAAAAAATTCCTAGGCAGTAAAAGTAAAGTAAAAAGTCACCGCTATTCTAATGGTGGCGCATATATAAACGATTTTCATTCACCAAAATTATTTGAACACTAGATGACACCAGATAGACCGATCTGAGTGTAATGACATCTTTACATTCTTATTGAAAAAACCAAGGATACCCTCAGAGCGCTCGAGAGCACCGCCCGAAACCGTTATTAAGTTGAGTTCGGTAATTACATCCCGAGCGCTCGGGATATCAGTCTAACTCACTCTAGCTTATGAAGATTTTAGGAGATGGTCTGTATCCGGAGCACTCGGATGGAATTACCGAACTCGGCTTAAGTCGAAATCGCATATGTTCTCGAATTCTGAGTTCGTCTGTTATATGTCATGCGCGTCATCATACTCATCTGTCAATGTGATTTTTGTTAATTCAGTATTGATAATAATGCTACAACTTTTTACTTTACTATAATTTACTTAAACTTAAGTACTTTTTTAAATTTTTTGCATTATAGGTATCAGTTTCATTTTTGTACCAGGAAAATGTCAATATCAGATTTCAGAATGTTTTAAGTAGCTGCCAGTAACAATTAAATAAAATTAATTAAAATTGTTGCTTAAAAAATAACCCAATATTTTTTAAAGAAGATACATATGCTTTTTTTAACTGTTTCAGGGCCGGTATTTTGAATTCTGATTAAATTATTTGAACACTGATTAACCTACAACAGATAATACAATACCAACATACGTTGATTAATTTTAATTGGAACCCGCTAAATAATTAACCGTCGGTTGCTAATGTAATTTTTTGACATTTTCTTATTTGATATTATTGTTTTCGTTGATTTCAGGAACAGAAACTTTTTTATGTGGGCGATGTAAAAAACGAGACTCACGGACTTACATTCGGCAATAAACAACCAACAACTAATTTCTAAAATCAAGAATGGCAACATCAAATTAGTAGTGAAGTTATCTGAATAGCCAATCGAACACGCAAAAACGTATCAAAATACTTAATCGGACGGTAACATTTGACCGATGATTACTTGATCAAGTTCGTGATCGGGATTCAAAATACCGGACCTTAGACTTTCGTTTGACGGCAGAGTTTAGTGATTCATGCGACGCGTTTGTACGTGTTTCACTTTCGTCACTATGGCATCCAACTGGACGTCTCTTCTTCCAAAGGAGTCTTAAGGACAAAATTTATATATTATATACCATATATCAAATTTATGTAATATTATATATTACATAATTTTTACCATTACGACACCCAAAACCCCATCTGCATCTGGATGAGATTCTCGATTGCTTTGCATACCTACACCATAGCATTGGAGGAAGACGGTCTACTAATAATGCCATGGTTCTTCTCATCAGACTCGGAAAACTGGTTTTCGTTTTTTTACTGGAACGACCCTATAATTGGGTTATAATATAATCCTTTGACCAACGAATCCTCAAATGCTATAGCACTCGATGTAGGTGCTGGTATGTCCAATGGTTCGGTATTTAAATCCATTGATTATGGCTCAGGAAATGCTATTGAGAGCCAATGAGAAAATGAGAGAGAGTTAAAGAAGTTTCAGGTGAAGAAAATAAAAGACAAAAATCTAAACAATCCTAAGTTTGTTTCAACAAATTAAACTCTTATTTTTAAATAGGCGTTACCAATCACATGTAAATTTATTGCCTTGAAGGTCGATTTCTAAGATTCGCTAAAGTCTGGTATGCCAAAGGCTTGGTTTTGCTGTTGTGGAACTACTTGAATTTGGCGTAAATGGACTTCTTGTTGCGAGGTGGTTAGTAGATACCAGCCATATACATACCGATGATGTAAAACATCACTCTTGAAAACAGGATAACGTGATTGAAAAATGTTTGGATAAGTACTAACCAAATGGCAAGGAATTTCATCAGCTCGATGGAACCTGGACAGCTCTTGACAAAAAACAGATGTCACAAGGTGATTGATTACTTGGGAATTAGATGTTTTTTTGCATATAACAAAATTGATGGATGGACAAACCTTGTCCAATATTAAGTCAACATGAGATCAGAGCAGCTCATCCGATAACGCACTAATAGTCTTTCGTTTTCAAAATAACAAAACGTTGATTTTACGATTAAGGAAATGATTAAGAATGGAGTTTTTGAGGGGTCCAGCAGTTCATGGTCATCTTCAGTTATCCTGGTGAAGAGCAAGCACAGTTCCACAAGATTTGCACGACTTAGCTAAAATCTTAGGTGGAAAACAAGAACAATCCTAGGAAAGAAAAATTTGTTGCAACAACCACAGCAATATAGCAAGCATTTTTTCAACTATTGTCAACATTTAGTAATTTGCAAAATAGTTGCCTGGTTACAAATCAAAATAGCAAATTATTAAAAGCTAAATCAAAGCTTGTTTTTAATAATTCATGTTACTTCCTAATATTTAGTATGCTTTTAATAATTTAAAATTAGCGTTGTACATGAAATCAAAATTGACGATTTTTGAAACACCGAAGAGAACGTAGTTATCTAATTAGGCAATCTAAACCACGTGACCCAATATGGCGGTTGTTGGCACAAAAGTCACAAATCAAATGTGACAAAGCGTTCCTTTCAAATTGCCGATTTTAGTTATCACCTTCCAATTCTGTATTTCCCATATCTGTTTTGACTACAAGTAAACGACAATTGCCATCGATGTTATACAGGGTAAATTTTATGGCAATGTAAGATGCAGAAAATAATGGAATTTGGTATATGTAACTAGTTTTACACCAGAGCCGCTTTCCATCTTGCCATGGGAGTAGCTCGGAGCAATTCTGAAGCGTGAAGTTCGTTTTTCTAGCTTTCCAGCACCTTGGTACTTCATGCACTTGAAGCGCTCCAATCTTCGGCCCCCGTTGTCCCTCGAGTGCCTACCAATATTTTGGTATTTGAAGTACTTTTGGCAACTATGAAAAGCTGTTCCAGCTCGAGTCTTTAAATTCCGTATGGACTTAACGCTCCGGGAGCTTCACTCTTAAATCCTTTATTACAGCTGGAAAGCGGCTCAGGTGAGTAGGTACGTACTTCACAATGACAATAGTGCCACAAACAAATTACTGATTTGCTTTTGCTTCCAAGGCCAAGGATGTGTGTTGTATTATTGTGTGCCAACAGCGGCCATATTGCTTTTAGTTTAACAGGTCGTTAGATTCCCTAATTGTGGACAGTTTGTCAAAAAGGTCATGTTTTTGACAGGTACTATAAGTGTTTTGGGAACGACAGCAAATTGGACAAAGTCGAGAAGTCGTATGGAGAACCACCCAAAACCGGGAAATTAGAGTCAGCTAAAACATGATAGAATGTCCGTTATCAGATGTTGACCTGCAATTCAAGGAATGTTTGAGGAATGGCTAAAGACCAGACTAACAGAATATATTAAGGTATGGACAAATGGTGAAAGGACACTGGTTACAGTGGAATTCTCTTGATTTCCATGCTGACTAAATCTCTCCTGAGAGTGTTCTACGAGAATTGCATGATAGTCGAAGAGAACGTAATTTTGGAGTTAACAGGCTTTGGCTGGTTTACAGGAGACAATATTGCAGGAGAAAATTTCAAGAATGGTGCAAGCGGTGTGATTTTAGGTTTATCTAGGCTGAAAGCTGTGGAAACTTTATCAAGAAGCAGAATGGTGCAGTAACTCGCTGGTGGTCCATGGGAGAGAATGACAGTTAGAATAGCAGGTCCCTTTCTTCCAACCGCTTCAAGCAAGAGATGGTGGTTATGGTCGCTTGGTAGCTATAGATTTCTTTTTGAGGTGGCATGAAGTAGTGAATGGTCAAGAGGAACAACAAGACTCTAAATCAGTATCTGTCAATGTTTCTTGCCGAATATCAGCGAAATTGTGACAAAGTTGTACAACTATTTCTGGTGGCTTATCTCGCTCACAACACAAAACAACAAGCTATACACCATTAATGCTTCTAATTAGGCTTGAGGTACCCCGTGTTCATTAGAAAACGTCAACGACTGATTGAGGTGACAAAATCACATGACAAAGTAGATGAACTTTTGCTCGTTCACCCTTTTCTTTTGACTTTTCGCTCGCAACTTGATGACGTTTTCAAATGACCACCTCCTACATAAACGCATCACATAAGATCAGATAGGAACTACAGGATTTCTGGCAAGTCTACAGCTTTGTTCCGAGAATACCTTAAAGTAGAGATAAATAGAAGCTGCTCCTGATGTTCCTAGTTCGTCAAGCCGACAGTGCAAATCAAGAAATTTGCTTACGTAATTTACATTATGTGAACTCGAAAGTACACAAAGCTATAGAAATCCTGGAGCCAGGATTTAGCAATGTTAGATCGACCAATACAGTCACGGCAGTTTATTTGCTTTGTCAACTTCTGGCCGTCTATTCCTGGATGTAGCTATCTCGTAACTGTTTCCTTCTATCTCTGTCTTTCACCGATTTCATCCACTGTCTTTGTGCTTTCCTGCCTTTTGCCGCCTGACATGATCTTTATGATCACCTATGTTTTCTGAGGTTTTACATTCTAGACCTGCGTTCCCATCATATATAAATATGTGGTCAGCACGTGGCGACTTCATCTTTTCTATCTCCTCCACGATTCTAATTTTGGTCTCTTCTTGTCTCTTGGTGATATTTTAAGCACGTTTTGCCATTTGGTTGTTTTCAGTTGGTTTGGCAGACTTTTTGGTGAGAAACATGGTCTTCATTCCTTAAATACCCACCGATAATTAAATAATTTTTTTTTTCAAGATGTATCTGGCCAATGTTAGTTGTCTTCATTTTTTTATTTCGGCATCCTGATTTGCTCTGATGTCATGACCCAAGTATACGGAATGTATGAGATGTCCATCCACCGTTTCTGTATGGTTTATTTATCTGTTTGCTCATTATTTTTCTTTTATTATTGTTTATTTGATTGCCTTCAGTTGCAGATACGTCGTTGAGTTTTGTAGCATTTCATTTAATATGTGGTTTCGATTTTTGGGTTGTGGGATCAAGGTTGCTATTCAAAATCAGTTATGAACTTGTCGAGTTCATAACTGATTTTGAATAACACCCCTGATCTCACAACCCAAAAGGCAAAACCAAATCTTAACAATTTGGTTAAAAAATCAATAACATTTCATTTAATGTTTGAAGATTATTTGCTATGAAGATTATGTCGTCCACAAATCTGAAATGACCTAAGTATCGGGAGCACCACACGAGGCAGTATGGGCATGGGGCATACTTCATTCATAAAATCGACGCGGTATTCATTCATAACTACTGGCCAATCAGGGCAGAGGACAGGATGTAAACAATATCAGCTGATCTGATCGCTCATCCAATTTAACATAATTCTGCTATTAAATAATTATTTATTAAAAAGCATTTTTTTAAAGTGGATATTATTGAATACGTATTTCAAGAAGTTATAATAAGTTAAATAGTTAATAGTTCTATGATGTGCATGGTAACAGAGAAATAAAAATCATCAGACATATTATGAAATGAAATGTTGGGCTAATGTGGACTATCCGAATCAAAAGATTTATAACGACTTGCAAGCTTTTGTTAGGTAAAATCAAGATCACCAATAGTTGCAAAGGTTTTTCTGTCTATAAGAAGACAAGATGAGGACTAAGATAGGACCCCACACAGTTCTTCAATATGCAAATGTAAAAGGGTCAATTAAAAACAGGTAGGTATAAATAACCTCAAAATTGATATTTATTAAATATATTTTTAAATAAAGTTAACTATGTTACATTAAAGGTAGGTATTGTATACAGGATGGACTTTTTAACTTAAAACAGTCAGATATCTTGAGAATGGGGGAATAAATTTTTCCAACGATGGCCTATGTTGTACAGTAGAGTCTAGTTTAGGTACATATTTTTACCTACACAAAGGTTTTTAAATTTAAGTCGTCTTATCATTGCAAGAAATACATACTCTTTGCTACAGTGTCACATTTTTAGATAATAATAATTCGTGTTTTGTTTCAACATAGATGTTATTCAACTAGTTAAGTATAATATGCTTATTGGTAATATGTGACTGCCTATTAGTTATGTGACACCATAGTCTAGTGTTAGTGATACCATTTGTTTCCACATAAAAAAAGTTGTTACGTCTTTCAACAAATATTATATTCAAATTGTTACTAAGTAATAGTTGGGTCTACCTACCTTAAAAGATACAAAATATATTTACAATTATGTTATGTATATATTTATTTATTCCCTTAGCTTAGCAATCAGCATATGTACATGATAAAGTAGCGGGAGAAATGTCAAAAGAAAAAAATTAAAGAATAAAATGAAATCTATTTACTTGAACACATGAAAGTGTAAATTTTGTTGAAGAATGGCAAGACTGATCGAGAATTAAACTAAATAGACATGACACTATACTACCTGGGAACCTGTGTCTATTTTCTTAATTAGTTGATAAGAATTCTACTTTTTTTGTACCAATATTCATAAAAAAATAGACACAATATGGGCACAAAGTACAAAATCTCGCAAAAATAATAACAAAAACAAACTAACGCTAACCTCAAAATTTCGTCAACATCGTATCTTTACTATCATAGTAAATTTAAGGATCGCCTCCAGTGCAAGGTTGCCAATGTGATATTTCTATCTTTAATTAACTACGCGCAGTAGCTACCAAAAACCAAAGTAGATAAAGAATAATTATAACGATTTATCCTCTATTCTATTATTAATTCTATGGCCGAAGAAACGCATTTAGAACTTCTAACTGATGATTTTAACTACATGAAAGGAAACATGAAAATGCGTTATAGGTAATAAGTATCCTTAAATATTTATAATGATGAAGCATAGATTCATGCGTAGAGTATCACCACAGTTGAAGGAATATAACATATTCCTTAAAGTGTGGTATCACTTAGGTAGGTACTTAATTTACAGCAAGTAATTCCCTTACATGAACGTTAGGAATGAGTTACAGTCCGTAAGACAACGAGTTGACGTTAGGTCAACCTCCCATATATACATAATAGGTATAACCACCAATCCATAACTACATAACTTGTTCTGCTTGTTGGAGGATCAAAGTTTACCCCTGGTTCAGTAGATATCTTCTATCGCTATTTTTTTACATCATTTATCAATTAAAACAATTGATAAATTAGCGAAACTTTATTATTTATATATGATTATTACGAATATACCCTATGAGCCGCAGAAATATTTTATTCGAAGAATTTTGCATTTTATATGTGGCAACGTTGCAAATACTGCCCCATGCGCATACTGCTGGATGCAGCCATCTCTAAGTATCTTCTGTTGATGTTTATCCTTCAGTGTTCCATTCCAATTTGTCAACAAGGGTGAATACGTTAGAAGAGACAGTGTCTCCCTATCTCTCTTTCCCTTTTAGCTTCATGTGGTTCGTTTTTGTCTTGTCGTCCAGTTTTAGTTGAGTGGTTGCATTTTCTTATATGCTATTTATGATGTTCGTGTATCCTGGATCGCTTCTTGAGCTTCCTAAGCACTGCCATACTTAGATGAACTCAAATGCGCTTTGGAAATCTACACAGAGCGTATTTAACTGTACGTTATAATTAGTGCACTTCTCTATTAGTGTTCTTATGGTTTGTAGGTATCCTGTGGTGCTGAATGCCCGTATGACCGGTTGGTTGAAGTCGAGTTGATTGCATAGATATTGGTCTAGTTTAGAATATTCTATTGTCATCTGTGCTTAGCGTCCTTTGATAACTAGTATGAATGTTTGAATGGCAGGACAATGAAGCTACTTCCTACACCCTTTAATTGAGGTCTTCCTTCGAGAGCTTTCGGTTAGTTAGGGAAGCCAGTCTTGCCTGCAGCATTGGCCCAGTTCTTCAATGTATTCAGTGCTAGCTCGCCATATGTACGCCGGATATTTTCAAAGAATCTAGTAGGAACCATTATGAACGTTTGAATAGCAGGTATAGGACAGTAAAGCTACTTCACTTTATAGAAATCGCCAATACTCCTACACCTGCTATTCAAACGTTCATACTAGTTATCAAAGGACGCTAAGCACAGACGATGTCATTTAATGGGAGATTAGCTAGTACTGAGGACATTGAAGGACAGGGCCCATGTAGAGCTGTAAAACTTTGACCCAGAATTATAAACTTGAAATACTCTCTATTGACCGAAAAGTTATACCGGGTGTCCAGCAGAAGCCTTCACATAGGAGATTAACATGGGAAATCGGTATTAACTTTTTTGCACCTGTACGATTGATTTGATTGAAAAACTTTTAAGAGTAAAGTTTTAGAGCTTATAGTCAGCTATCATCCTGTAATTTTTTCAATACCTCAGTTTTGGCTGTTTTTTCGAAAAACGCGTCGAAAAGTGCAAGAATTTTAAATTTGGCGCGTCACCCCCGCCATGCATGTACAGTGTCGCCAACATAATAATTTCTTATGTCAGAGTCAGAGCCGATTTTCCTTTCTTATTTATTTTGAGGGGCTATCATGACGCTTATTCTATAGGAAAGAGTGAAAGTGAAAGTGAGAATTGCTGACCAATGGAATTCGCAAACAGAATTTTTTGACCAATCAAGGTTGTCAAAATTCTCACTTTCACTCTTTCCTATAGAATAAACCCTCATGTAGTAATTAACGTGATTATGCAGTGAAAGTATGTTGGCGACACTGCACATGCATGGCGGGGGTGACGCGCCAAATTCCAATTTTTGCACTTTTCGAGGCGTTTTTCCAAAAAACGGCCAAAACTGGGGTATTGAAAAAATGACAGAATGATGTCGTCTAAAATTCATCCAAAAATGCAAAATTGTATGTTTCTTTGAAATACGCACGCTAGGATTACGGACAAAATCGGTGAAAAATGACCCAAAGCGTGTAAAAATACAAATTTGGATGGTTTTTATATTTTCTGAAAAAGACAAGCTAGGATTATGGCAAAATACGTAAAAAATGCCTCACAGTGTGTAAAAATACAAATTTGGTGTATTTGAAAAAAATTCAAATCATGTCCAAGAATTGGTAAAAAATTGCTGAGCATCTCATTTTGGGCAAACTATGACTAAAATGGATTTAAAATGACCCACCTTATCTAAAATTAAAATTTTGATGTTTATTGAGAAACTTATTAGGTGTTTCAAGTGCAATCGTTTTATAGATGTAATTCAAAATGTTTTGATTTAACGAGATTGAGTAAATGTTATGTATATCTTTTAGAGAATGTTGGTTTATTGGAGAATTGTTGGTTTCGGTTATTGTAACTAACGGGACCTCTAAAAACGGGACGTTATTGTTTGATTCTCTTTCTATTGTAGATTTTAATATTTAGTAGAGCACACTAAACGGCGGCAATTCAGTTAAACTTTTATTTTGTAGATCTTTCATGATGACATCTGAAGAAATTGATCGCATGGTGAGAGTAGTTGCTATCAAAGATGAAATGAAAAAATGTGGGAAGTCTGTTTAAGCGTCATTTTCTGCGACTTACTCCAATCTTACATCTGTTAGCATATTAATGAATAACATACCAGTGACATACAAAAAAATGACTTTATGAATTCCAGATATCACTTGATGTTAAATTATTAAAATAGCCGTATTTGTTTTTCAGCTTTTGCATGTTCTATATTTCCATAGTTTTTGCTAAAGAGTACGTTGCTTGGTTTGTTATTTTTGTATGTTATTGTGATGACTGGACGTTTAATAAATTGTATATATGTTGTGGTTCATCCCTTAGGTGATCACCACATTTGTTCTCAAATTTGGCTTTATTTTAAATTACTGTAATATTTCCCTCTCACCACCACAACTTTGTCATTAGATTTGAGAAATGTCTTTAATTTTTTAGCAATTTTATTAAGTTCTCTACCGTTAGCATCTATATTTTTTTGTAGTTCCTGCAGTTTATTATTATGATAGCACATTTCTTGCAAATCAATTTCTAGTGAATGTTTTCTGATTTGGCTCTGTTTTCTATCAATAGTATATTTTACATCTATAAGCCCACAGATTATTTTGTATTGTAGTAATTAAAGAGCAAGTTATTGATGCACCTTGTCAGGAATGTCTTTCACATTATCCCGGAGAAGTCATCGGTAAACTCCGTATTTCCGCACAGGGTAGTCAAATAATAGGTCAAACGTCTTGGCCTGTGATTCAAAAAAGAACTTCTAGCATAAGACCTTCAAAACGACGCACCCCTTGGGAGGAAAATAGAGCCTTGAAAAAGTAGTAAAAGCATTAAAAATTCTTTCCTGATTTCCGATTTTTCACCATTTTTTTTCATAGATATTGATGGTTACCAAGGGCGGCGGGCGAAAAGGGCATCTGAAGCTGACCATACGCTCTATAATTTTACTCTTAAAAGATTTTCAATCAATTCAACCGTACAGGCGCAAAAAAATAAAAACCGATTTCCCATGTTAATCTCCTATGTCCAGGGTTGTGCTGGACACCCGTTATGAGAGCCCATGAACTTTAATCATAATCCTCTCTCTGATCTCCCCTTCCTTATCTCTTTTCCGATCAACAGCCTCATGTTCCGCTCACATTCGATTGACAGGCCACATGACCAGTGTTCGTCCAATTAGTGTGGGGGTCCGTGAATCCGCTATCTAAACCAGTGACAATAATGTAATGTTCGCCTGATTAACCATTAATCGCAATTCAAAGGTAACATCTCAACTGATAGACACGCAGTTGCATCGAAATTAGATTATAATTAAACTCTCATGTATAGGCAAACTGTTAAGTAGGAATGTCCCAATCTTGTTTACCTGTTTCACGTGCTCTGGATGGGTATTGCTTTGGGCGCATCGTGCACCTAATTTATTTAGAGGTCTGCACATCACTAGGAAAGATGATGATGGAGCTGGGAATCGCTTCAGTGAACAAACTGACCAACCAGCAAACGAATCGCCATCAATTTCCAGAATTTCCAAAGCCGAAACTAAGTGAATTATAGGTGCGGTTTCCGTAACATGAACCTTAATACCGGCCCAGGGTGATTGAATTAGGCCGCGGCAAATTCCGAAATTTGCCTCGTCTACTTTAAAAAGGTCTTTGAGTCGAAATGAAGTTGTTTTTTCATTGGAAGCTGGAAAAACCGGGTACCGTCTCTAATGGCTTTCCGATAGGTATCCCATGAAATTAAATGGCAAACTAATCAAAGCCCTCACAAATAATATTCCGAGGCGAGGAGAACGGTTCGCAAAATTGCGAAGCCTTGCCGATAAGAGCTGGAATATTTTATTTCTGCAACGGATGGGGCATTAAATTAACAGAAATTTTCAATTGCTCTCCATTCGAGTTCGAATGCGAAATTTCGTTTTGATGCTTCGCTTCGTTCCATTATTTTTTCGCTCGCTTATTTAACCTTCGCGCTTGAGCATTTCTGGAAATTAACTAATGGCCGATGCTTTTCTATAGCGTCCTTCCCCCATTTTTTTGCTGTGATGGTATCGGAATGTGGTATTTAATATATATCCACATTAGATTCTCGTATAGAGTCAGCAGAGTAGTGGTGAATTAATACTATTCTAAGGTAGGATTCAGAAAACAGAAAGTGAACCCATCGCCAAAAGTTTTTACGAATGTAAAGAACTCTCAAGAAAAAAAGATCGCTTATCAATGTAAATGGGTGGGAGTAACGTGTTAGGAGTGAGTAGTTGCCAATTCCTTATAGGTGCTGCTAATCAGCATCACATAAACAAAATAAAGGAAAAAAATAGGAGAGCAGATCTACCGTTTTCCAAGTGCCTTGACGTTATTGGCATATTATGAGGAAAAATTTGAAATCGTGGCATGAAGGAACGTCCCCCATTTTGAAGGAGACAATGTTTAAATTTTGGGTTTGATGTGGAATCTCAGTAAGAATATTCTTTTTCTCCTAGAGATAATATAAGATTTATAAAAACTCATTAAACTAAAGAGACTTATTTTGGCTTTGGCCGTATTGGTTTTGTTCGTTCTTCCACTTTGTTCTACAATGCTGCTGTTGTGCAAAATCTGAAAACAAGTAAATTGAAACCCACCAGTGGACGCAAGTTTAAAAAAAAACATCTAGAAAACCGGGGTGCATAGGGTTGAATTCGTGAGGTGCTTGGCTCAGGTGTTTATTGTGATGCCAGCACTAATGCATATGCATCGGTAAGTTTTATCAGAGTTGGGAATAATAACGGAAATTGGATGTAGACACGTGTACTCCATTTCCAACTGTAATTCAGAAAGTATCAAGTGTCAAGATTGGTCAACTGTAATTCAGCAACCATCAAATGTAACTCAGAATAGTCAAGTGTAATTCAGAAATCTCCAAGTGAAGTTCAGAATAGTTAGGTAGTTCAGAAACCGTAACTTGTAATTGAGAATAGTCAACTGTAGTTCGGAAAGCATCAAGTGTAACTCGATAGTCGTCAGAATAGTCAAGTGTAACTCAGAATAGTCAAGTGTAATTCATAAATCTCCAAGTGTAGTTCAGAAACCATTATTTGTACTTCAAAATAGTCAACTGTAATTCTGAAAGCATGAAGGGTAATTCGAAATGGTCAAGCGTAGTTCAGAAAACATCAAAGGTAATTCAGAATAGTCAAGTGTAATTCAGAAACATCAACTGAAATTTAGAAAGGATCAAGTGTAATTTGGAAACATCAAATGTAACTCAGAAAACATTAAGTGTAATTCAGAAAGCAGAAACTGTAGTTCGGAAAACATCAAATGTAATTCAGAAAGTAAATTATCAAGTGTAGTTCAGAATAATCAAGTATAATTCAGAAACCGTTACTTATACTTCAGAACACTCAACTGTAACTGGGAAAGCATCAAGTGTAATTCGGAATAGTTAAGTGTAATCCAGAAAACATCAAATGTAATTCAGAAAGCATAAAGTGTCATTCAGAATAGTCAAGGGTAATTCAGAAATCATCAAATATAATTCAGAAAGGATCAAGTGTAATTTGGAAATTATCCAGTATTTATAATTCAGAAATCACCAAGTACAGGATGTCTCATTTTCGAAGGTTTTTGGTTGTATCTCTATTAACATCTAGAAAACCGAGGTGCACAGAGTTGAATACGTGAGGAACTTGGCAAAGTTCAGAGTTGGATGTAGTAACGGAAATTGGATGTAGACACGTCTACTCCATTTCCAACTGTAATTCAGAAAGTAGCAAGTGTAATTCAGAATAGTCAACTGTAATTCAGAAACCATCAAGTGTAACTCAGAATAGTCAAGTGTAACTCAGAAATCTCCAAGTGTAGTTCAGAATAGTCAAGTGTAATTCAGAAATCTTCAAGTGTAGTTCAGAATAGTCAAGTGTAGTTCAGAAACCATTACTTATACTTCAGAATGGTCAACTGTAATTCGGAAAGCATCAAGTGTAATTCGGAATAGTTAAGTGTAATCCAGGAAACAGCAAATGTAATTCAGAAAGCATAAAGTGTCATTCAGAATAGTCAAGGGTAATTTAGAAAGCATCAAATGTAATTTAAAAAGGATCACGTGTAATTTGAAAATTATAAAGTATTTATAATTGAGAAAACGCAAAGTACAGGGTGTCTCATTTTCGAAGGTTTTGGGTTGTATCGGTGTTATTATTAAAGTTAAAAAGGTGTGGTTCTTGCATACACGCACAACTTGGGCTTCTTTTTGAAACTAGTAAATGCAAGTTTAAGAAAAAATTGAACTGGGATGAAGATTTAAATGTTTAAAACATTTAGGAAAGCGAGGTGTATAGGGTTGAACTCGTGAGGAGCTTGGCAAAGTTCAGAGTTGGATGTAGTATCGGAAATTGGATGTAGACACGTCTACTCCATTTCCAACTGTAATTCAGAAAGTAGCAAGTCTAATTCAGAATAGTTAACTGTAATTCCGCAACCATCAAGTGTAACTCAGAATAGTCAAGTGTAATTTAGAAATCTCCAAGTGTAGTTCAGAATAGTCAAGTGTAATTCAGAAATCTCCAAGTGTAGTTCAGAATAGTCAAGTGTAGTTCAGAAACCATTACTTGTACTTCAGAATAGTCAACTGTAATTCGCAAAGCATCAAGTGTAATTCGGAATAGTCAAGCATAATTCAGAAAACATCAAATGTAAATCAGAAAGCATAAAGTGTAATTCAGAATAGCCGAGTGTAATTCAGAAAATAACAAATGTAATTCAGAAAGGATCAAGTGTAATTTGGAAATTATCAAGTATAACTCAGAAAGCACCAAGTACAGAATGTCTCATTTTCAAAGGTTTTTGGTTGTATCTCTATTAAGATCTAGAAAACCGAGGTGCATAGAGTTGAATTCGTGGGAAGCTTGGCAAAGTTCGGAGTTGGATGTAGTAACGGAAATTGGATGTAGACACGTCAACTCCATTTCCAACTTTAATTCTGAAAGTAGCAAGTTCAATTCAGAATAGTCAAGTGTAATTCATAAATCTCCAAGTGTAGTTCAGAAACCATTACTTGTACTTCAGAATAGTCAACTATAATTCTGAAAGCATCAAGTGTAATTCGGAATAGTCAAGCGTAATTCAGAAAACAACAAATGTAATTCAGAAAGGATCAACTGTAATTTGGAAACATCAAATGTAATTCAGAAAGGAACAAGTGTAATTCAGAATAGTCAAGTGTAACTCAGAGAACATCAAATGTAATTCAGAACGGATCAAGTGTAATTTGGAAATTATCAAGTATAACTCAGAAAGCGCCAAGTACAGGATGTCTCATTTTCGAAGGTTTTTGGTTGTATTTCTAATAACATCTAGAAAACCGAGGTGCATAGAGTTGAATTCGTGAGGAGCTTGGCAAAGTTCAAGTTGGATGTAGTATCGGAAATTGGATGTAGACACGTCAACTCCATTTCCAACTGTAATTCTGAAAGTAGCAAGTTCAATTCAGAATAGTCAACTGTAATTTAGAAACCATCAAGCGTAAATCAGAATAGTCAAGTGTAATTCACGAATCACCAAGTATAGTTCAGAAACCAATACTTATACTTCAGAATAGTCAGCTGTAATTCTGAAAGCATCAAGTGACATTCGGAATAGTCAAGCGTAATTCAGAACATCAAATGTAATTCAGAAAGGATCAAGTGTAATTTGGAAACATCAAATGTATTTCAGAAAGGAACAAGTGTAATTCAGAATAGTCAAGTGTAATTCAGAAAACATCTAATGAATTCAGAAAGGATCAAGTGTAATTTGGAAATTATCAAGTATACCTCAGAAAGCACCAAGTACAGGATGTCTCATTTTCGAAGGTTTTTGGTTGTATCTCTGTTAATATTTAAGTTAGAAAGATGCGGTTCACGCACACATGCTTAGGCTTCTTTTTGAAACAAAAGTGACGCAGCTATTTTGCATTCATAGATTACAGGGTGATTTTAAAAAATCTGCATTTTGGAATCTCGTGTTTAGTTTCATAAAAAGAGAGTAGCTTTTATGACGTAGAATCTAGTGGCGCACCTAATTTAAAGTTTTAATTTAAAACAAATTAAAAAAAAATAAGTAAAAAAAAAATGTTTTTTGAAGAAAATACAGGATGTCTCATTAAAAAAAAACTATGTTTTATTGAGCAGAAAGTTCTACAATTGAATTTTTTTACTTTATCTCTATCTTTACTGCTGGCAAGCATCTTTTTTTTCTAAACGGAGCCCAGATTGTACGTGTGAATGTGAACCGCACCTTTGTAACTTTAATATTAGCAGAGATACAACCAAACCCTTCGAAAATGAGACCCCCTGTAGTACTTGATGCTTTCTGAGTTATACTTGATAATTTCCAAATTACCCTTGATCCTTTCTGAATTACATTTGATATTTTCTTTATTCCACATGACTATTCTGAATTACACTTGATGCTTTCCGCATTACAGTTGACTATTCTGAGTTACAAGTGACGATTTCTGAACTACATTTAATATTTTCTGAACTACAATTGACTATTCTGAACTACATGTGACGGATTTTGAATTACACTTGATTTGTTCTGATTTACACTTGTTACTGTCTGTATTACAGTTGGAAACAGTGTAGAATACAGCCTTTAAAAGCTAAAGGCGAGGTATACCTTAAGAGGGCGCTAACTGAACAAGGAGAGAAGAGAGGGGTTTTGTCATGGGTATAAAGGTTCCTTCTCGGAGTTTTTCTCCAAAGTAATTAATTTCAGTGATGGAAGACTTCTCATGGTTTCATGAGAAAGAACTCTTTTCTTCTAAAGCAGAAGCACTGTTAGTCGAAAAATAATAAATAAGGAAAAGAGAACGATGATTAGATGATGGTGAGCGATAATACTTATGAGGGACCCAAAAGAACTTTTTTTAAATTTTAAACCTGAGCCAGGCTTATGTTTCTTATTCTTGAGCTAATAAAGAGTCTTCTTATCGCGAATTGAAGACAACACTCAATTAGAGCAATAACCTACTTCGTTTACCAAAATTTGACGAATTTTTTAGCGATCTTACGAGTTCTGCCTACAAAACAGGTGAATATGAAATATTCAATATTTTGATCACTTAAAATATGCAATAGAATCTTTGTACTGTTCTTGTTGTCGTTGCTGTTGTTTGTTTGTTGACTTACTAATTTTATTCTTAAGCCGTTAATTTTTTTCACATTACGCTCTTTATATAATTTGCTGAATGGTTAGTGACCAAAAGCCAAGCAATTATAAAAACTATAAATGATGAGAAATTGCCTACAGAGCCCTTGTGATATTGGTTAAACGTACCGAAATTAAAAATAACCAGTATGGATGCAACCATCTACTTTGGCTGATCGACAAACTACTAAAAATACATGACAAATCAAGGATTTTTCAAAAACTAAAGAATTTTTGTTTGCAGTAGTGTGCTTAAAAAGCATATTGTTAGAAAAAGTTGATAAAACTGAGTTCTATTGACAATTTTGCATTCCAAATGGTTTTACTCAATTTGGCTCCCCTTTGGAACTTTAAAGGAAATAACTATTTAAAAATCTCTTCAGACCACTTGATCGTATAATTTGACTTCACTTGGAAAAGAACGTAAATGACTTATGCTACTCTTTAATAGATTTGGTGTATGTTTTATTTGTTGAGCAGAAAGTTGGACTTCTCAAAACAGCATTTTTGGGTTCTTTTAAGCTTTGAAAACGATTGGATAGACTTGAAATGAACTTGAAAATTCGCACCACATTTTTTCCACATTTTCACTCAGCAGTTTTAAATTAAAATTGTCTTTATTCACTCGAATAAGCGAAATGCCGATCCGCCTAGCTAGCTAGCCCTTTTCCAAACGACGGCGTCTGCCAATGCCGCTTGTAATCCCTTAAAAGTACTTCGCATTCCAGTGTCTCAACCTAAATAAAAGGTCTGGATGCGGTCGTTTTTCTTTTTGAGTTTAGTACGCCCCACCAGGAACGTATCCCGATAAAGGCCGGTTAATACGGTTCTCTTGTTATCCATTAGCTAATTAGTTCAACCCTTTGAACAGATTAAATTAAAGCGATTACCTCGAAACCCTTTATGGACCAGAAACAGACGCAACTGATTATAGACAAGAACATTGAAAGGAGACGTATTGGGTTAAATCTTAGCACCTACCAAACTTTCCCGTTGGAGTTCTGTTGGGAACAAAATTCAAATTAATTATTTTGTTACTGACTTGTAATTCGGAGTCGGATGTGACTGATGTAACAGAAGTAAAACTAAACTATTACATTTTTTTTAAATAATCAACACTCCAGCTACCTGTGTCTAATGTTTTTAATTTACAGTAAAACCTCTACAAGCATTTCAGATATGTAAAAAGTCGACAATAGAAAATATTGCGACAATTAAGCACTTTAAGAAATCTTTTAGATTTTTTCATAACACATGTTTATTTATATTCGCATTAGAGTTTCTTTTTTAGGAAAGGTCCTGGTAATAATATATAAGATATTTTTATTATTCTTCCAGAGAACAGTTCTTCTGAAGCATAGCCTATAATCACTCTGGGGACCTGATGATCTAGGTCAATATTAACGGTCCAGAATAAATTAATTGTTGAAAAGATTCAGAAAAGGGGGATAACAATTTCCATCCGCAGACGCAATGCATTTTCATAGAAATAAGAAGAATCTTGAAGAATAATAAATAACAAAAAATACAAAGAATAGTCACAAAATAACTTATGAGTGCTAAACCAAAGAAAATCTAGAAAATCCTCCGAGAGTTTTGTAGTGGAAAAGATCACTTTTGACCTCACTTGGTAGTTTGGCTGGCTAATAAAAAAGAGTAGCAATGTAAAGTGTTGTTTTCAAAGTTGAGAATAACTTTTTTCTCATTTACAGTATTTGTCGAAGAACATAACTATATTACCTGCTCACATTAATGTAATTTAGAGTAGTATTGATTTAATAAAATGTTGAAATTTCAAGAAATCACTTCACAGTCACCATACAAAATTCTGTGTTGAATGCTGCAGCCAACAGTTATAGTGAGAGCACAGATGTAAGATTGCTGATGGGAACAGCTTCGGGAATTCATCCACTCTGGATTACAGGCGGCAATCAGGAAACTGCTCAATAATCTTACGATTTTGTTCATCACCGGTAACAGAAGTATGCGGGTTCAAGGACACCCTGATCATAAAAGAAGATTTACTGATTTCCATGGGAATTGCGAGGCTGTCTAAACGGTTAGATTTCATAACCGTGTTTCTAAATACTCAGTGAGAATAAGTGAGTCAAGCTAGTATATAGTTCTTACATGGACCAGATACAAGAAGTCTATTCAAGACATTCAGATCAATAGATTTTGTCATTCATCAAAAGTGATCATTCTTTCGTTATTATAGTCATCAGTCTTCAGACTATGCCAACGCCAATGGTGGTCCTCGTTAAAATGAGAAAGTACTTCAGTGAGTACTACTAGAAAACTGCTGAAACAAAGTTAGGAACCAATAAAAAAAACACAAGTATTTGTGTTTGGACGTAATGATCAAGTTTGTTTTTAACAATATTACCCAATGCGATCAATCATCAAGGAGAAACGATAAAGGAAAAATCGACCGCTGAAGGAAAAGGGCCTTTTTCGTTTAAAGAAAACTCCAATTCAGTGTTCTTTTTTGGTACCACATTTGCTTCAAGCCTAAGATTACTAGTCAGCAATGCAGGTATATGCCTGTGACACAAACTTTGTGGCCACTCATCAGCGACTTCTGAAGCTTAAGGAACCCGGTCCTGGTTTAAGTCCCTTAAACATCAGAAATCTTAGACCCATGTGATTTTTATTGTCGAAACGACGGGAATGACAAGCATTTTAATTGAGATTTACTTCATTTTTACCAGTTAGTTACTAGCGCAGTTGGTCCTGATTAGAGTTATAGTATCGAAATTCAGAGTACATGTAGGCACTAGGGAATGGTTAGTTATCAAGGTGGGAAATTTTCCAATTCAGAAATCCGGATGTTCATTGAACATAGCACAAACAATTTGCACATTCTATTGAACTGCTGATCGACACTTTCTCATCGTTCGAACACAACAATCGTTCATCATTATTTTAAATTGCAAATAGAGAAATGAGCATAATCCAATATTTACTCTAAAATATAATGATGGAATTGTTGCGTGAAAAGAACTTATTGGTCTCATACATTAACCCTTATAGAAATTTGTTTTAACAACTTTTTCAATTTTGTAAGATATTGACTTAAGCTCGATCGATTAGGGAACACAACAACAAGTACTACAAAAGTTTAGGGCTGAGTTAGCCAGCCAGAAAAGTATAAAGCTAATGACGAAAAATACCCATGGTTTGCCTCCTCTAGTTTTCGAAGACAACTTAGGCTATGTTGAAGAGAGAACACCACCAGTTATTATCAATTTACCAGAAAAAGCGTTTAAAAACTTCTTTTAGAGCTGAATAGTTGATCGTGGCAAGTAAATAGCTAGTTTTTTACTATTTACATCGCTCTTTTGTTATTTGATGTTAGAGACCGAATTTCGCACTATTCCCAGTAAAGTTGTTGAGAATATCAATTAACCCTGAAAAGGGCTCGGACGAAACACCTAGTTAACGTTTCGGGAACTTTCCTGTTACCTTCTTCAGAACATTTTACGAAAAATAATTTTAGAAAATCTGAATTTAAAATATTACCTATTCAGCTTATCATGAAATCAGTGGAAGTTCAATATCTCTGAAAATTGTTTGTCGTTTGTTATTAAATGTCATTTGATATGACATGAAATGGACATAAATAATCCGCCTCAAAGATTTAGGAGTTATCTAAATAGCCAGTGTCAAAGAAGAATTAATTGGTCTCACACATCCTCTACAGATTAATAGTAGTAGTAGTAGTAGTAGACTTGGGGGGTTCGAAGCCTTGAAACTAGGCCTTAAAGGCACTTTTCACAGTCCCCCGATCCACCCATCCCTACTATGTTTGAGCCCTCGTTCCATCCACGACCCGTCCCTCTAATGAAGGAGGGTATTCCGTCTCATTTCAGAGTCGGAAGCTTCTCTCGATGGAGCAAGACTGCTCCCAGTGTCCTGTGGCGCAGTCGTGCCCACCTGCAGCACAGTCCTAGAAAGTGGTATGACGACTCTTCCCCTGCTCCACAGTGGGTTCAGAGTGGACTGTCCACCATTCATAGGAGATGTATGCGGCTGTTTAGTCTGCAGTGGCCAGTGAGGATCTCTTTAAGGTGTCCCAGGCACTGCCGACTTCTTCCAAGTAGCCACGAGGCTTTGGATCTATCCGGGTTAGGGTCGATTTCCTTGGTGTGTCTTCTACATATTCCTGACTGTGTCCAGTTTGTCCTTGTAGCCTCCCATGCCCACTCATTTAGAGTGTGAGAGACGTACCTATTGCTTAATACTAGACAAGGCTCCGGTCCTCTTGGCCGATTAATCGGCGCGCTCATTTCCCTTAATGCCCTTATGTCCAGAAACCCATCCCAGAGTTACCCTTTTTGTTTCTAGCAGTCACTTTACAGCATCCCTGCAGTCCTGAACGAGCTATGAACTCGTCCTAATCCTGCAGATGGCTTGCAGGGTAGTCTGACTGTAGGGTAGATGAAGATGTTCTGTTCTACTCCTTGTTTGACGTCTGGTCGTGTGGCCACTTCGAGCATTGCAAACACTTCCGCCTGAAAAACTGTCGTGTGTATATCATCTTCGTATATCATCCTCTGAATATCATAAATTATTATTCTCAGAAGGTTGCTAAAGCAACTCTTCTTTGAACTCTTCTTTTGTTGAGATGTTTATCCCAAATGGCTGTTTTCGTCTCAGCCGATCGCAAGAGCGCCCCTCCTGCGACAGGGCAATGGATGAGACTGGAGATCTGGATGTGATTGCTTCCCACTGTTTCCTTCCACTGGTCGCAGCAATTCATCCTCCTGCAGGAAGTCATCGCCTCGCACTTCATCCAGTTTGGAAGCTCCGGCAGACCCAGTAAGGTATTGAGAGCTGCCCCCGGTGTTGTTTTGAACGCACCCGTTACGGCTAGGCAGACTGTTCTCTGCAGTCTGGCTAATCTCAACGCATAGAAGGCTCTGTCCACCGCTGGTCATCAAAACCACGGACCCATAGGAAATCCTCGGTCTGATTACCGCAGTGTAGGGCCAGTGCAGGACGTGCGACTTTAGACCCCTGCCCTCCTGCCCAAAGCCCTGCACAGTTGCCATACCAGTGTTGTTGCCTTATTGCATGACGTTTCTACGTGACTTGTCCAGGTTACCCCGCTGTCGATGATCACCCCCAGGAACTTAGCCTCAGGCTTTAGCAGCAGGGATTCCGCGTAGAGCCTAGGTGACCAGAATCCTGTAGTTTTCCTCCTTTTGGTGTAGAGCACAAGATCCGTCTTGCCAAGATTGACTGAGAGTTCCGTCTCGGTACACCATCGTTCTATTATTTTACATGTCCTTTTTATTCCATCACAAACGTTGTCGACGAAATTTCCTGGTATCATGACCAGTCCAGCTACCTTGTGGACAACCGCCCTCCTCCTCGATTTCCCTTCGGTGATCTTCAAGAGAAGCCGTCACTCTAGAGTTGGGGAGCGCCTATCTGACCCATCTTACCATCTGTGTTAGAGTCCCCCTAAGGGCCTCGCAGATGTTGTTTGTTCTTGCTTTGTCGAATGCTTCCTCAATATCGAAAAAGAATGCCAGCAGCACTTCTTTATTCGAGTATGCGTTCTCTATTTTGTGCACGACGAAGAGAGCCGTGCCCTTTCTTGTAGACATGTTGATCTTTGTTTATGGGTTGCCTTGCCAAAATTACCTCTGTAATGTACCTATCGACTATCTTTTTTAACGTTTTCATTAGAAAGAACGTCAAACTTATGGGTCTAAACGATTTAGCGACCATTGTAGTCACCTTCCCCAGATTTCGTTCGCGGACCTCTATGCCTTAGGGACGTGTCCCAGAGCCACGATCGCCATGGACTCTATGTTCAGCGACGGGAGCACATTGTCCAGGCCCTCCTGCAGCATTGCTGCAACTCACCTCATAGTTTTGGAAGATATCAACCATCCACATCATTCCTAAATTAAACAACACAGCGAGTATAACAACAGTTTAGAGCTGAGCTATCGACTCTGAAAAGTAAAGAGCTAGAGTGGAAGAAAATGTCGTGGTTTGCCTCATCTCAATTTTTGAAGAAAACAGGCTTTATCTTTTAGAACTGAGCAATCAGTCGTGACAAGTAAATAGCCAGTGTCAGAGAAGAATTTGTTGGTTTAACACTAAGCCTGACAGAACTTTTTTTTAACAAATCTATCCAATTTTGAAAAATATTAATTTACGCTCTATCGAGGAGGAAAACTCACCAGTAATTACGAATACAGAACATAACAACAAATATAACAACAGTTTAGAGCTGAGCCAGCGACCCTGAAAAGTACAGAGATAATGACGAAGAAAAACTCATGGTTTGCTTGCTCCCAATTTTCAAAGAAAACTCCAAATCAATATACAACAACGAGTTCAAAAAAGTCTTTTAGAGCTAAACAGTTGATCGTGGTAAGATATAGCCAGTATTCAAGAAGTATTTATTGGTCTCACAATCCTTTACACATTACGCCCGATACAAAAAAAATAACAACTTTTCTTCCAATTTTGGAAGATATTAACTTAAGCTTTATCGAGGAGGGAAACTCACCACTCATGAATACAGAACACAACAATAAGCATAACAGCAGTTTAGAGCTGAGCCAGCGACCCTAAAAAGTATAGAGCTATTAACGAAGAAAAGCTCATGGTTTACCTCCTCCCAATTTTCGAAGAAAACTTCAGGCCATGTTGAGGAGAGAACACCACTAGTTATTATCAATATACCCCAAAGAGTTGAAAAATGTTTTTTTAGAGCTGAACAAGTAGATAGGTAGTGTCGAAGCAGAACTTACTGGTCTCACCCATTCCAATTCAAAAATTCAATTATGGAAAGCAAGTGGTAACTTAATTTCTCATATCTTTAAGCGTTATAAACTATGCAATATATTTTTATTAAATATCTCAAAAAACAAACAGATTTTGAGATATTTAATGATACCCTTTTGGCGGCGTAATGTTGGAAGTACCATAGTAGACTTTGGTATTAAGACAAAATGTGGATTTTAGGTCTTAATACCTAAATCTATAAATATGCAAAATTTCAAAAATTCTCGAGTTAATTCCATGTAAAACCTAATTTTACTTAACACAATGATCCGATCCGATAGATTCTAAATTAGATAGTGATGAAGGCCCTAAAGGCACCTTGTACGTATCTACGGAATAATATGTGCCCTAATGTTAAAGTCGTGCTAGGGTCACGCATCGGGCGGAACAGACCCTTTCAAACATGGGCAAATTAGGGCTCGTGTTAGGCCAAGAAGATATCCATAGGTCATTAGAAGGTAACCGCGCTAAGGGAGTTTATTAATTATTATGCCTAGAATATGGTCAGTTGATGGTTTTAAACCTTTGATCGGATTAATCCGTAGGGAAGGTGTGTGGTTGAATATACATAAAGGTTCAGGATATTCAGGAATTTGTACCTATATTACCCATTAAACTAAATAATAAGATGTCGCATTATTAATGTTATAATAATCTTAGATTAAATTACAAAGTTTTATCATGTGTTTAGAGCCGAGATCGAGTCGCTTATGACGTCGCTTATTGTTCCCCGCCGGTGGACAAAAGAAAAGCTAAAAAGCCGCCCAACGTAAATTGCTTCTCCAGGCCACAAAAGGAGCACCAAAACGATCGCGGTCGGAAATACAAAGCACTTCTTAAAGGTGAATTTAGCGCCGTTTTAAAAATATATTTTTCCGAATCCCAACGAGAACCATACGTGACCAGAATGGGCGGCTGGAAGCCTTTAAATTGATATACGTCCACTTTTGCGATATATAAAACACTTTTTCAGGTGCCAAATACACTTTTATTATACAACACAGGTCCAGGACCATACTCGACAGATATTTTTCAATTATTTTTATTCGGTTGCCGCATATTTTAAGAAAAAAAAGCAACCGAACCCGTGCCCTTGCACTGATAATGACTTCTATTTTACTCTAACAGACAACTTCGGTATTTATTTTCGTATCTATAATAAATTTTTTTTAAGTTAACTGAAAATGTTGAATTTCCAGAGTCGGTTCTGTGCGTTATCATATCCTACGGCAGAGAGCTATTTCTAATACTAAGACATAAAAAAGAAATATATACGCATTTTTATTGAGTCTGAGATATTTAGGAACAAATAAAACCTTGGGGGGGCAAGTTTGGTGTAATCGCTTATGAAATGGACTGAAATGTGGGGAAAAAGTAAATAAAATACGCCATAAATTTTGTCAAATCAGGGAGAATGAATTGATAAGGTGTCGATATTTAAGTATATTTTATTATACATAGTGTTTCAGAATTCTATGTCCACATTTACGAGAGTAGATTTATGCATAATTTCAAGAAACAAGTCTATATGGACATAAGGTGGTTTTTTTTTGTAATAAATTTTAATAATTTTTTCTGCAAACGTGTTAAAAATGGCATTTTTTACACCCTAAACCAGCCTTAAAAATCTTGTTTTAAAGCACAAGTGCTTTAAAATGAAATGGCAAAAATTGAGAGATTTGTCAAAACTTTTACTTTATTTCTCTATCGTTTTTTCTATTCTTAAATTCTTATATAAGTCTACCAGAACCCGTAGTGCAGGAGCTCAAAGATGACGAGCAATGAACAGAAACTACCTCATTTCTGGTTGACGTTGCAATCATATATGTTGTTGTTGTTTTCTCTGCAAAGAGTTTTCGTTTCGTTTAGTTTCCAAAGAACCTTCGATGTATGGATGTATGAATTCTGGTCAAATTTGCTCCAGCATAGGCAAGCAAGCTTGCAGAAGAGCGGCCAAAAAATGTCCTGTATAGAGGGAATTTTCAGTAATTTTGCTACAGCAGCAGGTATTTTGCCAATCGTATTAATGCCTGCAGGATTTCTCGTACACTTGTTTTCCACATATTTTACGAAAAGTCGCCAATGTCCAACATTTGCTGGACGAAGAGCCATGTATTTCAGATAAAAATCCAACCTTTTCAACCATGGTGAAACTTCCTGGAACATTAGCTTTAGTATCTGATATTTTAACTATTAATGAAGTACCCAAATCTTCAATGCTGTCGAGAGTCAACTGACAAAGTTCCTCTTGTCGGCAGGTACCAAATATTCCCAAAATCGTAACTACCTTTATCAGAAGATATTTATCATCTGGTGCACTCTTCAAAAACTGATCAATTTGTTCCCGAGTCAATATCTTTGACTTTTTAACCTTTTCCTTGGCGCTCTAAATATGCAATGAGTTTGAAATGCTTCGTGATATCTATGTTGCTATTTAGACGTAGCGTAGCCTTGAGCATCGAGTGATGCGACCACAGGGATGAACTTTTCCTCAAAATATGCCAGGAATACATTTTCGGTATACTTCCCTTGAACTTTCTCCTCACACCACTTTACAAAAGTACTGTAAGCAACTTCATACTGAATTCTTAACTTCCTCAGCAGCAAATCGAGCATGGCTCGACTCAGGTAACATATTACGTCATTAAGACGTCTTTTAGACGACATCATTTAGTCCCAAAGTCGTCACTTAGGCCGTCAACTGGAAGTCTTGGGGACGTAAGTAAGACACATTCAGAATACGTCGCATGGCTTTATATAAAGACGAAATCTGAACTTTAGTATCCCTAAGAATGACGTCAGTTACAATTTTGCAAATTGCAAAATTCCCTATTATAAATCTAAGTTTTTCTAAAAAAGCACCTTTGATTTTGAGGTATATTTAGTCAAACTTTACACCTTACATATATTTTACCAAATTAAAAGATTTGAATCAATCTTACCTGATTTGGTCCTAAAAATTAATTTCCCTAAAAACTCAAATTGTGCATTATTAGACAAGGTGTGGCGACAACATTAATTTTAATCTCAATTTCTTCAATAGCTCCACATTTGCATTATTTATCGTTTTAAATGATTTTTGCCCACAATTTAATTTTTTTGGTTTTTGATTGTTTTGATCCTAATCACGGACTAGATTTTTTAGAAAATTTTGTCCGCATTTTGGCCATAATCTTAACCTGATTTTTCCACTCAGTGCACTCAAAATTTCTATTTTCACATGCTTCGACTAATTTTTGACCGATTTTATTAGTCCAAATCCTTCTGTCCGTCTGACTTTCTCACAAAATACCAAATCTGCAATTTGCTGGGAGTTTAAGTCAAATTTTACTTGTTTTGGTCCAAAAAATGTAGACTTACCACATGCTTGAACTAGTTTTGCAGAATTTACTATGTTGGTATTGATAAAAAGAGTCACGTAAAGAGATATAAGGGGTGTTTATTTGAAAATGTCACCTAAGAGACTGTGAGATGTCAAAAGAAAAGGATCATGGAACAAAAGTCTAGTATCTTGTGTTGTATTGTATTGTACTGTACTGTCTTGTATTATTGTATTCAACGTGAGTGGACTTATACAGTCCTCCACCTCCACCTGCGGTTTACTGTAGCTCACTCAAAGTGTTACCAGCAAGGTGACGACCACATTACGTCCAGGGAACCCTAAAAGTGGCGGACTTAAGGCCAAAAAGATGGAACAATTTTTAGGAAAATATTGTTGGCTCTAGCTCCTAGCAATATCACCTAGGTCATTGGTTTCAGCCTACGCCGACAGGTCAAATTGAGGCAGATGCAATGCGACAAATCCTTAACATGCTTGATCAATCTATAGGTATACCCCATTCACCATATTTTTTGACATCTCGTAACCCTTAAAATCTTCATTTTATTGAAGATAAACATGTCAAAGTCAGATTTCGAAAACCTACTTGATGATAATAATAGGGGAATGGTTCCATGTGAGTGATTTGTCCAGGATGACTCCTAGAAATTTTACTTCGTTGGTAAATGGGATTGTCGTCCAGAACAAAGATGGCGCACAACATCCAGCACCTCTTGCAACCTGCTGGAGATTTGTTGATATGGGTGGTTTCTTATAAGGATAACGATGGCGTCCGCGCCCGCGCAGAACTCGGTAAAGTTCTGGTGTCCATAGAGGATCTCTGCGGTCTCTGGCCGATCTCAAGCTCTGTTGTATTGTACGAGTGGCTTTAAAGACGGTTTTAACATTGTGCTTTTCCAGTAGCCTGCCGATCCTGTGCGTTACTTTTGTGGACGTATGGTAGACTAGTCAATCCGCGCTTTTGTTCTTCTTCTCCCGTTGTTCCTTCCTGGCGTTCTACATTCCTTGTACGGACAGCCCTATCGAACTCGTGCTTGCTGTATCCATTCAAATTCAGCCGGCTCACAAATTATTTCGGCTCTCACAGACAGAGTTTTTATGATTCCGCTTTTTATTGATGTATCAGTCAGTGTGCGTGTTGGTTTTCTATAAACGGTGTGCACAAGCTTCCCAAAAGTAGTAGGCGTCCTTCCTTTTCTATCTCCATAGGGAATTGAATTTTTGGGTTGATAGAGTTGAGGTGTAAGAGGAAGTTTTGATGAAGTTCGCCCTTGCCATGGTTCCAAATAACAAAGGTGTCTTCCAAGTATCGGAACCAGCACTTTGGCCTCTTATTTGCCGTTGCCAACGCCATGGCTTTTAAAAGTTCCATAAAATGGTTGGCTATTATTGGACTAAGGGGGCTGTTCATAGCCTTTTAGCTGTCCTAGGTTTTCTATAAACGGTGTGCGCAAGCTTCGTATTCGGCCTCCTTGTTACCAAAACATCCAATGCTTCATCCAATCATCCAAAGTGCCCTTCATAGATATTTTTCTTTCGCAAACTTTTATGTGTCAAACGTTTTGATGCCCTTGTTGCTCTTCAGTATCCCAAGTAGCACTCTAAGCCATAATTTGGCGATTGTTTCGTAATCCTTGCTAAAATCGGTGATCATTTGGTTAAAAAAGCTGTCAAAAAAGACAATCTATTACGAGATTATTACAGCACCTTAGCGAAAATGGGGAACTTTTATTTCGTCACTACTCGGCTTTTCTGACTAATATTTAGGCCAGTATTTTGGTCATATTTTAGCAATTAATGCTAGATTTTATAGATATAATCGCTAAAATTTGGGCGCTTACCAGTAGCTTTTATGACTAAAAATGTTGCTACATTTTGATATTTAGAGCTAATTTCTAGGTTTGCCTTGCGTTCCTTTCATCAAACCAACTGTGCATGGATATTCAAAATGCCGACATGACAGGACTGCTTGTATATCATATCCTGAATAGTTTGGTTGCAGATTACATCGAATTGCTTCAAATAATGGACTAAAATCTTAGTGCAAAGGCAAATTTACTGTGAATTTAGAGGAGATACTTAATATATTTCAAAGCGCCAAGGTAATTTTCACTATTTTGCAACCTATATTTTACACTAATAATAAAAAATGATTGACCTTGAACTAAATTTTTCTGATTTTGTTAATTGTTTGCCGAAAACACTCCCTTTGACGACTCAATGTATCAAAATGCTATTATATTTACTATTAAAGTATGAAATATTCAATAGTTGCATATGTATATTTTACATATGCAACTATTGAAGCTACAACGATCGTGAAGGTGCTAATGCAGCCGTTCCGCCATAAAAACCAGTTAGTGGCAAAAACTAGCAATTTCGGCCGTCGTTTATTTTACGCCCCCTGGTGGCACTCAACGAAGTAAAATGTATAGCCAGGTTGCCACAAATAGTGGACAACACCTTACAAAAACAAATTTTACCATCTTTGACTTTTTATTTTAAAAACCAAATATGAAAGTACGTACATAAAAATAATATTAATTTGTATTGTCTTTACCTCCAAGCGATATTTCCACTTTCTATAGTAAGTAGAAGAATATTTATATTCCTTTTACCTATGTTGATACACTTCCAGCAAGAAAGATAAAATATACTGGGTTTCTGGAATGACTCAATTTTTAAGGTTAAAGTTTTTAAATATGTATAGCTTTGACTAAAGTTAAATTGGCTACTTTATGGCTATTTTATGACAATATTCTGTGACCTTATAAATTAGCTATTATTTGCTAATTTTGTAGTCATTTTGGCTAACACAAGTTTTGGCTATACTGCTGGTCAGAAAAGCCACAAATTTACTGCAATAAAATAGACATTTTATCTAGTAAATATTCGGAAGTTTTAACCAGGCAAGAAAATGTAATGTTTACCAAAATTTTGGCTAAGTTATTGCCATTACGATAAATGCTACTTTATGATCAAGTCTTGGCCATAGATGCGCTCTTTGGCTAATTTATTAGCCCAAAATTTATTTTACATAAATGGCCGAATATTTGGTCATACAGTGCTACTTGGAATCTTCATTAGTGATTTCTACAACAATATTCTATTATGACTAAAACAGGTCATTGAGACAAAATGTGGCAACTTAATAAATAAATAACAATTATGTAAAAAGAATAAAGCTAGAGAATAAGCACAAATGAAAAAAGGAGGAAAAAGAGGCTTGCCATAAAACACTCTCATGTGCATGCCACTTTTTTTCTCTTTATGTGATGATGTTTTTCGCAATAGTTTTCAGAAACTTGGAAATACAGTTTTAAGCTTTCTGCAGCCTTCCTCTATAATAGTATCCTACAATTTTCCAAAAATATTGTGGTTGCCAACGACAGAAATATCATTTTTTATCGCAGTTTTCTGTATATTTACGAGTTTAGAGCATTGTTTTTCATATTTTTCGAGTGCAACTATTATTTACTATTTTCCAGGTGTTCGTTGTAAACCCTTAACTTAACAAAAAATGGCCCCCGGCTTCAGATCTTCAGGTGCATATATCTCATTCGCGTCATGACTTCCATTGTCCAAGAAATCTATATCATCTTCACTGCTGCCACTTGCTACCTAGTCTTTCCTTTCTGCTGAGGATGAACTCGAATCCAAAGGACTCATATTTGGTTTCGATATTTTATGTTTTTATTATTCTTAACTTTTTTGTTTATTAATAATTCGAGGTTTTTTTATTGCTGCTTTTCCTTTTATTTTTGTTTATTTAATCATTCTTATTCGTCATGGTCATTTGTCAGAGATTATAACGCTGGGCACATATTTCCTGTTTCTTTTCTATTTAACTTCTTAAATTTGAACATCATGGCCCATTGCAAGACATGAAGATGAGGGTGGAGTTTCAAAAATATTGATTTTGATGGTTTCGACTTCACAATTTTGTGCAATTAAATGGTTATCAGGGTCTTGCAATGGGCTTACTTTTAATGTAGAAGAACTACTGGTTGCTACTATGTTATAATCTAGTTTATTTGAGTATCATATATCTAGTTCAGTTGAGGAAGATAACAGTATTGCGCCTAACTGTTCTTTGTCGCTGCTTCCAAAATATGTGGGACGAGGTTGAGGAGTGAATATTTCGTTAATTTCATTTTCCTATGCTTAGTTATTTTGATCATCAGAAGTTTGTACGACTTCGACATCTTTGGACATTTCGCACCAAGCATTGTACAGAAAAGTCCCTTCTATTTTGCCTTATAACTCATAGTTTTCTTTTTTGTTTGTTTTATTAAATTCTTTCCAAAGTTTCACATCAATTTTTGGATTCGAAGTCGAACTGCTGGATCGACTTTGGAAATTTGATGAGCATCACACGTAACAATAAAGAATATTGCCCTGTAAGTCGAAATCTGCTGCAATATTAGATAATATTTTTGGTCTTTTGTTACATTAGAAAGAGCTATAAGTATGCCCAATTTCTATCAATCTTATATTTAAAAAAAAAGAAATGTTTTAAGGTCACCAAACTCTGCCACATGCGGTTGGAGAACGTATATAATAACAATAAAATATAATTTTCTCTTTAGTACTTACTTAAATTTCAAGTGATTTTTATCCACAAAAAATACTCGTACTGGAAAATGAATTTTACATTCTTGGAGAAATGGTGTAAAAGAAAATTCTTCGAATACTTTTTAAACGTTTGAATACTTTTTAAACCTTCGAAATGCATTCGAAGAAACATCCAGCCTTTTTCACTTCCTTCAAACCTCCTACCTTCAGGAGCTGACTTAGCAAGATCAGCTGAAACCTTCTCATTTTTCAAAGTTGTTAATAAGAGAGCGAAACTTCAGCAGAATTAACAGTGAACACCGAGGTCACATTTTCTTTGTCTGAGGCACCTCGTTCGTCGTAATGTAAACATGTTTTCCTTTCAATCCATAAACATGACCACTTTTTGGAGATAAACAAAATTATGTTTCATCATTGTGGGTCCTCTGACACATAATTCTAAAATTTCACAAAACCATTGAGAAAAAACCTCAATGATAAACATAATGAGCGTGTTTTACGCCTTCACTTATAAAACATGATAAACATCATTGAAACGGCTGGATAGATATAAGAAATTTGGAAAAAAATGTTTTGTTTTCAACCACATATATAATGATGATATTTCTGTCTTTTTTAAATCTTGGAAGTGTCTCATTACTGGTCTGGGACGGGAAGTAGTTACTTCCCGTCCTAGATCAATAATCCACATGCAAATAAAGCGCAGAAACTTCAGGGAATTACAGAAGCCCTGATTGTTGGTTTTGCTCAATACCATAGCAACCATCAAAAATTCCGCCTCCTGAATGAAGATTTGAGCCAGAATATTATATGAATAAATAATATTCAAGGATATTTTTTGATGTTATTCAGAAAATGTGATTGAAAATAAAATAGTATACATATACTGTCTCATTACTGTCTCGAGTTTTATTTATCTCGACGCTACGCGTCTCGATAAATAACGAAATCTCTGGACAGTACATTTCGTACTGTATATACTAATTCTTTTACCACAACCCAAGAACCCACCATTAGCATTCTTCATTTGCGAATTTTTTATTCAGTCACAGCACCTTTACCCATATGGATGTACTCTGCTTAGTTATTTTCTTTTTTATTAACTTTTCCTTTCATCCATTTTACATAATATGGTAAACCTTGTTCAATCAAATTAATCAAGTTGGCGATATATTTTTGACAACCATGGGTGGAATAATAGAAGTGGTTGACCTATTTATTACTTCACCTTCACATGGAAATTTATTTAAGGCAACAGTTGTTTGATATGGTTGTTCCATTAATTTGTCAATTCAATGATCACTCAATCAGCCCTTAAGAACTGACGTATATTAGGATCCATCATAACCTTGCCACGTGAATGTCTCGAACTACAATAGAACCGGCACTCGAAAAGCCAACGTCACTAAAAATTTCGAAAAAACTCAAACAAAAATTGTTTTCGAGACCATCGTCGCACGAATACCATCATTTTTTGGATAGCATTTGTTCATGCTGCTCCATCTGGTGCATTACCCTAATTTCTTAAAATTCTAGATACTATAACCAATTCAACCTGCAAAAGAATAAAATCAAACCAATCTTCCAGCTAAGGGAACCAACTCATCAATAGCTATTATTAATGCCAGGGAATTCGGATTTCCGCAAGATGCAAATTCCTAAATAAAAATATCGTTAAGGACCCTCCGCGGTAAATGACCCGAAAGCAAATTCCGCATCATTCATAGCGAAGCAGATTAAGTAAGAAGCATCTCAGGTCTGATTTTTCACGTCATTAAGTTCGTGTTTGAAGTCTTAGCAGCGCTTATCGAATCCGGATGAAATTTATTGGATGTTTTAACGGTTTTAGTAGTGACGTCGTTTTGCCAACTTTCCACGTCGTATCCTACAAAGGAACAGCTGCAATTCCTCGGTGCATCTAACCATACCCCAGTTTAATAACTGGAACTTTATGTTCCATCCTGATTATCCTCGAGCCGCTGCCGCCACGTAAGCAAGGATCTCAGCTTTCCAACATTAGCTATATACAAGTTTCCACTGGCAAAACTTCGACTTAACGCTCATAGAGTTAAATCCGCTGGAAAATCCACACCGCATATTCCAGATCGAGATAACTTTCTGGATCGGTTTTGTGAGCTGGTTCTCTTAACACACACTCGCTCGTTACAACTGCACGTTCTTGCAGGAGTCGAGTTGCTAAGATGAAAGTTTCCTGGCTCAACTTCTTCTTAGTATTATAGTGCTAATAAATCATTCTGTTGGTTTTATGTAAAGCATATGAGGGAAATTTCAGTTAACTAAGCTCAGCTAGGTACTTTATTCCCTCGGAACTTCTGCTCTATCTCACTCTCAATAGCGTAATAGATAGTTTCCAAACCGTCAGTTTCTAAACGCTTCTCCAATGTGTTTTTTCGTGAACACGACTTTCTTCACTTTTCCAGACGGCGGCCTTTTGTACACTGAGCCCCGTTAATTGATTGATGAGGTGCGCCGGGCCAGCAAATTGTCACGCCGATCTGGATAAATCCTCGAACCGATGAAAAATGTATCGCTCGGAGCAATTGTGTGGCTATTTTCAGGACTCATCTTTTTTCCACTGGTATGTAACGAGTGATCATAAAAATTCGTAGCAAGCCATAGAATAAAAAGTTTTGTCTGAGGTAAGTTCATAAAAAAAAAATTAAAATCG
The DNA here is from genome assembly GCA_951812265.1 of Taphrorychus bicolor. Classification (NCBI taxonomy): domain Eukaryota; kingdom Metazoa; phylum Arthropoda; class Insecta; order Coleoptera; family Curculionidae; genus Taphrorychus; species Taphrorychus bicolor. The sequence goes on from OX638300.1 coordinate 15,611,252, forward strand.
GAACATCTTTGTTGAGCTTAGGGACGATCAAAATAAAAAATTCCGTGCTAGCGTGTAGTCAACGATTCTCAATACATGATTTAAACTACTTTACACAACCTATAGATTTTATAATTTGTAATTATTAGACAATGGCCGTGCACAAAGTATAGTATTATACGCGCTTTTTATGGCCATTGTTCCCACGGGAGACTTGCGCCCCTCGCCTGCGGCTCGTGACACAAACGTCCCCCTAAGGAAATAATGACTATCATAAAAAGCACGTTTAATAATATACTATTTCGTACTACAAAAAACATAAAACACTTAATAGATAGTCAGAATCTTTCTTCTTCTATATATCTAGTTGAGTCAACTAAAATAATAAAAAAATGTAGGTACGCTACAGCGGTGAGATGTTATACAGAGCAGGAGCAGATGCATGGCAGATGGCTCTCAGTTCGAGAAGTACCATATTGCTCTTACCTCGCAGCAGAACGAAGTGTAAAGAGTAGGTGGTCACCAATTTGTTAGTAATATGGGCTGCTTCTCGAACTGAGAGCCATTAGCCTACATCATCTCACCGCTCTTCAGTAGATTTTTGGTCGACCAGCCAAAGCTGTACAGATGAGGGGTAGGACCCGAAATGCAGGACAAATTGGTGACCACCTACCCCCCCCCCCCATGTACGTTAATGTCTGTCAATACAGCCGAAGTACTCGCGCGAGTTTCGTTTTGTTCTGCTTTCTGCTTTATTTTCTGTCTCCAATTTTCTATTAGACACCCAACATAAGAAGGGAATAGTAAATGCATTTTGAATGTTGTACAATGGGAAGGTTGTATGGTAGGATAATAAATCAGAGGATAGAACTGGAGTGGGAAAAGATAGAGGAATAAAGTGGTTTTCGAGCAGGAAGATCGTGCTTAGATAATATCTTCACTCTACAATAGTTAATAGGAAAACGGAAAGCTCGTAATCTATGTAATCTCTGGATAGAGTTTTTTAAATCATTGACAAAGATTGGCCTTCGTAGGGAATACATAAGTGCAATTTGGAATATATATAGGAACTCAGAGAGCATGGTAAAAATTGGCAAGAAGACATCCGAGCCATTTAAACTTACAAAGGGTCTTAAACAGGGATGCTGCCTATCACCAACACTATTCAAGATGTATATACAAGAAGCTCTGTAGACCTGAAAGAAGAAATGTGCAGGAATGGGGATCCAAATAGGTGACAAGTGTTTATAACAACTCTCTTCTTTGCCGATGACCAAGTCATCATTGCAAACAGTGAGGAAGATATAGATTACATGCTAAGGAAGGTAGGGGAAGAGGGTGACAGGCTGAAGAAGATGATTTGGGTGCACTTCCATTGAAATCTTTCGAGCGGCTGTATCCCGAGCAACGTTAGCTATGTGGATCGCCAAACTTCGAAAAGAGAGGGCGCCATAAGAAGAAGAAGATCAAAGCTCGAGATAATCAATTCAAGCATTCTCACGTAAGTTGCGCATATGTAAGTGTTTTTAACTTTTGAACTTTATTATCAGCCAAAAATTGCTGATAATAATGTGATTCTGGAAAAAACGTTTTTATTGATGAATGTTGGCTCTATTTGTCTGGATATCTTAACTCGCAGAATATGAGAGTAGGGGCATCAGAAAATTCCCATAGCTTTATTGAAGAACCCTCACATCCTAATTAAGTAAGAGTCTGGGCAGGATAAGCAAAAGAAGGATTATTGGGCCAATATTTTTTCAAGGTATGTTCACTGTTATTATCGGTGATGTTTGTTGAACTAGATGTTGAACTAAATGAAATTTTAACCCCAATTGTGGAACAGACTCTTGATGGAATTGCAGCAAGGATATATGCAGCAAAATTGGGCTACTGCACATTGTACAGAAAAATAGCCAGAACCACAGAATGCGTTTGCTGATTTCCCCATTGGATGTGCAGCGTTGCGACGGATTCACGGTATGGATCGCTTGATATGATCAGCTGATGTACATATAAATGCATTCTTTCATCCGAGTGAAAGAGATTTCAAGTTCAGGTTTTGTAGGGTGTATTCATTTGGTTTAATTTTACATATTTCTATATTTATTTTCATAGACGGTATTATTACTTAGTTTTAGTATTGATGACTTTTGTCAAGTGGTTTCTGTTGTAATAAATACCCAGTATTAGCAGTGCAGTCCATCCATTTTTTAATTAATCATGTTGTTTTCCATGTGGTCCTTCTAAAAACAATAATAACTTTCCAGCGCCATGTGCTTTATATTCGTTAGGAAATCAACCTTGGTGTGAAACCTTTTTTAAAGAGGTGTTCACGTCTCCCACATCCAAGAATTTGTACCCGCAGATTATCCTAGAAGACTCAACTTTTTCCTGTGGTTTGGCACATAAAATTGCTGACAATAATGTCAATCTGGAAAAAAGCTTTTCAGTCATAAATGCTGGATCTATTTGGCTGGATATCTCAATTCGCAGAATATGAGACTTTGGGCATCAGAAAATCCCTATAGCTTTATTGAAGAAACCTTACATCGCAATAAAGTAAGAGTCTGGGCAAGAATAACAAAAGAAGGATTATTGGGCCAATGTTTTTTGATGGTATGTTTAACGGTGATGTTTGTTGAACTAGAGTAGCTTAATTGTTTGTCGCATGAAATTTTACCCCCAATTGTGGAAGAGCCTCATGATGCAATTGCAGCAAGGATATTTCCAGCAAAATTATTGTACAGAAAAATAGACCAAATCACAGAACGCGATTGCTGATTTTCCCATTGGATGTGCAGCTTCGCGACGGATTAATGCTATGGATTGCTTGATATGATCGGCTGATGTAACCATAAATGCATTCGTTCATCCGAGTGAAAGAGATTTCAAGTTTAATTTTTCTAGTGTGTATTCATTTGCTTAAATGATACATAATTCTATATTTAGTTGCATAGAGGGTAATATTATTTAGTTTTAGTAATGATGACTTTTGTCAATTGGTTTCTGATGAAATAAATACCAAGTATTAGCAGTGCAGTACATCCAATTTTTTATTTTTAATTAATTAATGTTGTTTTTCCTGTGGTCCTTTAAAAATCAATAATAACACTCCAGCGCCATGTGCTTTATATCCGTTAGGAAATCAACCTTGGTGTAAAATCTTTTCCACATCCAATAGAAATTGTGCAGGAATGACAGTTTTATAGAGATGTGCTGTCGATTCGTTAAGTTTCATCATCGCAACAGTCGGGTAAAAACTATTTTTTTTTGCTTTTATTTTACAATGTAATTGTGAATATCTTATTTTGGGAAAGAATGCCTACACACTTCACTTTAGGGTTAGATATCTCAATATTTGACTTAGTGATCAAATAGTTCACCCCTAGAGCTAGCCATTATAAAAAATGTAATTTTCAATTTTTTTTATGAAGTGATCTCAAACTTTTTGTTCTAATCCCACGGTCTGCTTGAGATTATTTTTTAAATGAACACATGATATTTATGATGCTATTCTTTTTGAATAGTAAACCTACGCCAACAATCTACAGTGCCATATTACATTCCAGACGCTGTTTGCGATAAACATTTCATTAGAACCGGACACAGATTAGTTTCTGCGTGACTGCCATCGTAATAACTCAGCATTGCTCGGCCTCATTGGCATGTAAAACCAGATTGTTTACTAATGACCTAACAGTTGATTTTGGGTTTGTAATTTCTAAAGGACTATTACTTCCTTAATACCGCAAAGAATACAAATTAATTATGACGAAATGCGATCAAAATATACACTTTTGTGCTCTACCCTTTAACTGTAATAAGTTGGTCTTTTGCTGTCAAGATGGGTTGTTACTTGGGGCGAGAAAGCGTTGAAAATAAAAAGCACCAAACAAGCGACGTCGTTGCAATAGACAAAGCAAGTTTGTCTTTGTTCTCATAATAAGCACTAGTCACGAGTCTTTTTGTTCTTTCTGTTTGTGCAGTGGCTGCCTCTTTGACTTTAGCTGCGAATCGAGAGCCGTTTAGCTTTCGTCTAGTCTTATTCCTGTTTTGTGAATAAACCTGTTTTATCTTGAATCTAATACTATAATACACAGCAAAAGGAAATAATTTGCTTAAATGATGAAAATATCGAGTCGCCGAACGAAAATGTTGCACGTCTATTTTGTCTATATATTTAATATAAGATGATGTAGCTTATCTTATCCATTACTTGTGCCTGAACATTAATATTACTTAATACAAAGCGAGAGAATTTATCAAGAAATGGTGTCTCAATCAAGGAATGGTACACCATCACCAAATCAGAATTGTCCTATTAATCGCCAAAGAGTCTCAACAGTTGCTGATCATAAAAATAGTAAAATTTCAGTTTTCCTGATGCCCAAAGAACTCACAATAAGGATGAACCACCTCAGAGTAAGTCTATTAGCGTCAAACCAAGCATTAAGGTTTATTCGGCATGAATCAACTTTTCTAAGGCGAGTGGGTCGGCAATCCAGGGCAAAATAGTATCATCCACAAAGTGCACCCATTAAACTCTATAGGAGTTACATTATTGCTAAATAGAAGCAATAGTAGAAGTTCAAGTATTGGTGACTATCATTTCTTTTATTTCCTGTTAAAGAAATGACGAACCAATGTTGGTCCTTCTTTTAAAAGTTAATTGTACTTTATCCGCCCACTTGATAATTTGCTTATCAGAAAACTTTTAATTCTTCCTGAAGCCCCAAGAAACCACATTGAGAAGGATGAACGATATCCAAGTAACCGTCGCCACATCATATTCAGAAATCAGAAAATTTATTTTTGAAACTCTAAAGGAAAGCCAATTTGCATCAAATCATGCATTATGGTTTATTAAATCAATAAAAGTAAATGGTACTTCATCCACACATGTTCTTGGTGGGAGAATAAAGTACCAATAACTTTTGAGGTGATATTTTTTAATACTTTTGGGATTTTGATCACACAGAAAAACGATTCACAACTGCTTCACTCCCTCGGTAAACTTAATAATTCGACATTAAATGCCAAATTATTGTCAATTTCTCGTTGGTTTTAAGCGTTATAATGGAAGCCAGTTTCAGAAACCTGGCAATTCTACCATGGGAAAATATACGTGTTAACTCTAAAATGGAATTTTATTGAAATTGAATTGGATGGAAATAATTTTGTGGAATTGATCGATTAAACTAGGCGAAAATAGGTACGTGAGTTTAGTCAGCACGACACAAAAATACAGTAATAGGTTTTGATTAAAGAGATGGAGAAATAATAACTGGTGCAATATGTCTCGGGTAGTAAATTATTAACCCCTGCATTCATTTCAATTAAGTCTTGAGATGATGGCCCTCAGAGGGTGGCACTTGCTTTCTTTATTGGCAGAGAAACTATTTTTCGTTAGTTAGAGTTAGCAACATTAGAAATTTTATAGCGTTCTCGCAGTAGTTCTACAGAGTATGTTGTGAGAAACCCCCCCCCCCAAAAAAAAACCCTGTCGGCAATAGAGGCAAACTCCTTCTGTCTCTACTATTGGTCTGTCTATCTGTCTGTTTCTAATGTCGGAAACCCTGTCTGCCAATGAGATTTAACAGAGTGGACTCAAACTATCTAAGAATGTGTTATAAAATCGTCACTTCGGAAACACTCAAACTTCTGGAGTGACAGTCGATGGATTCACACAGCCGAAAGCTCTGGTTATAGTTTGAAGTACCGCAAAAATCCCATCGCTAGAAACACGATTAGTGAGAAAGCTGTAGTGGAAATCATGGGAATGCCAAATCTTTCAGAGATGAGAATTTGTGGCACTTGAGGTCTGGTATTAGAGAACTAAAATTTTGGGTTGCACTATCGTATGCCCGGCTGAATTCTTGGAATACAAAAAAGGTTTAACCGCCTCCAAAGATAAGCTTGGCAGAATATATGAGGTTCTCAGAGAGTCATACTGCCATCTTTGGCAAAAGATCCGAAAGTTCATCCCTATAAGCACTTAAATTATACTTTTAACAAGGGGGAAAGCTCTTCAACTGAATTAGAAGAGAAAGCGTATTAAATTATTGCGTCGAAAATGATGACGTGCCAAAGATGGGAATTGTATTCCCAGAAAATAATTTTATTAATCAGGGAAAGACAGGGTAATTATGATACCAAAGAAGTAAATAATCCATGAAAAACAAGTAGTTTCCGATCACCAATTTGATTTTCGTTATAAATTAGAGTTGACCAAGTTCATCGAATAACAAAGCTCGTAGGAAAGTATCTAGAGGAGGACATATGTTTTTGGAAGTAGCTTAGGCATTTGACAAAGTTTGACATGAACATCAAAGCATCAACAAATTACAATCTAAAGTGTTTCCTGGGCTTTGAAGCCGTGGTCAGAACAGCTGCGTCAGACATTATCAAAGGCGATGAGGCAATGTGCGAAGTGATCTCCAGTGCTCCCCGACGTTGACCGATTGAAATGTCGCGCCATTATCAATGAGTAAAAGATGGCCTCAGATAAATGAGTCAGGCAGGACTATTGCCTTTTACTCTATCACGCTGTAGATCGGACCAGTCTGTAAAATATGTTTCAGCCATATGTCTCCCTTCTGAACAATCTTGAAGATGTAAGTGGCGCCATCGGACGACGGCAGGTGCTTCCACTAGGATGATCGTGAAGTGAACCAAAACCAGTTTTCTGCCGACATTGTCGCTTCCCACAGACAAATGGCCCATATTTCGTACCTATATTGTGTGGGGGGCGACGTTTAGCAGAGTATCAAACTCATTTCTCTATCAGGCAAATTAACCATAGACCGGTTTCGCTCTTATTAGAGCTCATCAGTATGGTATACCTCGAACCTAACAGAAAAATAAGTTTGAAAGGCTATTGGATCTTGTTCTTGCTCAAGACACAGTGTGTATAAGTAAGTGGGGCCATCGGACGACGGCAGGTGCTTCCACTAGCGCACGCCAGATGATCGTGAAGTGAACCAAAATCAGTTTTCTGCCGACATTGTCGCTTCCCACAGACAAATGGCCGAGATTTCGTACCTATATTGTGTGGGGGCGACGTTTAGCAGAGCACCAAACTCATTTCTCTATCAGGCAGAGGAACCATAGACCGGTTTCGCTCTTATTAGAGCTCATCAGTATGGTATACCTCGAACCTGACAGAAAAATAAGTTTGAAAGGCTATTGGATCTTTTTCTTGCTCAAGACACAGTGTGTATAAGTAAGTGGCGCCATCGGACGACGGCAGGTGCTTCCACTAGCGCATGCCAGATGATCGTAAAGTGAACCAAAATCAGTTTTCTGCCGACATTGTCGCTTCCCACAGACAAATGGCCGAGATTTCGTACCTATATTGTGTGGGGGCGACGTTTAGCAGAGTACCAAACTCATTTCTCTATCAGGCAGAGGAACCATAGACCGGTTTCGCTCTTATTAGAGCTCATCAGTATGGTATACCTCGAACCTGACAGAAAAATAAGTTTGAAAGGCTATTGGATCTTTTTCTTGCTCAAGACACAGTGTGTATAAGTAAGTGGCGCCATCGGACGACGGCAGGTGCTTCCACTAGCGCATGCCAGATGATCGTGAAGTGAACCAAAACCAGTTTTCTGCCGACATTGTGGATTGACTGGCAGACAATATAGGAACGAAATCTCGTCCATTTGTCTATGGGAAGCGACAATGTCGGCAGAAAACTGGTTTTGGATCACTTCACGATCATCTCGCATGCCCTAGTGGAAGCACCTGCCGTCGTCCGATGGTGCCACTTACATATACACACTGTCTTGAGCAAGAAAAAGATCCAATAGCCTTTAAAACTTATTTTTCAGTCAGGTTCGAGGTATACCATACTGATGAGCTCTAGTAAGAGCGAAACCGGTCTATGGTCGCCCTAAACGTCGCCCGCAGACAATATAAGTACAAAATCTCGGCCATTTCTCTGTGGGAAGCGACAATGTCGGCAGAAAAGTGGTTTTGGTTCACTTCACAATCGCGAAGATTGCCCAGTCCTGACTGGTGGCCATTTCTGGGTCTTGTTTAGAAGTAAACCGCCGACTGGAGCTCTTCAAACACTCTTCTTGTCCTCCTGGACGCTTCCTTATTCGTCGGCTGTAACCCTTTCGGATTGTCGGATTTGAAATGAAACAAATAATGTAGCAATTTGAATTTGTTATATATTTGTAACAATTCAGGGTGGGTTGGGTTTAGTGGGTGGGTAGGAAGCTCACCCTGGTGAGTGAGCGGGATGTAGAAAGAACTTATTAGCACCAGTTATCCACGGTAGGTTATACCCGGGCTTCCAGTATAAATTCTCGCTGCCTGGGGGGGAATGTCTCGTATGTAGAGGGTTCTGTCTCTTCTTTGGATGGTCCTGGCTTCTGTGGTATCTGACTTTAGCCGTTGCGAATTTTGCAAAAAATTCACTCATTGTTCAGAGCATTTCTTGCATTTGCTGCTAGAGCGAGCTCCAGTGGCAGTGACTTGTGTTTCCTGCTGTTGGGGCTTTTGGCTGGCTGGTATTTGCTTTAGCGGCGGCTGCTTAGCTTTTGTTTTGGACTCTTTGGTTCTGCTGCCCTTGAGGAGCCTTTTCTGGCTTCTTATAAGCGGGATTTTCTTTACAGCCTCGATAGCTTGCTGGGTGGGGGACACCGCAGTTCTCGCACTGGGCTGGAGTCTCTCTCGTTTTCCTACACTCTGCTGAGCGATGGTCACCTCCGCATTTCACGCATTTTGCCACCGCTGTGCAATGCATTCGCACTTGCCCGTACCTCTCGCATCGGTAGCACATTTGTGGGCTGTTGTGCCTTCTCTGGGGCTCTACTTGGAGTAGTGGCAGCAACACTTAAGCTTCTGCATAGCCTCTTTCTCCTCCTTCTTCACCTGCATGAGAATTAAGGGTAAGGGGTGTTTGTCCTTAAAGCTGTGCATCCGTTGCACGAAAAATGCTGCTACGTCTTGGGCTGTCAGGTCCTGTTCAACGTCCTTAGTGCTATACACAGTAGGTACGCCTTTATTTACTAGTCGTTCGGTATTGTCTTCGCTTAAAATGTACGTGTGGTACTCTTTCTCTGTATCAGACAGCATCTCAGTGAGCTGCCTTTAGTATGTCGACGTTTCTGGTAAGATTGCCAGTCCATTCGGAGTCATCTTTGCCTTGGTGAATTTTATTTTTGTCTTTCCAAGTCGTTTGCAGACTGCAGGCTAGTCGTTTGCATTTTTCAACGCCACTGGCGGGAACTTTGATGTTTGCTCTGGCAGGTTTTTCGGTGCGGTCGTCTTCGTGTTTTCTTTATGAACACTGCTGGGCCTTGCAACATCCGGACACATATTTTTATCCGAAGGGCTCCAGCAACCTCCATTTCTTGATCGGGTGTTTTTTTGAAACATATCCTCGATTATTTTCTCGCTCTGCGTCATCTCTTTGCCTGATTTCCTTGGCTTATTCCTCTTATTTTCTTCTGGTTTGGTCATGTTTCTTTGCATGTCTTTTATGATTTTTGGCTGCTTTGCTCTTTGAGTTGAGCATTTTCTTTATCTACATTTTTTAGCCTTTTGGCTTCGTCTTATTCTCTTTTGAACTGTTTTATATAACGTATTACCTCTTTTTCGGTGTCACTTACGATGTAGCTAATCTTCCTTGTCCTTCGTTGGCACTCCAAACCAGGCTTTGACGAACTTCTATTAGCTGTGAAAACAATTTGGATGGCAATGACAATTGCCTAGGCTTTAGCGTTGAGAAGCCCCGCAGCCTGAACGCGCACACTTTATCACAGAGCATTTCGAAACGGTACTCCACTACTCCACTACCGACCCGATCCGCTGCACGAACTAGAATGATTCGAGTGTGGTGAGGTCCGTGGTATTTATTCCCTGCCGTCGCACTGCAGTGGAGGAACTGTGGTGGGGGTAGTGGTGGCGCGTGCTCTGCTACTGCTGACTTGTATGTTTGTCCCATCCTGCAACTCCTCTTGTGTTCCATAATCTTCGTGTTGACACTACGTTTTGTGATGCCAATGTAAACAGAGATAGAGCGGCATGGAACTCGGTAAACTCCGGGTGACGATAGAGGATTCCTAAGAAACAAAATGCTGCAACTGGAGGCGTTTATTGCAGGCAAAAGTCTAGATGTGCTGTGTGTGACAGAACATTGGATGTTTGAGATTGGTGCACTCCATATTGACGGCTATAACACTGTTGGGTTCTCTGCAAGACATGAATATACAGGGGGGGAGGGGGGGGGGGTACTGCAGTGTTTGTTCTTGCGGAGTTGAGGGCAAGTATGAAACATTTTAACATGGATTGTAATAGAGAAAATTATATTGAATATTCATGTGTTTTTGTACAAGATCTGAATGTTTGAATTTTGGCAGTGTACAGGTCTCCATTTTGACACCTTCCTGTCGAGCCTAGACTTTCTCCTTGTTGGTATTGGCCCATATAGGGCAGATTGTTGATGTTTCTCTTCCCCACCTTTACCGAATGAGTTTAGACCGATTGTCCAAAGGGGATTGTTCATATTTTATGGTCACGTTCTCAGGTAGCATGGGATTTTGTTGAGTGTGATGGTATGGGGGCAAATGAAAAATTAGCAATGTTTGTTAATATTTTCAACGAGGCGTTTGTAGATAGCTTCCCTGAGAAGCAATTTATTATGCGCTCTGAAAATAATATTGGATGGTTTGGACCAGAGTTGAGGGCAGTGAGAGAGCATTTGAGGCTGTTGGGTAATATTAGCAGACAGTATAGCACATATGCAAACAAACAATGCTATATGAAATTTAAGAGAGAGTATAAAAATCAAATTCGTAAAACTAAAATTTCTGCAAATAAAGATAAAATAAATTCACCAAGTAAATTCACCAAGTAACCATGTGGCAAGTTATTAATAAAGGCATGACAGATAAAAAGACCAATAATATTCCATACTTCTGCGGGATATGCCAGAGTCTGATATTGATCCTCTATTTAAACTTGAGGATATGCGTGGTCGGGTTCAAAGTGGTTTCTCCTTTCGTGAAGTGAGTTTTAATGAAGTTAGAGATGTAATAAATAAACTAAAAAACAAAAACAGCCGCGATCTGTAGGTCTTAATGTGAAGATCATAAAATCAGTAAAGAATCTTATACTGGTACCTCTTACAAAACTAATAAACGTTTGCATTAGGGAGGGAGATTTTTCTGAGTGCATGAAAAGGGCAATTGTGGTTCCTCTGTTTAAGGGAGGCTGAGAGTTACAGACCAATATCGCTTCTTCCAGTATTGCCGAAGGTCCTTGAGAAATGCATGTCTGAGCAAATTGTAAACTTTTTTGAAGATAACAATATTTTTAATGAACAACAGTTTGGGTTCAGGAATAACAAAAGCAGAGTCCTGGGGATCAATAATCTGGTGTCGGGTATCATAGATGCCTTTGAAGCCCGACATTTTAATACTGTTTTATTCTGCGATCTCAGTAAGGCTTTTGATTGTGTGGGCCATGGTATACTGCTGCGCAAGCTGAAGCTATATACCGCTTTCTTAATAGCGGCATTCAGCTCTTGAAATCCTATCTTACAGGGAGAGGCCAGTCCGTGAGGTATAATGATGTAACATCGCCCGAGCAAGAAATAACGATTGGAGTGCCACAGGGATCTATCTTGGGGCCAGTGCTCTTTTTTATATACATTAATGATCTTCCCTTAATGGACAACAAATCCGGGTACACTCTTTTGCGGACGACACCACCATCACTGCCACTGAGGAGACCCTCGAGGCTTAGCTGTTGGCTTCGCTTGAGGCTGAAAAACTGGCCAAAAATTGGTTTGATTCCAATTGATTGCTCCTGAATATGGGCAAGACACAGAGGACGATGTTTGCATTAAGGGAGATTGGAACCGTAAATGACCACGTATCCCAGATTCGGGTTCTTGTGGATGAGAGCGCCAAGTGGGATTTACTTACTGATAACTTGGCTTCAAGACTCAATACAAGTTCGTACCTGCTACGTCAGCTTTCAGATAGGATATCTCGTACGGTACTTAGATCGGCTTACTTTGCATCTTTTCATGCGGGGCTCTTTTATGCTGTACTTGTTTGGGGCCCCGCCTAGGGGGTTAAGCGTTTGTTCGGGCTTCAGCGAAGAGCGGTCAGATTGTTGGCTGGCCTGGGCTACAGGGATGACTGCAGAGCGCATTTCAGACAGCTAGGCATACTAACCCTGCCCTCCCCTATATTGGAGAATTAGCTGTTTGTGAAAAATAACATGTATCTGTTTTATGCTCACGAGGACATGCATGCTTACCTTACTATAGAGGCCGAAAAAATTAAAAAACCTCATACCGTCGTTTGAGAATGGCCCTGGCTACTGGGCGGTAAAATATTTCAATGTACTGCCAAAAAAATTAAGGCGTTGACAGTGGATAGTTTCCTAAATGAAATTAAGCAAATTTTATTGGTAAATGTGTTTTATTGTGATGGAGAGTATTTTAAGTATTTTAAACAAAATTATTATCTTTTTTTCTTCTCTCTGTCTAGTCTATTTTAGGATGTTGACTGTAAGCTTTTAGGATTAAGTAAATAATGGCATCTGGACTGAATTTATTTAAATTTAATTTGTAGACTATTCTATTTTTGACGTATAGGTGACTGTTTTGACTGTTCTGGTGATTGTAAACATTAATAAATTTGAATTGAATTGAATTGAATTGAGGATCTCTGCGATCTTTGTCCGATTTCAAGTTCTGTTGTATTGTGCTACATGCGCCGAAACCCCGCGCCACCACTACCCCCACCCCAGTCCCTCCACTGCATCGAGACGCGACGGCGAGGCGGGGGAATAAATACCACGGAGCTCACCACAGTCGAATCAGTCAACGTCGGGAAGCACGGGTGATTACTTGGCCCATTGCATCATCGCTTTTAATAATATCTGGCGCAGCTGTAGGAAGAAATTCCATTGGACCATGGCTTCAAATCCCGGAAAACACTTTAGATTGTATTTTGACCGGCCATGAAAACCTTGAAATTGTTTCCTGAAACCAAAGAAAGTTGTTTCCACTGTAGCTATTGGAGGCACACCGCCCCTTCAGTTAAGCAAAAAAAAAAACGAAAAAGCTTGGCGGGAATGCAGGAATTTCTCAAGGCAGTGTGCATGTCCAAACAAGTGTTTAATTGTGACAAACGTGGGATATACCATAACAGACCAAATAAAAGTGCCAAAATTTTGCTAAGACAATTTGTGTCATTTGGGTCATGAAAAAGAGAGTACAGTGCGGTTTAACCACAACAACCTCACCCTTATCTTTGAATTGACGGTGAGTTTTCTGAAGACTTGTTTGTTGCGAATGTAATTTTAGATGTTTTTGCATTCAGCAAAATGGCATAAGGGAGCTCTTGCTGCCTTTACAACTTTAATTCAACAGAAATAGTGTGATTAGACTAATTTAAGGTAAGTTGCTGGTACGCCCTGCTTTGCAGTCTGGAACAGAGTCAACTAGGAAAAGAAAGAGTGGTGAGGGAGAACGAGAAGAAAGAAGCAAAACTTTAAGAATGGAAAATATGAATGAAGGAAAAGAACAGATTCTATTGTGTCCTGCAATATCTGTGCAGTTTGAGCATAAAAAATGTGTTTCTGCTCCCAATATAAACACTATTATTTTCTACATAATTTTCAGATCTCTGCCAGGAATGCTCACTGAGCTCCAGAAATCGCCCACCTACTGATTGGCTTGCTACTTACGAATGCTTTTACATGAATATATTATTACGTTTGACATTCTCTGATCCCATAAAAACATATTTTTTTTATGCAGAGATCTCTGTAAAGTCTGGAACAGACAACAAGGAGCAAGAAAAATCACTTTTCGAGACAAAATTGACTCAAGCCTTGATTAAAATTTTATAGCTTGCAAGTTACGAGGAAAAGCCATATTTTATTACCGAGCTCCCTTGTTTTTATACAGCAAATCTAAACAACATTCGTGCGTAAATGCGACATAGGGTAGCTTAAGATACCCTAAACACAAACACATATTTCTGTTTGTTTGTTTGTTTTTCCGTCTGATGGCTTGCCCGATACTCGTTTCAAACATTTAGTCCCCTTTTTATATCAAACAAAACTGACATTCGTATTCCTCGAGACTTGGATAAGTTTTATTGTTTTGAACCTACTGAGCACTTAGTCAATTGCTTTGTACAGTTGCAAGTGTTGTGCAGCTTTTTGAATTCTTTCTCTATAGGAGAGAGAAATCCCTTGTACGGTTCTGGTATGGTGAAAAAGCCAATCATCTTAAATTGATTGCGCCAGCTGCCGGCCAAAAATAATTGCAAAAAGGGATGAGAAATCGGTTTCGGCTTAACCAGGGCTTGGAATCGGCAGAAGATATCCATCATTACAAAGTGGCCGAATCGCCATTACTCGGTCAGGCTCTATAAGTAGGTACACGTCTAAAATTTTTATAAAATTACACGAATTACTAATATTAAGTTACTCAGGTAAAAACGACCTTCCGCAAATATATTTTTTATTTTTAGAGTGCCAAACAAAACCTTTGCGACTGGTCAGTCCATAATAATTTACTACAAAACAGAAAATTATTTGGCGCATATGTGATTCGATTTTTTGGATCCTAACGATTTTTAAAGGTGGTTTCAATACAGCTTCAAAAGAGATATTTTTTATTATTTTTGAGGTAGTTTTGAAGTAATGGAGAAAGCCAATGTTTTTTAAAAATCTTTATGATTTTTAATTTTTTTATTATATGTGTTAAAGATAATAAATTTGATTTTATCTGTTATGATCTTATGATTTTGTATTGAATATACTCTTGTACGGAATGGCAAACAAATCGATAAACGAGACCCAAAACTGGTTAGAAGTTGGATCCTTATGGTTTGACCCGGAGAAAACGGAGGCTGAAGTTTTGAGCAGCAGAGAAGACAGAGGTGGTAGTATCAGCACCTTAGTGGGTGCCTTGGAAAATACCCTGCACAGCGGGGCATTCTTCGGCAAAGATCTGAACTTCGCAAGACATATTAATTACAGGAGCTAGAAAAGCACTGACATACTAGATGCCTAACAACTATGAACGCCCTAATGGCCGTCATGGTTTTAACATCACTTCTACTTTGACAATTAAAATAAAACGCGTGTTGACTGAGTTATCTAATTGATTAAAATGTAAAAATTGTAAACTAGCCGTGGGTAAACTGGTATCCAACTTTCATTTGATAGGCATCAATATAGGCTTTGTTGACCAATATACTAATAAAAGTTAACTCAAGTTAAGTTAGGTAACATAAGTTTAGCTTAGTTATTTTTTTATTTTCTTAATTTATGAAAAGAAAAGCTTTGCCTGCCGCGGCTTGCACTAAACTTATAATTTTTTATTTTTGAGGTAGTTTTGAAGTAATGGAGAAAGCCAATCTTTTTTAAAAATCTTTATAATT
Source organism: Taphrorychus bicolor (assembly GCA_951812265.1). Lineage (NCBI taxonomy): Eukaryota > Metazoa > Arthropoda > Insecta > Coleoptera > Curculionidae > Taphrorychus > Taphrorychus bicolor. The sequence goes on from OX638300.1 coordinate 15,626,659, forward strand.
TTTAATTTTTTTATTATATGTGTTAAAGATAATAAATTTGATTTTATCTGTTATGATCTTATAATTTTGTATTGAATATACTCTTGTACGGAATGGCAAACAAATCGATAAACGAGACCCAAAACTGGTTAGAAGTTGGATCCTTATGGTTTGATCCGGAGAAAACGGAGGCTGAAGTTTTGAGCAGCCGAGAAGACAGAGGTGGTAGTATCAGCACCTTAGTGGGTGCCTTGGAAAATACCCTGCACAGCGGGGCATTCTTCGGCAAAAATCTGAACTTTGCAAGACATATTAATTACAGGAGCTAGAAAAGCACTGACATACTAGATGCCCAACAACTATGAACGCCCTAATGGCCGTCATGGTTTTAACATCACTTCGACTTTGACAATTAAAATAAAACGCGTGTTGACTGAGTTATCTAATTGATTAAAATGTAAAAATTGTAAACTAGCCGTGGGTAAACTGGTATCCAACTTTCATTTGATAGGCATCAATATAGGCTTTGTTGACCAATATACTAATAAAAGTTAACTCAAGTTAAGTTAGGTAACATAAGTTTAGCTTAGTTATTTTTTTATTTTCTTAATTTATGAAAAGAAAAGCTTTGCCTGCCGCGGCTTGCACTAAACTTATAATTTTTTATTTTTGAGGTAGTTTTGAAGTAATGGAGAAAGCCAATCTTTTTTAAAAATCTTTATAATTTTTAATTTTTTTATTATATGTGTTAAAGATAATAAATTTGATTTTATCTGTTATGATCTTATAATTTTGTATTGAATATACTCTTGTACGGAATGGCAAACAAATCGATAAACGAGACCCAAAACTGGTTAGAAGTTGGATCCTTATGGTTTGATCCGGAGAAAACGGAGGCTGAAGTTTTGAGCAGCCGAGAAGACAGAGGTGGTAGTATCAGTACCTTAGTGGGTGCCTTGGAAAATACCCTGCACAGCGGGGCATTCTTCGGCAAAAATCTGAACTTTGCAAGACATATTAATTACAGGAGCTAGAAAAGCACTAACATACTAGATGCCTAACAACTATGAACGCCCTAATGGCCGTCATGGTTTTAACATCACTTCGACTTTGACAATTAAAATAAAACGCGTGTTGACTGAGTTATCTAATTGATTAAAATGTAAAAATTGTAAACTAGCCGTGGGTAAACTGGTATCCAACTTTCATTTGATAGGCATCACTATAGGCTTTGTTGACCAATATACTATTAAAAGTTAACTCAAGTTAAGTTAGGTAACAAAAGTTTAGCTTAGTTATTTTTTTATTTTCTTAATTTATGAAAAGAAAAGCTTTGCCTGCCGCGGCTTGCACTAAACTTATTATTTTTTATTTTTGAGGTAGTTTTGAAGTAATGGAGAAAGCCAATCTTTTTTAAAAATCTTTATAATTTTTAATTTTTTTATTATATGTGTTAAAGATAATAAATTTGATTTTATCTGTTATGATCTTATAATTTTGTATTGAATATACTCTTGTACGGAATGGCAAACAAATCGATAAACCAGACCCAAAACTGGTTAGAAGTTGGATCCTTATGGTTTGACCCGGAGAAAACGGAGGCTGAAGTTTTGAGCAGCAGAGAAGACAGAGGTGGTAGTATCAGCACCTTAGTGGGTGCCTTGGAAAATACCCTGCACAGCGGGGCATTCTTCGGCAAAAATCTGAACTTTGCAAGACATATTAATTACAGGAGCTAGAAAAGCACTGACATACTAGATGCCCAACAACTATGAACGCCCTAATGGCCGTCGTGGTTTTAACATCACTTCGACTTTGACAATTAAAATAAAACGCGTGTTGACTGAGTTATCTAATTGATTAAAATGTAAAAATTGTAAACTAGCCGTGGGTAAACTGGTATCCAACTTTCATTTGATAGGCATCACTATAGGCTTTGTTGACCAATATACTATTAAAGGTTAACTCAAGTTAAGTTAGGTAACATAAGTTTAGCTTAGTTATTTTTTTATTTTCTTAATTTATGAAAAGAAAAGCTTTGCCTGCCGCGGCTTGCACTAAAATTAATTTAAGATTTGAAACTACTTGACGTTTTTCTTTGGTAAGAAATATTCCTGGTATAAAACGTTCCCTCTCTCAAACGTTCTGAGTATGAAGTGCCCGTGGTATGAAGTGTATAACGTTGTGGTATGAAATGTCACCAACCCCTTTCTGGAAAAAGATTTTCTATAAAAAAATTTTCTGTTTTCAGAAAGTGACGCTTTTTGCCTAGAAGGGTATTCGTTATTTGAAAAGATGATATTTTCGGTCAAAAGTGACGAAAACCAGCTGCTCTAGGAAATAATGATTGGATTGATAAAAGACAAAACCAGTCAGAACGATTTGACATTCGTTGCTGCAATAGCGGATCAAAGGGCTGTTGTTTGTCTGACTGGAGATGAACAAACAGAGAAGCAACAATTACGACTAAAAGAATTGGGGATAAAATGCTACTTTTGCAAGTACTCTGAAGGCATCAGGTAAGAAATGTGGTTGTTTGACATCTTAGAATCGTCATTTAGTAACAACATTTAGCGTCATAGAAGTATCGTAACATGTGGTGTGTAAGTGCCATTCTTACGCACGACATGACAAATGGTACCGAAATTACTTCATAGATAAATAGGCATTTACTTTTTAATTTATTTCGCTTAGCACCTTCTACTTGCTTAATTAATCTATATCTATAATCTAAAGCCACATTACTGCGGTGCCATTAAAGCGGTGCCAAAAGTTTGGGTGACTTAAGAACTCTCCAGCCTGAGGTTCTCGGCTATGCTAGGCTCGTCATCCTCCTGACATAAACTTCCACTTAATGCCCTTAATGCATAAACAACAATAGGAAGAAAATGTATTTCACCTCTCAGAACACTTTTGCGCCATCAGCATAAGAGTGCTAACGGTTGTTAATTTCGTATCATCTGAATCAATTAATACCATATTTTAACGTGTTTTATTTTTGTTATGAAAATAGTATACTCTTTGCAACTTTTAAAGCATTTTGTGATGTTTTAAGGCGTATTACCATGTTTTCCGGAGATTTTAGCTCCAAATACTGATTTTCTCACAAAGACGTTGAATATTGCTTTTTTAATCTTTCTACGATGTTCTAAGCCATTTTATCAGCTCTATATATTCTCTATCTATAATCTGTGTAGCTGTAAGTAATGAATTTTGCACGCAAAAACGTTAAACTTTATATTTTTAAGCATTTTGTGATGTTTTCAGACGTTTTACCTTAGTTGCTTGTTTACGCTTGTTTGCGTTTTACCTTAGTTGCTTATCTTGTTTTGGACAATATCCACCAAGAACAAAATCTAGGTTATAAGGTGACTTTCAGTATTTTAGAGTCACATTAAGGAATATTAATAGCGCGGTTGGAGAGACACAGCATCCCTGTCTAAAGCATTTTATATATATTCAAGACCCAAGAAAATTGCATAAGAGGGTACCAAAGATCCCCATTAAGTCTTCTTATGTTCAATATCTACACCAGAGGATGAGGCTCCAACGGTGAGAGGTGATATCTATCTAATTTCTCCTGTATGAGGACGATATGGTCATCTAATAGTCTGAACCAGTGTCTTGGATGATTTTGTGCGACAAATGCCGCTGGACCTATACAGAGAGACTTCAAAGTTGGTGTTATCCCTCCGGCAGTGAATGTTTATTGTTATTATTAAATGTTGCCGCCAAGCGACTTGGAAATGGATCCAACTCATCCACAACATCCAGCGTTTTGTTCTTTTTGATGTCCTCTTTCACCTCCCAATAAACACAGTCCCGTAGGCATTTGGAAGAAAGTCTTTTTATGGGACTAGTTTAATTCTTATCATGTTTGTTGTGTTCGTGGCGAATTGAAATTGCCCCACTTTGATAAAAAGCAGCAAAAAAAATTACCACAACTTTTTCGAAATTTAACAAAAGGGAAAATTTCTTCTTTTTTCTCCGTTCCAAATTTGACTGCCTGTAACTTTAGGAGTAGACTGATTGGAGTAAATCCAACGTTTCTTGTTCTCTCCGACTCCTTCGGTGGTCGATTTTTTCGAAGAGAGTCGAGATTTAGGAACTTTTAGAATGTGCTTTAGAGGCATTTAGAAATAAGTCAACTAATGGGACTAATGTCCTCTCAAATTCCTACAAATTTTGGTTCTACAATTATCCCAAGTACAATCTAAAGTATTTTCCGGGCTTTGAAGCCCTGGTCCAATAGAATTTTTCTAGACTTTTCGTCTACAGCCGCTGCGGCGGAAGTAGTTTAGGCATTTGACAAGGTTTGACATGAACATCAAAGCATCAACATCTAAAGTGTTTTCTGGGCTTTGAAGCCGTGGTCAAAAGGAATTTCTTCCTGACGTTTCGTCAACAGCTGCGTCAGACGTTATCAAAAGTGATGAGGCAATGGGCAAAGTGATCTCCCGTGTTTCCCGACGTTGGTTGAGTCGACTGGGGGAGCTCCGTGGTATGTAATCCCTCGTCGTCTCGCTGCAGTGGAGGGACTGGGAGTAGTGGGGTCGCGGGGTTTCGGCGTAGTTGAATTATGTCGTAGAAGTCGCCTCCAATTTGCATTTAGAAACGTAATTTTCTCCTTCCTTTTGAAATTGTTGTCATGTTTAAAGATCTCAATGTTCTCTCTCGTTGGTCTCGCATAGATTCATTGTTGAAAAGTGTGTTGTGACCTTCGGAGGGAGCGTGCTCTGCTACTTTTGTGTTTGCGCCAGCCTGCAACTCCTCTTGTGTTCCGTGATTCTCACATTGACACTGCGCTTGTGGTGCCAATGTATACCGAGTTACAGAGGCATGAAACTCGTTAAGCTCCGGGTGCCGATATGAGATCTCTGCGGTCTTTATCCGATCTCAAGCTCTGATGTATTATATGAGTGGATTTAAAGACAGTTTTAACATTGTACTTTTATGCATGGTAGACTGGTCTATCCACGCTTTTCTTCATCTACTCCTGTCCTTCCTTCCTGACGCTCTACGTTCCTGGAACGGACGGCCTTATCGAACTCGTGCTTGCTCTATCCATCCAACCAAAGACTCTTTTCAGATGCCTCATCTCCCGTTCCAATTCAGCCGGCTCACAAATTCTCTTGGCTCTCACAGATCGAGTCTTTATGACATCCCTTTCCTGTTTGGGATGATGATGTGATCCATAATTGAGGTATCAGTCAGTGTGTGTTGGTTTTCTATAAACTATAATTCTTGATACCAAAACATCCAAAAACTGTAGGCGTCCTTCCTTTTCTATCTCTATAATGAATTGAATTATTGGGTTGATAGAGTTGAGGTGTAAGAGGAAGTTTTGAAGTTCGTCCTCGTCATGGCTCCAAATAACAAAGGTGGCCTCTTACTTGCCGTTGGTAACGCCTTGGCCTCGAAAATTTCCATGAAATGGTTGGCTATTACTGGACTAAGAGAGCTGCTCATAGCTACACCATTAGTTTGTTCGTAGAAATCTGCCTTCCATTGAAAATATGTAGCGGTTGGGCAGGGTTGGAAATTCCCGGTTAATATGTTGCATGGCTTCCTTAATGGGTACCATCATGGAGAGCGAAACAACATCAAAGCTAAAGAAAGCTTTCTCCTGGCGAAAGAGTCAAAGAATGCAGTTTTTCGACGAAATGAGTGGAGTCTTTTATAAAGCTGTTAGTATTTCCTATTTTAGGTTACAGCAGTTTTGTGAGGTGTTTTGCGATTTTGCAGGTTGGGCTTCTTATGGTGCTCAAGATGGGTCTCAGTGGTACGTTCGGTTTGTGGATCTTTGGTAAACCGTACAGCCTTGGTGACAAGGCTTATGATTTTTTAAGCTAATTTTCACTCCGCGCCACCACTACCCCAAACTCAGTCCCTCCACTGCAGCGCGACGGCGGGAAAATAAAACCACGGAGCTCACCACAGACGAATCCACAGCTGTAGACGAAACATCAGGAAGAAATTCCATTGGACCACGGCTTCAAAGCCCGGAAAAGACTTTAGATTGTATTTTGACCGGCCGTGAAAGCCTTCACAGTCTTATCCCAAGTAGTTTGGCAACTATTAAAAAATTTTATTTTTAAATAAAACTGTTGGTGAAGTTAGCAGGATTGGGACAAATAATGCACCTCTTCTTTATTCGGAAATGGCCGACGTTCCGACTATTTATTTAGTCTTCATCAGGGCTATTCTTAGTAAGAGAGGCTAGTCAGTTAAAAATCTATTCAAGATGGTTAAAATAGCAAACTCCATTCGATTGTTCGGTGACCCTGGTATCTTAGGCTCGACAAACTACACGTCCGCTGCATAAGGTACAAAATTTGCGAATTACTCAAAAAACGAAACAAATAACGGTTATTCGCAAATTTTGTACCCTATGCAGCGGGCATGTAGTTTGTCGAGTCTAAGATACCAGGGTCACCGAACAATCGAATGGAGTTTGCTATTTTAACCATTTTGAATAGATTTTTAACTGATTACCCTCTCTTAGTGAGAATAGCCCTGATGAAGACTAAATAAATAGTCGAAACGTCGGCCATTTCCGAATAAAGAAGAGGTGCATTATTTGTCCCAATCCTGCTAACTTCACCAACAACTTACAACTTAAGGACGCTAATTACAACAATTTAAATAAAACGTTCACACCCTGAACCTCCGTTCATGTTTAAATTTGGAAAACAAGCCAAAGGAATGAAAGCCTTACTTTTTTGAGCCCAATTCGCTGGCGTAAGTATAACACCAACTTTTTGAATCACTCTGAATATTGTTTTTTAAATTAATTTAGTAATTGTATTCCACAGTATTCCACCCAATCTCTGAGAAATATTGAAGACGTGGAAAACTATTTATAGAGGGTGTTCGGAAACAAACCCGACCAACGAAAACAGCAAATTCTAAAGCCAAAAATGCCTACTGAGAGAGCTGGGGCTTTTTGAAGAAGGTCCTTCGACATTGTTTCTTTTTATAATTTGACAGATTGCATTTTATCTAGATTAGTTACGATAGGTGTTAAATCTTATATGAGCGATCTTTTGATCCAAAAATAATCTCATAATTTCAATCATATTTTTAATCACATTTTTATATCCTCTACTTTTTAGAACTTTTAATATAAAAATTGAAAACTTTGAGGTATATTAGTTTAAAGAACTGATTTTGTCACAACTTTTTAAAATGAAAAACGAGAAAAATAAATTTAAAATGTTTGTGTTTTTTGGGGTAATTTAAAATGTTTGTGTTTTTTTATGTAATTATTTCAAGAAAAAAACTAATACAAAAATAAAAATTACAATTTATAAAAAATGTTCAGTTTTAGTGCATAAATTTATTCGTTTCTTTAGAGATTAGCAAATCCAATTTTTGGCATCAAAAACAAAAAAGTTATAAACTATTCTCGATCAAAGCTAGGCAGATTTTGACAACTTGGAACAAAAGCAAGTTTTTAACATAAAATACTCCGAGGTTTTCGATGTTGATACCAAAAATAATTACCATAAAGTCGAAGACATAAAAAAAATATCAGTTAACTCCTCCAAATGTGACGCCTATGGTGTCACATTTGAGTAAATTTAATTAACACATAACCTAAGTTTGGTCCTTCTAGATAAAAAGCAATCTGAGATGTTATAAAAAAGCCATCTCATAAGGGTCATCTCTAAAGAGCCTTGGCTTCTTTAGAAAGAAATTTTTAGGTAAAACGACAAATCGTCATGAAATAATCTCTAGAATTTGCTGCCTTCGTTTGTCGGACTTGTTTCCGGACACCCTGTATACGTATTATTTGGTATCATCGAAGTTAAGTAGTTGTTGGAAATTCTCAATTAGCAAAAAATCAGACTTCTGCCTTTTTTTATCCAGTTTGCGATGAAAAAACTACTGATAATCTATGAATCTATGTCAGTTATCGAGTAATATCCTTTATATAACTCGTTCACTTATTTTTGACATTTCATTACCTTGGAAAGTGGAGAGATAGATATAAGAAATCTTCAATTTCCTATATCTATCTCCTTTCTGCACAGGTTGAGGAAACACGATAAAAATGTCAAAGTCAGTCGCTTTCTTGATGTCAATAATGATTGAATGATTTATAGGTGTATTTTTTTTAAATGTTAGGACATAGCTCGGCTCTGAAATGCGAAGATATCTATTGATTAGGTACAAAGGTAACAGTTAGATTAGCTCAGAAAATATTTTATTCTGTAGTGGCCATTCTTCACACTCAAGAGGTATACTGGTAACATTTAGGTAAGAAGAAAAGTCCTGACCGAGCAGATAGAGGGCAGGGAACGATACATCAAGGATTCTTCTCTCTGTCCGTCATTTAACATTTACTTTAATCTATGTTTTTATTAGGAGAAAATAAGAGTTTACCATCCTTATCCTAAAAATATAAACATTTCTTTTAAGAGCAGTAACTATGGTACCTCGTCTAAAATTACTCCATTTGGACGGATGAAAGGGAAAATCGCCCTCGTCAAAATTCTCTGGCCGTAAATTAAATCCCTTTATATCTTTTCAATGATTAAAGGCTAAGGGTCTAGCTTCAGCATTAAAGCAACACTCATCTGAAAGGGCCACCAATGGGAATGATTCAATTTCAAACTTAGTTGAAGACATTTACGCCTAATTATTAAATTTCACGAACCCCGCCACGGGTCAAAAGTTGAACTTTTGGGTGTTTGACTGATTGAAGTCTGAAGTATTAAAAAGTAATTTTAATTTCCCGCCCTCCTAAAGAAGGGGAGAAATAATTAAACGTCGAACGGATTGTTGCGGATCCGCCTGTAATAAGCACATCTGGGATTCGGGAAATGAATGTATGTCAAGAAACGTTTTATTAAACTTCGGTCGGACGTCGAACGCAATGAGTTTCTGTTAAGAAAATTCCTGCCGATGATGAAAGGGAACTTCCTGCAGTTCCTGCGGTCCGCCCGCCAGCTTCCTGCCGCTTGTGCTAATGCGAACATCAGATATGCAAGCGAACGCGCCAGGGGACGCGTCTCGCGTATCGTATCGTCAAGTGGCAGGAGTTTCGCTTTCGTTCGTCGAGATTCCTGCTGTCCTGATAGAAAATCCGACCGCGAGCATTTCTACGCGTCAAAACGCAGCAGCGCATCGCACGGTCAAAGACAAGCGCCATAAGCGACAATAATAAACCGGTTTTAGGTGTGCAATGGTCTTTGCTACGTGTATGGAAACATACGGCGTTTCTGGAAGTCAGTTGGGATGCCAAGAAGGAGGGAATGATGGAAATATGGCACAAAATTAATTATTTCTCAAACATTTGCTCCATACAGAGGGCCGGCACCTACCCCTCTCTCGGCAGGATTTCCCGCTTTTTGAGTTAACTTGTCCCGTGTCCCGCACATGATCTGAGCCATTTGTCCCGCATTTTTCTTATAAAAATGCTTAAAAATATATATGTGAAAGGAAGCCAAATTCAAATGTTCAATGCATTTCTCTACAAATTCAGGTTAGGTCAGGGTCGAAATGGGTCGTTAAAACATGACACAGGTGGTCTAAAAATGCACATTTGTGTCTTTGGGGAAATTCATGTTAAGATTAGAACCAAAAGTAGTTACAAATTTTCAAAAAGCTTCTAAAAGTGCAAACTTGGAGTTTTGGGAGAAATTCAGGTTAGCATTAGGACTAAAGTCGATTAAAAATGACCCATTCCTTCTGAGTAAATTTTTCTAGAAAACTTCATTCTAAAATTAAGGTAAAAATTATCGAAAATAAATCAAAGTTTGAAAAAATGCAAATTAAAAAATTTTGGGAAAATCAGGTTAGGATTAGTGTCAAAATGAGTTAAAAAATGACCAAAAGCGTCTAAAAATAAATATTTAGAGTTTCTGGGACCTAAAAATTGATTAAAAAATAACTCAACTCATTAAAAAATGTAAAAGTTGAAGTTTTTTGTGTGAAAAATGTGTCAAGTTTGTAAAAATTCAAACTTGAAGGATTTATGGAAACTCAACTTAAGACTAAAGCCAAAATCGCTTAAAAACTGCTCAAAACGTCTGAAATCGCAAATTAAAAGTTTCTGGAAAAGTTCAGGTTAGGCTTAGAACCAAAAATAATTAAAAACTTACGCAAAGCGTCTAATAGTGCAAATTGTGGGAGAAATTAAGTTTAGAATTAGGAATAAAGTCGATCAAAAATGACCCATTTCTTCTAAAAATTTAAATTTTTAATACGTTTTGTGTAATAATGCAAATTTAGAGTTTCTGAGTTAGTTCAGTTTAGCACTAGATTCAAAATGAGTTAAAACATGACGCGAGGGGTCAAAAAATGTAAATTTAGAGTCATCTTTGGAGAAGTTCAGGAGAGAATTAGGACCAAAAAGTGGTTAGAAATTTACACCAAGCGTTTAAAACTGCGAATTTGGAGTCTTTGTCTTTGTCTTTTGAGAAATCCTCAACAAAATTAGGACTAAAGTAGATAAAAAATTACCCATTTCTTCCAAAATTTACAAATTTAATGTTTGTCTAGAATTAAGATAAAAATTGGTAAAAGTGACTCAAAGTGTAAAAAAATGCATATTGAAAGTTTCTAGACAAATTCAGGTTAGAAATAGGATCAAGGCCAGTTAAAACATGACACAAAGTGTCTAAAAATGAAAATGTGTGGTATTTGGAATTGTTTAAGTTAAAATTGAAACCAAAATTTTTTTTTTGGCTAAAATTAATGTAGAAATCGGTGAAAAAGACTCAAATCGTGTAAAAATGCAATTTTAGAGTTTCTGGACAAATTCAGATTAAGATTAAAGTCAAAAAGGGCTAAAACATGACCCAAGGAGCAAAATTCTAGTCTTGGGAGACACTCTGGTTATAATTTGGCATACACTTGATTTAAAATGGACCATTTAATCTAAAAATGACAATTTTGATGTTTCTTACTAAAATTAGGATTAAAGCGGTCACAAATATCTCAGAGTGTCTAAAAATGCAAATTAAGAGCTTCTGGTTAAGACTAGTACCAAAATGAGTTAAAGCATGACAAAAGGTGTCTAAAAATGCTAATTTGTAGACTTTGGAGAAATTTAACATAAGATTGTGGCCAAAAGTGGTTAAAAATTTACTCAAAGCGTCTAAAAGTGCAAATTTGGAGTCTAAGGTCGACTAAAAATGACATAGTTTACCAAAAAAGTTACAATTTTGATTGATTATTGATTTTCAGACTAAAAGTAATGCCCAAAATCTGCAAAAATTACTCAAAGTGGTTAGAAATTTCTACCAAGAGCTTAAAAGTGCAAATTTAGAGACTTTGTCTTTTGAGAAATCTGGAATAGAATTGAGACTAAGGTACATAAAAAATTACCCATTTCTTCTAAAAATTACAATTTTATCGCTCTATTGGCGAAAATTAAAATAAAAATTGGTAAAAGTGACTCAAAGTGTAGAAAAATGCATATTAAAACTTCCTAGACAAATTCAGGTTAGAATTAGGATCAAAGTGGGTTAAAACATGACACAAAGTCTCCAAAAATGCAAATTTGCGGTATTTGGTATAGTTCCAGTTAAAACTGGAAAAATTGGAAAGTGATTAAAAGCTTACGCAAAACGTCTAGAAGTGTAAATTTGGAATTTTTGTGAAATTCGGGTTAGAATTAGGTCTAAATTCAATAAAAAAAATTCCAATATACCGATTTCATTTAAAAATGGAAGGTTTGAACTTTTTTGGCTAAAATTAAGGTTAATGTGGTGAAAAATCACTCAAAGTGTGCAAAAATGCTAATTCAGGGTTTTTCTACGAATTCAAGTTAGGATTAGGCTCAAAATAGGTAAAAGCATGACACAGGAGATCTAAAAATGCAAATTTGTATTTGTTTCATTGAAGTTCACATTAGGATTAGAACCGAAAGTAGATCAAAATTTACAAAAAGCGTCTAAAAGTTCAAACTTGGAGTCTTGGGAGATATTTAGGTTAGAATTAGGACTACAGTCATTTCTTCAGAAAATAACATATTTAATGTTTCCTGACTAAAATTAAAGTAAAATTTGGCGAAAATGATTCAAAGTGGAAAAAAATGCAAATTAAGAGTTTATAGACAAATTCACGTTAAGAGTGGTGTCCAAATAGGTTAAAACATGATACAAAGTGTCTAATTAGGGAATCCAACGACCTGTCAAACTAAAAGCAACATGGCGGCTGTTGGCACACAATAATACAATACACATCCTTGGCCTTGGAAGCCAAAGCAAATCAGTAATTTGTTTGTGTCACTATTGTCATTGTGACTTACGTCACCTGGTGTAAAACTAGTTACATATACCCTATTCCATTATTTTCTGCATTTTACATTGCCATGAAATTTACCCTGTATAACATCGATGGCAATTGTCGTTTACTTGTCGTCAAAACAGAGACGGTAAATACAGAATTGGAAGGTGATAACTAAAATCGGCAATTTGAAAGGAACGATTTGTCAGATTTGATTTGTGACTTGTGTGCCAATAACTGCCATATTGGGTCACGTGGTTTGGATTGACTAATAATGCAAATTTGCGGTCTTTGGAAAAGTTTAGGTTAAGGTTGGAGCCTAAAGTCACAGAATAGCCATATGTTATTATTAATATCATACAGAAGCGAAGCCTCGCGTCGGAACCTTTGGTCTCCGTGTCCCTAAAATTGGTGATCTTCAATGCGTTAGCTCCACCCACTTTTGTAGTTAGTACACTGAGCAAAAAACACATAATAAAATAATTTTGTGGATAAAATGGTGGGGAAGATATTATTGTATTGAGTAAAACTGTTGAGTCAATACTTCAACAATGTTTATTGCTCTCTTCAGGGTTAAGAAATAATTTTTTGTTTGGGAGATGAGTTATCAATTGTGTAAAGACTTTCTGCTAACGTTATTTTAATTGCTTCACTTAAAATTGCCGTTAACAATCAGAAATTGGTGGATATAGTCAAAGATATATGAGGCTTTTTTATAATGGCGGGGTGAAATAATTATACTCGCTCAGTTTTGACAATTTATTTTTAAATAATGTAACAAGCAAAATGCGAACCTAAAACTCTATATTATTGAAGACTGTACATAAATGTGACAATTTTAATACTTTGGGTGCTACTTGGGGTTAATATGCTCTAATGTACGAGATAATTTATAGAGGAAGAATTTGTATCTATATATTTGTATTTATATAATATATTTATATATATATATAATATATTTATTAATATACTTATCCCTTAGCCAATAAAACTAAAGCGTTTCTTGCAAAGAAAAAATCTTTTTTCCTTTTACCACTATCGTAAAATCCATTCATCTCATCACGGCCAGTGTCAAAATAAAGTTTGAATTTTAGCGACATTTCATCAATACATAAAGTGCATGGCTTGTCTAAGGGCGCTATTTTGTCTATTTTAATTTGAAGTCCTCCGAATATTGCTTCATTATTTAGACCAGAACTGTTGGCAAAAATAACAATTTTGCCATAAAAGAGTATGCAGAGGACCCAGAAAAAAACAAAGTTAAAGCAAATTACTTGTATTCCAGCGAGTAGCCAAGCAATTTTTTTTTCTTTTAGAATAGCTTGGGCTTTGACGATTTGGGCTAATGGTTTGATTAAAAACTTGTCGCATAGGCTGTTAAAATCATCGAGGGTCCAAGATGTAACATTTTGTTTCAAACCGTTTCTGCTTTTTATTTAAATTGTTAATTTTCTTCTTTAACTTTTCTTTCCTGGGAGCATTGGCAGTAAATGCCATCGAAGTTTGGACATCAATTAATTGTGCCACGACCGAAGATAGCGGACGCGAGATGTTTCTATCTGAAACTGAAATGTATGAGCCCTAATATTCGTGACTCAAAAATATCTAAGTATCTTTGATTTATTAGGAACTGTGGCATTTATATACCTGAGACATAGGGCGTTTTTGAACAACTCGGGATTATTGTTGCATCGTCAGCCTCGTGGTCCTACACTGGCATAGTTTTTTGCATTTTGGGTTTACTATCGTTTTTGTCATTTAATTCTAGATCAAGAATTGAATCTGTGTGAGAAAGCATTACAATAAAACTATAGCTACTAGTTAATAATATATTATTTTGATATTTACCTGGTACAAAATGAGATTTTTGCGAAGTGCAATCTAGATGTCTTAATCTACGTATCTTGGTCCATGTAGCTGTTTCAGAGAAAGCTAAAAGATTAGAATATTTTACATAATATTAAAATTAATTCCTATTCAGTAATCAAAAGCCCATTTAAAGTATTGTCATTGCTTTACTTATTTCAACTCACTTGTATTAGATGATTCCAAGCGGGGGCTGAATAAAGTTGGTGATGCTTCAGCGAACAGGGTTTTTCTGCTGGCACCTTTAGAAATAAATTTGGTTTCAAAGTGTTTTTCGCATAATCCATAGCTGTCGTGCAATTTATCAATATTGCACTTCAGCAGGTCTTTCCTTCCACATGCCTCTAACCACAACTTAGCTCTAACTAAAATGTAATATTATTTTTTATTGAGCAGCAATTTATCAGTTTTACAATCTTCATAAACAGTGACATGAAATTGACGCTTCTTCTACAGAATCCTCATATTTAAATACTTGTAATAGGTTAAGCTCTAGAAATGTGGGTACTTTAACTTACCTCTCAGGATTTTTAGGAAAGTGAAAAACACTTGTTACAGTTCCAGAGAAAGATCAGTGATTAAAAGCACAACGCGAATATTTTCGCTTGAGTTTAGTAGGTTCTGAAGCCATATACTTCATCCAAGGAAACACTAGAATCTACATTCGATTGTTTACTATTTTTGTTTTATATAATACCTAATTTACAGGATTGTGTTTATTAAAACACAATCCTGTAAATCGCACTCTAAAAAACACTAAATACAGAGAAATTGCTTATTTAGCAAGGCAATGTCATTGATGACATTGACAACTACTGTCAGTTTCAGAATGTATACCGGGCTTAAGAGTATATTTTTTATTAAATTCTTCCCGAGGTTTTGAACAAAAAGGGGTGTTTTCTCTCAGTGTAATAACTAGTAAAAGGGGGCGTGTTCTAAGCATTCAAGGTCACGAAATTTACGGACATGAAAATAGCCAGCTTTCGCTTCTGTATGAGATAGATAATAACATGCCTATTCTATTCTAAACTGGCTAAAAATGTATACAAAACATCTAAATATGCAAATATTAAATCTTTGGAGAAATTCAGTCTAGAATTAAGACTAACGTTGAGTAAAAATAAACCATTTCTTCCAAAAATTACAATTTTAAAGTTTTTTGGCTAAAATTAAGGTAGAAATCGGTGAAATATGTCTCAATGTGTGCAAAAATGCAATTTTAGGGTTTCTGGACAAATCCAGGTTAAGCTTAGAGTCAAAATGGGTTAAAACGTGACACACGTGACACAAGGTATCCAAAAATGCTAGTTTGAAGAGTAATTTGGAGTAATTTAGGTTAGAATTGTGTCCAAAAGTGGTTAAAAATTTACGCAAAGCGTCTAAAAGTGTAACCTTGGAGTCATTAGAAAAGATCCGGATTGGAAATTCTGTCAGAATTAGATTAAGAATGATCTGTTTCATCTCAAAATGGCAACTTTTTTTCGTTTGGCGTTTTCCTTTGGCGAAAAGTTAAAGCAGTGAAAAATTATTCGAAATGGGAAAAAATGCAAATTTAGAGTTTCTGGTTAAGATTAGAATCAAAATGACTTAAAACATGACACAAGGTGTCTAAACATGTTAATTTGGAGCCTTTGGAGGCACTTAAGTTAGGATTGTGGCCAAAAGTCATTAAAGAAATTTAAATTAGAGCTGGATTGAAAATTCTGTTAGAATTAGATTAAAAATGATTCACTTCACCTCATGATGGCAATTTGTATGTTTTTTTGGCTAAAATTAAGTTTAAAGCGGTGAAAAATTATTCAAAATGGGAAAAAATGCAAGCTAAGAGATTCTGGACAAATTCACGTCGTCTAAAAATGGAGTTTTTTTCAGTGCAGTTAGAATTAAGACTAAAATCGATTAAAAATTATTAATTTCATCCAAAAATGCAAAATTTAATGTTTTTTGGAGAAAGGCACGCTAAGATTAAGGCCAAAATCGGTGAAAAATGACTCAGAGCGTGTAAAAATACAAATTTGGGTGGTTTTTGAAATATCCTGAAAAAGACAAGCTAATACGGAAAAATACGTAAGATATCCCTCACAGCGTGTAAAAATTTGGAATTGGAAAACTTTGGAATGTTTGCACAAAAGGCTAGACTCATACCTGCCCGTGTCAACTTGACATTTTGTTTAACTGATATTTTATCAGCGACAGACGTGTTTTTTGTATGACGTCACAATTTATGACGTAATATTTAATCGCTGAAAAGAGAATAGCAGAATCAATGTGGTAAAATTCTATTTTCAAGATGCGCTATTAACCAGGTTACAAGAGTAAAATATTATAAAATTAGAACTTTTACGGATTTTACGAACGAGAGGTTCTCTTGACATATGCTGATTTAAAGAGCAATACGGTTGTTTTTTTCTTGGCAACGAATACAGGAATTTAAATATTTGGGTTAGTAAACGGAGTCGTAGCAGTAAAAAATGTATTTGTGTTGGGAGCTATGTATCATGTAAAAACGGGGCCCAACAATCGCTGAGCCTTGAATGTTATAAGTGAATAAAAGGGGCCCAACAAACCCTATGATCCGTGTGTGTGTAAGTGGGGCACAAAAATCGCTAAGCAGTGTATTGTAAAGAAGGATGCTACGATATGGTATATGAATGGTGCCCAATAAACGCTTGATCCACTTGTGTTTGAAAATTGGGCCTAACAATCGCTATGACCCCTGTGAATATACAATGTATCCCTGTTCACTCCATTTTTTTGGGATTCAGCTCTGCTTGTTCAAAGACCATTTTTAATAATTTATGTTTTAAAAAATCAAAAAGAGTTGGAAATCAGAAAACAACTTTTTCAATAGAGTAAGGTATTCTTCCTATCAGAAATACAACAGAAAATCAGTAAGAAAATTTGCTTTGAATCATTTAAAAATATTGATTCCCAATTGGCAAAAAGGTTAGTTTTTGATATCTAAAAACTATTTTTTTTTACGTTGCTTGTCACAGGGTGATATTGTTGGCAATAAATGATTTATTATTATTATTATTATTATTATTATTATTAAAAAATTTAATAACTTTTTTGCATATATTGCTCTGTTTTAACTTTTAATCTTCTGAAAAAAGTTTGCTTTAAGGTATTCTGACTTTCATGAGTTATTTTTATAACATTTTTGTGTTTTACTGTCTTGTATAGTTTTGTAGAACTGATTGAGTTTGATTTTATATATAAATATTTAAAATTTAAAAAAACTTTTAGTTGTAATTCAAATTATTGTTTGATTCTCTTTGTACTGTAGAATTTAATATTTAGTATTGAAAGTATCAATTATGCTTTGATTTTGTATAGTATCGTATTTAGTGTATATACACTATCCTCGACCTACGTTTTAAATAAGGGCACAGCAAATGGCATTTCAGTTAAACTCTTATTTTATAGAATTTGGGTGATAATATTTGAGGAAATTGGTCGCATGGTGAGAGTAATTGCTATCAAAGCTGAAATGAAAAAATGTGGGAAGTCTGTTTGAGTGCCATTTTGTGCGACTTATTCCAATCTTACATCTGTTAGCATATTAATGAATAACAACCAGTGACATACAAAGAAATGATTTTATGATTTCCAGATATCACTTAATATTAAATTATTAAAATAGATAAAGCTTACAAACTAAAAAAAATACATTTGCTTACAAAAATAAAATTTTAATGTATTTGGCGTCTAAAGAAAATCCTCTTTAAGTATTTTTGGTTGAAAATAATTTTTGAAGCAAACGCTGTATTTGTCTTCAGCTTTTGCATGTTATATAGTTACACAGTTTTGCTTAGGAGTACGTTGCTCTGAATGTTATTTTTGTATGTTATCGTGGTTACTGGACCTTTAATAATGCATTTTATATATGAGGTATCCCTTATGTGATCAGCCATTTTTTTCTCAATTCGGTTTTACCTAAAATTACTGTAATCTTATCCTTATAAGCTCTCACTGCCACAACTTTCTCATTAGATTTGAGAAATGTCTTTATTTTTTTAGCAATTTTATTAAGTCTCCACAATTAGCATCTATATTTTTATTGCAGTTCATGTAGTCTATTATTATGATCATACATTTTTTTAGCACATTTCTAGTAAATCAATTTGTAGCGAATGTTTCCTGGTTTCTCTCTGTTTTCTGTCAATAATATATTCCACATCTATAAGCCCACAGATTATGTTGTGTTGTAAGTAATTAAAGAGCAAGTTATTGAGTCACCTTGTCAGGGAATATTTTTCCCAGCTAACTCCGTATTTCCGCACCAAAGAAAGTACCAAATTTTTCCAGAATGTCACCCCAGAATAGACCAAATTATGGAATTGTATTTTGATCAATTTTTTTTTAAAAAATACAAAAAAAACATATTTTTATGGTCCAGCATCAATAAATTATTTGATCATGTGATTATTTCTAGGATAATTAGTGAATTTTATTTCCGATAGGGTAGTCAAATATTGGGTCAAACGTCTTGTCATGTGATTCAAAAAAAGAACTTCTAGCATAACACCTTAAAAACGACACACCCCTTAGGAAGAGGACAAAGCCTTAAAAAAGTAGCAGAAGCATTAAAAATTCTTCCTTGATTTTCGATTTTTCACCATTTTTTTTTTACATATATATTGATAGTTAACAAGGGCGGCGGGGGGAAAGGGCATCTGAATATCCCTTGTAATACATTCACATTATTACTCATCGTGTTTTATTTGTGGAACACCCCCAAGAAAACAAAGAGGAAAAGACCACCGGGAATTATTTACATTTAGACGAAGCTCCTCTTTTATTACGAAAGGAATAATAAAATTTTTGTTTTCGTGACTTGTATCGCGGGGATGTGCACCAAAGCAGCCGTACTGAATCTACTTTAGTGTTTTTTCAACACATATGGGAACCATAAAAGGACTTAGGGGGGCGATATGTGCTTTACTGGTGATTGTAAAAGTGGATTAATTTACGAGGGCATTTACGGCCGCGATGTTTTTAAAGGAGCCAACCTACTCCTTTTACTGTGCAATACGCTTCCATATGTCAGACTATACAATAGCTAAAATTACGGGGTAATAAAGTAGTAAAAAGCCCGATTTTGATTACGAACTATCGACACGTTAAATAATTTGAGGCAATAATAATGGTTGGCCCAATCGAATGGGGTGGACGTATTGAATGGAGCCATTTCGCGTTGCCGCTATTTTTGACGGAAATGACGGAAGGCAACATGTATGGGGCTAATGTAGCGAAAGATCATCATGATTTTTTATTTTTATTTATTGTGTAGCAAGTCCAAGCACAACAAGCAAATGGCTTAAGCAAGCTGGGTACTCAAAAAAGTATTGTATCGCAGCAGACCATGATCTTCTGATAGTTGATATTAAATTAGGATACTTCAAGTCTCTGTTTCAAACTTAGAAACGAGGTATGTTTTTCTTTAAAAATAGTAGATAATGTCACTAGGTTTAAAAGTGTGTCTTTTTAGTGCTGAGCTTAGAGATTGACTGAAGCGAAACTGAGGCCTTCTCAAGAACTCAAGACCGTAGACGATTTCGACTAATAACGTTTTTGGGTGAACGCTCTAAAGTAGCCTGAGAGGATCTTTTGTTCTGTCAATACGAGTATAAGAATGGCAATATTCTCAGAATGATCTATTTGCTATTTTCTGTTAAAAATTCCCGGCCTTCTAGACGGCGTTTTCTAATGAAAACGGAGTATAGAGATGACGGGGAAGAGGTTAATCTAATTCATTGGAAAGTAGGAGAGAGTTCTGTTTTTTTGCTTAAATTCTTTGTTTGTTGGATAGGTCATATTAAATTCATTCTAAATACTACATAAAATCCAGTTGAATCCTGTTCAAATGCCACAAGAGGTCGATCTGAAACATGATCTAATGGGTTCATGCATATCGATGGTAGAAAGGAAAAACGATTAATTTGGTTTTAAGCACCAATAAACACGGTTTTTGTTTATGCGTAGAATGATCTGTCTTCCAGCTTTTTCTGGTAAATTATTTGTCGCTTCAACCAACTAAACAATGGGGTAAATAGTAGATTTTTTAAAGAGTAATTGGAACTAAAACTTGACCTACTGTAAAGTTATTAATTAGTCGCTTATGTCCATTTTCCTTTCTACCATCGATATGTTTTCTTTGTTATTGTATAGACAGTTATTGTATAGATAATGGAGACCTGTTAAAGGTGGAAAACTAATCTTACATGGAATATAACCTCAACTAGCTCCTAACAAATCACTAAGTAAGGCTGTGTAAAGACTCCTAGTTGGATGACCACTCTAAAGAGCCCATTATTCTCCAATCTGGAAGATGTCACTCGTTAGCAAATCAAAGTGAGTTCTCAATGCAGTTTTCACTTAAGAGCAAAAGTTGTAATTTTGGTTATGAAATTTTGGTATAAAATTTGAAAATCAATATCAAGTATACGTATTCAAGAAATTTACTACTGATCGTATGAGCGATATTAGATCGCTTGAGCACTACGAGGTTATCTGAGACCATACATCTTAGAACCACAGTAAGTGACGAGAAAAGAAGAAAGTGTTAATATGTTATGGTAAAGAGTTTCAATCATTTTGCAGAAAAAGAATCCTTAGTTTATCCTAGTTAAGGTGGCCAACATTTGGGCTTGATAATTATTAGAGATTTTTGATCTTACCTTTAATAGATTTCAGAATTGTGTAAAAATTTGTCTCTACTTTTTGCATGACGCAACCTCAAACTTCAGATAAGGCATGGTTGCGCCAATAGTCAGTATTTGACGTATCCTGTACTGTCGGACCGCGTAACTCCAATCGGCCTTATGGGTGCAAAAACACTTATGGGTATCAAGGGGTGCTTTTGCTCTTCTCTGAACTTTGACAACAAAACTTGACTCCAGTGATGATTTCGGTTGGTGCTCGAACGTCCTTTTGGCTCAACGGTGCTCCTTCTGGGCCCCTATAATCACCTATTTCCTAAAAAACTATCCTTCTTGCGGGTCCACCAGACTACCGTCTGCTTTCGCGAGTCCCCAAAACTAAACTTCCTTGGTGAGCCCCCCAACTAAGCTTCTATTCTACTTTTAAACAGTAGACCTGATGGTGGTCGCTCGTCCTTCTGGCGTAATGTCGACCTCCAACCAGCCCCAATGCGGCTTCCCGCACCGACTTCTCGTCAGTCCCCCCAAAACCGGACTCCCTTTGTGAGCACCAAGACTAACTCTGCCATTTCTCTTTCAAAAAACGCTCGTGTAAACTTTCTTTATTGTCAGCAAATTTTTCCTATTCGATTGGAACATTATTTTCCATGACGTCATTGAGCGGTTCGATGTAGCCACATAATGAACAAATCTGCATAGGTTCGATTTTTAAATTTGGGTCAAATAGCGCTTGGTTACTAAACTGGTCATCGGCAGACCATTTTACTACTTTATTACATTAAATTTTTGTGATTCCTAAGGAATGGGCCTCTTGAAGTTTTCATGCTGGGTTCTAACTTTTCAACCTTGTATATGAAGTAGATTTTTCATTTTTAGAAGAACGCCAGGAATGTACTTACCTCAGCACCTAATTTGCTTAAACTTATTAACGTAATTTAAAAAAAGTCACACATGTCGCTTCGAACTCATCTCGACTCATCACCATTAAGGAAGCCATGGAACTTATTAACAAAGAATTTCCACAAGATAAGTGCATTTTCCAGACTGCCTTTTTACTTGATGAATTAATTTTCATCTTGTAGTTGATAATATTGAGTTTATTTATTTGCGTTTTTAATTTTTTTAAGGTGGTTATTATGATTAGCATATCTGTTCGATGACGAGAGTAGTGAACTCTGAGGGATTGATAATATCCATAAGAGGCAATGTAATATCTATTCTATAGCTTAGTTCTCATGAACGAATATTCGGTGAAAAAGTCCGAATAAACGGAAAAATTGACAGATGTCAAAAGTCATTTAAATTAAGTAGTTCCCATTAATGAATTCAAACTTCCGAAAAGTTTCAAATTAGTTTGAAATGATGATGGATTATTCAGAAATTTCTGAAGACGGTTCAGAGGTAAGTGCAGGGCAATGCAAAGAAATTATTATTTAGCACTCGGCAAATTCAGCTTCATGCTTAACTTGTTTTTTCTTTTTCTGCCATTTTACGGTACTGACTGCGAAATGACTGTAGAAGAAAGTAGAGGAAACGTAAGAAATTTGCCTTTGTTTTCCTTATTTTTAATAGTCTTTTTTAAGGCTTTCAACAGGTACAGAATCGACTATTACTAGTAACTTTGAAGAAGAGCTAATTAGTCAGATCCAACTGCCACCAGTTCTTCCTTGTGGGATAACCGGCTACCCCTCAAGGAGAGAAGTCGAACAATTAAGGAGAAGAAGTGGTTGGAAGTCGAAGAGTATTTTAGAGGTAAGCGATATTGTAATTACCTTTAAGGTAATAGAAAAATGCAAAAGTAGAAGTTTTGTAGGAAAATATAAGCTTGAACTATTGATAAAGAAATGGCACAATTTAAGGGACATATATAAAAAAAGAAACAAGAGATCCCATATGAGCCTAGGGCTTCACAAGGAGGAACCAAACAGAAAAAAACATGGAAACATTTTGACCTTTTATCTCTCCTGTCAGATATTGTTACGCCTAGGGAGTAAGCTTATCAAGTAATCTTGTTATTTTATAATGTTATTAAATTTAATATAGAACATGTAAAACCTATTTTTTTTGTTTAGGTATTCTTTATATATTTCAATATTTTTCTATTTTTATAAACTTAATTACTACTTTTATATTTTCATTAATACATTTAAATATAGTTCCCATAATCCCGCTTATAATCAATACTTTTGCTTACTCTAGTTGTTTTAATAACCTAATTCAGTCAGGCCTACGTCTCAAGATAATTAAATACTGGTAAAAGTGAAATGGTAAAACTGGATATCAAAGTCGATAAGAGGAATAAGGGTCACATGCCTAGAGTACAGGGGGCTCTGGAATGTAGTAGGGAAGAGAGGATGAACGTTTGATGTGTGCGAGATTGAGCGAAAAAGAAGAGAATGGTGCCGGCATCGAAAGGGAGTGGTTCCATGAAAGTAGCGGTGTGTGATAAGTGGTTGGGGACCCAACCGAAGGGGGTGTTAAGTTGGCAAGACCTAAGCAAAGTTATTTTTGTAGTTGATATTATATATATGCATATACTGATGAGGAAAAACCCCGGCGACACCTCGAGTGGTGGGGATGGTACTATGTTTCTGGGGTTGCGGATACATAAGAGTTTTGGGGGTACCTCTTATGCTCCCCAGTCGACACTAGCGGGTATGTAGTGTCTAGCCGGATGACCGTACCTGCTGGTTAGAGATACTCACTGCTTAGCGGCTTCTGAGTTCTCGGGTGCGAGCCTCAACTCTTTTACTAATCAATTTTAGGGGGGGGGGGGGGCACTAGCTAGTTGTCGAAGATCGGAAGCTAAGTAATTGATGATTTAAATTGAGAGCATTTATATTATTTATTTTCACATTTTCCCTGGTTCATATTACGAGTGTATATTAGTACTAGACGGTACATGGATTGATGGAGTTAGTGGGGCAAGAGAGGCTCGACGCGGGGGTGCTTCGGACCCCCTGTGAGTAGTATGATTCATTGTTATTTTGATACAGAACAGTAACTGTTTCATGTGCATATTTCCCGAGCCTTTTGTATCGACGTCTCTATTTGAATTATACCAAAACCATGATGGCATCGTTATGACCCACAGAAGTATCAAAACGTAAGTTTATCGTGTTTGTTATGATTTTTATTGAAATCCCTTGCTGTTTATACTATTAATCGGTCACATGCTCCCGGGCTAAAATAGCCAGAAAAGACCGAACTTTACAAACAAAAATAAGTTTTCTAAAAATAACAACACCGCAAAAGACTCCACCAGTAGTCACAACTCCAACCTCAACTCGTGTAGCAAACACTAACGCACGTGAGTGAAAGATCTTAAAAATGATTGCATTTGCATTCTTTTTAAACATTATTATTTATTTTATATCAGTGTTGCTGATGGGTATATTCTTATAATAGAGAAAAATTAAATTTTCACAAAACATCAACAGAGATTCGAGGACCAACCTGGATACAATTATTTAACAACATATTTCTCGATACCACATACTTTTTTATTTTTTTTACAGGGAATGGAGCTATTCGCAACTGCAAGGAATGTTCTTCAGTCATTCCTTTATGCTTCTTAATACACTGAAGAATTTTCCTCCTATGCTTTCACCACCACAGCCAGGCCGGGGCAAAAATCCTATCTGTCTTAGAATTTCTGAGATACTAGGTAAGATGCCTGATTAATACCGCGTGTAACATTGTGAAATTTATGCACTTACCTTATTTGGGGTAATTATGGTTTTCGCCCATTAGGTCAGAGTTTTATTGTGTACCTAGTTCAGTAATTTCCAATATCACCTTGGTTATCTGCCCTTTTTGACTGAGAATGTTTTGCCTTCTATTAAGTTCTGTTTCATGATGCCTGAGTTTACCTTTCTGGGTTGAGAAGAGTGTGGACAGCCCGGCATTAGCTCACATTGTTTTATAAGTGGAAGGTGTCGCCTGTTAGCTGGAATTTCAAGCTGAGTTTTCCCGTTTGGGGACCCTTTCATGTTGGTACATACCTCTATTTTTATTGTTTTCCTGGACTTGGAGGATCGGAGGATTGTGGTGAAATTGCCATTGCCAATCGGCCAGGTGTGTGTGTTTCCATCGTTATTGTAGGTTTTCTGTAAATTTGGATTGGGGGTTCGTTTGCTTATGTTTATGTTACGATGTTTGGAAGTAGGGTGAAGTAATAAAATCACCGGTGCAAAATTGACAAATAGTGTCACAGTCACTTAGCCATCACTCATTAGTGACAATTGCGGAGTTCGGTAATTACATCCGAGCGCCCCGGACATAGACCATCTTCCCACATCTTAGCGAGCTAGAGCGAGAGAGACTCATATTCCGAGCGATATCGGCGAAGCTCCCGACAGCGTTCCCTTCGATGGATGGCGCCGTCTGTCATCGTCCAATTCTCCCATACTGTATTCTGACGTCACCAGAGTACTAAAAGGTACTTATTGTCAGTTTTGATTTCGTGGAGATTGATGTTACGTTCCTTGAGGTCGGACTAATTGGCCATTACTAATGGGATACTTCTTCCTGTTTTGCTGTTCCGCATTTCTTCTGTCTCTTTTTTTTTTCCTATTTTCAGCTGTTTGTTTTCGGCTACTCTTCGTGACGTCATCGTGGGTCGAGCACGTGCACATTTGTTTGTGGCATTTTGGGCATCATTGCGGAAGGGTTATGAAGGTCACTCGTGGGTATAAAAGGGCAGGACATTGACTTTTTTTTTTGATTCTGACTTCTGGTGCGTGAGCCAGAATCCCGTCGTGCTGGCCGTGATTTGCAAATGTCCTCGTGGTCTACTTTGAGTGATTTTCATCTCAATACTCTTTGGAGGATCAAGACCAGGGCATATTCCAAATGGTAGTTGCTTTTTGAAGTTTTTCCGGATCCTCGTGGAGAGGATTATTGTCGATTTACGCCGCTCTACCTTTACCTCTTGGAGGGATAAAAAGCAAGCCACGCCGCCAACGTCATCACCTTGTCCCGTTTGTCAACCTTGCAGGGGTTTTATTGTTGTGACGGGCTTTTGCTACGTCCACGTTTTTTTGTATTAACGGGCTTCTACGTCTGACGTTCTTCCGCCGTCCACGTGCCTTGTCGGCGCATTTTTGGAACATCCACGCCGTTCCTGGAGGCCTGCTCCTCATCAGAGACCTTCGGATAGCTGCTCTTCAGGACCACCCTGATCCGCAATAAGGGGATAGTTTTGGAGTGAGAGCTTTCCAATTTGTTGTGTTGTAAATGGGCGACGATAGTGGCTGAGCGTTGAACCGACTATCGTAATTTTTTTATCTTATCAATTTTAATTATTAACTTTACTTTTTGCCGTCACCATAACAATTTAAAGTAGTATTTTTTTTTGATAGTATTGAGGCCCCAAGTAAGCGATTCTTGTTATTTTTTTGATCAATTTTTATGACAATTTACTGAGTAGTAAGTTCTCTCAGATCTTCAATTTGTTTGTGCTTCACACACTTTAATTTCTTTATAAAGAATTAACTTTTGCTAGGTATTGGACAGCACTACGTCTGTACAGTTACGAATCTTTTATGTACCGCACCCTTTATGTCTTGTACCGTATTGTGTTGTGTAATTTTGAGGACAGATATTGAGGGCTCGTGATTCCTCACTTTAGTATTTATTGTTATTAAGTAAATTTCCATTTTTCAGGTATTTAAAGTTAGATTTGATCAGGTATTCAATAATCACTCTAACATTACAGCGTTAGTCATTAGTTGGTAAGCTACGGAAGCTACCCTGTGTAAGTTTATGGCCATAAACCCTGAGCTCCGTCCCTAATTAGTTGATTATTGAGAGCCGTATTGATTAGTAATAATTCATATTCATTAATACATAAAGTTCCTTCACCATATGTTCCAGAATATTGCAATTACCTTAAATTTTGTGTTTAATTGCTTTATAGCATTTCAAATTTTATTTGAATTGCTTTTCCTTAATTTGTTAACCAATCTACCAATAGAAACAGTGTTATTTGTCCTCAAACAATTTTGCTTTAATTTCATGCGGATTTTGACTGGTGCAGATTATTGAGATTTATAGTTTCTTATTTGCATTTTTTTATTAAAAGTAAATTTAAATCAGAGTAGTTAGGAAAGTGGTAGTGAAAGAGGGATATATTTCGTGATTGGTATATTCCTGTATGGCATAACATCCTTCTCAGGACCTGGCGTCTTCCGGAAATCACGTGGCGCCTATCGGGATATAAAATAATACAACTAATATCGTATTGAACCTACCCCATCTTCACTGTTGCTGGCGGCCCGCTAGTGCTCCTGCTCGATTACTTACTATTCACCTCCTTTCGCTCTTTCTGAAGTAAGGTATTAAGTAACGATTTTCTTTTAGTAAGTTCCAGAGTTTCCAATTAACAAACAAGAACTAATCAGTGCTTAACATTCCCAATAACTCTTGATAGTAAATTAATATTATAAAATAAAAGCGTCACACGCGTATCCTTAGAGATTAAATTGCTTCAAACAGCATATGAAAAATTCTCAGAATTCAAAAATAATAAATAAGTAATACCTCAATAAAAATAAAATTTCAAAGTGACACTGAAAAGGCACAGCCCCTTCTACAAAATACAACCCTAATTGCTCTCGCATTTGATTTGCATTATTTCTATAAGCATTTGCCCCCAATCTTGGTATTCTTGCAAAAGCTTCTGGTCTTTGGTCTTCACGCCACTCTCATTTTACAATATTTCCATCAATATGTTCTCTATCTATTAAATTGCTAGAGCAATATAACTTCGTCTTACAAACTTCTTCATGTTTCAGAATAAAGTAATGTAAACAAATTGTTGCCTGAATAATTGCTTCTACTGTTTCAATTGATGCTATAATTGGGGCTCTATCTGAAGTTTGACACACTGGCGTTTCTTGCGACACAATAAGCGCTTTATATCTTGCGGTTTAAACAATTCCGAAGCTTGAAGTTCATTTTTGTAGCTTTCCAGTACCTCGGTACTTTATGAGGTTAAAATATTTCAAATCTGTACGGACATTCCAACGCTTTTAATACAGTTGAAAACCGGCTATTATTACATTAAGGGTCTCTCAAATATTGTGGATTGCCGGCCGAGAAACGGGACCATTTTTGGGAATATATCGCTATTTGTTGGGTGTCCAGTTATCGTTTATGACGCATAATGACTGTTGACATCTCGTTTTGCCTTCTTGCTTCTGTCATTTTATTTTCATATCTTGTCTTGGAATTTGCTGCAGGCGTGACGGTGGGTCGTTGGAGAAGGGAAGTTCGAATTTGTGATTTACCTCAGACATCTTGTGGCTTCTTCGGCTTTTCTTCAATAAAAACTTCGAGCCTTTATTAGTGTTCTTTCGAGTGGCCGAACCTATTTTCGTTTTATTACGGGATTTGGATGACCACCTTCAACTTGTGAAACCTTGCTGATTGCGAGAGCCGACTGCTCGATTTTGGTGTAAGGTGAAAGTATCGATTTTGGTGTAAGACCACTTTTGGGAGAAAATGTGTTGGTAGTTGGTACCTTCCTTGAAGGTGTTATAGTCCAAAACTTTTACGACCTCTACCATTGGTCCAGCTACTTGTGCAAACCTTTTTGGGCCCGAGCACAGGCTTTATGTGGTTATTCCTGTTACTGCTTTGACTCACACCACCTTGGTTATCGAGCCAACTCAAGATTACTGTCACGGAGCCACTCTGAGACATCTAGTGGGGCTGACTGCATATCAGATCATTACGACCCCCAAACCCACAATATAACATCTGTAAATTAGTGGTAAGATTTTTTTTCATGTAACTTTTTGCTGGTAGTATTTGGCTAACTTCATTTTGCCTCGTTATGTGTTGCCATAACTAATTAAGGCTTCCCTTTTATCTGAAAAGAGTCCTGTTGAGCCTGTGAACAATAGGTGGCGCACCAACATCTATAGCCGAGCCCTATCTGAGCCACTTCACGGCCTTGATTTGTTGGCAGCAGCAAGTGTTTATTTTAGTGGGATACCAATTAATATTATCAGTTTACTACACCCCACACATACACTTCCAACAATTTTATATATATATTGTTACGTGTTGTTTTTCTTTTTTTTTTATTATAATATATGACCACACTACCTCACACAGTGTTTTTATTTTCTAATTGCCTTTTTCATGAGAATGAAACATCTCAATTTTTTCTAAAAGCTCTTTCTGAAATGAACAAGACCATTGGTGTTGTTGATTGGCAATGGACTATAACAAAGAAGAAGTAGTAAAGTTCCATTGTGAAAAAAGAGATAGTTTAAAAGAATTAGGTCGTTGATATCTTGGCAACAGGTTGTATAATCATGTTAATGTTGATGGTGATGATTGATGAGGGTTAAGGTGAGTTTCACCATTACTGGGAAGCAACAAACTGGGAGCACATTTTATATTTTTCAATTATTAGTAAGTGCAATAGAGCAATAATAAACTAAAGATCACTTTTATATCAAAAGTTTAAACGCAAATGTTTCGTTTGACTTTATGTACAGTTAAACCAAACATGTAGAAGTTAACAGCTTATAAGGTGAAAGTGCTTCGATGCTTAGCAGACCACGAGAACAACAATTTAATTCTATAGAGTTTTAGTACTCTCGAACTAGTTTTGTAATAAGTCACTTTACAAAGTTAAAAAAAATTTCCAATTTAAAGAAAATAGCAACAGTTTAGGCTTGATTGAATACATTTTGTTTGAAGACAAATAGTCAATTTTAACAAATTCAAATTACAGTAGATATACATTGGTAATTTCTCGGTCTGTCATGGCTTGCTGCTACTTCCATATCATAAGAAAGAAGTAGAAAAAAATACAGAAATACATCATCTCTGCAAACATGTGCTTAGACTTATTCCAACATAAATTAAAAAATATTCACTAGTCTATTAAGCGGCAATAAGCACTTAAAAACACAATGGACTCGATGGTCATGAAATAGCGGAGCCATGCATTATTTCTTCCCGAACTTTTGATTCAGCACGTGCGAATACGGCAATTAACTTCGCGTTTTATTGCCTCCAGAATATTGCCATTGAAAAGTTTCCATGTTCCATTAGTCACCCCCGATTCGGAAATTTTTAATTGCTTTCCAACCTTCGCTAATATGGCGGTCAACTTTGCCCGGATCGAAAACAAACACATTAACAAACTTGTCCCCTGTTGGCTTGCTATATGCGTTAATTAGCAGCTAGTCGGCCAACCGGAACAAACCTGGACCGACCGATCCCAGTTTCCGGCAGTCCAGGCACCCGGAATCTTCGCTTATAATCTGACATGCTGCTAATGGACAGGCTATTTACTGACCAGCCCGCAAACCTTGCAAGACGTATTCCTTTAAATGTAGGTTTAATTCCAACACAAAACCTGTTAACACAAATAGTCCAAGACAAGTTTTCAATAACAAAGCCCCCTGACTACAACTAACTATAGAGAGCTTTGATCAGTCTCGTTGAGATTTCGCGTTCTCGGTCACCTGAAGGAAATTAATTTAGAAACTACAAAGCGTGGACCTGCCAGGCTCCAATGTAGTTCTAAAAGTTGTCCAAAGCTTTGATGTAAAGTGGTAAAGTTCGGTGAAGCTAACGAAATTTAGGTATTATTAATAAAGCTAGTAATATTCACTCAGTAGAAACACACAAAAACAGATAAGCGTTAACAATGTCAAACCATTTGAGCTTTCATTCGAGGGGTAAAAACGTGCAAGCAATGGATCTGTCCTTCGCAGGTTCGTCGGCAAAAAATGCACTCTAGCTCCATTCAAAATGTATGCATCCACGAGGGAGGTTTGTTCCATTATTGCATTCATATCGTGTCAACGCCAGTTACCCTAAAAGGCAACATAGTGTATTTCCCTTAATATCAGGCAACGCTGGCTGTTTGGACCTATTTTCCTGCATTATGCACGGAGAGGTTTCAGCATGGACTTATGACTCTTATTATTGTGCTCTAAACGAGATTCTGTTTTTGATTTCTGTCATGGAAACGTGGGGGAAAAGCTAAAAGAGATATATAATTTTCACGTAACGAATGCAAACTTTTGCAAATTTCTAAATGCTTTCAGTTTAAAGCCACAAGACCGTGCTTCGTGCCCATGCAAAGTCTTAAGTGCCAGAGAGCCGAAGACGAATTTCGCGATAATTGGAGTTGCAGTTGCATCAAATCCTATTAATCCAACGCAAACTTTGCATCAGTTACAATTTAGATGTATTGTTTGGGGATAAACTTAAACAATTTCGTAAACTTCACGACCTTAATCAACAATTTGTCGCCAATTAAAGTGGGTCATGCCGCGTGGAATAATTTGTCAGAAAGTCTGCTGGTAAAGATCGTTCGGGAAAGTTGAGACTGGTCTGTTTGATAAGCTGATGACTCTAGGGCAGCGAGTAATGAAAATCAAAACGTCACCCTCTCGTTTTAAAAGATAGCCCCGGTGTTTTGTAAATAGATGCTAAGTAAACGTGCTGCACGTGGCAACCGCGCTTCCTATAGATTCAGAGTGATTTCCACGAGACGGCGCGCGCGATTGCGAGATGAAGGAAGTGTGGAATGGGTAGATTGTATAAAAAAGATATCATCGTTTGACTTTGTTGGTTAGGAAGAAGATGTATCTTTAAAAAATAAATGTGGTAAAATTTTGAATTGGCCGCTTTAATAAAAGTGCTTGTAGTCAAGCTACAAAATGCTCGACATAATTATGGTCCTTCGAGCCGGATTATACCCTAAACAAATAATCCGCTGCTGGCTGCTGTGCTGTGCTGGTACAAATTGGAATTGGAAATCCACGTGTGAGATTCTGCATTTGGGCAGAAGGGCAAGGAAAGGGTGAGTGTTGACGTGTCCTTTTTCCTAGTCCTTGTATCTAACTAGTACTTACATAAGTAACTTATTTTTCTTGGTTTAATAAAGTGCTTGTGTATTTTGTTAATTGGTTTGGTTTAAAAACAAAATTAATTTGGGCATTTGAAACGCAAACAAAATGACTGACACTCCAGATATTGGTTCTGATGTCAAAATTAACATCAAGAAGCGTGGTATTTGTAAGACAAAGCTCACCTTATTCGAAAAGTATCTGAATACATTGGTAGGTACTTCAGACGAAGAAATTAGTGTGTCAAAAGCTATTGAGTTGGAACAAAGGGTGAATAAGGTATCAGATGTTCTTTCGGACTTTGATACATGTCAAACTTTTATTGAATTAAATCATGAATATTTTGAAGCCCAAGTATTGGAAAGGGAAACTTTTGAAAATACTTATTTTATACTGCTTGCTTCTGCAAAAGAGTTGCTTGGACAAAAGAATTTGTCAAACAATGGTGACAATAAAAGTGATAGTGCCTCAGAAGTTCGTAGTGCTCACTCACATGTGTCCGAATGTGAGTGGCAAGCTCGGCCAAAACTCCCTGCAATTCCAATTCTCAAATTCTCGGGCAATTTTGAAAAATGGTTGGAGTTTCGAGACACATTTAAGTAATTGGTTCATGACAACTCGAAGCTTTCAGATGTTGAGAAATTTTACTTTCTTAAAGGTTCATTGGAGTGGTCTGCTGGGGAAATTTTGCAAAGTCTGGAGGTTACTGCTTCTAACTACCCTAGTGCATGCGATTTGTTGACTGATAGATATAATAATAAATCAATGTTGGTAAATAATTATCTCAAATCTCTGTTTGAAGTTCCAAATATGGTCAAGGAATCTGCTTTGGATATTAGATCAATGTTGAATTGCATCAATAAAAATTTTAAATCACTTGAATCCCTTGCAATTTGTGTAGATACTTGGGATCCTATTATCATATATTTTATGTCCAGAAAGTTGGATATGGTAACTGCCAGGGAATGGCAGGAGCAACGCTCTAAAGATGAAATGCCATCTCTTGATGATTTTAGGTCATTTTTAAAGTTGAAGTCAGAGATGCTCGAAACACTTGAGGCATCTACAAAAGAGGCAAAAAAGGATAAACCAAAAAGGTTGTTCTTAATTGGTACACAAAGCTGTGCACTTTGCAACAGTCAAAGTCACACTTTATCAAGGTGTTTTTTCAACTTTATCAAGAGATTTTTAAAACCTTCTGTATATAATAGGTTTTCCACTGTAAAATCCCTCAAGCTATGACTCAATTGTCTCAAGCCGAATCATATAAGCAAGGAGTGTTCTGCGGGTAAGTGCAAAAAATGTTCTGCTTCTCACAATACTCTACTTCATTATGAAAAGCAAGGACAATATAACACCTCTCTCAAACCTCCCAATGACAAAGAGGCTTATAGTAAGGAAGCAAACTTGCCTCCTGAAACAAAAGAAAATGTGCCTAATGTTAACGTGTCTTCATTTAGCTTAGTCCACTGTGATGTTTTATTGTCCACCGCACAGGTGAATATTGTTGGAGCTAACAATATTGTTCATACCTGTCGAGCCCTATTGGACAGCGGCTCGCAATCTAGTTTTGTGACTCAGGACTTGGTAGCAAAACTTGGTGTGCCTCTGCATGAGGCCAATATCTCTATTGTTGGTATAAATCAATCAGTATCTAATGTAAAGTATAGGTGTAAAATCACTATTGGGTCTTTGGTAAATTCATTTAGAGCTAATGTTTCTTGTTTGGTGGTCCCAAAAATTAGTGGAATGATGCCTTCTGAACCACTCAATGTGTCACACATTAATCTTCCACGCCATTTGCCTTTGGCCGACCCTTCTTTTGCGGTTCCTGGAACAATTGATGTTCTATTGGGTGCTGATATGTTTTACCAATTGTTGTGCATAGGACAGATTAATCTAGGAGAGGGTCAGCCCACAATGCAGAAAACTGGACTTGGTTGGATTTTGTCTGGCTCAATTTTTGATCCTGGTGGTAAATCTCAAATTACTTCTCATTGTCATTTTAGCTCTGATCTTCACACTCAGTTGGAGAAATTTTGGTTCATGGAGGAACCCCCTAATCATCTAAAACCTATTTTATCTAACGATGAAAGGGAATGTGAAATCATATTTGTCAATACTTTTAAAAGGTTGGATTCTGGTCAGTTTGAAGTTCAGCTTCTACTCAAGCAACCTCCAAGTGCTTTGGGTAACTCAGAGGCTCGAGCAAAAAGGCAATTTTTTGCTGTGGAAAGAAAAGTACAAAAGAATCCTGAAATGTTGAGGCTTTATTGCGATTTCATGGCTCTATAGGAGTCAATGGGACATATGTCACAAGTCCCAAATGATTCGGTGGATGAGCATTCCTACTTTTTACCTCATCACGGAGTATTAAATGAAAATAGTTCTACCACAAAATTGCGTGTAGTTTTTAATGGTTCATCACCTACAGATAATGGAATATCTCTGAACGATATTCAGTATACCGGTCCCAATATTAAACACAATATTATTGATATATTACTGAGGTTTAGGGTTTTTAATGTGGTTGTTTGTGCCGATATAGAGAAGATGTACCGAATGGTCTCGGTACAGGCTGATCAACGTTGCCTTCAGAAAATCTATTGGAGAGCTAATCCTAATGAAGAGCTTCGAACATATAAGCTTAACACTGTAACTTATGGTACAAGATCGGCAGCATATTTGGCTATTCGCTGTCTCAAGCAATTAGGGCTGGAGTTTGAGGAAGCATTTCCTGATGCCTCTAAGTTGATACTTCATAGTTTTTTCGTAGATGATCTCCTCTTTGGGTCAGATACCGTTGAAAAGGCAGCGGAATTGAGTCATCAAGTCTCTGATATTCTAAAATTGAGAAATTTCAATCTTCGAAAATGGATTACTAATTCTAGGGATTTGTTCACACACCTCAATGGTTCTGATTTGAATGTTTCAAACAGTGAGCTGGTTTTCGGAGATAAAGCTGAAAACAAGACTCTTGGGTTGATCTGGTTCTTTCAGAAGGATGTTCTTAAGTATTACATAGATTTTCCTGTTTGCGAAAAGTACACCAAACGAGTTATACTGCCTTGAATTGCCAAAATTTACGATCCGCTAGGATTCCTGTCACCTTGTATAGTTTTTGCAAAGATCATTTTACAAAAATTGTGGATTGAGAAGTTGGGTTGGGATGAATCCTTGCCATCAAACATTCATACGTTGTGGCACAAATTTCGCCGAAGATTAGACTTTAGACTAGTTTGAATAATATAAGCATACCTCGTAAAGTTATTGACAGAGGGTCTTGCATTAAAATTGAGCTCCGTGGGTTCTGTGATAGTTCCAGTGGGGAGATTCAAGTGGGGAGATTCAGGTGTGTCTGGTGTATGCTAAAGCTAAAGTAGCCCCTTTAAAGGTCGTAACATTGCCACGATTGGAACTATGTGGTGCATTGGTGTTGGCCCAGTTGGCGCATGGTTTTGTGAAGGCAGTCGATCTACCAATATCCAGTTCTTATTGGTGGACAGGCTCAACAGTGGTGTTGGGCTGGATCAATCAATTGTCAAGAGACTTGAGCACGTTTGTGGGAAACCGGGTGTCACAGGTTCAGACTCTCACAAATGTAAAAGATTGGCGCCACGTTGCATCGAAAGATAATCCCGCCGACATTCTGTCTCGTGGATGTTATCCAGAATCTATGGAAACTAATAAACTCTGGTGGAAACTAATAAATTCATGGCCAGAGTATCTTACGGGAGTGGACGTTGCTTTGCCTGAGGTAAAGCTGGAAGTCTTGTCAAAGTGTCATCAAACCTTTTGACTTTGATAGGTTTTCGAATTGTTCTCGGTTAAAGCGAACTTTTGCCTATGTTTATCGTTTCTTTAATAAGTGTAGGTTGGATCAAAAGGATAGGGAAGTGGGTGTTCTCAGGGTCAATGAGCTGAATTGGGCTTTCGATCGGTTGTTGATAGTTTCTCAGATGGACTCTTATCCTGTGGAACGCTCTTTGTTAATGGCTGGTAAACCTTGCAAGCATGGTCCACTTAGTGGTCTTAACCCTTTGCAACTAGTCGTTTGCAACTTTCCTAGTTGAATTATACCACAAGGCACCGTGCTGTAATCTCTAGCAAACACCGCATTACCCAGCTTCTTGTTTTGCATGAGCACAGGGTTTTGCTGCATGCTGGCCCTCAGCATTTACTATCTTCACTCAGAGAATATTATTGGGTCATTGGTGGCCGAAAACTGGTTCGTCAAGTTGTTCCTAAGTGTGTGACTTGTTTTCGGGCAAAGCCTAAGTCACTTGATCAGCTCATGGGGTCTTTGCCTATAGAACGAGCCACACCTGCTCCTCCCTTCTACAATACAGGGGTGGATTACGCAGGACCATTTAATCTTAAATCGAAGTCTGGCCGAGGTGCTAAACTCATAAAATGTTACATTTGTTTATTTATTTGCTTGACAACTCGAGCTATTCATTTGGAATTATTGTCAGAATTGACTTCCGATGCGTTCATTGCTACTCTTCGTAGATTTGTGTCGCGACGCGGGAAGCCATCTGTCATATGGTCCGATAACGGTTTAAATTTTGTCGGAGCAAATTCAGAGCTAAAGACATTTTTGCAGAAACAAAGTACTGAAATTATTGAGAATAAGGGCATCACGTGGAAGTTTATTCCCCCTCGGGCTCCCAACTTTGGCGGTATATGGGAGGCGGGCGTGAAGTCTTGCAAGTATCATCTTCGGAGGATTATGGGAAACGTTTCTCTTACGTTTGAAGAGTTTTGCACTTTATTACACCAAGTTGAAGCTACCTTAAATTCCCGATCTCTTGTCCCACTCTCTCCTGACCCCAATGATTATGACGTCCTGACGCCTGCTCACTTCTTGATTGGAAGAAGACTCAGCTCTGTTCCTGATCCTGACCTCCACGATGTGACTTTTCGACGCCTTTCAAGATTCCAGCGGGTTCAACAACTTTATCAGCATTTTTGGAATCGCTGGTCAAAGGAGTACCTGATTGGCTTGCAACAACGAACCAAATGGAAGTACCCTCAACAGGAACTTAAGGTTGGGAATGTCGTGGTTTTGAGGGAAGAAAAGTTACCTCCACTTCAATGGAAGATTGGTCGTGTATGTGAGCTGCACCCTGGTCGTGATGGCCGATCCCGAGTAGCATCAGTTAGAACGTCCAGAGGAACTTTAAAAAGACCAGTCTCACGAATTTGTGTGCTTCCAATTGAAACCTAATTTTGTGCTCATGTTATTTAGTTATTAGTTTACGTTTGTTTGTGTCTGTCCATGTGAGATCTTAGGTGCCTATGTCCTGGGTATAGTGCAGTGGCTACTCTGATTTGGCTCCTATTTAGTCTGAGGAATGTTTGGGCTTTTGCGCTTCCTGTTGATAAATTTTTTGGAGTGTAATAGTCCGGGTAGGTTCTCCCACCAGTCCTGGGACTTGGAATTGCTCCATTTCTGGAGTTCAGCCTTGACCAGATCTTCGCCTTGTTCGTCCCAGTCTGCCCGTGAGGAAACCCTGACGACGTAGCGAGTGTCCAATGTACGTTTTCATGCCATTAGGTCGGAGACCATGTTCAACAACGCAAGGCTTTCCAAGCCACTCTGGGCATTGTTGGTCCCACCATCGAACGTCTGCGGTGCTATGTTCGTCACTTGTTGCAGCCGGTATGTCACCTTCATTACTTCTCGTTCCGTGAGTATTGGAAGTGGAAGCAGGTCGAGCATGCGCTCCATGACGTCGTTCTCATTGCCCCCATGATGCCGAGACATATTTGTTTTTGTAGAGAGGACAGTAGCTTTGATGGTGCTGTGTCTGCTCTTTTGATACCAAACTAAGGCCCCATACGTGATTATTCATGAAGTCTTATTACCGTCACCTATAGCCACATAGTTTGTTGGGGTCCCTTCCCCCATGGTTTGCCTCACAGGTTCTTGCACGACCAAAGGGAGAGCTGTGCCTTCCTAACGGGCGGGGGTCCAAGTGAGTAATTTGTCGAGGATAACTCCTGGAAATTTTATTTCGTTGGTAAACGGGATTGTCGTCCCGAACAAAGATGGTGCTTTCAAGAAGTCCAGCCTCTTCCTTTGGGTAAATGGCACAACCACCGTTTTCGTAGCATTCATAGCTAGGTTTTCCTTTGAACACCAGATGTGTTCAACACCCAGCACCTCTTGCAACGTGCTGGAGATTTGTTGGTATGGGTTGTTTCTTATAAGGATAACGATGTCGTCTTTGTATGCTTGGACCTCGACTCCCCATAGTTACAAAATAACCAGAAGGTCGTCCACTAGTAGGGACCACAAGAGTAGTAAAAAGACTCCGCCCTGTGGACAACCTTCCGCTGTTGTGAATCTTATAATGTCATTGTTTAATGATGTAGTGATCAGTTTGGGTTCTAACATGTTGCGAATCCAGTTGGTTCCAACATTCGCAATATGTTGCGAATCCAACTAAGACGATAGTCAAATTCCATTTTTAAACTTCCAACCGTTCTGCAGATTCATTAATTTTGTTATTTGCAGAGATAAACCCACGAAGTTTGTATTCGCATTCAGCTAACATTTTCTAACTAAAGCGAGACCCTATTCCAATTTTTGAAACCTTCCACCGCTCTAGAAATATTTCTAACTTTATGATTTTTAAAGATAAATTCATGGAGTTTGTATTCTTTTTGAGCTAACTTTTTCCAGCTAAGAAGATCGTACAATCCTATTTTTAAACCTCCAACCGTCCTGCAGATATTTCTAAATTTATTATTTTTAGAGATAAACCCATGGAGTTCGTGCTCGTATCTACTAACTTTTTATTTTCAAAGAAAAACCCACGAAGTTTGTATTTGTTTTTTTTTTGTTTAACTTTTTCTAATTAAGACAATGATTAATTTTAATTTTTGAAACTTCCCACCGTTCTCGGGATGTGTAGATTTTTTATATTTTCAAAACAAACCTATGAAGTTTGTACTCGTTTCTAGCTATCTTTTTGCAGCAAAAATGGTTCAGTCCAGTTTTTCAAATCTTCAACCATTCCCGAGATATCTACTAAATGTTTTATTTTCAAAGTTAAACCTATAAAGTTTGGATTAGTTTTCAGCTAACTCTTTTTAATTAGGACAAAGGTCTATTCCAATTTTTAAAGCTTCCAACCATACTGGGGATGTCTAGAAACTTTGCTATTTTCACAATAAGCCTATTAGTTTGTACTAATTTTCAGCTAATTTCTACGAACCAAGCGATGGTTTAGTCCAAAGCGTCCGGTTTAATTTTGGTTTAATGTTCATCCTAGATGATCACTTTCAATGAATGGAACTAGTTTAAACGGTTCAGTCCAACTTTAGACGGTATGTTTAGACGATTCAGTTTCGTTTTGGTTGATTCATCCAAATTGGTCAACCAAACTGAATCGTGTCAACGTTCCTTTACCAACTGCTGTTGACGTTATGAGTTGAGAACTTGATGCTGAACTTATTTGTATTTTGTGTTGATAGTAGGTGATGAACCTAAATACAATAAGTAGTTATTAGTGATTTGTCGTTATATTAGTTGTTAGTATTAGTAATTTGAGTATATTTTTCAATTGTTTCCCTGCAGAAAAGCTTGGTTGAGAAGAAGAAAGCTTTCCGAAGAATCGAAGTGGTTCTAGAGAGAATATTGTTGCGAACTCAGGGTTCCGCGTTTTGCAAATGTTCGTCAAAAGGTTTTTTTCTACTCGCGTGCACGAAAGTTTACTTTTCCGCATGCATTTGAGTGCACTAGTGAGGAAAAGTAAAAAACCTCAAATAGCTCCTATTTTGCTTCATTTTTGTAATAGTAATTACCTTGTGACGAACCAAAGGAGTTGAAGTAATACTTGAAAATGGAGACTTTATTTCTATGTTAACGAATAACAGGTATAATATTTAGCAGTTTCCCGAACGAAATCAGGAATTACTTCCTCACTTGAAGACGACATGACGATATATCTTTGCAACTTTTCAAAACTGACAGATGTTTCAAATTTAAATTTGTTTACATTGGTTGTTATGGAAGAATGTAACAAGAATCAGTAAAATTACCATGATTTATAGTTGTCAGGAATGGTGGCATTAGGTGCCTGGTATACCATGTTTCTTCCACCGCCATGCATTTTTAATTTTAGTTTTGAAAAAAAGGCAGGATATCCATGTCAACATTTTCTAAATGAAAAGATTGATTTTTTTAAATATGGCTATGTGCGATAAAAGTAAGCAAACATCATTATAAATCATACAATAAATACATCATACATCAATAAATACCAATATATATTTTTATTGACAGAGTTTTACTCGTAGAAAAAATATTGTTCCTTGCAGCACTTGCGGAAAGTATCTTTTTAAGACTTCTTGCTGCAGTCGCGTTCGGAAAAGTATCACTTTCCGCACTTGTTAGGAAAATTATTATTCCATGACAATTATATCATCTAAGATCATAAACACATTCTTATAATATCATTAAACCAATTCCATCAAGCTTTGCACAATCCAAATGACGAACAGTAAACTGATATATCCCGTAGAAAATCAGTCTTTTCTTTGTCTTCTGGTGTAATTTTTACTTGCCATTATCCAGTTTTTAAATCTAAAGGGGACATCCACTTTGATCCTGATCAAGTTGCAAATACCCTTCTCACTTTATCGAATCAATAAGTATCCTGTGGTCGACTCAGAACCATCTTTCTTCTTATTAAGAACCGCAGGCTGGGATCATGGAGCAGATGATTTTTCTGTGAAACCATCTTTTAGCATTTCTTTCAGTAAATTGTTGACTTTCTATTGTTTAACCAAAGGAATCCTTCGTGGGTGTTCGGATATTGGCGGAGCATTTTCTTTACTTTATTAATTTTATGGACTAAATCAGTTTGAGTGTCGTTGATGTTGAAAACATCAGACACACTTACAACAGATCTCATGTTAGTTTCAAGCTGCTTCTTTGACAAGTGACGCTAATGTAATATAAACTAATTTAAATTGGCTGAATAATTCAGTTTTCACTCTATAAATTGAATAATTACCCATATTTACTACATTTATTACTAATTGCAATGTCTAAGTTTCACAATTTATTAACACTTCTGTTGTTTGTTCATAATAATAAAAACAATTATTTGCAAAAAAGTTGCCTATTCAGTACATAAATTTAGATGTTTGATACAAATAACTAGTGATCAATGGTACTATTGACTCTGGGCACCTGGTTGGCCGTAAATAATTTCTAATCATGATGACGTCACCAACACTGACGAATACCAATCATAGTACCAATGGTACGGTTTGTAGTACAGGAATAGTATTGCAAATACCAAATTCCATTTTCAGTACTGTACATTATTATAGTGTTATTTTGTCAATGAATATCTGAATCGAAAACTGTAAGCTAATAATTTTAAGTTGAACAGGCAATATAACGGCCAATAGAGTGATGTAAACTGAAATATTTGCAGTTGCTTTATTTGTGTTTCATAAGCTTAGTTTCCCGCTTTTGCTCGATTGCCTTCTAGATGACTTTTTCTAATGAACACGGATTATTTGAACTGGGTTTTTAAATTGCTGCCTCTCTGTACATTGATGCGCATAGAAGGACCACCACTTTCACACCACCAACAACTTTCCATATTCATGATGACTTTTTATATTCACGTCGTGTTACATCAAACATATTTTTCTTCACCGCTTTTCTAATAGATTGTATTTCAGCCTACATCTATCTCACCTTACATCTACCTTCATTATGACGAAAGCGTGTCAAGCAATCATCCACTTAAAAACTCTGTTGTGTGAGAAGATATTCCATTGTTTCTCTAGCATATCTGACGCTAACATATTCACATTCTCCAATGCGTTTAGGCAGGTTGATGGAAAGCCCGAAGAAGAAGAAAATATACAGATTGAGGCATTTGAGATTTCCCTTTTAACTTCATTTCCCCACCTGCTAAAATGGTCTAAATTAGGAATGCCCTTTTTTAGTACTAAAATAACACATTCTTAACCATGGTATCCACGATTGTTTCTATACAGTTACCACTAATAAACAAACATAAATTACTGTTATGAAAACAAAGTTAAAAAGCATTTTTTACAGCTTTTTAACTTTGTTGTTGTGTAATAATAATGTATATTCAACCTAGTATTGAACAAAACTCTAATTTTCTTTATTGCCCCTAGGTGTCTTTCAAATTCTAAGGAAACAAAACGCCTTTCGCCACTTTGTTCCGCCTTTTACGGCCGCCTAAAGACACTCGAATTAATAATGTCACAAAGGAGCCCCAACAACCCAATTTAAAGCGAAAACACTTGAATTTGAAGACGTTGACTTAATAAAAGTGCCAACAACACTGCTGCCCCATATTTCCTTGCGTTTCTCGCCGTACAGAAAATTACCGTAGAAGAATCCCAGAAATAAATGTTCGTGATATCAGACGGTTGTTAACGTTTACCCTCAAGTACCGTCCGCACAAAAAAGTTTATGGGGATTAAGGGCTTAGAAAACATCAATCAGAATGCAGCAATGTTTGCAATTTTCAAACCCAATTTTAATAAACGACTTTCGAGTTCACGTGCCGCATCCCCTCAAAGCGTTTTGTGAAGGGGTCCCATGCGAACGGAGTAACTTCGCTAATTCGACGGAACGCAATTTGTTGGAAGAGTGCTTTATGTCGCTTTTGATCGCGGTTATTTATTGCAACGGAAATTTTGCCATCTAGCAATGAAAAACTTGCTTGCGTAAAGAATGAATATGAAGAGAAAACAGTTATTTACGTGTAGAGGGCTGAAAGGTGAAGATTACGCTCGCGGTTAAAACTTGGGCCCAATGCAAAGCGGTGGGCCTTTAGTTGGCCAAGGGCGCATTTCTTCTTTCGGCTCGTGGCAGGTACAACGCTTTACGTACAAATTAAACTTTTTTGTCTCCTACTTGAAGCAGAATAACGTTTGATCAGAAACTGTTGGACATCAACAGAAAAGAAAGAAATATAGCGAGCGATATTTTTTACTAGCCAAGGTTTTTAACTCGATCACATTCCTACCGAGAATCAGGGCGGAACACAAGTACCAGCTGAACTGTAAGTACTTTCATGATGTCTCGTTTCTATTCTGCTTTAACTAACAAATCAACAGAGAAAATCAGTTATGTTCAGCTGCAAAAACTGCTGCAAGCATAGACTCAGTCAGTTTCACCGCTGATCAGTTCCCATAGATGCTCTCTAAGCTATCAATAACAATGTCTTAGACCTCATTTTCATCTCGAATGCAACTCTGTTAGATCTGGAAACTTTGCCAGATGTCAATTCATATTTGATGGTTCGAAGGATGTAAAATCTGATGCCGGAAGTATCGGGCAACATAACGGGTCAAAGATCCCATTGATCTTGAGTTCAAACTTTCAGATAGTGTAACCAGCCTCTAAATTGTGTATAGAACTATTTGCAACTGAACAAGATACTAAAACCTACCCTCTGTTGCTAGAAATCGCACAAATTGATAAGATCAGTGGACTATTCCATAGAAAGATACAAGATGTGTAGTAGATTGGCGGATTGGGAAAAGAAGTTAAAAACGTACGAACTTATCGCCAACGTTTCGTTTAATTCAACTTAAACATGGCTCGAGTTTAAGTTGAATTAAACGAAACGTTGGAGATGAGTTCGTAGTTTTTTGACCTCTTGTCCCAATTCATCAATTCACTACACATCTAGCTACTTTCTGGGCCACAATCTCCAGACACAATCTCCAACAGATTTTACAACACATTTTCTTCGAGATAACCCTACCCGATGCAGTCAAACCCAGGATAACTGCTCACGGTTTTATCGTTGGTGTTGCTTTGTAAAGAAGATGTGTGCAAATCCAAATGATACGACTTTCTGAGCATCGCAACAGTCAAACCTTGTTTGGCTGCGATTTTATACCAGAACCTATTGCTCTACATGTATCCAGTCGTAGTTTTTGCTTTGGTGAGAAAGCTATTTTAAGATACCCCTTTGCTAAAAAAGGCGAGATTACTCCTGTACCATAACCTGCACTGGGTTCTTCTCT
The DNA here is from genome assembly GCA_951812265.1 of Taphrorychus bicolor. NCBI lineage: Eukaryota > Metazoa > Arthropoda > Insecta > Coleoptera > Curculionidae > Taphrorychus > Taphrorychus bicolor. Next base: position 15,670,343 of record OX638300.1, read on the forward strand.
GATCTGAAGCTGGATGCCAGCATTGAGAACTGAACCGAGTAGGAAGATCTCATCCAGAACTCTTCAATTTTTGAACCAGGTATTGGACCTAGACAGAACTGCTTAGCATTCAATTGCTATCGTGTATGAAACTTCTGTTCCTGTACTAGCTTACCGATTAACTAAAACGAAATAGCAGCTCTTCCAATAGAAACTGGTCATCCTACTGGTGGGTCTTCCTTTGATTCATAGTAATTTTTGTAGTTAATAAGACTAATGGAATTCATCGAACTTGAATTACCGTAGAATTAATGCTGTAATAATGGTTGAGTATTGTGCTTAATTAGAGGTAGATTAATTGATCCATATAGCAGAAAAGACTATAGACAACCTTCAACGAGAAAATCGGATATTATCAGATTAGCGTCATGATCAGCCAGATAGAGAAAAAAAAACGCATTCTTGGGACCGCTTCTGATCAAGATTTCCGGACGTCTTAATCCTTATTTACCCGGATAATCTTATTTTCAATTCAACTGACTTTCAAACTTGCAAAATATCCTGTCACGACTAGATCAGTACAAACTGAAACTCAATCGTTCAAAATGCTTCTTGGAACCAATCACCACACCAAGGCATCCCTTCAGGTAACTCTTAAGTTGCACTCTTTATGGAAATTACTTCTTCAAGAAATTCTAAACAATTACTGACCTCTTTGCAAATTTATTGTTGATTAAGGCGTTCTATCGACCAATTGGCAAAAATGATACAACCGCTAACCAGGTTAGCCAAGAAAAACGCTAGTTGGGAGTGGGGACCCAAAAAGGAAGAATTATTTAACCAACTGAAGACCTTGATTGAACAGCGTTCCATTCCTCAGATAGGCAGACTCAAGTTTGCCTCAAAAACTCTGCCCAGATGCCAGCGTTTATACTCTTGTTGCCTGTTGGGTCCAAGAGTATAAGAGGAGGAGAAGATACTAGGAAGAGGAAGTAGATGAACAACCGATAGATATTGAGTCTAGATTACTCAATCCAGCAGAGCGGAACTACAGCAAAAACAAAAAGTTAAGCTCTTCCAGCTGTATAGGCTCCTCCAAAATTATACGGTTGTATAGATAGAGAATTCTCAGGTCAAGGAACGAAGCAATTACCAACTGCTGCACTGGCTGATGACAGTGAAAACGCAGAGAGGTCGTCTTGCTAAATTGCCATTCCGTTTGCACAATTATGACTTAAGGATCGACTACGTACCAAGGAAGAAAAAAGTCATTTTAGACTCCTTGCCCAGTCCTTCAGTTGATGACCATGGGTTGAAATCAAAGTTGAGGTTTACGGTATAATCCAAGATCTGGTGAAAGCCGTTCACTTCCTCCACTTTGAAAAATGTGCTGAAAAAGGTAACATTCAGTGAAATGGACTATTGGACAGATTGCCAATGGCCTATCGTTAATTCCTGTCTGCCACCTAGAAGCCAATAGGGTTTAGAGAAAGAATCGGGACATAAAAACATTGCTAGAATATTTTATATTTTCCTATAACCGGATATCCGAAGTGGAAGCAGTCCGTTTTCTGGGAATTGTATCAAATGTGAGTCATTAGGCTATTCCCCTGCTTACCTCACGATCGAGCAGGAAATGCAAATATCAGATGATATGAGTGCTATCAGGCAAATTTTATTAGCTTTTGTCCCAGGTTCGGTTAACACTATTTTGACAGTGGTCTCACGTTTGGTCCAGATTTGATGACGTAGACAAGACCATTAACATTCACAATATATAGGGCATTAGTCTCGGCTTATTTTGTTAGCATATTATGCCGATTTGGTGTTCAGTAGTATTTCTCCTACACTCCTCCGGCTCTTCTCAACAGTAATCGGATCTCCTTCAAAAAGCTCCTGAATTCCTGGCGAGCTTTTGAAGAAACGGACGTCAGATCGTTTGAGTGTATACGTTACAAGCGTAAAGAGCATGGTGTTCACCAAAATTGGAAACCGTGTCTTGGCCTATTTAGGAAAAAAAAGAAGCAAAGTCGATTATTTGTTGTACAAGAGCAGACAACATCCACAGTGTATTATGTCAATGGTAGATGGCTCTCAATTCGAGAAGCAGCCTGTAGACATCGCGATTCTCGGATATCTGTACTGAAACGAAATGTATAGAGCATGGTGGTCACCAAAATTAAAAACCGTGTCTTGGCCATTTAAAAAAAAAACGTAAATCGTTAAACGGTTGTACAAGAGCAGGTGACATCGACCAGTATTATATCAATGGTCGATGGCTCTCAATCCGAGAAGGAGCCTGTAGCACCTCGCAATACTCGGATGTCTGTACTGAAACGAAGTGTAAAGAGCATGGTGGTCTCTAAAATTGAAAACCGTGTCCCGCCAGTTTAAAAAAAAAAAAACGCAAATCGTTGAATTATTGTACAAGAGCAGGTGACATCCACCAGTATTATATCAATGTCGTAGATGGCTCTCAATCCGAGAAGGAGTCTGTAGCACCTCACAATTCTCGAATGTCTGTATTGAAACGAAGTGTAAAGAGCATGGGGGTCACCAAAATTGAAAACCGTGTCTTGGCCATTTACAAGAAAAAATAACGCAAATCGTTGAATTGTTGTAGAAGAGCAGGTGACATCCACCAGTATTATATCAATGGTAGATGGCTCTCAATCCGAGAAGGAGCCTGTAGCACCTCGCAATACTCGGATGTCTGTAGTGAAACGAAGTGTAAAGAGCATGGTGGTCCCTAAAATTAAAAATCGTGTCTCGCCAGTTTAAAAAAAAATGCAAATCGTTGAATTATTGTAAAAGAGCAGGTGACATCCACCAGTATTATATCAATGTCGTAGATGGCTCTCAATCCGAGAAGGAGTCTGTAGCACCTCACAATTCTCGAATGTCTGTATTGAAACGAAGTGTAAAGAGCATGGGGGTCACCAAAATTGAAAACCGTGTCTTGGCCATTTACAAGAAAAAATAACGCAAATCGTTGAATTGTTGTAGAAGAGCAGGTGACATCCACCAGTATTATATCAATGGTAGATGGCTCTCAATCCGAGAAGGAGCCTGTAGCACCTCGCAATTCTTGGATATCTGTAGTGAAACGAAGTGTAAAGAGCATGGTGGTCCCTAAAATTGAAAATCGTGTCTTGCCAATTTAAAAAAAAACGCAAATCGTTGAATTATTGTAAAAGAGCAGGTGACATCCACCAGTATTATATCAATGTGGTAGATGGCTCTCAATCCGAGAAGGAGCCTGTAGCAGCTCGCAATTCTCGGATGTCTCTATTGAAACGAAGTGTAAAGAGCATGGTGGTCACCAAAATTGAAAACCGTGTCTTGGCCATTTAAAAAAAAACGCAAAATCGGTGAATTGTTGTACAAGAGCAAGCGACCTCCACCAACGTATTATATCAATGGTAAATGTCTCTCAATTCGAGAAGGAACTTGTAGTACCTCGCGAATCTCGGTTATCTGTACCGAAACGAAGTGTAAAGAGCATAGTGTTCACCAATTTGTCGCTAAGCCCATTTGCATCCTAGTTTCGGGTTCTGTCCTTCATCAGTACAGCTTTGGCTGGCAAAAAGCAAAGCAAAACCAGTGACATGTTGTACAAGAGCAGACAATATCCACCAGCGTATTGGTGGATGGTTTTCAATAGCCATGCCTGCATCTCTCGGATATCTATACTGCAAATAGCATGATGGTCACCAAATTGTCGAGTTTCGGGGTATACTCCTCGTCAGTGCAGCATTGGCTGGTCAATAATACTAAGACAGCGTACTCTAATTTATTTACACTTCTATAAACTAACAATACAAGTCGGGTTTTTCACAACTGGCTTCTATGAGGAGTGCATAATGATTTCAGAATGCATAAAGAAGCCTTTTGACAGAAAAATTAGCAAACAAAAATTGTGTAGCGCCTTCAACGGCTGTTCTCGGTTTTAGAAAGACCAAAGTTGACCAAGATTACAATCTCACTTCATCAATTTGCCAATAAAATACTTGGTTTGTGTTGGTTTCATTTGGTCAACCAGATGGGTGAACCAAAGCCGAACAAAAATTTGCCCTACGCAACGCAAACATTTCATCTGCAAACTTTGTAGTTGAGCATCAAGAGGAGTCTGCACTATGTGAGCCTTTGATGATCTTGATAGACATAAAAAAGAGAATAAAGAAGTGACAAAATTGACAATGAAGCGTCAAAATCCAATTAAAAGGAAGGATGTTACTGATACGATGATAAATGTTACTTACACGCTGTTAGTAACCTATATGCCCTACCTATCGTCCAGACCCGGAATGAGGACGTTGGAATGGAGCAAAGAAAGAAAATGAACGCTACGGCACATTGGTCGAATTCCAAAACTCACAAGGTCATTTACCTGGTAGATCAGTCACCTGCTTAATCTATTAAATTGCTAGATGGCCATCACATGACCAGCTTAACCGGTAGATGACCTGGTGCGTTTTGGAATTGTCCCATTCTTACCAAGAATGACGATGGAACACTTCCCTAGCACTCACTAGCCTCACTCTTCAATGTTATTATTTTTCATATAGAATTTATGTATTTTTCTATATTCATTTGAGGAAGAGTCCTGCTTCACCTTTGTCAGTCTTATTTTCTTTTTTGTGTGTAAGGTAGAAAATAATACAAAAAAATTGTTCTGTTGAAAGTTTTCTGAAATTCAATGCCAAGAATCTCAGAAAACCTCAAACAAAATTAGTTCTACTACAACTTATATTATACCCCTCTAAAAGGCATTTTCCAATTATAATACCATCGCAGTGAAAAATCCTGCAGGTGTTATATCGTATTCCAATGATCAAATTAGTATAAGACAGAAATAGTTCGTTCATAAAACTTGTTGCTTATTCATAAAGCCTATTGATATGGTTAAGCTAATGCATCTTGAAGTGTACAGTGGTAAAGCTCGTGGCCTCTATAAGAAAAAAATCGCCTTGGAGCGGGAAGGGGTGCTAATAAAGGCCTTCTAAACTTTATACTATCAAAAATAACAAATTCAAAATTTTAAAGGTAGGAATAATGAAAAATAAAAAGCAGACGAACGAGAAATTGCTGCATATTAATAGAGGTCCAACTCAAAGTCTGTAAAATTGTGTATAAAAGAACCTGCTTTTGTGTCCCTAAATCAAAAAGAACAAACGTTCCTTCTCTGAACAAACCTTCGAACGAAAATCGACATCCGAACATACAACTGTTAACTTTGTCATGCGATACTTTCGTTTATGTTTGATTTTCCGGCAAAAAGGATTTAATTTCCAGTATTTCCTGGACTCGGAAACTAATTCGGACGTATTTCTGTTGGTTTTTCTCCTGGATAATGTTTTTCCTGCGTAAGTTGGAAATAAAAGATGACTTTTGTATTAGGATGGGTATGTCTAAATTTAGGAAAAACGTCCATTAAATCGCCTACAACTTGCAAGGATTTTTTTTAGGGGCAGACGTGTGTTCCGAGCTGAAAGTTTTATCGGAAAGGCACTGGGCAAATAGGACTTTTTCTGCCGACCAAGGGATGTTAAAGTGGACGGCTATTTTATTTTTATGTGCGTTTTCTGACCTCTGACATGGGATAAAATGCGAAAATTTACGGACTCTACGGAAACGTCTAATTCTTTACACACTTGCCGACTTTTGTTGTTTATGGCCCATTTTTCTTTTATAATACTTGTTTATGAGCATTCCGATGGCCTTTAAAACATTTTTCCTGCAGTGAAGCTGATTTTGAAGTCCTAGATCCCAGATAGTGACTTACCCGACACACAGTTAATGGATGCTTGTCCCTGTTTAAATTTGAAGTAAGCTACAGGAAATTTGTTTGCGAAACCTAATAAAGCTAATTAATAACTAATTGCTAATTAAAACACAGGGCTTTTCTAAGTTGGCAATAGTGAAACCATGTCAGATAATTTCACTGGGGCCCCGAAAGTTTTGCTCTTGAATAATGAATATTGGCCCACGATTAATAAAACAGGATTTATGTTCTGACTCATTAAGCTTGAATTTTAACCAAGATATTGATTAAAGCTCGTCAATTGTGAGCACAAAATAATAATTAGATTCTGTTTTAGGGCTGATTTGAACGTTATATGAGAAAAAGCTCTATGAATACCATTTTTCGTCACACTGCAGCATCTATAGCAAGAGGTAATAGGTATCCAGTATCAATATAATTGTCACCTTTGATGTTGAAGCCTTCTAATCCTCGTTCCTCAGGCTTAGAGGGAATATACAAACACACTCCTAGGTTTGTGCCAATACAGTGCATATACCCATTATGTAAATGAAATCCCTTTAAGAGATTAAGACAGTACACATTGTATTTAACCAAGGGAGATGACATATAATGTAAGGACTGGAATGACGAGCAATCAAAGAGAATCGGTTGTCATGGTGTTAGTGGTAAAGTGGAAAGCAACTAAATCGGCAACACCTAATATTCATATCGATCGGGTAATCCAATTTGGCCTGGATTTCTAGTCAGCAAATAGGAATTTAACACAAATATAAACTGGAATTGGATTAGGAAACTACCAAACACCTACCTATAGGTTTGAAGCCAACCGTGCTTTGTAACTTTGTTCAAGTAGACATTTTGTGGGAGGTTTAATGTTGCTGGAATGATTTGAAATGTGTTCGAAATTTCTCAGTAAAAACCGAAAGTGTCATATATATTGGGATGCCAATGTGCATAGTGTGTTGAGTGGCTGTGATTGCTGTTAATTTTAGTTACTAAACGAGTAGGAATCCTTAAGAGACGCGACCATATTTTATGGATCTAAAGGTATAAAATTTCGAGAGTTATTCTATTAACAAAAATAATTAATATTAAATAAATCAAGAACACATTTCGATGTCCCATCATCGAATTAATTAATCCATCGACAAATACGGGCCAAAATTTGGTCGTCGATGTTGGGAGCGAACGAGCTCCCTCTAAAGTACCGTTCTCTTCAAACTTTAAATTAACTCTGATGAGGTGTAAAATGACGACAGGTGTTGGAAATGTGAGGGCTTTGTCGTAATTCTAGAAGCGCATTCAATCGCTTAAACTTCATCCCGAGGTGTTAGGAAGTCACAATGAACCACCAAAATTGGATATAACCCTCAAAATAGGCAATGTTGGCTCCTACATATGATTATTAATTCCATGTTGGCGTTAGAAACAGTATTTTAGTAGTTACGACCGATATTTTAGGAACTATATACTTCGGGCATGCTTTTGAAGAATGTTGAACTCGCCAATTTTACCAACATTAACACCATTTATAGTGAATGCTTTTCACCTCAAAAGCAAATGATCTGAAATGATGTTTTGCACAATAAGCATTTTATTTGAATTTGCTGCGAGCTTCTATTGGAGTCTGGAAGACAATAGGACTAAGTAGGTAGGTAAAGCTGTCTTTAAGAAAAAGAAAGAATAGAATAAGATTAACACAAGAGATTATCTATTCTTATTCTTCTATATATTCATCTTAACACAAGAGATAAGATGAAACGAATTTTGTTGAAGATCATATCATCACTTACGGTAAACCTTATTTTCAATTTAGGTTATATTGAAATACTAACATAGAGGGCGTTTAGCCTTTATTTACACTTGTGATTTTTTTTTATTTGTAATATTTTTCTTTTGGTGTTCAATAATATGGTAGGTTATACGAAAAACAGCATCAAGATTCAGCCTAACCATCGCAGATTTATTGCTGCATCCTCAGGACGAATTCTTGCCTTACAAAACTGGAACAAGGAAAGCAAAACTGGATTCGTCTTGAGGATGCAGAAATAAATCTGCGAAACGTTGAACAATTTCTAATATGTGACTTCGTCAGTCCTTGATCTGGTTTCCCATATAACCTACCATACTATTTTTCTTTAAAATGTTTTTGGTCAGGTTAGTCTCACACATAGAAATATAATGTCTAACGATAGGTCCTCACCAACTATATTATTAGTACCGTGTAAGTGTCCAGCACGGTTTGCCCTTCTGATATGTAAATTTTTTTATTTGTGGTACGACAGTCTACAATATTAGCAGGATCGACCTGACTCTATAAGAAATGTTCATTAAAAAACCTCATCCAGAACGATATGATTTTTTTTTACAGGAAAGGATGGCACAATTAATTTAAATGGACTTTCATCTTTTTCTTTTGTCATTTCACAGCGTTTCAAATCGTTTCAATCGTCACGACGTTTCAAAACAACACCGAACACTTAAGCCCTTCACTAAACACTGACCTCAAGTTCAGTGTTGAGTTCAAAAAATTGGTATCTCCGATGTGAATCAGAGGCATTAAACTCCTTTGTGGTTAGGAACTGAGATATACTGCAGAGAGCAACAAGTTCAATAGCAGGCAACATCCAAATTTATTTTTGAGTTGCTGTGTGCGTCCTTTTTGGAAGGAGGAACCAGACATTCGGTTCACTCAAATAACCATCGCCATTGCCAAAATGTCCAAGGAACCCTAGGGGGTGAACATTTAGTAGCTAATTTACATCCTTCATTATCCACCGTCAAGTGATAAATATAAGGACATTGAAAAAAAGATTTTTGAAAAATCGAGTGAAATTAGAACGTGCCATAAAATGATAATTTCTGGACGCTCAAAGACCTTCATGTTACTTGTAGCATTAAAAAAAACTTGGCTGGCATTTGTTCTCGAGGAGACATCTTAAAAGCTACCAGAAACAAAGACACTTTAGTTTCCAGGTCCAGAGGTTGTGCTAGAGAAGTTAGCGCTTACTGCAGACAAACTGATGGACTTGCCTACAAGACTGTAGGCGGCTTTGGTGTTAGCCCCAGAGACAAAGCATAATAATAGTCTTCCTTAAGCACGGTTGGAGGATCTTCAAAATCAAGTACCTGTCCTCGCATCATAAGGTGAGCAGCTATTTCAAAGAGCTCGATAGTCTTTCAAGCAGCCCTCACGAAGATATTTCCCTTCTCAGGTAACCCTAATAGTATATGTTTTTATCATAATCAATAAGGTATAAAAGGCAGAAGATTGCCTCTTGAGGCTGGAAGATGTTTAAGTTGCAAGAAAAATAATGGCATCACTCATAATAAAAGGTTTCGTGCCATGCTCACGAACAAGGGAACACGCAAGAGGAATTTTGGGATGCACAATTTGATTGTCACTGGCTCAGTTGTTTTTGTTCTTGCAAGTTCCATGGCTCGGAAAAAGACTATTTCCAAATCAATCTTTACACTTAGAAGACGTCCGAAGAAAACATTTCAACACTAGAAACTTTATTTTTTACCTCTAATCAAGTGGTTATTTAGTTTAGCTAACGTTAACTAAAAAATATTAGAAGCAGCTTTTCTTGAACATTTTGATCGATTAGTGAACTTAAAAGCTCGGCAATTTGTTTCCAGAAGCAGATCTCAAGAATTTATTCTGTGAGTGAGAGTTTCTTGATTAAAATTTGCCAAATGTCATGAACTTGTTCTTATTACAAAGCCTTGGGAGTAGGCCCAGCTCCTAAGCGTACCTAATGTCCAATAGCACATTTTTACGAAAGGCTCATACCCATAGATGAGTATAGAATGTAGCGTTATCTCAAGACGGCTGAAACCATGAACCAAATCAGTTTGCCCTGACAGGATTTTCCAGATACCTACCTACATCGTCTGAAAGCTACGTTTATATCAGGGTAACTAAACTACAATCTTTGTCAGGCAGAAGCACTATAGACCAGTCTTGAAATTATTTCGCTCATCAGCATGGTATATCTCGAGTTTTGGAAACATCGGCTAACGCTAGATGGAGTCACATGCACATACACGCAGATGCGCAAACAAGAAACAGAACCAAATACTATTGAACTCCACTTTCTGTCAGGTTTGAGGTTCACTATATTCAAAAGATGAAATAAAAGCGAAACCAATCTCTGGTTCATCGGCCTGAAATCAGTTTGGTGTCTTGCACACGTTTTTGATTAATGTGAACTTAATATGATGTCCCTATGTACACATTAGGTAAGAAGATATAAAGTAAGAATCAGATGAAACGATGCACACTAAATTTTGAATGAATTTTAAAACTGTTTATCTCTAAAGCCACTCAACCGATTTTCAATGGCAATGCCATTTTGGTAAGATCCATGTATAGACTGCTTTAAGTGGTTATGTACTCGGTTATATGTTTTGCAGCTTTACTAATACAGGATTCAACAAAACCTGGTGCATTTTTGTAAAACTTTTCAAGCAGATAATTCTGCGGAAAAAAAATTCAAAACATTTTTTGCTACGTACGTGGAGACGAGTCATACCTCGGGACATATTTGGTGTTTTTTTGGATATTTTGCCTGGTTCCATAGATAATTGGTTTTTTCTATAAAAGAGGTATCATTTAACATTGGTGCTCCAATTTGCCCCATAATACAAGTATTGATAAAAATTTCAGATGGAATATAAAGACAATGCATAGGGTAAGCTAGACGTATAAGTGAAATGGCTATAAAGTGAGACACATCTACAGTGGTGAACAGAAAGTAAATTTTTTTCAAATATCGAAATGTTAATCGAATGTCCACAATGATGTGGAACAAAATGTTTGGACGATTTTGGAATTTCGGTGCTTGATTATTGCAGCTTATAATTATACCTCAGGACCCTTTAGAGACCATAAGAAAACAAATCGCCTATTCAATGAGCATTACAACAATTTGGAATTGAACTTAGTCATCTGCGAACCAGAGATATGCCTATTTGTTTAGATATACGTCTCCACATACTTCCCTAGAAAAAATGGTTAGCAAGTTTTGTGGAACCGTGTATTAGGAAACCTGCAAAACATATAACCGAGTACATAACCACTTAAAGCTGTTTATACATTGACCTTACCAAAAGGCATCTCCAACGAAAATCGGTTGAGTGGCTTTAGAGATAGACAGTTTTAAATTTCATTCAAAATTTGGGGTGTATTGTTTCAATTGATTCTTAGTTTAGAAGGTTTTCACTTTTTTACCTGTTTACTTTAGCAGTTTAGAAGTTTTGCCGCACCTAATAATCATGCCAAGATTGCAAATAAAGTATTCAACGGCTAAATATGTCAATATTAAGTTCAAAGTATTTAACGCTATACACAAAAAAAAGTTAGAATATTGCAATAGGATTTACTCTTGGCTTAGTACGAAGCTTCATTTTTATCTATTTTTTATTGTTAATTATTTTTCCTCAGCGATTGCGTTCTTTGTTATTGAGTGTACATAATGCTCTATGTTTATCTTTAGTATGCCCCTCAGCCTGGAGATAATTCATTTTCTAGATTTCCTTCATGGCGCAGTTTCTGCTCGCATGGCCACGTCATAGTATATAGTGCACCTAGTGTCGAAAATTGCACTTTTCACACGAGAGTGATGGTTGTAGACACAACGCAAGAGTAGTAGTAGTAGTAGTAGTAGTAGTAGTACACAATTCTTAAGTTTAGTGTGTCACACACACTATACTTTTTCTACACCTGCGATTTTGCTTCATTAATGATCATTCGTATTACAAAATATATGCAATGCGTATGCACAACAATCAGAAAGCGTGTGCAAAGTGGACTTTGCTCACGCTTCTGTATGTGAAAGTGCGCAATGTACACTTTGTTTACTTGGCGGAATGAAGTATCTATCCTGGGTCTAGAGAGACTGTTCGTATACATATATAATGATCGTCTATCTCTTTTCATAGAAAATAGCCTTGAAGATGACTAAATTTAGTCGAAACGCAGGCAATCTTCAATAGAAAATAGAGATTTTTTTTTGTGCTCTACATGCTACCAATTCATCTTTCTTAGTTAAATATTTCAGAGAGAACTGCACACATATATGAAAATATAACGTACAACGTAGGGGAGGTTTTCTTTAGGCAAGTCACTTTTTTCTTATCATCACAATGATCAGAAACCTGGTTGGTACATATTAGAGACATCGGTTCGCTTCCTCTTCGACTATCCTTATTTTGTTGTGGCTATTGGCATTTTTTTCAATTTCACTCCACGAAATCTCCTCCTCTGTCCCCGCTTCCGCATTTCCGATTTATGTTTTTATTCAGTTGGTTTGAATGTCCTTTCAGAACCTCACAAAAAATGTGGCTGCTCCCATTTGCTCTATTATTTTGCCTGGCGCTATTTATTTCTTTTTTGTATGCCCCGGACTCATATATTCACACCATAACTGATTTGAAAATTCCCTTTTCTGCCACCAACACATTATGTTTGTTTGCCTTGAGCAGCTTTATTTTGCCAGAGTGTTTGTCCTTATGTTTTGCATTTAACTCATCCTTTGGATATTCTATTATAATTGTTATGCAGCTTCATAATTCTGTTCCAATCGTAACTAATATGCTCAATAGTTCTGTAACTACACGAGAACTTTGCCAATAGTGTTTTTTTATTTGAGCCTCTATATACTTACTTTATTTTTGATTATTTTCACTAAATTCTCTGCTGTTCCATTTTGACGTTTTAGTCCAACAATTTCTATTGAAAAACTTCTCTAGACTTCCTGATCTACACTGTCTCATATTCTAATATTTCAACTTTCGATCCTTAATTGTTAAAAGTTGAATATATTTTTTGCAGCTTTTGCTGTGTTTCTTCAACTATAAGACTTTTCATTTTCTTTACTTATATCTACTTGAACAACACGTCCACTAGTACCAGAAAACTTATGTTTTTCACTTCCGAAACGTCGACACGATTCTATTTTATGAAGTGGTTCTGTTTCACTAAAAATTTCTGTTTCGTGAGATCAAGGCTGAAGTTTTCAATGTGAAGAGGTTTGTTGGTTTATTAGATGTTCGCTTCAACTTTCTCTTTTTGTTCAACTTTTTGATATGTTTTTCTATATTCTCTAAGACAGATTGGGTCAATGCATAAAGGACCTAGCTTTATTCTTCATCTTAACAACCCTTAATAGTTCACTTTTAACGAATTATTCTTATATTCACCTATAACGAATTTCTATTAGTAGTGTTTTGACCCTGTGTGATAACATTAAATTGTTGTTTATTACACAGCTATCATTTTTGATGTTGAAATAAGGTAGGAGGTTATAATTTCGTTTTTTTGCCATTTTCTGATTAAAACATACTGCATTATTTTGTGAATATTCTTATTTCTTTGTCAATGAGCCCTCCGTTTCGTCAACCACTCCGCAGTCTGTTAGCATGGTACCTAATCAATAAATAATTAATTGTGATATCAATCATTGTTATGGGATCGGTTCGTGATTTGAAAACAGGACAAGAAGCTACTCTTATTGAAACAGGTATTCATAATTTTGGTGTAAGTATTCCACGGAAGGTTATTGCCCATTGTAGCCCGTACATTTTCCTGATTTTGAGTTTTTGTAAAACCAGTTTCACATTTTGATAGATTTAATTGTCTCTTTTTCAATATATAAATACAGTTATAAAGTAAGTGGTTATCCGAATTTTTACCTAAGATTTGAGGTTGAACCTTAACGACTGACTATAAAAACTAGCCATGAACTGCTAGCTAATTGTGTCAATACGCAGGATAATCTGTTTATTAATTTTTCGAAATTTTATTATTAAATATTATAATTAATTAATTCTACAGAATCGAAAACTATTAGGCTAGTTTACACCATCATACCTTAAACAGTTACATTCGTTTTTAATCTTTAGAAAACAACAATTTTATTTATACTTTAAATCGAAATAATCTAGCTTAATACTAAAAAACATTTTAAATCGAAAAAAACACCAATCTTGACATAACTTATGATCTTTGAATTTGTATTTTCGAACACGTCTCGATTCCTTCCTTAATGAATCATCAATACGGCGACATTATGGTAATCGTCAAAAGTCCCTCTTCACGAAATCTAATAAAGGCAGTAAAGAAAATTTCGAGGTCTGCCCTTTTTCTGTTTCTAGGGTCGGGAGATCTGTAAGTGCGAGCCCTTAAAATCAGGATGGGGAGCATTCCAGAATTTTAATCACTTTGAATTTCAGATGATTCAATGCCGCGACCTGAACCGTCGCTAAGTGACGTCACTTTAAGCATTAGAAATTATTCGGATTGATGATTTTGATAAAGGGGAGCTCTATGTGTCGAATTGGATTGCCATTGGAGTGCGAATTGCTAATCAATACATTATTTTAATGTAAAGCACAATAGATATTAAGAAATATAGAAGAGTTGCTACATTATTAGATGCATTATAGAAGATAAAGGTAAAGATTATATATTTAATAGAACATAACAGAAGATAAAGAAGAAATGGCCCTGAGTTATCAATAATCCAAAGTAGAGAAATTTCACAAATACTAAACACGACGTTTTAGCTTAAATCTGTGGATATTTATGGGCGGCCATAAAAGAAGTTTTCCTTATCTCAAACTGCATTATTCATCGGACGCTGTTTATTCGGGACAAAACGCTGGATTTGGTTGGGGTGCGCAAAAACAATCCGAAAGTTTCCAGATTATTAAGGACGTTCAATTCATTCCCATTTTGCTTGGGAACGGTTTTATAGGAACATATGAACTCTTGAATGTATTTTTAGAGCGACTCAACGCTATATTCAAAAGCCGAAGTCGGTTGCAGGTTTTACACTGTAATAGAATACGATCTTAAAGTAGATATTTTTGTAGCTACTGTTAGATAGGATTCGCTGGGTTTGCTGTGGAAAAAAATTATCATGTAACTCTTTATGTAGCAACTCTCTTACTATCCTCCATTATCCTTGCGTTTTATACGATCACCATTAAATCAACAACCATTAATTTCCAGCGAAAACAGAAATCAGCTAACCTAATGCAGAATTTCGACATAGACAGTCAACAACCACCAAATAAACATCGTCGAATTTGCATGTCTAGCCGAAGAATTAATCTTTCCACTTAGCTGGATCCTGGGCTTGGGATGGATTTATAATGAACTTAGCGGGATCGTAACACGAGTTCTTGTTCCTAAAAACTTAAGAAACCAAATTGATTGAGCGCCGAGAAAACAATTTTCCCTCCACAGTGCCCCAGTGATTGTTTCGCTGCGAACTAGACAAGCCATCAAGCGAGAGTGTGATAATGCTTTTAGACACATTTCAAGAGGTAATACGAGAATAATGCAGAGGCGTAGGCTTCTCGTCTGTATATGTTTTAGATAAGTTCAACGTATAGTCACATCTAATATGTTGTTTGTTACTTGAACTCTCTTACAAATATTAGTTCTGGTTGGTTATGAATAATACGATTCGACTCAGGACTGGCTTCACTCATTAAACATCTAGGAACAGGTATTACTATTAATATGCGTGATTGAAATTGACTTTTTAGTGCTAGTTGTTAAAAATGAAAGGATAAGTTTAAAAACTTCAGGTGAAACTCTCTAATCAACAACTTAGGACCCAAGGTGGAATTGAGACTGGAAACTGCGTCTATTGTATACGCTTCCTGGAGATACGTGACTTCAATTAAAAAACCAAGCCAGAAACTACCTCTCAATTAGATGGTATTTAGAATAAAGGTAGGAAAAGACGTGACCTACCAGAATCTTAAAATCTTACCATACTGTGGCAACTCCAAGTTTACAGTGAAGATGCTTGCCTATAATACAAAGCGAAATATTCGTCTAAGGGCAAAACTCAAATGGGTTCAAAGAGGCCAATCTTCAGGCCTCACAGTTTTCATGTCTTCCTTAGCTTTTCACTCAGAGGCTTATTCTGTTGAAGAAAAGGAAGCAAGAAAAATGTTTCATTAACAGGTTTACCAATGAAAGTCTTCCAATGAAGAACGTAAGTACCACAACTTACCGCAACTGTCAAAATGCGATGCCAAATTCACCTTCATTCTGTGTTTTTACACTTCATCTACCCTCAGCTTCTGCCGCATCCCGCATTTCGATCTCCATCCTCTTCGGTTTCTCGATTCATCTTCATTTATGGCTATATCCTTCATGGTATCCTCTATCCCTTTCATCTACGTTTGCGCCGACCTTCTTCTCCTTCTCCTACTTGCTGGGATATAATTCATGGCTTGTTGTGGCCATCTGCTATCCTCCATTCTTCTGACGTGTCCATACCATATTAACTGTCTCGCTTCAATCCTTTCAGCGGTCGTGTGGACTCTATTTTTGCGTCTCCTAATCTCTTCATTTCGTATCCTTTCCATCCTGGACACTCTGCATGCTCTCCTTAGGAAATCAACTTCTACAGATTCCACCCTCTTTTCTAGCCCTTGTTGACATTTGCCAGCACTCCGCTCTATATGTCAGTATTGGCTCTATTGTTGTCTTGTAGATTGTAATTTTCTTTTTAGTGTGAACTGATTGGACCAAAGTAGTGAATTGAGTATGCGTACGCATTTCTGTCCTTGTTGTACTCTGTGTGTTATATCTTTGGTTGATGTTCCTTCCTCCGATATTCTGCATTCTAAGTATTTGTATTCTCTGCATCTCCTTATGTCTCTGAGTTGCAGGGTCGGGTCCCCTTGCTCTTTTCCTACGCTCATATACTCAGTTTTTGTCATGTTCATATTCATTCCACACTTTTCGTACTTTTTCCCTACCTTCCTTAGCATGTAATCTACTTCACTGTTTGCAATGATGACTTGGTCATCTGCAAAGAAAAGAGTTGTTAAACATTTGTCACCTATTTGGATCCCCATTCCTGCATATTTTTTCTTCCAGGTCTCCATGGCTTCTTGTATATACATCTCGAATAGTGTTGGTGATAGGCAGCATCCCTGATTAAGACCCTTCGTAACTTTAAATGGCTCGGACGTCTTCTTGCCAATTTTTACCATGCTCTATGAGTTTCTATTTATATTCCAAACTGCACTTATGTACTCCTCACTGAGGCCAGCCTTTGTCAATTATTTGAAAAGCTCTATCCAGCGCACCTATCTTCCTGCTCGAAAACCAATTTGTTCCTCTATCTCTTCCCACTCCTTTCACTCTACACCTACTACGTTTTATTCATTCCCTCTTATCGAAACTACACACATCAGTGCACCTCGAGCTCTTGCTGTACTTGACTGTGGTTGGGACCACTGTGGCCTAGGGTTCCAACAGGACCAATAAGGGACTGAGGTATTAAGTAGACCGAGACTCAGGTAGGCTGAACTCATATTATTTTTATCTGGGTTCATCAATTCTGGAGGACAGTCTACTTATAATAGTCTGTATACACTTCTAAACGTTAACATTCTTATGAAGTTGTTTGGCTATACTAATGTAAATGCGATAATTCTGAATACACTGGTCGGGAGTTGAATGGAAATCGTGCAGATCTTGTCCTGTTTCTACTGGGTTACTAGGTTTCCCGCTTTTACTAATGCTCTAGCATCCCTCGAGTACCTTTGTTCAGTATATTTGAAAGGAGAGCTCATTAAAGTGGGTGGTGCAATTACATATAATAAGGTCTTTATACTGTAGGCTGGATAAAGTTATGATCAAGTTCAGCTCAGTAAATTCAAGGCATTGAAGCAGCGGAATCCCCCCGGAAGGGGAACCGTGGCAACATCTCTTAGAGACGTAATGACAAAAACAGAGTTGCTCTAATCAATCGAGTTTTTTAGAAATTTTGTAAAAAGCGAAATGCAACAATTACAAAACCTAGATTTCTTTTTTTGAGATAATCGAAATTTGTGAAAATATATCTGGAGCAACAGTTTAAGATGAATACACTTGTAGTGATGAAACTTGAATACTATGTTTAGGTTTTATAGAACCATCACCAACTTTTGCTAATATAGATACGTCAACTTTGGTTTCACCTTCAAATAGTCACATCACTTAGAGGTACTTAAAAGTCTTCAAATTGTTTCTTAAGCATTTAAATCACTCTGAGAAGATCGATTTTCCTAGTTTTCTTGGAATGTTTTTTGAAATATTCTGAAATCTCTGTTAGGTTGCTGTATTGGATATTCTTGGTCCAACAGTAATATTTTTATATTTAATTATCATCGTTATCATCGGTGCGGCATTGGAGCAGGAATAGACTGACTGTCGTCGCTCATTTAGATGTTTTCCTCCATTTTTAGTGTTTGCATTTAGAGCAGTCCTGTTGGCTTGGGTTCCAGCATGTCAAAGTTTTTCTCAATTTAGAGCATCTCCAACTGCTTAAATTTAACTTTTTAGATCTGTGCAATTAATAAGTAAAGTTTTGTCAATAATATGAGGTTTATTAACAATCTACCTTTAAGTAATATGAAGTATACCAACCTTACCTTGACTCCAAAATAGTATATAGTCATATCACGTTATTATACATAATTGAAACACTTTTGTTTGCCTTCATTCCAAAAATGTAAAAAACCTAATATGGCTACTACAAGAAAAATAATGTTCTATACCTCTCAAAAAGTTGCTGCAGAAATGTTTTCATCAATTTCGATTATGTTATAAAATTCGATTTCTTATATAAATGCACAACTTTCCCCATTTAACCAAATTCAAAGCTCTTATAGGTGCCGAGATCCCAATACATGGAAAGTCAATTTGGGACACACGGTATAATCCATTCATGCCGCACTGGTATTTGTCAAAAGTTCCTTAAAACATTCGTATTCAGTTTCTTGTTGGGAGATTGCAAAAGATGGAGGTCTTACTTACTATTCAAGGTCAATTTAGGGTTGAGCAGGGAAGGTACTTAGCCATCTTTTAAACTTACTATAGATCATTTAGAAACACTCAGTTGTGAATTTTCTGAAGCGTTTTAATTAAAATTTTAATTAGAAAGGTGTTGGATCGCAGGTGTAGGACAAGTAGCCACTTCACTTTCTCGAAATCGCCAACGTTTCGACCCTTATTTTTAGGACTTCTTCAGGGCTTTTTCAGTCAGTGGAGAACGTCACCAAAGCATATACAGTCCGCCATGGCACCCTGTTTTGTTTCGTTGACCCGTGTGTTTGTTGCTTGGCTTTTACGTGCACCATGTAGATTTTAGCGACAATTTTGGTTTTATATACTGCCAGGACGGATTGTATATGTTTTGGTGACGTTCTTCACTGACTGAAAAAGCCCTGAGGAAGACCTAAAAGTAAAGGTCGAAACATTGGCGATTTCGAGAAAGTGAAGTGGCTATTTGTCCTACACCTGCGATCCAACACCGTTCTCTATCCAACATCGCTCTCTCTATTATTGATAGGACGCAAAGCGCAATATGATAAATTTTTTATTTTAAATTACTTTCTTAAGTTTAACATTTATGTAAGATAAATATTCTCTGAGAGTCAATACATATGTTCTAGGCTTAGCTTAAGCTCTACCTGAAGTAAAAAAGAGATATTAACAACAAAATGCAGCAATTTTAGAGTTTCAACTTTAGTTTGAGCTGGAGCTTATGAAAAAAAAAATAAATTTACCTTCAAAAGCGTGTTGCAGTACACTTTTAAACAATATTTTGATGTGGATGGACATCCACAAGAACCTTAAATATGAGGGAGAATGATATTAATATCCTCTTTGTTGCATCAAGCTCTTAAAACGCCTTTTTTTTCAGCTTCTCAGCTTTGGGCATATTCGAAAAAGTGATTAATAAAGAGAAATTGTGGAGATGTTTAAAGAACAGCAGTTAATTATTAAAAAAATAAAGATTTGGGTGCAGAAGACACCACTTCAGATACTAAGAATTTCCATGTGGAAATTGTAGTTGAGGACAAAGAAGAAAATGAGTTCTTGGACATGTTTGAAAGAGCACTCGGTCCGAAGGGTATTAGAGATCTTGAAGGGGCCGCCTTTAGTACTATTAAACACAATATTAAAGACAAGTTTAGAGCCAAACTAAACTTTTGTTGTTCGCTGAGTAGATGAAGTGTTTCTCCTGTTTTCTGACTGTGAGCGAGAGAGGCAGCGGTTGACTGTGCAGTAACCTGTTTTGGATGATCCATTATTTTATAGATCAATCGACAAAAAGTGCGCTCAAATAGAAAAAATCATGTCTCTTTTTATTAGCTCAATGGTAAACTCAACTATAACCTGAACTAACCTATACTGGCTTACTGACTGAAAATGGAGCGTTATCTAATTAAAGAAGCCTGTGAAAGGTCGTGCAAAAGTCACAAAAATTAATTTGGCACCAAACCCGGTACTCTTGAAGACACTTACTCGACAGAGTTCAGAAAAGAAAACTTTGTCTTCATCGACATCTTATAAATCATAAATTAGAGGCTGTCGAGTTAAAGACCCTTGAGAGTAAACCTGAATTATAGCAAGAAATTTGGCGCTGAATGTGAGCCCTGAAGCTTTTCAGTATTAAATAGTAACAAAAATTGGATTCAAATGTCTTAATATATTAACTAGGATTGGCTCGTTCTCTCATTAAAGCTTATAAACCGTAGCATCATGGATAATGACAAAAAAAGAAATTTTGTACCAAATGCAGTACCCAGCTGGCTCTCAGCTGACTCGACTCAGTCTAAGAAAAACTTCTATGCTCATTAATTGTCTTGCAGACCACAAATTAGGGGACGCAGATATAAGTAAACCCGTTGACAGGGAACTTAAATACAAAGTTGTGGCAAGAAATTTGGCGCTGGACTTTTCAGTATCTACCAAATAGCAAGAAAAATGTGATTCTAAGAGTTTTATTGTATTGACTTCTATTCTATTGACTGATCTTGAAAATTGCAAATTTGACAACGCCGAGTTTGGGAGGAAACTGGTATATACGATTATAGCAAGAAATTTGGCTCTGAATGTGGGCCCAGAAACTTTTTAGTACAGCTTAACTCCACAGATGCTCGCTTTTCTTGTAATTGAAAACGCTGTTTTCGACTTTTAAACAACTGATGAACCATCATTTCGCCAGCTCTAATTGTGTCCATCCCCCGACTAGTTTTGCCGTTTATGGTTCGTTAGTGAGGTTTGACACATTTAGAACTTGCGGAACTTTCGGTACTCAAAACACGTTTCACAGCAGCACCGAGAAATGTCTCCCGGTGGCGCCATACGTGTCCGTTTACAATTAGAGCTTGCGAAGTGATGGTTCATCAGTCGTTTAAAAGGTCAAAAATAGCGTTTCCGTAATACTGGTGACCAAAAATTGATTTCTGTATTTCACAGTAATCTGAATTTATTGTAATTGTTCGGCTCTTGTGTGTATTTTTGGTGAAAACTGAATAGTAAAAGAAACCAATATAAAGAACACATAAATTCGAAGTAAGTGACCTAGTTATAGGTCATTCACATACATCTCGCATGCGCTATTGCCGTCGTCCGATGGCGCCACTTGCATATATGCACAGTGCCTTGAGCAATAGAGGAAACCAAGTGAAACTAGAGGTGGGATATTCGGATCTTTTCGTAGAACCGGTTCACTGGCTCCGGCTCACTTAAATGATCCGGCTCCCTAAACTGGCTCTTTGGATCACTGGATCACTATATCTCAAAGCTCTCTAAGCATGCAGTATGCCTTTGTTTTTGCGTATTACAAGTCGTATCGTATCGTTGCATACCTCGGATCCTCGGGTGTCGGCGTTGAACTAAGCGAGCCATCCGTTCGACTCTATGACCCGTGATTGTCTCGTCACTCTTGTCTCAATGGTCTCGACTCGAATCTCTCACCGCCAAATATTTTACTGACCCACGACCCTGCTCGATCTATATGCGAACCGGGTACTGACGGTTCACTTTAAAGATCCGGAACACTGAGTCGGATGGGTCGCGATCTACACATCTCTAAGTGAAACTCGAATTCGTATTTCTATCAGGTTTGAGGTACACCATGGTGATGAGCTCTACGAAGAGCGAAACCGATATATGGTTCCTCTGCCTGATAGAGAAATGAGTTTGATACTCTGCTGAACGTCGTCCCCTGACTTTATGGGTACGAGACTTCGGTCAGCGACAACCCCTGGAAAGAAAACTAGCTTGGTTTCACTTCACTTACATCTGCATGCCTTAGTGGAAGCATCTGCTGTCGTCCGATGGCGCCACTTGGCGCATCTAATGAGATAAAAATGTATCAGGTTATTTCTAATACCTTCATAAAAAGGAGTTAATAAAGTATACTTATGAAATTATTTTTTTGGTTGGCAACCTACACTTTTAAAATCAAACTTTTATCTCTTTCGTCTCAACACAAATAATAATTAGGTGGATACAAAATGCGAAATACCCTAACCATATTGCTACAAAGTTCACCTATTGTCGATCTTAGCTTGACCCAAAAACCCTCCATATAATCATCTTTCAATTGCTTTAGAATTTGTGGTTGATTCCTTCCTAGTAATAACAGTTATCAGCCTCGTTGCCTCCTCGAAGCTTAAGAATCTTCGCTCTCTGACAGCCGGCAATTTCTGCTTAAGAATAATGCCGTCTCGAATAGAAACCCCTCTATCTTGAAGGAAAATCAGCTTTCGCGAAATTAATGGCGCACAATGCAAAATATCGTTAATGCAATGCAACGTGAAGATTTATTGTCGAATTATTGGCAGCCGATTTATAAGTACGCAATTTGGAAACTCCTAGAACCGTCAAACTTTAGGGAGAAATGTTATATTGAATTTAGCAGGCTGTGTACTGCACCGAGCAGGCATCTATTTCTTTTGTTGTGGAATTTTTGATTGATTATTGTTTTAAGCGAAAAGTTTCCAGGAGTTTGAAATGTGCAGTCGTAATTGAAATAAATCCCTGAAGTTGCTAATAGCAGAAAAGTAACTCTAAGTCAGAAAAGGTTATAATAATTAAAGCTGACATGTAGGTGATCGCACACATTTTTCTCCGATAGTTATCAATTTAACCCTAATCAAGAACATGCGTCTTCACTTCGAGCAAGGAAAGCCGCAGGTAAGAATGAAAATTGATATACCTGTGTTATTGACTGGCGTGATTCCCGATAACTTGTTACCTCTCAAGTGCAAAGATACCTCCAGAAATCAAGTTTATTACTGTCATATCACATTAAGATTGGGTTTCAACCCTGTATGTTAAAGATATCTTTAATTACCATACTTTTGTGTTGAGAGACACTACACCAGTTCTTATTTGTCACTCATGGAATTGAATTATCTGAATATGAAATATATTTACATTTTGTGGTAGCGCTCCTTTGAAAAACAAAACCTGAAATAATTAGTAACGCCGGGAATTAGCTAAGGCATATGAGTATTTATGACCTATATTATTAAACAACCTTTTTAAATTCATCATTTTAATGACAGGGTTTGGGAGCTTTTAGGAGGTTTTTAAAGGCACGGAAGGGCTGAAATAATAAGGTACGTCCCATGCTAAATGCCGGCTACTAAGAAGCTAACTATGCCCACGGGCTATTTTAAAACATGCTCGGACATCGGCTTTTGTGTGATGTTGGGATTTTCAGAAATCGAATGGCGTAACATATGATCAATACAATGTGTTAGAAGGTGCAATATATTATTCATTAATTAACCAAAAATTACTTGATGTCAACTTAGAGGTTGTTTAAGTAGGATTTCGGTTGAAGACAGAGGTATTTAAAGTAGATTTATAGGAAATCTACATTTCACATGTCAAAGTTATGCTAAGCACCATTGATAATTTTAACACATACTCACTTTATTACTTAAATCGCTTTTATTAAATTGAGCACGATAAAAGAGTTTTTAGTAAATGCCTAAAAGAATATAAACTGTTCAAGAAAGTAGGATACTTAGTTTCACATAAAATTCTCTATAAACTAAAGTTTTACCTTGAATTGAGAAATGCTTATAATGTGCCTCATTTAAAACAACAGTGACTTTACAAAATATGTGAAAATATTCTTATAAAATGCAGAGTTAGAAGTTACGACTTGTAGAAACGGAGTAAAATTTTCTAAAAAGAAAATTTTTTTATTAAAAGAACAGAAATAAACTACGATGGGATACTTACATGAGAAATATTAAAAAACATTATGTATCTAAAAAACTGCAAGAACCGCATAAAGCTGCTTCTTAAAGAAGGGTCCAATTTGATGAGTAGGTTCGGCGATAAACTGTAGTTTGGGACCTAAGTCGGATAAAAACATTTCTAGCAGAACTTATTTTAAGCTCTACGTGGATACAGAAGCAATTAGGTAACTATATCTTTATAATTCTATCAAGTAGTCGTTTTATTGATCCAAACCAACTATTCGCCTCACAAATTACCGAATAAGACTGTGAAGGCTTTCACGGCCGGTCAAAATGCAATCTAACATGTTTTCCGGGCTTTGAAGCCGTGGTCCAATGGAATTTCTTCCTGACGTTTCGTCTACTATAAGTCGCTGAGGCAGAAATTATCAAAGGCGATGACGCAATGGACGAAGTGTTGTCGTGTTTAAAGATCTCAATGACAAATTCAAATTAAACATTCAAAAATTTATTCATACGTCAGCCAATCATTATGAATAGATGTACACGTCAGTTGTGACAAAATCAAATATGTCAATCAAAAAATACTATAAGGACAAACCTTCAACAGAACATGAAATCTTACCAACAATACATATAAAAATAATAATTAAAATGTGTCCTCCATAAATTCCCTTACTGCGTAATACCCCTTCTTTAATAATAAATTCTTTATAGATGCCTTGAATTTGTTAACTGGCAAATCCCTGATGTTACATGGTAACTTATTGTATAATTTTTTTCCTATATATAATGGACATTTCTCGTAGACTGAAGATGAGTGCTTGTCAAGAGAACAATCATTTGCAAACCTAGTGTTGTAACAATAGTTATCTCCATTTTGGGGACACTTATATAAATTACTTCTAATGTACAGCAACGTTTGATACATAAAAATACAAGGAAAGGTAAGTATAGAGTTGGCAACAAAAATCTGTCTACAGCTATGTCTGCTAGTGATATTAAACATTATTCTGATAGCTCTTTCTTGACCTATAAATACTCTTCAACACTTTCTGTCACATTGTATGACAAATGACAATATATCAGAGAATAATAAACATTCACAAGAGCATCACGGGCGTAGTGCCGTTTGAGCTGAGACAAAGCAAACACTGCGCTATTTACTTTATTATAAACATGATCAAAATGAGTGACCCACGTTAAATGTTCATCCACATACAAGTAACTTTGTAAGAAAAACTTTGTAAGTTACTAAACTTACAAAGCTTGTAAGCTAACTTGTAGATTCAACGAGCCCGAACTGCGGCATATGCAGCTGCAATCTCGACCGATTCGAACGAAAATGAACAAAGGCTGTCTTTTCATTGTTTAAGATAAAATTATTCGCTTTGCACCAGTTATTAAAAATGCTTACGATACATTTCACTTCAGATTCTAGATGATGGATTGACCGCGCTGATACAATAATCGATGTATCGTCCGCGTACATTATAACATTACCGGCAAAATAATCCGGTAAATCATTAACAAATAGTAAAAAGAGCAAAGGGCCCAATATTGGGCCCTGCGGTACCCCAGTCTCCATGCTATGTTCGCTTGAAAGTTTATCCGCCATTTTCACGATAAAGCACCTGTCAGTTATGAGGTATGAGCTGAGTAGATTCAACATCGGACCTCTGATCCCCTGAGCGTCAAGTTTAGATAATAAAAATCCAATTTCTAAACAGTCAAATGCACGAGATAAGTCAAAAAATATACCGACAACACAATTATTTTTATCAAGCTCACTATATACTGTGGACATAAATTCAGCCGTCGCACTCTGAGTGGAGCGGCCCGACCGAAAACCATGCTGACATACACTTAAAATGTTATGTCGATCGATAAAGCTAGATCTTCTTCTTCTTCTTGTGGTTCCTATCCGTTACGGATGTTGGCAATCAGCATGGCGAGCCTAACTTTGTTTACGGCAATGCGGAAGAGTTCGGTTGATGTTTTTCCGGTCCACTTCCTGAGGTTATGCAGCCAAGATATTCTTCTCCTTCCTGGACCTCTTCTTCCATCGATTTTTCCCTGGATGATTGTCTGGAGTAAGGAGTACCTGGAACCGTTTCTCATGATGTGGCCCAGATATTGCAGTTTTCGGATCTTGATGGTGTTCATAATTTCTTTTTGTTTATTCATCCTTCTTAGTACCTCTTCATTAGTGATATGTTCGGTCCATGATATCCTCATCATTCTTCGATAGAGTCGCATTTCGAAGGCTTCTATTTTCTTGTATGTGTTTTCATTGAGTGTCCAAGATTCCATCCCGTATAAGAGGATAGAAAAGATGTAACATCTGAGAAGTCTCATTTTTGTTTCCAGTGTAAGATCATGGCTTCTGAAGAGTTTGCTCATTTTGTTGTAGGCGGCTGTGGCTTTGGCGATTCGTGATTTGATTTCTTGAGTTGCGTCCCAGTTCTCGTTTATACGTGTTCCCAGGTACGTGATGTGTGGTACTCTCTCTATTGGTTGGTTGTTGATGGATAACTGGATGTTGTCGATCTTGTTTTTGCTAATGACCATAATTTTGGTCTTTTGTATGTTTATGTCCAAACCATATTCCTTACTAACTCTTGCTATGTTGTTGATAAGTTGTTGTAGTGCTTGTGGGCTATCTGCGAACACGATGGTGTCGTCCGCGTATCTTATATTACTCAATTTCTTCCCATTTATTGAGATGCCCTACTCTTCTTCGTCGTCGAGCGCTTCTTTAAAAATCTGCTCGGAGTAGATGTTAAATAGCAGGGGTGAGAGTACACAGCCCTGCCTCACTCCTCGCATTATTTTGACGGCCTCAGTTGTTTCTCCGTCGACTCTTATTGTTGCCGACTGGCCCCAGTACAAGCTACTTATGATATTCAGGTCATTGGTATCGATCCCTGTCTTCTTTAATATTTCCATCATTTTGCCATGTTGAACCCGGTCAAATGCTTTGGCGTAGTCAATTAAACAACAGTAAACGTCAAGGTTAACGTCTCTGCATCTCTGGACAAGGACTTGGACAGCAAAGAGTGCTTCTCTGGTTCCCATCGCCATTGACGTCATTGACGAACCCGAACTGGTTTCGAGAGATTAGGTTCTCGCATCGATTGTATATTCTTTTATGGATGACTTTGAGAAAGGTTTTCAGCAGGTGGCTCATCAGACTTATCGTTCGATATTCTTCACATCGTTTTGCGCCTTGTTTCTTTGGCAGTGCAATGAACTCTGAAACTAGCCATTCTTGTGGTATTTTACCTGATTTGTAGATGTTGTTGAAAAGTTTGGTGATCTTCTTTAATCCATTTTCGTCTAGAAGTTTCAGGAACTCTGTCTGGATGTTGTCAGGTCCTGCTGCTTTTCCTTCTTTGCTCTGCTCTATAGCTGCCGTCACTTCTGATTCCATTATTTCTGGTCCACTCTGTGCATTACTCCGGGGATCTGGGGGGCTCTCTCTATTATCCTCAAAGAGGTGCTCTACGTACCTAGTCCACATCTTCTTCTTCTCTTCCATGTCTACAATGATGTTTCTATTAGCGTCAACTAGTTTCCCTAAGTTTGTATTCGTTCTTTGGCCAGTGACTTCTTTCACCTTCCGGTGGACGTTAAAGTAGTCATATTTCAACTGCAGTGCCTCTATCTCCTCACAGTTCTCTTTCTGTTCCTTTTCTTTAGCCATTCGTATTTCGTTCCTTATGATGTTGTTTATCCTTTTGTATTCTATGGTGTTATTCTTGTTCAATCTTCTCTCTTCCATTAGGTTTAATATGTAATCTGTCATCCAGGTTTTCTTCCTTACTCTTTGTCCGTTTTCCTTTAGAATAGTGTTCTTAATGTGTTCCACTTTACTTTTCAGGTGATTCAAGTGTTCTTCTACTGAGCTACCTTCTGTTGTTTCTGCCATTGCTGCATTCAGCTCTTTCTTTGATCTTCCCGTTTTTCAGCTGTCTTAGGTTAACTTTTAATGGAGCAGCTTTCTTTATCTTCTTCATAACTACTTTGAATCTTCCGATAACTGGCACGTGGTCGGTTCGCATATCTGCTCCCGGGAAGGTTCTCATACTTAAGCAGCTGTTTCTGTACCGCTTGTTGACTAGTACGTAGTCTATTTGATTCCTGACTATTCTCCCAGGTTTATCAAGGGGCGATCGCCATGTGTATAAACGCCTCAGTGGTTGTTTGAACTGTGTGTTGAGGACTACAAGGCCGTGTTCGTCTGTAAATTTTTCGAGCATATCTCCTCTCTCATTCCTCTTTCCCAAACCGAAAAACCCAATGAGCTCGGTTTTTTCTCCAGCTCCCAACTTTGCGTTAAAGTCCCCCATGATGATGTTAACTTCTTTTTTGGGTAGCCTCTCGAGTATTTGGGCGACATTCCTGTATAATTCTTCAACTTCCCCTTCATCTTTATCTGCAGTGGGGGCATAAATCTGGATGATGTTTAGATTTACTGGTCGGGCGTTAATCTGTATTAGAAGGACTCTTTCTGAGAATGGGACAAAGTTTATGACACTCTGCGCTATCTCCTTGGTGACAACAATGCCTACCCCATTCAGAAACTTACCATCTTGTGTTCCTGCATAGTACACTCTGTGTTCGTCCACATCCACCGAACCCACTCCCGGCCACCTCATCTCACTAATTCCCATGATGTTTACTTTCATTCTTCTCATTTCTTTTGTTGCGTTGTTGATATTTCCAGCTTGTGCCATCGTTTTAACATTCCAAGTACCAATCCTTATCTCCCTGTTCACTTTCATTACACTGCTCAAAACATTTCCTTCCGGAGATCCGATCGAGGAACTATTCCGGACTTGTTTTGTTGTGAGCCTTGCCATGATGATTTTTACTAGGACTTATCCATTCTGGATCTTTAATGAGGTGGTTTGTCCAAAATTCTTCCTCATCCTTATGTCGTTGATTACTTGATTGTAATTCATCCGCCTTTGGGGCCGATTTCTCAACCCCAGGACAATAGGGTGCCCTTACTCTTGTCGGCTCATCCACCCGAAGCTGTTGGCTGACAAGAGGGGATTACTTATACCGGTAATCACTCGGTCGACAGAGCCTCGTTAGTTGTCTAGCAGGGTGCACCACGTGCAGGTGAGGTTGTCAGTTGGTTAGGCTTTTACATTGTTCTGCCTACCCCTTACACCCCAAAACTAGATAGTCTAGAGTATATGAGTTTCTCAATTATTTTTGAAAACACACAAAGCAATGACACCGGTCGATAGTTATCCAGGGATTGTACGTCATTCTTCTTGTGGATTGGCACTATAACAGCACTTTTAAGCTTATCTTGGAAAATTCCCGTATCAAACATTAAGTTTATTAAATATACCAGTATAGGGGCTATTATTACGTTTATGTGTTTTACTACCTTCAGACTAACCTCATCAATGCCAACCGACGTGTTATTTTTCATACTGCTGATAATAGATATCACTTCGGGTTCACTAGTATTGTCTAAATAAAAACTGCTAATGACAGGCCTTGATAGCAAAGTACACTTCCCAGACCTCTCAGCACCAAGCTTAGTAGATAGCGCCCTCTCAGTGACCCCAGCGAAATAGTTCCCAAACTCGTTTGCTACCAACTTTGGATCACCTCATCAGAATCTGGAGATCTTAGACTTCTGGGCTGCTTAACCGAAACACGCCCCATTGATTTATTTACCAGCTGCCAAGTGGTTTTACTTTTACTAGTACTGTTGTTTATTAGTCTACCGTGATATTCTATTTTGGTCTTGTCAACCAGTCTTCTGTATTCTTTGTTTTGAGACTTGTATTCTTGTGTAAGTCCACCATCATTTGATCTCCTACATAGCCAAAATAGATTCTTCAATTCTCGTCCCTTTTCAATTATTTGACCGTTAACCCACCCGTTCTTAGCATTAGACCTAGCATTATACCGCTTCAGCGGACAACTGCATCGAATTGCATAATCTATATCGGTAATAAATTCATTGTATGCATGATTTACGTCCTTCGACGCCCTGAATACATTACCAAAATCCCAGTTTTCAATAAGTGATTTTAACATATCTAAATTAAACTTCGATGTACTACGATAATCTTTGGAGGTACAAGGCTTGCGTTCTTCGGTAACCTCACCACCAAAACTGTGTACAATAGCCAAATGATCATCCAGATTCGGTTGCTTTACAATCGTTGAACTGTTCTTGTCTGAAAAACTAGTGGCAAAATAGTCGATCTTAGTGGCACTAACCCTATACGGTCGTCATGCAGCTGCACCCTCGTTGGGTCGATGCACCTCTCGTCCAGATTAAAAGTCTGATATAAGTCCAATAAAAAATTCCGCTGTCTGCTGTCTATCAGCAGGTCCACATTAAAGTCTCCGCACAAGAAAATATTTGCCGTTAGCCCGGAACAGTAGCTCAAGAGGTCCGATCCCTGTCAAGAAAAATATCTAAACTGCCATTTGATGGTCGATATGCGCAAATAACTATATATTTAATATTTGCAATGGTCATTAGAATTGCACAACACTCAAAATGATTTTCCTCTTGAAACCTGAAACAGTTCAGAGCCATAACTCCTATACAAGAGGTTGAATTCTTTTTATATATGGACGATCCGCCGTGCAGACCTTTTTTTCTACAAAAACTTGCAACCAGTTCATAGCCCTCGATAGCAAGGTTACCAGCGCACCAATGTTCAGTTATACAGACTATGTATGCCTCTACCTGCAATAGAAACAGCTCCGCTCTAGTCCTCTTGTTACCTAAGCTTTGCACATTAACCGCAACAACCGTAACGCGTCCCGAACACGTTTCATAATCCTGAACTACTCTGCAGGCCTCCTTGCTCTTGGCGAAAAAACCTAAATGCTGATGTCGGCTCGGACCTTGAACGAAACACTCGACGCACTTTTATGAACAGTAAGCTCTTCAACAGCGAAACTATGGCCTGGAAATTTAGTGGTAAGAAACCTTTCAATTTGCTGGGGTTTGGTCCCAGAAGAAACCCTTCCTACATAAATCCACGCTCTTCTCACAGCCGAAGAAAACGACTGTGCACCCTCTGGCAATGTTTTACCATTACCCCAAATAATTGTCCTCTTAGTTTTGTTGGGCTGCGAGGATTTATTACTGCTGTTGGCAACGTCGCCCAAATTTCTGCGGATCGGCTGTACCTGTTCAATGTCAAGGTCGGCCATCTTATCGCCAGAATCGATACCGTTAGCCTGCTTAATAGCAGGTACGGTCGAATCGTCTTTTTGGTGTTTACTTTTACTTTTTTGATTAATCACATTAGAATAATTAAGCTTACCGGAGTTATTGTTTTTCAGAACCTCGATAAGAGCCTGCTGGTTTGGAATAGAACGATTCTGCTCCTCAATCATTCTCCTTGAGAACTCCACCTCACACTTAGCTAGTTTGAGTTCATGATTCAAAGAAATCATTTCCACACTTGCGGAAGTCACATCGGCATGATTCCCGGAAATATCACCACTGTCGTAGCTGCTCCAAGCGTTAATGAACTTTGTGACACTATCATCCACTGTCATATCACCAGGAATTTTTTTTGCAATAATTATACGTACTAAATCGATCTTTTTAAGTTTGTTTAATTTGGCTTCAACCTCTTCGATCGCTGCCATGTTGCCAACTCGTGAGTCTCGGATACCTCCCTCGTGAGTCTCGGATATAAACATTGCAATTGATATAAGATATCTACCTCGTTGAAAAGGATGTGGTGACCTTCGGAGAAAGCGTGCTCTGCTACTGCTGACTTTGTGTTTGTCCCAGTCTGCAACTCCTCTTGTGTTCCGTAATCCTCGTGTTGACACTGAGTTTTGTGGTGCCGATGGATGCCGAGCCACAATTGCCTGGAACTCGGTGACACCAACACATCCCAAACTGCCTGAGGATAAAAAGGATCTTATGATCTAGTCAAGCGAGCAGGATTTACGACAGGATCTTTGTTTGGAATGGATACAGCAAGCACGAGTTCGATAGGGCCGTCTATCCAAGGAATGTAGAGCGTCAGGGAGGAACAACAGGAGAAGATGATAAAAAGCGCGGATGGACTAGTCTACCATACATCCACAAAGTAACAGACAGGATCGGCAAGCTGGCGGAAAAGCACAATGTTAAAACTGTGCTTAAACATGGTTATGTACAATACACCAGAGCTTGAGATCGGCCAAAGACCACAAAGATTCCCTATCCGAACCGGAGTTTACCGAGTTCCATGTAACTGTGGCTCGGTATATATTGGCACCACAAAAAGGATGACCCTTGAAATCGAAATGAATTAAGAAATGCCATCTTGCAGCCTTAAGATTAAATTTAATAAGAAAATGTCATTTATTTCGTTTTTAGTATGCCAACGTATGAAGGGAACTTATTCAAATACAAGGACTAATATTTCATTCAAATTGAAGGACTAACTAAAGTTATTTTTTACGACTATTTAGTTCAATAAAAAAACCGTTTGGTTCGTGATGTCGCAATATTTTATTAGTTATAAAACTGTTTTCTAAGACCATGATTTTGAGACACCCTGTGTTTTTCAAAACGGTCAGAGAGAAAAAGAGCCAAGAGAACAACTTGCTAACGGTCAATAAAGTGCATTTTTTCAAAGTACTATATATAAGCAGATGTGGAGGAAATTGCCAAAAACGTCTAGAGGTTATATGGTATTTCATACAGGGTGTCCCATGCTATTCGCATTGGTGGTTTTGGCAAAATCACTAAATAAAAAATATTTCTGGTTTCAGGAGCTTTTGTAGTTTCTATAGGGGCACATTTTAACATTGTTTCGGGTGTCTCAAAAAGTAGCAAAATAATAATGTTGTGTTTTTTATGCAATACCTTGTATCTTTTTTTCCTTTTGGTTTTGCTTTAATCTTAGGTAAATTTTATAATTTAGGTAGATATTATGCCTACAATTAAAGGCGCCTATAACAAATGGCAAAAAAAAATTTGTGTATGTGTAACAAATTTTTAATTAGTAAGAAGCAAGTTCCAGCTGCATTCGTTTGAAAGTTATCATTATACATAGTGTCCGGTAAGTATGTGGCATAATTTCGGGAGCGTATAAGGGAGGGCATAACAACCCTAGTTTGTCATATAAAAAATTTTCTTAAAGTGCTTTCAAACGGAGCTACAGGGTGCCAAAGAGTTACCCAGCGATTTAGTTTTGTTGCTCTAACTTTTAAATCGTCTTGTATAAATTATTAAAATATTGATATTTTATGTGGCGCTTATAAAACCATTCTGTAGTAGGTACATGTTTTAGGCCCTCAGGGTACACACATTAAACAATAAAAGTATTTTTAAAAGAATGAACTTTCTTATATCAAAAAAATATTTTTGTTTTTGTTTAAAACATTTTTTATCAATTCAAGCAAATTTTTCTTTAACGGATCAGTGCACGCTATTCATTAGAAGAAAATTGTTTTTCAAAAGTATTGTCTTACTTCCAATTTCCTTTTGTTCAAGTAAAAATAGACATTTCATTTAGTTTTTTTGAAGATTCTCGTAATCTTCTTATTGTCTTCTGTTACGAATAAAATATGTTTTTTTCTCAAATTTGTGTGAAATGATTATTATATATGTAATGCTTACGGGTAAGTCAAATACGTTTTTTGTTCAGACAAAATAATTAAATTTGGGTTGTCTTGCATAATTATCGCTCACAGTTTAAATGAAGAAAAATTTGACTTGACGTGAATAACCAATTACAAAAAACTTTTTTTTAATTAAATATATTTCATAGCATTTATAGCTATTCTATTTAATACAAAGGCTCAGTCCAAGTTTTGAAACCTCGAACTATTCTCGAAATATTTACACAATTTCTCATTTTCCAAAATCGATCTCCAAGTCTCTGTTCCTGCATAACCAATTTTTTTCCAACAAATATGGTAGCGTAATGTATTTTTGTTAGAGCCACAAGCCGCTCTCAAGATATTTAATGATTTTCTAATTGTCCAAAATAAACCCAATAATTTTTAGTTAAATTTTCAATAGTTTATCGAAATCTTGGTAACTTCAAATTGTTCTCAAGATATTTAATAAATTTGCGATTTTGCAAAATATAAAAACGAACTAACACGATCGTCTAATATATACTAATAAACTGTTTTCGAGATATCTATTAATATTTTTATTTTCCACCAACAAATGCATAAAGTTAGTTTCCGTTTTAAGCTAACTTTTTCTTAGTAAGCCAAGTATGCAATAATTTTTTTTTATTTTTAAATCGGTTTCGAGATATTTACTAATTTTTCAAAATAGACTCACAAGACTGTATTTGTAACTAATTTTTCCCAACCAAAAATTTCGAAAAAAATTAAAATGAGATTATGGCCAAAATCAATTAACAATTACTAAAAGCGTCAAAAAGAAAATTTGAAGTCTTGGAGAAATTTAGATTAGAATTAGAACTGATATTTTTTATAAACAAAAATAACAATTTTTATGTTGTTTGAAAAAGTCAGGTTAAGATTAATGCCAAAATACGTGAAAATCAAATAAAATGTGTAAGAATACAAATTTGGAGTTTTTGACAGAATTCGAACTAACATTGTTTCAACAAAACTAAAATTAAGTTAAAATTTTAATTAAGTTAAGTAAAGTAGAAAAAACTAAAAAAAAAATATCTAAAATATGCAAGTAAAAGAATAAATTTAAAACATATCCAGGTTTGTGCCAAATTTCCCTTATTACAATATGTATTACGAATGTGTTCCAACAATATATTCCAAATGGTCAGTCATTTAAAATAATACATTTTGTGTAAAAATTCTCACAAAAGAATAAAAATCTAAAAAAAAACCAATCTTAATCGACGAAAAAACCATAAAAGAACAAAAATTTAGATCACAATTAGAATTAAAATTGTTTGAAACGAACTCATTTTTCTTAAAAATAACACTTGATATTTTTTCAAAAAGTCAGACCGGGAGTAAAACCAAAATACGTGAAAAATGATTCAAAAGGGTAAATATAAAAATTTTTATGCTTTGGAAAAAATCAAATTAATATTATTGTCAAAATCAGTTAAAAATTACTCAAACTGTCAAAAAATGCCGATTAAAAGTTTCTAGGCAAATTCAGGTTACGATTAAGGTCAACACTGTTTGAGAAACTACACAGAATTTCAAGAATTTTACAATAGATTTGGGGCTAAAATTGTTTAAAAATAACTCATTTTATCAAGAAAATGATAGCTTTGACATTTTTTGAAAAAGTCAGTCTAGGATTAAGGCCAAAATACCTAAAGAATAACTCAAAGTGTGTAAAATACGAATTTGGATATTTCGGACAAAATCAGATTAGAATTAGAACTAAAATTGTTTGAAAAGAACTAAATTTAACTAAAAATTGCAATTTTAATGTTTTTTTGGAAAAGTAGTGCCAAAGTACTTGAAAACGATTCAAAGAGGGTAAATAAAAAAACTTGGAGGCTTTGGAAAAACTCAAACTAAGGTTATGGCTACAATCAATTACAAATTACTAAAAGCGTCAAAAATCCAAATTTGAAGTCTTGGATAAATTTAGATTAGAGCTAGAACTGAAATTTTTCGAAATATCCTAAAAATAACAATTTTTATGTTTTCTGGAAAAGTCAGGCCAAAATACGTGCTAAATGACTCAAAGAGAGTAAATATAAAAATTTGGATGCTTTGAAAAAATTCAAATTAATATTATTGTCAAAATCAGTTAAAAATTATATTTCGTACCAACTTGTAGGGAAGTTGCTATTGTTGTCGAACTGTCAAAAAATGCCGATTAAAAGTTTGTAGGCAAATTCAGGTTAGGACTAAAGTCAACAATGATTAAGAAATTACACAGAGTGTCTAAAAATGCAAATTTGGTTTCTTTCAAGAATTTTTACAATAGATTTGAGGCTAAAATTGTTTAAAAGTGACTCATTTTATCAAAAAAATTATAATTTTGACATTTTTTGGAAAAGTTAGGCTAGGATTAAGGCCAAAAAATTACTAAAAGCGCCAAAAATGCAGAATAAAAAGTTTCTGAGCAAATCCAGGTTTGCATCAGGATCTAAAAATTACGCAGAGCGTCTAGAAATGCAAACTTGAAGTCTCTGGAGAAATTCAGATTAGAATTAGAACTAAAATTGTGTGGAAAGAACTCCTTTTACCTAAAAATGGCATTTTTGATGTTTTTTCGGAAAAGTAATGCCAGAATACTTGAAAAACGATTCAAGGTGGGTAAATATGAAAACTTGGAGGCTTTGTAAAAACTCAAATTAAGATTATGGCTAAAATCAATTAAAAATTACTAAAAGCGTCAAAATTGCAGATTAAAATTTTCTGAGCAAATTCAGGTTTGCATTAAGATCTAACAATTACGCAGATCGTCTATAAATGGAAATGTGAAGTCTTTGGAGGAATTTAGATTAGAATTAGAACTAAAATTTTATGGAAAGAACTTATTTGACCTAAAAATAACAATTTTAATGTTTTTTTTCAAAAAATCAGGCTAGGGTTAAGGCCAAGGCCAAATTCCATGAAAAATTTCTTAAAGTGTGTAAGAATACAAATTTGGAATGTTCGGCAAAATTCAAATTAACATTATTTCAACAAAATTCAAATCAAGTTAAAATAAGAAATAAGTAAAAAAAAATAAAAAAGACTAAAAAAAATATCTAAGATGTGCAGAGAGAGCAATAAATTTAAAATATTTCTAGTTTTGTGCCACATTTCCCTTAGTACAATATGGATTACAAATTTGTGTACATTCCAACCGGCGAGTCCTTAAAAAAATTAATTATGTGTCAAAATTCTCTCAAAAGAATGAAAACCTAAAGAAAAAACTTCAATTTAGATCAACGAAAAAAAATTAAAACAACAAAAATTTAGATTACCTTTAAAAAACTCAAATTAAGATTATGGCCAAAATCAATTAAAATAAACTAAAAGCGTCGAAAGTGCAAAGAAAAGTGGAAGCAAACTAAACAAATTATCCGAAATATTAAGGTAAAAGAATAAGTTTAAAATATTTCTAGTTTTGTGCCAAATTTTCCTTATTACAAATATGTATTACAAATGAGTATACATTCCAATTAGTCAGTCCTAAAAAAAATTAATTTTGTTTCAAAATTCTATCAAAAGAATGAAAACCTAATGAAAAAATCCAATTTAGATCAAAGAAAAACAATTAAAATAACAAGGCTTTTGTACAAAGTGTAACAACGAATATTTGAAAAATAAAGAAAACAGCAAGACAGAAAAACCTGTACAAAGAAAAATTACGACAAGAAAGAGAAGACAGAACGGTAGAAGAGAACACAAGCAATTCCAAACAGCAGTAAATTTTGTTTTGATATTTTATTGGTGACTTGGAGGAGAAACAAATAACTAAATTGCCGGAATCTTTTTTTGCAGAACTGCCAAAGCAAACACGAGAGACAATAATTGCAATAGAAAAAGAAGTAAACAAAGAGCAAGTTGTCAAAAAAAAATAAAATAGAGAAAACCATGAATAAAAAGTCGAATTTAGATCAATGAAAACAAACATATAAGAGAAAAACAAAAAAATGCAGAAAACGTAACAAAGAATAATTATTATTACAAAAATTTCGACTAAAAACCTTTTCTATAACAGAGAAAATGTTAGGTTTTATTCAAAAAAAAGTTTTGTTTTGATGTAACACATCGTATTTTAGTTCTCTTCCAACTAAGAGGACGATAGTGTAAATTCAAGACATTATTGGTTAAAACATAATTGTATTGCTTCTTCGTTAAACAAATTAACTATTTGACAATTTTTTTACCTGGAAATAAAGTTATCTGAAAGGAAAAATTAAATTTGTTTCTTATAAATAGAATATAGTTTTTTTTAAAGAAAATTGGTTTATATTTATATAAGATAAAGTGTGTTGAACTAATGCGCTAATGTTTCATACAAACTAACTAATACTGAAAAAACTAATTTCTTTATAAAAAAAAAGTATTATTTTCGTTATATGGAAAGCAGAAAATATTTCAATTGAAAGCAAGTTGCGTTCATCGTAGATATTTCTTCTTTGTGTGTAGTCAGGAACGGACTTGCTGTCTCTCTCGTTAGTCCAAAATTTTGACAGATGTCATTTGACAGAGCTAAATACCCAATATTTAAATACCTTGGACATTCTTCTCTTAAAAAGGTGCTCTTTATTTGTTTCGATAAAGTTAGCCGTTTCCGAAAAAATAGATTTGTTGTATATCAGGTTATTGCTATATAAAATTAAAATACTTAGGCTAGAAAACACCAGTAGATTTTATTATACTTTAACAATGTGTTATTGGGTACGTTCCTGAAAAGTGTGTCGGCGGCACTTATTACTTATACCCAGTGTCAAAAGTTTTTGAATATTGACTGAGTACGCAAAACTGAAATAATGGAGCGTTACTCCAGTAGCGAATATGCTAACATGCATCTATTGCTGAAAATCCCTCCAATAGTGTACGAAAGCTGTCGGTGCAAGTTCATGCGACAAAGTGGACCTTTTATGAGATTCTTCGAGCACAACTTCTACATCTCCTGCGGATAACCCTGCAAGAGTGAATTACGTAAATTCCCGGCGGGGTCCAAGGGGCCCATTTCGAAAATCTGCCCAAGTAAACTAGAAGAAATACATCTTTGGCATTCGTATCATTCTTGCGTTTAAATGATTTTCGAAATGGTTCAGTTCTTAGTGATTTATCCTGTTTTCTTTATCATGTTGTTTTTTATCGCTTTTACCTGTTTCTCATAAGCTACGATCGATCATCTCAATAGTTCTTCGATGCGGAAAACGTCGATTTGGAAATGTATCAGGATCAATTTAACCAATTACCGAGTGCCTGTTCAAAGTTATACATAATATGAATGTGAACATTAATAAGATATCACAATTGCATTACTTATTACTAGTTATGATGTTATTCGATTAGTTGTAATAAGTCTACTAATTTTAATATGGTTGATTATTAGTTGAATTTTGAAAGTCAATGGTTAAAAGTGTCCGAAAAAAACCTATTTTATTTCGAAAACGGCTAATTTTATCGAAACAAATAAAGGGTACCTTTTTTAGAGAGTAAGGTCCAAGGTATTTAAATATTCGGCTTTTAGCTCCGCAAAACGACACCTGTCAAAATTTTGGCCCCAAAGAGTGAGGTGGCAAGTCTGTTCCTGACTACCCTGAGGGCGTAAAACATATAGTGTAGTACGTTTTTATGAGACTTTATGCTCTACATGAAATATAAAAACGTTAATAATTTATACAGGACGATTCAAAAGTTAGAGCTAAAAGACTAATCGCTTTAAAGGATATTTTGCTTTATATTACATATTTAAGATTAAGGAGATCGCAGGATACACTCAGGGACTACGAACATTGCTCGTAGTTTGCCATTGTTTGCCAATGACTATGTTATATATGATCTCGAGCCGTAATGAAGTTTAGTGTATACTTAGACGAAATGTCGTCGAAGAGGTTGTAGTACTTATTGCTGCCTTTGTCCTCGGCAGTAAATCCGTCAATTTACTGCCACATATATAACATATTAGGAAGAAACTTCCATACGACTTTCAACTCCATGTCATCATATAATCGATAATCTAGCAAACGTAGCTAGCATAGATATCAACTTCTTTATTCTTAATTCCTTATTTCTAATTCTTATCTACTAATTTTTAAGGAGTACAGCTAAGGCAGTGTTTACCCAACTTCTTTATTCTTAATTCCTTATTTCTAATTCTTATTTGCTAATTCTTAAGAAGTTAAAACCATATTATTTAATGGCACTGTTTATACAAGTTTGTAATTCTTAATCCTTAATTTTTCTTCCTAATGCTTAACCTTAATAGTTCAGATGTTTTAACTTTTAGCAATTAAGCATTAAGAATTAAGAAAAATGTTTCATTGCGCATGTCCAATAGATGGCCTAGGGTATGACGTAACCTCAAATTTCTGTTTTTGTTTAATTATTTTAAATACCAATTAATATTTGATTGTATTATAGTATCATAAAATATATTTTTACAAAGGAAAGTCATGGATATACAAGAACCAGAGGAATGTTAACTGTCAATAGTGTCGGTTGGAAATCCTTAATTTTTTAAGAATTAGGAAATTGTGTAAACCACATTATGAAATAAGAATAAAAAATACTTATTAGAAATTAACAATTAAGAATAAAGAATTAGCAATAAAGAATAAAGAAGTTGGATAAACTCTGCCTAAGGCTTAACCTTGAAAGTTTCCAATTTTTGACTTTTTAGTAATAATTATACATTAAGAATTAAGATGTTTCCTTGCGCTTGTCCAATAGATTCACATTTTGGTCGTATAACCCTATATTTGTGTTTCTAAACACACATACTGATGAAGTAATGTCAGACTAGGAACAGGACTTTGAAAGCAAATGTGAGAAGCATGCCAAAATTGCAATTTGCAATCAACATCAAGTTATAGAAGAGCGGTGAGATGATTTGCAGAGCAGGCGATATCCACCAGCCGGTTAAATCTACGCAGGGCAGAGGGCCGCAGGGAGAAACAGCCCATAATGCTCTGTACCAGGCAGGTTATCGAAACCCAAACGAAGTGTAAATAGTAGGTGGTCACCAATTTGTCGATCAACCCATCTGCATACTAGTTTCGGGGTCTACCCCTCATCAGTACATCTTTGGCTGGTCGACAAATTGGAGAGCGTGGGTCGCGGCTTTGAACCGAAAAAGCTACAGTAGAGGGGTAAAATGTTGTGGAGAGCAGGCGACATCCACCAGCGTATTAGATCTAATACAGCAGGGCAGAGGGCTCTCAATTCGAGAAACAGCTCATAATGATCTGCACCTCGCAGATTATCGGAACCCAAACGAATTATAAATAGTAAATGATCTCCAATTTGTCGATAAGCCATCTGCATACTAGTTTCAGGGTCTTTCCCTTATCAGTAGATCTTTGGCTGGTCGACAAATTGGAAAGCGTATGTCGCGGCTTTAAACCGAAAAAGCTACAGAAGAGCAGTGAGATGTTGTGCAGAGCAGGCGACATCCACCAGCGTATTAGATCCATATTCGTACTAGTTAGTATACTACGAACGTCAATCTTTCCCCACGGATTAAAGTGCAGCTTCTAGTGACCTATGGAAACCAAGATTAGGCTCACTGCTTGCTAATGCGCACATTCTTCTGCGCAAGACGTATGCCGAGGACACGCCCACAAAAATAATTGCGTTTTCGGCCGGACGCCCTAGTCCGCTCTCGGAGTGTCCTCATCCTTCTATTCGCAATGAGAAAACAAAGGATGACGCAGCGCACAAAGCAGTCTACCGAAAACTCTAGAAGGAAAAAAGTTTGAGGTTAGGTCAACTCTGAGTACTTTTTGACATGAAAAGAAAATTTGTAATAACGAAAGATCAAAGATTTGTTTTTTTGATTATAGTCTCGTATTTATTTTAAAACAAATTAGTGTAATAAGTAATAAATACTCATCGGGCGGCTTGCAACATCGCTTGGTGGTAGTGAAAGTGGACCGTTCCCGTTAAAGATCGCGTAGGTTTAAATACTTTGTCCTACGACAATAACACCAAGACTATCAAGTGTATTGTGTATTGATTTCTTGATACCTGACTCGTTAGCCAAGGCAAGGTAGGGCCACCAAAGACTATCAAGTGTATTGTGTATTGATTTCTTGATACCTGATTTGTAAGCCAAGACAAGAAAAGGCGCCAATATTTTATAGGATGGTTAGACTTTTTATGATCATGAAAATGGTGAGTATTGGGTCTTTTTGAGATTTTTTGATTATAATTAATTAAATTAAATTACATTATTGTTACGATTCGCAGCAACGCCGCATGGGAGGCGGGGCAACGCATGGGAGCGTGTTGGTTGGTGGATGGAAACGAGTGATTTATTGCTCGGCTGGCTTAGTCTAGAAGGCAGTTTTTTATGTGAGATTATTCAAGAATCCTTATAAAGAACCAAAAGCAAGTCGAGTACTTGGGGCATACTATCTCAGAACAAGGCATTAAAACTAGCCAAAGTAAAATATCTGCCATTAAAGATTGGCCAGTTCCCCGAGACAAACACGAAGTAAGGAGCTTTTTGGGACTATGTACTTACTACAGGAGATTTGTAGAGGGATTCGCAGGCGTCTGCAAGGCTTAAAGCTGCCCTCTGTTCTAGTCCAATCTTGGCTTACCCTATAAAGGACGGACTGTTTATTCTGGACACGGATGCAAGTAACTGTGGTCTAGGTGCAGTACTCTCTCAAAGACAAAACGGGCAAGAGAAGGTCATTGAGTACTACAGTAAGACTTTAAGTAGGCCAGAAAGAAACTATTGCGTCACTAGAAAGGAGCTGTTGGCCATCGTTAAAGCAGTCGAACATTACCATCGCTACTTATATGGAAAAAGGTTCCTGATTAGAACTGACCATGGAGCCTTGAAATGGTTATTACAGATGAAGAACTCTGAAGGTCAAATAGCCAGATGGATAGAGCGCCTGCAGCAGTACGATTTTCAAATTGAACATCGACCAGGAAGGTCTCACGGAAATGCCGATGCATTGTCTAGACGGCCATGTAAAGAAGATTGTCGGCATTGTCAAAGAACTGAGCAGCGTGAGGGACTTCCTTCTGTAAGGAGAACGTCGGTGGAAGTAAACGATGGCTGAACCACACAGACGCTTCGAGAAGAACAGTTGAATGATTCAGATATTGGACCCATTCTCTCTGCAAAGACTGACGACAAGAGACCAGAATGGCAAGAAATCGCTGGTAAAAGTCCAAACCTGAAGGCGCTATGGGCCCAGTGGCACTCTCTTAAAATAGAAAATGGACTACTGAAGAGAGCGTGGGAGAGTCCGGATGGCAAGTCTATAGTCAGTCAGTTGGTTGTTCCTGGTAGCAGAAAATCAGATGTACTACAGGAAATGCACAACGGAACAAGCGGAGGCCATTTTGGGGTCAATAAAACATTGGCAAAAATTAAAGAGCGGTATTACTGGGTGAATTGTCAGAAGACGTCGAATCTTGGTACCGCAAGTGTGAAGTTTGTTGTGCCACAAAAGGACCTCGAACAAGATCACGGGGCCGAATGGTGCAGTACACTGTACCATTTGTCCCCGTTGAGTCGGGCAATAAATACATCTTGGTCGCCATGGATTGCTTCACTAAATGGCCTGAAGCATACGCCCTGCCTAATCAAGAAGCAACAACTGTGGCAACGGTGCTAGTAAATGAAATGTTCTGCAGATTTGGAGTCCCTCTCGAACTTCATTCTGATCAGGGCCGAAATTTTGAATCGGCTGTTTTCCAGAAGGTCATGTAAGTTCTCGGAATTCGCAAGACCAGGACAACTCCTTTGCATCCACAGTCGGATGGGATGGTAGAGAGATTTAATCGGACCATGGAACATTACCTGTCTAAAATGGTGGCAGATCATCAGCGTGATTGGGACCAACATCTACCTCTCATGTTGATGGCATATCGAGGCTCTACGCATGAAGCCACTGGTTATACTCCGGCGAAAGTGATGTTCGGAAGGGAAATGAGGCTTCCTGCAGATTTGATGTATGGAACACCAGAAAAAGACTCGCTCAACTCTGAGAACTTTGTGGAGGAGCTCAAGGAGAGGCTGGACAATGTTCATGAACCAGTCAGGAATAAACTGCGGATATCCAGTGATCGAGCCAAAGCAAGATATGACTTACTAGCTAACTCCCGCGGCTTCCAGGATGGTGATTTGGTGTGGCTATACAATCCGAGGCGAAAGGTGGGGAAGTCGCCCAAACTTAGCCAAAATTGGGAAGGACCTTATACAATAGATATAAACAAGATTAATGATGTGGTGTATAGGATCCAGCGGACCCTTAGGTCAAAGATGAA
Source organism: Taphrorychus bicolor (assembly GCA_951812265.1). Taxonomy (NCBI): domain Eukaryota; kingdom Metazoa; phylum Arthropoda; class Insecta; order Coleoptera; family Curculionidae; genus Taphrorychus; species Taphrorychus bicolor. The sequence continues at coordinate 15,714,006 of OX638300.1, forward strand.
GGTCGTTCATTTGGATCGATTAGCACGATACCATAGAACTCTATCTGTTCGGGACGAACAGCCTTAGGAGGAGGGCAATGTTACGATTCGCAGCAACGCCGCATGGGAGGCGGGGCAACGCATGGGAGCGTGTTGGTTGGTGGAGCTTCGCGACCTATCCGCGCTGCGTTATGGCTGAAACGAGTGATTTATTGCTCGGCTGGCTTAATCTAGAAGGCAGTTGTTTACAACCGTTTTTTTATGTGAGATTATTCAAGAATTCTTATAAAGTACTTTCTAGGTTTTTCTGTAATTTTAGGGTTGTATATAAAAGGCGCATAAAGCGGCGGCTAAGTAATAGTCTTATTTTAAGCGAGCTATAAGTAAGCTAAAGTTACGAAGCGATAATAGAAGGCTATAAAGTGTTAAGTAGTGAGTTATTTAGTAGTCGTGTGTATTTGATAAATAAATAAATAGTGTTTTCGTGTTAAATCGTTACACTGGAATTTTTGAACCCCCGAGTTCGCAACATTATTATGGTTTTATTATCAATATCAACTACTGACTAATGTGTAAATTTGATGCGCGTACCCGCCAAGATAAAACCTAAAAAGTTAGGTTAACAACAAATGACGTTGAAAGCATTACGGCATTGTCATGTGTAAATTATATTCAGGAATAGAACAGAAGCTTATTTTAAATAAATTATGAGTTTTTAGTTTTTTCTTTCACCACACCATGCTAATTTGCCAAGTTAACTAACAGCTCAAACATTTTAGAAACTAAAAATATTGCTTAGTATTTTTTATATTGATATAATACATTATTAGATATTTTATATTTCGGCGAAAACTTAATAAAATATAAAGCGTGGCATCGTCGATTTTTCAAAATTAAGGGGCGGAGCTTGCCAGCCGCGCATGCGCTTTTGTTGCCACTGAGCCGGACTTTTTCGGGCTGAACTTTTTAATATTACGTTATAATTATATGTCAATTATTATTTATATGATTAGATCTAATACAGCATGGCAGATGGCTCCCAATTCGAGAAACAGCCCATAACGCTCTGCACCACCCAGGTTATCGGAACCCAAACGAAGTGTAAAGAGTGGGTGGTCACCAATTTGTCGATCAAATCATCTGGATCCTAGTTCCGGGGTCTACCCTCGTCAATACGGCTTTGAATGGTCGACAAATTGGAGAGCGTGTGGCGCGGCTTTAAACCGAAAAAGCTACAGAAGAGCGGTGAGATGTTGTACAGAGCAGACGGCATCCACCAGCGTATTAAATCTAATACAGCATGATGCATAATGATCTGCACCACGCAGGTTATCGGAACCCAAACGAAGTGTAAAGAGTAGGTGGTCACCACTTTGTCGATCAACCCATCTGGATACTAGTTTCCGGGTCTACCCCTCATCAGTACAGCTTTGGTTGGTCGAAAAATTGGAGAACGTGTGTCGCGGCTTTAATCCGAAACTACACCCCCTACGTTTCATTCATTCCCCACTTATCGATACCACACACACCACTGCACCTCAAGCCCTTGGCCCTGGCTCCTGGATTCAGCTTGAGTTCCAACAGGACAAATAAGTGAATGAGGTATTAACTAGACAGAGACTCAGGTAGGCTAAACGTATTATTTTTATCGGGGTTTATCAATTTTGGAGGACACTCCAAGTGACCTATACATTCACCAACTATAATTCACCGGTGCTTATTTTTAAACATACACTTACCCTATAGTAAGTTATTAAATGTATAAAAGTTATATAAAAGTGTACTGCAGATTTTGGGACTTTCAGTATATTGGTACTGTTGAAACAAGGTTTTTTGGGATTCCGTCCTCGTTTGATTAAATAAACACGATATTACTGGTGCAACATCGTTTTATATTCTATTAAATTTTGTTTTTCCGACGTTTCCGCAGTGTTCATCATCCTCTAAAAGTAGTAAAGAAGTAGTGGAAAGAGTAAGTAGTCACCAATTTGTCGATCCGCATCCGTCATTCACATACTAGTTTCGGGACCTATCCCCCATCAGTACATCTTTGGCTGGTCGACAAATTAGAGAGTGGTGACATGTTGTGCATGGGCTGCTTCTCGAATTTAGAGCCACCTGCAATGCAGAATTACATCTAATACGCTGGTGGATGTCGCCTGCTCTGGTTGCCTATTGGTGGACCGACAAATAGGTGACCACCTACTATTTAAACATAAAGTTAGATTAAAAGTTCAAACTGTATATAAAGCAAAATGATATATCCTAATCCTCGCCTAAAATGTTTCTCTCTAGTCTTCAGTTCTTAACCCATTTACTATGTAATTATGTATGATTAACAAAAGTTAAATATTTTGTAAGATGAACAGGATTGCGTCCCAAAAATTAATATGTATTAGAGGAAATGTCCCAATTCGCCAATTTACTCTCATAAGTAAAATATTTTGTTCCAAACCACAATAGAATAATTCAAAAACGTGAACTGAGGCATTTAATACTTTTCCCTGCAAAATAAGGCTTGACAGTAAATTATGACTTTTATGTTATCTTTAGGAGTGCCTTTTGTTTTGCTTGTGAGCCTGTTCTTTTTTTCAGTGAGATGAAAATCTACGTCGTTAGTTTTAATTTAAAATTTAGGCTCTTAAATTACTGACCTTTTATTATGCGACTTTATTCTATAAAATATTATAATGAAGAGAATGCGACTTAAACAAAAATGAATCCTAGCATAGCCGATTAAAGGAGCGACTTACTTGTCAAATACTACCCACTTTCATACGCTCAGAAAATCCATACTCATCAGGGGATGTTCATATTATCACAACCGAAAGCTTGTCTCGTATTCCAGAGGTACATTACAGACGTCTGTTCTACTTGCTTGGCCCTGGATGAGAAAATTAAAATGACAGGAGACGCCGATGCTATGAATGAGATCTTAATTGAAAAACGAGTACACAAGTTAAGAGCCAACGCATGTTATACACTCCTTCGTGAGAAAAACGACACATTATGTACTATCAGTTTTGACTGCCAAAAGAATCAGGTGTTGCCAAAAGTTCCTGACCAAAACGCTTATCATAGTCGCCAACTATACACCTACAATTTTTGCTTTGTAGAAGGATCCTCAAAAGATTATATAAAGTCTATTGAGCCCATAGAGTCTATTGAGCTCGTTTACCCAATAACAGTATATTCCTTTCTCCCTAGTGATCGCGTTTTTGGTAGAATTGAACAGATCTTGAAACGAAAAGAAGTCATAACGAGTCCGGAAGAATATCTTGATATTTTTAAAAGTTTTGGGAGTGTGACCCAAAGAGGAAAGGTGTGCGCCGTTGCTGATTGGAAAGAAGAAGCATATAGGATTTTTAAAACGACAGCATCTTGGCATTTTAAATTTAGTGTCACCAAACGGATCGTACTCACAGGAGCTAAAAATGGAGTATTGCTACGAGGAGAACCCCATTATCAGGACAAGGTAAAAGTGTTGGCAAACGTGGAAGAAACGTTCGAATGATTAATCCAATGGTTATAAACATCGGGGTCGAAGTTAATGAATTGAAACTTAGAGACATCAATAAATTGCTTATAAAACATTTTGGAGAAGATTGGAAAACGTTTGAAAATCTTCACTTCTTTAAAAGCTTACTCGAGCGCAGAGAGGAGCGTGGAAACGAAGATAACGATCATGATGATCTCGAAAACGATATAACTTAAGCAGACCCGGATGGTTCCGAAAAAATTGCAGATTTAGTTATTTAGAAAAAAAAAAATGATGAAAAAATGAAAAAGAGAGACGCGCAGAACATTCTTTTTGCACTAGTGCTAAAGGCGGGCCCTTAAGGGGGTATAATTGTTAGCACAAGTTGTATCTAGTTAATTTAGGTTAGTTGCCTACAGCTCTTTAGATAAAGCCAAAAATTGCAGTGAAATATCTGACAAGAAAAAACCGTTTTAACTAATAATGAGTGGGATAGAAGAAGCCTTATGGGGAAGACAGCGTTTAAAAGAGAGACGCGTAGAACATTCTTTTGCACTAGTGCGAAAGGCGGGCCCTTAAGGAGGTATAATTGTTAGAACAAGTTGTATCTAGTTAATTTAGGTTAGTTGCTGGCAGCTCATTTGATAAAGCCAAGAATTACAATGAAATATTTCACAAGAAAAAAAGTTTTCGAAACCGCTTTTAATCAATAATGAGTGAGATAGAAGAAGACTTATAGGGAAGACAGCGGTTAAAAGAAAGACGCGTAGAACATTCTTTTGCATTAGTGCGAAAGGCGGGCCCTTAAGGGGGTATAATTGTTAGCACAAGTTGTATCTAGTTAATTTAGGTTAGTTGCCTACAACTCTTTTGATAAAGCTAAAAATTACAGTGAAATATCTGACAAGAAGAAACCGTTTTAATTAATAATGAGTGGGATAGAGGAAGCCTTATGGGGAAGACAGCGTTTAAAAGAGAGACGCGTAGAACATTCTTTTGCACTAGTGCGAAAGGCGGGCCCTTAAGGAGGTATAATTGTTAGAATAAGTTGTATCTAGTTAATTTAGGTTAGTTACTGGCAGCTCTTTTGATAAAGCCAAGAATTACAATGAAATATTTCACAAGAAAAAAAAAAGTTTTCGAAACCGTTTTAATCAATAATGAGTGAGATAGAAGAAGACTTATAGGGAAGACAGCGGTTAAAAGAAAGACGCGTAGAACATTCTTTTGCATTAGTGCAAAAGGCGGGCCCTTAAGGGGGTATAATTGCTAGAAAAAGTTATATCTAGTTAAATTAGGTTAGTTGCATGCAGCTCTTTTGATAAAGCCAAGAAATACAGTGAAACATCGCACAAAAAAAATTTTTGAATCCGTTTTTAATCAATAATGAGTGAGATAGACGAAGACTTATGGGGAAGACAGCGGTTAAAAGAGAGACGCGTAGAACATTCTTTTGCACTAGTGCGAAAGGCGGGCCCTTAAGGAGGCAAAGTTTTTTGGAACAAGTTATATCTATTTAATTTAGGTTAGTTGCTTGCAGCTCTTTTGATAAAGCCAAAAATTACTGTGAAATATCTCACAAAAGAAAGTTTTCGAAACCGGTTTTGATTAATAATGAGTAAGATAGAGGAAGACTTATGGGGAAGACAGCGTCTAAAAAGAGATACGCGTAGAACTTTATTTTGCATTAGTGCGAAAGGCGGACCCTTAAGGGGGTATAATTGTTAGCACAAGTTGTATCTAGTTAATTTAGGTTAGTTGCCTACAGCTCTTTTGATAAAGCCAAAAATTACAGTGAAATATGTGACAAGAAAAAACCGTTTTAATTAATAATGAGTGGGATAGAGGAAGCCTTATGGGGAAGACAGCGTTTAAAAGAGAGACGCGTAGAACATTCTTTTGCACTAGTGCGAAAGGCGGGCCCTTAAGGGGGTATAATTGTTAGTTATATCCATTTAATTTAGGTTAGTTGCTTGTAGCTCTTTTGATAAAGCCAAGAATTACAATGAAATATTTCACAAGAAAAAAAAGTTTTCGAAACCGCTTTTAATCAATAATGAGTGAGATAGAAGAAGACTTATAGGGAAGACAGCGGTTAAAAGAAAGACGCGTAGAACATTCTTTTGCATTAGTGCGAAAGGCGGGCCCTTAAGGGGGTATAATTGTTAGTTATATCCATTTAATTTAGGTTAGTTGCTTGTAGCTCTTTTGATAAAGCCAAAAATTACTGTGAAATAACTCACAAAAAAAGTTTTCGAAACCGTTCTTGATTAATAATGAATGAGATAGAGGAAGACTTATGGGGAAGACAGCGTTTAAAAGAGAGATACGCGTAGAACTTTATTTTGCATTAGTGCGAAAGGCGGGCCCTTAGACGCCTTTTTATAACCGTTAGCACAAGTTGCATCTAGTTAATTTAGGTATTTTTTGTATTGGTTTTTTTACTAAAATGCCTTCAGTTTTAGTCATTTTGCGTTATTCTTAACAGGTAATAAACTTAAAAAGTTTCAGCACGCTCTCTCAACACTTTATTTTGCAGCAAAAACAGCAATATCCAATGCTTCAAAGCAAAACCGGCAATCTCCAAATTTTACTCTGTGTTATCTCTTGTAATATCAAAATAATTTGTTTTTTTTTTATCATAAATATTATATTAGTAAACCATTTAACCAAAAAAAAACATAAATGGTTTTATATTCCAGTTTTTATTCCGTTATTAAAAAAACAGCTCTCCTGAAAAATTACTTAAAGTGGAGATTGCTGGTTTTGCTTCTAGACCCCTCATTTGAACACATATTTAACAGAGATCTGGAAATACTCAAATGTAATTTTTAAAACTACTGTCACACAAAAATGCACGTTACTCATGTGCAGATAGACAGGACATATTATTTATTACTTTCTTGCCTTTTTCCTACCTGTCTCGGTTACACCTTTCCCATATGCAGATGAAAAGTATGAATTACTAATAATTTTTTCCTTGTCTTTCTGCACTTTTGCAGCTTTTTCTTGATCTGTAAATGTAAATGGTAATTTTTTTTGTGTATTGTATCATTCTGCACTTTAACAGCAGGTTTTTTGTTGTTCAAATTCTTAACTTATATATCTCAAGTGCACAACCTTTTTTGCTTTAATTTTTTTCTTTGTTCACTTTTTTCTCAACCAGACGAAGTAATAATAAAAGGTTCCTTCTTACAATATGTAGTAAATTAAAAGACTGACACACGAAGTCAAAAAACTACATATAAACTCATCCCAGACGTTTGTTTAATTCATCCTCAACTTTATTGGGGCCATAGAACATTAAAATATTTAAAATTATAAGAAAATGCTTCAAACAGCAAGTCTACCTCGAATTACGCTAAAATTAAAATTACAGTTGTTCGATGGAGTACAGGTTGCGCCATCTATGTGTGAGCGGCTAGACCCTTTGGGTGAGAGAACTGTACTGCCGTGTGACATTGTTGTACGCGTGTTTTTTATTGACGTTATTGACATTGACTTTTGGCGGTTAGTTGGATGAAGGGGTTGGTGATTTTGCATTCCATTTTTGATCCCTTGCAACTTGTTAACTTAAAAATTAAACATGTAATCATTTTTGTTATACTTTTATTATAAATTAAAATAATACAGTCCACTATTTGAATAAACATTGAGGACGAGGCAATAATCGCACTATTAATGAAATTAAACATTGGTCCTTCGAGCCGGATAACCAGTGGTTTGTCCTCGTCCCTGCTGCTGACTTTTTAGCCGGTCTTGGTTATGCACGCCGTGTACGCCATTTTTAAAGAAAAAACGGAGGCCCAGAGCTGAAGAAGATTGGAAATTGGACAATTGGACTGGTTGAATGGCTGTACCTCGCCGCTGTTTTGCCGCAGAGTAAATACCGTACATCAACTGTACTGTAAGTCCGTTTCCTTTTATCCCTAGTTGTTTCCATAATTTTTTGATGCCAAATCTTGAATGAGCACGGAATTTCCGTATATATATTTTGATCGGCTATCATTATTGAATATATAATTTTATCGCTTATAAAGTGACGGTTGGTTACCCTTATTTTGAGGTTTTTATCAGCTCAATTAGCAGCGTAGGTAAGGTACTTGTATGCTTGCTTGCCCCACACTTTACTAATATATAGTAGACTATACGTCCACAGGAGTTGCTTTGGGTGTTTTTCTTTTGAAAAAAGAGGTAAGATGTCTAATAAGGAAATTAAAAAGTTGAAACAGAGGAGAGCCACTTTGAAAGCTACTTTAACAAGATTTTGTAGTTATTTGAATGCGATTGAGTCTGGTTCGAGCATATTGGAGTTGGGTGCTCGGCTTGAAAGGGTTGAGCAAGTTTATAATGATTTTGATCAGTGTCAAGCTCAGATTGAGGAGTTGATTGACAACCCTTTTGAGCATGAGGCTGAACGACAGGAGTTTGAATCCATATATTATGCAGCTGTCGGCAAGGCCAAAAGGCATCTTAGTGCTATTCCAGCCTTGCAGCAGATATCTGCTCAACAGCCTGTGGGTGTGGACCCCTTGTCTGCAGTTAGATTGCCTAAGTTAGATATCCCACATTTTGATGGAACTTTGAGTAAATGGTTGCAATTTCATGATTCATTTGTATATTTAATTCACAGCAACACTGCCTTGAGTCCTATTCAGAAGTTTTATTACCTTCTGTCTGCTCTTAGGGGTGACGCGGCTCAAATTCTCCAATCTTTGCAAGTTTGTGAAGCAAATTACTCCATAGCTTGGAATCTACAGTGTGAGCGGTTTAAAAATAATAGAATCTTAATAAATAATCATATAAAGGCTATTTTTTGATATGCCAATTATTAAAAAGGAATCTAAAGAAAGTTTAAAAAGTCTGTTAGATGTTTTACAAATAAATGTGCGTTGTCTGGAAAATTTAAAGCAACCTGTGTCTAGCTGGGATTCAGTTATTATTTTCATTGTTTCTTCAAAGTTAGATCAGTACTCCAGAAGAGAATGGGAACATTCTTTAGCTGACATAACTTCTATGCCAACTTATAATGATTTAGTTTCTTTTTTGACTAAGCGTTGTCAAATGTTGGACTTTTGCAACAAAACTGAAAAACCACTGCAACAGGATAATAAGCCGGGAAAACAGTTTTTGCATCTTTCTCAGCAAAACCCAAAGCCATGTAATTTTTGTAAGGGTCCACATTTAATTTACTTTTGTCAGAGATTTTTGGGTCTGTCTATTGAGGATAGTTTGAGGGAAGTTAGAAAGCTCCATCTTTGCACTAAGTGTCTTCATGTTGGGCACGCTAATAAGGACTGCAAAGGGGATGATTGCAGAAAATGCAATAAAAATCATCACACTTTGTTGCATTTAAAGGTCACAAATGAACCTCCTTCAAGCCCTCCTTTAAATCCTTCAGAGAATCAGAGAACTCAAAATAATTCAAGTGCTAATTCCGATACCTTTTTTAACCAAAATCCAAATTTGTATGTACTATTGTCAACAGCAATTGTCGTTTTGCAGGACAAGAATAGTACTCCGTTATCATGCAGAGCACTTCGGGATTCAGGCAGCCAATCAAATTATATCACATCTAGTATGGTTGATAAGATTGGTCTTATTAAGAGAGATATCAATGTGCCAGTTAGTGGTATAAGTCAAAGTTTAGTTCATGTGAGGTATTCTGTAAGTGCTAAATTATATTCATCAAAGGGCAACTTTTCTCAAGGTTTAAGTTTTCTGGTGCTTGATAGAATGACTGGAAATCTTCCAAATGTGACTTTAAATCGTGATGCAATTGATATTCCCAGGGGAGTTCAGTTGGCTGACCCTAACTTTCATAAGTCTGGGCCCATTGATATCCTCTTGGGTGCTAATGCTTTTTGGTCCTTGATGAGAGTAGGAAGAATTACGCTTGGTAATGACGTACCTATTTTACAGAAAACTTCATTGGGGTGGATAGTTTCAGGGCCTGTTAATTTATTGAACAATATGCCAAAGGTTTGCAATTTGAGTGTTAACCTTTTGAACTTAGACCAGAAGGTTGAACGATTTTGGAAAGTTGAAGAATGTTTAACAGAGTGTGAGAAAACTAAAGAGGAATGTGAAACTCATTTTGTTCAAACCATCACTCGAGACCAAACAGGCAAATATGTTGTCGCTTTGCCCTTTCGTGAAAATGTAAATGAGCTGGGTAATTCTCGGGAAATTGTTCAGAAGTTGTTTTTGAATTTAGAATTTAAGCATTGAATACTCAAAATTTCTTAAAGAATATTTGGAGATGGGACATATGTCTCTGGTTGACCCTGATTCTGATATGTCTAACGCATCAGCCAAGTCTTATTACATGGCACATCACCCAGTAGTAAAATCCTCAAGTACAACTACTAAATGTAGAGTTGTTTTCAATGCGTCATGTAAGAGTAGCACAGGTGTATCTCTGAATGACGTGCTGAAGGTTGGACCTACAATACAGGATGATCTTTTTTCAATCGTGTGTCGGTTCAGATGCCATAATTACGTTATTACGGGCGATGTGGAAAAAATGTACCGATGAAAAAAGTCCGGTCATGTGATCAGGCTTTTCAGAAAATACTTTGGCGATGTGATAAATCAGAAAAGATTAATGAATATAAATTGAATACGGTTACCTATGGCACAGCACCAGCAGCCTTTCTGGCAATCAGGTCATTGCATCAGATCGCGTACGATAATCAGAAGGATTTTCCAAACGAATGTCAAGTCATTTTGAAAGATTTTTATGTTGATGACCTTATTACCGGAGCCGCCACAATTGAAGAGGCCAAATGCCTAAAATAGTTATTTATGTATTAAGAGCGAAAAGTACAACTTTTTTGCTCGGAGAGTGAAGTTTGCCGCGCGACGCGAAGCGGAGAGCGGCAATCACTCGAGAGCAAAAAAGTTACTTTGTGCTCGTAATGCATACAACGTTTTTTCTTCAAACGATCAATTTCAAATAATGTGAATCACAACTGAGCATAACTGAAAACGCAATCTGAAAATTTAAATCAAAGTGACAATGATGTTTTTAATAATTGGTTGAGTGGTGGTAGTTGCTATTGACAGCAAGCGAAAAAATCTTTTTCGCTTGCTGTCCTGGGCAACGCGCGGAAAAGTACACTCACATTCTGATCCTCAAAAAACGGTAGGTTTTCGTTTGTCAAATGAAAGCGTAAAATGCGTCATTATTTGACGTTTGTAGAAAAATAGTAGATTATGTCACTAGGAGTAAAAGTGGGTCTTTTCGTGCTGAGTCCAGAGATTGACGGCCGAAGCGAAGCTGAGGCCTGCAACTGGGCGAAGCACAAAAAGACCTTTTACTCCGAGTAACATATACTATTTTTTTTTCAAGCATGCAAGAAATAAGAAATCTATTTAAAAGTGGTTCAGTTTTGCAATTTTCTCTCATCCTCTTTAAGCGGGTCTAGGTACTTACCCAATTGTGAATATTATAAGTAAAATACATAGAATATGTTAGAATGGTGGTTTTCAATGTTCAATGGTTTTAATGTATTAAATAATAACCAATGATTATGGTAAACTAAGAATTTGTAGCATTATTTTCAATACTAAATTAATAAATGTCACATTGACAGATAAATATGATGACGCGCATGACATTTAACAGACGAATTCAGAATTCGAGAACCTATGCGATTTCGACTAATAACGGTTTCGGATGGTGACTGGTCGGTCTTGAGTGCTCTGAGAGTATTTATGTCCTTTGTTTTTTCAACAAGAATGTAAAGATGGCAATACACTCAGATCGGTATATCTGGTGTCATCTATTATTAAAATAATTTTGGTGAATGAAAATCGTTTATATATGCGCCACCATGACACTAGCGGTGACTTTTGACTTTACTTTTACTGCCTAGGACTTTTTTGCTACTTTTTTGGTCTCAGGATTTGAAAGCCCACTTTAGGTGTTCGTATGGAGAAAACAAATGACGTACTTTTAGTCCGCTTGTGGGCATCCAATAAGAGACAAATTTTGGAAATTGATGAGGATAATGCCTCTGTTTCTAAATTTTTTATAACTGATGGCAAGACTGTAAAAACTTTAGGCTTAATATGGGAACCTCAAGAGGACCTACTTAGCTACTATATCCTTTTTAAAGATCAAATTCAGGTTCGTGTAACAAAAAGATATATTTTGTCAATAGTTTCACAAATTTTTGACCCTCTTGGTCTGATAGGGCCAGTCGTGGTAAGAGCAAGGCTACTTCTTCAACAACTGTGGAAAGAAAAGATCAGTTGGGATGCCACTGTACCTTTAAACATACTAACTAGTTTTACTCAGTTTTATAAGCAGCTTTTGGACATTAACGAAATTAAGATTCGTAGGCAAGTTGTAATTCCTGATGCTCATGAAGTGTGGCTCCATGGTTTCTGCGATGCTTCAACCGTGGCTTATGGTGCGTGTATATTTTTGGTATCTAGAAGCTTAAATGGTGTTTATCACTCCCAGCTTTACTGTGCCAAATCCCGGATAGCACCTCTGAAGACCATCACCCTTCCTAGGCTTGAATTGTGCGGAGCTGTTCTGCTTGTCACTTTAATTAAGAAGCTGCTAAGTTCTTTGAATATCAATATCAATGCGACTTATTATTGGACAGATTCTTCTATTGTCCTCGCATGGTTAAAAAACGAGCCTGCCAATCTGAATATTTTTGTGGCAAATCGTGTATCGATTATTCAAACTGAGACTAATATTGAAAATTGGAGGCATGTACGGTCCATTTGGGATCCTGCGGATCTAATTTCTCGTGGAGTAAGTCCTAAGGATCTAGTGGGAAACACTTTATGGTGGGCGGGGCCTAAGTTCTTGCTTGAGGGTCCCAATTCATGGTCTCAGAAGAAGGGCGATGCAGAGACACAGGAAGTTCCCGATTTGCGTCAGGTCAAAGCCTTGAATTTTGTCACAACAAACATCGAATTTGATCTGCTTGATCGATATTCATCTTATTCCCGCTTGCAAAGAGTTACTGCGTATTGCTTTCGTTTTATTCATAATTGCAAGCGTAATAGCTTTCAAATTACAGGTCAATTAACGATGGCTGAATTGAATGATGCTGAAGCTGCCTTGGTACGCATTGCACAGGCTCGAGTGTTTTCAAAAGAAATTTCAGATTTGAAACAGTCTAAGGCTTTGCAAAAGGATAGCAAAATTTTATCGTTAGACCCTTTTTTAGATAAAGACAGTTTGTTGCGGGTTGGTAGCAGGCTAAGGCATTCCGATTTAGAATATGGACAGAGGCATCCGTTGTGTCTTTCTAATAAAGATAATTTGACTAAACCCTTGATTAGGCATGAGCACGAGAGATTGCTGCATGCTTCTTCGAGGGTAGTGCTTTGTAGTTTGCGGGACAAGTTTTGGATAGTCAGAGGTATTAGTACTGTACTGTATCTTACGCGGTTGTTTTACCTGTTTCAGGGTGGCCCCTAAAACTTTGACTCCTAAAATGGGGGATTTGCCTGCGGAAAGAGTGCGCCCATCCTTACCATTTCAGAAGGTGGGTTTGGACTTTGTCGGCCCTCATTTTATTAAACCTGATCGAGCGCGATGTAGAACTCTTGTGAAAGTATATGTATGCGTTTTCGTTTGTTTCACGACTAAAGCTGTTCACTTTGAGTTGGCAGTTGACTTGTCAACCGAAGCTTTTTTAAATGCCTTAAAAAGGTTTATTTCAAGAAGGGGTATGCCAACCGACATTTTTTCCGATAATGGGACTAACTTCGTTGGTGCTGCCAACAAGTTATCAGAATTGTCTGAAGCGTTTTTAATTTTGGAAAATTCAGTAATTAATGAATTTGCAACTGCCAGAAATATACAGTGGCACTTTATCCCCCCCAGGGCGCCTCATTTTGGAGGTCTTTGGGAGGCAAGTGTAAAGGCATGTAAGTACCACCTAATGAGAATTGTGGGTGAGGCTCATTTGACTTACGAGCAATTATATACTGTGCTTGTTCAAGTGGAAGCTCTCCTTAATTCCAGAACTCTGTCACCTCTTTCCAATAATCCTGAAGATTTTAATCCTCTTACTCCTTCCCATTTTTTAATCGGACAGAAGCTCACTTCATTGCCTGATCGATGTCTGACAGACATCCCATTTAATCGCCTAAAACATTATGAACGAATACAGCAATTAGTTCAGCATTTTTGGAAACGTTGGCACCATGACTATCTTGGAAATCTTCAAGCTCGGAACAAATAGAGATCTTCTCAATCAAGTTTGCAGCGAGGACAAATGGTGATAGTTCGGGAGGACAATATTCCACCTCTGCAATGGCCTATTGGAAGGATAGTGGATGTGCATCCTGGTAAGGACGGCCATGTGCGAGTCGCAACTGTCCGGACAACCAAGGGGGAGTACAAGCGTCCCGTGGTCAAATTGTGTCTGCTACCTCAGGAGGAAGATTAATTGAAAGGTAACTTCTCACTTTCAAGGTGGGCCGCATGTTCGATGGAGTACAGGTTGCGCCATCTATCTGTGAGCGGCTAGACCTTTTGGGTGACAGAACTGTACTGCCGTGTGACATTGTTGTACGCGTGTTTTTTATTGACGTTATTGACATTGACTTTTGGCGGTTAGTTGGATGAAGGGGTTGGTGATTTTGCATTCCATTTTTGATCCCTTGCAACTTGTTAACTTAAAGATTAAACATGTAATCATTTTTGTTATACTTTTATTATAAATTAAAATAATACAGTCCACTATTTGAATAAACATTGAGGACGAGGCAATAATCGCATTATTAATGAAATTAAACAACAGTTATAAACATTATAATCACTGAAATCAACACACGGCCATGGAATTTGGACACCATTTACACTGACTGTGAAGGCTTTCACGGCCGCCCTAAATACAATTTAAAGTGCTTTCCGGGCTTCGAAGCTATGAAAGGAGCACTCGAACTGTTTCTGTTTTTAAACTGTGGCTGCGGCAGACATTATCAAAGGCGATGAGGGCCCTTTTCACATTTCCCCGATCCACCCATCTCTACTCCACCTCTGCCCTCATTCCCTCCACGAGTCGACCCATCCCTCTAATTAAGGAGAGTATCCTGTCCCTTTTCAGAGTCGGAAGCTCCTCTCAATGGAGGAAAGCGGCTTTCAATGTCCTGTGGCGCAGTCGCGCCTACCTACAGCACCCTCCCAGAAAGTAGTATGAAGACTTTTCTCTTCTCCACAGTGGGTGCAGAGTGGACTGTCGACCATTCCTAGGAGGTGCATGTTTCTGTTTAGTGTGCAGTGGCTGGTGAGGTTCCTATAAGGCCTCCAAGGCAATGCCGACTTCTCCCAAGTAACCACGAGGCCTTGGATCTATCCGGGTTAAGGTAGATTTCCTTAGTCTGTCTAAATATTCCTGACTGCGCCCAGTCTGTCTCCCATGCCCACTCATTCAGAGTGTGAGAGACGAACCTATTGCTTACTCCTAGACATGGCCCTGGTCCAGTAAAGCATGTCTGAGAATCATGCTTGATCAATCCATCAGCGCGCTCGTTTCTCCCAAAGCCCCTATGTCCAGGAACCTATCCCAAGGTCACCCTTTTTATTTCTGCCAGTGACTCTAGAGCATCTCTGCAGTCCTGAACGAGCTTTGAACTCACTGTTCCTGCAGATGTCTCGCAGGGCCGCCTGACTGTCGGAGTAGACAAAAAAGGCATGCAAATCGAGCCCTAAAAAAGCTTCTCATTCAAAAGCAGAAGCTTCCGTGTCAACACTATCCCAAGAAACAATTTTTGAAGAATACACTTCAGAGTGTGATCCGTAAAAGACAGAAGAAGAACTTTGTGCGGATACAAAGGAATTCCGCTTCACATTCTAATACAGAGTACACCTATGCACCTACGGTAGAAGATGGTCTGAGTAGCAAGGAAGAAGAAGAAAATCATGCTTTTTATTCCACTGAGGTGAAAACTCCTCTTTACCAAACTTAGAAAAAATTTTGGCAAAGCTTTGTAGAAATATGATATTCAGCCAGTTTGATTTTCCTGCTGCATACCATCAATTCGTTCTGGACGAGATTACTCGACCACTGACTGCAATCGTAAAGCGGGGTCTACCAGAATAACTAGTAGTTTTCGGTCTGAAACCAGCTGCTCATCTGGAATCATGGTCTACCCAGATGATATCCTGATCATGACCTTAGGGAAGGGGGGCTACCACATCTCAAGTAGAACGCGACGCATGACTTTATGAGGCTAACGACGAAAAGTCCTAATTTTACACTTCGGTAAATTATCTGGGAATTATCGTCACAGCTAATGGTATCTGTGCTGATCCAGCTTCTATAGAAGCTACTGAGAAATTGGGTCAAACAACAAACCGAAAACAAGTACTACCTCGCATTGGACTTGCCAATTACGACGAAAACTTTGTCAATCATTTACATTGAACAAATAGTCTTTTTAAAGAACTTTTAAGAAAGGATGATGCATTTCGCTTGAACCAAAACAGGATATTGCATTCTAGGCGATTAAGGAGGCCCTGAAGGTTCTACTTCTATTGACTCACTATGGTATTTTCTTGCGATTAAATGAATTAACCTAAAGGGTGATTTCAAAGTTGGGATTATCTTACCACCAGTATATGGTGTTCAACATCCTTGTTCCTTTAGCGTGTTTCTGAAATATCAACATCAACGTAGTTAGCGTGTCAAAGTTTATATTTATACAATTTTAATTTATTAATGACTGCCAAACCACTTGAGATAATTGTAGAAAGTTATGCTGGTTTCGAAGTATTAGAAAACTATAATCTAAAGCGGTTTCCGGGCTTTAAAGCTGTGGTCCAATGGTATTGCTTCCTGACGTTTTGTCTACAGCTGCGGCACCGTTCAGTAGTATAACAAGTTCCCAAGATCTCTACTCCTGGCTAGCAGTGTAGTATACAGTGTCGATGCGATAAGGCTCCTGCGCTTGTGCGTAAAACCCGCATCACTCAGGTTAGCTTTGGAATTCAGATATTATACTTTCTGAAAACTCCACACGAAAAAATTTTCGGTATTTCGCAGATACGAAAGGAGTGCTCGAACTGTCTCTATTCTTAAACTGTGTCTGCGGCAGACATTATCAAAGGCGATGAGGCAATGGGCGAAGTGATCTCCCGAGCTTCCCCACGTTGACTGATTCGACTGTGGTGAGCTCCGCGGAATTTATTCCCTCGCCGCTGCGCTGACGTGGAGGGACTAGGGTGGGGGTAGTGGTGGCGCGGGATTTCGGCGCACTTGAGGTACGTCGTAGAACTCGCTTTCAGTCTGCATTTAGAAACGTAATTTCCTCTTACCTCTTGAAATTGTTGTCGTGCTTAAAGATCTCAATGTCCTCTCTTGTTAGTCTCGGAAATACGCTGCGATTGATATAAGATATCCACCTCGTTGAAAAGGATGCCAATGTATACCAAGCCACCGCTACATGGAACTCGGTAAACTCCGGATGCCAAAAGGGAATCGCTACTGTCTTTGGTTCATTTGAAGCTATGTTGTGTTGTACTTCCTGGCGCTCTACATTCCTTGGAAGGACGGCCCTATCGAACTCGTGCTTACTGTATCCATTCCAACAAAACTGTATCAGGAAAATCATTTTTTAATGCAAGCGGATTTAAAAATAAGTATATACTGAGCACTTCTTTCATATCTGGAAAATACCGACAATTTTTACTGATTCGACTGATACCGACAATCACTTACTGATTGCCAATCATAGGAGCACGAGTAGCTGTGCCACATTTGACAATATTTTTATGGTGTTGTAAATGATGAGCCATGGATGGGAATTTTATTCCCAGAAAAGATTTTTATTATTCAGGGAAATACCACTGAGACGACCTGAGATCGTCATTTATAGCCTATGTATGTGGTGTTGGCATTTCGTCCCGGAACCTGCCTTGCAGTAAGACTGATGGTAGACCTCTGCCTTATACGCCGTGATGAGAGTTCACAGTTGGAACTTATATTTGAAGACAAATTCGGTGCAGGAAAGACGGTGTGACGTTATAAAGAATTTCGACTAATGCTGCCACCTGTGAGTCGGTAGGTGAGGTTTCGGCGCTGCCACCTGTCAGTCGGTGGATGAAGTTCCGCCATATCGTTTGTGTTGAAAAATTATTAACGTGGGGATAGAAGAAAACTTGAAAAATGTAGTAGGTGACATGTGATTTTAACATTAAGTTACTTATGTAGTAAGAGTACTTACTTGTACTGAAATGCATTGCGAAAACATTGTTATATACACATTTCCTAATTTTTGCATTTTTTTTTGCAAAATAATAATTAATCTCAGTATTTATTTCCTAATTGTTTTAGTCAGAAATTTAATTGCAAAAAAATTCATTTCGGAATAATTAAAAGTATTCCCATGAGTCTTAAAAATTCGTGCATAAGCGCTGGCAAATAAGGGCTCTTGCCAGAGGGGAGGTCGAAAATATATAGCTCATTTACAAAGGGGTTGGCTACAGATTAATTTTCACGTGTTATCTTTTCGCGGAGATTCTCGCCTCATAAATATTTATTCGCAATCGGGTACAAAGAAAACGCAAAAGCCGCCCGGATGCCGGCACTCACTCACCCTCCCTCTCTCCGGAGAAATTAAACCACTATTAAATTAAGACCTTTTTAAAACCGCTTTTTAAGGAAAAATTATCGCAATTTCGAAGGCGAATTTCGGAGGTTTTCAGAAACAAATTGCTCTCGGAGATGTCGCATCTGGATATCTGTATACAAGAGGAACGTTTCTCGCGAAACGACGCTTTAAAGTCAGCCAGAAACGAAAAACATGAAAATAAACTGGTTTCGAGGGGCACAAATGGAAGTAAAACGCATATAAAGTGAAAATTGTTGTTCGCTACTGCGACACACTTACGGCGTAAGCATTGCGCCTCGTCGCACAGTTGTCAATATTCATTTATCAAGAAAATGACTCTATGGAGGGAGATAGAGTCAAATTTATCGACCTCGCACAGTTGGAGCTAAACTTTCGCTTAACCAGCAATTCAATACCCCCAGGACAAATACCAGAATTATGTCAATTCATAAACACCGAGCAAACCTAAAGTCTATTATTGAACATATCCTTAGCAACGTTAGACAAAAGTAATTATTTACTTACCACTCGCAGATTCTTCTTCTAAATTCTCGTTGAAACTTTTGAATTGATAGAGCCCATACTTCAGCCAAATTCAATGGCTTGTAAGGCCGGAGACGAGGCAACCGGGGAGTTCATAAGAAAAGTCAGGGTATGTTCTGATCCATTTCATCGTCAATATATTGAAATCTGTATGAAGGGACGTCATAAATAAGGGAGAGAGGCAAATATCGCCCCTCTTTCGCCGAAGGTATTTATTGTCTTCAGTCATAAGTTTTAATATATTTTTTCGAGTTTAAGTTGATAAAATTTTACATTGATATTTTATCGTGCCAAAACAATGTTGTAGGAGAATTTAGTACAAGTTGCATGCAGGTGTGCCTGATAATGGTGGTAACAGTATTGAATAAAACTATAAAACTTGTTTGGTTAGAAAATATAGTCAAACCGAATATAGAAGTACTTTTTTTAGAAACTGTAAAGGCTTTCGCGGCCGGTCAAAATACAATCTAAAGTGTTTTCCGAGCTTTGAAGCCGTGGTCCAATGGAATTTCTTCCTGAGGTTTCGTCTACAGCTGCGACACCGTTCAGTAATATAACAAGTTACTAAGATCTCTATTCCTGGCTAGCAGTGTGGTATACAGTCTCAGCGTTTTCAGAAGGAATACGGGGATCTGAATTCCAAAGCTAACGTGAGTGATGCGAGTTTTACCTACAAGCGCAGGCGACTTATCGCATCGACACTGTATACGGCACTGCTAGCCAGGAGTAGGGATTTTGTTATATTACTGAACGGTGCCGCAGCTGTAGACCAATCGTCAGGAAGCAATTCCATTGGACCACAGCTTCAAAGCAAAGAAAACACTTTAGATTGTAGTTTTCTAATACTTCGAAACCTACATAATTTTCTACAATTATCTCAAATGGTTTCGCAGTCATTGATAAATTAAAGTTCTTTAAATACAAATTTGGCACTCTGTAACTACGTTGATGTTGATATTTCAAAAAAGAACGCTAAAGAAAAACAGATCTTAAGCACCAATTACTGGTGGTAAGGTAATCCCAACTTTGGAATAACCCTTTTTGTTAATTCATTTGATCGCGAGAAAATACCATAGTAAGCAAAAAGAAGTAGAACAATCAGGGCCTCCTTAATCGCTCAGAATGCAACATCTTGTTTTGGTTCCAGCGAAATGTATCATCCTTCCTCAAAATTTCAAGAAGACTGTGACAATGTAACTGATTGACAAAGTTTTCGTCGTAATTGGCAAGTCCAAGTAGAGGTAGTACTTATTTTCGTTTTGTTGTTTGACGCAATTTCTCAGTAACTTCTATAGAAGCTGGGTCAGCACAGATACCATTAGTTGTGACGATAATTCCTTTTAACATTTAAAATTATCACTTTTCGCCGTTAGCCTCACGGTAAAAGATGACCGTTGGTGCAGAGGTGTATTCTGTATTAGAACGTGAAGCGGCTTTTTCAGCAATAGATTTTGATTCCTTTGTCTCCACACTAAGTTCTTCTGCGGTCCTTTCCGGACCAGACTCTGAATTGCATTCCTCTAAAATTTTTTCACGATACTGTGAACACAGAAGTTTCTGTTATTCAAGGGGAAGCAGCTTTTTTAGTGCTCGATTTACATACCGTGTTCACCTACTCCGATCGTCAAATGGCTCTGGCAGCCATCTGCAGGAACAGGACGAGTTCAAAGCTTGTTCAGGACTGCAGAGATGCTTTAGAGTCACTGACGGAAACAAAAAGGGTAACTCTGGGATGAGCTCCTGGACATAGAGGCATTGAGGGACACAAGCGAGCCGATGAATCGGCCAAGCGTTTTCAGACATGCTTTACTGGACCATAGCCATGTCTAGGACTAAGCAGTAGGTTCGTCTCTCGCACTCTGAATGAGTGGCCCTGAGAGGGTACAAGGACAAACTGGACACAGTCAGGAATATGTAGACAGACCAAGGAAATTTACTCTAACCCTGATAGATCTAAGGTCTCGTGGTTACTTGGGAGAAATCGGCAGTGCCTGGGAGACCTTATGGAGATCCTCATTGGCCACTGCAGACTAAACAGACACATGCTCCTAGGAATGGTTGACAGTCCATTCTGCACATACTGTGGAGCAGGGTCAGTCATACCATTTTATGGGAGTGTGCTATAGGTGGGCGCGACTGCGCCACAGGACACTGAAAGTCGCTTTCTTCCATCGAGAGGAGCTCCCGACTCTGAAAAGGGACAGGATACTCTCCTTCATTAAGGAGACGGGTCGACTCGTAGAGAAAATGAGAGCAAGGAAAGGATTTTCTCAGGTGATCGGGTCCGTGACCGCTCTCATGTGACTGCGTGATCGATCACCTGAGAAAATCCTTTCCTTGTCGATTAACGGTCGTGAACAGCTTCAATTTTGAAAATGAGAGCGGTGGTGGAGTATATATGGGTGGATCGGGGGACTGTAAACAGGGTTTTTAAAGCCTAGTCGCAAGCCTTTGGCAAACCAATATTTATTACTACTATTACTACTAGATGCTTTGTTTTGCTAGTTTCATTGAAATGTATTCCTTCTGCTGTGTATTGTGTATTGTGACTCCTTCCGTACTTTACTTTGACTCTTCCATTCCAGACTCTTTATGTTCAGTAGTCTCTGCAGCTCCGCCTTCAGCATTAGCTCCAGGTTCTTAAGCACTATGTCCCGGCTGCTCTGTTACCTCCCTTGGGCGTTCTGTACTAGTTTCACTCTCACAGATTTTGTTGGAATATTTGAACCACTTCTTTAGGTATTGTGCTCAGTTTCGGCAGTGGTTTCTTCACTTGAAGTACTTTTTGCTGTAGTCCTCTATTCAGTAGTTTGAGCTGCTCCCACTGCACTACGTGATCCAGTTTTCTCAGTACTAAGTTATTCGCTTTGTGCCGATTCAGTAGTTGTCTCACTTTTTTTGCTAACTGTTCCGCTGAAGTATGTGAACCAGTTGCTTGGGCACTGTGTTCCGTTTATGCGGTGCCACGCCTACTGCTCTCTTCACTTGAAGTAGAGTTTCTGCTGCATTCTCAATGTTCTGTTCAGCAGTTTCTACAGTTGTGAGCTCAGTATGGGACCCAGGTTCTTCAGTATTAGTTGATTAGATGACAGCACTTTTTGACTTTGTGCCATGACTACTGGTATTTTTACTTAAAGTACTTTTTCCTTTACCAGTTTCCTCACTTTGTGCCGGGTGATTAATCGTTTTACTTGCTTTGCTAACTGTTTCTGTAGATTCTGCTGCAGTGTGTGATCCAGTTCCTTTGGTGCTCTGTTCCGTTTCGGCTGTGCCTTGACTACTGCCCTCTTCACTTGTAGTAGTTTTTGCACCCTCCGGTCTGCTATGCCCTTCCTCATCTGTGGATATCTCTTGCCTTCTTATAGAGGTTTTTCGTCTGTCTTGGCAAACAGTTCCTGCACGTGCAGTAATTTTTGCAGCCTCTGTGTAGCAGTATTATTTTTAGACCCCTCAGAGGTCTACCTTACTTCGACGACTGTTGTGGACTCTCTCACCATCTCCTAACATTATAATATAATTAACTAAATAAGACTGTGAATGCTTTCACGGCCGGTCAAAATACAATCTAAAGTGTTTCCCGGAGTTTGATGCCGGGTCCAATGGAATTTCTTCTTGACGTTTCGTCTACAGCTGCGTCAGACATTAATAAAGGCGATGAGACAATAGGCGAAGTGATCTCCTGTGCTTCCCGACTTTGCCTGACTCGACTGTGGTAAGCTCCGTGGTATTTATTCCCCCGCCATCGCGCTGCAGTGGAGTGATTGGAGTGGGGGTAGGGTGGTGCGGCGTTTCGGCGCACTTGAAGTGTCACAGAACTCGCTTCCAGTCTGCATTTACAAACGTAATTTCCTCCTTCTTATTGAAATTGGTGTCGTTTTTAAAGATCTCAGTGGCCTCTCTAGTTAGTCTCGGATAGAAACGCAGCGATTGATATAAGATATCCACATCGTTGTAAAGGATGTCGTGACCTTCAGAGAGAGCGTGCTCTGCTACTGCTGTCTTTTGTGTTTGTCCCTGCCTGCAGCTCCTCGTGTGTTTCGTAATCCTCGTGTTGACCCTGCGTTTTGTGGTGCCACTCTATACCGAGCCACAGTTGCATGGAACTTGGTAAACTCTGGGTGCTCAAAGGGGGATCTCTGCGGTCTTTGGTCGATCTCAAGGTCTATTGTATTGTACTTCCTGGCGCTCTACATTCCTTGGACGGACGACCCTATCGAACTCGTGCATGCTGTATCCATTCCAACCAAAGGCTCTTTCCAGATGCTTCATTTGCTGTTCAAATTCAGCCAGCTCACAAATTCTTTTGGCTCTCACAGACAGAATTAGTTGTAGCTAAATGTTGTTACTTGCTGTAAAGATCTTGCCAACCTGAACTAACCTAAACTATCTTGAGTCAGTAGGTACCACTCATAATTTTAAGAGAACTTTTTTGTTTTTGTCAGTTTTCAGAGACTTCAGAGAGAACTCCCTCCAAGGGATAAATCGACCATGGTCGGCAAGAAAGAAAATTAAAAAAATCGTTAGACATAGTATGTAAATTTACATTTGAACACTCTCAATCATCAACCCAATTTAAGAAAAAAATTTACTCCCCTTAATGGATCTATGCTTCGAAATAATGTTTTAAAAATCCAAAGCCAGATCTTGGCAAATTTACGATTATGGATGTCGACGTCCTAATTCAATTCAGCGTTGGGTGCAACTGCAACCATCGAGGCCTGAAACTCTATTAGCAAGTTCATCGTATAGAAAACCCGAAGTTATTAGCAAATTAACTTTAGAACTTGCCGTTACGCTACATTTACTTCCACGGACGGGGGCTGGTGTAAATTGTCAATGAGAAGCTTTAAAATGGAGGAGATGTGACGGCAATGCGGTCCGTTCGTTCGATCTACGGAGGGTTGATGCCCAAAGAACCATTTTCCATAAATCATGTCTTCTTTTTTATTATCAGTTTATTACCCGTGGCTCACCGCAAAGGCAGGTCAAACCCATACAAATTATTTTCTATATTTTATCCGGTCCACAACCTGTCGACATCCGAATATAAACGATCTTATTTACAAAAACAAATATTTTCGTTTCCAGTCGCGCGAGTCAACACAAATTCTCGTTAAAAAATCATCGGCCTGTGATAAATGGCTTTCTGAATATTTAATGTTGATTAAAAAGGGTTTACAATTATTAAAATAATAATTTTGAGCCGAGGACTAATTGGCTTTTGGATTAGATTAATATTTGTTTTAATTGATTTTTTGAGCGCTGGGCTATTTTGTTGGACAACTAATTTTCGGGAAGCTCGTCTATTTTGACGTTACAAATGGACTAGACATTTATCTTCCAGCAGAAAAAGAAACGGGCAGGTTAAGCGATGTTTAAAGATCAATTAGAGATTACGGGATTGTTAGGTAATATTAATTTTTCAATGTATAAATACACTTCCTGTCATTAGTGCTATGTTTAAATATAGGGTGTTCATTTGAAAACGTTGTCTGGAAAAGCGTGTGGAGGAACGAAAGTATTTACTTTTATTATGTCATCCTTTTCTGTCAAATGTTCATGGATTTCTAGATGACGTTTTTTAATGAACACAGGGTATATATCAAATAATAATATAGGAACTTCTTTTTAGCAGAGTTAAAGAGGGACAACGATTGTTGTACTATGGGGTCCATATTGCGTGAACTCTGACCCACCCCTTATAATATATTCCTATCCGGGGGTATTATGTAAATGCCTCGGAATGAAAAACGAGTCTCCCCGCCGCGACGGCCTAATTTATAAAACTTTTTCGGTTTATCCGAGTTCCCTTCTTGTGTACCTGTGGATTAAACGAAAGAGAGTTTATTACTTGCTTCACCAGAGGGGTTACTTTTATCCTATTAAAATTGCTAATACGCACTCCTTTGCAAGTTTGTCGAATAATAATTCTGAAGTGTTGCTTTTCTGCTTGATTCTTGGTTCTCGTCCTGATTTCGAATTAATTTCCTTAATGCAAGTTGCATGTATCCATATTTTCCACAGTTTTGACAAGAGTCGCCATAACTTTTACACATTTTATGCAGCCAGTTGTGACAATCAATGCACTTAGTACAATCAACCTTCAGTTTCGTACATTTTTCACAGATCTTCACCAAAACTTTCACTTTCATGTCCACCATTTTCTAAGTTAATTTGTACATCTTCTTCGCTCTTAACATTCTATTTTCATTTTTCTCTTAGATGTCTTCCTTGCTTTTTTTCTGTCATTCCTCTTCATATTTGGTTTTATTCTGTTTTAACGTTCTCCTTTTTCTTTGGGAAACGGAGAAGTTAAAACAGTTGCTACTTGCTTGGTTGTCCATATTTTATTAAATTTTTATAACTGTGTCAAGAAGTTCATCGTTTAAAGCTTTTTGCTGCTTCTGCTGAAATTAATGACACTGTTGGCTGTTTTTTTGAGACCTATGAAATTTGTTTACCAGAAAAGAAAATGATATAGCCTATAGTGTGTCTTCGTGTATCGTAACATCTCGCAAAGTCTGCATCTCTGTAAACAATAAGTTTGTTAAGTCTTTTGAACTAAAGGTTTTTCCTTCAGTCCTAATTGAAACTAAATACCGAAAAATTTAAAATGTCTTGGTCTGTTTAGTGTTCCATCTTTCTTTAATGGTGTTGTAAATGATCGGTGGAAAATGTATTCCCAGAAAAGATTTTTGTTATTCAGGGAAACACAACTGGGACGAGCTGAGATCGTTATAGCCTATGTATATGGTGTTGGCGCTTTGTCCCAGGGTCTACCTTAGACTCATCAGTAAGGCATGGTAGACCCCTGCCTTATACGCGGGGGTGAGAGTTCATAGTTGGAACGTGTATTTGAAGACACATTCGGCGCAGAAAAGGCGATGTGATGTTATGAAGCATTTCGACTAATGCTGCCACCTATGAGTCAGTGGGTGAAGTTTCGGCGCTGTCATCTGTGAGTCGGTGGATGAATTTCCACCACAATATTCCCCTCCCAGTGACAACGAGGACGGAGGATGTATGATGGGTGAGAAGCTAGAATCATTTTGGAAAAGTGATGGGACGAAGTTGTGTTGCTGTTGCTTGTGCGAGGTGAGTGGCGGGGGATGTGCCAGTGTTGCCAAGGATGGGACCAGAGAGTTTGTGAGATTATTCCGCGTTGCAGTGAATGAAGAGAGAGTTTGCTGCATGCTGGATGTGGTGGGTGCGAGAGAAATGGTGTACTCTGGTAGTCGCGTAGAGTCCTTGTTGCGGCCTTGTGCTCGGAAGATTGTGTGTTGCTTTTGTCGAGGGTCACCAATAATGGCGTCGATAATGATGTGCAATACATGGGAAGTGTATTTGCAGAAAATATTTTTGTTATTCAGGGAAACACCACCAGGTTGACCTGAGATCGTTATAGGCTATGTATGTCGTATTGGCGTTTCGTCCCGGGGTCTACCTTGGACTCGTCAGTAAGGCGTGGTAGACCCCTGCCTTATATACAGGGGTGACAGTTCACAGTTGGAACTTCTATTTGAAGTTAAATTCGGCGCAGGAAAGGCGATGTGATGTTATGAAGGATTTCGACTAATGCTGCCACCTGTGAATCGGAAGTTCCGCCACACTTTCTTTCCATTAAAATAATAATTAGAAAATATTGCATTTGCACAACCACATTCACCAGTACTATTGACAGATTTTGAGTTTGCCAATTTAAATTTTTCCAAAATTGCATTAACGTAAGCAGTTTGGTTTATGTGAAGAAAGTCAGGTTTTTGCATTTTTTCTATACCTAAAAATGTTTTAGATATTTCACAAACATATGCCTCAAATTCCTTTTTCAGAATTTTTACAAAAATCTATTAATTCTGTTTTATTTTTTCTTAACAGTATATCATCATCAACATAAATTGCAAGAAATAATGATTTTGTCGTTGTTGAGACGTCATTTTGACGTAACTTTTTAGTAAGTATTGGTCACCCAAGACGTCATGGAATGACGTTGAAACAACGTCATAATGACGGACGTAAGTCACAGCCCAATAACGTCATTTTGCAACGTCAAAATAACGTTACTTTATGGCGACATAATCAAGTTATTTGAACTAACAGAAGCTAAATTTAATCTATAAATTATAAAAAAACGCGTTTTTTTTTAAATTTCTAGGGTTTTAATTTCAACTTCCCATTTAAAGCCAAAACAGTTTGAAAGCTTGCAAACATTTGCTAAAAAGATCCCTTTTCAGACCATAATTTTTGAAATATAAATTTAACTTTGAATTGTTGTAGATATTTCTGGTCAATACCGAGTAAAAAAAATGAAAATTCAAAAAAAAATTTCCTAAACTTATCCAAAAACCACCGGCGCAGGTTATTTAAATCTAAGTACACCTTAAAAAATAACATAAACATTTTTGTCATTTTAATTACTTTGATATTTTCAAAGCATAAAACATGAGAATAATAATGAATGAGAACAATAAGGAAGAAATAATTTGAATAAAAATTGGACTTCCAAGGGAAAGGGTAGCGGGAGAAGGACCCAAAATAAAACTTCTACGCTTCCGCAGAAATTGGCGATGTTTCGACGTTTGTTTTACGTCTTTTTCAAGGCTTAAACAAATTAAAAATTAAAAAATTAAACAACACAATAATGAAGACGCCATAAAAATACTTAAACACATCTACTTAACAAATTAAAAACTGTTAGTTATAATAATTTTTAATTTGTTAAGAAGATGTGTGTGAGTATTTTTATGGCGTCTTCGTTATTCTGTTGTTTAATTTTTTTAGCCTAGAAAAAGACGTAAAACAAGCGTCGAAACGGCGACAATTTCTGCGGAAGCGTAGAAGTTATATTTTGGGTTCTTCCCTCCCTATCTTTCTCTTGGAAATTAAAATCTTGAGGACGCTATAGCTAAAAAATCGACGTAATGATCCAAACGTTAAGAAATCTGGAATAATCAGAAACGTATAGGAAAAAAGTTGCAAATAGTTAAAGGCACAGATTTAAATTATTTCTAATTTAGGCCAAAATCATCTAAAAACTTGCTAAAAATAGAAAAGTTACCTTTTGTTGAGTTACTTTAAGATTCCACTTTAAGGTTGTCACATTTTTGGTAGTTTCCGAGTTACTTGGAAAAATGTGAAAATTTTTTAAAACTTCAAACACAATAATCTCCTATATTTTGTGAATTATTCTTGATAGACGAAAACTTAAAATTATAAAATGTAATAACTTTTTAATCTTTACAAATGGCATAACGCATAGTCATTATGAATTTTTTAATAACTCAGTTGGTTAGTTTTGTGTCAAAATTACCTCGAAAAAATACAAATTCAATAAAAAGTTCAATTTAGATCAATGCTAAAAAAAAAAGATATGAAAGAATAAATAATTAAACAAATCATGTTAAATAATGAGATTAAAAAAATATAAACAAAAAAAGAACACTAAGAAATAAAAAAACCTAAATTAAAAACTACGAAAAGCATCGAAAGTAAAAAATTTAGAGCAATTCGGAAATTACTGAACAAAAAATATAGATTGTTGGTGAAGTTAGCGGGATTAGGACAAATAATGCACCTCTTCTTTATTCGAAAATGGCCGACGTTTCGACTATTTATTTAGTCTTCATCAGGGCTATTCTCACTTAGAGAGGGTAGTCTGTTAAAATTTGATTCAAGATAGTTAAGGTAGCAAACTCCATTCGATTGTTCGGTGACCCTGGTATCTTAGGCTCGACAAACCACACGTCCGCTGCCTAAAATACAAAATTTGAGAGGCAGATAGGAAAATAAATAGGGTCTAATTCGGATCAAAATTTATATTTAAAAAAAAAAGATTTGAAACTCGCTTTAGTTTTTCTGTTTCGGGCCAATACCGTATAAAAAAAATAAAAATCGGGACTCATTAATGGTAAAAAACACAGTTTTGGGACAAAATTGTCTCAATATAAATAATTTTATTACCTCAAAAGGATGAAAACAAGGCAAATTGTAATTTAGATCCATTAAAAAATTATAAAAGAAAGTAATATAACGAAACCTGACAAGTAATCACAATAGGAATTAGATTTGAGTATATACTAAAAGAACAATAAGAAAAGAAAGGAAGACCAGTTAAAAACACTTGTATTTAAAGTTTTATAATTACAAAAAAGTTAAGAAAAGTAAAAAATTAAACAAAAATATTAGTCTAAAACAGGTAGTGTTTTTAAATTTTAGGTAGCAAATTATTTCCAATTTTTGGCCAAAATTGTTTCAAATTTGGAAACCTTTTGTAGTGAAATTCTTCTCAAACTCGTATAAAAAATTGAAAAATCAGGAATCATTTTATTTCTTTATTTTCACATTTTTATTTACTGCATAAAAGTCAATAAAAAATGTTAAGTGTATTTATATATATTTACATTCTTTTAACACATTTCTTTAAGTTTTTCGTTTATATCTTTTTTTTCACTTTTTTTGCAATTTTTTTTACCCTTATTTTAAACTCTTTTTTTACGATATAAAAATATGACGTCACTATGAGTCGTCATTATCCCGTCGAAAAATCGATGTTATTTATTTGTCATTTTTTCGTCAGGTGACGTCGAATAATGAATAATCACCAAAAGTTGACGTTATAATGACGTCACGATCCCGCCTGGGGTTTCACTTCCAAAAATTCATTTGTTTTAGTCCATAGAGTGACTTGGTTGATTTGCAGATATTATTTTTATTAGAATCTAACTCAAACCCTCTGGCACCTCTTTGAAAATATCTTATGTATAGTCACCATACAAAAAAAAAAACAGTTTTTGTGTCAAAATTACAGATTTGCAAATTTTTTTACGAAGCTAAATAGAACAATATTTTAAGTTAAGTCATTTTAAGTACTAAACTAAACGTCTCATTATAGTCAATACCATTATATTGTTCACAACTGCGAAGCCTTAAACTTATCACAATCTGTAACCCTAAAGACCCACGTATTTGATACATTTCGCTTATCTTCGGCAGTCTCTACATCCACTGAAGTCGATGTTACATTTTTAGTAAAAGAATTTGAAGAATTATTTGCCTCTTCAATGGCATCCATTTTTCTTTATCTGATCCTGATATAGTCTCTTGTTATGTTAAAAATGCCTCTTGATTTGTAACGTCATGATCGAGTAAATGTCTTTCAGTTTTTCGGGTATCTTTACATTTCGTTTACTTCTTGTTTGATGCTTTTCCTCTTAACTTCTTCTTTCAGTGACGTCTTCTACCGAAGGTTGGCGACCATCATGTGATAGACTTCTCTGTTTTGCGCCGCATGAATTATATTTGAAGCTTCTGGTATTTGGAACCATTCGCGTAGGTTTTTTAGCCAGGATTTCTTCTTTCTATCTAACCCTCTCCTACCCTCTATCTTGCCTTCCATGATCAGTTGTAGCAAACCGTATTTATCATTTCGAAATACATGACCTAGGTAGGACGCTTTTCTTTTCTTAATAGTTGTTAGCAATTCCAAATCTTTAGCCATTCTTCTCAGAACCTCCGCATTGGTTACTCTGTCAGTCCAAGGTATTCTCAAAATGCGTCTATACAACCACATTTCAAAAGCTTCCAGTTTTTGCATTGTTGCTACTTTTAATGTCCACCCTTCCACACCGTAAAGCAGTGTGGAGAGTACGTAGCATTTCGCGGCTCGCCATCGGGTACCTATGCTTAGGTTGCGGTTGCTCAAGAGCTTTCTCATTTTTATGAATGCTGATCTTGCCATTTCAATTCTGATCTTAATCTCCAAATCAGGGTCCCATTCATCATTTATTGTATATCCCAAGTATTTGAAGCGGTGTACTCTTTCGATGGGTTCCATTTCTATATGCAGATCAACATTTTGTATTTTCCTCTTACTAATCACCATAAATTTGGTTTTATTTCTGTTGATCTTGAGACCAGCTTGGTTGCCTATTGTAGTTACTCTATTGAGCATCGTCTGTAGATCTTCGACGTTATCTGCCAGTAAAACAGTATCATCAGCATAGCGGAGATTGTTGATTGGTACACCGTTAATTTTGATGCCTTTATCGCACTCCTCTAGTGCCTCTATGAATATTTGCTCTGAGTACAAGTTGAACAACAACGGCGATAGAACGCAACCCTGTCTAACTCCCCTAGCAATGTCTATGTCCCGACCCTTCATGTCTCCATATTGGATATGTGCTGTTTGGTTCCAGTACAGATTTTTTATAATCTGAATATCCTTGGTGTCGAGCCCTGAAAGACGTAATAGTTCTATAAGTTTGTCGTGACTGACAGTGTCGAAGGCTTTCTCGTAATCGATAAAGCAGGCATAAACATCCTTTTGTTGATCTAGGCATTTTTGGATCAAGACCTGCATCGCAAAGAGGGGCTCCCGTGTTCCATAGCCACATCTAAATCCGAACTGTGTGTTACCTATACTTTGTTCTAATTTTGTTCTTATTTTGGAATGAATAATTCGTAAGAATACCTTCAGGGTGTGGCTCATTAAGCTTATCAGGCGATATTCACTGCACTTTTTGGAATTTGCTTTTTTGGGGAGTGTTACAAACGTAGATTTTAACCAATCCGATGGAATTTGACCGGAATCGTATATCTTATTAAATAGGTCCAACACGATATTCAGGTTATTCTCATTGATAAGTTTCAAAAATTCGGCCGGTATTTCATCGCATCCCGCTGCTTTCCCATCCTTTGTTTGTTCTAGGGCTTTTATTACCTCACTTTTCAATATCTCGGGACCATCCAGTTCGAGAGTGTTCGTTGCATGCCGGTAGTCAGTAAACAAATCTTTGATATAGGCTTCCCACATCTCTATCTGCTCTTCCTTGTCTACAATAAGTTTGTTGTTTTCGTCTACTAGCTTTCCAACCTGTCTTTTCCTGTAAGTATAGGTAAATTCTTTGACTTTTTTGTGCATATTAAAGCTGTCATGTTTCCGTTCCAGCTCTTCTATCTCTTGGCATTTTTCTCCCAACCATTTCTCTTTAGTCTTCTTTATTTTGATTGTTCTATCTATCTCTTTATAACTTTATAACGCTCGGGATTGTTCTTACTTTCTCTTCTTCTTTCGAATAGATCTAATATTTCGTCTGTCATCCAATCGTTCTTTTTCTTCTTTTCGAAGTGGCCAATTTCTTCTTTCGCACTATTCCGTATAGCGTCTCGTAAATTACTCCAGTCCTTTTCGATATCACCGGTAGTAGCTGTTGTTCTTGCTAGATTATTATTGATGCTTTCTGTAAGCTTAGCTTTTATTTCAGGGTTTCTGAGCTGACCTCTATCTAGACTTTTGTTCGTATGCTTCTTGATTGGGATTTTTAGTCGGACCCGCAGCTGTGCTACAAGTGGGACGTGGTCAGACTTTACATCAGCTCCTGGATATGTTTTGGCCGCTATTATTGCGTTACTGAATCGTTTGTTTATTGCTATAAAGTCAATCTGGTTTCCTCTTAACTCAAGTTGCAAAATACAAAATCTTCATGCGCTATTTCTTCTGTTTGATTTTCAAGATTTTCTTTTACAGTTTCTTCTTTACTACATTGATAAGATACAATATTAGTAGTAGGTGTTTTTTAAGGTCTTTTAAGTTTCTCACCCATTCCGTTCAATTGGGGTGAATATGGTACGGGGTAATCTAAGACAATTTCTTCGTGTTTACAAAATTCTTTTAAATTTCCACAAGTAAATTCTCCACCATTATCACAACGTAGTTTAGAGACTTTCAGATTTTGTTTCCCAACCATTTCATTTATGTATTCTTTTAACTATTCTGACACTTACTAAATCTGGCAATAATGGGAGTAGTCAACTAGTCCAGTCACATTATATGATTTACCGTCTTAAGTGGCTAGTTCTAGGACCACATATGTCACTGTGCCTATGGTCGAGTCGTCCTTAAGCCTCCAAAACGGTTAGCAAGAGTACTTTGATTTCAAAAAAACTTTACACAACATTACCATGTTATCAGACTGACTACTTTTTACGTTCAAACTGGTGATTAAGTACATTAATTTTTAATTTATGCCACTTTTCTTATACCAGCTTTGTATATTTTGTTGTGAACAGCCTACCAATCCTTTTGTCGAAAGCTTTACAACATATAAGCCACTATTGTCTTTAGGTTCTAGGATATTTATAAACTATCACTTTGTCTTAGTGATATATAGTCATTTCCATAAAACAGCCAACTGTTTTAAGGAAACTTTCGAGGCCAAGACGTTGGCGACGGCAAATAAGAGGCCATAGTGCTGGTTCTGATATGTGGACGACACCTTTGTTATTTGTAGCCATGGTGAGGGCGAACTTCAAAACTTCCTGACACCTCAACTCTATCAACCCAAAAATTCAATTCACACATACAATATTAGTAGTAGGTGTTTTTTCATTTACAGCCTAAGGCTGAAAGGTCTTTTAAGTTTCTCACCCATTCCGTTCAATTGGGGTGAATATGGTACGGGGTAATCTAAGACAATTTCTTCGTGTTTACAAAATTCTTTTAAATTTCCACAAGTAAATTCTCCACCATTATCACAACGTAGTTTAGAGACTTTCAGATTTTGTTTCCCAACCATTTCATTTATGTATTCTTTTAACTATTCTGACACTTACTAAATCTGGCAATAATGGGAGTAGTCAACTAGTCCAGTCACAGTATATGATTTACCGTCTTAAGTGGCTAGTTCTAGGACCACATATGTCACTGTGCCTATGGTCGAGTCGTCCTTAAGCCTCCAAAACGGTTAGCAAGAGTACTTTGATTTCAAAAAAACTTTACACAACATTACCATGTTATCAGACTGACTACTTTTTACGTTCAAACTGGTGATTAAGTACATTAATTTTTAATTTATGCCACTTTTCTTATACCAGTTTTGTATATTTTGTTGTGAACAGCCTACCAATCCTTTTGTCGAAAGCTTTACAACATATAAGCCACTATTGTCTTTAGGTTCTAGGATATTTATAAACTATCACTTTGTCTTAGTGATATATAGTCATTTCCATAAAACAGCCAACTGTTTTATGGAAACTTTCGAGGCCAAGACGTTGGCGACGGCAAATAAGAGGCCATAGTGCTGGTTCTGATATGTGGACGACACCTTTGTTATTTGTAGCCATGGCGAGGGCGAACTTCAAAACTTCCTGACACCTCAACTCTATCAACCCAAAAATTCAATTCACTTTGGAGATAGAAAAGGAAAGACGCCTACCGTTTTTGGACGTTATATAGAACACACACTGGCCGATATCTCAATAACGGATCAAATCATCATCCCAGACAGAAAAGGGGAGTCATAAAGACTCTGTCTGTGAGAGCCAAGAGAATTTGTGAGCCGGCTGAAGTGGAACCGGAAATGAAGCATCTGAAAAAAGCCTTTGGTTGGAATGGATACAGCAAGCACGATTCCAGCTACATTCCTTGGATGAAGAGGGCCGTCCGTCCAAGGAATGTAGAGATGGGGAAAGAACAGCAGCAGAAGATGAAGAAAAATGCTGATGGATCGTACATTCAAAAAGTAACGGACAGGACCTGCAGCCTACTGGAAAAGCATAATGTTAAAACTGACTTTAAACCCACTCGCACAATACAACAGAGCTTGAGGTCGGCCAGATACCGCAGAGGTCCCCTATCGGAACCCGGAGTTTACCGAGTTCCATGCAGCTGAAGCTAGGTATATATTGGCACCACAAAACGCAGTGTCAATACGAGGATTACGGAACATAAGAGGAATTGCAGGCTGGGACAAACACAAAAGTCCCAAACCAATAATCCCTCCACTGCAGTGGGACGGCAGGGGAATACCACGAAAAGCTCCTGAAGCTCAAAAACCTGGCAAGCTTCAGAAGACGAACTGTTCCCTTCTACATTTCTTTGATTATTGTTGTCAGCTAAAAAGACTTTTTCATGAGTTTTTTCTCCTTGTTTAGTCTCTGAATAAACAATTGTATTCTTTGTTGTTACTTTCTTTACAAGCACCAAAATAATTTTTAACATTATGCCCTGGTTTTTCACATTTGAAACATGTAAGATCGTTACTGAAACCTTCTTTTTTAACAAATCTGCGTCTTCTACGTGTTGCCTCAAAAGCTTCAGAGCCCTCTTGTTCATGCGTTGTTTAAACCTCTGCTCCTCATCTACTAGTCGGTTTGTTAGTTTGTCCAAGATCTTCTCTGCTAAAAGACTAGACTCCCATGAAGTGGCAAAATGCCTGAAGTTTTCAAACAGTTTGTTGCTAATATCTTGTGCACTAGCATACTATCTGAGATGTTTTGCTTAAGCCCGTAGTCTAGAAGCCAAGTTCCATATGTAGTATTTTTAATCTTGGTTTGTTTTTTTTTTCAAGATAGTGTTAAGTTTACCATATATTTCCTTGGAAGTTGCTCCTTATCTACTTAAGTAGTCATCATCTTCTGGGCCAGGGTATCTTTTCTTATGAAATCCGCTTTTCCTTTATCATCCCTGAAACTTTCTGCAATTTTTTCGTTAGTTATCATCTTCCACCATCCATGGGCCTTAATCAAGATTGTTATCTAAAACTTCCACACTTTTAATGTTTCACTCTTTGTGAGTTTTCAACGTGCGAATATTCTTCAACATTCTCCGCCATCCTGAATATTATATTATGTCAGTAGAATAACCATAAACCACTATGGTTGGCACGTAGGCTTCTAGATTCTTGGACCCTTGTGGTTGTATGGCTGGTTGTTATCTTGGGTTCTGGTCCTTTTTTTTTAATTAAAATAGGTTACAGCGGGTGCTTCTAACTTCGTTGTTTATTTTGACGTTTCGACACAAATTGGAGCCTTCATCAGGTCCTACAACATACGGAATACTTAATTTACAGTTATATTTATACACTAGCAGGAAGGAATGGTATAAAGGAATAAATGAAAAAAATATATATAAAGATTACTACAGGTACAAAATAAAATGTTGAAACATAAACGTATTGAGAGATGATTAAAGTAAAGAATAAAATCGGTAACTCAAAGCAAAAGAGCGTCAAAAGTGAAACCTACGATGCATATGGTGATAGGTTAAGAAGGGGCAAAAGGGTAAGAAAGGTAAGAAAAGGAGGAAATGTGAGGGTGACAATGACTTACCACAAAACGATGTACTGTTTTGGTTCGAAGTTTGTTGCAGTTTTTTTCCTTTATGTACTCTTACTTTGAAGTCGAAGGTTAAAATTTTTTTAATGAAAATTTTGAAAAAACAAATGTTGCATTATTGCTTTGTACATGCTGCTCGCCGTGTCGAAACCCTGGGGCTAACCGTCAGAGATATCGTACGGCACGCAGCATGTACTATGGGGAATTAAAGTAATTTTTTTTTAAGTTTTGGATAAGGAAGCCTATCAATGAAGGAAGATGCAATGGCTAGTAAATTGGTCAAGATGGTGTTTAGTATTGCGATGCATGTGTATACTAAACACCACCTTGACCAATTTACTAGCCATTCGTGTTCGCGAAAGAGCCCCCAAGTTTATAGACGTGACGTTTGTCTCGCAACGAATTGATGAAAAGGTAAAAAACTGGAGAGTATCTGAGGACATTTCGATGTCCGACCACAAGATGATAAGATTTGAAATCGAGTCAGACTGGTTAGATACACCACCGAAAACGAATCCGAGGACCACAGACTGGATAAAGTTCAAAAAGCTTTTAACACAGGCCATGGGTTGCAACGAGCAGCTGGTGCTCTCCACAGAAGAAAAAGAGAGAGAGGTAGAAAGGCTCAACAGGTCCATTGACCACTCCTACGAAGAGTCGTGTCCACTCAGAAAACAGGGTACCTAAAGAGTTCCGTGGTAGAATGGCACGCTGGAGCATCTTAAGCTAGACGCCAGAAGGGCCTTCCACCGAGCTTCCAAAAGAGGTACGCAAGAGTGGGATGGATGCAACGAAGCCCGGAGAGAGTTAAAAAAATGCCGGATTAACACCTAAAATGTTCTTTTGTATGTCACTTTTTTAGCTTTAGGCTTGTTCAAATATTTCTTTTCATTATTTATTCTAATAAGTTTTGTTACAACTTTTGTCTTTGTTTCAGATATCGGGATACTGAAGAATGCGGAGCCTGCTATTGCGCGTTTTTCGGCTAAAGAACCAGCCACTTCCACTGCAGAAGAACAGGCTGCAGATTCACCTTCAAAAACAAATCAGATATGGGCATGTAATTTGGGAAGCGGTGTAATAATTTTTTTTGTTACTAGAAAAGCACAAATTTTATCGTATCAAAGACGAGCAACATCCAGGGATGGCTTTAAGAAATTTATGAAAAACGGACAATTTCCCCCAGCTGTTTTCTCATAAGCGAAAACACGAGAGCAAAAATAGTGAACTTGCGTACAGTAAAAAAAATTAACAGGACGGTAAATGGACAGGAGACCAGGAAGAAACCCTAGAAGATCTCCTGGATACCCACAAATCGGCCAAGCGTGGATCAGAGCCATCTGAAATGGGATGGGATCGACTCGTGGAGGGAATAAGGACCCTGGTGAAGTAGGGTTGGGTGGACCGTGGGACTGTGAAAAGGGTCTCTAAGTCCTAGTCGCAAGGCCCATTTTTTACTACGACTATTACAACTACTACTACTAGTACTACTAATTAAAGTCATCCAAAGAGGGCACCACTTAACTAGAACAAAGAGTGAATTAATCGGATTTACATACAATCATTTCTGAAAATTGGTTCATCATGTTTCCTCATAACTGGAATAACACACCACTTGAACACCATACCATTAGAACACACAAATATAAAACCTATATATAAATTTGGGCGTGTTTGAGGAGCGATGGATTCTTTATTTTGCTGTGTTTAAATTCTTAACAGATTATAAATAAAACATAATTTATTGCAGATATTTCCAAATACAAAATAAGAAACAAAAACTCAGACACGCACATAATTATTAATTTGTAGAAGGCTGAAACATTAGCGCTCGCATGATAACCACTGAATTTTATATAAGCTGTGGTTAAAGTTAATAAACAGCTTTCATGACAGCGTGTTTATACCTTCTCATGGTCATTAAGGAAAGAAATTATGCTGCTAATATCCACCTAGGACGGTCATTAGAGGTATTAAGCATTTACATTACTAACAGGGGTATTTTCCCCCAGTAAAAGTTTATGACAAGAACCTGCCTCTTTTTCGTTGAACTATCCATTAGTGGTAGTAAGCCTGAAATGCGTGAAATATTCAATTTTTTCCGTTCAGGAGACAATTAGTTTTCCTAACTTCACAGCATTAATCTCTAAGTGACAATTGCGTCGTTTATAAAATCTAAATGGCGACTTAAATGCAGTTTGAAATATGGGGTGGCGACCGACCTAATCAACCCTACTTACGTCACTAAGTAGAATTTATTACTTCTGCATATTTATTGGCCAGGCACAAACCAAGACCATTAATTTATGTGTGAAAAGACTGATAAAGACCCTCGGCCACGTGACCGCGCAGTTTTAAAACGCGGGCGTGGGGTCATTGCGAGGGTTAGAAGTAAGCCCTTTTTTAGGTATTTTGCCACGATGTCACGGCTTTGCATCCGAGTGCTGGATATTCATATCCCAGTGCCAAAATTATTCGACTAACCCCTGTACGTATGAAGCAGATTCATAGGGGTCGAACGAAAGACATATCTAAGCCCTTTTTTCGACAGTGTTCCTAATGCCCCCATAATACATTTCCTTCATTTTATTTTTGTAAATGGGATTAAATCCCCTAGTTCGCAGATTTATGGGTTTGTGTGGCTCAATGCAAACATTATTGTGTTTTGTGATAAACATAGTTAGAGTAATCCTTTTTTTGGAGGCGTAAAAAGTTTAACTAAAGCTTAGAAATACGATGACATGTTAAGTTTTGTTTAAGTAGCTTGCAACTTTGCGTAACTCTTTTTTTCTAGATTTTTTTGCTTAAAAAATATGATATTTTTGGATACGATAGTAAAATTCATTATTATCTAATTGTGCACCAATAATAATTGGTACAAAAATCGTTGCTTACCTGACTCTGGATTTCATAAAACGTTAATTGAAAAAGCTTCTACATACTTCAGCTTCAGACCATAAGGTACTTTCTCAGTGGGAAACACACAGCCACGTATCAGAACAATAATATGTTCACCAAGAAGGTCTTGCTCAACCAGGCTTTTACCCAAATCACAAACCTTTTGCTGAACGTCACCAACTGCCAGTTAACCAAAAAAAATGTTCCATTCAAGCTTCTGGATACCTTGAAAATTGTTAAATGTGTAATTTGTAACCCTTTTGGGAGACTTAAAGCATTTCACTACATCTCTTTTCAAAAATCGTAGACACTGACAAAAGCATTTGATTTCTTGGTAGTAATAATTCATTTCCAAAATCTAGGACCTTCACGAAGTCATACACTGAAATATTTCGTTCATTGACCTCTGTCCCTTTGCCCTTGACTGTTCTAACCCCTAATTGAATATTCAACAAAACACAGAGGCGATGTTAAACCCCTCCCGGTCGCAACACGTGACCGCGAGTCGAAGTAGAATAAGTAAAAACCTCTAATAGACTTACAGGGCCATTAATATCGGGCCCAGTGCCCTTTTGCTAATGTAATTTAAAGCACCATTTTGGCACATTACGCGGTCTCAAGGACGTAAATAGTGCTCGACCCTGTTAATCGGAGTAAGTATTATTTATGGCCCTTGAATATTTATGCCCCACTGCCACGTTGAATTAGATTTACTTATAGCAGGATTTAGGGCTGTAACTACTATGGATAATATTGGAATGGCACCTCAATTAAGACATGATATTTAGCAATTTTCCGATGCTACGTTGCATGAAAAGTTCTTTTATAAAAAAAAATCCTAAAAGTTAGGTAGGTGTAACCAAGAATTTTTTTCATGAAGCCGGTCGAACATTTGGGAGCTCAAATTAGCTGGTTTGGAATTCTTTTTCTACCGTATTGTAATAACTCGAAATGATACCTTTATAAGTGCGGAAACCGTGTCGGAGATAATTGGGTATAAGCATGCCTTTTTTCCTCTGTAATTGGCGGCCTGATGGTTCAAAACAAAAGTAGGGTCATGTGGCAGATGGCGGTTGGAATCACTTCAGGGCCATTTGGTATGATGCCTATCTCTAACTCGGACTGTCCTAGTGAAGTAAATGCTCGTTTGTTTGATATCGATTTTCAATTATTTAGTTTTCACTCGTTTCTTACAACTTCCAAAATGAATATCTGAAGTCGTATCAAAAAAAAAAAAAACTAGCGACCTTTTTGGAAAAGATGAGTTTACCTTATCTTGCAACTAATCATTACAACATGCGTTAAAAGGGTTGTTACTGAATAATTGCTTTGGCTTAAATTATTAATAAGATCTTAAATTGTTGTTAGTGTTAAGTCAGTCTCTTTGAGGGAGAAATTTCTTACAATGAAGGGCCTGACAATGGGCTCATATAAATTGCATCGATTCCAGGAAGACCAAGAGGCAGAAAAGGCTGTTTGGAGGCGTCTGCAGGGTGATTCCGGATAGGAAAAACACCTCTTGTAAAAAGTGAAAATGTGCCAATTTAAAATTACCTTTTTTTTGAAATTTACCACTAATCAAAGTTTTAGTCCAATCGCCAAAGTTTTGAAAATTCAAGGGGGTTTTAGGAATTGCCATAAAACCTTTATTTTTGCTGAAGTACAGTTCCTTTTCTGAGGCACTTACGGTAGAAATTCATTAAGAAAAGTTGCTTAGAATCATCAGTTAAAACCTGTATACCAAATTTCTAAATACTTGACCTTTTTGATTTGCTTGCTGCACCTGTCAACTCTAGTACTGGCCGATTTTTAGTTACAAAATACAGTGCGAGATTTAAAAAGGAAACAAATTCGGTAAAAATAAACCGTTTTATTTTTTGGAAAAACGCTTGGACCCGTCGATTTATATTTTAGATTGCCTTCTTTTTTGTAAAATAAACCGTTATACAGGTTGTCCCAATTTGGAGATATGACGTCATCAATTGTTTTTTTAAATGACAACTGCTATTTTTTGTCAGCTATTTTCATAGTGTACATCAAGTTATACATAGTAGCCAATTTTCAAATTTTTATAAAGTGCCAGTCGCAAGATAATTAACAAAATTTGTTTTATTTCAATCATCAATACAAATTAGTCATTTAACTACTGAATATACCCCAAGCTACCCCTTCATAGATTACCTTTGACTTTCTGGTAACGATAATTTCTACCAGCATTAGGTACGTTTTATTAATGTCAATATCAAATGTACAATTGAGAACGTTTTACTTTTCTTAAATACTTGATAATAATACGTTAATAACTTGTTCAACGTAATGTCTTATTTAACTGAAAGCCACAAGATTGAAATTTTAATGATGATTTGATACGGAGATAGAACACGAACACAAAATGAAGTAGTTCAATTATTCAGAGACAAGCATTGGAGGAAAACATTATTTCATCGAAAGAGTGCACGAAGGGAAGATATCAAATTTAATGTATTATTATATTTTCAAGAAAACCCTAATATTTCCACCAGGTAGCTAGCTAATGAACAGGAAACTAGCCAAACTTAAGCAGTAAAACTTCTCAAAGCCCAAAAGTTGCATGCTTACAAACTAAAAATGCTCCAGGAATTGACCGAGTATGATCCTGATAGAAGACTTCAGTTTTGCGAGCAAATGATGGATCTCCTGAACAGAAACGTTGTGAACACAAACAACATTGTGTTCTCTGACGAATCGACGTTTACGCTAAATGGTGGGGTAAACCGACAAAATGTTCGTTATTGGGCAGACGAGAATCCTCACTGGATGAGAGAACGTCACAGTCAACGCCCAGAAAAGTCAATGTTTGGGCAGGAATTGTCGATAATCGAGTTATAGGAACAATCTTTTTTGAAGAAAATCTCAACGGAGCGAGATATTTAGAATTTTTGGAAGAGGAACTAATTCCAAATTTGGTTACTCTATTTCCTTGTCCTATAGAAGAAGATGTCCTCAACAGAAATATCTGGTTTCAACAAGATGGTGCGCCTCCCCATTTTGCCAGACCTGTTCGCCAACACCTGGATGAAGTATTTCCAGACCGATGGATTGGTAGAAGAGGCCCCATTGAATGGCCACCGAGGTCACCAGACCTGACTCCATTGGATTTTTTTTTGTGGGGTTACTTAAAAAGCAAAGTTTACCAAACGAAACCTGAAAATCTTCAGGAGTTGAAAGCACGAATAAGCTATGAGTGCAGGCTAATTTCCCCCGAAGTAATCGCAAACGTGCAAAACGAGTTTTAGTTACGTTTAGGGTATTGCTAACTAGTGAATGCACATCATTTTGAGCATTTATTGTAAAATATTTATTAATATAAATTGATGTTTAAAATAAAATGAATTTTGTTAATTATCTTGCGACTGGCAGTTTATAAAAATTTGACAATTGGCAAGTATGTATAACTTGATGTTCACTATGAAAAGAGCTAACCCAAAACTGCAGTTGTCATTTTAAACAACAATCGATGACGTCATGTCTTGAATTTGGGACAACCTGCATAATAGTTTATTTTACAAAAAAAGACGGCAATCTAAAATATAAATCAAGAGGTACGAGCAATTTTCCTTTCCAAAAAATAAACGTTTTTTTTTTACAGAATTTGTTCCATTTTAGAAACTCACACTGTATATTATTCGTAAAGAGAGAAAGTGACTGCTTATGAGAGTCCGGCAATACTGGCGAGCCAGAAAATTCACCACTTGCTCTCCGAATAATACATCTCTTTTTTTTCTCCAACTCTTTGAACTAAACTGCTGGCCAAATCAACTGCATAATCGAAATTTATAGTCCTATAAATTGAAGACGCGTAAAGATATTATGACGTGATTTGTGCTGACGTCAAGCGGAGGTTTGCAGAATACTTCTGCTCCTCCAAACACTATGAAACTTCAAGAAAAAGATGTCATACAGTGATATCTTTTTCTTGAAATGATGGGTGTTATTTAACACCCATCATCCAGGCGGCAGGCAAAGTCTTTTGCTGCCACTCGTCGCCGTCAGGTAGTCTTTTTCTGCCACTCAATTGACCAGATATTTGCTACTGTAGCTTTGAATTACGGAGAAGGACGGCAGATAAAAACTTTACTTGCCACTTGCTAGATTATCACCATTCTGTGGGTAGTTAAAACAATATGATTCAAAGATTTGGGAAGAAAGTAATATATTTTATTCGGAGCTAAAGTGACTTTTCTGGCTTGTTTTGTGAGTACAAGCAAATTGTCCAGCCTCGCCTAAAAAGTGACACTTTTACTCTTTACGAAATAACATATTTTTTCTCCAAACGTCATAAACTACCACTTTATTTCACACAATAGGCGAATGTAAACAATTGATTTCCTAAATGACAGCCAGATGGCTGGCAAAGACTTTTTCTCTCGGTCGTCTCCACCAAATTAAATCTTTTTCTGCAGTTCGATTGATTTGACATCTGCTGGCGAGGCGAGATCCATAAGAACTTTTCTTGCCGCTTGTCAGATCTTCTACAAATCTATGGACACCTAAAACAATATAAACTGCTAGCCAAATCAACTGCATAATCAAAATTTTGACCCCAAATTTATAGTCCTATAAATTGAAGGGGATAAAATTTTGAAAAATTACAAGATTTCGAATAATATCCTGAGGAATGTGGTTCCACTGTTCATGAACTGTCTGAGAGAGATCTTAACGATTATAATATAATTGGTCACATAATCTAACCATCAATTTTAAAAATAAATTTGCAGAGGATGTGACAAGCGGCAAGAAAAGTTTTTATCGAGCTCACCTCGCCAGCAGATAACGTGACAGCAGCCAATGTCAAATCAATCGATCGA
Source organism: Taphrorychus bicolor (assembly GCA_951812265.1). Classification (NCBI taxonomy): domain Eukaryota; kingdom Metazoa; phylum Arthropoda; class Insecta; order Coleoptera; family Curculionidae; genus Taphrorychus; species Taphrorychus bicolor. Next base: position 15,757,452 of record OX638300.1, read on the forward strand.
CAGAAAAATACTTTATTTGGCCGAGACGAGCGACAGAAAATGTCTTTGCCTGCCATCAGGATGACATTTAGAAAATCAATTGTTTTACTATTTGTTTTTTACTTATTTGTATACTAATTTTACTCATTGTTTCGTCTATTGTGTGAAATAAAGAGGTAGTTTATGACGTTTGGAGAAAAAATGTATTATTTCGTAAAGAATAAAATTATCACTTTTTAGACGAGGCTGTTCAATTTGCGTGTGCTCACAAAACGGGCAAGCGAGAAAAGTCACTTTAGCTCCGAACAAAATATATTACTCTTTTTAAAAATCTCTAAATCATATTGTTTTAACAGCCCATAGATTTGGTGATGATTTAGAAAGCGGCAAGTAAAATTTTTATCTGTCATCCTTCTCCATCATGCAAAGCGACAGCAGTAAATATCAAATAAATTTAGTGGCAGAAAAAAACTAGCTGAGGCCGACGAGTGGCAGGAAAAGACTTTGACTGCCGCCTGGATAATGGCTGAAAATTAAAATGTTTTACATTTGTCTATTGTGTCAAACAAAGAGGTAGTTTGATGGCATGTAATGAAACATAAAAAGGCCCAAAGAAGAGCATAAATTTTTCGCCCAATAACTTAGTAACAAGTTTCATACGTAGGAATCTTAAATTTCTGAGAAATTAGAAGACAAAAAACATATTTGTATACCTTGTGCAATTTTGCTATTTGCATTTTCTTGGTTTTAAATTTGGCTCAACTTTGTTTGTCTTAAATTTGACCTGTTTCATTTGTTGCTATGAAGTCAGAAACACTAATTATACGTGACTTGAGTATATTCGACTTAATGGTTTATTCGAAGTCCAAAAACTAATTATTGTCATACACAATATGAAAAGTGCTCTTCACCGGAACTAGTCCCTAGAAGGTTGACCGCTAAAACTGGTTTTCACGTAATTGTAAAAAAATCATAAATAACTTAAAAATAGTAGTATCCTCTATGGATATGCCAATGTCTAATCGTCTTCTTATTGGGCCTTACGAGGCTTTACAAATATTTCCTGTCTCACCTTTTTATTCTTTCTACATTCGAAAATAAAATATAAATAATAAATAAATGTCAAATTTCAAAAATGTAATTTGACTATTTATTTGAATCAGATATGAGTGATTTTGGCCCTAATCATCACTTGATTTTTTTAAGAACTTTCAATTTGCATTTTGAGATGATTTTGGCCTTATCCTAAACTGACTTTCTCGAAAAACACCAAACTTGCATTTTAAGGCGTTTCGAGTTAGATATCACTTATTTTGGACTAAAAATTTATTTTACCATAAACAACAAATTAGAAGGTTTCAATCAGTTTTGCCTAATTGTCCTAAAACTAAGTTCTAATGGTATCAAAACTTATAAGTTTTTAATCAAAGAGTCTTTGAATTGTCTCTTTTGCGCTGGTACTTACTAGTTTTCTTTTCTCTGTAATTTTCTTTGTATTTGATATGAATGCTTATCATCATTAGAGCTTGAATCATTGTCACAACTAGGTACATAAATTTTGTCTTTAATATTTTTGTCACTGTTTTCTATGTCTTTACTTAAAATTACACATTCTCTTTGAATGTGTGTCTTCTTTTGTTTTAGTAAGTTTTAGTATTTGGGTAAAACTTGACACACTGCTTTCGGGACTTTTTACCATCCGCATGCAGCACCAACTCGGCTTGCTGACTAGATTTTGTTTTGTTTTTAATATTATATTGTTGCAAGTCTGTAAGCCATCATTAAAAGAGGTAGAAGTTTGGCCAAATCTTTCTGGTGGACCTCTACCATTTTGCAGAGGTATTGTTCCATGGTTCGATTGAAACGCTCGATCACGTCATCTGATTGTGGATGGAGCGGAGTTGTCCTTTTTTTGTGAATTCCCAGATGTTCCATGATCGTCTTGTTTGCGATTTAAAATTCCGTCCCTGCTCCGCTGAATGAAGCTCTAATGGTACCCAATCTACTGAAGAATTCGTCAACCAAGACCCTTGCCACTGTGTTAGATTCCTGATTGGGATGTATTTGTTGCCATCGTTCGTTTCTAGAAAAGAACCTGACACGTTGATCGCAATTCTTTCAAATGGGGTGCCAACATTGTATTGCTTCATTTGCCCCCTAGTCTTTCTTTGGGGTCTTTTCACGGAGCAGCAGTATCACAATTTCTGCACCACTCTTCGACGTCATCTCCGCAATTCATCCAGTAGTACTTTTCTCGAATTCTATCCAAGGTCTTATTCACTACAAAATGGCCTCCAGACACTTCATTTTTCATTCATCGCAAGACATCTTTCCGTCTACTTTCTGGTACGAAAAGCTGGAGCGTGGGACTTTTCCCGTCGGGGCTTTCCCAAGTCCTCTTCAGTATAACATTCTGAATCGCCAAGGAATCCCATTGAGCCCCCATAGTTTTATTTCCGGGCTCTTATCTGCTATGTGCTTCCAATCAGGTATTTGATTTTCCATCTTCCATTGACTTATTAACCCAACAGTATTATCTGTTGTTTGCTAGACCTTCATTTGTTCAGTGGTACAATGTTCGTCGACGTTACTGCTGGTTCTCCTAAGAATGCTTGGTCTTTCTTGTTGTTCTACTCGTTGGCAGTGTCGAAATTCCTCTTTACAAGGCCTACGTGATAATGTATCTGCGTTACTTAAGATTTGCCTGGACGATGTTCTGTTTAAAATCGTACTGCTGAAGGCGTTCTATCCATCTTGCAAACTGGCCATTAGAATTCTTCATTTGGAGAAGCCATTTCAGCGCTCCGTGATATGTACGAATCAAAAACTTCCTTCCGTACAAATTCCGATGGAAATGGTCCACGGACTTCACGATAGCCAGTAGTTCTTTTCTGGTAACGCAATAATTTCTATATGGCTTGCTCAACACCTGTTTTTCTTGTTATTCCAACTAATTTCTTTGATCCTTTTTGTCAAGCTGCCTTTGTTTTTCTTGTTCCTTTTTCTCAAGTTGTCTTTGTTTTTCTTGTTCTTCAAGAAAATTTCTTTGTTCCTTTTTGACCTTCTTCAACATTTCCATAAGTGCTGCCAGTTTTTCATCCATGATTTTTGTCGTAAATCGAGTATATGGCATGTAGAATGACTAATGACGATGTTTGTAATTATCTGGGTATAGGATGTAGACATAGAATGCATCTGTTCAGCAAAACTGGTTTCCTTTCTTTCAGCATGATGGCACAGAGACGGTAAAACGGAGTGGTCATCCTAAACGCGGCTAAAAGAAATTTGAAATTTCCAAGATCCCTATTATCAAACTCGAATAAATCACCCTAAATGTTTGCTTCATCTAAAACGACATCAAAGGTTCGGATGGTCTCTTTGCTGGTGTATGTTCCAAATTAAATAGAATGCGAGTCCACCATCCAAAAAAATATCGTCAGTTTCGGTCTGCATATTTTAGGTTTGTCGGTTGACTCGGTTTCATGGGTGAAACTTGACCAAATTGCTCTTGATCTCCAAGTGTGCATGAAGTAGTAACTCGACTTTGTGACAAGAACTTCTTTTGGTTTTAGTAAAATACTGAGAATTAAAAAGTTGAGGAGCTATATCATATCTTCGTAATGAAAAGAGTATCTCCATATAGAGCGAGAAGTGGTTTATATTTGTTAAAAATCTGAACTTTCAAACTTAAATATTCATAATTCGAAAAGAAATGTTGAAACCTAGATATAAATTCGTCTCCATTTCCTGGCTCAAAATGCCACACTTTTGTTGGTATATATGCAGTTTCTGTACGGTAACTTTGTTTGCTACATTGGGGATCACAGGCTGACACCATTTTATCCTAAATACCCGCTACTTTCAAGACCAATAAAAAAGTTTGCGAAAAGAAAACGCCCCTCTAATTAACGTGCCAAGATTCCGATTACGAAATGAAGTAAAGGTAGCATATAACTAGACTTTAATTAGTTTCGCGTTAACTGACTCACCCTTCCTTCCCATCGGTTCAGGGGAAACACCCCCTTGTTATTAACTCGGACGTCTGTATTCTGCATGATGCGTTTTCGCGTAAAAAATAATGAGCGACTAACAGCAAGAAAAACCGTCAGAACTTTAATTAACTGAAGATGAAAAAACGTCTTTTAATTGCTGCTAAACACACGACGCTACTAAGTCCCGTATAGTTAGTTTTACGTTCCTGCCATCTTTCTTTTTTGCAATATTACACGAGTGCAGAGTTTTTGGTAATACAGACATGCAGGTACGTGCAGATAATGCCGGTTTCGATGATGAATGAACGGGTTATAACAAAAGCGGGTTCCTCGGCATATGTCCGGCCCCCTGAGCCCTGGGCTCTCAAAATGGTTTTTTAATGGTACGGAGTGCAAAGATGGGTCCCTTGATAACTTGGCCCAACAAAGCCCGGGTGCGAGATTTGCCAGATCGTACACCGACGGCAAATACAAATATCAGTTTTGGTGATCGGCATCGGTTTTGATAACGATCTTGGCTGTTCCCGACCCGTTTCGATTTGGTTGTCAAAGGGATGAACTCGAAATTTATTTGTGAAAGGGTTTATTGAATGTTATTCTGGCTTGTAGGTATATTTCTGCTCCGTCTTGACACAAGTTTTTCACAAAATGCCATAGATGTGTATAGATAGTCTTTTGCTCAAGATCTGCTTTTCTACATTGTGTTACTCCATTTTAAAAATTATACAATATAGTGCAAAGAAATAGTGCACTCGAGACTAAAAATGATGAATCCGTTACGTTAGAGACAGCAGCTGAAGAAAGTTTAGAGCTATAATCTGAAAAGTTGAAAGAGAGATACGAGAAACAATATGCACATTTCTTAGAATGATGTTAGGGCTGAGATATAAACATTTAAACAAATTTAGCTTCCCTAAATAGGTGTTTTTGCCATAATTTGCTGATCCAATACGTTTTGGTCGCAGTGCTCTAAGATAAAAAGTTTAGTGAAAATGAAACATATGAACGTATTTTATGACTTATTGAAGAGTGCAATAAACAATGATTTTCAGTAAAGACGGTTTTATAGTACATTAACCAACACACTGGCTCATTCAAATAATTATCTTTCTATTAAGATGTATTGAAACAAATATAGGTTACAGGGTCTCCTTTTCACTAAAAAATACTTAAAATAACTCATATAATGAATTATTTTACCGTCCGCCCTCGTAGCATTAAAATAAACATGCACGTAGATCGTCATCTATCTGACGCATCAAACGTCGCGCTGGGGATTAGCAAAACCAAAAACCAGTCCTAATTTTAAAATTGTGAATTACCTTTGTGCCCATATTTGAGAAAACCCGGAATCTTGGTCGTGGATTAGGTGTAGTATTCTACTCCCATTTAATGAGAGTCATTATTCTCGAGGGTAACGTTGGATCCCACGAGCGAGGCGAGTGGCACAAGTTGTTAGATAGATGACGACCTAGTCTCCCGTGCATGTTCATTTCAATGCTACGAGGGTGGGTGGTAAAATAGTTCATTTTATGAGTTATTTTAAGTATTTTTTTAGTGAAAAAGAGACACTGTAACCTACAAAGAGCAGACAGAGCTCCATCAAAGCTAAATTGTCCTCTCGGCAAAGACAAATGAGAATGAGAGGATTAGGAGTTTCTATGAGAAGGAGTGTTTATTGAAAGATAATCAATACGGTTTTAGAGCAGGGAGGGATGCTTTGATGGAACTGAGGAGGTTGGAAAACATTTTGGGGAACAACAGAGAGGCGGGTAGACACTCCCTTATGGTAACGTTGGATTTGTCAAATGCCTTCAACTCGGCCTGTCTTATCGAGGTAGAGAAGAGATTGGGGGAGAACGGAGTCCCGCGTTGCCTGAGGGAGTTGTGCTGGAGTTTTCTAAAGGACTGGGTTGTAAAGTGTGAGAAGGTTGAAATGCCAATGGAGAGGGATTGTCCACAGGGGAAAGCCTGGGCCCCTCCTTATGGAAGGATGGCTAAGGAAAAGGGAGGAAGTTGGTCGAGAGGAGGGTAGTGTGGGCTTGGCCTATGCGGATGATCAGGTGGTGGATGTTGCAGGGAAATTGATGAGAGAGCTAGAAAGAAATGGGAGAGGATATGGAGGACATGTGTGGAATGGGAGAATGGAGCTAGGATGAAATATAATCCTAGTAAAATGGGTGTTATGTTTGTGGAGATGGGGGAAAGATTAGGCCTCCAGTGATTAGATTGGGGGAGGATAGAGTGGTATGTGCGGGTGAAATAATAAGGTACTTGGGATCACATTTGATAAGAAGAGAAACTATATCGAACATGTTAAGGGGGTGAGAAAGAGAAGGGGGAATTGGTAGCAAAAATTGTGAGGTTCTATCCTAGGGGTGGGGAAATTAATAAAAACTTAGCAAAGGCCCCATATGAAAGAGTGGTGGTGGGAGCGATGTTGCGGAGCTATGGGGTGTTAGAAGTATGGACACGCGAGTAGTGAGTCCCAGCACAGGCCTTTCCTTCTGCTCATGTCCTACCGTACTACGTCTACGGAGGCCCTTAGGATTCTGCGCGGAACACCCCCGCTGGCTCTGCAGGCGAGAGTAGCAGCTGAGGGTTGAGGAGTGAGATGGGCATGAAGGAAGAAAGGAGAGTGAGAGAGAAAGAGATTGTTTGTGTCCCACAAGTATGGGGGTCACATAAGGCAGAATGAAGGAGAGAGAATGGAGGTGTATGTAAATGCGAGTGAGAGGGAGGGCAGAATGGTGGCATTCTGGGTGGTTCAGACGGAGGGGATTGTAAATGTAGAAAGAGAGGGGAGGATTGAGATAAGGGGTCCGGGAACCACGGTGGAGGCGGAACTTACAGGATTCGCATTCACGATTGACAGGGTGTAGTGTTGGCTGCAAGAAGCTGGCTGCAAGGTGGAGGGTTGAGGTGGCTGGGAATGTTTTTGTAATTAATGATAACATAGGTTAACATAGGTCAGGCTTTAAACGGTCTCAATTTTATTCCCAGGGCGATGGGGGATATAAGGAGGAAGATTAGGTGGATTTGGGCAAATTTTGGGGTGGGAGGGGTGGTTTGTTGCTCAAATAGAAGCGTGGAAGGGATGAAGGGGGCGCACGCTATGGCGGAGTTGGCACGGAGGGGTGAGGTGGTTGAGAGGAAGGTGCGGTATAGATTGTTGGACAGGAAAATATTGAGGATGGAGGATAGGGAGAGAATTTTGGAATTGTGGCAGAGCCAGTGGGAGCATAGCTCAACGAGTATGGAGAGTGTCTAAAAATGCAAATTAAAAGTTATATGAAAGGTCAGGATTAGGGGCAAAGGCGACTAAAATTGACTTAAAGCGTCTAAAACTGCTAAATTTGCATATTTTGGACAAAGCCAGAGTTAGTTAAAAATGAGATTAGAATTAGGAACATTTTCGCATAGTCTAGAAATGCAAATTTTGTTATTGGAGGAAATCAATTTTAGAACAAAATCAGGCAAAACTTATTCAAAAAGTGTAATTTGTTGTTTTTGGTAAAATTAGTTTGTTTATCAAAATATGTGAAAGTGACTCAAAAATCAAGTCAAAAATCATTAAAAATGATTCAAATCATGTTACAATCCTACAAATTTGAGGAATTTGGAAAAATTAATTTTCTTAATTCATAATTCGGGCGAAAATCGGTTAAGAAATGGCATAAATATTAGGAAAATGCACATTAAAAATTTTTGAAAAATCCAAGTTATGCCTAGAATTGATTTTAAAAACACATAATCCTAAACTCCAAATTTTTATGTAGAAACTCATCTTTAGGACAAAATGAGGCAAAATCTGAAATTTTTTGATTTAGAATTTTTGGTAAATTAAACTTTGGGCTAGGATAAATGAACATTTCAACAACGCCTGAAAATATAAACTTGGCATTTTTCGAGTAAGTCAGGTTTGGGTTAATGCCAAAATCGGACAAAAAGACTCGAAACCTATAAAAATACGAACTTGGAGTGTTTATGTTGAGGGTTATTGCCAAGATCGGTTAAAAATAGCTCGAGGCAAATTAGAGGTTTTCTTTAAAAAAGTGGTTGCGATAAGGTTGCCGTCGGTTAAAAAATGATGAAAAAGTCTAAAAATGCAAATTTGATTTTTTTTTAATGTAAGTTAAGTTTAACAGCAAAGCCAATAGTTTTTGGGAAAATTGAGGTTAGAACTAAAACCAAATTTATTCAAAAATAACTTAAAACCTCTAAATATGCATGACTATGGAGAAATTCGATTTAAGCGTGGCGATGGCTAGTCCACTTTGACTATTTTAATATGTTTTGTACATCTGGCTGTATCATGTGACATTTGTGTAAAAGTTTTAATATTGACCTATATATCTAAATGTTTTTCTCACGGTTTCCTGCCTTCACTTCATAAAACAGTTAGCATCCTGAGGAAGATATTAAAAAATATCGAAAGCTTGGTAGCTGAATAGTTTTATTTCACACTGCCTAGACCGAATACCCAAGAACACTATCATCTATGGAAAAATTGACAATTGAATTAAGGCCAAAATCGGTTTTAAAAAAATCTCAAAGCGTTTATTATATTAGAATATTCCAGGGAGCTTTTGGAATTTCTGAAGTTTTTGGAAAAATGGCAAGTTAGAATTAGAGACAAAATCAGTAAAAAATTACTTAAAGCGCCTAAACATTTTTGAAAAGATACAGGTTGGAATTAGCCCAAACTCCCTGTAAAACAAATTGACCAAAAGCATTTAAAAATGCAAATTTGGAGTTTGTGGAAAATATTAGTTTAGAGCTTTGGCCAAAATTGTTTAAAAATGACTAATGATAACTCAAAACATCTTGTCTTGACTAGTGTTAGCTTGTTTATACAAACCTCCTAAAAAGTAGCAAGACAACACAAAATAAATTGTCTTAGAGAAAGCAAGGCAAGACGCCTCGTCTTGCCTCGTCTTGCGCCTTCAGTTACAACATGAGAAATAAGGTTGCCGGATATGTTCCTTTAATTTAAAACGGGAACTATTTGAAATTAATTGAACTGAAGGAGTTCCTAAACATGTGAGTATGCCAAATAATAAAATCCTTAAAGCCAAGCCCGTACACTTTTTTCTCTGAGTATTTCCGGATTGCGTGTATATACCTTAGCCTGAACCAACTATGTAGACGTCAGGACAACCTTATAGGTACCTACAACACCTGCCACACCACAGGTTTCTGTTGTGTCAAGTGTTACAATTTCTGTTATTTTGCAGTTGCAAATGTCTTAGGTTTTCATTTTTTATTGCTTAGTGCATAGTTTATGATCCTTGTTGTTTAGTATGAATATCTTGAGGTGACTAATTTGATCAGTGTAACCTCTTGATGAATCTATGTCTAGCAGATGACACACACATAGGTAAAGTCTTAATTTTACAACTTGAGCCTGACGTCAAAAGGTTTGAAAATTACGTAGGTCGCAGAGTTTAACATACCTATTGTCATAACATAACCCACTTTACACGAAAGCTGCCAAATATAAGACCGCAAACACAACCAACTGTTAAACTTGCGTAGCAAATACCTAATTTTTGTCAATTCTAAAAATCGAAATATAAACTTTAAACTTTTTCTCTTTGATTTACAAAAGTGGCGTTTTAGATGGGTGTACGAACTTTAGGATGGGTATGATTCTATTAAAATTTTATATGATAAGTATCTAAAGTAGGTTGAACAAGAAACAAAAGAACTGCCACTTTTTAGTTCCTTTAATGAATTCAGAATTAGAGATGGTCTAATAAATATAAATATTACCTACTTACATAATATTATAATAATGTAAAAAGCCATCTTTTGCGGTCATATGAATAACGCTTGAGTTTTCTAATTTCCTCTTCAATCGAGGAAAAATCTTATTAGCTAATTAATTAAGTAAAGTATATGTACCTTATAGCCATATATTTTTACAAACTAATTCAATTAGGTCCTTAGAAGTGAAGAAAATTCAAGCAGCAAATTGGGTTCCGGTCGGTTGTGGCAATGCATTATACAAATAGCCCCAACTGCCTTGAAAATTGGGAAAAAGCTACATTGAAAGTAATTAAAAGACGTGATATTAAATCGGACAGAATACATATTTGATTATCAAAGCTCTGAAGCAAAAATTAAATAAAACCAAAATAATCGATTTTATGAAGAACAAAATTTGAGACATTATGTAAGTTGTGCTTGCAATGATCATAATTTCGTAAGTTCTTGAGGAATTAGTTATTAAATTAGAAAGCAAGGGAGTTGGGAAGGAAATAATTGAGACTGCAAGTAGTTACTAAGGTAAGTAAGTAAAATACTCTCTACTAAATTTCTTCTTCCTTCGAGCCATCCTCCGCAGTATCAACTCGGAATCGGAATCATCGGAATGGTCTCCTGGCGAAATTATAAGCTTAGCAACATCCGAGCAGTCAATAGTTTTAATTGCCTCTCATCCTTCTTTGATGACTCTTTTCACATGCTCAACATATTTTTTCTAATTGTCCCTTGTGACTACAGCATTGCTCCACGTAACCAGCCTCGTAACCAGCACTTTCTCTACAGTCCCTCTTGAATGTTCAATTTGTTGATCATAAATCCTTTTACATGACGACCACATTTCTTTAGCGTTATACTGACAATGGCGGCAAACGTAGTATTTTATGTCCAGAAGGGTTCACATACTTGTCCAATTCAAATTTCTTTTGTGGTAACGATTAGCCCAAATTTCGTCTTTCATAGCTTGTTCCGGAAAATCGAAATTTTTGGACTTGAGCCTTGAGACTTGAGATTAATTTATATTTTGGTCAGGATCCATAATAATTAAAGATCTTGGAGGTAAGTTTGGAACTAGCTGGGTTTTAAACCATTTTTCGAAATTGACTCTGTTCATAGAATCATGGTAATCACCTTTCTTGGAACCACTTTTGAAAATCAAGCTGGTTCCTTTAAGAAAGCTGTGTTCATTGCCGGCGTTCACCAGTATGTAACGACATCCTAAAATATTTTTTTCAGATATTAATAAATACAGTAAAAGAAACATTAACCACAAACCATCACAAGATTGTTAGATTTTCCCATTTAAACCCTATATACACTATGACACCACTGAGTAAGGGCCGAAATAGAACAAGTGAAGAATCCACTTAGTTCTCCAAAGAGTTTTCTTCGAAGTTTTGCAATTGTTACATATTCATTTCTTGCAAGCATAAAGTCAATAATGTCTCGAATTTTGTTCTTCATAAAATTGGTTATTTTGGTTTTATTATTTTTGCTTCATAAACTTGTTAGCCAAATAATCCTTGTCCATCTGAACACCACGTTTTTTCATTAATTTCAACGTAGTTTTCCCATTTTTTGACGCATTTGAGGCTCTTTCTAACACGTTCCCACAATCGATTGGAACACCATTTGTTACTTGAATCTTCTGCATCTCAAAGAACGCCAAAACATTTAGAGTTAATAACTGTGCTTGTTGATTGTAACGTTATGGAGCCATATTGATAGTCTGGTTTTCAAAGTTTTTGAGTTAAAACTTTTGACAAATATGTTTGACGTATTCTATCTTTTAACAACAATCGATCAGGTAAAAGGTACATACATTTATTTAAGACCTGCCTTTAATTACTTTATTTTTCCTTTCATCTATTTTACATATGATAAACAAAGCAAGAAAAAAAAATGAAGGGTCCAAGTTGTAAAATTAAGACGTTACTCTATCTAAGGTATCTGAGTCGCTTTATGGCTTTGCATTGTTATTTACTGATATTTTCTTTAAAAATTTACAAAATATCATAAATTACCGCCATAGTATTATAAAATATTGAGATGTGGTTATACCCTAAAAAAGCACCTTTATATTATTCGTGAGAATGCCTGGACTGCTCAGGTTTTCCAACCACACTCCAAGTCCAATTTTCGCTTCAACTTGAACAACTCGCACGAAACTGGGTTTCAGCTGCTTTCAGAACTTCTTTCTAGTCTTCTAGCTTTTATTGCCGGATTGAACGGATTTGCGCGCTCGAAACAAACAACAAGGAATAAGGAATGAATTATGCAGTTCTAGATAACAAAAACTTCCTTATACGACTATAAATATCACACGAGTCTAGAGTAGCTTTAACGTACCCGGAACTTGCTACTTCCATTTATTTAATAGGGTGTGATAACTACTAAATTTGACTAATAGATAACATACAATGTCTTTGGCAATTCTAAAAAGTGTCTTTATAGTTCCCAAGTATCTTGAGAGTGACTAAAACTTTTGAACGTTTTATGGTGTATTTTAAGCATCCGGTTAAGGACTCGTTCTCTGTTCCATTCTCAATCCAAGCCGATTCCGGATTTGATCGGTGTTTATGGCCTCTCCCGAGGGAATATATCTTACAATAGCCTGGAAACTATCAAAGTGTTCTTGGAGGAGTCTACAAGTCTATTTTTACGATTGCCTCCAACGTACTTTTGAGCTCTGTTTATTTGACTATTTTTATCGACTATATGGGAGTATTTGTAAGGGAATATAATTGTTCTGGGTTTTTCATGTGTGGTAAAATCGAAATATATGCATTAAAAAGTTTCCTCTCTTGAAATTTCTTTTAACGGGAGACAAGAAAAACAAAACGAGAGAATAAAAATTCGGTTTTGATCGAGATTGAAAATCGTTTTCATATAAACACGTCCGCTCAGTCTAGTTCGCTAACGGAGAAAATTTCATCTCATTTTGCCTGATTACCCGTTGCTGCCATCGAAAGTTTATACCGAGATTACTCTTAAAGTAATTTTGAATACGTTTAAGCCGGATTTCCGTTCAGTAATATTATAATTTATTCAACCAAACTGAGATCTGAGACAATGTGGAAAGTGTAGATTCAGAAGACTTTATTGTATTAAAGGAAATATGTGACAAAGGGTCAAAAGCCATTGAAGATAATATCATTCAACCCCTGTAGCCAACATCCTCGACAATTTATCCGCCGAACTTGCTTGTCTATTTTTAAATATTAGAAGGAAATAGCCTTTTTGGAGCTAATATTCATCACTGCCTGAGCCCGTCTACGGGATTTTTAGGTAATAAAGGGGTTTCGGCCAATTTATGGAAGAATATAGCTTTTTAAATTTACCAATTGGGCAAACGTAGTGAGGAACAACACCGCGAAAAATAGTCTATTTGATGAAAAGAAAGAAGAAGCTAGGATTTTGTTAAGCTCATTTTCCAGTTCATAATACGCTGTTTTATAATGGTAATTGGTAATATCATTCACTACAAGCTATATGTAAAATGCAAAGGGGCCGAACTCACATCCATAGTCAACAGCTCGTTGCAAATGACTAAGTTTTACGGTGGGTGCATGTTTACGATTATGTAAATGAGACCTACACGTGCAACTACTTAATTTTAACTGATCTATGTCCGGCCATGTATCGCTTTTTAACCTGTTTATTACCAGAGGACATGCATACTGAAAACACTAAAAAGTTCATAATTTATTTTATATTTTATACTTTATTGAAGTATTCTAGTTTTCTGTGCCCAAGCCAGTCCGCCAATAAAGAATTTTAAAGCGAACTGGGATAGACTACAAAATACCCACAAATTTCGCATCTAGAATTTAGTTGAACAGCAATACAGTACACTACATAAAGAAGGTAGTTATGTGCTATCTATTTTGTCTTAACAAGGTTTTACCAATATTTAGCTGGACGACGTTTTACCATTTCAACCTATCATATGCCCTAATCATCATAAGCCACTGTCAACATAAAGAAAACCATGAAATCCAGCAACTGTCGACACAAAGGAATACCCAGAATATACGAAAATAAGTTAGAGGGATGGGCTGCATTTCTGACTGGTTTTGATTGTAGTTGATTACTTTTCAAGGAAGTCAAGTAGAAGTAGTAGTAGTAGTGTAATTGTAAATAATGGGGGCCCGAAGCCTTGGGACTAGGCCTTAGAGGCGGTCCACCCATCCCTACTGTACCACCCGTCCCTCTAATGAAGGTGAGTATCCCGTCCCATTTTAGAGTCGAAAGCTCTTCTTCATGAGGAAAAGCTGCTCCAAGAGTCATATGGCGCCCACCTATGGCACACTCCCAGAAAGTGGTATGACGACTCTTTCCCTGCCCCACAGTGGGTGCAGAGTGGACTGTCAGTCATTCCTAGGAGGTGCATGTTTAGTCTGCTGTGTCCAGTAAGGATTTCTAGAAAGTCTCCCAGACACTGCCGGTTTCTGCCAAGAAACCACAGGGCCTTGGATCTATCAGGGTTGTATTGATGTAGATTTCCTTGATCTGTCTACATATTCCTGACTGTGTCCAGTTTGTCCTTGTACTCTCCCATGCCCACTCATTCAGGGCCTGAGAGACGTACCTTTTTGCTTACTCCTAGACGTGGCTCTGGTCCAGTAAATCATATCTGGGAACTAGGCTTGGGCGATTCGTCGGTACGCTCGTTAACCCTCGATGCCCCTCTGGCCAGGAACCCATCCCAAAGTTACCATTTTTGTTTCTGCCAGTGACTCTAGAGCATCCCTCAGTTCTGAACGAGCTCTGAACTCGTTCTGCTCCGGCAGATGGCGCGCAGAGTCGCCTGACTGTCGGAGTAGATGTAGATGTCCTGCTCTGCTCCCTGCATGACTTCTGTTCGTATGGCCACCCCGAGTATAATAAACACAAGTCGAAGTCCACGCCACCATACCTGATTATTCTTAGGAGGTTGCTGAAGCAGCTCTTCCTTGAGTGCGTCCCTTTTTGGGATGTTCCAAATAGGTCCCAAATGGCTATTTCAAATTCAGCTGATCGCGTGGCAGCACTTCCTGCGACAGGACAATCAGGATATCCCGCTGAATGAGGCTGGCGATCTGCGTGTGATTACTTCCCATAGCTGTACCCTTCCACTGGGTGCAGCAATCCATCCTCCCGCAGGACGCCATCGTCTCCCTCTTAACCCAGATTGGAAGCTCTGGCAGACCTAGTAAGGCATTATTTAATGCAGCTCCCGATGTTGCTCTGAATGCACCCTTTATGGCTGAGCAAGCGGTTCTCTGCAGTCTGGCCAACCTCAGCACATAGCATGCCCTGTCCACCACTGGCCACCAGACCACAGCCCCATAGGTTATCCTCGGTTTGATTACCGCAGTGTAGAGCCAGTGCAGGACGTGTTGCTTTAGACCTCACTTCCTGCCCACTGCCCCGCGTAGTTGCCATGTCAGTGGTGTTATCTTATTGCATTTCTTTTCCCCGTGACTTTTCCAGGTCAGCCCGCTGTCGATAGTCACCCCCAGGTACTTAGCCTGAGGCTTTAGTAGCGGAGGTTCACCGAACAGCGTGGGTGAGCGGAATCCTGTAGTTTTGCTTGTTTTGGTCTAGAGTCTAGAGCACTAAACTAAACTCTATCTTGCCAGGGTTGACTGACAGTCCCGTTTCGGTAAACCATTGTTCTATTATTCTACATGCCCTTTGCATTCGATCCCCACCGAGGCCAACGAAGTTTTCTGGTGTCATGACTAGTCCGTCGGCCCCATTCGCTTGCGCACTGAACCACTTGGCTTGTAGTTTCTCCAAAAGATCATCTATTGCGAGACACTAGACAGCCGCCCTCGACCTCGATTTCCCTTCGATGATCTCCCATAGAAGCCGTAACCTTACGGTTGCGGAGTGCCGATCTAACCCAGCTTACCAGCTGTGTTGGGGTTCCCCGGGCCCTAAGAGCCTTGCAGATGTTGGTTGTTCTAGATTTGTTGAATGCTTCCTCAATGTCGAAAAAGAGTGCTAACAGCACTTCCTTATTCGAGTATGCCTTCTCTATTTTATGCCCTAGAGAATGAGGAACCATGTCGGTTGACTTCCTCTTACTGTAGGCATGTTCATCTTTGTTTATGAGATGTCTTTCCAAACTTTCCTCTGTTACGTACCTATCGATTATCTTTTCTAATGTTTATATTAGAAAGGATGTCAAACTTACGGGTCTGAACGATTTGACGACGTTATAGTCACCTTTCTCAGCCTTTGGTAGGAAATAGCATTCGCGTTTCTTCACGCCTGAGGGCCATATCCCACTCGCCGTGACCACTTCACGTCTAGTCCCTCTTGCAGCATTGCTGGAAATAAATTGCAGCTTAAGTAGACTGAATTCGCCCACCGCCCACCTAATGACTTCGTTGGTCACTTCTTCCTTTACAAGTGTCCAATCCTCCTAGACCGTACCCCGCTCCAGAGGATCGGCTTCGCCATTTTTTCCGGGGAAGTGGTTATCCAAAATTTCTCGGGTTTCAGGAAGTCAAGTAAATGCTAAGCGCATGAGGAATGAAACGTAAGAAAAATTCAGATCTTGATTATGACCACAATTCCATTAAAAATTTCTAAAAATACAAATTTTATTATTTTTTGAAAAATGCAGGGTAGATGTAGTGATAAAGTTGATTAAAAAAAGACACACATCATCTTACAATGCATATTATGACGCTTTTGGAGAAGTTTAATTTTAGGGCAAAATAAGGAAAGACTGATTCAGATCTAATTTGTAGTACATGCTAAAAAGTATTATCAAAACGAAATATTCAAAGGGCTAAAACCGTGTAACAGTCCTTCAAATTTAAAGTTTTTGGAAAAATTCTGATCTTCTTTAGTGTCAAAATCGGTTAAAAAATTACTTAAGTTCTTAATGTAAATTTGTTTTTTTTTAAATGCACGTTAGAATTAGTGCTAAAATTGATAAAAAAGACCCAAATCATCTTACAGACAATTTATGGTGCTTTTGGACAAACTCAATTTTAGAACCAAATAAGGCAAAACTGATTCAAATAATTTTAATTATCTTTTTTTTTGGTAAATTACATTTTTGGCATAAAATAAATTTAATTGCGCTCAAAATGCCTTAATGCAAACTTGATATTTTTCGAGAAAGTCTGGCTAGGATTGAGGCCAAAATCGGTTAAAGATTACTACAAACGTATCTCATTTGGTGTTTTTTGAAGAATTTATGTTACGATTGTTGCAAACCGCCGATAAAAATTTATTCAAAGTACAAAAAAATGCAAATTGAAAGCTTTTGAGAAAAGTTAGGTTACTAAAGTGCGAAATTAAGTTAAAACATACTTGAAGCGTCGAAAATGCAAATTTGAAACTTTTTGAAAAATGCAGGTTAAGATTAAGAGCAAAATGAGCGTAAAATTACTGGTGCGCCTTTTCAAAATTTTTTGAAAAAATGCGGCTTATGATTTAAATGACTCAGAGGCTCTAAAAATGTTAATGTGGAGTAAGTGGAAAAATGTACATTAGGATTACGAGTAGATACGAAATTGGTAAAAGATCACTTGAGGCGTTCAAAAATACAAATTTAATGCATGTGGAAAAAAATCAGGTTATAGTTGGGGTCAAAATGGATCAGAAATTTCACTAACCCTAGGAAATTTAAACGTGTTGCCCTTGGAGAAATTCAGGTTAGAATGAGGACTAAAATATTGTCACAATACATTGTCTAAATATGCAATATTTTATGTTTAATAATTTTTGCAACTTTGTTATTGAAAAATTTCAATTTTAGGACAAAATCAGGCAAAATTATTTAAAGTTTTCTGATTTGGGGTATATGGTAAAATTAATTTATTTTTGACTCAAAATATGTGAAATATGACTAAAGACACCTCAAAATGCTAGTTTTGGCTTTCTAAGTCAGATCTTGCTAAAAAATCATAAAAAAATGACTCCTTCAGATTTGAAGTTTTTCGAAAGATTGAGATATTGATTAGGGCCAAAATCGGTTAAAAAATTACTTAAAGCTTATAAAAATCCAAATCGAATTGTTTTTGAAAATGGCAGATTAGAATTAAAGCCAGAATTGATAAAAAACCCACATCATCTTAAAATGCAAATTATGATATTTTTGGAGAATCTCAATTTTAGGTCCAAAAATGGGCCATCTGTTTCAAATTTTCTGATTTACTGTTTTTGCTAAATTACACTTTTTATACCAGCGTGTAAAAATACAAATTTAGAGTTTTTGATTAAGGGCGACTTCTACAAGTTCAAGTAAAACTTCAGATTGAAGATAAAACTCCAGACTTGATGTACATTGCATTGTTTACCTAACAGATAAACAATGCAATGTAGGTTATATCTGGAGTTTTATCTTCAATCTGAAGTTTTACTTGAACTTGTAAAAGTCACCCTAAGTCATGTCAGGGTTATTGCCAACATCAGTTAAAAATGATTCAAAGCGTCAAAAATGTAGGTTAAGACTAGGAGCAAAATCAAGTTTAAAATTACTCAAAGCCTCTCAAAAACGTTAATTTCTAGTTTATGAAAAATGTAGGATAAAATTACGAATAGGTACAAAAATTGGTAAAAGATGAGTCAGGGCGTTCAAAAACACAAATTTGGAGTTTATGGAAAAAATCAGAATAGGATTAGCCTAGATCGGTTAAAAATATCACTAACCCCAAAAAATGTATACTTGATGTGTTTAGAAAAATTCAGTTTAGAATTAGGGCTAAAAAATTGTCATCCGCATTGTCTAAAAATTCAAATTTTGTTATTAAAAAAAAAAATCAATGTTAGTACAAAAAAATGCTACAAATCTTTAAACTTGTTTTTATGGCAGGTAAATTAATTTTTAAATCAAAATTTGTCAAATTTCAATAGGTCAAGGTAGGTCACAGAAATCATTACAACAATGAAATCAATCAATCAAACTTAGTATTTTTCGAAAAAGTGAGGATTCATTAGGTCATTATTAGGTTATATAAGGCCAAAACCGGCTAAAAATGACCACAAACTTATAAAAATACAAAATTTGATTTTTTTTAAGAATTCATGTCAGAACTAACCCGAAGTATCATTTGAAAATTATTCAAAGCATTTAAAGATGCAAACTAAAAGCATTTGAAATACGTAGTTTGCGATAAGGGTCAAGATTGGTTAAACAAATATGCAAAGCGTTAAAAATGGAAATTTGATTTTTTTTGAAAAATGAAAGTAAAGTTTAAATCGGTAAAAAAGCTACAAATCTTTAAACTTGTTTATTATGGCAGGTAAAATTAATTTTTAAATCAAAATTTGTCAAATTTCAGTAGGTCAAGGTAGGTCACACAAATCATTACAACAATAAAATCAATCAACCAAACTTAGTATTTTTCGAAAAAGTGAGGATTCATTAGGTCATTATTAGGTTATATAAGGCCAAAACCGGCTAAAAGTGGCCACAAACTTATAAAAATACAAAATTGGATTTTTTTTTAAGAATTTATGTCAGAACTAACCCGAAGTATCATTTGAAAATTATTCAAAGCATTTAAAGATGCAAACTAAAAGCATTTGAAATACGTAGTTTACGATAAGGGCCAAGATTGGTTAAACAAATACGCAAAGCGTTAAAAATGGAAATTTGATTTTTTTTGAAAAATGAAAGTAAAGTTTAAATCGGTAAAATGCTACAAATCTTTAAACTTGTTTTTTATGGCAGGTAAATTAATTTTTAAATCAAAATTTGTCAAATTTCAATAGGTCAAGGTAGGTCACAGAAATCATTACAACAATGAAATCAATCAATCAAACTTAGTATTTTTCGAAAAAGTGAGGATTCATTAGGTCATTATTAGGTTATATAAGGCCAAAACCGGCTAAAAATGACCACAAACTTATAAAAAATCAAAATTGGATTTTTTTTTAAGAATTCATGTCAGAACTAACCCGAAGTATCATTTGAAAATTATTCAAAGCATTTAAAGATGCAAACTAAAAGCATTTGAAATACGTAGTTTACGGTAAGGGCCAAGATTGGTTAAACAAATACGCAAAGCGTTAAAAATGGAAATTTGATTTTATTTTGAAAAATGAAAGTAAAGTTTAAAATCGTAAAATGCTACAAATCTTTAAACTTGTTTTTTATGGCAGGTAAAATTAATTTTTAAGTCAAAATTTGTCAGATTTCAATAGGTCAAGGTAGGTCACAGAAATCATTACAACAATGAAATCAATGAATCAAACTTAGTATTTTTCGAAAAAGTGAGGATTCATTAGGTCATTATTAGGTTATATAAGGCTAAAACCGGCTAAAAATGACCACAAACTTATAAAAATACAAAATTGGATTTTTTTTAAGAATTCATGTCAGAACTAACCCGAAGTATCATTTGAAAATTATTCAAAGCATTTAAAGATGCAAACTAAAAGCATTTGAAATACGTAGTTTCCGATAAGGGTCAAGATTGGTTAAACAAATACGCAAAGCGTTAAAAATGGAAAATTGATTTTTTTTTGAAAAATGAAAGTAAAGTTTAAATCGGTAAAAAAGCTACAAATCTTTAAACTTGTTCTTTATGGCAGGTAAAATTAATTTTTAAATCAAAATTTGTCAAATTTCAATAGGTCAAGGTAGGTCACACAAATCATTACAACAATAAAATCAATCAACCAAACTTAGTATTTTTCGAAAAAGTGAGGATTCATTAGGTCATTATTAGGTTATATAAGGCCAAAACCGGCTAAAAGTGACCACAAACTTATAAAAATACAAAACTGGATTTTTTTTTAAGAATTTATGTCAGAACTAACCCGAAGTATCATTTGAAAATTATTCAAAGCATTTAAAGATGCAAACTAAAAGCATTTGAAATACGTAGTTTACGATAAGGGCCAAGATTGGTTAAACAAATACGCAAAGCGTTAAAAATGGAAATTTGATTTTTTTTGAAAAATGAAAGTAAAGTTTAAATCGGTAAAATGCTACAAATCTTTAAACTGGTTTTTTATGGCAGGTAAATTAATTTTTAAATCAAAATTTGTCAAATTTTAATAGGTCAAGGTAGGTCACAGAAATCATTACAACAATGAAATCAATCAATCAAACTTAATATTTTTCGAAAAAGTGAGGATTCATTAAGTCATTATTAGGTTATATAAGGCCAAAACCGGCTAAAAATGACCACAAACTTATAAAAATACAAAATTGGATTTTTTTTAAGAATTCATGTCAGAACTAACCTGAAGTATCATTTGAAAGTTATTCAAAGCATTTAAAGATGCAAATTAAAAGCATTTAAAATACGTAGTTTACGATAAGGGCCAAAACCGGTTAAAAAAATACGCAAAGCGTTAAAAACAGAAATTTGATTTTTTTTGAAAAATGAAAGTAAAGTTGAAATTGATAAAATGCTTTAAATCTTTAAACTTGTTTTTGTGGCAGGTAAATTAATTTTTAAATCAAAATTTGTCAAATTTCAATAGGTCAAAATAGGTCACAGAAATCATTACAACAATGAAATCAATCAATGAAACTTAGTAGTTTTCGAAAAAGTCAGGATTCATTAGGTCATTATTAGGTTATATAAGGCCAAAACCGGCTAAAAATGACCACAAACTTATAAAAATACAAAATTGGATTTTTTTTTAAGAAGTCATGTCAGAACTAACCCGAAGTATCATTTGAAAATTATTCAAAGCATTGAAAGTTGCAAACTAAAAGCATTTGAAATACGTAGTTTATGATAAGGGCCAAGATTGGTTAAACAAATACTCAAAGCGTTAAAAATGGAAATTTGATTTTTTTTGAAAAATGAAAGTAAAGTGTAAATCGGTAAAATGCTACACATTTTTAAGTTTGTTTTTTATGGCAGGTAAAATTAATTTTTAAATCAAAATTTGTCAAATTTCAATGGGTCAAAATAGGTCACAGAAATCATTACAACAATGAAATCAATCAATCAAACTTAGTATTTTTCGAAAAAGTGATGATTCATTATGTCATTATTAGGTTATATAAGGCCAAAACCGGCTAAAAATAACCACAAACTTATAAAAATACAAAATTGGATTTTTTTAAGAATTCATGTCAGAACTAACCTGAAGTATCATTTGAAAATTATTCAAAGCATTTAAAGATGCAAACTAAAAGCATTTGAAATACGTAGTTTACGATAAGGGCCAAGATTGGTTAAACAAATACGCAAAGCGTTAAAAATGGAAATTTGATTTTTTTTTGAAAAATGAAAGTAAAGTTTAAATCGGTAAAATGCTACAAATCTTTAAACTTGTTTTTTATGGCAGGTAAAATTAATTTTTAAATCAAAATTTGTCAAATTTCAATAGGTCAAGGTAGGTCACACAAATCATTACAACAATGAAATCAATCAACCAAACTTAGTATTTTTCGAAAAAGTGAGGATTCATTAGGTCATTATTAGGTTATATAAGGCCAAAACCGGCTAAAAATGACCACAAACTTATAAAAATACAAAATTGGATTTTTTTTTTAAATTCATGTCAGAACTAACCCGAAGTATCATTTGAAAATTATTCAAAGCATTTAAAGATGCAAACTAAAAGCATTTGAAATACGTAGTTTACGATAAGGGCCAAGATTGGTTAAAAAAATACGCAAAGCGTTAAAAATAGAAATTTTATTTTTTTTGAAAAACGAAAGTAAAGTATAAATCGGTAAAATGCTACAAATTTTTAAGTTTGTTTTTTATGGCAGGTAAAATTAATTTTTAAATCAAAATTTGTCAAATTTCAATAGGTCACAGAAATCATTACAACAATTAAATCAATCAATCAAACTTAGTATTTTTCGAAAAAGTGAGGATTCATTAGG
Source organism: Taphrorychus bicolor (assembly GCA_951812265.1). Lineage (NCBI taxonomy): Eukaryota > Metazoa > Arthropoda > Insecta > Coleoptera > Curculionidae > Taphrorychus > Taphrorychus bicolor. The sequence goes on from OX638300.1 coordinate 15,780,000, forward strand.
TCATTATTAGGTTATATAAGGCCAAACCGGCTAAAAATGACCACAAACTTATAAAAATACAAAATTGGATTTTTTTAAGAATTCATGTCAGAACTAACCTGAAGTATCATTTGAAAATTATTCAAAGCATTTAAAGATGCAAATTAAAAGCATTTGAAATACGTAGTTTACGATAAGGGCCAAAATCGGTTAAAAAAATACGCAAAGCGTTAAAAATAGAAATTTGATTTTTTTTGAAAAATGAAAGTAAAGTTTAAATTGGTAAAATGCTTTAAATCTTTAAACTTGTTTTTATGGCAGGTAAATTAATTTTTAAATCAAAATTTGTCAAATTTCAATAGGTCAAGGTAGGTCACAGAAATCATTACAACCATGAAATCAATCAATCAAACTTAGTATTTTTCGAAAAAGTGAGGATTCATTAGGTCATTATTAGGTTATATAAGGCCAAAACCGGCTAAAAATGACCACAAACTTATAAAAATACAAAATTGGATTTTTTTTAAGAATTCATGTCAGAACTAACCTGAAGTATCATTTGAAAATTATTCAAAGCATTTAAAGATGCAAATTAAAAGCATTTAAAATACGTAGTTTACGATAAGGGCCAAAATCGGTTAAAAAAATACGCAAAGCGTTAAAAATAGAAATTTGATTTTTTTTGAAAAATAAAAGTAAAGTTGAAATTGGTAAAATGCTTTAAATCTTTAAACTTGTTTTTATGGCAGGTAAATTAATTTTTAAATCAAAATTTGTCAAATTTCAATAGGTCAAGGTAGGTCACAGAAATCATTACAACCATGAAATCAATCAATCAAACTTAGTATTTTTCGAAAGAGTGAGGATTCATTAGGTCATTATTAGGTTATATAAGGCCGAAACCGGCTAAAAATGACCACAAACTTATAAAAATACAAAATTGGATTTTTTTTAAGAATTCATGTCAGAACTAACCTGAAGTATCATTTGAAAATTATTCAAAGCATTTAAAGATGCAAATTAAAAGCATTTAAAATACGTAGTTTACGATAAGGGCCAAAATCGGTTAAAAAAATACGCAAAGCGTTAAAAATAGAAATTTGATTTTTTTTGAAAAATGAGAGTAAAGTTGAAATTGGTAAAATGCTTTAAATCTTTAAACTTGTTTTTGTGGCAGGTAAATTAATTTTTAAATCAAAATTTGTCAAATTTCAATAGGTCAAGGTAGGTCACAGAAATCATTACAACAATGAAATCAATCAATCAAACTTAGTATTTTTCGAAAAACTGAGGATTCATTAGGTCATTATTAGGTTATATAAGGCCAAAACCGGCTAAAAATGACCACAAACTTATAAAAATACAAAATTGGATTTTTTTAAGAATTCATGTCAGAACTAACCTGAAGTATCATTTGAAAATTATTCAAAGCATATAAAGATGCAAATTAAAAGCATTTGAAATACGTAGTTTACGATAAGGGCCAAGATTGGTTAAACAAATATGCAAAGCGTTAAAAATGGAAATTTGATTTTTTTTGAAATATGAAAGTAAAGTTTAAATCGGTAAAAAATCGCACTTTATAACAAAAATTTGACATTTTTAAATTAAGTTAAGCAAAAAATCATTAAAAATGACTCAAAACGTGTAACAATGTTTTAAATTTCTTTTTGTTTTTTTTTTAAATATCTGTTTTTTTAGGGCCAAAATCGGATAAAAAATTACTTAAAACTTTTCAAAATGCAAAATTGATTTTGTCTTAATGCAGAGCTTGTTCAAATCTTCTGGTTTAGTGCTTTTGGTAAATTCTACTTATGGGCTAAAATAAATGATAAATATTCGCTCGAAAACCTCAAAATTGTAATTAGGTCTTTTTCGCGAAAAGGAGGTTGACATTAAAGCAAAAATCGTTTAAAAATGACTGCAAACGTGCAAAAAATATAAATTTGGAGTGTTTGGAGGAAACCATGTTAGGCTTATTAGGATATTATAGATCGGTTAAAATGACTCAAATTATGACTCAATATTTAAAAATTGAAATTATAAAAGAATAGTGAACAGTGAAAGCGTCTAAATATTCCATTACGAAACTTTTGTAAAAATGCAGGTTGAGATTAGGAGCAAAATCAGATCCTAATCATCGTCAAAAATGACAAAATTGAAGTTTTGTAGCGTAAGTAACAAAGATGTTACATGAGGGTCACGACAGAGCTGTCAAGATGAGGGGGGCAGCGAAATCAGTGGTATACTGAGATGAGAGGGCATAGAAAAAGCGGTGCAATCCACGCATGGCACATAAGCAGGTACCATCAAAATGTCAACTAACACCATGGCTCATAAACCTTTTAACAGGGTTCATACTGATTTGTGTAGATCAATCAATAACAGAAATTACTTAATCATAACAGGCGCATATGCGAAAGAGCGAAATACTCCCAGACGAAATGCCTGGGAGTATTTCCGCTAAATGGAGGAACCACTAACGAGCTCTGCGAGAAATATTTTCTAGGTTTGGCAACAAACAGTGAGTGAAAATGTAATATCAAGAAAAATTGAAGAATTTTCCCCTAAACTACCTGACATCACTACCAAGGCATCCACAAAGCAATGACGTAGACGGATTTATGGCGAACTATGTAAAAAATGAACTAAATACTACATGCTAGGTGAACTAAATAACAGAAACACCGTTATTCAAATCTTATTGTCAAGAGTATTGCTCAGTTATAGCCCATAGCAGCCACTCAAGCAATACCACAAAGCTTGGGGTTTAAAAAGGAATTAAGAAGGAGACTCATGTATATAGAGGCTTCCAGGAATAACGGCTAAGCAGGAAATAGCGATCGAAGAAAACATACGAAATTCGCAATGAAAGCAAAGGAGAGATTAAGGAGAAGTAGAACGTAAGATAAACTTTGGAGTGGACTACCTATTGGTTCGTGTTAGCTAGTATAGTTTCTCTATTAGGTACGTTTAACGTTTTAGGCTCACCAACTCTAAGCCGACTAAGATTTTTCAATTTTAATCAAATTTAAATTTTTTGTTAGCTTTTCAGTAAAAGGGGCATGTCGAAATGTCATTCGTAAAATTAGATTAAAATGAGTATTAAGAACCGAATCCCAAATTTAGAAATCCTCTGGCAACTTTGATAACTGAGATAATATTCATTCAGTTTTTTGTAATAAAAATTGAAAAATGGTATTCAACCCATGATTTTGAAATTTGGAAAAGAGGCTCAGCTGAGGATTATAAGCAAGTAAGAAAGTTTTCTTATAGCCGTTCGCATCAAGCAATTATTAAGTACACTTAGTTAAGGCTTCCATTATTACCATGGTTACTCATGCTAACAGCTCTGGCTTAAGGGCTCTTAAATTTAAGTTTACTTAAAATTTGTTTGGCGGAAATAGCCATTACTGGTTTCGTACATAGAAAGAAAGCTTTTTTGAAAAAGATGTTTTCTGAAAGTTTCAATGGCCTTTTTGATTCTTCAAAACTTAAATAATGAGAAAAATTGGTCCTTGACCAAGCAGGGCTGAATCACAAAATATGAAGTTATAAATTGTCATTTTAATTTTTACAACAGTAGTTTTACATATCCCCAAACACACTATGAATAATTGCAACAAAATGATCGACCATATTATCTTTTGCTGTGGTACAATACAAATACATATTGTTTAATAATTAATTCCCTTTATATTTACAACATCCAAACGGTTAGGTAAATTAAAATTTTATTCCATGGTTGAGTAAACTCAAGCACAAGATTTATTAAAATGTTTAACTAACGGGGACATTCATTCTATTCAAGGCCCTCGATTAAAAATGTAATGTATTTTATTAAACATGTTACCCCTAAATATTTATTTAAACAACATTTCAGAGGCAGCTGACATGCCCGGTTGTATGGGATACGTACACCGTTTCATTTGAATAAAATAACTTTTTAATTTATATTTATGTGCGTAACAATATTGTGTCATTTGTTTCAGCCGAAAACTAAAAAAGGTTTGAACAATAATAATAAAGAACCGCAAGAATATACAATCCCTGTTACTGGTCAAAACTACGGAATAGACATTAGGAAATATTGGGCACCGTCGAATTTTCGTATAGACAATAAAAATTATAACAATAATGTTGACCTATGCTTGTTTCACTTATTTTTTTTTTAAAAAACCTGAATGAAACCTTTTCTTCATATATACAGGGTGTCCCGTAAGCACTAGCAATAGAAACGAAACCAGAAACTTTTTTTTAATGAAAGTTTGATCAAATTGTTTTCTTTTCAACCAAAAATCGCCGCAGTACCCATTTGATCATGTGCTTATGGGACACCATGTATATATAAATCTTGATTTTTGTTTAGGAAATGCTCCATGAGGTCCCGTGGAATGCTCAGGGATTCTAGTGTAAGAGATAGTTCTGGTGCAAATAAGGCGCTGCGACCGCTCCCTCGCTCGCACACCTAGGGCAGCTTAAGTTCTGAATACTTCCAGCAATTCAAGGTTTTGCCTCTTTGTAGAACCAGCCTGAGACATTCTGAAGTGAAAAATGACGGTTAGAAGTCAAGCCACTAAGGAACAATAATCTTTAAAGCTACGAAAATAGAATTCAAGTACAGTAAAGCATTGTCACTGAGTTTTTGTTTTTAACTCCCGACCTCAGAAATGGATTAATGTTGCTTCCAAAGAAATAGGAACTGAACTGCAAATAATATCAAGGGCGAGGAGACTTTTTTTAGTACTGCCAGATCGAAGAACTCTAAACTCTTAACACTGTCGACTTTTCACCATTGTTTTGCAAATTTTTCCTGAAGCAGGGCCCGGATGACTTCTTTTTGACATTTGCACTCTTCTCTCGAGAGGATTGACCTGTTGATGAGCAATATCACTATAAAGGGCGGTTACGTTGAAATTCTGAAAAACCTTTCATAGACATTAGTGGTGAAAATAGGATCGTCGTCACAATTATAGATTTTGAGAGTAGCAAAGCGATTGAAAGTTTGGACTTTCATACAGAACATGAGGTGACGAGTTTTAGTGGGCTTGTAAGGCAAGGCCTTAACAAATAAAAAAAAAGTCTTCGATAATCAAAAAGAAATAGGTGTTTAGTACCTATTGGTTCGGGAAAAGCAGGATCCATTACGTTAATATACAAAACATTTTAACGTTAAATACGTTAATCTCTAAAGGATTACTAGGACGTTATTCTACATCAAACGATAACTTGGTAACAACACAAGTAAAACACTGATTTTTATACTTTTAAATTTCAGTGTGGTAGGCTTGTGTGTTTTCGCAAGGCCACGGTGAGCCTACCACGGTATGATAGAGGTAATAGACTCGCTTTACCCAAGTGAAACACACTTTTGGCTGGTTTCCACATTTCTGCTTCTCTACAAAGCGTCGTCATACGTCACAAAACGTCGTTTTGCTTAGCTTCTGTAGAGGTTGGGTTCTTCTCGCCCTCCACAACCCGCAGCATGCTGATAACATTCTTCAAGTGCTAAATTTTTTGTTGTGCCTTGGCCATGTGCTCATACAGCTTCAACATTTCAAGTTCGTTCAGTTGAACGGAGACCCAATTATTAAGGATATGAACAAGTGGCACAAGTCGCTCATTATCGACCTCATTGTTATATGAGGTGTCGAAGACAAAATTCCTGCTCAGTATGCCCGGCAACTGATTGTTCCTTTCAGCAATATGTTCAAGTCTAAAACTGAGTTCTTGCAATGCGCGGGGCCAGTTTGGCAGGGATACCCTTGAATTTGGACAACCACGTTAAAAGGCATGACCGTCTGGGTGAACAACAAAAGACGTGGTGTCCAAATGATGTCTAGACATTACGTTCAGTGACCAGAGACGATTGTATTGTATTGTATTCAATGTGAGTGGACTTATACAGTCGTTTTCCACCGCGACCAGCGGTATATTGTGGCTCACTCGAAGTGCTACCAGCAAGGGTTGCCCCTGATCAACGAATTTGAGTCCCTCGGGCGACACTGCATTTATATCTTGAGGTTCAATGATCGTGTTTCCGAACAATGAGTATCTCGATTTTGCAATAGTCGGGCAGTCACATAGAACGTGCCCAACTGTCTCGTCGACCTCCAAGCTCAGCCGACCCTTCGAACAGTCCGAGTCTGTGCATGTGAAATCTTAGGTGGCTATGTCCTGTACAGTACAGTGGCCACTCTGATTTGTCTCCTATTTAGTCTGAGGAATGTTTGGGCTTTTGCCCTCCCTGTTAGTCCGGGTAGGTTCTCCCACCAGTCCTGGGACTTGGCATTGCTCCATTTCTGGAGTTCAGACTTGACCCAGAGTTTGGGACTCCCAGTGCCGGCTCCGGTCCTCCTATGCAGAGCGAGGAATACAGAGCCTCCCGCCCTCCTAGCTAGAGTGTCGGCCCTCTCATTACCTTCATGACTACGATGGCCCGGGATCCACACCAGTGTGACGCTGTTCTCCTGTAATAAGGTGTTCAGAGTTCTGTGGCAGTTCCAAACAGTTTTGGAATTGCAGCGCAAAGACATAAGCTCTAGAAGCGCTGCCCGACTATCCAAGCAGATCTTTATGGATCTATTGTATCTTCCCTCCTCTAATAGGTGTCGGGCACACAATTAAATGGCATGTATCTCTGCCTGAAACACTGTGTTGAATCGACCCAGGCTCTCTGCTATGCAGCTGCCATCCGATCTTCGGTACACTCCGGAGAGAGCCCCTTCGTCGGTTTTGGATCCGTCCGTGTACCAGGTACCGCCTGCGAGTTGTAGATCTTCGCCTCGTTCGTCCCAGTCTACTCGTGAGGGAACCGTGACGACGCGACGTAACGAGTGCCAGATGTACGTTTTGAGGCCATTAGGTCGGAGACCATGTTCAATACCGCAAGGCCTTCCAAGCCAGCCTAGGCATTGTTGGTCCCACCATCGAATCGCCATCCAAAGTAGTCGCCAGAAGGTCGTCCACAGGAGTGGTGAAAGAACTCCGCACAGTGGAGAACCTCCGGCTGTTGCACATCTGACAATGTCATCGTTTAATGATGTAGTGATCAGTCTGGATTCTAACATGTTGCGAATCCAGTTGGTTATTTTTGGCTCGACCCTTCTCGCTTTATTGTCGCTGAGGAGGGAGTCTGTAGATGGGGTTAAGGGATTAAAAGCCCCTTCGATATTAATGAAGATACCAACTGTGACGCCCTTGGATTTTCACAACCAGGTTCTGGAGTGCTAGTTCTGTTGATTTGTTAGCCTGGTATACCCATACTGTTCCGTATTAAGGGGGTACGTTGTTAGCGCCCCCTCCCTTATGTATAGGGCTAGCAGCTTTTCCAAGCTTTTTACCTGAAACGAAGTTAGATTGAATGGCCTGAGCGATATAGGATCTTTTCCCCTATATACCATCTTTGGTATGTAGCCATAATAGCTAAAAGAGCTAAAAACCATAATTGTGGATTTTAACAGTGTTGGTCTGACCACTTTTTTGGAAAGCTCCCAATCTGCCCTGTCGGGTCGTTTAAATCGTCCCACGGGGCTTGCGAGTATCTCTAACGTTTCATTAGCAGTGGAGGTGTAGGTTCCATCGGACCGTTTTATCAACCCAAGCTTCTGACACGACTCCCTGGAGAGAAAGAGTCCTATGTATTCCACATTTCTAGGGAGGTAGGCTGAGCAGATGATTATTCAATTCAATTCAATTCAATAATGCTTTATTGTCAGTAAAAATAAATTTTGTAGACAAAGCCATGCTTAAATTAAATTTATCCAGGAATATGCAGCAACAACAAGTTTCAGTCTCAACAAAATGGATATTACATCTGTCTTGCTGTTCTGTATAGTTAGCGAGACACGTGCCTAACGTGACTAGTGACTAACATTTCGGTTCAATGATGTAATACTTCTATTTTGTAGGCTTCCTTAGAGCATCGGTTTAGAGCACAAAAGGAAGTTAAGGTTTGGGAAGACTGAGAGTGTTATCGAGAGAAGCGGCTTGTCTGGTGTCAAAAAAAGCTTCTTCGGTCTAAGTAGTCGAATTAAATTACGGACTATTTTACCAGCTTATTGAAAGGAGCAGTGAGTTGAGAAATTTTTGGGACATGTTTCCATAATCAATTTACATTAACAGGAATGGATTGGAGGTTTTTTTTTTATTGTGAGATATCTTAAGAGTCTCAGTCTTTTGCTGTAGCCTGAGTTTATGGTGTCGGGAATGGAAGATAAGGCCGAAGTTTCGAATTTGGCGATTTCGTTAAAAGAGCGACGGTTGATGCAAAATGAACGCTTCTTTCCCTCTTTGGCTACAATAACACTAGAGGAAAAATGGAGACAAAAAGCCGGTTTAAGCAGCCCGTTTTATCAATGTATTTAAGAGTATCTCTGTTTATACGAGATAAAGTACAACATTTACTACGTTATCTGATTTATATGAGCCTTGCCCAGTTCAAACAGTATGGAGTTCAGCGACGAGGATAAGGAAGAAGCATTGAACAAACACTCAAAAGAAGGTGTGGTTAAATAACCGCCCTGAAGATGATGATGTGAGAAAGGTTGACCCCTAGGACCAGTAATATCCGTTAGATGCTTAATATCCGATGAACTCCGGAGTTGTTTAAAGACCCTTATCTCGCTTATTCGAACAAAGTACTGAGAAACCTAATCAGGATGGATGATGGCAGCATGAAGTTGCGCTGCAGTAAATGCAAACCTGAAGTTAAAGTACCCTTCTACGAGCGGGGTGGGGAAGGGGGGGGGGAGGGCATAATAAGAAGCTCTCACAGAACTATCAGTAGCGAATTATTCTGAGAAATTTTAAAGCGTAGTGAACACGCCTTAATGTTCTAACCCTACCTGGTATGGTACCCCCGTGGTTACATTAGGCAGGATTGGAGAACCTGAAGGCTATGGAGAACTTTGCGAAACCACAGAATAATAACCGTGTGGACTGCTGGACCTTCGGTACAGTCTGACACAGAGAAGTATGTCCCAAAACGTGTGCGAACCTATACATAGTTGTCTCACATGTCGAGGGCAGCGAACAGACTTTTTAAAGTCGAATCTTCCAGGTCTTCCGTTGAGGTTAGTTCAGTTTATATCTATTCCTCTAATACTGACGCAATGTGCACCTGGGGTCCCGGTCTTTCCGCTGGTCTTCCAAGGAAAAATATGGATGGCCGAGGAAGTTGTTTAGTGATTAGGCGCCTGAGCCCGCCCCGAACGCCGACGCAACTGGCCATCAAGTTCAGCTTAGTTTGCATTAAATTGTGCACTGCGTAAATGCTGTACACCGCTCTTTCATCAAAACAGCAAAGAACCCTGCAGCAAGCTCTAGACAGTGTCCAGAAGTAACTCGTATGTTAGAGGATTAAAATAAATGAAACGAAATATCAGAAGGAGACGTCTGAATGAGGGATAAAAAGTTCAACCTATAAAGGGCTGACTGTGGCCTCATGTTAGGGTCGCCGCTGTTAAAGCTAGTAGTCTATTGCCTCACTATACCCCCTGCTCAACCAGAGAAGCCATCTGTCTTGAAGGGGAAGCACCTGCCATTAGGAACATCATGAGGACAAATGGATCGGTTGCATGGAGGTCTCCAGCAACGCCGCACTTTTCACATATAGAAGCTGTTGAACACATTTACATCCCCATAGCGGTAAGTGCACCATGCTTCATTACTAACGAAGAGATTTGTGCTGATCTACAATAGCAGAAGGTTATAAGAGACAAATCTGAGAAAATCATTGACTGATTTCCAGAGAAGACAGCCTGCAGACAAAGCATAGATTATAAAACCAGAGCCCTTCTTACGTTGTTTTAGTTATAAGGTGAGTCACGAGTAACGTCTTTAAGTATTGTCAGACGTCACCTAACAGTTTTGTCCACGTCGCTCGTGAGGAAACATTCAGGTTGTCAGATTGAGTAAAAATAATTCAAATATTCTGTATGGGCAAATTGTTTCTATTATAAACTTACAAAATAAAAATTGCAACAACTGAAGCAATATAGTAACTACTTATTCCCTCTTTAAGTAAATTTTTCGAGTGGTCACAGTCATTCATCGTCTTTAACCAGAAAGGAATAATAATAAACAATTTTGATGTGGCAGAGCTTAAAGGTGAAACGAAGTCGGGGTGCAAGGGGACTGCTTAATTTACAGAAAATGTGGCTCTAATGCCAACGTCTTGAGAGAATAAGCGAGGAGAGTCATAACGATAGTCGTTAGGATAAGAGGTTATAATTTTATTGTAGGAATAATGTCGCGAACCTGCAGAACGTACGACTTTCTTAACGATACGTATAATGCGGCCGTTCTTTACCGGCGACAGTTCTATTGACCCATTTTAGGCGCCGTCTTACACATATATATATTTCTTCAATTACGAATTTCTAAGAGCGGAGGCCTTAGCAAATAAAAATGAAGAGTCTCTTCTACTATTGTTATCACAACTCCAATTGCATTTCCGCAGCGTTCCGCTCAAGAGCGCTAAATGTTTCTTCAAACAACACCGTTTCACATGTAAACAGCGCGTTTCGAATGAAGGTGCAGCTGCTTAAACTTCCCCGCATTTGAAGGAAACTCGAGTAGACAAGTCGTGTGACAAATAAATCCAATTAGGACACCGGCATGCGTCGCAAAATCTTTGAATCGAAGTCGAAACGAGGAGTTAATGAATGCACCCCCCTGATTATTTGCCATAACGGGAATTTTCTATGTTTGACTCTGTTCTATTGTTTGGCTCTATGTTGCAGTGGCGTAGTTCAAAAGAATAACTATCAACATGGCCCTTAAGTCAAAAAAGTTAGCTGCAATCTAAAACATAATTAGGGAAAATCAACGTTCTATAGGTGATTGCACTCTCTAAACCATGATTGAGAAAGCTGTGAAAGTCGACGTTCCTTATGTGGATTAAGACTGATATTGAGATAGTGGAATACGTTGGTGTGGATTAAGTTTCAGCCATTCAAATTCAAGCTTCTATAGTCAAGCTTTCAATACAATAAATATAACACCAAGTGAGAAAAATCCCACTTAATCTGAGACAGCTTCACGATTATGGGATTATGCATGGAAATTTGCAGGGAAATGTAAATAACACAGTAGCAGGATTGCTAAGTGAATTATTTTAGTAGCTAGTTGTCAAAGTTATTAAACTTTACGATTTTTACATATTGTCACGACCCGTTTGTGGTCGTTGTGACTTATTTAATTTGCCTCGGGATCGATTTCTGAAGAGGGGTTGAAAACAACATTTATATTCTAACAACTATATTTATTAAAGTTAAAGCAAAATGGTTACAATGCGGGGGGTAAAACTTAACTAGAAAAATGGTTACAACTTAAAGTTAAAAGGTACTTACATTATCGTGGGCCAATGCATCATCGAATGCTTTAACAGCTTTGGAGACCGAAGGGCACTTATTGGGTTATGGATACATTAAATAATAAACTTGTACTTCACTAATAAATTACTAAGACAGACTAGCCTCCTCTGAGGTTTAATTTCTTGAGAGTAACATCATGGCCGCGAGACTAAAGCAAAGAGCCCCTTACTAACTCTGTTTATTTATTTTTATACAATTTCCTTCGTCCCAACTTCGAGTGGAAACGAATGGTATCCGAGTGGAAAAAATGATGATTTCATCAGTCAGCACATTCCAATGATTCGGGATTGCGCGTTTTTTAATTGTTTTGTTATTTCCGTTTGGACCGAGGTCACTTCTCGACCGGGGTGACTTTCAAATAATGTGATTCATATTGTCGATGAGTGCATCATTTTCACCTTCAGGGGAATATAAAGTAAATTCTCATTTTACAGTATTTTCATTCGTGACACATGCCCTTCGCCGCGAAAAGCTGGACCCACAGCTTTCAAATCAGATAATATAAAAAAAAAATACATAAAATTAGATTAGTATCTAAATAGAGAAATGGAGGAAGGTGGCTAGGCTTACTCCGATGGAGGAAGGTTGCAAAGCTTACTCCATTTTTCGTTAATCGCTTCTTTACAAAAACGTCCTATTTAAAAAAGTTAAAAAAAAGTATACAATATAAATATAAAAGTAAAAATATAACATAAAACAAACAATACCGACATTATTGAGTTCATGACCACATTGCACATCAAATACCGATCTGGCCTTTGATCACTTCACAAAAAAACAAAAATCACTTTATGTTATAATCTATAACATACTTTTTAAATTGGTACCAACAGTCTTTGATAACCAATTAATTATCGACACCATACAATCAAATATTGGCTGAGCTGTGATAAAGTTTATCAAGCCAACACTACACAGGAAGTTTTTCTTACATAAACCCTCACAATTGCATTAAACAGAGGGTCCAAACTGCTCCCATACTAGCCATGACGAATAAAGTCCAAAACGTCTGTAACGGCATTTCTGAGAACAGCTGAGGATCGTAGAAGCTTCTGTAGTATTTGAAGTTCATGGTGTAATAATGTTGTGGGTGTCCCTCGCTTTAGAGGGTAGGTGATGTCTCGTAGTACCGTCGTGTAGTACCGGAAGTGGAGTAATTGCCAGGTTGGAGGTTGTGTGTGTGTCTTCGTGGTGTCTCCATCGGGGTGGTTATTCATAAAATTAAAAATAAAGAACAAAGGTTAATATGTGTTACTTAAGGCCTAATAAAAATTATTATTAAAATTAAAACTACGTAGTCGTATACTAAATTTGAAGTAAAACTCCGTTTTATCAAATTTGATCTCTCGGATCAGTATAAATTCGTTATAACTTCTAATATGTCGTAAATTGAAATCTCGTTTCATAAAAACTTCGACATCACACACCATCATCAACGACCACAAACGGGTCGTGACAATATTTTGCTTGAGGTGACATATTAAATACTTGAAAACCCACAATAAAGCACATTGAAATGCTGCAAAAAGAACCGCAGGTTTTCGATTCGATCTGTTAATTATGGAATTAGTTATCCGAACCTGGAATGCGAAAAAGAAGTAAACATGTTCATATTCTACTAACTAAAAAACAAAACTGTCAATCACCAGCTTCGTATTCACCAACCATTTTTTGCAATAGAGAACAATGTACGGTTTAATGCAGAATTGAGGCAGAATACTTGGCCTCCGTACAAATTCATGCAACAAAGGAACTTTTGAGTACTTACAAAACATCTTAACAAATGGGGGAGAGTGAAGCATTATCAAGATTATGTACTTATTCTTCCGAATGATTTGATCAGAAAAATGATGGCATAAATAAAACTTGTCGATTATCGATGTACTATGAGTTATGCTTAGGGAATCACAAAACAGAGTAACAGGTGAATTGCTTGTTATGACACTTTGGTAAGCAGGGACACCAAAGCTAGGACTCGAATACACACAAAAATGCTAAAAGATGACAAAGATGACCAGACAAATAGGATCACTACTGGCTTCAGATTAGGCGGGGTAATAAATACTACGGAGCTTACCAGAGTCGAATCAGTCAACGTCGGGAAGCAGCGGGTTGATAATGTCTGCCGCAGCTCTACATGAAACGTCAGGAAGAAATTCCATAGGACCACGGCTTCAAAGCCCGAAAAACACTTTAGATTAGTTTAGCTTTTTCTCACACATCATTTCGGTGGCAGAAATCATTAAAATCAGATAAAATATTCAGCAGTTGAGAAGTAGATTCTGGCATGACTTAGGAATGTAAAACAATGCATTAAGATTGGAACGACGCCAAATGTCACGACTTTCCTTTTTCTCAATGAAAGACAAGGCATGAATGGAGATTTTTTTAACAAGCTAAAAAATTAAATATATCTGCATATATACGTTAAACGGATCAAAACCCAATTACCTGAGAATTCCTTCACCCCCCCTCCCCAAATAATATATTCCCGATTGCTGCCATAAGCTTCGAAACAGAAAATGAATCACAGAAGAATGAAAACGACGTCACTATTGTGCCACAAGATTCTTAGAAGAAAACTTAAATTGGACTTAAACCAACTGTCAGTAGGGAATGCTCTCTTATACAGGCCTGGCTCAGCAAAACAGCAAAAAAGACGCTAATAACCATGTGTGATCCTCCCAATATCTAGGAAGCTACAACTCAGAACATTGGTAAACTTTAAAGTCAGACAATGGAAAATATGGTAATCCACAAGTCGCTTCCAATGTGAAGAGAACCTTAAGAAAAAAAATGACTCCCAAGCAGGCATTTGATAGAAGCAATACATTCTATATGCCAAAACAGGCAGCAAATGAAATATTCGCTCAAAACCTCATTAGAAAATCACACAATTTATTTAAAAACTACGAACAGATTTAAGAGGGAATGACTTAGCGTATATAGGATTTATTCAAGGCAACCCGGACAAACATGAAATTTTACCTAAGTTGCTCAGGGTTGTGATGAGGTTTTGGATCATTAGTACGCCAATTCCCCAAAAGAAACTCCTTCATTTTTGTCTTCGAGTTCGCACCCAATGACCCACTATCATGTGAATCTTGAAGCATCAAAAACTATGCAGAGAAATAATTTGCTGCATCTGACACAACATGTTGTTTGAGCCCTACAAAATCACACATATTGAGTTTAGGCAAAAAAGAGACTGAGTGAATTAATAGATTAAAAAGTGAAGCCAGATAAATTGAGTGCAAAAGCTTTAAAGAAAAATCAGAAGAAGAAGCAAAATCCTGCAAGTCAGGCTAAAAAAAGGCAAAAGTTTAAAGAAGCTAAAGCTTTAGAGAACAAAACAATCATGTAGAAAGTAACTCTAACTTAGGACAACACGTTTAGTCGCCGTTCATATTCCAATTTTTGTAAACGGAGAGCCTCGACGTCCAAGATGTCCTAGCAGATTCTTCAAGTTTTTTAATCAACTGACGAATGACAGTCGGTGGTAAGATCATATTTTGAAAGCAACGTCGCAATCGTCCACAGAACAGCAAGACATTTACCCTGGAGGCTGGAGTAATCGTGTCCAGTTTAGTTACGAGTTATAGCTCTCTAACAATCTACTTTCTTTTTTTCCGAGCACTTTAATGCAGAGAAATAATTACCGAAATTTGGGCAATTCAAAATAGGAGTAGGAATGGGAAGACTGAGCTCATTCTCCTTTGGTAGCAACCTAGACATCAGGAAAATTGTCCGCAAGTCTGCGATACCAAGTAATGATACCAATTACTGTTCACACCTCAATAGCATTGTCAGGACGTGTCCAGTTATTGATAGCTTCTGCTTTTCAAAGATAAACTGCAATACTAGATTTAGTATCAAGAAAGCCTACGAATTTTAATTCTGAACGACAAAATTAAATTTTTTTTCAGGGTCAAGCCCGTAGTTTTGAGACGTTCTAAAGAAATACCAGATGTGCTTTCAGAATAGGAATGTCATCCAGAAGTTCTTCAGAGATTCCAATTCTGGACCGAAGGCTCAACCAAGCGCTGCAAACTATCTGTCGCATTATGCAGACCAAATGACATGCGCCGCAAACCTTTAGAAGGCACTGTAAGGGTGTCCCAAATTCGATGGGATTTGGGGTTTTCTCGGAAATGGCTAATTGTAGGGAGATGCGGTTTTCACGAGCCCTGGCTACTTTTTCGACAAACAAATGATGTTGCGTTCCAAACTTTTGGAGCACGCTTCGATTCGGGTATACAAGTTTTTTTTAAAAAGTATGCATTTTGGGACCCCACTCGTAGTTCCTTCATTTATAAACCTGTTTAGGAGATGCCAAAAATAAGTGAATGAGTACCTAAGTATTTAATGGCTAGGATCCATTAATAGTTATTTAACGAATTAGTGTATTAATGAAAGGGATTTATAATCAAGATGGTTTAACAGAGTTGTGGTTAATAGAGTTGACATTATTAATTGCCCATTAATATGAGTTGGTTACAATACTTTTCCGTCGCTGCAACTTGGTCATTCAATACATTCAAATCAGAGTGATGTGGGAAAGTTCACAGAGTCCTGTGGGAAAGATGAAAATGGGTTCCTACAGATAATTTTCCGTAGAAACCAGTGGCGCACTCAGTTTTTTCTACATTTGATATTTTTTGGAATTATCAACCAAACTTGTTTTTTTTTAATGAATCACTCTATATACTTTTTACCCATCGGATTCCATACATTATTAGCTTTCCAAGCATATATCACACAATTTTCGATACAACAGGCGGGATTCGCGTTTTACTGTTTTTTCTATCAATTTTTGTGGCGAGATTTAAAAATACACGAGAGCTGTTTATAAAGTGTACCATTACCTACGTATTTTGGAAATCCCAGTTACATATTTATTTTTTTTTATGTTAACTTTAATAACATTAAATAATTAAATACTCTCATAAAGTCAAATTTTGCAATAGTAAATATGTATTTACAGTATTTTTATTACAGACAAAACAAACAACCACAACAAAACAGTATTTAACTTTAAAAAATCCTAACTACATGATATGCTAACTTACAAACTAAAATTAATTAGAATGTAGAAAAAACATTTATTTTATAAACTGATCGAATTGATTTCCGTCGTGTTGTAGGCATTCCCCACATCTGCGAGATACACATTCAATTGCTCTAAACTAGTGCATAGGTGTGTACCTTAAATCATCAAATGCTGCCCTAGTTGAATTTACTAACTGTTCGTAAGTGTCGTGACATGGGTTTGGTACATCTTATTTTTTAAGAATCCCCATAAAAAAATCCATTATAGAAAGATCGGGCGATCTTGCTGACCACTGGATAGGTCCATTATTACCTATCCACCGATCGTCAAAATGTTGGTTCAGAAATTCCCTAACTAAAGCCGTGTTATGGCAAGGTGTACCATCTTGTTGAAAATAAATATTTTGTATGCGTGCTAATGGAATTTCATCCCGCAATTGTGGGAGGCAAATATCTAATTTCTCGACGTATCTCCCGCCATTGAGATTGCCGTCAAAAATATGGTATGCAAATCTACTCCCCAAAATAAAGCATGACACGTTAAAACCAAATCAACCTTGATTTTGCCGTGTTATCGTAACATAATTGTTCGTATTTGACCAATATCGATTGTTATTCCGATTAAAAATTCCTGCACTGAAATATTTCTCTTCTTACATATATTCCTGCGGCTCTCGTCGTACCAAATAACACTGCGTCCAAAATGTGCGTCTTGTGCGATCTGCCGTAAATACCATCAACAAAATATGCAGCCGATGAATCAATCGCTTTCGGTATGGGGTGTATCTATATTTTTTTTAATATCTTCTGCGATCTTGATTTAGGTACACCAATTTCTGCCTTTATTTGACAACAAGAAACATTAGGAATCACCTCAACTTTTGCTACCACAATTATTTCGTCATCTTCGCGGTTGTCTTTATTATACTCTTTGGCCCTGGGTTTCTCAAAAGATCAGTGCCTTACCAGGTTTTCTTTTAATCTGGCGAATATTTTTTTATCAGGATGCCTTTTCTCAGGGAGCTTATAAATATTTAACGATATAATACCTTTCATTGACATTACTTAATATGGAACTGTGTATTCACTGTCGCGTATTTGCAACTGTGAAGTAGATTCTTATTTGTCCTACACCCGCTATCTACAGTTTCATTGCATAAGAAAGGACACAAAGCACATATAATTACTTATTATACATTTAAATGTTGTAATAATCCCACAGGTTTAGAAATGAAGAGACTGCGAGGAGGGATGCAGCCAAAATGCAGACTTTTTAAAAAAAAACCTGCATATCCGAATCGAAGCGTGCTCCGAAAATTTGGAACACACCATCATTTGTTCCTCGAAAAAGTTGGCAGGGGTCGTGAAAACCGCATCTCTCTACGATTAGCCATTTCCGAGAAAACCGCAAATCCCATCGAATTTGAGACACCCTGTACAAGAAACGTAAGTACACGAAAAAGTTCTAACTCCACCTTCTAATAAGCACTCTAAAGAATATCTGAAATATAGGGCTGAACGACTTTCTAACGACACCCAATTTAAGCATGTTACCAAGCTCTCCTTTAGTGATCTTTTGTTTGGCAGAAGACACAAGTAAAAAACGTTGTTTGATGGTCTTATCTGTGTCGAAAGAATTCTATGCTGCATTATAACATTGAAAACCAAAACTAGAAAATAAGTCATCGCTAACAATTGTTTGCAGTTATGAATAATTTTTGCTATTGACTAGCGCGTCACTGGCTGCCCCTCCCTTCTCTATCGATGTGATCCGACACTCTTATTTTCCTGCCCAATTATGCCACACGTTGCCATAGAGGCAATTCACATATTTTTGTATAAAATCCCGAAAAATTAACGCGCATACGGGCATAAAAGGAACCGAGGCCCGTCGGGCCTAACGAAGAAAGGGCCTGTCAATCATTGGACTCCGAGTTCGGCTCTGAAAAGCGAGATTAGCATTTCAAAGGAGCCGATCCCCCGGCCCACCGCTAAGTGCCTAATTCACTGTCATTCCCGAAATCCTACAGTTATTTTGATGCGATTAGCTGACGACTTGTCGTATTTGTCGTATTTAATGCCCCCTCCGCCATTTTGCGCGTTTCGAATTTACCATCCAGCTTTTGTGGGAAACTGCCAGCTGCGTAGCTGAGTCATATCATTACGGAAATATTAATATAAAATCAGATTTTGTGTAAATTACTATAGTAGAGTTTTTCGTTAGCTATAAGGCATCAAAAATAACATACCTCCGGGTGTGGTTTTCCCACATTAAAATAAGGCGTTGCCAAGCTTGATAATAATCGGAGAGTTAATAGACATTTGAGGCTTTACCCGCCATTAAATGGATAAGTAAATCCAGAAGAATAAACGACTACACGAATCAGCACCTCATTTTTGTTTCTCACTATTACTAACTCAATTTGCCAGTTTGTGGTCATTATTACTTAATTAACTAGCACTTTAATTTTAGTAGTTTCTTTTTTAAACCACTTAAATGTTCTTAATTTGTAATAATTTTCTAATATTTTCAGACTGATTCTAGACTCATGTGAGCACTTATTTTTAGTTACTAATTCAATTAAAATTTGCTTATAAGATTCATACATTTTTTAATTGTCATTTAACATGTAAGAAAATAAGTAAGGTATTTTTTCAAATAATATTTTAGTTCACTGTGACATAACAAAATTTATAAGACTGTGAAGGCTTTCACGGCCGGTCACAATACAATTTAAAGTGTCTCCGGGCTTTGAAGCCGTGGTCCAATGGAATTTCTTCCTGGCGTTTCATCCACAGTTACGGCAAATACTATAAAAGGCTATGAGGCAATGGGCGAAGTGATCTCCCATGCTTCCCGACGTTGATTGATTCGACTGTGGTGAGCTCCGTGGTATTTATTACTTCGCCGGCGCCGTCGCGCTGCAGTGAAGGAACAGGGGTGGGGGTAACGGTGGCGCGGGGTTTTGGCGCACTTGCAGTATGTCGTAAAACTCGCTTCCAGTCTGCATTTAGAAACTTAATTTCCTTCTTCCTGTTAAAATTGTTGTCGTGTTTAAAGATCTTCGGAGAGAGCGTGTTTTGCTACTGTTGAAACTCTTCTTGTGTTCCGTAATCTCTGTGTTGTTACTGCGTTTTATGGTGCCATTGTACACTGAGCCACAGCTGCATGGAACTCGGTAAACTCCGGGTGTTTATACTCTTGTTTTCGGTTAGGCTACAGGTGTGAACTCCGGTAAAGAGGTAGGTCTGCGGTATTTTGCCGATCTTAAGCTCTGTTGGATTGTACGAGTGGGTTTAAAGACAGTTTTAACACTGTGCTTTTTCAGTAGCCTGGCGATCCTGTCCGTTACTTGGTGGATGTATGGTAGCCTCGTCCATCCATGCTTTTCTTCATCTTATCCCGTTGTTCCTTCCTGGCGCTCTACATTTTTTGGACAGACGCCCTATCGAGCTCGCGCTTGGTGTATCCACTCCAACCAAACGATCTTTTCAGAGGCCTCCTCAACCATTCTAAATCATATACAGAGTCTTTAGGACTCCCTTTTTCTGGGGGTCTCTGATGATGATTTGATCTGTAATTGGGGTATCGATCATTGTTTATCTAATATTTGTAGTTGAAAAAGGGCTCAAGCTTTTCCATTGCTTCTAAAAGGTATTTTTGTAGTGTTTACCATGGAATACTATCGAATGCTATACTATTATTCTTATTTAATTAGTTGGTGAAGTTAGCGGGATTAGGACACAAGGTATAAAACTTGCAAGTTTTATACCTTGTGCGGCGGACGTGTAGTTTGTCGAGCCTAAGATACCAGGGTCACCGAACACTCGAATGGAGTTTGCTATTTTAACCATCTTGAATAGAATTTTAAATGACTACCCTCTCTAAGTGAGAATAGCCCTGATGAATACTAAATAAACAGTCGAAACGTCGGCCATTTTCGAATAAAGAAGAGGTGCATTATTTGTCCTAATCCCGCTAACTTCACCAACTACTTACAACTTAAGGGCGCTAATTAAAACAATTCTTATTTAAAGTAAAAAATCTGAAATTTTGCTACCGAGTGAAACGATAATGCTTAATGCTTAATGTTTCTGTAGATATATGTATATTTAAGTAGACAACCGTAATAGTAACACTGGGAAGCCGAAGAGTGGCGATTAGGTCTTTCATAGTCCAATCAACTCATCCTTACTCCACCCTTGCCCCTCATTCCCCCTACGGGTGGATGAATATCTGGTGGCAGCATAGCAAGCAGCTCTAGGAGACTCTTAAAGCTATCTGTTAAAGAAGTATAATGTGGGCATAGTTTACGGTCGACCTTTTCTCTTTTTGCTTACTCCTAAACGTAGTTCTGGCCCATCACGTCTGCTTTTAAGGCCAAGAACCTATCCCAGAGTTTCTGCCAGCATCTCCATAACATCTCTGAATTCCTGAACGAGCCTTGACCTCATCCTTTTGCTACAGATGGCTTGCAGAGCAGGCTATGACTGTCGGAGTAGATGTAAATTTCCTGTTCTGTCCCTTGTCTGAGTTCTTGCCATGTGGCCACTTATACTATTGCGAAGAACCGTATAAATCATTTAGGTTTCTTAGATTCCAGACAGGTCTCTAACAGTATGAAGAAAGTTTTTTTGTACCATTTTTAATAATTCAGTCATGCTTCATTTGTCGTCACAGTTAATGGAATGTTTTAATTGTCTGACTTCTGATCAATACAGATATCATACAATATCAGATCATAAACTCTGAAGTATATCCTTTGGTGTAATAATCTCTTTGAAAGCAAAACCTTAAACTAGAGGCTTAATTCTGCTATCTGTTTGCAACAAGGGGTTATGAATTAGCACCATGCTTCAACAGGACACCAACCGGACCGCAGAAATGTTAAGATATTGAAATAAAATCGATGTGAAGCAATTCAAGAAGATCTAAACCAAGTTGATAGGTAATCGTGGGATGAGGAGATATGGTATCAAAAAACACCGACTTATCTGTGGTGCGACGTTTCGTGATGAAATTGTCACTTTCTTAAGCACACAAATGTTACGGGTATTCTATCTGAGTGCTTGAGAAAATGACAATTTGGTCACGAAACGTCGCACCACAGGTAAGTCGGTGTTTCTTGTTACCATATCTCCTCATCTCACGATTACCTGTCAACCTGGATTAAATTAAGGAGACGAAATTGAAAGTAATGAAAATCTAAACTTTGAACATGTCTTGTGTTCTAATGATTAATTAGAGGGAAGTTCTTGTGACACCCTCTGGATTATTCATCGATATTAGAACTAATGAGATCACGAATTTATTGATTAGAAACAGTTAGAAATTTTTATATCCAACTGGAATGTTGTTTGCATATTCCTTCCAAAATGTGCTCCTAAGAGAAACTGGACCTGAAGGCTTCTGCACGAATTCCCTACTTAACCCATTCAGTAGATCGTACTGAAATGTGATAGGCGCGACCTACAACAAGGACATTATTTAGATTGAAAAAAATGAACGTCCTATGAAGATAAAATTGTCTGCGTTGTAGATCTAACCAGACCAGTAGCATCGACGTCTTATACCGTAGAAACTTTGCTGGAGAAGAAACTACTAGGTAGTTGGTATAATACAGCCTCAACCTATCACTACCTTATTTGTAAAAAAAAAACAAAATAGCAGAAGCATGTTTTAGTTTTTGTTATGGATTTAGTGGAAAATCAAACAGCATGGTGTAGTCAACATGTTTACGTTTTACTAGACCAGTCGACCGCGAAGACCGATTTGATCTAAGCCTTAGTATTTGTTTTGTAATAGCAAGTTTTTCTTGTTAGTAATTGCCAGGAAAACATGTAGAACAAGTATCAAGATCAAAGAGGTAACCCTGTAGGCTCATGTTAACTTGTATACCAATCATACAGATGACCCATCGTGAGCATCATAGGAACACCGACCTACGAATTTGCGAAACCCCTCACAAGCCATTGCATTATGAACGAGCATACTCATTTCATCGAAAAACTGCATTCTTTAGTTCTCTCTCTCGCTCTCTCTATTCGATAGACCTTTGTTGGCTTCCATGTGATAAACATCTCAACAAGAAACGAATTCAAGGCAGAGCTGATCAAGAAGGGCTAATACACAGTCGTCAGGAGCCGGAATATATAAAGCAGGTCATCTATAGGAGGAGGGCTTCGCCTTGAGAAGCCACACGACGGTTTTCCAGCCGTCGGTGTTTGCAATACTCGTGGTGGCCACACGAGCAGAAGTCAGACAGGGAGCAGAGCAGGACAACTAGTCCGAGAGTCAGGCGGTTCGGCAGGCCACCTGCAGGAGCAGAACGAGTTAAAAGCTCGTTCAGGACTGCAGGGATGCTCTAGACTCACTGGCAGAAACAAAAAGGGTAACTCTGGAATGGGTTCCTGGATACAGGGGCATCGAGGGGAACGAGCGTGCCGACGAATCGGCCAAGCGTGGTTCCCAGACATGTTTTACTGGACCAGAGCCATGTCTAGGAGTAAGTAACAGGTCCGTCTCTCTAAATGAGTGAACGTGGGAGAGTACAAGGACAAAGTGGACACAGTCAGGAATATGTAGACAGACCAAGGAAATCTACCCTAACCCGCATAGATCCAAAGCCTCGTGGCTTCTTAGGAGAAGTTCCTGGGAGACTTTATAGTAATCCCTACTAGACACTGCAGACTAAACTCTCACATGCCCCTCCCAGGAATTGCTGACAATCCACTCTGTGGGGCAGGGGAAGAGTCGTCATACCACTTTCTAGTAGTGTACCATAGGTGGGCGTTACTGCACCATAGGACACTTTTTCTTCGGCGGCAGGAGCTTCCGATTCTGAAATGGGATGGGATACTCTCCTTCATTAGAGGGTCGAGTCGTGGGGTAGTGGTGGGGTAGAGATGGGTGGGCCAGGGGACTGTGAAAAAGGCCTGCAAGGCCTAGTCGCAAGGTTTCGCCCCCCCCCCCCCATTGCTTACTACTACTACTACTACTACTACTACTGCATTCGTAGACTGCAAGACGTAGAGATAAAAACCGTTCCATTCTAATTCAACCGTTTAAAAGGAATGGGCCACGTCAGGGATAAGACTGATTGATGGTGGGGTTAACAAACATAAATGTTTTAAAAACAGTTGAAAATCTATATACGATATGATGCATGAAATTTGAAATCCAAGCCGAATCCAAATATAAGAAAACCTACAGAATGTTCTATAAAAAAAAGTAAAATTTTTTGCATAAACTTTTTCCTCATCTTGTTTATGTAAATCGATTCTTAATGAAAGCAATAAAGTAGCTTTCTTAACCATCACCTTTTTGTCAGGAACTTCTATTCTAGCATGCATAAGGGCGGCCATATGTAACATCTAAGTACAGTTGGGAGACTCTGTATGTGAGCTCAAAATATTGGACATTTAGTTACCAAGTCAAAAGATGGTATGATGCCTGGTGCTTCTTTTGAATCATGTAGATAGTAGTAGTAACACAGGGGGACAAAGACTTGCGAATAGGTCTTAGAAGGCCAGTTTTACAATCCTCGGATCCACCCACCCTTACTCCACCCTTGCCCTCATTCCCCTACGGGTGGACTCGTCTTTCTAATAAAGAAGAGCATTCCATCCCATCTTAGAATGGCGGCCCCGAATATCTGGCGCTCATAGCAGCCAAGGAAGTAAAGCCCTCCCCTGCTTTATAATATGTGCATAGTGGACAGTCGACCATTTGTCTTTTTGCTTACTCCTGAGGGTGGTCTTGGCCCATTAAAGCGCGTCACAAGCCGATACCAGGGTTACTTTTCTAGTTTCTGTCAGCATTTCCAGAACATCTCTGCATTGCTTAATGAGTCTTGAACTCCTGATCCTGCAGATGGCTTGCAGAGGGACCTGCGATTATCGGATTAGCTGTGTCTGCTTCTTGTTGGATTTGTTGCTGCGTATCAACTTAGACTATTGCCAAAACCGCACTAATCATTAGACTCTAAACAGACCTTTGAGAAAATTAAGGAGTTTTGAGACCAATACCATTTGCAATAATTCACTCATGCTTAGCTTGTCGTTGATAGAACGTATCAATTTGTCTAACTACTGATCAGTATGTCAAATCATAAACTTTAAAGTTCATAAGTGCAAAACATTAAAATTTTGGCTTTATTTCTGCTGATCCAAGCAATAAGGTTTGTAATTAACAATAGTGCTCCAACAGGACACCAGGCGGACAGCAGAAATGTTAAGATGTAAAAGAAAATCAATGTGAAGTAATTCAAGAAAATCTAAGCTTTGAACATGGTCTTTTATAGATTCACTAGAGTTAAGTTCTGGTAACACCTTCAGAATTATTCGTAGACGTTAGAACTAATGAGATCACAAACTTAGTGGAGTATGTGCTCATTCAGAAATTTTTTGTCCAATGGGTATGTTGCTTCCATATTCCAACTTAGGTTGGAATTCGCTATCGAGCTAAATACTCTAAATGATAGGCACGAGCTAAGAAGTAAACTAACAGCCTTTTCGGGTCTCCTCTCTTAATCGCTCTTAGAGTATTCCCACCCTACATTCTTTTTGAGAAAGCAAAGGATGGGAGTATTCTTATAGCGCTCTAGAGGTGTCACCCGAAAACGCTGTAATTGTGTTATAAAAAATTAAAGTCGTATGAACCGTCGACGTCCCATATCGTTGCAATTTTACTGGAGAGATATATACTAGTTACATACATAGATACATGTTATTCTCAACTTCACTTCTCTAACCCAAAAGAGGAGGTATATTGCTGGTAGCATAACGACATGATGAATGATGCGAGAAAGTGTCTCAACCTCAACAAAATGGCAGAGGCGACTGCATTACGTCTAAGTTTTGGTTTTTGAGTAAAAGGACAACAAATCAGCACAGTGTGGTCATGGACAAGTTTTAAAAGACCAGTCGATCGCAAAAACCGATTCGATCCGAGCTGGGATGGAAAGAAAAACCTGTATAACAAGTATATCAAAATCAAATAGGTAGCACATGCACACTTGTTTTAAAAATTAGTGTGAATACTGAGTGGAACCACATTACGACCTATGACCTGTCTAAAAAGCGAACTAATTTGTCAGGTTTCTCTAAAAAATACAAGTCAGATGTGTCATTGAGAGAAAGTTTGCATTAACAAAGAACGCTATCTTTGAAACTCAAGATATTATTTTCTACGAGTTGGATATCTTTCTCAGACATCAATCTCCACGTAACTATCCGAGATTAACCAGAGAAGCCATTCAGATCTTCAACTGCAACAGGAAGGAAGAAGTTACGGTCTTAAATTCGGAATGGAAGCAAGTTCTGCGTGATAATTAATGTGAGCCAAAACACTGCCCCATCTCTGCCCCTGCCCCCCCCCCCCCCCCCGCACTTCAGAGTGACAGTGGGGGTACAAATACGACAAAGCGTTTAGTGGAAGAATCAGTCAACGTGGAGACGTTCTGGAAATCCGTTTGCCTATTGTCTCGTTATTTTTGATAATGTCCGCCTCACTTGTAGACGAAACATAACGAAAACAGAACTATTCTATATATTATTTAAAATGCGTTGACGCAATAATTAGACGCGAAGGTAAAATCAATCCGACTAGAAAGTGCGTGATTATAATCGGTAAGCTTTGACTCAACTCTTCTTTATTTGGCTCATTTCTTCTGAGCTCATTTTAGCTGAAATCAACTCCAACCCCTATTTGCAACACACTGAACCCTGCTCAAACTAAATAACAAATTTATCTGCCGCCATCCATATACGCATTCCTTCCCCATTTTCTTAGAGCAAGAAGTATTACAGACGCACGCCCCATCGGTAATTTTTTTATCGCATGAAAAATTGGTTAGTTTGCCATCGGGTTATGGCTTTCGGCGTCGAACCCTATAAAAAATTGATATGAATTTACGATATTGTCGTTCAGAAAAAGGAAGGAATAGGCATATTGAAAAATTGCTATTCCACATAATATGCAAGATTATTGGGGCACGCAAAAATGACGCAATTAGTTTTAATCTGCCTCCGGCTGCCATTAAAGTTATTACTCGAATTATCGGCTTGAATTAAGGTTTTAGCCTTGATGCAAAATTGACTTGTTTCCAGTCTCGAATCTCGTTAATCCTCTTCACAACCTGACGGGATGTTTGTAAGACAATATAATTACAATAATAATTTTCAACCAAAATGTTTCTTTTCATTTTTATATTCATGTACTTTTAAATTTTCTGTTCAGACGGTAGAATCTGAGCTAACATTTACCTTTTATAATACTAACAAGAAATCTTAAATCTTAACAAACATTGGGCAAAGTTTTAAGGAACTGCAGCTACTGACTATATTAATTAAGTCGCAATAATTCCAAACTTTGCACCCCGTGACTACTTTTAAGTCAACTTCTCTAAGGATTTAAACATTCCTACGGATACATTTTACTAGTAAAACGAGTTCATGACCTAAAGCATGAAGTTTTAATTATAAATTATGTCAATAAAAAGGCAACGGCCCTAATGCCTTCCTTCGGAAGCGGAATGCTTCTTAAGCGCGCTGCTGCAAAATCTTTCTTGGGCTGAGATAAACGACACTTTTATAACTTTGACCCTGTGTCGATACGATATCGAATCGATTTTTCATTAGCACTATCGCCGAACTGTCACTGCCAACTCCGCAAACTTTTATACGCTTAATCAGGGGTCGCTAATTTAAATTTCAGATGCTGCATTTTTTACTACACACTATCAGAAGTTACACGGCCGTGGCTTGGATAATTTTATTAATTGATTAAATTAGTTCCAGAGAGGGGTGAAAAACTTTTCAGAAAAGTTGTGTAATGAATTCTTTTTCAAACTTTGCTTTTGGTGCTCATCGACTTAGAGATCGAGG
Source organism: Taphrorychus bicolor (assembly GCA_951812265.1). NCBI lineage: Eukaryota > Metazoa > Arthropoda > Insecta > Coleoptera > Curculionidae > Taphrorychus > Taphrorychus bicolor. Next base: position 15,807,293 of record OX638300.1, read on the forward strand.
CTTCAAAGCGACTGAAACGAAAGATAAAATATTTTCTAAACGGACAATCGAGAGAATTTCGAAGAAAATCGATAGTGAATGACCGTCCGATAAAAAAGCTATCGATTATATTTCAAGATTAGGTTCGACTTTTAATAAGGCTCGCAATCGTATCTCGTAATTCTATCTTGGTTTGGAAATTGCATAGGACTGGTTAGATCTCATATTTTCGACAGCCGAAACTGGCCAGATGACATTGTAATCTAGATTTCGCAGTGACGTAACAATATTTTAATGACGGATAGACATCAAAGAGCATCGCGTTTTTCGGTAACTAAACTTAAGGATGGGATGTTGTACAGAGCAAGAGCCGGCGACATTCAACAGCGTATTTTAGATCCAATATTGCATGGCAGATGGCTCACAGTTCGAGAAGCAGCCCGTATTGCTCTGTATCTCGCTGGTTATCGGAACCAGAACGATTTAAACTTGAGGATGTCAGAGATGTTTCAGAGAGGTTTATCAGTTATGAAATAATTGTAAAACATAAAAAAAATCATTAAAATCGGGTTTATCGAACTACTTAATCATAGTTGTAATCGTAAATGGAAATTTTTTCCATAACACCACTTAGTAAACAGTGTCCGACCAAGTCATAATTACATGTTTTCTTAATGGCTGGTTGTTTTCTTGCTCTTTTTTTGATTAAAATAAGTTACAGCGGGTTCTTCTAACTTCGTTGTTTATTTTGACGTTTCGACACAAATTGGTGCCTTCATCAGAGTACTACAACATACGGAATGCTTGTAGTACTTTTAGTACGTGTAGTGTGTAGTAAGCTCTTTCCGAATGCTTCATTTCCCGTTCCAAATCAGCCGGCCAACAAATTCTCTTGGCTCTCACAGACAGAGTCTCTAGGACTCCCCTTTTCTGTCTGGGATGATGATTTGATCCGTTATTGAGGTATCGTTCAGTGTGTGTTGGTTTTCTGTAAACGGTGAGGGCAAGCTTCCCATTCGGCCTCCTTGATACTAAAACATCCTAAAACGGTAGCCGTCCTTCGTTTTCTATCTACGTGGTTGAATTGAATTTTTGGGTTGATAGAGTTGAGGTGTAAGAGGAAGTTTTGAGGCTCGCCCTTGCCATGCACTTTGGCACTTTGGCCTCTTGTTTGCCGTTGCCAACCCCGTTGCCAGCCCCAAAAAAATTTAAAAAAGGTTCTTTTTCTTTATAATAATGTTTCTCCTTGTTTTTGGTAAAACAAAATCAAGCAATTTAGTTTTTATCATGGGACCTCTCTAAACTGGCTTTCTGTGCTGTAGCGCTTATAGTGAATTGAGCTGATAATTTAGTTCAGTGTGCTGAGTTTGCTGGGTTGACTTCAAACTTCAAGAAAACTGATACTAAGTGCCTATACAGTTGACTGCAAGAATTTGGATATTCTTATTCTGGTATTACTCGTACCAGTAGTAAGTGATACCATTAGTTGGTGAAGCATGGACTTGCATAAAAAAGGGGACTACACTTTTAAGGTGGCTTACATATCAGAATTAAAAGAAATAGAACCAATCCCTCATCAATGGGAAGAAAATAGGATCGTCTTTTGGCCTCCGACTAAAAAAGAAGTTATGCTGATAGCGTGCCACAAACAAAAGAGCGGGTTAAAGTATACATATTGTAACACTTTAGTTTCAGTAAAGGTATCTTAGAATATTCAAAAAGTGCTCAGGGAAAAGTATCAGGTTAGGAGCAAAAGTGCTACAAAACTGGCCGGTAAAGTGAGTTCGGGGCGCCACCAATTTTAATCAATTAAATTGGAAAAATCTTACGCTGTTAGTTCAGGTTAGTTCCAGTTCCCTTTAGCCTCTTCCAAAATACCCATAGTACTTGCAAACAAAATAAAACTAACAAGTTTAATTTATGTCCTATAATATCAAAGAACGAAATCAATGTTGTACAATATGAGGATTGTACTTCAAGTCAATGAGTGAAAGGTTTTCCTTAATTCTACTTATCACAATTGTCTGGAAAATATCTCCCTAGTGGTGATCACCAAGCGTAACAATAAAAAAAAAGGGTTAACTTAAATACTACTACTTAGCTTAACACGACGCTATTACAGATGGTCACAAAGGCTAGGCGCCTTAGGTCCAAAACAATGCAAAAGGTAGTGGCTATTAGCCCTCCAAAAATTATGGTGGTAGCTGTCTGCCTCTTACGCACAATAGTGGTGTTTTTCGAACAATAAGGTGGTGATTTGCACCCCTCGGTAACAATAAGGTGGTGATTAACCTTCAGAAACAATAATGGTGCCTGGTAGCCCCTTGGAAACACTAAAGTGGCTGTTGGCCTCCTTGGAAAGACTAAAGGTGGCAGTAGGCCCCTTTGGAAACAATAATTGTTGGCGGTAGGCCTCCTTGGAAACACTAATTGGTGGCGGTAGGCCCCCTTGGAAACACCCTAGGAAGGACACTATTTACTAGGATGTCCCTTGATCTAGTTAATTTTTCCTTTAAATGTATGTTTCGTGAAGCGATTACATACACAAGTTAACCAATAAAGTGACTTGAAAATTTTGCTCATGAACTACTTTACATCAAATGGACTTAGTAAACTTAAAATCAATAAATAAAATAAACAAAAGTTATTCAATAATTGAAACAAATCCACCCAGACAATTTATCCCCGTAATGACCCCAGATTGGATTGGAAAAATCCAACAAATAAAAAAAAAATCATAAAACTCTAAACATAGATAAATTATTGAATAATTACCTCGTCCACGAGGGTTTCCAAAAACAGAACAAAATAAACACGTGGTGTGGCTGCTTTCAGCCCTCACATTAACCTTGCTGACACGTGGTACAGTGGCTTATGTGGCCCAGGATCGTAGTATAGGTTGACAAATGCTTTGCTTGTAAGCCCAAACTCTGATAGAAAGAAAATACAAAAGACTCAGTGGAAGGAAAAGAAAACCCCTCAACTAAGAAGATGGCCGACGTGAACTTACCTCTTGCTGCACAATCCCGAAATTCGGTTCAACTTCCCTCATCCAAAAATGTCCCAAAAACTGGTCGAGTGACCCCAAAACTAACACCAACTAAGGGAAGTTGAAATACTACTACAAATCGACTAAATCCCACGTAGTGGTTTACACTTTTACGTCGAAATGAGTAGCAGCGAAGAGATGAGTGTTGTCTTCCACGCGTCTTGATCCAGAAAGAAAGATCTTCACCAACATTCCGATTTTCAATAGATAAGAGGTGGAGGTGGGGAGAAGATATTGGTCGAGAGCGCCAGCGCGCAACCATATCCGTACTAGTTAATATACTATGAACGTCAATCTTTCCCCACGGACTAAAAGTGCAGCTTCTAGTGACCTATGGAAACCAAGATTAGGCTCACTGCTTGCTAATGCGCACATTCTTCTGCGCAAGACATATGCAGAAGACACGCCCACTGAAAAAATAGCGTTTTTGGCCGGACGCCCTAGTGCGCTGTCGGAGTATTCTCATCCTTCTCTTCGCAATGAAAAAACAAAGGATCGTAGTAATGTCGCAGCGCACAGAGCAGTCTACCGAAAACTCTAGACGAACAAAAGTTTGAGGTTAGGTCAACTCTGAGTACTTTTTGACATGAAAAGAAAATTTGTAATAACGAAAGATAGAAGATTTGTTTTTTTGATTGTAGGCTCGTATTTATTTTAAAACAAATTTGTGTAATAAGTAATAAATACTCATCGGGCAGCTTGCAACATCGCTTGGTGGTAGTGAAAGTGGACCGTTCCCGTCAAAGATCGCGCAGGTTCAAATACTTTGTCCTACAATAACACCAAGACTATCAAGTGTATTGTGTATTGATTTCTTGATACCAGACTCGTAAGCCAAGGCAAGGAAGGGCCACAAAAGACTATCAAGTGTATTGTGTATTGGTTTCTTGATTCCTGACTTGTAAGCCAAGACAAGGAAAGGCGCCAATATTTTATAGGATAGTTAGACTTTTTCTGATCATGAAAATGGTGAGTATTGGGTTTTTTGAGATTTTATTATTATAATTAATTAAATTATATTACATTATTATAATTATTATTAGGGTTTTATTATCAATGTCAACTGACTATAATGTGTAAATGTTACGCGCGTACCCGCCAACAAAAAAACTCAAAAGTTAGGTTAACAGCAAATGACGTTGACAACATTATGGCATTACCATGTGTAAATTATATAATAGAACAGAATCTTATTTTAAATAAATTATGAGTTTTTATTTTTTTTCTTACACCACACCATGCTAATTTGCCAACAGCTCAAACATTTTAGAAACTAAAAATAATTCTTAGTAATTTTTATATTGATATAATACATTATTAGATATTTTATATTTCGGCGAAAACTTAATAAAACATAAAGCTTGGCATCGTCGATTTTTCAAAATTAAGGGGCGGAGCTTGCCAGTCGCGCATGCGCTTTTGTTGCCACTGAGCCGGACTTTTTCGGGCTGAGCTTTTTAATGTTACGTTATAATTATATGTCATTTTTTATTTATATGCGCGCAACTAACAATTGACGAATGACAACTCTCATTGTTATCGAAAGGCGTTTTAGGATGACACCCAAAATACTTGCTCTCGCTACACTTTTTACTCCTCAGAAAATAAGCAAAATGTACCACTTTAAATTTGTCCCATGTGTTTTCCTTTTCATCTAGTGATATTATCATAAAATAACGTTTGACTTACGAACAGCTAACAATGGGCTATTAGGTGCAAGCAAAGAATTTGCAAAGTCCTCTCAAACATGGCGGACTTCCGGCCAAGAAACCGATGTATCACAGTACCAGCCTCATGGCACAGGTCACCATGCAACATCAAATAAAGATGTTATTCAAGATAAACCAGAAACAGAACCACTCGATGGAGGACCAAGTAATAATGATTTGGACCTAAATGACTTCAATATCTCGTTTCTAACAACCTCCAATGATATTAAATCAGTACTAAGTGCAATTGATGAATGTAAGTAGAATCCATCTTTTTTTTTAAATTAAATTACATATATATGTTATTGTGTATTTAGTAAAGAGCTATGAAAAAGTTCAACTGGATCCAGTTGTCAGTAATCTTATATATACATATATATCATTGAAAGTGGATCGGTTAGAAAAGTATGCTACCAATTAACCAGTAATGATGGCTATGGCAATACAATGAATGATTAGTTAGGGCAAACCAGTAAATACTCACATTTTTTCCCTTAAACACCGTGGAAAATTTAAATTTATTTGAAGCGAAGCTAAAAAAATGCAGAATACAGAAAGCAAATCAAGAGCCATTTAAAGCGAGTTATTGGAACAGGAACTGGGCATAGAAATGCAGCATATAAATTATGCTCCACACCTTTCACCAAGTAATACAAGAAAAAAGCAATCTCTGTTATTAAATGGTAAATAAATGTCAAATAATTTTTTTAGGCCACTTTTAAACAAATATTCATGGACAGGCATTAGACGCAGTGCAGCAGGTCACAAAAATCCTTTTACTTCATACTGTATCACTTAGAACACTTTTATGTACTTGATTTTAATCCGGTAAATAGCTTTTTACAGGATTGGATATCGTAAGGAAATTTTACAGTATTGAGTACCGGACATCTTCAATAAATCCATTGTATCCATGGTAACCTGGAAACCGGTACCGGTACAGGAAACCGTAATGAAACTATTTGTCAAATTGGCAAATTTGTCAAAAATATATTCGCCGCGCATAAAATTATTTTTTTTCTGTCTTTAATAAGTATGAAGTAATAGTTATTTACGTTATAACTTTGGTAAATATAGTTTTACAGTAGGAGTAAGATGTTTCCAGACGAGGCGCTAATCGAGGTAGGTTACCATGGATACTGTTGCGAACTCGGGGTTCAATAATTCCAGTGTAACGATTTAACACGAAAACACTATTTATTTATTCCACAAATACACACGACTACTAAATAACTCGCTACTTTAACACTTTATAGCCTTCTAATATCGTTTCGTACTTTAACTTACTTATAGCTCGCTTAAAATAAGACTATTACTTAACCGCCGCTCTATGCGCCTTTTATATACAATCCTAAAATTACAGAAAAACCTAGAAAGTCCTTTATAAGAATTCTTGAATAATCTCACATAAAAAAAACGGTTGTAAACAACTGCCTTCTAGATTAAGCCAGACGAGCAATAAATCACTCGTGTCAGCCATGACGCAGCGCGGATAGGTCGCGAAGCTCCACCAACCAACACGCTCCCATGCGTTGCCCCGCCTCCCATGCGGCGTTGCTGCGAATCGTAACATTGCCCTCCTCCTAAGGCTGTTCGTCCCGTACAGATAGAGTTCCATGATATCGTGCTAATCGATCCAAATGAACGACCTTCATCTTTGACCTAGGTGTCCGCTGGATCCTATACACCACATCATTAATCTTCTTTATAATTGTATAAGATCCTTCCCAATTTTGGCTAAGTTTGGGCGACTTCCCCACCTTTCGCCTCGGATTGTATAACCACACCAAATCACCATCCTGGAAGCCGCGGGAGTTAGCTAGTAAGTCATATCTTGCTTTGGCTCGATCACTGGATATCCGCAGTTTATTCCTGGCTTGTTCATGAACATTGTCCAGCCTCTCCTTAAGCTCTTCCACAACATTCTCAGAGTTGAGTGAGTCTTTTTCTGGTGTTCCATACATCAAATCTGCAGGAAGCCTCATTTCCCTTCCGAACATCACTTTCGCCGGAGTATAACCAGTGGCTTCATGCGTAGAGCCTCGGTATGCCATCAACATGAGAGGTAGATGTTGGTCCCAATCACGCTGATGATCTGCCACCATTTTAGACAGGTAATGTTCCGTGGTCCGATTAAATCTCTCTACCATCCCATCCGACTGTGGATGCAAAGGAGTTGTCCTGGTCTTGCGAATTCCGAGAAGTTCCATGACCTTCTGGAAAACAGCCGATTCAAAATTTCGGCCCTGATCAGAATGAAGTTCGAGAGGGACTCCAAATCTGCAGAACGTTTCATTTACTAGCACCGTTGCCACAGTCGTTGCTTCTTGATTAGGCAGGGAGTATGCTTCAGGCCATTTAGTGAAGTAATTCATGGCGACCAAAATGTATTTATTGCCCGACTCAGTCTGAGGAAACGGTCCCGCGACATCAATTGCTACCCTCTCGAATGGAGCACCTACAGTGTACTGCACCATTCGGCCCCGTGATCTTGTTCGAGTTCCTTTTGTGGCACAACAAACTTCGCACTTGCGGCACCAAGATTCGACGTCTTCATGATAATTCACCCAGTAATACCGCTCTTTAATTTTTGCCAATGTTTTATTGACCCCAAAATGGCCTCCGCTTGTTCCGTTGTGCATTTCCTGTAGTACATCTGATTTTCTGCTACCAGGAACAACCAACTGACTGACTACGGTCTTGCCATCCGGACTCTCCCACGCTCTCTTTAGTAATCTATTTTCTATTCTAAGAGAGTGCCACTGGGCCCAGAGCGCCTTCAGGTTTGGACTTTTACCAGCAATCTCTTGCCATTCTGGTCTCTTGTCATCAGTATTTGCCATCAGTATCGGTCAAATATCTGGATCATTCAGTTGATCTTCCCGAAGTGTCTGTGTGGTCCAGCCATCGTTTCTTTCTACCGACGTTCTCCTTACAGAAGGATGTCCCTCACGTTGCTGAGTTCTTCGACAATGCTGCCTATCTTCTTTACATGGCCGTCTAGACAATACATCGGCATTTCCGTGAGACCTTCCTGGTCGATGTTCAGTTTGGGTCTTCTGTCCTTTAATGCGTCCGGTCTCTGTAACACTTTTGCCACCCAAATTATTGGCTTGACTTGATTGATTGACTTGACTGATCTTGGGGGTCTTAACGGGCTCGGTCAATTGCCCCTTTACATTGACAGGAATTGGTTTTTCCTGGACTCTAGGGCGGTCTTGGTTGCCGCTCGGTCTTCTAAACAACGGCGACGGACTTCTTGCCCTGTTACGGCCGTTACTCTTGACGTGACCCAGTTTATCGCAGTTAAAACATTTTATGCCCCGATTGCCTGTTGATGGATGAGGTCTTCCCAACAAGGCTTGGATATTGACTGCCAGATCCTTCAACGCTTTATGTAAACTGGCCATGGATTCAGCCATAGACGTATTCTTCTTGTCACCGCAAGTTGCCACTCTTACACTTGCATAAGAACTAGATGACATTCGTGACGCCTCGAATTCCAAGGCCCGAACTAGTGCCTCGCTGATATTCCTGGGCCTTACTAGGCGTAAGTGATATCTCAAGTCACTATCACGAACTCCCTCAATGAATCTTTCGGTGGCAAATTGCGTTTGAAAACATTCAGGAGCTGATGGGTATGCCAGGTGAATTAGTCTGTCTATGTCCGCCTCAAATTCATGTAAGGATTCACCTGACTTCTGCTGTCTCATCCTCAGCTGGGCCTGGAACATGGTTTCTTTGTGCTCATTTCCAAATCGTAGTTGCAGAGTGTGTACTAAAGCCGCATAATTACTTTGATCCGCTGCCGACAGAGATTGGAGTAACTCAGCCGCTTTTCCACGAAGTGCTACCACTAATGATGTAGCTTTCTGGGGCTCGGACCAGCCATTAGCTTTTGCAGCTGCCTCAAATTGGGTTTTATAGATTTCCCAGGCCGTAGTACCGTCATAATCAGGAGGCTTAATTTTAGCGTTGGCTGTGCTAAAACTCTCTGTAGACACGTTGTCGTCCTCAAGTTGTTCCCGGAATTTCTTTTCTAGCTCGAGAACCCTCTGGTTGACAGCATCAATCCTTCGTTAACGGATTCATTAACGGATTCTTTCTTCCAACTGTTGCTCCCTGACTGCGGGATTAATTCTTCTTTGAATTGTTGATGACGTCGCTCTTGCACTTGATCACGTTTTTCCTGCTCTTCTTTTTATTCTAGATAACGGCGCTCCTGAATTTGATCACGTTTTTCCAGCTCTTCCTTCTGCTCTAGATAACGTCGCTCCTGTACTTGATCACGTCTTTCTTGTTCTTCTTTTTGTTCTTTAGAACGTTTTTTCTGCTCCTTTTTTTGTTCCTTGTAACGTTTTTCCTGCTCCTCTTTCTGTTGTTGCATAAGGGACAGCAGGGCGGTAAGTTGATCCTCCATCGCTTGATGCTGGCTTCTGGTCACTGGCATAAACACGTAATGTCCGGCAATGAAGCACTCACTTACAGTTCAGCAATATTAGTCCTCAAATTCCCACTGAAATCGCACTTCTGACACCAATTGTTGCGAACTCGGGGTTCAATAATTCCAGTGTAACGATTTAACACGAAAACACTATTTATTTATTCCACAAATACACACGACTACTAAATAACTCGCTACTTTAACACTTTATAGTATTTTTCTAATAAATCTTTAACCTTCTAATATCGTTTCGTACTTTAACTTACTTATAGCTTTACTTACTTACACGCTCCCATGCGTTGCCCCGCCTCCCATGCGGCGTTGCTGCGAATCGTAACAATACAATGGATTTATTGAAGATGTGCCGGTACTCAATACTGTAAAACTTCTTTACGATATCCAATCCTGTAAAAAGCTATTTACCGGATTGAAATCAAGTACGTAAAATTGTCCTAAATGATACAGTATGAAGTAAATAACTATTATTTCATACTGTCCGGTATATAAGTCCTACATGCATCGATTTGAGTCCGGTAAATGGAACTTTACCGGACAAGTCCGGTAAAGGTTTTTAGGCAAACGATGTTAGAGAGCTACCGTCTAATATAAAATATTACGTTATTTAAATTTGATTAAGATTTTGTCAAATGCTCAGTTGGCGACGTCAAAATTTGTGCGTAGTTGTTACATTTGATATTACTTGTCATAAAATCAAATCAGCCATCATTTCCTGATATTCGAAACGAGCTTCTAAGTTATTAAGTGAAATTAAAAAATCTCCCCAATGTTCAGCAGAACCGACTTATTTCAGAGTACTAGATATATTTGAAGAAACACAAGCACATTGTATGATTTAATGCTGATGTCTCCATCATTTTCCCCATTAGGAAAAGACTTCTCAAAGGAATTTGAGAAACATCTGTTACAAGTATGTAGTAATAATTTGAATAAAAAATATTATGCGATATTAAAGCTTAAAAACTAGTAGCTGTATATTTTCAAAAGTTTAATTTGGTACTATAAATAGCGTAAATTAAAATCATTATGCTATAGCTGTCGATTTATGAATTTTGACAGTGACAACAATACAGACACCGCCAAATGTCAATAAATCTAATTCTTACGTGGTAATTTTTTCATTTCATTTCTAAATAGTATAAACAGTATGAAATAAAATATTGTACGATACACGTCCATTAGGTGTTGTTATAGTACTCGTATAACTTTCCAGACTCGGTTCCTGACGTCGCCTCGTCCGTAAAAATCTCGTACTGTAACAAGTCACCTACTGGAGTTGTGACGTAAATTACTGTTAACAAATCACTCAATGTTATGGGTAAGTACTTTGAAAAAAAATTGCAGTTTTTTCTATTTTATTTTTGCTATCTACTAATATTAGTTGTTTTCTATTCTGTGGTGTATTATTCTGATTGTACATTTACCCATGCATTGACTGAAAATTTTCTGAAAGATGCAGTATTAAAACATAGTAATTCACGACTGAATCCAAAAAAGAAATGTCTAAGCAAAGGTAAATTCTAAAAAACATTTTTAATATTTAAGTATCTGAAGCAATTTTTCATTTATCTTTTCTCAAGCTTAATTATTTTTTTCAGACACTGGAGATACACCAAGACAAGGAACCAATCAAGCCAAAGAGAATAAAGATTGTCAATTTGAACAATGGGCAGACTTATTAGAAGGTCATCAGGTAAGTGAGAGTGAGCTTTAGTCAGATGGGTTATTAGAAGTAGTAAGGGAGGAAAATTATGAACCAGAGTATCTATAGATACCTAAATATAACGTTGGTAATTATGTACTATAAGCGAATCATCTTTGTTAAAACGAGTAGTGAAATCTCTACTCGTTTTAACCAGTTTCACTTGAAAACGAGTAGAGATTCCATTGCTCGAAACGTCATGTAAAAAACTCAATAAAGACAATGGAACTCCAAGATGTTTCGCTTAATACCTAAATATAAGTTAGTTGGGGGTAACAAAAAGTTGTAAAGCTGATATTTACTATGTAAATAAATACAAAATTAATTACAATATTTTATGGTTGTGACATTTTTATTATTACAAAGTATGTAAATATTTATTTGTTAAACAAATCTAAAGTGTGAACTAAAGGGAAATATATTTGTTGGTTTTCATGCTCGATACAAATTAGCTTGCATTTGATGTCTTTTAGCAAATAAATCTTTGGATCATTATATTGTTTTGATGAGTTATATATGTTTAGATGCTTTGGTTCAACAGGATAAATAAAAAAATTACTTATTTTTTTAAGGCTGCAACCCCACAACTGTATTTTATTGCAGTTGGAATCGTTTCTTAAAAATCGTACAATTTCAATTTCTTTGGTTAAAAACTATTCATTTTTCTTATCTGCTTTCAAAATTACCCCCATAGCATTCACAGATTTAGAATTATTATGGTTGTGACATTTACTTTCATTTTTTTTCAAGACTTGTCTATGTAATATAAGATCTTTCTGTTATTCTGTTTGATACTTGTGCTAAAGGTTGGCTACCTTTGCGTAATAGATTGAAGATTCTTTATCATTCCTAACTGATTTTCAAATTTATATGTGGCGATATTTGGCAAAGATCCATACCTTTTCACATCATCCACAACGTGGCATAAGTTATGGATATTACTACTTATAGAATCAATTCCATGCAGGTAAATAAATGTTTCAACATAGTCTTTTAATAACTCTTGTGCTGTTGTTACCATTGAAGACTGTAAAATGTAATAATTTGAAGATAGTATTGTTATTGCAGAAAAATGCTTATATGACTCATCATCTACATTAGACTTTAAAATGACTGGTCCCAAATAAAATAGAAAGATATGAAACTCGGTAGCTTTCCAAAATGCTATGCAGTCTAATCCTCTGACACTTCGGTGTATTTCAGATGGCAGATAAGAATTACTAATTTTTAACCATTGTGAATTTGCGGTTATTTGTGCACCAAACAATTTTGTTAAAACTTCCATGAACCCAACCATTTAAACAACGTTTCATTACTCCTATATCAATCAGATGAAGGGAATCTGCTATGGCTATATCCTGGATTATATCAATTGCTAGTTTTCCAGTGGTGAGGTGATAAAGGTATTTGTGTTTTTAAGTTTTTGGTAATGCCCAGGGTCACTTATTTTTCGAAAGCTAGCATCGGATCTTTTTGCACAATCAATTTGTGGATAACTAATATGACGGCCTTCACGATGATATTGACCTCTAACTGTACATTTACTACAATCATTGTAGGCATTAAATGAGACAATACCTAAAACAAAAAAAGTTAACTAAAAGTTGTTATATAACTAGGTGCGGGGTGCGGCACTAGTGTTAACTCTAGGTAGGTATACCTGCATTTTATAAAATAATACAAAATACAGGGGATATATCAGCAATATTAATTAGTATTGGCCAGAATTGCATTTTATAGCTTGCACTTATGGGCACACCATCTATATGTATATTTAATCTTAACATTTTTATAGTATTAGGCAAGCTGACGCTCATCAAGCAGTTTTCAATTCCATTATACCAAAACTCTCCATTGCCCATTACTTGTAAGTTTGCCTTCTTTGGTGTTCGTAGCAGAGTTCTGCTACCTTTTGCTAAGTATTTGATCCCAGCGCCAGTCAGTAATCCTAGAAGCTCATTTAGAGCAGTGTGCTTTATAGAATTTCTTAAAGCCCAACTAGTAAATGATTGTCGAAAATGATAACCATCAGGATCTGTAGTCGTACTTTCTTCATCAGAACTGCTTGTAATTGTCTTGTGGTGGCGTAAACACATAATCCTTTATTGCCTGATGATCTTCTGATGCAAGTGAATTGAGTACATTCGTGCATATTGGAACAGTTTCTGGTTTCAGACTGTGCAACGACTCTTTCCTACAGCATGCCCAAGTTTATAGCAAAAAAATTGCTTACCAATTATTTACGGCGTACTTACCTGTTGGTAATCCTTATTTAGTAGCAAATTTAAACGAATCCTAGCTCTTTTTCTACAAAAAGTGCTTCATTATAAAACTTCATCTAGCAGGTTATGAAATTTTGACAGAAAAAGATGACATAATCAAAGTACCTGGACTTTTGTTTCTCCATCCTTTTCTTTTGACATTTCACAGCCAAGTTGATGAAGTTTTATAATGAACACCTCGTAGTAAAAAATATTATAAATAACAGCAGTTATTTTATGGTTGGCAGGCGACGTCGGCATTACGTCAGAACTTCCAAATAAATGCACTAATGTACTTCGGTAAGAAATTCCAACCACTCGCGACGTTGCGACTAGTCGCATAAAACAACTTCAAATAGGTACAATTCTTCGACGTCCACTCCGACTAATTCGTAATCATTAACGACCCACGTTGGATCAACGGCGCCTCGACGTCTAACCACGACTTTTTTAAAAAGTCCTTGGACAACCAAGAATTGCACCTATTTTGACGTTGGAATTAGCGCACATTTAGTCGGAAGACGGAAAAATGTTAATTGGGTTAGAGCATTATTTTTTGAGATACATATTATAGATATAGATAGATACATATTTGAACCGCCGATTCCTTTTTTCATTTGTCCAAAAGGAAAGTAGTTTTTAACGTAAGTTTAAACAGTTTAGAACAGTATAGAAAGCCAGAGGATCGAAGGAGATATGATTCAGTCATGTTTGAGAAACTTTTATTCGCTGCCTTATGATGGATGCCCAATTCTTTTAATAGAAATTATAGGATTTAAATTTTCATCTAAAATATAAAGTAGACGAAGGGAAGGAAGTGCAATGTTCAGTAGTAAGTACGAATGTTCAGCAAAAGAAGACATTATTGGAATTTTTTTTATATTTGAATACTATATTCAATGGCCAAACGAAGCAAAATATAGGCACATAGAAAATGAATTTGACAGATTCCTGGCTATACAGACATATAATGAAACGAATTTTAATGGCCATAGTCTGGTTCTAGAGAAAGGAATTTTAATGGCCATAGTCTGGTTCTAGAAATCAAAAACAGAATCCTATGCAGTGTTGCTCAAATCTGCCGCTCATAATTGGGATCTCGTAAATCACAAGAGACAAGAGTTTGATTAAACTGAAAAAAACGAAGTTTTAAAAAATTATTTTTGCTTTTTCCTGCACTTATTTGAAGCGGAGTTCTTGTTTAGCAACGTTCTAGAATAAATTACACATTCTCTTGGGCACATTTTTCATCTGCATTTCATTCAAAGCTGCAAAGATCTGCAGTTTTGAATATTTTTTTGCCCGGCGTTTCGACTTTCCTTGTTAGTTCAGGTTAGTTTATTTTTTGTATCATTATCAAGTTCAGATCTTTAGATATGAAATTTAATGATGTGTAACATTTTATGTTTTTGTTATTAAACGTTGATTGTCTTATTTAGTAGCAAATTTGAACGAATCCTAGCTCTTTTTCTACAAAAAGTGCTTCATTATAAAACTTCATCTAGCAGGCTATGAAATTTTGACAGAAAAGGATGACATAATCAAAGTAAATGGACTTTTGTTTCTCCATCCTTTTCTTTTGACATTTCACAGCCAACTTGATGAAGTTTTATAATGAACACCTCGTAGTAAAAAATATTATAAATAACAGCAGTTATTTTATGGTTGGCAGGCGACGTCGGCATTACGTCAGAACTTCCAAAGAAATGCACTAATGTACTTCGGTAAAAAATTCCAACCACTAGCGACGTTGCGTCTAGTCGCATAAAACAACTTCAAATATGTACAATTCTTCGACGTCGAGGCGTCGATGGTCCGACTTTAACCCCGACTAATTCGTAATCATTAACGACCCACGTTGGATCAACGGCGTCTCGACGTCTAACCACGACTTTTTTAAAAAGTCCTTGGACAACCAAGAATTGCACCTATTTTGACGTTGGAATTAGGGCACATTTAGTCGGAAGACGGAAAAATGTTAATTGGGTTAGAGCATTATTTTTTGAGATACATATTATAGATATAGGTAGATACATATTTGAACCGCCGATTTCTTTTTTCATTTGTCCAAAAGGAAAACATTTTTAAAGCAGTTTTTAACGTATGTTTAAACAGTTTAGAACAGTATAGAAAGCCAGAGGATCGAAGGAGATATGATTCAGTCATGTTTGAGAAACTTTTATCAGCTGCCTTATGATGTTCAGCAAAAGAAGACATTATTGGAATTTTTTTTATATCTGAATACTTTATTCAATGGCCAAACGAAGCAAAATATAGACACATAGAAAATGAATTTGACAGATTCTTGGCTATACAGACATGTAATGAAACGAATTTCAATGGCCATAGTCTGGTTCTAGAAATCAAAAACAGAATCCTATGCAGTGTTGCTCAAATCTGCCGCTCATAATTGGGATCTCGTAAATCACAAGAGACAAAAGTTTGATTAAACTGAAAAAAAAATAAAGTTTTAAAAAATTATTTTTGTTTTTTCCTGCACTTATTTGAAGCGGAGTTCTCGTTTAGCAACGTTCTAGAATAAATTACACATTATCTTGGCCACATTTTTAATCTGCATTTCATTCAAAGCTGCAAAGACCTGCAGTTTTGAACATTTTTTGCCCGGCGTTTCGACTTTCCTTGTTAGTTCAGGTTAGTTTATTTTTTGTATCATTATCAAGTTCAGATCTTCAGTTATGAAATTTAATGATGTGTAACATTTTATGTTTTTGTTATTAAACGTTGATTGTCTTATGAAACGATTTACTCAATATTACACAGAGTATGCAGGCTATTGAAATTAGCCGTTCATAATTGTCAAGAGTCTCCGATTTAGAATTCTTTACTTTTCTCATCTGGTCATACCAACTTGTACGAAATAAAAAGTGCAAACGACACATGAGATTTCAAAATCTCTTCAAATAAGTGCATAAAAAAATATAAAACCATTTATAGCAAACTTTGATTTTTTTTTAGTATTTCTGGAACTGACTGACTTGGAAGGACAGCTTGTTGAGTATGAAAATTGGCAAATTTGTCTAAAATTAATCTGATCGAAGAATTTGTATGACCCGTATATTCTGCTTAAAAGAAAAATAAATTGTTAAAAATGTCATAAGCGCTAACGAAAATATAAAGTGTTACATATAAACTGCTGGCTAATTGCTTTGCGACACTCGATTTTATGTAGCAAGTTTGAGAGAGCATAATTCTAAAACGGATCAATGGTTCAAAGAAGTTATTCAGATGAAATTATTCAAGGTTAAGTGTCATAGGGTGATTTAATTATACCTACATTTCTCATTTGCACAACTTTCAGAAACAAAATAAAAATTGACTTTTTGATACAGGATTATGATGAATGATGTAACCCTTGGGGGCATTTTTGTTTCTTTTTTTATATATTGCTTAGTTCGGTAAATGTACCATGTTTTCGAAAAAGTCCACATTCTCGAACATTTCAGCAAGACATGCATTCCGCTTGTCGTCTTTATTCAATGTTCCATTCATAATCGACGGAGTAAGATCACAGGGAATTATAGGAAGATATACTAGGGGTAAGAAAACTATTAAACTTGCACTACATTTTCTAATTTGATAAAATATACACCCATTATCGACATTATTTATAAAGATTTTTCTTGTTTTTGAAATTGGCGGATGGAGAGTTGCTAAACATAGTTTTTTCTCGGGATCTTTTTTTGTTTTCAACGATATCTTGGTATATCATGCACTCATTTAAAAAAACCTCAAGTAGGCCATGAAAGTAGAACAGTAGATTTGAGATGATTTTATAGAAACAATTGAAAGTTGAAAATGTCATAAAATATTGCGATTTTCATTGTTTTATGAACTTATCTCAGACAGGATTATACAACAACAACATTTGAAATACACTTCTGCAGCATGATGGACTAAATGTTTCACGTTTAATACTTCCAGATATCCTATGCTTAGCAATAGATAATTAGGAAATTGCTCAGAAACTCGACAAAACCATTTCAAAGCAATAAAATCCTTCATGAATAATATAAATCATAGGTGTCAAGTTTATCAAATTAATAATTATGGTACAACTTTACATTTTTCTTTCCATTGGCATATCTATTAGATGTAGAAGTTATTTTTAGCGCACGAATGAATTCCTGTCACCTTACTGCCTCGATTCTGCATAATGCATTGAATAAAAAATGTCAACTGCACTTTGGTACTTTTTTCAAAATATGGTATATTTATCAAACTAGGCAATATATCGAAAAAAACTCGAACATGTCCCGAGGTGTTGCATCATTCATTTAAACGAAAAGTGTTAGCAAAATTACATCACCTTATTTTCCACCCTATGTAATGTCACCTGAACAACTTACCTTCTTTAAACATACTACTTAAATTATAATAAGGAAAGGTCTACTCAAATTCACTTCGTTCGAAGAAATCCGTTGGTCCACTTCAGAGTTATGCTTTCTCAAACTTCGCGCAAAAATCTAGTGTTGCAAAACAATTGGCCAGCAGTTTAGTTGAATTTGCAAAAAGGCTTCCAAATTTTTCATTCAAATTTAAAAGTCGATGATGTCCCATAAAAGTCGAAACGTCGGACTACAAATTGATTAATACCGTCTTGTAGAGCAGAAATAGTACCCATGTGCAATCTACTTTAGAATAAATTTAGGAACAAAACAATATTTTTTCACACATTTCGTTTTTTTTTTAATAACTCTGAAAGCAGTCAGAATTTTGGAAACTTTAAAATATCATTACGATTTGCACCCAAATGCCCCAAATTTACTGAATGTGGATCTTTTTACGGTTTACGAGATCCCAATGATGAGCGGCCAATTTTAATAACCCTGTATAGGTACTCTGCTATGGCTCTTCAACCCTCTTCAACGGGGTCGAATCCTGAACTCTTATACCCTATACCCTATAAAAAAGGAAAAGTAATATTTGACCACCCTGTGCGACACATTTTTTCCTTTAGTGGCTTCATCAGAAAAGAGTCACAGCACTCTAGTAAATACAAATAGTGTGCTAGAGCCTAGGGAAGTTGCACAATCAATTTGAAGCAGAAGGAGAAAGCAAAAATTGGGATTTAGGAGAATAATTTGTTCGATGCATAATTTCTTCTAAGAAGAGTGTAATTTTCAAAAATTTGATGCAAAAATTCTACGTTGTCTAGACAACGGTTAATTTTCGCTGTCGCCTACCTACTAAACATTTTGACTGAGAACGTCAGTAACAACTTCATTGACCGCCTATAACTTGAGGACGCCTCGACCGATCAGAGTGAATCCAACTGTGTTGTCCTCTTCTTGATATCCTCTTTCACCTCCCACCATCGGAAGTGCCATGGGTCCAATATTTTCGGAGATAGACCCCTTCGGAGGTCGATTTTTAAACACTTTGTGAATCGCGTTTCAATTTTAAAAAACCTCTTTAGAAATTAAATTCATTCGAATTGAGTTTGTTACGCTCTTAGAGGATTACAAGCGTGCCATTCCGATCAAAAACAACAAACAAAATTTTCCAAATTTTTTTTGAAAATCTCCAAAGTGGAGAAAAACAGCAAAAAGAAATTTCCGACATTTTTTTGAAAATATTGTCAGAAAGAAGCAAAAAGATATAAAATTGCAGCGTCCTTAGAAATGGTCGGCCGATGACCGGTTTAGTAACCAAGGAATAGTTGACCCAAATTTATAAATCATAGACTGTAAATTTGTTCAACAACTGGTTACTTCGAACCGCTGATTGACGTCATGGAAAAGAACGATGCAATGCATTGGAAAAAAGTGCTGACGAAAAGAGAAGTAAGCTCGAGGATTTTTTGAGCCAGCAACGAGGACTTGCTCGGGGGTTTGCACGTAGGCAAGACCCCAAGATTTTTTGGAGTTCGGGTTGATCCTTTTGGGGGCGTTACGTCAGATAGACGAACGACCACCCGTCGAAGAGTAATTAAGTGTTTTCCAAAATTTGTTATCGTCCGAGTACAAGGAAGAAAGTTGCCCTAGAAGTCCTTGTTGTCCTAAGAGAAGCCACGGGTACGCATAGGAGTACCCCTGAAGTACGTTAAATTGGTTGGCACGATACGGTCCTCCTCTACACTTGGCCTAGGTAAGACCCTTTTGTTATAACGGTGTTTGTTTTCATAATAGTCATTTCAGTTAAGTAGTTAGGGTAATTTTAAGGCACAGAAAATAGAAGTTTACTTGAATCCCATCTTCTTATCATTTAAACATAAACCCCCAACTTTTATTTCGTGACATGGTGGAGAGCGCAAACCGAAGGCAAATATGCTGATTTGTTATTTTATTTGTGTTTTTATTAATTTAATACGAACCAGGGTCAAGTAACTTCTATGAACTACTGCCTTATAATTTAATTAGGTCAGATTTCCTCAAGTCAACATTCTTTGTAGAAATTTTGCGAACATTTTTAAAAGTCGTAAAAGGTGGTAATTTATTTTTTTTCTTTGGAGGCAGGCCTATTGTTTTAGTTATCCGCGAAAAACTACTAAGAACAGAGTAATCATACTCCACTTAGAATTTGGGTATTGAACAATAACGAGTTCTAAAGAAAATTCTTGGAATCCTATTAGAGGTGTCGTCTCGCTTTAGTACTTTTTTTATATAATATAGGAGAATAGAATATTTTTATTGGTTGTAGGGCGTCAGCCAGATAACTTAGCTTTGCAGGGATAGGAATATTTTTTATTGAAAAGCGTACCAGTAATTATTATTAAAAGTTGCGCAATGTCATGAGTAAAATAGTAGGAAGGAACACCATTGTTTCTGAAAACGAATTTAGAAAGAAAATTTTAGTGTGGTAAAGAGCGCGATATTTCGATACATTTTACCATCATTTTTGCTTTTGATTTGATTTTATGTAAATGAAGTATAACTGAAGGTCTCATTGTTTTAAACATTTTGCAAGTAAAATATTATTTTTTTTCTAAATTTTCATGAGACTTTCAAATTAATATAAGTGTAAACTAATTTCGTTTGACACGACGAGAATTTTGATAAATTTAGTTTTTTTTGTTTTCCATTTTGAACCAAGCTAGTATACAGAGCGTTGCTTCTTAAACCACCAAGTAACTTTTGTGTTTAGCAGTGTTGTTCTTCTCGGAGCCCTTTAGGACAAAAGGTACAAATATCGAGGTGTAAATTGTGGTTTTTCGTTGTTCAAAGTAATTTCGAAATGGACCTAACATTTTAGGTCTTCAGGAACTTACTTAATGTTCACGTAGTGCGAGTTTCGTTTAGAATTTGCAGAAAAAAAACTCGCTCATTAGAATTCCCAAACATGTCCTGGATTTTTGGTTACGGGCGAAACAGAACCCAAGCGGCCAAAGATCTAGAGAAAACAAAGAAGCTTCGGAACTTTTAAAACTCCAAGAAACCACCGGAGAAGTGGAACAACAGGACAAAATGGAGTATGAGGCGCACATTTCCCAAAAACAAATTGAAGGTAAGAGAGCTGAAGAGAAAAGGAATCCGTTGCAAGAGGAAACTAGGCAACGTCAGGCACGGGCTCAGTACCAGGACCAGTTGGCTAGAAAGAAATATGATGATCAGCTAGCTCAACAGCAGAGGATGAACGATGAGAATTTAAGGAGACAGGAAGAGTGTGTGGCCAAGCAGGAAGCAATGCGGAAAACCACTATAGAGCATGAAACGGTCTTGAGGCATAAAAATGAAATGAAGAGGCTAGAAACTGAGTTGAGGGCCAAAGCAAAGGTTGATAGGGAGAATCGGGATCTCACATTGGAGCAAATTACACTAAAGACTCAGAAAACTCGCGTCACAGTGTTAGAAAGTATCAAGACTGCAGGAACTATAGTTGGTGCCATGCTGATAGATTGGAATAAAGTACTTAGTACAGCAGGGAGGAGCGAAAAACTTTTACTGCGTTACTTTGGGCCGTACTATATTGAACAAAAAGTTGGCAAAGTAGATTATAAAATAAGAAAACGCAAAAGTGCCAGCGCAAAAACGGACGTAGTACACATAAGCCGCATTTTGCTTTATTACGACCCCTGGACCCCAGGAGAGATAGGAAACGCAGAAGATAAGGAAGCCAACCCGACGCGAATCCAGACAAAGTTGTAGGAAAAGAAATAGAAATAGCACAGAGACATGGGATCCCGATCTATCAGAGGAAAATTGTTTAGTACAAGAAGACAATGGAGAACACGAGATAATAGAAGTGTATGTGCAGCAAAAAGATATACAATTAAAGAAGGCGAACCACTTGAAGTAGAATTAGCCCTAAGACGTAAAGGAAAAATAGATGAAAATAAGGTTTATGGCGGCGAATTTGTTCCTCTAACAGATGAGGAAATGACGTATCTAGGCAATATAGGCATTTCCAGATACCTCTTTGTGAGAAGGGATAGATCGTACTTAGAGTTAAGAATAACAAAAGGTACAGACGTGGAACTGGCAAAGGGCACATGCCTGGGATGGCTCGTAAACTACAAGGATTCCAGCAATACAGACGAGGAGATGGACCGAAAATTTAATGTAGGGGACAAAGTGAGAGTTCTAATACCATTTGAGGAAACCTTAAGCGATGGTAGTACAATGTGGCACCCACGATGGGAAGGAGAGTTCGTAGTAGTTGAACTATTAGAGGAGCATTTATATCGAGTAAGGAAAATAAGCGAAAATAGAACTATGATAGTCCAGAAACAGAGACTGCTACCAGGAAACGAAAATCAAAATAGGGAAAACACGAGTGGAACCACCACAGTCAATCAAATTATGCGAGAATTCGGTAGGAAAAAGAGAAAATAGAGTTATTGCTAAAAGACGTAAATTATAGAAATATAAGTAAAATAGGATAAAAACTTAAAAGAACTAAAAAGAGAGAAGGGGTGCCGATAGAATAAGGATAGAAATAGCGATCGTTAGACTTAGAAATAAAACGAGGAAAAACCTCGACCTACACACAAAAGCTAAGAAAGAAGAATCTAAACTTTCATTTAACGCAGGGAAAATAAGGTATAGAGCAGGATCAAATTCAAAAACAGGTAGACTAGTGAAGGAGGAAAAGCGGGGATAGTATAGCAGTTGGGATAGTTATGAACTTTAAATTAGAAGATTAGCATATATAAAATAAAAGGGGCTCCACAGGGAGATTTACATAGAGTTAGCACAAACAAAATGAGCTAACACTGCGCTGAGTATAGCCCCAGGCGAGTATCATAGAAGGTTAGGCTTAGGCTTAGGACTAGATAGAAATTTAAGGAAAAAATAAGTAATCGAGAGGACAAACAATTTGCTAAGTATAAATTACAAAATCAAACCCCACCAAAAAGAGAGCGCTGAAATAGGTTAAAGATATTATCAAAATGAATCCAGAGGCGAATCAGGGATCAGAAGTTAGAAAACAGAAGAAAAAGAGGTAACATTTTTTCTTAGAAATTATAGGGACACAGAAGGAAAAACAAAGGGGCCACAGGAAGCACAGCTGGTGCTACAAACTGGAAGAAGGAAAGAAAAGGGGAGGGGACCTTACCACTCAAACGTTGCCACAGTTCAACTGACTAACCGACATGACGGAGCTAATCGTACATGGTACTAAAACTAAACTTACCGTACCCCATAACCCCTACCTGAACGAAACGCTACTCACTACGACAACCACACATCCCCTTCCTCCCCCCCCCCCTAAACAGACAAACATACAACAGACAAAACTATAAACTTTTTTTCGGGGACAAAAGTACGAAGGCGTAGAAGGGCCAACAAGATTTTTTTTCTTAAATTCCGAGTTCAAAGTCGGAATTTAGTTAAATTCCGAGTTTAAAGTCGGAATTTAGTTAAATTCCGAGTTTAAAGTCGGAATTTAGTTAAATTCCGAGTTTAAAGTCGGAATTTAGTTAAATTCCGAGTTCAAAGTCGGAATTTAGTTAAATTCTGAGTTTAAAGTCGGAATTTAGTTAGATTCCGAGTTCAAAGTCGGAATTTAGTTAAAATGTTGTACAAGAACGACAAAATATTCTTTGTGAAATGGATCAATATTTTGTTAACTACGACGTCCTTTTTAAGACTCCTATTGTGATTAATTTTAAGAGCTATGATCGATATCTCGGAACCTTTTTTGCGGGAATACCCGCGCCAATAAAACACATAGGCTTTAAAAGTTAATTGATTTTAAAATCATTGGCGTATATTGATAGTTAATAATGAAAAAAAATAAAATTGTAGAGATAATAAAATAAAAAAGAAAACTGCTAACATAAAAGTCGATACAACATATTTTTTCGTAATTTTGAAAGCGTTTTATCTCAGAAACCACTTATGATAAATTGATAGTTTAAAAAAGCTCTGAAGGAACGTTTCTTCTAGAACTAACTACCTTGGGCAATCTTTAATTAAATATAACGTAATTTGAATGGCGTTGGGTAGAAGAACATTTGCACTGGGGAATGGCAGAGTGGAACAATAATTGCATTTTTACAAATGAATGTAGATTTTTGTGTGAAAAAGGACGTATTTTAGTGTTGAGAGGCCAGAATGAACGAAACCTGCAAGAATATATAGAACCCAGAGTGCCATTTGGGGGTGAAAGTGTCAGCGTATGGGGAGGCGTAATGGGAAATGGAAAGACTGACTTAGTGGTTTTGATTGGTTTTAATTTTAACCTGAACTAACCTGAACGCAGTTAGATATCGATATTTGTGTATGAATGAAATTGTTATTCCCTTCGCTCAGAACTTTGGAGATGGTTTTATCTTAGTTGACGATAATGCATGGTCACACCGGGCTCAAATTGTTAATGAAGTTCTGAGAGAGAATAGCATCGAGGGCATGAATTGGCCTGCTAGGTCGCCCGATATGAATGTTATAAAGTGATGAGCAGAATGAAACTAAAACTGAAAGAAAGAGAGCAAGAATTTCAAAACTTGGATGAATTCGTAGTGGCACTTAGGGAGGAATGGGAAGCCATTCCCCAGGAGTTTATCAGAAATTTGGTGGAGACCATGCCAAGAAGGGCGGCTGAGGTAATGCGAGTTTTCGGTGGGCCCACACATTATTAAGTACATAAATTCGTAGATTTAGTTTACCTCATTAAATTTTTGAATTGCACTCGTATCTTATTTGAGACCACAAAACAAACATCCCCAAAACCGTTCCGATATTTAGCAAACCTATTAAAAAACACTTCACTTAAGTTAATAGTACATTTTTGAAGTTACAGCAAAGGAGCTGGGAAATCATTAACAGTGATGATGTCACAGAAGTAATATTAAAGTTTTGCGAAAACATCCGAAGCAATCTTTATGAACTAGAGTTCTACGTCACTAATTTTGTACTTAATGAGCTTTTAAATTTAGTTTATATCATTAAAATCGGGTGACCTACACTGCTATACCGAGCAAAAAATAAAAATACTTCAAACTTTTTGAAAATACCCTGTAACTTTATCTCGAGCAAAAAAACAAAAACCGCCGAACATGTCCCGAGATATCTATCAAGCCTATAAAATGACATGACAAAGTTGAAAAGTTAAGATTTACCGTAGATATCAAATAATGCAATGAGTTCAAATTTTACATTTTGGCGCCGTATCACAATGATAAAACTGGTTTAGTTAAAGATTGGTTCAGATAGTTAGTTCTAGAAGAAAAGTTCTTTCAAAGCCTTTTTAAACTATGAATTTATCGTAAATGATTTCTGAGATAAAACGCCTTGAAAATTGCCAAAAATTAGGTCGTATCGATCTTTTTTGTTAGCAGTTTACTTTTTTATTTTATTATCTCTACACTTTTATTTGTTTGTCATTATTAACTGTCAATATTCGCCAACGATTTTCAAATCAATGAACTTTTAAAGTCTATTAGTTTTATTGGCTCGGGTATTCCCGCAAAACACTGTAATTTATAGAAAGGTGCAAAACTTTTTGTAAACGTCCCGTAACTCTTCTTGTCGACAAAAAAAAACAAAAAACTGCAAAAAACGTCCCGTGATATCGATCACAGCTCTTAAATGTAATCACTAGAGGAGTCTTAAAGTTAGGACACCCACCATGAAGTCGTAGTTAACAAAATATTGATCCGTCTTTTAAACATTTTTTTGCCGTTCTTGTACAATATTGTTCTTGCGTCTACGCCACTGATTTGTGAATCATATGTAACTAAATTCCGACTTTGAACTCGGAATTTAACTAAATTCCGACTTTAAACTCGGAATTTAGCTAAATTCCGACTTTAAACTCGGAATTTAACTAAATTCCGACTTTGAACTCGGAATTTAACTAAATTCCGACTTTAAACTCGGAATTTAACTAAATTCCGACTTTAAACTCGGAATTTAACTAAATTCCGACTTTAAACTCGGAATTTAACTAAATTCCGACTTTGAACTCGGAATTTAAGAAAAAAAATTGTGTTGGCCCTTCTGCGCCTTCGTACAAAAGAAACCCGAGTTAAAGTAGAGAAAAAAAAACGGCGGCGTACGATCTAGTATTTTTCGACGTACGGCTGAAAGCGGTACGACGAACAATACAGGTACAATAATATCGCAATAAGGAAGAAAAAGAAATCGGTTCAGCAAAGTAAATCTTAACGACACCCTCAAGTTGGAGTCGATAAACTCACATTCAAGAGCATACGTCAAGGCGGTTCATAGGTAACACAGTAACTTGACGCTCTAAGAAAAGCTAACATAGATAAGTGACCTAAGAAAAAATGCAAACGTTCACTTGTAACTATAAAGACGCATTCTAGGGAGATAGTTAGGTATAATTCGTATGGGATTCTTAATGGCGTCAATAACGGTAATATTGAAGACGAGAACCAACCCTCTTAGAGTTTAGTAAAGCAACTGATGAGGTTGCATATTTCGAGCGAGTCAAGCTAAAGAATTATTTTGCTAGGACTAAATAACATGTTTAGTTTGCGTTAGGAAAAAGGAAGAGTAAAAATACATTGTTAGGATTTTTTTTTTGTTAAAAGTAAAGGAAAATAAGTTATATGTAAAATAGTATAAAAGATATTGAGCTATAAACCATATACTAACACAGATTTTTTTGCATGTTCCCATGGACGCTATGATGTAAGCCACACAAACCACTGCACCAAGAGCACCAGAGCTGGAACCCAAGCCACCCCCAAGACACAAACTTGTCAGAGCTACAACGGAGAGAGCTAGCCAAAGCCGAAGTCCTGGGCAGACGAACCAAAGAGCAGGTCCCTTTACAGTCAAAAACAAAGGGATGCGGGGCTCAATGGTCAACCCATTGATCGGCAATAGCTCAACTAGGCCGCGAGGTAGCAACCGACATACCAGATGAACACCGATAGTTAAAGCCGGTCTTGGAAGCAGCATCAATGATTAGGGGCAATCCAGGGATGCAGCTAGCGCAGATGGGGCAGTGTAAGTGTGAGCAAGCAATCGCACAATTGGACTAGTACTTGTGAGGGAACATGCAGGGTTATTAATTTAGATCGACATTTTAGTAAAGTTTGGTTAACACATTCTGACAGTCAAACTCTATTAATTATTAGAGATACACTCTATTTAGTTCGATAATTTAAAATATTTTCATTATCTTATCTACATTTGGAATCGTTTTGTTTTTCACAAAGGGTTGACGAATTTTAATTTTTTCTATAAATCGGTAGTTTAGACCTATCTAAGTTTTGTGTATCTAAATAGGTATTTAGACTATATCCCATTTAATATCTTTTTTTTTTTACTTTTATTAATTTGTTTTTTACTGTTTTGAAGTTGGTAATGACGATGAACATTTTGAGTTCTGGCGATTAAAATTGTTAGCTTTTAAGTTAGTTCAGGTAACTTAACAAGGTAGAGAAGGACCATATTTCGTTTAATTCAGGGACAGACATTTTTTGGTGGATTGATTTTGAAAACTGGGGACCAGTTTTTTCTAAAAGGGGGGGATGTCACAAAGAAGCAAAAAGATATAAAATTGCAGCGTCCTTAGAAATGGTCGGCCGATGACCGGTTTAGTAACCAAGGAATAGTTGACCCAAATTTATAAATCATAGATCGTAAATTTGTTCAACAACTGGTTACTTCGAACCGCTGATTGACGTCATGGAAAAGAACGATGCAATGCATTGGAAAAAAGTGTTGACGAAAAGAGAAGTAAGCTCGAGGATTTTTTGAGTCAGCAACGAGGACTTGCTCGGTGGATTGCACGTAGGCAAGACTCCAAGATTTGAAGTTCGGGTTGATCCTTTTGGGGGCGTTACGTCAGATAGACGAACGACCACCCGCCGAAGAGTAATTAAGTGTTTTCCAAAATTTGTTATCGTCCGAGTACAAGGAAGAAAGTTGCCCTAGAAGTCCTTGTTGTCCTAAGAGAAGCCACGGGTACGCATAGGAGTACCCCTGAAGTACGTTAAATTGGTTGGCACGATACGGTCCTCCTCTACACTTGACCTAGGTAAGACCCTTTTGTTATAACGGTGTTTGTTTTCATATTAGTCATTTCAGTTAAGTAGTTAGGGTAATTTTAAGGCACAGAAAATAGAAGTTTACTTGAATCTCATCTTCTTATTTTAAATATAAACCCCCCATATTTTTGAAAGCCCCCATTCAGTGAGAAAATCAGCATAGGACCCTTCGGGGGAGGTAACGACGACCCGGTACCCATTTAAAGATTAGAGATTTAAAGCGTAAGTTAACGCCCAGTCAAATATCGTAATTTTAAAATAAATAGTCCCAATCTTATCATTTTTTGTAAACCCCCATCACTTTTTATTTCGTGACAATATCCAAAGTGGAGGTATTATGACTTTTTTCTCAATTCTTAACTTTGACCGCCTGTAATTTGAGAACGCCTTCACCGATCGGATTGAATCCAATTACTTCTTCCAACTCTTGATGTTCTCTATTACCTCCTGTCATCGGAAACTCCGTAGGTGCAATACTTTCGGAGATAGATCCCTTCGTAGGTCGATATTTAACCACTTTTAGAATCGCGTTTTTTACCATTTTTAAAAAAACTTTTTAGATATTAAATTGATTCGAATTGAGTTAGTTACGTTCTTAGGGGATTGCAAGCGTGCCAATCCGATCAAAAAGAGCAAAAAAAATTTGTCGCAATTTTTTAGAAAATGTCCAAGAGTATTACGACTTTTCTCTCAATTGCAACTTTGATCGCCTACAATTTGAGAACGCCTTCACAGATCGGAAGTGAATCCAACTCTTTTTTCTCATTTTGATGACCTCTTTCACCTCCTTCCATCGGAAGTTCCGTAGATGCAATATTTTCGGAGATAGACGCATTCGTAGTTGATATTCAAGAACTTTAAAAAAAAAACATTTTTTAAAACATCTCTTTAGAGGTAGTATTCATTCGAATTGAGTTTGTTACGTTCTCAGGGGATTACAAGCGTGCCATTCCGATAAAAAACAGCAAAACAATTTTTTCGAAATTTTTTCAAAAATGTCCAAATACAACTTTTTTTTTACTAGACGACTTTTTTTTTATTTCTTTTTGATTTGATTTTTTTTGAATATGACTTTTTTTCTCAATTCTCAATTTTTACCGCCTATAACTTGAGAACGATTCGACCGATCAGAGTGTGTCTAAGATGTCCTCTTTCACCTCCTGGCTTGGAAATTCCGTAGGTGCAACGTTTTCGGAGATAGACCCTTGGATTTCAAAAGTCGTCAAAATAAATATTTTCAGTTGTACGTTTGCGTTTATCAGTCAGTCAAACAATAATCCCACAGAAATCTAACAGGAGTCGAAAAAAAAGGGGGGGGGGGCGATCGCTCGTTCGCCCTCCCCCTGGATCCGTCACTGTGTTTATCATTATTCCATTTCTTTCTTAAAAGTGCATGTTTTTGTTCTATCAAGCCTGGTAACCCGTTGGCACGCATGTTGAAATATTTCTGCTTCTCCAGTGGGAAAAAGAGCGCCATGTCAGAGATCACTAAAGTGGGTATTTAGGTCAACTAACTCATCAGAATCGCTCAGAACTCTTAATATAAAACACCCTAAACCCTTCTAAAACCGCTTCCATGATTCAAACAATTGACACGACAATAACTCCGCAGGCGTGTCATAATTGAATGGAATAACTTTTCCACCTTCCTCTGGGGGGGAACTTGTAACAAATTGGTACGTCTCGGAAACGGAATCGACACGTTACTCCATCTAAAACCGATTCAAACTTCGTCCAATTATTCTGGCGGCTTTTCCTTGCATAAATTTCAATTCGTTTGATTCGTCGGTCGTCCCAACTCTAAATAGTCTTTTGTTTTTCCGTGAAGGGCCATAATTCTTAACTTTGCTTCGGCCACGTCCCAGAGTTAGACCTTTTAGTCTTATTTTTTTCCTCCTATCAACTGATTTGTAGCAAGTACGCGGAATGTATTATATTTTAAAATATTGTTTGTGGCTAACATTCATTTTCTGCAAAATGTCAGAATGACAACAATAAATTATGTGTATTGCCTTGGAAAAAATTATTGCAACAATGGTTTTTCTAGGGACTATGAAGCTAAGAAAAGTCAGCTACGTGACAATATTTTTGGTAAAAAAGGTCGTAAATGTTAAAATCCAATTTAGACATAATTTTGAAAAAAAAAATTAAACTTGGAACGCAGTTTGTTTTTCCCGAGCACCCCATCCATCTCCAAGTTAAGTCGAACTAAGTTAGGAGCGATGGCGCATAATTTATTTAAGAGGTACTGCTTTAGCATGCGTATCACATTGACGGACGTTCGGTTCAAAGTTTATGAAGAAAAATAGATGGGCCTCGGTGATCCCAAAAGTGTTTTCCTCGCGACCCTAAACTTTTAGGGCCCGCTTAAGATCGGATGAAAGGTCGCTGGAATTGATAAAAAGGAGGCTGCGAAAAAATTACGATATAGGTCAATCCGGACGGGATGAGCTTTTAAAATGTGCGCCCCTGAATAATTGAGCGAATGGCGTCTGGGCGCGCCCCTGGGCTTGAAATTAAATTAAGACTACATCGGCCGACAAAAAACTATTCAATGAGATTAGGCTTAAAAACTGGTATCATCGAAATGACTGTTGGCTACTTGTTAGTTGGTTGCACTTACAGGATTATTTACAGTGTTTTTGCTTCGAAACGGTTCGAAATTTGTATGGGAATAAATTGCTTGGTGACCGGTTCTCTGAAAAACGTCGATAGCAGAAAAACGATGTTCGATATCTTTTCAATTTCCTTTTGAAATTTGCATAAACCTTCTAAGCTTATTTGCAGGAAAGAGAAGTGTACCAGTACCATTATAATAAACCACACTTTCAACCCAACCGTTAACAGGAATTACCTTTTTTTCGTGCTTTATAATAATGGTTTTTCGATCGGTTTGTTTATGATGACATTAAATTGCCTTTGTTTTTTGTTTGAAACTATATTTTTTTTGGTAATATTTCAAAGACTTTAGCCGACTATAGATATATTCTGAACCAAAATTGGTTTTCACTCAATAAGTGGTTTAAGGTATGTCCTTGAATAAAGCAAAATTTTACAAAAAAAAATCTGTTATATTTAAAGAAAAATCAATACATTTTTTGATACTTACTCTCAATATTTATTTATCAAAGCTGGCACCTTTTTTACACCTACGAGAATGTCCCAAATGTATTTACCTTAAATAAAAAGGCGTAGCCGATCTACCTTGACCACGAGAAAACCAATTTTTAACAGATTGTTAAGGAATTTATTACTTCATTCTCGACGATCTCAAATCCTAAGATCTCATTGATTTTTTACTCGGTCCACTTCTGCCACGCACCAATGGCCCTGGCGGGGCAAAACACCAGGGAACTGCGTTATTTCGTTTTAATAACTATCCGAAAAACATCAATGCAGAAAATATTGTAATTGTTACGGAGCAAAACGTGCCTCTACGGGAGTAAATTGCGTCGTTGTATCAATAGTACCATAAAATTGCGATTACGGTTAAAGCAAAGCTTTTTTTTACCATTTGGAAGTTCTTTTAGAAAATTACTATTTCTTCAATACGGGAAATATTTATAAATCTATGAAAAAAAATATTTGTAAATATTTCTTCTAGCAAGTGTTCATAGTCAGTTAAAATGTAATGGGTTTTAAGTATTGTAAGTTTTGAATGAAGGGCATACTTCGGTCTTGCTATAGGTTTAATACTATTAATTGTTGCCTGTGGCAGACAGGGTGCAGTCAAATAGAAACCACTTCAAACCTTCTACTGGGTGTTGCATCGTCGGGCGGGACATAGGAAATCCCACGTAAATTGTGATAGCGTCAATTCTTGGCTTTCCTAATTATTTTGGTGAAAAAATGTATTTAGTTTTTTTTAAAGAGCGCTAAAATTCGCAACCAATAGGATAACTTCAAGCATTTTTGATCAACCCGTTTACGAATTATTTGCCAGTAACATTTTTAATATTTTGTCTTTTTTATCGCCCCGTATTCACCGATACCAGTCAAGGTAAGAGTTATATATCTTATACAGCAAATACAGCTGTCGTTCATGAATTTTTGGGTGTGATAGTTTGTGATGATAGTAGTGTTTGATAGCTAATAGCGTTTTTCACTAGATGCACTAGTGCACAATAAGTGTATTTCTGTCTTTGTATTTTGAACGAATTGACAAAGGATAGAAATACACTCAGTGCGCCCTAGTTTTCCCAGTAAAAAACGATATAAGTCTTACTGGTGTCCGTAAATACGGGGCGATAAAAAGGACAAAATACTTAAAAAGTTATTGGAAATAATTCGTAAACGGGTAAATAAAAAATGTCTGTCTAAAGTTGTCCATTTAGTTGTGGTTTTTAATGTTCTTCAAAAAATCTAAATACATTTTTTTCTCTAAAACAATTAGGGAATTCAATAATAGAGCCTTTAAAAATTTACATGGGATTTCCTATGTCCCGCACGACGATGCAACACCCGGTATATTTGTTTATTCATTTTACGTCTCCCTTTCAACTGCATGAGTCGCCCAGAGGGACTGGGGACACCCCCTAGCTTCAGAGTCAACAGGGGATGTCCGCAGGGAGGACTTCTATCACCTCATCTCTGTGGTCCTTACTGGTGGAAAACCTCTTGCTGTGGTTGAACTGTGGGATGTGGATGTTCATGCGTATAGAGACGACCTTGTGATCATGATTCGATGCTATCATTGACAATGAAGTAAGTAAATAGACGCCGGGAGTTAATCATAAATTGGCATTTGTTTACTTGGCATGATATACAAACCGCATACTTGGAAGCTTGCGGTTTGTTCGGGTAGAGGAAAATGGCCGACATTGCTAAAAACAACATGGCGCAACTTGAATCTCCAAGGACACATCTCCAGATGACATAAGCACACATACGCGTATCGTATTTTCTGTTTTTGATTCCTGCTGTTCAAGCAAACAAATAACGATTTTTACGATTATGGGACCCAGACTAAAACGTTCAAATATTTTTATATTTAAATGATTTCTGATACATACTTACTATACCTATTTATTGAGTTTTTTTAATAATAGAATAAAAATAAAAACGAAAGATTAAAAATACAAACGACGCCAATAGCTAACGGAGAAGGGCCGAGTAACAAAATAGCCACAAAACCCAAATGAGCTAACCGATGAAAAGGTAATTTCCGAGATCTATTTTTATAATTTCAAGTTTTACACACAAACCATTGCCTCAATATGGCTAACAAATAAATTGAAACACGGAGACGATTGCTAAAAGCGAAAAAGTTCGCGGAAAACTATAAAACATTGACGACTGATGAGACAACTGACGTAAACCGCGTGTCACAGGATTCTGCAATGCTGCCGATTGTGACCAGTTAGCCATATCAAACGTATTCTTTTTTTTATCATTATAAGTGTTCTATTAGTCACCATTCAAAAATTATTTGGACAGCAATAGATATTATAGTAGTCCCGTGGTGTAAAAATTCGCAAGGTATCATCCAAAAAAAGGACGTGCCAATTCACTAGAAAAGTAATCCTGGCAACACTGTATGGAGGGTTTGTTTATCACGCCAATGTTGAAAAATGTAAATAAAGACCTTAATAAATCCTCTATGGATGCTATCATGGAGGACGCATAACAGCAATACACCAGGTGATTTTTAACACCATCTACGAATGGTGTCTTGGCGAGAAGATGTCAGGAGGTGGAATATCTGGGCGTACTACTAGATAAGACAATAAACTGGAATGCACATATGGAAAGAATGATCAGCAGGGCTAAATTGTCATTGTGGACATGCACAAGGTACTGCGCAAAAAACTGGGAATCAAAACCCAAATTAATGCACTGTAATGGCTGTATATGAAGATAGTTAGACCAATGAACCAAGTATGGCGCCATTGACATTCCAAGGTTGGATAAAGAATGCCAGGTGCAAACTGAGTAACTTGCAGCGTCCAGCCTGCCTGGCCATTAGTGGAGCATTTGGCACCACTCCAACATTGGCCATGGAAATACTTCTCGGACTAATCCCGCATTCTGATGGATAGGGAAGCCAAGTGTAATATATACAGACTCCACAACACACAGGAGGAGTGAAGCTACAACCAAACCCCCTGCAGACCATGCATTTTTGGGTATGCTGTCGTACATGGACAGGAAACTCCCTACAAGGAGTGGGACGAGAAGAAACTAAGGCCACTGAGCGAGACTACTGCTGGTACGCGGATGGTTCGAAAACAGCCGAGAGAGTGGGAGTTGTGGCGCATGGAGTTGGACAGAGATACAGACTCAAGGAGAGTCTGTGATGGCACGCAGCAATATTTCAGGTGGAGCTCCATGCCAGTGAAATATTTGCCAGGTCGATAAGCAACCAAAACTGGACAAACGAAAATATCGAAATATATTCGGACAGTCAAGCGACACTCAAAGCACTTGAATCCAGCAGGATCTCTTCGAGAACTGTCTGGGCAGTTTGAAAAATAATGAACCACATTGGGGAGCAAAATACGTTAAACTTAGTCTGGATTCCAGGTCACAAAGTCCTTGAGGGTAATGAAACCGCCCATTCTCTTCCAAGGGAAGCGGCGAGTGCCACACCTTCATATGGCCTGAACCGGTGTTGGGTATCGCAAGAAAGGTATCGAGGGGGGGGCAATAATCCAGACTTCGGAAGAACAGACCGAACGTTACTGGATAGATAGTGCGCGCCTTGTCAACTCAAAGGCGTTCATACAAGGACCCTGTGAAAAAAGGACAAAAGACTTATTAAACCTCGACAGACTACAGCTCAAAGCCGCTATCGGCTTGTACCCTGGGCACTGTCGGTTAAAACATCATATGCATATGATAGGCCTGGCAGACAATGCCGAATGCAGACTATGCATGGAGGGTGATGAAACTGTAAAAGACATCCTGAGTAAAGGTCTTGCAGCTGAAAAACTTAGATTTCAGAACTTCGAAAGAATACACATCTCACCACAGGACTTCCTCAAAATCTCGTAGGTCGCAGTGCACGAGACCCCTTCGTGGGACCCCTCATTTGGAATCAATCAATCAATCAATGAATGGCCCAATAAAATATTTCAATTTTAGCCCCATTTCTTCGTGCAACAATAATAATGTTCATGGCTTCGCCAATATTTTTTTTTTAACCAGTTTTTGAATGCAGCAAATTATTCTAATTTTTATAGTTGAGGACAAGAAAATAAGGCACACAAACATTAAGTTAAAAAGTCTATAGGTCCTCTCTGTTACCGAAGAATAATCTTCCATAACCTAGTGGAAAAATTCCTCCCTCTAGAGCTCGTCAGTTGGGTTCACTCTGATGATCTTGCACTTCAAAATATAGAAAATTTAAAGCCAAATGTTCACCCGACGAAGGCAGGCTAGTCCTACTGGCGCCATCTGTTTCGCTTAGTTGACATTTTGTAATAATTTATGAAACAGAATACAAATACATTATTGTCTTGCAATGATATATCTGAATACACAGTGTTGCCATTTAACACCTTTTTTTTAAATCAGGTTTTTGCGTAACTGGTTATACACATAATAAAACAGGAGCCTTAACAGTTCGACCTCTTTAAGGGTTAAAAAAGTATCTACAAGACTTTCACTGCCATTTGAATTACCCACATCTTGTTGACTCTCTCCCACATCTGAGTCTTGTTCTTGTTCACTGTCATTTAAAATTGTTAACGGGTTCGGTTAGTAGTTTGGGTCCCAAATGTTGTAGAATGGTCGATTGGTCGTGGAGTGTAGCGAGTTTGGGACAGGGTAGACTTTATTTTCTGAAATCGCCGACGTTTCGACTATATATTTGGTCTTCTTCAGGGCTGTTTGAACCTATCTTGCCAAAGACTGGATTGTTATCCTTGTTCATGACACAAATCTAATTTGTTTTCTCCCGATATCATCGTGGATATGCGGCCGACTCAGACCAACAGTACCGAACAATGGACAATCGAAATCGTACTTCTAGCTAAACGTTCTTCCTTACTCATTTTCTTTTCTTCCTTAAAAAAATTTATTCTACATAAAGGATTATCATTAGTGAGTGAATCATGTTCCTGTTTACACATATTACTTTCGAGAACTACGTTAATGAAAACAGTATTCAGTCTTGTTTCTGCAAAAGATCTCACTGCCTTTAATGAAAACTCTACTCATAACATATTCTGAACAATATAATCTAGTTTTTACCTTATAACGCCTGTTATAACCAGATAACCAAGTTTTTTGATTATTACACCAGAAACCCAAAGACCTTCAGGATTTAATTGAGTTTTTGATAAGATTTAAGAGATTTAATTGAGTTTTTGGTAAGCATTTTACTGCTGGGATAAAAATATTCTGTAGGTAAACCATCAGACACCCAAATTTTTTAAATACTCTGACGGGCAAAAACATGCTCTATTATCTTATTAGACTTTTTGAAAAATCAATGTGTTTTGCTGCTTTCTAGAAAATTTTCGTTCCAAAGCTCATAAACTTCGCACAATGGTACTTGGCTCAATGTGTTCAAAATGCTTAAGGACAAACGAGCCTTAAGGGCCGACCTCATTGATATGTCCAGGTTTTCTGTATATTCAACTTTTATGCAGTGTGGCTATCTTGAAATACTAATATAGACTTTATACTTCTTTTCTATGGTCCCATCTGGGGTAGTTAGAGCTCTTCAGAAGAGCCATCTACTTCTTTTTAGAAGAATACAAATTGACTGACTTTTATGGTCCCGAACGGTTTCCATTAGATGTGATCATTAGATTGCACCGAACGTAATATTGTTGGCTCAGGTTTGTCAGACCAACAGGAGATTTTATGTTGTTTTATGCTGAATGGTGAATGTGACACGGTGATGGAAAGGATGGATCAGGTGTATTCGAAGGCGAACTATGACAGATTTGAGGAACTTTGTGAGCAATTCCATTGAAATGAGTGGCTAAGGCATAATGATCCAATTCAGGGGTGTTACGATGATGGGATTATAAGGTTAGTTGGGGAGACATTTCCTGTAAGTCATGCCAAAAAAAAAAAGAAGCCGAAGTTGTGGGCGACTAGAGACATTAGGGTCTCCTCAAGGAATATGCGGGCCGTTCACTAATTATAGAAATTATTTCGTACGGATGCAAATTTTTATATTACTTTATCAGATGTAGCTCCACCTAGCGGCGCGTTGGTAAATCCGCAAAAGATATCTATTATCGAGTAGATTGCGGGAGGCTTCTGATCGTACGAGGGAAACTTGGCGTATTGTGAACGACCTTAGAGGCAGTACTGTTTCTCGTATTTCTGAGACGGCATCTATTGAACCTGGGGTGCTGAATGAGTTCTACTGTTCTGTTGCTGGAGGTATGAAGAATAAAAATGCCGACCACGCTCATTTTAATGTATACCCTCGCCATGTTCACGTCGCTGAATCTTTTTTCCTTACCCCAACCAACGCTGGAGAGATCAGAGGGAAAATTTCAGAAATAAGGAACTTGCCCGCTTCTTCTCTAAAAGACTTCCAGTAGCTGCTTTGGATCTGATCTCATTCCGTCATGTCAAGTCGTCTGTAGTTATTCCACTTTTTAAAGGTGGAGATCTTGAATCCCCCGAAAGTTATCGTCCCATTTACGTGCTCCCTACTCTTTCTAAGTTGATTGAGATGTTGGTAAAGAGAAGAATGATATCACTTCTCGATACCAATGATGCAATGTTTGCATTCTTGGAGGACTCGTATTCGAGGATGGATGATTGGGACAATGTGTCGGCGGCTTTTTGTGATCTGTCGAAGGCCTTCGACTGCGTTTGCCACTACATCTTGCTGTCGAAGCTGG
This sequence comes from Taphrorychus bicolor, assembly GCA_951812265.1. Classification (NCBI taxonomy): domain Eukaryota; kingdom Metazoa; phylum Arthropoda; class Insecta; order Coleoptera; family Curculionidae; genus Taphrorychus; species Taphrorychus bicolor. The sequence goes on from OX638300.1 coordinate 15,844,692, forward strand.
AAGAGTATGGATTTAGGGGCGTTGCTTTGGATTATTTTGCGAGGTACTTGGGAGGGAGAAGTCAGAGGGTTTACTTCGGCGGAACTCAATCCGGTGAGCGCGGTACCAGCAGACCCAGGGGTCGGTGTTGGGACCAATTTTATTTTGGTCTACATCAATGATTTAGCGAGGCTACCAATCTCGGAAACCTTCACTCTTTTTGACGCCACTATTCTGGGGTGTGGGGCGGATGGATCTCAGATGGTAGGAACCATGTCAAGATATCTGGCGGCTGTGGAGGAGTGGTGCGTCGCAAACTTATGTTGTGATGACTAACGTTGAGAAAGACTGGAGTTATCTTCTTCGGATGTGAAATGGGCGATGTCAAGATTGGACATAGTGGTTTAACTGGATTTCAACAGAGCAGATTCCTGGGTTTTTGTGGTGGAGTTTCTTTCTGGGGTTATTGTTCGATTAGCTTCTTTAGGTCTGCGTTTGTTTGGCAAATGAGGGCTGTTCGCTATGTTACGGGGGCCAAGCGAGGGGATCATTGTAGACCGCTGTTCCTGAGGAGTAGAGTTTTGACCCTGGCTTGCTTGTACAGTTTGGAGACAGCTTTACTAATGCATAAAAAACATATGAAAGATATTAATAGTAATACGGGGAAAACTCGTGCATCCTATATTATTTCACTGCCTCGTCCAAGATCTAGTAGGCGTCATAGATCGCTCATATATAGGAGCAGAACCATTTTTAATCATTTGCCAATGGATTTGCGAATGCTCAGGAACGGAGGATTGTTTAGGAGAAGATTGAAGTCGCTCTTTCTCTCAAGACCTTATTATGATGTTGAGTCCTTTCGGGACAGTTTTGATTGATCGGGCCAACCGAGCATTGTTCCCTACCCTGTGTGATATGGGAGTGTGTGTTGACTTTATTGTTTTTCTGTCTGTGTTATTGTTGACTGCATTATTACTTTTAGATAGAACAAAACATTCGTAGTTTTATTTTATTTTAATGATAATTTAATCTTAATATTGTCATGCTATATATTGGGGTCCTCAGCATCAGCATGTATTCTGTACTTGCATATTATTACGTTACTTACTTTAGCTTTCTCACTTAGAATGAATATATCTTTGGACAATAAAGCATTCATTCATTGATTCATCTCTTAAGGTTTAAATATGGTGCCAACTTTAATGTTGGACGTGGATTGGGGAAATTGTTTCCTGCAGTAAAGCTTAATTTAGACGGTATCCTGATGGGTGTTGCAGGGGGTGTTCATTTGGTAAGTTGTGAAATCTCAAGAGAGAAAGAGGAAGGAATAAAAGTTCCTCTACTTTGTGTCGTTATCTGTTTGTTGTCAAGTGTATAATGTCCTTCTCTTCTGTCAAAAATACATAACCTTCTAGATGAAGTTTTTCAATAGGTTTCGTGCAGCACGTGACCTGTCATCGAACTTGGTGGTAAAACAACCTCAAAAAATTACATTGACGTAAATGGAAAAAATCTGAATTCATGCATATAAATCCATTTTTCTATAATATTTGTTAAGATATTTACCCTGAAACAAAAGTGAGCTGTTCTAAGCAGTACGTTTCACATATCCAGGTCGGAGATATTGGATAACATTGCCTCATAACTGTACAGGAATTACATAAAATTGGAACTTTGCAGATTCTGCCTACACAGACCCTAATCTGCTTCAGGTACAGTTTAAAAATGTACTTTCAAATCATACCATTGATATCTGAGCATTGCGTGATTGGAACAACTGTTAAGAAGCCCATTATTTCAACTCCAAATATTTTGGGAATAAGAAATGCTGAAATCAGAATTTTGTTTGTTTCTACTTTGCAATGCCTGTCTTCGTAGTGCTTAACTTAACTAGGGCCAAGGAGGATACAATATTACTAAGTAGGTGCTTAAGTACAGAATTATACCCTCATTGGTGCTTAACATACAGTTCCAATCATATTATGTTTGCTCTTTTTCTGTAATTGTTTAACTGGAGTTATGTTTTTAATATCTTAATAGCTTTATTGTTGTTGTAGAGTATGGAAATGACAAAACTAGCTGAGTAAGGAAACAGAATCCATTCCATGTAAGTAGTGTAATGTGTCCATGTAATGCAATGAAAGGACAAAGATATATTAAAAAGAAAATAGCAAAAGGGCTTCGTGGCATATATCCTTAAACATATTTAGTTCAGTAACGAATTTATTTATATAACCTAAAAATATATATTTATATTCTAGCAGTATCAGTGAGATTGTATTGAAGAAAATCTTTCAATAAGTGTTTATTACAATAAAATGTGTTCCATTAAGAGACAGGTTTTGTTTAAAATTCTTCGATAAACAATTATAACCTCAAAAGTAACAATGTTTTTATATTAAATTGTGGAGGAACATTTACAATTTATTCTAAATACCACATCTTAAAAATATTTTGCCTTAATTTATCACTGCACAGTTCAAGTGTTATCTATTTCTGACCACAGTAATCACCAAATTGTTTTTGACAATTATTTTCTCATAGACATAAAAGTGCTTGATTTATATGGATTTGATGCAAGATTTCCAAGTCTAGGGCATATATGACTCAGAATTCACACCTACGAGTGTCTAAATATCTTATTTCATCTTCCAGCCAAGTAATCACATTATACCTTTTCACAATCCACTCCTTTCTAGTTCTCATGGCACAAAAATCTATTGGGAACACCAAACTTCTATTTGCATTCTCCTTTGCCTAAATTTGAAGTAGTTTTGAGGCATAAAAAGGTTTCGAGTATTTCAGACTGTTATAGTTCTTGTTATCTATTTCTGACCACACTCAGAATTTTTTTTTATAATCATTTCCTTGTAGACACAAAAGTGCTCGACTTATTTGGATTTGGTGCACGATTTTCAAGTCCAGGGCGTATATGACTTAGAATTCACACCTACAAATGTTTAAATATCTTATTCCAGCTTCTAGCCAAGTAATCATATTATACCTTTTAACAATCAATTCCTTTCTAATTTTTATGGCAATAGAATCTACTGAGAACGCCAAACTTCTATTTCCATGATCCTTTGTCTGAATTCGAAGTAGTTTTGAGACATACAAACGTTGGTGGTACTTGGTGGTAGGTCTACTTCACAAAATATTGCTCTCCTTACCACTTATTTCCACATAAAGGTAATTATTTTTTGGTTCAATGGCAAGAATGATGGTTCTAGAAGGCCTCCAGCAAAATCTAAGTTTCATTCGATTTAAGATAATTGAAAAATATGTAATTAAATGCAAAGATGTCATTAATTTACATGCATTTTAAATGGGTGAGGTTATGTTGTCGTACCCCCAGGTTCAAATTGTGACGTCACTTGCACGAAACCTATGAACACAGCGTAGTTCTTAGCACGTAACTATTCAAGTGCACGTATTGGTCCATTTTCGTTTTTTTTGTCTACAATAACAGTTACAAAGAAAAGCATTTGAGAGCGGTGGAAAACTGAAAATTTATTTCAGATTTCTTGCAAAATTAGTGACCATCGGAACAAGGAAAATTAATTTTTGACACTCCGGTGAAACGAGCTTTTGTTTATTATGAGCTCCATCACTGGTGAAGCTTGGAAAGGGTGGAAGGACGAAAGGAAGAAAGGCAACTTTATGTATTACAGCAACTAAATAGTTATTACTCATTCACTTACTTTTGCCGTCTCGTTACCTTTGAAATCTTAATTTCTTTTGTACATATCTGCTTTCAGCTTATGAAGAGAAATTACATTAAAAATTTCAAAGTCGCATTTCCAACGCTGACTTGATGTCAATGATAAGCGAAAGGCTTATACAAGATAGTTGTCAGGATAAATACATTTTCACCAAACAAAATATGTTAAAAAGAGCCTTCCACCCCAAGTTAACAATAAGAAATAATGACATCGTCTTTTGCATATTTGTTTCCCTATCAGATATTATCTATAGAATAGCTAACAAAATGAGGCATATAATGGTAAAAATTTTATTCTTGCACAATACACAAAAGCGCTCATCCTATTGCTCTTGATGCTAAAAACAAAACAAAAGGTAGAAACTATTCCTTTTGACTTAGAGTTGACAGAGTTAACTAATTTCAAACTTGAAGAAACTATTCCCAGCAGCACTCAAGAACATACTAAGGGTAAAGTGAATTCTAACAACGACATCTTAGACATACAATTTTGTGTGGCAGGTGATAACAATAAATACTCTGAAGATACAGGCAGAACATGATGCAGGCTTCAAAAAATACATCCGGAATGAAGAACAAATTTCATTTTTTAGAATAAATGTACAGGGTCATCCAACGAGGACTGAACAGGACAGTTTTTTTCGGAATGGGTTAAATGATTTGAAAAACCAAAATAGCTATTTGGTATGTTCTTTACCGGTGAATCAAAAAATGATAAATGAGAAACAATTGAACGTCAAATAAAAGCGCTACAGCACATTTTGACATTTTTTTAAATGGAATGTCGTATTTTTTATTTCATATTTCAATTCCTGATATAATTGTTGATATAAACTGATATTTTTTTTCTAATAACGTTGAACTTATGCACTTATTAAATTACAAAAACATTCAACCACCGTGAGATCACTTCCTATTAACACGTGGAGTTGCCACAAGTCAGGTACCACTTATAATACTGCACCTGTTCAGCAAAAACCTGTCAAGTGAATTTGACAAGTTATGTTGAACAGGTAAGCAGTGTCGTAAGTGGTACATGACTAGTGGCAACTCCACGTGTTAACAGAAAGTGATCTCACGTTGGTTGAATGTTTTCGTAATTTAATAAGTGCATAAGTTCAACGTTATTAGAAAAAAAATATCAGTTAATATCAACAATTATATCAGGAATTGAAATATGAAATAAAAAATACGACATTCTATTAAAAAAAAAATGTCAAAATGTGCCGTAGAGCTTATATTTGATGCTCAATTGTTTCTCATGTATCATTTTTGGATTCACCGGTAAAGAACAGAACAAATAGCTATTTTGTTTTTTCATATCATTTAACCCATTCCGAAAAAACCTGCCCTGTTCAGTCCTCGTTGGATGACCCTGTACACTACCCCAAGACAATTTCTAGGCAATCTTCAAATATTTAAACAATATTAAAAGATAAAAATTTGGCTAATAAAGTTTTGTACCTTAAAATAATTGATTTTTTCTAATTGTTTCCAATTTTGACATATAAAGTGGCACTTTTCAATACTGATGACAGTGACGTTACGTCCTATTTTCCATAACTAGTTACGAAAAGTAAAATCTTTCGTAACTGGTGATGAAAAGTTCGTTTCATCACCAGTTGCAGGTTTCGGTTGTGGCACACCGTTGCTACAGTTTTACGGTATCAAGTAGATACAATGTGGTTCAAAAGTAAATATAGTAGTTTAATAATAATAACTCTCTCTCTAAGTATCTAGGTATTTGTAGTAAAAATTAGAAAATATCTTGTATGAAACACGTGACGAAAAGCCTTTTTTGTGTATCTCATTCAAATTGCGGGACCTCGCTGCGCTCGTCCCGCAAACATTCATTCGTTACACAAAATCGGACTTTTCGTAACTGGTTACATAAATAGCTATTTAGCGAATTGCGATGTGTATAATGAGAAGTCGAAGTCGGTTTTAACCGCAGGAATTTCTGCAAAAATAATACGTTTCAGAGCAGACATTGGTACAGTTATTTTCTGTGAAAATATTTTCCTTCAACGCTTCGTTGATTTGCGTGATTGCAGGGTGCTTAATAATATTATGATTTCGTGTTAAAGTAAAATACTTCGTTACTGGAACAAGCTGTTTCCTTTAATAAATTCTCGTATAAAGGCGAATGATAAATATCCGCTACGCTCCAGATAATGATTATTTATTTTCTGGTAATTGCAATTAATTTCCAATTTTTGAATAACTAGAAAATGAAGCTACCATCTTCAAACGCACTTCTTTTGATGTTACAGTGAAACATTCTAAACAAGAATTGACATTAAATTGCGAAGCATATTTTGGAGCCTGTTGGCCCCAGGCCACAAAAATACGTGCATTTTCCTTTAACGTGGAGTCGTCCTTTTAACGTTTCCACGTATAAAAGGAACATAAAGCCCTTTGCCAATTTAATGGTAAAAAGACAGCAGCGTCGCCTTTGAGCCCATGTCCCGGTGTAATTTGCGGAAAATCGACGTTTTTGAGGAAAACAAATCGCATCTGGCGGGTACTTTGGAGGCAAAAACACGAATGAAATTGTGATGCGATACAAGAAGTGTCCATCATGGCCGCTTTCTTATGTAGCATTGTAAATTACGATACTTTTAACCGTTCTCCCGAGAGAAAAGCTCAATTTCCTACAACGCCCGAGTCATTTTCAGGGTATCTAATATGCCTGACAAGTTATTTATGAACAAAAATGAAAAAATGCAGCCATATTGGAAAAGTATCAGCTCCGATAGCTGGCAATTTTACAAAAGTTGCTCGTTTGTTTTCCATTTTAGCTCGCAGCCAATCTCATTAAAGTGTTTTTCCTTCGAAATATGACGATGAACTTTCATAACTTAGTAAGACAAGCTTTATTAAATTTTAGACTGTTTATTGACTAATAAGAGGATTCAAAGCACACAGATAAGGTCCCGTACAAAAGCAATTTCGCAGCGTGTTTAGGAATCACCGGTTATCGTATGCCACGCCGGGCTGGGCTTAAGCGAAACCAGTTTTTTTCGTCTGATTTCGTAAGCGATTGGCAGATCATCGGCACGGTCGGTTTTAAACGGCTTCGAATTTATAGTTACCATTTCCATATCTAAATTGGAGACTCAATTAACTATCGCCCTGATCGGCCTTTTAGATACGTATTGCTAGCATACCAGAGTCATTTGTAGAGAGGTTTGGACAGATTGAGAAACATTGAACACTGACAAAGAATGGTCTATACTTTCAATTCAGTGATGTATAAGCTAACGTTATGATGTGAAGCTCTTAAGGGTTTGGTTTCAGTGTGTAGATTCATTACTCAAATTGAAACATCGACCGTTTCCAATAAGTTTTCTGGTTTTGGTATTTCGTAACTACAAAACGTTTTAGCTAAGATTTATAAAGAAATTAATTTATTTTTAACAGGGAAATGGATTTTCGGGTAATCGGTCTGGGCTTCAAAGAATGAAAGTCTTTAGATACCAAGTTTTCGGCAATGTTTTATTTCCTTCCTCAGTGCTACAAAATTATGGTTTAGGGCCAAATTAATCGACAGTGAAATTTACCTACTGCTATGTTGTTTTCCTGATATCGGGTCATCACTATTTCTGGTCAGTGCTCATAACTGCAGCCGTGGTGCCCTTTCCCCCCACCCCGGTCTTAAGGAGTACATGGCAAAATTAAAAAAACGTGGTTTTCTTAGAATTCAAAATTTTACATCTTAACGTCACAAAACACGCGGAAAAACAGATTAAAGTAGACAATTATTAAAAATGTTAAAATACTTAAAAACTAGGGGCCGTGCTAATAAGATTAGTTTTGGTCTTATTCTAAAATAAACCTATTGTCAAATATTCAGTGTATTAAGCGGGAGAAAATGACAGGAAAATTATTATCATTTACCAAAACTTCAACCATCCTAATCAAATCATATTGAATCTGCACCTTGAGAGCATTGTTGACATTCTCTACGCCACACAAGGAACAAAGACGTCGTTATTTCTAGGTCAATAGCTACCATGTACATCCGACCCGTTCTTTCCAACAACGGCACAACAAACCGACCCATGATCGTGCGCGCAGGTGAAAACAAAGAAAATGATTTTGATTGAAGATTGACAGAAACCCCACCCCAGGAAATTAACATGTGGAGTGTGGATCGACAAGTTGGGGACGTTAAAAAAACCGGGAAACATCCTGGAAGTTGTCCATGTCATTGTCTCGCTTCTGCGGATTTCTGGGCTGGCTTGTATCAGGCAAGTCCTCAATGTCGGTGCATTTGTTAATTGCCTTATCATGGCTAGCTATTTCCACCATTTCAAGAAAGTGTCTTTTGTGGTAATGCTGTTCCCTGTCTAGAATGCGGACGTCACTGAAATTCATGTGGTGTCCCGTATCAAGAAAGTGTTGAGAGAGTGCACTACCAGCCTTGGAGAGTCTGCAATCACTGCCATGTATAATCAGGCTATTTTGCAAAAGATTGGACGTCTGACCAATGTGAATCCCTGGACAGGTTCCACTGGGGATGCTGTGGATTTTAGTATGTCATCTTTGTCCTTTAATTTGGTGTTCACATCTTCCATAGTTAAGTGATTTTTAGGTGCTAATTCTATGTCAGGTGCGTTGTGAAAGGGACGTTTGACTTTGCTATCTCTTTGATGTATGGAAAAGAGCAAAATTTCTTTTTACTCTAGTGAATATTGATGTGCCAGTGGTACGCAGCAGATCAATTAAGTCCATGTATGTAAAATGGAGGTATAACGAGGAATTTGAATCTTCTTCAACCAACACTATACCATGACTCAGGTTGTTTTTATTTGCAGGGAAATGTGGAGTATCAAAGAGAAGCTTATTAATTAGTTTGAGGTGATAAGAGTTATCTAATAAAATGTGTGTCAGATTTTAAGTCCTAAAAGACTGGTGTGAACTTTTATTTATTCTGTTTTTGTTTTTTGATTGTGGTTTGAATAAAAGTTTAAGTAACGTCTGAGTTGGTCGGTTTTTGATACCAACCCAAAATTTTGTTTTGTGTTTTGTCTGATAAACTAGTGTGTCTTGAAATGAAACCGAGGTGTTGTTTTCCATTTCCACTTCAAACTGAATGAGTCTCTGATAGCCATTGAGGACCGATATAGCATTAAAGCAAGCAATCTGATCGCTTAGTACCGCTGTGATTATGTCATCCACATACTTTTTTTAAAAACAGTGTTGAAAAAGCAGGCTTTTCAGGCATTCATCGAGTAAGTCATCCATGGCATACTGCGCAATAATTGGGGACAAAGTGGCTCCCATAGGCATGCCAAAGACTTGAGTATAGAATTTGCCATTGAAAGAACAGTACGTGGTGTCCGAGGCAGCTGAAAGCAGTTCAAAGAAACCAAACTCTTAAAAAGTGGTGACGCTAATAATTTTATCACAATGTCTGTGAACGATGTACAAAAAGACAAAAAGACAACATCAGAATTGTGAGTATTTATAGCTGTATATTTTAAAGTGGCCTTTTTTTCGTCTCCCTTTTTTAACTGTATTGTTCTATTTATTTATATATTTTTAAACGATTATATAATAACTTCTAGTGTCCTGAAGATGCTATAATATATGGCGAAATGTCGACAAGGTCATAACTGATTTTGAATAATACCCCTGATCCCACAACCCAAAAATCAAAACCACATCTGAACAAATTGGAGCAAAAAATCAACAACGGAAATAAGTTATTCTATTACAGTACTTCGCCAAGATTTTAAACATAAAACTCAATCATTTCTATTTTTATACTTAAGAAAAGAGCTCGTTAATCCCAACACAAAAAAAAGGAAGTGACGACCCTGTATTGATAAGTGAGTTTTCATTGATTAGTCATGACATTATTCTTGGTAAGCCTCAATGGGGTGTAAGGGGTGAAGGTCCAATATGCCAACCCAAACGTCAACCTCACCTACTCGAGTGATAACAATAATGTTATCCGGTGCACCCTGTTAGATAACTGACGAGGCTCTGACGACCGAATGATTGCCGGAATAAGCAATCCACCTCTAACTTGTCAACGGCTACGGGAGGAGGAACAAGTAGAGGAAAGGGCACTCTCTTGTCCTGAGGCTGAGAAATCGGCCTCAAAGGCGGATGAATTACTAACAGTAATCAACGGCACGAGAATGTAGAAGGCAATGGAAAACCACTACATTAAAGGTTCATGGAACATTCCTAGAAAAGACATTATGGCAAGCTCATATACATGTAAGGCCCCTAGTCCGCGGCAGACCTTAGATGGTCAAGGGGTGCTAAGAATCCCCGCGTCTCAAGCTAGGAACCACCCGAAAGTGGAAACGTACAGAAAAAAGAATATAAATACTTTGAAGAAGGGCAATACACCTCTAAAAATTGGTACATGGAATGCCAGATCACTTTATGCAGCAGGAAAAACACACAACATAATTGCAGAGATGAAAAGAATGAGTGTAAACGTCCTCGGAGTCAGCGAAGTCAGGTGGCCCGGAACAGGAAAAATAAATATAGAAGATCATACAACGTATTACAGTGGGAATGATGACCCGCAACATTACAACGGAGTTGCAATTATAATAGATAACAAAAATAATAATTCTGTCAAATCATTTGTACCACTATCAGATAGAGTCGCACTATTACAACTAAAAGCCCATCCTAGAGATATCAATATTGTCCAGGTATACGCCCCCACAACAGAAAGCCATGAAAATGACATACTCAGGTTCTATTCAGAAATCAAACAGTTGTTGAAGTTGACAAAAAAGAATGAAGTCAATATCATTATGGGAGATCTTAATGCCAAAGTAGGAGAAGGGAGAGTGGATGGCATAATTGGAAATTGGGGTTTGGGGGAAAGAAACGAACGAGGCGATCTATTGGTGGAATTCTGCCAAGAAGAAAATTTTGTTGTGACAAATACGTGTTTCAAATTGCCAAAGCGAAGGCTATACACATGGAAGTCCCCCGGAGACACTAAGACTAACATAATTAGAAATCAAATTGATTACATATTAATTGATAAACGCTACAGAAATGGGATAAGTGATGTGAGAGCGTACCCTGGAGCCGATGCCGGATCCGATCATAACCCTGTCGTGGGAACAATATTCATAAGACTAAAGAAGATCAAGCATCATATACAACGAAGACCCGATTTCGAAAAACTTAAACATCCAGAAATCTGTACAGAAATCACTGAACAACTAAATGTAGCAATTAAAAGAACAATAACGCAACAAGAACAACCGATAGAAGAATCATGGAGTTCTCTAAAACACGCAATTAACCAAATACAAACAGAAAAACTTAGTAAAGAACCAACAGCAGCAAAGAAACCCTGGATGAGCAATGAAATTCTAGACCTAATGGAAACTCGCAGGAAATATAAGAACATAAACATCGACAAATATAAAGAAACCCAAACCAACATTCAAAAATTAATCAGACACGCAAAGGAGAAGTGGATGAACGATCGATGTCAAGAATTAGAAGAACTACAAAAGAAACACGACCAGTTTAATATATACAAAAAAGTTAAAGAAATCACAGGAATAAGAAGGAAAGCCCAACAAACCAACTTCCTTAAAACAGAAAACAGTTAAATAATTACAGACCAGGAAGAAATAAAAGAAGAGTGGTCAGGATATATTCGAGAAATGTTTGATGATGAAAGGATAGAACCGGAACTAGAACGCGACAATGATTTGACATTAAATATCTTACCATCCGAAGTAAACGCAGCAATAAAAACAGCTAAAAGTGGAAAAGCTGCAGGACCAGACAATGTATACACAGAAATGCTAAAATTGCTGGACCAAGAAAATCTCCAACGACTCACCGACCTCTTTAATAAAATCTACAGTTCAGGAACGTACCCCCGTGATTGGCTCAAGTCAGTGTTCATACCGATTCCCAAGAAAAACACATCAAGAAAGTGCTCCGATTTCAGATTAATTAGCTTAATGAGCAATACTTTGAAAATTATGTTAAAAATATTACATCGACGTATCTACTTGAAATGCGAACAAAATATAAGCCCCGAGCAATTTGGGTTTAGATTAGGACAGGGAACACGGGAAGCACTTTTCGGATTAACGGTTTTACTCGAAAAGTGTAGAGACCAAAGAAAAGACGTGTATTTGTGTTTCATTGACTACGAAAAGGCGTTCGATCGCATCAAACATCCAACACTGTTACAACTGTTCCAAAAACAGGGTCTAGACTACGAAGACATAAGGATTATAAAAAATTTATATTGGGAACAGAGGGGGTTTGTTCGGTTTGGTGACACCGTGTCGTCAGAGATACCGATAAGAAGGGGAGTACGACAGGGCTGTGTTCTCTCGCCTCTTTTATTTAACATTTACTCCGAGTGCATATTTCAGCAAGCGTTGGAGGACTGTGAAATTGGCATAAAGGTGAACGGTAAAATACTTAACAACATACGCTACGCAGATGACACTTTCATCTTCGCAGACACTTCAGAAGGCTTACAGGAGCTGGTAGACAAGATTGTGAAATCAGGTGACCAACACGGCCTGAAAATAAATACAGCAAAAACCAAAACGATGGTCGTCAGCAGAAATCAAAATCTACAAGCCAATATACTAATATATGGTACTCCAATAGAAGAAGTGAGAAAATTCAGGTATCTCGGTTGCTGGGTTACCCAAAACCTGGATCCAGAGACCGAAATTCGAGCTCGAATTGAAAACGCAAGAGCCACGTTCGTGAGAATGAAGACATTTCTAACGAATACCACCCTGTCGCTCGATGCTCGATACCGTTTCGTGAAGTCATATATTTATTCTGTCCTCTTGTATGGCACGGAATCCTGGACAATGGGAAAGAGGATGATGCAGCGATTGGAGGCATTTGAAATGTGGATCTTTCGCAGACTTTTGAAGATACCATGGACCCGAAGAATAACAAATGAAAATGTCATAAGAATGATGGGAACAGACAGGGAACTTTTACAACATGTGAAACAGCGCAAAACTGGTTATCTGGGACTTGTATACAGAGGAGAAAAATATCAACTTTTGAGACTGCTTATGGAAGGAAAGATAGAAGGCCGAAGAGGACTCGGAAGACGAAAATGCTCATGGCTTAAAAATATAAGAGAGTGGACAGGATTAGACACATGCACCCTATTGAGAGCAGCAAGAAATAGAGAGGAGTTTGCTGGTATTGTCGCCAACCTTCAGTAATGAAGAAGGCACTTGAAGAAGAAGAAGAAGCCTCAAATATGACTTTGATTTTATTTAGTCTCCGCTTGAAATACATGCATACTTCAAATATTTTTGATTGAGCACGTGTTCACCCTCAAGTTACGATAATAAGCATGGGAATTAGTGACGTCTCTATGAATTTCCCATGAAGTGTCATGAATTTTCACGTCTTTGTCACAAATGATGTATAAAAAATCTTCTAAATAAGGTTTTGCGTTCTATCGCGGCCATAGTAGAAATGGCAAACAAACTTTCTTTTAATTAGTAGGACGAAGAGAGTAAATAGGGCGAGACATTTAAAGGAATACTAGACATCCAATGATTTTGCCATCATGTATATCGAAAACGAGAAATGAAATTGAGTATTTCTGAAATATATCGTGCATTATTCCACTTAAATTACATTAAGGAAAATTAACATTAAGTCAACAACTGACACCCTTGACGAATCTTAATCCAGATTTGGCGTCCTCTCATGCCTTTTTAAAACGCGGAATCAAACATTTTTTTAATTCGAAATAGGAAGGCAGACAATTAGGTGAGTCACTTAAAATGATATCCCTGTATTATAGCTCTAAGATGACAACCGGATTTAAAGAGAGTATATGTGTATGCGTTGGTAAGGAATCATGCGTTGCTTTCCTATATCGAATCCATCGAAACCATTTGGGTGCAGCTCCTAAAAGCTAAGATACGCCTTCATTAATATGCAAAATGTATTAAACCAAACGGTTTCCAATATTTTGTTAAAGGATTTTCCACCTCTAATATTATTAACCGAATTTAAGCTGTAGCGCGCTCGTACATCGAATTAATTACACGGAAGTGTATGGGAAACTGACTTTTCATTATCTAGAGTGCGTTATTATAATTAGGGTCTAAGAGCATTCGGTATACATTTTAATTAGCCTATTATTAATTTCGCAAAGGCATATCAGCACGCCTCGTTTAAGAATTAACGACTAATTGGAATTAATTGCTGGGCCCTTGTTCAAAACGTACCCCCACCGTTGCCATATTTCGTGCTTCCTTATGGCGGTAAAACGTGTTTTTCCATATTTTGATGCTCCCCAAAAAGGACGTCCATTGTATACAAATCCGAATCACACACAGTCCCGAACGCTATCTCTGTGTGAATGCTTTAAATATGTTAAAGAGGCCATTATCCGAACGCCTATCAATTTATCTCCAAACGTTTCAAATTAAAGAGGCCACAATGACCTGTCCCCCATGTAAACAGGTAGGGCGAAAAAGGGTTGGAAACGAACGAATAATGAATGCGTAAAGATTTTATTTTGTGTTCCCGTTATTAATGACGATGCTCCAGCTTTTTCGAGGTTTTTTTTGTTCACATGGAAATTCGTTAATTTGATGGTGGCAACACAAATACTGTTCGACGGTTTTTATATCTTCAGCGAACGGCCGACATGCCTATCTGGCAGCGATAATTTATAGATGGTCAGTTATAGCGTTCGCCTATCTGCTGAGCACTCCTGCCTAAATACCATTTGCATTTCGAGATTGCTTTTAAGGCAAAAACTTGTCTCCTGCCCGGCTAACTAAGGAGAATTACTTAACGTTTTTTAATACGTGAAGTGATAAACTATCTCACTTGGAACAGACGAGGCGTGGCTAATACAGCAACTGTCTATTCGGGTTCCGCTATAAATTTTTAAAAATAATTGGTACCAGTCAGCATTTGCTCTAGTAAACGAGACCAACCAGACGCGTTAGTCTTCAAAATCTGCAAAAGGTACATAGATTTTCGATTACTTAGAACCTCCACTAGATTTTGAGGTGACTAGGGTAATTATGCAAGGATTACAAGGAGTTGGATTAAATTTTCGAACTACAAATTACGAAATTTATTTCATTTCAACTTTCAGTTCAAATTCCTAATAATACAGCATGTGAATGCAGAAAGAAGCCACTTTATTCTCACATTTCTTTACTGCACATTTCGTCCTTTCGGAAATGTATGGCCAATGGTGGATGATTAGATATTTTTCAGCCTGGCAACATGCACCATAAATACAAGATAAATTAATTTTCTAACCAAATCTCAATTCAAATAAATATTCGGTAGTTCACGGATCTACAGGTACAATTCTTTTTGTTCTCTATTTTGCCATATTAAATAGAAACCCTTTTTAAAATTTATACCTATTTATGACACAGCTAACAAGGCTTTGGTATTCGGTGTCCATGTTATCTGTTGCTTTATTACATTATTTTAATGCTGATAATTTCAATGGATGATTCGGTGTCGTTATCCAGCCGGTGTAGCTGGACGTTTAACATCAATTTTAATAAAATATTACTTTAGCTTTTAGTTCCGGGATAAAATGCGTTCGAATTCATTTTATTTTATTCCATTCATTTATACGTATTTTGCATGTATTTTTGGGTGACAACAAACCCCGAACGGAATTCATAACAAAAATTGTTCATTGTGCATGTAATGTGGTGATATTTTTTTGCAAAAAAATTAATCTTCATTAGAGAGTGTTGTATCAAGATACACTTATTCTGTTTTATTAATTTAATTTTCTTTAAAATTAATCGGGAGCTATAAATGAATTCAGGTTAGTCCTCACTCTTCAGTAATATTTCCTCGTGTTTGCTAGAATCACAAAGTTTTCAATTCAAAGTACTTGTAAACAAGAAAGTTTATAAATAAAGTGCATTGTTTAAACTGAAAAGTCGTAGATCAAAGGCTAAAGCGTAAACCATTTATCGACCTTATCCAACTTCGTAACATTAATTCATAAGCGCTGTTTACAGTTATAATTTTAGTTTAATAGATCTAGAAGAGAGGTTACACGTAACAACTATGTAAACGTCTTCAATATTATAATTGCTCCTTAACTAAGGATTTCGATATGTCAAGGATTCAGACAAAAAAGTGACAGGCAAACCGTCTGCACATATCTTAACTCGTTAAAATAACTTTCCAAACAGTTAATATAGTTACCAATAGATCGTAAATATTGCAAAGATAGTAGTAATAGAGAACCCTTCATCAGTACAGCTCTGGCTGGTGGAACTCCTGCTCTGTATAACATCTCACCGCTCTTTATGACATATTTTAATTTAAATTTCAGTGAGCCAGTGAGTAATTCTAAAGTTTCTTTGGCTCCTTTGTATGTTCATTTTTCAGTTTATTTTAGTCTGTGTCGGAGACGATATGGCTTCTTTATACTTCTTCTATATAAAAGTATTTATCTTTCTGATGTTAAATGTAGATACGGCGACCGGAGAATTTACAAAGAAGCAAGTTTCTCGGGTAATCGGTCAGGGCATAAAAAGAATGAAACTCTTCAGCTACCAACCTTTCGGCAGTACCTTTATTGCCTTCTTCAGGGTGATTCGTTATTTTATGACATTGGACATAACACTTTAGCGGCAGGCTGGCACATCATTGCAGCCGAGGCATCCCTGTAACCTCTCGGACTACATGGCCATGGAAACAGTTGACAAAAATTAGGTACAAAAATTACAAAAAGGTTTAAAATTAAAATTACGTCACAAACTACGCGCACAATCAGATCTAACTGTGAGTGTTAGCCGAGAAACTTTCTTCCTTGTTAAATCTAGATTTCGAGAACTTATTTTTGAAAATGACTAAAGGGGATTATGTGCCTTCTTCTTCCTCAATTTCCAACTTTGACGAGTGAACCGATTAGATGGAATCTAACAGTTTTTTGTTCCCAACATCCTCTTTCATCTCCAAACATGAACTAAGAAAACCACATTGTCCATGTCAAATCAAGTCCAATCTACCATGTCGGCTGCAATGAGCTTTTTGAACCAAATTATAAATGCTTTAGAGGCGTCCAATTGGAATTTGTTGTGACCTGAGCAGGGCGTTTGACTGCGTCAATCATTCTGCTCTTCTGGAGAAACTGGAGTCGTATGGAATTAGGGATGTTGCCCTGAACTGGTTTCTCACATTTCTTCGAGAACTTAGACAGTATGTGGAAGTGAAGAGGCGGGAGTTAGGATCAGTGCGGTTCGTTCGCTCTGGGGGGCTCGGCGAAAACTTGGGAGTGCCACAAGGTTCTGTGCTTGGGCTTGTGCTGTTTCTGATTATTATAAATTCGCTTCCCTCTGAGGTCATCCATAGTAGTATCACCATGTACGCTGACGAAACGTCTGCCATTGTTAGAAATGAAGCAGGAGGACCATTGGACTTTTGGGTTGCTGAGATGGCGTTAAACGAATTAAACAACTGGTTTATATGCGACAAGTTGTTTCTAAATCGTAGTAAAACAAACTTTATGGTATTCCATACAAACCGGATATGATCATGAATTTGGGTTGGATTCCTGTAATGGTAAAGTGTGCGGACTCTGTGAGGATTCTTGGTCTCCATCTGGACAGTTCTCTCTCTTGGAGGGTACATTGTGAGGAGCTGTCCTCAAAGTTAAATTGTCTCTGCTACGCAGTACGTAATTTAAAACAAATTTTGGAGTTGCCCCAGCTTGTCTCTATTTATTATGGCCTTATTCACTCGCGAATCCGGCACGGAATCCAGTTCTGGGGTAGTTCGTCGCATTCTCAGAAGGTTTTTATAAGTCAAAAACTTCTCATACGTTGTATTATTGTAATTAGTCTGACATCGTGTAAGTTTTATTTTAGAAAATCACAGTTTTTGATTGTGCCCTGTGCTGCTATTTTTGAGATGTGTTTGTTTTTCAAAATAGAAATTTGTTTTTTATAAACGATAGGTATCATAACTATTGTACGCCTCATGCTACTGACTTATTATTGATGTATAGTAGGCTAAATCCATCTAAAAACTATATTATGAGGCTAGGCCCTAAAATGTTCAATAAAGTGCCGGATGATATAAAGTATAGTAAGAGCATTGTGCCATTTAAGAAGGTCCTCAAATCATATTTATTTGATAGATGCTATTACAGAGTGGTGATATTGTGACCGAGTTATATGTATTTTACTATTTACTGTTTGACACATTCATATATTTTATAATGTCTTGTACCATATTTGTTTGACGAATTCCATACACCTCGTGTTTGTTGGATAATAAAAGTATTATTATCATTATTATTATTAACAAAAGAATGTTCTATTAGTTAAATGGTTTGGCAGATCTTCAGTGTTCAATTTTTAGACACTTCGACTCTTTAAACATTTTTAAAAAAGTCAATCACGAGACTGTATATGTATGACGGTACTGTTTGCTGCATTCATAAAGAATTAAGTTTTTCTCACTTCGATCAAATACACCGCAAAAAGTTTCAACACTTTTTTGAAATGATGCAGATTACCTTAAAATACAGAAATCGATTTTTTAGCCGTCGGTACTACGAAAACGCTGTTTTCGACATTTTAAACGACTGATAAACCATCATTTCGCAAGCTCTAATTGTGTCCATCCACAGACTAGTTACGGCACATCAGTGACGCTTTGACACAACCAGAGCTCTCGAATTTTGGAATACTCAAGACACGTTTCCTGGCAGTACCGAGAAAAGGTTCCCAGTGGCGCCATCCGTGTCCGTTTGTTGAACTGACGAGATTGCATTCGTCATGAAACGAGAGCATGGTTCATGGACAGCGGGTACACTACTAGATCTACTCAAATTCCTATTCTCTAATACATTTACATTAGGGCTATTATAAGGGCTGAATATAAAGTTTTCTGGATCATTATTTGGTATACCTTGATTAATAGTTATATTATCTTCATTCATGTCAGGGTACAAATCAGGTTCAACCAAAGTTTTGGGTTCAGGTTTTGTGAAAGACAATTTAATTTGGCTGGTGTTTCGCCGGACTATTCTGTTAGAAATTTCCTATCTGACCCAATATGATCTAGGTTCCTTAGCTTTTTCAATAATTATAGCCTTAGACCAAACCTTTTCCTTATCACTCCTAATCACTATCTTCTCCCCTTTTTTAAAATATGCTGGATTGCGACGAGCGAACTTATCATATTGAAGTTTCATTGCATGTTTTTGTTTGCAGAGAAGATTATAAATATTGTTTTCAATTTTAGGTTCTAAGTGTAAGGCCAGCATTGGTAACTGAGAGCGAAGAATTCTGCTTTGTAAAATCTGAGCCGGAGATGCCCTTAAGTTTATTAATGGTGTATTATTATATTCCATAAATAGTTCCCTGTAGTCTGATTTCTCATCAATACTTTTTTTATAATTTGTTTCCTAATGTTAACTGCTTTTTCATCAAGTTCATTGCTTTGGTGATAATGGGGTGAGCAAGTTTTGATTAGAGTGTCTTTGTCACGATAATACTTCCTACACTGGCTTGAAATGAAAGGTAAATTATCAGCGATCAGATACTTTGGATATCCAAAGCCGTGAGAAAATATCCTGAAATTAATCTGTAATCGTTTGCGAGGTTTTATCTTTAAGTTTTATAATTTCAATCCAATGGGAGAAGTAATCTACTACTACTAAGAATGATCTATCGCCAAACTCCAATATATCTGCGCCGATTTTACTAAATCAATGTTTAGGTACTGAACGTGGCATCAATGGTTCTTTGAAATTTCCTGACATATGTTTCTCACAAGTACGACATTGTTTGATATATGACTCAATATCACTTGACATTTTAGGCCAATAGAATAATTTTCGAGCATTATGGGTGGTTTTACAAATACCAATGTGCCCTTTATGCAGTAATTCAATAATCATCATTCTCATACTATCTGGTACTATTATTTTTTTGTCCAAAAACACTATGCCACCCTCAACAAATATTGATTCTTTAAATGCGAAAAATGGTTTACAGTTATTAGATACCTGACTAAATTTTGGCCAACCATTATAATAAAAATCATGGATCTCCATCAAGACTGCATCTTTACTAATTTCCAGACGAAATTGATCTCGTTTGCTATCTGTCATTGGTAAATGTTTGGCTATGGAATGAATCATTTCAAGCATTTCAGGGTCTACATAACCAGTATTTTTTAAACTTGATCGAGAAAGCAAATCTGCAAAATGAATACTTTTGCCCGGAACATAGTACACATTAAAAGAATACTTCAAGAGCTTTAATCTAAGTCTTTGCAATCTAATGGAGCCTATTTTGTGGATTGTTTTTTTCATTATTGGTACAAGTGGTTTGCGATCAGTTTGCACATCTGTATCTAATCTATAAATAAAATCGTGAAATTTATGTGTTCCAAAATGAATAGCCAACATTTCTTTTTCCGTTTGACTGCAATGTACTTCATGATCATTCATTGTACGTGAAGCACAAGCAACTAACTTAAGAATATTGTTATGCTCCTGGAACAAGCAACATCCAAGGCCATTTTTCGAAGCATCATATTGTAAAATAAGTTTTTTTTAGGATCAAAATGTACAAGACTGGGTGCTTCACTAATAATTTGTTTCAATTTATCAAAATTTGTCTGATGTCTGGGTAACCATGCCCATTCAACATTAGATTTCAAAAGTTCGTATAATGGATGCATTAACTCAGACATATCTTTTATATAACGCCTAACATAGCGAAATGAACCTATAATTCTTTGGAGTTCTACCTTGGTTTTTGGTGGTTGTAGTTTGCATAATGATTCAATTCGATCTGGATCAATATGCATACGATTACTGGAGAAAATTTGACCCATAAACTTTACTTGGGATTGGCAATACTGAAACTTATCTTTGTTAAATCGGGCGGCTACCTGTTTTGCTCGTCTAACTGCTTCCCTGACAACTATATCATGTTCCTCTTGTGATGCACCTGATACTCTCATGTCATTATGACAGTTTTGTATGTTAGGAATATTACCAAAAATATCCTCCAACACCGCTTCAAATAAATCTTGAGAATTGGATAATCCATAAGCCAAAACTTTGAATCTATATACTCCAAAAGGTGCGGAAAAACATTTCCATGATGAGTCATCATTTAATTTCAAATGATGGTATCCCGCTGCTAAATCAAATACTCTAAATAAGCTTTTACCTAACAATTTTGAAGCAATTTCTTCCAAAGTTGGAACCAATTTACGCTTACGAACAATTTGCTTATTTAAATCAAAGGGATCTAGACATAGTCTTATTTTGCCATTAGGCTTTTCGACAATTACAGTCCTATTGATACTTGCTCTTGAATCTATTTCATTAACTTTTACTGTAGCTTTGCGTTCAACTAACCTATCCAATTCATTTTTTTAAGCATTGCGAATAGCATGTGGTACTTTTATTAGGGGATGACTAACTGTTTCAAATTTATCAACAGGTGTTATATTATATTTACCAGGAAACTGGCCATCTTTTTCTTGAAGTGTCTTCTCCATTCAATGAAGATCGGCAACAATTCTGGCAAATTCGGCTCTGTCCTGGGCTCTTCTCAGCAGGGAGTTTGAGCCTAAGCCTGTCCAATCCCTTATGTTTTTCAGCCAAGAGCACTGTCTACGTCCGGAACCACGCTTTCCCTCAATCTTGCCCTCCATAATCAGTTGTAGGAATCTGTATTTGTCCTGTCTCATGACATGGCCAAGGTAAGCAGTCTTTCGCTTTTTTGTGGTCTCGAGGAGTGTTCGGTCTTTGTTCATCCTATGTAAGACCTCTTGATTAGTGGTACGATCGGTCCATGGAATACGCAGCATTCTGCGGTACACCCACATCTCAAATGCTTCCAGTTTATTAATGCCGCTGACTTTCAGCGTCCAGGCCTCGACTCCATACAGTAACGTGGAATACACATAACATCTAACGAAGTTAAATCTTATGTTTAAGTTGAGTGTTCTGTCCGTTAATAGGTTCCGCTTCTTAATAAAGTTAGTTCTCGCTTGCTCTATGCGGGATCTTATTTCTATCTCAGGATCCAGGTCCTCGCTGATCCAACTTCCCAGATATTTAAATTTAGTGACCTGGCCATAACCCTTGAAAACTTCTAAATTTTCTCCAATAAATTTATCTTTTTGAGAAAAATTATTGGTGATATTACAAGTATTTACTCGCTTTACTAAATTTAATTTGACACAAGCCTGTCCTAGTAAAACCTGATTTGCTCCCTCTACTATCACAAAATCTTCATATATACTCTCATTTTTAACTATACAATGCAAATTAACAATTATAATAACTAATGATTTTGCTTGCGTTCCTTCAAAACCCTTTAATATGTATGGTGTGGGTCTTACCTTAAAGTTTTTGTTTATAGATTTAAACATTTTTTGTGGAATCACACTGATATCTGCCACTGTATCTAGACTAACGATACACTTTTTGTTCTCTAACAAAACTAATTCCTCCCAGGTACTAACCTCATTTTTAAATTTGTTTTGAGTTACATTTCTTATAAATATGTCTGCCTCACTATTACTTTCATCCTCACTTTCCTTACTTTCCTTGTCTATATTTCTTACATTCTTAACCCTACAGGCTACAGCAAAATTATTCAACAAATTACATTTTTTATTAAAAGCTGGACATTCCTGTGGTCCATGCCATGTTTGACAGCGCTTACAGTTAAATTTATCATCTTTGCTTTTATCTCCAAACTTCTTTTGCTTGTCACTTACCCCATCTCTGGTTCCAGGTTGTTTTGCAGAAAAGTTATGCCTTTTCACAAAATTGACGTCTGTAGCTACTCCTTCCTCCTGGAACTTCAGGCTTTGTTGTTTGCTTTGCTCTGATGTTCTGCAAAATGTAATGGCTTTGCCCAGAGTGAGTTTATCAATCCTCAATAAGGCTTCTCGGGTGACTGGGTCTTTAATTCCCATCACAATTTTGTCCCTTAGAGCTTTGTCCTCAGTGCTTTCAGCTGGATCCACCTCATTATAGTTGCAGGTTTTAATAAGGTGTCGGCACTCGGTTAGAAAGTGTTCAAATGGTTCCCCCTCTTTCTCAATCCGTTTTAGAAAATTATAGCGTTCAAAACACTCATTGGATTGACATACTATTCAATCAACTGAATCATGTAATCATATTTGTCTGGTTCAGCCTCAGGAATTGAAAATGTGGACACAATCCTGGCTGATTCTACGCCAATAATATTTCTGAGTATTCAGAGCTTTACCTTATCTGAAGTCTCATGTTGCCCTGTTGCTACCAAGTAGTCTTCAAATGCTGTTTTCCAGAACTTCCATTCTGCAGCAGCGTTTTCTCCTTGAAGGTAAAAATCTGGCTCATTAATATAATAATAATTAAAATATATTAATAAAAACGATGAGACGTGTTCAAACATGTTTTCGAATATCGTAATTCTAGAATTATTATCTCCAATGACAGATGACACATATAATTTGACATCAATCATACCTACACTAGGGATGTTCTCAACTATCAATATTTAACAGACGTTGGCACTGGACGGGTGTAATCTCGTTAGTTCAACAAACGGACACGGATGGCGCCACTGGGAACCTTTTCTCGGCACTGCCATGAAACGTGTCTTGAGTATTCCAAAATTCGAGAGCTCTGGTTGTGTCAAAGCCTCACTGATGAGCCGTAAACGGCGAAACTAGTCTGTGGATGGACACAATTAGAGCTTGCGAAATGATGGTTTATCAGTCGTTTAAAAGGTCGAAAACAGCGCTTTCATAATGCAATTTCAAATATGCACCTGAACATATTCTAAAGACCAACGACCTTACCGTTACTACCGCGCAAAACACTTATCATAAGCAAATATTCAAGCTTCCTAGGAAAATGACATCGGATCCTGTTTTGCAGATTGATGACTCTATTTTGCACGATGCTACTGCACCCGACACAGGAACAGAGGGTTCAAATTCAGAATCTGAAATCCAACCCAGGCATAAACTGGGTAATGCAAAAATCAAAGTGGCTTCACACACCTTTCTCCATTATATCCATCTAACACCTCTGCAATACCAGGTAAAAACCATAACTAGACAATTAATGTCAGTCACTCAAAAAATGAACTCTCTTTCTCAACCCAGCAGAGTAAAAAGGGGTTTAATTAATCCCATGGGTTCCCTTATTAAATATATTACTGAAAATTTAGACGAAGATGACGCAAACGAAATTCATCAAAACATTTTAGATCTAGAAAGTAAGCAAAATAAAATCATAATCCGGCTACATCCATTATTTGGAAATTCGCGAAATACTAGACCAAATCAAGCTAAATTTGGACTCTATTCTGAACTTTCGTAGTGACATCGAAATTGCAATCAGTTTCGCATATTTAAAAACATTATACAGAAGCACTACCACGCCAGACGATCTAAAAGAAATCGTTGACGAATTTCATAAGTTTCACGGAAATTCTCAACTCCTATTTAACGATTTAGATTTTCTAAAATACTATAGTGTAGTAAAAGTAAGTGTTTATGCAGTAGAAAAGAGGATTATATTCTCACTAGATTTTCCGTTGGTGCACTCTGATACATTCGAGTTATGTCATCTGTTATCCGTACCCAACAAAAATCAGTCCATCATAATCCCTCCCTCGACGTATCTTATCCTGAGCAACACCCATTACCAATACCAAGAAGAGGAGTGCGTTGACCTGCAGCCGAACTACTTCTGCAGGAAGAACCAGCTTCCACCCATACATGAACACCCTGACTGCATTACTACAATGATGTCGATCAGCCATAATTTGGACAACTGCCAGCTGACACCCACACATGTCCAGCAGTCAACACTTGAGGAAATTGATCCCAGCCATTACATTGGTATCTCCCCACGCCACGAGAAAGTGCAGACAAAACGCGTAGAAAGTGAAGTTTCAATGCTAAAAGGGTCCTATGTCATTGTTGTCCCACCAGGCCGTTCTATAAGAACTTCAAGCTACCAGTATAAAAACGAAAAGAATGTTTTTCGTGGCCATCCTGTAATTTTGGACAACATCAGAGCTATTAATATCTCAGTTTTAGACGTGGAAAAACTGAAGTTAGAGAAAATTCCTTTGGGTAGACTACATGAACTTCAACTTCAAGCTTCACAGGAAAAATCTCTTGAGGCAACTCAATTGCATACTCGATATTCAAGATGGTCCCTTTGGCTTGTTACAACCGTAATAATTTCTATCGCGTGCTACCTCACATTTCGTTGCTTTAAGCAAAAGAAATTTGAGAAAATCCAGTTCCTGAGAAGACGTACTCCACTTGTTACAGTCAACCCTGTTGATGAAACGCCATGCGTTTCATTTAGGGATGGAGGAGTTATGTTCGAGTCCAGCCCTGCCTAGTTTAGCTTGCAAATAGACAATTGCAGACGAAGCAACTCAGCCCCGGCAGTCCCTGATTGAAGCAACGACCAAAGGACAGAATTGGCATAGACGTTAGAGTAGTCAGATTTATTTCTGTTTTATCCATTTTTATTAATAACTTGTATTAATTTTAAAGTTTGAATTAAACAATAATTTTTTAAAAACGTGTTACGATTATTCGTAAACATAAAGCGACAGTCGAATCAGTCAACTTCGAGAAGTACGGGAGGTCACTTCGCCCATTCGCCTCATCGCTTTTGATAATATCTGTCGCAGCTGTAGACGAAACGTCAGGACGAAATTCCATTGGATCACGGCTCCAAAGCCCGCAAAACACTTTAGATTATATTTTGACCGGCCGTGAAAGCTTTCGCAGTCTTATAATTCCATGATTGTGCTGATGTTTAATTCTCCAAGCTTGACGTTAAATTTATCATCATGTGATTTGGGTTAATGTCTATAGTCTTTAATTTTTCTAGAAAATGCTGAGAATTTTGTATGTATAATTCTGTGTTTCCTACTAAAGGATTTAAAATTTCTAATAAGGATTTTGATAATGGATGTGTTGTTGAATAAATGCTACTAACAATAGGTCTAAGAGGAATATTGTTTATATATATTTTTGAAACACCCTACAAGTGAGGCGTTTTAGTGTCTTGTGGTGTAAACTTATCTTTCTCTATCTGTAAAATTAATTTTTGTTGTTTTTTTAGAGTATTATAAATTTTTCTTCATATTTTTCACTTGGATTTTTTGTATAATTTTCGTTGTTTAAAATGCTCCCATCCTTTTGTTCATGATTATTACACTTCTTTTCAATAGCGTTGCCTTTATTGGCTGAAAGAATTTTAATATTATTATCTTTTTTTAGGTTTTTTTAGGCACTCACTTCTGAGTGCCTTTCGTTCGATAGAATTTAAATTTTGTTTGATTTCAAAAGGTTTATCTAAAATCAATTTTGACCACCTCTGTTGGTGTTCTTGTAGTAAGTTTTGAACTGTTTCTTCAATTGCTGAAATGATTCAGATTCAGTTAATACAAAAAAAAAACTGTAGGAAGCTATAGAAGGGTTTTCGCTGAAACACAAATTACCGTCAGCCTCTAGAAATAAGCTGTAATTATCCAATTAACCGTGCCTAGAAGAGGAACAAATAAACAACCGTCCTCATGTCGTTGGCACATCGTACATTAAGACGTTGACTGAATAATAATAGATACACATCTGCAATAAGCCTCGGGCGTTTATTACCTCGTCCTGTCAGCAAAAAGAACACTTTAACGTCGTTATTTTTGCTGAAACTGGCATCGTAAATTTCCGGAAATCTAACCCTTACGCCATACCAAATATCATATATACATCATTTAACCTGCGTCATATTTTTTACATTTTATAAACTCCCATTCGCAGCAAGGGCCCCGCCGACATAAAATATCTATCTCAATCTTGCCTGAAGCAGTTTACTTGAGCTCTGACAAATGTTTGGCAACGAAAAAGTGTAAGGCAACATTTTCGGTATCAAGTAACGAGACGAGATATAATAAATGACGTGTCATCTGCATAACTGATGTCTCGATATACGGTAATCGTCTTGCGTCATCGACGGAACGAATTCGCTCCCTTCGAACCGAAGGGATGTGGCTGATAGGAAAAAGTTCCTGAGTGTGCCAAAGTGATTTTTGATTTGATTTATTTTTATCATAGATTCCGAGACTACATTATGAAGTACGAGTAGACAGCTGATGGCTGTCGCGTACTACAAAGAGACTGAATTTGTGGTGATAGAACATTTTCCCATTTTGTGAGTTCGTAGTTCTTACAAGAGAAACTTCCAAGATAGAATTACAAAATATGAAACTTCTTTTGAAAGTTAAGTGGGTACGTCTCAAACTTTGCGATTAATTTTCCTATTTTTCTTCTGAGCGCTTTTAAAAGTAGATAATATCGTGTTTACCGAGATTTTTACTTCCAAGACGGAGTTCGTCGTTATAAACTGTGGGCAAAATGCAAGTTTACGAGAACCGAGAAAAATATCGCTACGAACCAAATTTGAACACATTGCGCAATTTTAGTTTTCGAAAGTTTTATGATTGCCGTGTCATCCTGGGGAAGATTTAAACTGCGCCCCGAGACAGTATTATCCACATCTAATTTTCCTTTTGCCCTCCTCGGATAAAATGTTGTGTCACATAAAACTCCTCGCGTACATAATCAAAATAAAGTAATGACCATAAAACTCAGTGAAAACTAAATTACGCTATTTAGAGTCATAACTTCAGAAGGTAAGCTTCTTAGTGCCTAATAAATTAAGAGTCCAACGGTATTAATTCATCGTTAGTCCAACACCGGATGCCCAAATTACGTTCCTCTATTATACCGTACACACACACCGAAAGGCCGAAAAAGAGTTCGATAAAGAATTCTTTTCACGTTTAATAGGAAGAGAATATTTTTACGGCAATTCGGTCCACATAAGCCGACTATTTATTGAGAATTAAAAGGGGCATTAGGAATCTATCGACGAACGAATTAAGGCAAATTAATATTCTTATAGGTTTCGGATAAACCGTTTTCCGAAGATCTCTGTTAGTAAAGGTGGAAACGTGCTTGACTTTGTGGAGTTAGTTTATAAAACTTAATTACCTTTATGCTCGCCTTCTTGCTTCGAGAGAACCTTTAAGCAAAGCATATAGTTCATCCGAATCTATGTTTTTCGAAGGCTCAGGTCGGGATTAACCAGTTACGTATTCTTAATTCATAATCATTAAGGTAGTGTAACAGTAGTTTTAGTCTCAAAGGTTAGATAAAATGATGGTTATGCTGTTCTTCAATTTTTGACGGTTCTTCTTGAAGGCTTGAAAGTGGTGACTTAACGATCTAGGTAACTTTCTTGAACGAAAGCGAAATTTGAAATTAATTCTTCTTCTTGTGGTTCCTATCCGTTACGGATGTTGGCAATCAGCATGGCGAGCCTAACTTTGTTTACGGCAATGCGGAAGAGTTCGGTTAATGTTTTTCCGGTCCACTTCCTGAGGTTATGCAGCGAAGATATTCTTCTCCTTCCTGGACCTCTTCTTCCATCGATTTTTCCCTGGATGATTGTCTGGAGTAAGGAGTACCTGGAGTCGTTTCTCATGATGTGGCCCAGATATTGCAGTTTTCGGATCTTGATGGTGTTCATAATTTCTTTTTGTTTATTCATCCTTCTTAGTACCTCTTCATTAGTGATATGTTCGGTCCATGATATCCTCATCATTCTTCGATAGAGTCGCATTTCGAAGGCTTCTATTTTCTTGGATGTGTTTTCATTGAGTGTCCAAGATTCCGTCCCGTATAAGAGGATAGAAAAGATGTAACATCTGAGAAGTCTCATTTTTGTTTCCAGTGTAAGATCATGGCTTCTGAAGAGTTTGCTCATTTTGTTGTAGGCGGCTGTGGCTTTGGCGATTCGTGATTTGATTTCTTGAGTTGCGTCCCAGTTCTCGTTTATACGTGTTGCCAGGTACGTGATGTGTGGTACTCTCTCTATTGGTTGGTTGTTGATGGATAACTGGATGTTGTCGATCTTGTTTTTGCTAATGACCATAATTTTGGTCTTTTTTATGTTTATGTCCAAACCATATTCCTTACTAAATTAATGATGACCTTGAAATTAATGATCTACGTTAATCAGCTACTACCGCTGCTGTAGCCATCATATCAGTGCTTGGCGTGGCTTGATGGAAGAGAAGCAGAATGGAAGAGATGCCGAACAGCACAATTCTCCCTTCAACTCACGGGATCTGCCATAATCCGTGAAGCTCTTACTTTGTCGCTTTTTGTTCTCAATTAAAAGATAGATGAAGTGTAAATATTTCTCGGGCAACTGCTATTGGTGATCCCAGATATAGAATTTAAGGTGAATGGTTTTGGTCTGGATCATAAAAAAAATTGTGAATAACATGCCATAAATGCACCGAACCACTAAACGGTAACGACATTATTTGTAAATAACATTTAATTAAAAAAGAACCTTTAAAAGTCGTATATACAAAAAACAACCTAACAAAGTATCATTAACACATTAAAACAAAAAAAAGATACATGTGTCGCATTGGTGTTAATATTGTAATGGAGCTTAACAAGAGAATAGATTTCTTTATACAAACAAACCAGCCCAAATTTGAAATTGACCATGATCATGTCTGTACTAAATGGGGGTGTTCTGCACTTAGCACACCTCAATCTCAGATCCATATTCACTGGTTTGAAGAATTTACAAGTTTGGTACAATTAGGTAAATATGATGTAGTGGGAGCTACTGAAACTTGGTTTAAGCCAAAGCGGAGATGGAACTGCAAGCAGGGGTGGGGGAGTGTGTATCTATGTGAGGTCTGACCTGCACTATAATTGTATCGAAATTAGTAACGCTACAATTGTTGAGGGTTTGGAGCATCTGTGGGTAAGACTGGTGGTTTGATGGGATGACTCTGATACTGGGAGTCATATACCATGCTAATGGTAATGTTATGGATTGTATAAACTTACTGGACCTTTTGTTACCTGAAATTTTATTTCTGGATAGTTATGTTGTATTACTCAGAGAGCTAAATATTGATATATTTGAGGGCTATAGTTTTCACCAAGGGTCAAAGACAAATTTGAAATTGAACATGATCATGTCTGTACTAAATGAGGGTGTTCTGCACTTAGCACACCTCAATCTCAGATCCATATTCACTGGTTTTGAAGAATTTACAAGTTTGGTACAATTAGGTAAATATGATGTAGTGGGAGCTACTGAAATTTGGTTTAAGCCAAAGGGGAGATGGAACTTCAAGCAGGGGTGGGGAGTGTGTATCTATGTAAGGTCTGACCTGCACTATAATTGTATCGAAATTAGCAACGCTACATTTGTTGAGGGTTTGGAGCATCTGTGGGTAAGACTGGTGGTTTGATGGGATGACTCTGAAACTGGGAGTCATATACCGTGCTAATGGTAATGTTATGGATTGCGTAAACTTACTGGACCTTTTGTTACCTGAAATTTTATTTCTGGATAGTTATGTTGTTGCACTCAGAGACCTAAATATTGATATGTTTGAGGACTATAGTTTTCACCAAGAGCCAAAGCCAAATTTGAAATTGAACATGATCATGTCTGTACTAAATGGGGGTGTTCTGCACTTAGCACACCTCAACCTCAGATCCTTTTTCACGGATTTTGACGAATTTACAAGTTTGGTACAATCAGGTAAATTTGATGTAGTGGGAGTTACTGAAACTTGGTTTAAGCCAAAGGCGAGATGGAACTGCAGGCAGGGGTGGGGGAGCATGTGCCTCTGTGAGGTCTGACCTGCACTGTAGTTGTATCGAAATTAGTAACACTACATTTGTTGAGGGTTTGGAGCATCTGTGGGTAAGACCGAGGGGGTTTGATGGGATGACTCTGATACTGGGAGTCATATACCGTGCTAATGGTAATGTTATGGATTGTGTAAACTTACTGGACATTTTGTTACCTGAAATTTAATTTCTGGATTGTTACGTTGTTGTACTCAGAGACCTAGATATTGATGTGTTTGAGGACTATAGTTTTCACCAAGAGCCAAAGCGAAAACCAAATTTGAAATTGAGCATGATCATGTCTGTACTATATGAGGGTGTTCTGCACTTAGTAGCACACCTCAATCTCAGATTCACCGGTTTTGAAGAATTTACAAGTTGGGTACAATCAGGTAAATTTGATGTGGTGGGAGTTACTGAAACTTGGCTTAACCCAAACGGACCCTCACAGACAGTTTGGACACCGGGTTATCTTATTTCAGGGAAATAGATACTTAAATAAGGGATAAAACTTATTTCGGGGAGATAGAACTTCAGGCAGGGGTGGGGGAATGGGTGTCTATGTGAGATCTGACTTGCACTGTAAATGTATCGAAATTAACAATGCTACAGTTATTGAGAGTTTGGAGTATCTGTGGGTAAGACTGAGGTAGTTTGATGGGACAACCCTGGTTCTGGGAGTCATATACCGTGCTAATGAAAATGTTATGGATTGTGTAAACTTACTGGACCTTTTGTTACCTAAAATTTTATTTCTGGATAGTTATGTTGTTGTACTAGGAGACCTAGAATATTGATATGTTTGAGAACTAGAGTTTTCACCAAGTAATCAATGAACCAACCAGAATAGGTCAAACGTCTGCAACCCTGCTTGACCAAATTTGTAATCACCTTTTGACGTTCTGTGATATAACCATACCAATTCGGGGTAGGTCTGTCAAACTCATCACATTTATGGATTTTAAGCATTTTAGCAATGAACTATTTTTAGCTGATAGCTACTTGACTTATAATATTCTAAATGTATTTGATAGATATGCACCTATAAGAAAAGCGAGAGTTAACAAAATTAGGGCTCTTTGGTTGACGGCGGCTCTCTCTCTGAGATGTTTAATGAGATTAATAGCCGACCGCACCAAGTAATTTTTAACTATACTTAGTTAAGGCTTCCATTATTACGATGGCTACATATGGTTTAAGAGCCCTTAATTTTAAGTTTCCTTAAAATTTGATTGGTGGAAATGCCCATAAGAGACAATGCCAGAATTAAGGCTAGATTAGAGAACACTGCGCTGAATTGGGGGCGGTACAGAGAACTCAAAAATTTTACTAAAGCAGACGTTGGTAGACAGTTTTAGGTCAGAATAGTCTTAGGAAGCAATACAGGGATTGGTTATTGCATAATCAGTCTTAATCTGTCGTAACTAAAATCGGATTTAGTTCATTGTTACCAGTGTGAAGATTTTTTTTTTATTTTTTTTCTTTTGTTTCTCTCTTTGCGTTGTTGTTACTATTGTTGAGACTGTAGGCTGAATTCGGGGAAAAATGGTTAAGTGGAGGAACGGTAAGAGGCTAAATTTCGCCATTGCCCCTGAATGTTCACAGGTTGAATTATATCTTGTATGTAACATGTACACTTTTTCAATAAAGACGATTATTATTACTTTCATTTTACTCATACTTCAACAGCTATTATACTTTTTAGTCCCCTCGGTGCAGCAAAAAGCATTGTTTTTTCTACGAATCTCAAGTTTTTTCCACATATTTTGTTATTTATTTGACTATGGAAGGCATGATAAAACTATACAATGACTAAAGACGAAATTACATCAATTGAATCATCACTTCTAGTACAGGGATGATGGAGAATGTAGGAGTTAAGCAATATAATGAAGAGGAGACTGCCTGCATGGGCTAATTAGCATCCCCCTCTGCTAAGGAAGGAGAACCATCCTGCTCAATGTATCCTTTGAGTTAAGTTGAGAGTTGAGAAATTGGCTTGTCCACAGTCCATGTTGTTCAGCATCTTTAAGCAGCTGTTGGTTTCTGATTATCACTGATTTCTCGCTCTGCGAGGACTTGCCTCACCCAGCAGTCTCCCCAACACCCCCCCCCCCAAGATTAAAAGACAAATTCTGAACTGACTTCAGGCTTAAATGAAGGTAGCCAAACTGATAAAATTCCTGACTAATTTTTACAGTTGTTATGTGAAGAGCCAGAAGTAAATTAAATCTTAGATAATATATTTTTACAAATGGTGTTGTAGCCGAGACTTTGATCGCTTATCGGCCCTTTAATCCAATACACAATAACCTTCTAATTGCTACACCGAATTTCTGAAATATAATAGTATCTGATACAGCATCCCAAAACTTATTGACAATCAGGGATAAACGTATTATTGGATTTCATCAACAATCAGCTAAACAGTTTCTTCATAATGGAATCCTCAAATGAGTGCAGGAATAAATAAAAAGAAGCAAACTGATAAAAATTCTGACCATTTTTTACATATATTATGTCATGACCCACATGTAAACTAAATCACCAGTCATTCATTTTATAAATGGGTGATAAATATAAAGTTGATTTTAACAATATGGAGAATCTCTTGAGGATGGAAGAACGAAAATCTGTATTAACCACGTGGAAAAATATAGATGAACAAATTGATTCAATTCCTAACCATTTTCTACATCTATTAGGTAATCACTAGAGGAAAAGTACACCACAGGTGGTAGGTCATAGGTTGTACATCTTGACACATGGTCAAGCCGAGCTTTAACTTCCTACAAGCTCTGTAATCCAGGACATGATAATACATTTAACTAAATCAATTGTTTTAAAATTAGTAATGTATGCTACAGCATCCAGCGATACATTTAACAGATATAAATATAAATTTGAGTTTCAACATCATGTAGCTGGAAAGTTTCTTGGAGATAAAAGGATCAAATAATGATCTAGTAGCGTTACGTAAAGACATAATTCAACTTACAACATTACAACAAAACATAAGTAAACTTAACAATCCCCTGATTATTTTTTAAAGTTTTTAGTGATCACCAAGAAGTAAATCACATCTCGACAAATGGTGTTGTAGCTGAGTTCTGATCAACTATTAGCTCCATAATCTAAACCACGATAGCTATTCATATTCTAAAACATGTGCTTTAAATGCAATAGTGTTTGCGACAGCTTCGAGAGACTAATAATCAGGAACAACTAAAAGTTTATTTACAACAATAGTTTCTTGATATTTTCTTGATAAGAGAAGGCGCAAATTCTGATTACATTTTCTCAATCCAGAACACGGTAACTATAAAGTTGTAGAGCTTTGATCAGTTTTTAGCTCGAACTTTCTACCTGCTAATCAAATTGCTTTAAAATCCATAGTGTCTACTACAAAATAGGGAGACCAGGGTTAAATGCCCAGTTGGATTTGAGCAACAATTTGTAGGTTCCTTGAGAACAGAAGGGTCAAACTAAATCGATAGCAAGGTTAATAAAGATCAGTAATCCGATGAAATACCGGACCCTTCTTTACAGCTATTAAGTGATGATCTACAAGTAAGCTTCATCACATGTCATACATCTTGGCCAATGGTGCTGTAGCTAAGTTTCTTACCACCTCTTAGCTCCTTAGTCCAGGAAATGATAACTTTGTAATTACTGTGCCAACTGCTTTAAATCCAATAGTGTCTCTTACACTATCTAGAGCTATGTTATTGTTCAGGAATAAATAAATATAACGTTGCTTTTTAACAATTATTTGCTAAATAGTTCACAATAAACTCTCTACACATATTTTGGCAATTGGTACTGTAGTTGAGCTTCCGACCACCACTTGGTTCCTTAATCCAAGACATGCTATCGCAAAATCAACTGCTTTAAACCTTTAAAACTTTAATACTGTAAGCTACAGCATCCACAGACAGATTGAACAAAGATAAATGTGGACTTGGTTTTTAACAAAAAAAAAATCTTAATAGTTCCTTGAAGATAGAAGGATCAACTCCTGGACTGATTCCAGAGTAAAAAAAATAATAATCAAACTGCTAAAATGCCCACCTATTTACAACATTTTTTGTTACTCGTGATTACTCACAAGTGAACTACAATATTCATTTTGTCCTGGAAGACATCTTTAAAAAATTGGTATGCGACACCAAAGGTATGGAAATCGACGGAACAAACTTAAACCTTAAACTCTCTATTCTTAGTAGCAAATAATCACCAAGAGATAATAAAAAAGTTGAAAATCGGAACGTTTTATGATATTTTCGACTTTCAGTAGTTTTTATGAAATCATCTCAGACCTACTGTTCTAATTCTATGGCATGCTTGAGGTTTTTTTTTAAATGAACGCACGTTACTATAACAACCAAATGAGGTATCTGCTGCAACTGTAGGTTTTAAAATAAACTTTAACAAAAATAATAAGACAAGAATAAAAAAAAATAACAATACAGAACCAGAGATTAGAAAATTTCGAACACTATAATGTGACGACGTTACTCTAGGAAAATTAAACTAAGATGCTGAAATAAAGAGAACACCTCTAATATGGGACGCTTTCAGAACATCGAGGAAAAGGATAGCAAGGATGAAGTGGAGATGGGCTGAGGTTACATAACCAGATAGGAATAGATAACAAGCTAGACATAAAGAATTCTGGAATAGATACCAAAGAAAGCAACAACAATCATGGAAAGACCTAAAGAAAGTACGTGGATGATATAAGGAGAGTTGAAGGCAGTGAATGAGATTGGCGAAGCACAGAGAAAGATGAAAAAAATTAGGATAAACCTACATCCAAGAATGAACAAACATAGACTGAGAAATAAGAAGAAAAAATTACATTACAGAGATAATTTATATATTTCTAAGTTAGGTATGTAGAACACCCTAAATAAGTACCAATAGTGTCAGATGAAATACCACCCAAAACTCTCAGTGAACAGCTCTTTAGGTAGAGCCAAGTAGAGCACTGATTGGTCTGTAGTTGAGATGTGAACTGCTCTGACCCCTCAGGTTGTAGCACCGTAACATCTCCATCTCCTTGTGGGTGACAGGTACGATTAACACTTGATGCATAGTCTTGTTTCCATCAGATAAGACGCATTAAAATATTTTCATTTCCCCTATGTAACTCAAAGGGAACTTAGGAAGAATTGCGATGTTGGCCGGACTATCTTTAACACTGTTCATGGCTTTGCGAGACATTGCATTGGAATTTTGATAGAAGTGATAAATTGTTCTTTGTCTGGTGGGCGTTTTTTGATTGCCTCAAGAAAGCTCTTGTAATTCCAAAATATAAGGATGAAGACTGTATGTTTGGTGCAAATATCGTGCAGTGGTGCAAAAGCTCTCCTTCTTACGCCCTCCAAAACAATTGAGAAGCTCAAATTTTTTCATCTCAGGGAGCTGCACCTTTTTCTTTTTCCGGGGCGTTCTGTATTTTGTGATCTCACAAAAGCGTTTAATTGTATTAACCAAGTGCCTTTGCAAAAGCTTGAGGTGAGAGAACATCATTCATTTTGTTGAAACCTTACTGGAGTTAGGCATGCTGTAGTCTCATGGGAGTTTTTGGTAGTAACGTTATATTTATTGGGTTTTGTCAAGACAGTATGATACTGTTTGTTTTTTGTTGTGGAAAAACCCCTGTCTACGTGTTGAATTGTTCGGTTCATCAGTAAAGGACATAAAAAAATTAATATCGTTCCTGAAGTTACATTGTCTGTCTACCAATAAACGTCTACCTACCACTGGTCGTTTAATTAAATGCCACAGAAGATGACAGTCAAACAAAGTATGCCATTTACTTAAATTTTGGATTTTACGTTGTTTACAAATCTTTTTTGACATGTACAGAAAGGAGACGGGTGAGAAAATGTGCATTCCATGCCCACTAAGAAAGTGCAAAAACATCTTGAATTGAATATAGTTGCTTGTTGCTTTCTGTCATATTGTTGTTATACTGTCTAACCTAACAAGAATAGCAACTCTTGGTTTTCCATCCCAGTCGACCGCTTTGACCCAATGACGACTGAACTGATTCAAAAACTGGATAAAACTTATTTGTTATTAAAGTTTTCTCAGAGGTAAATTTATGGTTGTGCATACTACAACACAAATTAAATGTGACCCGAAAAGCGACGTTTTCCTCTAGTTTACCCGAAATAGAGCCACTAGAACACATTCGTACATTAATTCCGAGGGCCGCATTCCGCCTATGTTTATAAAACATTTAAATTGATTTTCGCTTGTCAAATACGGGAACAATTGCCGGACATGCAATTGTATGCAGTCAAACAAATACGGCACAATAAATTTCTGAATTATTATTTAAATTGAATTTCCCGGAAACATTATTTAACAAAATATATTTATCGATGTGTGCTTTCAAATTATGAATGGTGCCTCGTTAGTGCGCCTGAAATGTTAATGAAATTTTCTATTAGAAGTGGGCGTAGCGATCTTATTTTGTTGCATATTCACTTTGTGACTGTCACATTTGTGCCAGTAGCTGATTCAAAGACAATTGAGCATCTCAATCGCGATTTGAGCAGGGGCATTGCTCAAGCGGTCAAAATATTTGCAATATCGCGCTGTACCTCTCAGGTTATCGTAACCAGAACAAAGTGTAAAGAGTAGGTGGTCACTAATTTGTCGATCAACCCATCTGCATACTAGTTTCGGGGCCTACCTCTCATCAGTACAGCTTTGTTCTGGTCCCGACAACCTGCGAGGTACAGAGCAATATGTGCTGCTTTTTGAACTGAGAGCCATCTTCCATGCAGTATTAGATTTAACACGATGGCGATGTCGCTTGTTCTTGCTTTGTACAACATTTCACCGATGTTCCATAGATTTTGGCCTTTAAGCCGCGAACTCACGGTTTCCAATTTGTCGACCAGCCAAAGCTATCCTGATAAAGGGTAGACACCGAAACTTTGCACTTCGTTTTGGTTCCGATAACCTGCGAGGTACAGAGCAATATGGGCTGCTTCTCGAGTTGAGAGCAATCATGCATTGCTAGATAGAATACCCTGGTGGATGTCTGTACAATATCTCACAGCTCTTCCATAAAAAAAAAGAGAAAAAACTAATGAAGAAAAAGAATAATTGTGCACCAGTGACAAGTCGGGGCTTATCGAATCTACTTCATATCATAACCACTGCTCATTTCTAAATCTCCATTGAATGGAATCCAATTCCTTTGGCAATATTATTCTATCCATCTCAGAGCATCTTCGAGGGGCTAATCTGAACAGCAGTTGATCATAAATTAAAATCAAAAAAAGGGAGAAGATGAGATAAAAAAAGAACAAAAAAAAAGAAGAAAATGATTGTTAACCAGTCACCAGTCGGGGCTTATTGAATTTACTTCACATCGTAACCACCGCTCAGTTCTAAATCTCCACTGAATGGCATCCAATTCCTTTGGCCATATTAGTCTGTTCGTCTCAGGGCACCTTCGAGGGATTAACCTTAATACCATTTGCTCATAAATTGTCAATAAATGAAAAAAAGTAAATACATAAAAAAAAACAAATGAAGGAAAAGAATGAGTGTGAACCAGTCGCCAGTCGGTGCTCATTGAATCTACTTCGCATGCTTATATCTGGATCTGTGTTTAATGGCATTAATTTTTTGGCTACCTTATTTCTTCAATTTCAGGACATCTTGGGGGCGTAACCTGAACATTATTTGGTCATAAATCATCATCAACAAAAGATAAAAAAGGAAGGAAAAACAAAAGAAAGAAATGAATGAGTGTGAACCAGTCGAGGCTTATTGAGTCCACTTCCACTGCTCATTTTTAGATCTCCATTGATTGGCATTCAAGTCATTTGGCTATATTATTCAATCCATCTTTAAGGCATCTTGGAGGGTATCATGGAAAAACGTACATCATTTTCTGTAGAAACAGAAATTGTGTTTCTACTATTTCTGTTTCTATAGAAAATGCTTTAGAAATTTTGCAAGAAGGCAAAAATTCAGAAAATGATTTAAGATGACGTTTCATTTGAGGCTTTCATGCAAAAATTGTGGGCCAGTAAAGAAGATCTAATCACAATTTTTCTTGACGATTATAAACAAAGCAAATTGTAAGCCTTTTTTCTAATTTTGGAATGACAAAATTCTTTATCAACGGTATGGAGTTTAATCTGGTATAATCAATAACCAGTAGCTCCAGTGCGTCAAAAGACGTGTTTCCCAAGATTCTTGAATTTTATTTCATATTTTTCGGGACAGAACCCACCATTGAACATGAAGGGCTCGTTTCGGAAGAAAAATGGAAAAATGATTTGCTTGTTTTTATGACAAGGCTCAAAGATCAAAACGTAAAATCTCAAGCTCTGCCACTGATTTCCATTAATTTATTTGCTACATAATATCAGTAGGGGGTGACGTCATCTACTTGGGTGCGAAATGTCAAAAGAAAAGGATGACAGAACAAAACTCTATTTGCTTGGATTACGTCATCCGTTTCTTTCAAAAATTCATAGTCTTATTTGATGATGTTTTCTAATAAACACTGGGTATAATTGGTCATTTCTAAAACTCTACTCTACGTAGAACATAAATCTGTGTATTATTTAAACCTCATGCATAACATTTTCGTTGCCTATCCTCTGTAAGCACTTTATGACATTTTTATTTCGTGTTCAAATTCCTGTTCCATTCCTATTCAATATTGGCTACCAGTCCAACAATCGTCGCGATCGTGTTGAATGGATTCCAGTGCGGCTTGCATTTCGTATTGTCACCGGTAAATTGCATTTTTCGCCAGATACATTATCCAGAATGTTTGTTCGTCTCTGCCAATTGAAATTCAATGATGCGACGCTTCCAAAGGTTATAACGTTACGTAGCAATGTAAGCTAAACTTAATATTACAAAAAAGTCAATATTACAGGTTTACTTCTCAAAAAGTGAAGACATTTAAGCTAATTTTTACTGTATTAATCAATAATTATTCTTGTTTATCCCATGATGGCTGATAAAAGCGCCTCGTTGCCTCATAAAAATATGCAAACTGGGTCATTGCAATTCGAAAACCATCCTGACTAAAACATGAACAATGGGAATTCTCTATATTTATGCCGAACAACAATAAATTGTTCTGTGTTTGGTTTAAACGTTGGGCGCCATTGTTTCATGCATTTTCGATACAGAGTCAAATGAGAAAATTAAATTTTATATCAGAACCGGCCAATTGAGGCTCTGATTTATTAGCATATGCATATCAGCGGCCAGTTAAAACATTAAATTTTAACAGCACGAGTGGGCTTCTGGATCGAATATAGTGTATATAGAAGAGTGGAAACTGTAACAACATGTAACAAATAGTTGGTTTTTTGTGCGGGGAAAGTGTGCATTCCGGTTTCTGTTACATCCAATAGCTATAAGTAGCTCAATCTCTAGACGTAGGTTCAAAGCTTCGATGAAAACTTTAGAGATGATTCCTAAAGAAAGAATTAGACAAGTAGGTGAGACATTTTTCAATCAATTCTTATCCCAAATGAGGAAAGCAACTAGGAGACCTCCAAGGTCAGCACTGATAAACGTAATACACTAAGCTAGTCCCGTAAGTTCATAGCAGGTTAGCATGTCCTTATTAAAAGAAATCGGTTTTATCGTATTGGCCCCTCTTCCAAAGTTTTAATCTGATATAGGAATGCTGATCAACCAATGGACATAACATCAGAAAGCTGGAAACTTGTATTATAAGAGGTGATTTTGTATCATCAGCTTCAGTGGGTTTTTAGGTTTGGTAATGGTGTGTAATTTGGTAGTGGCAGGTTTCACCGTAAACCTAATTCTCAGATAAACGTGGTCAAGCTTCTCCAAGAGGAATTTACCTTCTTTTGGGTCATTATTAAATACACAAATTCATGCACTTTTCTAAGTCAACAGAGAATACCTTTACTATTGTTGGCCAAGTCGTTTGTTATCAGGTTTGGTAATGGTGAGATCGAGATAATTGAGAACATGCTTAGTTTCAAATTTCGCAGTAAACCTAATTCGAGGGTGAACATGGTGGAAAATTTAGCTCCCTTTGAGTTACTATTGAAAATAGAAAGTCATGTAGGCCTCTTCGTCAACAGGAAATAACTTAACTATTGTTGGCCCAGTCATTTGTTATCAAACTTGGTAATGGTGAGGTCGATAAAATTGAAGGCATGCTTGACCTCAAGTTACCAAATAAATTTTATTCAAGGGTGACAATGGTAAAGCTCCTCCAAGAGAAATATAGCTCCTTTTGGGTTAATAGTAGTAGTAGTGGATATTGGGGGAGGGTGGCGAATTCTTGCGACTAGGCCTTAAAGGCCCTTTTCGCAGTCCCCCGATCTACTCCGCCTGAGTCCTCATTCCCTCACATGTGTGTCGCTCTAATGAAGGAGAGTATCCCGTCACATTTCAGAGTCGAAAGCTCCTCTCGATGGAGGAAGGCGGCTCCCAGTGTCCTGAGGCGCAATCGCACCTATCTATAGCACACTCCCAGAAAGTGGTATGACGACTTTTCCTCTGTTTCACAGTGGGTGCAGAGTGGACTTGGATCTATTGGATCTATCCGGTTAGGGTAGATTTCCTTGGTCTGTCTACATGATTTTGACTGTGTCCAGTTTATTCTTCTACTATCCCCCACTCATTTAGAGTGTGAGAGACGTACCTATTGCTTACTCCTAGACATGGCTTCGGTCCAGTACAGCACGTCTGGGAACCACGCTTGGCCGATTCATCGGAGCGCTTGTTTCCCTCATTGCCACGTCCAGGAACCCATCCCAGAGTTACCTTTTTTGTTTCCGCCAGTGACTCTAGAGCATCTCTGCTGTCCTGAACGAACTTCGAACTCGTCCTGTTCCTGCAGATGGCTCGCAGGGCCGCCTGACTGTCGGAGTAGATGAAGTTCTGATCTGCTCCTTGTTTGACCACTTCGAGTATTGCAAACACCTCCGCCTGGAAAACCGTCGTGTGGCTTCTCAAGGGAAAGCTCTTACCCTCGTCATGGCCTGCTTTGTATATTCCAGCTCCTGACGACTGTGAATCAGCCATTCTTGATCCGTCTGTGTATCATACCTGATTATTCTCAGAAGGTTGCTAAAGCAGCTCTTCTTTGATTTCTTCTCCAGGGACGGGGCCCCTCTTGCGAGATGAGAATTGGGATGTGCCGCTGGATAAGGCTGGCGATCTGCGTGTGTCAGCTTCCCACGATTGTTTCCTTCCACTGATCGCAGCAATCCATCCTCTTGCAGATAGCCATCGCCTCGCTCTTCATCCGCTTTTGGGTTAGTATGTTGAGAATACAAAATCATGCACGTCTCTAAACCAACAGAGAATATCGTTACTCTTTGCCCAAGTTATCTGTTTTTAAGATTGCTAATGATGAGACCGAGGATATTGAATGCATGCTCAGCCTCAATTTCATGGTCAGTGTAATCCTAGGGGGAACATTGTAGAGCTTCTCCAAGAGAAATTTAACTCCCCTTGAGTCGGTAGAACTGAAACTTAAAATCATCCCCGACTTTAAGTCAACAGAGGATACCTTTACTAATGTTGGTAAATATGAAATTATTCACCAGAAACTTTTTGAAAAGTTTCATAACAAAAAGAGACATACCACTATCTACCCACTGCTAGACCATCCCTTACATACGATATGGTTAAAATCTACGTCTTTAGAGATTTTCAATGTATTTACCATAAGTCATTTTTGAAATTAAATAGAACCATAAAACTGTTTTCAAGCACTTGTGACCATTAGATTATGTTTTCTTTCTTCTTTTTAATATAATTTAAAGAAATGTCACTATTTTGTATGTATTTACATCTAAATTATTTTATGTTAGATATCCTGCTAGATATTCTTGCACCTTCTTGCTTCCTTAGAGAGCATTTCCATAGCAACGTTCATTTTAATGGAAAATGAAAGAACATCTTCTTTGTTAGAGTGTGAGTAGTAGGAAAAGTCCCAGCCCAACTGGTGAATTTTAGTAATTACCATTAGGTTCACTTGCTTACATCTTAGGACTTAGCCTTTACTGGAAATGGGAACCTCATGGCGGCCCACCATACTACATTGTTCAGCCAGGTACTTCCACTACAATTCCAACCCACATTATCTAAAATGTAGTCTGAGCGATGTCTGCAGATATCTCGGCAGATATCGAATCTCGTATTTAGTAAAATTAAGTCGCAATAGTTACCCCAAAACATCAGTCAACAACTTCCATAGCATGGATCTAAAAGCCATCAGGGTCATTTGGTCGTTACGGCGGGATCCATCGCTTGATTTACAATAGGAAATTAATCAACAACGAATGAAAAAAGTTCCTACATTCCTTATTAGAGATGCCAGATACAGACAAAAACGCTAAAAAACATTTTCATTGAGGTCCAAAAACAATTTTCCATTTTCAAATTCGTCAAATCCTTTTTTAATGAGCATCGTGAGCATCGTCTCGATCGAAGAGACGTCTAAAGGCTTTCTGAGTTCTGGTAATAATCTGCTTCTTCGTGCCCACCATCTATGGCACACTCCCCATCCCAGGGAGTGGTATGACGGCTATGGTACACACCCCATCCCAGAAAGTGTTATGACTGCTCTTTCCCTGCCTCACAGTGGGTGCAGAGTGAACTGTCAGCCATTCCTAGGAGGTGCATGTGCCAGTTTAGTCTGCAGTGGCCAGTGAGGATTCCCGTAAGGTCTCCTAGGCACTGCCGACTTCTCCCAAGAAGCCACGAGGTCCCACGAGATAAATACGTTCTCTAGGGTCGCATCACATAAATCTCCGATCTAGTAACTTTTCAACAGTTTATAAAAGGTGCGTTTACAATGTCATGGGTAGCTTGTTGAATATCTTCCTGAAATGAACTATACTCGTATCGAAAAAGCTAGAAATGCTTTTATCCGTCTTGAGACAGTCATTTCTGCACTTTCTCAAAGTATCGATATACTTAGTCTTCAGTGTTTGCCTCTATGGAATGGAAGGCTGGAGAAACTGTCTTACTTTGGCCACTTTATGCTTAATGATCAGCAGACGTATATCCTGGTTGGTCAGTATCGATCACGGCCTCGAATAGTATAGGTGAGATGGACTTTTGATTTGGTTGAGTTTAAGGACTAACTCTATCTAATTGGTCAAATAATTTCTGTTGAGTTTTTGTCCTGTTCTTGCCCATAGCCATATGCAAAAAATGCACCGAATCAAGCTCCAGTTGATCTAAGAAGTCTTCAGCCGGACTATATCATTTTCAGTCCTCTTGATTATCGGTAACTTCAGGAACTACCTGTGTACTTTTTTGATCTCGTTCAGCTCGGCTATTGCGGCTTTCCTAGAGTTCTTGGTACTAACCCGGGACTCAACTGTGTACCACCCCTAGCCCTGGTCATCATCGCTAAGCAATGATCATTTGGAGCAGAGCTTTTAACTAGAGCTTCACGAGACCACGAGACAAGTCTCGGTCTCGGTCTCGGTCTCGGTCTCGTATGAGACAGAGACCGAGATCGAGACCGAGACTTTAATATCGACTGTGAAACCAAGACCGAGACCGATACTGCCAATCGAGACTCTCGAGAGTCTCGGTCTCGAACAACATCATGCG
The DNA here is from genome assembly GCA_951812265.1 of Taphrorychus bicolor. Lineage (NCBI taxonomy): Eukaryota > Metazoa > Arthropoda > Insecta > Coleoptera > Curculionidae > Taphrorychus > Taphrorychus bicolor. The sequence goes on from OX638300.1 coordinate 15,888,760, forward strand.
TTTGGAAGATATTAGGTATTATAATCTGTAAGCGAGCAGGTCCTTATAATAGTGCGTTGCGTATAGTTATTCTTAGTATTAAAAGACAGTACTCTAGTACATACGGACTGTTCATTATAAAACTTCGTCTAGTAGGCTACGAAATTTTGACAGAAAAGGATGACATAATCAAAATAAATGGACTTTTGTTTCTCCATCCTTTTCTTTGACATTTCACAGCCAACTAGATGAAGTTTTATAATGAATACCCCGTACTTACCTGAGTTTTCTATGTTCCTCATTTTTCAAATCGATTCAAAGCGAGAAAGAACCAAAGACGATTAAGCCAAGTGTAAACTGTCACTTTCCGCCTTTTATATTTATAAATAACTATCAACTATCATAAATAACTTGCATAGTTTTGCTGAATGTGACTAGTCTGCCAGTTAACAATATGATGAAGTTTTTGTGTTTGCAAAATTATTGTATTATTTCTATGCAGGGTAATTTTTAAGTTGGTGACTATTGTGACTTACTTCATTCTACCACAAAATAAAGCTAAAAAGTAGGATTTGTTCCATTGGCAGTATGTGCACTTTTTCGAAATGCATATTCTAATCCATAATATCAAACCTGATTTGAAATGTTTCCATATTTTCAATGAAATTTTGTAGCTGTGTCGATAGCTAAGTATATAGGAATATCATACAAAGCCAATTGACTGAGAAGCTTTGCGGCGGAGCAATGGTAAGGATCGCTCGATATGATTGGCTGATGTCTGCATAGACGCATTCGTTCATCGGAATAGATGATAGTTCAAGTTCAGTTATCGTAAGTAAAACATCGCTGTCTCCCTGACGGGAAGTGTATCAATCGATAAGTAGGTTAGCAAGTTGTCTGACAGTTCGATAAAGTAATTGTTTCTTGTTCATTTGGGTTTAATTGCAGTCTTGTGTATTAAATTAAGTGTATTTCTGTTATCCGCGCATTCTCGATGATGTGCAGATTTTCTTCTCGTGTTTTGCAATTGATAAACGTGTTCTGTTTGCAAGTAGGATTAAGAAAAACTAGTCAACAGTTCGTCAGACAAAAGCACAAGTTTGATGTCATTAAGCGGTCATCAGCTCTGAATCGAGCTGCTTAATATAAAAAACAATAGGGACACAAATTAGAAAGCTTCTTCTGCTTAATTCTACCAATCAATATGTCTGTTATGTCACGATCATACTCTTTACTAAGCGCAATCTATACAATAGTACAAAGACGCTTTTTGAAATTTTCAGTAAACATGAAATTACCAAGAATTATATCAATATTAAAAGCATTAAAATGCTGCCATGTTATGTTACAGTGTGCTTAGCTTTCAGAGGACTATGATCTGTTTGAGTGGATAAAGAGAGAAGTTGAGCTTGCTGTCTAGTTAGTGGTGATTAGATTTAAAAAAATGAGAGCACGCTTATATTGAAGGAGAGTAAGGATGAAGTTGTTGGAAATACATAGGACGCATATATATTTTATAAAAAAATATGTTCAGTGTGGCAAACCTACGAGCAGGTCTAATGCAGTTTTACATTAAACTAACCTGAACTAACTTCATGCTAAAAAACGGAAATTTCTCTGAAAACTGTGCATTATAATTCAATAATTCAGAAGAAAATTTAATATGCAATTCAAACATAATAAGATTTTTCGAGATACTACCTTCTTTTGAGACTGAGACCGAGACCGAGACTCGAATTGCTACTACGAGACCAAGACCGAGATTATGAGAGTCTCGGTCTCGGTCTCGATGCACAAGACCAAGACCGAGACCGAGACTCAATTTTGAATTCGATACCGAGACGGAGAGTTTGTAAGTCTCGGTGTCGGTCTCGGTCTCGTAAAGCTATACTTTTAACCAAATAATATCACGATGATATTTGTTGCATCCATTTACCTCAATCTGGTAGGCCAGATCGAATATTACATCCAAAATTACTACACTGCTCAATCTGGAATTGGAAATGCATAGTCCGTTTATGCCTATATGCCTTTTGCCTGAGGGTTTTTGCTTGAATCGCTGTTATGCCCAATGGGGAGCGCAATTCGTATTCCAATACTAGAACATCTCTTCTGTGGGGCGATTCTTCTTGCGGCATAATTTTTGCCATGCGGCTGCTATCAAAGCATGCTGCTTCATTGAATTCCAACACTCTGGTAACACCAATAATCTCAGGCAAAGCTGAAACTTCTAAGGCGGTGGTTTTGAAGGTGGGAAATTTAGAGCAAATGTAGCGAAGGTTTGTACCGTAATGACGCCACCTTGCGACCTGAAACGCAGTTCTTCATGTGATGATAAATGTCTCGCGTCATACGCCTTCAGAAAAATAAATTTTCTTATTTTCTATACATGGAGCACCACAAGGTGGTCTTCATGTAAACTCCAATGTAAGTTGGTATTCTTGCAGATCTCTTCTAACGTTCTTCCTTCTGAAGGTTTAAGATTAAGTTGCTCCTTCAAAGTCAAACTCCTTCAAGTATATTTAAACTAATTCAATTATAGTTCAATTCGCTTCAGGGTTCCCTCAATGAAGGCAAACGTTGCTTCCTTGCTACTTGGTCGTGAAGTGTATCAAGCGCGACACAAAAAAATCTCGCTTGAAATTAATTCGCTTTAAGGTGCTCTAAATAAAGGCAAACATTCGTTGCTTCCTTGTTACTTGATCAACTTGGCAAACATTTCTTACTTTTAAGTGTATCAAACGCGACCCAAAAAATCCCGCTTGATATTTCAGAATTTCTCATGGTTTATGTCGTCAAACACGCATTTTTCAGTCCCATATCAGGCGGTACCAGTCATTTATCGCCTGGTAGCGCTTGGTGCTCTGTCTCTTCTGGCTTCCTACTCAGTAAGTTCTGGAAACTGATTCTCTCGTACATCTTTAACACCTAAATTGAGTTCTTGAAGTTAAAGTGACCATCTGGCTGCTTCGCTCTAAACATTCCTTGAGCTACGTCAAGTACGTCAAGTACAGACCGCCCTAACTCTTCTTCCAGAGAAGATCTGTAGGAGTTAATTGAAAGGCCATTTTTTTTTTTAAAAATGTTGTGGTACTTAAGAATAAAAATTTCTTAAGGGCTTCTTTGTATTGTGAAAAACAACTGACTGATACAAATCATAAACTGTCTAGAAGATTAAAGAAAACAAAAAAAAACTACATATTTAATAATGACTAGTTCTATGTAATTAATTCATTTTAAAATAATTAGTTCTAATTAGTTCTAGTAATAATAATTTATTACCGACATTATCAGTCTTAAATCCTTTTACATTGTCGGAATGCACACGCACTTCGCGTATGGTTTGTATATCCAGAAGTTGCATTTCTGTGATGCAAATTGCCTGAGTGGAAACTTCGAAGCAGGGCAATAATTTTCCCTCAGTGATAAATTATAAAGGCGGAACTCTGCGATCAAAAACAGGAAAATGCTTTTATCGGTTTCCATAAAAACGTGGAAAATCCCTTTTAATAAATAAAGTCGCGTGCGCAGGTGGTCGATGCGTGCGTAAAATCGCGTGTTTACGTTTCACAATGGCGTAAGTGAAATTGGATACGATTATCTGAAAATAACTCCCTCAAACCACCGAATTTTTTTTAATAATTCTTGAACGTCTATGGAAGCACGCAACCGGTTTGGAAATGATAAGGCTCGCGTTTAATTTCCCTTTTAGAGCGAAAACTGTTCGAGCTTAAGGGTGTTTGCAAAAAAAGCCAATTTGCAGTCGCTTGTGCAGTTATTACAGCACAAAATCCGAACACCTCCTTAAGAGACGGAAGATTGCCAGCTCAATAACAATAACTATCATCTTTACAACCCGAGTCTATACGCCTTTAATCCAATTAGCATATTAATTATGAGATTTCGGCTCAGGTTTCACAATCTCCATTCGACTTCTGGCGGCATTATAGATTTCTATTTAAAGATAGACCGTATTTATCTCAGCTATCTATATTGTCTATCGTAATGAGGAGCACATTGCTTCGAACCCGATACAGGAATGTTGACGGCTTTCCAACGAAAACGGCCTTTCGTTTTGTACTTTAGTAGCAAAATATTGTTCAATAATTTAAATATCATTTCGATTCTTGTTTTAGCTATTTTCATTAATATATTCGTTTAAGGTATTTTGTATTAGTTATTTATTTATTTTTAAGTTTTGTTTTCTTCAGTTGACCTATACATCCACATCCACATATATGTATAAACCTAAAATCTGAATTAAAAGAGTTTGAGTTTGCTCACCTCTTGTTAAAATTTTGATTTTTGCTGCAAAGAACACTTTGAGATTATCGTCATAAAACATCGTAAAGAACTCTGATTTCTTCACGAAAAAAGAAACAGAAAGAGGAAGAGAAGATTGACATACACAACATACCTTGCCTTGGTTGTCGAAACTGTCACATTGGACAAAAATACTAGTGGTTAATCGAGAGAGCCTATATACACAAAAGTAACTCAAAAACACAATGACAACAATGCGCATAAAACTCGTTCTATTGTGGATCAACCGCTAAAACCGGCGTCGATGTATTTACAAGGTGTTTTAACCTAAACAATATTCAAACCTAAAAGATTCTCTTGTTTTTTGACAACAATGCCGGAAATACAACTCAAAGTGTTTTCCAGGCTTTGAAGCCATGGTGCAGTGGAGTGTCTTCATGACGTTTCGAATATAGCTGCCGCAGGCATCATCAAAGTTGACTGATTCGACTGTAGTGAGCTCGGTGGTATTTATTTCCCCGCCGCGCCGTCCCGCTGCAGTGGTGGGACTGGGGTGGGGGTATTGATGGCGCAGATGAAATTGTCGTGTTTAAATATCTCAATGGCTTCTCTCGTTAGTCTTGGATAGAAACGCTGCGATTGAAGTAAGATATCCACCTCGTTGTCTCAGCCTGCAACCCTTTCTGTGTTCCGTAATTCTAGAGTTCACACTGCATTTTGTGGTCCCAATGTATACCGAGCCACAGCTGCATGTGACTCGGTAAACTCCGGGTTCCGATGGGGGATCTCTGCGGCATTAGGCCGATCTCAAGCTCTGTTGTATTGTACGAGTGGGTTTAAACACAGTTTTAACATTGTGCTTTTCCAGTAGCCTGCCGATCCTTCCGTTACTTTGTGGATGAATGGTAGACTAGTCCATCCGCGCTTTTCTTCATCTTCTCCCGTTGTTCCTTCCTGGCGCTCTATATTCCTTAGACGGGCGGCCCCATGAAACTCGTGCTTGCTGTATCCATTCCATCCAAAGGCTCTTTCCAGGCACTTCATTTCCCGTTCCAATTCAGCCGGTTCACAAATTCTCTTGGCTCTCACAGACAGAGTCTATATGACTCCTCTTTTCTGTCTGGGATGTTGATTTGATCCGTTATTGAGGTATCGGTCAGTGTGTGTTGGTTTTCTACAAGCGGTGTGCGCAAGCTTCCCATTCGGCATCCTTGTGATCCTCTGTGTCCATAGTGAATTGAATTTTTGGGTTGATAGAGTTGACGTGTAAGAGGAGGTTTTGAAGTTTACCCTCGCCATGGTTCCAAATAACAAAGATGTCGTCCATGTATCTGAACGAGTCCTGGCTTCGTTTTCAGAAAGGCAAATTTCCATAAAATAGTTGGATATAGTAGTAATAGATTGGCTATTACTGGACTAAGTTGGCTACACTTAGCTACACTATCAGTTTGTTTGTCGAAATCTTCGTCCATTGAAAATATATAGTGGTTAGGCAGTATTGGAACAACTTGGCTATATCTTGTGGAAATTCCTGGTTAATATGTTCCATGGCTTCCTTAATGGGTGCCATGGTGAAGAGCGAAACAACATCAAAACTAACCAGAATTTCTCCTGGAGAAAGAGTTCAAGAATGAACATTTTCGACGAAATGAGTGGAGTCTTTTATAGAGCTGTCAGTATTTCATAATTTAGGTTGCAGCAGTTTTGTGAGGTATTTCGCGATATCGTAGGTCGGGCTTCCTATGGTGCTCCCGATGGGTCTCAGTGGCACATCCAGTTTGTGGATCTTTGACAAACCGTATAGCCTTGGTGGCAAGCCTTCTGATTTTTTAAGCTTAGTCATTTAATCCAATACCACGCCCTTGATTAAATTGTTAGTGGCTCTCAGAATCCGGGGTTCAAAGACCGGAAAACACTTTAGATTCTATTTTGACCTGCCATGATAGCCTTCACAATCCTATAAAGGCAACAATTTTGATATTTTGAAACTATAAACTATACTGCAATGATATTCCTTGCAACATGTAAGGTATTCTTACATGTAGATGAACATGTATGTTCATCTCCCCTCACTGTTTCCATTTACATCGGTTTAAATGTCTCAGAGATTAATTTAAATGTATGATCAAGGTAAGTACCCATATCTCAATATTTCTATACCTTATCATCATCTGTGTTTGTGGAATGTTCAATAGTTGACACACTACAGAGTGGTTTATACCTACTGACATAACTAATAAAACAGATTAGTTAGACTAATAACAAGTTTTGGAATCCATCCAATCTATTGAACTCCGTACCCCTTGATGAAGAAAGAAAGAAAATAATGTTCTTCTCAGATCTCAGATCAGTCTCTTCTGTGTGTTTTAACATAAAACAAGGACTCCTCCTTCTTAGAAACAACAACAACTTCTTCTTAAAAATATTTTAGACATCTGAAGATAGACTCAGGACGTCTTTAATGTCAAAATCATTTGCAAAAAGATCTTTTAGTAAACATTATTGAGATATTAATGGAATCTTTAAAACGTTATACATTGTATCTACTTCCATGTATTGAGATATCCAAAATTATAGGAGCTATGAAATTGGTTAAATGTGAAAAGCTGTAGACAATTCCATTATTAATGCAATAACAAAAAACGGGGTTGCTTTAAGGTCGCAGTTTTGGAAAAATCAAAAAGCTGCAATTATAAAAAACCATTACAACAATGCAGAAGATGATCCAATTGTGAAGGTATTCCTGGAGAAACTTCTTAAGAGAAACACACCTGTAAAGATAAAATTGGAGTACAACGTTTTGGTATTGTGGAACCATCATCAACTTCTATTTTTGTTATGGCGTCCTTTTTGGGTTTTTACGTTTTTGCCAAGAGAGCAAAAATGCGTTTTAATCATGTATAACGACTCTACCTCTTGCTATTGCTATGTGGATATATCAAATCAGTAGTTTAGTTTGGTTGTGATCTAGACCAATTAGTGGTTTAGTTAGTTAGTTTAGTTAGGGCGACTTTTACAACTATCAGTAAAACTTCAGTTTGAAGATAAAACACCAGTAATGACGTAGATTACATTGTGGGTAACAACGTCATTACTGGTGTTTTATCTTCAAAACTGAAGCTTAATCTTCAAATTGATCGCATTAGCATTTGAAGCACTCTGAGAAGATTGACTTTTGTAGTCTTGTTTGAATGTCTTCAATTATTGTAAAAATTCTCTAGCAGACGACATACTGGTCACCTTGGTGTGCCACATCTACGAATTTTGTTTCTGATGAGGGCCAGACAAACAGCCGAAACCAGTTCGCCTAATAGGCCTAAACCTGGCGCAAAGCATATTTTTTTCATCACATTTTTTTTTTAATTTACTATCGCAGTTAAACTTCTTAATGCTGGTTTTATCGAGCCAGCACACGCTTCTGATCTTACAGGTAAGTAGTACAAAGTAAACAAATTGAACCTTTTGGGTTCAATTTGTTTCAGTTGGACAAAGTATGTCACAGTGTGTCCCTGGGTAGGCAAAAAGTTTTTTTAAAAAATGCCAACTTCTCTTAACCGCTTTCTGTCTGATGACTCGTAGAAAGAAAACTTCTCCATAGCAAAAAAAGCATTCTCTCAATTTTTGAAACTTATTTTTTAAAACTCAAATTTTGCTAGAAAGTTGTCTTTGACCAAGCAGAGCTACACCCCAAAAAATAGAGTAAATAAATTGTAGCTTGTTTACTTCTTACAAAAGTACTTTTAACTATCCGCAAACATACTGTATATACCTTAGATAAATTAATATTGTATACTGAGCTTCTACATTACAATTCAATAATGAGAGTGCGCACGTACAGAAAACCATATTCTTTGTATATCCACCTACCCAGTTTTGAAATTTTTTTTAAAATTTCTTCCTGTTACACCTGTCTTCTGCATCAGACATGTCTGACCGGAAAAAGAGGTGAAAAATAAGAAACGTCTTCAAATAGCTGAAAAGCGCTGGAAGGAAGAACGAATGAAAAAGACTAACACCAGACTCCATCAGGGGTAGCTCTAATGAAGAGAAACATCGACACACTGCTCTGTGTTCAAAAAGGAGAAAAGGAGTTAAAATGGTCAAAAATACTGAAGGGAAGGACCAAGAAATGCGATGAACATCAAAACTTCAGAATAAAGTTGGCGATGTTCATTTAAAAAGTCATTTAGTTGGCTGTGAAATGTTAAAAGAAAGGGATTATAGAACAAAAAGTCCATTAACTTTGATTATGCCATCCTTTTCTGTCAAAAATTTGTAGGCTTCTAGATGACGTTCTATAATGAACACGGGGTATATGAACAGTGGAAAGCCGGACATAATTAAAAGTACTCACAAAAAAATAGTGAAAAGAAGAAGTCACAAAATTTCCAAAAATTTCCAGCTTTGGACGATGCCAAAAAAAAACCTATTAAATAGGGTGAAAAGAAATAGGAAGATACACAAAAGCACAAAAAACTTAGAGATCTGACCGGAAACGATTACAAAAAATGGTTAAAATGGTGGAAAAGAATGACCGAAAAATGCGACGAACATAGAAATACAGGAATCAGACCAGAAGAAGAAAAAGGTAGAGCTCCGGCACTAAAAAAATATATAAGGAAAAAAAGCAAGAGAATGCGACAAATATAAAACTAGCACAATTAGGCAACTTTGACAGAGGTAAGCCAAATATGATTATTAATTGTAAAATGGTCAAAATAGTTTTAAAAATGATAGAAAAAAGGATGACAAAAGAAGTGACGGACATAAAAGCATCAAAAAATCTCAGACCGGCAAAAAATATCCATAATGGATATATGAATCAAAAATAGAGTCAATTCAAAAAAAAAATCAGTGGGTAGCGAGAAACGTTAAATACAATAGAATTCAGAATAAAACATAGGAAACTCTGATAAAATGAAGCCAAAAATGTGTTTAAATGTTGAAAATAAAAAAATGACAAATAATATGTAATACGAAAATGCATGCCATATAAAAACCTCAAAAACTGGTCAAATCTGTTAAAAATGGTGGAAGCAAATTTCAAGAAAAACCGATGAACATATAACGCCAGGACTCAAGCAGCTCTATCTAAAAGAAGCCAAAATTAATGAAACATGGTCATCAAAATTTCTTTTAAAAATATATCGAGCAAATTACGAAAGAGAAGCGATATACAGAAAAACGTTTTTTATAATTTGTTAATATGGTCAAACTAGGAAAAAGCATCGAAACATAAAAACAAAGATATCCACAGGAAGTCACGTTTGATATCAAAATTGTTACCATCAGACACACAAACATGGCAACAACCAAAAAACGGTACCAATTTTAAAAACTAAAATTAGGTTATCGTTTTGGTAATTCCATCCCATACTTTTCATAGAGCAATGCGACAACCTCTGGAGTTCTTTAGACCAGCAGCGACTTTGGATAGAACTTGCTATTGAACTTGTTCAACATCTCTCTGCACCATCATCAAGATTGTATTTGTCTAGGGAAAATACGCCAAATCCTACGCGGTTTTCATCACAATCGAGTAAATCTCCTCGTCCAGGTTACTCCAAGGATAAGACATATCCACTGCAAGATTCGGAAACTAACTACACTGAATCGCAAAATTAAAAGATATTAATATTTTCACTTCGATTTCAAATTGATATTATTCCCAAGCTATAAAGCCGATGTTGAAAAACTTTTCTTTACTTTGTAGGTACTTTCCCAGTCTCGAGCTTAATACATGGAAAAACGTTTTGTTGCACGGAAACTCCACTACACAGGGTGAAGCAGGTAAGTAGGTATGTTTTCGTGTATGCATTGCCTTCAACCCGCACTAATTTAGTGACAGCTGTCAGTAGACTATTTTCTGCCTAATCATCAACCTATCTTTGCCTTATAAGAACCGAATTGGAGTTTGACTTTTTCTCCACTAATTTTGGAGATATATTATTTTTTCTGCATTGGTATCGTTCTATTAAAAACTTTTATTATTAAAAAAAAATGTATAAAATTGTCATTAATTACAACAATTAATCTAACAAAATAAACAAACGAATATTTGTACTTAGTAACGCGTATGAGCACTACGAACTCCAATTGTGACTTGAGCTCTTCTTGGCCTACTAGTTATTAGGTAATTTGTCTAAGTCATGTTGCGGCAAGTTGCCATAAAACGGGTAACACTTGCCTAAACCGATCCTCAACAGGCTGCGGATGATAATTTAATGTACGTTGGAGCGTATCCCACGCACGCTCTATGGGGTTCGAATCTGGCGACAAAGCAGGCAACCTGAGATGATTGATGTCTTCGTTCTCAGGCATTCAAGGCTCATTTTGGGACCCGTGAGGTGACGCATCATCGTCCAAAAAAATTAAGTGTTCATCTATTTGTCGGAAAATAGGAACTACAATACCTCGAATAATATCTGTTTCGTAAATTACATCATTCATTGTTGTCAAAACCATACAATGGTGTAAGTCGCCCTACAGCTTGAGAGCCGCTTGGTACATACTCCTTTTCTTTATTCAATGCTTTATGAAAACAATCTTTCAGATAGTTCCACTTCTTTTTTACATCTTCAACAGAGGTTCCTGAATTCAGTACAAACTAATATAAACAAAAATACATTTCAAATGATAGGTAGGTAATGGTTACTATTCAGTGGCAGATGCAGTATAGAAACTGGCCCTGGCATAAAGCAAAATTGTCAAGGGTATTGTGGCTCCACAGTTCCTTTGGAGGTAGCGTATTATTGTGAAGTGGCTGGTCTGTAAAAAAGTGTGTGATTTGTAGACACGGTCCTCAGACCAAATTGCTGATAGCCTCTCTCCACACACGCCATGAACAGCCCATTGAGCAAATGCCTGTAGACTACAATGCCCACTGGCCATATCTGCCACTGTTATTAATATAAAAAAAAAAAAAATGAATTTTCCTTACCTCCTAAACTATTACAAATTTCTTGCCATAGAGCTTGCTTTTTTAAATTGGTTCTTTCATTTAAATTGAGAGATATATCATACAATACAGGTCTCTGAAAGACTAAAGATAATAGTTTTTATGGTTAACATCAGAATCCTCTAGAATGGTAGTTTCAGACTGTTTCTGTTTAACTTAATCAGTAGAATCTATATTATTTTCTGCAGTATCTTCTAAAACACAGTACTTACTTGTAAATATAAAGAAACTGTAAATTTTGAGATAAATCATATCAATCATGTTTAGGAAGAAACGTATGATTGCCCTTGTGATTAATTATTTATAATTACCTGCCCAATAATACCTGCCATAATAAAAATACCTGCCCAAATCATTGCATCCGTCTCCGTTTGTAGTATGAAACATGTACTATGAAACAGCGTTGAAACGGCTAAAAATTGATGTCTGTATTTTACAGTAATCAACATCTTCTTGAATCGTTATGAAGTTTCATTGAATTTGCCAGTGTTCATGCGCTTGCGCCCATGTCCCCTGGCTTTTTTATGTTGTCTTCGCAGTAGTAGGCCTCTCATTGGTATGCGACACACCAAACTCGCTTCTATAGGCCTTCTTCCAACAGTATCTATTGACCCCACCACTCCAGATGCAGATGCAGCAGTGAGTCTTTGTCCAATTAGAGCTGAAGTGGCTTTTGGTTCTCTTCTGGCGATTAAAGTTGGATCCTCACTTTCGTGCTCGTCCCAGTCAAGCCACGGACACGGCAAAATTTCTATCATCAAAAAATTATGAATTTTTTGAAGTTAATTCACATTACCTGCGCAACATCTCGGCAATTGACTGTCTTCGCAGGCGCCGTAATTCTCAAACAATATTTGCTGAGCAGGTTCTATTGCTCTATCGCTTCTGACCTGGTCGGGCGTTCGGAGGGTGAGACCGATTTTTGTGCGTTCCTGGGGCGGTCCGATGTATCCTGTTCGTTCTCCTTCACTCTGACTACTCCGGCTGAACTCAGGGAGGTGTTTTCGCATGTTACTAACACCCGAACCACGGGATCGGATCAGATCTCAATACGAATTTTTAAAATCCAGGTTTGAAATTAGTTAACTCTAAGTCAACAGTCTCAAGTTTATATAAACTTGAGACCAGTCTCGTAGGGGAAAAAATGGATTTTTTCTACGAATTTTTAAAAGTTTACCAAACATTGTCCTCGCGGTATTGTCTGATGCAATTAACGAATCTCTGGTGAAAGGTGCGTTCCCGGACTGTCTGAAGTCGGCTCTGGTGGTTCCTCTTTTTAAGGGCGGAGATGTGACTTCTCTGGCAAATTATCGACCAATTTACTTGCTTCCAACATTTGCTAAAATAATGGAAAAACTGGTGATAAAGCAAATAATGATTTTCTTGATAAAGCACCACATACTTAGCGTTAAGCAATTTGGATTCCAGAACGGCAGAGGCACAAATGATGCAATTTTTTCTTTTCTGGAACTGCTGTATCTTAAACTCAATGGAAAGTGCCGTGCCGCAGCTGTGTTTTGCGACTTCTCTAAGGCCTTTGACTGTGTCGATTACGAAAAACTGCTGGGGATGTTGGAATTTTACGGTTTCAGGGGAGTTGGGCTCAGTTGGTTTGGGTCCTACCTGGATAATAGACGTCAGTGTGAAAAATGTTTTGGGGGTCAGCTGTCCGGCGAGCGGCGTCTGGAGATGGGTGTCCCGCAGGGATCTGTGCTGGCTCCAATTCTGTTTCTCTTGTATATAAACGACATAGTTAATATTGACATTGGGGGGGGGGGGGGGGAGTTCACGCTGTTTGCGGATGATGCCACAAATCATTTGGCATGGAGATGGTGCAGCTGACTTGGATCACACACTGCGGAGGGATCTCTTGAGGCTAAAGGAGTGGTGTTGCGCTGAACATTCGGAAGATAGGCGTTATGTCGTTCGGGTGTAGCGTGGACGGTGTTAGGATGGAGGGTGGGGCATTGGGCGCATTTAAGGTTCATAAGTTCTTGTGAGTGTGGATCGATAGCGGGTTGAAATTTGGTGGTCATGTGGACGCCCTGGCAGGGAGACTGGCCGCGGGCTGCTTTGCTATCAGGGTCATAAGGGATCAACTTGGTGGACCCACTGCTAATAGCTAGGAGCGCATATTCTGCTTTGATAGAGTCGTACCTCAGGTATGGAATTTGCTTTTGCGGAGCTTGCTCCGAGTTGCTCTTTAATGGTATGTTCATCTTACAAAAAAGAGCGGTGAGATACCTGTGTGGGGCAGGGATGAGAGACTCGTGCAGGCCCTTATTCATAAATCAGGGCATTCTAACCTTACTATGCATTTTTGTTCTGGAAATGGCTTGAGTGATGCACAGAAAACATTGATCTGCAATTTACTCTGACCCATCCAAACCCAGACCAAAAGTTCACGGGTTACACACACTATTTCGCTGCCTATCCCATATCGGCGTGATATTGATGGCAGAAAGGTTTTTAACCATCTGCCATCTGACTTGCGCCAGACTGAGGGCGCTGAGAATTTGGCGTTAGAAACCTGCCAAATTTTACTGATCACCGGTGTGGTTGGAAATAGACAGGGAAAAGCACCTATGTGCCAACCAGTTTTATTTTGGCATCTTAGTGGCCCCGAAATGGCTTTTTACAGTGTTCGTGAGTCCTTCGACATTCGTTTTGACTGAGTCTGTGCTCTTCAAAAGAAAACTCCCCACGGTAACTGGTGTCTACTTGTTTGTGATGGGTGTTTTACTGTGTACCTTAGCAACATTTTATTTTAATAGATATTTTATCCTGCTACCTTTGGATGTCTTTTGTTCAAGACTCATCCGAGCTTTCTTTGAAATAAAGAATATTGGGATAGGTTAGTTTTACTTTCCGTGACTTACAGTTAATAATGATTCGTGCGTTGACTCCTTATTTTAAGTCAATTTTTAGATCTAAGGCAAACTTTGTTCATGAGATTGTATTATCTTAGAACAATAAAGTACTACTAGTACTTTGCCTTGCCTGTTTCGACAAGTGCGAATATCCTTTTGACAGCCAATCTGCAATTTTTAGACGAGTTCAATGGGTTTTGAATACATTTCGGTTTGTGAAAAGAAAGCGACAACCATAGATAAGAGAATTATATTATTACTATAGATAGTCAACTCGAATGACACCACTCGGGATCCTGGCTCACTAGCGGCGCCCAGCGAGTGGGGCTATGAACTAATAATTGGCGGGGTTTTTAAATGCCCCTTATTCCTATATTAAATGTGAATTTTAAATATTCCGAGAAGTGAGAATTACTAAAAATTGTCATAAAAGAGTGCCATATGATAATTTATAGTAATTGACACATTAAATTAATAAAAACTATTACAATATATATGAAATCCATCTATCTAAATATAGTTTCGACTTTTGTAAAAATACATGATTATTATTAATTGATAAAAATAACATTAGAAACAAACTTACACAACGAACAAAGCTTGCAAAGAAGATAATTGATAATATTGGCCTCTGCACATTTAATTTAAGCAATAATAAGCATTATATATTACTGCTTATGTAATGGATATATGTAATTAAACAAATTCTTACTTAGATTAAAATAGTATAGGACATATTAACGACCTGAGACATTTTATTTATGTAAATATTTTTAATACATTAAATAATATGATTGACTTGCCTTAAGGATTGAGGCCTAAAGATGATTATGGAGGTCTATTTTAGTTGCATTTCGACATCGAAATTTTGCAATAAAACTTGAAATTACCAAAGAATTCTATATCCAGATCCATATGATATAGGAAGGATGATTGACATCAAATTCGATTTCGAAAAACGTTACAATCAGCCTTACAAACTACTATAGGTGGTTCACTAGAAAAGTCATCTAGAAGGCTATACATTTTTAGCCGAAAAAGATGACATAATCAAAGTAAATGAACTTTGGTAAGCATAAATAAAATAAATTTAAAAATGTTTTTTTTTACATAATTACAAACAAACAGTTTTTGCTAAATTTAGTATTTTTCTTTGAAAAACCAATTAGGTACCTAGTTGAAATTTGATGTTGAATGATATCACAACGATTTTGCCACTTTATGATGTTAATTAATACCAAATTTCAACTAAATGGTTTTTCAAAGCCTACTACTAGTTTAGCTGAAACTGTGTAATTTTGTGATTATGCTCAGAAAACAAAAAAAATAGAAATTGAGTTTTCTCGCTTACGGTACATTTTAGAAACTTAGGAGAAGAGCTTAGAGCAAAAGATACTCGTGGATGGAATGAGGGCCCAAATGGTGTAGGGATTGCCTAGTCTACTACTAGTCTACTACTACTAAGACAAGAGCACTTTTTTAACTTAAGATACACTGTAGTTTTCAATTTTTGGTCCTTCCAGATATATAGCACTCTGACAAATTATAAAGAAACCATAATTGAAAGGCCATGTTCAAAAAGCCCTCTATCTTTCTTAGGATTCATTTTTTGATAAGACAGTTTATCTCAAACCGGCATGTATATATAACGACCTTCTATCTAAAATTAAAAATAAGAAAGTTACCTAAAATGGGTAGCGTTTATAATGGGACACCCTATACTTACTTAGTTTATTGAAAGCAGAAACTGGGAACAACATCGTTTTTAATTAAAGAGTTATTTCTGCTGCCAAGGTACTGTCCTCCCATAGATGATGGTTTGTCCTCCCATAGGGTACAAATCCTATATGAATTCTGAAGGCGTTCAATTGGCATATTTTTCAAGCCCGGTCTTCCGATTTTAGCCATCCAAACCTTGCGGAGCTAAAATAGTATTTTACATAATTGGTATAGGTAAACGATTATATTGATACAACCAAACTGGAATACAACTGTATAGTCCAAACGCAAGTACTTAGGTCGCCTTCTAAATTTTTTAGTGAAAGCAAAATCAAGATCCTGTACTTGAAAAAAGAAGTGTTTCAATTCATATGGTTAGCGGCATTGTTGGGCCAAACATATGAATTGAAACACTTCCCTGGCAAAATTGAGAATAAGAGTTTAGCTTTATGACACTATCTTTAGACATAATATGTGTGCTTTGTGTCCTTTTCAATACAATGGAACTGCAGATAGCGGGTGTAGGACAATTAAACAGCTACTTCACAGTTGCGAATGCGCCAACGTTTCGATCTTTATTTAGATCTTCTTCAGGGCTAAAAGATATGGTAAATGAACATTCTATAAAAATACTCAATGCATGAACAAAATCATTAAAAGATATCGATCAAAAATACACATAAGCACATCGATAAAATGCATAAAAGTACATATTTACCAATTAAAAAATTAAAAAATTAAAAAACAAATTTAACAGCTAACAAATACACTTAACTTTCTTCAATAAAGACATAAACCGTGCATCTGTACGTGCCTATTTTCTCAAAGTGATAGACGGTATACTCTGATAAATTGTGGATTTGCTTACCTTAATTCGGTTTGAGAAGCATGTCACCTAAGCTACATGTATGTCTTTTACCGGACATAACAATAAAACAATGATTAATCCACAAACAGGCAACGACCACACGAGTTCAGGACAAAACGAAACATCAACCGCCAGGGACAGAATAAACGATGGAAAGATATTAGTTCTCCTATCACCAGTGGGCGGAATACTATTATGGTCTTTTTTATATAAAACTAAATATTTGCTTTCTCCTTTTTTTTTATTTTTTTTTATAAATATATTATATTAAATCTATTGTAATTATACTGATGTAGGGCAAATCTTCTCGTCAAGGGTTTTGAAGAGTGTGGCTTTATTACTAGGGAAGAAGCTGTACAGTTGAGAACGTACAACGGCGTGCCCCCACGTGTGTATGGGTTGAGGAAAACCCACAAAGACAATTTAAGCATGAGACCCGTTGTTAGTTGCATTAACTGACCAACATATAAACTTGCACGTTTTGTGCATAACGTATTGAACAATATTGCAACAACATCACATTATAATGTTAAAAACTCATTTGAATTTGTGGAGTTTGTAAAATGCATACGAGTTCCGGCTGATTATGTTCTCATTTCACTGGACGTGGTGTCACTTTTCACAAACATACCAGTCGCTTTGGTATTGTCAATAATTAAAAACAAATGGAAACATATTTCGGCTTATACCACCTTATCGAGGGAATCGTTTTGTGAGTTGGTTCAGTTTCTCTTTAAGAGCAGTTATTTTGTGTTTCAGGGTAATTTCTATGAACAGCTTGATGGCTCTGCTATGGGTAACCCGGCAAGTCCAGTGTTGGCTAATTTAGTAATGGACCACCTTATTACTGAGGTTCTTAAAAAGCTGCCGTTTTCAGTACCGTGGATCAAGGTGTATGTTGATGACACGTTTTTGACTTGCCCAAAGCTTGCGGTTCCTGAAATCTTAGATTTCTTTAACAGCTTTCACCATAAAATACAGTTCACTATGGTAACGGAAAATAATAACTATGCACTTCCGTTAGTGGATACGTTGATTGTTAGGAACCAAGATGGTAACTTGTTATCGGATTGGTATATTAAGCCAACGTCTTCGGGCAGAGTTGTTAATTATCTATCATCCCACCCAACTAATCAAAAGGTTGCCATAATTAAAAACTTGTTTTATAGAGCCATTAAACTTAGCAGTCCAACGTTTCATAGAGCTAACATAAAAAAAGTGAAAGATATCTTGAAGCTTAACAATTATACCAATAATCTCGTGAACCGACTATGGAATGAATATAGACACCAGATTTCGGATACGTCTAATCGCCGAACAGCTGTCAAAATAATGTACTGTAAGTTTCCGTATGTTGGAGGCCTGTCAGAAAGAATACAGAGTCGCTTATCCAAAAATAACCCTAATATAAAGCTAGCTTTTTATCAGACTAAGTCCGTTAACCAGATCTTTTCAAACTTAAAACATCCAATTCCCACAGGTCTGCAATCAGAATTAATTTATAGAATAAAATGTAAAAACTGTAGTAAGTTTTATGTAGGGATGACACGACAATACTTAAAAAATCGAGTATATCAACACGAATATGATTGTCGCGAAATAAATCGGAATAAGAGAGAAAAGACGGCCTTAGCCCAACACCACTTTACAGAGGACCATTCCTTCGATTTTGAGAATGTTGACATATTGGACCACGAAAATAATTATTACAAACGGGGTATTAGTGAGATGGTGCACATTTACATTAACGACACTATTAATGACAGAACGGACATCCAAAACTTAAATGTAATCTATTGTAACTTGTTGCATCACATCAAGAAAAAATAAAGAAGTCTATCATTCCCAACATCAGTATAATTACAATAGATTTAATATAATATATTTATAAAAAAAAAAATAAAAAAAAAGGAGAAAGCAAATATTTAGTTTTATATAAAAAAGACCATAATAGTATTCCGCCCACTGGTGATAGGAGAACTAATATCTTTCCATCGTTTATTCTGTCCCTGGCGGTTTATGTTTCGTTTTGTCCTGAACTCGTGTGGTCGTTGCCTGTTTGTGGGTTAATCATTGTTTTATTGTTATGTCCGGTAAAAGACATACATGTAGCTTAGGTGACATGCTTCTCAAACCGAATTAAGGTAAGCAAATCCACAATTTATCAGAGTATACCGTCTATCACTTTGAGAAAATAGGCACGTACAGATGCACGGTTTATGTCTTTATTGTAGAAAGTTAAGTGTATTTGTTAGCTGTTAAATTTGTTTTTTAATTTTTTAATTTTTTAATTGGTAAATATGTACATTTATGCATTTTATCGATGTGCTTATGTGTATTTTTGATCGATATCTTTTATTGATTTTGTTCATGCATTGAGTGTTTTTATAGAATGTTCATTTACCATATCTTTTAGCCCTGAAGAAGATCTAAATAAAGATCGAAACGTTGGCGCATTCGCAACTGTGAAGTAGCTGTTTAATTGTCCTACACCCGCTATCTGCAGTTCCACTATCTTTAGAGATTTCGTAAACCAATCTTTCAGGTCACGCACTGCAATAACTATTAAAAGTTATATGTAGCTTATAGTTCTTTATCTAAAATATCCATTTAATGAGGTTTCAGAAGGTCCTTCTTGGCAAAACTTAAAAAAAAAGTAAAAAATTCAGGTCAGACCATCAAAAGCTTGTATGGTAGGTTAGGTAGGTATAAAATAATCTCAGACCGTAATGCAAAGTGCATTACTTATGTATTGCCAAATATTTTAGGAAAAATCTCAAGAATACAAAACTAAATATTCATTTTGATTGACTAAGACCGCAATTCACTTAGCTACAATTTCTAATGGCTAAAAATGCATGAAATGACACTTAATTTAACAGAGGTCCCTAGCCCAAATATTTTGAGTTTACTTACCCCTTTTTCTTCTTTATCGGCCTTATCCGTTCCGAATTTTGGCTATCATCATGGCAATACGCATTTTCAGGAAATTCTGCTTCCACTTCTGCAGGAAATTCTATTTCTACCTGGCCCTCTTCTTTCCTCCACTTTATCATGCAGGAACAACTGTAGTACACAATAGTTGACAAGGTTTCTCATAACATGGCCCGAATACTTAAGTTTGCGTTGTTTTACGATATTTATGAGGGTTAATTGGCAGTTCATTCTCCAAAGGACCTCTTCGTTAATAACTCGACCAACCCAGGAAATTCTTAGCCCTCCATCTCTTGAAAACCTATGCAACTGGATACCGTGTGTGTATTTTATATTGGTATTGCAGTTTGGAACACAACAGTAATACATTTAGAGAAAATCTGATGAATAAAAACCGGAAAAACGTACTAAAATCATCTAATAAATAAAAAATTTGTCAAATTTGCAACATCGCTTGACGCGCCTCTCGTGAGTGGGGCTTTAACTAACAAAGCATTGGACGATTGCTCCCATTAGAGATAAACAACCCTGGCGACAACAGCGGGCAAGTTTCAATTTGCCCCAATAAATTCTCAAACTCATCAAATGACATTCGGTAATATTAAAAAACTTGGTTTGATCATTTAAAAGTTCTGAGTGCAACGTTGCAAGCTCTACCTTTTCATTGCGTTTTTTTAGCATTATATGCATTCAAAAATTTCTTTTTCTTTTCTTGTTCATTCTTTGTCAGAAGCGCAGTAAACACTAGCCTGTACAAACCAAAAATTGAACAAAAATTTGTTTAACCCGTGGCAAGATCGTTGCAGTGTGAATTGCTTTGAAAAATCTTGCTCGTGCCGAACGTGTGACTTGCCTTTACCGAGCACGAGCCTTGCAGAAAAGTGAGAATCGACGTTAAGTTAATTAGACGGTCTTGCTGCACTGACGTGTTTCTTTTTCGACCTTGAGAATAAGTTGTCTTGATAAAACTTACGCAACAAACTACACGCAACAAAACGGTTTTTTCTAATTTTGACATATAAAGTGGCACTTTTCAATACTGATGACAGTGACGTAACGTCCTACTTTTCGTAACTAGTTACGAAAAGTAGGACGTAAGTAAAATCTTTCGTAACTGGTGATGAAAAGTTGGTGTCACCACCAGTTGCAGGTTTCGGCTGTGGCACACCGTTGCTATAGTTTTATACAAAGTGGTTTAAAAGTAAAAATTGAAGTTTAATAATAATAATTCTCTCTCTAAGTAGGTATTTGTAGTCAAAATTAGAAAAAATCTTGTATAAAACACGTGACGAAAAACCTTTTTTGTGTATCTCATTCAAATTGCGGGAACTCGCTGCGCTCGTCCCGCAAACATTCATTCGTTACACAAAATCGGACTTTTCGTAACTGGTTACATAAATAGCTATTCTATACATTAAGCTCGAGCTGTAAACGTACCCAAAAGCGAAAAGAATTTTTTCAAAATCGGCTATATATTTTTGGTGTAATCTCAATTTGAAACTGAAGTGAAAATATTAATATTCTTTAATTTTGCGTTGCAGTGTATGTTGTAGATTGACAGTTGCGAGTTTTAAAGTTCGTTTCATGTCAGGTTAAGCCCCTTTGTGTTAACCACCACTTGCGGTGTATTTTTCGAATTCAAGCGAATACAAAATAGGTACTTTTGATGATTTACTGCCACCGTTTTATTGCAAATCTTACAAACGGTGTTCATTTTGTTGTTGTGCGGCTCGCCCTGACGACCTCTCAATTAGAAATCTCTTTTACTCCTGTTCAACTTAAGTTTACTACTTCCTCTCGGTTGATGAAGTACTAAAACTTAACTGAAACCAGACACAATCCCAACAGTCAGGCAACTTACCGTAGACTAAACGACTTAAATTAGAGCTCATTTAACTTCAGCGCAAACACAATTTTCCAGAATTTAGAGCTCCATACCCAAGCACACAAAGCTTTGCGTTGACATAAAGAATGTGATTCTTATAAGACGAGCTCCGGCTGCAGTATTCATCCATGGATCTCCGGATATTACGCGCGGCTTGTTTGACTTTAATTTGACTCGAATTCTAGCAGAATATTCATCAATTTTAGAGGGGGATTTTTCGGATACCTTTATTGACTTTCTTCGCCTCATAAAATGTCTTGCCAAAAATAAGTATTTTTTGAGACCAGAAATAAATAGCCAATAGCTCCCAAGCCTGGATTGATCAATGGCGGCCACAAACAGTCATTAGAGGCGAAGTGTGTCCGGTAAATCGGTTCTAATAGCTTACCTGGTTTCTGCTGTTTGCTGCTTAAAACCGCATTAGTGCTCTAATTGTCTTACCAGTATAGTTTAGCAGCGTACAACGTTTAGAGGGCTTTACATTATGGAAATTTAATCTATTAGCGGGCTAGGATGTTTGTTTATGAAATCTGGATTGTTTTCCTCATTGCCTGGTTGCTTGTTTATGTTTCCTGGCTTGATTCGCGTGGAATAAGCAGAGCTGTCAGGCTGGCTGTTGCATGTATTCGAATCCTACCATGATTAATGGCTGCCATGAATGGTGTACATGCGGTTTGCTTGTTGCTGTTTGAACAGGTGACATCCTTCAAACTTACTGAAAACCGTGATTAATCCGTTTTGAACAATAATTTATTAACGGCTTGGAAATGCACACAGCCATTCATATTTTCTTACAGGCGGCGCAGTGTATAAAATGCAAATTTGTTATCTCCCAAGCCTGGTACCTTCGTACGTATTTTCATTTTGAAATTGCAGCAATCCGTCAGCAGATATCTCAAGACGATCGTATTAGTTTCCCGCACGAATTTGCTTGCCGTATCTATCTTGTCACTAAACGCAATACCTATCTTTTTTATCCGAGCTTTGTGGCACGCCAGAAAAGTAATATCACGCATCTAAACGACCAAAAGGCAAAACATGTCTTTGAACCTCTTCAAGGGCAAAAAAATGGTGTCGAACCACAAAACCACGACATTCGGCACAAGTAGGATATTTTTCTCATATTAAACCGTCTGCGGTACCAAATTGTCACGTAATAGGAACGCTTTTTGTCCACTTAAAGGCTTTCGGTCTACGTGCTAACAGCTATAATTACACCGGCAAATGGTCCTATAAGACGATTGTTAAAATTTCGTTTGGACCGCGTTATGGGCCCCCGAAACAATCAAGCAACAAAAAAGCTCCATCTTGGTGTATCAAAACACGATCCGCGAGATCTCGGCAGCCTGAGAGTGAGATTCTTTTAAGCCGAAATGGAGCTGGATTGTGACGGTATACGTCGGCATGTGGCAAGGACTGTGTTTAATGGGAGCTTCATATTGGGAATATTTTCCTTTTAGGCAATTTTTTTTCGAAGAAATTTTGGAGTGGCTTTGGTACGCTTTACTTCCAAGGGCAAAACTCAAGATCTTGGTGGCATTTTTAACTTACATTAAGGCATTGAAGAGAGTGGAGTAGGTTTGAATATAAGTGACGTGAAATAATTATCCAACAAGCTTATAATGTAGGCCGTCATTACTGAGGGTGTCGCTTGAGTCCACGAGCGTAGCGAATGGCGTAATTCACCTGAGGTAGTGATGCCTATTATGTGCAAGTTGGATACTATGCCTTGTCCACGCCTTAATTTACATAATAATCAAATAGATAATTAAGTCGTTAACAGTGGCCATAATAGTTAAAGCTATAAAACTTTTAATTATATTTTTCGGAAAAGTAGGTCATGGAAATTTGACAGATTGCCCCCCCGTATAATATTTGAACTGTGTCAGTTTTATTGGTTATATTGACATAATTTAAAGGTTATAACATGCTGCCATTACAAAGAATATTGTTGCCAGAACCAAAAATAATCGTTGTAAGCGAAAATAATAAATCCATGTACTAGAGCTGATACTACGTTTTTCAGTTCAAATACTTGGCAAAAGTAATTCTTAGGACAACACATTTTTTTAATACTAAAGCTGGGACATCGAGTTTTGCTCATCCTGTGCAACATAATATATATTAAGAGAAAGTTTGTTAACACTAAACCACTAAAAGGTCTTACGTAAATGGCTCTTATTCCTGGAACCATAAAATCTTTCTATTAAAAGTATCTTTGCGGTTATCTACTCACTGTATATGAGCTCTTTTACAAAACGTTAACATTTCTTCACTGTAGAAATCTACAAATAGGGAGGGACATACTCATGCTATGAAACCAGGTGCACATAAAATGCATTCACACTGCCGTCAAAATTTGACCAGGAAGAGTGTTTATCTGCACTTCGGATATGGTAGGTACAACGCTCTACCTCATAACACTAGGCTTCTTTTCAACTTTCCAAGGGGTAGTTTGGCAGAGAAATTAAACGTTCTTCTTGAATGTGCTAGCTACTGTGTGATTTTGAGAAAATTTATAAGCTGATAAAAACTTTTTTTAATATAATGCGAGCAACGTCGAGGAAATTAATAAGTCAAATTGATGGCAGATATTAAAGTAAAACTACATTAAACCATCATAACAACTTGCAGGGAAGTTGTTATTGGCATTTACCTTCACCTGCTATTAATTTACTGGTTAAAATTTTGTCAATGACATTTTTGGCAAATCAGTTTATGGATAACTACTGTAAGTCGCGTTTTTTGGCGGAATCTTTCCTTTACGGTTTTTATAACATAACCATTAACATTGACACAGGTCAAAAATTATATAGGGGTCATTCAAATAATAGCCTTTGGAAAAATTTTATGCAACGCTTTATAGCTTATAATAATATGGAGAGAGCTTCGTGTTTTATCATTCATTTTAGTAAGGAAAGGATTTTCTCAGGTGATCGGTCAGGGCGTTAAGAAAAGAAACTTTTCAGCTAACCGAGCTTTCGGCAATTGTTTATTGCCTTCTTCAGGGCTACAATAGAGAAGGAAATTGGGATCAACTACATTACTAAATAACAACTGTATTTATAACTTACTGCTCGACTGTTTCCCATGAAAGTCACAGCTCTGCATTATCAGGAGGGAGCTCTTTAGTTTTGGTCCATATTAACACATTTTTATATTTTACTCTCAAATGATGATATACATTGTTCTGTAAAATTTACACATACTACAGACGGGGACTACAGATTAAAATTGATATGTCACATATTTCTTAAAACCAAACAGACACGATTACATTCCAATTCCAATTTACAGAGATTTACATTTTAAATAGCTCATAAGTTAACGGTAATACAATTTCTCTATATCACATATTGCTGAACTATAGTTTATTACTGCTGCAAACAACCCAATGAAAGGTTTAAGTTCTCTTAAGTCTTCCTCAGCTTAATGAATTAGTTATATCAAAATTGTATATTATTTGAGTTGGGTCCATACAAATAAGATTTATAACATTTTACGAAAACATTTACTTAACAATGCAACTGTTCTTTTCTTGATGCTCTTTGCTCCAAAGCCAGCTCAGGAGAATCACCATCTAGAGGCGAATTTGTGAGCCCGCTGATTTGGAATGGGGCATGGAGCATCTGGAAAGAGCCTTTGGATGGAATGGATACAGCAAGCACCAGTTCGATAATGCCGTCCGTCCAAGGAATGTAGAGCACCAGGAAGTAACAATGGGAGAAGATGAAGAAAAACTTGAATGGACTAGTCCTCCATACATCCACAAAGTAACGGACAGGATCGGCAGGCTATTGAAAAAGCACAATGTTAAAACTGTCTTTAAACCTACTCGTACAATACAACAGCGCTTGAGATCGGCCAAAGACTGCAGAGATCCCCTATCATCACCCGGAATTTACCGAGTTCCATGCAGCTGTGGCTCGGTATACATTGCCACTACAAAACGCAGTGTCAACACGAGGATTACGGAACAAAAGAGGAGTTGCAGGCTGGTCAAACACAATAGTCAGCAGTTGCAGAACATGTTCTCTCCAAGGTCACGACATCATTTTCAACGAGGTGGACATCTGACATCAATCACAGCGTTTCTATCCGAGACTGACGAGAGAGGCCATTGAGATCTTCAAACACGACAAAAATTTCATCAAGAAGGAGGAAATTACGTTTCTAAATGCAGAATGGAAGCGAGTTGTACGACATACTTCAAGTGCGCCACCACCACCCCCACTCCATTTCCACCACGGCAGCGCAGAGGCGGGGGAATATATACCACGGAGCTCACCACAGTCGAATTAGTCAATGTCGGGAAGCACGAGAGATCACTTCGCCCATTGCCTCACCGCCTTTGATAATGTCACACTCCTAGAAAATTTACTTCGTTAGTAAACGGAATTGTGGTCACGAATAAAAATGAGGCTTTCAAGAAGTCCAGCCTCTTCCTTCGGGTGAATGACGCAATCACCGTTTTCCTACGGTTTATTGCTAGGTTTTCTTTTGAACACCAGCTGTGTAAAACACCCGGCACCTCTTGCAACGTGCTGCAGATTTGTTGGTCTGGTTGGTTTCTTATAAGGATAATGATGTGGTCCGCGTATGTTTGGACGTCGACTGCCCATAGTTCCAAAGTAGCCAGAAGGTGGTCCACTAGTAGGGGTCACAAGAGTGGTGAGAGGACTCCGGCCTGTGGACAACCTGCCGCTCTTGTGAATCTGACAGTGCCACCGTTTAATGATGCGATGCGTTTAAACTGCGACACTTCTTCATTTACGACTATCTTGGTTTTCTTCCACCAGGTTGTGGAGTGCTAATTCTGTTGATTTGTTACCCTGATATGCTTAATGTTCCGTATTAAGGAGATACAAAGTTAGCGCTCTCTCCCTTACGTATAGGTCTAGCAGCTTTTCCAAACTTTTAGCAGAAACGAGGTTAAACTGATTGGTTTGAGCGATTTAGGATCTTTCCCCCTACATCCCATCTTTGGTGTGTAGGCGACGCTCATCCTGGACCAGCAGTTTGGAATAAAGTTCCATGCCAGGCTCGCTCTGAAGAGCTTTATTAATAGAGGTGCAAGTTGATCTAGGCCCTGTTGTAGTAGTGCCGGAAACACTCCATCATCCCCAGGGGATTTTTATGGTTGAAAAGGCATAATCGTGGATTTTCAAATGTTGCTGCTAACTGGCGAAATAGACAACAAACTGATCTTCCAAATTAGACACGTAGTGAAACCTTATTAGCCATATAATGACACTAATACGAGTGCCTGGTGTGAAGCAATCGCAGAAATTGCAGTAAATTGGAAACTTGTAACAGAGAAAGCTTTAGCTTTCTTTTATGGACCATAACTTATTTCAGAAGTAACACCTTTCAACCTAATAGAAGATGTTAATAAATGGGAGTCGCTTATCTTTCTAAAAAGTAGGAATAACTCTGAAACTAAACAGAAACAAAAAAAAAGGAAATAAGAATAAAGTTTCGAGACAAAGACAAGTAGAAGAATAAACAAATTCACATTTATGACAACGACAAGATATTCCTTTCTTTCCCACTTCCACCACAGGCTATCTAACTTTCTACTACCTATATGTATGCCATTACGACACCAAAGCAAAAAAGAGCTGTTCAATTCTTTGCGCATACTTAAGAATATACTAGAAAAAAATACTTTCTTTAGTTTAGCCTGCAAGTCTAGAATTTCATAACATCTGTAAGGTGAATTATTATGACGAGAGCCAAAATAACGATAAGTAAGAAAATTCTAAGAACCAAAGAATTGAAGATCTTGATAGCACAAGAAATTTTCGATAGTAGAGTAGTTTTCTGAGTAGTATCACAATAAGGTAAAATTCCTGAAAGTCGACTTTTTTCTCCTTCAGAAGATACCGTCCTAGAAGTTAGTAAGAGGCTTCATTTTCCGTTTCGTTTGAGCCGGCACACAAATTCTATTGGCTCTCACAGACAGAGTCTTTATGAGTCCCGTTTCCTGTCTAGGATGATTTGATCCGTTATTCCAGACATCCGTATCATCATCCCAGACAGGCCTGCCACAGTGGTAGACGAAGCGTCGGGAAGAAATTCCATTGAACCACGGCTTCAAAGCTCAGAAAACACTGGATAGATTGTATTTATGTAGTTTGTTATTTATGTAGTTTGTTACTAGTCTTATAAAATAAACTCCAAAAGATTCTGAAAACCGAGTTTGGAAAAGAGATTTACTTTCTGTTTCTTGTTCTTGTTCCTTTCTTAGATGTTATCGTCAAGTAAGTAATAGAGCTTCTAGCAACTTAGAACTCGATAGCAACTGACACTCATGAGAGTTGGGCAGCTCCGCAATCGGTAATGATCGAAACTGTGTGGGACCAAATCTCTAAAGGCTGAACTGGCAACAATGCAATGCGTTTAAGGATTAGCTTACCAACAATTTTCCGTGATTACCAATCAGACTAATCTGCATAGAAACTGGAATATCCGGTTGTCAAGGACCAATATTGTTGGGGAAACCCCAAAAGCATTTTAAACGATTTCAAGCAGTAAACATTCCAAGTATTTTGCCGAAAAAAAAAAGCATTAAATCGTGCTGAATTTCGTCATATTCAAAGAAAGCAGTTGCAGTAAATTCTAAAAATAGCCAAGACCACAGTTTTGTTACCCTAGATAAGGACGACGTCGGTATGTGAGTGCTGATTTCACTATTGGCTGTGCAGCGTCGCGACGAATTAATGGTATGGCTCGCTCGATATGATTGGCTGATTTCCCTCCTTCGGGAGGGGACAAAAATGCATAAAAGCATTCGTTCATCGGGGTGAAATAAAGTTGAAATTCAGATTTCGTAGGTGAAACATGGCAGTCTCGCTGGCAAAAAATATGAAGCGAAAAGTTTCTGTGTTAGTAGGTCAGGGAGTTAGCTGAGGGTTGGAGGAAGTTTGTTGTTCATTGGGGCTTAATCTCAGTCTCTGTACGAGGGTCTGCAGATTAGTTCCTTGTAGCAGTAGCAGCGTCCAATAAATGAACGTGATTTTATTGCGTATGAAGTGTTTTTCTCTCTGTGTGTTATTGTCACGATAAAGTATAGTTATTGTGACACACCTGCACTATTTCCTGTTCTACATTAATGATAATTCAAGACAAGTAATCCAAGAGACTTTCTCACGTAAGTTGTGCATCTAAAGCGAATTTAAATGCTTTAGTCAGACATTTGCTCTCAAATCAGAGTCGATAAGTAACAAACACGTTCTGAGTTGTTTTGTTGTCCTCCACGTCTCGTGTTTTTTATTGTTTGTTTGAATGAACCTGTTGTGGAGGGGGTTCTGGGTTTAAATGGCCGAACTCAGAATTATTGGTCCAAATGAAATTTAAAAAACACAAGGCAATTTCTTTAAGTACATTAGTTTTGTACAGTTTCTGAAATTTTTTTATACAGCAAAAACAATTCTAAAAATTCGGTTTTGAATCCAAGAAAACACAGAATTATTGATTGGTAAAAATATTTTAAAAGCTAGAAGACCCATTCGCGTCTAAATCAGCTTTGCACAATTTCTGCACTCTATCAAGAATAGGGACAACGAAAAAATGGAGCAGAATGCTTTTTTGTCAGGACATTGACAGTCAGGATTGTTACTAACCCACTTATTGTGGATTGTACCCAAACCTTGTCAGCTGAACTTATTCCATAGTAAAATTTCCCAAATCATCAGACTATAATGCTGAACCTAATATCTAACCAAACCCGGCATTTCATCGCTCAGACAAGAGACCGTATGCACTGTCTTATTATGCTCAAATAATTAATACTAATTACAGTCTCGCTGGCACGAAAATTAAATTTTGTGTCACCGCTCGGTGAACAGACTCAGATATATAAGATTCAGCCATCCAGAAGAGAAAATTAAGGCGCGTTGTAATCAATCCTCCTAGAATTTAATCAAGGAAGGTTTAATTTCGCATCAATCCGACTGCAAATGGCTTAACTGGAAGTTAACGATCGGAGGAAAAAATGACCTTAATGCGCCGGGAACTGCTAATAATATCCCTCGGGAAGAGCGTCTTCCAGGAAGTGAGACGAAACACGTTGGATAACCAGAGATAAATCCATAACCGTGTTCGCGTGCATCGATTACCACGGTAACCGGAAGAATTGTGCGGTGAAATTGATATTCTATTCTATGCTATTTCGTGCGGATGCACTTTTCAAATAAGGGTTATCTAAGTGGAAGTGGATTACCAGGGGCGTGCAATCCACAAAAACCAAACTAAGTACTTCATGTTTCTGCCAAGAGAAATTAGTATAAACATGTTGATTAGACAATACTTTTTCCATTCTAAGTTATTAAACCGCGATTGAATCGAAGGAAGCCGAAATCGATTTATTGAGGGCGCTGAAGCGGAAAATCTTTTTCATGTTTCGGGTCCTAAATGTGATCGCGTTATCGACTTTGACACAATAAGAGACCCCATAGAGAATCAAACAAAAATTTAAAGAATGACTCGGCATTACGGCAATATATGGGCCTCGTTGTGAGATTAATGTTTTTATTCTCGGCTCGGTTTTGGAACGCTTTGTGCAAGTTTAATCGTGTGAATAATTAATGCTAATCCCATGTTTCTTACTCTGATGCTCGAAGCTAAGTTCGCAAGTGGGAACTTTCAAAGAACGAAAACTTTGGCTTGCCAGGACGGCGAAACTACTATGATGCTTCCAGCATAACCTAATATAAATCGATACAAAATCTAAAAGGACGAAAACTGGTCAGTTTTCTCAAACATTTCGCAATGGGGCATGAACAACGACAGGTGGAGTTTGGAAACATTCATCATTGCTTAAGATGAGTTATGGACTAAGAAGAGGAAACTCAATGGACGTATTTCATGTCAGAGGGAAAAAATATTTATTTGCGTGTATACCGCCTGCGATGTTAGATATCCACACTAGAAAATTTCCTTTCTAAGAAATCCAGAAATAATTTAACAAATAATCATCTGTTAGCAAAAAACTAGTACCAAATCAGTATATTAAACAATCCAGTTGTCATTAAGAAGTACTTTGAATCTGTTAATCAGATAGTGATCCAGAACAGTTATTCTAATTAACATGTTTCGCATTTAATCACTATGATATCAACAATTTTGACAATATAATTAAAACATCGTTTTTTGAAGGAGAGAAAAAATGTATTGGAGTTGCAAATTTCACAGAAATGATCCAGCTCGCTTCTATAATTAATTGCCACATGTTTTTCTCCTCTTAACATTGATTCTGACATGAGAAGTTTTCTGAATGCATAATCTGAAGGAAAATTCTCCGTTTGTCATAGCGAATAAACGCAGGTTTTCAAACCTACCTCTTCACAAAGTAATGGCATTATTTTTGAAACTTATTCACTTGTTTTTTCTATGTATAGTGCATAGCAATTTTTGCATGAAATGTTACATAAAACTTGGTTCCTCTAATTCTGGTTGTGTTTTTAGTGCGGGAATACACCAATTTTTTTTAATGAAACTCTGTCTGCTCTGACACCAAAAAGTCAGAAGGGTCTATTGGACTTCATGTTTGCAAAATTTCTTAATATTAAGTTTAATCCCCTGTGAGAAACTGTTATAATGGGATTTTTAGATCGGAAAATTTGGTTGCCCTGTCGGCCACCGCTTTTTTTTCAAAATTAGTGTAGCGTCAATGAAATTTAGAAACGTAAATCATGTGGAAAAGTAACACTGCCAGGCTAACAAGAGCTTCAGAACTGGATATATCACAGCGGTTCGGGTAAAGTTATAACGCCAAACACCTTACTTCTCAGTTGAATGAAATTAGTAGTACTAACCGCATATTTAGCAGGTTTTTAAGGAAGAATTGGGAACTATTTAGAGCCATCAGGCTTCTACAGTTATCAAGACCTACATCAAGGAGAATGTAACTCCAAATAGGTTTGGTCCAAAGAACGTATCATTATCTTTACAGGATCATGTGTGTGCTGAGCATGAAATATTGATCGGAGAAGGTGTTCTAACGACTTGTAGATATGTTAAGTAGTTCTATTATATATTCATCTCCCATTGTAGTGACAATAACAATGGAAGGTGGGACAGATGGAAAAGCAACATTTAGGACATCAAGTTGATTCATTTGGCATGCATCCCACAAGGAGCGTTTTGAAGCAATAAAGCACTACTCAGCTTCCATCCTTTGAGCTGAACACAACGTTAACCTTAAGACACATCTTCGTTAACTATAATTTTAACAAAACACTCTTCCTCATCCAGAATGTAGTGGATTTTTGTCACATATCGGTCGGACAGGTTGCTGGAACCAATAGCTTTCAGCATCTCGATCTTTAAGCAACTGAGAAACAATACTTTACCATTGACAGAGATAACTTAGGTTTGATTTACATGGTCAGATAGTTCAGCAATATCTGTACGAAATGCGGTTTATACTAATGCCTATACCAACAAGAATATAAATCCAAATAGGTTTTGTCCAAGAAACGTACCATTATCTTTACAGAAGAAGGTGTTCTAAGGACTTGTACACATGACAAGTAGCTCTACTATGTGCATCTCTAAGTTTAGGGGTAATAACAATGGAAGATGGGACAGATGAAAAAGTAACATTTAGAATATCCGAGAGGACATCATATTGATTCATTTGGCATTCATCCCACGAGTAGCGTTTTGAAGCAATGGAACACTACTCAGAGCTGAACACATCGTTAACCTTAAGTTCACTATAATTTCTCGCCGTAGTGGATTTTGTCACGTATGATGTCAGATAAGTTGCTGGAATCAATAGCTTTCACATCTCGATCTTTAAGCAACTGAGAAACGCTACTTTACCATTCACAGATAGAACTTTGGTTTGATTTACGTGGTCACATAATAGCAATATCTGTACAAAATGAGGTTTATACTTATGCCTGATTATAAACCTCCTGAGTACATATTCGGGGAGATTGAATACCAAAAGAGCAAACAAGACGATCAATCCAAAAAGATGGATCTACCAAATCACTAGAAGCTGTTCGAGCTCAATTGAGTGTTGCAAAGAAAGTTCTAACTCTCAAACATCCAAGGTTTTTAAAGTTTTAATATATATTAAAAATTCTTAGAATGGGAAAAAGTACTCTACCGCGGATCTAATTTCCAATTTTGAGAAGATAATGGAGTTATCCTTAGAAGAAGACATATTATTGTGGAAGTTGCGTACCTACTAGCTAGCGTGAAGGAATAAAATGATGATAAGTCCTCTATATGATTATGATTCATGATGCACATTTTGTAATAGGTGGGATAGATTGGGAAATTTATATTTTGTAACAACTATGGTCTATGTCGCATAACGTTGATCTCTTATCATAAAAAATCTAATGGTTTGGCTTAACGGACGGTATGAAGATTCAAGGAGCAAAGGCGTTTCAAGGAGCAAACTCATAGTTAAGTAATGTTCGGGCTCCCGATCAATATTGCTGAAGCAAGATGTGAGGAAGAACATGAAACTTGAACCACAGAAGTAGAAACATAATAAAAGGGGTTTCTGAGGGGAGGGTAAACAATCCTCTGGAAAAAGGACCGACTCCAGGCCAGATAGTCAAACATACTGCGCCAATGTTATATGAACTAGAGATTAATACCATATTACAACAACGAAAGCATTCTGACGAACTGAGTTCTTCGGTTGACTGGAAGGGTGTCTCATTCTCTACTAAACACAAAACATAACAGAATTTGGAATAAAAAACGCTTGTATGGGGCTGGATAACTCGATGCCGATTTCGTGAGCCCTTCTTGTGAACTTCAGAGGCGTAAGGAGGAGTTAGTGATCGTGTATGAAGAGTTAGTCACTCCAAGAAGGAACTCTTCCCGAAACAGAATTCCTTCCTCATGATACCTAGTTTGATCCATCATTTTGGTATATGTGGTGGCCTCGTTGTAGCCGTCACTGTCATGTACAATGTTAGTCTCTTTTGGATAGTTATATAGATCATGTTTCGGGATTCGGATGAATAATTGTAACTTTGTTCTTTTTCTCTTATTAGAGGTTAAGAGATGTGTTCAGTCAATGGTAATCCTTAGCTAATCATAATATCACAGTATTGTATTGTATTGTATTCAATGTGAGTGGACTTATCCAGTCTTCCACCGCGACCTGCGGTCTATTGTGGCTCACTTGAAGTGTTACCAGCAAGGTTTGCCCTTGCTAGCTTCACTAGTTGTCACCCGTTATGCCCAGACCCTGAACGAATCTGATGAGTCTCTCGGGCGACCCTGACTTTGCATATTGAGGTTCAATTATCGTGGTCCCGAACAGTGAGTATCTCGATCTGGCAATAGCCGGGCAGTCACATAGGACGTGCTCAACTGTCTTGTCGTCCTCCAAGCAAAGCCGACACTCCGAGCCTGTGCATGTGAGATCTTAGGTGACTATGTCCTGTGTACGGTGCAGTGGCCTCTCTGATTTGTCCCGGATGACTCCTAGAAGTTTTGCTTCGTTGGTAAATGGGATTGTCGTCCCGAACAAGCTGGTGCATGGTGCTTTCAAGAAGTCCAGCCTCTTCGTTCGGGTAAATGGCACAATCACCGTTTTCCTAGGATTTATTGCTAGGTTTTACTTTGAACACCAGCTATGTACAACATCCAGCAACTCTTGCAACAGCTGGAGATTTGTTGGTATGGGTGGTTTCTTATAAGGATAACGATGTCGTCCGCGTATGCTTGGACCTCGACACCCCATAGTTCCAAAGTAGCCAGAAGGTCGTCCACTAGTAGGAACCACAGGAGTGGTGAAAGGACTTCGCCCTGTGGACAACCTCCCGCTGTTGTGAATCTGATAGTGTCATCGTTTAATGATGTAGTGATGTTGGTTACCGTTGGGTCGATCCTTCTCGCTTTACTGGCACTGAGGAGGGAGTCTGTAGGTGCAGTATTGAAGGCCCTTTTGATGTCTATGAAGATACCAACTGCGACACTTTTTTAATCCAGAGTATCTTGGATTTTCACCACCAGGTTGTGGAGTGCTAGTTCTGTTGATTTGTTAGCCTTGTATGCATACTGTTCCGTATTAAGGGGGTACTTTGTTAGCGCTCCCTCCCCACTTTTGTATAGGTCTAGTAGCTTTTCCAAACTTTTCAGCAGGAACGAGGTTAGACTGATTGGCCTGAGCGATTTGGGATCTTTTCTCCTACATTCCATCTTTGGTATGTAGACGACCCTCACCCTGGACCAGCAGTTTGGAATAAATTTCCATGTAACGCTCGCTCTGAAAAGCTTTGTTAGTAGAGGTGAGAGTTGATCCAGGCCCTTTTGAAGTAGTGCCGGGAACACTCCATCTTCTCCGGTGAATTTGTATGGTTGAAAATCCATAATCGTGGATTTTAACAGGGTTGATCTGACCACTTTTTGGAGACCTCCCAATCTGCCTTGTTGGGTCATTTAAATCGTCCGAAGGAGCTTGTGTTAGCCTCCAATTTTGTTAGCCGGCTACCCGGAAAAGAACAGCTTGCGAGTATCTCTAACGTTTCCCTATCACTGGAGTTGTAGGTTCCATCGGACCGTTTTATCGATACACGCACGATTCCTGACACGGCTCCCTGGAGAGAATCCTATGGATTAAGGCTCCTGTTAGTAGGTCTTCAACCCCGGCAGAGAACCTTCTCCGAGACTCTCTTATCAGCCCTGATCTGCTTGTTGTAGTTAGATAGGGCTTCTCTGTAATTGTCCCTGTCGCCGGTTATTTTTGCATTATTAAAGAGTTATCGAGCGTCCTTCCTCCGACTTTCCAGGCAGTTATTCCACTAGGTTGTTGTGGTGGGCATTCGCGTCACAATCCAGAATTAGCTGGGTATTGCTTCTCTTGGGGTGGTCGACGAGTCTCCACACCGCTTCAGAAGGTTGTTCAGCTTCTTCATCTCTAGGGAAGTATTCTGAGCAGATGATAACATCTGTCTTGTTGTCTTGTGTGGTCAACGAGACACGTGCCGCCGCCACATCTCTAGTGCAGAACTCTGTAAGTAAAAAGAATGGGAGATCTTTCCTTATAAGAATAGCTGCCCTTGGTTTACCATCCCAATCGCAGGCAATAATCTTACCCTTGGTGTCACTGAAGCTGGATACTCGGCCCATGCTAGAGGTCCATAGTCCCTGGATGAGGGTGATATCCACATTAGTTTCCCTGAACCTTTTCCCTAAAAGGTATATAGCTGCTTTCGCATTCTAAAAGTTGACCTGTATAAATGTGGTCTTACCTGCCGTCCTACTGCTCTTTTTCGAGACAGGTTCGGGGTTTTTCCTCTTCACCTTGTCCCGATTTTTTCCTGGTTTAAGCCGTTTGTTAATGGATTTGCCCTTCCCTTTGTACTGCGCCTGCTTAGGTGTATTGGGTTTGTGGCCTTTCTCCAAATCGTCTGGAGTAGCCTTGGATGTTTGGCCGGCTTTGGCTCCGGACGTTCCAGAGCCTCCAGGTCTATACAACCGCTCCGAGTAACGCATCGTTGATGGTAAAGGTCTGGTTTTGTCCAGGGCCCAGGTTCCACACGATGTAGGATCGTCCACTCGCTGGTGTTCAGCCCACGGTTCATGTTTTCTGAGCCGCAGTTTTACCGTTAAAGGCGTTAGTCGCTGGTCGGTGGTATCATCTGGTATGTAGGCTACACAGATGTTGGATTTTGGCATGTCTGATCCCTTTACGAGTCTGAGACGGGCACCATCTCAGGGTTGGAGCCCGACGACCGAAGCTTTCAACCATGCGGCACTCTCCTCATTCTCGCATGTGACCTGTAGCCAGCCAGGTCGATGGGTGCAGCCCTGGAATCTTCTGACGGATTTTCGATTGCACTCAAGATTGCAGCCTGTATCAGCTGGAGTTGGTCCGCGCTCAGAGTAACTCTCGGGTAGATCATGCCAACCCTTACTCCCTTAGAGCCTCCCTGTAGCTGCCCCCCTCGGGCACCCTTCGCGGCTTTTTCGAAGCTTGCTCGGGTGTGCTACCCTCCGACCGTTGTCGTTTTGCATCTTTGGTGGAGCTGGCTGCGGGAGCTGTTTTCTTGCTCCTCTTTCTCTCTTCGAGTATTTGTTTTAGAGCGGTAGTACAGTTAGCCCCTCCGCTGATTAAGTTTTTTAATCGCCTCCGTGCAGATTGTGGTAGCCGTCTTCTCTTGAGAGATAACCCTCCAAGAACATCGGCCGCCTTATTGTCCGGATTGGAGTTTTCATCTTCCGAAGAGGATTCTATAAGCTCCTCTTCGGAAGTTGTATTGTCTGCTGTTGAGGTGGAGGGCTGGTTTTCCTCCACCGCAGTAATTTGTACTGGAGCTTACTGACCGGTCTCCATAGATTCCTCAGTTACTTGAGGATCAAGCGATGAGTGAGTCCCCCTTCTCGGACGTAGAATTATTTTGCTCCAGGTTTTGTTCCCACGAGTAGCAAAGGAAATAAATGTCGACTGCAGCAGTGCCCCGCATTACTACAGCAAGGCTACTTACTGCCAGGGTTCGCCCATTCTCTGGAGGTGTACCGTTTGTGGCAAAATCACTCCTGAGTAATCCATTTTTCAGCACGGTACCGCGCCTTGACTTGGGGGAGTTTATCGACTTGCCTGGTCTAGATCCAATGATTTCAATTTTGCAGCAAGGGCAGCTCTGGCAGCATGTGGCTCTTCACCACAAACATTGGTCTTGAACTAACGCTGTCCCAACGAAGCTATGGTTTATGATCCATGGCAGTCCCTCGTAAATCCGTTACCCCTCAGCAAAATTGTAACTAAAAGTTTTAAGTGCACGTACTTGTAGTCGCTCACCGAGAGAGTATTGGTCATCTAAATCAAGAATTGTACCATTATTCACTCTTCAACACGATCCCTTAGCCACGGTTTTTACAGTAACGTTCTATATGCAGTACCTTCAAATCCAAGCCGGACTCAAAATAAATAGAAACTAGTCCAAAGAAAAAACTCTGAAGAGTCCATAGTCATCTTGATTTTCGATTAGCACTTTCTATAATAGTCGAACTGAATGATTTGTTTAACGATTTCTGATGACTCTAAAGAGTTCTTTCTTTTTTGAGTTCGCCTTCACTTTGAACGGACTATAGTTACAGTCATTTATTGTTTACGTGCCTAAAACACTTTAAACAAGCGAGTACCAAGAAGATGCACAGGACACGTGACGAATACTTTATTAGATATAGTGGCTCAATTTCTGACCTGCTCAGCAATTCCTAATGTAAAAGTTTGCGCTACTTCTAAATATAAAAACCAGGTTTTAAATCATTAGTCCAAAACTAGATATTAAGGAGATTATTTTTAACTATGGCTTTTCCTAAAATAACCTCACCAATTTTCACTAGTACAATGAAAAAATCATAATGAGAACGGTCCATGTAACTAGTAAATGGTGTTTGATAAAGAACTTGTGAAGAAAACAATAAGAGGACACTTTCACTATCACAATGTTACAGATTTGAAACTCATGTTTTCAGTTGTCCGCTCCTTATTTTGATACTTTTCTTTCATAGTTTCTTCTTGCTTAATAAAAGTTTTGCTTCCTAGTTTCAATCTTTTTTTGTCCACAGCCTTTTGAAATTAGTTACAAATGTCCCATTGGTCCTTTTTTTGGCCTATACGCTAACATATACTGTTGTGTGAAAATTGCCATTCTACACTATAAGTATTCTAAATTATTATACTGGGTGTCCCAGCCAAGAGTGACCCATTTTAAATGCATATAACTTTTAAACTATATGTGATAGCCACCTGCGGTGTACGGCAATCATTTTCTCTAGGCCTAAAGTTTTTTTTTAGTTGGCAACAAATTTTGTAGTCCATGTAACCTTTAGATAAACTCATTAAAAGAATAGCGTATAGTAAAAAAAAACAATGGCAAAAGTAAGCTTTACTTTTCCGATCAAACTTATAAACTCATTTACAGTTTTGCGTCCTTTCAGTAAATCCCTTTGCCAGACTTTCCTTCTCACAAAGTCCACTCCGAAAGTCAATTCTTTCGACTTCCAATCAAGGTAATGCTTTGTGAAGTTTTCTATAGCAGCATTACGTAGTTATCGCTGGAAAGTTGAAAGCACTTTCAATACTTCGTAAATAGTCTTTGATCTCCGCAATGAGAACATTTTTGGTGAACTCATCCCAAAGCGAAATAGTAATTGATATTTTTTCGTCTGATTAATTTTGAGTAATCAAAGATACAGGCTAATAAAGAGGAAGCTTTTAGGTAATTTGTTTTGCTTTTACTTCTCTTCGCTGAAGTAAGTCAAGAAACCTGCTACCTGCAGTTATAGCCAACACATAAAGTAATTCCGATAAATCTAGGCAATTACTTTTCCACTTCTAAAAACCAATTAAATTTATATGAGTAGAGCGCATAAAATATGAAAGTCGTTCAAAAACGTCGGCAGTTATCAGCACCCAAACAAGAAACGACTCCTCCTTAGATAAGAATTTTAATCAAGCAGTTATTTAATCAGACGAGAACCCGTTTCTACGTGTATATGAATGAAGATAAATGCACCTAGACTTGCATATCGGAGAATTCCTATTAAAAACTGCCCTCTCTAATTGGTCACCTAATGGCCTTTCCAGTCCTCCTTGCATATCCTTTTCGGGACGGATGCAAAAACATCAAGACTGTCAATAAGATCGCTTTTAATGACCGGGTACAGTTAATTGTGTTTTTATCATAATATTTTCCGCAGGTTCAAGGAATTTACTCTTGTTAAGTCCGTGATGGGAAGATAGCTGATTTCTAACGAGTAAATAATAATATGTCAGGATTGGAATGATCTTTAATTGAAATATTTTGATGAACAGGTGTGTCTTATTACGAACCAAATAAGGCACTTGTTACCGAATAGCAAAAATTGCTTTTATCTCAGTCATAAGCTTGGAATATAATTACTAGAAATACTCAGTATAGGTTTACCTAATTATCATAATATATGCCGTGCAGCTACGACTTAATGAGCTTTCATTAATCAAGTAGAAGCTCGCATAGCACTCATCAAGGTTTAAATTAAAAACGTTGTTTGGGAACAGGTGAAACTCAGCGGGATCGTCGTCAAAACCCCATGAGATTTTGACCCAAAATGGTACGGCTGTGTGTTGGTTTTTCTTGAAACGCTATTATAAAAATCAGAAAACACGCCGACATCCAAAAAGTGTTATCAGTATTAATAAGAACAACGATGGAAATAAAACAAAATTTTACCGTCTCTTGCACCGTTATTATTAATTTTTTTTACGCACACTACGATTATGCTGTGGCACAATCGGTAACCACGTTCATAATATATAACCTGCAGTTAAATTAATTAAATTCTTCGTCATGTTCTTTATTAGGATTATTTCGTCTATTGTCTTTCAGCTCCAAATACTACAAAAATTCGACAATAGCGAGTCCTTACTTTAGTAAATGGTGTTTGATAAAGAACTTGTGAAGAAAACAATAAGAGGACACTTTCACTATCACAATGTTACAGATTTGAAACTCATGTTTTCAGTTGTCCGCTCCTTATTTTCATACTTTTCTTTCATAGTTTCTTCTTGCTTAATAAAAGTTTTGCTTCCTAGTTTCGACCTTTTTTTGTCCACAGCCTTTTGAAATTAGTTACAAATGTCCCACTGGTCCTTTTTCTGGCCTAAACGCTAACATATTCTGTTGTGTGAAAATTGCCATTCTACACTATAAGTATTCTAAATTATTATACTGGGTGTCCCAGCCGAGAGTGACCCATTTTAAATGGTTATACCGTTTAAACTATATGTGATAGCCACCTGCGGTGTACGGCAATCATTTTCTCTAGGCCTAAAGTTTTTTTTTTAGTTGGCAACAAATTTTGTAGACACTTATACAGTGGGAGCAAAAAAATTCCTTTTTTCGACATCAAAAATTCTCAACTATTTTTAATGGAACACCCTGTATATTGTGACGCCACAATTAAGAGTCATGATCAAGGTATCCAAGTACCAATAAACTTCGGTCTTGAAACTTGTTTTGTTGTAAATAATAAAATGTTTTAGCTGTAAAAAATTAAAATAGAAAACAAAAGAAATATAAAACTAAAAAGAATGTTGTATATAGGGTGGCATTTTTTAAAATATGATTGTTTAACAGAAATAATTTTTTTAAACTAAAATACCTACCTATAGGTACCTATATACGTGTTGTACTAGTGAAATACTATAGGAAACAATTGTCACCACAATTGTCAGTGTTAAATTGCAATTTAAGTTTAATTTTAAAGAAAATGATTTATTCTTTGGTAGAAAAACAAAAACAGTACCCTTATAATGAAACCAGATCAATAATAACGACACAAAGAAGATTTCGTGCTAGATTCCATAGAAATCCGCCAAGCGTTATTAAAAAATGGCATCAGAAATTTTCAATATATGGATACTTGGAGGTATATATAATATGTTTGATCCTGAATATTTAGACAGACTTATAGCGGTTCAAGAGATTATCACGATTAATAATCGAAAAATATCAATCAGAAAAATGGCGCCTGCGTTAAATTTATCTAAAAGTGTTATGTATCCACAGTTAACGCAGGATGGTATCTTGGATGTGGTCTGCTGAAAAAAGCAGTACGTGAGTGACCAGATCAAACAGGCATACGTAGGCAATGATACTTTTTCTGACAAATTGGGATCGGTTGTCTCAGTGAGTTATTTCTTCCTCTCTTTGTTCTTTTCCTATTAATTGTTGCAATAGTTTTACAGCAATTCATCCTTTGCAAGGTCGGTGATAAGATTTGGGGAGCTTTATGCAAGGCACAGCCCTGTGTACTTTTATCAGTTCTCTTATAAAGGTCCAATGGGAATTTACCAATACTCAATTCCAGGTACTCTTCATAAACGAATGTCTTGTTTGTAAACACTTATATAAACTTTTGTTATCATAGGGGCTGACAACGTTGCCCATGGAGAAGAGGGCCACTACCTAGGTATAGTAAAAGCCGGGTCCTTTGATAATACCAATTACTCCCAATTTCCCGCTAGCGATGTCACGACTCACTGGGGTTTAATCGAACTATGGGCCAATTTTTACAATTACGGGTACGGATTATATGGGATCTATTTTGAACTCTATACTGAGATTGTTTTTATATGTAGGAACCCTACTCCAGAGCCTCAGGAACTCCTTTCTAATATTACCTGGCCCACGGTAACTGAAGAACATTTTTATTATTTGAACATAAATGAGACATTAGAAATTAAGAATACTCCCAAGTCGCCCAGATATAACACTTGGTGGTACGTATTTGAGGACTACGCCCATTTTATGTATTTTCAATTGTAAAGTCTTAATTTTACAACTTGGGCCTGACGTCAAAAGATATGAAAAATACGTACGTCGCAGAGTTTACATACATATTATCATACCATAACAAACATCCGACGAAAGCTGCCAAATATAAGGTCCCAAACACAATCAACTATTAAACTTGCGTCGCGCTTTTGCTTTTTGATTTACAAAAGTAGCGATTTAGATAGGTGTACGAACTTTAGGATGGGTAAGATTCTATTAGAATTATATATGAAAAGTATCTACGTAAGAAAGCAAATAGAAAAAGATAAAAAAAAGGACTGCAACTTTTTAGCGTCTTTCATGATTTCAGAATTATGGATGATCAAAATTACCTATACTCTGTTCAGCGAGGGTTCAATATGACGTCACATTGCTCATCTCATTTCATTAGAAAAAGACCGCAAAAAAGCAGGCGTATTATTAGTTTTTATTAATAATAAAACCACCAGCTAAAGTTAGTTTGACGCTTAATGTCAAAATGTCGTGAAAATTTAGAAATCCGAGTCCATCAGCTTTTATAGAACTAAAGATAGAAACGAAATAACTGGTTTTAAGGGATCATGTAGAAGAAACTACTGTGTGAAGGAAAACGGGAGAAAATTTCCAAGATAGTGGAGAAACAAGGAGTTACAATCGACGAAGCGGCGGAAGAAATTCCTTCAACATACGTCCCGAAGGAACTATCAATTGTTGAAAAGAAGCCCCTGTTCTTGAACAACCACCTACTGGTCCACAAAAATATCTTCCCCTGGTGTCACCTAAAGGCTAGATCCGCTTCTGTGGAAATGATTAAAACTTTAATCAAAATTAGCGAGGTGTTTGACTGAATCAACTAAAGAAAAAATGTGGAAGAACAATGCATGCATGCGACACAGATATTAGCAAAACAAGGCGTCTTTAAAAAGTTGCCCACGCTTAGTTAGATTATGTACTCAATTTAAGTTATTTATGTTGCATGTCTTATTATCACATATTGCATTAATTAAATTCTAAGTAAAATTTCAAGAATTGAATATACAATAAACGTCAAACAGTTTTTTTTTTATCAAATTAATGGATTCATGCGGACACGTATTGAACTATTCCGCAGAAAAGGGTGCATTCGAACGAAAAAAGGAAAAATATGTTTGGCGACCAGACTACAAGTGTTTCTGCTTGTTGGTTTTACAACGCAAGTTGTGAGCACTTCTAGGTATAGTAAGTACACAAAAATACTCAGAATATCTTGGGCCGATTTTGTCCATATCTTACGATCTACATCCATGGCCGGGTGAATTATAGCAGGTCTCTATGGTAAAGCTGCTGCGGATATTTCTTCTGAATTAATACCCGAAATGGGAAAACTTTGGAATATTTGCACAAAAGACTAAACTGATACCCTGCCCGTGTTTACAAACATAACTTGACATTTTGTTCATCTGACATTTTATCAGAGACAGACGTGTTTTTTTGTATGACATCACAATTTATGACGTAATATTGAACCCTCGCTGAACAGAGTATACTTACATAATATAATAATGTAAAAAGCCATCTTTTGCGGTCATGCGGAAAACGCATGAGTTTTGTAATTTCCTCTTGAATCGAGGAAAAATCTTTGCTAATTAATTAAGTAAAAGTATACGTACACTTTTACTTAACTTACACTACAAAATTCGGACTCTATAATAAACCCGGCTCAGGCAAACCTATCGGTTTTATTGTCGGTAATATTGTATTAACCTGAATTATGAAGTTAATCTGAATAAGTAACCCTCTATTCATATTTAAATAAAATGATTCATATTGATAGTTAAACTAAACTTATAGCCATATATTTTTTACAAACTAATCCAATTAGGTTTTTAAACGTGGAGACGATAAAAAACGTGATATTAAAACGGACAGAATACTTATTTGGACCGGGTACAAAGCAATGAAGCAAAAATTAATTAAAACCAAAATAACCGATTTTATGAAGAACAAAATTTGAGACATTATGTAAGTTATGTTTGCAATGAACATAATTTGGTAAGTTTTTGATGAATCAGTTATTAAATTAGAAAGTAAAAGAACTGAGAAGGAAATAATTGAGATTGCGAGTAGATACTAAGGTAGGCAAGTAAAATACTCTCTACTAAATCTCTTCTTCCTCCGATCCATCTTCCGCAGTATCAAATTCGGAACAGGAATCATCGGAATGGTCCCCTGGCGAAATTATAAGCTGAGAAACATTCGAGCAGTCAATAGATTTCATTGCCTCCCATCCTTCTTTGATGACTTTGTTCACATTCTCAACATATTTTTTCCAATTGTTCCCTGTGACTTGGCCTATAGCACTGCTCCACGTAACCAGCACTTCCTCTACAGTCCCTCTTGAATGTTCAATTTGTTGATCATAAATCCTTTTACATTGTGACCATACCATTTCTAT
The DNA here is from genome assembly GCA_951812265.1 of Taphrorychus bicolor. Taxonomy (NCBI): domain Eukaryota; kingdom Metazoa; phylum Arthropoda; class Insecta; order Coleoptera; family Curculionidae; genus Taphrorychus; species Taphrorychus bicolor. The sequence goes on from OX638300.1 coordinate 15,932,958, forward strand.
AACGTTATACTGACAATGGTAAGGTGGCAAACGTAGTATTTTATGTCCAAAAGGTTTCACATACTCGTCCAATTCAAATTTCTTTTCAGGTAACGATTTAGCGGCAACAATAGTCCAAATCTCGTCTTTCATAGCTTGTTCCGGAAAATCGAAATTTTTGGACTTGAGCCAGTCAATTAACTTATATTTTGGCCAGGATTTGTTTGGAATTTCCTCATAAAGGCCGGAATGGTAAGAAGCGTTATCCATAATAATTAAAGATCTTGGAGGTAAGTTTGGAACTAACTGGGTTTTACACCATTTTTCGAAATTGACTCTGTTCATAGAATCATGGTAATCACCCTTCTTGGAACCACTTTTAAAAATCAAACTGGCGCTTTTAATAAAGCCATGTTCATTGCCGGCGTTCACCACTATACAACGACTTCCTAAATATATTTTTTTTAGATATTAATAAATACAGTAAAAGAAATATTAACCACAAACCATCACAAGACTTTTTGGAGCATGTTGCTAATGTACCATCCTGCCAACTTTTCCGGAAGCTTCCCTTGCTAAAAATCCAAGTTTCATCTACAACACTGGGGTAAATTTGTCAGAAGCCGAAGATTCTTGATTTTTAATGTATTCTCGCAGAAAATGCATTCTTTTAAACTGAATATCGGGCAATTCCATTAGGTATTTTCGGTTGTTAGATTTTTTCCACTTAAACCCTATACTATGACACCACTGAGTAAGGGCCGAAATAGAACAAGTGAAGAATCCACTTAGTTCTTCAAGGAGTTGTCTTCGAAGGTTTGTAATGGTTACATATTCATTTCTTGCAAACATACGGTAAATAATGTCTCGTATTTTGTTCTTCATAAAATCGGTTATTTTGGTTTTATTTACTTTTTGCTTCATAGACTTGTTAGCCAAATAATCCTTGTCCATCTCGACACCACGTTTTTTAGTTCGTTCAAACGTAGTTTTCCCAATTTTCAAGGCGTTTGAGGCTCTTTGTAACACCTTCCCACAATCGATTGGAACACCATTTGTTACTTGAATCTTCTCCATCTCAAAGAAGGCCAAAACATTTAGAACTAATAGCTGTGCTTGCTGATCGTATCGTTTTGGAGCCATATTGACAGTGTGGTTTTCAATGTTTTTGAGTGAAAACTTTTGACAAATATGTTTGACGTATTTTATCTTTTGACAATAATCGATCAGGTAAAAGGTACAGAAATTTATTTGAGACCTGCCTTTAATTACTTTATTTTTTCTTTCATCCATTTTACATATGATAAACAAAGCAAGGAAAAAAAGATGAAGGGTCCAAGTTGTAAAACTAAGACTTAAGGATTTAAATGAAATTAAACATATAATGAAATATCACCGTTTTTCTTTTTAATATTCATCGAAAATAACTTTATCGTATACTAATGACATATTATGAGCTATGAACAGAGCAAAACACTGATAATATTTCCATGAAAATTGTCTTAGATTCTTATCCACGTTTGTGTGACCCGAATTAACTTTATCTAAGACGTATACTAATGGGCAAAAACCCAGACATTTCTCAGACTAAATAGGAGACAAATCAGAGTGGCCACTGCACTGTACACAGGATATACCCATGCAGCAAGCTGACGTCACAGTTACGTCATTAAAAGGTTTTTTTTTGAATTTAAGACGTCACCTAACTGAAAAGTGACCGTTAATTATTCGTTAACATAGCTAACATATTTAAAACGTCGAGTAAATGTCGTAACAACAACCACATTTTTTGGTCGTTGTATGTTAACTACTGGTGATTATTGCTGACGTGTGTTAAACGTGAATTAACTGTCGTAATAAAAAGGACATTATTTGGTCATTGTGTGTTACTTATTGGTGGTTATTGCTAACGTGCACAATAAGAGACAAAAATGCAAAAAAAACAATTAAAAAAAATAAACCGAGAAAGGAAAGTTTCTTGCTCTATTTTAAAAATTTTATTTGTGGTATTTGAATACAAGAATGATGTATATTTATTTGAATATGTCATGCCTGCGTATATTATCAAACAATTCCTTTCCAAGGAAATACCTAAACTTTCTTGTTGAAGAACTGAAGAATAGAAGTGACTAAAAAGAAAGTTGTCAAAAACTAGAAAAAAAAATGCGATAAAATTATTAAAAAGATAGAGGCACAAATATAAAATATTTACAGGGTGTTTCAAAAAGGTGCTGACAAACTTTGCAAGGTTATAGAAGACGTCAAGTCATCCAACTTTTGCTTAGAAGGCCCTATCTGCAAACGCACCGTTTTTTGAGATACATCAGGGTGCCAAAGAAATATTTTTGGCATTAAATGGTTATTAACGTCTTCAATCAAAACGTCAGTACCAGTTATGCAGGTAAAAAACAAATTTTATACAGTAGAATTATTAAGAAATACCTAAGCTTATGCGATAATAAATAAAAATTATAAGAAATAATTTTTGCTGTTTTACCCGTGTTTTTCAGCATAAAACACCATTTAATTCAAAAACGGCCCACAATGGCGCTTTTGATTAAGAATAACTTTTTCGTGTAGAAAATATTTGCCTTTCACAATATGCTTCCAAATTGCATTTTCTATTTCCAGTGGCGTAGACGTTAGAGGCAAAACAATTCCAGCCGACTTCTAAATTTACACCACTGGCGCATAAAAATTGCGCTTTTTAACACTAATAAAGTATCTCCAAGCAATGGTAAAACGTGTACACAATTTCAATTATCTTTGTAAATTTGTTCCTGATATATAATCTAAAAACTCATAAAAAAATATTTCTTTGAGACACCCTGTATCTCAAAGACGGTGCATTTGCGGCTAGGGGTTCATAAACAAAAATTAGATGACTTGTCGTCTTCTATAGTCGCCTAAAGTTGGTGCTCCGCCGCATTATTCTTTAATAGCAAGAACATCACTAGATATGATATTTGGGCCAAAATGGATAGGAAGAGCCGGTCCTATAGAGTGGGCATCTTACTCTCCTGACTTGACGGTTCCAGACTTTTTCCTCTGGGGTTATGTGAAGGAGAGGTGCGATAGCTCCCTCCCCACTAGTTTGGATGATCTTAAGAGGAATATTTGTAATGTAACTGAAGCGATTCCGCAAGATATGTTACAAAATTCTTTTAACCATTTACTAGTCAGAACGGCCAACATATACAGCAGTTTTTTTAGTCTTTACTCTTTCTTTATTCATTTATCAATATCTGCCCATTCGTTTTGTAAATATGCTAATAAAATTTCCATAATTAAAAATAAGCCGATATCTATTTTAATTTTTTTCAGCTGAAACTTAAGTTTCAAGTCCGATGTTTATTGGTACTTGGATATCTTGATCATGACTCTTAATCGTGGCGTCACAATATACAGGGTGTTCCATTAAAAATAGTTGAGAATTCTTATTTTGAAAAAAAGGAATTTTTTTGATTCCACTGTATAGTGTCTACAAAATTTGATGCCATCTAAAAGAAAATTTTAGAGCTAGAGAAAAGGAATCGCGTAAACCACAGGTAGCTGTCACATATGGTTGGAAAGTTATAAGAATTTAAATTAGATTTATACTACACAATATTTTCCATATTGAGTGAAGAAAAAATTATCATCTTTTATCAGTTGTATACGCTCAAACTTGTGAACCGATTATGGTAATTAATACATGTTTTCCGGGCTTTGAAGCCGTGGTCCAGTGGAATTTCTTCTTGACGTTTCGCCTACAGTTGCGACTGATATTTTCAAAGACTACGAGACAATGCAGTAGTGGGCTGGGGTGGGGGTAGTGGTGGCGGGTGGTTCGGCGCACTATGTCGTAGTAGAGGAAGTGTAATCTCCTCCTTCTTGTTGAAATTGTTGTCGTGCTTACTGATCTCAATTAGTCTCGGATAGAAACGCTGCGATTGATATAACATATCCACCTCATTGAAAAGGATGTCGTGACTTTCGTAGAGCATGCTCTGCTACTGCTGACTTTTTTGATAATCCCAGCCTGCAACTTCTATTGTGTTCCGTAATCCTCGTGTTGACACTGCGTTTTGTGGTGCCAATGTATGCTGAGCCACAGCTGCATGGAACTTGGTAAACTCCGGGAGCCGCTAGGGGATTTCTGCCGTCTTTGGCCGATCTCAAGCTCTGTTGTATTTTACAAGTGGGTTTAAAGACAGTTTTAGCATTGTGCTTTTTCAGTAGCCTACCGATCCTCTCCGTTACTTTGTGGATTTATGGTAGACTACTCCATCCGCGCTTTTCTTCATCTTCTCCCGTTGTTCCTTCCTGGCGCTCTACATTCCTTGAACGGACGGCCTTATCGAACTGGTGCTATCTGTATCCATTCCTACCAAAGGCTCTTTCCAGATGCTTCATTTCCCGTTCCGATTTAGCCGGCTCACATATTCTCTTGGCTCTCACAGAGTATTTATGACTCCCATTTTCTGTCTGGGATGATGATTTGATCCATTATTGAGGTATCGGTCAGTGTGTGTTGGTTTTCTATAAACGGTGTGCGCTAGCAAAAACGGTAGGGATTCTTTCTTTTCTATCTCCATAGTGAATTGCATTTTTTGGGTGATAGAGTTGATGTGTAAGAGGAAGTTTTGAAGTTCGCCCTCGCCATAGTTCCAAATAACAAAGAGGTCGTCCACGTATCGGAACCAACACTTTCGCCTCTTATTTGCCGTTGCCAATGCCTTGGCCTCAAAAATTTCCATAAAATAGTTGTCTATTACCGGACTAAGGGGGCTGCCGTAGCTACACCCTACACCATCAGTTTGTTGGTAGAAATATTCCTTCTATTCAAAATATATAGTGGTTAGGCAGTATTGGAACATCTTGGCAATATCTTGTGGAAATTCCTGGTTAATACGTTCCAGGGCGTCCTTAGTTGGTACCATCGTGAAGAACGAAAGAGCATCGAAGATAAGGAGAATTTCTCCTGGAGAAAGAGTCAACGAATGCAATTTTTCGACGAAATGAGTGGGGTCTTTTATAAAGCTGACAGTATTTCCTATTTTAGATTGCAGCAGTTTTGTGATTTCGCAGGTCGGGCTTTGTATGGTGTTCACGATGGGTCTCAGTGGGGCATCCAGTTTGTGGATCTGTGTCAAACCGAACAGCTTTGGTGGCAAGGCTTCTGATTTTTTAAGCTTAGTCATTTCCTCTGATGCCACGTACTTGATTAAATGGTTGGTGGCCCTCAAAATCCGGGCGGTTGGATCACGAGTTAGCTTCTTGTAGGTGGTGAGATCTAACAATGTCCTGATTTTTCCTTCGTAATCCGATGTTGACATTACTACTGTTGTGCTTCCTTTATCTGTTGGTAAAATGATAATATCCTTGTCTTCGTTGAAGGCTTTCATAGCTTTTTCTGCGAAGGTGAGATTCCTTTTTGGTGGTTTTTGCGTGTTGTAGAATTCGTGACGTCTCCACCCTTATTTGTGTAGCCGTCTGAATTGGCAGCTGCTGGATTCCGCTCTCCACATTTGCTATAGTGTTTTCAACAGGTATCCTGGATGGTGTTATGGAAAAATGTCCTCACTTTCTCTGAACACTCACCACGTCTGTTGACAGTTCTTTGTCGGTCAAATTGACTACATCGTTGACACTCTCCGGATGTGAGACTCCCTTTAATGTGTCCGGCGAATTGTTGGTGGCACTTAGTGCATCAAATTTCTGGAACGGGAGAAGATTAAGAAAATCGTTGATGGACTAGTCTACCATACATCCCCAAAGTAAAGAGCAGGATCGGCAGACTACTGGAAAAGCACAATATTAAAACTGTCTTTAAACCCACTCATACAGTACAACGGAGCTTGAGATCGGCCCAAAACCGCAGATATCCCCTATCGGCACCCGGAGTTTACCGAGTTCCATGCAGTTGTGGCTCGGTATACATTGGCAACACAAAAGGCAGTGTCAACGCGATGATTACGGAACACAAGAGGGGTTGCAGGCTGGGACAAACACAAAAGTCAGCAATAGCAGTCAGCAGCATTATATATAGGGTAACGACATCCTTTTGAAGGAGGTGGATACCTTATATCAATTGCAGCGTTTCTATCCGAGATTAGCGAAAGAGGCCATTGAGATCTTTAAACACGACAATAATTGCAACAGGAAGAGAGGGAAATTCTAAATGCATTAGATTTTCCATTTCTAAATGCAGACAACATACTATGCACCGAAATCCCGCGACAGCACTACCCCCACTCCAGTTTCTCCAATGCAGCGCGACGGCGAAGGAGTAAGTACCGCGGAGCTCACTACAATCAACGTCGGGAAGCACGGGAGATCAGTTCGCCCATTGCTTCATCGGCTTTGATAATGTAGCTGTGGACGAAACGTCAAGAAGAAATTCCATTGGACCACGGATTCAAAGCCCGGAAAACACTTTTGATCGCATTTTGAGAGGCCGTGAGGGCCTTCACAGTCTTATAGATCATGGTAAACTTCCTTAGAAACTGGTCGTCAATATTTCTGGGAAGGGTCTAAATACCATCAGTAAGTCAGTCTAAGAACCATCAGCTTGTCCAGGTTTTTCGATTTATTCGCAAACTTCTGAATATTTAGTCTTTGGCTTATTTGATACCTCCATATCATCTTAGTTTTATCTCAATAATTGTTTACTTTTAATTCCATTTTGCTTATGTTCTCTGGTTTGTATTTTGTTATATATATTTTTTTCAATATTTTCAATTAATTGAGATTTGTTGGTGGTGGTGACCATTTCTTAATTCCATCTCGTTGTTTACTATAGATGTTGTTTATTAACTCGTTATTATCTCGGCTTGGGCTGGTTTAGAAGTTTTCGTATATGCAGAATAGCACAGGAGGAAATTGCAGAGTCGTAAAGGAGAAAATATTCGCCACACCTTTTGGAAGTTTTCTGGATGACGGATAACTTGGTATGCCCTCATGTTTTTGGATGAGCAAAGGGGCCCATAAATCTCGGTTTTCTCGTCGATACACCTTCACATTTTTGTTAACTCCCGTGGATGTGCAGAAAGAAGTCTCTCTGGAGAATAAAAAATGAGCTTGTTTTCTTGGAAAATTTTGTAGCTGGCTGGAACAAATCTAATACATATCTGTTCAGTTCTTCCTGATCAAATACTGGGGAGTTTACGCCTCAATAATTATCCATAAAACTTAGTAATTTAACTACAAATCACTAAATTGCCCTCCTCCCTCGCATATATATTATGCCCAATGAATTGCAAGCATAACTCGTTAAAAAAAAAAGACTGAACAAAACAACCTTGAATAATGTAAACCAAAAGGGAAAGAAGGAAATTCCTGAAGGGTGGATTTTCCAATTAGGAAAACGTCGAGATCAGAATTGCCGGTCTAATTGGGCAGACCAATCCGAAAATTAAATTGTTACGTGCATGTGCAACCCCGACATGGACGTGCATCTGTCCAGTCACACACACGACAAATTGGTACAAAGAAAGAGGAGTAGAAACGGCGGACACTTATTATCTTGTTTACTTACCAGATGTGATAATGTTGTGGCGATACTTAAAGGGGCGTACGTGTACTTACATAAAAACAAACCATTACAGTTATGACATTTTAACCAATTGTCTTTTTTGTATGCATTTAAATTATAGAATTCAGTTGTTCAGATTAGTTACTGGAAACAAAATTTTTACATCATATTTCTAGTGATCGTTTTTAATTTCATTTCGACATAGAAATTGTGTGGTGAAAGTTGAAATTGTGACAAAATATTGTACTATTTTCAAGGGACCTTTTGTGACACGATATGGGACGAAGTTTCCGTTTTGAAATGCAGTTAGAATTGATCTCCTGATATTGATGTAATTACCTAATTTTAGGGTCTTACACCTCAGTCAGAAATCAACAGTGGTAAAAGGACCAAAGTAAAGCTGGAAAGGAATAAGTTCCAAGTGTGAGGACTCCACCGAAACATGTCAGTTTTATTCCTAATACTTCCAAATTAGTTTAGCTTAGCAAAAAATACAGAAAATGAATCATAAAAGTAAAACTAAAATATATAAAACATAACTAGAATATACGAACAAATAAACAAACAAAATAAAAACAAAAATACGATGAACAAGGGCACTAAAGGAAGTGCTCGAAGTACTGCCTGGTCCCCTAAATGCTCTTTTTGATAAATTGCATTGATTTCGTTTAATCTCAATTATATTTTTTGTTATTTTGCAGCTCTTTCTCTATCTTTGATTAACCAAAATGTAATCAATTTGGTTCCGTGTATTTTTCTCTTTTCCCTCTTTTGGGTATCATTTTCCATGTCATCATTCCATTATCAACATTTTCACATTCACTTGTATAACCCCGTGTCCATTAGAAAACGCCATCTGGGAGGCTATGAATTTTTGACAGAAAGACAGTAATTCACATATCATGGGTCCAACGAATTACGAACAAAGAAGTAATTAGACGAAAGAAGAAGCCGAAAGAAATAGTGGGCCTCAGCAAAGAAAGAAAAACTACATACATAGGCCACATTATGAAAGGCAACAAGTAACTTTACCCCAGCAAATCCTCTAGTTACCCCAATCCACGTTGAACCTGAATGATATTTCCTATTTGCATATGCAATTCTACGATCAATAGACTAATAATTGAAGGAAAGATTCAAGGGAAAAAATCTATTGGTAGACGTCAGAACTCCTGGCTGAAAGACCTCAGAAGATGGTTTGGGTGTACTTCCATTGAAATCTTTCGAACTGCTGTATCCAGAACAATGATAGTTATGTGGATCGCCAACCTTCGAAAGTAGGGGGCGCCATAAGAAGAAGAAGAATCAGAGTAAACGGATTTTTGTTTTTTTTTCATCGTTTTCTTTTCACATTTCACAGACAACTACATGAGGTTTTCAAATGAACCTACCTGTATTAAGTTGACATTTGTTTGAACTGCTTTCACTTGAGCTAAAATACTTTTTTAGTCGACAGGAACAAAACTTGTTTTCTGTGATTGACTTGTGAGGAATTTAACTCCCCAAGTCCTTACTGACACTTCCTAGGATTCCAGAAAAGTGAAATCTATACTCCTCGATCTCATAATGTTTTGCTTTGAGTCAAATCATTCTTCTTGTTTCCGAAACTTCATATTTCCGTCGCTTCATCTCTTTGATAGCGTTGCCTACTCTCCCTGGTGGCCCAATGGTCTCACAATGCAGGTCCCCCCCTATGGTAGTGTATTATATTTGTCAGCTGTTATGCCCAGACCCTCAACGACCTTGATGAGTGTCTCGGGTGACAATGCGTTTGCATCTTGAGGTTCAATGATCGTGTTTCCGAACGGTGAGTATCTCGATCTGGCAATAGCCGGGCAGTCACATAAAAACGTGCTCAACTATCTCGTCGTCCCTCCAAGAACAGCCGACATTCCGTCTCTTCGGACAGTCCGTGCATGTGAGATCTTAGGTCGCTATGTTCTGTGTGTAGGGCAGTGGCCACCTCAATTGTATCCTATTTATTCTGAGAAATGTTTCGGCTTTTAACCTCTCTGATAAATTGTTTGGAGTGCGATAGTCTGGGTAGTTTCTCCCACCAGTCCTGGGATTTGGCATTACTCTATTTCTGGAGTTCAACTTTGACCAGAGAGTATGGGAGTCCCAGTGCCGGCTCCGGGCCTAGAAATGCAGAGCCCGCCGCCCTCCTAGCTATTGAGTCGGCCCTCTCATTGCTTTCATGACCACGATCGACCGGGATCAATACCAGTGTGACGCTATTCTCCAGCGATAGGGTTTTCAGAGTCCTGTGGCAGTTCCAAATAATTTTGGAATTGCAGCGCAAAGACATAAGCGCTGGAAGCACTGCCCGACTACCCGAGAAGATCTTTATTGATCTATTGTGTCCTCCCTACTCCAGTACACACAATCACCGTTTTTTTTAGGGTTTATTGGTAGATTTTCCTTTGAACACCAGCTATGTACAGCTTCCAGGGTGGACCTGATGTGGGATGCGGCTCGTACTGGAGTAAAGCCCGCAGCAAAACGTCTGGATATGCATCCGCGCTTCTCAACTTTGTTTCTCATGGAGTCGTGCACTGTATGCCATCGCAGATTAGCACTAATCTCTTCGTTACTAAGGTACCATGGAGCATTCACCGCAATACGGAAGTAAATGTTTTCAACAGCTTTTACTCTTGAGAGGTAGGGCTCCGCCGCGCTTCCCCATCCTTATATTAGGGTTGGCCGCATGAAAATAACAACTAGGATTACTTCGAAAGACTTTAATGCAGCGATGCCTTATGTAAGCCCGTGCCGTTCACTAAGATATTCTTAGTTCTTCCGCCTTCGAAGTCATTTTTGTCATATTCAGAACAAGAATGGCCATCCTTTTGTCGGCTTTTCAAGTCGAAAGAGATTTTCTAGCTAGAAACTACAAGGCAGAAGAACTTTCTCTACTCTTTTCAAAAATGTTGAAATCCAAGATGGACTCCATAAGAAATAGCAATGTTATTGTGCCTCGATGACAAATGCCGAAAAATTATTTTACATCATTTCAAAACTTTCGTTGACTTGGGGTGGTCTCTACAGGATAATGCTGAAACTGCACGGTTTAACCTTTTGTTATTTTCTCGGAAAACGGTAAAAGATTTTGGAAACCAAATATGAATTCCTTAGGGTCAACCAGGGTTAGCGTGAGGCAAAAATTCAAAATTCATAAATTCGGCTTTCGATCTCAATAAAATTTTCAGTTTTAAAAGCAGCCCTTCAAAGTTGTATTAGGGGGTTTACTAGACTATTAATTGTATTATTATAATGTATTTCGAAGAAGATAATTTTGGGGATGAGCTTGAAATTAGACATGTAAAATTATCTGTAGGTATAGATATGTAAAAAGAGAAATTTTATTTGTAGGATTAGAAGTTTTTATCTTTTAGTGAATTATTCCTGTTTAATAAATTAATAATATTTATGTGAAATTTACGTTTTTTATTAAAATATAAGTTGAATTGAAAAAGATTTAGTAATAATGATAGAATTAGTATAAATTTAGGGATGTTTATTTAAGTGAATTAAAGGGTTAATAAAGGAATTCGGCAAATAAATTTCTCACCTGTTTATTAAAAACATGTCTTTTAGATAATAATTAAAGGTCTAACCTGCCCAAATTTAAATTTAAATGGCCGCGCTATTTTGACCATGCAAAGGTAGCATAATCATTAGTTTTTTAATTGAAAGCTTGTATGAAAGGTTGGATGAGGAAAAAACGGTCTCTATTAAAATTTTTAAAAATTTCATTATTTAGTAAAAAGTCTGAAATGAATATAAAAGACGAGAAGACCCTATAGAGTTTTATAATTTTTATTTAGAGAATAATTAGAATATATATTTTTATATATAAAAATTATTTGGTTGGGCGTGATTTAAAAATTTATTAAACTTTTTTTATGTTAAAATCATTGATAAATGTATATGTGATCCTTTTTTAAAGATTAAAAGATTAAATTACCTTAGGGGTAACTTCGTTATTTTTTTTTAAGTTTAAATCGAAAAAAGAGTTTGCGACCTCGATGTTGGATTAAAGTTTAAATTTGGTGTAGAAGCTAAATAGTTTAGGTCTGTTCGATCTTTAAAACTTTATATGATCTGAGTTTAAACCGACGTGAGCCAATAAACTATATTCCAGCACAAAAGAATGTGACGTTTTTTTAAACACCCATTATTATACTTTTTTTAAAACAGGTATGGGTGTCACACTATCCCTCCAAAATGGGGTTACTGGCACCAAGGCTAGGGATAGTGTGACATATCATTATTATGATGCGTTAAATATGTAATTAGATGAGGGTCTTAGAGTAACAAAAAGAAAGCAAAACCATACTATCAAATAAGTCGTTCTTTTTTTTACATTTAAAAGTTTAAATATTCGAAAAGTAAATTTTTCTGTTGAGTAAACGTAATATCGCTTACTAACATTCAAAAACATTGACTTTTCCATCAAATGTGTATCTAATTCTCTCACCCTGCAGAGATATGACGGGATCTAACAAGATTCCCAATACCTGTGACATTGAAATACATGATCTGTCCTTCTTATTTACTATAAAACTCTTCTTATGTTCATCTATGCTTTTAAACCTTCTACTTCAATCTCTTTTTTCAGCGTATCAAAGTTTTCAACTACACATACATATTTATAAATAATGGTACCACGTTTTCCGCCCTTAAAAGAAGCTACTATAAACAAACCGTTCTTGATATTCTCTGCAACTACAGGCTGCAGCATAACATCTTTCTCTTCGAACTCTTCTTCTATGTCGTCGGATCCTCCTGAAGAAATTTATCCTGGTGGTTCATCACTCTCTGATTCATCCTGAGAATAAAAATGTTGAATAAAATTAGCAAAAAAGGAATAACATAAAGAACAAACTTTTTTAACTTTTTATTGGTCTTTTTATATTTTCCTTTTACTGTTTGTGACTTTTTCTCCTTCAAAGTCTTAATGTATTCCTCTTTCGTTATTAATTCCGCTGTATCAATTCTATGCTTCACAGATTTCTTTGAGCTGGTTTGAACTATTTTCTCCAGAAGCAGGTGTTCAAACACTTTTCCAGGCGTTTCTTCGCCTGTTTCTCAAGCAGAAATTTCTGGGTTTTTATGCAGGCGTAATGAAGCGGAGGATCCACCAGCCACAGCACCATCATTTGTTAATGAGGTGTTTTCTTTGAATAAACAAGAAGATGGTCCAGCCACAGCACCATCTTCTGCTATTGATGGGTTTCTATTTGAACAAAACGACGGACCAGCCTTACAGTAAGATGGATCAGCACTATCTTCTATTCTTGATACGTTTAATTTTGATAAATCGGAGGATGGACCAGTGGCATCCCAACTTCCCGTTACTGGCGTGCTTGTTTTTGATGAAACAGAGATAGGGTAATTTACAATTCCATTTTCTCCTGTTGTTGAACCATCTTCAGAGTCATTACTCAAAGACTCCTTATATCTTTTTAGTTTATCAGGGTAATAGTTTTCTTCTTTTATGGCCAATTTATTGACACTGAAATCTGGATCAAAAATACCTGTCTTTTTAAAGCCACTTATAAGCCATGCAGGTTCTATTGCTTTTCAGGCTAGCCCCAATACGTTCGAAAATTCACTTTTTGGTTATTTTTTTTTTACTATGTGATGTCTTTCCCAATCAGTTAAAATTTAATCCCACGTATTATAAACCTCTAAACACACCAACATCTAAGGGTTGCAAGATATGAAATGTGTGGGGACGCAATTTTATTATTGAGACATTATTTTCCAATGCATGCTCCAGTAGTTCAACATTAATATGGGAGAGATGTCCGTCGTAAATCAAAATAACTGGTCTTTGAGTAACTTGAAATAGGAAGCACTTTTTAAACCACATGAGAAATACCATTTCAGTCATCCAGCTCTTTTCAGTCGCATAATATAATTTTCCCGGAAATGACTGCTGGCCCCTAAACATACTATCCCAAATTCTCTTCCTTTTGTGAATGATCGTAGGAGGAAGCATTTCACCTTTGGCATTTCCACATGCCAGAACCGTTGTGGTATCTCGACCACTCCCACCAGTTAATCTTTTTGCAGGTTCTCCGTTCTTGCATGCTACTTTCGTAAATCCTGGATCACTACTGAATACAGTTTCATCACAGTTCCATATGGCTTCTGGTTTATTTGGAGCTGAATTTCTTGGGTAAGGCCCTCCAACAGATAAAAAAAAACTGTTGACAATAAATGGATTACCCGCTTGCCTTGAACGGGAACCTTCTAAACGTTCAGGTTTTTTAAGGGAAATTTTGTGTCGTTCCTTGAAGTTTCCCGACCAATCATCCCCAGGTCGACCATTTTTGAAAGGGTCAGTAATCTGGTTTTTTGCAACATATATCCTTTACTTCCTCTTTTGAAAGTCCAAAGCCCCATTTATTATGTATCATTTATTATATATATCGCTTTCACTGCTTAAGGTACTTTTCCTCGGATTTCGTCCACTCCATCTTTTAGTTTTAAGCACTAAAGTAGACCTCGGAATATTATACTTTTTTGAAGCCATGTATGCAGTTCTTTGTCCTGTCAAAATCTCATTTATTGCCTGCTCTAAAGTTTCATTGGTCCACCTTCCTCCTTGGAAAACTTTACTTGTTTGAACAAGAATGGCCATCCTTTTGTCGGCTTTTCAAGTCGAAAGAGATTTTCTAGCTAGAAACTACAAGGCAGAAGAACTTTCTCTACTCTTTTCAAAAATGTTGAAATCCAAGATGGACTCCATAAGAAATAGCAATGTTATTGTGCCTCGATGACAAATGCCGAAAAATTATTTTACATAATTTCAAAACTTTCGTTGACTTGGGGTGGTCTCTACAGGACAATGCTGAAACTGCACGGTTTAACCTTTTGTTATTTTCTCGGAAAACGGAAAAAGATTTTGGAAACCAAATATGAATTCCTTAGGGTCAACCAGGGTTAGCGTGAGGCAAAAATTCAAAATTCATAAATTCGGCTTTCGATCTCAATAAAATTTTCAGTTTTAAAAGCAGCCCTTCAAAGTTGTATTAGGGGGTTTACTAGACTATTAATTGTATTATTATAATGTATTTGGAAAAGGAGATAATTTTGGGGATGAGCTTGAAATTAGATATGTAAAATTATTTGTAGGTATAGATATGTAAAAAGAGAATTTTTATTTGTAGGATTAGAAGTTTTTATCTTTTAGTGAATTATTTCTGTTTAATAAATTAATAATATTTATATGAAATTTACGTTTTTTATTAAAATATAAGTTGAATTCAAAAAGATTTAGTAATAATGATAGAATTAGTATAAATTTAGGGATGTTTATTTAAGTGAATTAAAGGTTTAATAAAGGAATTCGGCAAATAAATTTCTCACCTGTTTATTAAAAACATGTCTATTAGATAATAATTAAAGGTCTAACCTGCCCAATGAAAATTTAAATGGCCGCGGTATTTTGACCATGCAAAGGTAGCATAATCATTAGTTTTTTAATTGAAAGCTTGTATGAAAGGTTGGATGAGGAAAAAACTGTCTCTATTAAAATTTTTTAAAATTTTATTATTTAGTAAAAAGTCTGAAATGAATATAGAAGACGAGAAGACCCTATAGAGTTTTATAATTTTTATTTAGAGAGTAATTAGAATATATATTTTTATATATAAAAATTATTTGGTTGGGGTGATTTAAAAATTTATTAAACTTTTTTTATGTTAAAATCATTGATAAATGTATATGTGATCCTTTTTTAAAGATTAAAAGATTAAATTACCTTAGGGGTAACAGCGTTATTTTTTTTAAGAGTTTACATCGAAAAAAGAGTTTGCGACCTCGATGTTATTGATAATGAATTAAAGTTTAAATTTGGTGTAGAAGCTAAATAGTTTAGGACTGTTCGACCTTTAAAACTTTATATGATCTGAGTTTAAACCGACGTGAGCCAATAAACTATATTCCAGCACAAAAGAATGTGACGTTTTTTTAAACACCCAATATTATACTTTTTTTAAAACAGGTATGGGTGTCACACTATTCCTCCAAAATGGGGTTACTGGCGCCAAGGCTAGGGATAGTGTGACATATCATTATTATGATGCTTTAAATATGTAATTAGATGAGGGTCTTAGAGTAACAAAAAGAAAGCAAAACCATACTATCAAATAAGTCGTTCTTTTTCACATTTAAAAGTTTAAATATTCGAAAAGTAAATTTTCCTGTTGATTAAACGTAATATCGCTTACTCAGAAACATCATTAATATCCATACAACACTTTATTACGACTAACATTCAAAAACATTGATTTTTTCATCAAATGTGTATCTAATTCTCTCACCCTGCAGAGATATGACGGGATCTAAGAAGGTTCCCAATACCTGTGACATTGAAATACATGATCTATCCTTCTTATTTACTATAAAACTCTTCTTATGTTCATCTGTGCTTTTAAACCTACTACTTCAATCTCTTTTTTCAGCGTATCAAAGTTTTCAACTACACATACATATTTATAAATAATGGTACCACGTTTTCCGCCCTTAAAAGAAGCTACTATAAACAAACCGTTCTTGATATTCTCTGCAACTACAGGTTGCAGCATAACATCTTTCTCTTCGAACTCTTCTTCTATGTCGTCGGATTCTCCTGAAGAAATTTATCCTGGTGGTTCATCACTTTCTGATTCATCCTAAGAATAAAAATGTTGAATAAAATTAGCAAAAAAGGAATAACATAAAAAACAAACTTTTTTAACTTTTTATTGGTCTTTTTATATTTTCCTTTTACTGTTTGTGACTTTTTCTCCTTCAAAGTCTTAATGTATTCCTCTTTCGTTATTAATTCCGCTGTACCAATTCTACGCTTCACAGATTTCTTTGAGCTGGTTTGAACTATTTTCTCCAGAAGCAGGTGTTCAATCACTTTTCCAGGCGTTTCTTCGCCTGTTTCACAAGCAGAAATTTCTGGGTTTTTATGCAGGCGTAATGAAGCGGAGGAACCACCAGCCACAGCACCATCATTTGTTATTGAGGTGTTTCCTTTGAATAAACAAGAAGATGGTCCAGCCACAGCACCATCTTCTGTTATTGATGGGTTTCTATTTGAACAAAACGACGGACCAGCCTTATCACTATCTTCTGTTTGTGATGAACAGTAAGATGGATCAGCACTATCT
The DNA here is from genome assembly GCA_951812265.1 of Taphrorychus bicolor. Lineage (NCBI taxonomy): Eukaryota > Metazoa > Arthropoda > Insecta > Coleoptera > Curculionidae > Taphrorychus > Taphrorychus bicolor. The sequence continues at coordinate 15,949,626 of OX638300.1, forward strand.
TCTATTCTTGATACGTTTAATTTTGATAAATCGGAGGATGGACCAGTAGCATCCCAACTTCCCGTTACTGGCATGCTTGTTTTTGATGAAACAGAGATAGGGTAATTTACAACTCCATTTTCTCCTGTTGTTGAACCATCTTCAGAGTCATTACTCAAAGACTCCTTATATCTTTTTAGTTTATCAGGATAATAGTTTTCTTCCTTTATGGCCAATTTATTGACACTGATATCTGGATCAAAAATACCTGTCTTTTTAAAGCCACTTATAAGCCATGCAGGTTCTATTGCTTTTCAGGCTAGCCCCAATACGTTCGAAAATTCACTTTTTGATAATTTTTTTCCTATGTGATGTCTTTCCCAATCAGTTAAAATTTGATCCCACGTATTTTTTAAACCTCTAAACACACCAACATCTAAGGGTTGCAAGATATGAGATGTGTGGGGACGCAATTATATTATTGAGACATTATTTTCCAATGCTTGCTCCAGTAGTTCAACATTAATATGGGAGAGATGTCCGTCGTAAATCAAAATAACTGGTCTTTGGGTAACTTGAAATAGGAAGCACTTTTTAAACCACATGAGAAATACCATTTCAGTCATCCAGCTCTTTTCAGTCGCATAATATCCCAACCCTAAACATACTATCCCAAATTCTCTTCCTTTTGTGAATGAACGTAGGAGGAAGCATTTCACCTTTGGCATTTCCACATGCCAGAACCGTTGTGGTATCTCGACCACTCCCACCAGTTAATCTTCTTGCAGGTTCTCCGTTCTTGCATGCTACTTTCGTAAATCCTGGATCACTACTGAATGCAGTTTCATCACAGTTCCATATGGCTTCTGGTTTATTTTGCAGCTGAAGTTCTTGGGTAAGGCCCTCCAACAGATCAAAAAAACTGTTGACAATAAATGGATCACCCGCTTGCCTTGAACGGGAACCTTCTAAACGTTCAGGTTTTTTAAGGGAAATTTTGTGTCGTTCCTTGAAGTTTCCCCACCAATCATCCCCAGGTCGACCATTTTTGAAAGGGTCAGTAATCTGGTTTTTTGCAACATATATCCTTTACTTCCTCTTTTGAAAGTCCAAAGCCCCATTTATTAATTACACTCAAATATCCAACAAGTCGTTTTTCGTACACTAAGGATATAGCAGTGTTTTTACCACCGCTTTCACTGCTTAAGGTACTTTTCCTCGGATTTCGTCCACTCCATCTTTTAGTTTTAAGCACTAAAGTAAACCTCGGAATATTATACTTTTTTGAAGCCATGTATGCAGTTCTTTGTCCTGTCAAAAATCTCATTTATTGCCTGCTCTAAAGTTTCCACCTTCCTCTTGGAAAACTTTACTTGTTTTCCTCTTGTAAACTCGAGGCATCTCGTCCTAAGAAAATCATTAACCATTTATTTATTTTCAAGGCTATGAAAGTTTCCACCAAAATGGAAACATTTTAAAACATAACCTCACTTAAGCAGACATGATCGTGAGAAACATTTTGTTTTCCAGATTGGTTCCAAGCTGAATTTTCGTGGTCACATCATTAACAGCAGGGTGCAGATGTAGCGACATTTATTCTGACCAAACATTCAGGACCGCCATATTTTCTTACAAGATCTGAGTACCGGAATTTTCAAAGCATTCCATGGTACGGTCTGTATCTTTGTCAAAGGTACAAGCCATAACTCAAGTTTTTCTTGAACCGCCATCTAGGACGTTACGCTGACGTGATCCTCTTGTTTGTTATCATTTTGGTACATAAATTGCCTCGTTAACATTGCGAGGACTTTCCGTTTACACAAACGCCCTATAGGAGTGGATTTGAAGACACTTCCCACCCTTAGGGGTGCAGTTTGGGTTTCTGAAAAAATCATCGTCATAACCAATGAAGAAGTTAAGAAAAGCTTATTTGTCATTCACTAATCATAGGTATTCCATATTCTTCACGACAGCCCACTTATTAGTTCAAGCTTCAAAAGGAACTTTCTCTAATTTGATCCGCTTCGCCATATTAAAACCGTGACTGCAACTCCTCCTAGTTACACTAGGGATTTATTAAGGCTGATTTTCCCATCAATAAAATTCCTCGTAAACACGCAAAACCCTTGTGCACACCTTTGCGGAGTTGATTTGTGCCAGATCTCTGCATAGTTTATATAATTTTTTATATTGTGGGCTGAAGCAACATAAAAATATTGTTATGTGAATATTTATAGAACATTTTAATAGGTTCATAACACGAAGTCAGTAGGAGGTTCGTTATTTATCGCGTCCTGAGATTTAGCGCAGGAATAATTACTATATTCGTTTTTTATAAAACCGCAGCAGGGCTTAACCGAAGAAAAATGTTACGAACACGTAAATAATTGTTTGCAAATGCCATTCAGTTTGTTCCGGAGTGAAACTAATTTAAGCGGAACATGATTTTTTTGTGTTCCGTTCCCGCTTAAGGCTTATTTAAATTCGCCCAGCAACATTCCGTCGCTCATCAGCCTTCAACGGCACGTTATCCCGACGTTATTACAAGCCCATCGCAATGTTATTTGTTTTAAGAAACAATGCTTCACTCGGCGGGGATCCACCGGAACGCCCTTTAATTGTATTTCATACATAGTTTGAATGGCTAACGAGGGCTGCTGAACACCTTACCGGGGAAGTTTGAAAGTAGGGCCTAAATCTAGGCCGAAGCTTCAAAACAAGTTTTAATCTGGACAGTTCCATTTGTCAAAGTTGGGCATTTCATGGAAACGCATTAATGGACGGGAACTTGAATAAGTAAATTAATTTCACGCCACGGTTTCGGAAATATTTCGAAGCGAAGTTCGGGGAATATCCGCCCTCGTATCACTCGGTGGTTAATATGCAAACGCTCAAACTGAAGATGAGTTATTACCTGTTTTAGCAGAGAAACACGTCAGTCTAACCGTTGCAGTTAGTTTTCCTCTATGCATGCAAATGCGAGTACGATGTAGAAGTTGTTTTCAAATTACCGATCCGTCTATTAATGTGCTTCAGTTTTTTTGAGTGGCGTTACACGGAGAGAATGCATTTTAATATAACTTCGCGATTGGATTTGTTACCCAGAGCTTTTTTGACAGAAGCTCGTTATTAATACGCCCGATCTGAAGCAGATCCCTCTGTCAAATTAAACATCAGTTTAACTTTTTTGTTTTTTTGTAGTTGAGGATATAAAAAGAAACGGTTAGTGGAACCTTCCAAAGTTACTACCTGTTTTGTTTTGTTTGATGGGCAATTTGCCAGCTCATTCTTGGGAGGAGGCCAGGACTAATCTGGTATGAACATACCATGCCCAGTCTCCCGATATGTAATTAATACTGTGATTATTGAAATTTTGTTATTAGTTTCTATGCAGAATGAATGAAATGTTTGTACTCATTAAAAAATTAGGGTGTTAGTTAGACAAAACAACATATGGTAGGTACTCTTCTCGCTCCCACGCAGCGGAGGAGCTGTCACAAAAGGAGTTGCGACGGATAGGACAAGGAATATGACGAGTGTGTTTTCTGAAAATAGAAAAGAAAAAATAAAATTACTATTAATTATTTCTATTTACAATTTGGTAATCGAGAGGAGGTCGAAGGGGGGAGTACCGCTTAAATCTATCAACACTTTGTATAAGTCAAAAGCTTGCTCGCTACGAACTGGGCATTAAAATAAAATGTGATCAATGTCTTGCACTTCACCACATTCACACATGTCACTATCCTTGATACCAATTTTATGAAGATGAGCAGCAGTTAGGCAATGTCCAGATCTAAGTCTGATAATGGAGGTTACATATCTTCTGTCAGGATAATTCAATTTATGAAACCATGGTCTCATGGGATAAGAATCAAACAATCTTTTACATCTCTTTCCCTTATGCGTAGTCGATGTTTTCCATCTATCAGGATATTCCTTCATAATTATTTGTTTTATTTCTGGCAAAATTTCATTTGTCCAATTGCACTTCCTTGGGAACAGTTAGCGATCTGCCAACCATTGCCAAGGTATCCTATGCCAATGCCAGCCTAATATAAATTTTATCCAATTTCGCCTGATATAGGCGATTTCTAATACGGCATGGGGTGTTTTCATATTTTGCTTCTATTTTGGTTTTATTAATTAATTGAATTGCGCTTTGAGAGTCAGAACAAATAATCGCTTTTTTTATATTCTTTGAAGCAATGATTATTGCTTCTTCTATAGCTAGTAATTCCGCAGTACGTATTGATATATTATTTGGTAGCCTGGATGAAAATTTGTAATCCAGGGAACAAAAACGCCAAATCCCACGCTCACTTGAAGTTTAGAGGCGTCCGTGTATATGATGTAGAAGTATGTCTATGCTGCATTCAAAGCCTATGTTTTAGATTTAATATATTAGGTTTTTAACAAAGGGATGAAAAGTCCAGTGAGAACATAGGAAGACAGTCAGAGGAGTAACATTCTCTTACACGAGGAAGAAATTTATCCAAATCTATCACCAAATAAGGAGGGATCTTATCAATCCAGAATGGCAAACCATTACCACAATCACTTCTAATTGTAACCAGAATTCTAACAACAGGGTGATTTTTAAAAGACAGCAATTTTGCATTAAATTTAGCTGCCAACCATTTGCGCCTATGATGAAGGTCCATTTCTGTCGCTTCCGCTAGTAAAAAATTAGTTGGGGTGGATCTCATGCAACCCAAGGCCACACGGAGCCCAGCGTAGTGGATGGAGTCCAGTTTTTTTAAGATGGTTTTACTGTTGCAATCAAAAAATATAGAACAATAGTCTAGGTGAGATTTCACTAGGGCGTTATAAACACAAAGAGAAATTTTGGGGTCAGCGCCCCACCAGATTCTACAAAAGGATTTAATAATATTTAATCCACGATGACATTTTGGAATTATATATTCTATATGTTTGTTCCATTTTAAGTTGCGGTTTAGGATAAGACCTAAATATTTAAAGTCATCTTTAAAATAGATCGTTTCCAAACCAACTGTCCGGGCTTCGTGAAAGGTACGACAACGCCGCCATTTTTGTGTGTGATGGTGTGTAAGTTTCACTATATTTGTGGCAACTTGTGTGTGAATAATCCTGAACTCTTACAACTGCTCAAATTGTGACTCCATACACGCGTCGTCACAAATTTTAAATCAAATATCTGTTGTTATCAACACATTTAAAGACTCGTGGTTGGCCACTTCTCTTCATCCATTCACATGTAATCTAGAGATTTCATCTTTTTCTTATTTACGTCAAGTATTGAGCAAAAATTCCTATTTCTCTTTCCATGAATGTATGGCGTAACAAATCAGTTTCATTCATGTGTATGTTCAGTAATATTTCTGGCGACATAATTTAGTATCAGCATGTGGCGCCCTCTACATATTAAAGCGGTGTTGCCACAAAACCACAATTCTATTTTTAGATTGTATTCGTTCACAATTTGTAAATCTGCGCGGCTTGGACCTGTTGTAGATATTTTTGTGCATTCGCGCATCGTGCGTGGTATAATATTTCAGATCTCCCGCTTCTTTTTCCTTATAGAACTCGTGCCGTGTGATGTAATTTATTGATAAAATAATTAATCGTGGTTAATTAAACAATGTTTTGGTTAGTAAATATAATTCAAAAGTGCTTCTTTGCGGATGTACAAGGTTATCCGCAAAAGTTGAAATTTAACTTTAGAAATACAAAATGACAATTTTTCTCAAAACGCCTGGAGGAATTTTAATACTTTGTAGCGATTAATAGCTAAAAAAGACTTTGTTCCAAGAAAGAAATTATGATTATTTTCAATAATGGCGCGCATTCCAGCATGCTACTGCTAGCCCGCACAAATATTTTTGTAGAAAAAAAATATATAGTCCTCTACTGTTTTCTTGCAAAATAAAATTATTATTTTTTAAACTAGAAACGTTTGCGATATACAAGCATTTCAGGAAGTCCCGGAAAACATTAAACTTTAACATTATTTCAATATATATCACGGGCTTTAGGTCTGATAACACTAAGACCCTAATTTGCCCCATGGTACAAATATTGATAACATTTTCACATGGAGTACGAAGAATATACATATACAGGCCACCTTCGTGTCTAGGTGAATTGGCTATAAAATCAGACAGATCTCCAGTGGCGGACAAGAAGTAGCATTTTTTCAAATATAGAAGAGTTAATTGTAGGTCTACAGATTAAGTGATGTGGAAAAAATTTTATTAAATATTTTTGTGTTCTGCTGCGTGTAACAGTTCAAGACCACACAGTGAAACAAATCTTCAACTCAATGAGCATTACAAGATTTTAGATTCGGACGTACTCATCTGTGAACTAGAGCTATGTTTATTTAGTTAAATATACCTACAGGGCGGGCCATCAAAACTGACATTAATTCTATTTTTCTTTAAACTCAATTTTCTGAATTCTTACTAAAAAAACTGAATTTTATTGACAGATACAGTGATAACTAACCAATAGTTGCAACTTTTTGTTTCCGATATATTCAGGAAGTACGGCTGATTACGAATTACTACAAGGAGTCCCACGTAAAAATTAAGAACATGTGTGTCTTGAAAACACGAAAAGATATTAAGTTGATCAAACAGGAAAAAATGGAACATTCTAAACCTTAAAAAATATATCTAAAAATTTCTGATTGCATTTGATAAACCAGGAGTAGTTCCAAACATTTCGTAAACCAACTTTTATTTTTTCTTTGGTCTGTGCACGCTTTAAAAAATATCTTTCAAATTTTAAACGCATGCAACTTTGCTGGCAAATCGTACCCCTGGGTCCTCTGGTCAGGTTTAAAAGTTATTCAGTGCATTCAATCAAAATGTTTGATTATACTTGATTAATAGATATTTTGTTAAAATTTCTATTTCGAGTAAGAAGAGTAAGCATAGGTTTAGACATAGCCAAGTTCAAATAAAAAAAGTCAATAACTCCGGGTTAGTAATATAAATAAGAAAGTAAAAGATATGCCTATCTTAATTCCTCTGACTGTAAAGCAGCAAGCAGGGGCCTAGCTTTGATTGTCATGTGAATTTTTTATAAAAATTTGGAATTATTGAAGATTCTCGAACGAAGTCCGAAGTTCTTAAGTTCATAAAAATAATTTAAGCTCTAGAATGCCCACCTTTTTTCCTGTTTGAACAATTCAGTGTCTTTTATTGTTTTTAAGACCCTCATATTTTTCATTTTTACGACACCTTGCAGTAATTCGTAATTCATCAGATTACCCATATTTTTTAAACATATTCTAAATAAAAAAGTATCTTAGTTTCTGTCAATACAACAATAAGTTATATTCGATCGATAAGCTTTATTTAATCAGAATTCACATAAAGTTCAAAAAGTTTTAGAATTAAAGACGGTTTGGGGCACACCCTGTCCATCTAAATAAGAAGTGAACATAGCTGTAAGTGCCATTTGAGTACGTCCAGTCCCAAAGTGTCGTATGCGCATTGAGTAGGGAATTTGTTTTTCTTTTAGGGTTGAAATGTTGCATTTTAAGAAGAACCAATTTTTGGTTTTTAACTAATGGAAATATATAAAGAAGAACAGAAAAAGGTCCCGAAGTATCATTAACAGCTGTAATAATCAGACAGCGGACTTCACGAACCTTCCATAATTTTTTTTTCTATATCACTAAATTTGTGGACATTCAATTAACTCTTCGATATTTGAAAAATGTAGTTGCAACTATTGGTTAGTTATCACTGTTTCAGTGAATAAAATTACTTATCAAATTCAGTTTTGTTTAGTCAGAATTCAGAAAATAAAGTTTAAAGAAAAATAGAATTAATGTCCGTTTGATGACCCACCGTATATATTTAATGGTTCAACAGCTATACTATACGAACAACTAACTATATGTACCAATATAAAAATGACACTTATCGTAGCATGTAATACAATTATTAGCCATAATCATATCAAAAATATTATGCATTCTTTGTTGCCGTGTTCAACAACAACCAACTTTTGAAGAACCCTTAAAATAAAGGTAAAACGTTAAGAATAACCAAGAAAACTTTAGTGTTTTAATACACATATTCACACCACAAACCTCAACTCAAGAAAAACTCAAGATATTATCAAAGTTTGAGAAAAATAAAAACATTTGTTTAACAAGTACACAAAGCTCTAGTTCATAGATGAGTATGTCCAAATCTAAAAAGTTGTAATGCTCCTTGAGTAGAGATTTGTTTCTCTGTGTTGTCTTGAAATGTTACACTTTAAGAAAAAACAACTTTTTTTTAAAATTAATTGATATATTAAGAAGACCGGAAAAAGGTCCCGAGGTATCATTAACAGCTGCAAAAATTACTCTATTTGTCTACAGCTGCGGACGACATTATCAAAGGCGATGAGGTAATGGGCGAAGTGACCTCCCGCGCTTCCCGACGTTGACTAACGTAGGGTCGGCAAGTTACCTCAGTCAACGTCGGGAAGCACGGGTGATCACTTCGCCTATTGCCTCATCGCCTTTGATAATGTCGGCCGCAGCTGTAGACGAAACGTCAGAAAGAAATTCCCTTGGACCACGGCTTCAAAGCCCGGAAAACACTTTAGGTTGTATTTTGACCGGCCGTGAAAGCCTTCACGGCTTAAAAGTTGATTCAAAATTTAGGGTGTATCGTTTCAATTGCTTCTCAATTTATTTTATTTGTCTTAAAAACAATATTTTAGTTTGAAAATATATGATTTTTGTGTATGCAGGTCTTAAATATGATTCTTACTCATAAGTTTTTCGTTGTTTTTATACATTTTTAATGCAGGTTTTAAACAATATCCTTATTAATGTATTTTTTATTGTTGTAATAATCTCCCTATTTTAATACCGCATTAAATTACTTTTTTCTACAAACGTCAAATAATGACGCATTTTACGCTTTCATTAGACAAACGAAAACCTAACCATTTTTGAGGATCAGAATGTGAGTTTACTTTTCCGCGCGTTGCCCAGGACAGCAAGCGAAAAAGATTTTATCGCTTGCTGTCAATAGCAACTACCACCACTCAACCAATTATTTAAAACGTCATTGCCACTTTGATTGAAATTTTCAGATTGTGTCTTCATTCAAATTTCAGATTATTTGGAATTTATTGTTTGTAGAAAAAACGTTGTATGCATTACGAGCACAAGGTAACTTTTTTGCTCTCGAGTGATTGCCGCTCTCCGCTTCGCGTCGAGCGGCAAACTTCACTCTCCGAGCAAAAAAGTTGTACTTTTCGCTCTTAATACATAAATAACTATTTTAGTTTAGTTTGCATGTTACAGGACTTGTAATATAAAATATATTTCCTAATTTTCTTGTATTATTTTCTAAATTTTTCGTCATTAGTTTTCGAATAGAAAATTTCGAAAATAAAATCTTCTTTAAAAAGGAGAACTTCAATTAATTTACAAAACACTTTACTTTAACTTTTGGTTGCTGTAAGCTAACTGATGTAATGAAATAATAACCAAACTTGATAACTTTCTTAGGAGCGGCACTAATAAATATAAAATTATTTGTTTTATCTCATAACTGCATGAGTTTATTTTCTTATCTTTTTGGCGAAAGAGAACCGAAGGAGGAGGGCCTTTTTACAGAAAAATAAGAAAATGACCGAATGAAATTTGCCGACCATCAAGTTTGAATGCTAAATTTTCAGATAATTTTTATGCACAAATGAAATTTTAAGGAATATCTCCCGATTCAATACTAAATTTCTTCGGTTTAGCAGCGGATATTGATTACTCATTTTGACTTAACAAAGAAGTTCCAAATTGGGACATAATCTTTGACATAATAGAGTTTGACAATGTTTTTTATAAAAAGTTGTATTAACTAAATTGTTTTAGCAAAAGTGGTCAAAAACACAGTACAGTATAGTCGGGGGTAATATCACGACACCTTTAAAATTATACAGCATCATAAATATTGTGCAGCAGAATTATCGAATTGCAATATTCACTTTAGAATGCAAAATGCTGTAATTTTCGTGTAAATGCACTTCTCTTAGGTCGGATCTAACGTATGAGGGAAGTATTCAAAATTACAACTTAGCATATCAAGATGTTGAAGGAAGGCTGTCAGAAACGTTAAATTTTTCTATTTAATTTTGTAAAATAAGTGTTTGGCTCTCCCAAAAACTGCCAAAGAAAAAAAAATGATATCAAATAACGACCATACAGTGTTACGTTCAAAAAAAATTATTTTGTGTCATGTTTAACGCATGAATTATGCAATGTTTAAGTCATGAGTTTTAGGGCCGTTCGCATCAAGCAATTTTTAAGTACACTTTAAAACACTGTTATTTTTTTTCGCTAGGATTTAATAACAACCCGGGATAAAAATCAAAGTTTAACATAAAAATAAGCTGTTTTAACATAAAAATAAGCTGTCACCACAAATAATAACTTATACAGGGCCCGCGTAAATGAGGACCCTCTGTTATTTTTTGAACCTTTTTAGCTACGTCACAAAATTTGGGATGCTTAAATAAGATTAAATTGGCCACCTTTTGACATAAAAATGAGTTCTTAGAATGTTAACGTGACAGTTTTACGCCACTTTCGATTATTTTTCCTAGTCGAGTGATACCAAAACAAAGTATCGCCGACCGTCCATTTCATTAGAGAAAATGAATAAATATGGCATAAAACTGTCATATTGACATTTTAAGCGTCAATTTTTATGTCGAAAGATGGACAATTTCAGGTTCACAGTTATTTATGTATAGAAGGCCGAAAGAAGAAAATTGACGATCCCAAACGGGCCAACCACCGACCCGCGGACGAAGTTTGAGGCCTGACGCGAATCGGAGGGCTTTAATAAGGACAAGGGCCGCAATCATACTTTCGGCCTAAGGTGCGTACAACGTTTTACGCAAGACTTACGAAATGCGATAGGCAAAACGCAAAAAAATAAACGCAAAACTAACAAAATACGATACCTATATTATTGCGATTCGCTAAGTTTTACGACACCAGCAAACCGATTGTGACAAGTCGATTGTTAAAACTCGGTTACCAGGTAAACGTCTTTATTTGATTGTCAAATAAGTCAATAATTAAAAATTGCAATTCTTCTACTCAAAAATGTGTTCCATCAATGACGAGTCATCCGCAATCATAAATCTTCTAACAATCGAGCTAGTATATTACATCTGGAATCCCCCTCCTGTTTTACAGTTTTGGGACCCCTTTTTAGCTGTGGTACTATGAAAAATGGCCGCCATTTACGCCGGAAATGACATCACTTGACGTCTTACGTCAAATGATTCGGAGTCGTGATTCGCCAATTGATGTGCTTTGACGACAATATTACGTTACTTCCGGCGGACATGACAGCCTTTTTTCAGAGTACCACAGGTAAAAATGGGTGCCACTTTTAGGAAAATATTGCCATTTGTTGAGTCCCCCTTAGACATCTCTATACTTTCAACAAATATCTAAAGCTGCCGAAGAAGCATTAACCGATTAACCGAGTTGTGCTTAATACCATCAAGAGAGCGGTATGAGAAGAAGTTTGAGGTATTTTATAGATGGAAGAATGAGAAAGGTCGTTCCGACCCCGTTTTAATCTAAATAATTTATAGGTGTTGCGTAAAAAAAAATAAAAGGCGGGTCTCGTTATTTCGACGGTCACTTTAAAACAAATGAAATAAATAATCAGGAATTTGGAGGATGACTAGAGCATGAAGAGTCATTTTTTTGTCAAAAGATGGACAATTTGATCTTATTTAAACCTCTCAAATTTTGTGACAATAGCTTTAAATGTCAAAAAATAAGAAGGGTTCTCATTATTTACGCGGGCACTGTATAACTATTGCTATCATATAGTATTATTATAAAATTTCCTTAAGTTGCCGAATATCTGTAAATAAGACAACACTGCATTAACACAACATATATTTTTGCAATATTTGTGACTCCTTCCATTTACACATAGTTTGAGTTATAATATTTGTAACACCATGCTTACACCAGTTCACGTTCAGAAATATTTGTGACAATGGTGTCACAATTAAAATTAGTTCCACAAGCCTTCCTATGGTGTGTATAATTATAAAAGTCTTATATGCGAACACGTCAAGAGATGGCGCACATGATATTAGCTTTTAGGCCAAAATGCCACAATTAAGGATTATTCATGCGTAGCCACAAATATTACAATACCTGTAATGGTGTGTGTGTATGTGTGTGTAGTGTACACCGAGCAAGCGGTGCGCGGTCGAACCGAAATCCCGACTGTTTTTAGTTTTAAGGTTATGTCCGTACGTCAATCCCATAGGTTTCGTGCACGTGACGTCACAATTTGAACCTGGGGGTATAAAAACATAACCTCACCCATTTAAAATACATGTAGATTGATGACATCTTTGCATTTACGTACAATTTTTTCAATTATCTTAAATCGAATGACACTTAAATTGTGCTGGAGGCCTTCTAGAATCATCATTCTTGACAGTGAAGCAAAAAAGAATTACCTTTATGCCGAAATAACTGGTAAGGAGAGCAATATTTTGTTGACTAGTCCTACCACCAAGTACCACCAACCGTTTTTATGCCTCAAAACTACTTCAAATTCAGACAAAAGAACATGGAAATAGAGATTTGGAGTTCCCAGTACATTTTATTGCCATAAAAACTAGAAAGAAATGGATTGTTAAAAGATAAATATGATTACTTGGCTAGAAGCTGGAATAAGATATTTGAACATTTGTAGGTGTGAATTCTAAGTCATATACGCCCTGGACTTGAAAATCGTGCACCAAATCCAAATAAGTCGAGCACTTTTGCGTCTACAAGGAAATAATTATAAAAAAAGTTTGATGGGTGTGATCAGAAATAGATAACACGAACTATAACCGTTTGAAATACTCGAAACCTTTTGATGCCTCAAAACTACTTCAAATTTAGACAAAGGAGCATGGAAATGGAGGTTTGGTGTTCCCAATAGATTTTAGTGCTATAGGATTTTAGTGCTATAAAAACTAGAAAGGAGTGGATGGTGAAAAGATATAATGTGATTATTTGGCTGGAAGATGAAATAAGATATTTAGACACTCGTAGGTGTGAATTCTGAGTCATATATGCCCTAGACTTGGAAGTCTTGCACCAAATCCATATAAATCAAGCACTTTTATGCCTATGAGGAAATAATTGTTGAAAAAATTTGGGTATTACTGTGGTCAGAAATAGATAACACTTGAACTGTGCAGTGATAAATTAAGGCAAAATAATTTTTAAGATTTTGTATTTAGAATAAATTGTAAATGTTCCTCCACAATTTAATATAAAAACATTGTTACTTTTGAGGTTATAATTGTTTATCGAAGAATTTAAAACAAAACCTGTCTCCTAATGGAACACATTTTATTGTAACAAACACTTATTCAAAGATTTTCTTCAATACAATCTTACTGATACTGCTAGAATATAAATATATATTTTTAAGTTATGTAAATGAATTCGTTACTGAACTAAACATGTTCAAGAATATATGTCACGAAGCCCTTTTGCTATCTTCTTTTTAATATATCTTTGACCTTTCGTTGCATTACAGAGACTGTTATATGGAATGGCTTCTGTTTCCTTACTTAGCTACTTTTGTCATTTCCATACTCTACAAGAACAATAAAGCTATTAAGATATTAAAAACATAACTCCAGTTAAACAATTACAAAAAAAGAGCAAAAATAATATGATTGGAACTGTATGTTAAGCACCAATGAGGGTATAATTCTGTACTAAAGCACCTACTTAGTAATATTGTATCCTCCTTGGCCCTAGTTAAGTTAAGCACTACGAAGACAGGCATTGCAAAGTAGAAACAAACAAAATTCTTATTTCAGCATTTCTTATTCCCAAAATATTTGGAGTTGAAATAATGGGCTTCTTAACTGTAGTTCCAATCACGCAATGCTCAGATATCAATAGTATGATTTGCAAGTACATTTTTAAACTGTACCTGAAGCAGATTAGGGTCTGTGTAGGCAGAATCTGCAAAGTTCCAATTTTATGTAATTCCTGTATAGTTATGAGGCAATGTTATCCGATAGCTCCGACCTGGATATGGGAAATGTACTGCTTAGAACAGCTCACTTTTGTTTCAGGGTAAATATTTTAAAAAATATTATAGAAAAACGGATTTATATGCATGAAAGCAGATTTTTTCCATATACTTCAATATAATTTTTGAGGTTGTTTTACCACCAAGTTCGATGCCAGGTCACGTGCTGCACGAAACCTATTGTCCATAACTTTTTTTGTCTGTTCTTGTTCAGCTGGTCGAATTCGTTACCGGCAATTAAATTGAATTAAAAGTATTTCCAGTGTCTTAATGTTGTTATTACGTTAAAAATATTCGCACAGTCCACTAATTATCAACATATTTTGGTCCTAATCGAACCGGACTGCAACTGGAAGTTCGCAGACACTTTAGAGAAACGATGGCTGCCGGCAAATAGTATACAGAGATGGGTCCTTTCCATTATCCTTTTGTTAGTTTCCTAGTGCATGAATTGATACTTGCCTCTGCCTTGATTAATTTCGTAATTAATTACTTGTATTAATTGTATTGATTTGGTGCTAATCGTGGCACATTAGATAATTTCGAGCATAAGCATGTCTTGAAATGTCTTCATTATTTGGTAATATAGTTTACTAGTAGTCTAACACTATGGAGCTTGATCAGCTAATCAAAAAGCGAGGTTCTGTCAAGGCAAAGCTTACTGTATTTGGGAACTTTGTTGCTAAACTTGAACAGGCTTATCCTGGCTACAAATTTGATGATGAAAGTAAATTTATTGAGCTGGAACAACGCACAGAGCGCTTTCGTAAAGTTTTAGACAAGTTTGAAGACCTCCAGATTCAAATTGAGGAGCTGTGTAATGATCTTGATGAACAATATCAACAACATGAAAATTTCGAGACTAATTTCTATGGCATCTTGTCAAAAGCTATAAAATTTTTCAAGTTGAGTGCAACAAAGCATACAAATGGTGGTGGAGCAAGTACTTTGGGCTCGGCTTCGTCTGTTTCATGTCAATAGCCTAACGATCAAACACATTCGAGAGACCCAGTGGTTATCGAGATAGCAACTTTTAAAGGTGAATATGATACATGGCTCCCATTTAGGGACACATATGAATCATTAATTCACTCAAACTCATCTCTTTCGGACATACAGAAGTTTCATTACTTAAGAGCTTATTTAGGTCCTACTGTGCTTGATATAGTAGCTAGCTTGGAGTTTTCTGGGTCAAATTATGAGACTGCTTGGAAGCTCATCTGTGATAGATATAACAACAATAGGATGTTAATTCAAAATCATGTAAAGGCTCTTTTTAATTTTGCTAAAATTCGTTCAGAATCGTCAATGGCTTTGAGAGCACTCACTGATGGCATTTCTAAACACCTACGAGCACTCAAAACCTTAAATGAACCTACTGAGTCTTGGAATACCTTGATTATCTATTTAATTACAACAAAATTGGATGAAGTATCACTTCGAAAATGGGAACAGGTTAAAGCTTCTCATAGTTCACCAACCCTGGAACAAATGACAACATTTTTGAAAGAAAGATCTGTTGGAATCTCTTGAGCAATGTGCTGGGGATAAACAACATAGTCGTGAGTATAATAATCGTGGTAAGGGAATAAAAACTTTTTTGGTTGACATTATTACCCCTTAAAAATATGTTATTTGTTCTAGCAATCATTATATCACAAACTGTCCTCAGTTTTTGAAGATTAACTCAAGGGAACGTTTTTAGAGGGCAAGAGGATATCGTTTATGTTTAAGTTGTGTAAAACCTGGTCATGGGTTTCAAAAATGTAGTTCAGACACTTTCAAAACTTGTAAATGCAAACACCATTCCTTGTTGCATAGAGAAACTTCTCCAATCAAGGAGACTTCCTATGATCTTAATAATGATACAAATGATAACAATAGCTCTAACACTCAGAAGCAGGTTTTATTGTTTTCCCGAAGTTTGGCAAATAGCAGTCATGTGCTTTTGTCTACTGTTGTGGTTGATGTCCTTGATTCTAAAAACAATCCGCATAGGGCACGAGCTTTGCTTGACATGGGATCACAAAGCAGCTTCATTACAGATAGGTTATGCTCAACATTAAAACTGGCCAAATCTCCAAAAAAGCATAAAAATTTGTGGTCTGAATGAAACGCGTTCAGAATCCTTAGGCCAGTGTATTGTTCGTTTGAAATCTAGAACTTTAAGCACTTATGTTATAGAAGTTTCGACTCTAGTAGTTCCTAAAATAACTGGTAGCATTCCCAACTTTCCAGTCAATAAGCAAACTTTGAAAATTCCTGATAATATTGTTATAGGCAATCCAAATTTTGAGACACCTGGTGAAATTGATTTACTTATTGGTGCAGATTGGTTTTGGGATGTACTTTGTGTTGGCAAAATCAAGTTGGGCAATTCAGGTCCCTATATCCAGAAAACAAAGTTTGATTGGGTGATTGCTGGACAAGTTTGTAATGGACCAGAAAGCACAGTTTCTTGCAATCTTTCTACTGAAGTCGATATTGACAAAAACCTCTCTCGCTTTGGGGAAATTGAAGAAATTTCTACAATTAAACCTCTATCGCAAGAAGAAAAATTCTGTGAGCAACACTTTCAAAATACGTGTACTCGAGACATTGATGGTCATTTTGTTGTCACTATTCCATTGGTTCAGGATGTCAAATTGTTGGGTGAGTCATTCGAAATAACAGAAAAACGCTTTCACACTCTAGAATGAAAGTTTCGGCGCAATGAAGACTTCAAAATCCGGTACTTCCAATTTATTGATGAGTACAAGTCCTTGGGACACATGTCACACCAGATGGCTTCAACTTCGTAACGACTTACCATCGTTAAATAAACTAAATATAAATAGGCAGGTCACTTGCAAAGGAGCAGTCAATTTCGAAATTCACGGATTTTCTGATGCTTCTTCTCAAGCATATGGAGCTTGTGTTTATATCAGGTCTACGACAAGCACAGGCACGATTTTGACAATCCTAATTTGTGCAAAATCAAAGGTAGCACCTTTGAAAACCCAGACAATTCTCCGTCTAGAATTATCAGCAGCAGTTTGTTATTGGTCAGGTTAGTGAATAAGGTCAAGTTGTCTTTGAACTTACCTAATTGTACAACTGTTTATTGGTGTGATTCCACCATTGTTCTGGGATGGCTTCGAGCTTCACCCAGTGCCTTACAGATTTTTGTTGCAAATCGAGTTTCGGTGATCCAAGATTTGTCCGCCTTTATAGAGTGGAGGCATGTCCCAACAAATCATAACCCTGCTGACCTTGTTTCTCGGGGTGTTTCTCCTGCTGGACACCCGGTATTATTATGGATACAAGTAGCTATGCCACCATATCCATCAATTCTATCTTGTCTTATAATTTTGAAGTCTTTAAGAGTTTTAATCTTTTGAGAGTTTGGAAAGAATCAAGGGAAGAATATTTTGTACATTGCTATTACCAGCATCAATATGGACATGTTCTCGTGCACCCTCTTGAGAGGCTTGGGAGTATTGAAATTGTGCAGAATTGTTAGGCTGGCTTGGGGAACCTACATTGATACTCCACTGGGATTCCATGGGAGAGTTCTCGGTGGACGACTATTTAGGAATAAGAGTGCCTCTTCATGAGCTTTCTTGTTGAAGCCTTGGTTATTAACTGTATTTTTTCTTTTAGGAGAGGATTCTGAGACGACTTGCTGGAATGATTTTCTTTTGGCATTAGAGTTGAAATCTGCTGCTCTTCTTTGATTCGTGTCAATCCAGTTTTCATGGATGCGTTGAAAGTCTGATGATATTGAGCTTCTGGGGGTAGAAGCAATCGCCGGGAAATTATCCCTGTGGAAATTATAGTTAGTTTCACCCAAATATGTTTTCTTACAATACTTATTGGCGTCAAAAAATGAAAAATTCTCTAGGGACATAAGGCTTCGGATATCCTTGTACCGATTGTACTCAGGGCAAGATTTTGAAGAGCTTTATGGTCATCTCTTTTACAATGCAAACATTTTCTGTTGCTTTAATTTCCGCAATTATACACCGACTCTTACTTTTAGAGTTCGTTTTAGTGTGACCAAATCTAAAGCAGTTATAACACTGTGTGACCGGTGAAATGTATGGCACAACTTCCTTAGATAGTCCAAAAATTTTGATCGAACTAGGTAGTTTAGTACCTTCAAAATTAATGACTATTGAGGCAGTGGACATGTATGTGACTTCTTTAGTATTTTCATTTATTGATCTCCTGTTGAAACGCATAATACTATCTACAGGGAAAGGGTTAGTTACTACATTTTTTATCGTACCCACGTCCAGTTCCGGATCGATGCCCCTGACAATACCTTTACATGTAACATAGTTAAAAGGTATAAAAATCTTATACTCTTTTTTCAGTAAGAGTTCACTTTTGCAAATTCATTAGCTGACGAAAATGAGCGGAAGGAAACTCCAACTCTGTTGGTGTCTTTAATATCATATTTTAGTATATTTGTTAACTTAACATCAAAAAGTTCTTTGGCAATTTTAAAGTGACTATATCGACCCAAATTATTGCCAGATTTTTCTGTGGATTCGACATAAACTATATAAGGAGCTGTATCCATAATTCTATAGAATTTAGGCGGACGGCTAAAAGCTTTTTTATTACTAGGATTTTCTAGCTGAGTTTTTTGTTGATGTTTATCGTTTGTAGCATCAGGCGGATCGCCCTCGCCACATATGTCCATATTGTTAGATTGCACTTGACCTTGGTCGCCTTTTGTGTTTTGATAGAAAGAATCTCTGACTATTCTTTTAAAATCATGATTAAACTTAACCCCCCCCCCCCTTCCGGGGTCTTCACCAGCGCTCATACACTGGAAGGGTTGTTGAATGAATGAAGGGACGAATGAAATGTGAAACAAGAAGATGAGAACACACTATAAGGGGCACTCACACTCGTTAGAATTCTCCGAACTATGCTATCAGAACGTAGCTGCTTAGACCACTGTCTCCACAGCACTGTACTACCTGCTCGATGTCAGCAGTAAGTTCTAGATATGGAAATCTAAGACTGAAAACCATTCCAAGGTCTAAAGGGTATATTGACGTCTCAGCGTTCGAAACAGTGTATACGTCACTTTAAAGTGTCTTCCGGGCTTTGAAGCCATGGTCCAAAAGAATTCATTCCTGACCTTTCGTCCACAACTGCCAAACATTATCAAAGGCGATAAGGCAATAGGCGAAGTGATCTCCCGTGCTTCTCGACGTTGACTGATTCGAATGTGGTGAGCTCCGTGGTACTTATTCCCCCGCCGTCGCGAAGCTGGGGTGGGGGTATTGGTGGCGCAGGGTTTCGCCTTGAAGTATGTCGCAGAACTGGCTTCCAGTCTGCACTTAGAATCGTAATCCTCCTTTCTGTTGAAATTGTTGTCGTGCTGAAAGATCTCAATGTCTTCTCACGTTAGTCTCGGATCGAAACGCTGCGATTGATATAAGATATCCAGCTCGTTAAAAAGGATGTCGTGACCTTTGGAGAAAGCGTGCTCAGCTACTACAAATACAAACGACTTTTGTGTTTGTCGCAGCCTGCAACTCCTCTGGTGTTCCATAATCCTCGTGTAGACACTGCGCTTTTTGGTGCCAATGTATACCGAGCCACAGCTGCAAACAACACGATAAACTCCGGGTCTCAAGCTCTGTTGTATTGTACGAGTGGATTTAAAGACAGTTTTAACACTGTGCTTTTCCAGTAGCATGCCGATCCTGTCCGTTACTTTGTGGATGTATGGTAGACTAGTCCATCCGCGCTTTTCTTCATCTTCTCACGTTGTTCCTTCCTGGCGCTCTACGTTCCTTAGACGGACGGCTCTATCGAACTCTTGCTTACTGTATCCACTTCAACCAAAGACTCTTTCCAGATGCTTCATTTCCAGTTCCAAACAACGACATACTTCAAGTGCGCCGAAACTCCGCGCCACCACTATCCCCCCTCCAGTCCTTCCACTGCAGCGCGATGGTGCCAGCGGGGAGAATAAATGCCACGGAGCTACGACAGTCGAATCAGTCAACGTCACCTACTAACCATTTTGTCAGAAAGTCTTGTAACACAGTCTCTGTAACAACTTCATTGAATTGCCTGTAACTTGAGAACGCCTCGACCGATCGAAGTGAATCCAACTGTTTTTTTCCTTTTTTGATGTCCTCTTTCACCTTCCGCCATCGGTAGTTTCGTAGATACAATATTTTCGGAGATAGACCCCTTCGGAAGTTGATTTTTAAGCATTTTTATAATCGAGTTTTTTGACCGTTTTAAAAAAAAAAGTTCTTTTGAGGTTAAATTCATTCCCATTGAGTCTGCTACATTCTTAGGGGACTGCAAGCGTGCCATTTCTATAACAAGAGTAAAACAATATTTTCGATTTTTTTTTCGAACATGTCCATGGGGGGGGGGGGGTTATTACAACTTTTTTCTCAATTCTCATCTTTGATCGTCTGTAACTTGAGAATGCCTCGATCGATCGGAGTGAATCCAACTAGTTTTTCTCTTCTTGATGTCCTCTTTCACCTTCCACCATCGGAAGTTCCGTAGGTACAATATTTTCGTAGATCGACCCCTTTGGAAGTCGATTTTTAAACACTTTTAGAATTGCGTTTTTTTAATTCATTCGAATTGAGTTTGTTACATTCTTAAGGAATTGCAAAGGTGCCATTCCGATCAAAAACAGCAAAAAAATGTTTCCGATTTTTTTTCGAAAATGTCCAGAGGGGTGTTTTTACGACTTTTGTCTCAATTCCCAACTTTGACCGCCTCTAACTTGAGAACGCCTCGACCGACCGGAGTGAATCCAACTGCTTCCATCTTTCCTTGATGTCCTCTTCACCTCCCACTATCGGATGTTCCAATATTTTCGGAGATAGACCCGTTCGGAAGTCGATTTCATAAGTCGTCAAAATGAACCTTTTCCGTTGTGTCTTTGCGTTTATCAGTCAGTCAAACAAAAATCCCAAAGAAATCTAAAAGGAGTCGAAAAAAGGAAAGCCGATTGCCCCCTCCCCCCTAGATCCACCACTGTTCTTGGGGTACATAAAAAAGAGAAAAGGTCAGCGGTTGTTTCTGGAAAATAAATTAAAGGGAAAGCCTTGAGAATTCTAACAAATAACAGATGAATTTCAGTCGGGATGAAAGAAAGGAACAAATGAGTGAAAAATATGTGGAGAAAAGACAGTGAGAAATATGGGTGCTCATAAATCCCATACAAAAAAAAACGTTTATACAGGATGAATGTTTTTCGAGCTTAGTAATGGGAATGTGGGTTATTTCAAAAGATATGAAGAAGGTTAAATTAGGGCAAAGTTAATTCAGGTTAAATTAGAGCAAAATATTCGCAAATTTTGTAAGTTTTATAAAAAGTTTTTGTTTTTTCCAGTCTTAATTTAAAGAAATAGATAAAAATAATTGAGACTTTTGCTATTTCCAACATGGTATTTTCAAATTTAAAATCCAAGGTTTCGTTTTCAGGCAACCGTCATCAACTCCTTTTTTTTTATTTTCATCCTGGATTTTTCAGAAATTTGAGCCCTCCAGTCACTGCGAGAAGTCCATTATATAGCCAATTTTTAAAAAATCCAATACTCCATTAGTATACTGCATCAGCCGTTTTTTAAATTTGTACCGGGACTGCAAACAAAGATGCTTGCGATTGAGATATGGGAAATGGTACTTGTAGACAATATTTAAATCAAAGGAAAACAGATTGCCTAGAGATTTTCAATCGCTCTTCAACATTATCAAAGTTAAATAAAGAATGATCGTTTGCTCATCTCAGTTGTACTGATGCCAGCTGTCTCAATTATCACTGAGGCCAAAGAAGGCCTGAAGTTTCCATACTTGAACAAGTCTGTAGAGAAGTATTCCACCAAATTTCAGCAATATTTCGGCTTTTCGGTTTTAGAAAATTATAAATAACAAAAATAGGTAAAAAATAGATTGACTTATCTAGTACACCCGATATGCGGTTAAAGAATGAATGTTTTTCTAAGCTTCTTGGAGCACCAGATTTTTGTAATGTTGGCAAATATTAACTCCGCTATGTATCAGAGGTAGGCATTTATGCTAATATAAAATTTTTATATGGATTACGTTACACATACTGCAAAAAAAAAAAATACAAGCTGTTTGACAACTCAATGCTCTTAGTCATCAACTTCTTTTGAATTGTAAATCACTCCTCTGTATAGTAGTGCATTTTAGACTACATTTAAAATTTGCTTTACTGTTTAATCAATGTTATAACAGCAGTATAACGTAGGTTTACGCCACTGGAAAGAAAAATGGTATTTGGTAGCACAATGTGAAAGACCAATAATTTTTACACAAAAAGGTTATTCTTAATCAAAAGAGCTAACGTGCGCCGGGTGTTGAGTTAAATTACCATTTAACTAACAATTTACGATAGAACCCATGGGTAAAACAACAAAAAAATAACCTTACAAAAGTGGTTCAAAATGCCGTCCACCGACCTCAGTGCATAATTTGCATATCGGACCCATTGGAAGATATGTGGCGTTTCTGGAATAGAGAATCATAGCAATTCCTCTTGGTTCATAAATGAAGAACTTGACTTAACCCCACAAAAAGAAATCCAACGGGGTTAAATCCGGACTTTATTTTGGCTAATATACAGGCTATCCTCGCCCAATCCATCTACCATGGAACATAAATGGTCCTGCACGGAATGGGTAAAATATGTTGAAGCACCGTCATGTTGAAACCACATTCTACGTCGAAAATCCAAAGAAATTATTTCCATTTCCATTCTATATTTCCATTGAGGTAGAATGTTATGGAAAAAGGCAAGATAAGTGTTGCCATTTAATCGACGCAATAACAAGAACGACCCAGTCAGACAGAGCCAATCGGAAAGTCGCCTATAATTCCAGACCAGATATTAATAGCAAATTAATGATGAATTGCTTTATTTCAAGTGGCATGAAGGTTATGATCGGTCCATAAGTGACTGTTATGATTATGGTGAAGAGGAAAAAACGCTTTTCCATATGATACGTAACTGAACTTGCCTTTGAATCATATGTAGTTGAATAAGGAGATATGGCAGGGATGCCATCCAATCAGGACGATTCTTGATTTCTTTGGGAAGGGAGGACTGCTGACTTAACGGTACAATCCTTAACGGAAACGGTACAATAAGCAACAGCTTTAGTGAAATCAAAAAATTAACTACAAGAGCGAGAAAAAAATTATACAAAAAAGAAACATATCTTCTTTAATTGCTATTTCCTTGGCTGTTGCTGCATTTCATGTGAAACCTGCTACATCGTATCGAAAACCATCTGCGCCCAAAGAAAATCCCATTCCGAGTAAATATATTAGGGCATAAAGACCGAGAACCCGGAGCCTCATTAGATCCGCGTCACACAAAGCCTAAAAGCATATGAAATCTGAATCGGCAGGCCCTTTAGTAAGGAAAACAGAGGACGAGGACCCTTCGGAGGTCTTTTTTGCCACTCAGGCACTGTTTTCGCAACCCTTCCCGACGAACAAATTGCACTTTTTGGGTTTCGGCCCGGGTTACGGTTTTAAAGGAGCTTTACTAAATTACTGGGACATTATTGGCCACTTCATTAAGCACAAATTGCCTCAAATTATCTTTTTAGCCTCGCAAAAATTTATTGTCTAGGCTCTACCCAAGGGAAATTTGTAGGCTTATTTCAATTTTAGTGCAGAGAATTAAACTAGGTTAGTTGCGTATGGATTTGAGCAATTATTGGCTGAACCGCAAATGGACTAAAAACTGTACAGGGTGTCCCAGTAAGCCAGGTAAGCGGTTCTAGGAAACTATGCATCGTAAGACCTACAAAGAAAAAAATTGATATTAAGTGTGGCGAAGAGAAAATACTGGATATTTGTCTCCTCTCTCAAGTCTATGGCCAAAGGCCCTTTTACAACCACTATTATATATAACAAATTTTATATAACTCCGAAGTTTTCCTATGAAATATCATTTTTATATCAAAAATACCATAAACGAAGTTTCCCATTCAACCCTTTTCAAATAATGTGGTGTGAAACTGGGGGGGGGGGGGGGAGGAGGATGGGGAAACTTTGGTTGAGTAAAAAATTGAATATCTCAAAAACCGGAAATAGTAGAGAATTGATCGTTTTGACATTTTAAAGAGCATAATTTTCACTATTACGACTCACTTCAGAGCACAAATTTAAAACAAAAATAGTTTTATGGTTGTAATCCTGCAACATCTTAGCTTTTATTTTCTCGAAAAAACTGTTTTAGTTTTCAAATCATCCTGGCCAAGTTACATCACATTTTCTATTGCTTTGAACTCAGCAATTCAATTACATTAACAGATTTTAATTACCTCTCACCCCTCCTAAGATAAATATTGCTAATTTGTAATCAAAAACTGACATTTATTGGGTTCTACAGGCCAAACAGTAGCCAAAAATATGCGTATTTCTCAATTCCAAGCAATCCAGCATGTTTGATAAACAAAATTAAATTATTTCTGCTTAGTTTTTCTAAATTTCTCTTTCTCCTATTTTTTTAGTTTCGATGAAAAGCTGGCCAAGGGACACCTCATTTCCAAATGCTTTAGGCTCAGCAACTCAATTATGTTATTAAGTTTTACTTATTTCTTACCCGCTTAAGATATTCACTAACATCGCTAATTTGTAAAAATGGGATCAACTGGCCACAAACAGAAACAAAAAATTGTATGTTTCTTAATTTTCCATTAAGTTTGACAAAGAAAGTTGATTTTTTTCAGCATAATGTTCTCCATTTTTTGAAAAAAACCTTTTTTAGTTTTGATGGTAACCTGGCCTAAATTGACTCCTCATTTTCAGCTACATTGAACTCAGCAATTCAATGTATAATCAGCCCATTCCTAAACTTATTACATTTTTCCAAATTTAGGTTATGCTCAGCCCATCTCTAGTTGCAATCACAGATTGTTAAAAACTTCTCTTTCTGTTTCTCTTCTGTTTCTCCTTCTGACGGTTTAATTAATGTCTTTATATCCCTGAAGAAGTCTGAGTTTATTAGACGAAACGTCGGCGAAGAGTTTGTAGTTTAATTTAATTCTGTCCCAACCCGCCAATTCAACAAACTAATAATAGATCCTGGGAAGCAACATTTTACCCACATTGTTAAAAACCTTAATTTCTTTCAGGTATCGGTTAAGTTTTATTTTTTTCCTGGTAGTTTTATTCAAATTTCTAAATCAAAGCAGTCTAATACAAAATTGTGTCTTTTCCAATATCTATACTTGAACATACGGGGATTTAAAGAAGTCTGAAAAGTTTGTGGTTTTGAGAACTTATTAATACAGCTAAGTCTTGGAAATCGAAATTTAAGGTGTCCTTTTAAATTAAAGGAATAAATAATGTGAACAACAATACACAACTTCTTAAATATAAAACTACTAGAGGTGGTTTTATCAACCTTTTAAAGCAGTTGGAATGGGGCAAAAGGCCTCTTCAAAAAAAAAAAAAAAAAAAAAAAAAAAAAAAAAAAAAAAAAAAAAAAAAAAAAAAAAAAAAAAAAAAAAAAAAAAAAAATCTGTCAACTTTATTCAACAACCACAGAAGAAAATTGTTTGCAGTTTGCAAAATGTCCCCCCAAATGTACCTGTCCCCCAAACACAATCTCTTCATAACTTCTTTGAGTCTCTTGTTTTTTCTGTTTAGAAGATTCAATATCCTTTTCAGGTTAATTCAGGTTTTGCTCGTTACTCTGCAACGTCTGTAGGTGCATTTTTGCCTAATGGCTGGTTGTTTTCTTGGGTTGTGGTCCTTTTTTTAATTAAATAAGGTACAGCGGGTGCTTCAAACTTCGTTGTTTATTTTACAGGCTTGACGTTTCGACACAAATTGGTGCCTTCATCAGAGTTTTGTCCTACAACATACGGAATACTTAATTTAGGGTTATATTTGTACACTAGCAGGAAGGAACCGTATAAAATGAATAAACGGAAAAAATATATAAAAATATATATAAAAGTTACTACAAGTAAACAAAATAAAATACTGAACATAAAAGTATAGAGATATGATTAAAGTAAAAGTGTAAAGTCGGTAACTCAAAGCAAAAGCGCGTCAAAATTGAAACCTACGATGCATATGGTACTAGGTTAAGAAGGAGTAAAAGGGTAAGAAAGGTAAGAAAAGGAGGAAATGTGAGGGTGACAATGACTCGTAGTTTTTCTAAATTTCAGTCATTGTCACCCTCACATTTCCTTCTTTTCTTACCTTTCTTACCCTTTTACCCTTTCTTAATCTAGCACCACATGCATCGAAGGTTTTACTTTTGACCCTCTTTTGCTTTGAGTTACCGACTTTACTCTTTTACGTTAATCACCTCTCAATAATTTTACGCTCAGTATTTTATTTTGTTTACTTGTAGTAACCTTTATATATATTTTTTACGTTTATTCCTTTTATACCGTTCATTTCTGCTAGTGTACAAATATAACTCTAAATTAAGTATTCCGTATGTTGTAGCACAAAACGCTGATGAAGGCACCAATTTGTGTCGAAACATCAAGCCTATAAAATAAACAACGAAGTTTGAAGCACCCGCTATACCTTATTTAATTGAAGAAAAAAGACCATAACCCAAGAAAACAACCATTGATATAACCACAAGGGTCCAAGAATCCAGAACTCTACGTGCCAACCATTTTTACCTAATTTTTCTAAAAATAAGGTGGCACTTTGGTTTTAGCTTTAAATGTTGTTTTTTTACTCATTTGGTGTTGTTAGTTTAATCCATATTTGCCCATTTCAGCTTTTAAGAAAATCCATACGTAATTTAAGATTAGAGCAGCTGAGAGTGAGATGCCACTTAGTTACTTAACTAGAAGAGTGAGAGAATTTTCATTTTTTATTCGATTTTAGGTATAAATAAAAAATAAGATGCGGGTTTTTATCCAATTTGGATGTATTTTTTAATTAATTTCTAATTCAAGTTTAATTTAATTTCAATCAGTGCGAAACATCTCACAGCAGGTGCAACATCTTTTTTAGCGGCAGAGTGAGAGAGATAAAACAAATTTCCAGCAATTTCTCTTGGTCACATTTACAAATTGACTAAGTTTTGATTAATCAGAGATCTAGAAACTGCCACAAAAATTTCCAAAAAATATCCAGGGGCGGATATAAACTCTGATTACAACTTGCTAGCGGCTGTATTCAGAATAAGATAGAAGAAGCTGAACCAGTTAGAGATGTGATCAGTCGGTTCTAAATGATAAGAAAGGTAATTTACTAATCGAAGATAAAGTAAGTGAAGTAGTCAACATCACTAACAATATATAAAGTAGAGTTTAGCAAGGTTGCAGGTAAATGCAAAACATGTATGACGGACGAGATACTCAGATTGATGGAACAAAAGAGAAGGAAGACAAACGAATATAATTTCATCAAAAGCCAAAATAAAAAAAGCACTTGATGTCCAATGCAGATATAGAGGTTTCGCAGGCAAGACATGACACATTCAACGTTCATCAAAGGTAAGAACGATAAAAACTATGCGAAAGAATTATTCTTGGATCAAAAGTTAGAACCATAAATAGCCGAGACCACTACTGGACTTGAGACCCTTCTGGGACAAATTTGAAGCAGCAATTTGATGAATCAATGATGGAAAAGCTCTTGGTTCTTATGCAGTACAATATAAAATCATCAACGTCTTTGATAAGGAATTTAGGAATGGATTAGCCATCATAATCAAGTGGAAAAATAACTGGATGAAATCAGCAATCATTGAAGCAGGGAGAAGGATCATGTAACCAAATTGTTTTTAACATTTTTCTTTGGAAACTATTCATCGAAATTACGCAAACCAACTGGTGTTGCGTTTGCTACTCTGTTTAAGAAAATATTCACTTTATTTAACCAGTAATGTAGAGTTTGCGACCATACTTTTTCCATATTTTATGTTACCGCTTGTAGAGAAGATAGAGTCCTGCAGTTATCACACAACTAAAGAAAATCACATTTTCTGCAGATTAGGGTACGTAAAGCTATACTCTTGTATACTATTAGAAACACACCCTATACCATCGCGACTGAAAATAAAATGAGCCTCTTTGCAGCTGCACATAGTGCAGTAAAACATGCTCTTTAAAATGGCCAAATGATACAAAGATTAATTCTTTACTATTGTCGGTTTTTGAGATATTCAATTTTCATTCGACCACAGTTTAGCTCACCTCCATCGCATTATTTGAAAAGATAGAAAAGACATTTTAAAGCACAAAGTTGTTTGCAGGGAAGGGGAGAATATATTTATGGTATTTTTGACATAGACAAATTTCCGAGTTATAACAGTGGTGGTAAAACGCCTCCTAGTGGCAGACTTTTCGAGCATTTTTTCTTAACCATACTTGTTATAAAATTTTCTTTGAAGTTTTTGATAATTAGTTTTGTAGAAACAGCAGCTTACCCAGTGCTGCCATCGCCTTCAAAATAAATGTACATAACTTATGCGGAAAAGATACAAAGGTTCATAAAAAGGTACAAGTATTTGTGAATTATAAACACCAATAAATCCAACCAATATACAAAACTCTCAAGTTTTCTATTTATTTAAACAAACAGGGATAATAACTTTTTAAAGTACATTGCACGACTTTATATTAAATTATTAATCTTTGGCATGTGAAATCACGTAATTTCAATACATGGTGCACAAATTAACAGAAGATTTACTAAATAAATTTATATACAAAAAAATTCTGTTTACTTATAAACAGTAGACCTGTTAAGTAAGGTTTGAGTAGGAGTCCATTCATGACAAGTGGTTGAATGCAGAAAATGTTTTGACATTAAAAGGGCATTGCAGGTTTCCGGTAATAACCGATTCCTTGTTTTAGTTTTTATAAGATTAATTGAGAAAACACAGGTTCAGCCGCAGCACTACTGTGCGGTAATGCTATGATATGAAATACAAATTCACAAATATGAGAAACGATTTTCTGATCAGCAGAATTTACACAAGTGTATAATTCAAACCAAAACTCGGTAAATTCGATGCAGCTTAATTTGTTTTTTACATTTTGTGGTAAGTTCGGTATTTGTCTATATTCAGATGAAATGCTTTCCAAAATTGTCTCATTTTCAATAAAATGAAAGAACTGATCAATAAGAGGCGTTAACTTTTCAGGTGTTTTCAAAATTAAATTTGCATCAAGCGAACAAAAATTTTATAGTTCTCCAACTTTTCAAATCTTTTGCGTATTTGTACACAAAGTTCAATATAAAAAGTGAGACAGTTTTTGTAAAAACTGACCAGGCTACCCTTGTTTAGTTTTGAAATTAATAATTCAGTCTTCTGTCATAAATATATGTCCTCATTTGGTAAGAACTCTCGAACATTTAAAGGGTTAACATCTAAACTGGTCTTTGCTGTGTCTACATAGTCACTTTTCATAAAGTTTTTTAAAATTGTTTTATAAAGAGTTGTCGCTCTAGTGTCTATTAAGTGTATTTTTGAAATTTAATTTTTAATTTATTTTTTTCAGGCAATATGTATGAGAGAAATGTTAAGTACAGCTTGATCTCTGGGTCTTTGAACTTTTCCAAAAGGCAAGTTGGGCTGTGAAAGTCTTTTTCTTCAGTGGACTCCGATATAAAAAATAATTTCAGTGCTTCAGATTGTTCTAGTATACGTAAAGCAACAGCCTACAAAGGGAAACAAAATTACTTTGATGCATAACATTTAGCATTCAAAATATCTTACCTCAAGGGACAACCATCTGGTTTGACTCAATCCCAATAATTTATGTGGCTTCAATTTAATAAATTTTTGAAATTCTTTATATACTTTTAATCTTTTTGTGCTTCTTGAAATGTAATTATACACACCTTGGCACAAATTCTTCTACACCAGAAGGAATTTTTTTGCTGCATATGAGGAACACAAATGAAGGGAGTGACAAATGCAATCTGTCACAAAATTGTTTTCATTTACAAGCTCTTTCAACTTGGCTTGCACCCCTCCAATATTTCCCATCATCACCGAGCAGTGTCTGCACCAAATCCTATCACATTTTTAGAATATATTTGAAATTTATTCAAAAGTTCAATGATCCCTGTAGTAAGGCCACATGCACTAAAGTCACCAACCTCAATGAGAGATAATAACTTGTCAACAACTACACATTTCTTTAAATCTGCAAAACGAACCAATACTGCTAGACATTTCTTTACTGAAATATCAGTTGTCTCGTCAATAATTATTGAAAACTTAGACTTTTGCAGCAAGTTAACAATATCCTTCTCTGCTTCCTCTTTAAGCATGTGAATCATATGTGTAGTTTTTGTTCTACCACAATTTATATCTTTGATAATTTTTGAATCGGTAGCAATCGATTTCAAAAGTTTTGGCAAATGATCCATAATAAGCATGGGACAGTTGTGCTCAACAACAAGACCCATAACTAATTTATATTCGGCTTTTTTGACTGCAATAATTACTAAACTCTCAGAATGCGACTCTTCAAACATACATCAATATTTTTAGTTTTCGATACTTTTGCAGACATAAGTATATGCCTTTTTATATTCTGATGTCGTACCAAGTGAGCTTTTCCTCCTTCGATGGTACTTTGACAAACATTACAATTTTTCCTGCCATCTTTTAGAACCCTGAGCCATGAAAATTCTGTGAGCCACTCATGCTTAAATCCTTGTCGGTAAGCACGTTTAAGGCGCTACAGTTGAAATTTAATGAAAATTAACAAATAGATATTGCCTTATATATTCTTCACTTTTTATTTTTCTTGGTTCTTCGATCCTTTTGACCAGCTTCATCATCAGTTGGCTGTGTCAGTGAATCTGAAGGCACTGTTTCAAGATTAGTACCACTAGAACTAGGTCTGTTAGGGTCAAACAATTTATTAGTGCTAGCTGGATTCGTTGAGGATGGTGCCATTTCCATAGACCCAGCTGACACGGCGCTATTTTCCGTGTCACTTTTAGTTTTTAGAACAGTGAGAAACCTACAATTATTAGTTTTTTAAATTACGCTTGGCTTGAACATTATAGGGTGCTCTATAGTTACCGTTTCATAATAAATATAATAAGATCCCAGAGCTGCAATTACCAATTGTAGATAAATATGTATAGATATCTTCAGTAACTTTCACCCTTGAAATTGAATATACAATCAAATGAAAATAAATCAATGAGAACAATGGTTAATGGATTTTGACATTGGTTCATTTGTTTTTATGTGGGGGGAGAGTTGCGAATTTTGTTGACAATGACAATGACAAATGAAACGACAATTGACAGTTGACATCGATCATAGAATTAATATGATAAAACAGGCAGTTTCAGAACAATGTTATTGAATGGTTATAGATGTGGCTAGACGTAGTTTTAGTTTTTATTTGTCATATCTTTTCCTTTATTATCATTAATTATTTGTGTGCCAGTGTTCCATGTAACTTAAAAGGTACTAGAAATTTCGAGAAATGTATAATGGTACAAACAAGTTCAAAACGTACTAGATTTGTACAATTGTACTGATTCTGGCAACACTGCGCTTACCTCGCCTATTGGGACAACCTGTAGGTCGAACCTTCGAGGAGTGTAGTAAATAAACGAAGAAAAAAAAGCGGAGGATAACAACCCAACCTCAGGTGAATACGAATAAGAACGCATTTCTAAGTTGTTCTGCCTTGAGTGTTTGTCGAAATGGATTTTTGCCGGCAAAGATACAAGAAATTATCTCGATACCTACCTACAAAGCGTGCCGACTCTAAATTGTTTCGTCAGTTGTTAGACTGCATGATGGCTTTAGGATTATTTTAAGCTGCATTCACACTAAACTATGTCTGAATAACAAAAAGAAAGTTTTTTCCAAAGCTGCATGGAGTAATACCTAACAGGATTATAGATACGACAAACACCGCTAAGGACAGAAGCTCCATGCCTAATAATTTTTTACCATCCCTGTAAAAAAAAAGCATTCTTTTTCTATCCACAAGTTTCCTTTCATCTGCTTCTAAACAGTTTTGTTTTGCTGCTCTTATCCGTGTAAAGCCGGCCTTAGCCGAAAGACAAGAGATTTCAAGTCAAGATTGTAGTACCTGCCGGATGGTCGAGTTATGCAAAGAGCCATGGGCTCAGATGACGGCCAAGAAGTATCCCGAGATATTTTTATTAAGATGTGACGTTTCTCATTTGCATTTTCACATGCTTGTAAATGTTTTGCAGGCCTCTTTGTTGACGCGTTCCGCGGCACCGCGGTCTTTAATTCATTTTTGACAACTTCAGTTATATGCGCGCAATAAGTTAGATGGCGTAAATTCCGCGAAAGGAGTAGATGACTGAGGTTAAAGCGCTAAAATGCAAGATATATCTAGATGATATTTTATTTGTGTCTTAGGTGGTATGTAAAAGCAGCAAAAAAATACAACTCCACCCTCTGCGGAATAAATGAGCAATATATCTTCACGATGTTCCTTTACTTTTTTATATCTATGTAAGGAATTAGTTCCCTGGCCTATCTGACTGCTGATTTATGTTGCGCCACATCTCAGCTCTGTTTTACGAACTTTTTGGTTTATTGCTCAACCCTCCAACTTTGACAGTTCATATGTTATCATAACTTTCGAGCGCTTATCAGATATAGGCCCATTAGCCTACGTACTAGAAAGACGACCAATAAATTACAGGGACTTCCTGCTGCTTATTATCAGACTGCAAAGTTTAAAATTCTAAGGTAGAATAGAAGAGCCGTGCATTGTGCTCCGAGATTAAACCAACTAATTACGAGACGAGGGCCTTGTAAGCACATCGACAACATCGCGATTAAAACTTTGTCGAAAATTGGAGGACGTCGAGCTCAAAGAAGGCTCTCTCGGACATTGCCAAGCTCTTTTTAAGCTTTAAAAGCTGGCTCGAGTTTCGTTAGGGTCATTTCCTTGAAATAGATTGCAATCAACCGACTACGAGGATGCAGCTTAGTTTCCTCTATTAAGGAGTGTGCTAAAGAGAAAGTACTTCAATCAAAAGTTTGAAAACTCTAGAATGTGTAGAAGAGATTGTCGAAAACAGCACCATATTTATCCGGTACCTTATTAAAACATAGCATATCATAGCTAGCTAGATTGGTGTGTACGAGAATATACAGAGTGAGCTTTTTTTTATTTGTAATACGAAAACGTCTCAGAAACTGGCGAAGTTACGAAATTCGGGGAAAAATTGCCAATTTAGAAGATCTATTCAAAACCACATTTTCAAAAAAAAATATAGCCCATTCGCCTTGTATATTTTTATGACAATTTTGACGATTTCTTTAAATCTATTTAGCTACGACATTACTATTATTGGTTGCTAGAACCAAAATGATGTAAATACCAGAATTATAAATAATTTTCGCTGGGCAAGCTGAGCTTGATACATTTTTTCTGACAGACATTTGATATATTTTTTTAATAAAAATATAAAAAAAAAGTTATTTAAAAGGGTCCTTTTTATTAGCTATTTTCTCTTTCCAGGTTATATCATAATTCATAAATGCCGCTTCAAAGTTCCGTCAAAGTGAGCAAAAATCTGATTAGCTCTTCTTATTCAGCATAAAATTATCTACAATTCTTATATCTACTTCATTTCTCTAGAACTAATAAGAATTGGCAAAAACTAAAAGTGTTTAATATTTTTTAAATCAGTCTAGACGAAGTAAAATTAGGTTGGAGTGTTGAGGTTTTTTGCCGTGTGTACGCTAGGTCTTAAGGAAAAAGTCATATTATGATCATATATATTTGTGCATACATTTAGTGTATCATTGAGGCAGACAAGTTTTCTGCTTAAAGCCTTCATCAGCGCCAAATAAGTTATTTTTTAACTTAAAAGTAAGTTTTAAAACGTACTCCTCAATAAGGGGTTAGTAAAAAAGAAGATCTATACTTTCAGACACAGGAGATAAAAACACATTAAACACAAAAGTTTGTGCTTTCTTGCTGTTTGGCATTTTCCTTTCTTATAGCTCACCAATTTAAACTGGTGCAGGTCCCTACTGATTGAAGGTGAAATTATTGAAAATGTTGAGAGTTCCAAAAAGTTGAGAACGCTGATCTTATATGAAACCATACCAAAAAAAAAATAATTATAATACTTAGATATTTAATATTATCACATCTCAGCACTTTTTTCAATTTAAGATCACATTTCATTAACAGCAAGATGATCTTGAAATGGGCAGTTGCCTGACACTTTTGCGGAGTGTTTTTTGGATTTTGTGGAAAACAAATTTTTAATGGTAAAATATGAGAAATATGACCCTGGATGATCAGTTTTCTGCGGGGGTATCACATGGCTAAATTCTCGGACGTTTACTACTCCTTGTTTATGTTAACGACCTTTATAAGTTGATGGCCCAAGGCATACACAAGGCGAGTGCGTTTCCTTTGCTGATGGCATAGCTATTATGTGGCGTCACAGGGATCTCTCGGTCTTAGAGTGTCCCGTCGGCCGACACCTGAAACTGTAAGGAGTGCCGAATGGCAAATGGTCTCTCGTCAATACCCCTGAAATAAATAAAAAGACATTAAGTGTAGCATAAGTTAGGGCTAGAGTTGGATCGAAAACTAACATTAGTTGAGTATAGTGATAGCTTCAACATTAGGATGTCATTGATTTGTTTGTGTTTTTCGTACTAGACGTTGGTATCTTGTAGGTCTCCTCCTTCGACTTTTGAGACTGTTTGAGGGTGTGTTCAAACTGCTGTGATACATGAAGTCTATAAATTCTTAAAAGGTCGATTTTGTTGCGTGGGAAAAATGGGGAATTTTTTATGAAAGCTGGAGCAAAATATCTAGGTAGGGTGTTATCTGGAGTATAGGATAATGCATGTTTACAATTATCTTCCTGTCACTCTTAACATCATTGGAAGGACGTGCATTGACAGCGTTCTGTTATCTCAAATAATCTAAAAAAGCTATTGAAAGAAATATTGGTTACTGGAAATATGTTTTTTAGCAAATTTACCAAATTTTGGATTTTTTATTTCAATATGCTTAAGTTAAATCACAGCTATTGCTTCTTCTTCAGTCTTCTACAGTTCATTGGAACTTATGCTTTGAAGAAGCTTTTATCTCGTCGAACTTCTGCTCTTACATGAACTTTCCATCACTCACTGAAAAGAGTCTTCCATGTCTGCCTTTTTCCAATTGGGGAGTCCTCTTTCGTCAAATATGGTACTGATATTTACTACTTTTCTATCGACCTGTTTTTCAGCTTACCCTCTTCATCTTGTATCAGGATCAAACCTCTTTGGTCTGTCCAACTTCTAATGCCAAATCAACTGCCTCTTCCGCTGCATTACCTTTTTGAACTCCTGGATTGGTGTTTGAACCAACTCAATTATTTGCTCGTCCTGAGTGGTGTGATGGTACTAAAATTGTCACTTGATGAAAAATTGAGGATGCACTGAAAAAGTCTCAGTTCTAATTGACTGGACGGTCACCCGCTCGTCTAAAGACAATTGATATTTATAGGATTTTGGAGGCATCTTAGAGTAGACTGGAGACAGGATACACTATCTGATCGGTTTATCGTTACCATTGTGACTTGTTAAAATGTGCTAATTTTCCTCTCCCCTTTATATAGATTCTGGTGCCCCTTCTATTTGCTACATAGATTTACAAAGTTTTTTTTGCCATTGCCCTCAATGTTTTGGTTATTCCACTTTTCTTTTTACTCACTCTATTTTATCTGTAGTGATTCTCAATTCAACAAACTGGAGTTTTTTGTTTGCTCTGATTTCATCGAATTTGTAGCTCACATCGGCTTTTCCCTCATCCTGGCTCTTTTTTCATTATTTTACTTGCAGTGGATGCCAGCTTTTGCTCCTTCTGGACTATTTGTGCGTTAATCCAGACTTGACAGCCCTTAATATCGCCGAGAAGGGCTCCCGCTTCAGTGAAGAGAGTCTTCCAGGTCCGGCGTCCTAACTCTAGCACCTACAGGCATTAGACTGTTGCTCCGAAGTGGAAAAACTTCTGTCGTCGAATCTGGTACCGAAAATCACTATCTTCTTGAGCTGAAACCACTTCTCAAGTCTTGCAGAATCCTTGTTTCCACTAAAGCCCCCGATTTTAGCTCCAAACTCCTATTCACCTATTAAATTCCAAACTTTGACGACTATTCTTATCTGATGATATGGTTCTCATCTGCTTTCAACTTCACTATTTATGGTTCTCATCTGCTTCCAACTGAGATTGTTTCTAACATAAATGACTCTCAGGAAAGTCATGTAAAAATATGTATATTTCACTATTCGATTTATTTGGCTTGGAATCTTATGAATGCTTATGCAGGTCGAAGGAGCACCCACGATCGGTATGTGATATACCCCGTAACACTGACTACTCAAGTTTCTTCTATGTATTGGCAGTCTGGACTCACCTTCAATATTGAATTTGTTTCTTGTTAATGGGTGAACTTTTGAGACTGTTTGAGGGTGTGTTCACGCTATAGAAGCAGGCCATCAAATGCTTGTGCGCCTGAAGCCTAGAGATTCTTGACAGGCCCACTTTGTTGAGCAGGAAATCCTTACTGTCGCACTTGATTCCTTCATGTTTTTCCTCTTCATCCTTTTGACCTCTCTCACTTTGATCCCTATATTTAATTTATCCAGGGAAGTCAAATAATTGTCTAATTACTAAAAACAACCTGTATCTCAAAAAGAAAAAGGACTGTGCAAATTCTATAGGCGACATATTTAGTTTCACAAAAGAGTAGCACACTGTTGCGAAAACCTCAATCCCCTAACTTGAAAAGTGAGGAAGATACCCCGGGTGTGTGCAAAAATGGGAGACATTGGACAAATGGTAAATTAGATACCTGAGCGCACTCCTAACCCAAATGGTGGTTGCACTTTTTTTGTTCACAAGAATGTATGAATTGTTCATTTTACTGAGCTGGACGTTTGTTGGGACCTCGTCTTCTTGTTGACTGTTAACAGCCTTGAATAGTTCATCAACACAAATTTTGTTTATTCCTTGGGCTTGCTCACGGTGCTTCCACGTTTCACGAAAACTGAAGCTAAAGTCTCTAGCTAGGTTATGATCTGGAGTATAGAATAATCCATGTTTACTATGGTTCACCTATCTCTCTTAACCTCATCGTAACGACGTGAATAAATACAAATTCAAAAAAGCTTATAGAAAGACATATTTGTTACTGGAAAAGTTTTTAACAGATCTCATTCTGCCTGTTTTTAACTCAATATACTTAGAGTAAATGGCAGCTATTGCTTCTTCAGTGTTTTTCAGTTAATCGGAACTTGAAGGGTTTGAAGAAGCTTTTACCTCGTCGAACGTTTGCTCTTGCATGAACTTCCATCGCTTAATGAAGAGAGACTTTCTTTTTCTTGGTCTGTTTAATTTCTAATTGCCATGTGAACCGTTTCTTACGCTGCATCACTTCTTTGAAGCCCTGAATAAGTGGTTGGATGAACGCAATTATTTCCTGGTCTTAATGAGTCCAACCATAGCTTGGTGTGACGGTACTTAAATTGTCACTTGATCGCAAATTGAGGATGCATTGGAAAAATCTGACTTCTAACTGACTGGACGGTCACGCGTCTGTCTAAGGAAAAATGCTATTTAAAGGATCTTGGAGACGTCTTCTAGTAGGTTCTCTAGCAGACACGTACCTCATCTAACTCGATTAATTCACTTTTTTTTACTCACAGTATTTAATCTATAGTGGCTCTCAAATCAATAAACTGGAGTTTTTGGGTTGCTCTGATTTCGTCAAATTTGTGGTTCACTCTCACATCAGCCTTAACTTCATCCTGGCCCTTTTTTATTTACTTTACTTACAGTGGAAGCCAGATTTTGCTTCTTCTTGACTCGTTTTCAGTTAATCGAGACTTGAGAGCCCTCAATATCACCGAGAAGGGCTTTTGCTTCAGCGAACAGAGTCTTTCAGGTCCGGCGTCCTAACTCTAGCACCTACAGGCATTAAACTGTTGCTCCATAGTGGAAATTTTGTTGCGCAGGAAATCCTTACTCTCACACTTGCTTCCCTCATGTTTTTCCTCTTCATCATTTTGGCCTCTCTCTCACTTGGATTCCGATACTTAATTAATCCAGGGAAGTCAAATAATTGTCTAATTACCAAAAGCAACCTGTATCTCAAAAGCCAAAAGGAATGTGGAAATTTTATTGGCGCCATCTTTCACTTCATGAAAGAGTAGCACTCCCCAACCCCCTAACTTGAAAAGTAAGGAAGATACCTCGCGTATGTGCAAAAATGTGATACCTACTCTAGACAAATGGTAAATTGGATACCGGAGCGCACTTCTAAACCAAATGGTGGTTGCATTTTTTGCTCTTGCATGAACTTTCCATCACTTGTTGAAGACACTCTTCCGCATCTGTTATTCAAACTGGCAAGTCCTCTTTCGTCGAATATGGTAGTGATATTCTGATTAATTTATTATAAACCTATTCCTCAAGTTACTCTCTTCATTCTGTATCTAGATAAAACATGCTTAGTCTGTTTAACTTCTAATGCCAAATGAACCGTTTCTTACGCTGCATTACTTCTTTGAACCCCTGAATAGGTGTTTGAACGAGCTCAATTATTTGCTGGTCCTAATGAGTCCAACCATAGCTTGGTGTGATGATTTGTCACTTGATATAAGTTCTCATTTGATAAAATTGTCACTTGATAGAAAATTGAGGAAGCATTGGAAAAGTTTAACTTCTAACTGAGCGGACGGTCACCAGCATGTGTAAGGAAAAATTGTATTTATTGGATCTTGGAGACGTCTTCGAGTAGGTCCTCTAGCACACCTCATCTGACTGGTTTATCGCTACCATTGTGACTGTGTGGAATGTGCGAATTGTTCCTCCCTTTATATAGATCCTGACGCTCCTTCTGTTGGCTATATGGACTTATAGAATTTTTCGCCATTGCGTTCACTGTTTCGGTTATTAAGCTTTGTTTTTACTCACAGTATTTAATCTATAGTGGCTTTCAATTCAATCAACTGGAGTTTTTGGGTTGCTTTGATTTTGTCGAATTTGTGGCTCACTCTCACATCAATATTTACTTTATCTCGGCTCTTTTTTATTTACTTTTCTTACAGCGGATGCCAGATTTTGCTTCTTCTTGACTGTTTTTCAGTTAGTCGAGAATTGAGAGCCCCTAATATCATCGAGAAGGGGTCTTGCTTCAGCGAAGAGAGTCTTCCAGGTCCGACGTCCTAACTCAAGCACCTACAGGCATTAGACTGTTGTTCCAAAGTGGAAAGACTTCTATTATCGAATTTGGTACTAAAAATCACTATCTTCTTGAGTTGAAACCACTTCTCACGTCTTGCTCAATTCTTGTTTCCACTAAATCCCCCGATTTGAGCGCCAAACTTCTATTCGACTATTAAATTACAACTTTTGACGACTATTCTTATCTGATGCTATAGTTTTCCTCATCTACCTCCAACTAAGGTTGTTTCTAACTTAAATGACTATCAGGAAATACATATAAAATTATGAATATTTCACTATTCGATTTATTTGACTTGGAACCTTATATATGGTTCAAATGGCAGCCGGCCTTCGTCCACAAGAATCCATCCTAGATCGGGTCGCACCAGTATAGATTAAAAATTATTCAAATTACTCTCTTATCGCGATATCTTATGTCAACCGACCAACAAAGGGCACGTCCAAAAATCGAGTACCTGTCTCGTCAGAATGACGTTCCCATTCTTCGGGTGTTCCATTTTGTGCCGCTAGCCACTTTCCGGCTATTCGAAACATTAAATTTGATATGATACGTTACGCTTTTTGAAGTCAATTTTAAAATTTTCGGCCGCTTCCAAACTGGTCTGGTAGCCAGTGTGATCTGCTTTTCTTATTACCTTTTGGTAGTGTATACAATCAAATTTATATTATGCGGAAAAAACCGTGAAGGAGATAAAACAATGTTTTCTCATTCACTTATTATTGTCATCTAGTGACCTTTGAAATTGTCTTTTTTATACCTATCTTCTTTCAGCACATGCTGAAAAGATACGATGAAAATGTCAGAGCTCCAATAGATGACAATAATAAATGAACGATATATATATGTATAGGAGTTTAGAAGAAATCACATTAAATACTAGACGAATTTGGAGATGATTACGAAAATGAAACGACACGAATGACTATCAATCTTGCACTGGGCTTGAGATACCGATTTTATCAAGTTATCGAAACACAAAAGGGAAATCTTAATCTGGAACCCTGTCGGAAAGCGTGTATATACATACAGGTGAGAATTTCTAATGGGCCATCTATCATACTTTAGATGTTTAACGGCCCAAAATTTGAATTTCTTTTGTAATTGCCCCCTGTAGCTAATGTCCATCAGCGTTCTGTACTTCCTTTCTTGCCGGTTTCAATGAGTAATAATTTCATATTATTATGTCCATTTTCTATTATTTGAACTTTTAAATTTTTTTTCTAGATCTAGATTTTGTATAATTTGTAAAAGAGGAACAATAGTTTGTTTAATTTATTAAGCCATGAGTGAAGAACGTTTTTTTTTAGATTGTTGAAACTGTGAACCAAAAAAAATGTTGCTTGATTACCAAACACTGCCATGTTAATTAATTCAACAAAGTGTTAAATATGAAGAACGTGACTAGCAAGATGATAATCCTCTTCCATCTTGTCTGAAGTTTTATTATCTTGCGGAAGAAGTTTCTCGAAATTTATTTACAGCCATGTTTCCGAAAATTAGAGGCGCCTCTGCTAATATAAATTAGGGAAATATTTAGAGTTTAATTCTTTGGGACGCCGGCCCCTCAGAACTTATTAATTGATGTTCTCGCCGTGAGGGGACGAAGGAAGGATGAAATTGCTGCTTACAAAATTAAGGGCGGTATTATTAGTCAAGTTTCTCAGAAAACTTTTGCAACACTTAATACATTCAGCCTTCAATCAGAGCCTATGCTTCAGCTCTGGAAGTTAACGAAAATAAATTCCTCTCAATAATCATACTAACGACCCTAAAAGCTTTGATGCAACAATTTGGACCTCCACTAAGAAATATAAGAGTCTATTTATTGTTGGGAATTCTGGGCGAATGTTCTCCCTTTAACCGGTAATATGATAATCTTTCTCACCCCCGGAAAGTTTTTATTGTGAAAGTTGCTGCCTTCCTGAAATTCGTTTTTTTACATCCTCAATAATAATAAAGTCGTTTCGGGGAAAAGTTTTTAAAAGCGAGATTACTTTCGGCAGCAAGTTATGGGCATATATCATGCTCTGTCTACGGGGATAGGCACAATTTGCAGGTGAGTTAATTTAATTTTTTATATTATTTATTATAGTACTTTGAACTGCCGTACATTATGTTGGCCAATTCAGTTTATTTATTAATCCTCACCTATTAATCATACATACCTCACAAATACTGTGATTAGGAATGGTCTGTTCAATTGCTCCTTGCCTCTTATTTTAGTGGAGGATGGTCAAACCAGTCTGGTGGGACAAACTGGTTTAAAGCATAAGTGTAGCTTGTTTACACGAAATTTCAAAAAGTGTCTCTCTCTATTCATGTTTATACAGGGTGTGGTACTTTTTTTTTCTACTCTAAAACTAATCTGCTCAACTTGCTTGATAAACTGCAAAACTTATATGATAATTTAAGTATAACAATGGATGGCCTTTTAGGCAAAGGGCATGTAGAATAGAAAAATGGTGTACCGAGACGGGACTGTCAGTCAATCCTGGCAAGACAGAGCTTGTGCTCTACACCAAAAGAAGGAAAACTACAAGATTCCGCTCACCCACGCTGTACGGTGAACCTCTGCTACTAAAGCCCGAGGCTAAATATCTGGGAGTGACCATCGACAGCGGAATGACCTGGAAAAGTCACGTGGAAAATGCATGCAATAAGGCAACAGCACTGACATGGCAACTACTCAGGGCAGTGGGCAGGAAGTGGGGTCTAAAGCCACACCTCCGGCACTGGCTCTTCACTGCGGTAATCAGACCAAGGATAACCTATGGGGCCGTGATATGGTGGCCAGCGGTGGTCTGGTGGATATGGTATGCTATGAGGTAAGGTTGTAGAGACTACAGGGAACAGTCTGCCAAGCCATAACGGGTGCATTCAGAACCATACCGGGAGCAGCACTTATTGGGTCTGCCGAAGCTTCCAATATAGGTTAAGAGGTAGGCGCTAGGACGATGGATTGATGAGGCCTGTAGAAGGACACAGCTACGATAAAGAGTCACACGCAGATCGCCAGCTTCATTCAGGGGACATCCCAATTGTCCTGTCGCAGGAGGGGCGCCCACGCGATCAGCTCAGACTAAAGCAGCCATTTGGGATACACATCCCAACAAGGGACGATTTCAAGAA
Source organism: Taphrorychus bicolor (assembly GCA_951812265.1). NCBI lineage: Eukaryota > Metazoa > Arthropoda > Insecta > Coleoptera > Curculionidae > Taphrorychus > Taphrorychus bicolor. Next base: position 15,992,057 of record OX638300.1, read on the forward strand.
AGAGCTGCTTCACCAACCTTCTGATAATAATCAAGTATGGTATACAGACGGATCAAAAATGGCTAATACACAGTCGTCAGGAGCAGGAATATACAAAGAAGGTCGTGTAGAGGGTGAGGGTTTCCCCTTGGGAAGCCACATGACGGTTTTCCAGGCGGAGGTGTTTGCAATACTCGAGGTCACACGAACAGAAGTCTGACAGGGAGCAGGACAGGGCAGGACATCTACATCTACTCCGACAGTCAGGCGGCTTTGCGAGCCATCTGCAGGAGCGAAACGAGTTTAAAGCTCGTTCAGGACTGCAGAGATGCTCTAAAGTCATTGGCAGAAACAAAAAGAGTAATTCTGACATGATTTACTGGACCAGAGCCATGTCTAGGAGTAAGTAAACGGTACATCCCTCACATTCTGAATGAGTGCGCATGGAAAAGTACAAGGACAAACTGGACACTACTGCTGGTACATGCAGGTACGAGTGCACGTGCGTGTAAATCGGCAGGGGAGAGTCGTCATACCACCTTTTGGGAAAGTGCCATAGGTGGGCGCGACTCCGCCATGGGACCCATCTCCTTCATTAGAGAGACGGGCTGACTCATGGAGGAAATGAGGGCCCTAGTGGAGTAGGGATGGGCGGACCGGGGGACTGTGAAAAGGGCCTCTAAGGCCTATTCGCAAGGCTTCGCCCCTCCCCCCATTGTTTACTACTACTACTACTGTATCTTGAGTCGATATTGCTCAAGTATATTTTTAATTGGTGCTTTTGTACTCGACTGATAATTGGATCTTTTATAGTTTTTTTTACGAGGTTAGGTTAAAAGGATATATATTTTTGGATAAAATCGCCTTTGATCCTCCTAAATGCGAATATTTTTGAGGTCTTTTTGGACTGTCAAGTCATTCCCATATCGAAATGTCACGCACGGTCAGGCGTGTTCATGAGAGGAATAGTTAGAGCGGTGAATAGAGTGTAAAAAACAATGAAATGCTTTGTATATCTGGAATGATACAGTTAAATCTCTATGTCTGCGGTGGCCGACATCAGGAGGCCAATGAGAACGCCCCCAAAACATCCATGCAGCGTTTGCTTGATATGGTGATAAAGGCGCCTTACCGGCTACAACAGGTGTCAAAACTTGTATCTCAGCCTTCTAACATAAAGGCCAACAATCGCTCAGGCTTACTCTAAGCTATTATTATTAGACTCCGCTTAGACTTAAATTGAATTAAGGATATTTATTGCGTTCAAAAAAAAGTCTCATCTTGTTCATTTAGCTTTCATAGTTATGCATTTGAAAGATGGTAGCAGTTCTTGTATCAATTAACAAAAATTAAAGAGCGATAAGATGAAAACTCCCCTCAATTGGCACAAAACTGTTAACGGGCAAGAACTTCTAGTTCATAATCTGCGCAAACCTTGTTTTGAATTAGGATTTGAAATAGAATTCGTACTAGGAACATTTACAGTTACAATTTCCTAGTAGTAGCACCTGTAGGTTCTATTCTCAACGATTTTTTCGATGGTTCTCATCAGCATAGAGTTAGCATATAGTTGCCCAAGGAAAGAAAAGAAAGTGGAAATTGTGTAGGATCATCTGGAATGTCGAAGTAAAGGTGTCCCACACCTCTTCAACAAATCAAGCAAATTTGGCAGCTGCTACTAAGTACAAGCAACATATCACAGATGCTAAGAAGAAACCTTGGAAGAAGTTTGGTGCTGGAACTGAGGGCCTGCATACCGAATTTTCATTTCAGACGGTTTTCTTTAGAGAGCCGTGTCAGAGGCTTCAGTAGCTAAAAAGAGCAGGTGATCAATTTTCTGGGAAACAAAGCCCTCTTGCGGAGTCCAATTAATTTAACACTAAACGACAGATAAAATACTAGATAGAGATATGTTGGAGCTTGTTAAACTCTAAAAAGTCCATGAAAGAATAAAACTATGGTCGATGGAAATAGAAGTACCTACATGAGAATAGTAAGACTAACTACGAAGATAGTTATTATTTAAGGCTTTTCAACCAAATAAATCCCCAGAAGGGATGAAGTATTAACAACTTCCAGTTCCACCGACCAGGCTTCTCAGAGCCGCTCTGGCATGACCTTAAATAACCCACTGTTTTGCGGGGGTTATGATGACCCATATTCTACATACCAAGAAAAAGCATGACCAAAAGATATTAGAAATTGCTCAAGCTAATCAAGTTATCATTATTATTGTTAAATATCAAGGAGAAGCTGCTGGATATTCAAGTGGTGGAAGCTTCCTACTCCCTAAAGGGAGAACAGTTTGCACGAAGGTAACAAGTCAGCAGAACCAGAATTTAAAAACTTATTAGAGAAAGTCCAATTTGGTGTGTCCATTGGTATTGTCGTGAGTACCTTTCTAAACGCAAAAGATGCATTTGACAATTCAATAACAGACTGTGGGGCAGGGTGGGGCACTTGCCCCCCCCCCCCCGGCTCAAGGAAAAAATAAAAAAATTTAATTGAAAAAGATGATGAAAAAAATTCAAACATTGAAACACTGAAAATCTAAAAAAGTACATTTCAAGTTTCGTGCAAATCAGTATACATAAAGAAAGTTATGTGCGTGGAACATAACGTGGAACTAATTATTGTTACTTCACACTACGTTAAAATGGCCAGGTTACGCAAGCTTCGCCAGTAATTTTTAGTGTCCAAATAAAACAAGTTATATTTTACCCCCCGAATAATTAATGCGTTTTCCTGTTTTTGCCCCCCCCCCCTGAAGAAAGTTCTGGCTACACCCCTGCTGTTCCTTAGTGGTGTCAAAGCGAAATGGATTAACCCACAAAAACCAACTTCACTGAATGATGATGGAGTTATTAATAATTAAAATAAACTATGTTAGCTTATCATCAAAGGACACATTTGAACTGTAGACAGTTGGGGTCCAGGCTTGGTCCTTGGACGGTCTCTCGTAATCATAAGATTCATAAGGAATCACTCCGGCCAAACCATCGCTGGAACTTAATGTGGTGGATCATTGGTTTACAAGCGACATAGTAAAAGAAAAGAAAGAACCAAACAAACAAAAGCAAACAGAAAAAAAGGTAAATACAAAAAAAAACTAGTGTAGACACTACTAACTAGTAGACAAAAAGCTGTCCATTCAATCTGAAATATAGATTTTCTGAAATTATCATTGTTTTTGCAATGCAACAATCCAGTCGACCAATGGTATTCCACCACCACGATGTAGATATTTTGCTCTGTCTATGTACATCCAATTATTTATATAGGAAATATTGAGAACAAAACTTTCACTAACTACGTGCAAGTAACGTGTTATAATCAACTGCAGAGACACATAGTTTGGTCATCAAAAGAGCAGGCAAAATTTTACTAGAGTTTTACTACTTACCTGCAGAGACAGTTAACTATTTGTAAAATCTGGCCCAACTTACTTTTTGCCACCGCTACTGCTAAATTTGCTGAACCGTTTAAAGCTTTCAATGAAAGTAACAGCATTGAAGAAATTTTTGATTTGATTGATTTTGATTGATTTTGATATATTGTAAGTGCTGTAATGACTAAAGAACTTCTACACAGTGAAGAGATAGTATAAACCAAACTACATTGATCGAATTTTTATAAAGTTTTAGTTTTCCTTAGATTCCCTAAGCTCCTGATTTTTTTTACAGCAAATATAGAAAAATTGATATTTCCAAAACCGCACTAAAATCACGATCATCTATTTTCCTTTTTTGTTTTCTAGGTTTTCAATAACAGAATTCCAAATTTAGCTCAGCACTTCTGTTTAAAAACGCGATTGATGTTTGCAAACTGTCTAGTCCTGTCCTGGAAACCAGTAAACCGAAAAACCCATCGCCCCGGCATACGTGATGAATATGCGGGCCTCTAACTCAATAAAATTACAAGGACTGGGACATAAAAAGTGGATAAAATGGAGAAAATATTTTAATGCGACTAATAAAATACGACAAATTGGGAAATATTTGCTGTATATAAAACATTTCTAGTCAACCGTTCGGAAGAGAACAGGAACATCCGTTTATTTAATCACTCCCAGGTTATTTATTGTGTTCTAAACAAATAAAAGGATAAAGCTCATGAGGCCTCAAACAGAATAGAGACAGGAATGGCTTGTTAAATTTAGCCCATAACTTTTTTCTATTTTTCTGAAATTTATAAAAAACGTTTGCTTAGAATAAAATACAGGTTAAAGATACGGCTCTGTTCTTAAGCCAGCTCTCAGAAAAACTCTGAAAATAGACATAGGAAATAAAATAGCATAAAATGTGTAGGTTTTGGCGGTTTCGAGTCCCGCCGTCTCATAACAATACCGCCTATTTGCGGTGCTCAATCGTCCGCATTAAAACCCGCTCTATACTTTCTTCTCCAACTCCAACGAGCTTTATACCGGATCCACCTCACGGTGCTCGAGATCACGGAAATTGCGGATTTGGGTTAGATTGTTCCGTTTAAACGGAGCAATTTTAAACTATTACTGATCTTCAAAGTAAACACGTTTACTCAAGTATTATGCGCAAATTGAAAGATTTCTTTTTAAAGGATGCCATAGATGGGCTAAAGAATGCTGGGATAAAGAAGAACAATGTTTAGTTTAATATAGCTTTTTTAAAACCTCGATTTTTAAATAAAGGTAAATTCAAGAAATACTATGGTCTTGAGTTTAAGTCAATACTTGATTATTTTGTAAAACATTTGAATTACCTATATATTAAACCTTGTAAATAAAATACAGCCCTGCCTTTCATATGAAATGACAAGACGAATACATTCCGCGCTACGACATAATATAAAGTTTATTTTTCGCTTTTATTTCATATTACTGTTTGTTCTATGTCGTGTTTTACGGTACGATGGGAAAATTGTCTTGGGTTGTGCCTTGATATTTCAAACATATATACAGCTTTTTATTAAAGTAATTTTGACGAGAATAAAAGGCGAATTGGGGTAGCAGTCGGTAGCACTATGAGAACGTGTGTATACATAATAGAACTATTTGTTTATACATTCTCATCATCTAAATTTTTGCGCTTTAGAAGAGCGTAAAAGATAAGTGAGTAGAGGTGCAATAGGAAGTTTAAGATATCAACATAAAATAAAATTTGGTATTTGTTATTGTTATATAGGGCTCAAGATTCGGTCGACTAAAAAATATACTTCTCTTTTGAATTGCAAATTTTTTATGTCACTGGTTGAATAGTTTAAATGTGTACCAGCTGTGTACCCAACACACAACACAACTGTGTACCTAACACACATAAAATATAAGGGTAACTAATAAACTTTGAGTTAACACGTTTGAGTCCCACAGAAGTATAACCAAACTTATAGAAGCATATTTTACAACTTACTAGTTTTAATTTGACCAAGTTCCGCATATTAAGAAGAAAATGCAGAGTACTGGATGAGGCGAAATGGATGGCGTAATAAAAGTGGCAGTGGTAGGTGGTGTTGCAAAAAAGAATACCGAAGAGTAAGCCACTGGATGGAAGGTCACAGGATCACCAGGAAGGCGCGACCATGAATATGGACTGATAGATGACACTCCACTTCTCAAGAGATCCTAACGAGATAAACCTATAATCAACAAATAATAGGGTTTACAGGATAAAAAATGCAGAGAAAACTGTTAGTAGAGTAATTGATTTCAATGCTAAGTGCTTCTTTTAAGATATATCTTCTTTAAAAAGCCTCTCTCACATGCGTGGTGCCACCAGGGCTACCTTCTCCTTTATAAAATATTATTTTTGAAGGGATTTTATTGGTCATTTTGAACCAATATTATCGAACTCGGATTTTTCGAACTATTATCAAGTAACGGAATAAATATATATCTGAGCCTTCCTGGCCAATATTACTTACGAACTTATTTTTGTAAGGCTTGAATGGTTTCTAAGAACGAGCATCTTCGTTTCAAAAATGTCATGAATTATGAGTCGGTTATTTCAGATCTGATGATTCCAAATGTTTCTTTGTGGAATACTCTGTCCAATGGACAGATTGGCCGGAGATTGGACACTATCTGTAGCAAGAATCCAATAGGGTTCCATAGAGACATACATATACTGATGTCATGTTATTGATTGTTTTGGAAAATCGATTGAGTCGGGGTAATAAAGGGTTCTTCTCACACCATTCATAAATTTGGCCATAAATAGATCCCTGAGGCAGTTCGCGGCCAACAATTAGCATCCTTGAGTAGTAACCTCTAACATCATTCCGAATCACACCTTGTCACATCAAGAGTGCGCTTATTTTCTATATACCATAGGTATTCATTTGCTCCAGTAATAAGTTATGATTAACAGTGTCGAACGCCTTTGAGGGATCGAAACACAGACGTGCTATATGAAGTTTTCGAAAAACAAACTAGCTCTCAGCGAGAATTTCAGTATTTATTCAAGAACTCGATAGTAGTGAGTATCAGGCATATCTCCGTTTCTATATATAGGCGAAAGCTTCGATACTCTGTTCTAAGAGGCAAAGGTGCCATAAGCAGAACATTAGAGTCTCTTTTCTCTTCTCTTTCCCTTCGTTCTGGTTCCGATAACCAGCGAGGTACAGAGCAATATGGGCCGCTTCTTGAACTGAGAGCCATCTGCCATTCAGTATTGGATCTAAAATACGCTGGTGGATGTCACCTGCTTCTGCTCTGTACAACATCTCACCGGTACTCCGTGCGTTCCCGTTTTTTTTTAAACCGCTGAATCGAGGTTTCCAATTTGTCGACCAGCCAAATCTGTAATGATGAGGGGTAGACCCCGAAACTGGTATGCAGATGGGTTGATAGACAAATTGGTAACCACGTATGCTCCCAAGCAGAACATTAGTTTACAATCTCTGCCAGGGGATCCCATATGCATTCTACGATATTGTCTCTAAGGAACAAAAAGATAGTAGTACTGAAAGTAGCCAAGCAATAGTTGACCCAAATTGAAAAATCAAAACTTGTAAATTGGTTCAACATGTGGGTACATCGAACCGCTCATTGACGTCATGGAAAAGAATTTGCAATCGAATATGACAAATTTGCTGACAATAAAGAAAGTTAGCACGAGAGTTTTTTGAAACAGACATGGCAGTATTAGTCTGGGTGCTCACCAAGGCAGTCCGCTTTGGGGGGAACTCACAAGGAGTCGGTGCTGAAAGCCGCGTTGTGGCTGAGTGAAGGTCGACATTACGCCGGAAGGACGAACGACTACCATCATTTACCAGCCCACTGATTAAAAGTAGAAAAACAAGTTTTATTCGGGGGGCTCTCCAAAGGAGTCTAGTTTTGGGATTTGCGAAAGTAGTGTGTAGCCTGGGGACTCGCAAAAAAGGTTGTTTTTGGGGAGTTGGTGAATAGGGTCGAGAAGGAGCATCGTTACGTCGAGAGGACGAACGAGCACCAACCCAGACCACTAGTGGAAGCCTACAGACAAGTTTCGTTAACAGGTTACAGAGAAGGGCGGAAGCATCCCTTGGTAATCACAAGTCTTTTTGTACTTATAAGACCGATCAGAGATACGATGTTCGCTTACTTGAGTCGCATCTGGTCCTGGTATACCTAAAATTTTGAAATTTCACGAAGCAACTCACCAGGGCATTGTTAGTCTGGGTCCTCACGAAGGGAATCCGGTTTTGGGGGGACTCACGAGTAGTAGGTGCGGGGAGCCGCGCTGAAGCTGGTTGGAGGTCGACATTATGCCGGAAGGACGAACGATCACCATCAGATACCAGACCGCTGTTTAAAAGTAAGAAAAAAGGAGTCTTAGTCAGCAGTCTTTAGCCTGGGGACTTGCGAGAAGAGTCGTTTTTGGGAAATTGGTGAATAGGGGTAGAAAAGGAGCATCGATAAGTCGAAAGGACGAACGAGCGCCAACTGAGACCACCAGTGGAAGCCTACAGTCAAGTTTCGTTGTCAGATTACAGAGAAGGGCGAAAGCACCCCTTAATACCCGTAAGTCCTTTTACACCCATAAGGCCGCTCGGAGCTACAAGACCCGTTTACTTGAGTCGCAATATATGGTCCTGGTCTAACTAAAATTTTGAAATTTCACGGAGGAACTCAACAAGGAAGTGTTGGTCTGGGTGCTCACGAAGGGTATCCGGTTTTGGGGACTCACAATTAGTAGGTGAGGAGAGCCGCGCTGGAACCACTTGGAGGTCGACATGACCACTGTTTAAAAGTAGAAAAAGAAGTATTAGGCGGGGGTCTCACCAAGAGAATCTAGTTTTGGGGACTCGTGAAAGTAGTCGGTAGCCTGCAGACTTGCGAGAAGGGTCGTTTTTTGGGGACTTGATGAATAGTGGTCGAGAAGGCGCATCGATACGCCGAAAGGAAGAACGAGTACCAATCGAGACCGCCAGAGGTATCGTTTTTTTTTGTATGAACTCAGCCCGTCCATAGTTTGCTCTTAACTTTGATAAGCACTGTATCCTGTATACAAAGCCATTCAGTTTCTTAATAATTCTGTGTAAGCGTAAAAAATACTCTCAAGTGTAATATCCACCAAAGGCCTGTGATTCAACCACCTCTTGATTTCGTCTTTGTTAAGTTTCAACGTCTCCGTTACATATTCATGGACTGAGCTTAATCTCTCTTCCACGTCCTTCCTCCTCTTCTTCAGCGACTGTTTGTTGCTGCTCCTGAATCGATTGTGCTGGGTATTGTGGGGAAGTGCATGAAGAAATTTTGAAACTATTAGAAGCATCTCAAATCCGAACTCTTATTAAGCTATTTAATAACATATATGAGACTGGACACTTACCAAAGCTGCTATAAATATTCATCCCCATTCCAAAAAAAAACCAATGCCAAGAAATACGAGGACCACAGACTAATTAGTTTAATGAGTCACTCACTTAAAGTACTCCTAAATATCATTCACTCTTGCATTTACACCAAATTAGAAGAACAGCTCAGTGAAGTGCAATTTGGATTCAGAGCGGGCCTTGGAACAATAGAAGCACTCTTCAACTTGCAAGTACTAATACAAAGAGCGAGGGTTGTTAAGTGCGTTTTTGCATGCTTCATTGAATTCGAAAAGGCATTTGACAGAGTGCCGCACAACAAACTATTTGACGCTTTAAAAACATCCTAAAATGATGGTAAGGATATAAGACTAATATCAAACCTATATCTTCAACAAAAAGCAACAGTGCGCCTCGAAAACGAACTGTCTAAGGTCTTTGCAGTTGGAAAATGAGTTCGGCAGGGATGCATACTATCACCGGCATTGTTCAATATGTATTCCGCGAATCTCTTTAGAGAAGCCTTGGATGAATCAGAAGACGATATTGCAATAAATGGTCAACTTATCAATAATATTAGATATGCAGACCACACCGTACTGCTGGCAGATAGTGCGGAGGGTCTCCAGGGATTGATAGATAATATATTAGAAGCAAGCAACGAATATGGATTAAAACTAAACTCTAAAAGGACAAAAATAATAACTATCAGTAAGAACATCAACATAAATGCTCAATTTACGGTGTATCAGTGATATATGATGCGTGATACGTACTAGGCTCATAGTTATGTAATAATAAGAACTCGAATTGAAAATGCCAGAAGAGCTTTTAACCGCCTTAAGAAAGTCCTTTGTATCCTGTCTCTTAATATCAATATATCAATAAGATTTCGCAGATTCTACGTGTTTAGTATTCTCCTCTATGGAGTAGAAAGCTGGAGTCTTACTGAGGCTGCCACCAAACACTTAGAAGCATCCGAAATGTGGTGCTACCGACGCATGCTACGGGTCTCAGTCACCATACAACTAACATCACGATTCTCGAGACGCTCAGAAAAGGCAACGAAATTATTACTATTGTAAAGAACAGAAAACTGACCTGCTTTGGCCATATTATACGTAATGATAAGTACCGACATTTACAGTTAATCCTAAAAGGCAAGATTGAGGGCAAGCGAGGTCCTGGATATCCTGCCTGGCCAACCTTAGAAAATGGACTGGCCTATCATCAACCGACTTATTCCGAGAGCTGCAATGAATAGGATAAGATGGGCCAACGTGGTCGCCAACATCATAAGAAGATAGGCACCTTTAGAAGAAGAATATGTCTATCTAGTCGCCGTCTTGTGAGATGTGGTATGCTATAGCAGAAATAAAAGTATGAATTTCTCCCAATGTTGTTGACTATCTTTGGCAAACATGGACAGATACTGACTTATAGGACTGCTGTGTTCTCTATGGTTTATCAGATTAGGATGCAGAAAAGTTTACTTTTTGTAATAACAAATATCTGTAGATTTCCAAAAGCAACTTGTGCGTTGAAATAATTATGTTGTTCTGCAAGTCTTCAGCCACTGCTTTCTCGTTTTCTAGAGATACTACCTCAGAGGTCTACCACTTCAGGAAATAATCCATTGCCACCCCCAGACAATAGTTCTCAATTTACAAATAGTGTGGGGAACAAGAAAACAAGCTAATATTATAGATTTTTGTATTACCATTTTCCATTCTATGAACACTCCACGAAAAAGAACAAATGTTTTATTTCTCGGTACAAACATGGCCTACTATTGAATGAAAATGCAATGCACATAGGATAAAGTAAGGTGAATTATAAAAAAGGAGAACTGAAAGCTGAAGACCAACAAAGTCAAAGACGACCAAGAGTAGAAGTGTACTGACAATGATCCTGCAGGCTGTCAAAAGTTGCCTTTTGTGCACTGCCTCAGGCAAGTGTAATTTTCTTTAAGCTAAAATCATGCCATCACAACTCTACAGTATGAAATATAGCGACTCGTCAAGTCCTTTCTCTTTGATCCTTGGGAGCATGAGTCAACCAGAAGTCAAACAAGGAGCGGAACAAAACATCTTTATCTACTCCGATAGTACTGGGGCCCTGCGAGTCATCTGCAGGAACATGACGAGTTCAAAGCTCGTTCAAGACTGCAAGGATGCTCTAGAGTTACTGGCAGAAAAAAAAGTGTAACTCTGGGATGGGTTCTTGGACATAGGGGCATTGAGGGAAACGAGCAGGCCGATGAATCAGTCAAGCGTGGTTCCCAGACACTTTACTGGACCAAGGTACAATAGGTATGGTTGGGCATTGCTGGCCATTGCTGACTAAACAGACACATTCACCTCTGCACCCACTGTGGAGCAGGGGAAGAGTCGTCGTACCAGTTTCTGGAAGTGTGCTATAGGTGGGCGCGACTGCGCCAGAGGACACTGGGAGCCGCCTCCTCCATCAAGAGGAGCTTCCAACTTTGAGTTGGAACGGGATACTCTCCATCATTAGAGGGACTGGTCGACTGTTGGAGGAAATGAGGGCTCAGGTGGAGTAGGGATGGGTAGATATTTTAATAAGAAAAATTTATTTTTTAGACAATCGCTGATTTCCTATGTCTAAAACAATTGAACTTCAATGATTTTATCACTGATTAGTGCTTTTGTAACTCTACCAGAACAGAAAATCTACTTAAGGCTTCATTTTCATCACAATAATTGGAGGAATAAAGGAGATTCTTCAAATATACTTTAGCATAAAATCCAGCATAAATCCGCAGCATAAAATAATTCGTTAAGGATAATGATATAAAAACATGCTTCAAAAAATTTTTAATTGATGCAGCCTTGTCAGTTCTACTCGAAAGTAGGATATCGGATATCGTAAGAATTTTGAAAGACATGCAACTAAGAATCTTTTGCGGCTGTTTTAATTTTTCTGTCAGTTTTGCGTATCTCACATATTCTTCATTTCTCTACTGGCAGAATTCCCAGCCCCTTAATATATCTTAACTGCTTAGATATGCATGATGAGCATTTGACTTCAAGACTTTCAACATGTATACATACACTCAAAGGAATATCTCATGATGGGGTCTACATTGTCCAAACGTTTACGAATAACTGTATATTTAAGGCTTCCTTAAAGCAAAGACCAGCTTAATCTAACAAGTTTCAGTCTGGCTGAACATGAAGCTGTGTAACTGAGTAAAAAGGGTAATGGTAAATGTTATTGGGAATTAGAAATTATCGCTTGCAACTATCAGAAATAGGTCATTTTTCTTATAGTAATTATAATTATTTAACGTTGACCTGCTGTTACACCTAAAGTCACAAAAACACGTAATTACAACCCTGTCGTTGACTGATGTTATTTTCAAATAAGCCGATCCTAAGTTCGCAATAAAAATAGCAAAAAGGGAGCGCCTGCTCTAGATTTCGTACATTATTCATCCTCAACCTCCGAGGGCGGTAGTTTTCCTTCCTGTTACAATTCCACTATAGGAATCCTTAATTCCCGGGGAGTTGTAAAGGTTTTATTGTTAGCTCTCAATAGTTCTCTAATTACCTTTTTATGCCGCGTGTTTTCCTTTGCTGACGAAAGGAATCTTATGATAAATGAGTCGTAAAGCCATATTTATGAAGACGTTTCACAGTGGCTGAACTGGAATGTGCGGACAAAGTCAAGGCAAGACCTGCACTAAATTCTATAGAAAAAAGGCCACGAACAAGTGGTTTTGTTTCTCTATGACAGTCCACGGTCTGGGCCTGACCAGGCCTTGCCATTGTATCCCCGATGTTTAGAGGAAAACAATGCGATGGCTCGGACACTTTTATCGCACGTCCGATTTATCATAGCACTTCGAGGATGGCGTTTTCTAAAAATTAACGAGCCTATTGTTATGCTATCAGCGTCACGGGCAGCGGCTTTGACGCTGGACCGGCTGCTTCAAAGCCATTAATAATTTCCTCGGTGATTGTCTCAGCTTTTTTTGGGATACCACGTTTTTGTACCAGCGACAGGTTAAATAACTAATAATACTGAATAAGGACCCATTTCTGGGGTTCGAACACAACGCCGCCGCCACCGGCCTTGGGCATTGTCCCATCACCAAACGATCCAAACACATGTCTGAGGGGTTGACTAATAATATAGGAGACATGTAACGCGCCCTGCTGAGTGTTCCTGACAGCGACAAGGCAACTGCCCTACAGGATCACGCAAGACGCTTTGTCCCTGCGGGCCGCAGCCCTGTAACTTTAATCTCAGTTCATGTAAATGCCGGGTTTGCATTTAACGACTTAGTGCATTTTGGTGGGAACTTCAAAGCCACTCCGTTGGGCTTAAACTACTGCAGAGGCGAAAATTGTAATTGATGTTTAAGGGTTTTGGCTTGAATCAGGGCTCAATTTCCTGTACTTGCAACGTGTTTTCAAGCCTTGCTTATTCGTGATATATTTACATATATAAAACTATTCTAAAGAAACTGACTACGGAAAATAATAAAAATATTAAGCTTTCTTTCCGTTTAGGGCACAAAGACAAACAAAAATGAGTACTGACGTGATTTTTCAACCTTAAATAATAAGAATATGTTCCTTTGTCTGTATACAGCATACTCGGTGGTAAATTGGTAAATCTTGAATCAAATTTAGGATCTAGGTGCATTGATTATTCTCTTCTAACCTAACTTTAGCTGAAAGTGAAATGAAGTTTGTATGCCAAACCTAAGCAAAGTAGATGTTAAGTGCATAGGCAATTGGGCATTGTGAGAGATCCCTTTAGAAACGTATTGAAAAATATACAACAGAGATTCAGCTAAAGAAATGATTATTCTGCATAATGATTTATATGATTCTAGCAGAACAATTATGTGATTGGGATGATCTGTTATGATGTGATATAGATAGTGGACAAATTTTTGTTGGTTGGTAGCAATAGATAACAAATTTTTACTTAAAGCTTACCTGGAATATACAAAGTATACACAATATTTCACCAACCACGTACACTCGTAATATTTCTAGTTTTCCATTTAGAAAAGCTGTTGAAATATCCATTTGTTTAACATTGCAATGGAACTGAAAACAGTGACAATACACATCCGAGTTACTGGGGCACATACATGATCAAGTAAATTTTCTTTCTTAAGTTGCAAACCTCTGGCAACAGTTCTTGCCTTCTCTAATCTTAGATATTTGCTGCTAATCATGCAATAATGCCTTGCCCTCAGGCAGAATTGCTTCAGTCCAAACTTTTAATTTGCTGTGGGATTGTAACTTCTAATGTTTAATTAATTAGTATCACTCTCCAAGTTTGTCACGAATATGCACAAACTACTTCTGGCTTTTGAATACCACACAGCCTCTATCCAGCGCCTCTCAAACCTACTAATGTAGATGGCTTAGATTTTCATTCTAACCTACACCCGTAAATAAAATTACAAACTAATATTGACTCTCAAGCACTTTAAATTTCGTAATTATTTCTATTCTTTCCATTAAGATGAAGATTAACCTCCGCTTTCACCACTTAAAATTCTGTTAGCTTCGTGCTATGAAAAAGAATAGCCCCCTACCAGAATGATTTGGGAAAGATTGCCTGACGTTTGCTGATTTCACTCGATCCATAAAAGTTCGATTTAATCTTTCTGAATTCTCCTTTTTTTTTGAGTTCTGTAAGTCCTTGTATTTTCTATCTTTACTCATTTTAGATGTAAACTCTCCCTCGTTATTGCATCTTATGCTCTTAATCCTAGAGCGGTTGTTGGTTTTTATTAAACTTATAAAAGCTTTCACGTTTTTGCTGCTTCAATTTTCGATTTTTAAAGTTCTGCCTCTTGAATTTCTGAATCCTTTTTTAAAAATTGAGGCACTTATTGTAACTTATGAAATACATCTGACACAATTATTGCATCTATAATAATCATCTTCCCTTGCCACTATTCTGAGAGCTTTCTCCTTCATCATGAAATCAATCTGTCCCCAGTACTGCCCAGTTCTTACCGTCCTTCTTCTAGTAATGACTGAACATTACTCCTTGAATATCCCGAGTTAATTGATACTAGAGTTTAGGCTGCTTAATAATCCAGCATAAAGAAATTTTACTTTTCCTGCATCCTACTACTTGTTGTTCAAACTTTGCATTCTGCAAACATGTGGTCAGCTCTCCTATACCTAAAAGAACAATTTTCACAAGTTTCAGCTTTAAATACATTTTGGTTGCTGCCGTATTTTTCCTTGTCATTATTTTTGTTTCTCATCCTAGTAGTAGCAGTAGCACACTTGGGGGGGGGGGGGGCGAAGCCTTGCGACTAGGCCTTAAAGGCCCTCTTCACAGTCCCCCGATCCAACCATCCGTACTCTGCCTGAGCCCTCAGTTCCTGCAAGAGTCGAACCGTCCCTCTAATGAAGGAAAGTATCCCGTCTCATCTCAGACTGGGAAGCTCCTCTCGATGGAGGCAGGCGAATGTCCTGTGGCGCAGTCGCGCTCACCTATAGCACACTCCCAGAAAGTGGTATGACGACTCTTCCCTTCCTCCACAGTGAGTGCAGAGTGGACTGTCCACCACTAGCACCACTAGGAGGTGCATGTATCTGTTTAGTCTGCGGTTGAAAGTAAGGATTTCTATAAGGTGTCTCAGGTAATATGAAGATGCCTGGGAGACATCTTCCCAGTGCCTTCTTCACAAAGACTTCTCCCAAGTACATGTCTACATATTCCTGTCTGTGTCCAGTTTGTCCTTGTACTCTCCCATGACCACTCATTTACAGTGTGAAACACGTACCTATTGCTTACACCTAGACAGGGCCCCGGTCCAGTAAACCACGTCTGGGAACGCTTGGCCGATTCATCGAAGCGCTCGTTTCCCTCAAAGCCCCTATGTCCAGGAACCCATCCCAGAGTTACCCTTTTTCTGCAAGTGACTCTAGAGCATCCCTGCAGCCCTGAACGAGCTTATAACTCGCTCTGTTACTGCGGATGGCGCGCAAGGCCGTCTGATTGTCGGAGTCATGGCCTGCTTTGTATATTCCGGCTCCTAACGACTGTGAATCAGCCATTCTTGATCCAACTATATACCAACCCTGATTATTCTCAGAAAGATGCTGAAGCAGCTCTTCTTTGAATTTTTTTTTTGGGATGTTTATCCCAATTTGCTGTTTTAGTATCAGCCGATCGCAAGGACGCCCCTCCTGCGACAGGAGAATTGGGATATCCCGATGGCAATCTGCGCGTGACTGCTTCCCATGACTGTTTCTTTCCACTGGTCGCTGTAATCCATCCTCCTGCAGGAAGCCATCGCCTCCCTCGTCATCCAGGTTGAAAGCTCCGACAGAGCCAGTAAGGCATTGAGAGCTGCTCCCGGTGTTGTTCTGAACGCACCCGTTATGGCTACTCAGACTGTTCTCTGCAGTCTGGCCAACCTCAACGCACAGCAGGCCCAGTCCACCGTGGTTACCAGAACACGGAGCCATAGGGTGTCCTCGGTCTGATTACCGCAGTGTAGAGCCAGTGCAGGACCTATGGCATTAGACCCCACTTCCTGCTCACTGCCCTGCGCAGTTGCCATAGTAGTGTTGTGGTCTTTTCTATGTGACTTTTTCAGGTCAGCTGTCTATAATCACCCCAAGTACTTAGTCTTCACTCAGTAGCTTGTTTACAGTCTCAATGTTAGTAATCGCTGCATCATAATCTTCATTTAAGGTCAATAGTAAGTGGCATATTTCTAACATCTTCAAACACTGTCTTTTCTAAAATGTTAGATTTCAAAATGTGGTCTTTCAAGGCCATATGCTACCACATTCCATCTCCAGCAGCTTGCTAAACCCACCTTTGCTATAGAATAAGTCTTCTAGAGCTGTAAGAATGTGCTTGTTTATGCACAAATCTTGGCGCATCTGTTGCACAAAAATTGACTTCTCTTTTGATTGAATCACAAATTTCAAGTTCTACATTCTTTTCTTCTTCACTACTATCTAACTAGTACCAATCATCTGATTCCTTTTCTAAGACATCTTAATCATTTGCGTTTCGTCCAAAAAGGCCTTTTTACTGAACGTCCAGTTATTGAAGTTTCTATCTGCTAACTGTGGAAATACAAAAGTAGTGCTCATTGCTCGTTGTTGCTTGTTGCTTTTCTTTTTTTTTGTGATCCTATTACTTTCCCGAAAAAACAACAACTTGCGTGTTCTGGTTAGTTCACGTTAGTGCAGATTTTAGTTGGTTAGTAATAATAGACAAAACTTTTCTTTTAAATATGTTCTGAAACACTCAACATTACATCAACACTGTGTACAGTTGTGTTCATATTTCCATAGTACAGCTAATTTTGTATCGTGTAAATTATCTGTCTTTGAAACGTCCATCAGAGTCAATGTCTCTTTCTTTATTGCAAATTTTGAATATTTCCTTCATAATATAATAAAACATTATGCCACGGCTAAACCCCATCGAGGAAACCAGAATAATTAATTATCTAGAAGATGAATTGTCCATAAGAGAAGTTGCGCACTTAATGGGTAGAAAAAAATGCACAATCCTCAAAGTTAGGAGAAAATGGGAAACTACCGGACATTGGAGAACAACAAACCCTCCGGTAGACTTAGGTGCAATACTTAAGCTAATGATGAGGCTCTTATTGGATATTTTGGATTGCATAATATTTGATGGCGTTCGTGACGCAATCAGTAACACCAATTTTCCAGCATCCAGAGTAACAGCTGTTCGAAGAATTCAAAAATCGGATTTGAGGAACCAAGTTGCTACAAAAAAGATTGTTCTAAATGAAGAACGAAAACAGGAAAGAATTATTGTTGCTTTTAATAATAGGCTGAGACAGAATTGGGGCAGAGTAGTGTTTACGGATGAAAAAAAATTCCAGTGGACATGCAATGGCCAAATTCGGGTTTACCGATCTTATGGAACACGATTTGATGAAGAATACGTCAATAGTTCTAAGAAATCTGACCGTTTTTCTGTGAATGTGTGGGGGTGGATCAGACATAGAGGCCTGGGAGTATTTATATTATGAAGGATAGATTTACAACGCCAAACTACCGAGAAATTTTAGAAAATATAATGCTTCCCAGTGTGGAACAGCACTTTCCCAATAACGATTATATATAAAAAAGATAATTGCCTTGTCCTTACCGCGAAAATAATTAGCGAAAAGTTTAATGGTAATAACATCGAGGTGTTAGTGTGACTGATTTAACAGCGAATGTGTATAACTCTATAGCTCTGTATAGCTCTATACCTCACAGGCTGCAACAGCTTCTTCAACGAGATGGGGCAAGGACAAAATACTAGCTCGCATTGCTGCATTTGGATACAGAATGTATTGCATTATACATATTATATTAAAGCTTTAAATAAAAAATCAATTAGGTACTCGTGGATTCTTAATATTTATTTCATATTACAATTCTCTGAAATACATTACGAGTTATAACAAAACATCAAGAACCACTGCTGTGCTAGTTTTTTTTTGAACATGTGGAAATTAGCGGTAGATTCACAATACCAAAATTTTGTACCATAATTTGATGAACACAACTGTACATACTGAAAATTATTTCTAGAACTGACTATTTATTTTTAAATATATATATTTTTTATTGGCAGTTGCCAGAAAGCAGTAACTTTACCGTCAATTTAGACGTTGAACAGGAAAAATATCTCACTCTCTCTGAGTCCATATTTTCAGAAAAGAAGGCATTTTTATCATGCCAAAGCAAGTCCTTTGTACCCATGCAAGGCATATTAAAGCTGTCTTCTATTAGGATTCCACGTTTAAAGCGGTTGTCTTTGTGATAATTCGGTCTTCCTCACGGCTTTTTGCGTCCGTGTCAATAATTGTTTGCTTTTTTATGAAAACATATTAATGACAACCAGTTAGATTTTACCATTAACAAAGCACAAACCACACACGACAATACGAAAATTAACAATAAAACAAGGACGTTATGTTTTGTACCGTCGTGTCTTATCTGATCCGTGCTAATGGTAACATTTTACATGCTGCATTAATGTCGTTTTATGCAGAAGAAAACAATTGCTGACACACAGTTATTTCGATTCAAAAAGCCCTGAGCTGGATCGATTTTGTAACAAAAACCTCAGGATAATTGGAAGAATGCAGCTATTTCATTTTTCTCTCCCAAATCCGCTATATCACACCATCTGATTTAGCCATCAACGAACTACAGTAATTCTGCTGTCCTTTTAATAAAGGACAGCAGAATTCTGATGAATGTGACACGACTTCTTCTTATGTGAAGAGAAAGCTTCAAGTTGTTCAAGAAGGAAGGATTTTTGATATATTCGACAATTCATCTTCATTCTAAGCTGAAGCTGGAAATAAAATATTTCTTGCATTGTACAATGCTCCTCCCTTAGCTTGCGCCGCTCCCATATTTTCATCAAATCGGCTTCCAATGCTAAACCAGACATCTGCACTGCCACCCACAGAAGAAGCAGCTTTTGGAAGTTTGAAATTCTTGTGAGGCCAAGACATTCTGATTTGTTGCAAATGTAAAACAGGTAGCAGATGCAAGAGAGTGTTCAAAAGTCACTTCCACCCTAGAAGGAAGCTTTGATGATGCAGACAATCTGAATATCATACTTCCTGAAGGACCAACAAGATCAGCTCATGTTGCAACAGAGGCTCAAGACGTGAGTTTCCCAAAAAGTGAAGTTAACCAGAAAGAGCAGCATATTAACAAGATCAAGAATACTATAGAAACAACGAAAATGTTTAGAATTTACTATTGACAGCAAACTATACGTGAAAAATATTTGGAGAGACGTGACTAAATATTTTGTGTATTTTACAGACATTGAAAAATATATAAATTGATCCAACACAATAACATTTCACGCATCAGATACAAACATATCTATTAAAAATTGTTATAAAATGAATGGATATTTGTGTTTTTTGCTTTCTCATCAGTAGGCTACATCTGACATCTCGCAATTAAGCCGCAAAATGTGATTTATCTCCGCTCCTCCTAATTACTTCAATCTAAAAGTCAGATGCGGCTCAGGTTCAGTCCTTATATATCCGTTTCCAGCCCGAAGATATTTCATTTAACCTAATCTTTTCCCACTTTATCATCCGTTTTCTTTTCGCGACCTCTTCCTCTAATCAAGATTTCCAACACACATGAAGCAAATTATACCCGGGCACATTTATTCTGGAAACACCGTTCCTCCAGGCCGCTTTTTCATATTGATGTAGCAATTTTTCTCGCTTAAAATACAACACGCTCTCGTAGTAGGTTGCAAGTTGATTTTCTCTTTCTCTTAAGCTCGCCTAGCATTTTGATTGTTTTCTACACCCCGCTCCGATCAGTGCTGACTAATTAGCGAACACAATAAACATGAACGCACGATGGGAAGCCACAATGTCTACTTATCGCTTCTGCTTCTTAACTAGAAACCATTTTTAATAGCGTGTCATTATCTGGTTGTGGCGAGAGGAGCGATTAATTACAAGTTGTGTGCATGTATGACTAACCAAAGACCGGTTACCGGGGACTTAATTTTTATAATTAGGAGCTTAACATGACACGTTCTGTTGCTAACATTGAATAGATAACAAGATATAAACACCCAACTGAATAACGATGTTGAACTAGGTTTTCTAAAGAAACGTTTTTGCCATTGAATTTTTGTTTTAGTATTATTTGTAAGCCAAGTCTCGAGTCTATGTTGTTATATTAATAATATTCCTGAAACTCAATTTTTAGGTTATGCCAAATGTGACATGTTTATTGGCGGGAACAAAAGTCGACAAAAATAAATAAATAGCGAAATTTTCCGTTGCACTGATTCGAAGGCTCATTGCAAGATGTTTTAGATGTTTAGTCTTTTGGACAAAGAAAGCGCAAAAAAAATTAATCACTTCACTTCAATTTATATAGCTACTGAAGTCATTTCTTGATTCCGGCACGATTGACGACAACGAGTTTTGTTTTATTGCAGGGAGCAATATTTCATGTGTTCAAACCATATAAAGCTATTAAAATTTAAAAGGAAGATAGGTATCTACATAACAACTAAGGGCTACATTGAAGGCTAGATCCTGTTTTAGAAAACTATTCCACTTTCAGTTTGCACAAAGAGAAATCAAAAGCTTAAGAGTTGTTGTAAAGATTCCACTGAGAATTTAAGTCTCTTTCATGGACCTACATACCTAGTTATAGGTAGTACAACTTTATTTTGTTTTCAAAGGCCATGGAATATTTAATAGGATAAGTAAAGCCATATGGAATTAAACACACGAAGATTAGTTAAAGCAAATAAAGTACTTTACTACCGAAAGAAACTTCTGGTAGTTGTGGCCCTTGACGCGTCACTAACCAGGCATACAATATGCAATTCTGCATACCCAGCCAAGCAAAGTTGAATTAGATTAAACCAAACAGTATTTATGCAGACCGATTAACGATTTGAGTAAATTAAACTAAACAAACACTAAACTGAAAATTTAACTTTAGCAAAGAACGAACAAGATCAAGATGAAAACTTGAAAGCGTCCCCAAAAAGCAGGGTTAAATGCAAGGTTGACAGATGTAATTTCTATTACCGTATGCGAGTGTTAAAAAATTCAATTTATTGTGAATTTTATCGATTTTATAATATCAAATGTTCTGTTATAATATAAGTAATATGTATCCTGCATAAATTTAAAAATTCTAAAATGGTAATTATTGTTAATTTTAGTAAGATTTTACTAATTTATCTAATCGCGTGACGTCAGATACGTGGACAAGTTGGCAACATAGAACTTTCAAATTATTTTAAAATCTCGCGCATGCCCAGTTCATTTCCGTCGAGTAATTAGGCATGTCGATGGTCAGCTGTTTTTGGCTTCTTTTTCAGGACTTACGTAATTTTTATAGACTTCAAATTATTTGGCCGTAATTTTTGCCATAATTATTAGCCTAAAGTGCCAACCCAGCCTTGCATATCGCGTCATTGCCCATTTCTTCATTCACTCAATAAAGATCCAATAAAGAGCGATAAGAAAAAATAACTAAAAGACTAACAGACAAAAAATGATAAATTAAATATTTACAGACCAAATCCTATAACAAAGCAGACACAACAAACAAAAAAACTCCCGGAGATCTACCTATACAATATAATATCGTGGATCTTTCTGAGAGAATCTGCAAACGTAATAGCCAAATTAAACATGCGTACCATCTTTGGTGGACGACATAGCTTTCTTTACCAATGCCAGTATTCATCAAATCTCAAACCTTCCAATTACAAAACAAGCAATGTACCATATGGTCCTTCTTGTGAGGGATGCAACGAGTTCTATATTGGATAAAACAGCCAATAGCTTAAAAATCGAACTAAAGTCCGTTCAGCTGATTAAAGCCCTACTCAAAGTAAAGAGAAACCAAATTATAAAAATCCAAATCCCCAAATCTTTTGATCATGAATTAACACTTTTAGTAGTTGTCATCTCGAACAATGTCAGTGTGAAGCATTTTTTTACCACGTTCACTCCTTACCACTCAGTATTCTAAAAGACTCAGAGTTCTTCAATTTTTTACTTTAGAATGGTTAATATAAATGTCTTCAAGCTATGTAGTTAAATTAATAAAACATGAAAACGAGACATTATTAACTTTAACTTAAATTAGGGAAATTGCATCTGCCAATTTGACAAATCTCTAATTATCATAGGAAGAGGCCTCGTCCTACGAGACATCACCATGACATCGAAAAATAGACTTCCAATATTCTTTCTTCTGACAGTGCCTTTCCGTGTCGGACGTTGGCGACCATCGTGCCAACCTGTACCTTGTTCGCAGAGGCTCTGAATAGGCCCACAGTTGTTGTGTTGAAACCTGTGCGTAGATTTTTTAGCCACGAAATTCTTCGTCTTCAGGATCCCGTTTACCGTTTATCTTTCCCTGTAGCATCAATTGTAGCATTCCAGATCTTTGGCTATTCATCGTTATGTCTCCAAAGTATTAAATTTTGGATGTTTTATCTTCAATAGTAGTTATTTATCCTTCCCCATCTTTGTCAAAACGTGTTGAATAGTTACATGAGCGGTCCATGGTATCCTCAAGAGTCGTCGATACAGCCACATCTCGGAAGTATCGATATTTCTACATGCAGCGTCCGTGAGAGTCCAGGATTCCATTCCATACAATAATACAGGGAAAGCATCAACACCTCAATAATCTGATTTTTAAGGGCATAATTAAATCGTGACATCTGAACATGACGTGACATGTATTTAGTTTTCTTGGTGTTCAGTGACAATCCATAACTCTGACCAATATTTCCCGAAGTTTGAAGTCCCTTAAAACTGTCTGCAAAAACCACCGTATCGTCTGCGTATCTTATGTTATTGATACATTCTCCATTTACTTTGATTCCGACATCACCATCTTCCAGAGCCTCCTTAAAAATTCTCTCTGAATACACGTTGAACAGCAGAGGCAACAATACACATCCCTGTCTAACCCCACGTTAAATTTTGACTTTATCCGAATCTCGTGCTTGAATATGTATAGAAGCCATTTGATTCTAGTACAGGTTGCTAATAATCCTCAGATCGCAAGTATGGAGCCCAATATCTGCTAATACTTCCATAAGCTTGTCATGTTTTACTATGTTGAATGCCATTTGATAGTTAATGAAACAGGCATAGACATCGCAATTTACATCTGTGCACCTCTGAATGAAGACCCGTATACTGAACAGGGCTTTTCTTGTTCCTAGGTTATTTCGAAATCCAAATTGTGTACGGCTGATTTGTTCTTCACACAACCTAAAAATTCTCTGATGTACAATTTTTAGAAACAGCTTCACGAGAGGGCTCATCAGGCTGATCATACGGAAATCGTCACAGGACACAGGGCTCATTTTCTTAGGTAATTTCTTCTCATAACCTATTGTTTATTTGTGTTGTTTTTGGCGACTTTCTTGAATCTTATTCTGACCAACTAATGGAACATGGTCTGATGATACGTCAGCACCAGGGTAGCTTTTCAACAGATATCTGTTTTCAACACATAAGCATCCATTCCTGAATCTCTTATTCACCAGTATATAATCTATTTGATCTCTAACAGTATTTTCAGGTTGGTCTTGAGGAGAGACCCAGGTGTACAAACGTCGTAGGGGTAGCCGGAAGAAAGTATTAAGGTTCTTCTTCCTCTGCAAACAGTTTTAACCTTTCACCTGTTTCACTCCTAACACCTAAACCGAAGTTTCCGATGAACTCACCGCTCTTTCCTTTACCAATCTTGGCATTATATAAATATGGTCACGTATATGTATTTGTCAGTGATCCATAAAATTGTTCGATCTCTTCCTGCTAACCGATTCTATGATATTTAATGCAATATCATCATATTTCATCTATCAATCCAATATTCCAATCTTCTAAATTTCTGTATTACAATCTCTGGTTAGGTTGACTTTCTTGCGTCCACTTTTCTCCTGCGGCTCGATGCCAAGGCAAAGATAAATTTTACAAGTTTCTTTACGACGAAAGAAATGAAATAGAATATTTACATACTATGTTTGGGAAACAAGTCAGATGGGCATGTTGGCGTCTATTAATACAATAACAGAAAAGACGTCATCATTGCACAGACAAGCAACTGCAGTCAGTTGTGCTCCAAGGTATTTTAAAAAGTGTTCAACGAATAGTTCCAAAGGTTGAAAGGGGGAGGTACCAAAAATCTTTAATCTTCATCTGGATACCAACCTAAAAATCGTCTTTAGAATTCTGAAGCAATTAAAGCTTCGAACTCGAGAATGTGTTTATTTCCGACCAAAACAACTTTAAGAAATTTTGAATTTCTTCCATATCTTCCAAGCGACCTGGCCACAACCCAACAGATAAGTGCAAGGAAAGGATTATTGACAGCCAAAACCATCGCCAGGTCCACAGAGTAAAAGCTCAGAAGATTCTAAAATTAGGCTTTAGAATTCTGAAGCAATTAATGCTTCGAACTCGAGCATGTGTCTATTTCCGACCAAAAAAACTTTAAGAAATTTGGAATTTCTTCCATACCTTCTAAGTGACCTGACCATAACCCGAGAGCTAAGTACAAGGAAAAGATTAATGACACCCAAAACCTTCACCAGGTCCACTTCTAGAGGAAACAACCTGAAGACTTGGATGACAACAAACATTTTAGACATCTAACATATGATAAAACACTTACCTTTAATGGACACAAAAATCCATCAGTCATCGACTGCACCCTGGCTAGGCCTACGTAAAAGCAATGAATATTAAAGAAGGCATGTAAACGAGCACAATGTAACTCTACTGGATCATCGAATAATCCTATCCCTGCTCTCTCCCGCACGTTATAACTTAAAAACAAACCAAATGTATTATAAACAGATAAGGGGAGGTTTGCCAAAAATCCACAAACCGAATGTGCCACTGCGACCCATCGAGAGCACAATAGAAAACACGATCTACGATACCGCGAAACACCTCACAAAACTGCTGCAACCTAAAATAGGAAATATTGACAGCTTTATAAAAGGTTCCACTCAATTCAATTCGTCGAAAAAATGCATTCTTTGACTCTTCCTGCAGGAGCAATTCTCGTTAGCTTCGATGATGATTCACTCTTCACGATGGTAGGTCACCCATTAAGGAAGCCATGGAACGTACTAAACAGGAATTTCCTCAAAATATTGCCAAGTTGTTCCAGCACTGCCTAACCACTACATACTTTCAATGAAAGGAAGAAATTCTACGAACAAACTGATGGTGTAGGTATGGGTAGCCCTCATAGTCCAGTAATAGCCAACTATTTTATGGAAATTTTCGAGAACAAGGTGTTAGAAGCGGCAAATAAGAGGCCAATGTACTCGTTTCGATACGTGGACGACATCTTTGTTATTTGGAGCCATGGCGAGGGCGAACGTCAAAACTTCCTTTTACACCTCAACTCTGTCAAGGCAAAAATTTAATTCCCTATGGAGATAGAAAAGGAAGAACGCCTACCGTTTTTGGATGTTTTAGTATCAAGGAGGATGAAGGGGAATTTTGCGCCCACCGTTTATAGACGCTCTGACTGATACCTCCGTCAGATTGTGTTGTTTGTATAACGGATCAAACTCTGTTGGTTATATAACGGCTCAAATCATCTTTCCAGATAGAAAAGGGGAGTCATAAAGACTGTCTGTAAGTCAAGAGAATTTGTGAGCCGGCGGATTTGGAACGGGAAATGAAGCGTCTGGAAAAGCTTTTGCTTGGAATGGGTACAGCAAGCATGAGTTTTAAAGGGCCGTCCGTGCAAGGAATGTAGAGCGCGAGGAAAGTACAACGGGAGAAAATGAAGAAATGCGCGAATGGACTAGTCTACCATACATCCACAAAGTAACGGACAGGATCGGCAGGGTACTGGAAAAGCGCAATGTTACAACGGTCTTCAAACCCACTCGTACAACACAACAGAGCTTGAGATCGGCCAAAGACCGCAGAGATCCCCTATCGGCACCCGGAGTTTACCGAGTTCCATGCAGCTGTGGCTCGGTATACATTGGCACCAGACAACGCAGTGTCAACATGAGGATCACGGAACACAACAGGAGTTGCAGGCTGGGACAAACACAAAAGTCAGCACTAGCAGATCACGCTCTCTCCGAAGCTCACGACATCTTTTTCAACCAGGTGGATACATTCTATCAATCGCAGCTTGTCTATCCGAGACTAACGAAAGAGGCCATTGAGATCTTTAAACACGACAAGAGTTTCAACAGGGAGGAGGAAACTACTTTTTTAAATGTAGACTATAAGCGAGTTCTACGACATACGTCAAGTACGCCGAAACCTCGCGTCACCACTACCCCCACCCCAGTCCCTCCACTGCAGTGCGACGGCAGGGGAATAAATAACATGGAGCTCACCACAGTCGAATCAGTCAACTTTGGGAAGCTGTGACGCTTTTTTTTATAATATTAATTTACTATCAAGGGTTATTGGGAATGTTAAGCACTGATTAGTTCTTGTAGGTTAATTGGAATCTCTGGAACTTACTAAAAGAAAATCGTTACTTAATACCTTACTTCAGAAAGAGCGAAAGGAGGTGAATAGTAAGTAATCGAGCAGGAGCACTAGCGGGATGCCAGCAACAGTGAAGATGGGGTAGGTTCAATACGATATTAGTTGTATTATTTTATATCCCGATAGGCGCCACGTGATTTCCGGAAGACGCCAGGTCCTGAGAAGGATGTTATGCCATACAGGAATATACCAATCACGAAGTATATCCCTCTTTCACTACCACTTTCCTAACTAGTCTGATTTAAATTTACTTTTGATAAAAAAAATTAAAATAAGAAACTATAAATCTCAATTATCTGCACCAGTCAAAATCCGCATGAAATTAAAGCAAAATTGTTTGAGGACAAATAACACTGTTTCTATTGATAGATTGGTTAACAAATTAAGGAAAGGCAATTCAAATAAAATTTGAAATGCTATAAACCAATTAAACACAAAATTTAAGGTAATTGCAATATTCTCGAATATATGGTGAAGGAACTTTATGTATTAATGAATATGAATTATTACTAATCAATACGGCTCTCAATAATCAACTAATTAGGGACGGAGCTCAGGGTTTATGGCCATAAACTTACACAGGGTAGCTTCCATAGCTTACCAACTAATGACTAACGCTGTAATGTTAGAGTGATTATTGAATACCTGATAAAATCTAACTTTAAATACCTGAAAATTGAAATTTACTTAATAACGATAAATACTAAAGTGAGGAATCACGAGCCCTCAATATCTGTCCTCAAAATTACACAACACAATACGGTACCAGACATAAAGGGTGCGGTACATAAAAGATTCGTAACTGTACAGACGTAGTGCTGTCCAATACCTAGCAAAAGTTAATTCCTTATAAATAAATTAAAGTGTGTGAAGCACAAACAAATTGAAGATCTGAGAGAACTTACTACTCAGTAAATTGTCATAAAAATTGATCAAAAAAAAAATAACAAGAATCGCTTACTTGGGGCCTCGATACTATCAAAAAAAAAATACTACTTTAAATTGTTATGGTGACGGCAAGAAGTAAAATTAATAATTAAAATTGATAAGATAGAAAAAGTTACGTTAGTCGGTTCAACGCTCAGCCACTATCGTCGCCCATTTACAACATAACAAATTGGAAAGCTCTCACTCTAAACTATCCCCTTATCGCGGATCAGGGTGGTCCTGAAGAGCAGCAATCCGAAGGTCTCTGATGAGGAGCAGGCCTCCAGGAACGGCGTGGATGTTCCAAAAATGCGCCGACAAGGCACGTGGACGGCGGAAGAACGTCAAACGTAGAAGCCCGTTAATAAAAAAACGTGGACGTAGCAGAAGCCCGTCACAACAATAAAACCCCTATAGAAACACGTGAATTAGCACGGAAAACTACAGAATATTCCATTAAATGGAGCTACACATACCTGCAAGGTTGACAAACGGGGCAAGGTGATGACGTTGGCGGCGTGGCTTGCTTTTTATCCCTCCAAGAGGTAAAGGTAGAGCGGCGTAAATCGACAATAATCCTCTCCACGAGGATCCGGAAAAACTTCAAAAAGCAACTACCATTTGGAATATGCCCTGGTCTTGATCCTCCAAAGAGTATTGAGATGAAAATCACTCAAAGTAGACCACGAGGACATTTGCAAATCACGGCCAGCACGACGGGATTCTGGCTCACGCACCAGAAGTCAGAATCAAAAAATCAAAAGTCAATGTCCTGCCCTTTTATACCCACGAGTGACCTTCATAACCCTTCCGCAATGATGCCCAAAATGCCACAAACAAATATGCACATGCTCGACCCACGATGACGTCACGAAGAGTAGCCGAAAACAAACAGCTGAAAATAGTAAAAAAAAAGGAGACAGAAGAAATGCGGAACAGCAAAACAGGAAGAAGTATCCCATTAGTAATGGCCAATTAGTCCAACCTCAAGGAAAGTAACATCAATCTCCACGAAATCAAAACTGACAATAAGTACCTTTTAGTACTCTGGTGACGTCAGAATACGGTATGGGAGAATTGGACGATGACAGACGGCGCCATCCATCGAAGGGAACGCTGTCGGGAGCTTCGCCGATATCGCTCGGAATATGAGCCTCTCTCGCTCTAGCTCGCTTGTCACTAATGAGTGATGGCTAAGTGACAGTGACACTATTTGGCAATTTTGTACGGGCGATTTTATTACTTAACCCCACTTCCAAACATCGTAACATAAACATAAGCAAACGAACCCCCAATCCAGATTTACAGAAAACCTACAATAACGATGGAAACACACACTCCTGGCCGATTGGCCATGGCAATTTCACCACAATCCTCCGATCCTCCAAGTCCAGGAAAACAATAAAAATAGAGGTAGGTACATTCATGAAAGGGTCCCCAAACGGGAAAACTCAGCTTGAAATTCCAGCTAACAGGCGACACCTTCCACTTATAAAACAATGTGAGCTAATGCCGGGCTGTCCACACTCTTCTCAACCCAGAAAGGTAAACTCAGGCATCATGAAACAGAACGTAATAGAAGGCAATACATTCTCAGTCAAAAAGGGCAGATAACCAAGGTGATATTGGAAATTACTGAACTAGGTACACAATAAAACTCTGACCTAATGGGCGAAAACCATAATTACCCCAAATAAGGTAAGTGCATAAATTTCACAATGTTACAAAGCACGGGAGATCACTTCGCCCATTGCCTCATCGCCTTTGATAAGGTCTGCTGCAGCTTTAGACGAAACGTCAAGAAGAAATTTCATTCGACCACGACTTTAAATCCCGGAAAACTCTGTATATTAAGTTTGCACCGGCCGTGAAAGCCTTCACAGTCTTATTACACAACGAGAGTTTCAACAAAGGTGTCAAATCACCCTACAGTTTCGCTCGACACGGAGAATTTCAAGAAAAACTGTATAGTGATTTCACTCCCTTGTTGAAACTCTCCATGCCTCTAATACATCTGTTTTTTTTGTGGCCTGGAGAGACTAAAACAAGGGAGTGAAAAAATTACCTCTTACAATGTGACTTGATTCTATCAAGTGAACATAGAAATTCTAAACTTTATCTCGAAGAAAAACAATCACTTGTCAGTTTCCAACTGGTGTTATTAGAGTCCTTAACTTAAGATAGAACAAATTTTGTCAATTTTGAAAAGAAACTTACTAGGGAAAAAAAACGTCCACGTACGTCAAATATCTCATATGCAAATTCTTGAGAATAAAGCTAAGTAGCAAGAAAAAAAACTGAAAAAGTAAAATAATGAAAATTAGGAGCAAAAAAAGAGATAGTCCTAGGAATGGAAATAAAACACATGGATAATCTGTTAGCTTTGATGAAAATCAAAGTACGGGAGGAAAAGTTACTGAACAAGGCCTGAAGAATTGAAGGAAATGGTTGAACAAATAAATCAATATGAAAAATGATGTGACATGTGAGCACCTGATTATATACAAGATGATCCTCGGTGGGTGGTGGCCTGCTTGGTAACATTTTTATGATGAAATATTGATAGTGAACTTCCGCGCAGAAACAACAGACGACTTAGACTTTTTAATAAAAAACAAATCACCAGAATAACTGAAACACAACACGTTTTAGTGGATTGCTCTTCACAATCTTTAGGGCTCACATATCTGTGTTTATCAAAGAGTTGGAGACTTACCTGAAGGGAATTCGCTGATTCGATGCTTTATAAACCATTCACTTATTATTGCCGTCAAGTAGGCGTTGGAAATCTGACTTTGACATTTTTGTCGTATCTTCTCAACATGTGCCGAAAAGAGATAGGTATAAAAAAAATGAAGGTTTCAAAGGTAACGAGATGCTAAAGATAGGTATACAGGCTAGAGTTAGTTAGGCCATGGTCACTCGCTTCAGAGATAAGTTGAAGAATACTTGTGGTTACATTTCCATCAACGCTTACCTTGAAGGAACCTTCCTCTAACCGCCGATCGCCTTAAAAAATAAGGAAATTGTAATTTTGCAGGCAGTTGCTCTCGTTTAAAAGTTTTTTTATACATTTATTTTAAAGAGATTATTTCAGGATCAAACTATAAGGATAGTTACTAGACCAGGTGTCCCAGGGAAACGGATCCAAGCCCAATAATCTTTTTTAACGTCTTTTTGAGAAAATGTAAAACACGTCATCTTTGATATCGAGAGGGACATTTTTCGGTGTAGAAGTAGCCTTATTATCTTACTTCCTCTGCAACCGAGAGCCGGCCATTTGGAATTGGAATTCATAATTCGCTCTAATTGGGAGGGAGAGGTGGTGAGATCACCTCCCCCTAAATCGAGAGAGGTGGTGAGAGATCTCCTCGATCTGGAGCTAATGGTAGCCGAGATGCTGTGATGAGTAACTTAAATAACGATAATGAGAACTCGCATAACTGAAAGTGTCTAGGTCATATCTGGGAGTAGTCTCATAGATAGTTGTCAAGGGCAATTTCTGCTCAAGGTTGGAGGCCCAAGTCTGAGGAAGTAAAGTTGCTAGTTAGTAGGGTTTTGCCATCAGTCCTGTATAGAGATTTGTGCAGACGCGGCAACATGCAAGTAATGCCTTTTTAAGCTTGCACCCCTTTCCTAGTAGGCTTGGCTTGGTATATCAGTATATGCTGCCATGCCGTCGACTGAAAGTCGAAGGAAAAAAGGAAGAGAAAAAGTCCTGAATTAACCTGAACTAAGGTTAGTAGTAAGTAAGTAGGTAAAGAAGAACTAAGACATAATACATTATGATAATGACAAGAAAGGTGTGACAAGTACGGGGTGTTATTATAAAACTTCACCTAGTTGGCTGTGAAATGTGAAAAGAAAAGAATGGAGAAACAAAAGTCCATTTATTTTGATTATGTCATCCTTTTTTGTCAAAATTTCATAGCCTGCTAAATGAAGTATATAATGAACACCCCGTATGTTGTGGTATATTAAAAGAAATAAAATTTGAAAGAAACACCTGGTTCAGGCATTAAGTGACAACATATTTTTTTTAACTTTACACTTTGACATTTTTATCGTATCTTCTCCACATATGCCGAAAATAGATAGGTATAAAAAAATGAAAATTTCAAAAGTAACGATATGTCAAAAATAAGTGAATGAGGCATAAAATCATGGAAAGTGCTTACATCTTTTAACTATTGGAAATTTCATAGCACTAAGAAATGCATATTACGACCAACATAAGGAGCAATACCCAAGTACAAGCACTACTCCTCCAGGGATCCCGAAGACAACTGTTAATTACCCCGTTCACTTTAATGAGATTAAAGCTCGAGGGACTTTGAGTCTGGCTAATTAACGGGCTGTTCAAGATTGGCTTTTCTCTTAATAGTACTATAGAGATCCGACATAACTGTCGATAATAATTGTGTAGAATCGTGTTGTTCGGCGCTGAACGAGCAACTAGGGCCTTATCAAGCCTTTCCTTTCTCCTCGCAAAACTAAACGTAGTCTACATATATTATCCCCGATTAAAAATTCCACTTTCGTCCCCCTTCTTAGTGACTATTTATCAAATTTAGTTATGCTGCTCGACTGGAAAGGACACGTCACCCTCATCCGTCAGCGGCCCTTAACTTTTCCAGGCAGGCACAACACAGACATCGGCGCAATTTATTCTGTAGAATTAACTCAAACACTTAAAATAAGAGTAAAACCTGTTATGTCTGACACATAAATGTGTCACTTTTCACGCTCTGGTTGGCCCGAAAAGGGAGAACATTCCCTGCGTTTTGCGAGCTCATGCCCTGTATTGTGGGGTAATAATTATGGTAGTGGCAGTGGCGTCGATGAAAAGGCGTCGAAATTTATAATTGAAGGTTTTGATTGGTCCAACTACAGTGGTTCTTCAAAACTATCTATGATGCTGAAAAGGAATGGTGATATGTTTGATCTGATGAAATGATAGTTTAACTTTTAGTGAAACTTTTACTAACACATTATGTCTCTCTGAACTTTTACTAATTAAATATATCAGACAGTGTCAAAGTCCAAACATGTCAACTTCACCTGCTTTATTGTACCTTTTACCTACGTATATATTACACTAATACAATAAAATAGCCGCAAAACTGTTCTATAAGTAGCTCTGTATTGATCACTCGTCTACAGGGTGTTACTTAATAGTATGTCGTAAATCCCAGGGCGCATTCCTGATTTAAATTCAAAGATAAAAGTGTATACAAACTTGTGTCTTAAAGAGTCTGGTTTTCAAGTTAAATGGTGTTAAATTAAAAAAATATATATTGGTTTGTTATTAGTGCCCCCAAGATTCGTTTGCCGATTTTGTTGAAATTTGGCATTTTGTTCACTGCAATAAAGCACTAAATTTTCAGTTATCACCAATTAGATAAAAATTGTTAGTTCCAGTGTCGTTCCGGGAGATAGCCTTGTGAATAATTAAACAACAAAAAATTTACTCTTCTGAGTTTTTAAAAGTTTTGTATTTTTTTTTTTTAATTAAGCAGTTAAAAATTTAACATTTCTGTCTCTTGTTATTATTTCGTATCTCACTTTGTATTCGAGAAAAAAAAACAATAGCCACTTTATTGCATAAAATTCAAAAATAAAATAAAACAAATAAACTTTGCTCGTCACTAGGACATATTTTGATATTAAGATAGATGTTTTTGTTTTTGTGGCAGTTTCTATCATTCTTCTGGTTAAAAATAGATTTTCCCACTGCATATTCCCTTCTCTCAAAAAAAAAAAAACTTTATTAAATCCTGAGATATGAAGTTTTTAGGATTCTTCATTCGTATCTCATAAAACGTTCATTGATCATCTGAAACCAAAATTGTTCATAAGTATATCGTAACACATTAACTGTACACATGAAAACTGAATTTGAACAGTTTTGAACGTTCATAACCATATTTTTTTTTCTTCAGCATAGAGTTTCCTCACCTCAGATTCCATTCTCTAGGAAACAAAAGTTTTATTTGTTTGATGAGGCAGGAGACTTTGAGAAGATTTCAAAATATTCCTTTAAAGGTTTTTTGAATGTCTCTAGAACTTCAATTTGAACTATTCTGGAAGTTCAAAACATTGCAGTTTTTCTTTGTCCACAGCTTCCAATTTCCTCATCACACATTCTCTTCTCCCAAATATAAAAATTTCATTAATTGTTCAAGACAGGAGACTTTTATGACTGTTCATTAGTATCTCATTATACGTTCACTGTACACATGGAATATTAATTTGAACAGTTTTGAAAGTTCAAAACCATTCAGATTATCCTTTGTCTATGGCTTCAAATTTCTTCACTTCATATTTCCTTCTCCCGGAAACAAAAAGTTTAATTTGTGTGATGAAGCAGGAGACTTTGAGAAGGTTTCAGAATATTCCATCACACATTCTCTCCTACGTTCACTTTACACATGGAATCTTAATTTGAACATTTTTGAAAGTCAAAAACCATTCAGATTTTCCTTTGTTCCCGGCTTCAAATTTCTTCACTTCATATTTTCTTCTCCCGGAAAAAAAAGTTTAATTTGTGTGATGAAGTAGGAGACTTTGAGAAGGTTTGAAAACATTCCATTACAGGCTTTTTAAATGTCTAGAGGTTCAATTTGAACTGTTCTGGAAGTTCAAAACAATGCATTTTTTCGTTTTGTCCACAGATTTCAATGTCCTCACTCCAATGTCCTCATCATACATTATCTTCTCCCAAAAATAAAAAAATCATTAATTGCTCAAGACAGCACACCTTAAGAAATGTTCATAAGCATCTCATAATACGTTCACTGTATACATGGAATCTTAATTTGAACAGTTTTGAAAGTTCAAAACCATTCAGATTATCCTTTATCTGCGGCTTCAAATTTCTTCACTTCATACTTTCTTCTCCCGTACACAAAAAGTTTAATTTGTTTGATGAGGCAGGAGACTTGGAGAAGGTTTCAAAATATTCCATTACAAGTTATTTGAATGTCTGGAACTTCAATTTGAACTATGCTGAAAGTTCAAAACAATGCAGTTTTTCTTTATGTATAGCGTCATATTTCCTTACCGCATATTCTCTTTCACCAAAAGCAAAAACTTAATTAAATACTTGGGACGGGAGAATTTGAAGGGGTTTCATATGTCCCTCATAACATGTTCGCTGTACTCTGGTATCTTAATTTGAACAGTTTTGAAAGTTGAAAACCATGCAGTTTTTGCTTTCGTGTCCAGCTTCATACTATGTTCTCTTAAAAACAAAAAGCTTAATTTATTTGCTGAGACAGGAGACTAAGTTTTTTTTTTCAAAGACATCCCATTACACGTTCTTTGAATTTCTAGAGCTTGAACTAGAATTTGAACTGTTCTGAAAGTTCTAAATATTGCAGTTTTTCCCAAGAACAAAATTTTATTAATTAGTTACTTCAGGCAGGAGAATTTGAAGAGGTTTCATACGTATCTCATAACACGTTCACAGTACGCCTGAAATCTCAAATTTTTAAAAATTTGAAAGTTCAAAACCGTACAGATTCTCCTTGGTTCACAGTGTCAAATTTCCTTACCTCATATTCTCTTCTTCAAGAAACAAAAAGTATAATTTATTTGAAAATACAGGAATCTTTGAGTAGGCTTCAAAGTATTCCATTACACGCTTTTTGAATGTCTAGAGTTTCAATTTGAACTGTTTTGAAAGGGCGAAATGTTGCAGTTTTTCTCTTTGTCTACAGCTTCACATTTTCTCGTCACACATTTTCTTCTCCCAAAAACAAAACTTTATTAAGTAATTACTTGAGACAGGAGAATTTAAGTAGATTTCATAAGTATCTCATAGCATACTCAATTACACATGAAATCTCAATTTGAACGTTCAAAACTATTCAGATTCACCTTGGTCCCCAGCTTCAAATTCCCAAACCTCTTATTCTCTTCTTCTAAAAACCAAAAGTCTAATTCATTTGCTGATAATGGAGCCTTTGAGTAGATTTCATTACATGCTTTTTGAATGTCTAAAACTTCAAACTGAACTGTTCTGAAAGTTAGAAATATTGCAGATTTTTTTTGTCTACAGCTTCAAATTTTCTTATTACACATTCTCTTTTCCCAAAAACAAAACCCTGTAAATTAATTAATTGAAGCAGGAGAATTTGACAAGTAACTCATAACACCCTCAATTACAGATAAAATCTCATTTTTTTAATTTTAGAAAGTTCAAAACCATACAGATTCTCCTTGGTCCACTGCTTCAAATTTCCTCACTTCATATTATTTTCTTCTTGAAACAAAAAGTTTTATCTATTTGCTAGTACAAGATACTTTGAGTAGGTTTCAAAGTATTCCATTAACGCTTTTTGAATGTATAGAACTTCAATTTGATCTGTTCTGAAGGTTCCAGATGTTGCAGTTTTTTGCTTTGTCTACAGCTTCATATTTTCTCATCACACATTCTCTTCTACCAAAAAGAAAACTTTATTAAGTAATTACTTGAGAGAGGAGAATTTGAGGCGGTTTCATAAGTATCTCATAACACGTTTAATGTAAACCTGAAATCTCAACTTTTTAAATTTTTAAAGTTCAAAACTATGCAGATTCTCTTTGGTAAACAGCTTCAAGTTTCCTTACTTCATATTCTCTTCGTTTAAAAAAAAATGCCTAATTTATTTGCTGAAACAGGAAACTTTGATTAGGTTTCAAAATATACAATTGCCCGTTCTTTGAATGCCTAGAACCTCAATTTGAACTGTTCTGAAAGTTCAAAATATTGCAGTTTTTTTCTTAGTCTACAGCTTCAAATTTTCTCATCACCCATTCTCTTCTTCCAAAAACAAAACTTTATTAATTATTTACTTGAGGCAGGAGAATTTGAGGAAGTTTCATAAGTATCTCATAACACGTTGACTGTACACCTAAAATCTTTACTTTTAAAATTTTCAAGGTTTAAAAGAAAGCAGATTCTTCTTGGACCACAGCTTCCAATGTCCTTACCTCATATTCTCATCTCCTGGAAACCAAAAGTTTAATTTTATTATATTTTTATTATATTTATTTTTATTAACTTTATTAATTACTTGCAACAGCAGAGTTTTAGGAAGTTTTATAAGTATCTTGTAACACTGTACGTTCACTATACACCTAGAATCTTAATTTGAACAGTTTTAAAATTTC
Source organism: Taphrorychus bicolor (assembly GCA_951812265.1). NCBI lineage: Eukaryota > Metazoa > Arthropoda > Insecta > Coleoptera > Curculionidae > Taphrorychus > Taphrorychus bicolor. The sequence goes on from OX638300.1 coordinate 16,028,970, forward strand.
AAGACCATGCAGATTTTCGTTTTTCTACAACTTCAAATTTATTCATCACCTTCTCTTGAAAACAAAAACTTTATTATACACTTGAGACAAGAGACTTTAGAGGAGTCCCTTTGAGGATGTTTAGTATGTATCTCAAAACACGTTTGCTCTACAACTGAAATCTTAATTGAAAGATTAAAATCATGCAGTTTTTTTTTCAAATTGTAAGAGAAGTACATATTTGCCACAAGATGGTATGGAACATTTAAATTCTTTATTGTACCACATATAAAGAGTTCAAGCACTCCTTATTACTACAGAGACACATTTTCAGGAACAATTTTCGGTCAATGCTTGGAACGGTATCATCGATATAATAGGTGACTATTTGATTGGACCATTTTTTTTTTTACTAAAACCCCATAACGAGCAATCTTGCAGTAAATCGAGTGTAGGTGTTCACCAATTTGTCGATCAACCCATCTGCATCCTAGTTTCGGGGTCTACCCCTCATCAGTACAGCTTTGGATGGTCGACCAAGGACCGTGATTCAGAGGCTTAAAGCCGGAATTGTACGGAGTACCGGTGAGATGTTGTACAGAGCAGGAGAAGGCGACATCCATCAGCGTATTTTAGATCCAACACTGCATGGCATTTGTACGTAGCTGGTTATCCGAACCGGAACGAGTGTAGGTGGTCACCAATTTGTCGATCAACCCATCCGCATACTAGTTTCGGGCTCTATCCCTCATCAGTACAGCTTTGACTGGAAATATATGGAGTAGCGGTGAGATGTTGTACAGAGCAAGAGCTAGCGACATCCACCGGCGTATGTTAGATCCCATATTGCATGGTATTTGGCAATCAGTTCGAGAAGGAGCCCATACATGCTCAGTACAACATCTCACCGGTACACCGTATATTTGCGGTTTAAGCCTCTGAATCACGGTACCCAATTTGTCGACCAGCCAAAGTTGTATCGATCAGGGGTACACCCCAAAACTAGTACATAGATGGGTTGCTCGACAAACTGGTGACCACCTACACTCGTTTCACTTTTTTTTGGTTCCGATAACCAGCGAGGTACAGAGTAATATGGGCTGCTTCTCGAACTGAGAGCCATCTGCCATGCAGAGTTAGATCTAAAATACGCTGGTAGATGTCGCCTGCTCCTGCTCTGTACAACATCTCACCAATCTTACAGTAATTTTCTACAAAACGATTTGCCTTTGCTTCTTGAAGAAGTTCCTCTTCAGCTACGAAACCAACATTGGCTTTGCCCATTTTAGTGTACTGACCAGTGAATATTTGAATGGATCAACAGGTCGTAGAGAACCACAATTCTGGTAATGTAGGTAGCTTGGAATAGGAATTTTCAAGAGAGTTCGTCACTTAGTGAGAAAGAGAGCAGAAGTCTGCATAGAAGCCGGAAGAGGTCTTAACCAACATTTATTATGTAGATTGTGTTAAGTTGTTATTACGTTTTATTTGTTAGATTTCAAAAATGGCTTATAAATACATATTGTGCAACGAGCAAAGATAACTTAATTTCACTTTCATAGTTCTTCGATATTATCCAATAGTGTTTTACATATTTTTTCCCCAAAAAGGAAGTGAGACACGAGTTATTTCAGTAAACAACAGCCAGGAAATTTCAACAAAATTCGCAAACGGATCCTTAGGATGATAATAAAATGAGATATATTTTTTGAACTTTGACACCCCCTTACCATGAAAACTAGACTCTCTAGGACACAAGTTTATGTCAACTTTTTTGTTTGAATTTAAATCAGAATTGCACCCAGAGATTTACGACATACCGTCTCAGTAACTCACTGTATAAACAAGGGTATACCTCTTAATAAAGTTATTTGAACTTTTTCGCTCTATCCAAACTATAGAGTTACGGAATTGGCTCTAAATTCCAATGAGTGTTTAAATAAAAAGGAAAAAAATCCATTAAGGAAAAAAATAATACATGATCACCTGTGCTCACCTCTGCAATGTAAATAGGTTCCTGAACCGAAACCTATTAAAATTCATAAAAGCATTACAACCAATTAACTAAACCGAGGCCTCTCATCGGAGCCTAATGAAAACCAAAAAGCAAAAACGGTAGAGGTAAGAACCAGATGAAATGGCTGCATCTATTGCTATGTTCACATGGCAATTAACAGAGATCTTCCAGTAAACAAGAGCTTCCTCTGGTAATTACAGATGAAATATATATTCTTTTAAAGAATGCTGAATTTCAAGGTATTAAGGCAGAGAAATGATCGTTAAGGGAGTTTTTCCACAAGTCGATTTGTTGGTACTTCCCTAAATATTGTTTATTTCTCATTTTCTGTATAAATGTGCTGCTAATAAATATTGTTATGCTAATGGTACAGTTGGAAATCGAGAAATTCTCAACTGAAACAGCCTGCAGAAGTGTAATGTGGGCACTAATTGGGCAGTAATGCGAAGACTGCTTATTTATCTGAAAACTGCTGCTTTTATTACCTCATTCCTTATTCGTTAATATTGGTTTTAATTGCGATAACAAGCATTATTTTAGCATTAAATCATATTGGTTACGAGCCTAACAACGCTATAAATTAGTCGTTCGCTAGTTGCTTTTGCCCCGTAATTGATAGTTTTACTTCTCCATCCATATTTTTTGCCTCTCCTTCAATACCAGTCGAATAAGAACTTCATCTTCTCGATGCCCGCAGCTCGCAATTCGTTTTTGTTTATTGTCTTCAATATTTTGGTGAAAATTTTTTGCCATATACGCGACGATTCATTACCGGCAAAGGGAGGACAAATACAACATTGTGGATAACGGAAAATAAGGGCTTTCACAAAAAGTGTATGTTTGCTCTGCTAAATTACATGCTGATGGAAAACAAACATTTCAAGTAAATGAGGAATTTAATGTTGCCATCGGCCGAGCTGTTTTGACAAAATCATTTGAGGCAAATAACGCTATATCACAGGATAAAGGGAGTTGTGTTAATTGAAGTTGCCGGTTTTAGTTGTAGCCGGTATATCTCTTATTTGCGCAATTAACATTGCAACAAATAAAGAGAGTTATCTGCTATTGGGCGACTAAATTTGGCGAATGAAATTCTATATGTCCTTGACCTCAATTATTTTATTCTCTATTTTTTAGACTGAATTATAATATCCAATAACAGCGCGTCCAATGGCTAAGTTATCTATGAATGGAAAAAAATTTGCAATATAGTATTTCTAAACAATGTCTAACAGCTTGATTGCTTAAAATCTAATACTTCTTTTACATCTAGTTTTGTGTCGTGTTGACTAAAGTCACGTATGCATTTTCACCTAATTTTGTCAATCATAATAGGTACTAGATGGTTACTGTCTCATTTTATAAAAGTTTCAACAAACAAGTTAATATATTTTGTTGTTATTTTCTCCATTTCTGCAAGTGAGCAGAAACCAGAATCTGTAATTTATTCAACAGGAAGTGCCGGCCAACGACAGAAATATGGGCTTGTTTATGAATCTAGTTTTATGGATAATTTGACAGATTGTTCAAAATGATGCAGTTTTTCCGATTAGGAAAAAAAAAACACAGAGGGAACCTATGAACTAGATCCTAGATGAAATTAAATATCTTGTAGACTGTTGAACCATTTGGTCGACTGTTGAAGGACCGACCTCCGACGAGTTCAAGGAGAAAACGTGATCACAAGAGTAAATTTATATTGGTGTTTTATCCTTAAGTTTGGTGAATTTGGCAGCCACCATTTTTGTATTGCAGAGAGTTAGTTGGCAGACTGGTTTGACTTTAGGGATCTGTTTTAGATTTTTTTTTGAGTAATCCATGAATGAAGAAAGATTTTAAATATAAATTTTTAACAATTTTTTTTTCTGGTTTGTTGCTTTTTTATAGTGTTTTATATTCGTTCATAATTTTATTAATAACATAAAGAGGGTAGTTGTTGTTTACAAGATTTGACTTGGTATACGATGTCTTTGTGAAAGTGGAAACTAATTTGGAGAAGATTTTTGATTATTTAAATTTGTTTGATATAAGCAGTTGAGCCCTCTGCCTGATGCTGAAGGTTTCGTGTATCAATCATTGCCATGGTAAATTTGAGTCTGGGGCGGAGCCCGTTGAAGGTTACCAATAATTGATCTACCCAGTATTTAAAAAAGCTAAAATAGTACCATCATTATTACATCTGATGAACGCTAAGGGGATCGGAGTTTATTATTTGTACCGTCCTCGATTAACTTATTCATCACTAAGTTTGGCAAAAAAGACCTATAGGAAAATCCGCAAGGCTCTTTTAAAAATAGAAATAAAGTATTCTTAAAAATAAATAAAAAAAATCAACTTACCGCTATTTCTAGAAGAAAGTATCAGTTCAACTAGGTTAAAAATGTCAAAATACGTACGTGACTTTTGTCAACATCATTGGACAGCAAACTGACGTTTGCTGGGTGAATTATCACAAAGACGTCGCGTCTTTTTGCCGCGCGTCTCTGTGAAGTCTGATTTCCAAAGAACAAGATCATGCTGTTCCATGGTATTATACATTTTAGGTGCACCATTCGAGGGCATAACATACGATTTCATCGAATCATTTGTACAGATTGAGGCAGGCAACATGTTGGTTTGCCATGAAATATTTTACCAAATGGCCTGAAGTTTACGCTCTACCTAATCAAGAACATGCAAGCATGGATTTGCATTATTGGGCCTTTAAAATATATAAATAAGTACTTTGAGTACATTTCTTTTGTTTGTTTTAGCAGTGCCCTAGTTCATTAGTTTTTGTTGAGTTTTCTTCTTTATTTCACAAATTTTAGTTTCGTTCTAATTTCAGACCAAACTTTTACCTTCATTTTAGTTTTATAATTAACCTCCATTCTTCTTAGCACAAAGCTTTGTGGCAATTTTATTTTCATTCTACAAAATATGAATTAGGGCTCTTTATAAAATCGTTTCTCTGTCGATGGTTATCGCAAATATGCTCTGTGGGTTTCGCCTAGTTCCCATCCCTTTGGTTTTCTCTTCGTCACTTCACTACAAATCTGCTATATCTCGAACACTCGAGGTTAGGCCCAATCGAAATATCCCAACTTGTCGGGTATATTCGGCAACACCTTACATCGAGTCAGCTCATGAGTCTGATGAGGAAAGGCGCTTTTTCACTACGCCGAGCGACAGGTGACAACCTTCGGTTTCTGCCCTTCGGTATAAAAACTTTTTTTTTTTATTTTCATTGTCGCCTTTTGGATTCCTTCTTCCTTTTGTCTTCGCATCACAATGCATTGTGGGAGTCATCACTGAGTAAGCTCCAACTGATCCTGAGACACTCTCTAACCTGAACTACCCTTGGTCTAGGATGCCCTGGGTCGACGTAGAGTACGAATCAGTCGGCAATCTTCCAGAAGACAGTCGACAACGCGAACAATAGTCTCGACAATAGCTCACCTGATTAAGAGATGCATAGAATGTAAAACCAGTTATCTCAATTATTTATTTTTACCACTTTATCTTTGAATACGTTCTTGCTCGAAAGAATTGATGATGAGATCATAAGCGTTCGTTTAGTCCTTTAATAATTAACTTACCGTTTTAACACTTTCAATTTTAACATTTCTTATAAAGTAGGCTTAATAACTATAACTAGGTATATATTATTTATTTATCAGAAACTGTGACAGCCGTTTCTAGCACCTTTAGTTTCATATTCGAGATATGTAAACTTTGTTTGTAATACGCGAATAACCCTCTTTGGCCAAAGAACCAATACGCGACTCTTCGTTTTGTTTAAACTCAGGATTACATCGCAAGTGCCAGAATAGGCTGATTTATTTTCTATTTATCAATATTGACATAGATGTTACTTGTTTTTGCGTCACCAAGTGACCACCGGTTTACTGTTTATTGTTTTTTTGGGATGAAACAATATATGAAGTTACTGTAGAGGAGGTTATTCGCATAATTTTTTTTTTGTTATTACGCAAGACGTTTCAATATATCCCTATTTTCTCAGTTAAATGAGAACGGGCTGTTTCATAAAAGACTTCAACTGAGTGGCGCCCTATTTGTATCCAAAAGTAACCACGACCATCTACTCTCCAGACGAAGAGCTGCCCTCCGCAAATTGTGATTAAAAAATAATACTCATAAATCATTTTAAAATCTTTTCATAAATAAGGTCACAAGGGTCTATTAAAAATAGGAATAAAGTATTCTCGAGAATAAATAAAAATATCAACTTCAGCTAGGTCAAAATACGTACGCGACTTTTGTCAACATGACTGGGCTACGTTTGCTGGGTGAATTATCACAAGAAGTCTGATTTCCATAGAACAAGATCATGCTGCTCCATGGTACTATACATTTTAGGTGCACCATTCGAGGGCATAACATACGATTTCATTGAATCATTTGTGCAAATTGATGCAGGCAACATGTTGGTTTGCCACGAAATATTTTACCAAATGGCCTGAAGTTTACGCCCTACCTAATCAAGAACACGCAAGCATTGGGGTGCGTTATTGGGCCTTTACAATATATGAATAAGTACATTGAGTATATTTGTTTTGTTTTTTTAGCAGTACCCTTGTCCATTAGTTTTTATTTTTGTTTGCTTCTTTATTTCACAAATTTTAGGTTTGTTCTAATTTAAGACCACACTTTTACCTTCATTTTAGTTTTATAATTAACCTCCTTTCTTCTTAGCACAAAGCTTTATTAAAATTACATTTTTTTTTACTGATTCTAAAACGTTTTATAATACTTACGCAAAAATATTTGTTTGTGTGGATATCTCTAACATTTCCGACTTAATCTTATATGCAGTAAAGGTCTCAAGTAACATGGAACCGTAGCTATCAGGAGGTAGTCACAAAAATGACGAATAAATGTGGGGTGACAGAACTGGTTTCGCCACGTTTTATAAATTATAAAATCACGGTACTGCCACGATTTAATCATCTGGTGATATTGTGGATTGTGGTGATTTCCACTTATTCAACACTTTGTTTTCCTAAGCGGCATGGCGTCTTATTGTTTTCTCTTTCTTACAACTTAACAAATAATAAATACTTTTCACATTGTTTCCCTTCCACAAATCCTAGATGGCCAAACTTGACTTTGTTTCCAGAGAATGCCGTTAAGTGGTAGCACACTACATAGTAGAATAGTATACACTAAATAAGTTATTTACTGTTCAGCACTACTCTTAACACGATCAAGTGCCTCCACTTTAAATATTTTCTACCGGATATTAGAACGTGGCGGAAACCAACATTATCACTTCAAATAAATTTCCTTTTCAAAGTCAAATATAAGGGTTTCCTTATGGTAGTAGCAGCTCTTACTTTCCAGTTTTATGTTAATTTGCTTCCGACGTTCCATTCACTTTTTGTTCCACTTTCAAGTTACTTATTTTTGCGTGGGCATGTAGATAAGAAAAACCCCTGATTACCACCATAAATATATAATGCAAAGTGTTTTCTACCATATTATAGTTTGTAAAAAAAAGAAAAGTTCTTTGCATCTACAATCGGATTATGTTTAAAGGAGCAATATTTGTTAAAATCGGAGACATGATTGGTCAGTTTCAATCGCATTGAGTATCTACTTTTTCTTTAATGGCATATCAAGGCACCATAATCGAAACCGCCCCAGCAAAAGGAATGTTCGGAAGGAAAATGCGACACCGGAAAAAATAATTCTCACCTCGGAGATTAACTGAAATAGAAGCTTAGATTTGCCCCTGAACAAGTAGGGATTGCCAGTGATCGAATCAAGGCCTGATATGACTTGCTTCAAGAAACCTCCATCAGGACCCAGAGGACCCCTAAGTAAAATATGAAAGTTGGTCATCCGCAGGATTCACAAGGTACCATAAGACAATCGGATTTACTCACCACAACAGTTGTGGTTAGTCAATCCAATTCTTAGTCAAGAGCACGCCTAACATTAGAGCATTTTGTGGTCAGTAGTCTAAGCTACGAAAGACACTCATGTCATGCCATCATTACAAAGTGATATTTAGACTTTATTGACCCAAATTTTAAGTTATAAATTTATCACGAAACTCGAATTTGAAAAAAATAGTTTTCTAGACTTTGTCGTGCGCCTCCCAAAGGAATCTTGGATTGTACTCGGGATCGCGACAACTTCTCCAGAAACTCCGAACTCCAGGAGGCGAAGTTTTAATGCATACCAAACTTGCCAGAAACTTGATTTTGTTTGCATGTAAGGAAATGTTTTTATTCGAAAAGTTTCCGCAGTGTGTAACGTAGCGAAATTAAAAATAGACGTCTCTATGTTGCGCCGTCGCTCCAACTTTTGCCATACGTATCGAAAATAATTTCGGAATAGGAAATTCCTAGGAAGTTTGTTCCGAACTTTTGCCAAGAAACTAGTAATGCGGACTCGTCTGCCATATTGGGATTCTATTATCAATATGTTCGCGCTACGGAAGCGCAACAAATTTGGGTATTAAAACAGGCAAGGCGAGGGGCGAAAGAAATTTCGTATTCACGTGTAATAAGCGTCCAATTTTCGCCCTCCTCAAAGTCTCCGACGCTTGTCGCGTTTATTGCACTTTTAATAACCGACGATGACAATAAGAGGCAGCAATTTCTTCCACTACCTGCCAATTACTTTGAGCACCCTTCCAAAAAGACTCAGTGTTCACGCCACGATGACAAACAAAGACTCTGAAATGCAGTTTTCCTTTTAATCAAACACCCCGACTTCCCTTCTTTCATTGCAACTTCCAGGGGTGGAATAATGTTTTTAAAATACCTACAAAAGTACTAATTCTTATTAATGTTAGTTTTGTACTTGCAAACTTTTTGTTTTTTTATAGTTCTCTAGCAGAGGAAATTAAACTTTCTCCACATCTATTACATATAAACGTATTATATTCGTAAATAAATATCATCAAAGACTCTTTGTTAATCGGCATCTTTTAGCTTTAAGATCGGAACAGAGCAAAAGGCAAAACTCTGCGTCCATTAGGTATAATTAATATTTCACCTCGACCCAATTCCGGCCCTGCAAAAGTCGGAATACTCCTCTAAGGCTTGTCGTTTCGCATAAAACTTGTAGTAATTCAATTGACACCTACAAGAAGTTCCCCTACCATTGCAAAACGTGTCGAAAATACGTAACGGCTTTTATTTTTTCCACGAGAGGAGGGTGTACACGACCCCAAAGTTTGCTGTCTGCTTTGCCAACAGTGTTTCCTTCCCCCTGCCTCCATCGGAATAATTGGCCTCAGATTCCTCCTGATGGATAAAACTTGTATCGGGTTATTGCCTTAACAGTTCATCTAATTTCTTCAAAGCTCAAGAGTTCTTATTATGGGTTTATAAAGTCCAGTAGCTTGACAATTTTAAGAAATACTTGACGTGAAAAACTAAATACTTGGTAACTCGGTACTTGACTTAATTTTTGTACAGTTGAGCTTGACCTGATGTCAAGTATTTTCAAACTACTTGATATTTGTCCAAAAATGGTGAATGCACAAGACGAATTCAAACATGATTACGAAATTTCGTAATAGTCAATTTGAGAAATATCAATGAGGACGAGAAATCTACAGGATGAATCTTTTATAGTCAGATAGGAACCATGAACGTGACAGAAATGCGGCGCTTTCTCAATTCTGACGCTTGTACCCAAAGATATCCACAAAGCTCCACTAGTTGCCACCCGTTATGCGCAGACCCTCAATAAATTTGAGGAGTCTCTAGGGCGACACGGCGCTTGCATATTGAGGTTCAATGATCGTGTTTCCGAACAGTAAGTATCTCGATCTGGCAATATCCGGGCAGTCCCATAGGCCGTGCTCAACTCTTTGGTCGTCCACCAAGCACAGCCAACCCTCCGTTTCTTCGGACAGTCCAAGTCTGTGCTTGTGAAATCTTAGGTAGCCTGGTTACAGTGCAGTGGGCAATCTAATTTTTTAGTTTGACGAATGTTTGGGCTTTTGCCCTCCCTGTTCCCGCGATAAATTTTTTGACACTCCCAGTGCAGAGCCCGCCGCCCTCCTAGCTAGAGAGTCGGCCCTCTCATTGCTATCGTTACCACGATGGTCCGGGATCCATACCAGTGTGACGCTGAAACAATAGCCCCATACGTGATTATCGGTCTTATTACCGTCACGTATAGCCACATAGTTTGTTGCGGCCCATCCCCCATGATTTGCCGCACAGGTTCAGTCACAGGTGGGGTCCATGTGAGTGATTTGTCCAGATTGACTCCTCGAAATTTTACTTCGTTCACCGGTTGTGTGAAACATCCAGCATCTCTTGCAATATGCTGGAGATTTGTTGGTCTGAGTGGTTTCTTATAAGGATAACGACGTCGTCCGCGTATGCTTGGATCTCGACTCCCCATAGTTCCAAAGTAGCCAGCAGGTCGTCCACTAGGACGGACCACAGGAGCGGATATCTGACACTATCATCGTTTAATGATGGAGTCATCAGTCTGGATTCGAGCATGTTGCGAATGCAGTTGGTTATTGTTGGTTCGATCCTTCTCGCTTTACTGGCGATGAGGAGGGAGTCTGTAGGTGTGTTATTAAAGGCCCTTTTGATATCTATGAAAAAACCAACTGCGGCATCTTTTGAATCCAGGATTTCTTGGATTTTCTAAACCAGGTTGTGGAGTGATAGTTCTGTTGATTTATTAGACAGGTATACATACTTGTTGGTTTTTATTTTAGTACGTAGTTGTGGAACAAAAATGTTATTCACTCTTTCAGATAAGCTACAGTCTAAATAAACACAGGACAATTTATGTGCAGACAGGCTCCGCTCTCTATTGGAGGCAGTTCTGATTCTTTGTGACTTCGCTGAATATTGTTTATAATAATAACAATGAAAACTCTGTGTCAGCAAAAGCTATACCAACATCACCTCCGCCTTATTGAGTTAAAAGTTAGTTAGTCACTTTGAGACCTTTGAAGTGATAAGTGTCTGAATAGAAACAGGGAACTAATTTGTGGTTTTATTTAAAACCCGAACCCATACACCTTTCCTTTAATACTGTACTGTGTTAAGAGGGTATGGTTTAGCGCTCCCTCTCTTATGTATAGGTCTGGCAGCTTTTATAACAGGAACATGATTTTCAATTTTCCGAGGTAGAGATATTGGATAGAGAACGTAATTTTTACAGAAGAAACATAAGTGAGATGATTCATATCTCACTCAATAGGACGGTCAACTGCCGCACGGACACACAGGGACTTAGTTCTCAGTATAGCCATCTGTTGCACCAATACAAGACAATTCATGGTTAGCCTTAATCGCCGATGTTGTTCAATGATTTGGTTGGTGATTGGTTGGATTGATGGTTTTGGAGGAATTCAGTTTTATAGGCTGCATGGTCGTGTTTAAAGCATGTGAGAATGCAGATTGGCCTGATAGATTCGCGCGGAATTTAGTTTTTTGTTTGCCACCTATATGGAAGATTTTTACTTGTTTCCTTGTGGAGCAAACACAGTTAAATTTTGTGTGTGCTGGGCCTGAGTTATTGTCTAGGGTTCAGACGGCGCCTTATGATTGTGTTTGTTCTAATACGTATTATTGTCATTGTCTCCCGTAGTTCTTCTTGGGCCAAAAATGTATCTCCGTGCTTGTGACACGAAGACTTTGACGTATTCTGCAGAATAGGTAAGGGAGCTCTAATGAATAGTTATGTTTATTTTATTTTATAGATCATTGTAATATGTCTTAATGTGTAAACTGTAGCTTCATGTAATTTTGACATTTTGTGTTACCATGATTTAATTTTATATTTACAAACGCTTAAGCACGTCTTCCTCCATTTCAGGCTTGATAAAGACGTCAATAAACGTGGAAACGTCGGCAATTTCTGCGTAAAGTAGAAGTTTTCTTTATTCACTGTCCTCACCCCGCTATACCATTTGCCACCAGTTTTTATAACCTTTTCAGCAGAAACGCGTAGGGCCTGGGCGATTTAGGATCTTTCCGTCTACATCCCATCTTTGGTGTGTAGTAGACGACCCTCACCCTGGAAAATCTTTGTTAACAAGAAAATTGTAGCAAATTTATCTAGCAAACTGTAACCTTTATCTGATGTAAGAGGAAAATGAGGGATAAAGGGAACTTCCAGATTTATATAAAAAAGAAACTGGAAGAAATTAGTTTCTAAATCTCCCTTAAGGAAACAAACTGAAGGGATTTTCTTAAATGTTCTTCAGTAGAATTCTTTTTCACAGAAGATGGTAAAGAAAACTTTATAGGTAGGGGGGGGGGGGGGGAAGGTTAATACTCCGTGCGTGCACTTTTCTTAAAAATCCTTTATTGGCGGACCGCTCTCGGCAGAAAGGCCATCATCAGCGCCCAAAATCTAATGCCGAAGAAAGTTGTGGCTATATCGTTACTTGGCAACAGATTAATTAAAACTTACTCGTCAAAAGAGGGGAAGTGAATGGTGAGGAGTCATCGCGCCAAGTCACCCCAGCAGCAGCCAACACCGGTCAGTCAATTTAAAACTTATGCTAATAAAAGGACATGTGATTGACAATAACAGACCACGAAAAAACCTGTTAAAATATTGTTAGCTCCAGGAGGATTTGTAAGTGGTATTTGTGTTTTTTTTTTAATGTTTGGAAGTTGCCTCCATAATGGTGTGTGACCTTTTAACAAAAATTGGAAATCAAACCTTGCTGTTCAAATTTAGTAGTTTAGCTAAAGCGTCATCTGCCGCTAATCGAGTGTAATCAGACCCAGAACCAGTAGTACCAAAGTGGATCCAGCTGGAAGTTCAGATACATAGTCATAGACGTCACCGCCCTCTCGACAAACAGACCCAGACCGGCAACCAACCACACCGTTCCTTAATTGTTGTTTCCGAGAAAGGGGTTAATGCAATTTGTTGTTATTTATTTAATTCAAAAATCTTTTATGCAGGAGCCTAAGCCTGTTTGGAGAGATATTTTTGTCTGCATTTACAAATAAGTCTGTCCACCATGTTTGGGGTCACGTCCTTTATAGGGAGCAATGTGTTTGTTGGTATTCACTTCCTTTTTAACACCAGTAGCAAACAGGGGGACATTAAGAACTCTGTGGACACAGCAGCGAAAAGTTGCAGTTTTGTGCTGGGTGCAGGAAGAATGGCGTGGTCTGCATGGGTGGGCTTCCGATAGATGGAGAATTCAAGCCCGGCGTCTGTCTTTGTGATGGTTAAGTCCATGAAGAGAGTTTTCATGTTCAAGCTCTAATGTAAATTTAATTATAGGATGGATGTGATTGAGTTTTTCCAACAGGAAACCAGCCACTTCAGGGCTCGCGTCAAGGATGCAAAAACAGTCATCGACGTACCTGATCCAGTGGATAATTTCTTTATTTTTGTTGGTGAGTGTTAAATTGTTTTTCAAGAAAGTCCATGTATACTTCTGCAAGAATGGGTGATAAGCATTGTCAAGCCATCCCTTTGCTTGATAAATTTCCCATTGAACTGTAAAAATATCTTGGGCCGGGCAGATATTGAATATAGACAGCACGTGGGGGTATTCCACCCCCTTAGATGTCAATAGGTCCTTGACCATAATGACAGATTCATCTTTGGGTATCATGATGAACAGGTTACTTACATTAAGTAATTTGTTGCTATTGGCAGACCTTTCACTTTACGGACAAAATCGAATGGGTTCTTTATACTATTAGAGAGCTTTTTGTTAGAATTATTATGTTATGTATGATTTTTAAAGAAAACTGTGGCAAAAAACGTAGGCTTTATGTAAAGAATTTCATAAAAGTGAAACAAGAGTTTTACATCTTCGAGATCAATTGAAGACACTTTGTAGACATTCTCTGAAAAAAAAAATAGCTTTTAATAACAGTTCTATGCTGAGAAAATGTGTCAAGAATGTAGTGAATTGAACTTTTAAATAAACGAAACCGAACATACTGAAATTGCAATTATGATGAGATATGGTGATAGAAGTTAAAGGTTTTCGTAATTGTGAAAAAATTACAGCGTGTTCCTTTGCTTTCCAAAATAAAATTAATGCGTTGAAAAGAGTTTTTGGTTTTTATGTTTTTGTACATGTTATATTGTTATAAATAATGTAATAAAAACAATAATGCAGTTTACAAGTAATTATCAAACTACTGGATTTTTCAAATACCTGCAACAAAAACTACTTGACTTGACTTGGTATTAAGCTTGAAGTCAAGTCAAGTAGCTTCAAACTCAAGTCAAGCGGTGAATCTCCAGTTCTAATAAGTGGAAAACAAAACTACAAGTGTGACAAATGCAATTAAATAGAACTCCACATACTGATAGCCCTAAACCGATAAAAACTGCATTAGTCCTTCAGCTAGTTGTCGCTAATCCTGCAAAGTATCGTCAGATGGACCGTTTAATTGGGCCTGATGGATATCCAAATGTCAGTCCCTAGTGAGATCTATCATTGTCCGGGAAAGCTGTTGTTGGCATTAGGCGTTATTTCCTGCTACTTCATGTGTGTTCCGTTTTAAGATCGACGAAGTTGCTATGTTTTATTGGCAGCACATTCTACGCTCACTTTAAATCAAATTTAATAATCGTCATAAAACCGGTAGCGAAAGGCTTAAGCGCTGCCCGAACAAATAAACAGAGCTCTTGGTAATATAAAGCTTTTATAAAAATGTCACGTGGAAATTAACAGCCCAAACACCGGCCATAGAGAGAAAATTTCACCGGATAAATAAATAAACTCGACAGCACTGGCAATTTTTCAAACTACCGTATTATCTACGCCGTAGCAACAGATATTTTTCAAATCACGGATGGGCCCGTCCATTTTTCTCCTGCGACCTCGCCAACCGTTGCTGCTATTTGCCTAATGCAATTTTTGCCGCTCGCCAACTCAAACAAATGTAACCGCCGGTAATGTAACCGGAGTAATACCATCCAAATCATTTATGCACAACGAATACATACAGTCCGATGCCAATATCCGGAATGTTTGTTATAAATTTGTTAGCTGGGGAATTTTTGCAGAAATCTCTTATATTTACCAGCACCCGCTTTGGAGGAAATGTTAAGCCAGTTGCGGAATCAAAGGCAGTAAACAACACGGTAAATATGATTGTAATGATACCTAATTGAGACTTTTAAATAAAGACCAACCCTCATTTGCACCGACATGATTTAAGCCAGGCCTAAGGTAAGTTTTTTTTTTATGTGAAAGTTAACTTAAGCTTGGAAAACGTTAAGGTAATTTTCTACATTGTCAATGAGCTAGCAAATATGATGGAAGGGCTCCCAGGTAGCGGATCGCAAATTGACATGGTGTGACGATGTCACTAATGCCAGCTATTGCTTGTTACGTCCCTTGTCTACTTCCTCGTTGATTGCAATAACTAGTAGAACATTGCTCTATCAGATAATAATGGAGAACTAATCATTTTTTACAGTTTTGTGTCCTTTTTTAGCAACGCGACAAAAATTGCGGTTAAAACCAACCATGTTTAGGAGGCTCTTATTCTTACCTCTTTTAACTAACTACTCCGTGTAACAGAAAATGCCATGCTTGGCCACCTGAGATTAATAGTAGTCTAACGGGGCCTCACTACAAGAGAGAAAGGTGTGCTGGAGCTTTTTGGGTAGAAACGAAGAGGGAAGTTTCCCTAAAGGTCTACTCTGAGGCCCTCATTGTGGTTGGTGGTAATGGCGAGGTGGTTAAAAAGTAAAAAAAGATTAAAGGAGAAAGCGGGGATAGAGGCCGTGGTACTCAAGTACATCTTGTAGATGGTGGTGGTGTCCCGAAAATTTGTCAGAGAGCTGGAAATAAGGAGGAAAAAAGCATGGAAATGTGGAAAGGGTGAGATACTAGGGCTATACTCATCAGCAATGTTTGTTGAAAAAAGGAGAAAAGCTAAAACCGCCACTGTTAAGAATGGGTCACAAGAAGAGTAAACGCATAAACAGAAGGTAAAAACTTCTAAATTACTATGAAACGGAAGAAAAACTTTATTGCATATGCAATGGAAAAAATAAGATCAGCAGGGTTGGCCGGGAACATGGTGGGCGTGGCCTATTCTGAAGAAGGTAATGGGAGAAATGGGGATAGAGGAGGAAGGTAACACCATAGACTTGGAATTGACATGCATTGCTGATTTTGGTATAACCGTATTTGAGGGCCGGTATATAAACTCACTTGGTAATCGGTATAAGCGTAGTTGGTAAAAATGTGATAGAGAAGGGGCAAAAAATTTGTAGTTCTATATTTTTTGCCCCTTCCTTTTAAGGAATTGTCGGCAAAGATTTCCCACTTCCTTTATCTCTTCCTAAGTGATTGCAACAGAAACCAGAACATTGTGCTAAGAAATAATAGGAAAAACATAATTTTCTACAGTTTTTTTCCTCTTTTAACAACGGTACAAATGAAAACGGCAGCAAAAACGGGATAATTTTAGGAAAATATCGGTTATTTTTTTACCTCCATTATCACCATCTTCACGGTAACAGAACATACTACGCCGGGGGTCTGACGGGGTCTTGCACACCAGAAAAAGGAGTGTAGGGGGAGGGGGGGTTCGCAAGGATCTAATCTTAGACCATCATTATGGTTGGTGTTAATGGCGAGATGGTAAAGGAGTATAGAGAAGTTAAGAAAAGCAGACGGTATATAGACCCTGGCACTCGCGTACTTTCAGTAAGTGGTGGTGGTGTCCGAAAAGCCTGTCAAAAAAAAACTAGAAAGGAGGTGGAAGAAAGCATAGAAAATTTATATGCAAAGGATGGGATAGCAGGGCTAGAGTGCACTCTAAGTCAAAAAACACAACAACAATATTTGTAAAGGAAGACTTAAAGACCATCACTGGTAAGAAGGGATTACATAAAGGTGCTGTGTGAATAGGAAGTAAAGAGGAAGGAAGTGAAAGGAAAAGAAGAAATCTTGATCATATGTAAAAAGAAAATAATGAATACAGCACAGTCGGTGGAGCACATGGAGGGTCGCCTTAAGAAGTGAGAAAAAGGGAATACCATAAACCACAATGCCATAAACTTGGAATTGACTAGAATAGTGGAGAGAACTGATAGAAAGGGGATTAGGAGATGAGGCTATTTGGGAGAAAAGAAAAATTTCATTTGTAGATGACTGAATGGATGTGATAAAAGTGGAACTTTGGGAACTTGGGTACTCGGGGAGAACTTTGGGTGCACAGAGCCGTGAGAGAATTAAAGGGTATATTCTTTGGAATTTTAAAAAATTACGAGGCAAGGATTAGGGCTGTGTAGAGCTCATTAGGGAACGAAGGAATGACTGCTCATGATACCGTGAAATAGTTGTAGAATTTGGATCAACTACATCCAGGGTTAGGGTTGTGTAGAGTTTATTAGAGAAAAAGGAATGATGACAGGTTAGGCTGAGGATTTGGGTGAAACAGTTAAATAGAAGAAAGTTGAAGGATAGGAAAATTTGTCTACAAAAAAGTCCGTAAAGCCATAATTGTGGGTGTGAGAGGACAGAGGCAAAAAGCACAAATCCAGTTTTAAAGAAATGTCAACAGTTGTTTGCTGCATCTATTATCTCATTTTGATTGATTTCTAGAGACATTGCGCTGGCAAATAATGAAGAAAATATAATTTTTTTTTAATTTACTCACTTCAACCACGGTACAAACAAAAATGGTAGCGGAAAACGGAATGTTTTTGTGCGGAAGTCTGTCAGAGACCTAGAAGAAAGGCCGGGAAAAGCATGCAAAGCTTTGCAAAAGTTGATAAGTACTCAGCAATGTGTTTTGAAAAGGGAGAAAAGCTAAGACCATCACTGGTAAAAATGGATCAGAGTGTGGGGTGTGAAGAAAAGGAGAAAAATTGGAAATTACTTTGGAAAAGAAGAAAAACTTTATTGCCTATGCAAAGGAAATAATGAAGACAGCAGAGTTAATCGACGAATTGCGAAGAGAAGAACTGACTGGCACAGCGGATGTGAGTGGCAAATGATCGTATGATTTTGGTGAAAATGTTGTTTGGGGGATCGATTTATAGAACCGTACTGAGTTAAAGTATATGTTGTTCAGAATTTGAAAGAATTACGAGACAAGGAATAGGACAGAAGAGAATTATGGGATACGAAAATGTTTGTAAGAAGCAAAAAATACAAAATCAATTATAAGAAAATATTGGCAATTGTTTACGTCCATTATCACCTTTCCTATGGTATGGGAAAGTGATACCGCTTGAAACCTAAGGTGGATAGCGCGATGGAATCCGACGGGTTCTTGCAACAGCAGAGAAAGAAGTACTCAAACTCTCCAAAAAAGTGGAATGGTAGAGGGGGGTCCCCACAAGGGTCTATGGTCAGGCCCTAATCGTGGTTGGTGGTAAGAGCGAGATGGTTAAGGAGTAAAATAAAATAATAAAATAATAAAAAATAAATAAAAAGAGGAAGACGGTATAGAGATAGAGGTAATGGCACTCGCGTACTTCCAGTAGGTGGTGGTGTCCGAAAAGTTTGCCAGAGAGCTAGAAAGGCGACAGCAATAATGGAAACTTTGCAAGGATCGGGAATGTAAGGCACGAATCTATGCCTTTACATGAAGGATCAGTTGGGGTCCAAGCTTCTGCTCCACTGTAATAGCATCTGAAAACTTTGACTCAAGTGTGAATGTTGCGGGATAGATTGCCTAGGTGGCGGTGGTGTTCGAAAGGTTTGCCAGAGAGCCGGAAATGCGAAAGAAATCATGGAAACTTTGCAAAGGTCGGGAAAACAAGGCATGAATCTATGCTTTTAGATGACGCATCAGTTGGGGGACCAAGCTTTTCTTCCATATTGAAGGCTCCACTGTAATATCATCTTAAAACTTTGATTCTAGTGTTCATATTGTGGGATGGATTGCCTAAGTGATCGGAAAAGTAAAGCATGCATCTATGCGTTTACATGACGCATCTGTTGGGGTCCAAGCTTCTGCTCCATATTAAAGGCTCCACTCTAATAGCATCAACAATGAGCATCTTAAAACTTTGATTCTAGAGTGCATGCTGCGGGATGGATTGCCTAGATGGTAGTGGTGTCCGAAAAGTTTGCTAGAGAACTGGAAAGCCGAGAGAAATCATGGAAACTTTCAAAGATCGGGAGAGTAAGGCATGCGTCTATGCGTTTACATGAAGCATCTGTTGGGGTCCAAGCTTCCGCTCCATATTGAAGAATCCACTGTAATTGCATCTTAAAACTTTGATTCTGGTGTGCAGGATGCGGGATGGATTGCCTAGGTAGTGGTGGTGTCCGAAAAGTTTGTCACCTAGCTAGAAAGACGAGAGAAATCATAGAAACTTTGCAAAGGTCGAGAAAGTAAAGCATGAATATAGGCGTTTGGATGAAGCATCAGTTAGGGAACCAAGTTTTTCTTCCATGTTGCAGGCTCCAACGTAATAGCATCTTAAAACTTTGATTCTAATGTTCATGTTGCGGATGGATTGCCTAGGTGGTGGTGGTGTCCAAAAAGTTTGTCAGAGAGCTAGAAAGGCGAAAGAAATCATGGAAACTTTGCCAAGATCGGGAAACCAAGGCATGCATCTGTGCGTTTACATGAAGCATCTGTTGGGTTCCAAGCTTCTGCTCCAGATTGAAGGCTCCACTGTAGTAGCATCTTAGAATTTTGACTCTAGTGTACATGTTGCAGTATGAAATTCTTAGGTGGTGGTGGTGGTGTCCAAAAAGTTTGTGAGAGAGCTGGAAAGGCGATAGAAATCATAGAAACTTTGCAAAGATCAGTAAAGTAAGGCATGAATCTATGCGTTTACATGAAACATCAATTGGGATCCAAGCTTCTGTTCCATATTGAAGGCTCCACTGTAATAGCATCTGGAAACTTTGATTCTATCTACACTTGGATTGCCAGGATGGATTGCCTAGGTGGTGCTGGTGTCCGAAAAGTTTGTCAGAGAGCTAGAAAGTCGAGAGAAATCATGGAAACTTTGCCAAGTTCGGGAAGGCAAAGCATGCATCTATGCGTTTACATGAAGCATCTGTTGGGGTCCAAGCTTCTGCTCCAGATTGAAGGCTCCACTGTAGTAGCATCTTAGAATTTTGATTCTAGTGTACATGTTGCAGTACGAAATTCCTAGGTGGTGGTGGTGTCCAAAAAGTTTGTGAGAGAGCTGGAAAGGCGATAGAAATCATAGAAACTTTGCAAAGATCAGTAAAGTAAGGCATGAATCTATGCGTTTACATGAAACATCAATTGGGATCCAAGTTTGTGTTCTATATTGAAGGCTCCACTGTAACAGCATCTGGGAACTTTGACTCTATCTACACTTGGATTGCCGGGATGCATTGCCTAGGTGGTACTGGTGTGCCAAAAGTTTGTCAGAGAGCTAGAAAGTCGAGAGAAAACATGGAAACTTTGCCAAGATCGGGAAGGCAAGGCATGCATCTATGCGCGTACATGAAGCATCTGTTAAGGTCCAAGCTTCCTCTCCATATTAAAGAATCCACTGTAGTTGCGTCTTAAAACTTTGATTCTAGTATGCACGTTGCGGGACAGCCTAGGTGGTGACCGTGTCCGAAAAGTTTGCAGGGGAGCTAGAAAAGCGAGAGAAATCACAGAAACTGTGCATAGATCAGGAAAGTAAGGCCTGAATCTATGCGTTTACATGAAGCATCATTTGGGATCCAAGCTCTTGTGTTCTATATAGGAAGCTCCACTGTAGTAGCATCTGGAAACTTTTATTCTATCTACACTTGGATTGCCGGGATGGATTGCCTAGGTGGTGCTGGTGTCCGAAAAGTTTGTCAGAGAGCTAGAAAGTCGAGAGAAATCATGGAAACTTTGCCAAGATCGGGAAGGCAAGGCATGCATCTATGCGTGTACATGAACCATCTGTTGGAGTCCAAGCTTCCTCTCCATATTAAAAAATCCACTGTAGTTCAGTCTTAAAACTTTGATTCTAGTGTGCACGTTGCGGGATCGATCGCCTAGGTGGTGACCGTGTCCGAAAAGTTTGCAGGAGGGCTAGAAAAGCGAGAAAAATTATAGAAACTTTGCAAAAATCAGGAATGTAAGGCATGAATCTATGCGTTTACATGAAGAATCAATTGGGATCCAAGCTTGTGTTCTATATAGGAGGCTCCACTGTAGTAGCATCAGGAAACTTTGACTCTATCTACACTTGGATTGCCGGGATGGATTGCCTAGGTGGTACTGGTGTGCGAAAAGTTTGTCAGAGAGCTAGAAAGTCGAGAGAAAACATGGAAACTTTGCCAAGATCGGGAAGGCAAGGCATGCATCTATGCGCGTACATGAAGCATCTGTTAAGGTCCAAGCTTCCTCTCCATATTAAAGAATCCACTGTAGTTCCGTCTTAAAACTTTGATTCTAGTGTGCACGTTGCGGGATCGATTGCCTAGGTGGTGACCGTGTCCCAAAAATTTTGCAGGAGGGCTAGAAAAGTGAGAAAAATCATAGAAACTTTGCAAAAATCAGGAATGTAAGGCATGAATCTATGCGTTTACATGAAGCATCAATTGGGATCCAAGCTTGTTCTATATTGAAGGCCCCACTGTAATAGCATCTGGAAACTTTGACCCTATCTACACTTGGATTACCGGGATGCACTGCCTGGCTGGTGTGCGAAAAGTTTGTCAGAGAGCTAGAAAGTCGTGAGAAAACATGGAAACTTTGCCAAGATAGGGAAGGCAAGGCATGCATCTATGCGCGTACATGAAGCATCTGTTAAGGTCCAAGCTTCCTCTCCATATTAAAGAATCCACTGTAGTTGCGTCTTAAAACTTTGATTCTAGTGTGCACGTTGCGGGATCGATTGCCTAGGTGGTGACCGTGTCCGAAAAGTTTGCAGGTGGGCTAGAAAAGCGAGACAAATCATAGAAACTTTGCATAGATCAGGAAAGTAAGTCCTGAATCTATGCGTTTACATGAAGCATCAATTGGGATCCAAGCTCTTGTGTTCTATATAGGAGGCTCCACTGTAGTAGCATCTGGAAAGTTTTATTCTATCTACACTTGGATTGCCGGGATGAATTGCCTAGGTGGTGGTGGTGTCCGAAAAGTTTGTCAGAGAGCTAGAAGGGCGCGAGAAATCATGTCTTCAGTCGGTGTCTGTACTCATGTTGTTGTCCGCGTCAATAATTAGTCTTGGACCTCAATTTTCGTACATTTCTATAGATTGTCTTATATTTTTATGAAAGATATTTGTTAAAGTTTAGCTTGCGGGACTTAAACATCCGTACATTTTTCCTGCAGGCAGCGTTCTTTTGCGTCGCTGATTGCATGCTATGAGTTTCAGAATTCGCCTGTTCTGAGGTCTTTTCCTGTTACAAAAGCCATGGATACTTTTACTTTAATCCGGAAGTCTTCCATTTCGGTTTCATGCCTGCTATTTCCCAATAGTTTGTTTAAGTATTCTGGCTTGTTTGAGATCTTGTACGTTTCGTACGTAAAAACTTTCCTTTACTCTTTAATGTATGTGAATGTGGGTGTGTGTACAGCGATCTAGGTAATATGGTAGTAAACTTTTTCTAGGTGGAAATATGAAGAATATGTTCATGATTGTGAAGTCCATCTGCTGTCAGAATTGTATTAATCGTTTTCTTTTTCCGTTTCTCATTACCAGTTCGAAACTAACAAGCGCTGGGCAGTGAGAAACGAAGTGTCTTTCGCCAGATATGACTCAACTCAATCGCCACCACTGCTCTTAAATCGACCAAAATCCCCACAATAAATGCGGTCTAAGCTTAAAAAATAAATCAATATTTTGTTACTCATATATATCTATACAATAGATTGAAATTATCAAGATGCTAAAAATTGTAAATATTGAAACACACTTGCAGATTTCCCATATAGCTGAACCTCTTTTTAATACCACACATATCCATTTTAACCACATTTCAACAATATCTCGCTTGAGTTGGCCAAGTAAAGATCGTTTCGCATGCTTCTAAATTAAAATTAATTAAAATGCACCCATAGTTGGTCATTAACGAACTGCTCGACGTCAAACAACGTTAATCAAATGAAAATCATCCCACCACATTAGCAAACATTAATTGCATTAAAAATGCACCGGTAAAGGGGTAACTTCAAAGTATTTTATTAATCGCTAATGAGGACAGTTCACGACGCGGAAGGAATGTGGGCGGATGATGATTACCGTGATGATTACGTAATTGGATGCTCTTTCTCCCTCTCAGACAGATAGGCAATTATTAAGGGCTGAAGAAATTCGTTTAACGTATATGGATTTTGTTCTGATGTTTTTGAGATACTTAAAAGAAAGTCAAATGGAAGTGCTTTCTTGTCGTTGCTCTTGGAGCAATAGATGCTCACTCGCTCGGAGGCTAAAGTGACATATTTACAGCCGATCGTAAAATACGGCAAATTAAACTAAGAAAGTGCCTTTTCTGCCAATTAATTTCATGGGTGTGTCGGATTTTCGCATTGTTACACGCGCAGTCTTGAACGGCCGAAACGCTTATCTTTATGAGCTCGAGACACTCGATTCCATTTAGAGTAATGAATGGCGAGTTTTAGCGACGCAAAATTCGAAATTTTTTGCCCGCTTTATGGTCCAGTTAACAAAACCACAAGTCGAGATTTTTTTTAGACCTTCCATGTAAGACCAAAAATACAATGATTCAATTTCAGCGATCGCCCGAGAATTATTTACAAGGCTATATGGCTGTTGCAAAAATTCACTTGCAGTATCCCACCTATCTGTGCGATATGCTAAATTTTATTATCTGTTAATTGCCGAAGTGTTATGGTTCTGAAGAGCAAAGATTAGTCGCGGTACCAGCGTAGCGGACCTAATTTACATTCGACCATGGGAGAGGCTGGTAATGGGTTATAAACCCTGGACTTTATATGACGGAGGTATCTTTAAGGACCCCACCCTGTTAGCATAATGCAGTTGATACACTTTTATATGTGCAAATCATTAAATAAATTTGTTTTAATCACTTTTTCTAGAATAGGATTTAAAATTATCGTAACTGGTGCAAACATTATTTGTGAGTTTGTTAGCACTCTATACCATTAAAGGCATGGTTAACTGTTTATATAATAATAATAATAGTTTGAAATATAAAATTGCGTTTTTAATTGTAGTTTAATGAGTGAGTCCTCTTTCTTCACGCTTAGCTGCATTAAATTAATGTATGTAATTTATAACAAACCGTTATTTTCATATATTAATACTGAAAGTGAAAGGAAAATCCACGGTATTTTAAATGAAACAAAACATTCATTTTCAAGCAAAGCAGCAACAGTTCTCTGAAAAAAAATATATATAGATATGTATATATAGTACAAGGTTTTGTAGAAACTAGGTTTTTCGACGTTTCGGCAGCAACGCTTGCCTTCATCAGGGTGAATTACACTATAACAGAGAAACACGAACTGTTATTACTAAGAAATTGCCGTTGCTGTATGCAACTTGTTGTTTTACAAACAAGGATTTTAGGTTCCTATCCAAGCAAAATAACCCATGGAAACTAACTGTTTTTGTTACTTACATTAGTCAAAATTCTTGGTTAAAACTCAAACATAAATATCCACACAATCAGTCACATATGACATATCGATACACTAGCACAAACAATCAAGCACACGACTTTTTAAAAAATAAATTACTTTGTATTTACATTTTGTAAGTGTACAGCAACCAATAATAATGTGAAAGCTAGCGGTTTGTTTATCACGTCGAAGTGGGTACTGGGTAAAATTCGGTTACGATACAGAAGTGTATATAATACAATGCGATATAAAGTACTTATGTAAACAAAAACGATTCAGACAAAATAGTTATTTATGTATTAAGAGCGAAAAGTCCAACTTTTTTGCTCGGAGAGTGAAGTTTGCCGCTCGACGCGAAGCGGAGAGCGGCAATCACTCGAGAGCAAAAAAGTTACTTTGTGCTCGTAATGCATACAACGTTTTTTCTACAAACAATAAATTCCAAATAATCTGAAATTTGAATGAAGACACAATCTGAAAATTTAAATCAAAGTGACAATGACGTTTTAAATATTTGGTTGAGTGGTGGTAGTTGCTATTGACAGCAAGCGATAAAATCTTTTTCGCTTGCTGTCCTGGGCAACGCGCGGAAAAGTAAACTCACATTCTGATCCTCAAAAATGGTTAGGTTTTCGTTTGTCTAATGAAAGCGTAAAATGCGTCATTATTTGACGTTTGTAGAAAAACGATATTTCATATTTTCAAAGCGTTGTATCTAGATATCACGTTTTTTAGATACTTAAATATATCATAATGTCAGCGATTTTGGTTGGTGAATAAACATTAGTTGATACCTAAAGACGA
Source organism: Taphrorychus bicolor (assembly GCA_951812265.1). Taxonomy (NCBI): domain Eukaryota; kingdom Metazoa; phylum Arthropoda; class Insecta; order Coleoptera; family Curculionidae; genus Taphrorychus; species Taphrorychus bicolor. Next base: position 16,054,245 of record OX638300.1, read on the forward strand.
TGTTTGATTGGCTCAGAAACATAACAAATTGGCGAAGAGGAAGCTGAAAGGACGGCGATGTTAGTAGATGCCTGAACCTGAGCAGGAGCCAAATGAAGTCAACGTGAGCGTAAGTGGTCGCCATTGCCCGCAGCACGTGAAGTATTTGAAAGAATGTCTCCAATTAGTATATTGTCTCCAATTAATAGGAACAATTTAGGCCCGATGTGGAGGATTGGCAAATACATGGTAAGAAATTGGAGCAATATTTCCAGGCAAATAAGATAGAGGACGCGAAGGTGCAAGTCGCGACTCTGCTGAATCTCACTGGCACGAATGCCTGTAAATTGCTCTGACACACCCCCAGCTACCGAAGGAGAAGACGTATGCGGAGCTGTCCAGGTTGTTAAGCAAGCAATTTAGCCCCCCCAGTGTCATTATGGCGAGAGAGAAGGTCTTTCTATGAAGGAAATCAAAATGGAAGCGAATCGGTGGCATGGTACTACCGAATTCGTAGACTGGCTGTAGATTGTAAGTTCGAGGCAAGTTTAACAAACATTTTAGGAGACAGATTTGTTTGTGGCCTCAAGCCCAGTCCAGTGCTAAACAGATTATGTGAAGGTAACACAGAAAACGCCTTGGATGAGATTGTGGAGATGGCGATGCAGAGGGAGGCCGTCGTGGCGAGCAAAGGTCAAGCCAGAGGACAAAATGATGACGTCAACTATGTGAACTATGTTATCTGTTAAACCACCGGAGCCACCGTTTTCAGTCGTCAATGCCACAAACGTCAATGTCTCATCAACTATCAAAAAAGGTCCAATGGAATTTCTTCCTGACGTTTCACTTACAGTTACGGCAAAGATTATCAAAGGCAATGGGCGAAGTGATCTCTCTGGTATTTATTCCCCTGCCGCCACCCTGCAGTGGAGGAACTGGGGTGTGGGTAGAGGTGGCTCGGGGTTTCAGGGCACTTGAAGTATTTCGTGGAACTCGCTTCCAATCTGCATTTAGAAATGTAATTTCCCACTTCCTGTTGAATCTGTTGTCGTGTTTAAAAATCTCAATGGCCTCTCTCGTTAGTTTCGCATAGAAACGATGCGATTGATACAAGATATACATCTTGTTGAAAACGATGTCGTAACCTTCGGAGAGAGCATGCTCTGCTATGGCTGACTTTTGAGTTTGTCCCATAAAGAGTCTGTCTGTGAGAGCCAAGAGAATTTGTGAGCCGGCTGAATTGGAACGGGAAATGAAGCATCTGTCCGTCCAGGGAATGTAGAGCGCCAGGAAGGAACAACGGAAGAAGATAAAGAAAAGCAAGGATGGGCTAATCTACCATACATCCACAAAGTAACAAACAGGATCGGCAGGCTACTGGAAAAGCACAGTGTTAAGACTGTCGTTAAATTCACTCGCACAATACAACAGGGCTTGAGATCGGCCATAGACCGCAGATATCCCTTATGGACACCCGGAGTTCACCGAGTTTCATGCAGCTGTGGCTCGGTATACATTGGCACTAAAAAACGCAGATGTTTTTAAACACGACAATAGTTTCAACGGGAAGGGAAAAATTACGTTTCTAAATGCCGACTAGAAGCGAGTTCTATGAAATATTTCGAGTGGGCCGAAACCCCCACCCTAGTCCCTCCACTGCAACGCCACAGTAGAATCAGTCAACGCCGGGAAGCACGGGAGGTCATTCGTCCACTTTGATAATGTCTGCCACAGCTGTAGATGAATGTTCCATATATAGTGCGGGATTTATTTCCATAATACGAATAGTTATAATTTATGAGTTGCTATTTTCTTCGTTTATATTCTGGCTTCTTTTTAAATTTTTTTTTCGGTTTTACTTAAAATTTTTCTCATCTTTTCTCGACTCATTATTTAATAAAAGTTTTACTTTTTGGGTATTTAGATTCGCTCTGAACTTAAATCAAAATGACGTATACAAAACGAAAAAAAACTTGCAAAAACCAAAAAAAAAAAATCAATAAAATAGGTAAAAATATAAACCTATTCGCTCTTGTATCAAAGCTCCTCAATTGTTGTGACCCAAACCTACCGCTAAAGTTTGGAGCGCGGGTGTAACAGCAAGAAACTTATCTGAAACACAAAATACAAATTTTGTGACAAACCAGTTCAGACTTCTCGGTGAGTTCCATTCTTCAGGGTCAAACTTTCATGTCGCCTGCATTAACTTTAGCCTTTGACGTGAAAAATGTATTTTAAATTTTAATAAATCTTACTTTACTCCAGCATATTAAGAGCCTTAAAAAAAAACCGAAATGCATGGTCGAAACGTTGGCAATTATTAAAAAGTGATGTTTTTATTTGGTAACGTGGGTAATCCCCTAATCTACCCACTTTAGTATTACCTAGTTGTTTTATTTATTTCTGAACTGATTTCAAAAAGTTTAAAACAGTATTCATGTTATAACAATTTTTTTTACAAGATGGTATGATTATCTAATAAAACGTTTCGAATTTTAATAACCATCATCACCTTTTTTTAGTATGGACATTATATATTTTGCCATATTTTTAGAAATTTACATTTCTCACTTGGTTACACCATATTGTAGAAAATAAAAGGAGCATACGAGAAATTGACATTTATATTTTAAAATCTCTTCTAATAAGTTCACAAAAAGTAAAACTAATTTTAGCAAATTTCGATTTGTTTCGGATTAACTGGTTGAATTTTTATAAAAGTAAAGTTGATGATGTTCCAAAAAAGCTGAATCGTTGGACAGACATTAAACAACACCGACTTGTAGAGCAGAAAGTGTGAAGTTTATTGTGCATTTTATTTTAGAAATTGTGCAATTTAGTTTAGAATTCCGCTTAAAATAGGTTCAAGAAAAAATAAGAATATTTTCGTACATTTTTCGTTTGTTTTGAATATCTTTTAACTGCTCTTTCTCTCTCTAGAAAGCAATCAAAATTTTGACAAGTTTGAAAATAGCATTACGATCTGTATCCAAATGCGCAACTTTGCCACAATTGAAAATTTAATTAAATTTGTATCTCCTACAATTTAAGAGAACGATACTCAATTATTTGGGCGGTGAGTTTGGAAAACCCATTGACACACGAACGCACACTCCATTACCACAATCGAGAAATTACGAGTTATGTTATGAAAAATACTGATGTAATTAAATTCGTATAAGTAGTTTTTATTTTTAGTGAGAAATATTCACACCTTTATTTTTATATTTTATTTTATTTCTTTATCAATTTCTTCTATCATTCTCCATCCTATATCGTTCATAATAGATTTAAAATTATCCAAATGTTATCATTATTTCAAATTTCAATTCGTATAAAAAGAAATATATGGATTTTGCCTTCCAATTGGAATTTTTAGACGTTGTAAGTTACTTTTAACCGTTTTTTCCATAATTTTAATTTTCTGTTTTCCAGAAAATTTTAACTTTAGGCATTTTTAGACTTTAGAAGAGAATTTTTTAATTGACATCGGCCCTAATCTTAATTTGAGTTTCTCTATATTATCCAATATTATATTTTGACTCTTTCTCATAAAATATCAAAATTTGCATTCTTAATCCATTTTCATCCTAATTCTAACTCGTGTTTCTCTACAGATTTTAAAATTTCTCTTTTAGACGTTTTGAGTAATTAACCCTCCAAATTTGTATTTTGACACGCTGTGATCCTTTTCCACGTACACTGGCCTTAATACTAGCCTGACTTTTTCAAAAAACTCAAAATTGTTATTCTTAGATGAAATGGAGATCGTTTTAAACTATTTTAGCCCTGACTCTACCCTGAATTTTTAAAACTCCGTTTATTTGTTTAAACACTTTTGACGCTAACCCTAACCTGCCGTTGCCTGGAAACTTTTTATCTGAATTTTTTGACGCTTTGAGTAACTTTTAAATGATTTTGGCCATAATCTCAGATTGAATTTCTCGAAACCCTCCAATGTTATATTTTCACACTTTGAACCAATTTTCTCCGATTGTGGCTTCAATTCTAGCCTGAGTGTCTCAATATTTGCATTTCTGGATGCGTTAAATAATTTTTGGTCAATTTTAGTCCTGACTCAAAATCAAATTTCTCCAAAGACTGCAAATAAAAAATTTTTTAGATATTTTGAGTAATTTTTAACTTACTTTGGGCCATAATGATAATTCGAATGTTTTAAAACCTTCAAAATTAATATTTTACACGCTGTGAGTCATTTTTCACTTATTTTGTCCTTAATCTTTCTTCAAAAAAAATTCATTTTTGGATGAAATGTGTACTTTGGAACAAATTTAGCTCTAATTCTAAGCTGATTTTCTTCAAAGACTCCAAACTGCACTTTTAGGCGCGTGTAATCTTTAATTTTTAAGTGCAGAAACTTTTATTTGCCTTTTTCTTGCGCTGTGAGTAATTTTTAATCCATTTTGGCCACACTCCACCATACTCCAAATTTGTATTCTTATACCCTTTGAGTAATTTTTCAACGATTTTGGCCTTAATTTAAGCCCCACTTTCTCAAAAAAGTCTTTTTAGTTGAAATTCGTTTTCTTTAATCGATTTTATTTCTAATCCTAACTCGAATTTTTCGAGAAACCTTTAGTTTACTTTTTAGGCGCTTCCAGTAATTTTTAATGAATTTTAGCCATAATATTAATATAAATTTCTTCAGAAATTTTAAATTTGTAGTTTTACACCGTTTCACTTCCATCATTACAGATTTTGGCCTTAATCAAAACATTAAAACATCAAATTTTGCACTTTTAGATCAAGTGGAGATCATTTAAAACTATTTTAGCCCTATTGCTACCCTGAATTTGTCCAAAGAATTCAAAATTGTATTTTTGGATGCCCTGTGTAACTTTTGACGCCAATCTTAACCTGCGTTTGTCCAAAACCTTTCTACCTGAATTTTTGGACGCTTTGAGTAACTTCTAACTGTTTTTGGCCACAATCTCAGATTGAATTTCTGTAAACCCTCCAATGTTATATTTTTACACTTTAAACCATTTTCACACTTCAATCCTAGCCTGACTCTCAAAATGTATCAAAATTTGCATTTTTGGGTGCGGTAAATCATTTTTAATCAATTTTTGGTTCTACTAGAAACTGCAAAAAAAAATAATTTATACATTTTGAGTAATGTTTAACTTATTTTGGGACATAATATTAATTTAAATTTTTCAAAACCTTCGAAATTCGTATTTTACACGCTGTGAGCCATTATTCACTTATTTTGTCCTTAACCTTTCTACAAGAAATGTCTAAATACTCATTTTTATATGAGATGTGTTTTTTTAAACAAATTTGACTCTAATTCTAAGCTGAATTTCTTCAAAGACTCAAAACTGCACATTTAGACGCGTGTAAACTTTAATTTTGAAGCTCAGAAACCTTTATTTACGTTGTAAATAATATTTATTAATCTTACGCTGTGAGTAATTTTTAACCCATTTTGGCCATAATCTTAATTTGAATACTTCTAAGACTCCAATATTGTATTTTTACACACTTTGAGTCATTTGCCAACGTCTTTGGCATTAATGAGCCCCACTTTCTCAAAAAAGTCATTTTTAGATGAAATTGGTACTTTTTAATCGATTTTAGTTCTAATCCTAACACGAATTTTTCGGGAATCTTTAATTTACCTTTTTGATCGCTTCCAGTAACTTTTAATCAATTTTGGCTATAATATTAATATAAATTTCTCCAAAAGTTTGAAATTTGTATTTTTACACAGTTTGAATTTCATTTTTACAGTTTTTGGCCTTAATCAAAACATTAAAACATAACATTTAAAACCATAAAATTTTGCACTTTTAGATGTAGTGGAGATCATTTTAAACTATTTTAGCCCTATTTCTACCCTGAGTTTCTCCAGAGACTCCAAATTATGCATTTTTAGGCGATCCGTTTAATTTGTTAGACACTTTTGACGCTAATCCTAACCTGCATTTGCCTGGAAATTTTTGTCTGAATTTTTTGACGCTTTGATTAACTTTTAACTGATTTTGGCCACAATCTAAAATTGAAACCCTACAATGTTATATTTTCACACTTAGATTTTTCTCCGATTTTGGCTTCAATCCTAGCCTGACTTTCTCAATATGTAACAAAATTTGCATTTTTGGATGCGTTAAATAATTTTTAATCAATTTCAGTCCTAATTCTAACTCAAATTTCTCCAAAGACTCCAATTAAAAAAAAAATTAGACATTTTGAGTAATTTTTAACTTATGTTGGTTCATAATATTAATTTTAATGTTTTCAAACATTCGAAGTTCGTATTTTACACGCTGTGAGTCATTTTTCACTTATTTTGTCTTTCTTCAAAAAACGTCAAAATTCCCATTTTTAGATGAAATGTGTCCTTTTAAACAAATTTTGCTCTGATTCTAAGCTCAATTTCTTCAAAGACTCCAAACCGTACTTTTAGACGCATGTAAACTTTAATTTTTAAGCCCAGGGACTTTTATTTGCCTTTTTCTTACACTGTGAGTAATTTTTAACCCATTTTGGCCATAATCCTAATTTGAATACTTCTAAACACCCCAAATTTGTATTTATACACACTTTGAGTAATTAAAATTTTAATTTAAACCTCACTTTCTCAAAAAACATTAATTGCCATTTTTTCATGAAATTGGTCTTATTTAATGGATTTTGGTCATAATTCTAACTCTCACAAAGAAACCTTCACTTTACGTTTTTAGGCGCTTTGAGTAGTTTTTAATCAATTTTGGTTATAATATTGTTACGATCGCAGCAACGCCGCATGGGAGGCGGGGCAACGCATGGGAGCGTGTTGGTTGGTGGAGCTTCGCGACCTATCCGCGCTGCGTCATGGCTGACACGAGTGATTTATTGCTCGTCTGGCTTAATCTAGAAGGCAGTTGTTTACAACCGTTTTTTTTTTATATGAGATTATTCAAGAATTCTTATAAAGAACTTTCTAGGTTTTTCTGTAATTTTAGGATTGTATATAAAAGGCGCATAGAGCGCCCGAGGGGAGATAGTCGTATTTTAATCGAGCTATAAGTAAGCTAAAGTTACGAAGCGATAATAGAAGGCTATAAAGTGTTAAGTAGTGAGTTATTTAGTAGTCGTGTGTATTTGTGGAGTTAATAAATAGTGTTTTCGTGTTAAATCGTTACACTGGAATTATTGAACCCCGAGTTCGCAACAATTGGTGTCAGAAGTGGGATTCCAGTGGGAATTTGAGGACCAATATTACTGAACGTGATATTACTGTAAGTGAGTGCTTCATTGCCGGACATTACCTGTTTATGCCAGTGACTAGAAGCCAGCATCAAGCGATGGAGGATCAACTTGCCGCCCTGCTGTCCCTTATGCAACAACAAAGGGAAGAACAGGAAAAACGTGATCAAATTCAGGAGCGCCGTTATAACGAACAAAAAGAAGAACAAGAAAGACGTGATCGAGTACAGGAGCAACGTTATCAACAACAGAAAGACGAGCAGGAAAGACGTTATCAAGAACAGAAGGAAGAACAGAAACGGTTTAAAGAAGAATTAGTGAACCATCTCGCAGCTAGGGAGCAACAATTGGAAGAAAGAATAATGCAATGCGTTAACGAATCCGTTAACGGCGTGAACGAATCCATTAACGGCGTTAACGAAGGACTCGAAGCTGTCAATCAGAGGGTTCTCGAGCTAGAAAAGAAATTCCGGGAACAACTTGAGGACGACACCGTGTCTACAGAGAGTTTTAGCACAGCCAACGCTAAAATCAAGCCTCCTGATTATGACGGTACTACGGCCTGGGAAATTTATAAAACTCAGTTTGAGGCAGCTGCAAAAGCTAATGGTTGGTCCGAGCCCCAGAAAGCTACATCATTAGTGGTAGCACTTCGTGGAAAAGCGGCTGAGTTACTCCAATCTCTGTCGGCAGCGGATCAAAGTAATTATGCGGCTTTAGTACACACTCTGCAACTACGATTTGGGAATGAGCACAAAGAGACCGTGTTCCAGGCCCAGCTGAGGATGAGGCAGCAAAAGTCAGGTGAATCCTTACAAGAATTTGAGGCGGACATAGACAGACTTATTCACCTGGCATATCCATCGGCCCCTGAATCTTTTCAAATGCAATTTGCCGCCGAAAGGTTCATTGAGGGAGTTCGCGATAGTGACATGAGATACCACTTACGTCTAGTAAGGCCCAAGGATATCAGCGAGGCACTAGTTCGGGCCCTGGAATTCGAGGCGTCACGAGTGTCATCTAGTTCATCTCCACGTGTAAGAATGGCAACTTGCAATGAAGAGGCGAATACGTCTATGGCTGAATCCATGGCCAGTTTACATAAAGCGATGAAAGATATGGCAGTCAATATGCAAGCCCTGTTAGAGAGAACTCCTCGATCAACAGACAATCGGGGCATAAAATGTTTTAACTGCGGCAGACTGGGTCACATCAAGAGTAACTGCCGTAATAGGGCAAGAAGTCCGTCGCCGTCGTTTAGAAGACCAAGCGGCGACCAAGACCGCCCTAGGTCCCAGGAAAACTAATTCCGGTCAATGCAAGGGGGCAATTGACCGGGGCCGCTAAGACCCCCAGGATCTTTAAAGTCAATAATTTGGGTGGCAAAAGTCTCACAGTGGCCGGACGCATTAAAGGCCAGAAGATCCAGATTACCATCGATACAGGAGCAGATGTGACCATTGTAAGGCCAGATAAACTTTTCGGATATACCATACAACCATTGCCCAACCCTATTATGTTAAAATCAGTCACTGGAGAATCTTGCCCTATAGACGGAGAAGCCGATGTCACCATCATTATTGGAGAAAGACTTGAAGTTCGGCATAAAGTGCTGGTTGCCAGGATCAAAGACGAGTTTATTTTGGGAATGGATCTCATCAGGAAACATGGATTCTCCTATGATCACAAACAGAATATTCTCACGTTTGGAGATGAGGAGTTTGCATTAACCAATGGAAATGTGGAAACTAGTATCCGTCTACTGGTGGTGGAAGATGTAAAAATTCCTCCAAATTCAGAACAAATTATCACAGTGACTTCTGAAAATGATCCTGGGTGGTCCATAGGACTTATAGAACCTAACCTGGATTTGACGACTGAAATCATGGTAGCCCGAACTTTGACCGACACGAAGAAGACTATGCCAGTACGAGTTGCCAATATTGGAGAAAGGACCATCAAGCTAAAAGAAGGAACAGTTCTTGCCAATTATGAGCCTGTACAATGGGTATGCAATTGTGTCGAAGCAGAGACATCCAAAATTATATCTTCTAACCAAGCTTCCCCAGAAGTTATTGATGCTTTTAAGCGACAGTGGAGTCACCTGTCAAAGGAACAACTTCAGTCTGCTATAAAATTTGCCATGGATGAATGTGATATGTTTAACTTCAAGAGCAACGACAGTCAAACCGATTTAGTTGTCCATAAGATCAACACAGGAGATGCCCAGCCAATACGACAACATCCACGAAGGGTCCCTCTGGCTAAACAACAGGAAGTTAACAGTTTGCTGAATGAAATGTTAAAGGAGGGCGTCATAGAAGAATCATCTAGTCCATGGTCGTCGCCTGTGGTTCTTGTTAAGAAGAAAGATGGTTCAACGCGCTTCTGTGTTGACTACAGGAAACTTAATGATGTAACCAAGAAAGACAGCTACCCATTGCCACGTATAGACGACACCTTAGCAACTTTATCGGGATCAAAGTGGTTTTCCACTCTCGATTTAAAAAGTGGGTACTGGCAAGTAAAGATTGCTCCCGAAGACAAAGAAAAGACTGCATTTTCTACTGGTTCTGGACTATACCAATTCACTGTTATGCCTTTTGGATTGTGCAATGCTCCATCAACTTTCGAGCGACTAATGGAACTTGTCTTGAGGGGGCTGACTTGGAAAACTTGCCTGGTATACTTAGATGACATAATTGTCATGGGACGTGATTTCGACGAGCACTTGAAGAATTTAAGAGAAATCTTCAACAAGTTACGGAATGCTCACCTGAAGTTAAACTACAAGAAATGCAGCCTGTTCCAGAAGCAAGTCGAGTACTTGGGGCATACTATCTCAGAACAAGGCATTAAAACTAGCCATAGTAAAATATCTGCCATTAAAGATTGGCCAGTTCCCCGAGACAAACACGAAGTAAGGAGCTTTTTGGGACTATGTACTTACTACAGGAGATTTGTAGAGGGATTTGCCGACATCGCAAAACCGCTGCACAAATTAACGGAAAAGAAAACACCGTTCTTGTGGAACCACGAATGCAGTCAGGCGTTTGCAAGGCTTAAAGCTGCCCTCTGTTCTAGTCCGATCTTGGCTTACCCTATAGAGGACGGACTCTTTATTTTGGACACGGATGCAAGTAACTGTGGTCTAGGTGCAGTACTCTCTCAAAGACAAAACGGGCAAGAGAAGGTCATTGAATACTACAGTAAGACTTTAAATAAGCCAGAAAGAAACTATTGCGTCACTAGAAAGGAACTGTTGGCCATCGTTAAAGCAGTCGAACATTACCATCGCTACTTATATGGAAAAAGGTTCCTGATTAGGACTGACCATGGAGCCTTGAAATGGTTATTACAGATGAAGAACTCTGAAGGTCAAATAGCCAGATGGATAGAGCGCCTGCAGCAGTACGATTTCCAAATTGAACATCGACCAGGAAGGTCTCACGGAAATGCCGATGCATTGTCTAGACGGCCTTGTAAAGAAGATTGTCGGCATTGTCAAAGAACTGAGCAGCGTGAGGGACCTTTGGTAAGGAGAACGTCGGTAGAAATAAACGATGGCTGGACCACACAGACCCTTCGAGAAGAACAAATGAATGATCCAGATATTGGACTCATCCTCTCTGCAAAGACTGACGACAAGAGACCAGAATGGCAAGAAATTGCTGGTAAAAGTCCAAACCTGAAGGCGCTATGGGCCCAGTGGCACTCTCTTAAAATAGAAAATGGATTACTGAAGAGAGCGTGGGAGAGTCCGGATGGCAAGACCGTAGTCAGTCAGTTGGTTGTTCCTGGAGGCAGAAAATCGGACGTACTACAGGAAATGCACGACGGAACCAGTGGAGGTCATTTTGGGGTCAATAAAACCTTGGCCAAAATTAAAGAGCGGTATTATTGGGTGAATTATCATGAAGACGTCGAATCTTGGTGCCGCAAGTGCGAAGTTTGTTGTGCCACAAAAGGACCTCGAACAAGATCACGCGGCCGAATGGTGCAGTACACTGTAGGTGCTCCATTCGAGAGGGTAGCAATTGATGTCGCGGGACCGTTTCCTCAGACTGAGTCGGGCAATAAATACATCTTGGTCGCCATGGATTACTTCACTAAATGGCCTGAAGCATACGCCCTGCCTAATCAAGAAGCAACGACTGTGGCAACGGTGCTAGTAAATGAAATGTTCTGCAGATTTGGAGTCCCTCTCGAACTTCATTCTGATCAGGGCCGAAATTTTGAATCGGCTGTTTTCCAGAAGGTCATGGAACTTCTCGGAATTCGCAAGACCAGGACAACTCCTTTGCATCCACAGTCGGATGGGATGGTAGAGAGATTTAATCGGACCATGGAACATTACCTGTCTAAAATGGTGGCAGATCATCAGCGTGATTGGGACCAACATCTACCTCTCATGTTGATGGCATATCGAGGCTCTACGCATGAAGCCACTGGTTATACTCCGGCGAAAGTGATGTTCGGGAGGGAAATGAGGCTTCCTGCGGATTTGATGTATGGAACACCAGAAAAAGAGTCGCTCAGCTCTGAGAATTTTGTGGAGGAGCTTAAGGAGAGGCTGAACAATGTTCATGAGCAAGTCAGGAATAAACTGCGGATATCCAGTGATCGAGCCAAAGCAAGATATGACTTACTAGCTAACTCCCGCGGCTTCCAGGATGGTGATTTGGTGTGGCTATACAATCCGAGGCGAAAGGTGGGGAAGTCGCCCAAACTTAGCCAAAATTGGGAAGGACCTTATACAATTATAAAGAAGATTAATGATGTGGTGTATAGGATCCAGCGGACCCCTAGGTCAAAGATGAAGGTCGTTCATTTGGATCGATTAGCACGATACCATGGAACTCTATCTGTTCGGGACGAACAGACTTAGGAGGAGGGCAATGTTACGATCGCAGCAACGCCGCATGGGAGGCGGGGCAACGCATGGGAGCGTGTTGGTTGGTGGAGCTTCGCGACCTATCCGCGCTGCGTCATGGCTGACACGAGTGATTTATTGCTCGTCTGGCTTAATCTAGAAGGCAGTTGTTTACAACCGTTTTTTTTTTATATGAGATTATTCAAGAATTCTTATAAAGAACTTTCTAGGTTTTTCTGTAATTTTAGGATTGTATATAAAAGGCGCATAGAGCGCCCGAGGGGAGATAGTCGTATTTTAATCGAGCTATAAGTAAGCTAAAGTTACGAAGCGATAATAGAAGGCTATAAAGTGTTAAGTAGTGAGTTATTTAGTAGTCGTGTGTATTTGTGGAGTTAATAAATAGTGTTTTCGTGTTAAATCGTTACACTGGAATTATTGAACCCCGAGTTCGCAACAATATTAATTTAAATTTTTCCAAACCTTTGAAATTTTTATATTTATAGCCTTTCACTTTCAAAGATTTTGGCTTCAAGCTTAGCGTGAGTGTCTTGAAAAAACATCAATTTTGCACTTTTAGATGAAGTGAGTAATTTTTAATCGATTTCAGTCTTAATTGTAGCTGCAATTTTTCCAGAGAAAATAAATATACATTTTTCGACTTTCTTTGTCATTTTTTTTAAGTGATTTTGACTGATCCTTACTTGAATTCTCCCAAACACTTTTAATTTACTTTTTAAATGCTTTTTTGAAATAATCGAATGATCATTCGAAGATGATTTTTAACAAAAGTAATTCGTAATCGATCAATCGAATAATTGACTGTAAATGATTTTTAAGAAAATTACCTGTTCAATGCTCATTCGACTATGTCCATCGATTATTTCGATTCATTCGAATCTAGAAATACGTCGATTATGCCCATCACTAGTTTGTTGTAAGAAGTGATGAGCGATGAACGCCAACAGAGAAGTATAAAATAGTAGGGAGGGTTCATTTGAAGACATCATCTAGTGGGCTGTGAAATGTTATAAGAAAAAGATGAAAGGACAAATATTTATTTTGATTATGACATTCTTTTCTGTCAAAAATGTATAGGCTTCTAGATGAAGTTTTCTAATGAACACGGGGTATATACATACGTGTCCTAGGAGTGTTTTGATTAGTAACGTTTATAAAACTAATAGAATAACGTAACAATATAATCTTACAGATCGTAAACAATTACACACAATTTTATAAAGGTTTAGCCATTTAAGCCTGAATGCGAAAACAATTCCAACAATTCTCCAAGTTAGGAGGACGGCACAGAAAATCCTCCCTCTATATTATAACCCGGCTCAAAACAGTCCGGGGCATATCACTGAAGTTGAGTGAAGGAATGATAGTCAAATATTTATGATTCGGGCTTACATGCAATTTATTGTAACGGCACCCTCCCTGGAGAACGCCACTTGGATTTGTAATGGGGCGAACTTACTACTACTCTATTTATTTATTTATACGTTTTGAGCAGATTCCATACATTGTGCATTCTCTATTGCATTATTTATACATTTTTCGAGAGGAGCTTTACCATGAATACTGAATTGTTTATTTCTGTGATGCGCTGTTGTTGTTGTTGTCGTTGACACAGTGCATTTTGAAACCTTTGTATCCAATTTATAACGGGAAAGAAATAATTTATCGTGACGTTCAAAGTAGGACACTCGAGGGCACACCCCCTGTTTGGGAACTGTGTGTAATCTCCTCGAGCTCGTTCAAGTCGACAAAGATTTGGAAATGGAAACTGAAATAAATAATCCCCACGAGTGAGCACAAAAGCCAACAAGTTCCTTCAAAACTTTCCATATAAAATAAATCTTTCGAACTATCGGGCTAAGTTTTAATACTCCAATTTGTCTTCATTACAAATGGAAATGCAATCAACTGTTCGGGAGAATAATTGGAGAAACCCTTAGACGTGAGAAAGGGACTTTTCGTTCCTCGTGGAATACCACTCCTGAGCTAAGACTTTCGCTTGATACCTCTGAGCATATTTTTTTTTTTTTGAATAAATTTATGCGATTCTTTTTCATTCTCATTGTACCATACCAAAAGAGATCTAGCTATGTTCTGCGCAGCAATTCTTTAATAATTAGTCTAGGTATCTGTATTATTTATAACCCCAATGTCACTAAACATGAAGTACTTTTCCGACCCTGATCCTGATAAATCCACATAACTGGCGAATTGAACTGGGCCAGTACAAGGAAGTGAGAACATAATTCTAGACATATCCTCAAAAAAAACAAAACAATAAATTGTAAGAGTTTTTTTTAATGTAGGTATCAAAGCAAGAATCTCAGAAATGGAAAAAAGCAGATGTGATTGAATAAAAGAGAAATAGTTAATAAAAGGGAAGTAGCTGTTATTGACAAGAGAGCATTTTTTACTCTCAAGTATAAAGCAAATTACTAAAGGGTAATAAATTGCATTTTTTGAGTTTTTGTAAAACACAGTAACTTATCAGATGTGCTCTGATTGGCATAAGGCACAATATTGAGCCACTAATAGCATCAGGTAATAAAGAAGAACAGATGCCCTTTTTTCATAATGTTGTGTCAAAACTGATATCTACATGATACAGAAGAAACATGATATCTAGATTTGCCACCAGGAACTATAAATTAGATTCGTATTTTGTATTGTTAAGAGCGAAAACGGTTCTCAGTGATACGAAACAAAACATATCTCTTATGCTAATTCTGATATTTTTTTTACATGTTGGATAAGAACCCTGCCACAAGGCTTTCTCCAAAAATAATAGGGTACTTTTCTCTGCATTATTAGTTGCAATTAGTTTTTGAGCGACTTATAAAAAATATTGAAAATGGTAAGAAAGCTTAGAACCTTAAAGAATTACATTTCGTGTAAAACCTTCTATATGAAGAAAAAGGTCTAATTTTTGAAAGTATTATGGTGATGATTACAGAATTTACTGGTTTGTGAATACAGGTTAGTTCAGGTTCTCTTGTTTTTGGACTGTTTTCATTTAAATTATTTAGATTCCTGACATGAAACTTGAACAAATTGAATTTGGAGTAAAAAATATAAATGAGTCAAATTCTTTCGGTCTCATCGTCTTTAATGATTCTTGGGGCAGACGATCAGTGATTCCTAGCAATTGGTCTTTTGCCCTAATAAATGTTCCCTGGGTCCGGTCTCTGGGGGATTCAGGCCTTTGAGGATTGGCATAGTCTGGCGTCATCGCATTTCATACCAAAATATTTCATTCCAGGACGTTTCATACCGGTACTTTTCATACTGGGACGTTTCATATTAAAGCCCATATAGATCGGATCTCACACCGGCTCATCACGAAGTGTGTGCAATATATTCGTAACCGAAAGATATACTAGTAACTTTTAGGTTAACTCAGGTTTCTTCAATTATTTGTTCAGGTTAGTTCAGTAATGTGTTCATATTAGTTCAATTTTTCGTTAAGGTTTGAGCAGATTAAGTCAGGTAATCCTAGGTTAGTTGAATTATTTCTTTATTTTATTATTTTACGTTACATTGGGCTCATATTTTAAGACTGCAAAGAAGGGGGTAGGAAATTAAGGTCTGCTGATGCTGAAACGACAGTGAACGAAGGACAGTCTAACTTTTCTTGGATGGGAACAAGTACGTTACTTTAATTATTTCGATAAGTACATTGTGAACTAGCACTGAAAACTTTATTTGTGTTTGAGGCCCAAC
This sequence comes from Taphrorychus bicolor, assembly GCA_951812265.1. Taxonomy (NCBI): domain Eukaryota; kingdom Metazoa; phylum Arthropoda; class Insecta; order Coleoptera; family Curculionidae; genus Taphrorychus; species Taphrorychus bicolor. The sequence continues at coordinate 16,070,053 of OX638300.1, forward strand.
AAACTCTATGATTCGTGTGTCATGTATGAGTGGGGCCCAACAGCCTCTATGCCTTGTATTTGTATATTAATGAAAATGGGGCCCAACAATCGCTTAGTACAAAATAAGTATATGAACGGGGCTCAACCTCGAAATGATCCGTGTGGTTATATATTTGGGGTTATTCAGTAAACTGGGCACATAAAGTTCGGGAGTTTTGGTCTCTTTCTGTATGGATTCTGATTTCTGGTTAGTAGTAGCGGTGGTAATCGTGCAATAACGGGTGATTGAATAACTACAAAATTGCCGAGTTTGATTCTCGAGTGATAGAAAATGCTTTTTTGACGAGTAAAACACTATACTTTTTCTTCGACCATGCTAACATTGCCTTCATTAACTTTAAATACAATCTCCATAGGATATTTCTTTCAAAAATTAATGCGCGTCATTGTCAAGACGACAACTCTATTGTCAATGAGTTCAGATTGGTCAAATTTCAACACTTTGATTTGCTTTTCTGAGGCCCGGGCAGGAAAAATATATATGTTTTTGTATGATATCACCATTTCCCATGGTGCTCTCCTAGACTAGACCAGTTGAATCGCATATAATTGGCGACATACAGGCGAAATTAGAACAAGTTACTTTCGTCACTAGAGACGAAAGTTAACGCTATGGGATTTTCTCTCACTAGAAGCGAAAATTACGTTTTCGGCTGGGGCAAGATATGACGAAAGTTGTCTATTTTTACATGGTTGTAGAAAAACTTATTTTTTGATACACGGCGTTAAAGAATTATTTAACACCTCGGGATATGATTAGGGTTTTTTCGATATATTGTCTAGTTTGATACATATTCCATATTTTTATTTTTTATGTTTTCCCAAACTCTGTGCAAAAACAGAGTATTTTAAAGCAATTGGCCACCAGTTTAGATGATAACTGAAAATTTGTGGAAATGATTGACTATAAACTACCTTATTTTAAAGGAAAGGAAATGAAAAAAAAATTATTGATGCCTTAGTTTCACAATTACTAATCAACTTGGACTTAGAGAGGGGTCTTTTGACAAAATTAGCAGTCGAAACGGCTTTTTAGTTGTAGATTAAGGGACCTTTCGCGTGTTCTTATCGTGATCACTTCGCTAGGTCGCTATAGGGTATATGTCGAGGTATCTTATGATAGTTCCAATTGAAAAATGGAAAGCAAGATATTCAAAAAAAGAAGATTGGTTTATTTCTTTTTAGAAAAAAAAATATCTATCGTTACGAGGAAGAAGAAAATCAATGATATAAAGAACATGAACAAAGACGTTGGAACCAAGAAAACAATAGGAAATATATTAAAGGAATAAGATAAAGAAGACTAACTGCAAAGAAGAAATGTATTGTAATATGAAAGACATATTTGAAGGAAGTTTGTGTAAAAGGTTTTTAAACACGCTTTCATGACAAATCTACTGTAATCAGTTGTAACTATTTCATGTGTAACTAACTAAAAGATGCATATAAACTGCTAAGGGAAAAGATCGATACATTTATTAATATAAAATTTTAAAGATAAATTTTTTTTTACCGTTTTTGGGGTCTGTATCTCGGAAACGCCTTAGCCGAAATTTAAAACCTAAAGAGACTTTGAAAAGTCGTTTCTTCTAGAATCACGGCGAGCGATTGATCTGAAATAAGTTATTCTCCGAAGGATATACAGGGTACAGAAAAAAGCACTGCATAATGGTTGCATTTCAACCCACTGCATTTGGTAGGTAGCGTAATATCAGAACACTCATTGTTGTGACATTTAATGGCGTTAGTTGGTATCTCGGGACATATTCGGCAGTTTTCGGTTTTTTGGCCTACAAAATAAATTACTGGGGATTTTCAAAAAGTTGACGCTCTTTTGTAAGTCACTCTGTATCGCGAGAATGCCACAGCCGATTTTAATAAGATAAATGATCTGTAAAAGATAGCTGGTTGTAAAATCAGCGACGTATACTCATAGTTAATAAAACAATTTTATTCCATTGTGTACAAGGATGGAAAAAAAATCTAATTAGAAACTTATTAAAATTTTGTTTACTACGATGTCATGATGGGAGCCTTAACTTTAAGACTCTTTTTGTAATGACATTTAAGAGCTATGGTCAATATCTCGGGACGGATTTGCCGGTTTTTTGGTTTTTTGCCTACTAAATCGGTTACTAACGGTTAACAAAGAGCGTTTACAGAAAGTTTGAACTTTCTTGTAAGTTACAATACGAGGTATCCTGAAATTAACTGGGAAATCCCTAGGCAAAAATAAGGCACAATGTTCATACAAACACAACTCTTAAACTCTTCGTCTCCGAGATACAGGGTGTTGCATTTTTTTTTTATTTTTTCTTTATAGCTCTTAGAGTTTTTGAGATATTTAATTTAAATTTTGAATATAGGTAACCACTTATTATCTACATCGTTGGATATACCAACCGCTAGGCAAAATCGACAAGGCCTTATTTTTTCTCGGGTTGTATCTCTTTTACCCTTACAAACTTTTTTGTAGCCCGCGACTGATCGTAAAAGCCTGAATTCTCTATTCAATTTAGAAACTTTCTTGCCCCTTGCATCCTTGTCTTATCTCCTACCGTTTTCGAGAAATTTGCAAAAGTGTCTAGAAATACACATAATTTTTCAGATACTGACGAAAAAGAGTCACTTATGGAAAAATTATGTGCATTTCTAGACACTTTTGCAAATTTCTCAAAAACGGTGGGGACAAGGCAAGGATGCAGAGGAGACAAGAAAGTTTCTAAATTGAAGAGAGAAGTTTGAGTGCTAGAAGTAGAAGAGGTTTGTGAGGGTAAAAAGGATACAACCCGAGAAAAAATAAGACCCTGTTGATTTTGGCTAACGGTTGGTATATCCAACGATGTAGATAATAAATGGTTACTTATATTCAAAATTTGAGATAAATATCTGAAAAATTCTAAGAGCTATAAAGAAAAAATTAAAAACAAAAATTCAACACCCTGTATCTCGGAGACGAAGCGTTTGCGGGTTATGTTTGTGTGAACATTGCACCCTATTTTTGCCTACGGATTTCCCAGGTAATTTCAGGATACCTTGTATTGTAACATACAAGAAAGTTCAAACTTTCTGTAAACGCCTAGTAACTGATTTAGTAAGCAAAAACCAAAAAACCGCCAAAACCGTCCTGAGATATCGACCATAGCTCTTAAATGTCATTACAAAAAGAGTTTTAAAGTTAAAGCTCCCCTCATAACATCGTGGTAAACCAAAATTTTAATCAGTTTTTTATTAAATGTTTTGCCATTGTACAAAATGGAATAAAATTGTTTTACTAATTATGAGTATACGTCGCTGATTTTACAACCAGTTAGCTTTTAGAGATCATTTATCTTTTTAAAATCGGCTGCGGCATTCTCGCGATACAGAGTGACTTACAAAAGAGCGTTAACTCCCGGTAATTTATTTTGTAGGCCAAAAAACCGAAAACTGCCGACATACCAACTAACTCCATTAAATATCATAACAATGAACGTTCTGAAATTATGCTACCTACCCAATGCAGTGGGCTGAAATACAATCATTTTGCAGTGCTTTTTTCTACACCCTGTATATCCTTTCAGAATAACCTATTTAAGAACAATCTCCTGCCGTGATTCTAGAAGAAACGACCTTTCAAAATCTCTTTACGTCTAAATTTCGGCTAAGACATTTCCGAGATACAGACCCCCAAAAATGACAAATAATTTTGCTGTATCGATCTTTTCGGCTAGCAGTTTACTTGACTGAAATATTCAATGTAAGCAACAACTGTAACCAAGCAAAAAGTGATTTCTGAAATCACAATTAAAGAAATAGGGCGAACATACGTCGATTTGACCATTCTTACACAGTAGTATAAATGATTTTCCAAATGTTGCTTTACAATGTCCACAGTTTCCAAATAAAGCAATAACAGAAGTAGCTAATCAACTTCATACATTTTATTGTTACGTTGTTGCATGGAAATATTCCTGCTTCCCGACCTTCCCAATACAACTTCCTCGAACGCTATTTTGTATATGAAAGCCATCTGTATCTTGTATCCATTCGACTTCAAGGAAATTTACATTAGTGTTTACACGACTGTTCGACTAAATTTGTCAGCAGTAGCAGCTAAATATTCACATCAAAAAAAATAAGCAAAATCTCCTGAGATAGTTTTTGGGGCAATTTATAATATTCTTGGAAGTGATAGATTCTTTAAAACTTGGGACATCGAACAAAAAAATGTTGGAATAGCCCACAAAGTATTGAGTTATTGATTCTAAAACGTCGAGATGAATGAGCTTCATTAATGTTCTAGAAAGAATGATGTGATCCTCGTTTTTTAAGCGTTTAGACAGTTTAAAAATGGCTTTCAATGAGCCAATTTGGCGGTGCTAGGAAAAAGTTCCGTTACGTGTTCGGGTTTTATTAATCGGGCGGCGATTTCTCCGAATCACAATGCGTAATCAGGTGATACTGATATATCTCCTGTTTAAATAGAGGCGATTTGTACCCAAAGAATGCACAATCAGTACAAAATATCTAATAGCTGACAATCCGTGTTCGTTAGAGCTTTACCTTTCGTAGCAATTCCTCTCTAATGTTCACGAAAATTATAATATGCCACACACAAAAGATTAACAAGACAAAAATAAGGAACGCCGCCGGTAAAGCTTCGGGAAAACTTTTTTGAAACTTCCAACAACTTTAGATTGTGGAGCACAAGCAGGGGTGTAACGAATGTAGGGAAAATTAAGAAATATACAGCGAGAGTACATAATAAAGTTATGGAAGTTGGCGCTCGTTTGAGATTGAGCCTTTGCGGTTTGTTGGTGAAAGTTTATGTAGGGTATATATATGTGACTGGGGTTGATTGGTGCAAATATAGACGAGGGAAAATATGTTAGGGACCAAACTTGATGTGTCATTGTTGAGAAACATGAATGTTACATAAATTTTTATTTTATCCAATCTGCCTAAAGGATATAATTTGGCATAATATTCTTGGTGTCGTAAGTAGCAAGTGGTTCTCTTCTGCGAGCGACATCATGGAAGTTGTAAATTTTTTATTGAGGCAAAAGTTTATTTTGTATTTGTGCATTTAGAGGTAGGACTCTAAAATAATTACTAGGATATTCTACATGTTTTAGATGCTACCATGAAGAGACCAGTTACTAGGTCATCAAAATGCTACATCTGAGGGAGCATTTCTATGGTCAAAACAACTAGCATATGTCAACTTGTTCTCGCCTAGTTGATGTGTTCATTTTTGCCCTGTTTATTCTACTGATCATATTTTATTGAAAGAAATGGAAAAAACTGGGCATCGAATTTTCCAAGTTTAAAGAAATTAAGGAAGACGCATTTTTCATTCTATCAATTGACAAGCAGGTCGGTATGTTGATAGAGAGCAAACACTTGACAGCATACAATACTAGATGGTCAGTACTAATAATTTGCAGTAGTGCCATGTGGTTTAAAAATGTGTCAAACATAATTTCAAAACCTAGTAAACCACGATTTCCTAAAAATTTTGCAGACGTTTGCAATGGTAGAGAACAGAGTGACCGTTTTTCGAGTTTAACCACGGAGATCTCGGTTATTTAACAAACGCAAAAAAAGTTAAGTTAGAGAGAAGATTTGCAATAAGAAGTCTATAAAAGTAGCGATTTCAAACTTCATGAACTCGGACTAGTTTCGGAATTATTCGCAAAAAATCAAAATTTTTCAAGAAAAGCTTTTATATTTTTTCAGTCTTTCAGTTCAAAGAGCTAATTAAAAACAATTGACAATTCTTCATAGCCACTTTTTGCTCTTTTCCAGGTTTATTTTTAAATCTAACATCTGACGTAGAGTTTTCATTCAACTATAATCAACGAAATTTTTTAAATACGGTTCCGGATTTGTCTCCACCAACTATAAGCCAATCAGTTATTATTGTTATCAAGTAGGCTTTGGAAATTTGACTTTGACATTTTTATCGCATCTTCTCAACATGTGCGAAAAGGAGGTGGGTATAAAAAAAAATTAAGGTTTTAAAGGTTACTAGATGACAAAAATACGTGAGTGGGTTGATTTTATATTGAATTCTGAAGCTCCTCGTAAATCTGCAATCGTTGATAAGCGACAGTTAACAATGCTATTACCTTTTAGGTAATATTTTGCTGATCTTGATTAAAAATTTGTTAAAATATATTGATAATTTTAGCATTAATGTGGTCTGCGGTCTATTATTGCTCACTCGATGTGTTACCAGCAAGGTTTGCCCCTGCTTGCTCCACTAATTGTCACCCGTTATGCCCAGACCCTCAACGAATCTGATGAATCTCTTGGGCGACACTGCGTTTGCATCTTGAGGTTCAATGATCGGGTTTCTGAACAGTGAGTACCTCAATCCATCAATAGACGGGCAATCACATAGCCCGTGCTCAACTGTCTCGTCTTCCTCCAAGTACAGCCGACAGTCCTTCTCTTAGGACAGTCCGTGCATGTGAAATCTTATGTGACTATGTCCTGTGTGCTGACTTTACTGTACTGTCCTGTGGCCACTCTGATTTGTCTCCTATTTAGTCTGAGGAATTTTGGGCTTTTGCCCTCCCTGATCCCGTGATACATTTTGTGCAGTCTGATACTCTGGGTAGGTTCTTCCACCAGTCCTGGGGCTTGACGTTGCTCCATTTCTGCATTTCAGCCCTGACCAGAGAGTATGGGACTCCCAGTGCCGGCTCCGTGCCTACGAATGCAGAGCCCGCCACCCTTCTAGCTAGAGTGTCGGCCCTCTCATTGCCTTCGTGATCACGACGGCCCGGGATCCATACCAGTGTGACGCTGTTCTACTGCGATAGGGGGTTCAGAATCCTGTGGAAGTTCCAAATAGTTTGGAATTGGAACGCAAAGACATAAGCGCTAGAAGCGCTGCCCGACTATCCGAGCATATCTTTATTGATCTATTGTATCTCCCTCTTCTAATAGGTGTAGGGCACACACACTTCAATGGCATGTATCTTCACCTAAAACTGTGGTGAATCGGCCCAGGCTCTCTGTTACGCAGATGTCACCTGATCTCCCGTACACTCCGGGGCCAGCCCCTTCGTCGGTTTTGGATTCATCCGTGTACCATGTACTTCTTGTCAGTTGCAGATCTTCACCTCGTTCGTCCCAGTCTGCCCATGAGGAAACCCTGACGACGTAACAAGTGTCTAATGTCAGTTTTAAGGTCAGAGACCATATTGAATAACCCAAGGCCTTCCAAGTCAGCCGATATGTCGCCTTCATTGCCCATCGTTCCAGGAATATTGAAAGTGGAAGCAGGTCATGCTCTCCCTGGCTGCAGTTGGCGTCGTTCTTATTGCCCCTGTGATGCAGAGACATATCCGTCTTTGCAGAGGGGACACTTTACCTTTGATGGAGCTCTGGCTGCTCTTTCGATACCAAATTATGGCCCCATACGTGATTATCGGTCTTAATATGGCACATAATTTTTTGGGGGTCCATCCCCCATTATTTGCCGCACAGGTTTGTCACATGAAGGGGTCCATATGAGTGATTTGTCCAGGATCACTCATAGAAATTTTACTTCGTTGGTAAATGGAAATGTCGTCCCGAAAAATGAAGGCGGCTTCAGTGACCTTCTGGTTACTTTGAAACTATGAAGAGTCGAGGTCCAAGCATACGTGGACGATATCGTTATAAGGAACCATCCAGACCAACAAATCTCCAGTAGCACGAGCAAGAGATGCTATATGTTGAACGTAGCTGGCGTTCAAAGGAAAACCTAGCAATAAACCCTAGGAAAACTGTGATTGTGCCATCTACCCGAAGGAAGAGTCTGTCCAACGTTACCTACCATCAATCAAACAGTTTCGTCTTTCTAGGATGCAAGGAGTCGATCCAAACCAAACTGCTGGAGGAAGAAAATTTGTAGTAAAAAACAAAATTGTTACTTATCAGTAGTTGCCAAAATTGGTTATTGAGAAAATGCATCTCAAAATTTCTATACAGGGTGTTTTATGTCATGAGAAATGGCCTATGTGTTCTACATCCCAGAAGGACCCTAATTTGTTGAATAAATGATAATACTAAAATCCTTAAGAGAGGTCCTAAGAAAGGTGATGGTTTGTAGAAAAGAACAAGGAAAAGTAAAACTCGAAAGTCTAGGATATAAAATTTATTTGAAAAATGACTCCATAATCCATAATCACTCTGATTATTAAAATGCTTGATTACGATTAATTAGACGTAACAACTATGAGTGAAGATAAAAACCTTGGAAGTAATAGAATACAAAACTAAACTTTTATAAAAGTAACGCTTATCTAGAATATATTCCCAAAGACAATAAACCAAGAGAAACGCCAAACCAAAACCATGCTAAATGAGCAAAATAGAGCAAGAAAGTATATCTCAAAGAACAAAAATAATAGATAGAAATCATGCAAGATGTCATACCTCTTAGAAAAAGTCATCAAGAAACGAAAAAAAAACCGTATTAAAGGGTTATAATTTAGTTGGAAAATTTGCCATGAAAAAGTGCAGAAAAAGTAGGTTTTAATGAAAAAAATATAAGAGAAAACTAGTCATAGCTTAAAAAAAATAAAAAAAGAAAAAAAATTGCGAGAAATTAAGACTCATAGTCACTTTTTACTCTTTTTAGAATGGTATTTTCAAACTTAAAATCCAACGTTTCGTTTTTATTCAGCTATGGAAATTTAAATGCGTTCCAGAATGTTTTTTTATAGGATCCTTCAAAATCTGCATTCGATGATATGCGACAATTAATAATTCTTTTAACTTTTAGGTCAATTTTTTCTCATTTTGCAATTGAGTTAAATCCTCCCATATTACAGCGATTAAGCTGTTTCATCGCATCGCATCAATCACATCACAAAGTCAGCAAAATCTAACCTAAAATTTAATACAATAATGAATTGTCGCATATCACCTTAATGCAGAATTGCAAGGAGACTCACAGTTAGATATAAAAAAAAGTTGACGAGGTTGCCTGGTAACGAAACGTCGGATTTTAAATTTGAAAATACCACGTTGAAGAAAGCAAAAATTGGCTGTGAAAAAGTGACATAATTCTCAAATATAAGTGAAGACTAGATAACTAAGGTAACATTAGTAATTTCTTAAAAAGAATTCCTGATCGGGAAGGACAGAGGTGAGGTCAAAGTGCAACTACGAGTAGAAGTTCTTTCGGTTAATTTTGACAAACCGATATTATTTATTTCATGACAGTATCAGAATAGACAAATACATATCTTGTGTTCATTAGAGAAGGTCATCATGAAAGCTATGAATTTTTTACAGAAAAGGATGACATAATCAAAGGACTTTTGTTCTTTTATCCCTCTCTTTTAACATTTTACAGCCAATTAGGTGACGTTTTCAAATAAACACTCCATACTTCTCGTACAGATTTGACAAACCAAGACTTCCAATTCAACATTATTGACCATGGTTTCCCATTCTAAAAATTATGTACACCTTCGGCAGCCAGTGAGCCATTTATATTGAAACAAACTTACAAACTGAACTTTTCAATTCATCTCGTATCAAATCGATTAATAACGCCCATGTTCAAGCAATTTTCGTTCGCCTTGTTTCCTCAGAATTAGCAAATTTATACTTTAACTGATCAATGTCGTATGAGTTTGCCAAATAGTACCCAAAGTGATTATATACAGATTCTTTTAGCCATTTATCACATATCAGATCGACAAGGAGCTACTTTTCAGCTCATCGCGCAATCTTATATCAGATCGATAAACTGTCTCTTTGAAATTCTATCAATGGACGAATTTCTACCCTAACCAGAGAAAATTAGACATTTAGCTGATAGAGAGTACTTTTTCTATAAGGGCTAAAGCATTCGCTTTCAAGGACTAAACCAAGGCCAGGGACCTAACGAATTGCTTGAAGAACAAAATCTAATTAACTAAATATGGAAGATGAAGGATAATAATATTGCACAATTATCCAACATTTTGTGAAGAAAATGGAATCGAAACTAAATACAGCAGAGTCTGGTACCAAAAAGCCGATCCAGTAGAACTGCAGGTCCAGGGACTGAAGAAGGTAATCCGACGCTTTTGAGGAGAAAACCTGGAGGATCAATGGGACACGTGCTGCCGCGAACACTGCAGCTAATGATTTTGGCTTTTGTAAGTAGTGACAATGACAGTTTGTTTCAGGTTTGGTTTTTTGGCCAAAATATTTCAGAATGTAATATCTTTGACACGTCAAAATCTGAGTAAGTTGCTTGTCACTAATATCCGTATCTATAGTCATAACTTGAGCATGAGCATATGCTCAATCAAAAATATTTGAAGTAAGTCTACATATTTCAAATGGAAACTAAATGTCAAACCCAGACTTAAGGCTTACTTGGAATCTTGACTGTAAATATGGGCATAAGTGTTCATTAGCTCTAGTAGGATTTGTATTCTAATGTTTATCCTGTCGAAATATATACGTACTTGACTCTAGAGATGTAACAAACAGCAGTGTGGCGGAAGTTAATCCATCGACTTACAGGCCGCGGCAGCGCCGAAACTTCGTCCATCGCCTCACAGGTGGCAGCATTAGTCGACATCCTTCATAACATCACGCTGCATTTCCTTTGCCGAATTCCTCTTCAAATACAAATTCTAACTATGAAGTTCATGCTACAACGACCTCAGATCGTCCCAGTGGTGTTTCCCTGAATAACAAAAATCTTGTCTGGGAATACTATCTTCTTCTTCTTTATGTGCCATGTGCGATCTCCCGAACGTTAGCGATTACTAGAAAGAGTGTGTTTCTGTCTTCTGCAAACCTGAACAGGTCAACGGCGCTCCGGATGCCTGTCCACTCCCTGATGTTCCTGAGCCAAGAGATTTGCCTCTGTCCGACACCCCGCCTGCCTTTTATATACCTTTCAAGATCAACTGGAGAAGATGATATTTTTCTCCACGCAAGATGTGGTAAGCAATGTTGCGACATTTCACTGTGAGCAATATTTGTCTCCCCACCCTTGCTCGTCTCAATACTTCCTCATTGGTCAGCAGATCAGTCCACTGGACACGCAGCATTCTACGATGGATCTACATTTAAAATGCCTCCAGGCGATTTATTGAGCTAGTCTTTAAGGTCCAGCATTCTACTCCATACATAAGAACCTACAAAATAAAACACCTTACCATACGCTGGCGTAACTTAAGGTTCAGGTTATTGTCGCAAAAAAGTGTTTTTATTCGTTGGAAGGTTGTTCTTGCCATTTCTCGGGGTCTAAAGTATCCGTTAATATGCTTCCCAGATATTTAAACTGGCTGACACGTTCTATTACCTTTTCCTTCGAGCTTTAGCTGTTCGTTCTCGTAGCTATTTCAAGTAAAACTTATAAACTTGTTTTTTTTTTACATTTATGTTGAGTCCGAACTCTCGGCCAGCTACACTGATTCTGTCCAACAGTTGCTGCAAGCCATCCATGATATCACTCAAGACAATAATGTCATCCGCATATCTAATAATATTCAGCAGAACGCCTTTTATTTTGATTCCGCACTCTGCCTCTTTCAAGGCTTCTTTAAAGGTATTATATAGAGTAAAGATTAAACAAGAGTGGTGAGAGAATACAGCCCTGACACACACTCCTCCGAATCTTCACACTAGGTGTGGTGAGCACATCGACTCCTACCTCAGCTGTTTGACCCCAATATAAATTCGCGATTACGCGGATGTCCCTACCATCCAATTGGATGTCCCGCAGCATACTCATCAAACCAGAATGACGCACCCTGTCAAAGGCCTTTTCAGAGTCTATAAAACAAGCAAATACCTTAAACCCCCATACTCAGTCGCTCACCTCTCTCAAGCAACACACACATTTCTTCCCCTTGGAAGAAATTTTATTGCAAAATGCGAACTGAGGAGCTCGCAAAATGAGCCTCGCTTCTCTCTCATCATACAACATCCGTTCTCGTTGTCACTGGGGGAAGAGTATTGTGGCGGAAGTTTATAGATGGCAGCTTCATCCACCGACTCACAGGTGGCAGCATTAGTCGAAATCCCTCATAACATAACACCGCCTTTCCTTCGCCGAATTTATCTTTAAACTTGACGTTCGGGTCATAATAATGTACTTCACAACCTTGGTTTATAATATACTATTATTTTCTTATTGGCAGTTCTTTTTTACATTTTAAAATTTGTAAGTAACCATCATCAATTATTTTGTTAATAGCGATATTACCTTTTTATATTTTTAGAACTTTCTACTTTTCTTGCCCGGTTACACCATCTTGTAGAAAACAAAACGAGAAAACTGCGACGAGAAAGTGAATATGTATTTTTCAAAAAATCTTTAATTCAAGTTGAGAAGAAAAAATAAATCTAATTGTAGCAAACTTTGCTTTTGTAAATATTTTCGAGAGAGGGATTGTTGTAAATTAAAAAACAACACATTGTTGAGTATTAAAATGGGCAAATTTGTCCCAACTTAAACTAAGTGAACGATTTTGAAAAACATGTATACCTACTCTGCGTAAAAGCAAATAAATCTTTAAAAATGCAAAATCAAACAAAAACTAAGTATTACATCATTGGATTTGTAAAAAAGTGGGCTTTCAATGTTTTATATTCGCTTTAAGAGCCATATATTTATAAAACCGTACTTGATGTTATTTTAAAAGTTGAAATGTTGGACTACATCTTGAATAGTAACGTTTTGTGGAGTAGAAGAAGTACCCATACAAATGTGCAATTTGATTTAAAATAACGCTACAAATAACCTTTGATGATTGTGAAAATAGTTTTTGTATATTTCAGTTTTTTTTTTCATACTTTTGGAAGTAGTAAATATTTTGGAAATTTTAAAATGTCATTACGATCGGCACCCATATGCGCAACTTCGCTCAATTTGTCCAATTTAACCGTATATATATCTCTTAGGGTTTACAGATCCTAATGATGAGTGGCTAATGCGAATAACCCTTTTTTTCTAGTTTTTTTTTGGCCGGGTAATAAAACCGGGCACACCGGGTTACCGCCACATCTCTACTTGACACACCACACCATACAGGTTACTGACACTTGTCAGTAAACCTGTGAATGAAGATAAATATAACGATACATTTTCAGTTATGGTCCAAAATTATTGAAATTTAATTAAGAAACCTGTATTGAGCCAATACTTAAATAACATTAAGTGGATGGCGCCATCTCAATACAAAAATAGTCGAGAATATATACAATACTTTTCACGTTTATTATACTTGTTTACCTACCTATTTGGCAGAGGTACTTTACTATACTAAGGCTCTAAATTCTGAGCGTTTCCATCCGAAAAAGTTACCTACTACGAAAAAGTTACCTACTATTACCTACTACAATCAGATTAAGAAGATCAATTTTCAAATACAATTTCATGAAAAAAAAATGTTGATTCCTTGAAAAATACTAAAAATTTCACCAAATTGTATTAAATTAAAGGCACAAAAGCGGTACATAATAGAACATAGCATAACGGTGAGTACCCATTGATAAAACCGACAAGCCGATAATTTAATATTCAATGGACGAGATTATTATTCCATCGGTAACAGCATTGTTATAGCTTTATTGGCAGTAATTGTACATTTTAATAAGACATCAAGCAGGTTCAATGAATCATTGCAGGAAATGACAGGAAACTTGTGTAAACAGCATGACTTTTAAATGCATGACCAAAGGTCCGCTCTGTTAAATATGCATTTCTCATATATTATCGCGTTGTTTTTTTTTGATGATTTACTGCTATAACGACTTTTGACAAATAGTTTCCTGCTGAACGTTTAATAAGCAAAAAATATACCAAACCGACATTCGGCTTCTTAAAAAAGAATTTTAGCATGAAACCGAAAAATTAGGCTTCACAATAAATCTGCCAAATAGCAGCAGATGCACTGCAACGATTTATAGTGTATCGAAGGTAAAATTCTTCGAAATGATTTTTGAAGGCATCGTGCCCATTGTTGGAAATCCCCACCGTCATTCTCCTAAGACATAAACTAAATAAAATTAGGTTTTAAGATGCCCTCTCAGCGTGAAGCACCTCGTGCACAAAAAGCTTCACAAATTGCAGAATGACACCGAGAACGGTTAAAAGGTGTTTTTAAAACGATCAATAGGTCCTCATGGAGCGCATTGTGCTAGGTGAATGGGTCAAGAGAAAAGGTGTCGAAGAAAATGCAATTTGTATTCGATACAGAATGGAATCTAATGCCGTGACTTTTAACAGAAAGACGTAAATTCTTCTCGAGATCTATAGTGACTTTTGGTTTTGGGTCATTTGATCGGTATTCGAAGTTATTGATGGTGTTTAAAACTGAATTGGATATGGGAACGGTTCGGCACCTTTTGGCTGGGCCCTGAAAATTAGTAAATATCTCTCTAAATATAGAGAAATTTAAATTATGTACTTATATTTTTCAATATCATAAAAAAGCCACTTTCTTCCCTGAAAATTAATAAATATCTCCCTAAACATAGACAAAGTTAAATTACGTACTTATATTCTTCAACAATTCTTTACGTCTCGACAGGTACCTTAATAAATTGGCCGAAACTTTACCACCCACGTAAATTTCGACAATAAATGGCCGGATCCGTCAATAAAGTTGGGATTTGAAAACCACAAAACTCTGGAACAAATCCCCTCGTCTGGCAAGATGCCCGCCGTTGTTCCTAGTTTGACATCGTGCCCCGTCATCCTAGAGAAGGAATTAGCTGCGGATGGAACGACTTTTATAATATTATGATTTAGCGACCAGATCAAGAGTTAAAATAGATAGTTTTGAAAAAGACATCGATACATCGACATTGTTTTTGAATTTTTAATAAAATATCTGTTACTTCCACTAAAGAAAACTTTATTTCTTTAGGATAAAAAAGATAGATGACAAATAATTATTAATCATGATAATGATATAGAGAAGTCAGAAGGATTCAAGCGAAGGAAAATAATTAATTACCTAGGTCATTTTCGTTTCACACCGGTTCTTGTTCTGGTTAACATAAAAATAACAGACCAGCTGATTTTCAACCAATCAGCTTTGATGAAAATCAGCTGGTCTGTCATCTTTTTGTCAACCGGAATCAGGACCGCTGTGAAACGAATATGACTTTTAATGCTCTGGTTTAAACCAAAGGAATTCAAGCTATATTCTTTTTTGACTAATGACGTCACTGCCCTTCATGACATTATTATTTTTTATGATTGATTGACCGTTGATTGCGGTTCTAGCGCGATATTTTGCGGAGAAGTTTATTTATCCAGAAGAGGTTCACTGCATCTTGGAGCGGTTACTATTTAAATTCAAACGAAACACTGCATTCTTGAAGCTTGTAACAATTAACTAACAGTAGTCTATGTATAATCTAAAGTGTTTTCCGGCCTTTGAAGCAGTGGTTCAATGGAATTTCTTCCTGTCGTTTGGTCTACAGCTGCGGCAAAGATTATCAAAGGCGATGAGGCAATGGGCGAAGTGATCTTACTTGTTACTGATCCCACCATCTACAAGAAGCTAACTCGTAATCTGGCTAACTCTGGATTCTGAGGGCTACCAATAATTTAATCAAAGACGTGGCTTCGGATAAAATTACTAAGCTCAAAAAAATCAGAAGCCTTACTACCCTACTTAAGGCTGTACGGTTTGCCAAAGATCAACAAACCGGATGTGCCGCTGAGACCTATTGTGAGCGACTGCTGCAACATAGAATAGGAAATACTGACAGCTTTATAAAACACTTCACGCATTTCGTCGAAAAATCTGCATTCTTTGACTCTTTCTCCAGGAGATGTTCTCGATAGCTTCGATGTTGTGTCGCTCTTCACGATGGTACCCATTACGGAAGCCATGGAACATATTTACCTGGAATTTCCACAATATATTGCCAAGTTGTTCCAACACTGCCTAGTCACTACATTTTTTCAATGGAAGGGGGTTTCTACGAACAAACTGATGGTGTAGCTACGGGCAGCCCTAAGGGTGACTTTTACAAGTTGAGATTGAAGATAAAAGTCGAGATATAACCTACATTGCATTGTTATCTGTCAGGTAAACAATGCAATGTACATCAAGTCTGGTGATTGATCTTCAACCTGAAGTTTTACTTGAACTTGTAAAAGTCGCCGTCCGGTAAAAGCCAACTAACTTTCTCTTACACCTTAACTCTATCAACCCTAAAGTTCGATTCACCATGGAGATAGAGAAGGAAGGACGCCTACCATTTTTGGATGTCTTAGTATCAAGGAGGCCGAATGGGAAGCTTGCGCATACCGTTTATAGAAACCAACACACACTGACAGATGTCTCAGTAACGGATTAAATCATCATCCCAGACAGAAAAGGGGAGTCATAAAGACTCTGTCTGTGAGGGCCAAGATAATTCGTGAGCCGGCTGAATTGGAACAGGAAATTAAGCATCTGGAAAGAGCCTTTGGTTGGAATGGTTACAGCAAGTAAGAGTTCGATAGGGCCTTCTGTCCAAGGAATGTAGAGCAACAGGACTAGTCTACCATTATACCATACATCCACAAAGTAACGGACAGGATCGGCAGGCTACTGGAAAAGTACAGTGTTAAAACTCTCTTTAGACCCACTCAAACAATACAACAGAGATTGATATCGCCTAAAAACCACAGAGATCCCCTATCGGCACCCGGAGTTTAGCGAGTTCCATTTCCATGCTCCATTCCACACAACGCAGTGCCAACACGAGGATTACGGCACACAAGAGGAGTTGTAGGGTAGGACAAACACAAAAGTCAACAGTAGCAGAGCACGCGCTCTCCAAGGTTACGACATCCTTTTCAACGAGGTGGATATCTTCTGTCAATCGCAGCTTCTCTATCCGAGACTAACGAGAGAGGCTTTTGAGATCTCTAAACACGACAAAAATTTCAACAGGAAGGAGGAAATTACGTTTTAATTGCAGACTGGAAACGAATTCTACGACATACTTCGAGTGCGCCGAAACCCCGCACTACAAGTATCCCCATCCTAGTCTCTCCACTGCAGTGGGACGGCGGGGTAATGAATACCACGGAGCTCTCCATAGTCGAATCAGTCAACGTCGGAAAGTACGGGAGATTACTTCGCCCATTGCCTCATCGCCTTTGATAATGTCTGCCGCAGCTGTAGACGAAACGTCAGGAAGAAATTCCATTGTACCACGGCTTCAAAGCCCGGAAAACACTAGATTATATTATTCCTTCCGGTTGAAATCGTTGTATTTAAAGATCTCAATGGCCTTTCTCGTTAGTCTCAGATACAAACGCTGCAATTGATATAATATATTCACCCCGTTGAAAAAGATGTCGTGACCTTCCGAGAAAACGTGCTCTGCTACTGCTAATTTTTGTGTTTGTTCCAGCCTAAAACTCCTCTTGTATTCCGTAATACTCATGTTGACACTTCGTTTTGTGGTGTCAATGTATACCGAGTCACAGCTGCATGGAACTCGGTAAACTCCTGGTGCCGATATGGGATCTCTGCGGTCTTTAGCCGATTTCAGGCTCTGTTGTATTGTTCGAGTGACAATCAGAATTTTCTCTATTTCTTCTTCCAGGAAAACTCTCTGTAGAATCTCTAAAAGCCTCTCTCATCGTCTCTTTGGTTTCTTAAAGTGTTTTTAAGGAAAATTGTTTTTCTTGAGTTGTCTTTCTTCTTGTAATTCTTCTACAATCCGGTCAATAGTTGTGGCGAGTTTTAACTTTTTATTTATATGATTGAATCTTTTTTTTATGTTGAACCTGTATTTTCCACTACACTTCTCCACCATCTCAGGACTAAGCCCTTCTGCTTACTGTTTGTGAACTTGCGTTTTCTGAATTGCAGGAAAATTTATCTTATTCTTTGATCCTTAAAAAGAAAATAAATGATACATAGTTAAACTGTCCCTTGATTTAGCATAAATTTATTTTTTTTTGTTTAGGTAGAGGATAGATTATAATGATTATGAGGGTATGTTCTCTTACATAAAATCGGAAGCTAAATTTCTAAAAAAATTTAGGTTCTGTGAGAAAAAACAATTCAAGTTTAAAACTTCATAGTGTTGTAACAAAAGGTTGGTGGACCTTTCATTTTATTCACTTTTTGCTTTAATTTTTGTTCTAGAATATGCAATGAGATTATTCAACCTAAATTTTGGACACATTTAAAATTTATCGGATAAACAGAGTGAAACATTCATTAAGCAAGTTAGGTTTTCCTGAGTAGGTCCATTTACAAAGTTTATAAAGAGGGGGAAGGAAAAGAAAAATTTTGCAGAAAATAAAAAAGATTTTAGCAGGTGAATAACTGATGGTAGTTACTAAAGTTAAAATTAGATGACTTACGGAGGATGACTTATTAACGTTTGAAGTACTGGCGTTACCTTATGGCAACACGAGTCAAGTAGACCTCAAACATGAATTATGACCTTAATTGCGCTAGTCGACAGTAGGTGACATCAGTACTGGACGCAGAAATAACTGGTCTAAAGGGTGCTGTGTTGTGCTGTGCTCTGTTTTGCTTTGTGAGGTAAAGAACGCATGCGTAGTCAAGTGAAATATAAATATTAATCATTATGGATATACGTTTTACGTAAGTACTAATTATTTATACTGACATTATATTTCGGTAGAATCATAGGCTATAATATACTTCTCAGGACTTAAAAGAACATATTTGGATAAAATAGTTATTTATGTTTAAGAGCGAAAAGTACAACTTTTTTGCTCGGAGAGTGAAGTTTGCCACTCGACGCGAAGCGGCAATCACTCGAGAGCAAAAAAGTTCCTTTTTGCTCGTAATGCATACAACGTTTTTTCTGCAAACGATCAATTTCAAAAAATGTGAATCACAACTGACCATAACTGAAGACACAATCTGAAAATTTAAATCAAACTGACAATGACGTTTTAAATAATTGGTTGAGTGGTGGTAGTTGCTATTGACAGCAAGCGATAAAATCTTTTTTCTTCAAACGTCATTAAATTGCTACTTTATTTGACACAACAGACGAAGGTAAAACACTTCATTTCCTTAGTGTCATCCCGGCGGCAGGTAAAGTTTTTTTCCTGCCGCTCGTCGCCGGCAGGTAAAATCTTTTACTGCCGCTCAAGAACATTGCGATGCGATATGCGAAGTTTATACTTACTTATATTTATTAATAATAAAATAATAAATTAGCACGCGCCTCTCTGGAAGTAAACTTATTATTGTTTCAGAATTCAGCCATGAAAACTAATAGTTTCGATTTATTTGTGCGTAAAGATATTACCTATAATTCCTTTACAGCAGTTAAAAAAATTATTTAATTTTTTATTGAATAGAATATTATAGAGAGACGAGGACAATAATTAATTAAAAAATAGCAATAAAATAAACGGAAAATAATAAAATTATAATTAAAAAAAAGCCAGATTGAACCGTTAATTTATTGGAACCAAAAATGGTATATTTAAGCATCTCAAAACAATATAAAATCATCATGAACAACTTCAACTGACTACCCTCGTTACTCGGAAGTGACTGCTCATTGGCTGCATTGACTCCGTACGCCTGCTTGATCTAAACCGACAATACATAGGCGCTGGTTTCATTTCACTTTCTATGTTTTGAGTTGAATCTTTTTTAGAATCATTACCAGAAAAGTCCAATAAGGTAACAAATATTTTTATGAAAATAAGTACCTATTGTAGTAGCAATTTAATATCGAAACGCAATGTATGGTACCTATGGGTATTACCATACGTTTTCGATGATTGAAAGAGGATTTGACATTGGTGGCTCTCACTTTACCTGCCGGCGACGGGCGGCAGGTAAATTCTTTACCTGCCGCTGGTAAGATTGTCTACAGGTCTATTAGTACTAATTACAATATAATTCAAAGGTTTGGAGAAAAATAATATGTTTTATTCGGAGCTAAAGTGACTTTCCTGGCTCGTCCGTGTTGGCGCACTGCACAGCCTCGCCAGAATAGTGACACTTTCGCTCCTTATGAAACAATATACTGTTTCGCTTGCTGTCCTGGGCAACGCGCGGAAAAGGAAACTCACATTCTGATCCTCAAAAAAGGGTAGATTTTCGTTTGTCTAATGAAAGCGTAAAATGCGTCATTATTTGACGTTTGTAGAAAAATATTATTAATTTTGTGTAAGGGGATTTTGTTTTAGCCATTGAAAATGGCTTGTTGCCGTATCGCAACGCGAGTATTTAATCCTTAACTAACGAATGTTTTGTTATTTTTTTATTTAGAGGCGGTCTTACGCTGTAAGAAGCTCTAGAATTAGCATACCATGATGAAGAAAATAACGTAACTGACATTTTTATAACCCCTCCTGATCCACATGTGCTGTCCAATGAAGATTCCGGAGACGAAACAGAATTTGATCCGAATAACCTGACAGGAAGGCAGCTACGAGCCGAAGCTGAAGTAAGGTCGAAATAGTTCGTCAATAAGCAAGAAGACGACATTTTAGTAGATGCCAGTTTGGCAGGTCCCTAGTTCAGCTGATCACTTGATTCCTGAAGAAGAAGTCCAGGGTGAGCAGAGTACAAGTGATGAATATATAGGTCCAACTTTCACATACCACTTTTCGGACTTACAGAAAATAAAATGGAGTAAAGGAGATTTGACTGAACAAAGGAAGATTTTTCCGAAAAGTGATTATACTGCTTACCACAAGTCCCCATCTGAATTATTCAAACTGTTTTTCGATGGAGATATTCTTCAGTTAATCGTCAATGAATAACGACGTTACGCATTATTTCTGAACCACCCGGACCCAAAAATATCGATTGACGTGCTCAAATGCTTTATAGGAATTCTTATTATGTCGGGATATAACGAACTTCCCGGTAAAACATCTTTTTGGGATTGGGGCGATGATATGCGGAATATAACAGTGTGCAATGCTATCAGACGAGATCGTTTCGTTCAAATAATGCGCTTTATCCACTGCAATGACAATACTCAGATCAACCCTACGGATAAACTGTACAAACTGAGATCCCTAATTGATAGGCTGCAAAAAATTTTTTCCAAGTATTTTGTACCCCAACAAAATATTGATTACGCTGAGTCAATGATTGGGCCACCACGGTTGCAAGCAATTTATCCGTGGTAAGCCAATCAGATTTGGCTATAAGGTTTGGAGTTTAAATACAAGAGAGGGTTACCTTATAAATTTTTAAGTCTATCAAGGGAAAAGTATAGTACGAAATGATTTGCATAAAGAGAAGTTCGGGAAAGCTACAGCGCCCTTCATAACAATGATTGAGAATTTACCAGAATTGTATATGTGTGTACAGGAACATTCAGGGACAACAGAATACCAGAAAGCTGCCCTTTGAAAACAAAGAATGAGTTGAAGAAACAACTCCGACGATTCTATAATTCGATTATAGCAAAAGATGTCGGATTTCTCTTTGTTCGGTGGGTAGATAATAGCATTGTAACTGCAGGATCTACTTTCCATGGAGTTGCCCCAATTTCCAATGTTAAAAGGTATGCGCAGGCAGACAAAAAGGTAGTTGCAGTACCACGACCAAACCTCTTAGGGCAATACAACAATAGTATGGGCGGCACTGACCAGATGGATCAGAACATTGGAAGATACAGAATTTCAATCCGCGGTAAAAAATGGTGGTGATGCATTTTTACTTGGCTTATAGACGCCGCCATAAATAATGCCTGGATATTGAGACGAAAAGCCGAGAATGAACATATCGATCAGCTGAAGACCACCGACATCAAGCAAAAGCATTTCCTTGAGCAGAGTAAATGATACATTACGGTACGATGGAACAAATCATTTGATTACTTACACAGAAGGTAAGAAAAGAAGACGGTGTGCTGGAGAGGGCTGTACCTCCATAGTACGTACTATGTGTTCTAAATGCAAGGTCGGAATGTGCATTGAACACTAGAATATAAAAATCTTGTTATTGGTTGATGCAAAAATATGTTTTTCTTTATGTTTGAATTGCTGCGCAAGTCTGGCTTTGCGCCCTCTTTTTTAAGTTTGTAACAACGACTTCAATAAAAAAAAAATTTTCACTTGTAAATTTCGATGATAAGAAACTCCGTACTTAAAGGGTTAAGACTCCAGATATTAACTTACTGCATTATGTCGAATGGGCATTAATAGAAATTTTGCTAAAATTGAATGTGCTCCCTCAAAAAAAGGATAAAAGTCTTGGTGTCCTTCAGAACCAGCACTTTTTTTATGTTTAGTAGAGGCTAAATAGCTGCTTTACGAACTGGAAAACAAAATACAATTTAAAGGGATTTCCGTGCTTTGAAGCCGTAGTCCAAAGGAATTTTTCCTAGCCTTTCGAACAGCTGTGGCAGACATTATCAAAGGGGATGAAGCAATGGGCGAAGTGATCTCCCGTGTTTCCCGACGTTGACTGATTCGACTGTAGTGAGCTCCGTGGTATTTATTCCTCCACCATCGCGCTGCAGTGGAGGGACTGGCGTGGGGGTAATGGTGGCGGGAAATTTCGGCGCACTTGAAGCATGTCTTATAACTCGCTTCCAGTCTGCATTTAGAACGGTTATTTTCTCCTTTCTGCTAAAATTGTTGTCGTGTTTAAAGATCTCAATGGCCTCTCTCGTTAGTCTCGGATAGCAACGCTGCGAGTGATATAGCATATCCATCCACGTCGTTGAAAAGGATGTTGTGACTCTCGGAGAGAGCATGCTCTGCTACTGCTGACTTTTGTGTTTGTCCCCGCCAGCAACTCCTCTTATGTTCCGTAATCCTCATGTTGACACTGCGTTTTGTGGTGCCAATGTTTACCGAGCCACAGCTGCATAAAATTCGGTAAATTCCGTGTGCCGATAAGGGATCTCTGCTGTGTTTGGCCGATCTCAAGCTCTGCTGTATTGTGCGAGTGGCTTTAAAGACGTTTTAACATTGTGTTTTTCCAGTAGCCGGCCGATTTTCTCCGTTACTTTGTGGATGTATGGTAGACATCCAGTAGACAGAGTCTGTGAGAGCGTCTCTGAGAGTCAAGAAAATTTGTGAGTCGGCTGAATTGGAACGGGAAATGAAGCATCTTGAAAGAAGTTTGGTTGGAATGGATACATCAAGCGCGAGTTCGATAGGCTTGTCCGTCTAAGGAATGTAGAATGCCAGGAAGGAACAAAGGGCGAAAATGGACTAGTCTAACATACATCCACAAAGCAGCAGAAAGGATCGGCAGGCTACTGGAAAAGCACAATGTTAAAACTGTCTTTAAACCCACTCGTACAATACAACACAGCTTGAGATCGGCGAAAGACTGCCGGCAGAGGTCGTCTGTCGGCACCCGGAGTTTACCGAATTCCATACAGCTGTGGCTCGGTATACATTGGCATCACAAAACCCAGTGTTAACACCAGTATTACGAAACACAAGAGGAGTTGCAGGCTGAGACGAGCACAAAATTCAGTAGTAGCAGGACACGCTCTCTTCGAAGTTCACGACATCCTTTTCAACGAGGTGGTTCTTTTATATCAATAGCAGCGTTTCTATCCGAGACTAATGAGACAGGGCATTGAGATCTTTAAACACGACAACAATGTCAACAGGAATTTCACGACATCCTTTTCAACGAGGTGGTTCTTTTATATCAATAGCAGCGTTTCTATCCGAGACTAATGAGACAGGGCATTGAGATCTTTAAACACGACAACAATGTCAACAGGAAGGAGGAAATTACGTTTCTAAATGCAGACTGGAAGCAAATTCTACGACACACTTCTAGAGTGCCGAAACCCGCGCCACCACTACTCCCTCCCCAGTGCGCCCACTGCAGAGCGACGGCGGAGGAATAAATACCACAGAGCTCACCACAGTCGAATCAGTCAACGTCAGGTGCACGGGAGATCAATTCGCCCATTGCCTCATCGCCTTTGATAATGTCTGCCGCAGCTGTAGACGAAACGTAAGAAAGAAATTCCATTAGACCACATCTTCAAAGCCCGGAAAACACTTTAGAATGAAAAACTTCTGCCTGCATTTTTCAATTGGATTACTTCCAATATTGTACCTGACCTTTAAGTCATTCGCGATTGTCTGCCAGAGTTTGAACTTTATTGCCATTTTTCATCAAACTGAGATTTTAGTGAAATTCGCATCTTTACAATGCACTTTGTTTTTATTTACATTTTTTTACCTAGGGCTGATTTTTCACTAGTTTACAGGAATTGGTCCTTCTAAATCATGGTAGTTGTACTGACGTAAGATCCTATCTTCTTCCTTTTTATCTGCATTATTACTATGTTTTGTTATTTATTTTTAATTTATAATACTTTATTATCATTCACGTAAAAATAATTTGTTTTATCGTACTACTTAGCAACTTAATCATAGTCTCAATATCTCGTACAACCTCGCTTGAACATTTTTGCCCCGATAGTTGAGAGGGATCTCATAATACTCTGAACAAAGTTCTGAATCTTTCATACCTGTGACCTGTGTTTTATATATTATAATGTTCAACCTAAAGGTCAAATTCTAATAAGATTTCGAATTGTATAAACAAAAATAAAATCTACCCAATTACACAGTTGTTGTGTATAAACAAAAGTGTTAGTTTATACAAAATAACGACTCAGGCGGTAAAGGATCATGCCGTCGACTTATGTTACACCTTCAACACAAGAAGCAACGACTTGTTTGAACTTGCGTGTGTTTCTAAGAACTTGATTTGTGCTGATCCATAAAGCGACAACTTATTCGGCCTCTGTATCGACTGAGTCTAGACAAATCTCGTTGAGAAGACGAGAAAGAGCATCGACTGGACCAAAATGGTCTACCTTGATGGTGTTCGATGAGTTGCTAAGAGCGAGAATTGCTTGAGAGAGCTTTGGCGTTCGAGAAGTTGAAGATGGCAAGCAATAGTGGTTGGTCCGTTGAAGGAATAGTGTCATCCATATTCCGAAAGTTAGTATAGATCCAATAGTCCAGATTTCATTTGTTGTCATCTATCAACAAACTATTGAGAACCCTGTGGAATTATCGGCACAAGGTTGGTTTTTCCCGTTTGTTCAACGGTGGTCCCGTTCATTGGTGAAAAGGATTCTGAACATTAAACGTGACTCAAGATACTAGCATTAATTAGAGAAATTAGCTTAATAACTAGTCCATCTGGTATAGCCACAGCGACTGGATCAAACTTCCAATGGAGAGGATATACGTGTCAGTTAGTGTCAACAACGTTGATATTGATGTCAACGTCAATGCGTTGGCGACTCTTCTGAACTTGAAGGTAATGTTGCTAAACGGGTAGTTCTTCCTTTGATGGTGCAAGGAATTCCAGCCTGCACACAACTAAGCTCCGCTTTGTTTTTTTGATGTTGTCTTCTTTGACACAGTCTGTACTCGGTATAGACTTTGCAGATTTCACGGATGTCTTCAACAATACTTTTTTCGCTCTCCTTCAGAATGAGGACACGATAGGACATGCTAGGTTTGTAATGTACGCAAATGTACCTAAACATGCAGCATAACTAACACTCAATGTGGGTTTAAGTTCTTCAACAGGCACCTGACCAGCGCTGATTTGTTTAAGTTCTTGCAGTCTCTTGAAATGAGATTCTAGAAACGTGCACGTTATTACATGTTACAAATAGCTCTTCTATTCTTGTTTGTGGAATAGGTCCAAAACATAGCTCTCAAACATCTTCCAAATATGGATTTACAAACTTAGGTGGGGGATGTTTTGGCGTCACTTGATCCAAGCTTTGCCGAAACATACATATGTAAAAGGTTACCGTCAAGTATAGCAGTCCGTGCAGTGCTGCCTTCAAGTTGGGGGTTCCCGAGGGGTTAAGGGACAATTATTTGTCCCACACCTTCTGGCCGGATGGATGTTATGTTGACGTCTTTAGGGCTCAGCCTGCGATGAATAGCGCTAAATCTACAGGATCAAATGACAAAAACAAAGAGAATGGCAAGAAAAATTTTCAAAAGTTTACTAAGCGCAATCGAAAGAAATAGACGATGCATTGGGTAGTGCTTGCCATAGTCATACTCTTGGTGTGGTTCACTTAAATCTGTGGTGAATGTGTAACAAACTCTCCAATGTACTAACTTTTATTCAGAATACTAAATATGATATAGTAGCCGCGTCAGGGACATGGCTGCATGCTGATATCACTTCGACCACTACCAAATCGACGGTTACAGCCTATATAGAAAGGACCATGATGGTCGGGGCGTAGAAGTGGCTGCCTTTGTCTCTAGTGGACTGAATCTGATGTCGGTTGAAGTGCAACCTACAAACACAATGGTATTGACCAGCTGTGGCTGACTATTGACTGTGGTGGAGTGGCGGTTGGACTTGATTTGTATCCACCTCCTTCAGTCTACATTCATTAGTTGCAGTGTTTATACGATGTATTGCCCGACTTCCTGTCTAAGACTAAGGTAGTAATTTGTACGGGTGACTTTGATGTTAATATGTTGAATCAGGGTAACTTAGAATGCGGTTACTTTAACGAAATCCTAGATGTTTTTGGAATGCATCAAATTATCACTGATCCAACTAGGTTCGCGCGCAACAGTCATTCTCTTATCGACTTGATTTTGAAATCAAATGTAATACTCCTAAAGCTAAAAATAAAATAGTTGAAAGTAGAAGTAGATGGCTTGCATGCCTGCTTGCAAGCTGAGCAGTTTGAGAATGACCTTCAGGGGCTGCAGTGGCATGAGATTTATTACTGTGACGATATAGATGCTAAGTTTGAAGTGTTTAGTAATAGATTGATGGGTCTTTTTGAATATCATTGTCCTGTTAGAAGGGTAACACTCAGGGAGCCTAAATCTCCTAGGTTAACTGATAATCTTTAAAAAATTATTGAGCTGAAACACAAAGCATTTTACAAATACAAAATTCTCGAAACTTTAGAAAGAAAAAATATTACATAAAGTGGAAAACTATTGTTGCATCCACTGTGAAGGCTGGAAAGAAAGCATATTACTCTAAGGAGATGGCCAAGTGCTATACTTCCAACAGTACCATCAAAGCGTTGTGGGATGTGGGATAGGATTTATAGCGGGAAGATTGATAGCAAAACTATTAATGATATAACTAGTCTAACTAGAGATCCTAAAGTGGTAAATGATTTTTTATTGGATAATGTCCCCTGTAGGACTCCCATGCTTTGAAGGACTCAATGTTGGAGCCATTTCAATTTAGGTTCCAATTTAGACTTGCTATAGAAGATGATATTCTTAAGTGTATAGGTTAAATTAGAAGTGGGGGTAGTAGGGTAGATGGTATCTCTATGGGGATACTGAGGCTTTGTCTCCCACATTGCTTGGGGCCACTAATCCACATTATAAATCTTGCACTTGAAACGGGCACTGTTCCCGCACTATGGAAAGCTGCTTTAGTGGTGCCGCTCCCCAAAGTTTATAGTCCAGAAAGTCTTAGTGATGTTAGACCAATCTCTTTCCGGCGGCTTCAAAGATTCTTGAGCCGGTGGTCAGGTCTCAGCTGGTAGAGCATCTTAGTGTCAATTATATTTTGTTCCATGTTTTAGCGCAGAGCATGGTTGCACAACCGCCCTCCTAGAGATCACAACTGATAATGCAACGGCTTTTGATCGAGAATATGTCTGCCCCTTAGTCATGATTCACATGACAAGAGCATTTGATAGTCTGGATCCACGTGTGCTGTTGGAAAAACTGGAGAATTTAAAAATAAATAATAGTGGCTGGTTTGGCAGTTATGTCCGAGAGAGGAGGCAGGCCGTCAAGCTTTTATATACAGGGTGTTCCGAAATTAGCGTGCAATAATTTAACAACGTATTCTAAATGAAAAAATATGACAAAAGGTTTATATAAACATGGGTCCTAAAAGGCTTTATTACGAAGATACAGTGTGTTAAACTTTAAAAACTGAATTGTTGTTTTTGTCATCGCTCTTCCAGTTTTTGAGATAATCACTTCAAAATTAGAATAGGGTTAACTGATTATGCTCTACATAGATGGGCTTACCAATTGGCATTCAAAATCTACAGAAAAGTATTTTACTGAGGTTAGGCCCCTTTCTACCCTCCCAAATTTTTCTATCGTACGCCACTGACTGTTTATTTCTTAAAATTTTTACTCCCTGTTTAATTTTGAAGAAAAGTTGTGCTCTTGTATGAACTTCGAATTTCTAACAGTTTTCGAGATATTTAGGAAAATATCTGGGACCTATTTGCACCAACATATTTAAAATGACAACTGAGTGTAGTTTTTACGGTGTTGTCTGAATATCACAGTCAAAATGTAACTGCTTTCAAAGTTCTTCTTAAAAAAGTTTGGTTAAAATCGTAAAAAAAGTTATAATTTTTAAATACAAACATGTATGATACGATAATCTAAATACTACTAATAATAATTAAACTAATACCTACTAACTGAATTGATAAAAAAAACTTTCTTAAAATACAACCACTTACTATGAAGGACACTGTTTACCTACAACTAATGTTCAAAATAACCGCCATTTTGTCTAATGCATAACCTTGCTCGCCTTATTATTGCCTGAGAAGTTCTGTTAATTTCAAATTCATATGGTCTTAATCCAGCACTTGCATTATTTATTCTCTCTAACAGTTCCTCGCGAGAATTCACTTCGGTGCGGTAAACAATGCTTTTCAATCTACCCCAGAAGTAATAATAATCTAACGGAGTTAGGTCAGGCGAGCGAGGTGGCCAAGTTATCGGCCCACCTTTTCCTACCCATCGTTCTGGCTAGGCCAAGATTTAACCACTCTTGTACGAGTCGACTACTATGCGCCGGAGCTCCATCGTGCTGGATATACATATTTGCTCTCACATCAAGAGGCACATCTTCTAACAAGTTTATCAGCTGGTCTTGTAGGAACCTTAGATATACTCTTCCTTTTAAGCTGGGAGGTATTTCAATAGGTCCAATTAATCTACCACCAATAATTCCAGCCCACAAGTTAACTGAAAATCGATGCTGAAAATTGGTTCTGAGCACTACATGTGCATTTTCGATTTCCCAGTAGTGATTATTGTGAAAATTGCATTGTTTCTTGTTAACGTTGCCTCATCTGGCCATAACATCACATTCTGCAAATTGTTGTTACGCAAAGTCCAATGGCCCAAAATCTGCTTCGCGCAGCTCCTATACCCTTTGAAAATGATAAGGATGCAAACCATCAATTGATAACATTCTTGAAATCTGAAATAGTAGGTAAAGTTACACTTTGATCACAATTTAGTTCTACTTCAAATAGGTTTCGTGAGCATACACTTGTCGCTGGAACACCAGTAAGCCTGGAAACAGTTCAGATTCTAGTTGAGGGATCATCTTCAAAATGGTTTAGCACATTTAAATAGTCATGACCATTTTGTGGCCTGCCCTGGCCTCTAACATTACGGAAATTTCCATTTTCGGCTAATCTTCTATGATTCTATGAAGGGTAGAGAACATCCTTCGTCCTGGTTGCCTTCGGTTGGGATATCTTCGTTGATACTCTGTATCGCAGCCTACTACGAAAGTTAACCTCTATGGGAATTAGGTAATTCATAATGCATCTGACTCGCTTGATGGAAAGTTTCGTTTCCATATTTTCGCAAATGTCTCGAAAACAGTTAGAGATACGAAATTCATACAAGAGCACAACTTTTCTTCCAAATTAAAGAGGGAGTAAATATTTTAAGAAAAATACAGTCACTGGCGTACGATAAACAAATTTAGAGGGTTAAAAGGGGGCAGGACCCCAGTAAAATACTTTTCTGTAGATTTTGAATACCAGTTGGAAAGCCTATCTATGTAGACCATAATCAGTTACCCCCATTCCAATTTTGAAGTGATTATCTCAGAAACTAGAAGAGCGATGATAAAAACAACAATTAAAACTTAACACCCTGTATCTTCGTAATAAAGCATTTTAGGACCCACGTTTATATAAACTTTTTGTCATATTTTCTGGTCTAGAATACGCAGTTAAATTATTGCAGGCTAATTTCGGAACACCCTGTATAGATAGATGCGGTGAGGCACCAGTCTGACTTTAGGTTAGTTGAGAGAGGAGGCCCCCAGGGATCATTCCTTCGACCTCTACTATTCACAATCTTTGTCTCAGACCTCGTAAAACATATTAAACTCGCAAAATATCATATGTACGCAGATGATCTGCAAGTCTATCTCCCCTCCTCTGTTAGTGACCTGCAATACTCAGTTTCTTTGATTAATCGAGATTTGAATGCAATTGGGACCTGGGCCAGTGACACTACTCATAAATCTAAGCAAGACTCAGGTAATTCTGTTTTCAAAAACAGACATTGATACTTCAGAGCTGAAGATTGTCTCGCAGGGGGTGAATGTAGGATGGGCTAGTGAGGTCAGAAATCTTGGACTTTTAATGGATACAAAATTAACTTCTAACCGACATGTTAACAATATGTGCTGCAGGTCCTACCACAAGCTAAGGTTAATCTATGAAGATCGCAATACTCTTCCACGTCACATAAAGTGAATTTTAACAGTAAGTTTGGTACTCTCGATTCCAACTTATCTCGATATTGTCTATGGGCCTTTTCTTAAATGTTATAACAAGTATCGCATCCAAAAACTACAGAATTCCTGTGTTAGATATGTTAATAACTTATGTCCTAGAGATCATGTAAGTGAACATATCAGGAATACATATCATTGTAATATGGCGCAGAAAAGGTATATACACTATTGCTATTTAATGTATATGATCATAGCTACTAGAAAACCTGCATATCTGTGGGAAAAGACCCAATTTAGAGGTGATGCCCATGAGGTAAATATACGTCATCGAAACTATATCACAGTACCCCAGCACAGAACTAAGATCTTTGAGTGCAGTTTCTCATACCTTTCGGCATCAGTTTATAATGATATTACCAGTATGCTAAAACTTAAAATTTTTCAACTTACAAAAGCCATATTGTAAAGTCCGTGTACGATAGGGAAATGTCATTTTAATCGGATCAAATAAAAAATTGATTATTGATGAATGCGGAAACGGTAAGAGGTAAGAAG
Organism: Taphrorychus bicolor; assembly: GCA_951812265.1. Classification (NCBI taxonomy): domain Eukaryota; kingdom Metazoa; phylum Arthropoda; class Insecta; order Coleoptera; family Curculionidae; genus Taphrorychus; species Taphrorychus bicolor. The sequence continues at coordinate 16,101,101 of OX638300.1, forward strand.
TGGGTTAAATTTTAATAAAGTTGCGCAGTGGGAAAACTGCATACGTGGTGTTTGCAAAAACTCGTTATTGGTTTCCATTTTGTAGATATTAAAAACAAAATTGATAAATTTTGGTTTTTGGGTACGTTACCAACAGTTGAAGCTTGTGACAATCGCAGATAAGTGCGAGACATTTTGCAAGGAGGGTAAAGAGGTCATGAGGATAAATCCATGTCGAATTTACATGTTAGAATTAGATGAGAGCGCTAGCTGGTTGTATTATATAAAGTACAATCCATTAATTGTACACATCTTGAAAGAGATAAGGAAGTTAGAATTAGAATAAATCGTAGTAGAAGGAAAAATAGCGGTTCTTATTAAATGTTTTTAATGCAGGATATGTTATCTAGTTCATTTTCAAAGAAAAAATGCTTCGACATGTTCTTCTTAATTTGACCAAATGCAGCTGTTTTTGACACAGAAGGCAATACAAATATGTCCGAATCTGCAAACAACTATTTGAACCTCTACAAATGGCTATTCATTCTCAGCATCTAAAATATGGAAAATATACCAAATTGCGGCCCTGTAATAATAGTTACAGTTGCATTAGTTTTGAATCAAGCTTCTCATAACTTTATATTAAACCTGTCTCGCAAAATTATATGCATACTAATTAATAAATTGTTATTGTTTCCATTGGCAAAGTTACCGGAACCCATATCAGCCCCTAAATCAAACTAATCCAACCTAAATATTATTTATTGCTGCATAAGTGCGACCCGTTATCGAACACCCTGCCATCCGAAACAAATATTGAAACTAATGTAAGGCAGATACATGCATAAGTCCATTCATTAGCCGCCGCAGTGATATATTATATTGCCTAATGCACCTCCCATTAACCGATATAGAAGGAGATGCAAATAAATTTCCTTTCAATGAAATTTCTCAGTATCATTCGTTAAAATAAAACCAACAAATCAAGGATCGGCGCCAATAAATCTCCAGGATGCCATGCAAATTACATCTCGGCGATTTCCTCTAAATTATTGCTTCCACTTTTGAACATCCGAACCGACCTAAATTTCCTTCTGATTTAGTTGAACTTGAGCTAATTGAATGTAGCGGATCGGCACAATTGGAAATAAATATCTTCCGTGGGTCGCCCACCATGTGCGACATACGGTCGTTAACAATATGCAAAACCACTTCAGGCTAGAACAATCAGTACGGGCACTTGAGTAAGTCTCTAACTGTAAAAATTCCAGTTAAGAATGAATAATAACTTCAATAACCAAACAGAGCCGGTATTATGTTCCAGGATTTTATTTACTGGACCGTTTAACAAATCAGCACATTTATATAGACATAAAAAACACATGTTTAAGTATGTGTAAAAAGCCGTTTAAACACTCGAGTGCCGGCCTGGTATTGATTTCAGAAAACAGCAGTCAGCTGCAGATTGTAGCTAATTAATGTTGTACAAGGACGGTTCTGTTTATAAAACACTTTTAGCGAAAGCCCGCATTGCTTAGTTTGATTATTATTATTGTACGTATGAGTCAAAGATTTTGTGGTTTTGATGACGTCACACGGACAGCTAAGTAGAAAAATGACTTGTTACAATTAAATCCAAGGTTGTTCCCAGAAAAGACAGTCAACTGGTCTTAATTGCTTAAATGGAGTTCCATATAAATTCTCGTTAGATATAATTTTTATCCCGGTTAATTAAGCGATATAGAGGAAATTAAATTTAATGGTACTTTAAGCTCCATGGTATAATTTTTAGGTTCGGATTTAAGCTTTTTTTCCTCAAATTACGACTTAAATCTAGCTGCGCTTCATCTATAAGTGAGCTGTTACTTAATGCAATATAAGATTTCTGAAATAAATAGAAAGTAAAAATAAAAAAAAGAGAAAAATATTGCTTTCAGTTTGATTCTATCATCAATATTGAAAAAGCCGACTAGAAACCGCAGAAGGTGTCTTAATCATCAAGAAAAATATAGCATTACCAGCGAAACTGTCAATACAGCTGGAAGTAGTAGTATTACGTAATCAAAGTTGAAGAACTAATAATTGCCTTCTGCTATCAACTGAGACTACGTGTGGATCCAAATTATCAAAAAAAGAATATTAAAAAAAAAGGAATACTAACTAAAACAGCAAAACACAGCTTTTTCAATTGGTGATGGCTGTCTTGGAGAGGACAGAAATCAGCAATTGAAAACGACCAGACTAGAGAGACGTCCTTCTTATACGGTTGCTGCGAGTACCATCCTTTGATGTTTAGCAAGAGGCAGGAGGACCTTCTGTGGTCGTTGGTTCTTATGATTGCTACAGTTTGCTAGAAACACATGCAGAAGTTTTAGTACATTTATTCGATATACCTAAATCATAACGGATAAATAAAACTTTGCCAACTGAAGCTTCACTTTTTGGTAGGCGCTGATGTATTATCGGAAGAAAGAATATCTGTTTCTGTTGAGTATGGTAGAAAATCAAATGAGGCGGAAGAAAAACGAGAGAGCATCTTCCAGTCCAACACTAAGCCTGTGGTTGACTCAGACAGGACCACACTAGGGTAAGACCACATGGCATTCCATATTAACAATTTGGCTCAAGGGTGCAGGAAAACGCCACGAGACTACCAGAGCAGCATCTCTCTTCCACCCACCGCACGCAGCATCCAGCCAACTCCCTCTTCACCCACTGCGCCGCAGAATTATCTCATATACATCACTCCCTGGGAACACTGGTGTATCCTCCGTCACTCACCTCGCTCAAGCATCAGCAACACAACTTTGTCCCCTCAGTTTGCAAAATAAGTCTCGTCAATCATACAACCTCCGTTCTCGTTGGCACTGGGATTGTGGCGGAACTTCACCCACCTACTCGCAGGTGGTAGCATTAGTCAAAATTCTTCATAACATCACGTCGCCTTTACTGCGCCGAATTTGCCTTCAAATACAAGTTCGAACTATGAACTCTCACCCCGGCGTACAAGGCAGGGATCTACCACGCCTTACTGACGAGTCCAGGATAGCCCCCGGTATGAAACGCCTAGACCACATACATAGGCTATAAAGATCTCAAGTCGTCCCACTGGTGTTTCTCTGAAACGTTTCTGCAAATACGCTGCCAATCCATTCGAAAAGTGTCAGCAAGACCCTAAAACTGCTGTGGATAGGGATGTTTTGAAGAAGTACCTAGAGTTCAAGAAACAGATACCGCCTCCCGCCAAATCACGACACGCAATCACCATTACCACGGAAATAAAGTGGCAAAAGGCCGACGGTACCGTGGACAAGGAATTCCTGAAGAAAAGTTTCGAGATCCACCCAACCAAGGTTCAAGAATTCGTTGACGAAAGCCGTGGACAAGGCTATCCCGGAGGAAACCGCAAAACATGTATTTCAGTGTATTATTAAATACGCCGAGAAAAAAATCATTTACAACACCATAATTGGTGACCCTCGACAAAAGCAACTCGCAATCTTCCGAGCACAAGACCGCAACAAGGATCGCTTCAACGCCACGACTACCAGAGCGGCATCTTTCTCATACCCACCACACGCAGCATCCAGCAAACTCTCTGGTACCATTCTCGGCAACACAGGCACATCCTTCATCACTCAGGTCGCTCAAACAGCAGCAACAAAAATTCGTCCCCTCAGTTCGCAAAAAGAGCCTCGTTTCTTTCCCATCATACATCTTCCATCTTCGTTGTCAATGGGAAGGGAGTACATCGACTCAGAGGTGGCAGCATTAGTCGAAATCCTTCATAACATCACATCGTCTTTCGGGCGCCGGATGTGAAGTACAAGTTCGAACTATGAACTCTCACACCGGCGTGTAAGGCAGGGGTCTACCACGAGTCCACTGACTCTACACTTCTGACGAGTCCAAGGTAAGTGAAAGTTCAGTGGTGTTTCAACTGTTGGAATTCAGTGATTTTTCCCTGAATAACAAAAATGTTTTGTGGGAATACATTTTCCATCCATGGCTCATCATTTACAACACCATATCTTTAACAGGAGCAAGGCAGCACATAACCTTCTGACGTAGTTGAAACTGCAAGGAAATACTCTATTTCAATAAAACTGGAGGCAACAAGACCGTGCGATAAGTTATGTCTGCTTTTTTTGTAACCCATAAGGAACGGATCTCAAAGCATAAAATGTTATTTTTATTTCTCATTTTCTGTTTAAAAATGGGAAAAAAGAGTAAAAGAAATAGCTGCGAGAAGCAAGTGTTCCCAATTGAGCAACACATAGATGTTGTCATCCACCCAGTTCCAGACACCTCTAGAGTTTACTCATTTGTCTGCTGCAATTCCTGGTAACCATGATGGGACTATATCTGGAGGAGTGTGATATTTCCTGCCAGAAAGAAGTGCTAATAGTTATCTACCAAAATTCGTTTAAAAGAAAACCTCAAGTAGTCCATGGAATTAGGACAATAGGTCTGAGATGACTTCTTAAAATACATCGAAAGTCGAAACTGTCACATTTGTCAATGTTCCGACTTTTATTTTTTTATGAACTTACCTCAGGCAAGAGTTTTAAATCCATGGCTCGCTGCGAGTTGTTTTTTTTTATGAACACCCTTTATCTTCAATTAAGTAGCTTCCTATGGAGGGCATACCCTCTCTTGAGATGAACCTGTGTATTGAGGTCCTCCTTGAAGTCAAGTCTATTGAACTTCTCTTTTTTCTCGTCGAGGTTAAGAGATATAATTCTGCACCGTGAGATGGTTAGCAAAATGTGAGATATATGTCCATTGAGGGCTCAGAAAATCTTTTTACTAAGCGTTAGTGGAAGAGTTCTTCTCTGGTTAGCGGAAGACGTTTGGGTGGGTAAATTTGGGGAAAATGGTAAAACAAACTTGTCGGTTTTTATATAAATTAGATCCTAGAAAATAAGTGTGTGTTCATCTTCAAGTTCTATGGTCAATTTTCAGTTTGTTGTTTGTTTAAGAGTTCTTTGGTGTTTAAGATACAAGAGTAAGTAGGCGTTAATAGCAACACACATTTCACGTCCGCGTCCGATCAAAATACTTTTCAAAGTGTTTTCCGTACTTTAAACTCTCTTTGCCCAAGAGAACTTATTCCTCACGTTTGGTTTACAACTGCAGAGGATATTATCAAAAACGATAGATAGTGAGGCCGAAGTGATCATCCTTGCACCCGGACATTGACTGAGTTGAATACTTTGCATTTATATAGTTTTTCTGCTACCTTGTAGCGGGGGGAGGAGGGGGGGAGGGTGGTATAAAGGTGGGATGGGATTTTGGCGCATGTAACGTGTAAGTCGGAGTCGTTTCAGTCCGATTTTAGAGTCGTAATTTCTTTTTTTATGTTCAAGATATCCACCTCGTTAAAAAGAAAAGTGTTACCTTGTGAGAGAGCATGCTCTGTCTCTTCTGACTTTTGTAACTTCTCCAGTCGCCTCGTAACTTCTTTTGGGCTCCGTAATAATGCTAAGTTGTTCAAACACTCCTAAAGTACAACATATTATCAATGGAAGAAATAATTTTACGATGCATCTGATGGTGTAGCTACGGCCATATAATATAGTTTAACAATAGTTAGTCGGAAACTTTTGAGGCCAAAGCGTTGGCTGAGGCAAAAAATAAGTCATGGTGCTGGTTTCGACATGTGGGAGACACTCTTATCATTTCAAATAGTAGTAGAAACTCCTATGATTGATAAACTTTATAAACTCAAAAATTTATTTGATTGTGGAGATGACAAAGAGAGTATCCCTATTACTTTGGATGTTTTGGTATCAAGAAAAGAGCTTTAGGTTGGAATGGATTCATGAAGAAAAACGGGTTTTGCCATATCTACCGCACATCCAGAAACTCACGTTAGGTTAAGATAGGCCTATCCCACATATTTTTTTATTTGTTATTTTGAGAGTTCATATCAAAATAGATAACAAGTATTTTTTTATTTATGAAAATCGCCTTTTAAACACTATCAAAAATTAAAGTAAACTATGATTTCGCCGTTTGTGTTTGAAATGCCCGCTAGCGTGGTGACGTATTATACTCGGAGCCAATTAGCTACAGCGGGGGGTTTAGAGGGGGTTAGAACGAGGGTTATTTCTTACAATGCGGGTTTCTGAATTACTTTTGGTAGAATAAAGGTTTCTATTTAAAGTATGGACTAGAAAATAAATGTTTATATTAACATACCTCAAAGTGATCTTCACAAGCATACAGAACTTGTTGTGAAGAACCTCCTGAATCATAGTTTACAGCTGTAAACCATAATCCTGCATCGACCTGCATCTTTTGGCACAAAAACAAATAATTTTTCCGTGGCAATATCGCTACTTAATCGACATTATGGGACAAAATACTGTTTAGAAACCATCGTATTTTATTTTTAAGTAATTGGTTCTGACTTTAATAGCAATAGACAAAAACAAACCGAATTTACAAGCCGCAAAATTCAAATTATAAAAATTGTCAATAAATATAACCTAAAAGTGCATTTGTCATTATGTCACAAAGCCGCCTTGTCACTTACCAAACCCTTGAGCAAATGGGTTTCGTGCAGCACGTGACTACATTGGTTGAAAACAAAAAATATATTGTATTTGTGTGCTTTTGCATCAACATAACTAAATTTAAAGTTTGGATCCCCCAAAAAGGCCTTAGTAGGATTTTAAAAAATTAACGCGGTAAATTTTATTGCAAACATATAATTAATTATTAAAGTGAGGTTATATTTACTTTAATTCTGGCAAAATGATGTTATGTGCACGAAACCCATTATTCCATCCAATACAAACGCTTAAAGTCAACTACGTCATAGCCCGGAAAGATTCTTAAGATAGTCTAGTAGGAAAAGTCTAGTAGGATCCTCTATCAGCACCAAGAGTTTGCAGGATTCTATGCAGCCGTAGCTTGGTGCACCATTTTCTTCTACTACTGACCTTTGCGCAGGTTCAATCATATAGGCAAGAAACACGGGCTACCAAGTATAGGGGCGGCCAAAAATTTAAACTTTATGTCCAACTACGAGAGACTTTTACTAAAATGCTCAATTTGTTTTTCTTAAATTTAGCTGTTGTATCAACAGAGAGTGAGGAGTGAGAAGTCTACTCCTGGCCTACTTCTATTCTTTTTTTTCAGCAACCTTTTCTTGTACACGTGCTGGTCCACTAACTTGAGCAGCATTTTTCCTAGGTATTTAGCTTCTTACTGTTTTTCCGCTCTAGCAACCGGTTTGAGCTGGTAATTAACTTTGGCAATGCAAATTCTTGAACTTTTTTTCTGGTTTCTCTTGCAGTTGGGCGGGCGTTAGTTTAATTTCTTCAGATTTAATTTCTTCTTCAATAACCATTTTCTTAGTCTTGCTTTTCTTCGGTTTCTCTCAAAACGTTACTGTCGAAAGACTAGGCAGAGAAGCCACCAAGGTTTTTAAGCCCCAGAAAAACTTTAAAAAATTATAGAAGTTACAGCTATAAATTCAGAAAAATAGCGAGTTCTCCGTCTTCTTGTGTGATAAAACACCGGTCAACCCCTGCTCCAGGCCTTTCACTCCAGCGTGGCATTGAGATTATAAATACTATGAAGTGTTCAGTGGTTGAGTCACACAAAGGACTACTAGTCAAGCTGCTAGACGCCGGATTTCCTGTATCCTTTGTTAAACTAATCCGACCTTTTCTTTCTAATAGGTATTTCAGGGTAAAGCTGGACGGTGTATACCCTGCGTACGGGATAATGGAAGCAGGAGTGCCGCAATGCACTCCTATACAACCTGTACGTGGCCGACCCCCAGGACAGACAGGACCAGACTTGCATTATACGCTGATGACACAGCTATAATGGCAAAATCTCTCAATACAAGGCTACTGTCACAGTACGTTCAAGAGGAAGTCACAGCTTTGGAAGAGTAGTGTGCCAAGTGGATAATAGACCTGCACGCCAACAAGACGACCCAACAACAAACACAGGCTAGACAAAGAAGTCGTCCTTAAACGCAAAGCAAATCCTTGACAAGAAACAGCTACATGCTTAGGTGTGGAGCTGGACAAAATCCTCACTTGGAAAACATACATCACCAGGACCAAAAACAAAGCAAATGTGACAAGAAGCAAGCTCAACCCAATGATCGAAAGGCGCTCAAACCTGGCTTTGAGGAACAAGGTCACACTGATCAAGCAGGTGATAAAACCACAGCTAACATACGACTCAACGGTATGCAGCAAAGACGCACCTGAGAAGCCTTCAGGCAGTCGAAAAGTATCGCTCTCAGGATGGTAGTAGAAGCACCCTGGTATGTCCGTAACCAGGGCATACAAAGGGACCTCAACTACACCACAGCCACTTAGAGGATAAAAAGCCATGCGAGGAAAACCTTCCAGAAGACTGAGGGCCACCCGAATCAGCTGATGAGGATGGTGCCACCGCCTACGATCTCAAGGTCGAAAGGCATACAGGGTCGAAATTACAGCTGCTAGATATTGGGTAAAAATACTAATTATATTTTCTTCTTTACCGATAAACAGGAAGCCACCTTAGAGGCCAGAAGTGAGAGGAAAGTACTCCCCACCAACAGACAAAAACTCCCCGGGCAGGGAGTCTGGACTCTCAAAGCCTGAGGATAACCTTCCCGCAATCCTGCCCCCTCAGCAGGCGGGGGGGCTTTCCTCTCTTACTCACAGTCCAAACCCAAACACCTAAGGGTGGTGTAAAGATGCAATAGTTCTCCACTATTGTATTATTTACCACACCTTAAAACAAGACATTCCGAAAGGAAGACAGCCGACGAAGAAAAGAAACATTCAAGATAAGAAGAGATCCTGAAGAGCCCCAGTCAGAGAGGTAATTTTCAATAGGACCCAGAAATGGCCACCTTGCTCAGGACTGGATAATCTTCAAGGTGGTTCAGAAGGGAGACGGGTTGCCGAAATTTCTGATACAGACTGGTCCGGTCTACAGCATGACAGAGTAAAAGGCAATAGTCCTGTCTGACTCTTTTATCTGAGGCCATCTTTTAGTCACATAGAGTGGGGCGTGGTCTAATCAGTCGAAACCCAAGGAAAAATCACTTCGCCCGTTGCTTCAACTCCGTTTAAATATCTGTCCTAGTAATACAGGAAATGTCAAGAAGCAATTCCAGAGGATCAAAGCTTCAAAGCCCGGAAGACTTTAGAAAATATAAAATTGCCTTCATATTATCTGCATTAATATTTGGACAGCTCGCAAGGAAAAGGAATTGCCAATTTGCTGTCATAGCCAACCATCTTTTGCAACTGCAAACAATTCCTTGTTCATCGAAGTTTAGTCTGGGAGTGATATCGACTAAGCGGGTCATTTTTGAAAATTTAAAACCATCCAATGATCAGAACAGTACCTGAAATCACAACAATATTTAAGGAAAATGACGGACCCATCTCTGAGAAAATTGGGATCAAGTCTGTGACATCAGACGACATAACTTGTAGTGTTTTTCACTGGTTGCATTAGTGTGCACTGAATGTATTTGCATCTTTATATTTTGGCCAAATTAACAAAGGATGAAAGCACACTCAGTGGTGTCAGTGGAAAACGCTATCAGTTATTTTCAGGTGGTTGAAAATCCTTTACTCGGATTATTAGCTTATCCAGTTATTATTGAGATCCAGTTAGAAATTTGTCTTTCAAAATTTTATCGTATCTTGTTAACACGTGCTGAAAAAAAAAAGGTAATGTGCTAAAACAGTTTACCAATGTGTTGAAGAAGCTAACCATTTTCGGATACGTGGGATTATAAGGAATTTTGCATCTGCAATGTAAAAATTTCTTGTCAAAATAACTATTCAGTTGCATTTAACCTTCAAATGCTCCAAAGTCGGCAGTGTATTTCTAAGCACGACGCAGGGGTGGCCCATCTATCTAACTACTGACCAATTTGAAGATTGTCATAGAAATGCTCCTGCAGGGTGCTGACCAGGCTTACAACGATGATGTGAAGACAAAGGTCACTTACCAATACTGAGGACCGTTGGCTTTCTGCTCAAAAGTATAGGGCTTACCAAACAGCCCGACTCGTAGACTTACTACCAAACTACAACTTAATAATTAATGGAGATGAGGGCACAAGGTACGCACAAAAAATACATTCTTCATTTAAGCGAAACATAGGACGGGGATTGCTAGAACTACAAAAACCATGGTCCATCACTTACTTTACCAACTACAATTTGCCAACTAGACATCAAAACCCCTCCTGACAGTTACTATCCTGCCCTAAAATGCGATACTCTTGTTTCCCAATTAAGCAAATAGGAAAACGATCGCGTTCAGATTTATCTGTCCGCATTTTTTGCCCGTATCTGAACGGTTGATCCATAGAGTAACTGTCCGAACGGGACAAGGTTAGTTGCATTTTTAAAGCGAAATTTACGGCACGTGATAAATCAGGGACGTATTTGCCCAGGTCCATTTACCGCCGCTGTAAACATATTGACAGCTCTTTGATTTATTGAGGGAGGTTATGCTTAACGGGAAGCTTGTGTGGAAAGTTCCGATTCGTTTCGTGTTCGAAACTCTCTCAGCTACACGCGTCAAAAAAAAGCTTTCGTCGATATAAGCGCAAAAATAGGGCTGCTAAGTTATTTTATTTCGTCCGTTAACGAAACAAACACTTTCGGATTACTTTCGGGAACGAACGCAAAACCAATTTGCAGTCTGTGCAACATAAAAGTCAAACTTTCCTAAAGCGAGTTTAATCTGAATGGGATTAATTTAAAAGATTCTTTTTCTACGAAACGGCAAATTTCCAGCTTCTGGTGCTGGATTGTTGAAAATGTCCGTTTTATTTTTAGATTTTACGCAGAACTTGCTCGGTTCTGTTGCACGTCATTAATATGGCAGACATTAAAAGAACATGTTTGTGAACATATTTTAAACATAAAGCATCAATATCCCAGATATGTTTTGCTTCAATCAGATTCAGAATCCCATTCAGACTAAACTCGCTTTAGGAAAGTTTGGTTGTTCGTAAATGACGCCGTACCATTTATCATAGGAAATGTATTCCCAGAAAATATTTTTTTTATTCAGGAAAACATAACTGGGACGATCTGAGATCGTTGTAGCCTATGTATGTGATTTTGGCATTTCGTCCCGTGGTCTACCTTCGACTTATCAGTAAGGCGTGGTAGAGCCCTGCCTTATACTCCGGGGTGAGAGTTCACAGTTGTAATTTGTATTTGAAGACAAATGAAGCGCAGGAAAGGCGGTGTGATGTTATTAAGGATTTGACCTAATGCTGCCACCTGTGAGTCGGTGGGTCAAGTCTCGGCACTGCCACCCGTGAGTGGCTGGATGAAGTTCCGCCACAATGGCCTTAAAACCACGAATTTTAATGCTCATTTCAATTTCACATTGATTTTATGATGACTCTCACTACATCGACACATATTTAAACTTGATCACAAACTTGAAAAATAAGCACTCATAAATTCTATTTAATTCGTTCAATGAGTACTAAGTGGGATCCCAAATAAGACTTTTTGTGAGATTAACGTGGCCACCACGAACCTAGGATCTGTGAAATATATTATCAAAATGACAACCACGTGAAAGAACCCTGTTTATTAAGTGGTAAAAAAAAAGTGGAACAAATATGTGGTGGTATAACCGATTCCGCCACGTTTCTGTAAATTATAGAATCACAGTACTTCCAGAATTTAACCACGTGGATTTGTGTTGGTTTCCACATAATCAACATTTGCCTTCCTGAGGGGCATGACGTCATAATGTTTTCTCGTTCTTGCAACTTAACAATTAATAAATACTTTTCACATCGTCTCCCTTCTAGAAATTTTAGAAGGCCAAACTTTAATTTGTTTCCAGGGAATGCCCTTAAGCCCGGTAAATAGTAGAATATTAGGAAAAACTGTATCACAAGGGTCACCACCTATCCGGGTACAGACGGGATCGGACACCATAACCCACTAGTCTCCAACATAAAAATTAACCTTAAAAAAGTATACAAAAAACTAAAGTTTTCCATAAATGATGTGAACACCAATAAACTGGAAAACGAACTGAACGACAGCCTCGACACAATGACACTAACAAATAGCAATACGGTAAACGAAACGTGGAAAATATTTCAAGAACACATTATTAAAATAATGGAAGAGAACACAGCAAACAATACCAGACCAAAAAAACAACAATGGATGACTGAAGAGATGCTGGAACTCATGGAAGAAAGACGTAAATGCAAAAACACAGAGGAATGTAAGAACAAACAAAAGGAAATAAAGAACAAAATCAAGAATGCAAAAGAACAGTGGATGGCGGATAGATAGGAAATGGAAGAACTGGAGAGAAGACATAATACCTTTGACATGTACAAAAAGAAAGATAGCGGGTCTGTTTAACAAAAGATCCCCTAGTCTCTTGGCGGACAACGCAGACACAATCATTATAGACCAGGAAGAAGTTCTTAATGCATGGAGCCAATACATAGATGACCTGCTCAAAGACAATAGACCAACCACGATGACTGTTATAGACCACAACGAAGGACCTGAAATCATAAAATCTGAAGTCCTATTTAATATAAAATCTGCAAAAGCAAACAGAGCAGCGGGACATGATGATATCCCAGTAGAACTCTTCCAAATTCAGCGTCAACGAGAAAAACATCGATATTTTGTTAAACTTTTTAATGATATATACAACACGGGAGAAATACCAGAAGAAGGGCTGAAATCTGTATTGATAATAATTCCCCAAAAAACAACAAGCCAGGAGGTGCAGCGATCGCAGGCTAATAAGTCTGATAAGTCACACACTAAAGGTGTTCTTTAACATTATATACGCTCGAATAAGAAACAAATGCGAAAGTGATTTAGACGAGACGCTGTTTGACTTTAGAATAGCCCTTGGTACCAGAGAAGTAATGTTTGCTCTGAATGTTTGTCTCCAAAAATATCGAGACCAACGCAATGATGTTTTCGTGTGTTTTATTGATTATGAAAAGGCCTTCGACAGAGTGCAACACGAAAGGCTCATAAATATATTGAGAGATACTGGTGTTGATGGGAAAGATTTACGAATAATTGAGAACCGTACTGGCGACAGAAGGCAGTCGTTCGAGTTAATGGAAGATTTACAGATGAACATCAAATCCAACGAGGCGTTCGATAGGGATGTGTCCGGTCTTCACAGTTGTTCACCCTATACTCTGACAAAGTCTTCAAAGAGGCTTTATATGAAAAATAATTCGGGGTCAAAATCAACGGCGAGCTGATTAACACCATTCGCTATGCTGACGATATGGCTATTTTATGTGATGATCTTCAGGATCTCCAAAGTCTCATAAATTCTGTTAGTGCAATGGGACAGGAAACGGAACTGAATATGAGTTGCTAAGACAAAGTTTATTGTCTTTAGCCATCAGCCATGCCTCAACACGTCACTACAGATAAATATTTATGCAATTTTAAATACCTCGAATGCTACACCACCGAGCAACTCGACCCGGATAGGGAAATTAGATGTAGGGAGATAGCTGCATTTGTCCTAATGTTTTTTTTGTCCTAAAAATGGACAAGTGACATTGATGACATTTCATGAGTTTATGAATGGGAATGTCAAACATATGTTCTTACTATATTTACTATTTCGTAGTATTATTTTACATTTACCATCGACGTACTATGCCACTATCTTTCGACACTGTTTTTATTATTATAAGAATATTAAACTGTACTAAAATTGATAAAGCTAGTAAAGAAAAATTAAACGTTGTTTTGCCAGATGCGAGAACCTGTGTGTACCTGTCATCCTCCAACAAAGGAATGAATCGTCTCATTCGTCTCCAATAGAAAATATTAAATATTCCTTAAGGGGTTGGGGCTTTGCTTACCTTAACAGCATAAACTGGTCACTTTTTCCTCACAACATATAAAGCTGGATATTTTTCGTTTAACTCAGTAACCTAACTATTTACCGAATTTCTGCTTTACAGGTAGGTATCAAAAATCTATCTTTTTTTCATCACTTAACACACAACGCGTCCATACAGTAATTGAATCATATAATTTTTCTATTAAAAAGTAGGATATCTGATAAGGGTTGAAATTTGGTAAAATAATTAGTTTATTAAAATTAATATGAGTAGGTAGCTTATAAAACTGGGTCTAGTCTATGTCTAGATTTATATTTTGCGAGGAAAAGTCTCCAGCAAACCTGCAAATCCTGCAATGCACCAGCGCGTGTAACCATGCGCTGCATCTTGGCTATCTAGATATCTTTCTTGTTTAATTTATTAAGGTAACTATTCTACAAAATTGCAAACTGTTGCCGAATGTTAATCGACAAGGAAAGGATTTTTTCCTTTCCTTGTAATAGAAGGATTTTTTCCTTTCCTTGTAACTATTCTGCACTAAATCTCATATTGTTTAATATCCGAATTTGCATATATTCTGCATGTTTAGGACCAGTGGCCAAAAGTACATCCAGGGAATATGCAGATATTATATATAATCACTTTTCTGCCTATGCAGGGCATATTTAGCCGAATATACTTATACAAAATGAATGATTTGTATATAGTCATAGGCTATATGTATGTGCTATGTGGTATAGTAATATACCGTATAATATGTACCTCTACATACACACACAATAATAATATTTTAACAACTATACTATTACCCACTTAATCTTTACCATGAAGGAACTATACAACAGAAGTTGGGCTGTTTTCATAGACAGCTTTTATTTCCAAACTAGAGATAACATCATCTGAACATCAAAGACAACGAATTATAGCAATACATTTTGTTTCTAAAATTTAAGCATTCAAGGTTTTAAGCATTAAAATAATGAGACATTTAAAGATTCTGACCCTGTAATATTCTCCATTTTCAAAACAAAATGAACAGAGTGCATATCATAAAAACCTATACATTTTCTAAACGTATAGGCCTTAAACCTACTACACTCATAGGGGTAATCGTCAAACTCCAGGGCTTCAATGCACATCAACTGTGATGGACTCAGCTCTGTGAAATTTGTTGGGCTCAGACGCTGAAAATCCCTCAGACTGTAACTTTCTAGAAAGAAGAGAGAGAGAAACGACTCTGTCAAGGGTTCCTTATGATACTTACATTTTCTTAAAATCTACTCTCAAGATGAGTGGTATATGGAGTAGCAT
Organism: Taphrorychus bicolor; assembly: GCA_951812265.1. Classification (NCBI taxonomy): domain Eukaryota; kingdom Metazoa; phylum Arthropoda; class Insecta; order Coleoptera; family Curculionidae; genus Taphrorychus; species Taphrorychus bicolor. The sequence goes on from OX638300.1 coordinate 16,116,264, forward strand.
AACAGAGGTTGTCTGAAACTCGCTATACCAGTCATGCCAGTTAAATCTGGGACTCTAAAGGATAACTACTTAATCTCAAGCTCCACAAATTTATTAGGCCCTTAAGTAATTCTTTTGAATGGAGACCTTTGAGTGTCACATATTAGGTCAGCATCAATGTCCTGAGTTTTAGCAGCAGGTACTGACTCAGCTGATGATTTGCGTTCGCTGAGACGTGTCAGCTTAGTTGGCAATAATAAGAAGCTCCACCTAAAGAATCACTCTTAGAGGCACTTGAAGGGTGTCTCTTTGAGTAAAATGCTGGGTGATATGCAACATGTAACAACCTGTAATGTAGATACCCCTGTACCTAGGTAACTATATACCTACTACGGTACAGGCTGCATGATGATCAAGTATGGAACACTGCTAAATTTTTGGTTACTCATTATCAATCACCAAGCGTATATTGGTCAGGTGGGCACATAATAATTACAGGGTTTTCAGGTGGCAGCTCTAGAGAACTTTGAGAGTATTTCCATCCTTTGTTTTCTCAATGAGAACTTGAAGACAGTGTTAAACTGTCCTTGGTAGGTGGGTCATGTATTAATACCGACCACCCATAGGTACATTCAATTCAGGACCCAACTGCCATATACTATTAGGGTTTGCGCACCCATCAAACTGCTTGAAATAATAAATAATGAAAATCGAACTACCTACTGTGTCACATTAATTAATATACTACTTACCTGTTATAATATGAATGACACTTTGCATTACTTCTTGCATTGAATATTTAGTCCCAAGTTACAATTTTCAATACGCCAATAACTCGGTCAATAATATATACTGACTGTCAGATTCAGATACACAACTAAGCAGTAAACTGATACTTATGCAAAGCTTTTGGAGGTATACTCTGTTCAGCGAGGGTTCAATATGACGTCACATTACTCATCTCATTTCATTAGAAAAAGATCGCAAAAAAGCAGGCGTATTATTAGTTTTTATTAATAATAAAACCACCAGCTAAAGTCAGTTTGACGCTTAAAGTCAAAACGTCGTGAAAATTTAGAAATCCGAGTACATCAGCTTTTATAGAACTAAAGATAGAAACGAAAGATCCGCTTTTAAGGGATCATGTAGAAGAAACTACTGTGTGAAGAAAAACCGGAGAAATATTCCAAGATAGTGGAGAAACAAGGATTTACAATCGACGAAGCGGCGGAAGAAATTCCTTCAACATTCGTCCCGAAGGAACTATCAATTGTTGAAAAGAAGCCCCTGTTCTTGAACAACCACCCACTCGTCCACAAAAATATCTTCCCCTGGTGTCACCTAAAGGCTAGATCCGCTTCTGTGGAAATGAATAAAACTTTAATCAAAATTAGCGAAGTGTTTGACTGAATCAACTAAAGAAAAAATGTGGAAGAACGATGCATTCATGCGACACAGATAACAGCAAAACCGCGGTTAGGTGTCTTCAAAAAGTTGCCTACGCTTACTTAGATTATGTACTCAATTTAAGTTATTTATGTTGCATGTCTTATTATCACATATTGCATTAATTAAATTCTAAGAAAAATTTCTCAAGAATTGAATATACAATAAATGCCTAAAAGTTTTTTTTATCAAATGAATGATTCCATGCGCACACATATTGAACTATTCTGCAGAAAAAGGTGCATTCGAACGAAAAAAGGAAAAATATGTTTGGGCGACCCGCCGACAAGTGTTTCTGCTTATTGGTTTTACAATGCAAGTTGTGAGCTCTACTAGGTATAGTAAGCACACAAAAATACTCAGAATATCTTGGGTCAATTTTGTCCATATCTTATGATCTACATCCATGGCCGGGTGAATCACAGCACGTGTATATGGTAAAGCTGCTGCGGATCTCATTCCTTCTGAATTAATATCCGAAATGGAAAAACTTTGGAATATTTGCACAAAAGGCTAAAATGATACCCTGCCCGTGTTTACAAACATAACTTGACATTTTGTTCAACTGACATTTTATCAGAGACAGACGTGTTTTTTTGTATGACATCACAATTTATGACGTAATATTGAACCCTCGCTGAACAGAGTATATTTGTTGTTTTCAATTTTTCATAAACTTATTGGATTAACTTGATTGGTAACAACTAAGAGTTTTTAGTTTATCTCATGTTTAAAATTGTAATACCAATTTGTTTGGAATACCATTGTAAATTCAAATAAATCATGCAATATGATCTTTCTCATTACAGCTCTTTAATATTATTTTCTTACATTTATCCTTATTTTAATAAAAGAAAGGAGTTTGAACATCTGATCTAAAAAGAATTTTTATCTCCCATTTTGATGTGGTTCAGTCTTTAAATGCTTGTATCTTGTATCAGCATCAAGTTGTTGAAAATATTCTCATTGCAACATTTATTTGAGTCTACCAATTCAATACAGCTGCTAGCTCATCTGGAAACATGTGGAATATCCGAGAGATCCGAAGAGTTCTTGCAAATGTTGCAGTACAGAATCTGGAATGGAGATTCTACCTACTTCTTATTTTATAAAAATTGTTGGTCCATATGTTAGAACATTACTGAAATATTATTTCAACAATAGTTTTAAAACAACCACAACAAAAATATAATGAATGAAACAGCTGATGAGAATGACGTCTTTGACATGTGTCATTATGTCATTTCTGGCATTATGACCGATGTGGTTCTCCCGATGTAGGATTGAAACAGCCCCTACAACGTTCCTGAAAATGACATCACTGTTTTGTAATAACAGCCTGAACCTAAAGCAGAGACAAAGAATGATTAAATGTTACACTTAGTCTGTGCTGTTGTACGGAGCTGGACTTTAGGCACTGAAAGCTTCCACAATCAACCGTCTAGAAGCATTTGAAATGTGGTTACATAGACGGATGCTAAGAATACGATGGGTGGCTTTGCAAAGAAACGAAGCAGTCTTAGACAGGGCCAATACAGTTCGTGAGCTTTTGGCAACAGTTAAATGCCGAAAACTGGCATACCTCGGCAAGTTCTCAGAGGAAATCGCTACCGGATCCTACAGCTTATAATGAAGGAAAACGTGATTAAACTTGAAAACAAATCTCTTGGTTGAAGAACATCCGGGAATGGACAGGCATACATAGCGTGGTTAGCACACTATTGTTTAGAGTGGCTGAAGATAGGGATCAGCTCGCCATCCTGATTGCCAAAGTCAGGGAGACACACAATAAGAAGAAGAAGAAGAAGGTCCCAAAACATCCCTTTGGTCCAGTCATACGAATTACTCTTTTACCTGGAGGGGGTATAAAACACTTCATCCACTCTAAAGATCTGTGATCATCTTACCTTTTGTTTGATACCATTATTAGAAATGAATCACGTTTGTAGGTAAGACTGAACCGTTGAAACCATTCTTCTGGGCATGTCTGTAAACCCAAATAAATCTGTTTTTTAAGACCTATATGTACATCACTCTTTTCCAAAGCTGTGCAAGTTTGAAAGTTTTAAGGAATCTTTGATCATGTGTGCCAAGACACTGAAAAAGGATATTCGAGTTGGAAACAACCTAGAGGCATGTTAGTGACTGGACGTAAATAGGCAGTCCATTGGATGTAAGCAAAGGCTAGAAATGGCTACCAGGAGAGAGTGAACCATCATCGTATAACACCCCTTCAATGCACTTGGCAGATTACCGAGTTTGATAGTGAGGAAAAGGAACTCTATTATAACAAATTTACCCTATAGTTAAGTATTCTTTTGTCAAGGGATAAACGCATTTTAGGGACAGTAAACATTGTTTATAGACCTCCGATATTCATCACAGAAAAAATTGTGTCACCATTTAGAATCTGGGCTAGGAGTATCATTATTTGTCCTTAAAGGTTTTTAAAAATCCTTAAGTTCTAAGGGAACAAAATTTTTATCGGTTTGTTCTCCTTTATTCAACACGAGGGGTGTGAAAAACTAGATGCATATCAAACTCTTATTCTTTTAATAATGAAAGAATTATGAAAATGTATATCTGAGTGAGCTACGAGCTTAATATTAGTCTTTAAACGTTACATCAACCTGAAGCTATCAATATTTCATAGATAAACGTACCTATCTAAAACTGGTGAGGTGGTATCCCCATATTATATTCCCCTCCAGTCGTTGGTTTCTTATTAAGCCGATTTTCATCTTCCTAGGTCTTTTTGTTCAATTTTCCTTCACTTTACCGTGCATATGTATGCGCTGGTTCCCACGTCTGTTTTCTGCGACAAGAAATACCCTCGAAAGTCCTCAACAACAGCTATCATCATCATTATCATCAATCGACCAATCGCGTCCACTGGTTGACATAGGTCTCCCGTAGCTTCCTCCATCCTTGCCGATCTTTTACTGCCTCTATTCAGTTGGTCTTTATCCTTTTGATGTCGACTGTTCGGTGGGTGGACGGCATCTACCTCTGTATGTGTCCTGGCACGGTCTCCACTCAAGTATCCTCTTTGGACAACAATTGTCCGAAAGTCGCGCCACATGTCCATTTTAAGATTGTTATACGGGTAAACGCGTCCATCACTCCGGACCTCTCCCTTAATGTTATATTTGAGATCCTGTTTCTTAACGATATACCTAACATTAACCTCTCCATTTTTGTCTGCGCGATACTTATTCTATTTGTAGTGTTCTTTGTGAGGGTAAGGGTTTCAGCTCCGTATGTAAGCACCGGCAGCACGCATTGATAGAATTATTTTCTTTTTAAGCATATTGGAATGTCTGATTTAAAGATATTGCACAGGTTTCCAAAGGCCGCCATACGTTCTTCTTGATATTTCGCTAGTTTGGTTGTTTCTGCCAATAGAGATTTCATGACCAAAGTATTTATAAGAGCTTACTTGTTTTATGCTTACTCCGTCTGTCTTGATTGCCTCACTCATAACAAGATTTGACATGTATTGGATTTAGTTACTGTTTGGTGCCTCCCTGAGCCTCTGTAGTATTTGTTTTGCTTCGTCCATACTACCTGCGATAATTAAGATATCGCAGGCGACTCTCAGATGGTTTAGCATTTCGCTATCTATGTTCATTCTCATGTCAATAAAGTTGGCGTGTTTAAACATATATTCCCGGAAGGTTGTGAATAACTTTGGCGATATGACATCTTGCTGGCGCAAACCTCGCGCAATATCAGTTCTGTGACTCATCCTGCAGCCTAACACAAGCTTTTGCTCTTCGGAACACGTGTTTGATGCCCTCGGTGTATCTACGATCGATACGGTAATCAGCAAAAGCCTGCAGCATTTTATGCTGGTCTATTGTGCCAAACGCTTTTTCGTAGTCGACCAAAATTATGCAGAGGGTTTTATTATACTCGATGCCTTTTTCGATAAGGGACTAGACTACTTGCAGATGGTCATTTGTGCCAAATCCAGCTTGCTCTCGGGGCTGATATAGGTCGAATTTATTTGTTAACCTCCTGCAAATGATACTCATATCTTCTTTTTGATCTCAGCTTCTCCTTCGGAGGTTGCTGATCATCATGGTTATTCTAACTTTAGAGGCAGCTATCTGAAATATTTCGACAGATGGGAGGTCAAACCAGTCTCGCAGGTTACGTAGCCAGAAAATTCTACGTCGACCGACGCTTTTGCGTCCCACGATCTTCCCTTGCATGATGAGCTGCAGAATTTCATATTTTGAATTAGCCATAACATGCCCAAGAAACTCTAGTTTTCTTCTTTTAATTGTGAAAACAATTTCCATTTCCTTACCCATTCTTTCCAGAACTTGTTGGTTCGTAATGCGGTCGGTCCATCCAGAAGATCTTGAACATTCGGCAGTACACCCACCAATCAAACGATTCCAGTCTCTTCGATGTTTCCTTGTTCAGTGTCCATCCTTCAAGAACATATAGTAATACTGGAAAGACGTAACACTGCACCATTCTCACTCTCAAAGTCAAAGATAGATCTCGGGCTGTCCACAGTTTTCTCAGTTTCATAAATGTTGTCCTCGCTTGCTCAATTCTTGACAAGAATTCTTGTTTGTGTGCAACTTTTTCATTTATGATAGTTCCTATGTATTTGAAGTGATGGACTTGCTTAACCGTCTTATTGCGTATAGTCAGCTGACTACTGATGTTCCTTATTATTTTTGTTTTATTGATATTAATATATATATGCGACAGTAAACAACAGCTATAGCTGTCCACATTTCATTTTCATATAAGGGACAGGAGGTTTGAAAATTCCAATCTCTATTTCCTGGTTTAGCGAGCCTTGAACGCTCTCAACTCAGCTGTTATATTAAATTACTTCGATTTCTCCATTACAGGTAGGAATACAAACAGACAACAGAGCACATTTCTAATTTGGGATGGAAAATCCTTGGGGTACGGTCCTATGATGATGAGGAGAGATTGACAAACAAAAACAACCTCTGTTGATCCTCTCAGTTATAAGTCCTCAGTCCTCATCATCATATTCTTAGTCCTCATCATCATAGAACTGTATCCCAAAAATTTCCCACGCCAATGTAATATAGGTACAAGAACGAACCAACGTATAATCGTAGCAATTAAAATATTTCGAATTTGTTCTTAGCGTTCTGGTATTATCATTTTCTTAATTGAATTGGTATCACATAATTGAAGAAGCACAAAACACCTCTGCCTTTCAGCTTTTTTTTGTCTCAAGGTTTAGAATTCAAAAAGAAGTTTAAATATTCAACAGTAAACAGTTTAAAAAGGCCTCTTCCACCACAGGAGCTGGAACAGCAAAGTGAGAATACAGCAAGGTGTGGAATGGATTTTCTAACAAATTATTTCTTTATATTGTTCATGAGACTTTTACTTCTTTCTGTTGGATAGGGCTTAAGAACTAATAATTTCAATCCGTGGATCAATAAGGCTGTTGTAACTTTGTGTGATGAACAGTTAATCTTAATCTTACCTAACTCTCTATGGTCTTCTGTTGGTGCCGCCATATTTTTTCCTAGAAACGTTTTGTTATATATTGCGATAGCAGCTGGCGTCCCTAGGGCGCTCTAAGACTATTCCGATCTTTCAATTCTGATTAATAAAAAAAAGATGGGAATACACACAGAGTCCCTACCAAACTCTTCAAGCATACCCATAAACCTAGAAGGTGGTTATCCGTCATCCGAACAAGTCCGAACTTTACGTAAAACCGAAAACTAGGAAGAAATTCATAATCTAAACTTTAAATGGGGAATTGGGAGGAATTGGGTGGAATTTGGGAATTCTCATAAATTACTAAATTAGGTACTAATTATGTATCTTGAAGTAGAATAGTAACAGGATGTTCACAATTGGATGGATCTCTCCATCTCCATCGAGATCAGAAAAGTGATTTGCATGAACCGTTGCTTTTCATCTCTCGTCTCACCTTGGTTACCCAGGATAGGGAGGAGCTCTCTGTTCCGCAGGAACTATCCCTTCTTCGAGAGGGGTCTCTTGTACAGGGCAATTGGGGGAATTTGGAAATTATCAAAAATTACTGAATGGTAACAGGATGTTTACAACAACTTCAACGCCCTGCATCTTTTTAACCAAGCATAGTAGAAAAATTTGTTACATTTAAGACCCCATCGAAAATTATTCTTGGAATGCAGGGTTTGCAACCACTTATGAATCGCCCTGCACGTCACAAATTAAATAAAACTTCTCTTATAACTATAAATATTTTTATTGATGTATAGCAACTTTTAATTACTAGTTTAAAAGCTCCGAATATTTCTTTCATACAACAAATAATTCACAGTACCTTTGAATCTGATGAAAATATATATTATATTATTTAAATTGCTGGTATATACAAATTGTTTTTACACTATACAAATATCAATAATAGGAATCGTGTAATATATGTGAAGTATATTCAAAAGCAATTATTGCAGGCAAATAATTGCTGATAACAGCTGACAATAATTCATGGGAAAGGGGTTAAAATTAATATTTGCATTCCACAATGAGTAGCCATGAGGGGAAAACCGGCATGTACAAAATGTTAGGAATTAGCCTATTTTAATATACATTTAACCTCTGCTAGCGTTTAACCTATGTTAATGTACATTTTCTCATAACTTGATAGGATATTTAATTTTTAAGTTTTTATTCTAAGTTTATCTTTATACTGTACCAGAATTAGAGACGTAGCAAAGATTTACGTATTACGCAACAGTAATATGATTACAATTAACATTTATTTCAGAAAGTCATGTAAAAATTCGTTACAAGTAGTCAGTCCGTTTCTAGAATCAACAAGTAACTCAGGCCTTTTATGTACAAAATATTATAATTTATGTTAGTTAATACCTAATATCAAGGAAACATAAAATATCACATAAGCTTGGTAATGGGAACAGAATTTACGTTTTTTATAGAGTTTTAGTATGTTTCTATTTTAGCAAAATTTTACTAAAAACTGTGCCTCAACTAGTAAATTCTTTATATAATATTCTATAAATAAATTATTTTGTAAATTCTTTTTCCAATACCTAGCAATTTAAATAATGAAAATTACATCACTCATATGAGGCCCAACTTTCTCTCCTTATATTTACAAATATCCAGGGATTATACACGTATCTAGGGAATGTGACCAGAAAAAAATACTTTTGGAAACCAAATGGTATTATGCAAATGGTATTATGGCTCGAATCTAATATTATTAGACAGGATTCTGCACAAATGTGGGACATTAACTTGACAAAAAAAACTAAAATAAGAACCAGCTCTCGTTCTAAACTATACCTATGTTTCAATTGTGTACCGCAATCTTGCTCAGGACTTCTTTAGGATTTAGAATTATTGTCAGTGGCGTTCATTGCACCAGTATATACAATGAAGATTGGAAAAAAAAGGAAACCAAAAAGGACACCCCTTCTTAATGATGTTGTTAAAAGTAGGATGAAGGAAAAACTTGTTGCTCAAAGTCAAAAACACAAAGATGTTCAGAATAATGAAATAGATCAAAAGTAGTTTTCAGAAGGTTTTTTTTTGTGTGGTTAGCGTCCGCAGAGCTGGAACGGATATTGGATATGGAAGAAAAATTAAAACCTGCTCTCATTTTAAAATATACCGAAAATATGTGTATTGTAATCTTCCTTAGGGCTTCTTTATATTGCGAGCATTTGTTGTACCCGTACACGGAATGGAGAGTGGAAAAGAAAGAAAACCAAAAGGGTACCCCCGTCTTAATGTGGTTAAAATTAGGATGGAAGAAACGGTGCCTTGCTTCAACTTAGCATCAAGTCTTGTTGTGAATAGTCAAAGTTTAATCAGATGTAGTCTTTGTGTGTTGTTAGCATTCTTTTTATTAAAGAGTGGGTTGTCACCAATTAGTCGACCCATCTGCATACTAGTTTCGTGGTTTACCCCTCATACAGTACAGCTTTGGCTGGTCAAAAGTGGAGACTGAGAGTTCGCTGCTTAAAGCCAAAAATCTACGGAAGAGCGGTGAGATGTTGTCGAAGTCTCGGCATATTTTAAAACGAGGGCCGGTTTTTATTTTTGATCCATATCTACTGTCCGTTTCATATTGAAAAAATGTTAATAACACATGGAATACGTTGAAGAACATTTGCGTATCCTGAAAAACACTTGATGCTTCTTGAATTAAATTTAACTATTTTGGATTACAATTGGTAATTTCTGAGTTACACTTGATCTTCTGTGAATCACCCTTTTATAGTAAGAAAAAGGACCGTGAGTAGTTGAGCTGAAAGGATGCCATAGAAGCAACATGCATTCGTCGTTTAAATGCTTCCATTTAGGCTTCATTTATTAACTGCCTAATCGTAGAATCTAAGAATTGTTGGATAAACCCGGCCTTAGTTTTGAATAACCCACTTTCCATTTTTGTCAAACGAGTAACAGATTTTGTGATGACAAAGATGATAGTTGACTTAGTGAGAAAAAATGGTAAACCTGTTTGGGAAGATGATGTCAACGAGTCAGAAAGATTATAAGAGAGATAAATAAATTGTAATTTTGTTCCTCCTCTTATTTTAGGGGTTGTATCTTCCTGCTAATAGATGCTGTTCTGCTCTCATCTCTCCAAATTTCCTTTGGAGCCTCCAAGTTTGATCAATAAAATATGAACATAAACTGATGCATGAGGGCATTAATAGAATGTGGAATCTTAACAAGTTTAGCAGATGTTCTGATCTTCAACACACTTTAATCCAAAAAAATGCAAATCTGCAATGAAATGTGGACTGTTTCCTAGTGACGAAATAAGGCTTTGTTATATATTATAACTTTCCTTAAAAAGTTTACTTGACTTGATCCAATGTACAAGGAATCAGAAAATTACTACCCGAACGAAAAAAATAACAGAAATTTGGAAGAAAATGAACTTCATGAAGCAGCTAAAGGCCACTAGTTCTCTAAAAAGCTTTTGTGTGGATTGTTCATTCGCAAGTACCTTTTTCTGCACCTTTCCCAGATTTTATTGATTTAATAAAACATGCTTGCGCGCCTTGCAAGTTACCTAAGCTACAAATTAAATTAGCAATATTCAGTTTGTCTCAATCACACCATATTTAACTTTTTAAACTTTTTAATGCTAGTAAACTATGGTGGGTCTCGCTTCCGCTCTCCTAGGATTGCTATTGCTTCGCTGCATCCGTCGGTTATTTGATCTTGGCATGCTGAAACAACAAGAAACGTATATTAATAAATATACAATATAAAAAGTCACATTTGTTGGTAATGTTTCGGTGCAGGCAGGTTTTAAATCTTGCTTGAAGCGAATACCAAATTTGGTAAACGCAGAAGTAATTTAATATACAGGTACCTACTGATTGCAAACCAATAAACATACATTTCCGGATTGCGACGTGAGTTATTTTAGTTTTGTTAGCTATAAAATTTTGTTTCTTCAGAGTAAACATCAAGTTTCTAGTCCATTGCGAGTGCACAATATAATTAGGTGTGTTAGAGTTTGTATGCATAGTTTCAGAGATGTTTCTGCAATTTTCTTAACTAACAATTAGCAATTAGCACCAAGTCCGTGAGCAATACTTTAGTTCAGTGACCGAAAAATTCAGCTCGCCTGATGATGTCCTAATCGAACCTGCCTCGATGAAAAATAAACGCCTCTATCACGTCCCGTTGCGCCGCCAATAAATTTTCAAAACGGGATTTAGAGATTAACTCTGTCCTTCTTTCGTACATTAATAATGTGCCAAAGCATCTACGAGTCATCGCTCATCAATCATGTAAAAAGAGACCTATTAAAAAAAAACACCAACGCTCTCTCTATCTATCCAGTGTTCCTTTCCATTTTCAAAGGGAGTGAAAGTGTATTTTTTTTTTTTTAAATTCAACACTCTAGAAGGAAAAACGTTACAGTTTTTGACACGTTTAAATATACCGCAGTGCTAAGTTAAAAATAATGAAGAAAATTGGCTCCATAGAAAGTGCAACGCTTTAAGAACACCTGGAGATTATTAATGAAACGCAGGCAGATGGCTTGCGGGATGGCACAGGCCAGGTAGATTGGCAAAAATAATAAGTTTTTTTAGAGGAAAACCGCCCTTGTAACGTTATAGGAGTAATTAATAAGGAATAGCTGAGTCACGACATACGGTTAGGCCTATGCGTGTGTGTACCTGCCGCCATATGAATTACATTTCGTGATTCGTAAAATTGCCTTTAAAAAAACTATTTTCTAAACTTAAAATTGAAATAAAAATGGTCAGAATTGCGGTCACAATTCACCAGTTGATGGTGGATTTATACATATCTAGTTATCCCTGGTTACTATTAAGGTCCAAATTGTTGTGTTAGAGAGAGTGATGGTGTGAGTGTTTGTGTTAATGTCGCTTTTTGCGAAAGGTAATCACCTTCTGTTTTTTTTTAAGTAAACGAAAAAAGGAGTTATTGATGACATAATGTGTCTGTCTAAAACAATATATTGCAGAGTTAAACACATCATCAAAAATGCATATTATGAAGTACAATATTCTGTTGTATATGACGGTGAAGACTTTCGCGGCCGGTCAACAATCTAGAGTATTTTCCGGATCTGTGAGAGTCATGAGAATCAGTGAGCCGGCTGAGTTGGAAGGGAAAATGAAGCAAAAGCTTCCCGAAAAGGCCTTTGGCTGGAATGGATACAACAAGCACGAGTTCGATAGGGCCGTCCGTCCATCCGTTTGTTTTTTTTAAAGTTAGTTGTCAATTGACATATAGAGGTAGGAATAGAAAAGTACGAAAAAAAATCTAATCACACAATATTGATCCTTATTACTAACAATTCTAATGACAATTGTTGCTGGTTGTTTGTGGATCTGATGGTGATCACATTTTTGAAATCCTCAATAAACCCTAAAAATCCAAATTTAACCCTTAAAAAACTCTTGATTATAAAATAAGGATATTTACGACCATGCTAGAGTTTGCAGAACGTGGGTTACTGGCTTTTTTAAAAGTTTGTTTGGTTGGAAAAATGATCCGTATTTAAGTTTTCGTTTTTTTTATATAAGTCAGTTGTCACTTGACATATGGAAGCAAGAATAAAATAAAATAAGAAAATAAAATCTAATTGCTGGGTATTCACGCTTATTAATGATGATCGTGACCACATATTTCAAATCCACAGTTAATCCTAAAAATCCAAACTACACCCTAAAAAACCAAAAACCCAGTAAATAAGAAAAAACCCAAATTAACTTTGATCTGAAATACGTTTTTTTACAACCGTGCTAGGGTTTGCACAGCCTGGGTTAATGGGTTTTTAAGGTTTTTTTTGTTAGAAAAATGTTCTGTCGTTAGCTTTTTGGGTTTTTAAGTCAATTCTCACTTAACATATAGAAGTAGTAATAAAAAAAAAATAAGAAAATAAAACTAAATCGCTTGGTACTTACAACCGTGCTAGGGTTTGCAGATTCTGGGTTATTGGGGTTTTTAAGGGTTTTTTAGGGTGGAAAAATACTCCATATTTAGGTCTGTTTTCTTTAGATCAGTTGTCACTTGACATATAAAGAAGTAAGAATAAGAAAAATTAGAAAATAAAATCAAATTGCTTGGTATTCACGCTTGTTAATAACCGTTCTAATCACAACTATTGTTGGTTGTTTGTGAATATGATCGCATTTTCCATTTTCTTAACGTGTAAGTGTGTAGTACGCCAGGAAGGAACAACGGGAGAAGATGAAGGATAGCGCAGATAAACTCATACATCCACGAAGTAACGGACAGGATTAGAGCTTCACGAGACCACGAGATAAGTCCCGGTCTCGGTCTCGTACGAGACCGAGACCGAGATCGAGACAGAGACTTTAATATCGACTTCGAGACCAGATATTTAGGCTGTCTTAGACCGAGGCTGTCTAGGGCTCGATCTCGGTCTCGGTCTGCGAAACCAAGACCGAGACCCATACTGCCAGTCGAGCCTCTCGAGAGTCTCGGTCTCGAAAAATATCATTCGTTTGCAAGAGATTAGGTATTATATAATCAGCAGGCGAGGGGTTCTTATACTAGTGCGTTGCATATAGTTATTCTTAGTACGAAAAGACACTTTACTTTAAGTACGTAGTAGAGAAGTACTGTAGTACATACTTACCTGAGTTTATCATAAATAAATTCTATGGATTCCTGAGTGTGACTAGCCTGCCAGTTAACAATATGATGATGAAATTTTTGTGTTTGCAAATGTATTGTATTATTTCTATACAGGGTAATTTTTAAGGGTAATTTTTAAGTAGGTTTAAATTACTTCGTTCTCAACCTCAATAATTTCCAAATTTAGATTTTAAGTAAACATTTATACACAAAGAAGGACATTTCTCTGAAAACTGTGCGTTATAACTCAATAATTAAGAAGAAAATTGAATTTGCAATTCAAACATAATAAGATTTTTTGAGATACTACCTCTTTTTCGAGACCGAGACTCGAGTTGCTACTACAAGACCAAGACCGAGAACGAGACTCAATTATACATTTGAGACCGACACAGAGAGTATGTAAGTCTCGATCTCCGTCTCGGTCTCGTAAAGCTCTATAAGAAATAGTCCGATACTAAAAATTAGGAAATAATATAAAAACCTGTAAAATAACAAAATAGAAAAATAAAAAAATAAAATAATATACAAAGAATACTAACCAGAACATTTAAAAGCAGTAACAAGCAAAGAAGAGAATAAAATTTTACAAAATCAAAAAAAAACAAAACAATAACAATGGTATGAATGTGGGTTATGGGTTAGGTTGGGGAAGAAATAACAACTTCATTCAATTTTTAAATCGCCGACGTTTCGACCGTATATTGCGGTCTTTATCAAGGCCTCAAATGTAAGCACAAAACAATCACAGTTACCAACGGGCGATAAAATTAAACAATTACAATTATTTTGATTGTGTGTTTTTCAAATCTTTTTGTTTAAACATATTTTAAACACACAATCAAAATAATTTTAATTGTTTAATTTTATTGCCCATTGGTAACTGTGATTGTTTTGTGCTTACATTTGTAGCCTTGATAAAGACCGCAATATACGGTGGAAACGTCGGCGATTTGAAAATTGAATGAAGTTGTTATTTCATCCCCAACCTGCTTAGCCACCTTCATATAAACTGATATATAAGGAAAAATTGTTAAATAAAGCAGTCTAGAAATTTCACAATTAGTATGAAATAAATTAGAAGAATATCTGGTAAATATTGTCAAGTAAGACAGGTAGCAAACCAATTCACACTAAAGAGAAAACAGAAACGGAAATTAAGGAAAATCAATAAATTTAGGAAAAGGAGAAAAAGTAGGTCAAAGGGAGTATGGAAAGAAGTAGAGAATATAAAAGTAAAGAAAAAAATATGGATATTACACATGCTGAATAGGTGCTTGAAAAACCGAAAGAGAGCCAATTAAATTTAAGAACTTAAAAAAAACGGCAAGTGAGAGAAAAAGCAGATGAGGTAAAATTTAAAGAATAGCAGAAATTTATTTAAAGAAAAAACAGTATAGGACGCTCAAAAACAAAGTAAGAAGTAATAGATGAAATAGTAAATTATCTAAAATAGAAAGGAGTAAAAATTTTGCGAATGGGAGAATAGACGTATCTGAACCAACTAGAGAGACGAAATTTAATAAAAACAAAAACGAAGAATGGAACTTTATTGGCAGAAAATTATTATGAGACAAAATGATCAAGGATACAGGTATTAAAAAGGGGTGCGATTGAGCCACAATTATAGAAAAAAAAAACAGAAAATATTACAGAATGTAATTGGGAAAAGAAAATGAGTTGAAATAGTAAAAATATATCAAAAGGAAAGTGATTCAATTAAACTCCTTCAAATTACAGAAAACGTAAAATGACTATTTAAAAAAATATTCAATGAAGCAAATGTCTTATAAGTATGGAAAATATCACGGATTAGAAACAATACAAATGCATCATACAAAGAACAAAGCAGGTCAAAAGCAGTGCGAGAATTACAAGAAGTGGAGCTTGATGAATAAATATAAAACAACAGATATGTAAACGGTGAAAAGATGTATGAAAAACCAAAAAGGGAAAAATAATAAGTATGGAAAAATAATAACTTGGAAAAGAACAATATAGAG
Organism: Taphrorychus bicolor; assembly: GCA_951812265.1. NCBI lineage: Eukaryota > Metazoa > Arthropoda > Insecta > Coleoptera > Curculionidae > Taphrorychus > Taphrorychus bicolor. The sequence goes on from OX638300.1 coordinate 16,131,827, forward strand.
AAAATGTAAATGCGTTAGGCAAAAAAAAAAGAATTTAAAACTAAATAAAAACGAAAAATGAGGCAAAATTAAATAAGTTGCAATTCGTCAAAAGGTTCTTAATAGATGGTCCGATATTAAATCTTAAAAATCAGACCCCTTCGGTGGACGATTTTTAGGCACTTATAATATCGAGTTTTTGGCCAGTTTTTTGAAAAATTACTTTAAGGGTTAATTTCATTAAAATTAAGTTTGTTGCATTCTTAGTGAATTGCAGACGTGCCATTCCCATCAAAAATAGCAAAAAAAATAATTCTGAAATTTATTTGAACTTGACCAAAGAGGGAGGGGGGCTAGAATGACTTTTTCCTCAATTTTCAAATTTGACCGCCTGTAACATTAAAACGAGTGGATCGATGGGAGTGCATCTAACTGTTTTTTGCTCTTCTTAATGCCATCTTTTAAAATCGAGTTTTTGGCCAATTTTTAAAAAACTTACTTTCAGGGTTAATATAATTAGGATTGAATATGTTACGTTCTTAGTGAATTGCAGACGTTTCATTCCTATCAACAACATCAAAACAAAATTTCTGAATTTTTTTGAAGTTAACCTAAGGGGAGGGGGGCTATAACGACTTTTTTCTCAATTTTTAAGTTTGACCGCCTGTAACTTTAGAACGAGTCAACCGATGGGAGTGAAGCCACCTGTTTTTTGCTCTCCTTCATGTCCTCTTTTACCTCCCGCAAACACAACTCCCGTAGATGCAACATTTTCGGAAAAACGACCCTTCGGTGGGCGATTTTTAGGCATTTTTAAAATCGAGCTTTTGGTTATTTTAAAAAAAAACTACTTTAAGGATAAAGTTCATTAGATTGCTACGTTCTTCGGGAATTGCAGACGTGTCATTCCGATACCAATGTTTTTTTTAAATTGGACTTGGACTTGGATATACATAAAACTTGGACTCCCTGTAACTTTAGGACGAGTGGACCGTTTGGAGTGTATCCACCTGCTTTTTTGCTCTTCTTGATGTCCCCTTTCCTTCAACAGAAGTCCCGTAAGTGCAATATTATCGGAGTTAGGCCCCTTCGGTGGCCGACTTTTTGATTTTTAGGCACTTTTAAATCGGGCTTATGGTAAATTAGAAAAAAAGTACTTCATGCGTTAATTTCATTCGAATTGAGTTTGTTACATTCTTAGGGAATTGCAGACGTGCCTTCCAATCAAAAACAGCAAAAAAAAATTTTCTAAATTTTCTTTAACTTGTCTAAGGGGGGAGGGGGTAGTACGACTTTTTTCTCAATTTTCAAGTTTGACGGCCTGTAACGTTTAAACGAGTGCACCGATTAGAGTGAATCCAACTGTTTTATGCTCTTCTTAATATCAGAGGCAACATTTTCGGAGAGACCACCTTTCGTTGGGCGATTTTCATTTACTTTTAAATCGATTTGCGATTTAAAAGCCAATTTAAAAAAAAACTGCTTTAATGATAAATTTTACTTGAATTGAGTTACGTTCTTAGCATGTAATCAGCATTTCTATCTGAGACTAACGAGAGAGGCCATTGGGATCTTTAAATAAGACAACATGTTCAACAGGAAAGAGGAAATTACGTTTCTAAATGCAGACTTTAAACGAGTTCTACGACATACTTCAAGTACGCCACCACTACCCCACTCCAGTCCCTCCACTGCAACGCCGCGGCGGAAGAATAAATACCACGGAGCTCACCACAGTCGAATCAGTCAACGTCGGGATGCACCGGAGTTCACTTCGCCCATTGCTTCATCGCCTTTGATAATGTCTGTCTGTGCTGCAAGCGACGAAACGTCAGAAAGAAATTCCATTGGACCACGGCGCCGGCAAAACACGTTCTAAAGTATTTGTCGGGCTTTGAAGCCCTGGTGCAATGAAATAACTTCTTGTCGTTTTGTCTACAACTACGGTAGATTTTATCAAAGGTGAGTAATAGTAGAAATGACTAAATGGGAATTATTTTGAGGTCAGCACACTGACCTACATGAGATGTAATCTCTACATGGTCTCCTAAGATAATTCTAAGATAAGAAATGGGCTATCCCACGAACTACTTGAGGCATCGCAAGTAGCACTTCTACCATGAATTTAAATGTCACTCTGTTTGGGATTAAACCAATTTTAATAGGCTACTTGGCGAGGATTCCTGAGCTTCTAAATTACGGGGTGCTGTCACTAGGTATTCAATATATTTTTTAGGTTAGTTCAGGTTAGCTGCTAACGGTCAAAAATGTTCAAAAAAATCAGTTCTGAAACTTCATCAACAAACGGTTTAATTGATGCGTTTTACCATTAGTAACTGTCTTTACATGGGACGATGTAGTCCATGTTATTAATCCATGTCAAGACTAGCCACTTTTGTGATAAATTAATCAAAACCTGATCCTGGTTTGTTTCTTGGAGAATAGCTTCGTAGATATTGTAGGAAAGAGTTGGATGATTATGAAGATTTATGAAAATCGTCCACGGTGCTTGATGGAAAATTTTGTGTTGTTCAATTGTGGTGCTAATGTCTGACGTGTGGCAAACACTGAAACTGGCTGTTATGCCAGGTCCTTTAGCTAATAGATAAACTGCAACAACTGTAGTACAGTCTCTCCAATAGATAAACACTAACTTCTCTAGTACTGTCTCTGGATAAGTCACCCAAACATCGATTCCCCAAACGACAATATAACATTAGTGTTGGTGATCAAGAATATGCAAGTTCTTTTAGAATACCTAGTTAGTGCTATTCCCTAGTAGTTTTTGCGTGTTTTTTTTTTGCATTTTAGTGTAATTCCTGCTAGTGTTCTATGGAATATTCGCATTTTTTGTCATTTTCATTTCATTTTTTTGCAGCTTACTGGATATCTCTTCCAATCACGTCCATTACTTCTCAAGATTTTTCCCATGGAAATTAAGAGCTTGCCTTCAATGTTCGTTAGTTATAATTGTCTTAGTTGTGTTTATTATTTGGTGGATCTTGAGGCCTCATTGATTAGCCTTTGATTTATTTAACACTCGATTTTCGTTTTTTTTTATTATTGTTGTTATTGTGAAAATGTTGGGTATATTATCTATGCAGGGGAAGGGCAACTATCACCTTGAGTCTCTTTTTTAAGTTGTAATAGTTTCTGTCAGAGCACTTCCTCGTTTTCTATTAGAAGTACTTAGAGGTGATTTCTGTTATATCCATGTTCCTCCTATTGAGTGATTGCTGAGATCCGAGACAGAAACAAGGTCTTGGTTAGGGTGAAACACGTTTAAGGTCTAGTCAAAAAAGCTGGCAAAAGTGGTGCTGGTTCAAGATTTGGTTAACCAAGAACAGAAGGAGAACATCTGTAGAAACTCTTGACCTTGGAGTCAAAAGTGTCTTGTCTGTTGAGGGGAAAGGGCAAAGTTACTTGAAGAACCAAGTTACTTATGCCCGTATTTATAGTAGCAACTTGAACACGAGCACGTGCTTAATCAAAAATGATTGTCGTAAATCCATGTATTTTAAATGGAGACTAAATGTTAAAGTCAGACTTGAGGCTTACTCGGAGCTAAGTCACGACTATAAATACGGGCATTACTGACACAACCAGAGACTCAAATAGATTCTTCGTAATTGGAAGAGGCCAGACATCAGTTTTTTCTTTGCTAGATCTCCAGAAATTGTGGCTTTTTCTTTGCTAAATCGCACATGAAGCTTTTCACGACAATCACATGAAAATTTGATCATCAGTCAAGACGAAACACGTTTAAGCTCTAGACAAGACGACTATTTTGCTGGTGGAAGTGGTGCTGGTTCAAGGTTTGATTAACCAAGAACAGAAGAGAAGCAATTCTCCATAGCCGTTGGCCTCTGGGGTCAAAAGTCTCTTGTCTTTGGAGTAAAAGTCCCTTGTCTCTGGAGTCAATGGTGTATAGCCTCTTGCGGGTGTCTCTTGAGGAGACAGGTCAAAGTTAAGTAAACGCAGAAGCGACAAAACCAGCCAATCAAACAGATTATTGGAGGTTAGAAAAATCAAGGTATCAGTTTTTTTGTTAAATTCATGGCATGAAAATTTGATCATGGGAAGTTGATACAAGATAGGTCAAGATTGTACTAATCCGAGAAAAAACCAGATCTTGGTCAGGGTGGAGCACATTTAAGGTCTAGGCACAAAGGCTATATTGCTGGTGAAAGTAGTGCTGGTTCAAGATTTGATTAACCAAGAACAGAAGAAGAGCATTATTTGTAGAAACTCTTGACTCGAGTTAAAAGTCTTTTGTCTGTTGAGGGAAAAGAGCGAAGTTACTTGAAAGGTCCAAGTTACTTACTGACAAAATCAGAGACTCAAATGGATTATTGGCAATTGGAAGAGGCCAGACATCAGCATTTTCTTTGCTAGATCTCCAAAAATTGTGGGAAATAGCGGCACATAAAGAAAAATTGATTAATATCATTCCACCACAATTTTAAAATGAGAGTGACAAGAAGCTTTTCAAGACAATGACATGAAGGATTGATCATCTATAGCTGATACAATATATATTCATAATGGTGCTATTTTGAGAGAAAAATCAAGATCTTTGTCACGGTAGAACACGTGTCTGCTCTAAACGAAAAGCCTAGATTGCTATGGTGGAAGTGGTTCAAGATTTGATTAACCAAGAACAGAATAGAAAAAGTCTACTCTGAACGTCTAGTTTAGTCTAGAAAACTCTCTTGACTCCGGAGTCAAGAGTCTCCTGTCTCCTGCGGAAACAGTTTGAAATTACTTGCACCAAAAACCAGAGACTCACAGATTATTGGAACTTGAAAGAGGCAAGACATAAGAGTCAATGACTGTCAATGACTATGTTAAATTTTCAGAAAATATGGAAAACAGAGACACATAAAGAAATATGGGTTCAAGAATCAATCTACTACATTGGTGAAAAAATAGTGACATGTAATTTGTCATTAAATTCATATGAAGCATTGATCACGGACAGTTGATACAAGATATAGTCACAATGGTACTATTCCGTGGCAAAATCAAGACCTTGGTCAAGACGAAGCATGTTTAAGCTCTATACTAGACGACTACGTTGCTGGTGGAAGTGGTACTGGTTCAAGATTTGATTAACTAAGTAAAGAAGCGAAAAAAATCTCCATAGACTTTGGTATCTGGGGTCAAGCATCTCTTGTTTCTGGAGTCAAAAGTTTCTTGTCTCTGGAGTCAAGAGTATCTTATCTCTTGAGGGGACAGGTCGAAGTTACTTGCAGAAGTGACAAAACCAGCGACGCAAATATATTATTGGAGATTAGAAGAATCAAGGCAACAGTGTTTTATTAAAAATGCCCAGAAAATTTGGGAAATATGGACACAAAGAAAAGGGGCTTTAAGAGATATGAAGTTTCTCACGACATAGGCATAAAAATTTGATCATGGGCAATTGACACAAGATAGGTCAAAATTGTACTACTCCGAGAAAAAAACAAGTTCTTGGTCAGGGTGGAGCACATTTAAGTTCTAGGTGAAAGTGGTGCTGGTTCAAGATTTGATTAACCAAAGACAGAAGAAAAGCATCTGTAAAAGCTCTTGACCCTGGAGTAAAAAATCTCTTGTCTATTGACGGAAAAGGTCGAAGTTATTTGAAAGGTCCAAGTTACTTAGTGACAATACCAGAGACTCAAAGAGATTATTGGCAATTGGAAGAGGCCAGACATCAATTTTTTCTTTGCTAGATCTCCAGAAATTGTGGGAAACAGCGACACATAAATGAAAATTACTTAATGTCAATCCACTACAATTGTGAAAAGAACATGAGGCTTTCACGACAATGACATGAAAACTTGATCATCGGTAGCTGATTCACAATGGCGCTATTTTGAGAGAAAAATCAAGATCTTTGTCAGGGTAAAACACATGTATGCTCTAAACAAAACGACTGTGTTGCTTGTAGAAGTGGTTCGAGATTTGATTAACAAAGAGCAGAATAGGAAAGGCGTATTATGAAAGTCTAGTGTAGTCTAGAAAAGTCTCTCGACTCTGAAGTCAAGAGTCTCCTGCCTCCTGAGGGAACAGGTTGAAGTTACTTGCATATAAAATCAGAGACTCGCAGATTATTAGAAGATCGAAAAGGCATCAGCATTTTCTTTGTTGAAGAGAGAAAAATTATGAGAAGCAAGGACACATTAAGAAACATCGGTTCAAGTGTCAATCCACTACCTTTTTAAAAAGATAATGACATGTAGTTTGTCATGACATTCACATGAAGATTGGACCACGGACAGTTGATACAAGATATAGTCACAATGATAACATCTTGGTCAAGACGGAGCATGTTTAAACTCTAGACAAGACGACTATTTTACTGGTAGAAGAGGTGCTGCTGGAAGATTTGACTAACCAAGAACAGAAGAGAACGAAATCTACTTAGATTTTGGTCCCTGAAGTCAAGAGTCTCTTGTCTTTGGAGTCAAAAGTTTCTTGTATCTGGAGTCAAGAGTATCTTGTCTCTTGAGGGGTCAGGTCGAAATTACTGGCAGAAGTGACAAAACCAGCGACTCGAATAAATTATTGGAGGTTAGAAGAATTAGGGCAACAGTTTGTTTTATTAGAAATGCCCAGGAATTTTGGAAAATAGGGACACAAAGAAAAAGTGCTTCAAGAGATATGGTGTTTCTTCAAGATAGGTCAAAATTGTACTAATCCGAGAAAAAAACAAGATCTTGGTCAGGGTGGAGCACATTTAAGGTCTAGGTGAAAGTAGTCCTGGTTCAAGATTTGATTAACCAAGAACAGAAGAAGAGCATCTGTAGAAACTCTTGACTGTGGAGTCAAGTATCTTGTCTGTTGAGGGGAATGGGCGAAGTTACATGAAAGGTCCAAGTTACTTACCGACAAAACCAGAGATTCAAACAGATTATTGGCAATTGGAAGAAGCCAGACATCAGCTTGTTCTTTGCTAGATCTCCAAAAATTGTGGGAAACAGCGACAAATAAAGAAAATTTGCTTAATGTCAGTCCACCACAATTGTGAAAAGAAGGTTAAGCTTTTCACGACAATGACATGAAAAGTTGATCATCGGTAGCTGATACAATATATAGGGCGAATTCCAAAATTCACCGGGTCATCTACCGGTTAATGTGGTCATGTGATGGTCATGTAACAAGTTAATGAACTAAACAGGTGACTCATCTACCCGTAGATGATCTGGTAAGTTTTGGAATTCGCCCATTTTTAAAATGGTGCTATTTTGAGCAAAAATCAAAATATTTGTCACGGTAGAACAGGTTTATGCTTCCAAACAAGAAGGCTATGCTGCTGGTGCAAGTGGTTCAGGATAGGATTAATCAAGACTTCAATACAAAAAGTCTATTCTGAAAGTCTAGTGTAGCCTAGAGATAAGTCTCTTGGCTCTTGAGTAAAGAGTCCCCTGTCTCCTTAGGAAACAGGTTGAAGTTACTTGCACCTAAAACCGAAGATTCACACATTGAAACATTCACAAGTTGAAAGAGGAAAGACATCAGCATTTTGTAAGTTAAATTTTCAGAAATTATGGAAAACTGGGAGATATAAAGAAACATGGGTTCAAGTGTCAATCTGCTACATTTATGAAAATATAGTGGCATGTACAGTTCGTCATTCGCATGAAGATCCAATAGAATATTGGAAGTTGGAAGAGGAATGACATCAGCTTTTTCTTTATTAGATTTCCAGAAATTGTGGAAAATAGGGACGGATCAAGAAAAATTGCCTCAAGTTGATAAATCAGAAATTTAAAATAGAATATTGAAAGTTGGAAGAGGCTTCACATCAGCTTTTTCTTTATTAAATTTCCAGAAATTCTCTCAAGTCTCGATCTACTACATTTGTAAGGAGATAATGATATAAAATCTTTCACGACATTGACATGGGCAGTTGATACAAGATATAGTCAAAATAGTACTAATCGGGAACAAAAACAAAATCTTGGTCAGGGTGGACATGATTAAGATCTGGACAAGAAGACTATATTCCCGGTTGAAGTAGTGCTGGTTCAAGATTTGGCTAACACAGAGCAGAAAAGAAGAAAATATCCTTTTAACTCTGAAGTATAGAGTCCCTTATTTTTTGAAGAGACAAGTCAAAGTTACTTGCAGAAGTTGATAAAATCAGAGACTCAAATAGAATATTGAGGAAATTGTGGGTAACAGGGACAGATAAAGAAAAATTGCCTCGAGTCTCAATCTACTGATTTGTAAGAAGATAGTGACATGAACTATTTCACGACATTGACTTGAGATCTTGGGCAGTTGATACAAGATATATTCAAAATAGTGCTAGTCCAAGCAAGGCGAAATCAAAATCTTGGTTAGGGTTGGGCCTTGGTTGTGGTCTTGTCGGAAGGGTTGCTGATTCAAGTTTTGACTACCCAAGAGCAGAAAAGAAGAAATATTCCAGAGTCCCACATAAAACCAGTTTCCTTTTATTAATAGATACAAACCAACAATATTATCCAAAAAAATCAACAATTTGGCTTCTTTGTTACGCTTTTTAGTTCTCCAAGACTGGTGCAAAATTCTCAAATTATGAAAAAACAATCATCCTGACTCACTTTTGTCATGGCGTCCGGACTCTGAAATGATCGGCCTAATTTGTATATCATGCACCCCGTTTGTACTGACAGACCCTTTATTTATTCCGGTGACATAGGGAATGATAGGGACGTGTACGTGCATACATTGTTTCAAAAATGAAATTACCTTTTTGACGCATATCCTACGCTACACTGACAAATCATACCTTATTGTATTTGGCTAAATAGTCCTGCAAAATTTAAACAGAGGCATTTTTGCAACAATGGAACGAAAATCGGAAATAATTGACTGCGAAAGGAGACGAAATCTAATTACGTGGCAGGTTTTAAAAACGGCGATGGAGAGGAAGTGCAAAAAACTGTTTCTGAAGTTGCTAACTTTATATACTGGCATATTTCCCGCTTTCCTTTTTTTCGGGGGGGCTTTGATAAAATATTGCTCATTTCCTTTCAGTGGAGCAGACATTTATTTTAATTTTAGAGGAAAATGTTTTGAAGTGGAAAACGATGTTTGGTGAATTATTATAGTTACGAGGCGACTCGGACTGACGACTTACTTTTAACTTTTAAAACAAATATCCACTCGGTTTACACGCTAAAATGGGAAATTTCCCCTAACAAGTAACAGAATAGGATTAATCGAAAAAAGGGCCTCGCTTTGTGTCCCATTTCGAAACCATTCCACCAGTTTGAATGTTTACCGCAAATATAAACTCCGGGCTCATTTATCAAACTTAGTGTCACGGGTGCTATGCGTTTTTACGATCTTACCTACTTTTGTGGGAGATCTTTTTCGGTTTTGGGTTTTGTTTGTTGCGGATTATCCGCGCTTTAATCGTAAAGCCTTTTTCAAACACGGGAAGTATTATATTTCAGAACCCAAAAAAATATAATTTCGGTCGCGTGTGGCTAAAATAATAAAGGTTTTAGCTTAACTATTAACCAAACCCTTTGTTGAAACTGGCATATGGAGGGTGTGTTTATTAAATACCAATATTTTAAAGGATTGCTCAACCTTTCATCCTACTCTTTGAAACAAAAAGCTTTTTTCGTCTTACACAATGCAAGGCAAAACTAGATTGAATTACTTTACCAGCCTTATGACCAGAAATAAGGCAAATTGTTACGGAAGGTGGTTACGAGCAGGGGCCGGCCGGGCTATTACCTTGTTTACGATATTTTGGATTTTACATACATATCTGTGGGTTTTCTTTTTTTTTGTCGGAGCAATTTTAGAAAATATTCTAGTTTTTAGGTTTGAGATATGAAAGGTAAGATCAGTCAGTCAGGTTTTAATCTTATTTTTAATCGAGTGAGGTATAGGAACAAACCAATAGTAAAGTGCTACATTAGTGGTAAAAAGTGTTTTATCAGTACACTATTAGTAGGTGAGCTGTAATTGTGTTTACTCGTGATAAAAAATAAATAATGATGTAAATAAAATCAGTTGCACTGAAATTATTCGAATCCTGAGCTCGCAACAATTGGTGTAATCTAGGTGGGTGTTTTCAAACCAGTAGATGAGTGCTTAGTTACCGGATATTGCGTGTTTCTGCCAGTGACTAGAGGCCAGCATAAAGCAATAGAACAACCATACGTAACAGCAAAAGGAGGAACAGAAATTACTAAAGGAGGAAAAGGAAAGACGTCACCAACAAGAAAAGGAGAACAAAAACTGGTCAGAGAAGAAATGAAAGACGTCATCAAGAATTAGTGGGCCATCTCGCAGCTAGAGAGCACCAATTGGTGAATCGAATGACGAATGACGAACAAGAGGAGGGTGTTTTAAACATTTTAAATTCGAAAATCAATTTCTAGAACAACGCAGCGAAGATGCAAAGATCAAGCCGCTTAATTATGATGGAACTACAACTGCAAATACCAGTAGTTGGTCCACAGCGCAGAAAGTCACTTAATCCGTGGAAAAGCTGGTGAATTGCTTCCAATCCCTACCGGTGGCAGATCAAAGTAATGATATGGCTCTGGTACACGCTCTGCCTCTACGATTGGTGAATGAGGATAAAGAAACCATGTTACTGGGCCAGCTAAGGATGATGCAGAAAGAGATGAATCTATGCCAAGGTTCGAGGCAGACATAGACTGGCTAATTCACTATGCTTACCCCTCAGCTCCTGAGTGCTCTAAGTGGTATCTATTGTTTCTCCATGCATAAGAAGTGTAAGAATAGTAACATGTAATAACGAAGATGATACGTCTATAGCAGTCTTACATGAAAAGGTGAGTGATGTGGTAACCTTTATAAAAACCCTAGTGGAGAAGCTGCTGTCAACAGTAACTGCCCTATTAGGGCACGAAATTTCTTGCCAATTCTCAATATCGCTGAACACAATAACTTTTTGGGGGGGCGGTACGACCACGATAAGGCCAGATAAACTTATTGAGCATCATCCAGTAAGGTTTCACGAAAATGCCGATACTTTGTTCAGAAACGCATGTGAACACAAAACTGTGGGCATTGTCAAAGAACATAAAATCGTGAAAGGCTTACTTCTGTAGCGAGAACATCGTCGAATGATTATCTGAACCTGAACTAACCTGACCCCCACATAGAATGCGAGATATTCAAACTAACGACCCAGACCTTAAACCCATACTCTTGGCAAACGTGATCACATTGACTAAAAAAAAAATATTTATAAATAAAATCAGTGTAACAAAAATCGTTGAACGACAAAGGGCCGATACGTAAATAACGTTGTATTATAATCCTCAGTTACACTATGTCTTGGTTTTCACCCCCACCCCCCACCCCCCCCCTCCCACTTCTTTCGCTCGTTATTTACTCGTTATCGGCCTTATATAGTTAATAACTCTAATGCACAGAAATACCTCAAACGCAATAAATCTGCATTAAAAGTTAACAACACAAGTCTAGAAACCCACCAAAAACAAGGCTCTTGTGCTAGTGCGTCTCAGAAACTCTTACGCCTATAGAACTTCACCTTTCAAAATCCATCGTCTTGAGAACATTAACATCGTTTGTATGAAGGGTCCCTGATACATACAAAATAATAATTACGTCCTTTGAAAAGAAGAAAAGTGTTGAAGTAGTTGAAATTCGGACGGAAATTCTATGGAAAGATGGACTCCCGGAATCGACCAAGTTCGCCAAATTGCTGAGCTCAGGAAGAGGCAACCAACTAGGTATAGTGAAAAACAAGAGGGAACATGGACGGGAGACCAGGGAGACCCTAGAGATTCTCCTGGAGATCCACTTCCCTAGAGAAAATGGCGTGGCCGATCCTCCGGAGCAGGTTCCAGTCCGGGAGGACTGGATACTTAAAGGGAAGTAGGGATCGATGAAGTTATTAGATAGGTGGGGAGCGAATTCAGTCCATTTAAGCCAGCGGGACCAGACGGTATATTTCCAACAATGCTGCAGACCAGCAAGGACTGGACAATGTGGCTTCCGTCGCTAAACAGAGAGTTCATGGCAAGCGTGGCACTGGGACACGTCCCGAAGACATGAAGGTCTTCATACCAACAGCTGGTAAAAGTGACTACAATGTCGCTAAATCGTTTAGACCCATAAGTTTGACATCCTTTCTAATGAAAACGTTAGAAAAGACAGTCGATAATTACATTGCAGTAATTTTGGCAAGAAAACCCATAAACAAAAAACAACATATCTACAGTAAAGGGAAGTCGATCAACACTGTTTCTCCACTCTGTAGTGCATTAAATAGAGAAGACATACTCGAATAAAGAAGTGCTACTAGCAGTCTTTTTAGACTGCAATAAACAACATCTGCAAGGCCCTTAGGACCCGGGGGACTACCACACGGCTCCTCTGAGAGCGTTTGTGATCGAATGCAAAGGGCATGCAGAATAAAAGAAAAATGGTGTACCAAGACGAGATACCGTTATTCTACTGTCAGTCAATCCTGGCAAGACAGAGCCTGTGCTCTACACCAAAAAGAGGAAGACTACAGGATTAAGGTCACCAACGCTGTACGCGGAACCTCTGCTGGTAAAGCCTGAGGCTAAGTACCTCGGGGTCATCATCGACAGCGGGCTGACCTGGAAAAGTCACATAGAAAATGCATGCGATAAGCCAACAACACTGCTATGGCAATTGTGTGCTGGTCAGCGGTGGACAGGGCCTGCTATGCGTTGAGGTTGGCCAGACTGACGAGAACAGTCTGCAGGACAACACTGATTGCTGCGACCAGTAGAAGGAAACAGTCATGGGAAGCGGTCACACGCCAGCCTCATACAGCGGAACATCCCAATTTTCCTGTCGCAGGAGGGGTGACCTTGCGATCAGCTGAGACTAAAACAGCCCTTTGGGATAAACATCACAATAAGAGAAGAATTCAAAGGAGAGCTGCTTCGGAAACCTTCTGAGAATAATCAGGTATGGTACACAGATGGATCAAGAACGGCTGATTCAGAGTCATCAGGAACCGGAATATATAAAGGAGACCATGAAAAGGGCGCGAGCTTTCCTTTGGGAAGCCAGATAACGCGACGGCTTTCCAAGCGGAGGTAGTAGCAATACTAGTGGTCAAATAGGGAGCAGAACAGAACATCTCGAGCAATCTGAAAGAATAGAACGAGTTCAAAGCTCGCTCAAGACTGCAGGGATGCTCTAGAGTCACTGGCAGACCCAAAAAGGGTAACCCCTGGACATAGGGGCATTGAGGGAAACGAGCGCGCCGTTGAATCGGCCAAGCGTGTTTCCCAGACATGCTTTACTGGACCGGAGCCATGTCTAGGAGTAAGCAATAGGTACGTCTCTCAGACTCTAAATGAGTGAGCATGGGGAGTACCAGGATAAACTGGACACAGTCAGTAATATGTAGATAGACCAAGGAAATCTACCCTAACTCGGAGAGGTTCAAGGTCTCGTGGCTACTTGGGAGAAATCGGCACTCTCTGGGAATCCTTATAGGAATCCTCAGTGGCCACTGCAGACTAAACAGAGACATGCATCTCCTAGGAATGGTGGACAATCCACTCTGCACCCACTGTGGAGCAGGGAAAGAGTCGTCATACGACTTTCTGGGAGTGTGCTATAGGTGGGCGCGACGGCGCCACAGGACACTGGAAACTGCCTTCCTCCATCAAGAGGAACTTCCAACTCTGAGATGGGACGGGATACAATCCTTCATTAGAGGGACGGGACGACTCTGAGTAGGGATTGGGGGATTGGGGGGCTCTGAAAACAGTTTTTGAGGACTAGTCGCATGGATTCGCCCCCCTCCCCCAAGTCTACTACTACTACTACTTCTACTACTAGTACATGTTCTCAATGGTAACATAAGAAGGAAATGCTAGCGTACCATATCTTATCAAACTCAAAAAGCTTTGAAGTGACTGATTAATATAGAGTGATCATGAGTTGAACTGTTCACAAAGGAGAAGATTCCAAATGCCTCCAAAAGAACTTTTTAGAGATAGTGCGGAATCTTTCAGGAAAATCTTCGTCTAAATGCCAGAGGAATTGTGCTTTTAGAGATACCAACATTATAGGACAAAACTTATTGATACTATTAGAGAACGAAGTTATAAAGAGATTTGAAAGTAAGGATCTATGAAAGTAGAAATGCTCAGAGTTCTCGGTTCTTGTATAGAGAAATGGATAATTTCAGAAAATTATTGTGAAATGCCACTAATGCTATCCTGGAAAAAAACACGGTTAAACTTGAAGCTATAACCTACAGTGAAGTTCGCGGATAAGAGATCAGAAAGATGCAGAAGGAGGAAAGAGGAACAACCAATTGACTGATTACGGTCAGTTCATCCGGGTTTTCCCAAGCTCTTTTCAATACACTCTTTACTCGTAAAGAGTCCCATTGAACACAAAACGCCATTAAACTTGGACTGTTATTACCAAACTTCTGTCATTTTGGCCTTTTGTCCTCTATTTTTGCTTGAAGTATTTATCTATATACTGGGTCTTCTATCTGGTTCTACTAAAGATCACGTTTGTCCAACGGTTTGTTCAATTTTAGTTCTCCTAACGACAGAAGTTCTTTATTTTTCACCATTCTTTGACAATGCCCACAATTGACTTTCCAGTACAAAGTTCATCCTTGAGGTCATATGGTTGCAAGCGTTCAGACCATTTCGCGATTTTGTCTTTCTAAGTTTTTCATTTGCAACAGCCTATGGTCAGTTCAGAAATGTTCAACTGACTGGACAATTGCTATCAGTTCTTTCCTTGTAAGACAGTGGTTCTTCTTCCGTTTATTCAGAACGTTTCTATTATAATGTTCAATGACCTTCTCTTAGTCATTCTAGATTTGTCATAATACTGGATCTAATCCGTGAATGTTTGCATCTGTATCCAGAATAAAGATCCTACTTCCTGTAAGATAAGCTAACATTGAACGGTGTTGATTTTATGTCAGCTTGTGCAGAGATTTTGCAATATCAGCATGGTCTTCGACAAATTTCTTGTAACTCATTCACTTATTTTTGACATCTCGTTACCTCTGAAATCTTTATTTTTTATACCTATCTCTTTTCACCAAACGTTGAGAAGATACGAAAGAAATATCAAAGTCGAATTTCCAACGCCTACTTGATGTCAATAATAAGCGAATAGTCTATAGACGCAGCTCTTGACTACATGTTTGTCACATGGAGCGATTCAGTAATTAATCGATGACATTTTCTTCTTACTGCAGTGAATGTCTTCTTCAGATGTTGTGTATTGTCAATTTCAAATGAGCAATCCCTAATTCATCAAATATTTAAATTATTTTGGGTGCTTTTAAAGTCGTTTCCCATGGCCATTATGTTATCCAAATACAAAACACGTTTTCCAAGTCAGTCTTCGTAAGATAAGTTTCTTAAGTTGCTCAAAGATCGATGAAGTATCCAAAACGAATGAGAGTAAATTGGTATTTCTTTGTCTTCTAAAACAATCTTCAATTGCCAATATCCACTTTTCAGATCTAAAGTGGAAAACCTTTTTGAAGCCGACAGAAAGTGTGTGTTCTTCTTGGTTAAGTTACTAAGTTTCCTGTGGTAAGCGCAAAGTCTTGTAGAAACATTTTTCTTTTTCCCAACTACTACATGTGATGACCAAGGGCTAGGTAACACTTCAATGACGCCCTTCGTGGATGTTGACAGATTGGTTGAGCATTATCGTTATTTATTTTATGAAGCACCAAATTAGTATGAACTGGGTTTTTATTAGACTGAAACTTATAAACTAGAAAATTCCCTAGGATTACTCGGACAATAAAACAGTACCTGCAAATATATAAATTACACCTAAAAATAGCACAGTCAAAGCAATAGGTCATTCGTCGCATCAACAGTTAAATCAAAAGGGCGCAAGGCCTGACCGGTCAGCACCAATCATTAAAAAAAGCCCTTCGGATCGGCCGGCGACGGTCTGCACCATCCTCACAATATATTAATAAAGCTAAAATATATACATATATAACTCTAGAGTTCTAAATAAAGCTGTAAAAGAGCAAAGTGTGATCTTATAAACAGTTATGTGAGAAGGCTAAGAATAAAAAAATAAATGATTTTGTTTTCGAATTGGTACATTTTAAAACGTTGACAAACTTCTTAAGAATTGCATGCAGACAGCATACTACATTATACTTACATGTCTTCAGATATATATGGTTGGTCGATAATATATTATTAATTTCTTTTTAAAAGCAATTAATTTAGCAAATTTGCACTTCGTAGTACAATTTTAGTCATTCAACATAGTCATTGTTGAATATGAAAACAAGGCTATAGCTAACATACCTCAATAGTTTTCACTCAATTTAAAACTACTCGGTTATCACTCTTAACCTATCTCATTTCCTACCGTGTGTAACTTTGAAAGTTTAAAAAACTTCCAAAGAAACATTAGATTTCGTTTTGCAAGTCGTCTGCAGACTCGTATTCGAATTTCATGCTCCGAAAATAGTTTAACTAGTTTGGATTTAAATTTCCCCCTTAAAAGCCTGTATAAAGGAAAATTGAATAAAGCGCTTATTCGTAGAACGTCTTTAAAACTCTCCCCGGACTTTTTACTCTGCCATCAGCAAAAATTGCTAAGAAAAGACTTTTGTAAGGGAATGTTATTTAATTATTTAAATGGCCGCATCAACGGTATCTTGTTCTTGAACCGTAGAAATGTAGTATTTCATTAGAGCTTTGGCTCCAGTTTCTTTTCACCATCCACTGGAAATAAAAGAAACGTACATAAATTGAAAAAAAATACAGTTTTGCCCTCTGTTGAATAAAAAGTTACTTTTTTACTTTTATTTCCGGGACTGGGGTGTCGACCTGTAACTAATTCCTAAGCTGTACACAAACAGTTTTAAACTGAATATATATATTCTATCTATTAATGTAAAAATCATACAACAAAGTGCAACCTGAAGTCTTCTTTAAGGAACTTGCGATTTGCATTAATATGAAAAATGGTAAAAAAGACTGAAAAAAAAAAGTTATTATGAACGTTGTTTTGACTTAGCTTTCTATCCGAGATAAACATTCCGTTAATATACGTTTTTTTTAATAAGTTGAGAACTGATTTCTTTCTGACACGGAAACACTATGTATACTTAACTTAGTTAGTGATAATGATTACAACCCCCTCCCTTCATCGGCTTTTTATAGATATCTTTATTTTCTTATCTTATCAAGAGTAACTCCGTCCCTGCTTCGGCCAATCAATTCAATCACATCAGGAAAATGGCGCCTCGAGAGGATTTCGTCGGAGCGGGGATTATTATCGTTAGTTCTTATCATCTAACTGTCTGCTTTTATTGATGCCGATTCTATGATTTAGGGGGCCGACGCCGATAAGTCGAAAAAACTTTGTCCCTTTGTCTCTAGAGGTTTATCTGTCAGAGAATGAGTTGATTGCCCCAAAACTGCACAATGCAAGTTTTTGCGGGAGTTTTTCCTTACTCAGCAATTCGTTAATTACATAAGATCAATATAAATTCTTTCAAGTTATCATAAGGACATCAAGAGCACATAACCCTTCCTAGTAGTACTTATCAAATAATTCTTACATCCGTTCGTTATTGCGACTAGCCTTGACAAACAATATATGTCGTAAATTCTATCGTAAACAAATATGACGCATAAAGTAAATTAGGATTAAAAAATATGTAATATACAGGTGAATCATAATGTGTGGTCAAAAGTGAAATCTCATGTTCTTTGTTCGATTTTAAGGGGGTTTACTACTTATTTATAATTTTTATGAAATTGGTTACGTTCTAGCTGCTATAGAAAGCTCGATATGTAACAGAATCGAATGGCAGGGGCCCCATTCCGTCAATTCAAGTCGATGTTTTAGGAGGAAAATAAGTTCATACATAACTGATTATCATATATCTCGAACAGGTGATAGTGTTCTTGGGTATTCGGTGTGCCCAAGAATACCGAATACGAATACCCAAGAAAACTCTCACCTCTTCATACCAGGTCAAAAATACTGTCTGCTTTATATCTTGAACGTCATAAGTAAGGTTTAATATTAACATAAGGGGTGTTCATTTAAAAGCGTCATCTAGGTGGCGGTGAAATGTCAAAAGAAAAAAAGAAAATAGCTCTGTATATATACCATATTCCATTATTTTCTGCATCTTACATTGCCATGGAATTTGCCCTGTATAACATCGTTGGCAATTGTCGTTTACTTGTCGTCAAAACAGATACGGTAAATACAGAATTGGAAGGTAATAACAAAAATCGGAAATTTGAAAGCTGGCCAATAAAATCGCTTGACGTGTGTTTTTTAACCAATACAGTCAAACTAATTACTAACTGGTATTTTTAGTCGCAATTTTCTCCAATAAACTTTAAGATTTTGTCAAATTGAAATTGCGTCGTTGTCAATTTCCAGTACGTTCATCAACATTTTAAGTGTATTAAAGAGTAAAAGAATTCCAATATGCCGAAAATTATCTACAAGAAAATTCGATTATTTATAAAAAAAGAACTTTCCAAAAAAAAGATTTGCAATATTTTTGAGGTAAGTACGCAGACAAGTATACATTTTTCTTGTATTAGCTGTAAGACCTATTTGAGGACTGGAAATACTACTAGATGTCTTCATTCATATGCTGTTAATTATGTTTTAAGAATAAAAGTATTATGTACTATAGTTAATTGCTTTTTGTAGTTTTACTTAATATAGGATAGAGAAATGCAACAATAATAATTTTATTAACCAGGATATGCAAAGCAAAATAACCTAGGCTGATACCAGCACCCCCGACATACAAAAACGTCTACACGACAGTACTAGAGTTCACATGTCAGTTAACTCCGCTCCTCGGCCCTCGCACAAATTTATCTTCCAGCTGCCACCTATTGAAGGGCTGAACGTCAGGCTTGAAACCTTGAGACGCAAACATTATAAAAATTTTGAGTGGTAATAGAAGTTCATTCAGAAAAGCTGAAGGTCTCCTGACCCGCGATGATTAGCTGCAAAGCGACTCACATCCAGAAAATTTCCTGGAATAGAAGGCTACTAACACCGACACCAAAAAGCCATTCAAATTTAAATTACCCCGTGTAGGGGGCTGCCAAGAAGCGCTTCCATACACGACCTGCAAGTAAATTACTTCTTACCAGGTACCTACTCATTAATTATTTTGCAAAAGTCTATTTTTTCAAATAAGAGTACGTTCACTCAGTGCCACTGCGCTACATTAGTCTTGCAAATAACAAATTGTATAGGGTTCCAAAAACTACGGGGTTTTCATTATAAAATTTCATCTAGTTGGCTGTGAAATGTCAAAAGAAAAGGATGGAGAAACGAAAGTCCATTTATTTTGATTATGTCATCCCTTTCTGTAAAAATTTCATAGCCTGCTAGATGAAATTTTATAATGAACACCCCGTACTCTACCAAATGTGATTAAAGATCGTACTTATTCTGGTTGCTTTGGTAAAGATAAGAATACTTAGTAGCACTTCCAGTTTAAGAAAAACAAAGGGATTTGGATTTGGGGAAAAAATAGGTGGATTTCCTATATGCTCTTACATCTTCTTTATTTTTAGATGAATACCTACTAGAACTGTACAAAACATTATATAAGAACACGCCCTCGACAAGAATGAAGCAGACCACGTGACACCAGTAATAAGTAGACGTAAAAAAAATAACAATTTTGAAGAACTCAATAAAGATGACTAAAATGTAACATTATAGGAAATAACTGCCGATTAAATCATTGTTTTACTCCTTACAATAATTACAGAATAAATTATTGTAGTTTCTTTAATTTTTTAGAATGTTACTGTTGAATATAATATACTTAGCTATATTATGTAAATAATGCTAAAACCTCATGGTAAATTGTAAAACAGTAAAATTTCACTTTTTGGAACGCTCAATATACGTAAAAAGAAGAAGGATCACGAATTTTAATACCTTAATATACATTATATCTTGATTAATGATAATAAGTTTAGAATTTTGGAATTTAATTAAAAGTAGCGAAAAGTGAAAAAAAGTATATTATATTTATTTATTGCTAATAACCGTCAAAGTTCAATAATTAAATTAACCGTTAAAATCACATAAATTAGTTATCGCAAGAGTTAATAACTATGAATTTTATTGCCTTAAAATCTGGAATAATTGGAAGAGCCTGGCATCTCTGTAGGCTTAAGAGTAAACAATAACTATAACCTTAAGCCCATTTATCAATCACTGTCAATGTCAGTTACTGGGTGAAATATGTCAAATTTCCAAGGCTATCGAGATGCAAAAAATACTGGAACAGAATATATGTGGTATGTTTTATATTTTGCTTTTTTTTTCTTTCAAAACCTTTTATTCGTATCTATTCTATTTTAATGTTTCTATCGCCGCAACTTGTACATTTTGATATAATTTTTGGTAATTTTCTTCAACATATGCAATATTTAGGTTGAATCAGCGATATAATTTTTCTAATCTGAACCTTTTAGAATTTAAAAGTTTGTTAATTTTTACAATTTCTGATCTTTTTAGTTTTTCAAGCTTGAAATCTACTTATTCAATTCATGGACGCCCATTGCTGAACGTGAACTGAAATTATACAGACTTTCAAAAAGTAAAAAAAAAAATCACAATTTAAAGTTTTATTTTTAGGGGTTGAGCCCTGCTTGTTCGAAGAGTAATATTTGGCATAATTTAAAGTTGAAAAAATCAAAAAGGCTTTGGAAAGAGATTATCGAAAAAAGCTTTTTTACCTATCCAGGTAGATATACACATACAGTGACTAGAGGCTAAAAATATAATCAAGCACCGACACTTATTCATTCTTGTGCATTCTTTTGTAAATTATACATGATACTTCAATTCCTTTTTTCAACGTTGATTGTTCCAAACTAGTTATTTTCGGGATCAATAGTATCTTTAATTGTAAAATAAAGAAAAAGGCACTCAATCTATGAACTATCTATTTTCCTCTGGTATCTTTTACGGGTTTTCTTTTTTAATTTTTAAGTTACTATTTACTTCCAACCTTGAGTTCGTCAGGTCAATTTTATTTTTTGGTTTCTTTCTCCGATCGTACTGGTCTCTAAGTATTAGGTCTCTAAATTCACTTCAATAAATTGTCTCAAGATCTCTTAAGTCTTAAGTCTCTGTCTAAAGTCTTAAGACTGTGAAGGCTTTCACGGTCAGTCAAAATACAATCTAAAGTGTTTTCCGGACTCCGAAGTCGTGGTCCAATGGAATTAATTCTTGACGTTTCGTCTACAGCTTAGGCAGACATTATCAAAGGTGACAAGGCCATGGCCAAAGTGATTTCCCGTATTTCCCGACGTTGACTTATTTGGGGGAGGGCAAACTTTAAAACTTCCTCTTACACCTCAACTCTATCAACCCAAAAACTCAATTCACTATGGAGATAGAAAAGGAAGGATGCCTACCGTTTTTTGATATCTTGTTATCAAGGAGGCCGAATGGGAAGCTTTAGGCACACCGTTTATAGAAAACCAACACACACTGATCGATACTTCAATAACGGGTCAAATCATCATCCCAGACAGAAAAGGGGAGTCATAAAGACTCTGTCTGTGAGGGCCAAGATAATTCGTGTGCCGGTTGAATTGGAACGGGAAATGAAGCATCTGGAAAGAGCCTTTGGTTGGAATGGATATAACAAACACGAGTTCGATAGAGGAAGAAGAATCCAAGGAATGTAGAGCGCCAGGAAGCAACAATGGGAGAAAATGAAGAAAAGCGCGGGTGAATTAGTCTACCCTGCATCCGTAAAGTAACGGACAAGATCGAAAGGCTACTGGAAAAGGACAATGTTAAAACTGTCTTTAAACCCATTCGTACCACACAACAGAGATTGAGATCGGCCAAACACCCCAGACATTCCCTATTAGCACCCGGAGATTACCGAGTTCCATGCTGCTTTAGCTCGGTATACATTGGCACCATAAAACGCAGTGTCCACAAGAGAATTACGGCACACAGACATAAGAGCTGCAGGCTGGGACAAACACAAAAGTCAGCAGTAGCAGAGCAAGCTCTCTCCGAAGGTTACGACATCCTTTTCAACGAGGTGGAAATTTTATATCAATCGCAGGGTTTCTATCCGAGACTAAGAAGAGAGGCCATTGAGATCTTTGAAGACCACAACAATTTCAACAGAAAGGAGGAAATTACGTTTCTAAATGCAACTGGAAGCGAGTTCTACGACATACTTCAAGTGCCCCGAAACCCCGCGCCACCACTACCCCCATCCCAGTCCCACACCTGCAGCGCAACGCCGGGGCGGGGGAATAAATACCCCGAAGCTCACCATAGTCGAATCAGTCAACGTCGCGAAGCACGGGAGATCACTTCGCCCATTGCCTCGTCACCTTTGATAATGTCTGCCGCAACTGTAGACGAAACGTCAGGAAGAGATTCCATTGGAATACGAATTCAAAGCCCAGAAAACACTCTAGATTGTATCTTTCAATGTTCTCAATTTAAATCGCCAAAAGTCTCAAATTTGCAAGTGAATTATATATTATATGAAAACATATATATTATATGAATAAATATTTTGTAAATTGATTATTTTATAATCGTCATCTTCTGGGTAAGAGGTAAATCCCCTATTGTCCTTTATTCCAGCCTTTCAGCGGGCTTTCTTTTGGCTCAGTCGCCTTTTATGACAGGCCTGGAGTTACCGTGGAAGTAAGGGATGTTCATTAGAAAAATTCGTCTAGAAAACTATGCATTTTTGACAGAGAAGAATGACATAATCAAAGCAAATTTGTTGATTTTTTCCTTCATCCTTTTCTTTTGATATTTGACAGCATACTAGATGATGCTTTCAAATGAACACAATCCCTATCTCAACCCCCAAACGCAGAGCGACATGTGGGATTAAGAAAATTGAAAGAAATTTATTTTCTGCGAAATTTGTTAGTGATCGCAATTTTTAGCTTTTCGCAGGAAAGTCTAGTTTAAAATATGCAAAAAGGCAATATTTACTAATTGGAAATTGAAAACTTATCTGCTTTCAATATTTCCAAAAATATTGCACCGGTTAAGAAGGAAACAAACAGAAACAACTAGTCCGAGGGCTAATACCCCTACCGGCATTGAATTACATTGTTTGTTTCAAAGCTCATTTTATGAAGCAAAAAAAAGTATTAAAATGAATTATTAAAGTAATAAAAAATCAATGCTAAAAAGCCAAAAAATATTAAGCTTTTTGCAAAGAATATAGAACCAGAGTTAATGATATAATAATATGTAAATGAAATAATAAAAAATAATTAATATATGCGAAAAATGTGGGATTAAAATAAGTTATCACCAAATCTGACATTAGTATTTTCTCTATTCTATTGAAGACTTTCTGATATTCTTCAGTCCATTTGAACTCTATTCCCCTCTGTAGCAAAAACTCCTCGGCTAAATTTATGTCTCAAATACTCTAGGTATTTCATATTCAAAAACTCTCATTTTTCTTCCTTAATCATCACACCAGCACTCTTACTGCTCTGAAGTCCTTCTGAATCACCTCCTTGTTGACAATCTCTAGGTAGAAAGTTTGTTGGGACCTGATGTTACTAGGGCCTTCTGGTAGATATTTACATTCTCCATTCCCTGAAATAAATTTCTCATACATTTTCACAGATATTACTGCCTGGAGTTACTCCATATGGCATTCGCTTTATGGTAACGATTCACCTCTTTGGAGATGCCTCCCTATCCCACCCTGTTTATTTATAATTTCATGAAGAACTTTATATTAGAGAAGCTGGACACATTTGTTGCTGCCCCATTGACATACATGGAAAAGTTCACATTTTTATGTGAGCTGCTTACCAGCCTCAAAAAGGAGTACACTAGGAAGGAACTTAATGGCAAGAAAACTGCAAATTGCAAGGAAGTTGTATATGAAATTGAATCAGATCATGAACCGAAACTCGAACAACTAGAGTATCAGTAGTCTTGAATCAGTATTCCGTAGTATGTACTTATCTGAAACAAAAATACCATCCATCAGAACCTTCCACGTCCCCAAGGGAGTGACGACTCCGGGTCCAATATGGAGTCTAAGGAGATCTATGGCCTCACCATGCCTTACACTAAATCGAAAATGCCAACTATCTAACCGTGGGGATGAGATGACTTTTTCGGTCCCTAATACTAAAAATCATCTTGCGGCCTATCTTGACATATAGATCGGTCACATGGGGAAATGTCTCATAGGTCAAAGTTAGTAACAAAGTGGGTATAGCCCTCATCCAGGAATCATGGACCTCTATGACGAGCCGATTATATTCGGCTTAAGAGACACCAAAAGTAAGACTATTGCCTGCGATTGGGATGGTAAACCAAGAGCAGCTATTCTTATAAGGAAAGATATCCCATTCTTTTTACTTACAGAGTTTTGCACTAGAGATGTGGCAGCGGCACGTGTCTCGCTAACCACACAGAACAACAAGACAGATGTGATCATCTGCTCAGACTACTTCCCTGGAGATGCGGAAGCTGAATAACTTCCTTCTGGGGCGGTGCGGAGACTCGTCGACCACGCCAAGAGAAGCAATACCACATTTTGTGGAGCAGCAATATTAACCTAAAGGGTGAGTCACTACTTAACTACTTTTCAGAGATAGACCTAAAAATTATCAACACAGACAACCGCCCAACTTTTGTAACTGACAACAGACAAGAAGTTTTAGATCTGACGATCAGCACGAACCTTATTTCAAAAACAGGTATCAGACCTATGGTCACTTTTAAAACTTCTAAAACCAGAAACTGAGCTTCGTATCGGGAGTCCCTCCAGACACAACTGATTACGATCAACATCTCCTTTGATAGTCCTGTCAACGAAGAGTTTCAGCCGAGCGGCTGGCAAATTTGCTCTTCAGGCCTATAAAGACAGCTGTCCAACGAGAACAAAAAGAGACAACAGACAAACATCCTGGTGGAATAACCGCCCAGAAAGTCAGAGGAAAAACATCCGACGACTCTTTAATAAAGCAAAAGTAACCGGCGACTGGGACACTTACAGACAAGGTCTAAACAACTAGCAGATCAGGGCTCCTAAAAGAGAGTCTTGGAGAAGGTTCTAGGGTATCGCAGTTGGTATTTTCATAGACATCGAAGGGGCATTTAATAATGCACCTAAGACTCCCTCCTCAGCGCCAGTAAAGCGAGAAGGAGATGTTAGAATCCAGACTGATCACTACATCATTAAGCGATGACATTATCAGATTCACAACAGCGGGAGGTTGTCCACAGGGCGGACTTCTCCCACCACTCTTGTAGTCCCTACTAGTGGACGACTTTCTGGCTACTTTGGAACTATGGGAACTCGAGGTCTAAGCATACGCGGACGACATTATTATCCTTATAACGAACCTCCCATAACAACAAATCTCCAGCACGTTGCGACAGGTGCTGGATGTTGTGCACAGTTGGTGTTCAAAAGAAAACTGAGCAATAAACCCTAGGAAAACGGTGATTGTGCAATTTATCCGAAGGAAGAGGCTGGACTTCTTGAAAGCGCCATTTTTGTTCGTGAGGACAATACCGCCTACCAACGAAGTAAAATTTCTGGGAGTGGTCCTAATGGCATCAAAACGTACATTGAACACTCGCTACGTCGTCCAGGTTCCCTCAAGGGTAGACTGTAGAAGTACCTGGTACACTGAAGGATCCAAAACCGACGAAGGGGGTGGCTCTGGAATGTACAGGCGATCGGATGGCATCTGTAAAGCAGAGAGCCTGAGCCGATTCACCACAGTGTTTCAGGCAGAGATACATACCATAGAATTGTGTTCCCGACACCTATCAGAGGAGGGACGACACAATAGATCAAGAAAGATCTGCTGAGATAATCGGGCAGCGCTTCTAGCGGTTATGTCTTTGCGCTGCAATTCCAAAACTGTTTGGAATGCATGGTCACGAAGGTAATGAGAGGGCTGAATCTCTAGCTAGGAGTGCGGCGGGCTCTCCATTCGTAGGCCCGGAGCCGGCACTGGGAGTCCCATACTTTCTGGTCAAGGCTGAACTACAGAAAAGGAGCAACGCCAAGTCCCAGGACTGGTGGGAGAGCCTACCCGGACTATCACACTTCAAAAAATTTATCACGGGAACAGGGAGGGCAAATGCCCAAACATTACTCTTACTAAATAGGAGACAAATCAGAGTGGCCACCGCACTGAACACAGAACAAAGCCACCTAAGTCTCGCATACACAGACTCGGAATGCTCGCAGAGACGGTGTGTCGTCTGTGCTTGGAGGATGACGAGACAGTACGTCCTATGTGACTGCCCGGCTATTGCCAGATCGAGCAAAAGCAGTCTCGCCCGAAAGACTCATCAGATTCGTTGAGGGTCTGGGTATAACGGGTTTCAACTAGTGGAGCTAGTAGGGGCAAACCTTGCTGGTAACACTTCGAGTGAGCCACAATAGACCGCAGGTCGCGGTAGAGGACTGTATGAGTCCACTCACATCGAATACAATACAATACTAATAATGAAATTTGTCTTAATTTTTAATAGCGAATAGTGTGCAACTTCCTAACTGCCATTTAAAAACTGCTGCATTTCTAAAAATAGAGCATTCCTCAAAATGCTGTTCAAACTCTTTTGGAGTCACTCGCAGTGTCCATTTGCTGAAGGATAATCACTCCACAAATATTACAAAATCCTATATTCTTTCAAGAAATTAAAAATGTCTCAGAAGAAAAACCGCATGTCCTGAAAAGTAGCAGGAATCGGTAGCATTCAAAAAAATCTTTAAACAAACTAGAGGAGCATGTTCAAATAGAAAGGATCTTCGAATTTATAGATGAAACAGGTGAAGAACGGATTCTTTATCTACCAACGGGCAATGCTTTGTCAAACATTCGAATTTGAACTCCTGCATAATTTAATCTTTTCATTGATGAGTCTTACTGACTAAGGAATGTGAGTTGAGGAGGAAGAAGAATTTGTTTTGAGTTGAAACTTTGCCTTAGTCTTGTTCGCCAAACGTAAAAATAGAAAATCTGCCAACACCAGGGGATGCATCGATGAATGTAAAAAATGTAGGTTTAAACTCGACATAAAACAATGCATCAAAACAGGAGTTTTAGCCCCCTAGGTTGGAACTCGAGATGGAAAGGTTGCTATAAAATATACCAAATAAATCAAAATAGACTTTAGTGACTATATTCGCAAAGCTAACGAACTAGTCTGTTACGTATAGAGAGGCCCTTTTTTAACAGTCTTGCGAGTAGCACAACAATGGCGGATAAATCGGCAAGAAATGACATCACCAGAGCCGCTTTCCAGCTGTAAAAAAGGATTTGAGCGTGAAGCTCCCGGAGCGTTAAGTCCATACGGATTATAAAGACTCGAGCTGGAACAGCTTTTCATAGTTGCCAAAAGTACTTCAAACACCAAAATATCAGTAGGTACTCGAAGGGCAAGGGGGGCAGAAGATTGGAGCGCTTCAAGTGCATGACGTACCAAGGTGCTGGAAAGCTAGAAAAACGACCTTCACGCTTCGGAATTGCTCCGAGCTACTCTCATGGCAAGATGGAAAGCGGCTCTGATGTCAAATAATTCGAAAACTCGACTCGCAAACTGATGTGCTCTAACATTACGTCCTGGGTCACAGAAACATGGCGCACCTAAAAACGGGACACATTTTAGGTAAATATCCTCCATGGGCAAAACAGCGCAAACATAGTTAACGCAAATTGTTTGGACAGAATGTTAAATAACGCGGGCAGCAGTAGTACTAAGTTAGTTGTTCAAAATTCACAAGACCATTTTTTGTCCACTCCAATCAGAATAACGTATTTGTGCCCAAAAACTCCCCCCAATACTAACTGCACAATGCAGCTCTGACCGCAATCATTAACGTTATTATAAGTGGGGTGCTCAAATAATAACGGGCCGGTTGATACGTATCATTGAGCCCTATAAAAGAGGGGAATTTTTGATTTCTGGCCCGATAACATTGTCAAAATTCCGTTCTGTTACCCCATATGGGGTCGTATGCTGGTAGACGCGATTGGCCATAGAGGATCGTTAATTTTATAGCCTTTGTACTCTGGGAGTTAATTATTGATGACAAATGTCGAAGGTTTTGTTGGATGCTGATTACATAAGTAAGTAGTCGTTTCCAGACTAAGGGCATCTCTCAAATTTAATCCAATTCCATTAATCGGCTTTTACAAAAAGGTAAAAACCAACCCTTTTTGCCACCCATGTTCAAAAGCCATTCAGGTGGACCCGATCAGAAATAATCGGGCACTTAACTGCGACAAAAGGAAAGACCCCGGGGTACTTTCGTCTGAGTAAGTCTTTTACGGAAACCAATTACTTATCATTTCTTAAGCGGATTCCAGTTTTAATTTTGCCAGAGGAAAATATCCGCCCTTTCTGTCGGCTCATTGAATTTTTTATAAGGAGATTATTATTTGCTTCCGAGGGACAAGTTCAAAAAACGAACTTCAGTAGCTTTTGATTTATTTTTATTGCCACTCGGCATTAAGTGCGAACGCTTTATTTGGAAGAGATGTTAATTTTTGAGCGCTTTAACGATTTTTCTGGAAAAGTTTTAATGGCGAGCTCTGGACGTAAGCCATCGAGCGCGTAAAAATAAAACTTGTAAGTGTAAAATGCGAGCAATTATTTTCTCGTTTTATATTCCTTTTTCCATACAAAAAGTGTGAGAACGATTTAGTACAGGAAGATGGTTATTATCACACCAGACAGTTTTAATGCATTCGGGCTGCTTTGCTTGAACAAGAGTTTTCACACAAATCGGTTTATTGCTCGACACAAGACGAGGAATTGTTTATGGTACGAGATACATTAAAGCGATGGAAGGATAAATATTTGCCCACAGACCCGAAGTACACATTTTGCTATAAATCTTTCAATGCAGATGACCTCTTTTAAAGACTTTTTCTCATTTATAGACGTTTTGAATGTCTAGAAAATCCTAGTAGTTTCAAAATTTAATCCCGTAATCCCATTACAAAGAGAGAAATATCCCACTAAAACCAATATAACGAAAGCAGAAAGGGTTTTGGGGGAGTTCTCTTTTTGTGGCAATTAGAAAAATTTATTTCTGTTTAGGTATTTCGGACGGCTTAACAGGACTGACACGCCTCCGGCTCGGTGGGAAGCTATTTTTGTATTAATAGGCAATTTGTCTAGTGACTTGTACAAATGAAATTCTACGAATCACTTTTTTGGTTGCTGAAAGTGCCTGGTTTTGAAGGGGATTTATATTAATTGGGAAAATTGTTTCTCGTGCAAAAATTTCGTTTGGCGCCCCCGTCTTTAAATGTAAAGAGGTGGGTCGGCAGTTATATATTTATATACTTTGAAAGGTAAAATCAAGAGGAAGTTGTGGTGCATTTCTGGATGCACAGAAAAAGGAAGATTTATTAAAAGCTGAGTAATCAGTTTCTTGAATGTAATATGCGACACAAACGCATAATCAAATCTCCTCAAATTATTTCATTTAGTCAAATGAAATATAGCAAAGCAGTAGAAAAACATAAGAAATGAGGTCTTAGTAAAAAAAAAACAAAGGAAATTGAAGCTAATTCAAAAACAAATGCCTTGTTTAGATTATCATGAAATACTAAATGCAGTAGAACCCAGTATTGCTCTAAGCTCTGAGAAAATGTTAGTCGAGTAATAACCACATCCACCCATAACTTTATACTTTTATCCACGTGGTTGGGCAACGTTTTAGTATACTCATCGAATGAATATTTTATAATGCTGTAAGTTTGGGCACCTGGTGATGGAAAAATAGACCAAAGGTAAAAGTAACACAGTGGTCTTATAGGCTCCGGGCAGCAGGCAACTGAGAAATGTTTCTTGGAGATTTTAACCCTTTGGAGATCTCACACTATCTATGTGAGAGATTTTGTTGATAAAATGTTATCAGAAATCATTTATACCATAAATCATTTATACCATACAAGGGTAGCCTTGATCGAATCTTTTGTAGGAGATGACAGTTTTTAGGGTACCGGTCCTGAGGAGGGTTAGTACGAAACTTTAAACTTTAATGCGTAGGCATAGAGTGCTTTCAGAGTTTAATTAATTTCATTGTCAGTGTTGAAAAATACATAATATCATTTCTCAATGAGTATGCTCATTGCTGAGGACTTCTTAGCCCTATGAAACCAGCATTAAAATAAATGTATTAAATTTTAGATTTTCTTTTTAGCCCTCCACATGACCAATACCCTATAAACGCTTTTTTTTCTTTCTAAGTATTGATGCCTCGTGAGGACACAAACTAAACAATACACTTTAAAAAAGCACTTTATATTTTAAATCGATTGGGAAATAAGAAATATTTTTGAAAGCGCCGGGAATGTAGAGGGAAAGGGATGAATCTTAGATGTATGCATGTGTAAAGGGTAGAAAATTAAGAATGGCACCGATTCTGGAAGAGCATTGTTGGTAGTGTGCGATTGAGATATGGGGTACGGTGCTATATCATGGGTACACACAACAGCTGAATTCAGCTCCTCATTTTAGTTTATAGATGTAGGTGGATATTCGGTGTATTGTCGATTTTAAAGGAAACGTAATGCGTGTGATGATGCTCTCAGGAGCGAAACTCGAGTAACGGAGTTATTTAGTATATGAGACTTTGACTTTGAGTTGTTCAATTCTTTGGTTGTTACAATCTAAAGTGTTTTGAAGGCTTTGAAGACGGGGCCAAGGCCTCATGGCCAAGGCGTTGACAGCGGCAAATAAGAGGGCAAAGTGCTGGTTCCGATACGTGGACGACAATTTATTTATTATTTGGAGCCATGGCGAGGGCGAACTTAAAAACTTCCTATTACATCTTAACTCCATCAACCCAAAAATTCAATACACTATGGAGATAGAAAAGAAAGGAAGCCTACCGTTTTTGGATGTTTTGATATCAAGGAGACGAATGGGAAGCTGGCGCACACAGTTTATAGAAAACCAACACACACTCTATCTAAGTAGCGTAACTCATATCTAAATAACGGATCAAACCAGACAGAAAAGGAGAGTCATAAAGACTCTGTCTGTGAGAATCAAGGGAATTTGTGAACTGGCTGAATTGGAACGGGAAATGAAACATCTGGAAAAAGCCGTCCAAGGAATGTACAGCGTCAGGAAGGAACAACAGGAGAAGATGAAGAAAGGCGCGGACGAACTAGTCTAGCATACATCCACAAAGTAAAGGACACGATCGGCAGGTTACTGGAAAAGCACAATGTTAAAACTGTCTTTAAGCCCACTCGTACAATAAAACAGAGCGTGAGATCGGCCGAAAACCGCAGAGATCCCCTATCGGCACCCCATCGAGTTCCATGCAGCTGTGGCTCTATATACATTGGCACCACAAAACGCAGTGACAACACTGACAACACAAGACAGATTACGGGACACAGAAGGATTGCAGGCTGGGACAAACATAAAAGTCGGCAGTAGCAGAGTAGCAAAGGTGGAAATCTTATATCAATCGCAGCGTTTCTACCCGAACCTATCAAGAGAGGCAATTGAGATTTTTAAACCAGATAAAAATTTCAACAGGAAGGAGGAAATTACGTTTCTAAACGCAGACATGAAGCGAGTTCTATTCACATATTTCAAGTGCGTCGAAACCCCGCGCCACCACTACCCCCATCCCAGTCCCTCCACTGCAGCGCGACGGAGGGGGAATAAATACCACGGAGCTTACCACAGTCGAATCAGTCAACGTCGGGAAGATCGCCTCGCTCATTGCCTCATCGCGTTTGATAATGTCTGCCTCAGCTGTAGACGAAAGGCCAGGAAGAAGTTTCATTGGACCACATCTTCAAAGCCCGGAAAAAACTTTAGATTGTATTTTGATCGACCGTGAAAGCCTTCACAGTCTTAAGAAATAAACTTTTTAGAAAAAATCAGAAAGACGTCAAGTTTTTTTCAAAGAGGGCGAGCTTATCAAGCGAACAGCATTTACTTCAATAAAATGGTATATTTGCGAGTAAAAATGGTGTAAATTTAGCATTTATTTTGTAAAAGCTTTGTCGATATTTCAAAGTTGTAAGCCTTCTAAACCAACGATTTTCAAAAACGAAACAGCAGTGTATATGGAATCAAAACACTTACTATTGATCCCCATTCCCAATCTAACACATTTAAGAGAGGACACCCCAGCTACGAGGCTGAAAGTATCGTCCAGTACAAATTGGACGTGTTATTGTTTTTTCTGAGACGCTGTAAGAACTCTCATCGTTTAACGACTTCTAGGAACTGACTATTCCAAACTTTCAGTTATCTTCAAGATCCTAGGGAAAAATGCCTCTTGCATAGACCTGCCTCTATGCTGCCGGCTTCCGAAGTACCGAAGATGAACACCACATATCCATTAAATTATTAAATTTTGTTAGTTTGCAAAGACAGTCATCTCAGCTGTCAGTGTCTTCGATTCGGCACAGGACTACGAGTCCAACCATGCCAATTTTCCTGTCTTACACTTTGACTTTCTTGCAGTAAATTGAAGAAACTATTAGCTGCCAGTGTCTTTTATACGGTGAATGGCCACGAGCCCTACGATTCAATTTTCTGCAAGGTCCATTCCATTTACCCGAACTTCGCCGAAGCTCATCA
This sequence comes from Taphrorychus bicolor, assembly GCA_951812265.1. Lineage (NCBI taxonomy): Eukaryota > Metazoa > Arthropoda > Insecta > Coleoptera > Curculionidae > Taphrorychus > Taphrorychus bicolor. The sequence continues at coordinate 16,164,434 of OX638300.1, forward strand.
GACACTAAAGCGGCTACTTCAACCAACTTGAATAAAACAGCTCCTCTGTATACTCCGATATAATAGCTATTTTCTTAAACCACTTTGCTTTTGGTATCTTGTCCGATCCTCTATGATTTTTCTCTCTGCTTCCTGCTTTTCTCTTTTCACAATTTACTGATGTAATCAATCACGCTTACAGAGAAGCAGTAGCAGTCCATGGTTTGACTTAGTTTTCAAGCTACTGGACTTGATTTCAAGTCAAATCAAGTTGATTTGAACTTAGCAAAAAAATGACAGGATATTTTTTTGTTCAGTATTTGGAAAATCGCAGACGCTAGTTCAGTGATGATTGAAAACAACTGATGTGCCGTATATAGAGATGAGTATTTTTGAAATCAGCTTCATAAAGTCTACTGACTTAGTGTAACAAATACCGGTTATTCATAAGAAAATGTCACGTAGAAAGCTATAAGTTGTTCACAGAAAAGGATGGTATATTCAAAGTGAGTGGACTTTTGTTCCTTCATCATTTTCTTTTGAGATTTCACGTCCAACAAGATGACTTTTTTAATAAACATTCCCTACGTATCATTCAATTTGACAGCGTTTCTGTACTTGCTGGATGTAGCTATTAACATTTCCTAGATACAAAGTATTTCACTACACTTGACTTGAAGAAGACCTAGAAATTAGGAGGACCTAGACTAATCCCGACATTCTTCTAGACTTAAATTCGGAAAGTTGATAATTGATAATATTTATTTGATGCAGTAACTGAAACAACCGTAAGGCCCTGTTTGGGACCAGCGAGCAAGAGCAACCTCTATATTGATACTCAAAATCTTTACTTCTTGCGGAATCCTTTTTAACAACTCGTCATCATCACATTCTTTCTTTTGTCAAATGATACCACTAGTACTAACTGAGAGAGATGGAACATAACATGAAATTTCTGTAACCGTTTAACTTCTGGCAAAACTTATCTGTTTATTTCAAATAGATAGACCCTAGTCACACAGTTCTAAATAAACATTTCCAATACAAAACTTTATACAACATTTTGAAGTCTCAAGGTATCTTATTTATCTATCTGTTATTTATGTATTAAGAGCAAAAGTACAACTTTTTTGCTCGGTGAGAGAAAAGTTGTACTTTTAAAAACTCAAGAGGAAAAAAAGCAACTTTTTGCTTTGATTACCTTCTTGTACGTAGTTTGTAATCTGAAAATTGAAATTAAACTGAAAAGGACGTTTTAAATTTGGTTTGTTTAGTGACTTGTGAGGTTGTAAACACATAATATGGTGTGTTATAACCTCTAGACTGGATCGGGAATAATATTTATTATTCGACTAATGTTTATATACAGTTTTGGTCTTATTTTGGATCTTAGAATAAGTAGTTACATTTATGATTTTATTTTTGGAAACACCCTGCAGATTAGTAGTATCAAAAAAAAAACCTAATAGCACGGAAGAATCTGATGCTCAAAATTTTGTGTGTGTTTACTATGCCAGTTGACACCAAAATTCGTATCGCTGAAATATAAATCGACATCGGCATCATCTAGGAAAGCCTTATCGACTGCTAAGATTATATGGATGAGAGAAGAGACTAAACATCACTACAGATCCTTAAACACAGTTAATTCACACCTAAAATATTTATATCTTAATTTAGCCTTTGTGTTTTCATTTTTAGAATTTTTAGTTGTAGACTGTACAGCTAGAGATGACGTGGAGAGATTCGGGAAGTCTAGTTTTGAACGTTTGAATCGTAAGTTGCAGCACTTTATGCGTAGTACCCAGCAAGCTAGTTTAATATCGATGTCGTTGACTATAGGCTGAGAATGGGTGAGTCTTGTTTTCCCTTCCATAAGCGTTTTTTGAATCTCTCGGGAGTTAACTTTACGCAACATGAAGAATCCTTATTGGTTCTTAATTTAAAATATAATTTTTCTATCGAGGTTCATAGAAAGAACAAAGAAACGCTGGCGGAAGAGGCTGAAAGTATTATAGATGTCACCAACCGCCATTTGCTCAAAGCTAAGATTATTAATTTTCTTAATGCACCAAGTCATCACACTAAAACTGATGGATTCAACTTTAACAGGTTACATCTTTCCTCACTCAAACGAAAGATAAAAACTAACGATCTGATAGTCACTAAGGCCGATACAGGTGCCTGTTTGGTTGTCATGAAGTTGGAAGATCTGATTGTATAGATAAAAGCAACGAGTTCTTGGACACTGATGAGTTTGAATCCACCAATAAAGATCCAACCATCCCTTATTTTAAAATATTGAAATCCGCCTTCGATAAAACCTTGGTAACCCTGGAATAATTTAAAAAGTCAAAATTTTCTTTGTACCCGATGACCCCACGCACCCCCTTCTGTACGGCTTGCCTAAGGTACACAAAGCTGGATACCCTGTCCGACCTGTGGTGTCTTTTGTGAATTCACCATGTTACTACCTTTCTTCTTGGCTCAACGACGTGCTGAGAAGTTTGACCCAACTCAATAACATATTTGGAACTAACAACTCTGTTGAGTTTCCATTAAGAGCCTACATTTTCCTCAGAACGCTATTTTAGCTTCTCTCGATGTCAAAACTTTGTTTCCCAGTGTGACACCTTCAGAATGCAGTGATTTGGTTGAGGGACTTTTACACAAACAAAAAGTTTCACCCTTAATTATCAACGACCTCTTACTTCTCTTAAGAACTACTTTAGACCAGAACTTTTTTCAGTTCAATGGTAAATTTTTTCGTCAGAGGTCGGGTTTAGCAATGGGGTCATGCTTGTCTCCTTTCTTGAGCGAGGTTTTCATGCATAACTTGTAAAGGGTAAATGGGAGGTTTGCGAGATATCTATTGTGTTACAAAAGATATGTTGATGATATCTTTATAATTTGGACGGGTGGTGAACAGTTGTTGAACGAGCTTCTTAATTACATTAATTCGCTCCACCACAGAATTACTTTCTCAATTTAGAAGTTGAAAAACAAAACAAATTATCGTTTCTCGATTTATTGGTGATAGGAAACTCTAATAGAATTGATTTTGAAATTTACAGAGAACCGTCCTCTACTGACAACATTATCCAATATAGCTCGTGTTCTCCGCCCTCTTATAAGTTCGCAGTATTTAAGTCCTTGTTCTATAGATTGTTCAGGATGCCCCTTGGTGATGAAGCCTTTCGCAGAGAATTATCCATAAGCAGATAGTAGCCTTTTCGAATGGTTTTCCCTTAAATTCAGTAATGAAAATATTTTACAAGTTCGCTAATGGTCACCTTCTTTCTTATAATGTCATCCAGGAAAGGGTGAATAACAACAATTTTAGATGCCTCACATTCTTTGGAGACATATCTTTACAGCTGTCCAAGTTCTTTAAGAACTGTAATGTTTCTATAGCTTTCAGAGTGGCTAATACGCTTAAAAGCCATTTGGTTAGGCCCACTGTCCTGCGTAGTTGCCATGTCAGTGTTGTTGCCTTATTGCATGCCTTTTCCATGTGACTTTTTCACCGTGTAGATTAAGTAGGTATAGATAATAGGTAATTAGGTACCTGATGTTTCTAGACTCTCTCTTTTGTCGCGAACTGAACTCCCGAAGATACCAATGAACAATTAAAGCAACGAAAGCAATCTTTGGCCAAAAGAGATTAAAAATAAAGTTGACGAACCCGTGATTTAATAGTACAAGAAACAATCGGGGTTAGAACGTATTGAGAAGGGAGGCAAAAACAACATGGCTTAATAATACCTAAATCCACTTTGTGCAGACCAATAGATAAAGTCAGAGATATAAAATGGTTATACGGGAAAAAATGCAAAAACACTGGCCAGGCAAGCGGACAATTTAGGTATGTCCTAAGGCAAAACATTAGCAGAAACATCTGGATTTACATTTCGGACTAAAATCTGTTCGTGTCTTAAAGTATAAATGCAAAAACTACTCTTGCATAACCAGACCATCCCCATGCAACAAATTGGCTACACAAGGCCCACTTGACGGAACTTTTGTGTCCCATGAAATTCCTGGGCCAAATAGCTGTTGGCCAGATGTTCCCGACGTTAGTCGCTAACAATGATTTATTCCTTCTCAATTATTACAAATGTTCTCCCATGTTTCCGAAATATTTTTCCATGTCGTGTGTGTGTGTGCCGGGAATGCGGAGCTGATTTGTGTTTAAGGCCTTTAATTATCGTTGACAATGACTTATGGATCTTTGAATTTAAAAGCTGGCGAAACTTGGCCGGTGATATGAAGGCGCTTATCGCGGTCCTCGGCGATACCATAGCCTATAAACAACCATTTATTTCTGCAATTCCTGTAACCAACTAAAGAGTCCATTGTAAGGAAATGCCAAGCTATTGTTCTTGCAAAGATTGAACTATACGATCGCCGATAGTCAGGACAATTTACGCGGTACTTAAGATAAAGCACGAGGTGGCGTTCCACTCGTTTTCGACTTAATTGTCAACGACAGATCCGATACAACCTGGCCATTCCTCACTGTAATGGCGTTTTTTTGAAGACACGTGACACTAATTGCCGTGTACAGCCTGTAACATGGTCTGTTCTATTATAAATCTGTTTGGGCAATCGCTAGAGACCCGCCATTCTAATCATTATCCTCGGAATTCCTTTATGGTAAAAATCCGCTTCCTTCTGCTTTACTAGGGCCCCTCGAGTCCGGTCTTAATTGTTTTCAAAGCTCTTAAGGTGCGTTTAGTAATTCAAGACAGAGTAAACTTACTTTGCTTTTTGCAGGTTTGCACGCCGGCTTGTGCTTTTACAAGCATGCCCGCGGTGTGTACAATGCGAATAATGTTCGTTGGGCATATGGTAGAACTGTTTACATGTGAATGAATAGTAAATAGGTGCAGAATTCCTGCGTTTTATATACAAGCGGAATTAATAGATTCTCATTTTCGTTAGCGAGAGAACTTTTAAATTATTAATTTTATTTTCTTTTTTATTTTTTTAATTATTAATTTTAATTGCTTTTGCTCATAAGGCTTGCCATGCTACCAAGCCTTATGAGCAGAAAGAAAATAAGCCAAGACCGTAAACTATATAATCAAATCATTTCTCTTTTAAACATTACTACTCTAAAGCCTCAAAATTTTGCCTGCTTTCCAATACGACGCTTTTCGCAAGGTTGTTAAAAGTGATGATAGGTCTCATTACCTTTTGAATTTATATGCCATACAAGAACTGAGAAACCAAGAGTGCAAGCAGGTCTGCGTGGTGCACGAATGGTCAAAGAAGAAGACAATTACAGCAAAACAACATTTCAAAGAAAAATAAAATTTTACTGTGACCTCACGGACTAACAAAAATTTTCATGACAAAATGCATTCTGATGATTTATCAGGAACATAACCTATTCCTATTATTGTTTATTTCATGCATAAAAACTCCTTGTCCATTGTCACACATCGCCATCTCCATTGAAGAAAATTGTTTTCCTTTAAAGTTTTACGCTCATGAGCAATAGTTATTTTTTTGCACAAGTGCAGGAAATGATACTTACCGCACGAGCTAGGAACAATATTTTTTCTTTGAGGGTACCGTTTTCTTAAAAAAGAAGAATAAAACAAATTGTTTTTTATTTAAACTAAGTACTAAGTACCAAAAACAATGCAACTTTATTAATGATAATATTAAACCAACAATTATGAACTTATTTCTTGCTGATGACAAATATTGTGTGACAAACACAAGCAGATTATTCAACGTTTTTAGATACAGAGAATACAGTAGACGAAGCAGCTGGTTTGAAGCTCAGAGAAAAAGTTGATGGTTCTAATGTCAATATTTTGTTAGACAAATTCTTTTCTTTTTGAGAGATTCCTCCAGGTAACTTTCAGCCATAGAATTTGAATTTCAGAAACTGATTTTCAGCTTTATAGCAATTTAAAGTTGAATATTTCTGCTCCACAATTAGCTAAGAATATTGCTGAAGCATTGTTCCGTATATTCAAGATTCTAAAGCTTTAAATAGGCTGCTAAGTTTAAAAATTTCCATACCACCCTTTGCATCATAAGAGCTGGGCATTAACAATGTAAAAATGTTACTTTACTCGCCTGCATGTGTGGTCAACTGCTGTTTCCATTGTAACTAATTCCATTTTCGACATTTTTTGACTTTTTGATATAAATTCATTCTATAGTGAAAGACATTCTATGGTCGTTCTATTTTGAAAGTTCTGCTCAAGTTTGTAGAACTCATAACAAACTAAAAATATGTTAGAAAAAAATTTGTTTTATTATTTATTAAATTAGGGGCAGAGTAAAAAGTCTAAAAGTAAGGGTGGTCAAGAGATGGGCCCACCTTTGTTTGATACAGGGTGGCCTAAAATAGTACTCCGAGAATCGTTTTCGAAATGCAGCACTGAAGTGGAAGCCATACTATAAAGCACAAGCTTCATTTAATATTCTCAAAATAGAAGTTGTACAAGATGTACTTAGAGAAACTGTATATGAGCCCAAAACTGGTAATTTAAATAATTTACTACTAGCAAATTACTAGTAAAAGTACTAGTAAAAAGACACATACTTATTCGAGACTCAAGTAACAATATTCGTTGTCAGCAACCTATTCCCAATCCCCAACTCCGTCTGGTCTTGCGGGCAATCAAGATGAAATGAATGCTTGTTCTTCTGGAATTAATTTAAAACGCTAGATAAAGAGTCAAAACTTTTTGAAAAAATATTATTTTTAAAGTTTGAGGTTTTTCATTCACTTCATTCAGGCAAACTTTAACTAATGGAAAACTAGCGGAACTCTCGTTTGCGGTATCTGAAAGAGGATAACAAAAAAAATTAACCGTTGGATTCGCTCCAATCGGTCTATTATTTCCTAAGTTATAAAGGTTTAAATTTGGAAATCGCTAAAACTGAAGATACTCCCACCCCTCCCCTCTTTGGTCAAATAGAAAAAAAAATTGATTTTGTTTATTCTATTTATCATCTTAATAAAACGGTTTTAATCCTCCCTAAACGTAGCAAACCGAATCTGAGTATAAGTCGGGTCATAAGTTTAGTATTTTAACAATGTATATTTAAAGGTGATTTATAAAGTTTCAAAAAATCAACCATCGAAGGGGCGTATCTCCAAAACTACTGAACTAATGGAACTCTCGTTTGCGGTATCTCAAAAGAGGTTAACAAAAAAAAAGAAGAAACCGTTGGATTCGCTCCAATCGGTCTATCATATCCTAAGTTATAAAGGTTTAAAGTTGGAAATCGCTAAAACTGAAAACACTTTCACCCCCTCCCCTTTTTGGTCAAATTGAAAAAAATTTAGGATTTTTTTATTCTGTTTTTCATCTGAGTAAGACAATTTTAATCCTCCTTAAACCTAGCAAACCGAATCTGAGGACCGGAAAGTCGTGCCGTAAGTTAGGTTTTTTAACAATGTGTATTTAAAGGTGATTTCTAAAGGGCCCAAAACCACTGAAGAGGAATATCCCAAAACTACTGGACTAATAGAACGGTCGTTTGCGGTATCTGAAACAGGATAACAAAAAAAAAAAGGAAAAACCTTGGATTCGCTCCAATCGGTCTATAATTTCCTAAGTTGTTTTAGGTTTAAAGTTGGAAATCGCTAAAACTGAAGATACTTTCACCCCCTCCCCTCTTCGTTCCAATTGCAAAAAAGGAGTTAAGTTGGAGTTAAATCCAACTTCTGGTTTCTGGGAAGAACAAATGATCAGACAAATAGAAAATAATTCAGTTTGTCGGTCGAAAAAAGAACTTTTTAATTTATAACTCGACACCACGAACCAACTACTACTACTGGACTTTCAAAAGTGTAGCAGTAAGTTCCACAAGAAACAAGTATGTTGCTACTACACTGTTTCTTCTAATTGAATCCAGTATACCTGACAAAGAAGTTCTTGAATTCTTCCTGACGTAAAATCTGCAACTGAACTCTTGCAGTGAAGATGGTGGTGCGGAGGGGTACCTACATGGTCCTTGAGATTGGTGCTTTTAGCACTGTGATACAGTTTTTAATTTCTGAAGTAGAAGTTTAAAAGGAAGCGATAGAGGATGATGATCTATGAAGAGATCTCTATATTTTTGACAATCTGAGGAGCTGCAGTCAAATGATTTTAGCAGAAAATAAAGGAATGTGTCTGAGGTTCAACCAGAATGCGGCCTGAGGATATGACAGTGGTATCCTCAGCCCGCATTCGTTTGTTACTGGATTAGCGAATACTCCTGCGTGCACTCGAGAATCTACTTTTTCAAGTCTACAAAATTTGCAAGAAAAGAAGTCGAATTTGTTGGTTGGGAAGGGGGATTTAGGGCAACATCTTCAAAGAACCTTTATGAACCCCTTCTGGATAAGAAGATTGACGTCAACTCGACAAGAATTCTTCCCTGGAATTTGCTATATTGGTTCGTGTTTTATAACCGGGTAAATAAGCCGTAGTACTTGGAGGAGCCAAGGATATTCAAAAGGAGTAAGTTAGATCAATATGTAAACAGTCCGTTGCTTATGTGGCAATTCTAGCCCAAAGCCTTGTGTCATTGTTATTCTGTTCACCACAATAATCCTGTGACTGCCTAGCAAATCAACAGAACTAGCACTCTACAACCTGGTGGTGATCCACAACCCTGATACCCTGGAAGGGGGGGCACCCTATTCAAAGGCCATTTACCATCTGCGACACCCTATTCAAAGGGTGTCGCAGTTGGTGTTTCCATAGACATTGAAAAGGCCTTTAATAATGCACCTACAGACTTTCTCCTCAGCGCCAGTAAAGCGAGAAGGATCGAACCAACAATGGATTCGCAACATGTTAGAATCCAGACTGATCACTACATCAATAAACGATTACGCTATCAGATTCACAACAGCGGGAGGTTGTCCACAGGTCGGAGTCCTTTCACCACTCCTGTGGGCCCTACTAGTGGATGACCTTCTGGCTACTTTGTAAGTATGGGTAGTAGAGGTCCAATTATACGCGGACGACATCGTTATCCTTATAAGAAACCACCTATACCAACAAATCTCCAGCACGTTGCAGGAGGTGCTGCATGTTGTACACAGCTGGTGTTCAAAGGAAAACCTAGCAATAAACCCTAGGAAAATGGTGATTGTACCATTTACCCGAAGGAAGAGGCTGGACTTCTTGAAAGCGCCATCTTTGTTCGGGACGACAACCCCGTTTACCAACGAAGTAAAATTTCTAGGAGTCATCCTGGAAAAATCGCTCACATGGACCCCACATGTGACTCCTACCGTTAGGAGGGCACGGCTCTCCCTTTGGTTGTGCAAGAACCTGTGCGGCAAATCATGGGGGATGGGCCCCAGGCAAACTTTGTGGCTATACGTGACGGTAATAAAACCGATAATCACGTTTGGGGCTATAGTTTGGTATCAAAAGAGCAGACAGAGCTCCATCGAAGCTAAACTGTCCTTTCTGCAAAGACAAATATGTCTGCATCACAAGGGCAATGAGAACAATGCCCACGGGTGCCATGGAGCACATGCTCGACCTGCTTCCACTTCCAATGCTCCTAGAACGAGAGGGAATGAAGGCGACATATCAGCTGCAACAAGTGACAAACATAGCACCGAAGCCATTCTATGGTGGGACCAACAATGCCCAGGCTGGCCATCGTGGTCACGAAGGCAATGAGAGGGCCGACTCTCTAGCTTGGAGGCCGGCGGGCTCTGCATTGGTAGGCCCGAAGCCGGCACTGGGAGTCCCATACTCGCGGTCAAGGCTGAGCTCCAAAAATGGAGCAATGCAAAGTCCCAGGACTGTAAGAGAACGTACCCGGACTATCACACTCCAAAAAATGTAGCACGGGAACAGAGAGAGAGCAAAAGCCCAAACATTCTTCAGACTAAATAGGAGGCAAGTCAGAGTGGCCACTGCAGTGTACACAGGATATAGCCACGTAAGATGTCACATGCACATACTCGGACTCTCCGAAGTGACGGAATGTCGGTTGTGCTTGGAGGACGACGAGACAGTTGAGCACGTCATATGTGACTGCCCGGCTATTGCCAAATCGAGATACTCGCTGTTCGGAAACACGATCATTGAACTTTAAGATGCAAAGGCAGTGTCGTCCGAGAGACTCATCAGATTCGTTGAAGGTCTGGACATAACGGGTGACAACTAGTAGAGCTAGCAGGGCCAAACCTTCCTCCTGGTAATACTTCGAGTGATCCACAATAGACCGTAGGCCGCCGTCGAGGACTGTATAAGTCCACTCACATTGAATGCAATACAATGATATGATGAATTATCGGCACAAGCCTAAGCACAGATCAAATTATCAACATAAATTACAGAGCTGCAAGACTGGTTAACTATAAGTTGTGAGGTCGTAACTATTTACTGAGTAAGTACTTTAGGCGACTCACACAAATATGTTTATTTCTGTTATAATATGCGTATTTTGTGATAGAAAAGAAATCGTTCCCCTGCAATATGCAAATGTGCTTGAAGCCCGACAAGGACTAATTGAAAAGTCGTTTCGGGCGGCTCAAGAAAACACCAGAAATATTACAGTATCATATCGCCATTAATTGCTGATCGATCTCAAAATTGCACCGTGGAAAATTGCCGGTGTAATTGATTATTTTTGACGCACAACCGCATCGATGAGACGATAAATTTACAAGTCAAATTCGAGGTCGAAATAATGGCCCCCCCGTCCCCCCCCCCCCGCCCCATGTGGCCCCTTTTCCTGCCCCGGGGCCGAATGTCGGCGTTTTTTAACGTGCCTGTGGAGGCACCTACTAATTTCCGATAATTGAGGGCTACGGGAATTCAAACAAGCCTTCGTATATCATTCGAGTGGCTCTCGTCATGTCGAGCGACCAATTTTCTTGTTAACAATTTTGAAGAAGCTGGCTGCGGACCTGGAATTACAAATTTGGTTGCGGCCGAGCATTGGCCGAGGGTCGCTTTTGGTTTATGTGTTTACCTGCGAGCTGACACAGTCCGATAAATTTTAGTTATAGTCATTTATAATTGAGGAGTCAAGGTGAAATCGCCTTAAATCCACTTGTAGATGGTAACAACGAAACAGATTATTATTCAAAACTTAGAGAATGACCCTATTCCAGTAGAAAATTTCTTACATTAGAAATTACCTTAAGAAATTCTTTGACCACCAGGGTTATTCTCTAGAATAACCTAGTTTCTATATCGGGCGAGAGAGGGCTAAATCTTCCACTCCAAAGTCCCTTATACCTTCTTAAGGAAAACCCGGCCTTATAGAGATTAGTTCATGGCTCGCTGGCCCCACTACTGTCCTGATTTTAAGCATTGGTGAGTAACGAGGACCCAGCTACAAATACATATAAATTACATTGCTATGTCGCAAACTAAGTTTAGGGGATTGAATCGGGCACTAACTGAATTTCCGAGTAAAAGGGAATTTTTCGAGAGCCGAAATTGGACGATCGATGTTTGCGGTGTCGGCGACACGCGGTCTGTTTCCGTTTCCGGTGGACGAAGAATGGCGACGGCTCCGGTCAGACTCTGCGGTTTAATCGAGATCTATCGACAGTTTCCACAAGAATGTCGGACCAGATTTAATTGGAAGTGTCCGGTGCCAGTCTTTCGGATTTTTCTCTTATTTCTGTCAAGAATTTTATATTTTTAACGCTGTTATTATAGAGAGATTCGCTTCTTTTTTTTTCATGTTTGTAATTTCTTTCAACCACATCAACAATTGTTCATATATTACGTGATCATTTCCTTTGCATCACGTAAACTAGCAAATTTCTGCTCTCATCTAGGAGAAGACTTTTGAAAGATTTCCAGAAGAAGTCAAACAGGTCGGGGTACTACATCAGTTGTCTCCAAATTGTTTTCTCACTATTGGCCTTATTCAAACAATTTGCCGAATTAGTCCACAACTAGCGGCGGCAAATTAATGTAATTGGGAACAAATTTTTCAACAAGTTGTTGCTTCGATTTTTTCAACGATCTTTAGGAAATTCAACGCTAAGTTTCGGCTAGACTTTTTTTAAGGCACAAATCCAGTATTTGGGTCAACAAATGGGTCTTAATGCAGAAAAACGCATAAAAAAGTTACATATACGACAATATATTCACACAAAATTCGTCATTTTACAATCAAGTTCTTACCGTGGAAACTTCACCATTCTTACCGAGGCGGCTTAACAACAACCATTGTGACTAAGGAGGTTTATCAACAAGCCTCGTTAACGAGGGGGTTTAGAGCATTCCTTGGTGACCTTGATGCTAAAATATGGGGGGGAGGGGCGGTTCTTGATGCCCTATGCACGTGTGCGTGGGCTGTTGCTAAGTTTCAAAACGTACTTGGCTAGAATCACATACTTCGGTATCGAATATTTTTCCGTCACATATATTTGCGTCGATTAACCGGAGTATTGGTAGTAGTAGTAGTAGAACTGGAGGAGCCGAAGCCTTACGACTAGGCCTTAAAGGCCCTTTTTACAGTCCCCCGATCCACCCATCCCTACTCTCCTTGAGGTCTCATTCTCTCGACGCGTCGACCCGTCCCCTCTAATGAGAAAGGCGACTCCCAGTGTCCTGTGGCGTAGTCGCGCCCATCCTAGAACACTGCCAGAAAGTGGTATGACGACTCTTCCCCTGCTCCACAGTGGGTGCAAAGTGGACTGTCCACCATTCCTAGGAGGAACCATATAAGGTCTCCCAGGCACTGCCGACTTCTCCCAAGTAGCCGCGAAGTCTTATCCGGGTTAGGGTAAATTTTCTTGTTTCCAGAAGTTTCCAGTTTCTGTTTGTTCTTATACACTCCCATTCAATTAAAGTGTGAGAGACGTACCTATTACTTACTCCTAGACATGGCTGCGGTCCAGTAAAGCACATCTGGGAACCACGCTTGACCGATTGTTTGACACGCTCGTTCTCCTCGATGCCCCTATGTAATCGCATCTGAAAAACAGTTGGTGGATACAGCTTCTCTAGAAAGAAACTGCGTACCTCAGATGAGACTCAATCAAGAAATGGTAGACCATCATCAAATCAGACATTTAAGTATTCGACAATAAGTCTCGAATCATAAAATCCACGCGAGAATTTGCAAATCAGAAGAAGAACCTTTTTCTACCTGAGGCCACAGAAGTCCAAAATGAGAAGGATTCACTACCCACGTATTCAGGGCCAAGCCGGTTTTTCAAATCCAAAATTCAAGGCTTAATACGTATTAAGAGAAAATCTATTAGGGTCAAACCATGCTTTAAGCTTGATTGGGTCCACAAGAACCATCCTCCAAGGCCAGGGCACTGGCTGCAACCCATCCTTACTCCGTCTGGGCCCTCATTCCCTCCACGAGTCGCCGGTTCCCCTAATTAAGGAGAGTATATCCCATCTTAGAGTCGGAAGCTTCCCTCAATGGAGGAAGGCGGTTCCCAGTGTTCTGTGGCGCAGTCGCGCCCACATATATGTAGCACACTCCCAGAAAGTGGTGTGTCGACTATTCCCTTGTTCCACAGTGAGTGCACAGTTGACTGTCCACCATTCCTAGGAGGAGCAAGTCTCTGTTTAGTCCTCAGCGGCCAGTGAGGATTCCTATAAGATCTCCCAGCCACTGCCCACTTCTCCCAAGTAGCTACGAGGCCTTGGATCTATAAGGGTAGATTTTCTTGGTCTGTCTACATATTCCTGATTTTCTCCTAGTACTCTACCATGCCCATAGTAACCGGAGTAACTTGAACTGTGTCACTTTCAAAATAGCGCTCAATTTTTGGCATGTAATGAAATTGTAAAATACATGATATTATGTTTAGATCTCCTCTTTTTGCAGTTCAACCCAATGCAAAAACTCTGCAATGTCCAGTATGTTACGGAAGTATGTGGTTTACAGATCAATTCTTGCTGAGAGATCCATTATAGCTTTCTGCGACCAGGAGTTTCTTCCAATCTGGGCTTAATAGAGACGCTTCCAGCCAAGCAGTGAAAGTCATCATATATTATAACAAAGACACGACTATTTCTTCTAGACGACAAAGATAAAAAGATACCATTTCCACAGACCGAGGTAGGCAAGAAATACATCTTGTTCTCCATGGATATTTATCATTAACCATACGCTCTGTCTGAATTTGCAAAACCAGAACAACTTCTCGTATACAAAAATGGTAGCAGTCATAAGCAGGATTGGAACTGACACCTGCCTTTCATGTTGATGGCGTAATAAGGTTCCATATAGGGAAGCCACTGGTGAAACCCCAACAAAAGTAACATTTGGAAGGGAAACTCTAAGTAGAAGAGCTAAAGAAAAAGTTTAACTAATGCTAAGATGTGACTTGCTAGCTAACTCCAACGGTTTTGAGGAAGATGACTTGGTATACTAAACAAGGCGCGACGAGAGATGGGGAATAGCCCAAAGGAAAATTCACAGTTATAAAAAAAGAACCGACTTTGTCTAGAGGATTTTCTGACAATTTTCAAAGCCTCCTTAACTTTTCAAAACTCAAAGTAAGCCAGAAATTGGTGTTTGACCAAGCAAGGCTAAACCCAAAATAAAAAAAAATTAAATTGGCAATTTTTTACTTCTGTGAATGACCGGTGTTGGTTAAGTGAAAATAACCACAATTTCACGATTTCGCCACGTATTTAAATCGAAACCGCACCTTAATTCTATAATTTGCAAAAAACGTGTCGAAACCCGTTCTACCACGACATATTTTTTTCCCATTTTGGTGATTACCACTCGCAATTGACGGTTAATGTGGTTGCCATTTTGGCAAATTTCATAGTTTTTAGGTTCGTGGTAGCCACGTTAATTTCACTAAAATTTTACTTGGGGACTCCATCTTGGCTGAACTCCACATTACAATGGTTCCTACTGGCCTAGCTACAACCATCCAAATTTAAAAAGGACTGACATTCGATATTGATTCTGACGTAAGATGAGGAAACTCTTTTGTTTAACTTTTTCTACTACAATTCCCAACATATGAGAAATTGTTCCCAAATTTTTTATTGCTAAGCGTTCTTCAACTCTTTTGTTGAGCTCAACTTCGGTGTGCAAACCGTCGTTATGATGATCACATACAAAGCTATACAGGGCGTTTCCAAAATTGAACATGAGGTGGTAAGTCTACATGAAAAGTTAATATAAGCACGTCATTTACTTTTTCTTTCCAAAATACTGTTAATTTTCTGTGTCACCGATGTGATGACAAAACCAAAATTATCAAAGTGAAGTGCCTTCTAACTGCAATTAATCGAGTTGAATACCTTTACGATGCTAGATTTTGTTTGTACAAATTATTACTTAAAACGAAATTAAAATAAACAAGTAGAATTAAAAAAACTGAACTAAAACACGTAAACCAATGGCTTAGAGATTTAGAACACAAAAAACCAATGTAGATCACATAGAAGTCAATTTTGTTTCACATCATGTTGATTTGAATGATTGAAAATCACCAGCCATTTTTATGTCAACCAGAACCGGTGTGAAACAGCAAAGCACCATTTCAAACCATTGTCAACCAACTACAACAATAGTCATGTAAGTGTCACTAACGCTCATTAAGTAAGTACTAGTAAAGTACTTCATTTACGCAACAACCATTTACACAACATACATCACACTTTATTTCACATTTTTAGACTAATGTATTATTACAATCTAAAGTGTTTTCACTTTGTTTTTACTGTGTCACTTGTGGGAAAACACTTGTGGTCTACAGCTGCTCCAGACATTATCAAAGACGATGAGGCAATGGGCGAAGTAATCTCTCGAGCTTTCCGACGTTGACTGATTCGGCTGTGGTGAGCTCAGTGGAAGGACTGGGGTGGGAGTAGTGGTGACGCGGGATTTAGGCGCCCTTGAAGTATGTCCTAGAACTCGCTTCAAGACCGCAGCACATACTTCCATAAAATACAGGACGTTGTCTATCTTTTAAATGGCTGCCCTTGAACTGTAAATGTAGGGGATGGAAACACAAATTGCAATTTCCGAACATGCCGAAAAATGAGGGACCTTTTGAAAGTGGCACAGATAGACCCACGTGCAGTTAGACTCAGTATTGTCTACGAATCACGAGCTAGGCCGAAAGCACTTGGTTCGTGATCCAGTGTTGCCGATACTTTCACGAGTTACTCTGGTACTCGAGGTAAAGAAATGTGAGGGAAATTTATTCGATAAGGAAGTATTTGATTCTAACCAAGTACGTTTAGAGACTTGGCAACAACGACCCATGCATGCACACGCGCATAGTGAATCGGATCCGAGTCCTCATATTTTGGCATCAAGGTCACAAAGGAATGTCCTGTACGTTATTGACGTACTTGGACCGCAGCGACCTCTTATCGGCTCCCGGAGTTTACCGTCATTCAGTTGTGGCTCAGTATACATTGGTACCACAAAACGCAGTGTCAACACGAAGATTACGGAACACAAGAGGAGTTGCAGGCTGGGTCAAATACAAAAGTCAGCAGTAGCAGAGCACGCTCTCTTCGGAGGTCACGACAACCCTTTCAATGAGGTGGATGTGATATTCGTTCTTCGACAGCGTTTCTATCCGAAATTAACGACAAGAACACGACAACAATTTCAACAGGAAGGAGGAAATTACGTTTCTAAATGCAGAGTGGGAGCGAGTTCTACGACATACTTCAATTGCGCCAAAACCCCGCGTCACCATTACTCCCACCCCAGTCCCTCGACTGCAACGCGACGGCGGGAGAATAAATAGGTACCACCGAGCTCAGCACAGTCAAATCAGTCAACGTCGAGAAACACGGGAGGTCACTTCGCCCATTTCCTCATAGTCTTTGATAATATCTTCCGCAATTATAGACGAAACGCCAGAAAAACCACGGCTTCAAAGTTCGGAAAACACATTAGATTGTAATTTGACCAACGCCGAGCGCCGACCGCGACCCCGGGAACCCATCTAGACTAAACGAGAACTCGGAACAGTCGCCTCCGTTCTCGAAAGTACGAGAGTGTGTTCAGGCTGGGTATATAAATCAGCGAAAACTAAGACCAGTCAGTGTGAAGGGGCGAACGCTGACTGGCCCCACGGAAGCCCCCAGGATCATATTAGGATTGGACAGCTCGGAAGAAGCCTCACCATCCCTGGCAAAATTGAACATCGTTCAGACAGATCTCATGGTAACGCAGATGCATTATCACGCAGGTTGTAAAGGGGAATGTCGACACTGCCAACGAGTAGGACCAAGCATTCTTAGGATAATCAGGGTTGACGTCGACAAACATTGGATCACTTCAAATGAAGTCGAACAAACAATCGATAATGGTGTGGGGTTGATTCGTCAATGGAAGTTGGAAAATAAAAAACCTGGTTGGAACAACATAGCAGATAAGAGCCGGGAAGTAAAAGCTATGTGAGCTCAATGGGATTCCTTGGCGATTCAGAATGGGGTGCATTGGAGAAAAGCACAATGGAGTAGTATACACTGGATAGAATTAGGGAAAGGTACTACTGGATGAATTGTCGAGATGACGTCGAAGAGTGGTGCTCCGTAAAAGGACCCCAAAGAAAAACTAGGGGGCAAATGAAGCAATACAATGTTGGCGCCCCATTTGAAAGAATTGCGATCGACATGGCAGCTCCTTTTCCAGAAACAGACGATGGCAACCAATACATCTTAGTTGCCATGGATTATTTCAGTAAATGGCCTGACGCTTATGCACTACCAAATCAGGAAACCGTGCCAAGGGTCTTGGTTGACGAATTCTTCAGATCATTAGAGGCGTACCATTCGAGCTTCATTCGGACCAGGGACGGAATTTTGAATCACAACTTTTCAAGAAGATCTTACAACTTCTGATAGTGAAACTGACCAAGATAAAGATTGCCAGCGATCGGAAGAACGTCAGATATCACCTGTAGCGCGAATTCTGCAGGATTTAAGGCATGTGACTTGGTGTGGCTATATAATCCACAAAGGAAGAAAGGAAAGTCTCCCAAGTTGTCTATAAGTTGGGAGGCGCGTGACTCGACAGTCATCAAACGGATCAACGACGTGGTCTACAGGATCCAACGTACTCGTCGAGCAAAGATGAAAGTGGTTCATCTTGAACGGTTAAAGATAGTCGTGGAGATTTCTCTGATCGGGACGATCAGAACTAAGAAGAGGGCAATGTTACGCCCGACCGTCGGTCCACAGAGATTCGGGTCGAAGCGGCGACACACGGTGGAAACAGCAACCACGACCCCGGGAGAATATTTGGACTAAACGAGAATCGGGAACAGTCGCCTCCGGTCTCGAAAGTACGAGAGTGTATTCAGGCCGGGTATATAAACCAACAAACCGCGCGAGGTGGGATCGAATAGATAGTGCAGTGTAATAAATAAGCGAAATAAGCGAACAGTGCGAATTGTTAGAGAGTAATCGTATTTTAATCGTGTTGTAATAGTTAAAAGTAAATAAAAGTGTGTAGTTAATTGACGATAAATTATTGCAACCAGTATTATGTAACAGTATTATTGACTTCTCCGTCACTATCTTCAAATTTGCACTAGGGCGGGTTAGTTCTATTTGCATACTGTTCGATTAGCTTAAACTCCGCAATTGTTCCATAGATCCTAACCAAAACCGGTGTAAAACAATTAAAAATCACAACCTGTCGACTCATTACAAACCCTTGTCAATCAACTACAACTACAGTCATATCAGTTTCACTGTAGAGCATCTTAAAAAGAAAACAGACTGTATATGCTAAACGACATTCATGTTGCATAAATGCATAAATCAAACTTTATTTGATATTTTTAGTTTTATGTATTATTGACTCTTCTCCTCCGCTATCGTCAAATTTGCACTAGGGCAGGTTAGTTCTATTTGCATACTGTTCGATTAGCTTAAACTCCGCAATCATTCCATACATCCGGACTTTTTAAAACGGAACATTTAAACCATCCCCAGGGCGTCCTCACAGGGGTATTTTGAAATTTAATTTGAAGTTTTCGTTGTTCGGGATTAAATCGAGCTTTTCCGGATAATTTTCATCTGCAAATCCCTGTATGGCGCACGCTGAATCCTGATGACAGCCTCGTTAATTTTAAATTAATCAGTGGTTGAAAAGTGGTGTTGCCGGAATATGTTTCCTGCTATTCCGTTGTGTTTAGTTAGATTAAGCAACGCTGCAGCAAACAACGCGGAGAGATCGATTCCTGATCCTGATAGGGCCAACAATATCCTTCAAAGTTTGATTGAATTAAAACAGTAGCAAACTTCGTGTGTAGCAACGCAAAATATTGTTGTCTCTTGGCGGCAATTAATTAACAACTTTCCACTCCAAGCATCCAAAGTGAGTTCTAACAATATTCTGGATAACATTCTGAATTACATCCGGCAAACTTGGAGGGTTCATTTCCACTTGTACTCTATAAACGGGCGTTTGTGACCACTTGGCTCACTATTGGCCGGCTTCAAATTAGTTTTATAGCTCTGCATATCTAAGACCAGGGCAGTGTTTTGCAACTGCTTATTGTTGGCTATATTGTAGGTATTGATTTGTTTACCCTTCACGTTTGCGAGGGGTGCGAGTTTCCGATAAACCAAAAGTTTCCACCAAAGTAAATAATAGAGTTGGAACGGTTCGCTCTCGTTTCATTTTCTAAATAGATCAGCAAAGCCCCGAATCATCGATAAAGAAAAATGGATGGCATCAGATACGTCAATGTGATTCATCGTGGAGGTGACTTTGCAGTGCCTTTCATAACTTTGGCCCAGCCGATAAACGGCCGTCATGCTCGGCGATATCGAATTTATTGGCTAAAAGCGGATTTTTCTCAATTTTCAAGTTTTCGTTAAAGTTTAATCTTCGGGGAAAACATGTTTTGAGGCCTCCAATATTACGTTTTAATAGCACCGGTACATTCAGGCGAAAACGCTTTTGCAATATTGTTTGCAGCAGAGCTTAATTTGTTTCATATATTTGAAAAATGTCCTCGTCCGCCTCTGGAATTTTGTCCCTTTCGACCATTCGATACCTTCAACAAACACTCGCACAATTTGCAATTTCCATCCGGGCGAACTGAAGCAAAACATTGCACAAAGCGGAATAAGTATCCCTGGAAATAGTGGCTTTGATATCGAAAGGACGGTTTTGCATTGAAAGGACTTGCGGTTGACTATTGTGCTGCTAATATCTGAAAAAGCTACCTGCCCTGTATAATTTATTTCGTCAGATCGATTCGGTCCGGCGAACTTAAGAATAAAGTTTTATTGTTTGAAACTGAATATAATGGTGGTGATATATTATTCCCTCAATACCAATTTTATTAAACATTTCAAAAAAAATTACATTTCCTCACGAACATATTATAAATTTAAATTTATTTTTGGCTGGATTTATATCAAAATTAATAGGTCTGTTATATCTGTACACTTCGGTGCATACTATATCCGGTTTTAATAATATTTTGCCTGTCGGCCCTATAAAAATCACAAACCTCTATTGATAACCGGTTGCCCTATTTTAATGTTTCGTGTCGATAAATTCAGTTTTAGGTTTGAAGGTTTCCAACAATAACCGAAAATTTGATGCAGTAAATATTTCTCTGTTTGACAATTAATTTGCTTCGCTGCCCGTGACTTTTTAAATGACATTGGTGTGCTATACAAAAACCATGGTACAATTTGGGTTACCGTGACAACGTTTGGTACGATTTTACTTTGAAAAGTAATAATGACTTCGACCCTACACACCACAGAATAATTTGCGGTTGAGGAAAATGAAAACAATTAAAAAAACATTGTACATTGTCCTTATTTTATAGAAAAGTTAAATTTACAGAGTAAACCAAAAAGGAAACAACTCGTCACTAGTGATTTTTTTTAACGGTTAAGTTGTAACCTAACTATGGCCCAAAACTGAGGAAAAAAAGGCGAATTTAAAACCCATATGTGCCAGATTCTTTGCAAATTTTTGGTGTTTTGTGATTCCCAAAAGTGAGCATTTATGTAATTTCTGGATTATTACTCGATACTTAGCATTAAACTATGTATATATATTTGCAGTTGTGTCTCAACTTTGTCTTTGTGTCACCAAGAAAACGAATTTTACCTTATTGATTTAAAACTAACTTGTTGTTAAAGATTTATTGGTTTGTAGAAGTGATCTGATCATGACAGAAAGATGAACTTTCATGTATCAAAAACACTACACAGAGCTGAAAAGAACATGATACAACTAAATCAATTAATCTTCAAATAGGGTTGGCTCCCAAAGGTCCAAATTCCTCTTAAATTACATAAATGAAAATTTGGTATTAGTGCGAGTAATTCATTTTTTCTGGTTTAGTCGAGGAGATCGGCAACTGATTAATTTATTCTATATTTTATGTACAAATTATGCCTGTACTACACTAAAAAGTGGCAAACTTAGCACAGTACAACTACTATCCTTGTGTTCATTGGAAAACGTCATGTAGGACGCTATGAATTTTTGGCAGAAAAGGATGACATAATCAAAGTAAATGGACTCTTGTTCTTTCATCCTTTTCTTTTGACATTTCGCAGCCAACTAGATGACGCTGACGAAATGAAAAAAATGCACATTAGAGGAAGACCACACAGCGGTTTTGACGCCTGCAATAATCTTAAGGGAGATTTTGCTATCAAGCAGAACAATAATTTTCAAAACCTCAATTAACGAGACACCAATGACTGACAAGCAAGGTCATAAGAGAGTATTTAACTTTCCGTTTATAGTACTAGTTTCTACCAAGGAAAACTTGCTGAAGAAAAGTCTAAAATTGCAGATTTTCCAGCAAAAAGTCCACTTCTAGGCATAATAAGTGTTGTAGAGATAACAAATACTTTGGGAACTATAGAAAAGACTCAATTTTGGACAATACCAGACATCAACGGAAAAACATAACTAAAGAAGAAAAATCAGCATTAAGGAAACTGCAAAAACACTGATGGATCAAAAGTTTTCCTGTGTAACATTGCTTTCCGGTATGACCAAGCGATTCTGGAAGTTCTAATCAAAGAAAAATGCAAAATTATACCCAACAAAGGAATTGGAGAACAAATCCACAAAGCTTTGGATAATTTTGAACTTAATATTCCAAAGGGTACCAGGATATTTTACATAAAATTATAAAAATAAATGTGTCGGTTAGGCGGAATGAAGAAGTTCTCTAAACAGCTTTCTTCTTCATACAGTCAAAATTTCCTTAGAAGCTTTGAGACATTTTTTCCTAATTTTTTCTCTAATCTAAACCTGAATTTCTCTAGCAACTAAAAGTTGACATTTCTAGAAGCTCTAAGTCATTTTAATCGACTTTGGCTATAATCCTAACCTGCATTTTTCCAAAAAAATTCAAATATGCATTTTTAAATAATTTTTTCTCCAGTTCCAACTTAAATTTATCAACCAACTCAAACTTATATTTTTAGACGCTTTAAATAATTTTTGTGGCTTAAGGCGTCCTACTAATCTTAACTAGAAGTTCTCCAAAAACTCAAAATTGTAATAAGCTTCAAGTCATTTTACTTGATTTTGGTCATAATCCTAACCTGGCTTTTTCAAAAACAACAAATTTTAATTTTTATATGCATGGGTATCATTTTCCAACAAGCATTTTTAGCCCTAATGCTAACTTGCCTTTCGCAAATAACGCCAAATTTTCATTTTGAGGCGTTTTTGATACACATTTTTGGCCCAAAAATTAATATTACCAAAACCAACAAAATAAGAAATTTGAATAGATTTTCCTGGTTTGTTATCCAAAACTTGAATTTCATTAAACGCTACAAATTTGGTTTTTTTTAGAGGTTTTGTGTAATTTTTAAATGTTTCTTGCCATAAGCTTAACCTGAGTTTCTGGACGTGATACAAGTTTGGATTTTTAAACGCTTTGAACAATTTTAACAGATTTTGGTGCTAATTGTTACCTAAAATTCCACAAAAACTTCATATTTGCATTTTTAGTGTTCATATTATTCATTCTAACCGATTCTGGACAGAATATGCGCCCGAGTTCTTCTAAAAAATTCCAAATATGCATTTTTAAATTATTTTTACAAATTTGGACCCCAATTCTAACTTCGTTTGTTCGAACAACTCAAATTTACATTCTGAAATATTTTAAGTAATTTTTAACCTATTTTTGGTCCTAACCTTAACCTGAATTTTTCCAAAAACTGAAAATTTGCAATTTTATGGACTCTAAGTCATTGTAAAGGATTTTGGCCATAATACTAACCTTCAATTTTACAAAAACTCCAAATTTGTGTTATTATATGCTTTGAGTCATTATGTTACAATTATATTTACCCCTAATCCTAACTTCGCTTTCTCAAAATAACGTCAAATTATCATTTTGAGGCGTTTTGGATAAAAATATCACTTATTTTGCTTCAAAAACTAATATTACCAGAAAGCACAAATAGATGAACCAGTTTTCTTGTTTTCCTATTCTAAAGTTTAATTTCTTCAAAAGCTTCAAATTTAAATTAATTTTAAATATTTCTTGCAATACGCTTAACCTGAGTATTTGCAGAATACTCAAGTATACATTTTAACTTGAATTTTGGCTCGGTTTTAATTTTGGCTCGAATGATGCTCTTACCTGAGTTTCCACAAGAACGTAATCTAAACCTAATTTTTTTAAAAAATTCTAAATATCCATCTTTTTTATTAATTTTTACTACATTTTGGCCCCAGGTATAACTTAATTTTTTTAAGCAAATCAAATTTATGTTTTTAGATGCTTTAAGTCAATTTTTATTTGATTTGAGCGCTAATTTTTACCTAAATTTCCAGAGAAACTTCAAATTTGCATTTTTAGAGTCTCTAACCACTCTAATCGATTTTTGGCCGTAATCTGAGCCTTCTAAAGAAATCCAAATATACATGTTAAACGAATTTTGACCCCAGTTGTAACTTGGTTTTTTCGAACAACTCAAATTTATATTCTGAAACATCTCAAATTATTTTTAACCGATTTTAGTCCTTATCTTAATCTGAATTTCTCCAAACACTCAAATTTGCATTTTTAGGGGCTCTAAGTCATTCTAAATGATTTTGGCCATAATCCTAATCTGAATTTTTGCAAAAACTCCAAATTTGTGTTATTATATGCATGATTCATTTTCCTAAAATGATACTTAGTATTAGTCCTAACTTGATTTTTTCAAAAAAAAAAAAAAACGTAAAATTTTAATTTTGAGGCGTTTTGGATAAATAATATCACATATTTTGTTTCAAAAATTAATACTACCAAAAGCCACCAAATAGAAGGTATTAATCAGTTTTTCCTGTTTTTATCATAAAACTGAATTTCTTCAAAAGCTTGAAATTAGCTTTCTTAGCGCTTTTATGTATTTAAAATGAAAGTAAATTAAAATATTTCTGGCAATAAGCTTAACCCGAGTTTTTGCACAAGATTCAAGTTTGCATTTTTACACACTTTTAAACAATTTTAACCTATTTTAGCTCGAATTCTCACAAGATTTTCGACAAAAACTTAATCTAACCCAATTTTTTCTAAAAAATTCCAAATATCTGTTTTTAATTCATTTTTACTATATGGACCCATGTATTGGCCCCAGTTGCAACTTAAATTTTTTTAAACAAATCAAATTTATAGATTTAGATGCGTTAAGTCAAGTTTTATTCTTTATTATCTATTTATATCAAACTGAATTTCTCCGAAAACTCAAAGTTTCGATTTTTTGACCCTATGAGTCATTTTAATTTCTTTTCGCCGTAATCCTAACCAGGATTTTTCCAAAAACTACAAATTTGTGTTTTTATGTGCTTCAAATGTTTATATTTTTGGCCTTAATGCTAACTCCACTTTCTCAAAAAACGTCAAATTTTCTTTTTGAGGCGTTTCCGATACACAGTTTTGGTCCAAAAGTTAATATAACCAAAAGCCACAAAATAACAGATTTGAATAAATTTTCCTGACTTTTTCCTAAAATTTGAATTTCTTTAAAAGCTTCAAATTTGCTTTTTTAAGTGTTTCTTTTTCTATTTTTTAAATGTTTCTTCCAATTTATTAACCTGAGTTTTTGAACAGAATTCAAGTTTGGATTTTTAAACGCCTTGAAAAATTTTAATCGATTTGTTGGCTCTAATTCTTACCTAAATTTCCATAAAAACTGTTTGCACAAATTTGCAATTTTAGGGTCTTTAAGCCATTCAAATCGATTTTCGGTCGTATTCTAAACGTGAATTTTTCAAAAAATTTCCAATATAATTTTTTTAACTAATTTTTAACGAATTTTTTCCCCAATTCTAACTTAAATTTTTCGAACAACTCAGATTCATATTCTGGAATGCTTTAAGTCACTTTTTAACCGATTTTATCCCTAATCTTAACCTGAATTACTCCAAAAACTCAAAATTTGCATTTTTAGAGTCTTTAAGTCATCTTAAATGATGTTGGTCAGAATCCTAACCTGAATTTTTCCAATAACTCCAAATTTGTGTTATCATATGCTTTGAGTCATGTACTTACAAATATTTTTAGCCCTAATCCTAACTTGACTTTCTCAGAAAACTAACCTGAACTAACCTGAACTGACCTGAACCACAATACGAAATTGGCGTCGATCACAAATAGAACAATTTCTCAAAAAATTAAAATTTTCATTTTGAGACGTTTTGAATAAAAATATTACTTAATTTGTTTCAAAAATTAATAATGCCAAAAGCCACAAAGTAGAAGGTTTTTCATACTAAAATTGAATTTCTTCAAATGCTTCAAATTAGCTTTTTTAGGGAGTTTGTGTAATTTTTAAATATTTCCTTCGTTAATCTTAACTTGAGTTTTTTCACAAGAGGCAAGTATGGAACTTTACACGAGTTTAACAATTTTTAACTGATTTTAGCTCGAATTCTTACATGAGTTTCCACAAAAACCTAATCTAAACCTGAATTTTTAAAAAAATTACAAATATCCATTTTTTTATTTTATTTTTACTACATTTTGGGCCCAGTTATAAGTTAAGTTTTTCAAATAATTCAAATTTACATTTTTAGATGTTTAAGTCAATTTATATCTGATTTGATCGCTAATCTTAACCTGAATTTCTCTAAAAAGTCAAAGTTTGCATTTATTGGGTCTATAAGTCATTTTAGTTTTTTTTTTGTCATATTCCTGAGCAGGATTTTTCCAAAAACTTCAAACTTGTATTTTTATATGCTTTGATTAATTTTTCAACAATTATTTTTAATCCTAATCCTAATTCGATTTTCTCAAAAAACAAAAAATTTTTATTTGAGGCATTCTTGATAAAAATTTTACTTATTGTGGCCCAAAAATTAATATTAACAAAATTTACATTAGAAAGATTTAATTACTTTTTCCTGATTTTATTTTCAAATTGATAGCCTCCAAAGGCTTCAAATTGCAAAAAGACAGATAAATCAAAAGTTTTCTAATGTAACACTGTTTTCCGGTACGACCCAGTGATACTGGAAGTCCTAACGAAAGGAAAATCTAAAACCCACTAAAGGAATTAAAAACAAATCTACAAAGCTGGCATTTTTGGTGGCTTTAAGAAATTTTAATCGGTTTTGGCTATAATCCTAACCTGAATTAAAAAAAAAAAACAATTAATCATTCTTTAAATAATAATTTTTACCGTATTTTGGCCCAGTTCCAACTTAATTTTTTCTAACAACTCAAATTAATAATTTCAGACCATTTAAATTTTTATGGATAAAGCGTCCCGTACTTTTAACCTGAATTTCTCCAAAAATTCAAAATTAGCATTGTAAGGGGCTTCAAGTCATTTTAATTGATTTTGGTCATAACCGTAAATTGCTTTTTCCGAAAACCTTTTTTTTCCTATGGTTTGGGGTCATTTTCCAACAATTATTTGTGGCCTTATTGCTTACCTGACTTTCAAAAAAAAACCTCAAATTTTCATTTTGAGGCTTTGCTGGTTCAAAAGTTAATACTATCAAAAGTTACAAAATAAGAGATTTGAATAGATTTTCCGAATTTTATCATAAAATTGAATTTCTTTATTGCGCTTAACCTGAGTTTGGATTTTAAAACGCTTTGAACAATTTTAACCAATTTTGGAGCTAATTCTTACCTGAATTTCCATGAAAATTTCCATTCTAATCGATTTTGGCCATAATATGAACCTGAATTTTTGTATATGAACCAGAATCCCAGATATGGAATTCTCAATAATTTTTAACGAATTTTGAACCCAGTTCTTACTTGGTTTTTTCGACCACCTCAAATTTACATTCTGGCACATTTTAAGTCATTTGTAGCGATTGTAGTCCTAATCTTAACCTGAGTTTCTCCAATCACTCAAATTTTGCATTTCTAGGGGCTGTAAGTAATTGTAAATGATTTTGGCCATAATCCTAACCTGAATTTTTCAAAAAATTTCAAATTTATGGTATTATATGCTTTGAGTCATTTCCCTACAATTATTTTTAGTACTAATCCTAACTTCACTTTCTCAAAAAACGTCAAATTATCATTTTGAGGCGTTTTGGATAAAAATATCACTTATTTAGCTTCAAAAACTAATATTACCAGAAGCCTCAAATAGATGATTTGAATCAGTTTTACTGTTTTCCTATTCTAAAGTTTAATTTCTTGAGAGGCTTCAAAAAGTTTTTTTAGGGATTTTGTCTAATTTTTAAATATTTGTTGCAATAGGCTTAACCTGAGTAATTGCAGAAGACTCAAGTATACATTTTAACTTGAACTTGGTTTTAATTTTGGCTCGAATTCTTACCTGACTTTCCACAAAAACGTAATCTAAATCTCAATTTTTTAAAAAATTCGAAATATGCTTTTTTAATTGATTTTGATTACATTTTGGCACCAGATATAACTTAATTTTTTTAAGCACATCAAATTTACATTTTTATATGCTTTAAGTCAATTTTTATCTGATTTTTGAGCGCTAATTTTTACCTAAATTTCCAGAGAAACTTGCATTGCACAAATTTGCATTTTTAGAGTGCCTAAACCATTTTAACGAATTTTGACCCCAGTTGTAAATTGTTTTCTTCGAACTACTCAAATTTATATTCTAACCGATTTTAGTCCTAATCTTAAGGTGAATTTCTGAAAACACTCAAATTTGCCTTTTTAGGGGCTCTAAGTCATTCTAAATGATTTTGGCCATAACCCTAAACTGATTTTTTCCAAAAACTCCAAATTTGTGTTACTATATGCATTGAGTCATTTTCCTACAATTATTTTTAGACCTAGCCTTAATTTGCTTTTCTCAAGAAAACGTCAAATTTTAATTTTGAGGCGTTTTGGATAAAAAATATCACATATTTTGTTTCAAAAATTAATAACACCAAAAAGCCACAAAACGAGGGTTTGAATCAGTTTTTCCTGTTTTATCCTGACATTGAATTTCTTCAAAAGCTTCAAATTAGCTTTTTTACTGGTTTTGTATAATTTCTAAATATTTGTTGCCATACGCTTAACCTGAGTTTTTGCACAAGATTCAATATGCATTTTTTACATGCTTTTAATTTTTTTTTTTTATTTTTTTTAGCGCTAATCTTATCGTGAATTTCTCCAAAAACTCAAAGTTTTGCATTTTTTTGAAGCTTTAAGTCATTTTATTTTCTTTTGGCCATAATCCTAAACAGGATTTTTCCAAAAACTTTTAATTTGTATTTTTATATGTTTTAAGAAATTTTCCAACAATTATTTTTAGTCCTATTCCTAACTCGACTTTCTCAAAAAACAAACAATTTTTACTTGAGGCATTTTTTAAAAAAAATTGACTTATTGTGGTCCAAAAATTAATACTACCAAAACTCATACATTAGAAGGTTTTGAATCAGTTTTTCCCGATTTTATCTACAAATTGATAGTCTCCAAATGCTTCAAATTACAAAAAGACAGATGATTCAAAAGCTTTCTAGTGTACCACTGCTTTTCGATATGACCCAGTGTTACTAAAAGTCCTAACGAAAGGAAAATCTAAAACTCTCTAAAGGATTTGAAAAACAAATCTACAAAGTTGGCATTTCTAGAGGCTTGAAGTCGTCTTAATCGATTTTGGCTATAATGCTAACAAAAATTTTTTCAAAAAATTTCAAATATAATTTTTTTTACTTATTTTTAACGAATTTTTACACCAGTTTGAACTTAGATTCTTCGAACAACTCAGATTTAAATTTTGAAGTGTTTTAGGTAACTTTTAAACGATTTTAGCCCTAATCTTAAATTAAGTTACTTCAAAAAGTCAAAATTTGCGTTTTCAGAGGCTTTAAGTCATTTTAAATAATTTTGGTAACACTAAACCGAATTTTTCCAAAAACTCCAAATGGTGCCAAATGTTTTGAGTAATTTTCATACAATTATTTTCGGCCCTAATCCTAACTTGACTTTCTCAAAAAACTAACCTGAACTAACTTGAACGACAAGAAATTGGCATCGATCACAAGTTTCTCAAAAAAGTCAGATTTTCATTTTGAGGAGTTTTGGATAAAAATATTACTATATTTTGTTTCAAAAATTAATAATACCAAAAGCGACAAAACCGAAGGTTTAAATCAGTTTTTCCTGTTATTATCCTAAAATTGAATTTTTTCAAAGCTTCAAATTAGCTTTTTTAGGGGTTGTGTGTAATTTTTAAATATTCCTTGCAATAATCTTAACCTGAGTTATCTCACAAGAGATAAGCATGCATTTTTACACGGTTTTAACAATTTTTAACCGATTTTAGCTAGAATTCTTACCTGAGTTTCCACAGAAACTTAATCTGAACGTGAAGTTTTCTAAAAAAATTCAAATATCCATTTTTAACTTATTTTTACTACATTTTGGCCCCAGTTGTAACTTAAGTTTTTCAATCAAAGCAAATTTAAGTTTTTAGATGTTTTAAGTCAATTCTTAACTGATTTTAGCGCTATTCTTAACCTGAATTTCTCGGAAAACCCAAAGTTTGCATTTTTTGAGGCTATAAGTCATTTTAATTTTTTGTGGCCGTAGTCTTAGGATTACGGCCACCATTTTGGTTAGCCAAGATTTTTCCGAAAACTTCAAATTTGTATTTTTATATACTATTTTCAATTCATTCCATGGTCATTTTCCAACAATTATATTTGGCCTTAATTCTAACTTGACTTACTCAAAAAAACGTCTAATTTTTATTTTGAGGCTTTTTTGATACACAATTTTGGTCCAAAAACTAATATTACCAAATGCCACAAAATAAGAAATTTGAATAGATTTTTCTGATTTCATTCTAAAATTTGAATTTCTTTAAAAGTTTAAAATTTGCTTTTTTTAGAGGTTTTGTGAAATTTTAAAATTTTTCTTACCATTTATTTAACGTGTCTAGATAAGATCAAAGTTTAAATTTTTAAAAGCTGTTAACAATTTTATTTTTACTCTTAACAATTTTGCCCATAATATGATGGCTTAAATTTTTCTAAAAAATTCTAAATATGCATTTTTAACTCGTTTTTTGCGAACAACTCAAATGCACATTTGGAAACATCTTAAACCATTTTTCATCTATTTTAGTGCTAACCGGAATTTCTCCAACCAATCAAAAATTTCAATCTTTAAGGGGCTCTAAGCCATTGTAAATGATTTTGGATATAATCTTAAGCTGAATTTTTCCAAAAACTACAAATTTATGTTATTATATGCCTTGAGTCATTTTCCTACAATTTTTAGTACTAGCCCTAACTTACTTTTCTCAAAAAACGTCAAATTTTAATTTTTGGATGCTTTAAGTCAACTTTTCTGATTTTAGCGCTATTCTTAACCTGAATTTCTCGGTGCATTTATTGAGCCTATAAGTCATTTTAATTTCTTTTGGCCATATACCAAGATTTTTCCAAAAACTTCAAATTTGTATTTTTATGCGCTTTGGGTCATTTTTCAACAATTATTTTTGTCCTTAATGCTTACTTGACATTTTCAAGTTTGCGTTTTTTTGGTACACACTTTTGGTCTAAAAATTAATCATCTGTGCTTAGCGTCCTTTATTTATTTATGTGAACGTTTGGATAGCAGGTGTAGAACAAGAAGCTACTTCACTTTTTTGAAATTACCAACGTTTCGACCTTTATTTGAGGTCTTTCTCAGGGCTTTTTCAATCAGAGAGGCTTGTCATTAAAATTAAAACAAGGTACCATATCGGTACTTACACATCTACGGACTTATGTACACTTAGACAACCCCACAGGACCAAACAACAGCTTGAGAGGAACCCAACAACAGTTGTTGAACCCAACAACCCAACAACAGTTGTCGTCTACTTAAGTCCGTAGATGTGTAAGTACCGATATGGTACTTTGTTTTAATTTTAATGACAAGCTTCTTTGATTGAAAAAGCCCTGAGGAAGACCTCAAATAAAGGTCGAAACGTTGGCAATTTCAAAAAAGCTTCCTGTCCTACACCTGCTATCCAAACGTTCACACTAAAAATTAATATTACCAAAAGCTAAGATGAGAGATTTGAAAAGATTTTTCTGATTTTATTCTAAAATTGAATTTCATTAAGCGCTACAAATTTGGGTTTTTAAGAGGTTTTGTGTAATTTTAAAACGTTTCTTGCCATAAGCGTAACTTGAGTTTCTGGACAAGATCCAAGTGTGGATTTTTGAACGCTTTGAACAATTTTTACCGATTTTGGCGCTAATTTTTACCTAAATTTCCACAAAAACTTGAAGCTCGCATTTTTAAATTCTTTAAGCCATTCTAATCGATTTTTCCCATAATCTGAGATCTAATAAGGATGATAAAAGGCTATACTTTCTCAGTATTGTTGTATGGTGTCGAGACTTGGACGTTGTCCGAAACAACAGAAAAAAGGATCAAGAGCTTTGAACTATGGATCTATCGCAGACTCCTAAGAATTTCTTGGGTCGATCGAGTCACCAATGAAGAGGTCCTTCGAAGAATGAACTGCCAATTAACCCTCATGAATACCATAAAACAACGCAAACTTGAGTATTTGGGCCATGTCATGAGAAACCCTGTCAGATATCGTCTACTACAGCTGTTCCTGCAAGGTAAAGTGCAGGGAAGAAGAGGACCAGGTAGAAGGAGAATTTCCTGGCTTGCGAACTTACGGAAAAGGTTTGGCGTGACTTCCATTGAGCTGTTCCGCGCTGCCACCGAATATTAACTGCGCTGCAGCCAACAAATTGCGCATTGCCATGGTGGTACCCAACGTCCGGAATGGATAAGACCGACGAAGAAGAAAGCAATACCCTAGTAGGGCTTGAAAAAACAGTACTGGCTGAGGTAGTTTATTTTTAGAAACTATTTAACATGAACATTGTATCATGCGTAGCCATAAATATGTCGATCTCCTTAAAAAAAAGGGTGGTAGTCCCCCAGAGTATCTCCAAGTATTCACAGAGATATAAAAGAGAAAAGAGGGTAAGAAGAAGGGTAAGATTTGAGAGAGGCAGCAGAAAAAGAAATAGAGAGAGAAAGACAAAAGGCGAGAAAAAATGTAGGACAAAAGAAAGAAAACAGATAGATTCGTCTAACTCATGTCTAGTTTCCGCCTTCAATATCTTGAAAACAACGCAAGCTGTTATGTTTTTAAAAAGGGGTATGCATTAAGGGCGTCACCCTTCTATTCAAATTACCAACGATGCAATCCCCCAAAGGTCAAAATGTACAAGTCACGTCGCCTCAACACTTTTACATTGTTTTGCGGTACAATTAGCAAATGTACCAATATTGGTGTACCAACTTGTCACGGCGTATACCTGATGTCTTGTAGTGTAATACAATTTTAATAAAGAGAATCTTCTCATAATAAGCTTTTTCTCATAACAGCATCTTTTTCAACATAACCGCGAACCAAACCACATCACGCTCTATCGAACTGCAACCCCTAATTTGAATGTAACCGAATCAGAAACAACAATAAAAAATTTAAGGGCCCCTGTCAACTGTCACCGATTCCGATGGTAATAAATAAAGACACAAATGTCAAGGTAGCGATTTTAAGCGCGAACAATAGCCCTGAAGGCATCTGTTAGCCCGAACAGGGGAGACATCAGGTAGCTAGACTCATATGATCATGATTTCAAGGAATCGCTTTAAAAGGATAAACTTTAGGTATTTATTCCTTGTATAATCCCGGCTTTGAAAGCGTAGCTTTGAGAAAGTTAAAGATGATGGGTATCTTGAAAACACGACAGATGACAAATATGTGTTCGAAGATTAATACAGAAATATCCGTTCTTTAGTGACCACAAACGTTACATGGAGGAGTAAGTGGTTGTGTTACAACTGTGCAAAAAGCATCTAGAATTTTAACGAAGCTCCAAAGAGATCACTTTTGATGCCTGTTTCAGCCAATTTTAGAACAAAGCAAAACAAAAGGGCCTTCGTCGATAAATATAAGGGCCTTTAAGTGGTTCGTTTCGGAGCTCTCTCGGCATCATAAATATGTATTTCAAAATTTAGCCCTCAGGATATTACCTGCCTGGTCTGAAAAATTTGGTGTGTGTGGGTGCCCGGTTGCCAAACTTTGTGGCATCGCTGCGTTTCTCGACGCCCTAAAGGCCGATGAAGCCCATTTACATATATAGGAAAATATTACGTATTTCGATCCCCTGGATGTTCTCAACAAAAAGCCTCGTTAAATTCCAATTATCTAATTGAAATATTTATATGAAATTATCCGCTGTTAGCTCATTGGGATTGCTTTTACCCGCACATAATCAACTTAATTAAGTAATTTAGTTTATTATGTATTGTCATTCAGGATCGATACGCGTTTAATAAATAAATAGGATGCTGCTAGCTCGAAATTGCATCAATAGACTATGACATGAGTCAAGCCATTACGTCAATAATATATATAGGTTCATACATCATACATTTGTCCTGATTTGAGTTTTTCATAATATCAATAATTGGTCGGTAAATATGAACTAAGTGTAAATTGGACGGGAACGCTCATGTATAGAAAAATAAATGCCTTTTATTGGAAATTCATATATTATTCACAAAAGTATATTCTATAGAAATATGGATAAAAATCCGAGACACGTTCTCGTTGGTTATATATTGGAGAAAAAAAAGGGAAAGGAAAGGTAAAGGCTGTTTGGGAATTTCCGGGCCTGGTGAAAATAATTCAGTCATTGCCTCTACCAGAATCTTTCACGGCCGGGGAGTTTAAAGTTGAGAAGGGTCGGATCCACTTAGGTTAGAGCTTTTAACCTCGCTCTTCTAAAAAAAGCCGCATAGATCGAATTATTTCACAGTTCTTAAGTGTTTCAAGGGGGCATATAATAGCATATGCGTATGTTAATAATAATGGGAGAGAGCCTTAGAGGCCCTTCTCACAGTCCCCCGGTCCACCCAGCCCTTCTCTTCCAGGGCCCTCATTCCTTCCACGAGTCGACCCGTTCTTCTAATGAAGGAGAGTATCCCGTCCCATTTCAGAGTCGGAAGCTCCTCTCGGTGAAGAAAAGCGGCTCCAAGCGTCCTATAGCGCCCACCTATGACACACTCCCAGAAAGTGGAATGACGACCCTTTTCCCTGTCCCACAGTGGGTGCAGAGTGGACTGTCCGCAATTCTTAGGACGTGCATGTGCCTGTTTAGTCTGAAGTATCCAGTAAGGGTTCCTATAAGGTCTCCCAGATACTGCCGGCTACTCTCAAGAAGCCACAAGTCTTTGGATCTATCCGG
Organism: Taphrorychus bicolor; assembly: GCA_951812265.1. NCBI lineage: Eukaryota > Metazoa > Arthropoda > Insecta > Coleoptera > Curculionidae > Taphrorychus > Taphrorychus bicolor. The sequence continues at coordinate 16,199,042 of OX638300.1, forward strand.
GTTAGGGTAGATTTCCTTGGTCTGTCTCAATATTCCTGCCTGGATCGTCCAGTTTGCCCTTCTACCCCCCCCCCCCCCCCATGACCACTTATTAAGTGTGAAAGACGTACCTTTTCCTTACTCCTAGACATGGCTCTGGTCCAGGAAAGCATGTCTGGGAACCCTGCTTGGCCGCTTCGTTGGCACGCTTGTTCCTATCAATGCCCCTATATCCAGGAATCCATCTCAGATTACCCTATTTTGTTTCTACCAGTGACTCTAGCGCATCCCTGCAGTCCCGAACGAGCTTTGAACTTGTTGAAGCCGCCTGATTGTCGGAGTAGATGTAGATGTCCTGCTCTGCTCCCTGTCTGACTTTTGTATTGCAAACACCTCCGCCAGGAAAACCGTCGTGCGGCTTCCCAAGGGTAGGCTCTCGCCCTCTACATGGCCTGTTTTGTAGATTCCGGCTCCTGACGACTGTATTAGCCATTCTCAGAAGGTTGCTATACCAGCAAACTATCTTTTTACTCACCGAAGCGGAACTTCATCCACCGATTCACAGGTGGCAGCGCCGAAAGTTCACTGACCGACTCATAGTTGTCAGCATTAGTCCAAATCCTTCATAACACCACACCGCCTTTCCTGCGCCGAATTTCTCTTCAAGTAAAAGTTCCAGCTATGAACTCTCATTACGGCGTATAAGGCAAGGGTCTACCACGCCTTACTGATTAATCCAAGGTAGACCTCAGGACGAAACGCCAACATCACATGCATAGGCTACAACGATCTCAGATGGTTCTCTTTTTTCACCCCAAAATCATCAGTGGCTTAAAATAAAGAAATATTGGGTGCCAGAATAGGTCGTGACCTTAACAAAATACATTTCTGTAGAACTTAAAAACTGGTGAATGTGTATATCTAAGTAGAACATATACGCTTGCCCACGTTCCAAATTTGAAATCAGTATCTCCAAAACTGGAGAAGTTGTGAAAGAAAAACCAGAATCATAAACTTTGAAAGTTTATAACCCTGTATCTATGTAACAAAACGATTGAGGATCATTACGTATACACTTCGGACGTTTTTTGTTTTAGTCTAGAATAGGCTGTTACATTTTTGCACTTAATCTCGGAACACTCTGTATACAGAGTGTTCCGTTACAGTCCTCAGATAGGCAAAAATGAAAAAATACCAAACTAATTTGTTTGTGCTTGACTCTGCTTGGTTAAAAATCAATTTCTCGCATCACCTAAATTTTGAAAAATCAAGGAGGCCTTGGAAGTTTTCAGAAAATCTCCTTTTAGGTAGAAAAAAAATTCCTTCCTATGAGATGCCTCAGAAAGTTGTTAAGAATATGAATTAAAAACTACGCCAATGTACCAAACTTCAGAAAGATCGCCTTCTATGTTTTTTTGTACTTTTATCAAATTTTTTATTATTTTTTAGCTCTTCAGTAACATATATGTCAAAAAATTATTAGTAAATCTTGCTTAAAATCAAAATTGAAAACGAATCCCAAATTTGAAAAACATCTGGCAATTTCAATCACTGACGTAATATCCTTTTAAATCAATAAAAAGTCGAAAAGTAGTCCAGTAAGCCGAAAATTTTGAAATTTTGTACTGGTTCTAAGCATGTTTTATTCATTATTTCCTGTTGCGCATCTTATAGAAAGAAAGTTTATTTTTGAAAAAGATGTTTTCTGAGAATTTCCAAAGCCAATTTTTTTCAAAGCTTAAAATATGAAAGAAATTGGTCTATGCCCACGGAGAGCTAAACTTCAAAAAATTGGAATTTTTCGCTTTTTTACAGAAAAACACCTTACCTATCCGGAGACACTGCATAACCATGAGTACTAAAGGTAAGTCGCTTGAATTATGGCATCGATGATATTTCCTACATAATAAATTGTGGAACCGTCATTTGCTTTTTCTTCTCTAAGCTTTTAAGATTTTTAGGCGTTTTCAGAAGTGGAAGAAGTTCTTAGAGTTTTCTAAGAAATATTTTTTTTTAAATCCCAAGTTTTACGAACCAATTTGGATTTTTTTTTCAATTTGTACCAACAAACAATGTTGCATACATTAGCTAAATCATTCAACTACTGAAATGTAACCAAATTCTTATGCATGAAATTAAGCAATAAAAATATTTTCGCTTCAGACATTGCTTAGGGCATAAATTCTGCTTTCTTCTGCCTGTAGCTTTACCTTATTTTACCCACCGAGCAGACAAAATTGTTAATTGTGATTACTCTGCAATAACTTGGGAAGCACCAACCGCAAGCCATAATAATCCTTGCCGAATTACTTTCTGAAGAGAGAGAGACAGAGAGGATCTTGCCTCATTAAATCGCCATGCTTGATTCCGTAACACAATGGCCGGTACGAAACGCTACGAGGTAATAATTATTAAAATTTTCGGGTTTGCAGCCTTCTAATTAGATATTATTCCAAGGAGGCGCTGCGAGACGATTAAAACTCCAAGTAGAAGTTATTAATTGTATGTAATTACCAACTAATAGTATACGGTGCTTCAGCTAACTGCGTGGAAAGTTGAGAAAAGCCTCTATGTGTCGATTATCATTTCAGCGACACCTGTTCACAAAATCGTGGATGGTACGATCAATACCGACAGTAATTCTAAAGCAAAATAATAGAACCAAGGTAGTTTCGTGTATCAAGTTAAAAGGGCCAAGAAGATAGTATTTGCTAATTGATGTTAATGTGGTCATTATGAAGTAAAGTTAACCAATGTTTTTCTATACACTTTATCAAAAAAATCATTTCGTCAGTAAGCCAAAGGAAAATGATCCCATTTTGAACTTATCTCAGACAAGAGTTTTAACTCCATGGCATGCTGCGAGTTTTCTTTATGAACACACGTTATAAAGCTAAAGCTTTGCCTCTTTTTAACCGATCCTGTATCTCTTACGTTTAGACGATCCATATCTATCCACAAATTATAATTTGCTACAGCCTGTATGAAGAAACGAAAAGTTAAATAAAAGTTACATTTTATGTAACTTCTTCTCTTCCGGAGTGTATACGGTATTTGTAACTACATCACGGATCGAAGGAGCTAAACCGGAAAACCTGGCAACGTCTCGTCTTTAATCCAGCATCACGTGTAACTGCACAACGGGGAACTCTGATCTCCTATAGAGTCCGGCAGCTCGTTTCGCTAAAGAATCCTGAAAAATTCGCCCTCCGGCAAGAATAGAGCGCACTGGATTTGTTCTTTGTCGGGAAAGGAAAATAGGGCAAGGGCGCGCGATCCGGACAAAACGTTTTCTTCGTCGAGTTTTACTGGTGGATCAACCGAGGATAAACTTCGCATATCTACATTTAGTTCAAGGGTTAAGCCCCACGATTTTGGGAGATAATCACTTCCAAGCTCGGTGCAAATAAACCCCAGACACCACTTTATACATTGTCTGACCACTGGGAGGAACAAGGCCTTTCGCAAATAATGGAGGAGTCGGGTCTATTGTGTGAAGAGCACTAGATTACCGATATGAACGTGTTAATAATGAAGGAGGATGTTAAATTCGAAATATCGTACGTAGAGGTGTTATTGTTCGGCGGAACTAATTTCCAGAGGTATTTTACGATAGCTCAAACGCGAGTTTAGAGCTAATAAAGTAACGATATTACCCTGAAATTGACCATTTAAGGGCTATATGGAAACGGCATTAGGATTTTGCTTAAGAAATGTGATATGTAGTTCATACCTGAATAGTCATTATTAAACTAAACTCTAGTAATGAATGTAGTAATTAATATAGTAGTTTTAGTTTCTCGTAAGTGTTACGTCACCACCCTTTCATCTTACGTTATTTCAAGCTAGATGTATAAGACAAATTTTGCATCACCGACATGTGTCTAATTAAAATATTGAAACTTCACATTGACATTATGGCTGATAATATAAAAGTCGGCAAACAATTCTCTCAGGCTCTTCCTCAGAGAGCGATCCTCTTAACTCTGAGGCTCAACTCTCTGAGGCTTGAACTGAAAATATTCCTCAATACTATTTTTGGGGTGTTTCTTTTGTTGTTGGAAACCGAATTTCGTATTATTCCTAATAATTTACCCTGAAAAGGGCTGGGACGAAACACCTAGTTGACGTTTCGGCAACTTATCTGTTGCAAAGAAAGCTGTCGTAAAAAAAAGCTAAAAATAGCCCAAACCACAGTTTTATTACCCTAGGTAACGAGGACGTCGGTATGCGTTCGCTGATTTCCCCATTGGCTGTGAATCGTCGTGGCGGAGCAGTGGTAGGGATCGCTCGATATGATTGGCTGATATCTGAATAGGAGTTCTAGTTCCGCTTTCGTAGGTGAAAGAGCGCTGCCTTCTGGGCGGGAAATATGTCAATCGAAAAATATTGATATCACTTGGGTGAAAGTTTAATAAAGTCGTAATCGTTTGGTGTTCGTTTGTACTCGAGTGCAGTCTCGTGTATTAAATTGAGTGTGTTTCTATTACCCCCTTATTCTCGATAGTGTGCAGATTCTCTTCTCGTGTTTTGCAATTGATAAACTTGTTTTTGACTGCAAAAATAGTGTTTTTCCCGCCCGTTTCTAAATCAGTTTGTCTCTCTTTCTGCCCATATCGTGATTTTATTGCATTATTCGTGTTTATTTCTCCGTGTGCCCAGTAGATTGTTGTTGTTGGCGCATAACTGCACTATTCTCTGTCCTGCACTGATCAAAGCTCAAGGGGGCTCAAGGGATATTTAACTCAAGAAGATTTTCTCACGAAAGCTGTGCATTAAAAGTGTTTAAGTGCTTAATGAGACATTTGCTCTCTTCAGAATGAAATCGATTTCATTCTGCTTTAGCTGCATACTGTCTACACGTCTCCACCGTCTTCCAAAATACACTAACGAACTATAATGGAATTATTAATATTCGCTTTATATATAAGATGCCCTACAATAGCTATTTTGAGTCTGACGCACAGTTGTGGCCAGTGATGTATTTTCCTCAGGATAGCTCTGTTTTAGAGCCGAAAAAAAAGTATTCTTCAGAACACGCTATATAGTTTTTCTTGCTCGTTCAGAAGTCAGGTTTGTCCAAAATACTATCCTAATATTCAAAGCTCGAAGTAATGGTTTAGAAGAGTTTTCACCAATCAAAGTTGGTCCAAACTGTGCCAAATAGGATGGTTACATCAGTTGGAGAAAATATGTCCAAAATCGTTCTTTTATTGTGACAACTAAAAAATTAGTTTTCTTTTTTTACTATATTTTAGACGAACTAGCACCTTCAAAACGAAAATGATGTTTCAAGATTATCCCTTACCATTGTCATTTTAATCCTATTGAAATAGTATGGTTCCAGAGTAAGTAAGCGATATTATGGTTCGAAGGTGGCGCCAATTTTTGGCGCCAAACGTGGGACACAATTGAAAAATAAAAGAACACTTTATTTTCCCAAAGGCAACTGGTGGTTTGTTGGGTGGCATTACTGTATTTTGTTTTGCTGATTTACGTGCTTTGACGTTATCTGGAACCTTGATTTGCTCATTATTGATTTGTGATTTGTTTGAGCGTATTTTTTTATTTCTTTTTATTACCTAAATTGATTCTATTTGTTAAGTGGGTTCTGTGCTACAGAATAAATAGTTAATCTAATGTAAACTTGTTGAAAAACTTAATTGTTTATTGCCTTACTGATCATCTTACTTAATTGTTTCGCAAAGCCAACAAGAAGGATTATAAAATGAATGATGCACACCTAAGAAAAGAAATGTTAAGTCACGAACTCTTCTAAAATAGAAAAGCAACAATCAGTTTTAGTCAGCCACCAAATTATCTCTCTTTTAAACTTGATTTTGATGAGGGAATTGAACAAATAAGAACCTAAGAATGTCATTGGGACTCTTTCTGGTGCAGACTCTGAATGTAAATATTAATAACCCGGTGAAGATTGGTTCATGTTCATCATCGAATCACTCGAATTCCTATAGCATCCCTCAATTTCGAGCAAGCTGTCACTAAATCCTATCTCCTTGTAGAGATTTTGGCTGCTTTACATTCTTTGGATAACGAACTAGAAGATGATGCTGACTTGAGTTAGCAAGTGCAGGCATCAAGTGCCTAAGGGCGACTTTTGCAAGTTCAAGTAAAACTTCAGATTGAAGATAAAACACCAGACTTGATGTACATTGCGTTGTTTACCTGACAGATAAACAATACAATGTAGGTTATATCTGGAGTTTTATCTTCAATCTGAAGTTTTACTTGAACTTGTAAAAGTCACCCTAAGTTTAGATAATTCTCACGGTGCACAATTTCCTTGAGAGGGCTTCTCAACTTCAAAAGGCTAGTAATTTGTCAGAAAAACAATGTTTGACTCTGCCATTGACCTTTCTTAGAACTTCTGATCCGTCACTTTAAGCCCCCAGACTATCAACCACGCCTACAGCATTGTAGACTACTTGACCTGCATGCAGTCACTTTTCAGGCGTTGGTTTATCAGAACAACACAGCTGGACATCTCGATTCGCAATCTGGCGCCTTTTTACTCCACTCAGTTACGTGAAGGTAGTGCACTAGAAGAGCTTGAGGAAAGTTGTCTTAAGCTTGAGACTAACAAGTATCGTTTGACAGTTATGTCCTTCCAATCCGAAAAAAAAACACAAGTTTGTGCAGCCTAATTTTGCCTTCATGGCTGTATCCCCAACACCATCTATTTCTATCCAGTCTGATAGAATTAACCATTCCAATTCTGTTGTTACAAATAAGACCAAAGCCATGACATGCTAGAACTGTCAAAAAACTGGCCACCTTAAGAGAAATTGCCCTAGTCCCATACATACTCATTATTATAGATGTGGATCTCCTAATGCGACAGTGCGTAACTCTCCTAAATGCTGAAAGTAGACAAAACTAATTTCTGAGGAAACCAAAGGTCGTCAGTTTTCCTCAGACTTAAACTGTAGCACGACCACTTCCAACTTCCCTTATAAAATATTACTTGACTACATGCACATGGTGATGAGCGCCCCTATGTCCAAATAAAAATTATGGGTTTTTCCAATGTTCTTGATTCCCCTCAAGGCCTTCTTGATTCTCGAGCGAGTCGTATCTGGTTGGACTGCCAGGTTATGAAATTGTAAAGAAATTACATCTTAAGCTCATCAAGCAAACAACCAAGTTGATTTTTTTTGTCCTAAAATATTGGTTTATATTTTGGTTTGGTGTAGAGTTCCAATATTCCATCATTGGAGGTTTCTCGCTTTACTGTCAAAGCAAAGTGGCGCTAACCTACCCCACTCTCCGAATTATCTGAGCTGGGGCATTCTAATTTGCCAGGCCACTAAACAACTCACATCCCTTTAGTAAACTTAATTTGTATTCTAGTTATCCTTACCTTTCATTCGTAAACTCTATAAGTAGGATTTCATCCTGTAGAAAAGGCGTGGCAAATTTTTCAATGCTGGAATTGAATCACAAGTGAGAGATTAGCTTCGCTTGTGATTCCAGCAAACTTTCACATGGGTGCCTTAAAATTGCACTTCTAACACTTCATCATAATTAACTATTTAGCAGGTTACTCCTGAATTATGCCCGACATGCTAATAAAATAATTAGTGATACTTGGTAACAAGAATATTAACTAGTGAAAGACTACAGATTGTTGGAAAATAATAAACGCATTCTCAACGATATCAAACAGTAAATATTTCAAATAAATCCTCTGTTTCTATGCAGACAAAACCACAATAAATCGTGCTGAATGCCTTTATATTAAAATAAAAGCCGTCGTAATAAAATCTAAAAATAGTCCAGACGACAGTTCTATTATCCTAGATAAGGAAGATGTCGAAATACGTTTACTGATTTCCCCATTGTTGCGTTGCGACGGACTAATGGTATAGATCGCTCGATATGATTGGCTGAGATCTGCATAAATGCATTCGCTTACCAGGGTGAGTGGAAGTTTAAGTTCAGTTTTTGTAGGCGAAACATCGCTGTCTTTCGGGCCGGAAATATATCGATCGAAAAGGAAGTTTGCTGAAAGTTCGATAAACTAATCGTTTGGTGTTTGTTTGGGCTTAATTGCAGTCTCGGGTACTGGATTGAGTGTGTCCGTTTTTTGCGATTGAAAAATATGTTTGTGATTGCAAATATCGCAAAATAACGAAATAATAAAAGTTATGTTTTCGTATTCCAATATCGACTATTCAAGATAGCACTCTTCTTAGTGTTTATATCTGGTAAACAGTATCCATTGATGGTATATACAGGGTGATTCAAAAGTACTTTGACAAACTTCAGGAGGTGATTGCTGGCATTATTTTAAGAAGAAAAGTTCTAATAAACGAGCGTCCTTAACACCTCTACGAAGATACAGGGTGTACAAGGTTTTATAAAAAAATAAAAAAAAATAATAATATCTCCTAAACCGCTTGAAAGGCTTTAATAAAATTTTATGTCAATAGTTAGCTAGTAGCCATGTTTCTGTTAAACGAATTTTTTTTTGTTCTACCAGTAGCGCGTTAGACGTGCGTACCGCAATTCTTTACCGCTTCATCTTTTTGAAGATAAGTATGGTACGCCACTGGTCTATCAAAAAAAATAATTCTACCCTTTTGTTCTCTGTTCAATTCTAAACAAAAAAGCTCTCTTAAGTTTTCTTCGTAAGACACGTCATTTTCAAGTAAAAAAATAAAAATCGTTTTAATGCACGTCTTAGAATCGTTACCTCAACAAGATGGCACGTGTTATTTCAGTTCAAACTTGAAAATACAAATTTTTAAAATTAGATTAACATTAATGAATAGCTCGAAATGTGCTCCCTCAACCTTTCAAGCGGTTTTTAAGATTTTTTTTTTTACTTTTTAATAAAACTTTGACACCCTGTATCTTCGTAACGATGCTCTTAAGGACCCTCGTTTATTAGAAATTTTCTTCATAAAATAATGCCAGCAATCACCTCCTGAAGTGTGTCAAAGTACTTTTGAATCACCCTATATATTAATCTGTTTAAACGGTAATTTACTGCTAGTGTATTTTTATTTGCTTAAATGGTATATATTTCTATATTTAGTTGCATAGACGATATCATAACTTAGATTTACAAAGTTCATTAATTGTAGTATTACTGACTTGTGCCAAGTGGTTTCTGTTGTAATAAATACCAACTATCAGCAGTGCAGTATCCTGTTTTTAATTAATCAAGGTGTTGTCTATCTGGTCCTTTTAACAACAGTAATAACCTCCCAGTGCTTTATGCTTTATATCCCTTGAAAATTCAACTTTTGTGTGAAACTTTTTTTAAAGAGTTGTCACTGATTCATCACACATTCTGTCAGCATAAGCGACTCAGACACAGATGATGAAGAAAGTGAACCTTAAGAAAAATTCGATAGTCAATAAACTTAAATTTGTACAAACAGTGATTTCTCGAAATGTTTAATTCATTATGTTTTCTTCTAGTTATTTGCTTTCCATTACACCATTTGGGCTGTCTTTAAAATTTGGAGTTTCTTTAAAGATTACATCGACTTATCTTGTTCTTTTCTCCCAAACCTGTTTACTGATGACTTTTTTACCAAACAACATTTCTGCTCCCTTTGCGTCATCCATAGTGCTACAAAGCATTAGAGCACCAGTAGAAACTTCTTTTTGTCTGAACTTTATCACTATTTTTGTACTTTTGAGACTTTACTTGTTTTCTTTAAAATCTCAACTGTGTTCTTGATTCTTAAAGGCTTCCACGCGGCACGAATAATTTTGCACTTAATGTATAGCACTGCAAGCAGTACTATAGCAAATTGTTTTATGCTTTCTATGTAGATGGTATGTGGACTTACAATGTTGACGTGTAAGTGTTATAAGACTGAAGTGAAACGGTTAATAATGAAAATTTCTGTAGAGCTGTGTCGTTACAATCTTTTAATTTTTAGCAAAATTGAAGTAGAAAGTAAACTTCAATATTTTCTATGCTATTATTCTGTAATGTCTATTCTATTAGTTCTAAGGCCTAACATCAGATCAGAAAACCAAAAAAAAAAAATGTTGATTGTTATATAGAGGCAGGTAGTGTTTGCTAACAAAACTGCTATTTTGAGATGTTATTGTAAAACAGCAAAATTTAAGAACCTAAGATCAGAGAATCAAAAACCCTAATTGTAACAAATTATAATTACTTTTGAATTTGTTCTTGAGCATTTTATCCAATACGGACAAACGACGTTTAGTGTGCAGGGTAACGTCGCGGATTAAGAACAATGTGCATAGAAGCATAACATTCCTAGAAGACTTGACTTTGATCATATGTATCAAATTAAGACATACAAATTAAGATCTCATGGTAAATGATGACGAAACACTCACACGAAAATTTAAAAGGTACTTAGTTGTTTCGGGCAAAGGAAATCCTGACTTGTTTTTGACCATCTCTAGAGACAATACCAATGATCATTTTGTATGGTGTCGTTGCTAGAAAACAAGGTCATTTCTTGAGCAGTAAAATGACTTAAACACACTAAATGTCCATAATATTCTAATCCCGTCACCGGCTACTTGCACCTAACCATGTATTTACTCAATCAAACGAAGCAGGACGACCACTCGAAGAAAATATTTCCGATCGTATTTGCTCGGTACTCGAAACTTCTCGCATGTGTGTACCCAGTAGAAATATGTCAACCGATGGTCCTTCAAAGTCCCGGCTGGAGGGCGCAGCGGCTATTATGGGTCCCTCACTCGCTTTAACCATCGCCAATTACTCGACAAAGAAGTAGGACGGAAGATGTGATTATTCGAAGGCTTCTTTTCGAAGCCCGGTTTGCTTTTCGAAAGTTTACACAAAAGGGACGGTCGTATGGTTGTGTGCCATTGAAAAACGACGGTAGTCAGTCTATGAAAAGGACAATGGTGCTTGGCGACATTGAAATTTAAGACGAGTTCGGGCTTCGGGTGGTTTTATTACCGGTGACAGGGGTTTTAGTTGACAATTCTATCGTATTATTAGGCCCCGGTACGGTATAGGTATTTGCTTTTTTAAAAACAGATGAATAAAAAACGGTTAAGTTACCAATTCAAACAAACGCATATGGATTTCAGGGAGTTCTTGCCATATTGAATGACTGGGAAACTCTAACCTGATGCCATCACATAGAGGCGTAACCTAGTATTTATATATAAACCTTCAATCCCTAAAGAACCAAAACATTCGCGCGATATTTCAATTTCTATGCAGAATATTGAAAACTAATTAAGAATCACTTCATGTCTGATAGGTAGAGGCCTGAAATCCGGTAGATATCAATATTCGAGGTCCAATCTTATTCAGAATATATGGAATTTTCCTACAGAAAAACAAATCAAAAAGTTGAGTGGCTCAAATATCTAGTAAATGTGGGTGCATTGTAATGTTTATTTTATATAAACTTCAAATTCTGCCTAACTGGTCGACTGACGTGTTATATATAAGTCTAAAATGGCGCCTAATAGTCTCAAAATTTCAAAACAATCAGAAAAGTTCGAAGAAACACAAATGTTTTAAGTTTTCTTTTAATATTTTTCTATTCAATTTCTATTTTTCTTGTACCTCCTGTATTCTTGTTAGTAGAGTAGATGGTCATCAATTTCTCGATCAACCTATCTGCATACTAGTTTCGGGGTCTACCCCTCATCAGTGCAGCTTTGGCTGGTCGACAAATTGGAGACCGTGACTTCGTGGCTTAAAGGCAAAAAGAGCGGTGAGATGTTGCACGGAGCAGGAGCAGGCAACATCCACCAGCGTAATAGATCTAATACTGCATGACAGATGGCTCTCAGTTCGAGAATCAGCCCATATTCCTCTGTACCTAGCGGGTTTTGGGAACCAGAATAAAGTGTAAAGAGTAGTGGGCTTAATATTAAGAGCTGGTGGATGTCGCTTGCTCCTGCTCTGTACAGTATCTCATCGCTCTTCCTCAGATTTTTGGCTTTAAATCGCGAAATTGCGGTCTCCAATTTGTCGACCAACCAAAACTGTACTGATGATGGGTAGACCCCGAAACTAGTATGCAGATGGGTTGATCGACAAATTGGTGACCACCTACTCTTTACACTTCGTTCTAGTTCCAATATCCTGCGAGGTACAGAGCAATATGGGCTGCTCCTCGAACTGAGAGCCATCTGCCATACGTCGCTTGCTCCTGCTCTGTACAACATCTCACCATTCTTTTTAAGTTTTGCCATGTTTTGCTATTTTTGACTATACAAATTTTTAATTCCATATTTTTATATAGAAGGGCATAATTCACTATAAAAGAGGAAAGGCAAGGACCGCTGCCTCAAACAATGCGCAGCAAACTGACACACAGGAAATGGCTCCTCAACATGCCTCAAATTATCTTCCAATTTACAAAAAAAAAAATCTTAAAAACCTTCGAAGGATCCAAAATTATTTGTAAGCCATCTATACTAAAGAGGAAAGCTAAACACATTTAGAAAGAGCTTTTCGTTCAAAAGTTTATACAGTTCAATAGAGCAACTCTGCTCATGAATAGTGAAGATCGTCAATGAGAAAAAGACGCTGATGAAGAAAGAGTGGTATGGTTAAAGGGTTCTAAAGGAAACACATCTTTAATTCGATTTTTACGAAACCAAATTGCGCAATGCAGCAGGTTCTGAAATCGTCAAAATAATGAGAGGAGAATGAGACTAGATGTGCAGTATTGTCCAGCTAGTTAGAAGAAAAGAGAGTTTCAAAGATAATGGTCCTGAGGGGGGCTTAAAAAAACTCCTCAAGATTGATACACTAAGAACTCTCCTCTCATTATCTAGAAGATCTAAGGGTTTACAGAGTTTCAAGCAGTTAAGGTAAATCTAAATTAAACCAATCTCAACATTACTATACTCAAGATTAACTAAAGAGGGCTTCAATATCTTTAAATCTAACAGGTAAAATATCTGTCACTTTACGTCTGATATGTAGAGGCCTGAGATTCGCTAGGTATCAATATTCTTGGTCCAGTCTTATCCAGAATATGTAGATTCCACAAAAAAAAAGAAATCAAAAAAGTGGTGTGGTCAAACATCCAGTAAGCGTGGGTGCATTGTAATGTTTATTTTAGCTAAACTTTTAATCATTATATTCTACTTTTTTTGGATAGCGAAACATTTCGAAGAGGCTTTGGGATGGAAAGTATAAAGTGCAATGGAGCAACTCTTCTAATGAATAGTGAAAGTCGTCTATGAGAACTGAGGAGGACACTGATTAAGTAAGAATTATTTAAGGTAAAAGCATCTCTTCTATTGAGCTAATTATTGAGGAACCCTTATATAGGTATATATTAAATTTGGGGCTCTATTTGGAAACCTCTATAAAACCCATATCCTAGAAACTCTCCTTTTAATCTCTATAAGTTCTAAGAATTTACAGAGTAGTATGCAGTTGAAATTACATCGAATTTCACCAATTCCAACATTACTATATTCAAGACTACCTGAACGCGTCATCAATATCTTTAAAGCTAACAGGTAAAACAGTAAAGGAGAAACGTCTCTTATTGAACTTATTCCTGGGAGGAATGCAATGTCCCCCCTCAACTTACACCTAAGCGAGTCCAATAACACTCACTCATAATCTTTGAGAATGTTCTCTGCATATTATGGCGGAAACCTGAGGAGGAATATTTTGGTTACAAAGGGGGAACTTAATGCACACATTTACTCACATACATTGAGGAAACAAGTCGTTCTAAGAAAACTTTCAAAATCTCTCTTGTGTTACAGTTCTCAGTCAAACGTTTAGACCAAACAAACGAAATGCATGAACCTAAACTAGACTTCATAATAATGCTTTCTTTAACACCAATCTTTAAGGAAATGTTTCTTTAATGAAAGAGAATATTTACCAAATGTCTTTTATACAGCACACAAGATCTGATTAGACGTCATTTCTATATTTTCTTTCACCTAAGAAAAAAATACAATTACTTTTTGGCACCGCTTTGAAGGGTTGTCTTGGATCTTCACAAGGAAAAATTTGTACCTTCACAATACTTTCTAAGAAATACCCACGTTAGCCTCGAACTTTGTTGCAAACTTCCTAAATATTCTTTATGCAGTTTGTTCAAATCCACCTCAGACTCAAAGTCAACAAACACTATAACAAAACAAAGCTCTGGAGAGTCATCAGAGCCTGATAGAAAAATGCTTCGCGCTCACATGTTCAAGATGACCACTACTAAAAGTGCTAATTGATGCTGAACATGACTAATGACTTTCCAGACTTTAGTTTTGTTCTAGTTTTTGTTTACTTTGAGTCCGGTTTAGATTTGAATGGACTTAAATTGGAACGTATATTCTCCTTCTTTATTCAACTGTCTGATGTTAATCCAAGATTGAATGCTCATCTAGAGTGAGAGTCTATTTTTCCAGGTACCTACCAAAAAATGGATGATACGAGAATCTTATAGAGTGACAACTTCACTGACATGGCTCCAAGAAAACAGATGTCCAGTTGCTGTTATGGAAACTTCTTTTGAAAGAAATATTCATTATCAAAGTGACGTTTTTGATGGGCATTTATTTCTGAACGTGTTGCAATGTACTCTAAATTTTTGAGTTTAAATCCTCCAAACGGTAACGCCCGGAAAACACAGATGTAAAGATTTTTTGATGGAAGATGTATCTCTAAGAAACATAAAGGCTTAAGGAATAAAAATCAAGTTTGATAGTATTTTGTGTATAAAAAAATTATTAACACACGAAATGTTTTGCTTGAAATTTTATTTTGCTTGCATTTGCCTTCTCGGGAGATCTTGTCTCCAAAAAATCACCAAAAATGTTGCAATGGCACAAAATTAGTAAATTTGTCCAGGAATTTAAATCTTTAAAACACTGACATCAGGAGAGTACAGATGTAAAATTTCTTTCTTGGAAGATGTATATCTTAGTAATACAGTCAGGAAGATAAAACCAGGGTTTATTCTAGTTTGAGAAGAAATAAAATTTGCAAAAAGAATTTTGTATTGGAAATTTAATTTTGAATGTTTGACCTTCAGCAGGAGCTACGCTCTCCTGTTATTTTATGTTTGGGAAACGCGGCCAAAAATGTTTTAATTTCTGAGGTTGAGAATGAGTGAAGAAATATAAATTTTCATGGAAAATGTGTCTCGTAATTTTAACGAGATAAAAGTTTTTATACTATTTTAAGAAGAGAGAATTATAGTTTTGTTAGAAATCTAATTTTGAATTAATTTATGTGCAGAATCTCTTCTCTCCGGTCACTTGTTTCCGAAAATGGACCAAACATGTTTTACTATCTTTAAAATTAGAAAACGTGTCGATAATTTGAAATCTCTAATAAAGCACACACTTGGTATAATAAGGTGAAGTTGTGTATCTCTATACAATACAGAAACTCAAGTAGATCAAAGCGAGGCTCTACACTATTTTGCCAAGAAAAATTAATTATCAATATAATAATTTTGATAGAAATTTAATATGTAATATTTTACTCTTTCAGGAGCTCTGTTTTCCTGCTAGTTGGCACCAAAACTTACAGAAAATGTTTTCATTTTGGGTCCAAACTTATCGAAGATTTTACCTCCTTAAACCACTGAAACCAAGTAATGTAAATATTTTTCATGAAAGTTATGTCCCTAAGCAATACAGTAACGAGATAAAATGAGGTTCTGTATTAATTCAAGAAAAAAAAAATCACTGTCAAAGAAAAATTTTTCTTTGTCAGAAATGTAATTTTGAAAGCATTTCGTTTACTGGAGCTGTGCAGGACCTGCTCCTTTGTTAGTACTCCTCCGAAAAGAATAAATATTTTGTTGGCTTTCTTGCCTAAAATGAAATAAAGCTTCTATAATTTGAGATCTTTAAAAACGGAAGAGCAGTGAGATGTTGTACAGGAGCAGGAGCAGGCGATATTCACTAGCGTATTCTGCATCATATAACAATCCATCTGCATACTAGTTTCGGGATCTACCCCTCATCACTACAGCTTTGACTGAAGACAAATTGGAGACCGTGAGTTCTGGGCTTAAAGCCAAAAATCTACGTAAGAGCAGTGAGATGGAGTACAGAGCAAGAGCAGGCGACATCCACCAGCGTATTAGATCTAATACTGCATGGTAGATGGCTCTCAGTTCGAGAACCAGCCCATATTGCTCTGACTCTCGCAGGTTATCGGAACCAGAGCGAAGTATAAAGAGTAGGTGGTCGCCAATTTGTCTATCAACCCATCTGCATACTATTTCCGGGGTCTACCCCTCATCACTACAGCTTTGACTGAAGACAGATTCGAGACCGTGAGTTCGCGGCTTTAAGCCAAAAATCTACGGAAACGCAGTAAGATGTTGTACAGAGCAAGAGCAGGCAACATCCACCAGCGTATTAGATCTAATACTGCATGGCAGATGGCTCTCAGTTCGAGAGCCAGCCAATATTGCTCTGACTCTCGCAGGTTATCGGAACCAGAACGAAGTATAAAGAGTAGGTGGTCACCAGTTTGCTGACCAACCCATCTGCGTACTAGTTTCGGGGTCTATCCCTCATCACTACAGCATTGACTGAAGACAAATTGGAGACCGTGAGTTCGGGGCTTAAAGCCAAAAATCTACGTAAGAGTAGTGAGATGTTGCACAGAGCAAGCAGTTGCACAGGCGACATCCACCAGCGTATTAGATCTAATACTGCATGGTAGATCGCTTTCAGTTCGAGAATCAGCCCATATTGCTCTGACTCTCGCAGGTTATCGGAACCAGAACGAATATAAAGGGTAGGTGGTCGCCAATTTGTCGATCAACCTATCGGCATACTATTTTTAACCCCTCATCACTATAGATTTGACTGTAGACAAATTGGAGACCGTGAGTTCGAGCTTAAAGCCAAAAACCAACGTAAGAGCAGTGAGATGTTCCACAGAGCAAGGGCAGGCGATATCCACCAGCGGATTAGATCTAATACTGCATGGTAGATGGCTCTCAGATCGAAAACCAGCCGATATTGCTCTGACTCTCGCAGATTATCGGAACCAGAACGAAGTATAAAGAGTAGGTGGTCACCAATTTGTATATCAATCCATCTGCATACTAGTTTCGGGATCTACCCCTCATCAGTACAGCATTGCCTGGACGACAAACTGAAGTCTCGACAATTGAGTACTCTTTATACTTCGTTCTGGTTCCGATAACCTGCGAGATTTAGAGCAATATGGGCTGGTTCTTGAACTGAGAACCATCTGCCATGCAGTATTAGATCTAATACGCTGGTGGATGTCGCCTGCTCCTACTCTGTACAACATCTCATTGCTCTTCTGTAGATTTTTGGGTTTAAGCCGCAAACTCACGGTCTCCAATTTGTCGTCCAGCCAAAGCTGTAATGATGAGGGGTAGATCCCGAAACTAAATAGTATGCAGATGGGTTGATCGACAAATTGGTGACCACCTACTCTTTATCTTTAAAAACACACACACGCACACCAGGATTAGTAAGATAAAATATCTTACATGGAAGATATCTAAGCAACACTGAAGCTTAAGTAGATAAAACGTAGTTTCGTGCTACTTTAAAAAAACAAGTTAATTGCTAAAGTGACATTTTTTGATAAAAATTTAATTTATAATGTTTTGTGTTCTCAGAAGCTCTGGTCTCCTGTCAGTTGTCAGTAAAAACTACTAAAAATCTTTGGTGACCACTGCCGCAACACCGACCCAAGGAAATTACAGTTGTAAAGTTTCTTTCATGGAAGTTATGGAAGTTATTTTTTAGACAACTCATTTTATATCTCTGAGAATTTATTCCATTTTGAGAGAAAAAAAAATTTATCAAAGTAACAGTTTAATGGTAATCATTTTAGTTTAATGGGCATCATTCTTACTATTATTCCTGCAAAAATTACTTTAAGTTGAATAGCTAGTACCAGCAGACT
This sequence comes from Taphrorychus bicolor, assembly GCA_951812265.1. Lineage (NCBI taxonomy): Eukaryota > Metazoa > Arthropoda > Insecta > Coleoptera > Curculionidae > Taphrorychus > Taphrorychus bicolor. Next base: position 16,216,917 of record OX638300.1, read on the forward strand.
CAGCAGCAGGCAACCCCTAACATGTCTTGAATGAGCTTCTGCCTGCATCTACTGGACCTGGGAGTGCTCAATTTAAGCACAGTTCGCCCATGGCATACTTCTTACTTCAACTCTAACTCGCTATTCATTGTGTAAACCAGCATGAAGTTTTTAGTTTACGAATAACGACAAAAAAAACAGTTTTATGGATCTCTGAAGAAGCTATATTATAACGCCGAGGTATATTACTTTGTTTAAAAAAATACCTTGAAGACGTTCCACACGATTTCTTTAATGAAGATTCGGCTTTTGAAATCGGATGTTAAGGATATGAGAATGCAAGGTGCCCATCGTTCATCGGAAAGTTCCTAGTTGTGCGAAGACCATTATGAAATAATACTAGGCAAAAAACAAAAAATCTTTTGTCCAAAAGTACGGGGTGTTCATTAGAAAACGCTTTAAGGAACATGTCTTGTGAAAGCATATATAGACCTGACTCAAACTTTCTTTGAAGCAGCATCTTGCTTTTCAGATTTCTTTCCACTCTTTCACTTTTACCACAAATATCTTAGGAAATAGAGACATCCAAAGACTTAGGTATTTCTATTATTATCGCCGAAGAACGTTTTGCTGGTTACTTAACTCTGCCTATTTTTTACCTACCTTAGATTCCTAATACTAAATTAATTCTCAGCTGTCGGCTAAAATTTCCATAACATTTACCGCCCATTCCAGAATATTCATCCATAGTCAGCCTTCATCCTTGAAGCATTCAAGGGTTTGAAGAAAATAAAAAACTGTTTTAAAGACATTTTCAATTGAATTATATTAAATATGAATCGATAGCGCTATACAAAGTACAAATACTGTACCGAGGAATAAGGACCCTTGAGGTCGCAGCTATTTTAAAATAAAAATAACTAGCATAACATACTTATCACAGTTGCAAAATGCTGATTTACAGCTAGTATGGATTTATCAATTGCCTTTAAACTTATTACATTTATATATACAAAATTGTCTAGGAAATATACAATAAATTATTATTTACATATATACAACTAAGTATCTATATCTGTATAAGTGGCTAAAAGTGATTATGGTGTTGCAGTAAGGAAAATTTTAGCATTGCTGATGAGGTAGTAAAAAATACCGAGAAGCCACAAAAGAAAAAATACATAAACAAAAAACAGTCTCAATACAGAATAAATGAGTAAATTTATCACAGTGTTGTAAAAACAGTTCAAACTTGCTCGGAACCATGCAGAGGGCTCCTTCACCTGTTGGCAGTCCATTCATCTCCAGAACTGCTGGAATCCCCAGAGGTCATCGAGTTTCTGGAAGAAGGACACGTTGTTTATTAACTTGCATGTTTTGGATTAGTAAACCAGCACCACCACAAAACGCACACCACCACCAAATAAAAATTAGTACGCTACACATGCTTTTAGGGCCAAGAGGCATAAACCTAATTTATTTGTCTTGCAATAGAGCTGAATAAAGTGTGTGTCATTTCGAATTGAAATTGTGCAGCTGAATTCTGTATTTTATTATGCAAACAACGTCAGCCTGCTTTTCTCAGCCATTTACCTTTTATATACAAGCCGGGAAAACACTATAGATATTTCGTATGCGGAAAGAAGCACAAATTACTAGATACGATACTATTTTTGCTTGTCCATGATTTGCATTTATTTTCCGCCTTTCTAGTTGGGTTTTTGATGCAGTCGTTGTAGGATTCCATCTAAAGTCATTACAGTTTCAAAACTGACAGCTGAAAAATCCAATCAAAAGCCTTTTGCGTATACAACTTTCCACCCTTCCATGTCGGCCATTATTGTCCAAAGGCGAACAATAGCTGAATGATAATCCGTTTATATGAAACAGTGATTGTTGGGACAACCATGTTGCCAAACACCTCCGAAATCGCAGTTAGGCAGCTGACGTATAAAGTACACAGAGACGGTGTATACAAAACCGCTTTTCGTTTTCAACCCCCATAGTTGACGAGGGGTTGTTCAGCAATAGGCCGAAAGGGCGTGATATTTTAGAGTTTAATTTCGGGTGTAGTTGAGTACTTTTATTAGTTGTATTTGCTCGGCATTAATCAGCTAAAACTTAAATTTAGTCAGGGAAATATTTACAGACAGCCATTGCCATAAATCGACCACATCACGCCCCACTAAACCTCAACTTGAAGTCAAGAAAACAAAGGAATGAATCACATGTCGCATCTATTACAGCACATCATCGGGGGCTTCTCAACTATTTTTTCTCCTCGGAATTGTTGTTAGTTATTTAGAGCGGCAGACACTATCATTTTCTGGGGGTTTTAATTTAGAATTATACGTTGTTTGGAATGTTAATGTCGTGCGAGAGCTATTACGAAGTGAAATGTGGGGTTTTGTGTTGAGTGAGACGACGAGGTCGATTCAGGGGCCTTAATTACAAGTTCCAGTGGCTCTTTTCTTGGAACCGCTATAATACGCGTCACTCAGTGCCCTTGGTCTTGTGATTCAGCCGAAGCAAAAATCGATACCTGAATTACATTAGGCCCGCAAACATAAACAAAGGCCTAGAGCAAACATTGTGTTCGCGGGACAATAAGACAAACAATAAATGATCGATTCATCCCCTAATAATAATCCTGCCATGTGGGAAAGGAAAGCGATGAATAATCTTAAATTAACACAGAGCCATGCCAATTTAGAGGCAGTAATCAAAAATAAACACTTCTAGCACGACAGAAGTATTAATTAATTGAATAAACAAATAGAGGAGGGCAGGGGAGAGAGAGAGAGAGTGGGCCTTGGATGCGGAGTTTGCAGTGAAACCAGCCCAGACAATGTGCCCTTAACAAAGGGCCGTATGCTGGCGTAAATGGAAGGCAAAGGAAAATTAATTTGATACGTTCTTCGTTTTCTGTTAGATTATAAAAAAATTAGGGGCTTATTTAGGATCAATAGAAACGTTTTTGTGCAACCCGTGTTAAGATATCAAAATCTATGGCGGATTGTCAATTTTCAACTCTCTTTTTTGGAAAAACTTAACAGAACATTAGGTCAGTGTCAGTTATATTTAGGTTTTACTCCTTAATTTTGATTTCAACCAACTTTTACTAATGAATTTTTGACAAAATTCAGGTTACTAAACTGCTAAAACAAAATAAAATAAGTTGCTAAAAGTTGAAATGATACAGAAAGTGAACAACTGTGAGACCTACGACAGAAGGTCATGAAGAAGCTTTGCTTAAAATCATCACTTGAGCTTCTAAGGGTGACTTTACAACCATCAGTAAAACTTTAGTTTGAAGTTAAGTTACCAGATATGACGTACATTGCAATGTATATCATGTCTGGTGTTTTAACTTTAAACTGAAGTTTTACTGATAGTTGTAAAAGTCGCCCTAAACCAAATTCTAAAATCTTTGGCGGACTGTCACTTTTCAACTCTTCTTTGGAAGAAACTGAAGAATTATTGGTCAGTGATCATAGTTGACACATGATATGCATGTTTGGGTTCTACTCCTTAATTTAGATTTCAACCATCTTACTAATGAGTTTTTGACAAAATTCAGGTTACTAGAGAGCTACAAAATTACAACATTTCAATAAAAGTTGAAACGATGCAGAGCGGGGTTTTTGAAAATTGATGTAGTAACCTAGTTTTTATTCTAAGTAGGGTATCACTAAATCAAGTAGTCTTGACATTTTTAAGATATGCTTGACTTTTCATGAATAGTTAAATACTTGACAAGACGGTACTTGACTTGACTTTTTATAGACTTGATTGTCAAGAATTTTCTTGATTTTTGAACGAAAATGGTGACTGACCCAGATGAGTTCAAATATGGTTACGTAGCTTCGAATCAATGGATTTAACGACATTGTATATAAAAATATTTTGAAAATCTATTATTTGTCAAGGCAGCAAGGTCAAAAATTCAGCATAATTGCAGTTTTTATCATGATTGAGTTTGCCACTCAGCTCTAAAAAAATTTGCATAATATACTGCATATTCATGTTTTGTCTTTTCTGGAGATCTTGTAAAAGTTACATTATTAGTGAGAGAGAAATCACTAGTGAAATCTAGTAGAATTTTGGAATTACATTGAATTTTTTTTTACTCCTTTTTCTTTAGTTATAGTCATTTTTCCGAGAATTTTCCTTAAATGTAACATTTTTGGCGAGTTTTGTTGGGCGCACATTGGAAATTTGTGGTATTTAGTGGAATTTAGCAGTATTTATTAATATTTAGTGATATTTTTTTTTAAATTTAGCTTGGAATTTAAATATTCCTCAGGCGTGAAGAAATGCAAACGCGGTTTTCATACCAAAAGCTGGGAAAGTTTCACTATAACGTCGCCAAATCGTTGAGACCCATAAGTTAGCCATCCTTTCTATTCAAAACATTAGGAAAGATAATCGATAAGTACATCACAGAGGAAATTTTGGGAAGACATCCCATAAACAAGGGTCAACATGCCTACAGCAAGGGGAAGTCGATCGTCACGGTTCTGCGCTCTGTAGTGTATAAAATATAGAAGGCATACTAGAAAAAGGAGGTGTGGTTGCCACTCTTTTTCGCCATTGAGGGATCATTCGATAAAGCCAGAAGAAACAACATCTGCGAGGCCCTTAGGGCCCGGAAAACACCAACACAGTTGCAACCGTAAGGTTACAGCTTCTCTGGTATCTCGAAATGGATGGTCTTTTGGAGTGACTGCAAACCGAGGGGTTCAGTGCGCAAGTGAATGCGGACGACGGGCTGGTCATGATACCAGAAAAGTTCGTTGCCAGCATTTGTGATAGAATGCAAAGAGCGCGTAGAATAATAGAACAATGGTGTACCGAGACGGGACTATCATTCAACCCTGGCTAGACAGAGCTTGTGCTCTACACCAAAAGAAGAAAAAGTACAGGATTGCGCTCACCCACGCTGTACGGTGAATCTCTGCTACTAAAGCCTGAGGCTAAGTACCTGGGGGTGACAGTGGAATAGGCACGTGGACAAGGCATGCAATAAGGCAACAGCACTGGCATGGCAACTACGCAGGGCAGTGGGCAGGAAGTGGGGTCTAAAGCCACACGTCCTGCACTGGCTCTGCACGGTGGTAATCAGACCGAGGATAACCTATTGGACCGTGGTCTTGTGGCCAGCGTTGGACAGGGTATGCTATGTGTTAAGGTTGGCCGGACTGCATATAACAGTCTGCCAAACCATAACGCGTGTATTTAGAACAACACCGGGAGCAGCACTCAATGCCTTACTGGCTCTGCCGGAGCTTCCAATCTGGTTTAAGAGGGGGCGATGACGTCCTGCAGGAGGATGGATTGCTGCGGCCAGTGGAAGGATACAGATGGGAAGTGGTCGCACGCAGATCGCCAGCCTCATTCAGCAGAACATCCCGATTGTCCTGTTGCAGGAGGGGCGTCCACGCCATCAGCTGAGACTAAAACAGCCATTTGGGATAAACATCCCAACAAGGGACGAATTCATGGAAGAACTGCTTCAGCAACCTTCTGGGAATAATCAGATATGGTATACAGACGGATCAACAATAACTAATACACAGTGGATAGGAGCCGGAATATACAAAGCAGGCCATCTAGAGGGCAAGAGCTTCGCCTTGCAAAGACACGACGGTTTTCCAGGCGGAGGTGTTCACAATACTCGAGGTGACCACATGAACAGAAGTCAGACAATCGCAAGGACATCTACATCTACTCCGACAGCCAGGCGGCTCTATGAGCCATCTGCAGGAGCAGAACGAGATTCAAGCTTGCTCAAGACTGCAGGGAGGCTCTCTAGAGTCACTGGCAGAAACAAAAAGTTTAACTCTGGGATGGACTTCTGCACATAGGGGCATCGAGCGAAACCAGCATGCCGACGAATCGGCCAAGTGTTGTTCCCGGACATGCTTTACTGGACCAGAGTCATGTCTAGGAGTATAAGCTACGTCTTTCACACTCTGAATGAGTGGGCATGGGAGAGTACAAGGACAAACTGGACACGGTCAGGAATATGTAGACCAAGGAACTCTACCCTAACCCGGATAGATCTAAGGCCTCGTGGCTTCATGGGAAAAGCCGGCAGTACCTGAGAGACCTTATAGGAATCCTTAGTGGACACTGCAGATTAAACAGGCACATGCATCTTCTAGAAATGACTGGCAGTCCACTGTGGGGCAGGGGAAGAGTCGTCATACCACTTTCTGGGAGTGCGCCATAGGACACTTGGAGCCGCTTTTCTTCAACGAAGGAGCTTTCGACTCTGAAATAAGACGAGTTACTCTCTTTCATTAAAGAGACGGGTCGATTCGTGGAGGGAATGAGGGCCCTGGTGGAGTAGGAATGGGTGAGCCGGAGTGAAATGAGCTTCTAAGGCCTAATCGCAAAGCTTCGGTCCCCCCATTATTTACTACTACTATTAGTGGGATTTAAGGTAAATTATATGGGATTGGTGAACACAATTTACAAAGTTATTTCCCACTCGACTAAAAGAGTCTCACCCAATTTACTCCTCCAATTTCGAGTTAAAAAGATTATATTTGCGCTTTCTATTGCTGCCACGACAAAATACCAAATCTATATTTAGAAACATTTTTAGACTTCAAATATGACAATTTTGACTTAAAAGTTGATTTTTTTACAGCGTTTTCTATTGGCGGCTCTAGAGCATTCTGAGAGTATCCTGGTCAGCAGTACCTTTGTAGTGACAGTCCATTATTCTAATTATTTTGTCTTCTTCTCCTTCTTCTTCTAATTGCTCCACTTGCGGATCCCTTCCATTAGTATCTTCTTGATCAGTCAGTTCAGCTTGTTCTTCTTCTTATCTTCCACGTTCATCATCAATCTCCCTATTTCCACTAATAGAAATTTCTTTATAAAGTAAATTTTAGAGTTTCTCCTCATCTTCAATATTTTTAATAAAATTTTCGAAGGCAATATCTCCTGATCTGATATAATCTTCACTTCTCTGTTAACAGTAAAACAGTTTGGATATTTTCCACATCGTGTACCTATTTTTTTTTAACTATCCAAGAACTTTTGATAAGCAAAGCATTGAAACAATTGCCAAGTTCCAGACCACTTTCGTCAAAAACACATTTGTCTGTCCGTAGAAGTGCCTTCGTCCTTTGCTTCCATTTTTTCATTCTTTTTAGCCTCTAATCACTAATATGTCACCGTTATTTGTCATGGCACAAGTCCATCCGGAGTCAATTACAAACCCACATGGTTTTGTGGTGGTCCATTAACTCGCTTATGAACAGAATTCGACTTTTCGACCATCTTTTTTTTTATCAAATGTTTGTTTCTTTTATTTTTAGAGAAAGAAAACTCTTCCTTGTGGTTGGCCTTTTTTGCAAAATGCCACTAGGCCTTCTAGAACGATTTTCAGTTATCGAGTTTTTTCTTAGGTGACCTGTTTTCGACATTTTCTCTCTGTTATGTATTTCCCACATGTCCTCTATAAATTCTTTCTGTTCGAAATGCCGTATTCCATTAACTTTCTTTAACCTTCAGTCTCTGCTCTTCACTCATTAGTCTTACTGTCCAGTTTGTCACGTTTGGGCTGCCATTGGAGTAGAATCCCAAACATTTAATTTTTTCTAAAAAAGTGTCTCATGATAATTTCCTGGATGACTCTGTATATGTCCCTGTTCTGGCAGGTGAAGATGTTAGAACTTCAAAAGTCAGGAGGTCACATAGATAAAAGAAAACAATGCAGTTAATGACTCACTACACGGTAGTCGATCCCAAACCAGAGATTTCAGTTTTAGTGGTAGACCAAGTCTCCCACTAAATCTGTGGAAGAGGCTTTTTTGAACCAGGCTGAAGCAAGTGAATTAGGTCTATTCCTATAGATTAGTTAGGTTTAGCCAAAGAAAGTGCATTGAGTCTGATAAAACCTTTTCTCCAATACTTAAATAGTAGGTAGTCGGAACTAGGATTAACACAATAATTTTAATCAGACTTTTCAGGATCTTTCTTTAACTCCAGCCCAAGAAATATATTTTAGATTACGTCAACCATTTTGATATTTTAAACCATTTGCGACTGGTACTAGTAATTCATAATCATCAGTATTTTTGGTATCCATGTACATACAGCTTTCTTGAATGGGAAACTGGAAAACAATATTTTCATTGAATTCCTCATAATTCTGATAAATAGGATAAAGGTCATAGCAAAAGTAGCTTTGATTCTACATCGAGCTAGATATGACTGGAAAGCAGTAATCATGGTTGTGCTACAAGAAGTCGAAGTTGTAGAAACAGAATTAAATTGGTCGAAACTAACCTCCAAACCTCCTAAACTGAGCAAACCTGAAGACTGCCTGCTGTGATTACCACGAAGTTATAATTTTATTTTCAACATTTAGCATAGAAAAAAATTGGTATGAGATGCATATGAATAGCCAAAAACCGCAAACTGATTTAATGTAACTAAATTTAGTCAATCCAAATCTCAAACATGGACAATGAAATTGCATTATTTCTATCATGATTAAACAAAATATTATGATGGAAGCATGAGGTTTTACAGTATCTATTTGATCCTGAGTTCTTGATTTGCTACTGAGAGTGCTGAAGTTGAAACTGATGAAAGTCAAAGTATTTTTTGTGTTCCAGTTATTGAGGCCAATATTTCGCTTTTAGCATCTATACTCGCTCTACTCTCTACCTCTGAGTTACACTCTCTCTACCTCTCTATCTCTGAGTTTTTGTACCAGCTAAAGAAACCTCCGGGGTACTAATATAAGTATCGAAGTAATATAGTGATTCAAGAGATCCAAAACCTAAATGATCTAATGCTAAAAGCATCTTTAGTTTCTGATCTCTTCCGCTAAATCTGACCCTTGCAAATTCTAAAGTAAAAAAGATATTTTTCTCATTTTTATACACTTGCCAAAATCACAGTATTGATCAAATTTTGTCAAAAACAATAATTTCGACGACGCAAACAACAGAAAAACCCCACTAAAAGGAAAACACTCGGAATAAACGCCGAGCGTAACGACCGATCCATTTCTCTTATTCCACGTTTGTTCTTGGTCACGATTTTTTGCGAATTTGGCCGAGTTATCGAACTCCCGGACCCACAAAAAGCTGGACCCTTTCCGGGTAGACGAGCCAAAGAAATTCCTGCATTGTCGAGCTTATTTGGTATGCATTGATTGCCGTATCAATGTCCTGTAAAAGGGCTTTATGTTACTAATCCGGCGGTGCGAGTGTGTATGTGTTACACTGAGAGAATTTTACGTGGGGGTAGACGAGGACAAAGAGATTATTATGCATAAATCATTGCTCACCGAAAACGTTGTACCTTGTCACGGATTCGTATTTAATATAAATTACGTTTTGTGTATATGCGCCTCTATTTATATTGTGGACGGCATCAGGTATTGTATTTGAAATAAAAACATTGGCCCCATAGGGATCGTGGACGTGTTAGGGTATCACCTACCACTGAGATTTTTAGACACTCTTTTACATTCTTTTGGTGCCTATGATCCTACGCATTTTAGTACCATAAATTCTTTCTAAGTAATTTAGGCAGTTGATTATTATTTTTAGGCAGTCGCCCCTCAATCGGAGGGCAGACAAAGGCTACTGAACTACTCACTCACCCTCCACCAGTGCGTGTATCGTATACTTGAGGCCCCTCTATCGAATAAATCTTGATTTATACACATCGTTGTATCCCTTTTCATCCCGCAAGTGGCATGTCGACTTTTTAACGGAGAACTCAGCCCTCCACTTTCTTGGAAACGTGTATTGTCTCAGTTTCGATCGGGGTGGTTGTCTATATAGAGAATGTGGGCCGGGATATAAACTGCCCCGTTTCGGGTCTGTCATATTAACTGAGATGAGGATTGGGCTTCGCTGTTGCTATTGTTCTAGCTAGAAAATTTGAATTTCTTAAGCCTTGCTGTCTTAGGAATTGGGCAGTATTATTTGAGGCCGACGAGTTAGTATATTTTAGCAGGGGTCACACAAAAATGGCGCCCAAAAGTGAGAGCACTTGACTGACTTACGTCAGATTATTCGAAATCGCGATTTGTCAATTGCTATGCTCTGTCGATGACATTACGTCATGAGTCATACAAAATTGGCAGATTTCCATCCAATAAGGGAAACCAATTTTAGGAACATATCGGGATTTGTTTGATGCTTCCAATCTTACCTCCATGTTTAAGGCACATGTGAATACTTGAGTATAGACAAACACGAAACCAAAAACTGAACTAAATTTGCAGAAAAACAACTTTTTAATAAATAGCCACAAACTACATCTTAGTAAGTATACTTTGGTCACAAACACAATATTAATTTGATCGAATTGTTCAATGTAGTAGAACTTTGACCAATACCTATTTACCCAAAATCGATTGGTCAGAGAAGCTTTTCCAAGAGAAAAGTTTCCCAACTGCTGAGCGAAGAAAATACAACAATTCAAAGAGTTCTTGCAGGAACCAGGATCTGGAGGGGAGTAATCTTATTATATCTTACTATATTTTATCATCCGGTGATATTTGGTATTTCAACTCGATTCTCTAAGGAGAAAGTGTCAGAAAGCGCTAATATCTCAAGTGTTTAAAAAACTAAATAAAGAAGGTACAAAGGTATATAAATATTAAAAAAAAAACAGGAAAAACATATTTTATTGCATTGTTATGAGTTTAACTAAGTAGTCTTCAAGGAAGGAACGTTTCTCATTTTGTTTAAATTTACCTCTTAGTTTACATACAAAGGATTGGCCAACACATTTTGACTGACTTTAAGAGCATTCGTGAAATCAAGTATACTGTAGTTGTTGGAAGTACATATCATATCGTACATAATATGATAAAGCTATTTGGAAACTGACAGGGGCTATAAGTCGTAGTAAGACCCTTTGAAATTTCTGCCATAAGTATGTTCAGGACAGAAGAGTGCGTCCCACAAAACAAGAATTGAAGATGTGACAATTTCACTTATAGTTACCACTCTTCGGCAATTGTGCAAGTTTACTTTTAGAGCTAACAAAGAATTTAGGCGAGTTTTTGGTTGATTGGGATATTCTAATATTGGGTACATTTTACTTGAAAATTATAGGTACATCCCATGTCAACCAGTTAGAAATGAAGAAAGCCAGAAAAAAACATTCGGTAAAGAAAGTGAATACAATAAAGCCTTTTGATCAGAAAGAATTTACACAGAAAAATAAAAAACACCTAACAGAGAGAAAATGTTACAATTACTACCAAAAAGGTCATTCGGCAAAATCCAACGAAGCAAAAGACACGAAGACCTACCACAAAGTACAAGATACATCTTCATTATACTGAGGGAGTAAAAGCTGTTTGATTTTGACAAAAGAAAAGGTGACTATATCACCCCATATTGCTTTTGGAAATCTTATGAAAAATTTTGGCAAAAGTGGGAAGAAATTTCAAAATGTACCATATAAAGAAAATTCTATTCGTAAAAATGAGGAAACGGGTGATGAGCATGGAAGACAAGATGAAGAACAAGCTAATTCTGAACACCCAGACGTAAATGCACATAAAGGCCACATAAATAGGACTGATTACGAGAATACTAATGGAAGTGAATAAAGGGCGAATCAACTAAAAGAAGAAGAAAAAAGTGATGGACAACCATGCTAGGGTTGTCCGGATTTGTGATGGTAAGGATTATGTGATGTTGACTTATAAAGAAACTTTGGAGAGCGATGAGAAGCAAAAATGTTTGTAGGCGATGAAAAAAATAAGAAAAGAACAAAGAATAAGACATGAAAATTTATAGACAGATCAAAGGCCAAAAAAAGTTGCAAAGAAGTAAATGCAGTTAAAAAAAAAGAACAATAGAAGATGCAAAATTGGTTCTCAGGAGAAGTGCTGTAAATGTCTAAAAAATATTCAGTCCAGTGGTAAATGTTATTGCATTGATAATACTATTTAGACTGGCAGCGATGAGTCACTGCATCGTAAGGAGATTCAACATAAAAACTGCATTTTTCTATAAACAACTCCAAGGTGAAGCAAAAATGGAAGTTCTGCTAGGTTACGATAAGGTTTATAAAGCTTTTGGTCTCAAAAAACTCTTGTACGATTTTTAAGTTCCATTGAAATAGAATTAGCATTTTACTCATTTTATGAAGAACTAGGAAGAACTAGGAACAGGAAGAACAATGAATGCTGTTTGGACAAAAAAAATTATGCATATTTCGAAAACAGAGTATACACTTGGCTTCGAAGGCTTTGCGGTATTGAACATGGTCTCCGACCTAATGACATCAAAACGTGGATTAGAAACTCGCTACGTCGTGGTTCCCCCCGTGGTTTATCCCCCCCCCCCCCCCCGATTCACCACAGTGTTTCAGGCAAAGATACATGCCATTCAATTGTGTGCCCGACATCTATTAGAGGAAGGGGGACACAATAGATCAATAAAGAGCTGCTCGGATAGTCGGGCGTGTAGTGTTTATGTCTTTGCGCTGCAATTCCAAAACTTTTGGAACCGCCACAGGACTCTGAGCACCCCATCGCAGGAGAACAGCGTCACACTGGTATGGATCGCGGGCCATCGTGGTCACGAAGGCAATAAGAGGGCCGACTCTCTAGCTAGGAGCGCGGCGGGTTCTGCATTTGTAGTTCGGGAGCCGGCACTGAGAGTCCCATATTCTCTGGTCAAGGCTTAACTCCAGAAATGGAGCAAGTCGAAGGACTAGTGGGAGAACCTACCCGGACTATCACACTCCAAAAAATTTATCACGAGAACAGGGAACAGGGAAGGTAAAATCCCAAACATTCCTCAGACTACATAGGAAACAAATCAGAGTCGCCACGGCACTATACACAAGACATGGCTGTGCTTGGAGGACGACGAGACAGTTGAGCACGTTCTAGGTGACAGCCTGGCCATCGCCAGATCGAGATACTCACTGTTCGAAAACACCATTATTGAACTCAAGATGCAACCGCAGTGTCGTCCAAGAAACTCATCAGATTCTTTGAGGGTCTGGGCAGAACGGGTGACAACTAGTGGAGCTAGCAGGGGCAAACCTTGCTGGAAACACTTCGGGTTTGCCACAATAGACCGCAGGTCGCGGTGGAGGACTGTAAAAGTCCACTCACATTGAATACAATACAATACAATACACTTTTCGTCATCTTTTTTGGTCTAGAATTAGATGTTGATTTATGAACATGAGAGCCATCTGTCATGCAGGATTGGATCTAAAATACGCTGGTGGATGTCGCCTCCTCCTGCTCTGTACAACATCTCACCGGTACTCCGTACATTTTCGCTTCGCTTCGCTTTAAACCGCTAGCTCACGGTCTCCAATTTGTCGACCAGCCAAAGCTGTACTGATGAGGGGTAGACCTCGAAACTAGTATGCACATGGGTTGCCAGCGAGGAACAGAGCAATATGTGCTGCCTCTCGAATTGAGAGCCACCTGTCATGCACCATTGGACCTAAAATACGCTGGTGGATGTCACCTGCTCCTTCTTTGTACAACATCTCACCGGTACTCCGTACATTTTAGGCTTTAAGCCGTGAACTCACGGTCTCCAATTTGTCGAACAACCCCGAAACTAGAATGTAGATGGGTTGATCGACCAATTGGTGACCACCTACTCTTTTCACTTCGTTCTGGTTCCGATAATCAACGAGGTACAGGGCAATATGGGCTGCCTCTCGAACTGAGAGCCATCTGTATTGAGAGCTGTCTGTATTGTAACCAGTATTGGATCTAAAATACGCTAATGGATGTCGCCCTCTAGCTGCTCTGTACAACATCTCATAGATCCTGATTTACTCCACGCTAATTTTCCAGCGCAATATTTCCAACTCTTCGCATAATTGTATGCACCCCTGGGCTTGAATTACAACGCCATCAAAGTCTTTTAATACCTCAAGACCGTAAAACTTCCTATTAAATTTTAATTACGTAATTGCCTAAAGCCTTCCTTTGTGGCCGTTCAATAACTAACAGCAATCTAACGGTTATTGAAACTGCATCTGAACAATTTATTAATTTTTTTTTCATCGATCGATGAGGCTTTTGCCAATCGTGGAGAACCTCTAATTAGAGACCGTAAAAATCGAGTAGCAGGTAGTCGACCGGTCAGGTGCCTTGAATAACAAATAATAATTATGGAGAATAGAACGCGTTTTATGCCAGTCGCTGATGCATTAATAGTTTTTGGATTCATTAAAAACGAATTTTACGACATCTTATATTGCGACCGCTCGGTAACATATGGTTTGCAAGATAAAAGGATTCCAAGGGCTTCCATAAATATAAGTCACCTTCGATACATTTTTCATCAACTAGAGAGCTCATTCTCATATTTTCTGTGCCGCGACACTTCCTTTATAGTCCTTTCTTGTACAGAACCTCTCAGAGACAGCTAAATTGGAGCGATACACCCTTTTTTAGATCATCCAGCCGGAGGCAAGCAATTTTATGACCAGTTTCAATCTGATAGCATTTCGGGGACATAAATAAGATTTTATCTTTTTTTTTTGTTAACGATTGGATCCCTTTATAAGTTTTTCAACTGCCTTTAAGGTAATGAGCCGCAACAACAAGAAACTTCCTCAATTTAGGCTCTCAAAAAACACGGTACGGTTGTATTGTCAAAAATTTCCAAGAAGCCCGTACGTGTGTTTTTAATTAGCTAAATAATTAAGCGACTAAACGAGCATGTCGCAGATGAGTGCCGGAGCTTAAAGGGTAACGCTTCACGATTTTAAATATAAATTATCTTATTAAGACACGGGGGCCGAATGAAATCACGATCTTTAATAAATAGTCCTCCATAAATTTCCATGAAACTACCCCTCATTAAAAACGAAACTACCTACTAACAAGCTGCTTCTCGAAAAACGCCAGCGCCTAGCCGAGAATTTCGATCGCTTTTTGAAGCTGATAAAATCTTATTTATTGCTTCGGTCCGTATCTGATTAGAGGCTTGTGTGACTTAATTACCCAGGTCGCCGATGTAGGACTCAAAGTGTCCAATGCATTTTTTTTAGATCAGAAAGTAAAACAGAAGGCGGCATACGAGGAGAGGAAGCACGATACGAAAAAAGTTATTTCCATGAAATAACAGTTTTCAGTCAGTAACAGTTTTAGAGCTGCATACTAAATAGAAAATGAGGTTAGAGCAAAGATGTTTACTTGATATCGTAGCAAGAATCCTGACCTTGCATGGTATGTTACAGAGCAGATCACTGTACTTGGGTTATGTTTTGAGTCTTGAAGAGGGCCAAAAATTTATTACAAGACCCTTCTTTCGCTCTAACATTTTTTTTATATGAAACTGAAGAAGAAAGAAATTACACTGACTTGTCAGCAAACTAGGCAAAAGTGTAATATGGTGAGTGTCTCGACCGGATAATTTACAAAGAAGCAAGTTTCTCGGGTAATCGGTCAGTACTGACCGATTACCCGAGAAACTTGCTCACTGACCAATTACCCGAGAATCTTGCTCATTTGCAAAAGTGTAAACACAAACGTTTTTCTATTAACTTAAATTCCAAACCTAGAAATCAGTGCAATTTTACACGTTAATTGCCGATAGAAATAGATAATCTTAGAAGAAATTACTGCCATGTTAGTGGTAACCAGGTGGGCTGAATGGGAAAAGTATGCCGAATGTACACGAACTGTTTCAAGTATGAAAAAAGCTAACACAAGGAAAACTCTTGCATTTTTTGAGTGCAGTGAAGACACACAATACAACTTTATTCAAATAGTAGAACTGAACTCGGAGAGACACTACAAATTGACATTAGGGAGGATAGTGTCGCAGAGTGTCTAAGAAACTCAAAGAAGTCATGAATATTTTCAAAACTATAATACCAGGGAACGCACTGGAAGCAGAGAAAGGCAGAACAAAAAAACTAAAAAAAGAAAAGGAAAGGACACCCACAACAGACAAAAAATAACAGACTAGTTCTGCTTATTTCACGTTAGGTCAGGAGTTGGTTAATTCAAGTTGTAAAATGCAATTATAGCAGTATAAATCATTGCCTTTTTGCCTGTTTTTAGAGGGAAACCCAGAAACACCTCCTTAGGCTCCGCTGTGAGCCAAAATCAGAGTGTTTGTATTTATGAAAATATTAGCTTCCAAGTACACAATATAGCTGAAAAGGTTAATAATGGAAGAAGCAAAAGAAAAAAGAAAGGGCAAGGCAAAATAGCAGCATCAAACATTTCATGGAAACAAATGAAAAAGATTTCTTTTATAGGGTATTCTGAGGAGTAGTCTCAATAGTGAATTGCTTATTCTGGTATTCTGTATTCTGTAATCTTTTACATGATTTCACCAAATGCGCGTTTGGTGAAATTGCGCGATTGTTATTGGTAATGGTCTGGGTTAAATAAAGAAATTGAACCCGTTAACAGTATTAGTGATCCTGCAGAGTTAATTGTAAAAAATTGTGTGGATTGTGGAAGTGGATTGTTTTACTTTATTTGACCTTAGGATGAATCTGGTTGAGTTTTCCTCCTAAAAGTCGTCCTAAAAAATGCAGAAGCAGTCGTCAACAACATCCTAAATCAGCAAGGAATTTCTTTGTTATTGGATTAGTGATTTTAAAAACACTTCCGAAACAATCAGTGAATAGCACGGCAAAAAATTGAGAGAGGCAACTCCATAACTAAACCATCGGCTACACCGACTTTCTTTGCCGAAATGGAAAAAATCCTTTGCTAGATAATGCATGAGTATGGAATACACTGTAGACATGTTCCACAACTTTGGATGGGGCATATTCCTCTATCTTCTGAAGAAAGGATTGTGATTTATTTTTGACTTGATAGTCCCTCTCGGTGGAGGAAGGTGGCAACTTATATTAGATACCAAATATCTTATATCGTAGTTGCGCCCAATTCTAGGCAAACTCGAGGAAGGCAGGGAAATTGGAAAGAAGTAGGATGTCATGGCTGAAGAACAATCGCGATTGACCGAGCAACTAATCAGATTGGCCAAAAACCATGAACAATTCGCCTTAGTAATGGCCAATATCAGAGCATGTCAAGACCGCCATCACGAGCCTGATATGGCATCGGAGAGAAAGAAGAATCAATGATTTTAATGTCCCGCCCATGTGTCTCAAAGCAAAAGAATAAATATTATCAGTTAGCAATGAGTATTCTGTTAAAATCAAAATGCTACAAAGAAACCAGAGAGAGGTCCATCAGTGGAATCCTGAAGAATCTTAAGACGTATGTTCATTCCTCAACCTTTCAATCTGGATAGGCCAGATAGTAGTGAATTGATCATTTTCAGGAAACCCGACAAAGAGTATTGATATGTCCTTCTAATTTTAGTTTCTATTTGATCTGTCAACTGTCAACAAAACTGTCATAACAATTCCATCACCCTTTCGTTGCCTTCCAAAGCATCAAGTGACTGCAAGCCCAGTTGTACATTTTTTTAATTATTTTCTTCTTAAAACTCCTGAAAACTGTGCAGTACTTTCGGTGAATGATGCACCATACCATTTTCCCTCATCTTCAATGAGATCTTCAACCATACTTGTTTCCCTGTTGAATTTTGGCCCGTCATTGAGTCTGATTGGTTGAAAATAAATTAACTATGATCAACCCAACTTGCATTACGATTTTCCAAAATGGCTCATGTGTCTCAAGCAGATGCACAATGTATCCAGGTTGTTACGTTTTTATATGTATAGATTCTGCTTCCTTGATCCACTGTGTGCGCCCACACAGTGGATTGAGCTATCCTCAGGAAGCCTGTGACTGTTGTGACTATAGCGAGTTGTAAGGATTTCCCTCAAGGTCCATCCACAAAATCTCGGAAATGTCCTGTATGGAAAAGATTTTCTTGGATTGTGAACATAGGTATTCCCGAGGGTATTCCTGACAATATCTTCCTTCTGTAAGTTTTTGTACTTTCGCACGTGTTCAATTGTTCACGCCTCAAGGTGTCCCAAAGTATTATTACCATATCTTGTAATTATTGAAACTACAAGAAATATTATTCAACCAGGAACACTGAATCTGCCATGACCCAAATACTGAGCGAATTTTTATAACATTCGTGAAGGTTTGCTGCAAACATTACACCCTGTACCTATATATGGTTTTCAATTTCCATGTTGTTTAGTACCAATAATACTGATGTGGCTTTTATTGTGAATTGGACCTCAAAGACAGCAACGAGCTGCCAGAGCAGCAAACTTGCTAAAATTGTCTCTACTGTCCAAAGCTTCTTCGTTTTCCGAATTTAGATTGAGAAGACTAATTTGGTCTCGAATTTGGTATATTCAGAAATATTTTGACCGAGATCATTGGATCGAAATAGATATTTTGTGCTGAAATATTGATGCTAAAAATTGATCCAATGCGCAAAAGAGTTTTAGTTTTCTAAGTTATATTTGAATGACGAATAATGATACTTTTCCTAACCGTGTCTTCGGAATTCCTTTATTGGAAGGCAATCTAATAAATTGTACCGATGTTAGAGCCCCTGGTTGAATGCCAATCACAGAGTACCATTAAACTTTGTGAAAAGCTAATATTATACTTGCTGGATACTTTCAAGAGCTTACATAGGTAAGGATCGCTGGAAGAGCACTAAAATAAATTTCTTTTTTGTGTACTGCTTCTCCTCTTCTTTCTCCAAAAGTGAAAATGGTTGATAGTGTTAAAACTTCTAAAGAAACCAGAAATAATCCTTTTAATTTATATTTTAATAATTAATTGAGTACGGCAAACGTCTTAGTGACCAAAAGAGCGATTTTTGGAGTATCACTATAACCCATTTCTGCACAATCGATGCAGAAAAATTGGCAAGAACTGAAGTTACTAATGAGGAAATCCTACGACTAGTGAGCCTTATCTTCAACGTCATATTGCAATATGACGTGACAAATACGTTTCTTAATTAAAGCGACTATCACAACGTGAAACCCATTACTCAGACATATATCAGGATCTTGAAACTGCTTAGAATAATTTACTGTTAAGTGACCGATTTAGTTTCTCCATAGCGCTCTTGTGAGTATCAACAAGCCTAGAAATGTTTTCTGATCTGTTTTGTAACTTATTTCGATTAAAGAATTTAACTCTCAAAAAAGACAGGTTTTGAACAGCACACTGTGCAGACAGATGGAAAGATGGTTCCATAAAAAATTGTGTAGCTCTACGCTGGGCACTAGTACATAAACGCAGAAACTTTAGCTGCTTCGAAAACAGAATTACTGGAATTAGATGCAACGTTCTGTGAAATTCTAGAACTTCTGGAAAACAACCACTGAACATACTTTTGATAAATCCATTATAAATTCTGCACTCACATCAGCGAATTTCGATGCTCGATTGAGAGAAACTCGTATACGCTCAAGGTTTAGTGTACCAATTTGCAAAGATTCTAAAGCTAAGCAAAGAAAGTAGAGAACTGCGGAACCAAAAGTGGAAATAATTTTTTAAAATTGTCGGGTTGCTAGGTACTTCTCTTTAAAAAAACCTGGGAAGAAACTAAAATAGTAGATGGCGAAACAATGAATAAAAGTGTGAGGCTTAGTGACTTCAGAATCCAACAAGTAGATCATGGAAAGGAAATAGTTGGCTTCCGCTGACAACACATGATCAGATCATTAAAAGCCCAATTAATGGCTTTGGGAAATATTGCAGTAAATGATCGAAACGGAGACACACTGTTGATCATTTTCTCTCTACTGATATCGGGGTGCTGATCACTTTATAAGAATCTGGATCGAATTTTATGCGTTTGAAATACTCTAAAGTAAGGGCAAGATGCTATCAAATAGGATTCTACTAATTTCATGTAGGCCTTCTATAGAAGCTAATCTACTGTTCTGATCTCGATAATGTTGCATTTTATCACTAAAAAAGTTAGAAATATATTTTATAAAATGTATAGTCGATGGTTTTCTCAGTTCTCTCTTACATATATAAATTATTTGCTTTTTTCTCTTTTTGTGTACCTAATGTATATTTCTATGCCAGTCATACCAATTTTCTGGTAATCGCTGCATTTTTTTAGGCAAAATCTTGGAATGTTTGGCAGGCAGGTACCTACGTTTTTTAACATACTGACACACACCTTGTGCAGGAGGTCTAACATTAAAAATGGCTTGAAAAATTAAAGGTAGATTATGAGTTCTATACTCATTCATAAATTGAACTATGATTCATATTTAATCATTTAGACAATTTTTTAAGTCGTTTGTTATGAAACCCAATGTTTTAGAGCTCAAGGGTCAAGGGTAGATAAACATAGAGGCTTATTATTAACTTCAGTTTTCTTAGAATACGATAATGATGCTTTACCATAAGCCTGCGATATATTGCTAATATAAGGAGGTACCGAAGCAGGAAACTTTCGATACCTTTATTTTGCAAAATCAGTTTTAATTTTTTGTCAAAAAAACTAGAAGTTGTGCTTTAACCAATAACAATATGTTGGTAGGTAATTAAAAACTTCCTGAGAAGTATAAAATGAGATATTCACTATTTTCAGTTATTGTATTTTGTTTAACCGAACCCTTCGGTTTATTAAACATGTGTTAGTATACAAGTTTGCTACCAAAACCACCACCATCTCCACACCATGTAAGACACAAGGCATATAAACGCACTTACCTATTAAAGGCGAACCGCTACGCCCACAACGGATGCGGCATCGTCCTGTTATCACGTGGCAAACTCGAAGAGTTAGGATGGAAGGGCAGCTTTCCCGGAGGAGGTGGAGGAGGTAGGGCGGGACTCCTTGACCGATCCACAAAGTGACTAGGAGTCGCTGTCGCGTAAATGTTCACTGAAGACCGCTGGTGCATGCACGACCTCCTGACATCGGGCATCGCAAACTGCAGCTTCTGCCAAAACTGCCTGTCACCCCATTCGACGACTGTGTTGGTTTTGAGGTAGAGCCTCAAATCCGGGTCGAGGTCCCTGGGAGGAAGCTCGCCCATCACTATAAAAATCAGTCTTTTGCGTCTGTCTTTCAGCACTTCGTGCAGGGCACTTTTAAACTCGAACCGGCACCACTCGTTGTGAAGAAAGTTCTTCGAAAGCACTATTATAGTTCGTTTGGAGGACTCCACTGCCTCGATAATCGTATCAGCGACGTAAGCTGACACGTTGAAGTCTCTATAGTGTAAGCACAGTCTATACGAAGGATCACCGTTTTCTAAACTAGGAGCTAGTGTCTGGGTCACAAACACTTCGTCTTTTACACTGTAACTGACATAAGCATCAAAGAGTCTGTCTTTGTCTTGTTGTTCGTCAAAAGCTGTGGTCTTGTAGCACATTCTTAGACCGCAGCGCGAGTAGATCCATACTCTTAGTTCACGTCTGTAGTAGAAGGCACCACAGACTATCACAACACTTGCGATAAAAATGCACATTGTGCCTAGAAGAAGCGGCAGATAGTCGTTCATGACTTGTTGCTCCACTATTGCGTGGTTTCCATCAGAGAAAAAATGCAGGCATTTTGAGGAATTAAAATCTGACATTTTGGGTCCTAGTAAGTTGGTAGAGTTGTTGATGACGCATGTGATTCTAGTGGTATCAATCACTTTTCCATAATTCTGTTTAAGCCAAGCCTTGTATTTGATAACATAGTCACACTGGCAGGACCAATGGTTGTACGCCAAACCAATTTCAACTAAATAAGGGTTCAGAGAGAGCTGCCACACCTCAAATGAGTACAATCTATTTTCATCCAGTCTAAGCACTTCCAACTGTTTTAGCTCCAAAAATGTCCTGTTGTCAATGTAATGTATTAAATTTCCTTGCAAATACAACTCGCGCAGAGATTCCAGGCTAGCCAACTCAAATCCCAGCAACTCCTTAATTCTGTTGTTCTCCAAATGTAGTATAGTGAGCCGTCTGAGGCCACTAAATGTATGGTTGTAAACAGCTGCTATATTGGAGTTATTTGCATACAAAACTTTCAGATTCTTGCGGCCAATAAACGAATGACTAGAAAGCTCCCCGAATGTATTTCCATCTAAATATACCTCACTAGCATCCATGGGGATAGTATTGGGCATTTCCGTATAGCCGGCATTTGAACATTCCACCACGTTTGCACTCCACAGCTGGTCATGGTAACAAGTGCAGTTAGTTGGACAGGTCATTTCGCAATCGCAAGCATCAAAGTCGCAACAGTGGCAAAGAGCAAAACAGTGAGTCTTGTAGGTGCATAAAAACTGACTGGGGTCTACCTCTATTAGAGGCATATAGCTATTTTCTCTATTGTGCAAGAGCTTGCAGTAGATACTTTCTAAATCCATCACTCTAGGGTGCTGTCGCAAGTGATCGAGTTTATTAATTCGTTGCAACCAGTCCATACTGCAGTCGCATTGAAAAGGGTTTCCGCCAATGTAAAATTCTGGCAAGGACTTTTCAGGGTCAACAGGAGTTAATCTCAGAGCGTTCAAGTCCATGGTAGAAATTTGGTTGGCATACAAGTCCACTCTGGTCAAATTTGTCTTTTTAATGAACGTGTGCGGCTCCACAATGCTAATCAAGTTATCGTTCAAAAACAGCAGCTCTATGCTGCTGGGCACCGAGCTGGCCCCGATTTTGGAAATTTTATTAAAACTGGCGTCCAATTGTTCAAGCCTGAGCTCATAATCCAAATTGTATCTATTGCCCAATTCTCTGACATTGTTTTTGTGCAAATCTAGCCATTGTAAGCCCTGCGGAATCAATGCATAATCGAACCATTCCAGTTGATTATCGGACACGTTTAACCAAAGCAAGCTTTGAATATCCGCAAATAACCCATTGACGTCCGTTAATTGATTCGAGTCTAGTCGAATAGCTTGCAGGTTTGGGCTGTTCGAAAACGATCCGTGTTCAATACGCTGTATTTTGTTTTTGGCCAAATTCAGTATTTGCAAAGCCGGCAAATCGGCGAATGCTCTCTTACTAACGTTCTGTATCCGATTCCCTAATATCCTTAGCCCGTATAAACTGACCAAGCCTCTAAAACCGGGCTCCTCTAAATATGTAATCAAATTCTCCCCTAAGTCTACGGTTCTAAGCAGCCTCATGTCTTTGAGAGCCAGAGGAACGGCTTTCAATTGATTGCTGTTAAGATTTAAGTCCTGCAAGCTCGAGCAGTTTCTGAAAGCCTCCGGATGAATTCCTTCTAGTAAATTATTATCTAGCGCTAAGAGGGACAAAACGTACAGGCCATTAAGGGAATAAGCGTCCAGATAAGTAATCTTGTTATAGGAGATGATTAAGGTGTGCAAGTTATTCATAGGGGCGAACGTATCGGCGGGAATAGTCTCCAGTGAGTTATGCTCGAGGTTTAGGATTTGCAGCGTGTATAGGTCCCTAAAGAAACTGGGATCGAGCTTGGAGATCCGGTTGTGGGATAGATTTAAGAGCACCAGTCTAATTAGGCCAGAAAATGTGTCTTTGTTAATCCAAGTGCTGGTAAGGAGATTTTTTGATACATCTAATGCAAGCAGCTGCTCTAAATTGGCAAAGAGTCCTGGAGCCAAGACACTGATCGAATTATTTTGCAAGTAAATCTCCCTAATAGACTCGCGGCTGTCTTTAAATAACTCACTAGGCAGGGCCACTACTTTGTTATTGGATAAATCAAAAATTTGTAATGCTTTGAGGCCGTTTAGTGCCTTGTCTGCTACCATACTAATTTCATTATTGTGTATGTAAAATTCCCTGAGTCTACGCAACACACTGAACCCGTTAGCAGGAATCAAAACAAAATGATTAAAAGAAGCATCTAGTACCTGAATGTCAATACTGCAAGGATGAGTCAAGGTTCTGGTGTTTTCTGGCTGAGGGGTTTCGTCTTCAGCTACACTTATGAGTGGTTGTGGCAACCCCGGCACTTTTTCCCTAAATCCTAGGTCACTAACATCCTGCAGCCGATTCTCACTTACGTTTAAAAACACTAAATTAATCAGCGGACAGAAGATGTTTTCCGGAAAAGACCAGATGTTGTTGGAGGACAAATCAAGTCGCTCCAGCTGACGAACCGGGCCGAAGCTGTCCCTTGCAAAGTCCAAGTTCATGGCCGGCCATTCAGTATTGTGTGTTCTCACAGTTAAATTTCTTAAATCTCTCAACCCAAACAACGTCCCTGCCGGCCACCTGGCTAGCTTGCAATTTTCCAGCTCTAAGGCTCTAAGCTTGGACAAGTGCACAAAACTCTTATCATCCAAACTGCTCCGGGACATTAGTTCAGAGTTACATTCAATTCGAAGTGAGGTGGTATGCTCTGAGGGTATTACGCTAAAGTTGGTGGTGTCAAATTCGCTGTTGATCGTTCTAAGGGTGCAAGTTAGAGCCACTTCGTCTTGTCCACTGGACGAGGGGTCCCTCACCCACCACTGGCAGTCATCCGGAGCTTCGTACCGAAGATCATTCGAGGCATCTGTAGGGGGCACCTCAGAGGCCCCAAGGCAGCTTTGGAAGATCACACTCAGTGTGAGGAAGGGCACCAAAGAGATCATTTTTGATAGCTACAGCCTTGACTAACACTAATCTAAGAACATTGTCTTGGAGGTCAGCAATGGTTCTTAGCACTGTTCACAAAAATCCGCAAACGCACTGACATAATCTCTCACTTCAGTTTGAACTTGCACACGGAATTTTGAGTACGATCGTCGTGTTTGAGCTCAAAAACGAAACCGTCCGATCTCGTCGACGAAATGATCAGGACTAACGCCTCTTGTGGTGCAGTGTGCGATGCACGCTAACATTGAAAGCTCCGAAAGCTTTAGAGGCCGATTAGAGCCGAAAGCTCACGATGGTCGTCGAAGGAACGGTCCGCCCCGCCTTTTCCAGTCCAAGAAGTACGAAATACTTTTATGCGTTGATGATTTGTTTTGCGGAAAAATTGGGATGGCTGGCGGCGGGTGATATGAGAGTCGGTAGTGTCGATTACTACCGGTCAATGAGCAGTTTTATTTATGGATTTATGAGTTTAATGAATGGTACTACAGTTGGTGCGGATTTATTAACGTCTATAATGGAAATGGGTGTTGGGTCGCGTAACGTGCAATTGAAATAAGTGGCGGCTGCGAATTTTACTCTATGGCCTATTGATACTAAGGAAGTCATTAATAATAGTTCGTGTCAAATACGTAGCTATAATTTCTGCATAACCGCTGTCTTTTCAGCAGAAATGCTGATAAAATTGAAATGATAAGGAAAATCCTTATGGCACGTGGTCATTTGAATATGATATATGGTGTAATTATATTCGATGAACTATTTGACGTTTAGATAGTTTTCCTATTGAAATTTTGAGTTACTAGGTGCTCAACCATAATCGCATTTTTCCCAAATTAAACGTTTCAATAATTTTTTTCACCTGCTCTTTTCCCCTAGTCTCAAACCTTGGCATATAGGTATTATGACTATAGTTTTCTGTTCTTATAGCGAATTTAAACTTTCAAAGACAATCAAAAGCAATTAGGCAAGGAATTGTATATTTTGGCATGAAACTATGTTTGTTTTGAAAATTTGTAATTATTAAAACGTATTGGACATAGCTGTATGAGAAAGAACTAAGTGAAAAATCTTAAAAAACTATGAAAAGGTTTCATAGAAATTGATGTTACATTTCTAATAAGACCTGAATCTTGATTTTAAATAGTACGCTCTGTTTATAAAAGTTTTGCAAAGGAGGCAAAATTTTTAGGACCTTCTTTTCTTTTCGCGAATTAAACTTCCAAAGATAACAACAAGCAATTAGGCAAGAAAATCTATAGTTTGGCAAAAAAAACTGAAGAAATTTTCACAAAAAAAAAATAAAACCATTTAAATATATTAGACACAGTTTAATGAGGCAAGACTAACAAAAAACCAAAAAAAACTTTCTAAATAGTTTCAAAAAAATTGCTGTTACAATCCTAATAAGACGTCAAGCTTGATTTTAAATATTACGCACTGTTTATCAGTTTCAGTAGTTTCAGTATCAGCAGTTTTCCAAATCATATATTCTTAGGAACAAAACGAGGCAAAATGTTTAAGAGGTTTCTTTCTTATCGCAAATTGAACTTCCAAAGACAACAAGCAACTGTGAAGCTTAATTTTAAATATTACGCATAGTTCATAAGAGTTTTCCAAATCTTATATTCTTAGAAGAGCATCTATAATAGAAAGAAATTTCCTTTCTATTGTAGGGAAATTTTTGCCATATGTCACAAGATGGCACTCCCTGTGGTTTGATCGGCTGTGATCAGTTTCCAAAAAATGGGTTCGGGTTGATAGAAATAGAAACACCAAAATAGGTCTTGATATGCTTTTATCTCTCTTGGAACGACACTTTAATAAATACATCTTTCTTTATTTGTTTGAGATCGAATTTTGGGTAGGAAGTTTGGATAATTTTTTAGTAACGTTTTTTTATAGATTGCTAAGGAGTTACTGAGGTGGAGTAGCCTTTGAGTTTAAAAAAATGGGTAATTATATATTTTCTTAAGTTTTGTTTTCCAATTAATTTTATTCTTGTTTTGCCTTTACTCCTTTACTATACTCCTTTATTCCTTGTAATAATTCAGAAAGGGCGGAAAGAGAGGCTAAAACAACTACAGAACATTGGAGATTCATTGAGGAATATTTTGAACAATATCCCGTTGTACTAAAAAACAAATTTACAATGTCGGATGGAGACCATGCAAAACAAAAGCAACTGGGGGAAAGTTTAGTTGTGGAACTGAACTCGATGGGAAGTGGAAGTAGAACACTAGGCAAATGGCAAGCGGTAAACACCTAAGTTTAACATTTCTTTCTTGAACGGCTGAATTAAACAGTCTAATATTAGGCCATTGGAAGGTGGAAATCCAAAACTAACGCAAAGACTAGTGCCCTTTGCCTAGAAGCTCAGAGCACTGGAGGGTCTCTTTTCGGGTATAGATCAATCAGTGGAGATAACAATAAAGAATTCTGCATTGTAAGTATGAGTATTCTTATGAATCAAGCAACATGAATTGAATTTTCTATTTTACCTAAATTGTAGTCAATGGTACCTGCATCAGCAGTAACTGAAACTGAACAACCAATTCCGAGGCCCAACAAAGTTCTCCTCCTCCTTTAGCGAGACTTGCTTTTCCACCCTATAAACGTGTATTAATTGACCCTCCTAAGTTTGAGAGGAATGAAGAACTACGCAAAAATGTAAAAACTAAAAGTAGAAACAAAGAGTTAAAAACCCCCTAAAAAGAGGACACGCACTACAGGTGAGAAGACTCAAAGATTTGTCAACAAGGATAGAATGCATGTGGAAATAATGGAAAGACTGACAACCATTGAAGAATATGGCAAAAGCTTTAATGGAAATCAGTGCAGATTTTAAGAAATACATTGAGTATGTGATCCAAAAAGATCCGGAAGATTAACCATCATTTAGTTTATATTTATGGCTGTTTGTTCCTAATACAGAATAAGTACGGGGTGTTTATTATAAAACTTCATCTAGTTGGCTGTGAAATGTCAAAAAGAAAGGATGGAGAAACAAAAGTTCATTTATTTTGATTATGACATCCTTTTCTGTCAAAGTTTCATAGCCTGCTAGATGAAGTTTTATAATGAACACAACAGTTTCACTCCTCTTAGGTATCTTTTAGCTAAAACTTGATTAAAGTATTGGTCAATTAGTTGTTGCCGTGTCTGTTGGCTCTCTGTTAGTAACTGACCTCCAATTAAACCATACTGCGATTGGCCTTCCAGTTCTCCAGCAGGAGGTACTCCGACTTCCTCCTCCATAGGAATATTTCATCGAATACACATGTTGCGTAATACACAAACTGAGTTTATAATTTGTTGTTGGTGAAGTTAGCAGGATTGGGACAAATAATGCACCTCTTCTTTATTCGAAAATGGCCGACGTTTCGACTATTTATTAAGTCTTCATCAGGGCTAATACCCAATAAGTTAAATAGTAACAAATCCCTGGGCCAACATAATTTGTCCTGCCTTATGAGGCTGATATTTTAAAATTCTTTCCTTTAGTATATATCGAAATCGCATCTTCAAAACACCTACAAGAAAATATTTGTAAAATATATAATTTACTCATACTTCTAATCTTCGTCGAACTCCATAGAGAAAGCCTTAAAGAGTACCGGTCGTCAACGAAAAGAAATATTTTCTTTTCTGTCTCTTAATTCTTCTAAATTCTCTCTATTTCAACTGAGGGACGAATACAATAAACTTGAAGAATGTTAATGCCTTAAGAAGAGAGTTCGTTTGTGGAATGTATATTCTTCTCTTATTGAAAATGCACATGAGACTGAAGAAGAAATGAGTTTCTAGATCTTTGAACGTTCCAAAAAACTACGCTAAAAACCCATCTATAGTCTTACTAAAAAGAAAAATATAACAATTATTATTTCTGAAACAAATATTCTTTGGTCAACTTTTTATATTCCAGTGAAAATCTTCTCTCTTCCATCAACATTTCACTGAAAGAAGAACGCAAGACCTCGGAAAAGTGTTTTGATTAGTAGAGGGAGATTTTCTGATTTTAGAATTTCAAAAATGCAAATGAGAAAGCAAAATAAACTAATTATAATTAATATTTTAATAAAGATTAATTCTTCTACTGTTAAACATGTTATTTTAAAAGCAGAATGATGTTATCCCTTAAAATCGTAATATTATAATTATTCCTGAATGATATATCTCTAAGCCTGCGAAATCTCTCACGGCCGGTTAAAATACAATCTAAAGTGTCTACAGCTGAGGCAGCAATTATCAAAGAGATGACACAATGGACGAAGTGACCTCCCGTACTTCCCAACGTAGACTGATTCGACTGTGGCGAGCTCCGTGGTATTTATTCCCCCGTCGTCGCGCTGTAATGGAGGAACAGGGGTGGGGGTACCGGTAGAGCAGCGTTTCGGCGAACTTTAAATGTGTCGTAGAACTCGCTTCCAGTCTGCATTTAGAAACATAATTTCCTCCTCCCTCTTGAAATTCTTGTCGTGTTTAAAGATCTCAATAGCCTCTCTCGTTAGTCTCGGATAGAAACGCTGCGATTGATATATGATATCCACCTCGTTGAAAAAGATGTCGTGACCTGCTATTGCTGACTTTTGTGTTTGTCCCAGCCTGCAACTCCTCTTGCGTTCGTAATCCTCGTGTTGACACTGCGTTTCGTTGCGCCAATGTATACCAAGCCACAGCTGCATGAAACTCGGTAAACTCCGGGTGCCAATAGAGGAATCTGTTGCATTCTG
The DNA here is from genome assembly GCA_951812265.1 of Taphrorychus bicolor. Classification (NCBI taxonomy): domain Eukaryota; kingdom Metazoa; phylum Arthropoda; class Insecta; order Coleoptera; family Curculionidae; genus Taphrorychus; species Taphrorychus bicolor. The sequence continues at coordinate 16,246,125 of OX638300.1, forward strand.
CGAGTGGATTTAAAGACAGTTGTGCTTCTTTAGTAGCCTGCAGATCCTGTCCGTAACTTTTTGGATGTTCGGTAGACTACTCCATCCACGCTTTTCTTCAGCTTCTCCCATTGTTCTTTCCTGGCACTCTACACTCCTTAAACGGACTGCCCTATCGAACTCGTTCTTGCTGCATCCATTCCAACCAAAGGCTCTTTCCAGATGCTTCATTTCCCGTTCCAAATCACCCGGCTCACAGGTTCCTTTGGCTCCCACAGACAGAGCCTTTGTGCCTGGGATGATGATTTGATCCGTTATTGAGGTATCGGTCAGTCTGTGTTGGTTTTCTAGAAACCGTGTGCACAAGCTTCCAATTCGGACTCCATTCCATGATACTAAGACATCCAAAAACGGTAGGCATTCTTTCTTTTCTATCTCCAGAGTGAATTAAATTTTTGGGTTGGTAGAGTGAAGGTGTAAGAGGAAGTTTTGAAGTTCGCCCTAGCCATGGCTGAAAATAACAAAACTGTCGTCCTCGTATCGGAACCAGCATTTTGGGCTCTTATATGCCGTTGCTAATGGCTTGGCATCGAAAAATTTCATAAAACAGTTGGTTATTACTGGACTTAGGGGGCTGCCCATAGCTACACCATCAGTTTTTTCGAAAAAATCTTCGTTGCATTGAAAATATGCAGTGGTTCGGCACTGTTGGAACAACTTGGGAGTAAATTGTGGAAATTCTAGTAAATATATTCCGTGGCTCCCTTAACATCGAAGCTAACAAGAATTTCTCGTCGAGAAAGAGTCAAAAAATGCAGTTTCTCGACGAAATGAGTGGCGTCTTTTATAAAGCTGTCAGTATTTCCTATTCTAAATTCAGACTGGAAGCGGGTTCTACGACATACTTCAAGTGTGCCGAAACCCTGCGCCACCACTACCCCCACCTCAGTCCCTCTACCGCAGCGGAAGGGGGGGGGGGGGGGAGAATAAATACCACTTAGCTCACAACCATCGAATCAGTCAACGTCGGAAAGCACGGGAGATCACTTCGACCATTGCCTTATCGTCTTTCCTAATAACTTCCACGGCTGTAGACGAAACGTCAGGAAGAAATTCCATTGGATCACGGCTTAAATGATCGGAAGACACTTTAGACTGATATATCCCTGTCTCAGCATTCTACCTACTAAAGTGGATTTCCTTTTCTTTATTTTCATTTTACTGAGGGAAGAACTTGAAGCTTTGGAAGAATGTACTTATGTAACTGTACCAATGAAACTTAATGGAAGAAAAGTAAAAGTTGTTGGAAAATCCGTTCTTTATTTTCAACAGTTTTCATGAGAAATAAATGAAAATTAATTAATTAATATTTTATTAAAGAAAACCAAAGCTTATAAATGTTCAAATACTTAATAAACTCTACTAACAGCCAACTTACAAAAAACTACTGTTACAAAAAAAAAAGAATACGAAATATCCCAAAGTCAACTTTTTATTTATTTATATATTACTTTCACTTCTACCTATTCTCTTCACTAAGGGACGAATATGACTTTGATAGGATTTTATATTATGTGTAAATAGAAGTAGAATAATAATTAGGGTTTATGCTCTTTTTACTCGACAAGTTGGTATGTACACGAAAAGAAGTAAAAATTAATTAAATAATGTTTTAATAAAGAATTCAAATTCTTCTAGGTCTTCGAATAGGCTACAAAGTTTGACTGATATAAGGAGACTATGCATATTCTTGAGAGAATGCATCTAGAACTGCTTTTCATCTTGTAAATAGACCTCTGTCTTCTTTATGTTCATTTTACTAGATGAAGAAAGTAAGTTGCTGATTTAACGTCTTTGTAAAAAAAGGTATAAGATAAACAGAAGCCAGAAATAAACGTCTACTAACAAGAGACAAAAAAATTTCTTTTTGTTGATTTCTTCAAAGTTAAATGAAATAAATTATAAAGTGTGAATGATTTGGAAACTGTGAATATTCGCATAAGAATGACTCTAGAAGAGAAGTTGTTTCCAGCTTTTGCACTTTTGTGACTCCTTTATCTTCTTTATTCAATAGTGTTGAATAATTTTGTCAAAAACTAGTGCCTAAATTTCAAAAATACTTTATTGGCGTACCGGTTTCGTCGCAAAAGCCATTATCAGCGCCCAAAAAATTTACTGATGAGTTGTAGCATTAGTGTTGGTTGCCAACAAAGGTACATAAAATTAAAAAAAAAATTAAGAATTTACTCGTTAAAAGAGGGGAAGTGAAGGGTGAGGAATCATCGCACCAAGGCATCCCAAAACGCAGTCAGTTTAAAACTTATGCTAATAAAAACATTTAATTTACAACAACAGACCACACGTAACAGGCATGATAATTTGAAAACTATTCAAATACTCTTAAAAAAAACTGTCAGGTCCAAGGGGGATTTGTAAGTATTTGTGTTTTTTTATATTTCCTAGAAGTGGCTTCGTTGTTGGCGTGTGACCTTTTAACCAAAATTGAAAGTCAAACCTGGTTCATAAGATTTATGAGTTTGACTGAAGCGCCATATGTCGCTCAGCGAGTGCAATTCGTCAGAACCCACAAACTAGTACTAGTAGGACAAGAATGGGAAAGTTCAGATGCACTGTCATAAAAATTCAGGTTGGTTCAGGTTAGTTATGCAGGTATCACAGGTCTTTTATGCAGGGGTACATGCGACCTGTTCAGACTCACCTGCACGTTCGGGATTCGCCCTCAATTCCCGATCAATCTCCCAATCCTCAAAAATTAACTGCCGTGTGCACGGTAACAATTTTGGTACCTAGGTGTGGAAAGGTGTATACTTTGTGCATTTGTTTCAAAAATCCTTTATTGGCTAACGAGTTTCTTCGCAAAAGCCATCATCAGCACCCAAAAAAATCTATTGGTGAGTAACGTTGTAGCACTAGTGTTGATTGCCAACATAGGTATATAAAATTTTTTAAAAATGTTAAGAACTTATTCGTCACAAGGGGGGAAGTGAAGGGTGAGGAATCATCGCGCCAAGGCATCCCAAAACGCAGTCAGTTTAAAACTTATGCTAATAAAAACATTTAATTTACAACAACGGACCACACGTAGCAGGCATGATAATTTGAAAACTATTAAAATACTCTTAAAAAAAATCTATCAGGACCAAGGAGGATTTGTAAGTATTTGTATTTTTTATATTTCGTAGAAGTGACCTTGGTTGTTGGTGTGTGACCTTTTAACCAAAATTGAAAGTCAAACCTTGTTCATCAGATTTATTAGTCTGACTGAAGCGCCATCTGTCGCTCTGCGAGTGCAATTCGTCAGAACCCAAAAACTAGTACCAGTAGGATAAGAATGGGAAAGCTCAGATGCACTGTCATAAAAATTCAGGTTGGTTCAGGTTAGTTATGCAGGTATCACAGGTCTTTTATGCAGGGGTACATCCGATGTATTGAGACCCACCTGCACGTTCGGGATTTGCCTTCAATTCCCGATCAATCTCCCAATTCTCCATAAAATCCAGTCTGTTCATATTTTTTGAAGTGATATGGTGAACAATTCAAGAATCCATTTGGGAATCAAACGAATGACTGTGCTCCCTTAAGTGATTTCCAAAAGATGACGTAGTTTCATTTATGTGCTCTGTGATGCGTGTTAAGAGAGCGGAATGTGCGGCCCACGTATGATGCCAGGTTGAGCCAATTGAGTTTGTAGATGCCGCTCTTGGACAAATGTGAAAGTTTGTCTTTAGAGTTTACAATGTGGGATTTTAGTGAGTTATATGTTGAACAGGAAATTCTCACATTGGGCAGGCAACGTTGGAGTATTTTAGAAATGTCCCGCGTCAGCTTGTCGGAGATGAATCGTCTGCCAATAAAGGATTTTTTAAACAAATGCACGAAGTATACACATTCCCACACCTACCTAAATTGTTACCGTGCACACGGTAGTTAATTTTTGTTGTGATAAGGAGATTGTCTCACTTCTGAAAAATTACCCTAGCACTTCTCTTCATCTCTAAATAAATATAGGATTTGGAGATAACTGCCGGGGTCATAGGACGACATCATGAACCAAGCCGCAAAAGAAATTGAAAATATAGGGTTGGCTGGCTTTGGAATAAATGTTAAGGGCTCCCCAGTATATGACCTTGAAACTGGACAGGTTATATAGAAGAGATATGGTCAGCATAGTGAGCCACTAAATCTAAAGGAACAGTCTACAGGCCAGCACTCATTTAATCTACAGTTTTTTCAAAATAAACTTAAAACCTGAAAAAAATAAAGAGCCCAGTTCGACAATTTTAAAATGTTGGAAAACAACAATAATTAAAACTTCGGCGTGTTTAATTGGATTCAATCTCTTCTTTCAATTGTCATCCTTCAATCAACCTTTCTAAGCACTGAGTGGATTAATTTTTTTCAATTCTACAATTTTTTTTTAGTTAGTTGGTGTAATGTAGGAGCTTGGTAAAGAGAAACTACTTAGGGAGCGTTTCTACATTCTTCCGTTTGTTACTAAATGTGCAAAAAAATCGTCTTCAAAGTCAATTAGGCAAATTGCGAAGACCACACTCTAATATCAAATATAGAGAACAAGTCGATTTGATTAAAACTTTTTCGCGAATATAGAACGGCATACCCGAAACAAATAGTTAGGGAATTTCTCATCTTGTTGCGTTATTTTCCGGTGGAACGCCAGATTTATGGGCGGCCAGGAAGCGATATTGCTCTGCAGGTGTTTGCACTCCGGTCAAATCAGTCCCCCGGAGTCACAAAGTAATGCACTGGCCGGCTCCGGGCGGCGGCACGTGAGGATGATTCGGGGGCCATAGACGGCGGCAAAGAAAGGCTGAATGGATCTTAAAAAGATACAGAAAAGAAGTCAGGCAAATGTTGAAATTAGAGAGTGTCGTGTGAAATTCATGTTGTGCTTAGGACGATAGGGATATAACTCCAAGAAAACAAGACTGAAGAACACAACTCACTCCTTGAAAAAAAAAAAAACATGATATGATCATATTTAATTAGCTCTTTAGGTTAATATGCGATTATTTTTGTTTTTGTCTTTCAAGAGCATGGCGCAAGTCTATATTTAAAAAAATGTTTGGGTTAGTTCAGGTACGAAGAAAATAATAAGATAAATTATTAGGTAAACTATAAATATTTCAGTGGAGGAAGAACCAGGAGTTGAAAATTGGTACATTCTTAGCCAGGTGTTAAAAGACAAAGAAATATGCGAAAAATAACTGAAGTAAAAGAAGCCGATGTGGGTTCTGCTTTAACGCTATTGATGTTGATTCTTTATGAATAACAATGTTTTCTTTCGTTCAATGAAATCCAAATTATGTTAATTTTTGTCTGCGCGATGTGTTAGGCCAGTTGCGAAATATTTTTATTGATTTTATGTTAAATGTAGCGATCCATAGGGTATTAATTGGTTTGTCCGATACACATTTTTTAACAACTTTAACAGAAAATTTCCTATATTAGATTACTTATCGTTATTTTGGTTATATTTTTTAGTTGTCCAAAGTCCTGGTCAACTAAGATATATTCTTTGAGCATCTGCTGATAAAGTCAGTTGTGTGATTCTTTCACAGATTTGGTAAGCATGCTAGAGTTAGTTAGATATAGGTCCAAGTTTCATTTATTGGGTCTAAATTTTTATGTTTTATTTAGGATTATATGAATTTTTCCGCTCGGTTCTCTCTCTCTCTCGGAAAAAATCAACGATGTGCACTTTTAATTAGAAATTATTTTTTAAGAAAAAATTATAAAGAAATAATACCCAAGAAATTATAATTTAAACAGAAATGTTGATTAGCATGAAAGTTGCAGAACTTTTTGCAGTCAGATCTTTGCTGGGATATATTGCGTGTCACGTACTGCCTATTTTGAGCGATCTAGCATCCATCAAAATTTGTGCACGGAACCCTATAGATAAGACTAGGCTGGAATTCTAATGTGGTTTTATCTTTAAGATTGGTGAATACAGTTCCCACCCCTTTTTGTACTTTATAAAAAACAACTGGCAAAGTGAACTAATTTTTTTAATTTTTTTTTTCGATTTTATGAGGCAAACCGTTAACTTAAGACAACTTGACTTATTTAAATTTAAATTCTTCATGATGGATGTCAAGCAATTTTGAGCAAAGTAAAAGTTATTATTTGGAAGTTTTTCTTGCACTCAAGGCATTTTGGCTTCGTAGGTCCCGTAACTTCCCTCTCCACCAGTTGCACTGTTTCTTTCTTTTTTAGTTTTTTTGCGAAAACTCGAAAGTTTTAGGATTTAAAATACTTTGTTCATCAAAGTTAAGAGCTAATATAGCTAACTGATTATTCAAATTGTCATCTGCTTCCTTGCCCATTAATAACCATCCAAGGACAAATGTCGTAGCAACTTAGCAACGGGAAAGCACGTCTCTTCTTTCCCTGTATGAGATTCCTTACAAAATCTCAACCAATTCACATTGCAATAGAAGATACTAAAGAGAGTAATGTTTGCTCATCAAACACTTTGCAGGTTCAGATCAGCTAAAAAGGCACTTTTCCATTTAAAATTTGACATTTTCCTTACAAAAGCTGGTAAATTCTGTTGAAGATGTTAAGTTTTCAACGTGTGCCTTTGCAAAGCAATATACAAGTTGTGAAGACTTTCACCATCAAATACTGAAGTACTTTCCGGGCTTTCAAGCCGTAGTTTGATGGACTTCCTTAAAAGAGACGAGGCAATGTGCGAAGCGATGAAGCGATCTACCTTGCGTCTCGAGGTTGACGAGATTTTTTTTGAGGGGGGGGGGGGGGTGAAAGGAGTCACCCGGGGTTTAAAAATCTGATTGGCAAAACATCACTAAAAAAAAACCCGTCTTTGCTTAGGGATTCCGGGCTCGGTTGCCTATCAATCCCTGGTTTGCTGTCGGCAGTCTTCTCTGGAGCACGCTCTTTAATATTTTCAATATATCTCATAGTTTCGCCAGCTTGGCTGGTTTGCCATGACGTATCTTGGGGGAGATGTGACCCTTGCTTCTTAAGGCGGTTGTTTGCCTCTTTGCTGTCACTCTACTCTGCAACTTGATATCATAGCTGATGGCCGTGGCCGCTTCCAGTGTTGGCCCGATGCGGGATTCGGGTCGTACTGAACCAAAGCCAGCAGCAGCTCTTCTGGATGTGCTTCATACCGCGCGTCGGAACGTCTTCTCGGTTTTGACTCTCATAAAGTCGCCCACTGCTTGCCATCGCAGATTAGCTCGAATTTCTTCGTTACTAATGTACCATGGAGCATCCACCGCCATACAGAAGTAAATGTTTTCAACAGCTTCTACCCTTGAGAGGTGGACCTTCGCCGCGTACCTTCATGAGGCCGATCCATATGTTAGCATCGTTCGCATGATGGTTTTCAGCAGCAGGAGGTTTCTTAAACCTATCGTTTCCGCATCGGGACTCGGAGAAATCCCCTTAATATATCACGGAGGATATAATTAACGAAGCGCACTTTTTTTTTTGAGGAATTATTGGACTAAGAAAGATTGAAAGTAAAACATTTGGCCTAGCGGGCCTTATTGGTATGCGGGAATCTAAAAGAAGTTTCTACAACATTCCCATTATTTTGTGTTAATGCCCCTTAATCCCTTCCTCTTGTGTCTCATTTCTGTATGTCAGAGTTGCCAGGTGAACGTCTTTGAAATCACCAAAACTTGCCAAATTTATTGAAAAATTACCAGTTTTTTTTTTTATTTTTTGTAAAATAAAAATTAAAATAAATACGAACATTATATACATGCTTTTTGTCCTTTCTAATACAATGGAACTCTAGATAGCAGGTGTAGGACAAATAAGAAGCTATTTTACAGTTGCGAATACGCCAACGTTTCGATCTTTACTTAGATGTGCTTTAGGGCTTAATTAAGTTTGAGAATTATGTCACCTGTAGTATACTGGACATAACACAAAAACAAAAAATCAATCCACAAACAGACAACGACCACATGAGTTACGGGCAAACGAAACACCATCCGCCACGGACAAAATAAACTATGGAAATGTACTTCTCAAAGTGAATTAAGTCCTGAAGAAGCTCTAAATAAAGATCAGAGCGTTGGCGTATTTGTAGTTGTGGGGGCAGAAAATAATAAAACACTTGACGTTATTTAATATTAGTAAAGTTATAGTTGATTTTCATCCGAGTAATGTTTTATAAATTATTAAATAACTCTCCTATTGGATTTCTTTGGGTCTAGAGTTAGTAAATTTAAAAATTATAAAATCTTTTGTCAAATTACCAATATTACCACTGTTACCGGTAATACTAACCATTCAAAATTAACTACTTTTTCTACTAATATCCTACCTAATTGTACTACTAATAGCCTTACACACCAATTTTTTTAAGGACACAAGACCTAGTACCCACAATATAGTCGTTTTCAGGAAGATATTCATATAGCCAGCCATAAAAATGTCGGCTTGTAGTTTTTTCAAAAAATTTTTCAACTGAAATCTGGGGAAATTCTTATTTTTTATTGGTATTTATGACATTCCGTCAAAATTTAAGAAATGGCATGACGCTTATGTTCTATACTTGCTTTCAACACATATTTTGAGAAAGGTAGTATAATATTACGTCCGTCGATTCCTTGGAAGCATCTTTGTAAATATTGTGAATGTAATTCTCATATTTCTTTTTTCTTTATTCTAATTTTCGTGAGTTATTTTCAAATAACTACACTACCTATCATCATCAAATAGTCCTTTATAGTTATAGTACTACTTTTCTACCCAACAACCCAAATAGTGAAAGCAGAAAGTGAAATAAACCTACCACATACCACGGATTTGATCCCTTGGAGAATGAAGCTATTTTTTAACAATTTCCTTAACTCTAGTAGCAGAGCTACAGCTGCATCCATTGACTGTTTTTTGACTTTGTATGAAGACTGTATGGAAAGTGCTTGATGCTTGCAAAATGGAAAATGCTACTTGCAAACAACAATAAAACCAGAGAAAAAAAAGAATTGGGCAGTGTCCAGTATTTAAGTCACATCTTCAAGCTGCTGAAAGCTGCAAGAATGATCCTTTGACCATCGCAATTATCCATGAATGTGCCAAAGCAAGGACGGACGGACTAACCTGAACAAAACATGTGTGTGTTTCTGTTTATAAATTTAAATGTTCTGTTAAGTGATTGTGTGGGATCCAATTTGAGGGTGACCCTTGTGATCTCAGTTCTACAGAGTGCTAATTATGTAAGTGTTAATCTCTCCGAAGGATGCATATAACATTTGTCAAATTAACACTACGTGTTTATTGCCCATATTTATAGTCGTGACTTAGCTCTGAGTAAGCCTCAAGTCTGACTTTGACATTTAGTCTCCATTTAAAGTACATGAACTTACATCAATTATTAAGCTCGTGCTCAAGTTGGGACTATAAATACTGGCATATATATTATCATACTCCTGTATATCATATTAGGTATGTGGTCGCTTGCTTCACGTTCGGACCACCCTGAAAGTGCAATTCCAGGGACCTGTGATGCGGCTGTCGTTTCACAAATAACACAACAACTTTCAAATGATTCAGAAGTAATTTTAAAGTATAAAATGCAATTTATCAACGATATTTGCATAAACCAAAACGTGAACGTGTCAACGTGCGTAAACTTTTTTCGAGAGAGTTCTTCTGTCTTCTGTCCCTATCCTCGCGACTCCCTCACGACAGTTTTCTCCCCTGCAACGTTGCCATGAGCCCGGTTTTTTCCTGAACAAAATACACGTCCTAACATGCCGCCCCCGTTAAAAAGTCTCCACTTTTTAAAATATTTTTTACTAATCGTTTATAGATAGCGGGCAAATTTTTGTCAAAGACCTTCGGGTTATTGTTCCATTTGGAAGACGCACTGACACTACCCGCACTATATGATCTAGACCTTCATGCAGTTGCACTACGCGAGCCAAGGGCCATCGAAGTGGGAAAGTGTTATCTTCCATCAGCAGGACCAACGAACCGACGACCACTGAGCTGTCAACGGGTTTCTTCCATTTGTTACGCACTTGTAAATTAGACAAATAGTCTCTGGACCAGCTATTCCAGAATTGTTGTTGAAGTTGTTGTAGCCTTTCATAGCGAGTTAGATGTGACATTGAAGCAGTATTGACATCTCCTTGAGATACGCTGGCCAGTGAGTCGCCAATTAAGAAGTGAGCATGAGTTAATGGTGAATAATCATTTATTTCATACTGTCCGGTATATACGTCCTACATGCATCGATTTGAGTCCGGTAAATGGAACTTTACCGGACAAGTCCGGTAAAGGTTGCTAGGCAATCAATGCTAGAGAACTACCGTCTAATATAAACTATTACGTTACTATATTCGAAACGAGCCTCTAAGTCATTCAGTGAAATTCAAAAATCTCTCCAAAGCCCAGCAAAACCGACCTATTTCAAAGTACTACAAATATTTGAAGAAACACAACCACATTGTTGATGATTTAATGCTGTCGTCTTCATCATTTTTCCCATTAGAAAAATACTTCTCGAAGGAATTTGAGAAACATCTATTACACGTATGTCGTAATCATTTCAATAAAAAATAATTTGTGATAATAAAGTTTTAAAACTAGTGGCTGCATATTTTCAAAAGTCTATTTTGATACCATAAATAGCGTAACTTTAAATCATTATGCCATAGCTCTCGAATTATGAATTTTGACAGTGACAATAATACAAACACCGCCAAATGTCAATAAATATAATTTTTACGTGGTCAATTTTTCATTTTTTTTTTTTATTTTTAAATCATAAAAACAGTATGAAATAAAATATTGTACGGTACACGTCCATTAGGTGTTGTTACAGTACTCGTATAACTTTCCAGACTCGGCTCCTGACGTCGCCTCGTCCGTAAAAACCTCGTACTGTAACAAGTCACCTACTGGACTTGTGACGTAAATTACTATTATGTCATCAGAAATAGGCGTTAAAGGGCGTGAATTCAAGCATGCCTCGATCTCAACAAGCAGTGTGTACATCGCTTCGTAAGTCAAAGATGACTCACCAAGAACGCGGCGTAGGTGGAATTTGATCGACTTCACAGCAGCCTCCCACAATTCTCCCATATGAGCACTACGTGCTGGCAAAAATGCCACCTGATTCGATCTCTAGCTAGAAATGCTCTTTAACCAGTATTGGCCCTGCATAGTCTACTCCACATTCTGAAAAGGGTCGTGAAGGAGTTACTCGCGACGAAGGAAGAGAGCCCATGAGAAATTTTGAAGGTTTTGGCTTCACCCTGAAACATCTCACGCACTTGTTCAGATTTCGTTTAACCGCATTCTTTCCATTTACTATCTAGAATTTAAGTCGGGTTATCGATAGCAAGTTTTGAACTCCAGCATGAAGATGCCTCATGTGTTCATTCATTATTATTAGATCTGTAAGTTTATGTTTGTAAGGAAGAATAATCGGATGTCGCTGATCAAAGTTAACGTTAGCGTTTGTTAGACGCCGTCCCACTCTAAGTAACCCTAATGAATCCAAAAATGGGTTTAAATTTAAGAGTTTGCTATCATTCGAAATTTTGTTTTGCCGAGTCAAATCAGAATTTTTTTTGTGGAAAACGTCTTGCTGTGCCAATTTAACTAGAACAAACAGAGACTCATTCAATTCTTCAACCGATAAAAAACTAGAACAATTCTTGATCTTTTTCAGAGTTCGGTTTTTAAATCTTTTTATGTAACCTACCACTTGTTGTAATTTATGCAGAGTTGAAAATTTACAAAAAATATCCAATGTATTAATATTTACGTCAGTTGTGGTTATATTTGCAATGGTCTTTAATTCAGGTAAAGAGTCTGGTACGACTATTTCAGTACTATCCGAGAGTTTTGTTTCCGAATCAAAACAAGAGTTGTTTTCCTGACTTTCCCGCAAGAAATCTGGACCGCGAAACCAAAAGTCGCATTCTACTAGCTCCCTCGGACTCAATCCCCGGGATATTATATCCGCAGGATTGTCTTTGCTCCGTACATATGCCCAGTCACCCACTCTCGATACTTCTGTAATTTTTGAAACACGATTTGCCACAAATGTTTTTAGTTTGTTAGGCTTAATCTTCAACCATGATAAAACAATATTGGAGTCAGTAAAATACTTTATTCGAGAGATTTCTATGTCCAAGGTCAAAGTTACTTTGTGCATTAACTTTGCCAAATTGTAAGCTGCGAGAAGCTCGAGTCGAGGAAGAGTGATTTGTTTTGCAGGAGCGACTCTTGACTTTGCGGTTAAAAGTTTAATTTCACGATTACCTGATCTATCTACTGATGCAACGTAAATACAGGAACCGTAGGCCTTTTCCGAGCTGTCACTAAATCCATATAACTCAATAGAGACGGTTTCTGGAAGAACGACAAGCCTTTCAATTTTAACTTTATTCAAATACTCAATTTGAGTTGAAAACTCGTGCCAATGTTGCTTGAGATCAGCAGGAACTTCTTGATCCCAATCAATCTCTAATTTCCACAACTGTTGAATGATTAGTTTTGCTTTAATTAAGGTTGGTCAAAAATCTGCGATATTGTTGACAGAATCAGTCTTTTTGTTACTCCAGAAGAGTTTACTTTCACGTGAATTGAATACTTTAGAAGATCTTCATTCGGATCCCAGGCAATGCCTAAAGTCTTCAATTGTTTGTCATCGTAAAAAGAATCAAATTATCATTGTTTTCATTAATGTTTAATTCTAAAATTTTATTTAAGACTGCGCGACAATTTGACGACCATTTTCTCAGTTTAAAGTTCGCGTGACCCAAAATACCGCTAAGTTCTGTATAAATCTCCAAGGCCTCCTCAGACTCAACACTGACTAGCAAGTCGTCCATATAAAATAAACGCTTAATTATATTGGATGTTCGAGGGTAGTCATTTTTACTTTCTTCGGCTAATTCAGCTAGACAACATGTAGCCTGAAAAGGTGCGCTCGAAGTACCATATGTAACCGTTTTAAGTTTGTAAACCTTAACAGGATCTTCTGTGTTCCATCTCCATAAGATCTTCTGATAATCTCTGTCATTTTCGTCAATTTTTATAAAACGATACATCATCTTGATGTCCGCACTTAAAACTATTTTCCTAAGTCGTAAACGTAGTAAAATCGAATACAAATCTTCTTGCACTGTAGGGCCTACCATAAGAGTGTCATTCAGGGATACCCCCGAACTTGTTTTACAGTTAACAATCTTTTAATACTGCACTATGCGGTAAAAAACATTTGTTATTAGGCCGAGATCTATCGTTTTTGAGTAAACCTTCAAGTGTCATATGCCCTAAATTTTCGTATTCGCGCATGAAATTAAAAAACTGATTTTTAAATTCCAAACTTTTATCTAATCGTCTCTCAAGATGATGTAGTCGCTTTAGTGCAATCATTTTCGAACCTCCCAAAGTAGTTTCCGATGTATCTTTAAAAGGATATTTCACAACAAAGCTATTATCACTACCTCGGACTGTCGTCTTTTTAAAGTATTCTTCACAGTAGTTTTCTTCTTTTGAAAGAAACCTAAAATTGTCAAACTCTTCGAGCTGCCAAAATTTTGTCAAGGAATCGTGTAACATTTTATTAGAATAATGAGTTGATAAGTTACATACAACTTTCTGTTTACTTGCTGCACAAGAAGCGAGACTTCCCGAAACTACCCATCCTAAAGCCGTTTCTTGTAACCAGGGAAGAGAATCACCTAATTTTATTTTGCCACTTCCTAACAGACTATAAAATATTTCCGCGCCTAATAAAACATCGTTTTGCTTAGGTTCGTCAGCTAGTTGAATTTCGTTAGGAATGCGAAGCAAACGCGCATCAAACCTTGACAATGGTAATCTTTCAGTAAGAATAGGTAAAACCAGAAATGACAAACTAGTTGACAAATGTCAAAACAGTCGAGCAAAGCATTACACTTATGCCAGTTTCCTCTTTTGTCTTCAATAAAGATTGTTGCAGTTGATAACAAAACTTGATTTTTATCTATACTAGCGTATGACAATGTTAACTCGTTATCTATCGCGTCAGAAAAACTATTTCTTACTATTCTATCCATTTCCGCAGGTATGTTATCATTACTTTCGCCGATCGTCCACATCGTAGGCCGACTAGCAATTCGTGAGTCGCGATTACCGGCAAATTCAAATGGCGCGGCAATTTTTGCGTTTTCGGACGCAAGAGGCGCTTTGTTCGGCAATGGCGAACTAGCAGGGTTGTTACAAGCTACACACAATTGTGCAAAATGCTACACATTCCATTAACGAACTGCACGGCTACACCCCATTAGTAAATAAGCCCATTTTACTGCACATTATCAAAAAACTGCACAGAAAACTACACAACTGAAGCGGACCTCGTATTTCGAATACATTTTTTGTAACTGCTTGAACCACTCGCATGTAGCAAGGCGAGAGTCACACTGCTCGCTCTTTTCCAGAGTTGCCAACCATGGCTACTTTTAGCTAAAGTGGCGACTTTTTGTCACTTTTTGCGACTTCGAATTGAAAATGGCGATTGGCTACAAAATTGGCGGAATTTAAGCTTTGATTGGTGAAAATGTGGCGACAAATCATGAACCAGTTCGAGTTCTGTTTTTCTTTTGCTCTTTTTATACATTTTACCCTTTTTACTCTGAATATTCAAACTCCGCCTATTCTAACTCTAACTAAACGACCTCTATTTGTCAGTTAATTCTGTTACGTGTTCGTCTTTCTTTGTCTTGGCTGTTTGATTTGTTTCGTTATTCTTTCTTGTTCATGTTCATGTCCAGTTCCAGCCGTCCTTCCGCGGTATCCGCCTTTGTCCTGTCTTGTCATCTTCACCTCACCTGACGCTTATTTTTAAGGAAGGAGTGAAAGTGAGAATCGCTGGCCAATGGAATTCGTCAAAAGAATTTTTTGACCAATCAAGGTTGTCTAAATTCTCACTTGGCGCGGCAAAATAATGGCGATTTTCTTTTTCTTAGAGTTGGCGATTTTTTGGCTACTTTTTTTTCTTGATCTGACGATACTGAATTGGAAAGGTTGGCAACTCTGCTCTTTTCATTCTTACCTTAAAAAAGAACTCTGTAATCTAATCTTGTTAGAAAATGGAGCAGAAACAATAAATTATTAGTGTCTACACTATGTGCCAACAGATTTTGCTAATTTACTATGGGTCATTTCAAATAGATGTTCTTCTAGCAGGCTGAGGAATTGACAGATTCGTCCAATTCCATCCATGTAAACATGTCATTTATATGTCAATTTCTGAGCTTACTAGATGAATATCTATTTGAAATGGACCATATCTACAAGATTTTTATAGCCAACTGGCGAGCTTCATTTTCGATCTATTCAAATCTATTGGGTGGTTCTCCGTATATACAGGTATATGCAAATATTGCAAACAACTGATAGCGTTTTCGATTAGCAGAATTAGTGCAAAATGAATGTATTGTTGTCTTTTTATTTAACGTCAGCGAAGTAGTATGGAATTATACTAGTTTTGCACTAAAATTGTCAATCGAAAACGCCATAAGCATCATTGAAAATCTTTGATTTTTTATTTCTGCACAATGCTACACAATTTTATTTGAAATTTGCACACATATATAAATCAGTCCGTAACAACCCTGCGAACTAGCAGTCGCCGACTTGGTCCGAAGGTGCGACGCCCTTTCTCAGGTCCGCTGATACTTACTTAATTCGTTGAGTCTCGGGCGCCACCCTTTGATATTTATAAAGCGACAAAGGGACCGCTATTGCCTACAAGGTAGCTTTTAAACAGGGGAGAAATATTCCAGGGATTTTTAGATTAAAACACCAGGAGTGAGGAACAATAATAGGGTGTCTATTAAACTACGGTAAAACAACATTCAAACACCTACTAATACTACGACTGTTAATGAATCTCTATAACTACATACGAACACATCCTAAAACTATGAAATTAATAACAGCGAGAGGGGGGGAGCAACAGTTGGTTACTTAGTAGACGAAATTCTGATGAACCAGGGAAAACGGGAGGTTTCGGTAATAAACCAGTACACTCTGTACTGGATCGGTCGGGGTCGGAAACTTCAATATTGCGTACAAGCAGTAACAACAATATGAAACGGTAACGGAGCTTTGGGACCACTGGGAACTGGGGTTTCGGAGAAAGCGTACTTTATAATTCGGAATCGGATATAGTCGGTTTCGGTTTATTCACATCCAGCCTGGCTTTGAAGATCGGTGCTACGGGAAGCCCAGGATGTAAAACAGGACGGTGACGGAATCGGTAATAGGTTCCAAATCGGATTCGAAATAAGCGGTACGGTGAGCGGTGTGTTAGCGATTTTCCCGGGTTACATATGAACGCACCCTGTGATGAACAAAATGAACGCGGCCAGAATCAGCATGGCACCTGCGTCACTTGAACGTCACAGGTACTCCGGTGGAGCACGACAACTCCAACTACACCGGAAAATCACAAATCCACCCCTCTTGTGTCGTAAGACTCTAACATGACGTCAGAAACCGAAACGTGAAGCAACAACGTCGCCCCCCTAGGTCAGATATCCGGTACTAACTCATTGAGTCCTCCCATTTGATCGACCGTCCACGACCGTCGACGACCTTTGACCATCGACCTCGAAATATTCGAATTATTTTACTAGTCTTTATAAATTCTGTCGGCTTGTTAAGCGCGACAAACAGGTGGCGCCATCTATGGGCGCACTCGCGGACCTACGGCCGTTTTGGCCATTGCTTTTGCGTTTATATGGGAAATTCCCGTTTTTTATTTAAACAAAAGATGTTGTAATGAGTTGGGTGATGAAATATAAAGAAAATGTTAATTGTGACGTCATTACCTGTGAGTTAGAGAAAAACTTCGTTACAGAGGCAAGAGCGTTTTGCGCAATGTTGCCGTTACCAACACCGGCTTTATTGGAACCTTCCGACAAAGTTCCTTCAAAGTGTAAAGCGGTGTTATGCCTTTGATTACATTGTTTACACCCCCCTGACATACACTCTTGTTTTAGATGACCCAGACGCAAGCAGTTGATGCACAATTTATGTTTTTTAACTTCATTGTATTTTTCAGGTACTGCTAAATTAATAAATTTAGGGCATTGAAAAATGAAATGATTTTCGCTACAAATAAAACACTTATTGGCGGATCTCTGTGTTAAAGAATAAGAATACTTCTGAGTTGACGCTTGTAAACTCTTTTTCTCAAAATTTCTGGTCTCATTTTTATCACGATTATGTAATGGAGACATTGAAAAGTCACGAGTCACTTCTAAGGCATAACACTTCTTCGTTAAAAAATCCAACAAATGGTTAACACTAGGCATTTCATTATTGCACTGTTTAAGTTCCCATTCACGATTAGTATGCTCATCAAGTTTGCTTAAGATTAGTGGATTTAACAAAGCATCCCACTCTTCAACTGGCAAGTCCAGTTTTTGCAATGCAGCTTTATACTGTTGTACAGCATCTACAAGTTTTCTTATGTTTGTTGACGTTTCTTTGGATGCATTTGGTAAATTAAAGGGAATATTTTTAACGTGAAAATTTATTACTGCCTTTTTATTTTCATATCGTTTTTGCAGTAAATTAAACGCAATACTATAATTCTCGGACGTTATATCCAATGCACTGATTAGATTTAAGGGATCACCTTTACAACATAACATAAATATAAAAGTTTTTCGCTCTCACTTAAATCTGTTCTGTGATGCACAAAAGAGTAATAGTTATTTTCCTAACAAGTGCGCAAAGTAACACTTTCGCGTACGCGACTGCCGTTGCCAGCAGTCAAGTGCGCGAAAGACACTTTGCGCAACAATTACGAACAACATTTTTTCTACAACGGTATGAAAGTCCAGCTGCCACTAATATGGAACATATTTAACGATTTTATAAATGATTAAGCTTCACAGAGCTGCTACCCCTGCCCAGGTAGCACAACTGACCAGTTGGACGTCTGCTGGACGTCGGTTTCAAATCATTTTTGGTCAATACGTCAATTGACTCGAAGACGTTAACTTTTTGACGTCCAATGGGCAGCAACAGATGAACGTCCAGTGGACGACCAAGAATGATCATCATATTATAACGATCAAAATAATGTAATCATTTTTTCTGCTCAGACTTCTGACTAGTAGGTAGGTATCTAGGTACCTACTGATATATATCTTTAATATGTTTTGTATATATTAGAAGTACATGCTTATTTAAGATGATGAAAAGCAAGTATTTTCCATCGATTATTGTCTAACTAAATTCAGATATGATAAATAGAAAAGTGTAAACACTACAAGGATTTAAGGTTTCAAAATGCTAAACAAAAATTCAACAAGTGTGAGACGTACCGGTGGTGGAAACAGAAATGTTAATTTCTGCTTCCATGAGGTAGGTAGGTACTCACTCGTTTTTACTTTTTGTTTATTATTTAAAATGTTAAATCCTTGAATAGTGTTTACACTTTCGTATTTCTCTTTTATATGAATTCAGTTAGATATAGAGAGTATTTCGATATGAGATTCAGTACACATAGCTTTTCTTGCTAACCACCAGTATTAATTTCCAATAAAACGTATTTAAAATATGTAATGAATTTTTTTTATGATAAAATCCACAGCATGATATATTAAATATGTAAAGACGTTAATAAATGGACGTCGGAAGAAATCTAAACGCAAACGTCAGACCGACGTCAACAAATGGACGTCTTGTGGATGTGACATGTACACGTAGTGACATACGACGTAGTGTGCTACCTGGGTGTATTGACAGCGTGCGCGAAAGGCTTTATCGCACGTGTCCTATGGCAACCAGTAACTTTTTTTTACGCTGCTATGGGCGACGTGCGAGAAAGATAACAATGAAAATATGTGTCAGTTTGCATACTGTCAGTAATGCGCGAAACGTGTCATATTTTGACGGTTGTAGAAAATATATATTTTTTCTGTATTTAATAACTTATAATATATTTATATATTATAAGTTATTTATATTAATAATATTATATTATATAATTATTAATTATTATATAATATTAATAATATTATATAATATTATTAATAAACATTAATTATCCTATATATAAAAAGAAAGTGGTAGACTATATAATATTATGCATACTAATTTAACGCTCGCTTTAGCTGGCAATAATCAATCATCAATAACTGCTTGAATGTGGTTTTGATGTCTCAATTTTTATATTTGCAACTCTACTCTGGCATCTTATTTTGCAGAAGCTGGAGGTTGCAGATGAGTTTTCTGGGTCATGCGATGAATTGTGTTAATAGTTCTGGGTGGTAGTTAGTCGTTTATTAAGTCAGTTTACTTTTCCTACATTACAAACGCAGAATAATAATTGGATTTCAGCAAAATTTGAGAAATAAAATAGTTATGTTTGAAAACTACAAAATTTGAGGTTAAAACCCGATAGATGCGTTCGTTAAGCTCTCTTCGCACCAACCTCCGATCTAGTAACTTTTCTGGTAAACTTTCAATTGTTTTTAAAACGCACGTTTACAATATCATGGGTGGCTAGGTGAATATCTTCCTGAAAACGACTATACTTATGGATTGGTCTAATTTAAGTTTATGGTAGTCACTTTAATTTTTTTATTAATTTAAAGTTTTATTTATAAAGATGATCTATGGAAAAGATCAAAGCAATTAATTCAAAAAGCAATATCGCTATTTCGGTTTTGCGAATTTCCTACTTTGATGCTACGCCTCTGCAGTAGCAGGACTTCAAAGCGTCGTCGACCGCCAAACGATCCGTCGTCTTCGGGCGTCCAGAGGGAAGGAATTCCCGAGCTAATGGTGACAAACGACCCGAGTGTACCGTCTTCACTCGATTACGCGTCCCTTCGTCTTCCTCGTAGTTTCACCCCTGCTGCCGGACTCCATGTCCGCCTTTTAATGTCATTTATTGCACTTTTTCTCCGCAGTAATTAACCCCCCGTCAATTTTAATTTAGCGTTCGAATATCTGCACAATTTGACTTTATCGTCAAGGGCTGTATCGGTTTCTATTGTTTACTTTGGACTAAATCGAGTTTCTGTCCTGATATATGACGTGAGCTCTAAGAGCATTAGAGCAAAGCCCGTTGACGTCTCGATCCATTCAAGACCGAATATTGAACTTCGACTTGTCGATCTCTATTCATGTGCACCAGTAAGTTTAACCACATTTCAATTTCCTGAAGAAGGTGCAAGTCAGCGTATGGATGCGGAAATATAATACGTCCTGAGTAGCACGTTTCAAAGAAGAACATTAACGGTCAAACAGACGTAAGTCTGACGGACGTTCCAGCTTTTTGAAAACACCAGTCCACGAATCATTGTTCCTTTAGGCTCCCATATTCATCCTCAAAAGCTCGTTCTGTCGACTGGGACCTTATTTTCGTAACCCATTCAAAGTGAAAACTGGGACGTTATAGGAAAGTTCATTTTGCTGAGTCATTGTCTTTAGCGAAACTATTTCCTTTTGGACTTTCGTCGAGAGTTCAGGATGCCTTCGCAGAAATAAAACTTTGGGTTTTGCTCTGATAATCGAGATTAAGCCACGAGTTTTCGAATAAAGTTAGGGCCAAATAGAAAAAAAGAGAAAGATTTTGTGTTACGGATAAAAGCCGGATAAAACTGAACAAAGAATTGCCTCGGAATTCTAATATAGCCGGATCGACGCTATTGTGTGGCTGAAGCCGGGGCAAGACGTGTTTATTAGGTGAGTTTATTATATTGAAACCGAGCTGAAGACTAATTTGGTGTTATTATATGTGAAGGCAGAGTCGCCGGGAATTATTACGCTAATTAAATATTAATTAAAATTTGTGCCCCTATGGCATGTAAACAAGGTTACCATCTCGATGCGTCTCAAGGCAAATTTTCCTTTCATAAAACGAAGCTTTTAGCTTTGTGAATATTTTATTGCGCTGCAAAGACCAAAGAAAACATCTCATTATTAATATTTAATCAGCCTTTTATCACTAATTAAGTAGACTCCTTGTAAACACGATTTTTTTTAAAAGAAATGTAAAAAACGAGAAGCCTTTGCACGAAGAACTCTTGCAAAAACTAATGAATTATGTCAATTAAGAAGAAATGGGAGAAATTTTTCTTTTAACTAGATATAACTTTAATACCCCTAAACATGTTTTATTAAAAAAGGTAATTGGATTACGTGCCCCTCGTTTTCAGAAAAAAAAGTCCAGTTAAAAATCTCTGCGCAAAATTTAAATTATACCCAGTACATTACAAGACCGCGAACCAGATTAGCCTTTATAATCCTCGGGTTTACGTGTGCAAAAGTCGTTTTGTACCCTTTTCCTTCAAGTCTGAGGTTTGTCTGCGAACGAAACTAGTTTGTAACGGTGGTCCCTAGAAAAGAGAGCGGAATTTTTTAACGAAGCGGAAAATATGCCCTCCAGAACGAGCGAGTATGTTGGCGCAGCTTTCCGAGTAGATAGGGAAACTGAAAAATAGTCTCGGCTGCATTTTTCCGGACAAAAACAAGTTAAAGTGCTGCGGATTTTAAATCGAGTCTTCAGCTGCCTTTCGGGCACTAAAGGGGAATATGAGGGCTTGGTTTCTCTTACAAATAACAACAAAAAGTTTGGTCTGAACTTACGGGGTACTCCAACAAACGTTAAAATCCTACTTATGGGTAAAAATTACAATACAAAAGCAATATTGTATTTTAGCCAAACAGTACTCTCTGCCAGGTTTTCCTCTCTCAAAACGTATTGTCTCCAATGGCCTTTTCCTGCAGGTGCCAAGTGGCATACACTCTCGATTGACTGTATACTCTTGGTTTTTTGAAAATTCTGCATTAGCCTTTCTTCCATCAAAACAACTATCTAACTAACTTTTCAACAGAATTTCCAACAGCTTTTTCGTTGGGTCGCCATTGGACTCTAACTTTTCCCTTACAAACGGATGGAGAACTTCTCATCATTCAGGTTAAAACAAGAACTAAAATTGATTAAAAATATCCCACCTCGTCTAAAAATGTATGTTTTGATGTTTTTGGAGAAATTGTATTTTAGAATAAAATTAGACGAAACTCATTCAATTTAATGGTAAAATTACATTTTTTTACCGAAATAACTTTAGTAAAATTGTACTGAAGGTCTCTGCAAAATGTAAATTTGATGCTTTACGACAAAGTCAAGCTAGGATTAGGGCCAAATCGGTGAAAAATAGCTCAAAGAGTATAAAAATAAAAATTTGGAGTGATTGGAGAAATCCAAATTAGGATAATATCAAGATCGGTTTTAAATGACTGAAAGGCATCTAGAAATGCAAAACTGGAATTTTTTGAAAAGTACAGAACAAGACTAAGGGCAGAATCATTTAAAAATGACTCCAAGGGTTTGAAAACGAACATTTTGGGTTTGTTTAATAATTTAGGTTAGCATTAAAGCCATAATGGTTTAAAAATTTTAAGAACGACAGAAAATGCAAATGAGGAACTTTTGGAGAAATTAAGGTTAAAATTAAAGCTAAAAAATTTTCACAACATACCCCAAAAAAATGCAAAATTTGATGCTTTTGAAGAAATTCAATTTTATGGCAAAATGAGGCAAACGTGATTCAAATCTTCTAATTTGTAGTTTTTGATAAAACTAATTCTGGGACGAAGTATATAAAATTGGACTAAACATATCTCTGTACTGAAAGTCTCTGCAAAATGTAAATTTGATGCTTTACGACAAAGTCAAGCTAGGATTAGGGCCAAATCGGTGAAAAATAGCTCAAAGAGTATAAATTTTCACAACATACCCCAAAAAAATGCAAAATTTGATGCTTTTGAAGAAATTCAATTTTATGGCAAAATCAGGCAATCGTGATTCAAATCTTCTAATTTGTAGTTTATGATAAAATTAATTTTGGGACGAAATATATAAAATTGGACTAAACATATCTGTAAATGATAGATTCTGTGCTTTTTGAGAAAGTCGGTTTAGGATGAGGACCAAAAATCATTAAAAATTACTCAAGGCGTGTAAAAATAAGTGTTTGAATTTTTTGAAAACATCCAGATCCTGGTTAGGGCCAAAATTATTAAAAAAATTACTTGAAGCTCCCAAGAATGACACTTTAACACTTTTTGAAAAATGCAGGTTTGAGTTAGGGATAAAATTAATTGAAAAATGGCCCATATCCTCTAAAAATGCATATTTGAGGTTTTTGCAGAAACTCAATGTTGGAATATGGGAAATCTTAATTCAAAATGCAGCGTGTTTCTTATTGAACGCTCGACTGTATATTACTCACACTATCACATTCTTAAAAAGGAATCATATCGCTTCGCCTTGGAAACACAAAAAAAGTTTTTGAATTTGTATACAAACTATCTACGTGTGTTCACATATTTTACTGAATAAGCAAATATAAGAAGAGGTTTCTGTCGTTTGATTTTTTTCATTAAATAAGAGGAAAGATAAATACTCAATTTTAAGATGACATAAAGCAAATTTAATTAAAATTTTCTGATTCATTGTTTTTGGTAAAACGCACTATTGAACTAAAATAAATTAAATTTGACTCGAAACGCCCAAAATGCAAAATTTGGTATTTTTCGACGTGAGCTCAGGATTAAAGCCAAAGGGTTAAAAATGGCACAAAGCGTCTAAAAGTGCCATTTTGTAGACTTTGAAGAAAGTCAGTTTAAAACTAGAACTAAAATCGATTAAAAATGACTCACCTCGCCTAAAAAAGTAAATTTTGATGTTTTTGGAAAAATTGAATTTTAGAGAAAACTCATTCAGGTAAAAGGTAAAATTTCATTGTTTTACCATAATAAGTTTAGTGAAGTTTGGTTGAAAGTTTCTGCAAAATGTAAATTTGACGTTTTACGACAAGTCAAACTAGGCTTGGGGCCAAATCGGTGAAAAATACCTCAATAAGTATAAAAATACAAACTTGGAATGATTGGAGAAATCAAAACTATAATTAAGACCAAGATCGGTTTAAAATGACTTAAATGTTTCTGGAAATGGAAAGCTGAAAGTTTTTAAAAAATACAGATCCCCATTAAGGAAAGAATCATTTAAAAATGGCTCAAAGTGTTTAAAAACGAAAATTTTGGGTTTGTTTAACAATTTAGGTTAGGATTAGGGCCATAATGGTTTAAAAATTTTACCAACGACATAAAATGCAAATTTGGAGAGTTTGGAGAAATTAAGGTTAACAAATTTTCACATCATATCCCGAAAAATGCAAAAATTTAATCCTTTTGAAGAAATTCAATTTTATGGAAAAATCAGGCAAACTTGATTCAAATCTTCTAATTTGTTGTTCATGATAAAATTAGTTTTTTGACAAAATATATATAATTGGACTAAAAATATCTCAAAATGGTAGATTTTGGGCTTTTCGAGAAAGTCGGAAAATTATTCACAGCGTCTAAAAATACAAGCAATATTATATTTCCAAACAGTACTCTTTGCCAGGTTTTCCTCTCTCAAAACGTCTTCGTTTCCAATAGCCTTTTCCTGTAGGTGCCAAGTGGCATACACTCTCGATTGACTGACACTGATCTTGGTAATTTGTGTTTTTTTTTTTTGAAAATTCTGCATTCGCCTTTCTTCCGTCAAGACAACTATCTAACTAACTTTTCAAGAGAATTTCCAACAACTTTTTCATTGGGTCGCCATTGAGCTCTAACTTTTCTCTTACAAATTGATGGAGAACTTCTCATCATTTTCCCGGTTGCCAACGTAGTCAGGAAGCAAGACGGCTTTGTTATCAGCCCTTAGCTACTAAACAGAAGGTCCACTATTAATTTCATTTCTCGCTCTGTTAGCAGCATTGATGGTGTAGTCTGCAGAATCGTGCTGTGGTAAAGCAGTAAAAATATTGGTTCAAATATGTTTCAATATAGCTGATATTAGTCGACAAACATGGCGAGGTGAACCACCTCAGTGGTCTTGTCTCCTCGGTATCCTCGTTCCTAGGACATCTATTTCGTACTTCCAAATATCTGATTCAACACTCCTGCCTTGATGCTTCAAAACCTTGCAAATTACGCTGTTCAACAAGACTTAAGCCCATTGTTGCTGCTTGGTGATTTGATAAAGGCAGTACATTAGGTTAAAGTAATCCATAGCCACCATTGTGTTGTGATAGTTATGGCTTTGGTGGTGGATACATGTTGCCTGAAGTGGTCACGGAAAAGGGACCTGCTTTAGCTACTACCAACTCTTCCATGGAGTGTCAACGAAGTACTGCATCATGCCTCGTAATCGAGTTTAAGAATCTTTGTTCGATGAACATGCAACACCGCTTATACCAGTCATCTACATCGATCCTCTATTGTATGGTACTTACCATACAATAGGCAGTGTTGTACCAGCAGTTGCTGTACCATGAGGCCCTTCCCATTTGCGACTCCCTAAATCGTCTTGCAGATCAAAATAATTCCATTGTAACCACTAACCTAGTACGCTTTGATATATCCTGCCATTCTGGTCTCTGGCGATTCTTCAACCATTCCCTGGTCTATTGCAAGTCAATATTAACCTTCCAGGTTCTCACTAAGTAATTTTCTATTCTTCACTTTTCGAATCTTCTCTATCTACGGAAGAGTAGTGAGATGTTGTACAGAGCAGGAGCAGGCGACATCCACCAACGTATTAGATCTAATACTGCAAGGCAGATGGCTCTCAGTTCAAGAAGCAGTCCATATTGCTCTGCAACTCGCAGATTATCGGAACCAGAACGAAGTGTAAAGAGTAGGTGGTCACCAATTTGTCGATCAATCCAATCTGCACACTACTTTCGGCATCTACCCCTCATCAGTACAGCTTTGGCTGGTCGACAAATCTTTTCTATGGTCTCAGCTTTGCCGTTATCTTCCTGTCGTTCGAAACAACTGCAGTAATTGTTATAGCATGGCCTCTTTGACGATCTGCCAACGTTAAATGGGCCCATGGTGTTCGGTGTTTCTTTCTCTCCATGGTTTCAGATCAAGTTCGGGCTTTAAGTTTTTCTCAACCAACGTGCCAACCCATCATTCGGGTTACTGAAATTGAGCAGTCTTTGTAGTGCAGCATAACATAATATACAGAAACCTGCTAGACGGAATATTTTTTTTAATCTAATGGCTTAAGTTTCTTGATATCCTTACTATATGGCTAAAGTTAAACTCAATCCTCTTAGGCTTTCACTTAAACAATTTCCTTATTTGGTTCCGTTTTTGATTTATTGTCCAGTTCTTTCATACACACTTCCTTGGGCTGCCGGACAATCTTTTTCCTTCAATTATTCATGCTCGTATTGCTTATTTAACCTGAACTAACCTCAAAGATATACTTAATATGTCAACTTGTTTAATTGATCTCAACTTTACCCTCTTTGAGATATTTTCGATTCCCTTTTTTTGGAAGCAGTAAGCTCGAAGTGGCATGGTTTATCAAAAAAATAAAAATCAGGATGTACGTTGGTCATTTTCGGGAACAGAGAACCAATTAGTGTGTGTCGTCAAAGGACGATGTAAGCGTTATTTAGCCCCTTTGTACCCCTAACTTTGTCCCACCATCAACAATGATGCTACGAATAGTTGTCTATAGTGCTAAATTGTCCTCTCTGCAAAGAAAATATGCCTCTGCGTCACAGAGGCAATAAGAAAGACGTCCACGGCAGCCATGGAGTGCATGCTCGACCTGCTTCCACTCCCAATACTCCTGGAACGAGAGGCAATGAAGGTGACATACCCGCGGCAACAAGTGACGAACATAGCATCGCATCCACCCGTTGGTGAGACCAACAATGCCCAGGCTGGCTTGGAAGGCCTTGCGGTATTGAACACGGTCTCCGGCCTAATGGCATCAAAACGTACATTGGACACTCGCCACGTCGTCAGGGTACCATCACGGGAAGATTAGGACAAAGGAGCCAAAGATATACAACTGGCAGAAAGTACCTGGTACACGGAGGGATCCAAAACCGACGAAGGGGATGGCTCCGGAGTATACTGGAGATCGGATGGCATCTGCATAGCAGAAAGCCTGGGCCGATAGACCACAGTGTTTCAGACAGAGATACATGCCAATGAATTGTGTGCCCGACACCTAATAGAGGAGGGAGGACACAATAGACCAATAAAGATCTGCTCGGATAGTCGGGCAGCGCTTCTAGCGCTGCAATTCCAAAACTGTTTGGAACTGCTACAGGATTCTGAACACCCTATCGCAGGAGAACAGCGTCACACTGATATGGATCCCGGGCCATTGTCGTCACGAAGGCAACGAGAGGGACGACCCTCTAGCTAGGAGGGCGCCGGGCTCTGCATTCCTAGGCCCGGAGCCGGAACTGGGAGTTCCATACTCTCTGGTCAAGGCTGAACCCCAGAAATGGAGCATTGCCAAGTCTCAGGACTGGTGTGAGAACCTACCCGGACTATCACACTCCAAAAAATGTATCACGGGAACAGGGAGGGCAAAAGCCCGAACATTTCTCAGAGTAAAAAGGAGACAAATCAGAGTGGCCACAGCACTGTATACAGGACATAGCCACCTAAGACCTCACATGTACAGACTTGGATTGTCCGAAAAGACGCAGTGTCGGCTGTGCTTGGAGGACGACGAGACAGATTCTCAGATACTCACTGTTCGGAAACATGATCATTGAACCTCAAGATACAAACGCAGTGTTGCCCGAGAGACTCATCAGATTCGTTGAGGGTCTGGGCATAACGGGTGATAACTAGTGGAGCTAGCATGGCCAAACCTTGCTGGCAACACCTCGAGTGAGCCACAATAGACCGCAAGTCACGGTGGAGGACTGTATAAGTCCACTCACATTGAATACAATACAAATATTGTGGGCAATTGGTTTAGTTAAAGCCTCAGATTTACGAGCATTCCAGATTAGGCTATGAAAACTGACCTCACAAACCACTCTTAACCGGATAATCTACAGCCAGCCATCTATAACCTCTGCTGGACTAAAACGCTATGGTGAACGCAACGGCAGTTCAGATATCTGGGCGTTCTTCCGACTCCAATCTGGGCTAAGACTGGATAATGTTGTTTAGAGAACTTCGCCATAAGTCCCTAGCCCTTATAGTGTAATAAAAAAAGCGTTTTACCTGTGGTAGTCGTCCATATATTTTATTATTACCAAGAATTTGTTTCGTGTTTCTTTCGGTATTCTCCAACAACTTACTATAACATCCGATTACCACCTCTTCTCCATTTTGTAACTGCTAGAAGACGGCTCCAATTTGCTTGGTGCGAATCATTAATACTCAGAAAAAGAAAACAAACCTTCTCCTTGATTAATCTGTAGGCTAATTTCGGTGCTGCAATAAACCGGTTCTTCAATTTAATGAGAGCCTGCTGACAGTCCTAGGTCCATTAAAATTAGCTATTCCTTTCTGTAACAAAGAGGTACTAGGTAAGTACACACTTCAAAAATATCAACAGCTAACTAACGTTAGCTTTGATCCTAAGTGTGGGCCCGATTCTTACAGATTCAATTTTCTTACAGACAACATTTTTTGAAAACTATGTACTCTGTGGGCTTTATTTGAAAGTTAGCATTATGTAGTCTTGAAAATACTCCTCCTTGATTTTCTAGATCGTCCGCGAATTCCTTCCCAATGACCACTATGACATAAAGATAGACCAGGAGGTCGACCTGGACCTAGGAGCAAACACAAGCGTAGACCTTCTAGAAATAGCTCATCTCTCTCTATCATATGTAGCAGGAACGTTACACAAGCCGAATGGTACAATCTTGAAACGATATAAGCCTCTTCCGGTGGTCAACGTGGTCATCTCATTGTCACCTTTACTGACCTCTTATTCTCACCTTACTGACTTGAACTAACCTGCCGATAGCCGCATTTCAAATCCACGTAGAAAAACCATTTCTAACCAACTAGGATGTTGTGAGTGTAGTCAAATTAAGTTAGAGGATAACTATTTTTCTTCCAGATGTCCTTTGGCGTCGTATAATGTGCCCAAAATCTTAAGGAAGACTCCCTTCTTCTTACCAGCACAACTGAATGTGACATGAACTTATGTACTCATTAATAATATTTCTAATTAAGGAAATTAACTTCTTGCAGTTTTCGGTGTTGAAAGAGATTGGCACCTTAAGTGTTCTTGAGTTTTTGAGTATGCTAACTAAGAGCAAAATCAGCTACTTCAATTCAATCCTTTAAGATCAACAGATTGGTCATAGATTTTGTAGTAATTGTGACTCGAACACACTTCGAAGAGTAATAAGGAACAGAAAATGCAGATCACTTTTGCTTCGGCTGCAACACATGTTCGAAGAAATGTAACATATTATTTTCAAAGACCCCCATCTAAGATAGAAAGAATTATTTTTTAAGACTTTTCGCTTGAAACCAAAAACTGCCTGATCTTACCTTCTACGGGAGCAACTTATAATATAGACCCTTCTCGTAATTCCTTTATAAACTCTAACCTCGAATAGCACCATAAAACTTTATATATCTCCGAAATGGTTCACCCCCGCAGACTGCCACAGCTTTCCTTCCAGCCAGTTATCCTTCCATCATTACCAGCAAAATTGTCACAAAATCATATTCTAAAGTAGCTATTGTGCTCTAGGAGTACTATCAAGCTTAGGAGTTTTTAATTTATTTATTTCAAGTTCAAGTTGAAAAACATATTTCGTCCAGAATCCAATGAGTAAAGTCAAAAATAGCATTCTATTGTCTCTATATCATATCTATTATAGAACAGATCGGGTAATTGCAAAGTGGAAAGGACAGCCAATTGCCATCTGAAAGAATTATATTTATTTATCCCGACATTGAATCGAAACAGGACCCAATTCCTAAATCCCGGGCTCATCCAGTAAATGATCGTCGCTTCCCGGCCATCTCTTAAATTAGTCGTACAATCGGTAATGTCGATATCGGTCGTCTGTTCACGTACTGCCGAAGGTTCGTCTTTCGCAATCCAATTATTTTTTAAAAGGACGAACATCTGAGTTCTCGTTGATTATCCGCCAGAGACGCGAGGTTTTGTAAAACCAATCTTTTGCGTGATTTCCAGGCTACCGGCGCTATTATTGCTGTCGACGACGACTGATTACGTATTGTATTTTAGGAAATCGAGGAAGCGTTACTTTGTGTTATTATTTAATGCATTTTCTTGGTTTGTGAGCACCATTATGCCATCGGGTGAATAAGTAATAAAAGGGAATGGGTGCCGGTACTTCTTTCTCAAAATGGGATATCCAATCGATTCATGTTCGTGACGCCATCAGCGGATGGAAGGCTTAAAAATTATGATGCCTTTGTCACCAAGTGATTCTTTATAACGTGTATATGTAGCAATTTTTTTCTACGTTAAAATACTCTGATATAAGGTATCGTTCTCGTTGTTGCTTTGCTACTAGACTCAGTCATGACTCTAAGTGTTAGAATAGACTCTTTTTTCAAAATTTACAACATTCTTCTTTATACATTGTGGCCTTTGATAAGGTCTCTTCTGCCACCTTTCCTTTTCATCAAAACAAGAATCTAATGACGGACGTACCCTTGTCATTTATTCAATCATCGTTATGTTGTTGATTGGCCTGGTGCCGCTGACAAAGACAAAATAATATTAAAAACAGGATTCCGAGGATCGCGGGTAACGAGCAAATAAAAAGCTGTACGTCTCGTGAGTAAACATGAACGACTAACTTTATTGATCTGTGTATGGGCAACACACAACAAACTATATCAACGTAGTAGTACAATATCAACACTCCCACTTATCTAAATACAACATAATAAACAAAAAAGAAATAAGAACATTGGCATCATTTAGTCAAACCTAACCCAGCGCAAAATTTTGAATGTTTGTCCAAGCTTAGTGCTTTTGTCAATACGTCCGCCACCATACACTCAGTAGGCATAAACTTCAAACTGATGAAACCATTTGACACAGCCTCACGGACGAAATGATAGCGCACGTCTATGTGTTTTGTCCTCTTGTGGAACGTAGAATTTGAAACCAATTTTTGGGCACTTTGACTGTCATTAAACATAGTTATACAACTATATGAACTCAACAAGTCAGATAACGAACCCTTTAAATATATTGCTTCTTCTGAAGCTTCACAAACATCCATATATTCAGCCTCAGTGCTGCTTAAGGCTACAGTGGTTTGCTTCTTACATTCCCATGACACGGCCCCACCTGCCAACATAAAAACAAAACCTGTGTATGACTTTCTGTCATAAACATTACTGGCATAATCTGCGTCAACAAAACCGGTCAATTCAGAGTTATCACCACTCTTAAACCTTAAACAAACTGATTTTGTGCCTTTCAAATACCTTAAAACACGTTTTGCGTACTGCCAATATAATTGAGTATAAGAATTGTTAAACTGACTAAGGAAATTAACAGCAAAAGTTATGTCTGGCCTTGTCAGCACAGACAAATACATAAGGTTCCCTATGAGTCTTTGATAAGGCAACCCAGGGTCACAACTGCCCTGACCTTGTTCATCAAATTTGACATTCTTGTCCATAGGTGTGCTCATAGGCTTGCAATCACCCATGTTGAACCTAGCCAAAACCTCTTCTATGCATTTTTCCTGATCCAACAATATTTCACCTTTTGCTTTGTCAATTCTAACCCTCATGCCCAGGCATTGCTTTATCTCACCTAAATCTTTGATCTTGAACTTCTGAGCCAACCGATCCTTCAAAACACTTTCCTCCTGCATTGAGTTAGAAAAAACAAAAAAAATCATCAACATAATATAGTGCAATTACAGTCAAGAAACCACCATCACGTTTAATAAAAACACAAGGCTCATGGGCGCTTCTTTTGTAATTTAATTCTGTCAGAACCACTTCAACCTCTTTGTACCAGACCCGTGATGATTGTTTCAAACCATATATAGCCCTATTGAGCTTTAATACCTTTCCATTTGCACTATGATCCTTGTTACTTTTTCCATAAATACATCTTCCTCCAGTTTTCCATTTAGAAAAGCAGTCACCACATCTACGTGATAAATATTTAATTTAAGCTGAACTGACAATGCCATAAGCAATCTTAACGTTGAATGCTTGACTACTGGGGAAAAATTCATAGAAATCAATGCCTTTTCTCTGGCTAAAGCCTTTGGCGACTAATCTAGCCCTATAGATAACACTGCCCACACTATTTACCTTCTTTTTAAAGACCCACTTGCACTTAACTGCACTTTGACCCTCTGGTAGGTCCACAATGTCCCACGCTTGATTGTCATTGAAGCTCTGCATTTCATTATGCATAGCACTGATCTATTTATCCCGTTCTGGTCCAAAAAGAGCCTCTTTCATAGTAGCTGGATCTCCCAGTGAAACTGCAACTTCTTCTTGCTTCTCCATATCATGCGCTGCATAATAGGTCACATAGTCATTAAATGACATTGGCTTCTTTTCTCGATTCCAGACCTTCTGAGTTCTGGAGGATTGACATCATCAACTTGCACGTCAGGGATGTACTCAGAGTCACCTAGTGAGTCATGCGATTCCTCCTCTGAAAAAGTTAATGTCAACTCTTCCTCAGAATCAGAGTCTGGTTTGTATTCTGGTATTGGGGATTGTCGCTGTTTGCCTTCAACTACTTGTTTAGATGATGGTTCTAAGTAGAAACGAGTGCTGTCTAGGTCCTGAGGTTTCCTTTAGATGATATGTGCATCTCTGCTAGTGGATATTTCATTTGTGTCTGGGTTATATAGCCTATAGCCTTTGGTTGTCTCAGAAAAATCGAGGAGAATTTTCTGAGACTTCTTGTCCCATTTCTTAAGTTTATCCTTGGGAACATGTGTCATGGCTATACTGCCAAAAATTCTAACATGGCTTAAATCAGGCTTTTTCCCAAAGAAAATCTCATAAGGTGTCTTGTCCTTGTTGGATACTGCAGATCTATTTCTCAAGTAACATGCTGTGTTAATGGCTTCGGCCCAAAAACGTTTGTCCAAACATGCTTCACATAACAAACACCTGCCTTTCTCCACCAGTGATCTATTTAAACGCTCTGCACACCCATTTTGTGTACATGTTGGTCTCCTGGTGAATTATGCCCTGTTCCTTAAGGTAAGTTTGAAAAACAGCTCCAGTGTATTCTTCACCATTATCTGATCGCAAAACTTTGATTTTTCTGCCTGTCTGCTTTTCAACTGAGTTTTGAAAGGACTTGAAATGCTCAAAAACTTCATCCTTGGTTCTCATACAATACACAAAAGACATGCGACTAAAATCATCTTGGAATTCTACATAGTACCTTGAACCTCCTATGGATATGGTCTCCATGGGTCCTGCTCCATGGTGCACTATATCCATGGTGCACTATATCCAGCAATCCAGATGCTCTGTTGTTGGATAATTTATAGTAATTTACGTCACAAGTCCAGTAGGTGACTTGTAACAGTACGAGGTTTTTACTGAAAAGTTATACAAGTACTGTAACCACACCTAATGGACGTGTATCGTACAATATTTTATTTCATACTATATTTATGATTTAGAAATTAAATGAAAAACTGACCACGTAAGAATTATATTTATTGACATTTGGCGGTGTCTGTATTGTTGTCACTGTCAAAATTCATAATTCGAGAGCTATGGCATAATGATTTAAAGTTACGCTATTTATGGTATCAAAATAAACTTTTGAAAATATGCAGCCACTTGTTTCAAAACTTTATTATCACAAATTATTTTTTATTGAAATGATTACTACATACGTGAAATAGATGTTTTACAAATTCCTTCGAGAAGTCTTTCCCTAATGGGGAAAACGATGGAGACGTCAGCACTAAATCATCAACAATGTGCTTGTGTTTCTTCAAATATGTGTAGTATTTTGAAATAACTCGGTTCTGCGGGGAAATTTTTGAATTTCACTGAATAACTTAGAGACTCGCTTCGAATATCAGGAAATGATGGTTGACTTGATTTAATGACAAGTAATATCAAACATTGTAACTACTGCGCACAAATTTTGACATCGCCAACTGAGCATTTGACAAAATCTT
Organism: Taphrorychus bicolor; assembly: GCA_951812265.1. Classification (NCBI taxonomy): domain Eukaryota; kingdom Metazoa; phylum Arthropoda; class Insecta; order Coleoptera; family Curculionidae; genus Taphrorychus; species Taphrorychus bicolor. The sequence goes on from OX638300.1 coordinate 16,280,132, forward strand.
AATCAAATTTAAGTACCGTAATATTTTATATTAGACGGTAGCTCTATAGCATCGCTTGCCTAGCAACCTTTGCCGGACTTGTCCGGTAAAGTTCCATTTACCGGACTCAAATCGATGCATGTAGGACGTATATACCGGACAGTATGAAATAAAAGCATTTACGGTGCTGCTTGCCTTCACAACATAATTGGCAATTTTGCAATTTCATGGTCAAATCACCAGTGTAGTTAACTCTCTGCACTAAGCCATCCCTTATTTTATTCAAAAAACATGAGTTGATGTGGCCTAATCTTCTGTGCCAAGTTTCACCTGTAGCTACATCTGCTTGACCTACAAACAAGGCCTTTTCTGTCATGTTAATCTTGTACATACCATCAGACAAGAAAGCCTCAGCTACTAAAACGTTTCTGGCATTGAAAATTCTGAAGACATCCTTGCTAAAGTGAACAAAGTTACCTTTCCTTACCAGCTCACTGACCGAAAGTAGGTTGGTCGCTAATGAAGGCACATACTGTACATCTTGAATTTCCCCTTCAAAACTTTTACCATTAACCTCAGTTACAATGTCAATATTTCCACTACTGTAAACTGCAATTTTCTTATTGTCAGAAACCATGATTTCATTGATCCTTGGTTGTCTTTGATTTAATAACCATTCACGTTGACACGTTAAATGAACACTTGCACCCGAATCCACGTACCAGTCTTTGCTACTGAACTTGGAATTCAGAAACGCGCCGTTAAATGCACTTTTACCTTTAGGCACATGGTTTTCATTGTTTTTGTTATGATTTTGGGGACACTTCGACATGAAATGACCACGCTTATTACACTTAAAACAAATAATTTCTTTGTTGTTGTTTACATTCTGTCGGGATCCGCCGGTTCCGCCCCGATTCTGACGTTTCTGCTGGTTGACACTGTTGACGTTGACTGATTTCCCTACAAACGCACCACTTGTCGGCGCCACATGGCTAGAAACACTAATGCCATCTACCTGGAAGTCTAACAATTTTGCTTTGATGGAGTCAGTAGTAATGGCAAGTCCACTGTGCTCCAATGTCATTACCATTGGCGCAAAGCGATCTGACAACCCTGCTAAAAGCAGGCTTCCAACTAACGAGCTTTCAAGGTTGAGCCCTGATCTTCCAAGTTTCTGTGACGTTTCAATGACTTGATTGACGTATTCTTCCATTGATGAGCAATTTTCCAACCTACATGAGATTAACGTACGAAGGAGTGAAATTTTCCTCATAAATCCCTTGTTTTCGTACAGATCCTTCAGCTTCAGCCATACGTCCTTGGCTGATGAAGACTCTCTGACATGCACGTACAGGCTTGGATCGATGGATAAGATTATCCTTGCCTTGGCTTTTGCATCGAACACGCCATCAGCTTCTGTCCCATCCATGCATTTACTAAGGCCATCTAATACAAGGAAATTTTCCATGGCAAACGACCATTCCTCATAATTATTGCGACCTTGCCACTTGGGCACAATAGCTAGGTAATTATTGGCAGCCACATTTGCCCTCTAGACGTGTTGCAAAAAAATACCAACTAGGCGAACGACAATACACTACGAATCACTCACGTGTACTTTAAACTTACTCCCGACTTAACCCAATATCCCGATTAACCTCCTGGGCCCATAACCTATTAAAAACAGGCTTCCGACGATCGCGGGTGACGAGCAAATAAAAAGCTGTACGTCTTGTCAGCAAACATGAACGACTGACTATATTGATCTGTGTATGGGCAACACATAACAAACAGTAGTAACACTAGATGGCGCCTTAAGTGGTACATTAGTGTATTTAGATACAATATCAACAAATAATTATATAAATATAGTTCTTGAAGATGAAAGAGATGGTTAATCGGATTATGTGTTGATATATTATTATATATTGGGAACGAATGGTGTTACCATGTTAGGGTCTAGTAATATACAAATACAAAGAGATTAAATGAACTATGCCGTGGATATTTGGGCAGGAGACTAAATATCGCCATGTTAGTATATATATATTTATTAACTAAAAACCAATGCATTTTCTGATATAAATACAAAGACACTTAACACTAAACCAAACAGGACCTTGTGGTGTTGATGGTGTTGTTTTTGTAGTATTATGTCACCTGGAGGTTTAGCGGAGTCCAAACACTGCTAAAAAAGGTCGCTTGGCAAACACACAGTTGACCAACATCTGAAGTTCACAGCAACCGGATGAGCTCAAGCTAACTTAGCACTAAATATAACACAAATACAAAGACACTTATCGCTAAAGGTACCAGTGGCATTACAAATGTTGTAGCTTTGTTGTGATGTTGCCTGTTGCGCAGTGGAATCTTAGCATTGATAAAAGGGGTGACTTGGAAATCTTACATTTGATCAATAACTGAAGTTTACAGTTGTGATCACAAAACACAAAATATGGAAAATAGTTCCAAGGAACACGAAGAAAGTTAACACGAACCAACCGCTCAAAACTTCAGGAATATTGAAGAAGAAAAAAATATTAAAAAGAAAATACGGGTATCTGTATAAGATTAATCTGTAAGGAAAGCACCAACAGCGCATCTCTTTTGCACAGCAATGGGGTTCCAATTGAAACAGGCAACCAAATGAAAACGAGGTAAGACTCGGGAAAAAGCAACTAAAAATGGCCAATTGAGACAAACTTAGCAGCACTAGGAGGAGTTTGGCAGCACTCTGTGCTTTTAAACATTGAATTTTTTTTTCTGAAACTCTTCAAATACTTAAAAATTCATTATAATAATTCTTTCGATCGTCGACAATCGACCATTGTGGTATGTAACATCTCAGAGCTAAAATCTTTTCACTTTGGTCACCATTCTCACCTGACTTAGACCTCAGTCATTTCATTAAAACTCACCAATATCATATTGCAGATCTCTATATAAGTGAATGAAGTAAATCTGAAAGTTCGAGATTTTTCAGTTGGTCAAGCACTATTGCACTATTTTTGTCACTGATATGAATTGTATTGGTTGAAGATTATCCATGTGGGCTAAATGGAGAGCTTGCCTAAATGGTCTTGTGCCTTGTGCCAAGATGGTGTTTGTGATCCGTGAATATTTGAAATTTTAGAGGTTCTATAGGGTGTTCGTGTAAATGAAAAGTCCGAGCAACGTAAAATAGTTATTTTCCTAACAAGTGCGGAAAGTGATACTTTTCCGCACGCGAATGCAGTTTCCGCTAGGCGTCGTTCGGCCATGAAGTCGAGTGCGGAAAATACACTTTCCTCAAGTGTTAAGAACAATATTTTTTCTACGAGTAAAGACGACTTTTACAACTATCAGTATAACTTCAGTTTGAAGTTAAAACACCAGGCATGGCGTTATCTGTCAGGTAAACAATGCAATGTACATCATATCTGGTATTTTAACTTCAAACTGCAGTTTTACTGCTAGTTAGAAAAAGTCGTACTAAAACTCTGTCAATATATTGCCTCAGCTGCGCGATGAACGATGTTTGCTTACTTTCATCGCACATAGCAATAATTAAAGGAATCAACCTTTTCAATTAAAAAATGTTGATATCGATATCCTGCCTTTTTTTGCAAAACTAAAATTAAAGATGCAGTACAGGTACAGTCGTAATTTTACAACTTGGGTCTGACGTCAAAAGGTATGAAAATTACGTGCGTCGCAGAGTTACTATAATAGGTATTATATAATAAATATAATAGGTATGATCAACATACCTATTATCGTAACATAACCAACATTAGACGAAAGCTGCCAAATATAAGGCCGCAAACACAATCAACGCAACTTGCGTAGCAAATACCTATTTTTTGTCTATTCTAAAAATCGGAATAAAAACTTTAAATATTTTTCTCTTTGATTTACAAAAGTAATGTTTTAGATAGGTGTACGAACTTTAGGATGGGTAAAATTCTATTAGAATTATATATGATATGATAAGTATCTACGTAAGGAAGTAAATTGAAAAAGAAACAAAAGGACCGCCACTTTTTAGTGTCTTTATGATTTCAGAATAATGGATGATCAAAATTATCTACTTACATAATATAATAACGTAAAAAGCCAACTTTTGCGGTTATGCGGATAACGCATGAGTTTTCTAATTTCTTCTTGAATCGGTTTTCATCTTCTTTTTCTTGTCTTTGCTGACCTTTTCCTTGGGTTCTTTGACTTTAGCTGGCTGAGTTTCAAACTCCCCCTCTTTCGACAGGATCTGCTTTTTAAAGAAACACAAGTTAAAGTATCAAAGAGAAAGAAAAAGATAATCTTCCTTACATTGACATTATCAATTTTCTCCCATAAAGGTCCTCGACTATCAGAGGACACTTGTTTTTCCTTGTCACCAGCTGCTTCCTCATCAGTTCCCAATTCCATTATCCTCTGATTTGTCAGAGCTAAAACGTCTTCTAGTACTTATGGTAGAATTAGTTCAACTGGAGCAGCTGGCTCCACATGGTTTGGTGGATCCACCTTCAAAGATAACAAAGACGGTAACTGTTTGTCTTGAGGTGATGGGGCTTGCAGTAGTTGTTCATTGCCTAAAACAACAAAAATCTAGTGTACCCATCAACATTCACAACTTTTTTGATCACTAACATTGAAAATTTGGCAAAAGTACACAAGAGACTTTGTAAGATATATGTTTCAAATGGAGAAAAAATATGTGAATCAACAATTAAATATTCTTGAAAACTTCTTTGTGGGTCTGGTTCCTATTGAGTATTACAGAAATTTGAGATATTTTGAAATTTTCAACAAAAAACTCATAAAACCAGCACTCTTCTTTGTTATGTATGTCGTACCTACTTGGAGGTTCTTGATCCCCTGTCCATTCTGGTCCATCAGGAGGGGGCTCGCCAAGTTTGGAGCAACTACCTGCATTGATGCAGGAACAGCTTGTAAAACAGCCAGCGGTAGTCCAGGAGGAGGACCGGTCACAGGATTACTTATAACAGGTGGATCTAGAATTGGAGATGGACCTTCCAATCCCGGTGGAGTATCCATTAAACCTGGAGGTGGGCCTTGCAGTATTGGCGGGGTAGTCTGCATATCCAGGAGAGGCTGTAAATATAGCAAGAAAGTTAGATCTGTGTGTAAATATTTAGCATATTATTCTCCCAAGAATAAATTAAATAGAAAACACTCTTTACTTGATCGCTCATGGTAGTGTTTCCACGACTCAGTGAGTGCTATCTGCTATCAACAATAGTGAATTATGTATTTGCTTAATTTACAGATGGTCTTGAGCTAGCAAAAACAGGTTTTTTTTTTAAGTTAATATTAATAATATTTTTACAAAACAATAAAAAATATAGAAAAGTTGCATGGACAATCGGCATGTAAACCCTATATACGGGGTGTTCATTATACAACTTCATCTAGCAGGCTATGCAATTTTGACAGAAAAGGATGACATAATCAAAATAAATGAACTTTTGTTTCTCCATCCTTTTCTTTTGACATTTCACAACCACCTAAATGAAATTTTATAATGAACACCCCGTACACTATGACACCACTGAGTAAGGAGTTGTATTCGAAGGTTTGCAATGGTTACATATTCATTTCTTGCTAACATACGGTAAATAATGTCTCGAATTTTGTTCTTCATTAAATCGGTTATTTTGGTTTTATTTACTTTTTGCTTCATAGACTTGTTAGCCAAATAATGCTTGTCCATCTGAACACCACGTTTTTTAATTCATTTCAACGTAGTTTTCCCATTTTTCAACGTATTTGAGGCTGTTTGTAACACGTTTCCACAATCAATTAGATCAGCATTTGTTATTTGCACCTTCTCCATCTCCAAGAACGCCAAAACGTCATTTAGAATTAATAGCTGCGCGTGCTGATTGTAACGTCGTGGAGCCATAATAGTATGGTTTCCAAAGTTTTTTTTTGAGTTAAAACTTTTGACAAACATGATTGACGTATTTTATCTTTTGACAATAATCGATCAGGTGAAAGGTACAGACATTTATTTAATTACTTTTTTCTTTCATCCATTTTACATATGATAAACAAAGCAAGAAAAAAAGGTGAAGGGTCCAAGTTGTAAAGTAAAATTAAGACTTTATAAGTAAGATGGTATACCAGGCACCTAATGCCACCATTCCTGACAACTATAAATCATGGCAGCTTTACTGGTTCTTATTACGTTCTTCCATACCAACCATAGTTACCAATGTTATTTAAAGCTAAATAGCAGCCATTTGAGGTTTTTTACTTTTCCGCACTAGTGCAGAATAAAAAGAAAACACGTCATCCTCTGTCTCACATGTATACATTTGAAAAACAAACTTCACCCTTGGATTTTGCCTACCTGACAGGTTCTGGGAGTGCAGCTGATTGAGAGTCTGGATTGACGCATGAATGTTTTGAAGCTATTCCACTGAACTGTCGCGTTCAGTAGAACTGCTTTGAAACTTTTCTAAGACTTTGAAGGTTTCAAAAGCATTAATAGCATTTGACCTCTAGTTTACAGCTGCAGTTACCCTTTACGTTTCCTTGTAATATTGCATTCAAAGGCCCTTGGCATGCTGCAGTTTTAAGAACCAACCTTCTGTAGAAGCTTAACACTTCCAAAATTCTTTTGGAGTTTCTTGACTGTGTCTGGTCGTGGATATGGTTTAATGGCTTCAAATTTTTCAGGTAGATGTCGAGTACTTGCATTTGACACAATATGTATATCCAAGAAGTGGAGATGGGCTGAAAACTTCCAGCCATAAACCAAAAAGTATTTTCCTAGATTTAAAATTTGTGCAATTTAAAATAAATTGTCATGGTAATGGTAATATGGTACAATCCTGCAGAACGAGTAAAAAGGTCCTGTCAATACTTTGAAAATTACGAAAAACATTACAAAATTATGACTTGGAAGTTTCAGTAACGGTGGAACCATTAAACGTTTGGACATGGAGACACAAATTAATTAAATTTTGTATCGTAAAAATTGCCTAGAACGCATTTATGTAAAGAAAAGAACCATCTTCCTGGTAAGTACACTTTTATGTGCACATATTTGTTATATTGTGCATCGAGGTCTAGACCTACTACAATGCTAACCAAGTGCTAAATCCAGTGTTGATGAAATTATTCAGTAAAGAATACATTTCTATTGCCGATAGTGTGGTCAGCACAGGATTAAACATGAATTGTAAAATCTTCTAAACCTACTAGCGATGTTGTGTAAGCCAAAGTACCAATAACCCTGGAACCAATAGCTTGGATGACATCAAACGGTCGAGACTACATGCAGAGGAATGAGGATAAGCTAACAGAGAATTTGTTTTTGAAACAAAAGTGTTCGATATAAAACAGATGTTGACATTTAAAATAAAATGTTGTAAAAAATAACAATAATAAGTTTTATTTAATATAGAATATATACCAATATTCTGCTGAGATCAGTTATTTTTCTCCAATTTGAATTCTTGAATTGATCCATTATAGTCCCAATAGTTAGATGTTTTGGTCAAAGTTCAACATGCCTTCAGCAAGGTGGAGGTCGACCGACACGGTCTTCCACTCTGTAGTGTAAAAATAGAGAAGAATACTCGAATAAGGAAGTGTTGTTGGCATTCTTTTTTCGAGATTGAGGGAGCATTCGACGAAGCCAGAACAAACAACATATGCGAAGCCCTTAGGGCCCGGGGAACACCAACACAGTTGGGAAGGTGGGTCAGATCGACACTCCGCAACCGTAGGGTTACCGCTTCTCTGGGAGATCACCGGAGGGAAATCGAGGTCGAGGGCGGCTGCCCACAAGGCAGCTACTTATCACCTCGACTATGGTGTCTTAAGAGACACCATAGTCGAGGACCATACAACCCAGGAGAGGGACCCAGGGAGACACCATAGAAGAGACACCGAGTCATAAGAGACACCATGGATGGTCTTTTGGAGAGGCTACAAAACGAAGGGTTCAGTGCCCAAGCGCATGTGGACGACGGAGTGTTCATGATACCAGGAAAGCTCGTGGGCAACGTTTGGAATCGAATGCAAAAGGCATGTAGAATAATAGAACAATGGAGTATCGAGCCGGGACTGTCAGTCAACCCGGGCAATACAGAGCTTGTACTCTACACCAAAAGAAGAAAAAACTTCAAGATTTCGTTCACCCACGCTGTACGGTGAACCTCTTCTACTAAAGCCTGCGACTAAGTACCTGGGAGTGACCATCGACAGCGGGCTGTCCTGGAAAAGTCATCTGGAAAAGACATGCAATAAGGCAACAGCACTGACATGGCAACTACGCAGGGCAGTGGGCAGGACGTGCAGTCTAAAGCCACAGGTTCTGCACTGGCTCTACACTGCGGTAATCAGACCGAGTATAACCTATGGGGCTGTGATCTGGGGGCCAGCAGTTGGCCAGAGTGCAGAAAACAGTTTGCCTAGCCATAACGGGTGTATTCAGGACAACATCGGGCAGCACTCAATGCCTTACTGTGTCTACCGGAGCTTTCAATCTTGGTTAAGAGAGAGGCGATGGCGACCCTGGAGGATGAATTAATGCGGCCAGTGGAAAGATACAGCTATGGAAAGTGGTCACACGCAGATCGCCAGCCTCACTCAGCCGGACATCCCGATTGTCTTGTCGCAGGAGGGGCTCCCACGTGATCAGCTGAGTCTGAAACAATCATTTGAGATAAACATCCCAACACGGGACGAATTCAAGGGAGAGCTGCTTGAGCAACGTTCTGAGAATAATCAGATATGGTATATACACGAATCAAGAATGGCTAATACACAGTCGTCAGTACCCGGAATATACAAAGCAAGCCACGTAGAGGCAGATTGGCCGCAGGAAGCCACCACGACGGTTTTCCAGGCGGAGGTGTTTGCAATACTCGAGGTGGCAGTACAGAGCAGCACTTCTACATCTACTTAGATCAGAATGAGTTCAAAGCTCGTTCAGGACTGCAGGAATGCTCTAGAGTTACTGACAGAAACAAAAAGGGTAACTCTGGGATGGGTTCCTGGACATAGGGGCAATTGCGGGAACGAGCGTGCCGACGAATCGGCCAAACGTGGTTCCCAGACTTGCTTTACTGGACCAGACTCATGTCTAGAAGTAAGTAAAAGGTACTACCCTCATATTTTGAATGAGCGGGCATGGGAGAGCACAAGGACAAACTGAACACAGTCTAATCAGAACAGGAAACCTACTCTAATCGGGATGGATCCAAGGCTTCGTGGCTTCTTGGGTGAAGGCGGCAGTGTCTGAGAGATTTTATAGGAATCCTTGCTGGATACTGCAGACTAAAGAAGCACATGCACCTCCTAAGAATGGCTGAGAGTCCACTCTGCACCCCCTGCAGGGCAGGGAAGAGTCGTCATACCACTTTCTGGGAGTGTGCCATAGGTGAGGGTGTCTGCGCCGTAGTCGCTTTTCTTCATCGAGAGAAGCGTCCGACTCTGAAATGGGACGGGATACTCCTACCTTCATTAGAGGGACTGGTCGACTCATGGAGGGAATTAGGGTCCTAGTTGAGTAGGGGTGGATGGACTGGGGGACTGTGAAAAGGGCCTTTAAGGCCTAGTCGCAAGGCTTCGCCCCCCCCCCCACTCTTTACTACTACTACTACTACTACTAGTTGTTTTGGTAATGTAACTAAATTAAAATGGTGGATGGAAAATTGCCTGCTTTTAGAGTAAACTGAGTATATAAATTGGTATTTCCTTAAATACCATTAATTGACTTGCAGGCATAGACAGAAGGTAGGTTTAAAGAGGTTGAAATCCATCAAGAACAATCCAATCGCTGAAGACCTACAAAAACATACTTAATCAAATTAATGTTTATATATATTATTTTTTGGGAGACATCAGCAGAAAATACTTTCGTAAGACGTCACGAATAAACCTTTGAAATGTTTGAGCTGCGTTTCGAACATTAAATTGCATTTTGATCAATTCAAACAGACTAAAATATATCATAATAATTGTGTGTTGGTAAAACTGGTATTTATTGGTACGCACGGAGTTAGTCTATAGTGAAGAAAATGGTGCTGCTTTAGCTTAAGACCTTGGGAGAAATCTTGTAAAGTTGGTTCTGAGTATTTGTGTTCACTTGCTTCATCAGTACTGGGCCTCAGTCATCACGTTTCCTCTTTTTTTGAGTGTAAAGGACTAGCATAAGAACTGTTAGAAGGGCCACAGATGCCTTGTCTAAGGAGAATTATAGCGACTTTGAGTTTATCTGTAAAAAGACGATAAAATTTTGTGGACACTGGTTGACCGATAGTGACAATTAAATAAGTTATGAGACTCATTTAATCTCACCAGTAAATGAGTTATTTTGTGTTTTTAGATGTGTGGTTAAATTTTGTAATTGAAATATTACTTTCTCAAAAGAGAATGTGTAAAAAATAGAGCCGGGGCTATGATAAGACACAATATTGCTAATTGAGATGACGTAATCAAGGTTATTTCAAGGTCATCGTTGGTTTTTCAAATGAAAACTTATTTGTTTTTAATACTGTGTATGAACCCCTACTCAAAAACTAGTAACTGTTTTGTAATGACAAAATATCCTTATTACAGAGCTTCTTTTAACTATAAGACAACTATATATCTCGAAAACTACCAGTGCGTTATCAGTTATCAGTATAGAATTAAATGTCATGAATCATGTATAAAGCGAATTGATTAGTGTGCGAATTGATAAGTTGGTGGGAACCATTTCGAACATTGCATTCAAAGGAAAATGATACGTTTCCATCTAAAAAAAAATAAAATTGACCTTGATGACGTCACATAAGTCAGTAACTTCTCCACCTTTCTTTAAAGTTAATAATTGTGTAGATATTTGACTGCCTCAAATTAAATGAACAATCCTGTTTATAAGAAGAACATTTTTGTGTACACATGCAAACAAAGTGCAATAAAAACGTAGGAATACGCTTTTTAGAGCAACTGCGATGCTCAGTTTATCTTCTGTGCTATTATACTTCATATACAACAACAAAAAAGTATGCCAAGCCTAAATTGCAAAGAAGAGAGCAATTAGTGCAGCAACCAGCAACGTTTTAGCTCAGTTATTTCAAACTGCTTGATGTATGGCGCCAATTTGTCACAGTCGACGTAAACTCTTTAAATTAGTGGCCGGGCACTTGTCAGCCTATATGTGTGTGTGTCCCGAAATAGAACTCTTTGATGATAGAGGTTCGCTAACGAATAGCCTTCAATTAAATTCCGTGTCATTCTAACATGTTTCTTTTACTGCTAATTGCTCTGATAATATGGCGCAAAAAGTGCCGCCTAATTAGTCAGCTGGGCTGGAAACAAACGCCCCTTACGTTAAACGTTTGTGGATCCAGTGGGAATTCGCCCTTGTTTGATTAAAATTGCCTTTGGTGAAATCTTCTGGGATTCATTTGCATAAATTATTATTGTTTTTGCTCAATATCTCAAGAACGTGGACGTCTGTCCTAGTTTTCTCAACAAAACATGGCAGAACCATGCGATACTGGTGTATTCACATGACCGTTGCCAGGAGGAAATCAGCATATTGGCTCCGGGTTTAAATATGCAGGTATTGTCGTTAAGGAAGAGTATCAGAAACAATTATCTTAATTTTATGCAACTATTTCCAGTGGCTTAATGGCTCGTTAAATATAACACTGCCGCAAATTATCTGATCGTTTAATTAATTGTTTTACCGTGATTTGGCTTTGCCTGTTTTTGTCGAGCATTGAAAATTAATTATTTCGATTCGATTAACCAGTGATTGCTTTTCAATTGCCTGTGTCACTACAAACGTACTGTTATACGTTTGTCGAGAGTCTGATTTTTTTCAGTTTGATATTAACCTCCGCGATACAAAACGCAATATCTAGGATCCACAAATTGACGGTTTTTTGCGTAATTTTTACATATCAAGTGTAAACTTTACTTAAAATTAAACGCAAGCTTGTGACATGTAGTCAATAATAGCACAAATGGGAAAATTCGGAAATGAAACCCCAGGTAAAGTTGAAATTTGAGAGGTAAAAGTGGCCCTTAGAGCTTAGTCTCTACTTTAAAGGATTGTTTGAATTGTGTTGTTCTTAGTTACTTAAGAAGTGGGGTGGTTAGTTGAAATTACTTAGATGCTGCTGGATAGTAGGAATCTCTCCATATACAGCTAAAAAGCAACTATCATTTTTTCTTTTGTCTATAGCTTTTACAAAGGTATCGACGTAATGTAACAGAATAAACATGTATATGGTGTTAAATGTCTCCAGGATTGAATCCCCCCCCCCCCCCCACTAGGCCTTCCATGGATGGCTCACGACTCCTCTCGATTCTACCCAACAGGATATTTATGGTGGATACCACTACGCTGTGGCTCGTCTTATTTAATAGTAGATATTTGCCGTTCTCGCGGTGACACCCTGAGGCTTCGTTCGAGGACGCTTTGGATGTGGAGGAGTCTTGCCATAGCAACCCACGACACAGGAGACAAAAACCGCAGGACCTCCTTACATTAGCTTGAATTCCTCCAGAAAGTTGGAGTCTGGCGCCTCATTTTGCGTTTTAAAGTCCCCAGGACGAAATTTAGAGTGTATCGTGTTTTTTTGAATGAAAATTGTGCCCCAGAAGCAAACCACAATGTAGGAGAAATCGGCGGAATTGGGACAAGACATACAACTAACTCTTCGTCTTGACGAAGAGTAATTGTATGTAAAACAAAAATATATTGACAAGGCAGGAAAACGTGCAACTACCGCTTCGTCTTAACGAAGAGGTAGTTGTATGTTTTGCTGCCAAGAGGTAGTTATATGTTTTGCTGCCTTGTCAAGAAGAAGAGGCAGTTGTATGTTTTGCTGCGAACTGGTAGTTGTAGGTTTTGCTGCCTTGTTACAATTTCGCCGATTTCCCCTACATCGTAACGTATTTTCTTCAACTTTTTTTTGGCTTTTTTTATTTTGTAGGTGCGGAACTACCTTATGATAAACACCTCGTTTGAGTGTGTCAGGTAAAAAGACCACCACGTCTGGTTTGCTGTGATAGAGTGTAGTCACGGTCACCAGTTTTCTGTCTCTTTCCACAGACTACACTAAGAAGGTTTATGGGAAATCTGCGGGGGCTTGTAGGCATGTGTATGCAGTTATGCCTAGAAGTGTAGGCATTCTCAAGGCAAGCAGGCCGCTGCAACATGGTGAGTCTTTTCCGCTCTGCACTCACTTCTGCATTTCCATTCTCAGGTTCGACGCACAACCCATGTAGTTGTTCCTCCGCGGCAATAAAGAGCATTGTTATTTGCCAAGAGTTTACAGTTGGGGATGGGTGCATGTTTTGCCACCAAGTTTCCAGAAGTGGTTAGTTTATGTTCTTTTTTATGGCATCCGACACTCTGTGACAGCACCTCTTAATAATGAAGTTCTTAGTGTCCCAATGCGGATGGAAAGGTTAAATCACTGGGTGATGGCAAAATGAAGATTCCTCAATCCTTCATCAACTTGCCGACGTTTCAACCGTTTATTTCAATCTTTCTCAATGCTCTTAATGAAGTAAAGAGGAGGTGTCAAATATATGCGGTATAGTCATATCCACAACGCTCTTTGAACATAAAGTTACAAACCAGCATCTATATTTATTTTAAAATGTTAAGAGGAGCACGTGTGTAAGGTGTTCATGCTCATCAGGCGATCACCAATCGTACGGATATGATTATACCGCACATATTTGACACCTCCTCTTCACTTCATCAGGAGCCTTGAGAAAGATCGAAATAAACGGTCGAAACGTCGGCGAATTGATAAAAGATTGAGGAATCTTTATTTTCTCCCCAGTGATTTAAGCTTTCTAGCACCGCTTAATGTCATTTTCTTCGTCTGTATTTCTGGAAGATCGACACCATGTCAGTAAGAGTGTTTTTTCAGCCGGTTTTTTGAAGAGCCTGCAACTTGTCTGCACTTTTTCAGATTTCTGTGTTGAAGAGGGTATCGACTGTTTTGGCATAGTTTATCTCAGTTGTTCAATGGATCGACGTGAGTCGATTCACAAACTCAAGGGCAAAGCCTTTAAGGCATTTGCCTTTAAGTTTGTGCTCAACCAGTTTGTTTCTGATTTTTTTGTCCATATCTCTGCAGCATTTCAGCGTGGTGCTTCTTTTTGTATTTCAGTTACTACTACTCAGTTACATGTGTCACTTCTGGGGCCACCGTCGAATTCAGGAATACCATTTTTTTTTAAATACATGAGTTGTTACCGCAATACCAAATTCAGATTTCATCCAATCATCTTCTAGTAGTTTTCTACCGCATCCTTTTCTAGTTGGAGGTATTTATATGTATCTAGACCTAGGTATTTTTAGCCTTAACTTATTTGAGGAAAATATGGTTCAAAGTCTCCGGTAATGTGAAGAAGAGTAGACTAATCGAGTTTCCCTGTAGCACCCCATTCCGTAACCAGTGTCATCGCTGTTTGTTTCTTCTGCTGTTGAAGTCCGAGTGACTCTGGCCTCAAGGCCAGTTTTCTGTCTTGAACAAAACTCCCTGATCCATTGGTGCAACGGAAGTGTTAGAAGCAGTTCTTGGTGTTTCGCTTACTGCCAGAATTGTTATGCTTTTATGTTCCGGTAGTCCGTACGTAGATTCTCAAACGATGGCTTAGGCGAACTACTCCGAGGAATTTCACAATTTGGAAGACTCCGAAAGGGTGGCCTTGATTACGGATCTGACCATTTTGTCAGCATTTAATACCGAAATGAGTCTATAATTTCGAGATCACGTTTGTTGCTCTTTTTATGGATTAAGACGAGTCTGGAGCGTATGTCAGTCTTAGCCATCTGTTGTAACGCAAGAATTTTCTACGTGCAGTTTCTCAAATACGTTCTGGCCCCTGGCAGGGTTTTGTAGCCTGTTGGCAGGGATTCCGTCTTCTCCAGCCATCCAGCCATTTTCTACGGGGCCACAGCCACTTTTTGACGTGGTCTGGAGTAGTTTATTGACCAAAGTTTCACTCACCCGAAAATCGTTTTATTTTAAGTTTAATTCTAAAAGCACTTGCAGTTTTTTGTGAAACTTCCTTCTGAGCAAGCTTGTTTCATCTCGGATCTGTTGCTTGCCTAGTTGTTCCTTCAGCATTACCAGCATTAACAAAGTTTCTTCCATACAATACTTTGATCGTCAATTTCAGCTTTTTAACTTTTTAAGTTTGGCTTCCATAATGCAATTCCATAATCCAATTCCATTTCCCAATCCAATTTCCATTTCCATGCGAAATTCATGCGAATTGCGGACTTTGTTGGCATTATTGATGTGTTTTTACAGTCTAGTTATTTGGTGATCATGTTATTTTATGTGCTCGTTTAATTGGTTTTTTGGTTGTATTGTGTTCAATGTGAGTGGATTTATACAGTCCTCCACCGCGACCTGCGGTCTATTGTGGCTCAATCGAAGTGATACCAGCAAGGTTTGCCCCTGCTAGCTCCACTAGTTATGCCCAGCTTTCAACGAATCTGATGAGTCTCTCGGGCGACACTGCGTTTGCATCTTGAGGTTCAATGATTGTTTTTCTAAACAGTATCTCTATCTGGTAAGATCCGGGCTGTCACATAAGACGTGCTCAACTGTCTCGTCGTCCTCCAAGCACAGCCGACACTCCGTCTCTTCGGACAATCCGAGTCTGTGAATGTGAGATCTTAGGTGGCTATGTCCTGTGTACAGTGCAGTGTACCTTCTGATTTGTCTCCTATTTAGTCAGAGGAATGTTTGGGCTCTTGCCTTCCCTGTTTCCGTGATAAATTTTTAGAAATGTGATAGTTCGGGTAGGTTCTCCCAGGAGTCCTGGGACTTGGCATTGCGTCAGAATGCAGAGCCCGCTGATCTCCTAGCTAGAGAGTCGGCCCTCTCATTGCCTTCGTGACCATGATGGCCCAGGATCCATACCATTAGTAAATATTAGAAGCATAAATTTTTATGCATATAAAATTAAGCATTAAGCATTTCCCATCCTGTGAAGTAAATACTATAAGAGTATAGCTGGTAGTACTTGCTTGAAGTTTTATGCTTAGGGAGATAAGTACTTCCTATATAATCTTATAGTAAAAGCATTTACTACTCTTTATGCATACCACTTATTGTAAACTAATATTTACCGTCCAAAAATATGTCATTTTAAATAAGAGACTCAACTAAAAGTTCAATTTACTCCCCAGGTCTTCGATAAAACTATACCCTCTTCTGGTAAGATGTCTTTAGCAAGTTGGATTTTTCCCTTACAAACGGCTTTCTCTCAAACTGTTCTGAGTTGGTTAGTTGACCATTATAAAGGGTGTGAAGGCTTTCACTGCCGGTCAAAATACAATCTAAAGAGTTTTTCGAGCTTTGAAGCCGTGGTCCATGTTGACATTATTGCATCGGATTACGCAGAAAAAAATAGCACATGGTTAAATCCCACCACCTACAAGAAGCTAACTCGTGATCCAATTACGGATTCTGGGAGCCACCAACAATTTATTCAAGGACGTGGCATCGGATGAAATGACTAATCTTTGCCAAGAAGGCTATACTGTTTGCCGAAGTTCCACAGACCGGATGTACCACTGAGACCCATCGTGATTACCATAGGAAGCCCGACCTACGAAATTGCGAAACACCTCACAAAACTGCTGCAACCTAAAAAAGGAAATACTGACAGCTTGAAAAAAGACTACACTCATTTCGTCAAAAATCTCCATTCTTTGACCCTCTCTCCAGGAGAAATTCGTCGCTAGCTTCGATGTTGTTTCGCTCTTCACGATAGTACTCATTATGGAACATATTAACCAGGAATTTCTACAAGAAATTGACAAGTTGTTCCAACACTCCCTAACCACTACATATTTCCAATGGAAGGAAGATTTCTTCGAACAAACTGATGGTGTAGCTGTATGCAGCCCCCTTAGTCCAGTAATAGCCAACTATTTTACGGAAATTTTCGAGGCCAAGGCGTTGGCAACGGAAATGAGGTCAAAGTGCTGGTTCCAATACGTGAACGACACTTTTGTATTTGGAGCCATGGCGAGGGCGAACTTCAAAACTTCCTCGTAAATCTCAACTCTATCAACCTAAAAATTCAATTCATTATGGGGATAGAAAACTAAGGATTCCTACGGTTTTTCTGATGTTTTAGTATAAAGGAGGCCCAATTGGAAGCTTGCGTACATCGTTTATAGAATACTAACATACGCTGACCGATTTGATCAATAACAGATCAAATTAGTCATCATCTCAGACAGAAAAGGAGAGTCATAAAAACTCTGTGTTTGAGAGTCAAGAGAATTTGTGAGCCGGCTGAATGGGAACTAGAAATGAAGCATCTGGAACGAGCCTTTGGTGCAGCCAATAGATACAGCAAACACTAGTTCTGTAGGGCTGACCGTCCAAGGAATGTAGAGTGTCAGGAAGCAACAATGGGAGAAGATGAAGAGAAGCGCGGATAGACTAATCTACCATACCAACAATACCACACAAAGTAACGGGCAGGATCGGCGGGCTCCTGGAAAAGCACAACGTTAAAACTCTCTTTAAACCCACTCGTACAATGCAACAAAGTTTGAGATCGGCCAAAGACCGCAGAGATCCCCTATAGGCACCTGGAATTTACCGAGTTCCATGCAGCTGTGGCTCGGTATACATTGGCACCAAAAAAGGCAGTGTCAACACTAGAGCTTCACGAGACCGAGACCGAGACTTACATACTCTCGGTCTCGGTCTCGAATTTATAATTGAGTCTTGGTCTCGGTCTCGGTCTTGTGCATCGAGACCGAAACCGAGACTCGCGTATTCTCGGTCTCGGTCTGTGGTAGCAACTCGAGTCTCGCTCTCGGTCTCGGTCTCGAATAAAAAAGGTAGTATCTCGAAAAATCTTATTATGTTTGAATTGCATATTCAATTTTCTTCTGAATTATTGAGTTATAATTCAGTTTTCAGAGGAGTTTTTCTTTCTGTGCATGAATATTACCTTTAAATAAAAAATTGACATTATTGAGGGTTCCAATTTCCAATGTAGAATCAGGTTAGTTCAGGTTAGTTTAATGTAAAACTGCATTAAACCTGCTCGTAGTTCCGTCACTGATGCTACTGAACATATTTTTTATAAAAATAATGCGTCCTATATAGTTAGCTATCGACACAGCTACAAAATTTTATTGAAAATATGGAAATATTTCAAATCAGGTTTTATATTATGAATTAGAATATGCATTTTAAAACAGTGCACATACTGCCAATGGAAAAATTCCTATTTTTTACTTTTTAGCTGTATTTTGTGGTAGAATGAAGTAAGTCACAATAGTCACCAACTTAAAAATTACCGTTTATAGAAATAATACAATACTTTTGCAAACACAAAATCTTCATCATCATATTATTAACTGACAGGCTAATCACACTCAGGAATCCATAGAACTTATTTATGATAGTTGATAGTTATTTAAAAACAGGGATGTAAAGGCAGAAATTTTCCAAACTGAAATTTCCGACATCGGTAATTTTCCGGAAAAATCTGCTTTCTTGGAATCGAAATGTTCTGCATTTGTCACAGGTAGATGTCATTATTGTCAATCCGCAATCAAATGCTTTTCTTTTCAACTTAACTGTCAAAGTTTTCCTGGATTTTTTAATATAAATATGATCATGTTAACAATTCTAGCTTCTAGCCACAATTTACAAACAAAATAAGAATTTCCTAAACTAAAAATGCTTTTAGCCGAATATTGAACACATTTAAAAATGCTACAAATTTTTAATTCCTAATATTTCCTATTTTACCGGTAAAATTTCCGTAAATTTTCTGGAGAATTTTCCGAATATTATTTTTCCGGAAATTTTACATCACTATTTATAAATATTTAGGGCGCAAAGTGACAGTTTACACTTGTCTTAATCGTCTTTGGTTCTTACTCGCTTTGAATCCATTTAAAAAATGAGGAAAATAGAAAACCCACTACTTCCATTAAAGTGTCTTTTCGTACTAAGAAGAACTATCCGCAACGCACTATATAAGGACCTGCTCGCCTGCAGATTATATAATACCTAATATCTTGCAAACGAGTGATGTTGTTCGAGACCGAGACTCTCGAGATATTCTCGACTGGCAGTATCGGTCTCGGTCTCGGTTTCGCAGACCGAGACCTACACAGTCTCAGTCTCGGTCTCGAAGTCGATATTAAGGTCTCGATCTCGGTCTCGTACGAGACCGATACCGAGACCGAGACTTGTCTCGTGGTCTCGTGAAGCTCTAGTCAACACGAGGATTATGGAACTCAAGGGGAGTTGCAGGCTGGGACAGACACAAAAGTCCGCAGTAGCAGAGAATGCTCTCTGTGAAGGTCACGACATCCTTTTTAACGAGGTTGAATATCTTATATCAACCGCAGCGTTTCTATGCGAGAATAATGAGAGAGGCCATTGAGATCTTTAAACACGACAACAATTTCAACAGGAAGGAGGAAATTACATTCCCAAATGAGGACTGGAAGCGAGTTCTATGAAATACTTCAAGTGCGCTCGTGAAATACTTCAAACTGCGTGCCGCCACTGCCCTCACCTCAGTCCCTCATCCCGAGTCAGTCAAGGTCTGGAAGCATGGGAAATCACTTCGCTCACTGCCCCATCGCTTTTGATAATGCCTGCCACAGCAGTTCCCAATGCAATGTCAGGAAGATATTCCATTGAACCACAGCTTCAAAGCTCGAGAAACACTTTAGATTGTATTGTAAAGAGTATTAATAAAAAAACCTCGTGGCAAGCCAGGGAATTAAAACTCAAAAAAATTGACAGTCGGAACATTTTATAACATTTTCGACTTTCAATTTTTTTTATGAAGTTATCTCAGACCTACTGTTCTAATTTCATGCTTGAAGTTTTTTTTAAAGGAACCCATGATATTTTGGAATTTGATATTCAAGAAATCATTCGTATTCCCAAGTAGTATTACGGTAGGTTTTATGAGATCAATACGAGCACGTTCTTTATAATGTTAATCAATAATACTCGCCTTCATAGACACGATGGCTGATTCAGGGAGAAAGACGGGGGCAAAAGTGGAACTTTGTTTACGATGCTCCTATTTTAATAATTAAAACTTTTACGTCGCCGCTCAAAGTTTCGCTTCAGACTTCTTCTTCTTCTTCTGTAGCTTATTCTGTCCACTGCTGAACAAAAGCCTCTCTCAAATGCTTCCATTTCCCCCGTTCTTGTGCAGCCAGTATCCAGTTTCCGGCTGTTCTTCTTATATCATCGCTCCAGCGGGTAGGCGGTCGTCCTCTGTTACGATATGCGTCTTGTCTTGGACGCCATTCTGCTATCTTCTTTGTCCATCGGTTGTCCGTCATTCTGGCAACATGCCCCGCCCAGTTCCACTTTAAATGTAAGATAGTCTCGACAGCATCTCGTGTCTTCGTTCTAAGTCTTATAGTTGTATTTGGGACTCTGTCTCGAAGGGTGATTCCCAGCATCGATCTTTCCATCCTGCGTTGCATCACTTGTATTTTCGTAATGTTTTTTCTTGTAAGTGTTAGTGTTTCTGCACCATATGTCAGCACGGGAAGGACGCATTGGTTGAACACCTTTCTCTTCAAGCATATTGGGAGATTGGACCGAAACACTGATTTTAGTTTTCCAAATGCTGCCCAAGTCAGACCTATTCTACGCTGGATTTCGCGTGTTTGATTGTCCCGTTCGATACTGATTTCATGTCCTAGGTATTTGTATGAGTATGTCTGTTCTATATTTATGTTGTTAATTTTTAGAGAATTGTTTAGAACAAGGTTTGTCATATATTGTGTCTTTGACAGATTTATTTCAAGGCCTACCTTTTCTGCGGCTGTTTGTAAGTCTTGTAACATTGTTTGTGCCTTAGCCGTGTCGTCTGTTATTAGGACGATGTCGTCGGCGAAGCAAAGGAGGCTTAGATTTTCTCCATCGATGTTAATTCCCATGTTGTTCCATCTTATTTTGTTTAGCACACTTTGCAGCAGAGTCACGAATAATTTAGGAGAAAGCGCGTCACCCTGTCTCAGGCCCCTTTCAATTTTGAACTTGTTGGTATGTTGATTGTTGTTTATCCTCACGTATGCTGTGGATGTAGTATATATGTATTTAATAGCTGAGGAGTAACGGTAGTCAATTCGGCATTCTGCAAGTGCTTCTAGCAGTTTCTGGTGGTCCACTGTATCAAAGGCCTTTTTGAAGTCTATAAAAATCAGCATAAGCGGTTTGTTGTACTCTATACACTTCTCAATTATTAGTTTCATTGTGAGCAAGTGATCGTTGGTACCGTATTTTGTTCTAAAACCCGCTTGCTCTCTTGAAAGAAAGAACTCTAGTTTGTTTGTTAGACGTGTTGTTATAATCTTTGTGTAGAGCTTATAGATGTGACTTAGAAGACTTATTGGCCGGTAGTTTTCAAGGTTCGTGTTATCTCCTTTCTTGTGTATGATGATGATTTGCGCACTTTCCCATTGCGATGGTATTGTTCCTCCGGAGAGGCATTTATTAAATAGGGTTTTAAGGGCATTGATGATGTCTTGTCCGCCCATTTTAATGCTTTCTATTACCATCTCGTCTTCACCAGGTGCTTTGTTGCTTTTCATATTTTTTAAAGCTGATATACGAGGTTGGAAAAAGAACAAAACTAAAAAAAAAAAATAAAAAAATTTGTAGAAAATCTTACAAGTTATTTTGACTCAATTTTTATTAATGTTCTTTGAGACCCAAATATTTTTGTAGAAAAAAAAAAGACGAACCTAATTTCTTCCAAACAATACAAGACCATCTTACATAAATATTGACTAAAATCTTCCCAATAGACGTGAATACCTTCAATTTTCCACGCTCGAGGATCATCGATAAATAAAAAGTTGTACACCTTTCAGCGGATCACGTTTAATAGCTACCAGATTACCCATCAAAATTATCCATGGTGAATTTGTGAGGCCCGATTTCCAAAATTGTATGCCGGGGCATATGCGGCAATTTTAATAGATTTCATTGTGAAGACCCCGCTGCCACAATGAGAAAGAATTAATTCTGGCCTTTTGTCGGATTTGTCACGCAGCCGAACGCCATTGAGTCGATCGTTTCAAGAAGGAAGAACTTTGAATTGGCCGACAAAAGGAATTTCTTCCTTGGAAGATTTGAAATTGGAAGCGCTCCCTGACAAGCCAATAAGCCTAATAATTATTTGCGGTGTAATAAATCGAATACCATGCTGCGATTTTATCCTATATTTCATCTATAAGCCTGGCACTTTAACCAATAATCCATGTCGCTTTTCTTGACTCGTTGATTACCTAAATGGACTCTTCCTACGAAATTAATAGACGCAATCACTCGTATGTATGGGGTCGATAGTCGGCCATCGAAAAAAAAATGAATGCCTTTGCAATTACCAAATTGAATATAAATCATCAGAAAACCGACAGGCTGGTTGTGTGTGTGTGTAGCTCCAGAGATTTGCAATTCAAATTACCTTTTTCCTCTGAGTGTGTGTGTTGTATGTTCATTTGTATGATTGGGTTTTTTGGCTTTGGCTTTGAGCCGAAAACCTCTTTTGTGCAAGATATCCAAACACGAAAGCGTAATAAGAGGAACGAATTAACCGTAAATAGGTTTTAGTGGAATGAGTTTCATGGGAACGAACGGTAATTCAAAAGGTAAAAAAAGGTATGCCTCATGCTACCTCCAGAGGCTAGACCTGGCACGAGACGAGGCGGCACTCCCCTGATAATCCCACATAACATTCAGATTATTTTTCTAATTCCGTTTAATGAAGAGCTAAACGTTAATAGAGTTGTAATTTCCCAGAGGACCGGGACAGATCTAGCGTTATTAGCCGTATAAATAAATGATGAGGGAAAAAGAAGAGCGACGCCACAAACGAAACGAAATGCAAGTCATTTCACCTTGCCTGGCATTATGGCGACGTGTACATGCCGGAAAATTAAGTTGGGGTCGGAAAATGTTAGGGGATGTGCTAGGAACGGGTGACTCCCGTTTTGATTAGTTTTATACTTCTCCATCTAATGCTGTTAAATTACTAGTTTGATTACTACTAAAATGCTGAGATTTAGAATATGGAACTAACGATATTATTTATAGAGCAGGCCTAGAAGCTCGGCAATTTAATAAACCTTGACGCGGCTTGACTCTCACGGTTACCGGGGAAACCGGCTCTGTAACCAATAGGAATTCTCTTGCCGCCGCAAAGGCTAACAATGAGTTATAGGCTCACCAATGTCTTTCTACAGTTAAAGGGCGTTACTCAGATTAATGTTAATTGATGATTAGTGTTAGAGTATATATCGTGTTGATTAAAAAAACGTCATCTAGAAGGCTATGAATTTTTGACAGCAAAGGATGACATAATCAAAATAAATAGACTTTGGTTCATCCTTATCACATTTCTCAGCCAACTAGATGACGTCTTCAAATGAACACGCACTAGTTCAGGTTAGGTAAGATTTGTTCAGTTATTTCTCTAGTTGAGTGAAATTCATGGTTATTCAATTTTTACATCGTTACATCAACTCGGAAGACTGTTATTGCGGGTTTGGGAATAAACACCTCTGTTGGGCTAAATTTGCCGACGTTTCGACTATATCTTTGATCCTCTTCAACGCTACTTAGGTGCATAGGGCTTCTTGTCAAAGCAACAACACAATCTAGATGAACCAATAGCACATTATAAATATGTGGTTTAATCATCAAGTCCAATTCAGTCGTCCGAGTTGAGTAATATGGTCAAGAGATGACTTTTTATTATAAACTAACAGAAACAAAAAATCTCACTTTAACAGTTTGCAATAAAGGGCGAAGACTACCTTAAAGTTGTTCCCACTTAATCCTTTCTGGCTTAGGTTAATTTACTTATGCGTTCAGGTTAGGTCAGATCAGTTCAGTTATTTCTTTATTGTCGTCATTTATGTCACATTTGGCAACGCTGCACATTGGCCTGCCAAAAGAGTTTTTGCATATCGCAGTTTGCAGTAAAAGAAAATTGAAATCACTTTCATTTTTCTTTGGTACAAAAGGGCTATAGTATGAAACACTACTGGTATTAAATGTCCCTACTCTCTAATGTCCTTGGTATGAAACGTCACCAACCTTGGGCAAGTGTTTTTAGCCCTTCTGCATACGTCATAGTCTGCGTGGTCAAGTATCAAGTAGTTTGAAAATACTTGACATCAAGTCAAGCTCAACCGTAAGAAGATCAAGCCAAGTGCGGAGTTGTCAAGTATTTACTTTTTCAAGTCAAGTCAAGTACCTATTTCTTAAATATGTCAAGCTAAGTTGATGAATCCATAGGTAATCTGAACGTTAATTGACTTAATTGTTAATCCATCTACCAAACTCCATTTTATTACACGGGTACTCTAGTCCCAACACACACCAAACATTTCTTATTTTGCACTGCACATTACTATTTTACGAGAGCTTTTTTTTACTAAAATTGGACGATAAATTAAACTCCCTAATTTTTTTAGCACCACAGCTGCGGACCAAAAATGACGTTGATAGGACGTCATATTACTGACGATCTTTGGACGACATATCTACCACGTCTTTAACTCGTCGCTTTATAGTCAACTGATCAATATATTACCAAATTAGACAATAATACCCGATTTTTCGACGACCTACACGACAAAGTTGTTACCTGAGAATAATGTTGCTGGTTCTCATTCTCAATATACGTTCATATATTATATTATTGTGAAATTGTCAACGTTTTGACCTTATTGAGATCTATTATATAGGCTGTTCACCTCGTTCAACCTTTCGTGTATATTTTATACAATGTCCTTTAAAAGTATGGAAATATTCAAAAAGGTATCTCAGAGACAATAGAGAAAATTTTACAAAAATTGTGCAAGGGAAATATTCCTTGTAACGATGACAACGGCGATGTTGCCAAGTTTACGTTCTATCAGAGGTCGGAGCTAAAATACTTTTTCTTATTCAATTTTCTGTAATGGCCATTCGTACCAAAAGGCTTGCGGTTACCTTAAGGTTATCTCAGGTTAATTTACTGTTCCGTTAGGTCAGATCAGTTCAGTTATTTCTTTATTTTCTTGATTTACGTTATATTTGGCAACGTTGCATCTTGGCATGGCAGAGAAGAGTTTTTGCATATCGCAATTTGCAATAAAAGAAAAGTGAAATTGCTTTCATTCTTTCAAGGAAAAAGTAAAGGTCTTTAGTGTGAACGTCACCGACTCCTGGGCACGTGCTTTTTAGCCCTTTTGCATACTTTTTATACAGTGTGTTTCAAAATTATGGGATCGCTCAAATATCTCAGAGACGGTTGAGAAAATTCGATGCACTGGAGATATTTGTTGCAACAATTCAATAATAACAATTGCGCTTTTACCAAGTTTACGTTTCATTAGAGGTTGGAGCTAAAATACTTTTTTTTATTTAATTTTCTGTAATGGTCATTAGTACCAAAAGGCTTGTGGTTACCTTAAGGTTACCTCAGGTTAATTCACTTATTCGTTCCGTTAGGTCAGGTCAGTTCAGGTATTTCTTTATTTTCTTGATTTACGTTACTTATGGCAACGTTGCATCTTGGCATGGCAGAGAAGAGCTTTTGCATATCGCAATTAGCAATAAAAGAAAAGTGAAATGGCTTTAATTTTTTCAAGGAAAAAGTAAAGGTCTTTAGTGTGAAACGTCACCGACTCCTGGGCAAGTGCTTTTTAGCCCTTTTGCATACTTTTTATACAGTGTGTTTCAAAATTATGGGATCGCTCAAATATCTCAGAGACGGTTGAGAAAATTCGATGCACTGGAGATATTTGTTGCAACGATTCAATAATAACAACTGCGCTCTTGCCAAGTTTACGTTTCATCAGAGGTTGGAGCTAAAATACTTTTTTTTATTCAATTTTCTGTGATGGTCATTAGTACCAAAAGGCTTGTGGTTACCTTAAGGTTATCTCAGGTTAATTCACTTATTCGTTCCGTTAGGTCGGATCAGTTCAGTTATTTCTTTATTTTTTTGATTTACGTTACTTTTGGCAACGTTGCATCTTGGCATGGCAGAGAAGAGTTTTTGCATATCGCGATTTGCAATAAAAGAAAAGTGAAATTGCTTTCATTTTTTCATGGAAAAAGTAAAGGTCTTTAGTGTGAAACGTCACCGACTCCTGGGCAAGTGCTTTTAAGCCCTTTTGCATACTTTTTATACAGTGTGTTTCAAAATTATGGGATCGCTCAAATATCTCAGAGACGGTTGAGAAAATGCGATGCACAGGAGATATTTGTTGCAACGATTCAATAATAACAACTGCGCTTTTGCCAAGTTTACGTTTCATCAGAGGTCGGAGCTAAAACACTTTTTTTTATTCAATTTTCTGTAATGGCCATTTGTACCAAAATGCATGTGGTTGCCTTAAGGTTATCTCAGGTTAATTCAATTATTCGTTCCGTTAGGTCGGATCAGTTCAGGTATTTCTTTATTTCCTTGATTTACGTTACATTTGGCAACGTTGCGTGTTGGTCTGACGGAGAAGAGTTTTTGCATATTGCAATTTGCAATAAAAGAAAAGTGAAATTGCTTTCATCTTTTCAAGGAAAAAGTACCAAAAAGCTTGTGGTTTCCTTGAGGTTATCTCAGGTTAATTCACTGTTCCGTTAGGTCGGATCAGTTCAGTTATTTCTTTATTTTCTTGATTTACGTTACTTTTGGCAACTTTGCATATTGGCATGGCAGAGAAGAGTTTTTGCATATCGCAATTTGCAATAAAAGAAAAGTGAAATTGCTTTCATCTTTTCAAGGAAAAAGTAAAGGTCTTTAGTGTCAAACGTCACCGACTCGTGGGCAAGGGCTTTTTGGCCCTTTTGCATACTTTTTATACAGTGTGTTTCAAAATTATGGGATCGCTCAAATATCTCAGAGACGGTTCGGAGAAAATTCGGTGCACTGGAAATATTTGTTGCAACGATTTAATAATAACAACTGCGCTTTTGCCAAGTTTACGTTTCATCAGAGGTCGGAGCTAAAACACTTTTTTTATTCAATTTTCTATAATGGCCTTTTGTAAAAAAAGGCTTGTGGTTACTTTAAGGTTATCTCAGGTTAATTCACTTATTCGTTCCGTTAGGTCGGATCAGTTCAGTTATTTCTTTATTTTCTTGATTTACGTTACTTTTGGCAACGTTGCATCTTGGTATGGCAGAGAAGAGTTTTTGCATATCGCAATTTGCAATAAAAGAAAAGTAAAATTGCTTTCATTTTTTCAAGGAAAAAGTAAAGGTCTTTAGTGTGAAACGTCACCGACTCCTGGGCAAGTGCTTTTTAGCTCTTTTGCATACTTTTTATACAGTGTGTTTCAAAATTATGGGATCGCTCAAATATCTCACAGACGGTTGAGAAAATTCGATGCACTGGAGATATTTGTTGCAACGATTCAATAATAACAATTGCGCTTTTACCAAGTTTACGTTTCATCAGAGGTTGGAGCTAAAATACTTTTTTTTATTTAATTTTCTGTAATGGTCATTAGTACCAAAAGGCTTGTGGTTACCTTAAGGTTACCTCAGGTTAATTCACTTATTCGTTCCGTTAGGTCAGGTCAGTTCAGGTATTTCTTTATTTTCTTGATTTACGTTACATTTGGCAACGTTGCATTTTGGCATGGCAGAGAAGAGTTTTTGCATATCGCAATTTGCAATAAAAGAAAAGTGAAATTGCTTTAATTTTGTCAAGGAAAAAGTAAAGGTCTTTAGTGTGAAACGTCACCGACTCCTGGGCAAGTGCTTTTTAGCCCTTTTGCATACTTTTTATACAGCGTGTTTCAAAATTATGGGATCGCTCAAATATCTCAGAGACGGTTGAGAAAATTCGATGCACTGGAGATATTTGTTGCAACGATTCAATAATAACAACTGCGCTTTTGCCAAGTTTACGTTTCATCAGAGGTTGGAGCTAAAATACTTTTTTTTATTCAATTTTCTGTGATGGTCATTAGTACCAAAAGGCTTGTGGTTACCTTAAGGTTATCTCAGGTTAATTCACTTATTCGTTCCGTTAGGTCAGGTCAGTTAAGGTATTTCTTTATTTTCTTGATTTACGTTACTTTTGGCAACGTTGCATCTTGGCATGGCAGAGAAGAGTTTTTGCATATCGCAATTTGCAATAAAAAAAGTGAAATTGCTTTCATTTTTTCAAGGAAAAAGTAAAGGTGTTTAGTGTGAAACGTCACCGACTCCTGGGCAAGTGCTTTTTAGCCCTTTTGCATACTTTTTATACAGTGTGTTTCAAAATTATGGGATCGCTCAAATATCTCAGAGACGGTTGAGAAAATTCGATGCACTGGAGATATTTGTTGCAACGATTCAATAATAACAACTGCGCTTTTGCCAAGTTTACGTTTCATGAGAGGTCGGAGCTAAAATACTTTTTCGTATTCAATTTTTTGTAATGGCCATTCGTACCAAAAGGCTTGTGGTTACCTTGCGGTTATCTCAGGTTAATTCACTGTTCCGTTAGGTCGGATCAGTTCAGTTGTTTCTTTATTTTCTTGATTTACGTTACTTTTGGCAACTTTGCATCTTGGCATGGCAGAGAAGAGTTTTTGCATATCGCAATTTGCAATAAAAGAAAAGTGAAATTGCTTTCATCTTTTCAAGGAAAAAGTAAAGGTCTTTAGTGTGCAACGTCACCGACTCGTGGGCAAGTGCTTTTTGGCCCTTTTGCATACTTTTTATACAGTGTGTTTCAAAATTATGGGATCGCTCAAATGTCTCAGAGACGGTTTAGAAAATTTTACAAAATTCGGTGCCACTGGAGATACTTGTTGTAACGATTCAATAATGACAACTGCGCTGTTCCCAAGTTTACGGTTTGTCAGATGTTGGTGCTAAATATTTTTTTTTTATTAAATTCAAATTGCATTTTAGTTTAAGTGTTTTAAATATACTTAAAACTTACATTTTTATTCAAAATGGGGGTGGTGAAATGTGAAATATTCCAGAAACTTATATATAATACTTTCCCGTATTTCAAAAAAATTGTTGGATTTCTTTCTGGCATATTTGACCGTTTTTTTATTGAAAATGTTTGTAGTGGTAATTAAAAAATAAAAAAATAAAATAGATATGTTTTTTAAGCAACTGCGAGATGCTGACTCGATTGCACTTAAATGGCATTGCATTTAAAAAAGTTTATTCTTCGCGTTGTATAGTTTTTTTTCCGGGCTATAGAGCCGTGGTTAAGATACATTTCTCCTTACAACTACGGCGGACTTTATCCAAGGCTATGGGGCATTGGACGAAATGCTCTCCTCAGCCTTTTTAATTCAGCTTTCGATCAAATTAAGAATCATTCTGGAAGAGTTCTTGTGGCCCGAACTTTTAGGAGAAATTGCTTCAGGACTTTCAGTCCGCACTAGCGCAATCGGAATTAGTACGTGTGCAAACTTTGCCGGCTACTCTATAGGACCACGCGCCCTATCCACTGTCCATGATATGTATTATCCAAGTAAATCTTAATATTAGCTGCATAATCAGGAGGTGTTTTTTCCCGCAGCAATTAGTCTAGGAGGTGAAGATCATTATAAGACAGCCAAGGCAGGGATTAATGTGCCTTCGACAAACTGGAGATACCTTGCTTCTGCAAGCATCTGGTGGAAATAATATGGTCCTAGAACTTTATCATCGACAATCCCAGCTCATGCATTGTCAGTTTGGTAGTACTGTGTAAGAGTTTCAAAATGTTGCTGCATCTGAGAAACAGATCTACTTGACAAATAATGGATTGTTATTACACCATTCTGTAATAATTTCACAAAATCTGCTTCTAGTTTCAAAACCTTCATTCAGTAATTCTTGAACAAACTGAAGTTTTTTATGTTCATTCTCGTTTTCGGTGACTACGTTCGGTAACTCGCATTGAGCCAATAGTTTTTATTTGCCTTAATTTGATTATGTTCTACATCGAGACCAGTGTATGTTTGTTACTCTCCCTCTCTCCTATGGCCTTTATTATAGAGAGCTGGATAGGAACATCATCTAAGAAGCTGGATAGGAAAAACAAAATCCATCATCAAAACTTGAGATAATCAAAGAAACACATGCAAATCCTCTCTGCAAATTTGAGAAATCAGGTCCTT
This sequence comes from Taphrorychus bicolor, assembly GCA_951812265.1. Taxonomy (NCBI): domain Eukaryota; kingdom Metazoa; phylum Arthropoda; class Insecta; order Coleoptera; family Curculionidae; genus Taphrorychus; species Taphrorychus bicolor. The sequence goes on from OX638300.1 coordinate 16,310,238, forward strand.
TCCAAGAGATTTTTTAACCAGCATTTCAATAAACTGAAACATAAAACTCCTTACTGCAAGAAAAGCTATGGAGTAGGTATATAAAAATTCGTATCAAGGAAGCCACGGCGTCTAAATCGTACAAACAATATCTTGTAATTTGAAACATCAGATGAGAATTATTAGTACGTCATTGTAGGGCATCCAATTGAATCAGTTTCTGCTTTATTAGGAGTTGAGCCTATACCAAATTACAGGCACTCATGACAGAGGTTTCTCAGATATTTTGGCTGCCGCTGAGTTTTAATTACGAAACAGAACTAATAAGAGCGTTCACAAACAGACCCATAATTCTCCCAAAGACCCGCATTAGGGCCATTTGTGACAGTTTTCCTGGTCGATCAGAGAAAGCAGTTCTGTCGAAGTTTCGGGGAAGCTACCCAGGTGTATATTATATAGACAATAACAAAACACAATCTTACCAATGGGGGACTTTATCAGATGAAGAAGCGAGCCAAAATGAAGAAAATGACAACCAGAAAGGCTTAGCCGACTAGGAATAGCACCTTCATCTCAATCAACAGCCGTGACTAGAAGCCATTCACAACAACGCAGCGAACAGGAATCTTGCAGAAGTAAAGGTCGACGGTGGAGAAGGTCACGTCCGACCTCCAATACACGAAACGCCACATCCAGCCCGACAAGAGCCCTCCATGCAATTACAAAGGCTTACTTTGATAAGTGTTTTGGGTGTGGGTGTGTCAGAAAGCACAAAATCAAAAGATTCTTGAGAAGACCTCAAAACAAGAAGACTGCAAAGTTGGTGGCCGGAACTCTGCTGTCTCAGGTGCCAACTATCTCCTCCAGCTGTCATGCTCCCGTGTTTTATATCCATTCAAAACTAACAGGCCTACTCCCTGATTTCTAGAAACTGGCCCTTATGGGTGTTATTATAATATAATTGCCAAAATATTTTAATCAAACTAGACAGATTTAGCGTTTGACTGAAATTTAGAACTGACAACATTTAAGCTTAAAAAAACCAAAAACTGTTAACCTTCTAATCTAAATCTGACACCAAATAGGTTACAAGTAAACTGCAATATTTACATTTCTTCGTTAAAACCATTCTACTCTCTCCTCTCAGTGATAAATGTTAGTAACTTCCTTAATATATATATATTACCATATAGTTTAAAAAAAATGCGATAGCTCCGAATTATCTTTTAAAAACTACCTGCAAAGGGTGTCATTGTACATCTGGCTGATAAGCGAAAAGTCGACAGGTGTAATACCGAAACCGTCAAAAACAAAGACTACCAAAGAACCGGCGGATTTTTCCTGTTTGTCTAGGAGTCTTATCTATCCAATGGCAGGATATATTTATCAATTTCACGAATATATGCGAAAGGAAACAAATAAGCCGAAGCCGTTTCCCCCTTACAAACATAAAATTTGTTATTTCGTTAGGGCAGACCTCGGTGTCTCTGTTCTTATCAGTTTCTTGAATTTCCTCGCAAGATATATTACTTATTGTCTTGTTCTAGACAAAATTTAAGGGCTTGTCTACAAAGACATACTACCGTGGATAAAAAAATTGTAATAGGAGAGGCGCCCTCTCAAGTAACTTTTAGGGGCTTGTTTCATCCTGTGTAAACAAGATTCTCGTCCACGCAATACAGTTCATTATCCGTTGGCTTTTTTTCAAAGAAATGTTATTGTTTTATTGCTAAAGGTTACCTAATGAGTAGAAAAAAGTAGTTTTACGGCACTAAGCTTTGTTAAAAGGATTGTAATAAAAACATCCCATCCCGCAGAGGCCGTAAAGTTTTATAACTTACAACCTCCATACCGTAGTACCATTTACGAGTACAAGTTTTTTGTAACAGGTACACCAGTCTTCACCTTATAGGAATAAATGATACTGGAGAAAGATAACAATTAAGTTATTAAGGAGCAAGAGTACCGATTAAAACCCATCACCTGTAACTTCTTCATTGCGTTCTACTAATTTTATTATTTATTCAATTTTTATTTCTTTTTTAATACTTTATTTGGTATGTTGTTATTGATCCTCTAGTTCAAAATTGGAGGGAACAGGATCATGAAATGACGAAAGCAACTATTAGAATTGGTCTACGTTTCGCAGATATATTTCTGCATTCTCAGGCTAAAATTATAGGTGAGCAGTTGTCTTCGTCACTTCGTGATCTTGTCCTTGCAAAACCCACCATATATTAATATTTTATACTAGTGAAGCATTAGCAATCACTTAGAATATTCTTTTATATAAATGCAAAATGACAATGTGCCTTTTTTCAGGTAGTTTGCATAATGTAAGATGCCTAAGTGAAGACCCTCTAAACAATGCATAATAAGTCAACTGATATGGGCCAGTAACCTCCGTAAAGGAACAAGTAATTCAGTACATATAGGGGTGGCAAAAACAGAACTTAATACTTCCTTCTTGTCAGCCCATATTTCCGTCGATGGCACGTATCTCGCACCGGTTCCCATACATACACGGCACTTCCCTCAAGACGTTTTTGCTCCGCAGTTTTATGCACTATAGATAAAAGCCATAAGAAATGTTTATATCACGAAAAAAATTGAAGTTGTTAATGAGTCTATCTATATAATATGCATTGTTGAGACGGTCCTGTAGACACGAGCGGTTGGGAAAGAAAAATTAATTATGCAAAAAAATGGTGGAAAGAAGCAGTATCCGCGACTATCGCTTTCTTTTTAACCAAAGATAATTAAAAGTTATAATTAATAGAAGTGGTGTCTCGGCGTGGCGAACATTTTCCTTAAAGTGCGGAAAGAAAAACACCGAGTTAAACACAATGAAAGTTTCATGATTCAAAGGAGGAGGAGAAAAGTTTGCATAGGCCATTTCGTGCAAGTTTTACAGCGACGAAGCAGCCTTTTATCTAGAACTTTTGTTTGCGCCTTGCTTGTCGGCTATTAAAACATTACGTCATCTTAATTATTCCCTGATGGCTTGTTTTAATATCTCCTCAAAAAAGAGCGTAGTGTTTGTTTTTATCGTTATCAATTCATGCTCGTTCACTAAAAATCAACACCGTAAGTAGGTGTATTCTGTACTTAATCACACGTTGACTGAAGGCCTAGTAACGCCTTTACTTTGGACGTCCCCTATAAACAATAGATAAGCGACCTTCTCAAACGTCGCCACGATCCTCCTTTTTGTATAGTCACTATCGCCATAATTGTTCGAAAATCCTATTGGCCAAGTATCAGGGTGGATGCATATTGTTGTGTGACTCAATGTCGAGTGAATTTAAGAAGGAAGCCCTCCCGAAATGTTCCTGCAGGGTTAATGAAGAGGACCACCCCCCCCCCCTCCAAAAACTTAGCAAAATATCTGTTTTCTTTTTCGTGTGAGATTTTAGCAATTTACCTCTGCTGTTTCTTTTACAAACGGCTACCTCTCGAACTGTTCTGAGTTGGTTAGTTTGTACCTTGGAATTTGGTATTCAAGAAATCCGAAACCTCGCGCCACCACCCCCGCCTCCCACCCCAGTCCCTCCACTGCAGCGTGACGTGCGGGGGATTAAATACCACGGAGCTCACCACAGTCGAATCAGTCAAAGTCGGGGGGCGCGGGAGATCACTTTGCCCATTGCCTCATCGCCTTGGATAAAGTCTGCAGCAGCTGTATAAGGAAACGTCAGGAAAAAAATATCCATTGGACCACGTCTTCAAAGCCCGGAAAACACTTTAGATTATACTATTTTGTAATAGAGGTAGAGAAATATCGATAGCGCTATCGACAACTATCGATACTTATATATTCGATAGATCGATTCTTCGAAAAGTTATCGATACTAAATCGATAGTAGACGCAATACTATCGTTAATATCATCTAACCTCAAATTTAACCATTTTTTCAAATTTTTTTTTATTTTCTCTTGGTGTAGCTACGAGGTGTCTCTTTCCAATTCCTTGATCCTATATTTGTGCTTGGTTTCAAATATGGATAGATTTCTGAGAAAAGGAGGTAAGTACTAAGTATACCATACCTACCTGATTGGCTAGTGGTGGCATGGCGGCATGGAATTTGAGCTTGAATTTAAACTTGGTAAGGAAGTAAAGCAACCTCCCTTATTTTATTACTGATAGATAAAAGTCCCCAAATGAAAGAAAGAGGACCTCCTGAGGCTCATTTCAATAATTCTTTGTCCACTTCTGATGGTGATGTTCAGGTTCAGCCTACTCCTGCTAATCAAAATACTGGAGTCAAAAAGAAGAAAAGTATGGAAATATTTCAAGAAGTCTGGATACCTCTTGCAAAATGCACGACATGCGGTAAGGAGGTCAGGACAAGTGGTAATACATCAAATTTAGCATATTTAAAGAGAGCACATTCTTTGTTGAAAACAAGTGATACTCAATCAGAGCAGCCTGGTTCAATTACCTCAACTGCGGTGACTGTTTGTGAATGGTTCTTCATCTAGTGCTCGGTCAAGTAAGAGATCCATAAGCCCATTTTTTAAAAGAGCACTTTCATATGACAATTTTTCTTCCCGTAAGAAACTACTCGATAGAGCATTGATCGAAATGATTGCTTTAGACTTTCAACCATTTAACATAGTAAATGATGTTGGCTTTAAAAACTTTGTCAATTTATTGGACCCAAGATATGAAATTCCAAGCTCATACACACTTAGCCACAAACTGCTGGATCAGTATTATTCAGAAGTAGTTGAAAAACTAAAAAGTGGACTGCTTCATGTCGAATATGTTTCAATTACAAGTGATTCTTGGACATCCCCCTCAACCGAAAGTTATCTTACTGTGACTTGCCATTATATAAATAAGTCTTTCAAATTAAAATCAGCAGTTCTGTCAACAAAGCCATTGAGTGAAGGAGTTAATCATATAGCTGAAATCATCTCCAGAGCTTTAATGGAGGTGTTCAAAGGCTGGAATATTGAAAACAAAACCACATGTTTAGTGACCGATAACGCTTCCAATATGATTAAGGCATCAGAGCTACTAAAAATAAATCACCTGCCGAGTTATGCTCACACACTCAATTTGGTTGTTCAGGTAATTTTCGAAGTGAAAACATACACAGAATGATAAAAAAGTGTAAGGCCATAGTAACATATTTTAAGTGTACCACAGTTGCCATGGAAGCGTTCATTAGTGAGCAGGATCAACCAGAAAAATACAAACTTTATACAATCTACAAAACAAAGGTTATTTTCTTATGAAAGTAAAAAAAAACCCAGGGTTCCAACCATATTAGATCCCAGGTTTAAAAGAGATGGATTTTGATGCGAAGAGAATTCTATACAAGCTGCAACCATGGAGTAGGAAATGTTTTCTATTTTCAGGCGAAAACAGCATGCAAATGAAGCTAATAATCCAACTGAAAATACCAGTGAAGCAAGTGAAAAGCACGGATCAGTCAATACTAAAACTTCCTTATTTAGTTTCTTACATGATCAAATTAACAAAAAGGTTAATTCATTAACAACTGATGTAATAATAACTAAGAGGCAATACTTAGAAAGACCCAACTCCGCAGAAGACCTGACCCTTTATTATTTTAGAAGGTAAGTTCCAGTTCTATAATTTGGATGTTCTAGTTGTATAACATATATCTAAAGCTATATTAAATAGGTCCAATAAGATTTTTTAATTATAAAATTGCTTTTAGATTAATAGCGGCGAGCTTATGTCCATGTACAGCTGCTGTTTCAAATATCTATCTGTTACTGCTACCTCGGTGGAAAGCGAGAGGACTTTTAGTGCAGCAGGACAAATAATAAGCGACCGTAGATCAAAACTAAAACGCAGCAATGTCGAAAAAATGATATTTTTGCACGCAAATTATAACATTTTTGGCAATAATAAGTAACGGATGTGTGTTCATTAAAAAAACTGCCCATCCATCTTCATTTTGCTCCCATTAAGAGAAAATGCAAATGTCAGTGCTAATATTTCTTGACCTATGGCTTTACAAACGTTTCGTGGATCCGGATTATTAAAATGGATAAAATAATTTAATAGAACTTAAGAATATTTTATTTCCTACTACAATATTCATGGCTATAATCATTAAGAGATTAGAGCTAGCTGCTAAAACTATCGCTAACACTATCGATGAAATATCGATAACGTTTTAGTACCAATCGATAACTATCGACGTCGGTGACTATCGATATTTCTCGACCACTAGTTTGTAATCCAAAGTAGCGTCTTAAGCCATAATTTGGCGACTATTTCCAAAAGGTCTTTGCACAAATCGGTAACCATTTGGTAAAAAAGACTTCCAGAATCGTAATCTGTTTATTGCGAAATTATTAAAGCATCTTGGCAAAAATGACAGACTTTCATTTCGACACTATTTGGCTATTTTACCCAGATATTGAATTAGTGTATTAAGATACATCTTTCATTAAGAAGCTCATTGTCGCACCATTCATAGTTTGCAATGGACGTGTGCGACAAATGCCCTTTGTGAACTATCTCTTTTCTTTTTCTTCTTCTTTTCGAAAGCCTTAAGGCTTGTTTTACCCAACCATTTACCCCTCTTGAGATGTCGACGATCAGCTATCCTTCCATCTCTTGGGAGGCCGTCTTGGTGGTCTGCTGGATGCTTGTTTTCTATTTCTGGCGATTTTTGCCAGTCTTTGGTCTCCTATCCTGGAATATGTGTTCGTTCCAGAAGCGTCTTCTGGCACGGGTCCATCTAACCACGTCCTTTAGCCCGCATTCTTCCCTAATTTCGCTTCTCCTTCTTTAGTCCCAAAGTGTGTTCCCTTTGATCACTTTTAGTATTCTCATTTCGCTGGTTCGTGCCATCATTTTTGTCTCCGCTGTGTCAGCTCGTCTTTCTGCCCTGTATGTTATTATGGGCCTGACACATGCTTTATATACTTTTAACTTTGCACTAACATGTTGTTGCAGCATTCTAGTGAATAATTTCATGGTCGTGTCTACATAGAAGCAATATTCCTCGGTAGTTCGCCGGAACTGAGGTTTTCCCCTTTTTATATAGGGATTGTGATGCTGTGGCTCCACCTTGCTGGTGTTTTTTCGTTCTTCAATATTTTTTTGGCGAGTTCGGCCAACTGTCGAGCCAGAGCTTCTCCTCCGCACTTCAGCAGTTCGTTGGGGATGTTGTCGGGGCCTGAAGATTAACTGTTTTTCGTCCGTTCGGCTGCTGACATGTTACTTAATTGTACTGTCTCATTTATTTCCCTTTTTGTTGTTCTGAGCATTTTCCATATACGTTTTTGGGTTCCATAGAAGTCGCTTTCCATTTCCCTACTGAAGTTCTCCCAATGCTCTCTCTTTATTTCCCTTATACGGTTGTTTACTCTGTTCCTTGTTTCGATGTATTTGATGTGGTTTCTTGGGGTCTTCATTTACTATGGGAGAGCATTTTTTTTTCAATTGAGAAATATGTTTTTATAATTGGAATAAAATATTATATGGTGAAGGTTGGTGTAGGCATGAGAAACATCCACTTGCCTCCATTTTTATGTGAATAAATATCATATCAAAAGAAATTTGTGAACCAAATAATCAGTTTCATTCGTCCATTACTGCTTCTTCTGTTTACCGTTAATTACCGCATCGAAATAATTTAACATCGTCACTGCTACTAACATTACAAGGCGAAAACCAGAACGGGTGTCGAAAAGATCTTAAATTCGGCACTGTTTTGACATCAGAATAAAACGGAAGACCTGTCGTAATAAAACCGAAGTAGAAGACGCAAAATTGAGATACGGACCATTGAATTGCGAAAGTAGTATTTGCGCAACTGTACTGTGCAACCAGTGTCGAAAGAGAGTGAGTGTGACGAGTGATTTTCGCACGTGTTGTGCACAAGAGTACGTATGATTTACACTTATGTTACACAAAAGTGAAAAGCAAATGGCTTTATGCATGCTCCATTTACAAGTGAATATGGTATTGTGATATTTTCTTCTTAGGGTACTAGGTTTGGAATTTGATGGTACCTGTTGCCTTTAAGTCTAATGCATTAAAGTTAATAAAACTAAATTTTGTTTTCCCTTCTCATTCCATGTTCCATTCTCTTCTTCCATTCAATGCAGATTCCCTTAATTGAATGGGTAACTTTTTCTGTTTTTTTTTTATTGTAAGTACCTTAACTTATCTTTTTTAATATTTTGTGAAGTGTTCAAACATTCACTCAATCCACAAACTGGCATTTGCCCTGAGCTAAAAAAATCGCAATTTTTTTATGCCGTCGTATAATTTAATTTCCATATGTTTTCATTGTTGACATTTTATAAACAAAAAAAAATAAAAAAAAGTACAAGTTGCTTGTCATTGTTCAGACGGCATGCGAAATCTTGAATTAGGGTTCAGATATATGATATGTTGACACACAAAAATGAAAATAGAAGTTAGAAGACTCTCAAATCTGAATCCAGCTACTGGAACTAGCATAACTTGTTAGAATTAACAGTGTGTCCTGTTTAACATGAAGTTTTCGAGGCTAAAGAGGGGGCAACGTCAAATAAGAGGCCAAAGTGCTGGTTTCGATTCTTCGACGACACCTTTTTTAATTGGAGCCATGGAGAGGGCAAACTTCAAAACTTCCTCTTACACCTCAACTCTATCAGCCCATAAATAATTCAATTCACTATGGACATAGAAAAGGAAGGACGGCCACCTTTTTGGATGTTTTGGTATCAAGAACCAACACACACTGACCGATACCTCAATAACGGATCAAAGCATCATCCCAGAGAGAAAAGAGGAGCCATAGAGATTCTGTGTATGAGAGCCAAGAGAGCCTGTGAGCCGGCTGAATTGGAATGGGAAATGAATCATCTGGAAAGAGCCTTTGGTTGGAATGGATACAGCAAGCGCGAATTCGATAGGGCCGTCCGTCAAAGGAATGTAGAGCCAGGAAGGAACAAGGGGAGAAGATGAAGAAAAGCGCGGATTGACTAGTCTACCATATATCCACAAAGTAACGGACAGGATCGACAAGCTACTGGAAAAGCAAGATGTTAAAACTGTCTTCAAACCCACTGGTACAATACAACAGAGCTTGGGATCGGCCAAAGACCGCAGATATCCCTTATCGATACCCGAAGTTTACCGAGTTTCATGCAACTGTGTTTCGGTATACATTGGCATCACAAAACGCAGTGTCAACATGAGGATCAAGGCACACAAGAGGCTGGCTGGGATAAACACAAAAGTCAGCAGTAGCAGAGCACGCTCTCTCCGAAGGTCACGACATCCTCTTCAACGAGGTGAATATCATATATCAATCGCAGCGCTTCTATCCGAAACCACTGAGAGAGGCCATTGGGATCTTTAAAGACGACAACAATTTCAACAGGAAGGAGGAAATTACGTTTCTAAATGTAGACTGGAAGCGAGTTCTACGAAATACTTCAAGTGTGCCGAAACCCTGCACCACCACTACCCCCACCCCAGTCCCTCCGCTGTACGATCGGTGGTAGTGTGAGTGCCAGCTGAGGAGAACCAATGCAAATGGAACTCGAGGACCATAGAAGGAGGATGGAGGCATGTGATAGACTTTTTGCCGAAATATTTGCAGGACTCCTAAAAAAGACAGAAAGCGAAGAAAGCCGAAGATTATGCCATGAGTTTGTGTGGACTTGAAAAAGAAAACGCCAAACTCAAGGAAGAGAACATCAAAATGCCAAAGAAATCCAAGAAATGGAAACGCGAATGGCAAAACTAGCAAAAGCCCTAGAAGGCATATAGGAAAACGCAATCAGAACAGAAGAGAGAGACAAAAAAGAGAAAAAAGCCGAAGAAAGCAGGCAAAGAGAAAATGATAGAGGATTTGTTTCAAGAAACAAGATGGTCAAGAGATGGAAGTTGCTGGAGCCAGCGATATCCTTTCGGATAGCAATATTCTTTCGGACGTTGCTGCACCCAGCAATACCTATAAGGAAATCAAGAAGACGACCGCGAGAAAACTGGCAGAGGAAACAACACCAAAGGTTCCGCCTGTGGTGTAGAGAAATGCAAACGACTGGCCTGCAGTCTGCAAATGACTTGGAAGGTCAAAAATAAAATATATCAAAGCAAAGATGACCCACAATGGACTAACTATATCACCAGAAACAGCGACAGACTACAGGCAGCTCACTAAGATGCTGACCGATACGAAAAAAAAACCACACGCACACTTCAAGCAAAAACACGACCGAACGACTGGTAAAAATGTACCTACAGTGTATTGAATTAATGACGTAGAACAGGACCTAACAGCTCGAGGCATGGCCACACTTTTAGTGCAACGGATGCACAGCTTTAAACGTAGGCACCCCTTGCCCTTAATTCTCGTGCAAGTGAGGAAGGACGAGAAGAAGGCTATGCTGAAGCTGAAGCGTTGCTGTGGAGAAGGCAAAACAGCCCCAAATGTGCTACCGATTCCGGCGTTACGGGCACACGCAAAGGCATTGCACAGCAGCGGCGAAGTCCGTGAAATACGGAGGTCACCACCACTGCAGGTGAGCACTAGCAGAGTGTAGGAAAACCAGAAAGACCCCAGCTAAGGGTGCGAACTGTGGTGGCCCCCACCCAGCAACCTATCGAGGCTGTAAAGAAAACCCCGCTAACAAGAAGCCAGAAAAGGTTCCTCAAAGGCAGCAGAAGAGCCAAAGAGTCCTCAATGATAGTCGCCGCAGCTATTATGCACATATACCACAGAGTGTCGAGTCAATGAGGTAATCAGCTACTTCTTAGCCAAACCGGCGTCTTGTAAATGCATAAAGATCATCATCTGACAAAATTTTTGGCTTAGTGACTAAGTCTTGAAGCAGGTAGTATAAAAGTGGTTTCAAAAACGGTTTCTGTGCTGTAAATATACTTAAGGGCGAAGTTGGCAGTAAGTGTAATTGTCCATTTGCGTAATTCAACCTATTCTTAACAGTAGCACTGCTTCTGACAATAGGTTTAACTTCCTTGTCTAAATTTAGTTCATCAAGCAAATTTAGAGTGTTTATACCAGCAGTTCCACCAAGTCTTATGGACCTTGCAGCTTGTTCAAATATAACTTCATTGTCAACTTGTTCCGACTTGAGCCAACCTCCCAAGCGGTTTGTAGCCTCTAGGAGAAGTACTGTCTCTTTAGGGTTACGTTTTGCAAGGTAACAGGCGGCAGATAGCCAAAACCCCCAGCAGGAAACACCTCACTGCCTCCGGACTTCGCTGTAGCCGCACGGCAAATGCAAGAAATGCTCTCCGCAATGAGTGCGTTTTTTGCTAAATTTGCAGTAGCTTAAGCTTAAATGTCTGTTTCAGGTTAGAAACCCCACAGAAGTCAGGACCAACCAAAAAAGAGACAGACAAACTCCCTACAGATGAGACATTCCCCCCAGGCAGCGAGAATTTTATTCTCAAAGCCCGGGTATAACCTACCTTGTATAACTGGTGCTAACCATCTCTTTCCACATCCCGCTCACTTACTAGGGTTAGCTTCCTACCTACCCAATAAACCCAACGCCCCTGAATTGTTACAAAGGCATAGATATTTCAAATTGCTATGTTATTTGTTTCACTTCAAACAAAAAAACCCTAAAGGTGACAGCCGACGAAGAAAGAAGCGTCCAGGAGGACAAGAAGAGAGAACCAGAAACGGCCCCCACTCAGGAATGGACAATCTTCAAGAGTGGCTGAAATTTCTGTAAAGGCTGGTCCGGCCTACAGCTATGATAGAGTAAAGGCGATAGTGCTGCCTGACTCTTTTATCTAAGGGAATTTTTAAGTCACGTATGGCGTCGCGTGGCGCAGTCGAATCAGTCAACATCGAGAAGCACGGGAAGTGACTTCGCCCATTTTCTCATCGCCTTTGATAATGTCTGCCGCAATTGTAGACGAAAAGTCAGAAAAAAAATCCATTAGACTACGGATTCGAGCCCGGAAAACACTTTAGATTGTATGTTGATCGGCCGGGAAAGCCTATCAGCATATCAGAATAGGTATGAGGACATTTCATATATTCTGCCAAAACCACCAGTGGCAAAAGACGTTTATCAGTATAAAATTGTTCTATGTGCTTTTGCCTTATAAATCTTTTATTAGGTTTTTTAGTTCACAACTCCTTTTACTAGTTTTTTTGTTTAGGATTTGATTATTTAAGTTTATTGTAAAATCTACGAGTGTTTCAGTTACGCTGGGTTAATGTATCATTTAAATACAATGAAGTTTTTCAAAAAAAAATAAACAAATTTATTAATGTTACTCTTCTAACCCATACATACTAAAACATACAGGCCATTAAACTTTGGAGTTGCAAAGTAACCCCACTTTTCGATACTATTGTGCTTTCATTTGGATGCGCAAAATGGTGTTTTATGCTTTATCGTAGCAAAATTTATGCTGGTGTTTTATGCTCTATCGTAGCAAAAACACATTTTAATTCTATCTACAATTAATATTTATTATATAAATATTAATTAGAGATAAATTTAAACTAATTAATTATAAACGGAAATAATTATATTATAGTTAAACTTATATACGAGTTGACGCCAAGGGCAAAATAATATTTAATTATATTTCGGCGCCCCGTCCTCGAAACCACTTGAAATAACCAGGTAGTACGGCTCTCATGCGTGCTAGGACCACAAAGTTTAAAGGCGAAAATACCATTCTTTACGTCGTGTACTGTCAGCTGTCATCCGCGCTTTTACGCCCATAACTGACAGCACCTATGTTCATAGGCTTTTTTGTGCGTTAGGAATTACCACGTTTTATTTTCTAGACATAATTTCTTTTCCATTTTTAGATAATTACAGGTAATTTCAGTTGTCACAAGTTTAGTTAGTCTAGGAGTAGATCTAGGTCTCATAGTAGGGACCGAAAGAGGCCTAAACGAGACCTTGGGAAAGAAGTAGATGAGCTTAAAGCATTGCTAGCTCACGGTAAATATCCGGGTTTAACTGGAAAGGGCGGAACCCACTCATCGAGGGGACGCTCCTTGGAAACCTCCACGACTTCTGGAGAATCTAAAGCCAGGACAGAAAAATCTCCATTTGAGAATTTTGGCAAGAATAAAGTGGCCTCAAAAAAGTCCATACCATTGCCTTCTCCGAGGATTCCTCCAAGTTGTAGCACTGCACCTAGTATCTGGTCATTGGTAGCTAGGTCGTTGTCTCCTTAGGATTCAAACCTTAACAAAGGTAGTTCTGATGAGGATGGTCAATCTCCTTCATGTATTAGTTTAATAGCCAGCGATATGGAGTCAGGCATGGAAGATGAACCATTAGCCGCTACACCTAGTATTAATGAAGGTAGGTCAGGGGACAATGTGCAAACTGACAAGGTGAACCCAGAAATCTTAGCTGTTTGGGGGAAGAGGATAATGAAGAAATATCCATAAATTTGCACCCCATAATTGAAAAGCGGTGGACCATAAATTTTACTAATGGACTCAGCACTGAGGAAAGAACTCAGTTGCTCCAAAACAATAGACTTCCTGATAACCTTCCTTTACTGGCTCCTCCCATTGTAAATTTAGAAATAATGACTGCTTTGTCTGAGTCAGCAATTAAAAACGATAAATTTCATATTCACAGACAATCTCAATTAGGCAAAGGCCTTTCTTCCTTAGGGCAAGCCTTAAATATTGTTTTACAGGAAAACTCTTCATCAACTGATAAATCAGAGTTAATGAAACTATTAGGAGTGAGGAGAGTAAAAAGTAAAAGCAGCCAAGGCAATGCAAAGGTCTGTATCTGAGCTACGAAATTCCACCCCTTCATCCTCTTTTAAAAAACCTAATCCAGACACTAATAATAATATGTCAAAGACTAGGTCTTTAAACTACAGAGGCCCGTCTCGGTTGAAGGAGCAACCAAGACATCATCAGAAGGCCAATACCTCCCAAACGAGACCATATCAGCGAGTACGACGATAGAGGTAAGTTTACCAGCAGGGAGGCTTCGTCATTTCTTGAAGGAGTGGGAAAAGATAACCAATAACAAATTAATTCTCAATTGGTTAAAAGGATTCAAAATCCCCTTTCGGGAAGAACCTTTCACACTCTTGCTAAGCCAAAGTGTGCTGAACATTCAACGCCTTCTTTAGATGAGTTGTTATCAGATCTTCTATCAGGTGGGTTTATTGAAAAATGCTCACCCTCCACTAATCAATTTTTATCGTCTTATTTTTTGTCTACAAAGGCAGATGGAATCAGTAAAAGGTTTATATTAAATTTAAAAAACCTGAACAAGTTCTTGGATGCCCCCATTTCAAACTGGAGGACTATCGGACCTCTTTAAGGCTGATTAATCAGGATTGCTTTATGTCAACAATTGACTTAAAGGATGCCTAATATTCCATTCCTATTAATAAAGACTACCGTCGTTATTTAAGATTTATGGTGGGTTGTGACACTTATGAGTTCACTTGTCTGGCATTTGGGTTATCAATTGCCCCCTTTATCTTTACAAAGGTCACAAGACTGTTTATTTTACAGTCAACATATTACGACTTGGCTTCACTGTCAACTATGCAAAGAGTCAGTTGACCCCTGCAAAACAATCAAAATTGTTGGGCTTTCTTTTTGATAGTGTTAATATGACCCTCCAAATTCCAATGGAGAAACGAGAGAGGATTGCACTTCTCCTTAAAAAACTCATTAGCTGCAATCAATTAAGTATAAGGGTCTTTGCACGAGCTCTTGGATTGTTAACATCAGTCTACCCTGCAGTTAAATATGGTGGGTTATATACCAAAAATCTTGAAAGAGATAAATATCTTGTCTTGCTTAAAAACAACCAAAATTATGATGGCATCATGCTTCTCACCAGAGAATGCCTACAAGACCTTCAGTGGTGGGCAGATAATATTATGTCTTGCATTAATAATATGTAGAGAGATGCATATGATATAACTATTTTCTCTGATAGCTCGACAACTGGATGGGGAGCAGCTTGTGAGGATCAACGAACACATGGATGGTGGTCTGAGGAAGAGATGACAGAGCACATCAATGTTTTGGAGCTGAGAGCAACCTTTAATGCTTTGAAATGTTTTGCTCGAAACCAATTAGGATGTTCTGTTCTGCTAAAAATTGACAACACCATAGCCATTTCTTACATTCAAAAGATGGGAAGTGTACGTTTTCCTCGTCTGAGCTGTATCGCAAGGGAAATTTGGCAATGGTGCAAAGTTAGAGATATTTGGCTTACAGCATCTTACATACCATCTAAAGATAATTCTGTAGCCGATTTCGAATCTCGAGTGCTGCCCACGGAAACGGAGTGGGAATTAAATTATGAAACTTTTAAATTAATTTCAGAAAGTTCGGACATCCGAATATAGATTTATTGGCGTCAATTGTTAATAAAAAATGTGATAAATATGTATCCTGGCTTCCTGACACAGATTCTCATGCTGTAGATGCGTTTAGCATATTCTGGGGTGACCATTTTCTTTTATGCCTTTCCACCTTTTGCTCTCCTTCTCAGAACAATTAGCAAAATAATATGTGACAAGGGTGAGGGAATTTTAATAGCTCCCTAATGGCCGTCGCAGCCATGGTTTCCCCTCCTTCAAAGGATTATCTCGGAGCCTCCAATTCGTTTTAAAACTTGAACCGTGTTAATTGTAAACCCTCTTTTCAGAAATCAATTCCCTCCAGGCTGTTTCCTGGCGGCATGGAAAGTCTCTGCCAAGCGTTTAGATTAAAAGCTGTCCCAAAATCTAGCATTTCTACTTTACTTAAATCTATATCATCATCCACAGTTAAGCAGTATGAAGTAACTTACAAGGCTTGGTGGCTCTTCTGTCAGGATGAAGGTTTATCTTATTTCCCTGCAAGTGCCAATGAAGTTCTACGTTTCCTTCAACAGCAGTTTGATCAGAAGCCTTCCAGATATGGGACATTTAATTCCCATAGGTCCGCACTTTCTTTATTGCTAGGATCTGATGTAACAGACCAGCCAACCATTAAAAGATTTCTAAAGGGTATATTTAGACTTCGACCTACGAAGAGAAGGTATAATTGTACAGGGCATCCCATTTTCGGCACTTTTGAGGGGTATCTCCCTTATTTTTAAAGATAGAGGGTTGCGGTTTTCACGACAGTGTGCTACTTTTTTGTGAAACTAAAGATGGCGCCAGCAGAATTTTTATAGCCCTTTTGGTTTTTGAGATACAGGGTGGAATTGAAAAGTATCGCTTTTGAGGCACCCGCGTATTACAGTTATGTTTAAACTTATCGAAGAAGTTAAAACGCATTCTTAAACAATTTTTTCCGTGGAATCCAGTGGCGTTGTTAGTTCTTTCCTAGCAACTTCAGTTTTTGAGTTACGAAGCAAATATATGTTTTTTTAAATGGAACACCCCGTATATTATCTTTTTATTTTATTAGTCATAATGTGGGATTTCCAAAAATATATAATTGTATGCAATTGTTTTCAAAACGAAGCTCAGAATTTAAGATTTTCTTAAATTTTCAGTTTTGTCCAATTCGTTGGTAGTAGGCTATGGCTAGATGGCTAGCTTATTTGAAACAAAAGGCAATATGTCAAAAACTTTGTGGTTTTGTCACTCTTTGTTTTTATTAGTAATATGCTTGTTGTTTTGGTGTTTCTATTTTACTATTTAGCTGCTAATTAAATTAATTTTGTTACAATAATGGCGGTTTACGAAAATTATGAGAAGTATGATATGTTGGTTTGTTTTATACAATCTAATGAAAATCCCCAAGAAGCTTCGGAAGTATATTTCCAAAGGTAAAGTATTTTGCACGCTATGGTTAGGATACCATCTTAGGGGTCGTTTTTGCTATTATTAGATATCCAGAGAGAAGGCAACCTTTCCCAGACATATTTGCCCGAATTAAATCAAATCTAGTAGAGCACGGATCATTTGTCCAGCCCAGGCCTAATTCATACTCCAAACAAGATAGAGAGAGAAAAGAGATAAACGTATTGGGTTATGTAGAAGCAAAGCCTTCATCTTCTTGCAAGCATATAGAGGAAGCAACTGGTGTATCCAAGTCTGATGCTCAGAGAATTTTGAAAAAATATAGGTATCACCCCTATAAATTCCACATAGTTCAACGTTTACACCCTGGCGATGCCGAGCGCAGAATGTTGTTTTGCCAATGGTATTTACAACAAATCCATACTGATGAATCTTTTGGCAGACTCGTTATTTGGTCCGATGAATGTTATTTTTCAAGTGCGGCAATTTTTAATCGCCATAATACTAGACATTGGTCCACAGAAAATCACCATTTAACTTTTGAGAGGGCACAACAAGGACGTTTTGGGGTTGGAGTCTCGTGTTTCATTTTTGGAAGACGCATAGTCTACAGAATTATTGAAGGAGGTCTGACAGCGCATCGTTACCGAGAAATTCTTGAGGAAGTTATTCCAGAACTGATGGAAAATGTTCCCTTGGCCCTTTATAATGCCGTTTTTTTTCAACAAGATGGTGCCCCAAGCCACAACTCTGCCCTTTTAAGGGAATTTTTAGACGATAACTTTCCTCAAAGGTGGATTGGTACCTACGGACCTGTAAGGTGGCCCCCTCGATCTCCCGATCTTTCAATTTTGGATTTTTTTTTATGGGGTTTTATGCAAAATGAAGTCTATAAAACACAGTATCAGTCTCGAGCGGAGCTTCTTGCGGCAATCAATTTAACTTTCCAAAATTTGCAAAGAAGGCCTATGATTCTTTTTAACGCGATTAGAAGAATAACGAAAATGTGCCAATTTTGCATACAGGAAAATGGCCGTCATTTTGAAAACCACCTTTAAAAACTGTTTACTTAATTATGTTGAATGCTGTAATAAATAACTAATAACTGAGATACTGAGATTTAAAAAAGATTTTTTGTATTAAATTTGAAGATGTTATAAATTAGAATAATTATTACTTACATCGATTTTGTTCCTAATAATATTTTAGCCATAGCCTACTACTTACGAATTGGACAAAAATAAAAATTTAAGAAAATCTTAAATTCTGAGCTTTGTTTTGAAAATATTTGCATACAATTATATATTTTTGGAAAGCCCACATTATGACTAATAAACTAGAAAAATAATATACAGAGTGTTCCATTTAAAAAAACATATATTTGCTTCGTAACTCAAAAACTGAAGTCGCTAGGAAAGAACTGACTACGCCATTGGATTCTACGGAAAAAATTATTTAAGATTGCGTTTTAACTTCTTGGATAAGTTTAAAGATAACTGTGATGCGGGGGGTGCCTCAAAAGCGATACTTTTCAATTCCACCCTGTATCTCAAAAACCAAAAGGGCTATAAAAATTCTGCTGGCGCCATCTTTAGTTTCACAAAAAAGTAGCACACTGTCGAGAAAACCGCAACCCTCTATCTTTAAAAATAAGGGAGATACCCCTCAAAAGTGCCGAAAATGGGATACCCTGTACATGGGACCCATGTATAGTTTTGGACTATTTGGAGAACTTAGGAGAAAACGAAGAGCTCTCTTTACAAGTATTGTCGAGGAATATTAATTACAGCACAGAGACTCCAGACACACTAGCGTGTATTAGAGTGGATTATATCCTGGTCTCACCTGAAAAAATTCAGATCTACTTCTCCAAATTCGATTCAACCTCGTTTCCATACCCGTTTTTCCAAGATAGGCCAAACCTTTGTGCAGCATCGACATTGCAAGAATTTATTGTCAAAACAGAACCTTTAAGGTCTAGTTGTCAGGATTATTTATTTTTGTCAAAACGGATACCTTATTTAACAGCATCAAGTCAGACGATTAGCAATTGGATTAAGAAGACCCTATCGGAGGCAAAAATTGACACTAGGATATTTACGGGCTACTCGGCAAAGCATGCCGGAACATCTGCCGCATTCAGAGCTGGTTTGCTCCTGAGTAATATTACAAGAACTGCAGGCTGGTCAGCTAAATCAAAGGTTTTTCACCAGTTTTACAATCGTCCGCTAGCCACGTCAACAGATTTTTCCAGGTGTATCTTGGAGAAACATTAATCATAAAGTATATGCTTATAATGTTTTATGTTTTTTTATTTGCTGTGAAGAATTAAGATTTATGTTCTGTTTATTTTATTTGTTCCGATGAATATTACTACTCAACAAAGATGAGTTTATTTCTTTTGTTTTTGGAGTGAAAGTATATGTATATATCTTTCCAATGACACTATTATTTTCCAGTAATTGTTTACATCAAAAGTGTTAATTGCCCTAACGCAAAATGGATGAAAAGTGGCGTTATACTTTAAACAGCTACCTAGTTATTTCAAGTGGTTTCGAAGACGAGGCGCCGAAATATAATTACCTGATCAAACGAACTTGTGAAGTTCGATCGTAATTATATGAGGCGCCTCGTCCGAAGAAACCACTTCCCGCCCGAACCCTGCCGGCACTTTTCATACTTTGAACATATGAACATAGGAGCTGTCAGTTATGGGCGCGAAAGCGCGGATGACAGCTGACAGTATACGACATAAAGAATGGTGTTGTCGCCTTTAAACTTTGTGGTCCTAGCACGCATGAGAGCCGTATTACCTAGTTATTTCAAGTGGTTTCTTCGGACGAGGCGCCTCATATAATTACGATCGAACATCACAAGTTCGTTGGATCAGGTAATTTACATTTAACTGAAACGCAGCTCAGAACTGGCCTTAGCAGCTGATTTCTGTGTAAAACCTCTTTTGCAAGCTTACAGAAACGAACTGAATTTGTTGCCTTGCTCTAGGCATACAAAAAGATTCTAGATATCCAGCAGAATACAGCAAGGGGTTGTGCTTTACAGTCTAAAAAAAAAGTTGAAAAACTTTTTTTTGATTCGAAATATTTAAAAATGATGTGGAAGAACAACATACGCAGTACAGTGCTAGTTGTGCCAATGAAAGCAATTCCAGTGACATATCACAGCCACACCACTTTCTGCTTCAAAGCTTAATGCAAAGAAAGGTAGAGCAATGTCCTCGAAACCACAACGAACCGAAATCACAAAAGCGGAAAGGAAAAGGGTCAATCGTTTCATAAACCTGGGACTGTCATAAGCGGAACGCAGAATTAGCTTTTTGAAAGCTTTCTACCGAGCCCTGTTTTATACAAAGACACGTAAACGACGTTTGTATGCTTATGCATTTAGAGAGGTGCTTTTCGTCGATTTTCCGGGATGAAAGGGGAGACCTGGAAAATTGGGATCCGCCAGGTTGGAGGACATTGAAAATAAATGTCGTATGAAAATTATATTAAGGCGTTGTGGTGAGGTTTTTGAGAAGGGTAATGGCAGGAATACGGCACGAATGTAATTAGGCGTCGTCAAAGTCAGAAGGTTCGGGGGGCCTTTGATTTGGCGGTCTTGACGTATGCAAAGTAAAAAAGGCCTCTTTCATATATCAGGAGTCTAAATTATATTTGCTGCGAACGGCTCCGCAGATCACTAATAAAAGGAAAAATAAAATGCCGACATCGTAAGTTAACACTAGCACTTGTCGTTTAATCGTGTATGTAAACTCGTCCATCCAACTGACATGGAGCACACATTGTGCCCGGGATTTTCCCAGTATATTCTCGTATTTTCCCGCACTATTGTAGCCACTCGGCCGATTTTTTCCGCTGATGTTTCCATAAATCATTCGAAAAATGCCTGCAAACTCTGGGCGCTATATGAATGAGCTGTGTATCTTAAAACCGCAAACGGGGGATGCTGCACAATATTTCGGTAAAAAGTTCACCGAGTTTTACTCCGAAAATATATGGCCTTTTCGCCCCGTTTGTATGTTTGGCATGCAGCTCCGGGTTTATAGACTTGCGCAAGTAATTTTGAAAGAGCGGCTTCTCGTTTGAATTAATATGAATTTATTCCGACCTCAGCGGCAAAAATTTGCTCTTTATTGATGCGTTACAATATCCTCAAATTCTATTAGTAAATACAAAATACAGTGGTAATACCCTTTCTTCCTCGCGTTTTGCTTCAAAAGTTAGACCTCCATTTCTCCAAAAACACGTTGACTTTCCAATACTAAACTTTAGGACGGGACGCCATTTTGTTTTACTTCCATACAAGTAACACATAGTTTGGCCAACTTTTAATTCTGGTTATTGCTAAGGGGGCTGCGTCTATGTGTATGATGTGCCATCTAAACGACGGTTGCTTCCACATAGGGCATGCAAAATATGTGTAATTAACCAAACAGTTTTCTGCTATACCTGCCACTTTGCCCAAACTGATAGCTGAGATTTCGGAACATATATCGACCGGCGGTGACATTGAGCAGAGTAAGGGCGAATTCCAAAACTCACCAGATCATCTACCGGGTAGATCAGTCACCTGTTTAATCTATTAAATTGCTAGATGGCCATCACATGACAACCGGTAGATGACCAGGTGACACAGTTCATTCTCTGTCAGACAGAGAAAGTATAGACCGGTTTCGGTGTCTTTTCTCTTTTAGTATTAAGTTACTTAAACCTGACAGATTAGGACTACAAAATGGCTGGAAAACGTGAAGTTTGAGTTATTGGTAAAGCAGTTACTTTTGCATGCCATTTGTACAAGCACCAGCTGTTGCATAAATGAGGCCACATACATGATCGTTTGATAAGTTGGCTCCAATGTTTCTAAAATTTTAGCAATTTTTTTTCAATGGATATTTTACCTCCGAGTTTTACTAGTTCTAGAGAAATGATGAGAATGTGAAAGTTGAAAATACTTTTGTTCTGTATAAAATCGGCTAAACGTTGATTGATTTAAAGAAATCGTCAAAATTTACTTTTTGTCAATCATCTAGTGAGTCATAAAATTTTTCAAAAATGTGAAAGTGGTTTTCAGTTGATCTTCTAAAACTGCAGTTCTTTTCCCTATTAACCCACTTCGTAGCTCCGCCAGTTTCTGAGATTTATTCACTAATAAAAAAAAAAACACCTACAATATTCTTGTCAAATGCATCGGATATGTATGAATGTTCTACACATATTCTGTTAATTTTTATGGCTGAATTCTTCGAAATCCAATAGTGCTTTAAACCGATGGAGAATTTTGTGGTGACTACCGAGTACTGAATTGGAGGATTGATACATATGGTGTACGCCACACTCATGACCAGCGTTGGGTTTGCTAGTACGATTGTACTAAATCTATTCCAATTGGTTGATAGTTAGTACGCTATACGTAAAATCAAAAAAGCCTCATAATCTAGCACAATTTTGATGCTTCAATATTCATAGCAAATATGCCTCAAATATTCGTATTTTAGGCTCCACCGATACTAATAAGTGGTATTAGTTCTATTAGTAGTACACACTTTTAGCATGCTGTGCTTTTTTCTTTTAAAAAAGGCGAATTTCAAAACTCGCCAAGTGAGCCTACCGGTGAAGCTGGTAATGTGTCAGTCATGTAGCAATTCAATTGATTAGGCAGATGACGGAACCGGTAGATTCACCGTCCAGTTTTGGAATTTGGCCAAGCGCACCATCATGTCATCATCATAGACGCCATGAGTAGGAATTTTAAAGCTATTTCTGTAAAGCTGTAATGTGGTGTAAGTGTACATTACAGATTACTGTAATACGTAACATAGCTTGATTATTTTTGATATGCCAATACAGGGTGCTATTGGTCATTGGCTGATGGTATGAAATCTGAGGGCGCATTCCTGATCTACATTCAAACAGAAAAGTTCATATCATATAAACTTGAGTCCTACAGAGACTGATTTTCAAGATATAAGGTGTCGTACTAGTTTTTTGATAAGCAATAAAGTGGTTTAATGTGAAATAAAAGTAAAAAACTAGTACTTTTTCTAGTGATCTAGTACAATCATATATCAAATTTAGTACAAAATGCCCAACCCTGCTCATGATTTCTTCCAGTTGTTATATAGAAAGCAAATGCGGTTTTCATACCAAAAGCTGGGAAAAGTGACTACAATGTCGATAAATCGTTTTGACCCATAAGTTTGACATCCTTTCGTCCGTTTCGTAATGAAATCGAAAAGGTAGTCGATATGTACATTACAGAGGTAATTTTGACAAGGCAACCTATAAACAAAGAGCAACATGCCTACAGCAAAGGGAAGTCGACCGACACGGCTCTCCACTCTGCAGAGCAAAAAATAGAAAAGGCATTCTCGAATAAAGTGGTGATGCTGATATTCTTTTTAGATATTGATTGAGCATTCGACAAAGCCAGAACAAGCAACATCTGCCAGGCCCTTAGGACATGGGGGACCCCAACTAAGTTGGTAAGCTGGGTCAGATCGGCGCCCCGCAACCGTAGAGTGACCGCTTTTCTAGGAGATCACCGGAGGGAAATCGAGGTCCAGGGCGGCAGTCCATAAGGCAGCTGCTTATTACCTCAACTATGGTGTCTGTTAATGGACGATCTTTTGGAGAGGCTACAGGTCGATGGATTCCGTGCGCAGGCGTATACGGATGATGGACTGGTCATGATACCAGGAGAGTTGGTTGACAGCGTTTGTGATCGAATGCAAAGGGCATGCAGAATAATAGAACAAAGTTATATCGAGACGGGACTGTTAGTCAATCCTGGCAAGACAGATCTTGAGTGCCATACAAAAAGGAGGAAAACTACAGGATTCCGGCCACCTACGCTGTACGCGGAACCTCTGCTGCTAAAGCCTAAATCTAAGTAACTAGGGGTGATCATCAACACCGGGCTGACCTGGAAAAGTCACGTAAAAGAGGTATGCCGTAAGGCAATAACACTGGTATGTGAACTGCGCAGGGCAGTGGGCAGCCATATGTCCTGCACTGGCTCTATACAGCAGTAATCAGATTGAGGATATCCTTTGGGTCCGTGCGAGACTGTAGAGAATAGTCTGCCTAGCCAAAACGGGTGCGTTTAGAATGCACAGCTTCCTATATGGATGAAGAGGGAGACGATAGCTTCCTGCAGGAGGATGGATTGATTGCTGCGACCATTGGAAGGAAACAGTCGGGACATCCCAATTGTCTTGTCGCAGGAGGGGTGCCCTTGCGATCGCCTGAGACTAAAAGAGCCATTTGGGATAAACGTCTCAACAAGAGAAGATTTCAACGTAAAGCTGCTTCAGAAACCTTTTCAGAATAATCAGGTATGGTGTACAGACGGATCAACAATAGCTGATTCACAGTCATCATGAGCCGGAAAATAAAAAGCAGGCCATGGAGAGGGCGAGAACTTTTCCTTGGAAAGACACACGACGGTTTTTCAGGCGGATGTGTTTGCTATACTCGAGGTAGACACACGACAAGAAGTCAAACAGGGAGCAGAACACAACATCTTCATCTACTCCGACGGTCAGGCTGCCTTGAGGGCCATCTGTAGGAACAGGACGAGTTCAAAGCTCGTTCAGGACTGCAGGGATGCTCTAATGTCACTGGCAGAAACAAAGAAGGTAACTCTGGGATGGGTTCCCGGACATAGCGGGAAACGAGCGCGCCTATAAATCGGCCAAGCTTGCTTCCCAGACGTGCTTTACTGGACTGGAGTCATGTCTAGGGTGACGGCTTCTCTGGGAGATCACCGGAGGGAAATCGAGGTCAAGGGCGGCTGTCCATAAGGCATCTAGTTATCACCTCGACTATGGTGTCTCTTAATGGACGGTCTTTGGAGAGACTATAGGCCGAGGGGTTCAGTGCGCATGCGCATGCCGATGACGGACTGATCATGATACCAGGAAAGTTCGTCGGCAGGGTAAGTCTGGGATTGGTTTTCGGACATATGGGCATTGAAGGAAACGAGCGCGCCAATGAATGGGCCAAGCCTGGGTCCCAGACGTGTTTACTGGACGTCTGGGAGTAAGCAGTAGGTACCTCTCTCACACTCTAAATGAGTGGGCCATGGGAGAGTACAAGTGCAACCTGAACACAGTCAGGAATATGTTAACAGGCCAAGGAAATCTACCCTAACCCCGATAGATCCAAAGCGCCGTATCCCCTTCTCCAAAGCAGCCAACTTTGGAGAAGTCGGCAGTTTCTGGGGACCTTATAAAAATCCTCACTGGCCACTGCAGACTAAATGTAACATGCACCTCCTAGGAATGGTGGACAATTTACTCTGCACCTACTGTGCGTCACTCTCCGGCGGCGCTTGCAAAGACGGTCTCCCTCCTCAGAACGTGTTCGTCTGCGAGGTGTGCGATCGGATCTTCGGTTCGCTTGTTGGGCGTGACTCACCCTCTTGTACTGGACGCTCAACAAAAACGCGTCGACGTGAAGGATCGGTGAACACGGAGGAGTCACTCCTGGTGACTCGTCGCAAGGCGACCATCCATGTGCATCGGCCACAAATTCTTCACATCAACCTGCAAGCAGGAGAAGAGTGGTCATACTACTTTCTGGAAGTGTGCTATAGGTGGGCGCGACTGCGCCACAGGACACTGGGAGCTGCTTTCCTCCATCGAGAGGAGCTTCCAACTCTGAGATGGGACAGGAGAATTTCCTTCATTAGAGGGACAGATCGACTCGTGGAGGGAATGAGGGTCCAGACGGAGTAGGAATGGCTGGATGGATTTAAAGCTTAGTCGTAAGGCTTCGCCCCCCCCCCACTACTACTACTACATGGAAAATTATCTACACACCCATCGATTTATTGAGTTTTTTTGATGAGATTGCTGTAAGTGAAGAAGATATGCGACAAATAACCGCACCAAAAGAATTAGGATTGATCGAGCTCTGCTATATGACTTTTGGTCTCAAAAATGAAGCACAAACTTTCCAGAGGCTCATAGATGGAAAAGCATAAAACGAAAACTTTTGATTTTATTGATGACATTAGCTTGGTCTTGAGCGCATTTCAAGAACATGCAGTAGACTTAGATACTGTTCAAATGCCTCAAGGAATTTCCATGGTGTGGGAAAAAGTGCAATTTTGAGCAGCCTGAAGTAAAGTTGAGGAGTCATAAAGGCCCAACCTTGACAGGAAACAGCAAAGGTTTGTATGCTTTTACAGGAGATGTTTTCCTCTAAAATCGCGCTAACCTAATTGCCTTTAAACAAACTTATATAAGTAAACCTGCAAACAGCTTTTGGCTAAAGAAGTGCCTTAGCTCATTTAACACGACGCACAGTGGGAAGTACGAGAAAAAAATAAATTTTTAAAGAAGCGTTTTGAAACGAAATTTTTATATGCCAGTACTTAAAAATAGTGGAAATTATATTTTTTTTTGTACGACATTTCTATTCTGGCATGTTTACCGTCTGCTTTCTAAACAGTAAGGACAAGTTCCCAGTTGCTAAGGCTAACAAAACGGTAAGTGATTTACTTAATGTTCTAGAACGGTAAGTAAAATGTGGGGTTAATCCGATATTTTAAAGGCTTTCAAGCATCAATTCAGCTACTCACATACTAACAACCCATTTTTAACGAAGAACGTCCTTCTTGCCATGCATTTTCAATATCTGAGTCTTCCGATTCAGACATCTCGTCACACAAGGATTGCAGTTTCAACCAGAACTCACGAAATTAATAGTATGTAATTCAGAAGTTGACGCAAATTGACTAATATTTTGACATCAATAAAGAGAAGGATCATTCGGGAGAACCACATCGGTCCTAATGTGCATCGGTCCTAATGCCAGAAATGACAGAATAACACATGTCAAAGATGTCAATCTCATCAGCTGTTTCATTCATTATATTTTTGTTGTGGTTGTTTTAAAACAATTGATGGAATAATACTTCAGTAATGTTCTGAATTATGGACCAACAATTTTTATAAAATAAGAAGTATGTAGTATTTCCATTCCAGATTCTGTACTGCAACATTTGCAAGAACCGCAAGGGTATTCCACATGTTTCCAGATGAGCTAGCAGCTGTATTGAATTGGTAGACTCAAATAATTGTTGCAATGAGAATATTTTCAACAACTTGATACTTATACAAGATACAAGACTGAAGGCACATCAAAATGGGAGATGAAAATTCTGCTTAGAAGAGATGTTATTGCTATAGCATGATTTATTTGAATTTACAATGGTATTCCAAGCAAATTGGTATTACAATTTTAAACATGAGATAAACTAAAATCTCTGAGTTGTTAGCAATCAAGTTAATCCAATAAATTTATGAAAAATTGAAAACATTGAATACCTCCAAAAGCCTTGCATAAGTATCAGTTTACTGTTTAGTTGAGTATCAGAATCTGACAGTCAGTATATATTATTGACTGAGTTATTGGCCTACTGAAAGTTGTAGCTTGGGACTAAATATTCAATGCAAGAAGTAATGCAAAGTGTCATTCATTTTATAACAGGTAAGTAGTATATTAATTAATGTGTCACAGTAGGTAGTTCCATTTTCATTATTTATTATTTCAAGCAGTTTGATGGATAGGCTAACTCTAATAGGATATGCCACTGGGATCCTGAGTTGAATGTACCTATGAGTGGTTGGCATTATAATACATGACCCACCTACCAAGGACAGTTTAACACTGTTTTCGAGTTCTCATTGAGAAAACAAAGTATGGGAATACTCTCAAAGGGCTCTAGAGCTGCCACCTGAAAACCTTGGATTATTGTATTATGTGCCCACCTGACCAATATACGTTTGGTGATTGTTAATGAGTAACCAAAAATTTAACTGTGTTCCATGCTTGATCATCATGCAGCTTGTACCTACCTATATAGTTACCTACAGTGTTGCATATTACCCAGCATTTTACTCAAAGAGACTCCCTTTAAGTGCCTATATGAGTGATAATTTGGGTGGAGCTTCTTATTATTGCCAACTGAGAGTTCAAGTCATAAATGCCATTTAAGCTGACACATCTTAGCGAATGCAAATCATCAGCTGAGTCAGTACCTGCTGCTAAAACTCGGGACATTGATGCTGACCTAATCTGTGACACTCAAAGGCCTTCATTCAAAAGAATCACTTAAGGGCCTAATAATTTGTGGAGGTTAAGAGTAGGTAGTTATCCTTTAGCATCCCAGATTTAACTCGCATGACTGGTATAGAGTTTCAGGCAACCTCTGTCATGCTACTCGATATACATACCACTCATCTTGAGAGTAGATTTTAAGAAAATGTAAGTTTGATAAGGAACCCTTGACAGAGTCATTTCCCTCTCCCTTTTTTCTAGAAAGCTACAGTCTGAGGGATAGTCAGCATCTGAGCCCAACAAGTTTCACAAAGCTGAGTCCATTAGAGTTGATGTGCATAGAAACCCTGGAGTTTGATGATTACCCCTATGAGTGTTGTAGGTCTAACGCCTATACATTTAGAAAATGTATAGGTTTTTATAATATGGTCTCTGTTAATTTTTTTTTTGTAAATATTAAGATTGCGAATATTAAGGTTTGAATCTTAAATGCCTTATTATTTTAATGCTTAAAACCTTGAATCCTTAAATTTTAGAATCAAAATGTATTGCTATAATTCATTGTTCTTGATGTTCAGAAGCTGTTCAGGACTAGTTTGGAAATAGAAGCTGTCTATGAAAACAGCCCAATTTCTTTTGTATAGATGACTATATGCAAAACATCCATTTTGTATAAGTATATTCAGCTAAATATGCCCTGCATATGCAGAAAAGTGATTATACATACTAGCTGCATATTCCCTGGGTGTACTTTTGGCCACTGGTTCCTAAACATGCAGAATATATGCATCTTCGGATACTAGACAATATGAGATTTAGTGTACCTACATGAATAGTAACCTTAATAAGTGAAACAAAAAAGATATCTAGATAGCCAAGATGCAGCGCATCGTTACACGCGCTGGTGCATTGCAGGTTTGCTGGAGACTTTTCCTCGCAAAATATAAATATGGACATAGACTAGACCCAGTTTTATAAGCTACCAGTCTGCTACCTACTGTTATTAATTTTAATAAACTAATTATTTTACCAAATTTCAACACTTATCAGATATCCTCCTTTTTTAAGAAAAATTATAGGTATGATTCAATTACTGTATATCCACGTTGTGTATTTAGTGATTAAAAAAAAGATAGATTTCCAATAAAGCAGAAATTCAGTAAAGTAATAGTTAGGTTACTAAGTTAAACGAAAAATATCCAGCTTTATATGTTGTCAGTCAGGAAAAAGTGACTAGTTTATGCTGTTAAGGTAAGAAAAGCCTCAACGCCTTAAGAAATATTTAATATTTTCTGTTGGAGACGATTCATTCCTATGTAGGAGGATGACAGTACACAGTTAGTTATTCACTACCGATCTGGCAAAACAACATTTAATTTTTCTTTACTAGTTTTATCAGTTTTAGTACAGTTTAATATTCTTATAATAATAAAAACACTGTCGAAAGATAGTGGGATAGTACGTCGATGGTAATACTACGAAATAGTAAATATAGTAAGAACATATGTTTGACATTCCTATTCATAAATTCCTGAAATGTCATCAATGTCACTTGTCTATTTTTAGGACAAAAAAACATTAGGACAAATGCAGCCATCTCGATCATTCATATCCTTGGCAACCAAATAATGGGCACACATATGGCCACGCGTCTGGTGCTGGTTATGTCGATCTTAATAATATTGTCGTGTATTTTTCAAAGTTCCATTACTTAAAAAAAATTATTATGATTATGTAAAACTGGTCGTACAAAAAATAGTATAAGCATCACAAACAGTAATATTTCGCTTTGCTCAGCCTCCAAACTTTGTCTTCAACCGGTAAAACTTCCTTACTGTTCTTGATACTTAATATACTATTTTAGATGCAGTCAAATTCGCTCATCTAGAGAGCAGTATTTTTCCTTCAAAAGAAAATGAAGTATGTTATGTTAAAGTTCTTAGAAATATCGTAAAGTTTAGATATAATTGTTTTGAAAGAAAAAATAGCTTTTTGAATCAAGATACTTTTGCGTGAAAGTTGGCATATGTAAAATGTAATTTATTTCAGTTCAGATATAACATCCTTGTTTTTTTTGGGGCAACCATTTACACATTAACCAAATTTGGAACTGAATTTAAAAACTTTTAGATATTTAGCTACTAGCTACGTGCACCTACAGTTTCTAACTAGTCTCATCATTTGCCTAATTCCTCTACCAAAGTGACAAGACAAAGTTAAACTGCAGATTCCTGCGGAAAATTATATCTCAAAAAACAGAATAACAATTTGTGATGATCATAAGAATGGCTTAGTTTTCCAAACTTGAATTGATCTATCAACCACATTTTCTATGCCTACCTATCCAAAATCTTATTAACCGAAATCGAAATAGAACATAATATAAACCTCAAAAAACTATCCAAAACTACAAAATTTTCTGTTTTTTTGATAGCACTCCCCAAGTATAATGATTGAAAATCGTTCGTAATTTCCTCGACAGAACAACGTCTATAAATTTAATTTAATGGTACAGTAACATCTTAACCACCAAAGAGAAACCATTTTTTAATAAAAAAGAGACTATCATAAAATAACTTGCAAATCAACATTTCTTTTCAACCTACAATTTAAATTTAAAAAAGGATCTTAATCTGCAATTTTTAACGTTTTTGACCCTCAAATTAGATAAAAATGGGTCAGAAATAATTAAAACTAACGAAGACTTTTTAAAATGTCTTCGTTGATTACATTTTGACTACATTTTCATGCATACAGAAGTCGATAACTTCGGTAGTCCTTATTCCTGGCTTCCTGAGCCTCTTCTGCCAAGTGGCCAACAGGAAGAAAAAAAGCATTGAAAATTTGTTCCCCATGGATTAAAATGTTGTGAATTGTTATTGGCATATAATACCAGTTGTAAAGTCTAACAAAATGTCTAGCTGTAGCTAAAGCATGTTCCCCATATTTAGCTGAGTCTACACTTTCACCGCACGTGATTAATTTTAGCATTGTAGCTAATCTCAAAATTAATTGCAAGTCTACTCCGGTTATTTCTGACACTGCTTCAGGATTTTGAAAAAAAATTCTAGATGTATTTCTTGTATTAGCCCCTATTTCTTGTATTAGCCTTTAAACCCTTGTTGCACATAATTAACTCTAATGCCCAATCTGTCACGTAGTTCTCTTTGAATTCTTATCTTACTTGCTTCCTTTTGGGGCTTGGTTTCTATATTAGTAGACCATCTTTGAAATGTCAGGTTGTCTCCAAAACTTATCATGCAAATTTTGTTGATATTGGCTTTGGTTTGAAGAACCATCACATCCCCATTTTGAAGTTCAAGTGAGCACTTCAGCAACGTCTTCATTTAACAAACCATCGATAGATAATATTCTCGATGCTGTATGATCGACCAAGCTTTACAATTCCACTTTGGCAGAAGTTGGTGGCAGAGGTTGGTAATGCTGTCTGGATAACATTTGAATTTTTCTCCTTTAATTTTGTAATAAGAGGTAAATTATCATTGTTACTATTTATAAATTGTTGAAATCTGCAAAACGAGTTCTATTAATAAACAAACAATGTACAGGGTGTTCCAATATAAAAAAAAACAAGTTTGGGTATGCCACGGATTTATGCAACATACTGTACAAACTAGAATGTTTTTCGAGAAATATTTATATAAAACCCCAAAACTTTCATATACTTATAACGTTTTTCTTTAAAATGATAAATGAGAAACATTATAAGGGGTTACCAATTTGATGAATCATCCTGTACCTATTTTATTACTCTATTTGAAAAATTAAAAACTCATATATGACACAAAGCCAGTAACGGTACACTTTACATAAATCAAAATTATAACATAGGATTTGGAACAGTTTTAAAGACGAACAGTTTTTTCCGAAAAGCATCGATTTTTACCCACTGTGCGACGTAGAAGTTGCTATATTTTACGCTAATTCTGGTTTTGCAGTCAGTTCACTTCTTAAGCAACGGATAGACGACTGTTGGTAAAACACGTCAGACACACGCTGAAAGCAAAAAGAATTACTAGATACACCGACCATAAACCCCAAACGTTTATCTTTCGCTGTGAGGATAAAGAGGTCTCAACCCGTCAATTCTCATAACCAAAAAACAATCTATTAAAATAATACGTCACATTTCGGTTTTTGATTATAATGTTGCCTATACATTAGAAGTGACAATTATCAACCATGAAGCATTAGCCAAACCGAAAGAAGCAGGCGAAACACTGCAATAGACAAATCCCAGTAGTTTATGGTTTCAATTCACAAGAATCCAAGTTCCCAATGATAATGTTCATATTAAAACCTGTGTTGCCTCAACAACAGATTTTTTTTGTAACCACATAAGGTTTGTTCCAACCCGCCACGAAACCATTCCAGAGCTGTTAGTGAATGGTTCTGGCCAATTCAGAACTAAATATTTCAAACGGAAAGAAGGAATTTGATCCTCAGAGGCATTCCGGAACATTAAAAGGCTTGTTGCAATCCGCCAAGGATGGCGGGTTTGTTCCTCTCTAGGCAAGCATTGAGTGGTCCAGAATAATTTTTTGACCATTTTGAAACGGTTTTTTTGGTTGGTTGGACCAAACGTATAGTCTGAGCCACCTTAGAGTTCAAACAAGCCTAAGGCCGTCAGCACTAATAATCGCTACACAGTTAGAGTCGAAAGCATACAAAAGCGATTGCAGAAAATAGTTCCCAGCTTGATCTAGAGTCAAGATCTTGGTGGATCGTCTTTATGGTCAGCTCAAGGCAGCCACGTTGTCAAGGCATCAACTGGACTGAAAATCTCATGTTCTAGATCTCCAGTAGATTCCATGTTCTGGATCCGCTGATCCCATTGACAATGATGGAGGTTCTTATTTTGTTTTCAATGACTTACACAACGTACTCGTAGAAAGGACTGGTAGAAAGGAGATCTGCAGCATCTTTACTGTGGTTCGTTTCCTCTGATTTGAATAGGTAATATACCGTACATAATCTGCATGCAAAAAAGCCACGATCACTAAAGGCCACCTCAAACTGTGTACAACTCTGAAAATATACAAAATTATACCATAAACCTGAACTAACCTTTCTGAAAGCGAGAGACGGTACCGCCTGTAAACAGCTAGATTAGCACTCTACATTCCAGACTTCTCAGTCTCAAAGTGTGTAAAGCAGATTCTCTCACAAAAGAGATACTCCTGAACCACTACTATGTCATGTCTAATCTAGATATTATTAGTTTTAGCGCAATTTTAGTTGGAAAGTAGCAAAAATATTACAGAGCAAATTGGCTGTGGATCCTATTCTACTACTTAAGTTTTACGCGTTGAGACAATTTCCCAAAAGACATTTTCAGCAATTGGTATTAAGATAAGGAAGCAGGTCGCTAGATTAACATTGGCAACTGTGTCAATCCAGCTGGATCTCCCTCGCTTGCAGCCAGTGCACATTTCCTTTATCAGTCTCGAATCCACTTATTACCGTCGTCGCTCTAAAACTGCTTAATGCCGTAAAAGCAGCCTCCGCTAGATTTCCTCTTATTAAACTTTCCGACTTATTTGTTCCTTCGTCGTTATTCTTTAGAAAATCCGGGATTAAATTTTGACAAGTCCTGAAGGTTAAACCTGTTTATTAGGACGAAATTAATAACCCACTAATTTGGAGGGATTTGGGGAAAGCTCCCGGTTCAAGGTTAGTGGGGCTCTCTTTTCATAATATTCTTTAATTAAATGGAGATATCATGGAAGGTGGAATTGATAATAGAAGATAAATATTTTGGGTGTAAAGAAATGTGCTCATCTTTCAACAGAGTTTTGTGAGATTTTTTTTTCTGATCAATCGGTGTCAGCTTAATCGAATTTACATATAAGCCATTCACTTATTACTGTCGTGGAGTATTGACTTTGACATTTTTATTATATCTTCTCAACGTATGCTAAAAGGGGATGGGTATAAAAAAATAAGGTTTCAAAGGTAACTAGATGAGAAAAATAAGTGAATGTTTTTGGTTTTGCACCTGCAGCTACTCAAGGCACATATGGACTTCATACATTTCACGCAGTAACAGTTCCTTAAATTTTGAGAACAATAACAGAAACGCTAAATACACATATATTGCTGTTACAAAAGAAAAGCATTTATCGTCATATGCCTCCATATTATATCTATTCATCATACTACTTAGGTCACATCAAATGCCAGAAGACAAGCGGTGCCAATACATACGTGAAGAAGAATTCCACGACAAAATTCCTGGTACGACACATAAAATAATGGTTTAGGAAGATTCGAGTGCAAGGGCTGTCGATCGCAATGATCTACCGCACTTACCGAGCTTTCTGATTGAACACAGAGTTCATGAATCACGTTTTTCCGAACTCGTGACCGGTGACTTCGTGACGGTCTTCCTCTCCGTCGATCGCTCTCGTCGACCGGATCCGTAATAATGTTGTTCACTGTCACTTTTGTATGAGATAACCGATAAAGAACGCTGCTGATCTTGTAGATTTCCCCGATTACATTTCATACGCTTTGTCCTCCCGATTCAGTCTTTGATCTCTCAATCACCTCCCCCACCAAAAAAAAAAAAGATATTGAAACTTATGCATTTCGGGCACCGGAAGACTGTCAAGAAAATTAGTAAGCACACCCTCCGCGACATGTGCGAAGACACTTTAACGAAATATTGCCGGATATGGGGTATTCACACGTGCTAAAAGTGTTCAGTAACTCTAGGAGAACTAATGGGCCACGAACGAGCCGTTAATGAAAGCGATTCCCGAAGAAGTCGTAAATTTTTTATAGCGCGACAAACGGCCAGTGGTAAAGATTTCGGCATATGGGTGACGGTATTTAATGATCCCAATGACATAAAAATGGTAGGGAATGTTTCCTTTTTATTAAGGTTTTATGGAATTATCGGTGACGAATGGTGCAGAGAGGGAAGACGAGTTTAGTGCTTCATTATGTAGTTTTTGCCTAAAGAGTGATAAGCTTTTTAATCGCTTTCGCGAATTGACTCAAATATCCTATTAAAGATCACTCAAATATCCCGAAAAAGACAAATATATTTTATAGTGGATGTAGGTTATAATGTGGGAGAAAATAGTAGGTATAGGAACAGGCCTATTTGCTGCTCATTATTAGGGTCTCAAAAACTGTAAGAGATTAATTAGCTTAATGGAGAAAAAAATTCTAATTCTTCATGAGTTTATTTGCAATTAACGTTGCAAATTACACAACGTAAAGAGGCGTTTGTATTAGCTCCGCCATCATCAATATTGGCATTTCTGAAGGCGAGGACTTATAGAGAAACA
The DNA here is from genome assembly GCA_951812265.1 of Taphrorychus bicolor. NCBI lineage: Eukaryota > Metazoa > Arthropoda > Insecta > Coleoptera > Curculionidae > Taphrorychus > Taphrorychus bicolor. The sequence goes on from OX638300.1 coordinate 16,345,346, forward strand.
TTGATCATATCCGTCAACCAAAAATCTGAAAATGTCTGATATTAGGGTGTGCTCTAGTCAGGTCAGAGTAGAAAAAAGAAATTCAATTATATACAAAAACATAGTGAATATTGGAATTATTAGAATGTGGGGAAAATAGTAGGTATAAGTAAAGGCTTATTCAGATTTTTCGCTCATCATTAGAATCTCGAAAACTGAAAGAGATTCACATTCGTTGCATCGAGATGAAAATTTTATTTCGTCATAATGTCACGAAAATGGTAATGGTGAAAACTGGGGGGTTAATATTTGAAATGATATAAGTGGGTTTCATTTATTGTAGAATACTACTATATTTCGACTGGGCGTTAATTTACGCTTTAAATCTCTAATCTTTAAATGGGTACCGGGTCGTCGTTACCTCCCCCGAAGGGTCCTATGCTGATTTTCTCACTGAATGGGGGCTTTCAAAAATATGGGGGGTTTATATTTAAAATAAGAAGATGGGATTCAAGTAAACTTCTATTTTTTGTGCCTTAAAATTACCCTACTACTTAACTGAAATGACTAATATGAAAACAAACACCGTTATAACAAAAGGGTCTTACCTAGGTCAAGTGTAGAGAAGGACCGTATCCTGCCAACCAATTTAACGTACTTCAGGGGTACTCCTATGCGTACCCGTGGCTTCTCTTAGGACAACAAGGACTTCTAGGACCACTTTCTTCTTTGCACTCGGTCGATAACAAATTTTGGGAAAACACTTAATTACTCTTCGACGGGTGGTCGTTCGTCTATCTGACGTAACGCCCCCAAAAGGATCAACCCGAACTTCAAAAGATCTTGGAGTCTTGCCTACGTGCAAGCCACCGAGCAAGTTCCCATCGCTAGCCCAAAAATCCTCGAGCTTACTTCTCTTTTCGTCAGCACTTTTTTCCAATGCATTGCAACGTTCTTTTCCATGACGTCAATCAGCGGTTCGAAGTACCCAGTTGTTGAACAAATTTACGATCTATGATTTATAAATTTGGGTCAACTATTCCTTGGTTACTAAACCGGTCATCGGCCGACCATTTCTAAGGGCGCTGTAATTTTATGTCTTTTTGCTTCTTTGTGACAATAAGTTTATTCATCCTTATCGTTGAACAATAAATAACATATATAGTCGTCGGTATTAGCTCCCCCATCATCAATAATTTCCATCCTGAAGGCGAGGACCGAAAGCGAAGGAAGATGCAAATTTGATCAATCGAGAAGAAAGTTTTATTTCTCATGAGTTGATCAATAAATAACATAAATAAACGTTTGTATTAGCTCCACCATCATCAATATATTACATCCTGAAGGCGAGGACCTACTGCACTTATAGAGATATTGATCAAGTCCGTCAACCATAAATATTAAATCTTAAATGTAAAAATATCTGACATGATGATGTGCTCTAGTCAGCTCAGCGTGGAAGCACTGTGGAAACAACGTGGAAACAACTTATTAAAATTTGTCGCTCATCATTGATGTCTCGAAAACTGTAGGAGATTCAAATTCGATCAATCGAGAACTAACTTTTATTTCTCCAAGAGTTTATTTATCTTTCAACAATAAACAACATAAATAGACATTTCTATTAGCTCCGCCAACTTCAATATTAACTATCCTGAAGGCGACGATCTATTGTCTTTACAGAGAAACATTGATCAGAGCTGTCCACAAAAAATCTTAAAATGTCTACATGAGGGTAGTGTTTTATGTTTCTTGAAAATTTTCAAAAACTTTGTATAACTGAGGAAGATGCCAATCCGCATCGAAACGTTTATTGACGAAAAAAATTATAACTGAGAGGATCAACAGAGGTAGTTTTTGTTTGTCCATCTCTCCTCATCATCATAGATCCGTAACCCAAGAATCTCCGACCCCAAAAACGTTATAGTTATGTGACTCGGAAAAACGTGAAAAAACCTTAATCTAGCCAATATAATTTTAGCAATTTTAACATAATTTTAGAGTCGACTCCATTAAAAACGTTCAAAGTTTCTAGCAAGTCCAAATGAGAGACCAGTGTGTCCACCAAATCTAGTGAGAAGCTGCCGTAAGGCCTGCACAATATCTTTCCGCTTTTTGATATTCTTCTTCGTTGTAGTAACCATGAAATCACTAATTCATCGACCAGCCCAACTTGTAGTGATGAGGGGTAGCGAAACTAGTATGCAGATGGGTTTATCGATAAATTGGAGACCTCGTTTCTTGATCTTTCATTTGTTCATTTGGGGTAGGACCCTACAGGTATCTTGTAGCTTTCGGGAATTGTAACTTGACGATGTTGGAAACAAAGACGAAAGACACCTGCTTTTGCGCAATATCTCACCACTTTTTGGTATTCTCTTTGGCTGATCACCGCTCTCTAGTTTTTCGACCAGCTAAAGCCATACTAATGAGGGGTAGACCTCAAAAATGAAATGCAGAGGGGTTGATCGACAAATTGGAGACCACTTCTTACAAATTTTCCTTCTTAATATGTCAGCTGTTCATTCAACACATGGACAGCAGAGCATTTTAACGGGTCTTTTGAGAATCATCTTCGTTCTTTTTTCATTACATTGTGATTTATTCGTCGGTCTGATGTCAAAATCCTTCAGTTATCCTAACATCCTTTGAACGGACTTGCTTTCTCGGAGGAACTTGAATTTGTCCGGGAATGCTCAGCTAACCAAAACTGGATCAATATGCAAGTTAATCTCAAGAATTTTATACGTCTTTTGATGGCAACGCTGATTAGTTAATGCACCACAATTCACCCCAACGAGCATCACTCTTAGAGAATATATTTTTTTCTGTTCACTTCTTTTTTCTTCGTTCGAAGTACTATTTGCTAGAGTCATATCACGGGTTCACTTATCAATTGGTGCCTTGTTCAATTGTTTATGAGAACTGTGCAATTGGTGCACAGTTCTCTCAGGGTATCATGTTGCTTGGGTATCTCTCTTAAGGGTATCATGTTGCTTGCTTTGAATAAATTTGGATTTATTGAGAATTTCGAGGTTTTCAAACTGGAAGGGTATATTAAATCTGATAAGGCCAACCTGTGTACCTACCTAGGAAATCATAGTTAGCCAATAATACCAAGGTTCTTCATTTATTCAATCTTGCTTAAAGTTTCTCTAGTAATGTGGTGAAGCATTTTGGCATCACATCGAGGATCAAAGTTGCGAAAGATTGTTCGCAAAGAATGAGCTTGGTAGTACCATCATTTGACCAATTTGAGTTTTTAGAGATTTGTGTAACCTGATTTTAGTGAGTTCTTTGTTGGGTTGGAGCTTCTTGAATAGGGAGGGTTTCATTTTCAAAACATTTTTGGTGAATATGCTGGAGATGAAAGAAACCTCGAGGAAACCTTTTGGATTAATAACGAGATAAGATAGCTTAAGCAAAATTAAGGAAATCTCTCGCTTAAATCCACCAATCAGCTGGACTATTATGTTAGGTTCATAACCATAACTTTGTTTATGGAACTTTTACTAGACAAAGGGATGTTTAACAGTTTTTAGTTGGATTTTAAGACATAGAGAAGACCTTATAGAGTTTTACAGTTTTTGTTTAGAGGATAATTAGAATAAATATCTAACTTTCGGTAAATGGAGAAGTCGTTTCAAGTTTGGTGACGACTAACTCTAAAAAATTGTGAATATGTTCAAGCTTGAGCTTAAAGGTAAACTTAAGTCTAGATTGAATAGGATTGAAGACAGAGAATCAGTCATCGTCGTGTCTAAACGAACAGTGGATAATCCCATTATTTATTTTTAGCAATGTGTACGAAATGGTTTTGCAGAAAACCTTTGAAGAGATCAACAAAAAAAAACGCAGGTGTTCTTCTGTTGGAGAAATGTTTCATTAAACCGAAAAGTCCATTTATCCCTGTGGTTGATTTCCATCTACCTAGAGATCAAGAATATTAATGGTGAGTGAAGTCATGGTGAACAAGTTAGTGTCATCAAGGGAACCATTAGATTATTTTCAGGTATTTGCTTGACCTTTATTTATTTTTTAAATTTTTGATGTTGTTAAGGCTCAAAGGTTGACAATCTACTTATTATAATGAGTATCAACTTGTAGAAGCAACTCGTTGATTAGAGTTTTTTTGTAGAAAGTTTACCACAGGTCGGGAAGGGGTGACCTTATGATAAAAAATGGTATGCCATCTGGGTGGGCCGTCGAGCCAGGAGCATGGGGGGTTTGTCCGGTATTACAAATTTAAGAGAATGGTAGCTACCAGAGTAAAGCGAATGTGTTTTAATTATGTTGGTAATTTGAGTTATCAATACACTGCTTCTGCATCTTCAATGGCAGAAACTGACAGGACAGTTTCTTCTTGCAGAAGATGGGTCATATTTACTCTAAAGTAAAATCTATATTTATGCAATATTGTACTTTAAATAATTAATTGCAGAACTCTGACGTTTTCCTCCGTAGCATTCATAACAAATTTGCAAGACCAAATATTCAGGTCCTGTTACTGGTGTGCATTCAGGCAGGTGACATGTAGTCTAGCATTATTGCTTTTCTCAAGGTCATAACGGTATGTCTTAACGGTTTTAGATCTTCCATCTTTGTTTTCCATACACTCGGTTGCATTATGGCTCACTCGTCTATACACTGTGCATTTTCTTTTGGGGATTTGGATTGCTTTTCTCAGGTTTACGCAGAAGTTTCCTTATCTTGTTGGTATTCAGTAACAGTGCTGATGGTCTGGGTCTTTAAAAAAATTTATTAGGGTTTGTTGGAAGGGTTTGATTCTGAAGAAGTCTCAAGAACAGATTTAGTGAAATGCAAAGGAAAATCGTCATGTGTTCAATCAAACTCCTACAATTATCTTCTGGCATGGCAGACGAAGAAAATTTAAGGACGGAATATCCTAGCGAAATAAACCATTTGAATAATGGGGCTGTTCCATTGAATCAGAAAAATTTTATTCATATATCTTTTGCTACTAAATAAAAATTATAAAAAGCTAACCACAATAGTCTATTCGTTATGGGTGATTTTAGCGCCAAAGTTGGAACTGGTGCAGAGGGAAATGTTCTCGGAAACTTTGGTCTCGGGGAGATGAACAACAGAAGAGACCGTCTGGTGCAATTCTGAAAGGAACAGCAACTATCTGTGGTGAACCCATTTTTTAAACTACATTCTCGCCGCCTATATACGTGGAAGTCTCCTGCCGACTGTAAAGAACCTCGAGTCAGAAATCAGATCTACTACATATTAATAAAAATAATATTCCAGAATTCGGTCAGAATAGCTAAAACATATCCTGGAGCGGATGTAAACAGCGACCACAGTCCAGTCCTAATGGAAATCAAGATGTGTCGAGTCAAACATGTTTACCGTCTTAAACCATCAAAACGTACAGACATAACAAAACTCAAAAACCCGTCGATGAAGATGACAACTACGCGAAGTCTTGAAGAAATAATGCAGATGATCGAGCCGAGCACAATAATCGAGGAGAAATTGTCGAAGATGAAAACCGCACTACTACACCATTTTTACATGTAGTTTAGAAAGTATCAGTTGTATTTCAGAATAGTCATTTGGATTTTAGAATATATCACTTGTATTTCAGAATAGTGATTTTGATTTTAGAAACCGTCAGTTGTATTTCAGAATAATCACTTGTATTTCAGAAAAGTACAGTTGAATTTCAGAACAATCATTTTGATTTTTAGAATATATCACTTGTATTTCAGAAAGCGTCACTTGTAGTTTAGAAGATATCACATGAAATTTATGTATAAAGCTGATGTCTCCGTTGTTTTAGAGCAAATAGGTCACAAATTCCGTATCATAGGAAAATATTGAACACCTACCCAACACAACATTTCTTTTAATGTTGTCGCCTTAGCAAAAGGTGCCATTTGGACCAAATGCTATAATCGCCAAGGGTAAATTGCACTTAATGTTAAATTTTACATCACATATATTTGACAGAAGATAAATTAAAAATAATCGGTGGTATTCCAATCCAACTCTGGAGGTACTATCTATGTAGGGAGTATCAGTTGTATTTCAGAATAATCACTTTTATTTCAGAAAAGTACAGTTGAATTTCAGAACAATCATTTTGATTTTTAGAATATATCACTTGTATTTCAGAAAGCGTCACTTGTAGTTTAGAAGATATCACTTGAAATTTATGTATAAAGCTGATGTCTTCGTTGTTTTAGAGCAAGTAGGTCACAAATTCCGTATCATAGGAAGAGATTGAACACCTACCCAACACAACATTTCTTTTAATGTTGTCGCCTTAGCAAAAGAGAAGGTGCCATTTGGACCAAATGTTATAATCGTCAAGGGTAAATTGCACTTAATGTTAAATTTTACATCACATATATTTGACAGAAGATAAATTAAAAATAATCGGTGGTATTCCAATCCGACTTTGGAGGTACTATCTATGTAGGGACTATCAGTTGTATTTCAAAATAGTCATTTGGATTTTAGAATATATCACTTGTATTTCAGAATAGTGACTTTGATTTTAGGAACCGTCAGTTGTATTTCAGAATAATCACTTTTATTTCAGAAAAGTACAGTTGAATTTCAGAACAATCATTTTGATTTTAGAATATATCACTTGTATTTCAGAAAGCGTCACTTGTAGTTTAGAAGATATAATTTGAAATTTATCTATAAAGCTGATGTCTTCGTTGTTTTAGAGCAAGTAGGCCCAAATTCCGTATCATAGGAAAAGATTGAACACCTACCCAACACAACATTTCTTTTAATGTTATCGCCTTTGCAAAAGAGAAGGTGCCATTTGGACCAAATGTTATAATCGTCAAGGGTAAATTGCACTTAATGTTAAATTTTACATCACATATATTTGACAGAAGATAAATAAAAAATAATCGGTGGTATTCCAATCCGACTCTGGAGGTACGATCTATGTAGGAAGTATCAGTTGTATTTCAAAATAGTCATTTGGATTTTAGAATATATCACTTGTATTTCAGAATAGTGACTTTTATTTTAGAAACCGTCAGTTGTATTTCAGAATAATCACTTTTATTTCAGAAAAGTACAGTTGAATTTCAGAACAATCATTTTGATTTTTAGAATATATCACTTGTATTTCAGAAAGCGTCACTTGTAGTTTAGAAGATATCACTTGAAATTTATGTATAAAGCTGATGTCTTCGTTGTTTTAGAGCAAGTAGGTCACAAATTCCGTATCATAGGAAGAGATTGAACACCTACCCAACACAACATTTCTTTTAATGTTGTGGCCTTAGCAAAAGAAAAGGTACCATTTGGACCAAATGTTATAATCGACAAGGGTTAATTGTATTTAATGTTAAATTTTACATCACATATATTTGACAGAAGATAAATTAAAAATAATCGGAGGTATTCCAATCCGACTCTGGAGGTACTATCTATGTAGGGAGTATCAGTTCTATTTCAAAATAATCATTTGGATTTTAGAATATATCACTTGTATTTCAGAATAGTGACTTTGATTTTAGAAACCGTCAGTTGTATTTCAGAATAATCACTTTTATTTCAGAAAAGTACAGTTGAATTTCAGAACAATCATTTTGATTTTTAGAATACATCACTTGTATTTCAGAAAGCGTCACTTGTAGTTTAGAAGATATCACTTGAAATTTATGTATAAAGCTGATGTCTCCGTTGTTTTAGAGCAAATAGGTCACAAATTTCGTATCATAGGAAAAGATTGAACACCTACCCAACACAACATTTCTTTTAATGTTGTCGCCTTAACAAAAGAGAAGGTACCATTTGGACCAAATGTTATAATCGCCAAGGGTAAATTGTACTTAATGTTACATTTTACATCACATATATTTGACAGAAGATAAATAAAAAATAATCGGTGGTATTCCAATCCGACTCTGGAGGTTCTATCTATGTAGGAAGTATCAGTTGTATTTCAGAATAGTCATTTGGATTTTAGAATATATCACTTGTATTTCAGAATAGTGATTTTGATTTTAGAAACCGTCAGTTGTATTTCAGAATAATCACTTTTATTTCAGAAAAGTACAGTTGAATTTCAGAATAATCATTTTGATTTTAGAATATATCACTTGTATTTCAGAAAGCGTCACTTGTAGTTTAGAAGATATCATTTTAAATTTATCTATAAAGCTGATGTCTTCGTTGTTTTAGAGCAAATAGGTCATAAACTCCATATCATAAGAAGAGACTGAACACCTATCTAAGACAACATTTCTTTTAATTTTGTCGCCTTAGAAAAAAAGAAGTTCAACTTCTACGCTTTTTCATTGAGATTACTCCGCCAGAAAGACATTTCTTCAATTAATTGAATATTTGACCTATTGCAGCAATAAGTAACTGAATTGAAATTAAAATTAATCTTGATTTTTTTTTTGCTATTTTTCTAAGTTATTTTATATCGAGTCCACTTTTCTTCGCGCAAAAACGCCCCTTTTCTTGTAAGTAAAACCTCTTCCTTTATGCATGCAATTTTTGTCGTACGAATTGTAATATCTGCTGTGTGATTTTTACTAACACTGAAGATAAAGTTTTGAGACATCACCTAGTCTTAAAAAAATTTATCTCGCGATGGTCATTTTGTACTTCTAAGAATTAGATCTTTGAAGCAATGACGTCTACAAACTTTATTTTTAATATGTCGGTCACAATTTTCATTAATTTTTACATTCTTTGAAACTTTCTCTTTTCAACGATTCAGATTTATGAAATTTTATTCAAATTTAACGAAATAATCAAAATAAGTTAACTTTTCAAATAATTCTACACAATTAAGGCTTATACCCAAAGGTTTATATATTATAGTGGAACAGTCGCAAACTGGCTTGATAAGAACTTTGATAAATCCTATTAGCTGAATAAAGGAGTTTGGAAGAGTCTAAAGATTGTTTAAAAATGTGACCGCCTATTTAAAAAAAAAGTTTGTGGGCATCACTGCTCCGAAGACCTATCTCTTAGAAGTGCGAAATGATTATCGAGAAATAGATTGTTTAAAACTATATGGTACCCTATAATTCTATCTCCGTAGGTCTTACCATGTGGTAAAAGGTAGACCTTTGCGGTAAATTTGGAAAACCCTGTATTTAAAGGAAAGTAACTTAGGTAAACTTGTGCTGTCATTGTTGCAAAGTTACAACTACCTGTTGCATTCAATACGTATATCTGTCAGAGAATTATGTAGCATTAAAACAAAGGTGATATAAAAGAAACTAATTTCGTAGTTGGTTTTAAAAGTTTTGCGAAATGAATTTTCCCGATAATTGCGGTGTATGCAGAGTAGCGATGTTGAGGGGTGAGGTTATTCAACTTGCAGTTTGTAACCATCTTTTTCACTTAAAGTGTTTAGAAGTAATAATTGTGGCGCCAAATTCGTTATGTCCAATATGCAGACGCAATATTACCGGGCACACTCGATTGCAGACAGAGAAAAACATACAGGAAATATTCAGAAAAAGATAGAGAAAGGTTAGTTGCTTGTGCCAACAAAGGTGAAGATTGGACTAGTCTGGCGGAAACTCTAAACGCAAAGTACAAGACTGCATACAGCTGGAGAAGCAGTGGAAGAGGGTTTGCTTAAAAGAAAGGCGGAAACAAGCCTAAGCTTCTGTCTGAGGAAATCGTAGATTCTATAATAAATTGGATCGAACAGGATTCTACAATTTCTCTGAAACACATCAAAGAAAAAATTCAGCATGAGTTTCAAATTCCAATTGAGATTACGGCAATAGACAAGTACTTAAGCGGGAGACTCTTTACTGTAAAACAGGTCCACAAGCAGCCTAATACCATGAATTCGGAAGAAAATAAAACTCGACGGGCCTATGTCAGAACACTCAACCATTATATTCAAGAAGGCAAACAGATAGTTTGGATCTACGAAACAAATTTTAATTTATTTTGTCGGAAAAGTCGGGGTAGGTCCAAGATTGGTAGCCGGGCCATCCAGTTACTTCCTGCAGCAAGAGGCCCGAATATTCATTTGATTGGAGGTATTTCAGCTGCCGGAGTTGTCTTGATGGAAAGGCGCAGAGGTTCCTTCAGTTTGCAAACAGCCAATGGCTGGCTAAGGAATCTGCTAATAAATTGGAAAACTGCAGGAAACCGGCTCCAAGACCTGGTTGTAGTTTGCGATAATGCTCCTTGTCACGCTCGGTTGGAGGAGGTTACTAATAACACTCCTGTCACAATTTTACGATTGGCACCTTATTCGCCCATGTTAAATCCTATCGAAACAATGTGGAGTTAAATAAAATGTTATGTCAAAGAAAATTTGCGAATTCCTGAGTTAGCAGGGCTGTTCTTCAAGAACAGCGACTTATTTATTTGGAAAGGATAGTCGATGAGGCCAAAAATACCATCGTAGGGGGGGACTGTGCACGGTCTGCCCAACATGCATCTTCTTTTCACGTTGCCGCTTTAGCAATGGAAGATATGCCATTTTGGGGCGTAACTTTACGTTTGCAAGATATAGACTGTTAACATTATTAATTTATCTAATATACATAAATGTAATATTATGTTAGTTATCCATTATTAATTTTACATAAAATAATTGTTGTGCTTCCTAGAAGTAAGCCAATAAGACCTATGTTTTTTGTTGTGTTCCAAATATTATTGTTTGTTATAAATTACTTATTAATTAATATTTATTATAAATAAATAATATAATATGTTGAAGTGATTTTTGGATCCTTCACTTTTGCACTGTACACAGTTGTCTTTGTGAAGAACTCCACACAAATGCTAATAACAAACTTTCTTTTAAAGACAATTTTCTGAAATTCAAGTGATGTATTCTATATAAATGAAAATGATTTTTCTGAAATTCAACTGATACTTCTTACATAGATACTACCTCTAGAGTCGAATTGGAATACCAGCGATTTTTGTCAAATATATGCGATATATACATAAAATTTAACATTAAGTACAATTTACCTTTGGCGAATATAACATTTGGCCCAAATTGCATCTTCTCTATTGCTAAGGCGGCAACATTAAAATAAATTTTATGTTGGGTAGATAGTATTCAATCTCTTCTTGTTATGGCATTCCTCACCTATTTGCTCTAAAAAAATCGTCGCTCCCGAAGACCACGTCTGAAATTCAAGTGATATCTTCTAAACCACAAATAACGCTTTCTGAAATACAAGTGATATATTCTAAAATTAAAATGATTGTTCTGAAATTCAACTGTACTTTTCTGAAATACAAGTGACTATTCTGAAAGACAACTGACGGTTTCTAAAATCAAAATCACTATTCTGAAATACAAGTGACGTTTTCTAAAGTTCAAGTGATACTTTCTTAACTACATGTGAAAATGGTGTAGAAATACAAACAAAAGATATTGGTTTCCAAGGACAAACGAAAAAACAACCCTGGATAACAGACGAGATTTTAAAAATGATGGATGAGCTAAGAGAGCACAAAACAAAAAACGAGGTTAGATACAGAGAGTTAAATAAGATTAGTCGTAGAAAGTGCGGAGAGGCAAGAACGCTAGCTGGCTGAGAGATGTTGTGAAGTCGAACAACTACAACAAAAACACGACATACAAACATAACGTACATAAAAAGATCAAAGAAATGACAGGCAGTAATCGCAGAAAGACGAGCGGAATACTGAAACACAATAACAACAATATAATACACTTTTGACCTGAACAAAAATTGAAGTGCTGGAAAGAGTATGTTACAAAACTGTTTAGCGACGAACGACCAGAACAACCCGTCCAAGCAAGTGAGATCAACGAGACGCTAGAAAAAAGCGTTGAAGCTTTCGAAATGTATGTTTATAGGAGAATATTACGCAGGAAAACTCTGAAACAGCGAGATTTTTAATAGAATGCAGAAAAACAAGGAACTGATGCTAACAATCAAAGAGCGCAAACTAAGTTATATTGGACATATATTGAGGGGAGATAGATATGAGATAATTCGGTTGATCATCGAGAGAAAGATTCAGGGAAAGAGGTCAATAGGGAGAAGACAGAATTCCTGGCTCAAGGACCTACGCCGATGGCTCAGTAAAACATCATCCCAAACATTCAGAGCAGCTGTGTAACGTGTAATTATTGCCAGTTGGATCGCCAACCTTCGAAGGGAGACGGCGCAATGAGAAGAAGAAATGGAAGTCGTCACGTGTTGAATCAAACTCCTATAAGTGGTCTGACTGACGATTATTCTGTCATTCCAGAAGCCAACCACAATAGAGAAGTTGCTTGTTTTTACTCTAGGCAGTGCTTAAATTGAATTTTTTTATATTGTAAATTGGAAATAAGTCAAACACTGTAACAACAAACTGTCTAAAACAGTTTTTCAGTGTTTCTTACTGAAGCAAGAAATGTCTTTATAACTTTTTTGTAAATGCTGGTAGGTAGCTAGAATACTTGACTGAACTGACTTGCACTGAACTTCTCTAAATTAGTCAATCAAGTTATAGTGAAAAAAAATCGTATCTTTAACAGTTTTTTAGATATTTGCTCAAATATTAATATTAATGAATTCTGATGATTTTAGGCCATATATATCTCAATATCCTTCTATTTAGAATTAAGCATTAAATCCAATTCAAAAATAAAAAATTAGGTGAATTACTGCCCTCGGTGATTAGAACCAATTTTCCAGACAATCCAGTTCCTTTTTCGTGTCGCGTGTACTTTTATTTCTGCGATCTATTAGGCCTTATGTAATGGTTCATTAGCAAAGCTATCAAACAACTTACTAAATTATTACCAATGCAAATTGAGTAATATCTAGCCCCTTCAGGACACCACAGACTAACACTTCAATTAATTGTCGAATCAAACTTGAGACGGTGTTACGTGTGTACCAATTATTACGTATAAATTGAGCCTCGGAACGGCATAGCGAACTATTTCCCATTACCGGAGAACTAGGCACAAATCGTCGTCAATCATTCCCTCGCATTAGTCTTCGAACTTTTAACCAAAAAATTGGCCAAAACACACGTCCATAGCTCTCAATAGTATCAAAAAACTTTCCCGGAATCACACACAGCGTCGGCGATGTCAATCACACTCGAAATTAAGCGGCTCTAACTTTTCCAATTTTTAGAGATTATGGAAGATCTGGGGAGCTACAAAATAATGGATACCGTAAAATTAGGGCTGTAAAATCATGGAAAAGGGAACCGCCAGTCCCAATTTGGGCTGGATTCGACTGGGGTTAGTGAGCCGATTTATTCTGATTGGGAGAATTGCGTGTCGTAAAACGGAGTTATAAATTGGTAGATAAGTAAATCTTATTTGTACGCAAGTTATGGGGCGATAACTCTCCGCCTGAGCTCTCAGTTATTTATGAGACCAAAAGGGGGAGAGTTAATTTATAAACAAACGAAACCGCTTCCTGCTAAGATTATGAGCAATTTTTCTTATTGTTCGTCTTCAATACGGCCTCAAAAACCGTCCCTCGCTAATCCTCCCAAAGACAACACTGGGAAATTATCGTTCCTTGGCTTCGCAGAATTTGAAAGTTTCAACTCTGAGGAGGCTCGTGGAAATTCGAGATAATCCCTTTTAATCTGACCGGCAGTCCACTCTAAAATGGTAGCTTCACATAAGCGGATTACATCTGATATATAACTTCTCGTTCTGAAGCGCACCTACCACTTAATCTCTTTGCTGACGCAAATTTGTCGAAATCGGCCGTCTTTTGTCTTTGCAGTTCTGCTGAAAACCCGTTAAAAGGGGTCAAAGAACGTCTGAAAATTCCCTCATCTAAATCCAATTTAACCCATTTTTTAACCCATTATCCCCGGCTAATTCCGAAAGGCAACATTGCTCAAGGGCAATTTCGCTCCGACCTTAATAAACCGAGTCTTAGTCTCTCGATGCAAATTTATTCGCGATACCACCTCAAGGGGCCCCGTGCCGTTTTATTATTTGGCGTTTTCAGATCTCAATAGTAGCATTAATTAGGAATTTAATTAAATTCTAGTCGATGCGAAATGATATTTTACTTTTGCTTTGTGTACTGGGAGAGTCAGTGGCGTTGCTATGGGCTGATAGTAGAAGTTGTAATGTTTGAACCAAGAAAGTGTTTTATGGATTTTTGCCTTAGAAATAGTATTAGTGGAAAGCTTTTCTCAACTGTAAAAACAAATAAAAGTTTCCACTGTAACCAGTAATTCATTCGTTTGCCTTTTTCGCTTATTGAGAAATGCAATTGATTCCTTAGAAGTCGCTTAATTTCAACTCCCATAAAAGCGATAAAACAAATACTAATTGTACAGGACGACCCATCAAGAACTCTTTGTAATTATTTAAGAAACAACGGAGTAAACTACTCCTTATTTATTTGGCAATACTGCAGCCAGATCCTAATGAGGGTCACTAAATTTTTTCTGTTCAGGCGGTGGTCCAAAGTTTTGATTATGTTACGATGATGTACAGATGACTGTGTGACCTACTAACACAGGAATATGAAATCTGAACTTGAACTTACTTCACCCCGGTGAACGAATGCATTTATGCATTTTCGTCCACTCGCCGGAGGACCATCAGCCACTTATATCGAGCGATTCATACCATTAATCCGCCGCGACGCTGCACAGCCCATGAGAAAATCAGTAGGTGCATACACGTCCTCCTCATCTGGGATGAGAATAAAACTATGGTCTGAGCTGGTTTTAGATTTTCTTACGACATGCTTGTCTTTGAATATGAAGACATTTTGCACAATTTATTGCCTTTTTGTCTGCATAGAAACCGAGGATCGTTTGGATCTCTACAGTTTGAAATCGTTTAAAATGCGTTTATTAATCCCTTCCTCCAACAGAGGTTGATGTGGTGTTCGTGATGCGAGATAGCAAGTTATGATAATTCTATAAAGAAATAGCTTCATTACCAAAACTAGACGCTGTTCTAACCACAACTGCACGAATGGTTTGCTCAGAAGAAGTCGAATCAAGGCTGCTCCGCTCAAGGGCATATTGAGCTAATACGGTGCCACACGAAAGGAATCTATAAGGGAAAGTTTTCGTCAATATATTCTAAACATTGAATCGCATCTGCACAGTTGATGCGATTATACGTAAGGCAGTTGGTAACTAGAGGTATTACCAATGCTCCTGAGTTAGAAGTCGGTGATCACGAAAGTGAGCATAAACACACTACGTCACAATAAATTATTACCATGAACGACAATCGGAATCATTTAGTTTTGCAGAACAAAATACGGTTACACTGATCTAGTCATTAAATGAACACCATGATTCTTTCGCTGCAAATATCGAGGGAAATTTATCACAAAAAGAGAAACGTAATGCAACTCGTACATGACTTCCTACATGCCATATCCTAGAAGATACCGGAAACCAATAGTATTAATTTAAAAGGTGGCAAAACCCGAATATGCATTGACTATTGTTCACTAAATTTCAACACAAACAAGCAGCTGCTTCCAATAAAAAATGAAGGCGAATATGCGAGCACTGCTTAGTTTAACTTAACACTGTATGTTTGCCTTTGGTGCACACCTGCATACCTTGCTGTGCGCATTGTTGTTTTTCAGAGACTTGACATTTTTTACTTTTTCGAAGATCATTTTTCTGTAGAATATTGTAATTTTTTTGTTCAAATATCGGCCATTTGGGCAGTTTTCAGTATTATATTACACGTTATAAATAACGCAATAGTTTTATTCTACTGGAAATAAAGCGAAAGCAATGAAGAAAAAAAAAATACAGTCCAGAAATCCCAAATAAACACTATTAGTAGAACGAAGAATTTCATCAAAGACGATAGACCTATGACGTGATAAGACACCTTTTTGAAACCGAAACTTGCCATATGAACAACGAGGAATACCATTAGGTTTGATAAATGCAACGGGAGAATTCCAGCGTACGGTAGACCACATTTTGGCATCAATGAATCATAAAACAGCCTCAGCGTACCTGGATGATATGCTCATACTAAGCAGATATCGAGGAACGGGTGTAGATGCTCTTCAAAAATATTTGAAACTGTTAGAAAATTCAGTACTATGTTTGGGATAGATAAACGTCATTTTTTTTAAGACACAAATCCAGCATTTAGATCAAATTCTTCTCAAAATTGTGAAAGTATGCTTCCATAAACAAGGAAAAGACCAAGTCCATAAAAAAGTTGCCGAGCTAACAACATGTTCAAGGAGTTGGTCAATTTCTAAGCCTGGCGAACTATTTTCAATGGTATGTCAAATGTCTTGTCCAGGCAGCAATATTTCTGTCCAGACCGACTAGAAAAGATGTCAGTTTTACTTCAAAAAAGGCCGTAGTGTAGTCCTACTACTGACCTATTGAAAGGCCGTAAGAGAGGACAGGCAATTTCATGGATCGATAAAGCAGCCAAGATTTGTCAAAAAATAAGCACACACTACTTATAACACAATAATTTCCCAGTTTGCTGCAACAAACTGCGCCACTACATCACACAGAAACAGAAACATATTAATTTTTCTTTTATTGTACTCATGACAGCGTTTTGCGCCATTTTATTGATAAAGACGTTGAACAGCATCGAAATTAGTAAACAGATACAACGAGAATTGTTGTTTCTCACTAATCCAAGGACCTGCTACCTCTGAATTCTGTATGTTTACACGTTGTTTAATGCAGAAAAGACTATCTTCTACAAATGTTGGGAAAACCCAACATAAGAAGGAAAAATAGCCGCCTTTTTAAACGAATTAAAATATTAAACATCCAAAAAAATCCTCTGCTTGTATGCACACAAAAAGGCAATAAATGGTCCTGAGTGTCGTCATATTCAAAGAAAGGCTGCCATGATAATTATTGCCTGATAATTAGCACGCCAGTATGCGACTGCTGATTTCCCCATTGGTAGTGCAGCGCCAAGGGGGATTGATGGTATGGATCGCCCGATATGATTGGCTGGCCCGTTCCCTGAGGAACGGACGAAAATTCATAAATGCAATCGTTCACTGGGATGAATGAGAGTTCAAGTTCAGATTTCAATGCCAGAATCATGCCATAATGCCAGAATGTGGTTTACCGTACGCTGGAATTCTTCCGTTGCATTTATCAAACCAAAGAGTGTTCCTCCAGATTCATATTGACAGTTGAGGGTTTGAAAAGATCTCTTATTACGTAATGAAGTGATATGTCTACATCTTCAAAGAAATTCTTCATTCTACTAATAATTTTCAAATATTCGTCTTCATTTTTCATTGGATGTAGCTGCTTGTTTGTGTTGAAATTTAGTGGACAGTAGACAACCCACATTCAGGTTTTGCCGGCTTTTAAACTAATACTATTGGATTCCGGTATCTTCTAGGATATGGCATGTAGGAAGTCATGTACGAGTTAAATTACGTTTCTCCTCTTGTGATCAATTTTCCTCGATATTCGCAGCGAAAGAATCATGGCGTCCATTTAATGACTAGATCAGTCTGTCCATAATTTGTTCTGCAAAATTAAATAATCCCGAATGTCGTTCATCTTAAATGTTAATAATTCAATATGACGTAGTGCGTTGGTGCTCACTTTCGTGATCACCGACTCCTACCTCAGGAGCATTCGTAATACCTCTAGTTATCATCTGCCCTACGTATAATCGCATCCGCTGTGCAGAAATATTTAGAATATATTGACGAAACTTTGCCTTGTAGATCCCTTTCCTGTGACACCGTATTAGCCCAATATGCTCTTGAGGCAATTCGACTTCTTCTGACCAAACCAATCGTGCACTTGTGGTTGGAAGGGCGTCTAGTTCTGGTAGTGACGCTATTTCTTTATAGAATTATCATAACTTGACATCTCGCATCACGAACACCACACCAACACCTCTTGGGGGAAACTGTAGAGATCCGAACGAATCCTCTGTTTCTATGCAGTCAAAAAGGCAATAAATCGTGCTAAATATCGTCATATTCAAAGAAAGGCCGCCGTATTAAAATCTTAAAATAGCCCAGACCACAATTTTATTACACTAGATAATGAGCACGCCACTCTGCGACTGCTGATTTCTTCATTGGCAGTGCAGCGGCCGTATTAATGATATGGATCGCTCGATATGATTGGCTGGCCCGTCTCCTAAGGAGCGGACGAAAATGCATAAATGCATTCGTTCACTGGGATGAATGAGAGTTCAAATTTCGTATACTCCCGGGCGAAATATATCGTTCGAAAAGTATATGTGTCAGTAGGTCAGCTGGCAGGAGGATTCGATGAAATCGTTTGGTATTGGTTCGGATTAGTTCCTCGTAGTTTGCAATAAATTGACGTGATTTTATTGCATAAATACTGTTTTTCACTCTGTTTATCCAGGTAATATGTAGTTATTATCACAGAACTGCAATATTTCCTGTTCTAGACTAATGATAATTCAGTTTAAGTAACCCAAGAAGAGTTTCTCTCGGAAGTTGTGCATTTAGAGTTGCTTTGAATGCTTTATTCAGACATTTACTTTCAAATTAGAGTTGATAAGTAACAAACACGTTCTGAGTTATGCGGGTTTCAATGCAGATACATCCATTCATTATTTAGTAGTCGCTATAGCAGTGCGTTCCACTCTTTGTTTAGGGTATAAATCTGCATAAGCGTTACACAGTGCTGATGTTGAAGGTACCAATTACATTCGAAAAAATTTGAGAAAAAGTTTTACGTCATTTTGATGCAACAGATTTTCAGTGAAACAGTTTTTCTGTTATTTGGCATCAAAGGTGTTGCACGTATTATGACGTAGTGGCCCGATAATTTTATTCAATATTGTTATAATGTATTCCATCAATAATAACAAAAAAACACTTATGAAATAATTTGCCTCTGCGCCTCTGTCCCGACTGAGCCCAGAGTTTTATCTTAAAACCTCGCTCCTCACTTAAATTGAACAAAACTTAAACACTGAGTTGGTTTGAAATGTAAATAAATCGAGCTACTACCAATTTTAATTACAACAGATCTGTTTGAAAATAATTATTAATGTTGGAAGTGAAATTAGTCGAGGATTTTCGGCTTATGGAGGAAATTTTGGGGAAAATTGATGGCTTTCCAAGAGCGAATTCGTAAATCTTTTGTTTGTTTTGTATTTAAAGTATACTTTATTCCACTCAGCATGGGTTCGCTAATGATTCACGTGCTTTATCGCATTCATTCGGTTATTTTTTTCTGAAATCAACAAGAATCGAAATCGACTTTAATACCGCACATTCTACGTCTCCAAGGAACTTTATAAGTAATTGTCCACATTCTCCCTTCACAAAAGTGTCAATTTCACCCTTATTATCTCTCGAATATTGGAGTTTCCCCCTTTCCAATGCGCCCTTAGCAATATGATCCCCAGATACAAATCAGATAGCTCTTCAGTAAAGTTTTCCGCTAGTCTTTTTCTCGATTTTGTCCCTTGGCTTAGAAACGACTTTCCGTTTGAGTCCCTCACGGAGAATTTGTAAATAAATTTACATTAAACCTTTTGTCACAAATGCGTCACTAATATATTGTGGAAGACTCCTCGTCAAGCGTATCACGCAAAGGCCCCAGGGACTTGTTGCAGGGCCCTTACGAAATATTGCCGTGGGGTTTCGGAACTCCCTTGGGCCCGTCCACACTTGCATGCCCGAAAGATGCTGAATTAGCAAAGACGCAGGAGGGAATAATCGAATCTGGTTGCCTTATTTAAAGTGTATGAGGGTGCACGAGTTGTGCACATGTCGTGAAATTAAAACAGGAAAAGCTGATTGTATGAGACATAGAACATTCGAAAAATTCGGGTAAAATATAATGCCGTTATTTAAAAAAAAATTCTCAAGCAGGCCATGGAATTGGAACAGTAGGTCTGAGACGACTTCATAAAAAAAACTGAAAGTCAAAGATTTTCAATATGGCTAGCACTAGGGCTGGAATATTTGATCACTAAGTCGGTGATTAAGATATTTAGTCGTAAGGTAAAGTGTGTAAGCATGTTTTTCCTCAAAATAAAATAATAACCGTTTTAATGAACAATAAAAACAAACAAAAATAGTTTTTGTTCCACGGCTTCCATGATCAAATTTAGCGAGTGAGCAGCACATCTCTATTACAAATGTCAAAGTAAAATGTCAAAATTTCAGAAATATCAAATGTTGTTAATGACAGTGTTATTAATTTTTATAACATCACATTTTTGTAACTATTTGTTGGCTAATTAGGACAAAATTAGTAGTTTTAAATGAATTTTCAGTTTTTGGGGCCCTTGGCTTTCTCCTGGCAGAATGGAAAACGCTAAAGTACCTTCTATATGGCATCTAGAAAGGGAGTTTCACCTACTTCATTCAGTCTTGCCTTGTTTAGAATAATTTCGAAGTACGTTTGTGGATAAATGTTTGAATTTTAGGGCTAAGTTAACATAATATCAGCATTATCAATGTTGCCGAACTCCAAGCAAAAGAAGGGGTTCTATGGAAGTATTTGCTTTCTCTCGAAAGATAAAAAGATAAAAGAAAGATGACGCTGGATATACCTTATGATTTCTACTCGCTAATGATTTACTCCGAAAGACTGAATACATTTTACATGTAAGCAGGTAAATGGCCGGCCTACAACAGAAAACACCGAACTACAGTTTGTCTGCTAGATTGCATACATGATATTGAAGAATATTTAACTACACCACAACGTTTGGAAAGAAAAAGCCAATAGAGTTGCATTGTGCCAACTTGAAGGTCTTTTTGCTGTGATATTTCCAAACAATGTGGCATAACTCGACATTAAACTCGAGTTAACTCAAAAACCCAAGAAACAAAAAAGTTAAAAGAGTGCAAAAACAACTTTTATTTTGTAGGTGGCAAAACAAAATGATTTGAATATCCCGCCCTTTGACGATGTCATGTTACGTGACTGGTTGACAGCTGACTTTTGTCATGTAATTGTTGTCATTTTTAAGAGACTTAGAATCGAGCGACGAGGCTGTCAGGCCAGATGTACAAGTCATCCTCAAAGTCGGGTTCAACTAAACTCGACTGGTACTTGAACCCGCCCATAAAAATCGCATTGCTGTCAAATTAATTTCATTTGTGACATTTGCTGACAGCAATGCTTTTCTTATAGGCGAGTTCAAGTACCAGTGAAGTTTAGCTGAAACCGACTTTGAAGGTGACTTGAACAATCAAGCCTCAGTGTAATTTTTTTATTAATTTTATCAAATAACAGCCATCCTAGATGAAATCAAGTTAAATTTATTATTATGTGTATCAATGCCCCAGTAAGTGGACTTCGAATACATATGATTATGCCGGCATTTTCCGAACTAGGATAACCCGGATTACTGCTATAACCGGGGATCAAGGATAAAGTGAAAAGAATGTCCTGTGATTCCTAACACAACATTTACAAGAAACAATTTTTGCGTTTTTGATAATTTAAGAATTTTTCTTGAAAAATGCACAACCATGAGTACGAGTTTGATGACCTTGAGGAATTCATGCAAGACGAAATATCGGATACAACCAATCAGGAACCAAACTCATTTTATGCCAATGCTTGTGGCATATTTTAAAGATAAAAGTTAGCAAAGCACACATACTACGCGAACTGCAGCTTTGAGTACATGGAGAGCTAGGTCCTGGTTCGATATGACATAAGAAGGCTGAAGCTCCATACAGTTAACTGACTTAGACCTGTCAGTTGGGCGCCACTGAATTTAGATTACATAATAGATGTTTAGGCGATCAAACCAAAGTAAAACCAACAGGACTTAAGGTTACTAGATCTACTCCTACCAATTTGAACATTTGGCCAGCTTGCAGGGTTCTCTCACTAACTGAGGAAGAAGATCTCTCTCGAACATGGAGAATACTGGACGGTTTAAGGTCTAAGAGCCTTCACCGTCACTAACGGCTCCATCTTCGGCAAGGGGGTTCAGTAACAAGACGGTTTAAGATCTAAAAGCCATCACGGTCTCTAACGGCTCCATCTTCGGCAAGGGGGGCTCAATAACTGGACGGTTTAAGACCTAAGAGCCATCACCGTCACTAACGGCTCCATCCTCGGCAAGGGGCTACGTAACTGGACGGTTTAGGACCTAAAAGCCATCGCCGTCACTAACGGCTCTATCCTCGGCAAGGGGGCTCAGTAACTGGACGTTTTAAAACCTAAGAGCCATCACCGTCACTAGCGGCTCCTTCTTTGGCAAAGGGGCTTCGATGGTAGTTGTAAAATCCAAAAAAAGGTATTGAGTTTCAGCACTCAAACATTGGAACCTGGAACCCGACAATCAGGAACTAGGAACTAGAAACTAGGAAATAATTGAAAAATGAGAGGCCTAGATAAGTTTAAATTAATTAAAGAAAGTCTTACCCCAAAATAAGAGAAATTTATTGTAGCCAGATTGCCAGGCTGTAGCTGTTTAGGAACAGGCTCAGGTCCGGTGTGCCCTGTAAAGTGGTCAAAATGGAAAAGGGACCATCAAAAGTTTTAACCTTTTCCCCATGGCCTTAAAATTGGTCAAAACGGAAATAACATGTCAAAATGGGGAATTAAAATGAGTAAAAGAGTCGCCAAATATGAAAAAATTCAGCCGTTGTTAAATAAAGATAAAAATATAGGGAAAATATCTGATGAGAACATGAATAAAATAAGGACATCTAAAGAAGAAAAAACGATGTAAGGACAATATACACATGTCAACCTATAAGAGTGACAATTCGGGGTCCTCCTCTTTAAGGGATTTCTAGCCAGAGTGTTCAAGGTATTCCGTGAGAGTGGTTTTCTTGTGAAAGAGTTCAAAGTACTCTGCGACAGTCAGGTTAGTTCAGGTTAGTTCACGGCGAACATGTAAGAGGGCACCGCTACCCAATGATTGCTAGCTTCATAGGAAGTAAAAAAGTTCTGTACAAGGTGTGGTATAAAAGTATGAAAGGAGTGCCAGTAGATTTTCTTTCTTAAACAGAAAACGCTACATGCAGCGTCGACTGATCGCTGTAATGGAGAGATAAAGCTTCCGCTTTCAGAATTATAGATACGTTGGTGGGATCGATGTTCGAATTAATGAAGCAAATTTCCTTCATCTTGAACATACTTATACAGAGAGAGAAGGATTCATTGTACTGTTCAAGTGGTGGTCCTCCTCCCAATCAAGCCCAGAATTTTAGCATTATGCCCGACCTTTCTAAAAATATTCCTGTGTTTTCTAGTTTCTAAAAGTGTCAGTGGCGATAAGGACGTGAACCAAGCATAAGTGATTGGTTGGATAAGGCGAAGAGACCAGCCCAATTGCACAGTTGGCCTAAAGCTTTCACCTTCCAGACCACCCAAAACAATTTACGAGGACCCGCTGCTCATTGGCTCAAGAGTCGAACTGATACAAGTGATTAAGTCACATTTGAAGCTGCATTTCAATGCACTTTTATATCGCTTTCCTACTGCAACCTGATGCAACACAGGAAGCAGATACCAAAGTAGAGTATTACCAATAATTTTTATGAGACGGTTTCATTGTGTAGGAAACTTAAATTGTCATTCCGAGAGATCAAGGATCATATCGCTGCTTATCTTGCATCAGAACAACTCCCATCATTCATCTTGACAAAGGTCCATGATACTAAGGATGATTTATTTAGAGGCTTGGTCAGTTTAGTTATGAACAGGTATGTCAAGACACTCTCGGGGGAGCCTGAAACCCCTAGAGGGCGCGTCCCCAGGTGGCGGATAGGGGAAGGCCTCTCAGATATGAGTGGTAGGAGGGAAATCAAATACCTCCCGCGGACCAACAGGCAAAACAGGAATCCAAATAGCGTCTGATCCGGAGCGGGCGGCTTTATGGTCGGCATCTGACTCAAAATGAGCGGCCGTATTTATAGATGGGTGTGCATGCGGACGAGCCTGGGAGTGCCCCAGAGGCTGATGTGAGCTTGCTCTGCCGATGGCAAAGTCGCATGCGTTACCAGGAACCAGCCACTTCGGGCCCTCGTTAGGAAGTGGGACATGGATGCGGAGGTCGGGCTTCGCATTGCTCCCGGCGAGCCCCATTCCGTCTGCGTTGTACCGGGACTGGGAAAACGAAGGCCGGGCGTCAGGGAACTGGGGTAAGACAAGCTCCGAGGGTATACCCGTTCCCGGTTATTTCGGCCCGCTCCTTGTCGCACGATGCGCTGGACAATCTAGCAAATGTATTGCAAAAATCTTGGGGAAAATGGGGGGGGACAAAAAAGAAAAATATACGGAGAGAATAGATGAGAAGGGTATCCTCGATGATTGTCCCACTGTGGGAGGCATTGGGGGAACACCATCGACACAGCAAACAGGGACCAACGAATCCGGTGTTGTAAGGCCTAGAGAAAACACAGATGAGAGGACTACTGTATATGAGGCACCACTGCTGCAAAAGTTAAAATATTTGAACAGCTCACTGGTAAGACGGAATTCGTTGTGCGACCCAATAAATAAGAAACGGAAGAAAATTGACACATCGACGGATCAGGCACTGGAGGACGTAGATCCATATAAGAAGACTGTCAGTAAGGACTTCCTGACCTTTAAAGGAGCGTTAAAAGACACGAAAAAATTAATAAAGGATCTGGAAAACAAAATCGAGAAGAACACCAGCAGTGACATAAAAGAAATAAGCTTAAGACTAACAAAGCAACTGGCAATATTGGAGGGAGATCACATAAACTCGTTGCTAGAGGGCGTAAAATATGAAGCAGTAGAGAAAATGATGTTTGATCAAGATGTGCAGGTGGAAATAAGTACATGTGACCAAAACACACAGACCCCAGAGGATTGGAACGAGGGCGACCAGGAAACTGTGAGTCTGAACAGGACTGAAGTATATATTGAATGGACAAAATTAGCAAATAAAACGTGGCCTGACACGCTGTACTTGAACACTGAAATCAAAGTAGGAAATCCTCTAGAAACAAAACAGAATACAGTGAAAGTGGTGCTTATTGAAGGGGAGAATAAAGAGATGCAACACAGCATACAGGCGCTGTACCGCAAAAGGTTCCCTGAACTCCCGGATCTACAGGAATCTTTCGAAGTGATGGAGCAGACAACGAGAACAAGTGGTGGAAAACAGGTACAGAAAGTAATTAAAATTAATGCAATGGACACGAAGGAAGGACTGTGGAACAATTTGGTGAAATTAAAGAAAGAAACAGAAAAGGACATCTGGATTGCGATGCACCACTTAAATGGTTTGAAACTCCCTAAATGGAGAAAAATGGTAGAGGCAATTTTTCATGGCGCTGATATAAATGTAACTATATACACAACAGAAAATCACTTGAACTCGGAAAAGAACGATAAGCCGAAAAAGTCCAAGGTAGAGAAGAAAACTTATGCACTAATAGTGGAAGAAAAAGGAACAAACAACAAAGACCTACTAAGCAACATAAAAACAAAAATTCAAGCTAACGATGCATGTAAGGTAATACATGTATATATACAATCGGGCCCAAAAGTGAATGAGGCTTCACCCAAAAGTAAGTAGTAAAAAATAAGGTAATACAGTCTATAACCACGACGGGAAGGAAAATTACTTATTAGGACGGAGAAGGATGATAATCACATTAAAACGCTTAAGGAGGCAATACAAAATACATCGACCTCAATCAAAGTAGCGCTGAGAAGATCAGATGAGGAGACAAAAACGATACATATAAAAGGCATGGATGACTCTGTGGATAAGGGTGAAGTAAAGAAAGCCATTGAGGCGGAAGTGGGAGAACTGGAAGATGAGACTTGTAGAATCGGAGGACTGAGGCCTTATGCGAGGAACAATCAGGCAGTCACAATAACATTGGGAAAAAAGCAGGCAGATCGGCTCATAGAAATGAGGCAGATCAGGATAGGGATTGTGAATTGTCAAGTGGACCAACATATAAATTTAAAGAAGTGTTATAGATGCTGGGCCTACGACCACGGTGCAAAGGAATGCAAGGGACCTGATAGGTCTGCTCTCTGCCACAAGTGTGGGAAAGGGGGACATCTTGCCAAGGAATGTCAGAACAAGGAGCAGTGTCTGCTATGCGATGAACAGGGGCATAGATCCGGCACTACTAAATGTAGAATTTTCAGACGAGCTATATCCACAGTAAGAAGGAGGGGTTATACGGAAATATACAAAAATTAATCAATGGATAATTCAAAACATCTAAAGGTTCTACAGGTGAATCTAAATAGGTGCAGGGCAGCGCATGAACTACTTATAAGAAATGTAAAATCTGATGGAATAGATATTGTAATAGGACAGGAGCCTAATAAAGCTATGGCAAAAGGCCAAATATGTGATGTACACTGTGACGCTTTTTTGAGCCTTAACAAGGATCTGCGGGTAATAAACATCAACCGAGGTGTTGGATTCGTATCTGCTGAAATGCCTGACTTCGTGGTGTGCTCAGGTTACTATTCGCCGAACTCTGGAATTGAATGTTTTAATGAACTGCTGAATAATCTAAGCACAATGTTCCGATGCAGTGAAAAAGATGTAATTCTAGGCGGATACCTAAATGCGAAAACACCGGCCATTGGCTCTGACTGCTATAACCAAAGGGGGAAAGTACTGGATGAATGGATCTCTGAGAATGATCTACTAGTCATAAATACTGGTAACACTCCGACTTTTAGCAGAAATGGTAGCAACTCGGTTTTAGACCTCACGCTCGCAAAGGGACAATCAAAAATAAACCTTACTGAATGGATGGTAGACGAAGAAGCTGAAAACCTGAATGACCATAGGTACATTAAGTTCACGTGGACAGCTGGAACAAATATTAAAAATATAAACTTACCTGAAAGGGAGGGCTGGAAGATCACAACAGAGAGCTTGACTCGCTTTGAAAGGGCTTGCACTTTCAGCTGGGGACGGGATCGGGCCATTACACCGGAATCCGTAAAAGAAAAATATGCAAGTTAGCTGACAAATATTTAGGGAGACTACATAAGAGGAATAATCGTCAAGAGGTCTATTGGTGGAATAACTTAATTGCAGAAAAGAGAAACTTATCTAATAAGGCCAGACGTAGGATGACTCGGGTAAGAGCTACGCACGACAGACTTTCTGAAGCATTTATTAAAGCTACGGACGACCACAGAACGGCAAAAAAACTGCTGAAACAAGAAATAAGTAATCGCAAAGAATCAGCTTGGCAGAGGTTATGCGATGACCTAAACGATGATATATGGGGCAAGGCATATCAAATAGCAGTCGGCAGATTAACGCGCAGGAACACGAAGGAGTTGACAGTGGAAACGATCAGAGCTCAAATTGATAAGCTGTTCCCAAAAAAGCCAGAAATAAAATGGGACCAATCAAACGTTCACCCAGCAAGCATACAAAATTTCGATGAAAAGGAACTATTCGAGGCTGCAATGAGACTTAAACCAAAAAGGGCGCCTGGCCCTGACAAAATCAGACCAGAAATATTAACTATGTGCGTGCGCAAGAACAGCAAGATCTTTTTAGATCTATTTAATACCCTAATAACAGAGGGCAATTTCCCGGAGCCATGGAAGGCGGCAAAGTTGGTGTTGATTGAGAAGGGCAAACCAAGGGAGAATGATGCAATCTCATACAGACCAATCTGCTTGATTGACTGCATGGGCAAGTTGTACGAAGCGCTCATAACTAAAAGGGTACACGACGAGATCGAGGAGAAGCAAATGTTGAGTGAATACCAATTTGGTTTTCGTAAGGGAAAATCCGCGATAAATGCAATCGAGGTGGTGCAACACCAGCTAGAGGAAATCAAATCAAAGGCGTATAAAAACCGATATAGCCTGGTAATGGTTATGCTGGACATACAAAATGCTTTCAACACGGCTCCCTGGCACCTAATAGTAGAAAGCCTGAAAAGAAAAAATATTAGTGCATACCTCATAAATGTGATAATGTCTTACCTGTCAGAGCGCTTTATCCTGAACCCCGATGGCCAGAAATTTAAGACAACGTGCGGAGTGCCCCAAGGATCTGTATTGGGGCCCACATTATGGAATTTATTCTATAACGAAATACTGGAAATGAAAACGGAGACTAATGTGAAAGCTATTGCATACGCTGATGATCTAGCTCTATTTATTTCTGCAAGAGATAATAAAACTCTGGAAGAAAAAGCCGAACACGTCACCGCAGAGATTGTGTATAAACTCGAAATGATGGGATTAAAAGTGGCAGGTACTAAAACGGAAATAATCCTGCTGGCCGGTAAACTAAAAATTAGAGAGATCAGTTTTCGAGTTCAGGGAAATGTTGTCGTGGGAAGGGAGAGTGTTAAATACCTGGGAATGCACCTGGATAGAAACCTACGGATGAGTCATCATATTACAAAGGCGGTGGAGAAAGCACACAAAATTACCAAGACTCTGGGACGCATTATGATGAACAACAAAGGCCCCACCTCTGGGAAAAGAAAGGTTCTTATCAGTGCTGTTACATCGACAATCCTATACGGAGCCCCAATATGGTGCAAAGCACTACAGTACGAGACCTACAGAAATAAAGTAAATCAGATCTCAAGAAGACTGGCGCTAAGAGTGATATCTGCTTACAGAACTGTGTCGTCAGAGGCGGTGACGGCCCTGGCGGGAGTTCATGCAATGGACTTAGCGGCAAAGGAAAGTACCAAAGTGTACGCAGAGGGCCGCCAAGCAAAGCTACAAGCCAGGGAAGAAATGATGACTGAATGGGAGGGCCGATGGCGGAGCTATGAAGGCTGGACTAAGACATTTGTCAAGTCAATCAAATCGTGGACAGAGAGAAAGTGGGGCGAGCTGGAATATTATTCCACGCAGGCGCTCACGGGACATGGCGTTTTTAATAGCTACTTGTGCAGGATAGGCCGCAGAGTCGATGACAAGTGTTGGTTCTGTGAATACAGAGATGACCCGGAACACACATTGTTTGTATGCAAAATGTTCGACGCAATTCGAAAGGAAACTGCAACAAAATGCAAAGTAGCGATCACTACTGAAAATGTGTCACAACTGCTTCTGAGGAGTGAGGAAGACTTGACGATGAAGATTATGAAGATGAAGGAAACAGAGGAAAAAAAAAGGGAATCCTAAGAAGAAAAAAAAAGAGAAAAAAAAAACGCAGGACCACCCTCCTCCTGAAGTAATGCTCGCTGGCGGTTCCGGGGGGATTAAGGGTGAAGAGAGGAAGGGGGTTTTAGTGGGTATTGCGCAGGCGTCGCCGCTGAGTCCCACACTCCCAGGTCGATTAAGATCGAACCACCAACGGCTTGGGGTGCGTAAACGCATTTCCCCAATCCTCTATAAAAAAAAAGGTATGTCAAGACAGGAAGGACAGACCATTAGAAAGGCCGGAAATCGACTATCTGAGTATGGCATTCCTAGACAGAAACACAAGACTGTAATGAAGTCAATTGAATTTAGATGTTACAACTGCAATCATGTAAGCCATATGCCAGGCACATAAGGCCACAGCTGCCAGTCTCATTGTCTGCCCAGTGAAGAAGGGACCTGATGGGGAACTAGGAAGAGGTCTTAAATTATTAAGACCTCTTCCTGGTAACCAGAGGCCTTTTCATTTCACAATTGGTGAGGTGGTCCTGGTGGACGTAAAAATGAAAGAAATTTTTGACAGCGATCACAAATGTTTCCAACTGATGACGTTTTGATGACGTAGAGTATTGCATTTCACAGTTTAAACGATCTGTTTCGGTTGACAAAATAGTTTTAAATGTGAACAATTTTTTATCTTTAAATCTACGAGTACAATAAAGAAAACCTTAAAACACGTAAAAAGGTAAACAAGGTTAATTTAGAAGGTTTCAAAGCAGGATAAAGGAAGGATAATGCACTGAAAGAGAAGTACAATATATACTTAGCTTACACACACTGGCAGAGGTTTAGTCTTCTAGCATAATCTGCAGGTAGTAAGCCTTGCACAGTTTTTATTCGATATGGGTATTTATTAAGATTCATATTAGTGTATGGTATGTGCCTAGGGAAAGATCAATTTGTTGAAAGACATGGAAAAGAGATGTTTTTGGATCCTCGTGTATTATTTGTTCTGCAGCATCCTGAAATTCTGGTTTATTTTTTGTAGGATACCCACATTCCTGTTTAAGTAAGACACTTCCAGTCTCTCAAAATTAGATCCACATATCTATAAGATGTTCTCAAACTCGGAATAGTCGAAGGAATGATCAACTAGAACCATCGATATGTCAATTAAATGTATATGCCGATGAGTTACCTGTTCCATATAAGCAATCGAGAACAGGTGTGGTGGCTTTACTCAGGCAAATATTTTTTTTTCTAATTTTGACATATAAAGTGACACTTTTCAATACTGATGACAGTGACGTAACGTCCTACTTTTAGTAACTAGCTACGAAATTTCTTTTGAAGTCAAAAATCTTTCGAAACTGGCGATGAAATGTTCGTTTCATCACCATAGAAACAAATAGGTTTCGGCTGTGGCACACCGTTGTTACAGTTTTTCGGTATTAAGTAAAGAAAAAATCTTGTATGAGACACGTGACGAAAAGCCTTTTTTGTGTATCTCATTCAAATTGCGATAACTCGCTGCGCTCGTCCCGCAAACAATCATTCGTTACACAAAATCGGACTTTTCGTAACTGGTTACATAAATAGCTATTTCCTGTGTTCTTAAATGGGGTTTTTGCGATTTTTGATTTAGCTTTTTTTGCTACTTTTTATCACTTTTTTGCCCCTTTTTTAATGGTATCATGTGCCTCAAGGTTTGGTTAACAATATACTGTTTTCTGGAATTGTGAGGTTGGATCAGATTTTTCAAGTCGATTAGTTGTCAAGAAATAATAAATTCGCAAATTTTGTTAAACGTTTCTACCACTTTCCATCGATTGAAAAGAATATTCCGAGCCAAAAGGTTAACGATATTTACTTCTGTCTAGAAGAAACGCTCCCAAACTTAGAAAAATTCTGGAATAGCGCTTTGAGCTCTGGTATACTTGAGGGAAATCGTTATTACTAATTTTTTTCGAAACTCTTTTTTTAGGAATTAATAAAATGGACAAAATAGAAAATTATAGGTGGTGGTAGAACATAAAAACATTTATAATAATATCAAGTTTTAGAATAAATATAATAATAAAGTTTGCTTTCCTGAAACAAACTAAACACTGTCATAAGGATATAAACTGAAACGACATTTGTCACAAATGTCAACAAGTGACATTAGTGAAAAACTCTGAGTAAATTATGTAGATTATTTTGAAAAATATGGTGAAAGTTATATTTTTTCTTTGATGAGGTTAATTAAAGACAAAGCATCCCGTCAGGGCCGCTTTGGCCATACAGGCCTAAGTTGCTATAAGGGGCCAAGCGGTCCGTCAGGGCCGCTTTGATTTTCTATGAGAAAAATCGTAAAAAAAAGTCCATTTTTCCTCTAAGAGACTGGTAGAAATTCAAGTTTGAAATTAGTTAACTCTAAGGCAACAGTCTCAAGTTTATTATGTTGTAGTTGTACGGCTACACGTTTCGCCTAAAAATGCCTTTTTAGGTTAGTCCACATCAGGCCACAATCACAACACACGTTAAAATAGTTAAAAATTCTAAAATACGTTCACCCATTTACAAACTTTCTATGAGAAACCTTTTGGCTAGGTTAGTTCAAATTAGTTTAGATTAGATCAGGTTGGTTCAGGTTAGTTGAGGTTAGTTCAGTTCTAGTGTTCCTTTCGTTAGGTTAGTTCAGTTGGCCATACAGGGCTAAGTTGCTATAAGGGGCCAAGCGGCCTGAGGGCCGCTTTGTTTTTCTATTAGAAATCTTTTGGTTAGGTTAGTTCAAGTTAGTTTAGGTTAGATAAGGTTGGTTCAGGTTAGTTCAAGTTAGTTGAGGTGGTGTTCAGGTCTAGTTTTCCTTTGGTTAGGTTAGTTCAGTTATGTTTTTCTATGAGGAATCCTTTGATTAGGTTAGTTCGGATTAGAAACGACTAAACTCTAGTTGTGTGTCGGTTTAACATATTTTTGAAGATAATCTACATAATTTACAAGGTTACCCAGAGTTTTTCAAACATATCACTTGTTGACATTTGTAACAAATGTCGTTTCAATTTATATTCACATGACAGTGTTTTAACATAACTTTCAACTCAACTTCCATTGTATTGTTTGTTTCAGGCCTGATGATGCCTTTTTAGGCGAAACATGTAGCCGTACAACTATAACATAATAAACTTGAGACTGTTGACTTAGATTTAACTAATTTCAAACTTGAATTTCTAGCAGTCTCTTAGAAAAAAAATTGATTTTTTCTACGATTTTTCTCATAGAAAAGCAAAGCGGCCCTGACGGATCGCTTGGCCCCGTATAGCAACTTAGCCCTGTCTGGCCAAAGCGGACCTGACGGGCTGCTTTGTCTTTAATTAATCGCATACATAATTTACTCAGAGTTTTTCACTAATGTCACTTGTTGACATTTGTGACAAATGTCGTTTCAGTTTATATCTTTATGACAGTGTTTAGTTTGTTTCAGGAAAGCGAACTTAATTATTATATTTATTCTAAAAATTGATATTATTATAAATGTTTTTAAGTTCTACCACCACCTATAATTTTCTGTTGTGTCCATTCTATTAATGCCTAAAGAAAATTTTTGAAAAAGAATGAGTAATAACGAATTCTCTCAACTCTACCAACCCCGCGCTTTGAAAGGGAAGGGCAATAACATCCCATTCAAGACATAATTATTCACCTTTCGGGGCTATTCATGGGTGAATCCGGATATTTGAAGAACGAAGAATGATATTGAAAATGGGCCATTAAACATTAAGTAGGTATCTTTACTTTTAAGCGCTCTATATTTATTTTCTGCGAAAAAAGATAATAAGAACACACATCACGCACACTCACACACCATCACACACAAACGCAAATATCTCTTACATTTGCCCCTACTTTAGTAAAAACTTTCATTCTTGACTTTAAGACAAAAAAAAATAAAAAAATTAAAACAATTCGATTTACATAAAAATAATAACAACTTTTTCAAATTTAAAATTTACAAAACGGTACAGAGCTACTTCGACTTTAAATGCCAATCTAGGAAGATAGCAGCAAATCGATTAAAATTTCACAGGTAAAGAGTTTTATAATGTATTTATAATAATCAAAATGAAATTCTATATAATATTTTCTAGATTTCCCAATTGATCGATGAATGATTAAAGAAAAAATTGCTAAAAGCTGTGCGCGTGAAGAAGATAGGCTTTAATCCCGCAGAAACCAGTGTTCTCTGTGAAACCCACTTTGAAGAAGAGGAGTATTGTATTAATCCACACGGAAATAAAATTTTAAAAAAGGATCCATTCTTTAAATTTTTCTTGACCGGGGCCCTGTAAGAAAACCACGACGAATTTCCATATTATTCTTCTTTGTTTTTAATATGAATTCATCTGGGTTCGTTTATGAATAGCCCCAAAAACAAATGTTATTATATCCTTTTCAAAGCGGTATTCCAGAATTTTTCTTAGCTTGGAAGCGTTTCTTCAGGCCAGAAGTAGATACCGTTAAACGGCTCGGAGTATTCTTCTTATTCGATGGAAAATGGTAGAAACCTTTAACAAAATTTACGAATTTATTATTTCTTGACAACTAATCAACTTAAAAAATCTGATCCAACCTCACACTTCCAAAAAACAAAGTTTAAATGCATGTTTAAATGCATTTAGCGGAGCTACTAAACAGAAAAATTACATTAATTTTCAGTATATTGTTAACCAAACCTTGAGGCAGATGATACCTGTAAAAAAGGAGCCAAAAAGTGATAGGAAGTAGCAAAAAAGCTAAATCGAATTACGCAAAATCCCCGTTTAAGATTTTATTTGCCAGGGTAACGCCATCTCCTTTGCACCATACCTGGTCTCGGTGTTTTGCATCTGTCACCTCGTCCATGTTTATTTAATATGTCAATGACTAGAACACATCAAGAGCACCAAGAAACTCGCCAGGCAGGGCTGACTGATTAGAGTAGGTCCAGACCCCATTCACTTACCATTTTCGGGTTCAAGGACAACTACAGAAGTAGTAAGTATTGAAAAATTCTGATTATTTTAATTAGAAAGACAGAAATTAAAGTAAAAACCAAAACAAAACTTCTGCGATGACAGCTAACTTGACACTATATCGAAATATTTACTGACAGTATATCGAATATATCTCTAGTTGAGAGGAATTGACAATACCTCTCTCGTAGTTGAGAGGAATTGTCAATTCCTCTCAACTAGAGATGGGCGAACTCTGGGTGCAAAGTTTTGTTAAAAAATATGAAAGGATTTCGACCATTTTAAAATGATTTAACGCTTTCTGTAATCTGAAAGATAACGCAAATCATGTTTTAAGAAACGTTGACTATTCGCTACTACTGAATTTCGACAATAGGAAATTCAGTAGTAGATAAGCTCAACGAAAATGTTCCGATGTTCAATTTGTGAACTTGTTTCAGAAAAGTGTTTTGATTCTATGAAATGCTGTGAGTTTTTGTTTTTTTTAACGTTATTAAGAACATTGATGGAATAGTCTTCAATTGATTCTTAAATTGCCGTTGATGTGTGACCATTAGAAAGCCTAGACATAAAGGGTGAAGCAGAGGGTAGCTCTTCCATTACCTCGCCACCTTTTTCAAGAAGATATTCATGACGTAATTTAGAGCAGAGATAAAACCATTTATTTCGTAGCAGCAAATTTAGAAACAATTAGTATCGCTGAGCAGTTTAAGTGCGCTTATGGTCCTAAGTTTGAAATCGGCATAAATCACTGGGCCCAGCACTCGCGCCCTTGTAGATGTCAGGGCCGCCATCCGCCGCCGCCGAACGGCAATTAATATGCAACGGTCCGACGCTGCTTCCATTCTTGCCCTAATGAATATGAATATGCCGTCCGGCAGGCCACTTGTTTGAATATTTATCAACCGACTATGATCAGATTTAATGCAGATTTCATCAGGTCAGATTTATGCGCAGAGCACGTAGCATATCGCTAGGAAAAAAGAGCAAGAAAAATTATTGAGATTAGATTTATGCTATTTTTCTTTAATAGCAGACATAACCATAGTTTCAAATACTATTAAAAAAAAATTACCCTATATAGAAAATTCTAAAAATCCAGTGCAATATCTTAAATGACCAGGGCAATATTTGGTAGTTTCTTAGTATTTGTTTTGGGTTCGACAAAACACTCTGCAGTAATTGTAACTGTAGAGGATGGAAATGTGCCATGTGTCCATATAAGGCTATAGAGCGACTGTATTTTGACAAAATGGGACTGATTGTCACCGGTGGCTAAGTCAATATTACTGTCCTCACCTTAAGGTGAAATATACTTTCATCAAGATTTAATAAATTTTAGGAAAGGCAAATGAGTGCCGAACCGTCAGAAAAGAGTCCCAAGACTGCCTCCTAACGCACACTTACTGTGCAGATTTCTGACTGTTCGGGAATGGTTTTGTCCGTATCCTAGTTTGGTTCTCCTGTTGTATCAATCAATGTATCAAAATCAACTCAGCCACAAGAAGATGGCGCCGATTACGTTAGCTCACTTTTAGAGGCTAGGCCTGGCGCGATGAGAAAGAAGAATTGAAGAGTGAAGTCTGAGGTGAGGCAGGCAGTAAGAAAAGAAGAAAGAAGAGAAACAAAGGGAAGGGTTTGAAGAAACGTAGTGTACACAAAAAAATGCTTCACTCCTTCACTAACGTGGAGAACCACTGTTTCACAAATATCAATATCTACCAACCGATTCTGAAAAAGCCCTATTTCAGTTCCAAGCCCGGAATGATGCATCAACGTGATGAGCAGCTCCTAGAAGTGGCTAGGAACATGTAGAACATTTGCATAATTGTTCTAAAATACTCTTTCTCCTTTCTGAGACATGGAAGAAATATTGGATGCTGGGTGCCAGTACTACTTGCGTAGCTTGAACAGCCTTCACGTGCATAATTTTAGAAAGAAGCTAAAGTCTGCAGACCAAATCAAATACCGTGGAATAATCCGAGGTCTCGGGCCTAGAAAAATCCACTGAGAGAACAAACAGTCTTCAACTTAACCAAACACCCGCCAAGGGCCAGTGTTCTGCAAGTCTAGGACACAAACCTGGCCTTATTAACTTTTACATATTCGATGGCAAACCGAGGAAGAAGGACTTGTACCAAAGGTCTGAATACCTTCTTTGACCGGCAGCAGGCTGGAATTCTACAAGCCCAAGAGACAAACCTGGACCTATATGTGCCCAACGGTAATGATCCCTAACTTTTACGACATTCCCGCTCACGTGACCGTGCTGTTACAGAGGCTGGGTGTACAGAATTAACCTTTGTGATTTCTCTTAGACTTTCAACGTTTTAGAAAAGGATGAAGATGATCCAGATGAGAAAAAGTTGGGCTTGGATGTCAGGAGCAACTATAATATTTCATTTTTGTTGAGAATTTATTTTTATTTAATTATTATTTAAAAATAGATTCCTCTCAACTTTCATATGTTATTGATCTTGATCTAATTGAAGCTTACAATGCGCTTTATTGGGACAATGACCTCCTTGTTCCGAAACAGATATTTACAAACAATCAATAACTATTATTGAAAAGAAGAAGAAACACAAATTGAAGTAACCACCTTCTTTTCAGAGGTATCGGTATGTACAGGGTGTCTGATGTCAATTGTACGTTAGACGTTAACAAAAACAGAACAGAAAATTTTCTTGACAATTTCCACATCCATCCATTCCAAATGGAAGATATTTCTTGTATCATTGTCTACCACATAAAAACTAACGTTAGTTAATTTTCTACTGTTGTTTTACTGATTATGCAATATACAGGGTGACTTACAACTCAGTGGACATAGGTGCGTGTAAAACTCATGAAAATAAATAAGTTTTTCATATTCTTTTTTCTAAATGATTTTTTTTATTGACCTCTATCACATCATCGCAGTTTTTTTAAAAACGGTTGGTTTCTCGAGAAACTGACAAGAATAAAAAAGTGTCTAATTGAATTTCAGAAAGCATCAAGCTGGATACCCCAATCGTTAATTATGTTAAAGGGTAAAAAAAAATCGATTCACCCTTAAACTACCCCTTCGTAAGCTGCCTGTCACTTTAAGTTTCTATTAACCAAACACATCGATAATGTAAATAATATTTTTTAAATTTTGTTGTTTTGTATTAAGGCATTGCTGAGTTTGCTCAATTTTTTAGAAACATTTTTCGAAGCCAGTAACAGTAGGCTTGAGAAGAAAAAAATCATATACAAAAAAAACCTCTTTGTTTCGGTGTCCTCTACACGTATATCCATTGAATTATGAATCCATCTGTAGGTACATTTCCTTGTAACTTAGTTAGGCCGTTAATGTCAAAAAGTGAAAATGGGTTGGGAGGGAGGGAGGTTTGTCCTAGAAAATGCCCCCTTTTCTCTCCTTTTAACAAATAATAACGGATCTTCCGCTACACATACTCAGATGCTTACTTAGAAAGGAAAAACTTTATCCCAAAGATAATACATGTGACATTTTCCTTAGTGAAGAATTAATCATAGAGGTCCCCAGAGACAAAAAGCCCCTCATGGAGATCTAGCCTAATATTAAGGGAAGATTAACTTTATAGGGCAAGTGAAAGAAAAAGGGGGGTGTCAACTTGTTATTGGGTGACTGACAGAAATTCTGTTATCTGGGCTCAACTTTAGGAAGGGGGGATTTGAATAACTTATTCCGTGGTAAATCGCTGTTTAATCATTGAATTTGCTCCTTAAGCCATGTATGTGTACGATCGCCATATATGGACCGAAGCTATGACAAACGAGTTGATTCTATGTAATTATGGACCTCAATTTTCGCATTTTAATTCGACGGTTTGCTGAAATATATGGTGACACTAATTGCGGATGATGATTCTTCTTTCCTTTCTTCAAATCAATTATCTTTTTGCCACAGGCTCACCTGTCTCGCCTATAATAACTATTAAGCGGCAGCTGTTTCGATCTTTGCGCTAAAACCACATTGGTGCCACTAATGAATAGACATTCCGCGGACTTCTTAAAGGTCTCCGCGATATGCCAAATGAAGAGCATTCCTTCAACAATTTTCAGAAGAGACGTCGACAAACGTGGCATCTTCAAGTTGCTTAAGGTTTACGAGCTTGTTTTCAGTATAATCCGATAAAGCACTAATGGGAACATGGCACAGACTACAAATAGACGAAAAAGATGCAAACCGACGATAGGACCGAGAAAAACGCGCTCATTTCTATTCATACATCAATAACTTTCGATCGGCCATCGGGCCAGTATAGTATCTCTTCTGTGAATGAAGCCCCATATTTCACAAACTCCGACGGTCCACGGATTTCAGTTTCAGATGTGCGGTCACGATTTACTAGCCTTCTGGTTCAGTGACGTAGTTAATTTAGTTAGTGGAAGATGGGTTTGTTTTTTGTTTTGAGACATAAAAAATCGAAAAGAAAAACGAAAGGGTTTAGGCCAAAAATAGGGCATCTAGTTGTACGTTATGATACATTTGTCGTGTGATATAAAGTATAAGAAATTAATCATTTTTATAGATTTGTTTTTTAATAAGTAACAAAATTTATTGAATATATGCCTTTCTTTGATACGTTTTCAAAAAAAAACAAGGTTTTGTGTGAATGTCTCCAT
The DNA here is from genome assembly GCA_951812265.1 of Taphrorychus bicolor. Taxonomy (NCBI): domain Eukaryota; kingdom Metazoa; phylum Arthropoda; class Insecta; order Coleoptera; family Curculionidae; genus Taphrorychus; species Taphrorychus bicolor. The sequence goes on from OX638300.1 coordinate 16,383,946, forward strand.
AAATGAAGTAAAGAACTTGCTTCAAACATGCAGAGTTTGTGCACAATTTGCAGTTTTTCAAAAATGTCTATATCTTTTTTGTCAAGGGGCAGACTGGATCAGCCTGATACCAAAGTCCCTAGCAGGTTATCTGGATGTGCTTCAACCCTTCAAGTCACGCACTGTTTGCCTCTGTAGACTGGCACGAATTTCTTCGATAATGACGAAGCATTTGACCTCTGCTACGCAGTAAAATGTGTATTCTTCTATCCTTTTCGGTATATGACGGGTTTTACTAGCAAGAGCTTTTCCTTTAAGGCAAGTGGGCCACTATGACACCACAGTGTCTACCTATCAGTATTGTTTATCATTTAGTTGAATTAACTTTAATTCTGCAGGGGATTAGCCACTCCTGGAGGATGTCCAAAGCTTTTACCTCACAACGTCCATTCTTTGGTGTTAGATAAAGGGGAATGTCGCTCGTGTACAACGTGGATACATTTTGGCTTCTAGAAAATGTCCACTCCAGTGTACCGCAAGGAAGCCCACTCAGTGGAAAAGTTAAATATGGACGTGAAAGCACATATGGTTATTTTTGTCAAATCGCCCACAGTCAGTGGTTAGATGAACTTCCTAGAGAATATAGTTGCGACGTATAAACGTGCGTATAGACTTTGCTGTATAAAACGGGGGTTGTTCTTGGAATGCGGTCCCAAGAACGAAGTGATGGAAAAAAACACAGTTCTTTTTCTTTTCTCAAACTTCTATTCGTTGTAAACGTTTCGATGCCCTATCGATCTTCAACAGTAAGCTTCCAGACAGCATGTCGCAGGTCGCGCGCTGCTTTGGTGTGAAAGCTAATTTATTCTTAAGCTTTCTAATGGATGAACTGACCAAAATAAAGAAGGGAGTGGACGCTTCTTATGGGATCCCAAAATGGTATAAAATTGATGTATCTTCTTTTAAGATACAGACTGCAAAAGGTGATTACAACAAAACCCGGTTTAAATTCTATGCAGGATCTATAGCAATAACCGTTTAATGGATTAATTATTAGTGGATTTTGAATTTTTCTGCACTTTCCCTGTAGGGTTAAATTAAGGTAGTAATGGTAGGACAAGAGAAACGGAAACACACATATTCCCCACCAGAAAACTCTTGTCCCTAGCAAAGTGAGCGTCACATCACTACTTTCATTTAACTAGGGAATACTGTGGGATGTCCACAACATTCGCTAGGGCTTTTAGTCTAAAACGCAGAGATTTTAAAGAGAAGATAAAATGAAGATCCTATAAGATATCCAACGGTTCAAAATGATTCTGTTCTAGTCAACCAATCCGCTTTGCTTTGAAAAAATCCTACATGTGTTGAAAGAGATTATCTAATTTTGTATAAAAAGTTTTTTCAGGGATGGTCGATTTTTGACTCTTTTGAAATCAACTTTAAAAACACATCTTTAAAAACCTAATTTATGGTACAAACTTTACTTAGTTTTAATATGCTAAGTTCAAAGAAATCTCAAATGGTCTCGTTCAGATGAACAACTTGAGAATTGAATAACTTGACAAATAATAGATCGATTGTAGTGAATCCAAAGGTTTTTCTTTGTCATCGCCATTAGCTAGGTAAGCATCAGTTGTCAGCCATCTCGATCATGGTCAATTGGTCCTCATTACCATCGTCACCATTTATTTACCAAGCTGCAAATTGCCTTCCAATATTTCTTCACCAAAACTGTCCAAAAGAGAGAAATAGAAAAAAGAGTTTCTAGTAAAGAAGGTGGGAATTTAATAATTTAGCATTTACTTGTTACAAGTCCTTTACATAACTTTACTGAAAAATGGTTTCCGTGGAAACAGAGCAACGAACCAATCATCGGCCTCTATTTTGGAGGTTTTTTTTAGATAGTGTAAATAAAAGTGATGAAACATTGGTGTTTCCATTTTTGTAGTTCTTCCACCGAGCTTCCAAAAGAGGTGCGCAGGAGTGGGTTGGATGCAACGAAGCCCGCAGAGAGTTCAAAAAAGTGTCATGACGAAGTAAAAGAGCGAGCTGGCGGAAATTCTGCGGAGAGATGGACTCCCTCCTGGAATCAACCAAGCTTGCCAAATTGCTAATCGCAGTAAGAGGAAATCAACTAGGTACAATGAAGAAACAGGACGCTACATGGACAGGAGACCAGGGAAAAACTGTAGAAATTTTCCTGGATATCCACTTCCCGGAAAAAATGGTGAAGCCGCTCCTCCAGAGCAGAAATTTTAGGAAGACATCCCATAAACAAACGACACGGCTCTCCACGCTGTAGTACATAAAATAGAGAAAGCATACTCGAATAAGGAAGTGCTGTTGGCACTCTTTTTCGACATTGAGGGAGCATTCGACAAAGCCAGAACATACAACATCTGCCAGACCGTTAGGGCCCGGGGAACCCCAACAGAGTTGGTAAGCTGGGTCAGATCGGCACTCTGCAACCGTAATGCTACGGCTTCTCTGGGAGATCATCTGAGGGAAATCGAGGTCGAGGGCGGCGGTCCACAAGGATGCTGCTTATTACCTCGACTACGGTGTGTCTAAATGGTTGGTCTTTTGAAGGGGGTACAAGCCGAGGGATTCAGTGCGCAAGCGTATGCGGATTGCGGACTGGTCATGATACCAGGAAAGTTCGTTGGCAGCGTTTGTGATCGAATGCAAAGGGCATGTCGAATAATAGAACAATGGTGTACGGAGACGGGACTGTCAGTCTACCCTGACAAGACAGAGCTTGTGCTGTACACTAAAATAAGGAAAACTCAGGATTCCGTTCCTAAGGATTTTGCTCACCAACGCTGTAAGGTGAACCTCTGCTACTAAATCCTGAGGCTAAGTACCTGGTGGTGACCATCACCACAGTGGGTTGACCTGGAAGAGTCATGTGGAAAAGGCATGCAGTAATGCAACAGCACTGACATGACAATTACGCAGGGCAGTGGGCAGGAACTGTGGTCTAAAGCCACACGTGTTGTCCTGCCTCTACATTGCGGTAATCAAACCGAGGATAACCTATGGGCCCGTGGTCTGGGAGCCAAGGCATGCTATGAACTGAGGTTGGCCAGACTGCAGAGAACAGTCTGCCTAGCCATAACGGGTGCATTCACAACAACACCGGAAGCAGCACTCAATGCCTTACTGGGTCTGTCGGAGCTTCCAATCTGGGTTAAGAGGGAGGCGATGGCGTCATGCAGGAGGATGGATTGCTGCGATCAGTGGAACGGATACAGCCATTGGAGATGGTCACATGCAGGTTGCCAGCCTCATCACACAGCGGGACCTCCCGATTGCTCTGTCGCAAGAGTGGCGCCCACGCGATTAGCTGAGACTGAAACAGCCATTTGGAATAAACGTCCCAACAAGGGACGAATTCACGGAAGAGCTGCTTCGGCAACCTTCTGAGAATAATCAGATATAGTATACAGACGGATCAAGAATGGCTAATGCGCAGGCTGAGGTGTTTACAATACTTGAGGTGGCCACACAAACAGAAGTCAGGCAGGAAGCAGAGAATGACATCTACATCTACTCCGACAGTCAGGTGGCTTTGCCAGCCATCTGCAGGAGCGGCATAGGACCCCACTTTTGGGGAGTGTGCCATAGGTGGACGCGACTGCGCCATAGGACACTTGGTGCCGCTTTTCTTCGTCGAAAGGAGCTTCCGACTCTGAAATGGAATGGGATACTCTCTTTCATTAGAGGGACGACATTTGACAACGTGGAGGGAATGAGGGCCTTGGTGGAGTAGGTATGGGTGGACCGTGGTACTGTGAAAAGGGCCTCTAAGCCCTAGTCGCAAGGTTTCGCCCCCCCCCCCCACCATTGTTTACCACTACTACTACAACTCGTTTTTGTAAAGCATTTTTTCTAAACAATGCCAGTTCTTTGGGGGGACTTGACTAACGCACTAGACTTTATTGTAATATATCACAGGCATACTGTTTTATAATATAGCACATAATCTAATTGTAAGGTATTGATTGGCGGGTGAAGTACAAATAAATAGTTATTCTATTGCTCGGAAACTGCCAACGTTTAGGCCATTATTGAGGTCTTCCTCAGAGCTAAAATATAAGATATTTATTTGGTAAAATTAAATCGCATATAGATCGAACCTCATAGTAGGCGATCGCACTATAGTAAAAAAATGTGTCTCTACTTGTTTATCATAATTCCTCTAAATTTCAAAAATCAGGGTTTTCAAATTTGATTAAAAACTTACAGATTTGAAAATAGATCTAGCAAGTCGCAGGACATGGACAAAAAAATTCCCTTGTAGTTTGAAAAAACTCCAATGTTTCGACGTTCAATCGACGTCTTCTTCAGGGCTATTTTCTATCAACAAGAGATGGTCTCAAAAGGATGGTTATCACCGTGATGCTGGTAGAAATCATTACACAACTTCATCATCCACAACTCACAGATCCACGTAAAACCTGACTTAAACGGCATATGATTTGTGTGGCAAAAGGTTTGTGTTGGCCAACAATAACATCATTTGTTGCTAGTTCGTACCACTACCAGCAACATATGCCTTTTATGTCAGGTTTTGCGTCGATCTGAGTGTTTGTTGTGGATGATAAAGTTGTGTAGTGATTTCTACCAGTATCACGATGACAACCATCCTTTTGACGTCAACTCTTGTTCATAGAAAATAGCCCTGAAGAAGAAGTCGATTGAACGTCGAAACGTTGGCCTATTTCCAAACTACAAGGGAGTTTTTGTTTGTCCTAGACCGGCGATTTGCCAGATCTATACATATAAGGGGCCGCTACCACTATTGTCAGATTTGAAAATGTTGATATTGGTAGAGAGAGGATTATAGATTTGGAAATTGTAAGCTGGTCTACGCTCAGCCTCTGAATGCTGTCAGCTATCGGTAAAGCTTTCTTACACTTCTCTTGTTCTTGGTACTTAAAATGCTATTATCTTAGAAATTATTTTCGAAACCACGTTTATAAGATGTCTAAGCGTAGGGGCTGATACATGGATGAGTGTAAAGCTTGTGATATTTTTCGGGGTTTTCAATAAGAAAAAAAGTCATTTGGTTGGCCAATATCCAGAGAAAGAAGTAGATACATTTATAACATGATCCTCTTTTTTTATAGAACGCTGAAGTATGAAGAACAAAATGTAAGCACGTCTCTATTCTTCCCATAATAATTTAGTTTAAGTCAAATGGCTTTATCCCATTATTGTTCCAAAGCTCACACATATCACCATACAAAGCCGAAAAAAGGAGGAAATGCCAATGCTTGATCATAAACCCTGAAACTATAGTCATTATATCAATTAAAAAAATTTAAGTAACATTTCGTTTGTTAAGGAAGTCGTTATTAACTTTTGATAAAATCAAATGTCACATCCGTTTTAGACGAATCTGATACTATTATGTTTGTTAAAGAATTTTGTACATAAAGAGCAGGCAATAATTGCAAAACTGGGGACTTTTAATTTATTTAAATATGTAAATTTTATTTTAAACATATATCTAGAAATCACTCACTTCTTGGCCTCTCTGCTGTAATTCAAAACTCGCGGGGGCATCAAAAGATGCAAATTAACTGGCGAAACTTTTAGAAGTAAGTTTGAACAGCGAACTCTGCAGTTAGTTGAAATAAGTGAATTAATTGGAGGTGGTTGATTAGCATTTAAGCGATGTCTAGACGAGCTAAACACTCATCATTGTGATAAAAGACGAATAAAAAATATAAATCTAATTTGGAAGGTTTTCTAGGGATAAAAGGGAGAAGCCGCTGCTTATAGTTATGTATTACCCTTTAACTTTTTTTTGCCATCTAGTTCCCTTTAAAACCTTCATTTTTTTTATATCCATCTCCTTTTGACACATTTTGAGAAGATTTGATAAAAATATCAAAGTCAAATTCATAATAAGTGAACGTCTTATACACTTATACATATTACTTTACTAAAGATAAATCTTAAAGGTCCTGTAAGTAGTTGGTTTATAATAACTGGGTGATGACTGGAGGCATCTGCTGCAAACTTGCAAGGTACAAGGGCAAATTTGGCGATCCGTCCCGGGCCCAAGTAAAAAGGGCCGAAAACCACGACGTTTTAAGTGAATAATTACAGACCAGGGGCTCGTTAGTTATCGTGGCGGACCGGGCAAATTAAAAACAAATTCCCGAGCGGTCTAAACCAAATAGTAATTCCGGTCCAATTATCTCCTCATTATTCCCTCCTTGTTATAGGGTGACGCCATTGAAAATAATGGCCGGAAACTGCGGGCCCGGACCCCATTACGGTCCTATGATTGGCCCAGGTTGGTACGCATTCACTCGAACGACCGTTGTTTCGTAATGCAGAATGGCCTTTTCAAAAAGTTTCTAACCCATATAGTTGAGGGAAGCGACAGTGTCTTTGCCATTTTTATCTGAGCAGTTTCCCAACGACGCACAATGGGCGAAACCACCAGTTTACGCGGTCATAATTAATCGGGCCCAAGCTATGATATATTTTAAGGATGTGTTTTATAGCTACAAACAACTGGATACAAGTACATAAAAGGGGGGACAGAATTCGTTAGAAATTAACTCAAATGATGTAAAATTGATTTTTTTTTCGAAATTTGGTGTTTTTGGAGGGTACCAATTTTAGGGCAAAACCAGGCCAAACTGACTCAAATCGTCTGATTTCTTGTTCTCGGTAATATGTATATATTAAAATAACTTAAATTTGATTCCAAAAGTAACTATGGTATTTTTCGAGGACTCAGGTTGAAAGGGCCAAAAACGTATATCAAAGCATGTAAAAATACAAATTTGGAGTTTTTGGAAAAAAAACATCGGAGTTAGAATAAGGGCCAAAAGCGGTTTGCAGTTAGAAATAGGGCAAAATCGAGTAAAAATAGCTCATTGTGCCTAAAAATGCAAATTTTGAGTTTTTCCAGAAATTCAAGTCAGGATCGTCGGTTAAAATTTATCCTCAAAGTCTTCGAACGATAAGTTGGAATTTTTTTACCAAATGGGCTTAAGCTTAGGGACAAAAAATTGTAAAATTAAATTTTTTTAGGAAATTTAGCTAGAATTAGGTTCAAAATTTATTAAAAATGATTCAAGACATCTAAAACTGGAAATTTTGGGAAACTTTGGTTAGGATTATGGCCAAAATTGGTCAAAAATTATTTAAAGTTTTTGAAAATGCAAAAAGAGAGTTGTTGGAGAAATTTTGCTTAGAATTAGAGCCAAAATTGTAAAAAATGACAAACATTCTCTAAAATGTCAATTTGGAGCTTCTGGAGAAAGTCAGACTCGAAAGTTTCCACAAATGCCAATTGGAAGAATTTCAGATTAAGATTCTAAAAGGAGTCTAAAAATAAACATTTTGAATAACTTGGGCTAGTATCATGGCCAAAATCGGTCAAAAATAAATCAAAGCTTCTGAAAATCCAAAAACATACTTTTTGGAGAAATTCATCATATAATTAGGGAGAGAATCTGTAAAAATTTACTCACAAAAATGTCAGATTGGAGTTCCTGGAGATATTCAGAGTATTTAAAAATGCACTTTTCAAGAAATTCAGTTCTTATGGCATTTTAAAGGTAATGCCCTGAAGTCTAGAAGTAAATAACACGTGGAAGAAAGGCGCGAAATTTATATAGGAGGTGACCCATCCCTATTTAGAGGCGACAAATTACCCCTTCTGTACAAGCTAGAACAAAAGTTTCAGACCAAAAGTTGATGTTTATGTATGATGAAGCAATAATGCTCTTCTTGATATAAACATTTTTTTAGCGGAACACCCTGATTTTTTTCTTATTTTTAGACTCGCTTTTGAGTTCTAATAATATTTCATGCATTATACTTCATTCGGTATTTTGAACTGTTTTTAAAACTATATATATGTGAAATAACGTAGTTTTATCGTAGTTTTATGTTACGTGGCCTATAACATCTAAACAGTCTAGTTACAGTTTTTACATTAATATAAAAAATTTTCAAAATAAATTCAACTATCTATTTCGACACCTTTTGGGTCTTTGGTAGACGTCTAATTAAAGCCTTGAGTTTATCTTAAAAAGTTAAGGCAAGAGATGTAGAAACCGTCACCCTCTAATTCAAACCTACATATTCATATTCTTTCATTCATTAGATGACATCTTTCATTAGATAATTCAAAATGCTGAATGAGTCGGGTATATTTAGATATTTGAGTTTTTCTTTCAAATGCCTTGAGTCTTTGATATAATGATCGTTGTTGTTTATTACGTTTTTGAGAATATCCTTAAGGAATTTAGAAAGCTTTTCAAAGGGGGATTGAGTACATGATAAGATTGGTCTTAGGGGTACATACCTTCGGTTTATGTAATTTTGGTAAACCGTAAATACGGGGGGGGGGGGGCATTGCGCTTTGAGTTTTGAGATCTTTTGCCATATTAGGGGATATGAATTGGTAGCTTTCCCACTTAGTGATAACTCGTTGTTCTTTTTTTTTTGAAAAATATTAGTTGGATCGTTATTCATTTCTCGGTTTGTAGTACGAACGTTTAATAATTCGAAAATTTTTGTGCAAAGCTGTTTTGTTTGTTTTGTCAGGTTTTAGCACAAGAATATCTGAATTGTTTTTAAAAACTGTTTTGTTTCATTTAATTTTTTAAATAGTAAATTTTGTTCTTTGATTGGTTTTTTGTTATTAAAACTGGTTTTAAAATTTTTTATTATGTGTGTGCATTCTGCCCTAACTTTGTCTTTAGTTAGTTGTAGGAGAGCGATTTCTATGTTAGTTACAAAATGACTCAAAGGGACATTGCTGGATTTTTCAATAGGAGTGGCAAATTTGGGTCAAAGTTTAATCATTTCTATGGCGTTATTAGGAATTCTTTTATTTGTTAGGGTTTCTACCCAATCAGAATCAGTATTTAAGGTTGCGGATTCAGGCTGTTTTGGTTGCAATAATTCTGTTTTTTTAATATTGCTTCTTCTTATTTTTTGAAATAAGCGGTCTTGTACCTTTTTGTTATGTTGTAGGATTGCCTCCACAGTGTTAGGTGGGAGATATTCAAATATACAAAATTGTACTAAAAGTCACCTCAGATTGATATTTTGAAGTTTTCAAGTCAGGTCAGGCCGAAAATCGTTAAAAATTACTCAAATCATGTAACAATCCTACAAATTTGAATTTTATGAGAAAATTCAGATCATGTTTAGAACCAAAATCATGATTTACAGCTTCTAAAAATGCAACATTGAAATTTACGTTTTTGATTCAAAGCTCCTAATTTGTTCTTTTCGGTAAAAGTATTTTTTGATAAAAATATGTTAAATTTTACAAAAAGACTTCAAAAAAATTTGGTGTTTCTAGAGAAACTTAGATTAGAATTACGACCAAAGGTCATTGAAAATGACTCAAAGTGTTTAAAAAACCAACTTAAAGTTTTAAGAAAAATACAGATCAGGATAAGGTTTTAAAATGCTAAAAAAATTCTTAAAGTGTGCAAAAATCCAGATTTGAGGTGTTTGAAGAAATTCAGTTTATGACTAGTGCCAAAATCGGTTAAAGATAAACCAACGCGTCTAAAACTGCCAATTCAAATTTTGATTTTTGATTCAAATCTTCTAATTTATCGTTTCAGTTAATTTTGTTGCATAATCAAAATATGTAAAATTTTACTAAAAGCCGCCTCAGAGTTTTCATGTCAGGTCAAACCGAATATCACAAAAAATGACTCAAATCATATAATAATCCTACAAATTTGAAGTTTCTGGGAAAGTTCAGATCATGCTTAGGACCAAAATCATGACCTACAGCTTCTAAAAATGCAACTTTGAAATGTAGGTTTTTGTTTCAAAGTTTCTAATTAGTTTTTTTGATAAAAGAATTTTTTAATCTAAAATTCTTTTATCAAAATTTGTCTGGTATAAATTAATTTTTAATTAGTGTCTGAAGAAATTCGGTAAGATTAGGGCCAAAATCGGTTAAAAATGAACCAATGCGTATAAAAATCAAATTCAAATTTTGATATTTGATTCAAATCTTCTAAGTTTTCAATAAAATTAATTTTTTTAAATATGAAAACTTTCATAAGCATGATTTTACATAAACAAAAAAAATGTAAAATTGGACCAAAAAGCCACTTCAAAAAGAAAATTTGGATTTTTTAAGTCACTTCAGGCCGAAAATCATTAAAAATTACTCAAATCCCGTAACAAACCTACAAATTTGAAGTTTCTGGGAAAATTCAGATCATGCGTAGGACCAAAATTATGACTTACAGCTTCTAAAAATGCAACCTTGAAATTTAGGTTTTTGATTCAAAGCTTCTAATTTGTTCTTTTTGGTAAAATTTTTTGATAAAAATATGTAAAATTTGACAAAAAGATACTTCAAAAAATTTGGTGTTTCTAGAGAAATTCAGGTTAGAATTAGGGTCGAAGATCATTGAAAAATTACTCAAAGCGTTTAATAAATACCAACTTAAATTTTTTTGGAAAAATTCAGATCAGGAAATCTTCAAAAACGCTAAAAATACTTAAAGCGCCTAAAAATGCAGTTTAGAATTAGGGCTAAAATTGATTAGTCAGGAATAACAAGAACTAAAAAAATTAAACATTTTGAGTGACAAATGTAAATCACTGGCTGAAAGTCTTAAATGTTACTGACATTAAATTCTATTTCCCCCAATTTTCTCTTGGTGGTAGAGCTTCCGATCATGAGATGATAAAGGTTTATAAAATTAATTGTTCCTCTCAATGGTACTCAAAATTGAAGTGTCTGAAAAAATTCAGTTTAAGGTTAGGGTCAAAATCGGTTAAAAATGAACCAATACGTATAAAAATCAAATTCAAATTTTGATATTTCATTCTAATCTTCTAAGTTGTCGCTTTCAGTAAAATTTATTTTGTAAACATAAAAACTTTTATAAACATGATTTAACATAAACAAAATATGTAAAATTGGACCAAAAATCCACTTCAAAAAGAAAATTTGGATTTTTCAAGTCACTTTAGGCCGAAAATCATTAAAAATTACTCAAATCCCCTTAACAACCCCTACAAATTTGAAGTTTCTGGGAAAATTCAGATCATGCGTAGACCAAAATTATGACTTACAGCTTCTAAAAATGCAATGTTGAAATTTAGGTTTTTGATTCAAAGCTTCTAAATTGTTGTAAAAAGATGATAAAAAAATAAATTGTCTTCTAAAAATATGTAAAATTGGACTAAAAGCTATAATTTAGAGTTTTCATGTCATGTCAGGACAAAAATCATTAAAAATTTCACAAATCATTTAATCCTACAAATTTCAAGTTCCTGGGAAAATTCAGGAAAATGCTTAGGACCAAAATCATGACTTACAGCTTCCAAAAATGCAACCTTGAAATGTAGGTTTTTGATTCAAAGGTTTTAATTTGTCGTTTTCGGCAAAAGTGTTGTTGATAAAAATATGTAAAATTTGACAAAAAAATAATTCTCAAAAAATTGGTGTTACTACCGACATTCTCAAATGCAAAATTACTCAAAGCGTGTAAAAAGTACCAACTTAATATTTTTGGAAAAATTTTTAGCAGGATAAGAGTCAAAAACGCTAAAAAAAATACTTAAAACGGCTACAAATGCTGGATAGAATTAGGTATAAAATTAATTCAAAATGACCGACGACGAAACTTACACTTGTCACAATCTTCAAAACGCTTCAAAATATAAACTTGGTATATTCTGCGAAAGTAAAGTTAAAGCCAGTCAAGTTAAAGCCAGCCAAGTTAAGTCAAGGCATTTACAAAATACAAATTAAAGTTTTTTAACAAATTTATGTTACGTTACGTGCTATAATCGGTTAAAAAATATTCAAAACGTCTAAAAAGGCAAATTAATTTTTTTTGTAAAAATAAAGGTTGGCAAATTAAAAATGCAAATTTTCAGCTTGTAGAAAAAACGCAGATTAGAAATAGGAACAAAACGTCTAAGGACACAAATTTGGAAATTTTCAAAAAAATACGGGTTGATTAAGCCCAAAGTCAGCAAAAAAATACTTCATAGACGATAGACCTTCAAATATTATTCAAATAAAACGGAAATGTTACAACACTTTTGTTTTCATAAAACTTAGAAATCAAATAATGCTCTTCAAAAAAACCAAAATTCAGGGGTAATAGATATATTATTATAAGCAACAGAGAAGTGAAAAAATTCCTATTTCAATCATAAACTTAAAAAAATTTACTAGAAGGAATAGCAAGAATTTAAAAAAATAATAATCATTTTGACCTTAATTTCTAATTAGCTCTATAATCTTGTAGTGGTAGTTCAGGTCAGTTCGGGTTAGTTTGTGTTAGTGTCCTTAGATCATGAGTTGATAACGTTTTTAATTATTTCTCTTAGTGTTGCTCAAAATTCCTGTTAAATTAAAACCAGTTTTTCAAGAAAGTCAGACTGGTATTAGAGGCAAAATCTTTTAACTACTTCTCAAAGTGTGCAAAAATACAAATTTAATGTTTTTGAAAAAATTCAGTTTAAAATAGAGCCAAAATCGGTTAAAAATAAACAAATGAGTCTAAAAGTGCAAATTCAAATTTTGATTTTTGATTCAAATCTTCTAATTTGTCGTTTTCCAGAAAATTCATTTTGTAAATATGTAAAATTTGATAAACATGATTTTTAGATAAACAAAATAAGTAGAATTGGACTAAAAGCTACCTCAGATTGATAATTTAGAATTTTCAAGTCTGGTCAGGCCAATCATAAAAAATGACTCAAATCATTTAATCCTACAAATTTGTTTCTGGGAAAACTCAGATCATGTTTAGGGGCCAAAATCATGTAATACAGCTTGCAGCTTCTAAAAATGCAACTTTGAAATTTAGGTTTTTGATTCAACGCTTCCAATTTGTTGTTTTTGGTAAAAGTATTTTTTTTGATCAAAATATGTAAAATTTGACAAAGAAAATAGTTCAAAAAATTTGGTGTTTCTAGAGAAATTCAGGTTAGAATTAGGGCTAAAATTGACTAGAAATGACCGACATTCTCTAAACATGCAAATTTTGATATTTTAAGGAGAATTTCAATTTTATGAAAAAATAAAGCAAAACAGATTCAAATTTTTTCCCAATCTTCAAAACGCTTCAAAATACAAATTTGGTATATTTTCTGAAAGTTTAGGTTAGGTTTAAATCTAAACTCTTTTAAAAAGGCAATTACAAAATACAAATTAGAACTTTTTGAACAAATTTATGTTACGGTGCGGGCTATAATCGGTTAAAAAATATTTAAAACGTCTAAAAATGCAAATTTATTTTTTTTTGTTAAAATGAAGGTTACCAAATTAAAAATGCAGGTTGTAGAGAAACGCAGATTTGTGTAGATACGCAGATTTAACGCGTCTAAAATTTTCGAAAAAATACGGTTTGATTAAGGCCAAAGTCAGTACCAAAATATACTCAAAGCGTTTAAAATTTGTGAAAAAATTCAAGTTAGGATTGAGGCCAAAATCGTTTTAAAAAATATGCTTATACAATAAAGAATTTACAAACGATTGGGCAATAAAGAGCTATTTATAGAACAGTTTTGCGGCTATAATATCGCACTTTATTGTACTAGTAAAATAAAGTAGCACTTTTTTGGTAAAAGGTATTTATATTTTTTTTTACCAAAATTTAAATTATTAGAAAATTAGCATGACACCGAACGTTAAATATTATAAGCAACGTATGCATTCTTATACTACTACTTGTTATACAATATACAAATATCTATTTATTTTTCCTGTACCTGGAATTTGCAATTCATTATAATATATGTTGTCATGTCTCTTTATTATCGTCGTGCATGTCATTGTACATTGTCCATTTTACTTTTACTTTTCAAAAGTTTTTCGAGAAAATATTGCTACTCTCTTATATTATCTCTCCTAAATTCTTGCTGCTTGCTTATGTTATCGTTTTTAACGCACATTATAAATTTTTGTCTCGAAAAATCATACTTTACGAAAATCTGAAAATTGGGAAATGTTCCATTACCAAAAAAAAAAAAATGGACGAGCCGAAATGAGTAACTTAAGGCATATTTTAACGCACTAGTGCAGTTATGGTGCAGCAGCTGAGCAAAGGTGACGAGCAACGCTTTATTTTTAGTCGACATTGTAGTTGCATCTCCTGTTGTTGATTTCACTGAAAACAGTTTTCGGTTAATCGAATTCTGAGTCCCAGAGATTCTTCGATGTACCTCTTTGAACCAGTTCGAGCTCACTCCAGCATCGACAAGAAAACTCGAAGAGGAACGGTGACAACAATGTTGTCGCAAAAGATCTCCGATGTTCGACGCTTGCTGGTCGTTGAAATACACCTTACCAACAATAATAAAACTTCGTGGAACATTAGTTTTGGCGCTGATATTTTTACTTTTAAAGTTCCAAAATCTTCAACGCTAGCAGAAGGCAAATAACCAAGTTCCTTCTTATGCCGGGCACTAAATATTGCGAAAAACCGTAGCTATCTTCATCAGATGATATTCATCATTTAGTGTACTTTTCTCAATCTGCTCTCTAGTCAAAATCTTTCAGTTTTTGGATTGGTAATATATAACTGTATCATAACCAATCAAATTAAAACGTCGGTCTTATATCATACTCCCAGGCTCCCTTCCTTTGGAACACTCATCATATACATCTAGATAATAAAAAAATGCTATAAACATGTTTCTATTTCTATCTCTCAACTACTATAAGACACCTAATTAATCCGTTAACGCCAACCCACAATATATCAGAATGTTTCCATCTGTTCTTATTTCATACGTTAACACACGCTAAGAAGACCTAACGACTGCTCGAGCTGTTGAAAGGTATATGTATTTGGGGCATTAACTCACACTAATATATCTTTCTCGGTATCCCACAGGAAGAGGCATCCAGCTTTTCATAAACCTAAAGCGTCTAAATTGTTATTATTGTGTCCTAAATTAAGCAATTACTGGTAAGATGATTATTTGTATAAAAAAAAACTTGTTAGGATTTAACAGCTCAGCAGGTTCACCGAACAGTGAAATTCTTCGACCCGCTGAAACAAAGTCACAGTCACTGCCACATAACTAGGTTTTTTCTCTCTATTTCATAAAGAACAATTGATTAATCCCGAATTGCTGTGTTGTCCTGTAATAGAAAAAAGTGCCCTAACATTCCGCTTCGTCTGTCCTACATGAATTAAAGCGTTTCGTGTTTAAGACCATACACTAAGGTAAAAGCCTCACGACGATGCCTCCTTCTTAAGAGCAGTGAAAAAGTTAGTAGCTTCGCGTGTGTGGCCTGCCTTATAGGTCTAAACATCCATCTCTTTTCAGCGTTGTTCTTGCCTACTCATCGGACAGAGCACTGAAGGCCTAGTCAACTGTCTGTCGGCTTGTTAGATTCCGATGTAATTGCATTTCTGCACACTCATTTTTTTCCTTTGTGTTGCAAGTCCCACTATGGGTACTCACAGGACCGGATCAAGGAAAGCCTTCAGGAAGGCTCCAGAATACCCCACTCCACACCCCAATACTATTCTAAGGCCTAATAAAGCTAGACTTGGTACTTTAGGACTAGCAAGTTTTAAAGCACATATTTTAGTAACTTTTAGGTACAATTTGCGACTAAACTTTGTTAGTTCGGTACTGATATTATTCATTGTAAAAGCCGATGGAATGGTAAGATAGTACCCCGTTGTAAGGTGTTATTAGGGGCACTAAGCAGGTGCCGAAAGGGGCAGGGCGCGCGTCTGCTTATTATCGAAAGCTCGTTATGGTGTTTGCTGATAGTACCTTAATATTGACAAGTACCCCGTGCTGGATAATTGGAAAAATCTTATACGTGCGATGATACCACCAATAAGGAAAAATCCTAGCTAGAAGTAAGCCGATCTGAGAGTTAATGGTACATGACCGAAAAGGAGAGGCTGAAGGGGATTAGCGGCGTACGTGCCGGGTGATTGGTTTTCAAAAATCACCGTGACCTAGTCACGCCTGTGACTAATCGTGATGGCGATTAATCATGGGGATTTTATGGTAAATAACGAGGAACCGTGGTGATGAGGGTTTTTGTATGGGGCGCTGGGATTCCTTATAATAACTAATGAGAAACTTATTAGCCAAGCCCTGAACTTTCGTTTATCGAAAACTGTATGTACTGGTAATCATAATCAGGGTTGAAGTAAAAACCTGCTGCTTGTGATGAAAAATTGTGTGGACTAGTTTCCACAACATGGAAAAACCAATAAGTTAAGAACCAATGCATTATCCTTCTCCTCATTTAAGTGCCAATTTGTTCCAAATAATAAAGGTTCCATGGCATTCTCCATGTGCAGGCTGACCCACAAAGTTTCTAGTCATCTTCATGTTGCCATTGTCAAAATCCAAACTCCGTCTGCTTAGAAGTAGACCGAAATTTTGCTTTTTTCTTTCTGGAAAAGTCTGGACATTTTGTTGAGTTTTTGTCTTCTTATTTCGATGTTGTGTTGACAAAATTGAGCGTCAAAAGATGGCAGCCGCATTGCCTTTTGTTTATTATCTCGTTCGGTGATATCATCTGTGGTCCTCGTAGTTCACAAATTTCACTAACTTTGTTGGTTAGTTGCTGTAGACTAGTCGTGGTGTAAATATATGCATAACGCATGATGTTCTGGATCTTCGCTTAAGGAGCTCCCTTCTTCATTCTTTGTCAACGATATCCTTTTTTTAACTCTTTGTAGTCAATGCATGTGTTCCTCAGTATTTCCATAATTTTTCATGTTGAATGCATTTTGGAGGGGTGTAAAGAAGATAGACTAACGACAATTTAAAAAATTGTAATTAGTTTAATCTGAGAAACCTTATCTAACCTACATACCAACCTACCATAAAATACAAAACGAGGAAGTAGTAAAAGCAGTCTGTTGTATTTAGTAACCGCCCTTAGCATACCTCTTTACTCCTGGCCAGAACACCAAGACCGAAACCAAAACAAAACCAAACTCAAAGACAAAAACAAAATAAACTAACATAGCAATGGTTAATCTCAACATGTCGAAAAAAAGTGATAATAAATTAAATTCTATGGAATAGGTGGGACGTGAAAACCAGGTTGTTCCCCATGATGGATCAAAACTTATTAACTCATATTTTATCTTTGAAGAGATCTACAGAAATGCAAGCAAGGTTCAAGGCGGTTAAAGTTTCTGCTTCTGGAATTTAGAAATCAAAATATTACGTATTCCAACTTGGAGAACTCATTAGTAAATTAATAATAGCAAAAAGTGCAGTATTGGAGATGAAGAGAATCAGATATTAGAGAAGTTAACATTGTTGTTAGTACGGAAGGGCGGTGAGATGTTGCATAGAGTAGGAGAACGCGACATCCACCATCGTATTATATCTAATACTGCATGGCAGAAGGCTCTCAGTTCAAGAAGCAGCCCATATTGCCCTGTACCTCGCAGGTTATCTTAACCAGAACGAAGTGTAAATAATAGGTGATCACCAATTTTTCGATCAACCCATCTGCGTACTAGTTTCGGGGTCTACCCCTCATCAGTACATCTTTACCCTTCTTTCTGGTTCTGGTAATCTGCGAGGTGCAGAGCAATATGGGCTGCTTCTCGAACTGAAAGCCATCGGACATGCAATATTAGATTTAATACGCTGATGGATGTCGCCTGCTTCTTCTCTCACCGCTCTTCCGTAGATTTTTGGCTTTAAGCCGCGAACTCATGGTCTCCAACTCTAATCTAACTAGTTTGCAGATGGGTTGGGCGACAAATTGGTGAACACCTACCCTTTACACTTTGTTCTGGTTCCGAGAACCTGCGAGGTACAGAACAATATGGACTGCTTCTCAAACTGAGAGCCATCTGCCATGCAGTATTAGATCTAATACGCTGATGGATGTCGCCTGGTCCTGCTCTGTACAAGATCTCAGCGCTTTTCCGTACATTTTTGGCTTTGGGCCGCTAACTCACGGTCTCCAATTTGTCGAACAGCCGAAGCTGTACTGATGAAGGGTAGACTCCGAAGCTAGTATCCAGATGAGTTGATCGACACATTGGCTACCACCTACTCGTTACAATTCGTTCTGGTTTCGATAACCTGCGAGGTACGGAGCAATATGGGCTACCTCTAGAACTGAGAGCCATCTGCCATGCAGTACTAGATCTAATACGCTGGTTGATGTCACCTGCTCCTGCTCTGTACAACATCTCACCGCTCTTTCGTAAATTTTTGGCTTTAAGCTGCTAACTCACGGTCTCCAAATTGTCAACCAGCCAAAGCTGTACTGATGAGGGGTAGACCCCGAAACTAGCATGCAGATGGGTTGATCGACAAATTTGTGACCACCTACTCTTTATTGTTGTTTGTCGAAAAAGAAATACGTTGATTATCTGAGGAGCCCACAACAGCCCTAATAGAATTCAGTGGAAGAAATCAGGAAAGACCACGTTAAGAGCATGCAAGTGTAACCCCTGTAGACTTGAACACAAAGGTCATATAAGGCAATATGTTGGATGTGCTAAGGGTCGATTGCGTCGTGTTATGGGTATCTACAATTTCCCTCTACATAAAAACATCATTATTGGTTCCAGAGAAGAAATTATACATTTTCTCAGGTGGCTTTGAGTAGAAAAGGTGCGGTCTGGTGGATAAGTGTAGACGCACCAATATCTCTTGTAATCCTTCATAACAGACTGTACAAAATGAAGCTTCACAAGGAACCTAGTGTGGAAAATGCCATAGTAGTTGCTTCACCAAAATAAAATATCTGAACTTAAAGGAACATTGAGAAGAATTCGCTCAGGATATCTGAAAGGAAATAATGACGATTGACCACTAAATATTTGAGAAGAATTTGTCTGAGATGAAGGTGAAGAAAGGAAGCTTATTCATGCAGGAAAAAGCAGTGGAGTGATCGCTATGTAATTAGAATAAGAAAAATTGAATAACCTGAGTATTCATGGGTTCATGGTCTGATAAGAAAACCCTCACCAGATTCGTCGAATCGACTAGGATCTCGTGAGGTTAAGCTCGAAGGTTCGAAGAATAACAAGAACCGAAAAAGGTTTGCTAATAAAGAAAAAACCTAAGAGGATAATAAAGAGTTGTTACATAGAGACAGCATAGATGGGCCGAAGGGAACGCTACAGGACTGAAAGAAGGAAGGCGGATTGAGCTGAAAAATAAACATCAAAAGAATTGCTAGATATAAGGATAAAGAACAGGAAAAGAAAATACATCACCAAGGAACAAGATCAACTATTCTCTGAAGACTTTAATAGAAGGGGAATAAGGAGCCAACTGAAAAGGAAAAGATTGAAGGAATGTTTGAGGATTTTGTGGATACACTCTGATGATTAACCTTCACCAGGTAGTACCTACCTACTAAAACCCCGCTGGATATTTCACGAAGAGATTCATGTTAAAAAAATTGCTAGAGAATTAAAAATACTCGATGGCCAAGAAAGGCAGGTCTGCTTTCTGTTATTTCCAACGACAACAGCACAAAGAGCTCCTTTTTTCTCCCGTTTCTCTTAGGTCATGTAAGGTAGGTGAATCCTATATTATCCAAGAGAAAATATAGAAGTAGCTGAAAACATTGAAGACGAATTTCTGGAGGATTCAAAGAGGGAAAGTCTCATTGACGAGGAAAAACCAATGTCACCGAAAAGGAAGAAGATTGGAGAAATATTCGTGGGGGCCTCGTGTATTTAATCTGTTAACTAAAACACTGAAGAATAAATTGTGGAGAAATGGAGGAATCAGGAGGGAAAAAGAAGAGTAGTCACCGAGGTATTCAGTACCACTCTCATCAAAGGAACTATCGAAAAGGCAGAAGATTGGGGAACTATGCGAAGGAGTGATCTCCTGTGACGTTGTCACGGTCATTTTTTTGCCATTAGTGTCACTTCCTAGTTTTATTAATTAACGTACCTTAACTGACTGCTTATGTCTCTTTATTGAAGTTATGCCTCACACATTTGAATTACTCCCTTTTACTTTCACTCTAGTATCAATTGTATTTTGCTACATTTGCTCTTACTGTTCATTCACTGAAGGAACTCTCCCGGTTTTGTGCTGCTACTGAGGTCTAGTTTCACTTCGCTTGTCTGATTTTTATAAAACTAGTCATTTAATGCACTACAGAGTGCCTTTTTTTTACTTACTCTGTCAGCTTTGTTTACATGCAACACATGTTGTGGCATCGCTATTCCGAGTATGTTCCTGAGGGCTTGAATGGCAATTTTATCATTCTTTCAGGACCTCTGATTAGTTTTTGTATAACAGGAAGAGATTTAATAGTCTTTTTCCTTGTAATTTCATTATTTTTATTTTGATTAAATAACAAACCAATCTAACCTACCTTTATGTTTCGGCCGACATTGACAGTAATGACAGTCCTTGCCTGTTAGTCCTGCTCTATCTTTGTCCTGGTGTTGAACAAGGATGCATGTTTCTTAAAGTGATCCCATTTTAGCGTATTCACCATTCTGATTGGATATGTGACATGTGACACCTTTCCCCCTCGTCCTTGCCCTTGACCGGTACTTGTGCTAAAATCGATAATCGCGTCTGGCTTTTCTTTTCGACCCGAACTTCCCAGCAGGAGACAGCCCGCGGATCCGAGTTGTACCTTCTTGGCCCTTGGATTTTGGCGGATTCAGGACTCGTTCCATTAATTTAACTGTTTCATACTTATTAGTTTTCTTTCTTTTTGCGTATCTTACGTTCAAGGAAACAGTTTATCTGCTCCGGCAGGATTTTAACGGCAAATCGTCTCCCACTGGTAAGTTTCATTTTTGCCCTTTGACGCCGTCATTTGCTAAATGGTTCTGACACGTCAAGTTTGAAATTAGTCCACTCTAAGTCAACGGTCTCAAGTTTATTATGTTGTACGGCTACATGTTTCTCCTAAAAAGGTTTTCTAACCAATTTGTAAATAAGTGAACGTGTTTTAAATTTTTTAACTATTTTAATGTGTGTTATGATTGTGGCCTGATGATGCCTAGGAACAGAAAACACACTCGAGAGCGTCTTGATCTATGGCCTCAACCAATAAGTATCTGATCAATTCTTGAACAGGTACTATTAATGGTAACTGCAGAGCTGAGTGTGGAGAGCAGACTCAGAGGGAAACTGGAAAGAAAGTTTTGAGAAGAGACAATAGAGAGTTTCCTCCAAAGAACACAGTTTGTCAACATACCCTTCAGAAATATTTCAGAACAGGACAAGACATGGCTCCAATAAAGGCAAGTGGCGCTCTCAGTCAAGCTGATGCCAAGCTGATAAAAAACTCCAAATGAACTATTGGAACAGTTCAAGTAGTATGGCTTATGAGTTGACATGCTTAGAAGAAAAATAAACATCCTCTTCTTCTACGTTACTTGACCAATTTTCACCAACATGATAGCTTCAAAACGCTAAATATGATAACTTTACGCATTGGAGCAGTTGACCGACATTGTCCTTGGTAACCTCAGCTGTACATTTCACACCAGACTCGAATATTGCGGAAATTGCTACAGTGGAGTACCATACCGATTTACGACACCGACCTGTTATTTGACAGAATCAACACACAGATTTTGTCAAAAGAGTCTTCTAAGATCTAGCCGGAATTCTTCGCTCCCCCCCCCCCTCTATTCAAGGACTACTACCACATATTATAATGTATCATTCGAAATAGTGGACCTAGTCCGCCTATACTTAGTACTTCATTTCATTTATTTGTGACGTTTTTTTTGTTTTTCACCTAGAGCAATTGGTAGGTATCCAAATTTTCACTATCTGCATTACTCTATGCATTATTGCTGTTCGTGTCTCTTCGTCAATATAATAGAACGTGTTCAAGAACTGTTTTTCGGCCTCCACCAGCACTTTCACGTGACTGTGAACGTGCATGGTTGCATTTTGCTTTGGTAGTTAGCAGGTAGTATTGCTTAGAAACACGCAAAAGCACAGCAATTTTGCGCAAAAAGGTTGCTTAAGCTAAGGGACTCTATCCCCAGCACTGTTTGCACTTCTTGCGGCCTTTGGCAATCAATCTTGCTCATCCCCTTGGTGCATCTCGCCATTATCGCTAAAGACTCATTAACTCGAGAGAAAAATGTTTACTGAAACCACTTAACGAAAAAAAAATCTAATTAGGTACGTGCAAAAAAGGACAAGCACAGTTCAAGTGCGATAATTCCGTATTAACAAACCGCGGCACCACACCTTGCGTTGCCAGCTTCGTATTACCATTATCTGAATCGCAATTATGTGCTGGTACGATTTAAAACATGTTCTTCATATGCGGATAAGACTTAAATGGCCGTGTCACGCATTGGCGTCGAAGACACATCGTCACCGTTTACGAGATATTTGAAGCAGAGCGTGGCCGCCTTGCTATAGTAGGAGTTCCTCCTAAAGCCCGCTTTGTTACTTTCACGTATACTCTATACTCTACAAAAACTGAAAAGACTGATCTGACACGTAAGGCTTAAGCTACGCTTAACTTAAGTGTTAAGTCACTATACCGAAATAGCGGCGTGCAGGCGGGCTTCAGGTAAAATGAAGTTTAAACTTTTCTTATGCGGTAGAGATTATGTGATTATAATTAGTTTAAAGTGGGTAATAAACCTTTATTTCATAGACCATAAATGATACTGTAGATGCTGACCGTTTGACCAAAGTAAAATTTAAGTGTAGAAACAGACAAAACAAAAACGCTTTCTACTTAAACTTGAAAAAGTTTTTGCTTAAAGTCAACATTCAGTAATTAAGTAACCTACCTCCTGACCTGATTTTTGGAGACCTGAGGATGGAAAACTCAACCTAAGAAGCATTTTAAAACAATTTCAACCAATAAACATCCCAAATTAACCCTCTTTTACAAGGAGGCAATAAATCGTGCTGAATGGATTCATATTCAAAGAAATCCGTCGTAATAAAATCTATAAATAGCCCAGACCACAGTTTAATTACCCTAGATCACGAGGACGTCGGTATGCATTTGCTGATTTCTCCATTGGCTGAGCAGCGTCCTGACAAATTAATAGTATGAATCGCTGGTATGATTGGCTGATGTCTGCATAAATGCATTTCGTTCACCGGGGTGAATGGAAGTTCAAGTTCAGTTTTCGTAGGTGAAAGATCGCTGTCTCTCGAGCGGGAAATATATCGATCGAAAAGTAAGTCAGTAAATTGGCTGGAATTAATCGTTCGGTGTTTGTTTGGGTTTAGTTGCAGTATAACGTACTAGATTAAGTATGTTTGTGTTATCTGCTTATTCTTGATGATGTGTGCATTATCTTCTCGTGATTTGTAATAGAGAAATCCGTATAAGAGAATTTCTCATTGATACTTTAATGTAATAATAGTTAGATATTTGAAAAGGTAGTTCTTCGCTTCGTTCCCTTTATCTGTAACCATGTTAAATAAACCACTGAGGAATGGGAATGCTTGGTGCGCCACTGTGCATCATAATTCCCGGGCATTATGATCCCAAAAAGGGCATGAGTAACGTAATTGCGGCCTAGTGTGAACAAGTCCCGATCTATTTAAGATTTATTCCATAGCCGCCTCGCCTCACATCGACCGGTACTTAGCAAGTCACCTTATATGAGCTGGCCCTGAAACAAAAGGCTATCGCGGTAGGTACCGCCGCCGTCTTGGGCGACTAGACGCGGATGAATTGCACCGCTTCAGTTTCTTTTTGTGGTACCGTGCTGATGTTTAATGGACCGTGCGTTCGGTACCATAGGATATATCGACCGAGTATGTATGCAAAGTTGTTTAGAGGCGGTTTAATTGTTTCAATTGGAGATGAGCGATGGCATATCGTTACACAGGTTGATTAGTTTCTGTTTTTGCTGTTAAGGTGATTAGCCAAGAAACTATGTATGCAAATATAGTAGATTTATTAGAATAGTAATAAGGAAGAACTAGGCTGCACTTCACTTGCACGAAGTTTGGTTCTTATATACATGCAAATATTTCAGACAAAACTATTTTTCTAGTTCTTCTTGTCCATTTGACAATAATAATTAACTGTTACAAGTATCTGACCGTTTAATCAATGTAAGCGAGTAATAGTATTAGAAAGGGCCACGCTCTAGATGCGACAGTTCTAGGTCAGTTTCGAGAGGATCTTTCAATGAATAGCTATATTAAACATTTAAAACGGCCGATTGTTTACCTCTGTATTAGGTAAAAGTACTTCAGCAAGGAACTGCATACCGTGACACTTAAATGTAAGTGGGTTGTTCTTGTTTCTAAATTTTAATCAGTATTAGCTCTGGTAACGAGCTATCGGTTGATTTATCAAAATGTCAATTTCCTTTTCCAGAACGCCGGATGTTCCAGTGTTAAATTTCCTGCAATGCTCCTAGGTTTGTAAAGCTATCCGGCTGGAAACGATCCGGAGAACGTAGAAAAATCAAACGATTGCTACTACTACAAATTTAGCAGAATTACATGACGAGAATGGGTAACTAAGTGGGCGGTTTTCTACGTCAATAATTGATTAGGAAAATTTATTTTTACCTTCGCAGCAAAATCGGTTTTAAATGATGGAGAATTATTAACCTTTCCGCATGGTTTGTTTCTAGCTTAGTGCACAGAAAGTTGTTCTCTAAGTTATTAGTGGTTTTGGGCTCTCAATGCTGGAGAGAAATTTATATTTTGGAATACATAACTTTCTGAAATATTTGTCTGTATAGTCAACAAGCCCCCTTATCGACAAATATCTACTAAATGACTTCTTCTGGTTCTAGTTTTTTAAACAAGTTTTGCATGTTTATGCAGTTCAAGATCCTTTGAGACCTTAATTGAAGATTGAAAGAAAGGTATTGTCGCACATTTCTTTCCAGATAGTCGCTTTTGTTTGCTAAGATGTTGAAAGAACGGACTTCTGCCTCTACCTTCGGCAAGTCTAACACACAAAATACGTACCTGACTAGCTATAGTTATGCATCTCCTGTTGAACTGTTCTTGTTGACTTTGTAGTGTGCCTGCTACAGGTAGAGATTGACTGTTGATGTTGGTAGGCTGATGGCTAATAATAATTCTACCTCAGGACTTATAATACCTCTATCTTCGGAGAATTTAACAGTCATCATATATACTTGCTGACTTTCTGTAGTTCTATAAATCTCCTGTTGAACTGCTTTTGTGTACTTGCTGTAGGTAAAGCTTCAGTCGACATTGCAAAGCTGATAGTTAAGATACAGTTGTAGATCAAACGGAACCTGGAAGAGCGATGAAAGGCCAAAACAACCCACACAACTACTATATCCTTGAGGTTAGATTTACCTTTGGGTTTCATCTGAAACACAAGGTGTCCAAAGATGATGCTAGCGGAATGTTCAAAGTGTAAGGCGATTTCTCAATAGGAATTTTCGATTCTCCCTCCACCAAATTAGTGGTGGGGAATGAGGACCATCAAAAACTCAAGTGCAAGTGGTAACGTGAAGAAGAAGAAGAATGCCAAATGTAAGTGTCAGCATCCACAGTTGCTGAACAATAGCTGCTGGCAAGCATATTCGCTTCTCCAGTATTGGAAAAAACACTAGTGAGAAGTAGTTTTTTTTTCTTGAGGTGTGGGAATATTTTTACGCACAGTATGTGGAACTCGCGTCCTCGATTCCTACGAGCGCCCTACCCACTAAAAACACACCCGAGTGACACTGATGCTTTCCTCTTTGGAACTGCCCGCTGGTATTGCTTCCAAGAGGGTGTCTTATATTTGTTGTTGTTGTGCTTGTCATAGTCTATCTCCCTTCTTGCATTCTTACGTCGCTTTACTTTGTTTTTTTCTTTTGAGTAGATTTGAGTAGGTTAAATATGCGATTCCAGTTTGCCTCTTTTTCCAGCACCTTTCCCACAATATTTTGTGGTGTTGTCATTTTGTTGTGTTTGTCATTTTGTACATCTCCCAGCTGTTGCACTCGAAGAACGTACTCTCAAATGAAGAGGAGATATCTCTAACTGAAGAATATCTGTCTTGTTGCAATATATGTATTGGTAGTTCGCTGCTACCTTAAAACGATGCCCGTATGATCGGAAACATCCATGACCCGACGTTAACTGAGTCAGATAATAGGTCTCTTCCCCATGTCTTCTGTTAACCCGTTAACCCATGTTTCTATGTTTGGTATGAGTGTACGAGTTCACCTGCCCTTTTTCGTATTCTCTTTCCATCTTCGGAGGGTAATTTCTCTCGTACTTTTTTTGTCGATCCCTTCTTGCATGCTGCATATTTCCTCCACAAGTAATTAGATTGGATTGGTTCTGGCTATTGCCAGTAGGGCCTTTGTTGAAAGTGTTCTGTATGAGTTTGCTATTCATTTCGAGGCTTTCCTTTGCACACTTAATAGAACATTCCTGTAGATGTTAGTTTTCACCGCTCTTTCCATATTTTTGCACCATACAGAATTATGGACTGCAATACTGTAAACAGTATTCTTCCATTTACCTCTCTAGGTCCTCCGATGTCTGACAGTATGTGGTTTATGTACTAACGTGTTTTCCCATTGTCATGTTTATATCCAAGTAAACACAAAAGTACTTAGTGCATTCCTGGCTTCTGATAGTAACGTCTTCTACCATGACTTCAACATCCTTCCCAGTTCTCCCTCCTGCTAGAACAACTACCTCTGTCTTCTCTTCCAAACTTAACTTTTTTGGTCTCATCCAGGTTGTTACGTCTTCCATTACTTGATTTGCCGTTTTTTGTAGCCGCCTCGCATCTTTCTCTACGACAACGAACCCTAAGTCATCGGCGTATCCGATCGGTTTCACTGTTCGAGGAACTGGTAATTTTAGAATGCCGTCATAGTAGATGTTCCACAGCGTTGGCCCTAAAACTAACCCCTAAAACACTCCTAATGTAATTTTCATTTTTCGCTTTTCTCCTACGTATAGCCATCTTTCCTCTAGGTAGCTGGCTCTGATGTTTTATAGATAGGGTGTTATGTGCCTCGTAGAAGAAGTATTAGTAGTAGAAGTAGTAGCATCAGTAGGATCACTAGTAGTAGTAATAGTCGTAACACTGGAGGAACGAAGCCTCCAGGCCTCAGATTTACCAATCCTTACACCCTCTATTTAAGAGGAGTATCGCATCCCATTCCAGAGTCAGAAGCTCTTCTCGATAGAGGAAACCGGCTCCAAATAACATGTGGTACAGCTGCCCCCAGCTATAGCATACTTCTAGGTAGTGGTACTAGCTACCTAGGGGGTCCTCCTCTCCATAATGTATACAGGGTGGACTGTTGCTAGGAGGGATATGTGCTTAGGTAGTCTACAATGACCCATAATAATTCCTACCAGGTTTGCCAGACTCCGCCGACTTCTCCTAACTAGTCACGATGCCTTCACTCTATCCGGATTGGAGAAGATTTTTTTCGTTTATTTATATATTGCTGACTATACCGTGACTGTTGTAAATCTCCTGTTATGCTCCTTGCCTGACTTCTTGCCTTGTTGTCACATCGAGACCTGGGAAAACATCAGTCTGGAAAACCATTGCCTTCCAATGGTAAGCCTCCCATATACCTGCCAAGGGTAAGCATTTACCCTCTTTATGGCATGCTTTGTATATTCCTGCTCCAGACGATTGTCAGCCATTCTTGATCAATTTTTATACCTGATATGAATATTCTCAGATAAAGAGAATAATTCAAAGAATTGCTGCAGAGCTGTGCAGCAATTCCTTGACCAAAACCACAAAGCAGGTTTCGGTGCAGAGATTTGCAACTCAAGAAGAGGAGGAGGACTACGTAAAAGTCCCAGTAAAGTCACTTATCCAGAGCTTTGAGCAGTCCATCATGCGTCCGATGCAGTACATTCTGCCATGCTTTAAAGCAAATACGAGAGCCTCTGCCTGACGTAGATGAGAAACTGTCTCCCTCCAGGAGCTCCAAGGTGGAGGCGGTCAACAAGTTAAAGCAGGCTGATCAAGACTTTGACAACATCTTCTACGTGACTAGTTCCAAAATGCAGAACTCCACCTATCCGACAACTAGCTCTGCTTGCTCTTTGGATCAGTCGGAGAACAGTTCCTTTTGTGAATATTCTGTGTCTCTCAGACCTCCTCTAACCACTCCGAAGCTATGCGTACCCAAGGGATGCAATGTCAAGGCAAGGCTTTAAGTATCTGTGTCTGTGTCTGGATTTCTTGTGCAGACTTGTGTGAAAAACCCTTTTGATGAATAAACCAATTCTAGGTTCAACAACTCTCCCCAGGACTCAACCAAAAGCCCCATTATCTCCGACTCAAGCCATACACCTCCCCAGCAGTCCTGCACCAAGAGAGAGCACCAGCCCATTGCCATAGGCATGTCTATCGCAAATGTACTGTTTTAATCGTAGTTAATCACTGGGACGCCTCTTCTGCAACAGGACAAGCGGTCTCGTTGGATGAGACTTAGGATCTGCGTGTCACCGTTTCCTATAGCTGTTTTCTTCCACTAGTCGCAGAAATCCATTCTTCTCCATAAGATTCTATTTGGCATTGAGAGCCGCTTCTGGTGTTGTTCCAAATGCAATTGTTATGGCTCATACTCACTATAGAGCCAATGCAGAATACGAACCCACTTTCTGCTTTCTGCCATGCTTTAATGAAATCTCTACTTGACTTTTCTGGGAGGTCGATCTTCATCCCCAGGTTAGCTCTTAACCTGATCACCCACACTTTAGCCTCAGACTTCAGTAGCAGCAATCTCTCGTACAGTACGAGTGACCTGAATCCAGGAAATTATTGGAAAGTGACCTGAATTGGAATGGATAAAAAGAATATCATCAGTGTCTGGAAGAGTAGAAGACTTGCTATAATGATGCACCATAGATAGAGAAAGACAGAAGAACTGACAGATAAACAATATTGTTGAGAAGAAAGTTTTTGAACGAATGTAGTGGCAGATGGTAAGAGGACGGAAAAAGATATTTATTAAAAACGATCAAAATGAAATAAACCTAACCACTGCTTAACCTAAGCTATCAGAAGCACAAAAATTCCTACAAAAATTTGCCTCACATCAAAAAGCCGCAAATTTCTACATTTTATTGGTTTTACAATAAATATGCATTAGCAAAATGGCTTTCGGATTTCGGAATGGCCCAAGATCAATGGTACAGCGTCCAGAGTCATATGGAGACCCTGAGAATTGAGATACGGCGATATGTGATAAGGAAAGTAAAATGAACAAGTGAGTGAAACCCAGAATCCTGCTATATTATAAAAAAGGGAAAAGTCACCTATGAATGTTTACTAAATATAATAATAAAGTTGGAAGTTAGCGAGGAGCTAAATGTAAAGATGTTTAACGGATGGTAAAACTGATGTTTGAGAGTTTACATAAAGTACTGATTATGTTTCCACTTTGAACTTTTTGAATACAAAGGATATTATCTAACTATTTTTTCAACTTATTTCACTGAGATTTATTCTTTATTATGAAAAAATATTCAAAGCTAAACTAAATTTAAAATACCCATTACCAAATGCAAGAGCGTGATGAGTCGGGATTGACTGAGGGTAAACCTTTCTTGATCCCCTATGCTATCTACAATGGATACATTGACTTTTCCTCAAAAAAGGAATCCATCGTAATCTGGACCCACTCTCGGCCATTAAATGCATCCTTGCGTGCTTACTTCCAGAGAATTTCACCGAAAGGCGAGCCCGTTGTTTATAATACCGAAAGTAAGCCAAAAAGAGGTAAGTTATTTTTATGGAAGAACCCGGTATCCAGTCTGTAACAGCCAGGAACACTGCAAAGCTTAGATAAAGTTGCATAAAATTTCCACGGGGAGCTTTATTTTCATTTTTATTACTCGCGAAACTTGCACCGGGGTATCTAACGGTTTTTGCGGATAAAAGCCAAAGGCCATTTTTCCGGGTTTATCGTAAAAAATTCAACGGGGAAAACGAGATGTTAATTAGGGGCCGGCGCGGGTTGAAATCCTGGAGGTAAAGTTTTGAGAAAATTTAATTGAATTAGACCTTGGTCTAAATTATTTCTTGCTAAAGGTTTGATGGAGGTGGAAAAACGGGCAAAAAAAAACATTGAAACATTCATCTTTTTTAATTAACCAATTACCATGCTGAAAGAAAAATATATCTGTTTTATCATAAAAGAATCAAATTTACCTTTACAACTGCTGTTCAATTTAAATTTTCATCAATAACTACAAATTATTGACAGAAAATAAGTTACTTGCTATTACCAAATTAACAATGATTTGGTCTGAAATTTACAAAAACTATTTTATAATCTAAATTTTGTATCCAGGGGTCACAGTAAACAATATCAACCAGTTAGACTACCAGAAGAGAGAAACAGTGAGTGCTGTATCACTGCTAGAAACTACTAGTAGTGTTTGTCTATTGGCAACAACAATTTTACAAATCTTTGGTCCCTATGCCTTCTTGACCCATATTTACTTCTTTTTTACGTGCTTGTTAGCATGAGAATACGAGGTAATTTTTGTTGTTCCTGGTCATGAACATCAAAAGGATGATTTTGACCGTTACTTTGTAGAATTACTCTTCTTACATCTGTTTAAATGCATCAAATCAATTTGTGTCTATTTTTGTGTTTGTTGTTACTATTTACTTAATTTCTTGCAACTCTGGACTTGCCCTTGCAACTTGGGATTAGCCCAGATGTGGCGCGACTGCCACCTCTGGGCTAATTTCCTTAGTTGACCGCTCCAATTACTCTGGACTTGATGGTCTCTCTCGCCTGTTGGTTCTCCTTGCTGCATATTGAGCTACTTGCCTTTCGATGCACACCCACTCTTCGTCGAGTCTGAAACCAGTTTTCTTTAGTTTCTAAGATATATCTATCACTTAGTATACGTAACTTTGTACAGATATCTTTTTACAAGAACTGGTATCATTTTTATGGATCTACAATGACGAATAGAAGATACAATGGATTAGTGACATTTTATATACTGCCGTCTTCAGGAACATTACTACTGTAACACTACTGCAAATGAACATTAATCAAAATGGTCTTAATGCTTGAGACCCTCCAGCTAAACAAGAATACCTCTATTTAACTGATGCTACTGTCAAGGGATTAATTTAATCTCTAGTTAAAACGTGTTCAGACAGATGCAAAATAAAATGTTTGATTGAACGAAAACTATCGAAATGCGATATATTTTTTTGTAAACTTTTTTTTCTTGTAAGTATTTTCTGCAGGTCTGATATTAAGGAAGAAGTCTGGATCGTTCGATGGCAAAAACGTATTAAAGACGCTTTTCTGAACCCTGTTTCATAAAATTAATTTTTTATGCTAGATATATAGTCAGTTTAGTATATTGCTAGTAGCTACAGTCTTAAATATCAACAAACCGAATCACAGAATGATGGTGTCATTTAACTATGATCTGTGACTCAAGTTTTGGAAATGTGCTTATAAGATAAACAACTTGAAAAATAAAAAATTTCGATATTTCTGTATATATGAAGAAGAAAGCAAGTTTCTATATCGTTTACCCCAAATAACTTCTTTGCGTAAAAGTATTATATCCAAAGAAAAACCCTCGATTGTAAAGGCTTTCTACTAAGGTTCACATATTAATATACCTTAATAATTATAAAAACCAGAAAAGTAAAAATGCTTTACAACAATAAATTCTTTAAAAATATGATTTAAACATTAAACATCGTAAAGAACCTCTAAAAATTAGACGCAGTGGACGTCAGTGGTAACTGAAATGCAAACTATGCAACCGAGGAAATGAACAATTGGACACTGATGAATCGAATTTTTGATTAATTGTTCTAGATTGCCTCCCAGTATGGAACCTTTATAACGTGGCTGAAAACAAAGTATTCCATAAACCGGTTTCAAGCTTCTTAGCTCTACACGTAATCTGTTGGGTTTATCATCATGTGGATGACGTTATAGACGCCAAGCTTTCGGAAATGTTTATTTCCGAAATTTAGTCACGTGAGAATTTAGAATTCTGTCACCAGTCACAAATGATCCCCTGATAACCTGTATTCTAACGACCAAGTTATCAAGTTATATCAAGTAGTTCAAAGTATAAACAATCGGATAACATGACGTTGTGATCTACATATTATCTAAGTAAAGGCTTTCACGGCCGGTCAAAATACAATCTAAAGTAGTAGGTGGATTAGCGGGATGGGGACAAATAACGACAATTCAGCTTTTATCAATTGCCAACGTTTCGACCATACATTTTGGTGTTTGTCAAGGCTCTTGATGTGCCGAAGTCCTGTACATTATATTAAAAAGCGTGTCCATTGTCCACATCATAGGCAAGAGGTTCTTACAATAGATAACAAAAAACAACAATAAATTAACATAGAAACAATACACGAAAATTAAGCACGGAGCAGGCGAGAATTAATTTTCCTGTATTGTTTCTATGTTAATTTATTGCTGTTTTTTGTCATTATTTGTCCCCATCCTGCCAATCTACCTACTACTTAGTTTATTGGAACGCCAAACACTCGTAACAATCTAAAGAATTTTTCGGGCTTTGAAACAGTGAGAATTTCTTCCTGACGTTTCGTCTACATCTGTGTTGAGACCGTATTGAGATCTTAAATTCTCAGTTGAGCAACACATCTCAGTTTACAAGAAAGTAATCTGGAAATGGATCTTTTAGGTTCGATCTCTTCGAGATTAAGGTATTTCCTTCAGTAAACGTATTTATAGATTAACTTTGAGCTGTACTATTGAAATAATTATTTTTGTAGTTGACTGCCTTAGTAGAGCGGTTGAACTGCTTTTATTGTATTTGCAAATTCACTTGGAAATTAACTCTTAGAATCCATTCCTGTAATTGACATGGTTTTAGCTACAGAACCGCAAAACTATTAGTGAACCTTGCAGGTGCGTTATTCTCCTCAGACTTTTCTTTTGTTAAATTACTAGGTGATATTTCAGGTTTCACGTCTAAATTAGATTATGTCGGTAGAGTCGTTGAATCGCTAATTGGTAAGACTGTGAAAGATTCCACGGCCAATCAAAATACAATCTAAAGTGTTTTCCGGGCTTTGAAGCCGTGGTTCAATGAAATTTCGTTCTGATGTTTCGTCTGCAGCTGCGGCAGCCATTATCAAAGGTGATAAGGCAATGGGCAAAGTGATCTCCCGTGCTTTCCGACGTTGACTGATTCAATTGTGGTGAGCTCCTTGGTATTTATTCCCCCTGTAGTAGAGGGACTAGGGTGTAGTTGTAAGTATGTTGTAGAACTCGCTTCCAGCCTGCATTTAATTTCTTCCTTCCTGTTGAAATTGTTGTCAAGTTTAAAGATCTCAATGGCCTCTTGCGTTAATCTCGGATAGAAACGTTGCGATTGATATAAAATATCCACCTCTTTGAAAAGGATGTCGTGACCTTCGGGGAAGCGTACTCTGCTACTGCTGACTTTTGTGTATGTCCCAGACTGCAATCCTTCTTGTGTTCAACAATCGTCGTGTTGAGATTGCGTTTTGTGGTGTACCGAGCCACAGCTGCATGGAACTCGGTAAACTCCGAGTGACGATAGGGAATCCCTGCGGTCTTTGGCCGATCTCAAGCTCTGTTGTATTGTACGAGTGGGTTTTAACATTGTGCTTTTCTACTAGCCTGCCGACCCTGTCCGTTACTTTGTGGATGTATGGTGGACTAGTTCATCCTCGCTTTTCTTCATCTTCTCTTGTTGTTCCTTCCTGGCGCTCTATGCTTGGACGATGGCCCAATCGAACTGGTGCTTGTAGTATCCATTTTAACCAAAGGCTCTTTCCAAATGCTTCATATCCAGTTCCAAATCAGCCCGCTCACAAATTCTCTTGGCTCTCACAGACAGAGTCTTAATGACCCCTTTTTTCTATCTGGGATGATATTTGATCCGTTATTGAGGTATCGGTGAGTCCTCCTTGATACTAAATCATCCAAAAACGGTAAGCGTCCTTCCTTTTCTATCTCCATAGCATAGTCAATTGAATTTTTAGGGAATACTTTCGAGCAAAAAGGACCTACTAAAGAAGTCCAGCCTGAAACAGAATGCCGAATAACTTGGTCATTCAAACTACAATAATT
Source organism: Taphrorychus bicolor (assembly GCA_951812265.1). Classification (NCBI taxonomy): domain Eukaryota; kingdom Metazoa; phylum Arthropoda; class Insecta; order Coleoptera; family Curculionidae; genus Taphrorychus; species Taphrorychus bicolor. The sequence continues at coordinate 16,417,959 of OX638300.1, forward strand.
TATAATTGAAGACTAAATCGTGGACTTGAAGATGGATACTATTGTCTATGTTCAAAAATGAAAAACTGTTTCGTTGTTGACAGAGTATCATGTCGAGGTAAAAAATATTACACTAGTTTTTCAGCTTTTTTGGTCTCTTTGCTGGAGAGGGACTGGTCACAATTATTACACTGTGACCAGCACCCATCCAGCAAAGAAACCGAAAAAGCTGAGAAAAATGCAACAGTACTACAGCACTACCGTACACAGATACCTATCAGACGTTCTCTTCAGTATTGGATATGTACCGTCAAATGCCCAATCCAGTATGCCCAATGCGGAATACTTGAACTGGCTGTTGTGGCCTACATTAAAGAATAAATAATTCAGGAAACAGATGTACTATGCGATATGCAGCTCTGAAGATGTTGAGAACTAGAATGCGGTTCCTAATGATAGCAAAGTTCAAGTATAATGTAGTTTACCTTCAGTTAAGCGCCACTTTATTTGAGATGCTACTTTTTTTTGTAGAGAACAAAAATTACAAAAATGAGGCAGTTGTTTTATTCTCGTCTTGCTTAGTACCTACTTACCTAATATTTATGATGTGGACTCTTAATTGATCCTTACCTATTATGATAAATTTTGCCAATTAGTAAGGCTGAGTATGACCCACCCTTACTAAATGGCAAAAGTTGATAGTTGATGGTGAACAACTGTCTACAACGTATGGTAGACTGTTACTCGATAATCTTTCTGTAATGAATTTTCACTATGAGAGCTAAATCTCTCTTCCACTGAGCTATCAACATCACCGTCACTAACCAACAACACCGACTTATTTGCCATATCTAAAAAACTCACTTATGGAACTACTTTCAATAGAATTATGTTCGCTTTGTCTTCAGAAGATTGAAATTGTCTTATTCCGATCAAAAAGAGCATTCAAAATGGCTATTTGTTTTTTTAATTGACTGAAAGGGAGAGCAGGAAGACTTAACCGGTTTTATTGATGTCGTCTTGTTCCTTCTTAAACGGAACATTGACTCAGTAGTTTCCGAGATAGACCTCTTCAATTCGTCGTTTTTTCTGCACTCTTAGAATCGACTTTTTTGCCATTTTTTTAAAAAAGGAGGGAAAGTATACCGTCTTTTTTCTCAATGTCAAAATTTGACCGCCGATACCTTTGAAACAAATGACCGAGCTAAGAATTTTTTTTTCTTCCTAATGCCCTCTTTCTCCTTCTGTAAACGAATGCCGATGGGTTTAATAATTTCAGGGATATACCGACTTCGATGGTCGATTTTTAAGCACTTCTAGAATCGATTTTTTTAGCATTTTTAAAACTTATGGGAATAATTTTAGTCGAGTTATATTTGTTTTGTTTTCAGGGGACTGAAATCGCGTCAAATAATGTTTCCTAGTCAGTGGTCAACATGAAAAAGAGGCCAATGAACCCTTTGACATTTTTCACATGTACACGAATGTGGGCTAGACGAAAATGGTCAATCAAAAATGAGTGTTGAAAAAAAAATGAACCGAAGTATGAAAATTTAAACAGTCAAGAAATGATTAAAATTTAGGACAAATACCAGGAGACCACATGAACATAAATGGAAAAAATGAGATTTAGCAATGCCCTAATGACAGCATAATCGATCATTAGGGGTTTTTAGATCACTCTTAGAGCCTTGTACTTTACAGAAAATTACGATATTCTGTGCTAGAGATAGGTTAACTTGAACTGTAAGTCTACACTGGGATCACAGGTGTCAAGTAGGGTTTATTAAGAAACTGTCTCACTGCCTTTTAGAACTAACTACATTATTCTGGAAAAGACAAGGGTACTGAAATAATAATATACCTAATGGATCGACTAGAGGGGAAACTACTGCCCAACTGGTATTTTGCAGAAAAATGTTCAAGCCTCTATGGGAACAATTACCGGAAGGTCTGAGCTTCTGGTACTTGTTAAAAATTAGATAGAAGTGTTGTCAGTCAGTCTACAGTTTGTGGATCAAAAAATCGGAGGAACCTGCGAAAGACAAACTCCAAATGAAACCAAAATCTATCTACAAAGCAATCGCATGGAATGATTTTTGACTAAAACAAAAATATGGTTGCAGAAAGTATCAAAACTGTTGAAGCAACTTTGAAGCTTAGTGAGTTCCTACAAAATTGGCAACTAGAAAATAAATTATGTTTTTTTAAAGTTTTAAAGTCAAAGCCCGACTACTTCGAGAGCATTGCTAAGTAGCAGAAGTAAAGTGAAATTGATTTACATCCGGCAAATGTTTTAAGTCAATAAAGCCACAAGATCGATTTCCGGTAAGCGAATGACCCAAGAAAATATAGAAATTAACTCTTTATTTACACGTGGAAAGCTTCTGTACTAAAAGTCCATTTAGAATTATATTAGGTTTCAAACTGTTAATAGAGACATTTCAGGAAGAATAACACGCACTTGCTACTCGAACGCAAACAAATCCCTACATGCTCAGTTTGTTATTGTTTTAGATTCCTCTGCCGGAATTAGTATCCACGAAAGACATCTGCTTTCAACGTGTCTAAATTATGTAATCTTAGAGACGTTTATCGGGGCAATTTGTCACAATTGCCGAGAAGTTTTTTTGCCTCCAATTTATTACTTTGTTTATATCTCAACTATCACCTAATCTGCTGATATAAATCCTGGGAACAAAAATGCTACACTATTGTTGCTGCTCTTAATTTATTACTTGACAGATGCAGACATGTTAGTCGCATTGTGGTAAGTGCCAGCAGGCGTATAAACTACTAATGTATATAAAGATAAAAAAAATTCTTTAGTATACACTCTGAGGCGATACTCGGAAGCAAGATCTGAGAGCTGCCCCATCTAATAACCATATCAAACAAGCTTTATCAAAATTCCAATAAGCTACGATTACCGAATCTTAATATACTTGCTTGTTTTAATACAGACTAGGGAAGACGCTTTAGGGAATTTGACTGAGATATTAATGTACATAATGAAAGTTGGCCCAAGTATATTAGCTTGGGCCCTAGCAAACTTCAGCCAAGTCATGTTTAGTTCAATTTTTACCCCGGAGCTATCGCTCACTACAGATTATGCTTCATTGGGAGTTCATTAGAGAGTTTTACGTTTCATCGATTTGCCTGAAGCAGACAAACTTCCATAAAACGCGAAATCCGTATTGAAATTAAGAAGTTTTTGCGGACTTTAGAAGCACGGTTTCCTGTACCCTGTAACGTCAAGCGCTTTTACTTGCCGTCGTTCCTGTATTCCTGCTAAAAGTCTTGTCCAGGAGCATTCTGTCGCGTTTAACCACAGCAGCGCAACACTAAGGCCGGGACAAGCGCAACGTACAACTCACCTTGCTGATTATTATTGGTCATGCGAAACTGCTTTAGAAGCACAACAACCTACAATGTGTCTAACATTTTTAAACTTCTTAAAGAATGACCACAATTTCACTTATTTCGAGGCCGTAAAATTCCCCAAAGTCCATTCGTGTCGTATCTAAACGATCAGCGATCGAAGAAGGTAAATCTGACGTTTCCGACGCAAATGGACCCAGAGCCAGCTCTAACGGCTTTTATCAAAGTTTTAATGTTAACCTATTCAATAAAGTAGGTTTAATCTTGCACCGGATGGGGTAAAGGTGCAACTATGCTAGGTAACAAATGTAGTAGGGCAATAATGTTTGGCAACGAAGAAATAACTACGAAATATGTTAGTTTTAACAGCGAGTTTTGTCGAGTTTTGCTGAAACTGTGTGCCGTAAATTGGGCTCCTTTAGGATAGATATAGATAACTATACAGCGTTTTTAAAAAGTTTAGTAAAGGTAAAATATAATAGAAAAAACTTTTGGAAGCTTGTTTAGGAGTATACAGGGAGTCCCAGATAAAATGATATACATGGGGATTTCGTAAACGGTAAGAGATACAGTTTCAGTTCAATGGGGAAAAAGTTGTGCTGTTCCAAGCTCAATCAGATGCGATATTAACATCCACGATACTACAGGGGTTTTCAAAATATCGGGCTAAATCTAAAAATTGGGTTTTTAGAAAACCTGCAATAATTTCGCCATATTGAATCCGATTTTAATAAACTTTGGCAGTTTTAGTTTATCTACTATGACCAATCTATTGACGTTGACAATATTTTTCTAGACATTTTAGATTTTTTGCAACCATAGTCAACTTTGCTATTTTTTATGGACGCCATATTGGATTTATACGTCATTAAATAGCACGTAAAAAGACATTTTCGACCATGTATAACAACCCTATCTTGATATGGCGGAAAATTAAACTTATTAAAAAAAAACATTTTATCACTTAGCTGGCTGTGAAAACAAAGGCTGCTAATAAATTATTGTGTTTTTTTTTGTTCAAACAAGAAAGTCATTTATTAAAACAAAGTTATAAATTAATTAGGTACCATATGTATAAAATTTTTGTTATTATGAAAATTAAATTGAAAAAATAGGAACAACAATTATTTCTAAGTTGCAACGATAAATGAAATTAAACAAATAAAAATTAACAATTAACCGAAATAAAATCAGTTAATAAGGTGTTCAAAAAGACCTCCATTTTTGTTGATACACAATGTACACCTCTCAATCATAGCCAAAAAGGCATTCAAAAATTTGTCGTGGCATTTCTTGAATTGCTTGTCGAACGACTGCTTCAAGTTCTTCCACTGTTAAGTGAAACATCTCTCTTCCACTGTATTATGATTGGTGTAATACACTTTATCTTTTAGGTATCCCCATATACAGAAATCAAGGGGCTTCAAATCAGGTGAGCGGGCAGGCCACGCAGTAGGACCTTGATTTCCAATCCCATTATCTCCATATTCTTCATTTAGGTGATTAGAAATAATTGCAGCATTGTATGCAGGGGCGCCACCTTGTTGGAAGCACATGTTGGCTGTGTCATGAAGAGGCAACTCTTCTAAACTTGGTTCTACGTAATTTTCAAGAATGGCTAAATATCTTGGTCCTGTTAGGCTGTCATTAAAAACTTTAAATACAACATGTCCATTGAAAATACCTATCCAAACATTAAATCCCCATCTTGTTTGATCGTGAACTTCGCGGTTTCTAAATGGATTTTCATCGGCCCAATAAATATTATTATATCTATTAAAGACACCACAATTAGTAAACTTTCAGTAAATTTTCGTCAGACCACAACACTCTTAAAGGAAATCTAGGAGATCCCTTGCATTTTCTGAGGAACCAGTTGCAAAATACCGACCGTCTGTCCCCTTCTCGATGTCCCTGACTAATGTGTTCACGATTACGGCGGTATTTAAACTTTTTGAGAACTCGTTGGGCGGTAGTTGTAGATATTTCCACATTAGCTTCGATTTGCCGAAGCGATGTGCGCGGATTTTCCAGGACATTTTGCAGTACTAAATTTTTTTAATTTTTGTTGCTATTTCTGTTTCTGTTGGGCTTGTTAAATGAACCATACTTCAATAAATTATCACGCAATCTACTGAAAGTCACTAAACCTGGTTGGCGTTTTTCTAAAAAGTGATCAATAACTTTAAAAATATCACAATTATTTTAAAAGTTTAAAAGTGTTGACAGAGCGATGGCATCCCCATGTCAACAACCCCCACATTTGTTTTCACAACCAACTAAGTAAAAAAATGTTTTTTTTTAATAAATTTAATTTTTCGCCATATCAAGGTAGGGTTATTATACATGGTTGAAAAGGTCTTTTTACGTGCTATTTAATGACGTATTAATCCAATATGGCGTCCATAAGAAATAACAAAGTTGACTATGGTTGCAAAAAATATAAAATGTCTAGAAAAATATCTTTAACGTCAATTGATTGGTCATAGAAGATAACCCAAAACTACCAAACTTTATTAAAGTTGGATTCAAGATGGCGAGATTATTGCAGGTTTTCTAAAAACCCAATTTTTAGATTTAGCCTGATATTTTGAAAACCCCTGTAGATATCGTGGATGTGATATCGTGGATCTATTTAACTGAAACTGTCTCTCTTACCGTTAACGAAATTCCCGTGTCTATCATTTCATCTGGGACACCCTGTATTAGACGGAAAAATAAGTTATATTTTTATTATTTCTCTTGTGTGTATATTTTTAACCATATTCATTTTTTGTAAATTACAGTTCATGCTGTTACTCATAACATCTATTTTAGTGATTGATATTTTTAGATTTTTGGCAGAAAACATGGTTCAAAGTTACTAAATGTAAATGTTGACCAAAAGTACTTATATTCATATTTTATTTTTATTATTGTACTACAAAAATACAATAGTAAGAGATTTCAGATTTATTTAATTGCTTAATTATTCTTAGTCAAACTATCGCTTTTGTGGAGCTGTTCATCTCTCGCGAGTTATTCTTTACTCCACTTGGTAAGTTGAAGTGAGCTGAGTCCTCAAAGATTAGTTGATAGCCCTAAACCATCTGAAATGGGAGGGTAATGGGATGCAATGAACCGATCTACGATATCTATCTCAGAATTGCTTTAAAAAGACGTGGTAAATGTAGTTTCTCTGTCACTCATTAAGGTGAAAAGAGCTCCAAAGCTGTGACAAATTATCTCGAGGAACAGGAGTGGGTACAGAGTAGAAAAAGGGGCATAATGCATAATACTCTAAACCAATAACGAGTGAGAATATCGGCTACCCTTCTATCTAATGTCCAATGTCCTCTAATTAAGATATTTTACTACTGTAGCTTTTCTTATGTTATCTGGAATTACCTGCAATAACTTGTTCTCTCCAGTCATGCTTTTGTGACGTGTTTTTATCCAAATCTTCCTCGTCCTTTTGTAAAATCGCTATTTTGCTCTCTTCTGACATGATTAAAAATATTGGAATTCTGTTTTACTACTGTAATATTGATTACCTGTTCTATAATTTCCCTTACTATCCTCTATCAAAATGAGCGATTTCCTCTTGCTCAATGTTTGATGTCAAAATCAGATTCAGGTAGAGATATGTCTGTACTATCTGAGATTTTCTATGTTTCCTTGGCATTTAAATAGAGTTAAAGTCTACACAATGGCTACAAGTTTCAACTTGGAAGGATGATAGAGCCTTTCTACTTCCTACGACGACAGTTGTTTTAATAAATGGACAATGTGGGGAGGAGTTCCATAGTCCATGGCGATTCCCAAGCAATAGTATCAAAAGCCTTTGAATAATCGACAAAGCATAGGTACATCTCTACGTTAAATTCGCGTGCTTTTCGATTAGTTGACGGCCATTTCAAATTTGTTTTTTAGGGCCCTTTCCCGGTACAAATCCTGTTTGTTCATCAGATATTTGTGTTAGAAAGAATGGTTTAAGATGCTCATTGCGAATGGTTAGAAATATTTTGCTGACATGCAGAATTAATGCTATTGTTCTACAGTTTCCACACTCTAATGGCGGCTCCTTCTTGTAAATTGGGATCAAAATGGACTGGCACCACTCATTCGGCCATTTTCCGGTCTGCCAGATTTCTTTGCAGAGTGCGTGCATGATGTTGATGCCATTCTCACCCATTGCCTTTACTACATCAGCTGTTATAGCATCCACTCCAGGAGCCTTTCTATTCTTTAGTTTTTTTATAGCTCTCCCTACTTCAGTTCTAAGTTTGTCCGGTTCTTTCTCGAAGTCTTCCAAAATGGCAGCGTTTTGTTTCATTATTAGTGTTACCACTAAATAACCGACAGCAGTAGCGTCTCCATACCTCAGCAATTTCCATAGTGTTGGTTGCAACATTATCGAATTCATCCTGGATTATTCTTCGATAAAGTTTCCAAAAATGTTTTGTAATATTTTTTTCGTACGTGCACAAAGAGGAAGTTTAAGCATTAAGATATACCGGGTGTGCCCTTACTATGTTTTTGTTTTCTTTTTATACTTTTTTGGAAGCAATATTCTGAATCGGCACATTTTCAGTTGTGTAGCGTACTATTTTTGTCAAAAAAAGGAAAGTCGCCTTTATTGCACATAAAACCAAACCTTTTCAACAGCCCGAGTTCCTCGAGCACCACGAGCTATTTATCGTCCAATAAAGAAGATAAAGTTCGATCCTGTTATTTAATTTCAAAATTAAAAGACCTCTCCAAGCGCGCACCTCGCTATCTAGAAGAAATTAAATCAACCGAATGGTAACAATATAACAAAACACGGAAAACCTTTTAGAGTTTCGAGAAAAATTGTTGTTCGAAGCCCCGACCATCTGTCTATGGTATACAAGAAAGGTGGTTCGCGGCAGTTTCGGATAGAGAGGAAGGTATTTCGTGCGCTTTGATAACGCCACAAAATATTATTTGTTTCTGTTCTCAATTAAAACTAAGTGGCCTTTTAATTTGAAAGGAATTTTAAACCGTCGTCATCAAGAGGGCGATACGATAAATAAGCAATTTGGGCCACCAGCCGGTCGGGGCTTCTAATTCAGAAATCACGGTATTATTGTACGCTTTGTCGAAAATGAAACAAAGGGCTCAACACGCCGCCTTAGGCCGTCCCTTTCGAATTAGGGCGCATTAGTTCCTTCCATACGGCAATAAAATTATTACTTGCTTATTATACCTAACATTTTCATCCCTTTTTGGCAGGGCTTGCCTTCCAAATTACTCCTGACCCAGCCCCATTATTTCTAAATTAATTCCCCATGATTCCGCCCTATCGCTTCATTCTCAGCACGATCAATATCTAGAAATAATTTTTCCAAAGTGCAGTTGCTTTTCGATAAAACCAAAATAGACTTAATAAAATTACTAAGTAATCGGACTACTGGACACAAGTTTTTTTAAACCAATAATAGTAATTGAATTGCGCAGCCTATTGAAAAGTGAGATGCCATAGCTCGCATTACTTTACAAAAGTTCAGCGTTCTAAATAAAATTGCAAATAACAACACTTGAGCCTTTTTGAGTGTATTAGAACAAAATTGATAATAAAATGCTGTAACGAATTACGACCTTTGGAAACACTTCCGGCTTTATTCCCGATGAAACCGAGCTATTCGGAGACCATGGAGAGAAGTGCACTCATCTAGAAAAGCCTGGAATACTCGTAATATAAGAAACATACTTCTTGCTAAAAGTCATTCTTTCGCTTGGGTGACAACCGAAACAAGACGAATGAACGAAATATAAAGCATGTACACTTAGAAGTGTAAAAGCGATATTTAAGACACAAGTGTAAAGAGTAATACGTTATTGTGAGAGCAGCTTATTAGAACAAACCCTTTGGAACACTAGTGCACTAAAGGGCCACTTTTCACACCAAAATCAATGCAAAAATTAGTTAGTTTTTGCACGCTCGTAGATAAAAAATTTGTGTTCTTAAATAAAGAATTATGTATTGATATAGGGTTTTTATCGATTCCATAGAAAAAGGTAACATTGGTGCCGGACGCGGAATTAAGTGTGTGGTTATGGTATGTCTTTAATTTGCTAATTCCGCAAATGTTTTTTAGTCTATTTATCATGGACTATAAAACGAAACTAATTGATCAAAAGAGGTGAACTCAATTCTAATTGATCAAAAGAGGTCTCCATATTTGTGGAGAGTGGCTTCTAGGAGGCTATCAAAAGTCTATTTCTATTCGATGAGATGATCACACAGAATTATGGATTCAATGTCTGGAGTAAAAACATCTTCCTTCGGAGAGTTTAGGCAACTACTTCTACTTAAAGGTGTAAGAAACTCTACAGTTCAGAATAATGAAGAAAAAATAATGAAATCCTCTTCTTGAACTTTTGATCTATCGAAGGTTTAATGACTTCTAGTTGGTTACTAGAGAATACTTCATATTCGAAAAGAAATTTATAAAAAAAAAACTCAAGCTTGTTGAACTCGAGCAAATTTAAGCAGACGACAGTGGCGGATCTAGCCTTCTGTGAAGGGGGGCTGTCTCTATTTGTCAAATTTTGACGAATATTTCCCTCATGCATAAATTTTCCCAAACAGGAGTGCAATTTTCAAAAAATTTCAGCGCCACGTTACGTTGCCTATCAACGTGTCTGAGAAACTATTTTCCGTAAAAGTTCCACCAATAAACGCGATATTTTCGGAAATAGACACCTTTGAAGGTCGATTTTTAAGCACTTTAGAATCCCGTTATTTAACCATTTTTAAAAAAGCTCTTTAAAGGTTAAATTCATTCGAATTGAGTTTGTTAAGTTTTAAGGGGATTGCAAGGACGCCATTCCGATAAAAAACTGCAAAAAAATGTTTCCGAAATTTTTTTGAAAATGTCAAAGTGGGGGGGGGGCGGTATTACGCCTTTTCTCTATTCTCAAATTTGACCGCCTGTAACTTACGAACGCCTCAACCGATCGGAGTGAATCCAACCATTTTTTCCTCTTCTTGATGTTCTCCTTCGATTCCCACCATCGGCAGCTCCGTAAGTGCAATCTTATCGGAGAGAGACTCCTTTGGAAGTCGATTTTTAAGCACTTTTAGAATCGCGTTTTTTGACCATTTTTATAATCCTATTTAGAGTTTAAGTTCATTCGAATTGAGTTTGTTACGTTCTTAGGGGATTGGAAGAGCGCCATTCTGATCTAAAACAACAAAAAAATGTTTCCGAAACTTTTTCGAAAATGTCCAAGGGGGGGGGGGAGGGTATTACGCTTTTTCTCTATTCTCAACTTTGACCGCCTGTAACTTCAGCCGATCGGATCGGCGTGAATCTAACCGTTTTTCCTCTTCTTGATGGTCTCTTTCGTCTCCCACTATCGGCGTGCAATATTTTCGGAGATAGACCCCTTCGGAAATTGATTTTGAAGCACTTTTAGAATCGCGTTTTTTGACCATTTTAAAAATCCTATTTAGAGTTTAAATTCATTCGAATTGAGTTTGTTACGTTCTTAGGGAATTAGGAAAATTTTTCGAAAAGATCCAAAGGGAGGGGGGGGGGGGTTATTACGACTGTTTTCTCAATTCTCAATTTTGATTGTCTGTAACATGAGAAAACCTCGACCGATCGGACTAAATCCAATCATTTTTCCTCTTCTTGATCTCATCTTTCGCCTCCCACCATCGGATGTTTCGTAAGTGCAATATTTTCGGGGATAGGCCCCTTCGGATGTCAATTTTGAAGCATTTTTAGAATCGCGTTTTTGGACCGTTTTTGACGTTACCTTTTAGACGGAAAAACCTCTTTAGACGTTAAATTCTTTCGAACTGAGTTTGTTACTGTAATTTGTGAGTTGTAAAAGTCCAAGGGGTGAGGGGGTATTACGACTTTTTTCTCAATTCTCAATTTGGCCCGTTTCTAACTTGAGAACACCTCGGTCGATCGGAGTGAATCCAACTGTTTTTTCTTCTTCATGATACTGTCTTTCACCTCTCACCATCGGAAGTGACGTAGGTGCAATATTTTCGTGGATGGACCCCTTCGGACGTCGACTTCAAAAGTCGTTAAAGTGAATCTTTTCAGTTCTGCCTTTGCGTTTATTAGTTAGTCAAACAAAAATCCAAAGAATTCTAAACAGGGTCGAACAAAAGGCACTAACAGACGACGCTCGAAACCAAATGGATGATCTGAGACATCAATTTTTTAACACCACAGCAGAAGAAATGGGAGCTAGAGGAGTCTTTTAGGATGCAGCGGTAGGAGTTGACTAACGCATTAGACGTCGAAAGGAAGAACTTTCAGACCACAAATGCGGTGCTAACGATGATGACTCAACAGAACTTGTTGTTGGATAAGGAGGAGGATCATTTGATAACACAATTTTTATAAAAAAAGGTCATAGTGTAAATTAATTTCCTTTAAGAAAAAATGAGGATTTGAGGACGAAATTTGATACTTAGCTTGGATACTACATTAGAGGGAGCTGATCGTAGAAATGTTCTAGAAACCCTCAATTCAAAAAGGCGTGTGATAAATTAGGACCTAGTCGATCAGTCAGATATAAAACACCTCAAATAAATGAAAGAAAAATTAATGATTATTCATTCAAAGTCACAACAGCCAATATAGTGAGGGCAAATCTAATTTTATCTTTGTTCAACACAAGCTTAAAAACAAGGCGTACTCCACTTGAATGTCATTGACTAAATGAAGGCTGTTAATCCTCCCCCCAATTACAAAACAATCAAAAGTCAGAATCGAAAAATACAATCACCATACAAGCCCTCAGGAACATACTCGTAGCTGCAGTGTAACAAGTATTATTACATGGTACACGGAGTATATAGTAAAGCATGATACAAACACTATTTAATGCAAAAAATTAACACTTTCATAAATAGCAGACAGGCGAACAGAAACAAAATTATAGGAAGTAGCACAAAACCAAAAAGTTCATTCAGTAACTGAACAGAAAGTTCAAATAGAGCAATAATCTCTAGTTGCGAAGATAAAAGTAAAAGTGATAGTTTTAGATGTTGAAGGAAGACATAAACTTAACAAAGAGATATAAGCAATACAGTTTTGGTTCGTTGATTAGTAAAATTAAGAAATAGCACCTTTTTGGACCTAAATATCCTAAAATTTAAATATTTGATGTTCACTAATTTTCTTTGCCCCTAAAATAAAGCCCAAAAATTTTTTTTTTCTCTGCCGACATTCGGTTTTTGCCAATTTTATGGAACATTATTTGCTATCTAAAACAGAAATCAACCACATATTTATCACAAGTCTATTAGAGGTAACAAAAAAATCCCTTGATTTTTGATTTATATGAGAAAAACTAGAAATTTAATGTCAAGTACCGAGAAGGCATTCGCGCTCTCAAATCGGCTCAAAAACTTACACTTTTTGTTCAAAATTGGGCATCGCGGCGTTTGCAGTTTATATTTCGTTTCGATAAAAATTGTATTCGAAAATTTAGAAAAAGACATAAGAAAGCATAAGAGTGGAACTATGTTCTGAGATGTTTTTCGGATGTCCATATACAGCAGCAACTGAGCACGGGTGGGCGAAATGTGAGGTACTAATTTAGTAATTTTTTAATTTTTCTCCAAAATCGTGAATGCCAGTTTTGTAGTTTTTACTCTACCTTGTAGCTCTCAATAACTTTTGAATACAATTTATTTTCTTGAATATTGAAAAGTTTTACCGTTTTGATCATCAACTTTGACCGGAGATAGACCCCTTCGATTTTTAAGCACTTTTAGAATCACTTTTGGACCATTTATAAAAAACCTCTTTAGAAGTTGAATTCATTCAAATTGAGTTTGTTACGTTTGTTACGAAAATGTCTAAAAAGGGGGTGGGGGGGTTATTACGACTTTTTTTCAAATCTCCAATTTGACGGCCTGTAACTTGAGAACGCCTCTACCGATCGGAGTGAATCCAATTGTTTTTCCCTCTTCTTGATGTCCTCTTTCGCCTCCCACCGACATTGGAAATTTCGTGTGTGCAGTATTTTCAGAGCTCTCAATAACTTTTTAATACAATTTATTTTCCTGAATATCGAAAAGTTGTACCTTTTAATTTCGATTTTTTTTCGAAATTGTCCAAAGGGGGAGGGGTATTACGACTGTTTTCTCAATTCTCAACTGTGGATGGAGATTTCGGAGATAGACCCCTTCGAAAGTCGATTTTTAGGAACTTTTAGAATCGCGTTTTTCGACGATTTAAAAAAAAACTTAAATATACGTTACACTTAAATTAAAGTTAAATTAATTCAAATTGAATTTGTTAGGTTCCTAAGAGATTGCAAGCATGTCATTTCAATCAAAAACAGCAAAGAAATGTTTCCGATTTTTTTCGAAAATTTCCAACCTGGGGAAGGTATTACGACTTTTTCTCAATTCTCAAGTTTGACCTCCTATAACTTGAGAACGCCTCGATCGATCGGTGTGAGTCCAACAGCCTTTTCCTCTTCTTGATGTCCTCTTTCGCCTCCCACCATTGGAAGTTACGTATGTACAATATTTTCAGAGATAGACCTCTTTGGAAGCCGCTTTTTAAGCACTTCGGATCGCAGCATCGGAAGTTGCTTAAATGCAATACTTGCAAAGATAGACAGTCACTTCGGAGTTCGATTTTTAAGCACTTTCAGAATCGCTTTATTTTGATAGTTTAAACAGAAAACTCTTTATAGATTAAACTAAAAACAGCAAAATAATGTTCCGACATTTTTACGAAAATGTCCAAAAGGTGGGGGTATTACGACTTTTTTCTCAAATTTGACCGCCTGTAACTTGAGAACCCTTCGGCCGTTTAAACAAAAAACTCTTTATAGATTAAATTAAAAACAGCAAAATAATGTTCCGACATTTTTTCGAAAATGTCCAAAAGGTGGGTGTATTACGACTTTTTTCTCAAATTTGACGGCCTGTAACTTGAGAACGCCTCGGCCGATCGGAGTGAATCTAAGTGTTTTTTCCTCTTCTTGACGTCCTCTATCGCTTCTCACTATTGGAAGTTCCGTAAGTGCAATAATTTCGGAGACAGACCCCTTCGGAGGTCGATTTTTAAGCCCTTTTAGAATCGCGTTTTTTGACCATTAAAAAAAAACCCTTTAGAGGTTAAATTCATTCGAATTGATTTTGTTATGTTCTTAGGGGATTGCGAGCGTGCCATTACGATCAAAAACAGCAAAACAAATTTTACGAAATTTTTTTGAGAATGTTCAAAAAGGCGGGGGGGGGGTATTACGACTTTTTTCTCAATTTTTTCTCAATTCTCAAATTTGACCGCCTGTACTTGAGAACGCCGCGACCGATCGGAACAAATCCAACTGTTTTTTCCTCTTCTTGACGTCCTCATTCGCCTTCCACCATAGGAAGTTCCTCAAATACAATATTTTCCGAGATAGACCCCTTCGGAGGTCGATTTTTAAGCACTTTCAGAAACGCGTTTTTGAAGGGTTTAAAGAAAGACCTCTTTAGAAGTTAAATTCATTCGAATTGAGATTGTTACGTTCTTAGGGGATTGCAAGCGTGCTATTCCGATCAAAAACAGCAAAAAAAAAACTTCCGAAAGTTTTTCGAAAATTCCTAAAGGGCAGGGGGTATTAAAACTTTTTTCTCTATTCTCAACTTGAAGCGCACTTTTAGAATCGCCTTTTTTGACGCGCATAAGAAGTCCTCAACCTGATGCAAAATAGCCAGGATGGAGTTTAATCCAGGACAGCCAGGAGGTCTTTAGTTTTTTTTGCTTCTGAGAGTAAGTTGGCGATATTCACGAATTATTCTGCCGATAAAGCTCACTCCTCTTGTTTCCATTCGGAGACATTGATACTGAAAATTCTGAAAACTTTTACCACGAAGTAGAGAAGCAATTGCTTCATTGCGGGGCCGAAATGTGTTCCTTATTTTAAACTTTTTGCTCTTGTAATAATTTGAGTAAATCAGTTGCAATTCCATGGCCTCCTTATTATTGTTTTAATCCCAGGAAGTATATAACCCTGCAAGCCCCTTTGAAAAAACGATTGTTACCGCATCTCTGGGGTAGCCATTAAGTACTTCAAAAGAGTTCTTGTTTTGAGAGTACAAGATTATTTTGTTAGATCCTCAAAATTATATATAAAATCTCTTTTTCATTTCGCATAAAACATAACTGAGTTTGAACTTAGGCACAATTCCCGCCTCAACACCCGCTACATCAACAATAACTCATCATTTCTGCCTAATATTTCACCGTAACGCAATTGGAGATAATATTCGGGAACGAGTCATATAATCGTCGACTTGACAAAGGTCCAAAACTTGGGGAGTTGTACGCGACGACTACAAGAAGTTCGGTCCCCTAGGGCTCGTGATTAATCGCTTTCGGACAAGATAATCATTCCTCTATCTTCCAATTATAGTTGTCGCATGTACTTGCGGCCCTGCGAGAATACCCAGGTAGTTCAAAAAATGACACAAACAGCTATTATTAAAGAATCTATCAATGTCGTAGAGTCATAAACCAGTCAAATATCTTAAGTAGTGCTCTTTAACCAACCCCAAAAAATTTCAACTATAAATCTGAGCACGTTATTACAGGGTTATATCCGTGACAAAATTCAATGATGCCCCGTATAAACATGTTTTTCATGTAACGAACCGTCCAACTAGATCTAGTTTTTGTTTCTGGGATTTCAAGGATTGATTTAGAGCTTCACGTTTTGCATATTCCCTAGGAGGGATAATATATTCCCATGATAGTGTGACCCATCCCGATATGCCGCGTTCTCGGGTTAGTTCTGCAGCCTGTTTAAGTTTCAGGAAGAAGGCCCTGCCCGTTTCTTTGTTTGCTTTGTTATTTATTGCCCACTACCCTCTCTGCAAGGCCTTTTTGGTTGTCTCGAAGAAAATCTCTAAACCTTATGGTGACTGCGATTTGACGTTATTATATTATCAACGACATTGCTTGGCTTGCAAAAGAGCCACATACACACAATGTACGAAATCGCTTCCCGAATGGGGCACGAAATCGATTTCGAACATACTTAGTTATTTCTCTATCTTCCTGTAGTTTCTGTAAATTTTCCTTTGACAGGAGGAGGGAAACCGGCGCTGCGAATTTCTAGCAATTCAATTTTCCAAGAATCGATTTCCCCAAGTGTTATTTCTAATAAGGTTTCACTTTAGGATTTTTCGAGCGGAATGCGCATCGTTCTTTGCACCAGTAATACGGAATAACTGAAGTAAATCTCATGCTTGGATGAGAATTTTAAAGGTTCAATCTAGGGCTGTTTTAGGGTTCGTAATTGAATCATGAGTAAACAAGTCTAGATTTACGCCATATTAACTGCCAAATCCAGGTGGCAATATACCTACGTCTCCCTAATATAAACACCCCGGCAAGGACCGCATGCCCTCAAATTGTAATTTAATGACATGTAAACATATTAATTCGTCGCTATATGGAATATCACCCAAACGAGAAGTGAAGGGGGGATACTAAAGTATCCCCCCTTCACTTCTCCCTTCGCCCTATAGTTTTGTGATTATTTATGGTGCTTTGATTAAAGTCATAGGTTGGATTAGGCATTAATAATTATTGTTGCTATGTCTGTCAAAAAGTCAAATTGTGTTCTTTTGGCAAATTGCTCTACGTATATTTTTGTTCTTATTGCTTGAGTTAATCGACTATTGGGAAAGTTCTTTTATGTTTTCAGGTAAATGAAAATTATGGAACTGGACGCAATAAACGTCTCTGATGTCAAAAAAATTAGTTCATATAGTATTTTTTAAGTAAGTGTAATGTTTTGTCACGTACGTAAATGTATGTGTATATTACCTCTATCATACAAAAACTTTTTTGTTTTCCATGTACAACTATTCAATCGAGTACCATCTATTTGATTCGAATGTAGCATTTCAATGCATATATATCCTTAGTGATTGGTTTTACATAAAATACAGCTTATGATATATAAATAGATCCTGCACATTATGTAGAACCGATAATATACTACTTAAAAAAAAATCTGAATCTACTTAACCGTTACATTTCTCTACCTATAACATGTACTGGGTACTGGCTGTAAATGAGATATTTTACCTTCGCCAATTTATTCAGATATGTGTACACACCTTTTAGGAGGTGTTAAGGTACAAATTTGTTGTACTAATTGTATCGGTAGTAGTATATTACAATACAAGATCTGGGAAGTCTTTCATTACTGTCCAGAGATTATGTTATCTATCGAGACGCGTAGCGTCGAGATAAATAAAATCTCGAGACAGTAATGGAGCTTCCCATTGAGTATATGTATACTATTTTATTTTCAACCACACTTTCTGAATAATATCAAAAAATGTTCTTGAATATTATTTATTCATATAATATTCTGGCTCAAGTCTCCACTCAGGAGACAGAGAATTTTGTTGGTTGCTATATGGTTTAGAGAATAATCAACAATCAGGGTTTACTGGCAAAAACAATAATCCCATTACTGGTAACTGGTACTAGGACGTCCCTTCTCGTCCTAAACCAGTAATGGAATTACTTCCTGTCTTAGACCAGTAATGAGACACTTCCAAGGTTTTAAAAAGACCGAAATGTCATCATTACACATGTGGTTAACAATAAAATGTTTTACACTATCACCGACGTTTTCGAGCTGCAAAGAGACTTTTATCATGGCTTACAAACCCACTTTCCAAGTCAGCCAAGACAAATGATATTTTTATTTATTTCCTTATATAAAATCTGTAAGTAGGGAATTAGTTGTTTCTTCGCAATTACGTTAAAAGTGTTGGTCATTCGCTCCAGTAAACACAAACCTGAAAAAGCGTTTCAAAACAGAGGATTACGGAACATAAGATGAGTTGCACGCTGGGACGGACACAATAGTTAGCAGCACACCACGTCCTCTCCGAAGGTCACGACATCCTTCTAAACGAGGTGGATATCTTATATCAATCGCAGCGTTTCTATCCGACACTAATGAGAGAGGCCAATGAGATCGTTAAACACGAGAACAATTTCAACAGGAAGGAGGACATACGTTTCTAAATGCAGACTAGGAGCGAGTTCTAGACATACTTGTGTGCGCCAATACCCCGCGCTTCCACTACCCCCACCTGAATCCCTCCACTGCAGCGCAACGTTGAGGGAATAAATAACACACAGCTCACCACAGACGAATCAGTCAACATCGAGAAGCACGGGAGATCACTTCGCGCATTGCCTCATCGCCTTTGATAATCTCTGCCGAAGCTGTAGATGAAACGTCAGGAATAAATTACATTGGACCAAGGCTTCAAAGCCAGGAAATCACCTTGGGACAAGTAAAAAGATGTGAATGGAAAACGCAGAGAAAAGGATGTTAAAAAAGGGCGATACAACTATGGATCTGCCACGTACCTACAAGACCTGCAACGAGCATTAAAAAAAAAGGATAACACAGACATGAAATTTTTGAAACACTTGAGCATGCGAACAGAACAACATGACAATAGAATTCTGAAGAAGTGGAAGATTTAGTGATAAAACAGATAAAACAAAATGGGTCTCAAAAGAAGAGTCAAACAAAGTGAGTAATGATGAGTGCAAGTCGAGGTTAATGATTGAATAAAAAAGATTAAAAATCTCAGCATGCAAAAGAAATAAACTCCGCAGAATCAGCAAATATCAGCAGTTGTCTCTAAAGGAACTCGTTAAAGTAACTACTACAGAACGGAGGAATCTAGAACCTTCATATACAAGCTTATAATAAATGGAAACTTATTGCAGGCAATGCTGACATCAAAGTTTTAAAAGTTGTGCAGGTCGCACCTGATGACCATTGCAAAACTCATCTAACCGGAATTGAAACTCCTATATCTGAAAGAAAAAACTTCAACTTTATCACGTAAGAAGCATTGGAGTAGGTAGGCTACTGAATGTAAAACGGCTTAATCAAGAGAAAATGAAACTCAGGTAAGTAAAATCGTACGCTCTGGTTCTCGAGCACAGGGACGTAGACTAAACTAAAGAAGAAAATGGAGGAAAATCCAAACACGAAAGCGAGTCAATGGAGGACGCATAGCAGCAATACTCCAGGAGATTATCAACGCCATCTACAAGGGTTGTCTTGGGGAGGTGTCACCCCGGAGAAAACCGTAGTGGTTCCGTTCCCAAGGAAGAGAAAATTGGACTCTTTGAGGCCTCTCTCCTTGCTGGACAAAACCATTCCATTTACAGAGGCGGTGAAATATTTGGGTGTAACACTAGATAAGACACTAAACTGGAATGCACATATGGGAAGAATTATCAGCAGGGCTAAATTGTCCTTGTAGACATGCAAAAGGTACTACGGAGAAAACTGGGAATTAAAACCCAAATTAATACAATGGTTCTATGTGACCGTCATTAGACCAATGACCACGTATGGAGCCATTATCTGGCATTCCAGGGGTGAACAAAGAAGTACGAGGTGCAAACTGAGTAACTTGCAGCGTCAAGCATGCCTGATAATCAGTGGGATATTTGGCACCACTCCAACATTGGCCATGGAAAGACTTCTTGGGCTAATCCCGCTCCACATTTTGGTGGAGAAAGAAGCCACATGGAGTATATACAGACTCCACAACCCACAGGAGGGGAGGTTACATTGAAACCAAACCCAATGCAGGCTGAATTAACCGGTCATGCTTAGCTGGGTACGCCTTCGGACATGATGCACCCTGTCACCTATACTTATTTGGCCTACAAGGTAAACTTCCCTACAAAGGAGGATTGTCTATATGATATGATGATATATGATAATGTACGCGGATGGCTAGAAAACTCCCGCAGGAGTGGGAGCTGGGGCGTATCGCGGTGGAGAAAGTTACAGACTACAGGAGAGTCTGGGAAAGCACGCAACAATACTTCAGGCGGAGCTCCATGCCATTGAAATATTTGCCAAGTCGATAAGCAATCAAAACTGGATAAAAAAATGTCAAAATGTATTCGGACAGTCAAGCGGCAATCAAAGCACTTGACTCCAGCAGGATCTCGTCCAGAACTGTCTGAGGAGTTGAAAACTACTGAACCACATTGGGGAGCATAATACGCTAATCTTAGTGTGGACTCCAGGTTACAAAGCTCTTGAGGGCAATGACATCGTCCATTCTCTTCCAAGGAAAGCGGCGAGTGCTACCTTCATAGGGCCTGAATTAGGGTTATCCCAAGGGAGGTATCGGGGAGTGGCAAAAATCCAGATGGTGGAAGAACCGACCGAACGTTACTGGATAGACAGCCTGGGCCTTGTCCACTCAAAGGCGTTCATACAAGGACCCTGTGAGGAAAGGACACAAGACTTATTAACCGCGACAGACAACAGCTCAAAGCCGTTATCGGCTTATACACTGGGTGTTATCAGTTTAAACACCACATGCATAGGAAGGCCTGGCAGACAATTCCGAACGCAGACTGTGCACGAAGCATGATGAGAATGTAGAACACATCCTGAGTGAACGTCCTGCAGCTGAAAGACTTGGATCTCAAAACTTCGGAAGAATACACATCCGACCATTAAACTTCCACAAAATCTCACTCAAGAAGATAATAGACTTTCTGGGAGGCAAGGAAGAGAGGCAAAACAGTCTTTGGTGTGTAGATACAAACAAAGAGGAAATGAAAATGCTCAAGTAAGGAAATAGAATTTTTTTCGGAAAAGGACCTTCGAGGAGAGGTATAGAAAAATTTAAGCCAAGAGTTTATCTATTTTTTAAGTCAAGTCAAGTGAAGTCAGAAAAGCTTTGTTGTCTTGAAAAGTACATATGGGACTGGAAGAGTCAAGATATTAGTCTCTATATTAAAGACTACAATACCAAGTCCTAGCGGAACTAAACAAAGGAAGTGGAGTGCCCCAAATTGGCAAACGATTCCTACAAAAGGTACCGGACCCAAGTTTACCACGCAGATTCACGCCTAAAGTCAATCGCCAGTCCCAGAAACCAAGCGTTGGAGTGTCCCGAATGCTCTGCTGTCCTGAAATCAACTAACGTTATGTGCTTTTGCAAAGAATTCCTAAATCTTGGCAGAGTGAAGAGTAAAAAAACGTTTTGTCTCGCAACACCCCTTACCTCTAAGCCAATGCAGAAATAGATTCTACAGACATCCTCACCTCTACAGAGATTTGTAGTACGCCACCATCCTGAAATGTTAAACAAACAACTTTCGGAGGAGTACATCTCAATCCACATCATCAATCACTCCTTCCTCTTCAATTTAGTCAATACCTCTTCCAGAAATCTGCATTCGAGTTACCAATACTATCTTGACACCTAAAGTGCTTTTAATTTTGACTGGCACTCAAGAAAAACGCCATGAAAAGATGTTCAGTTTTTGACAAATGCAGAAAACAAGGATATTGGGCCGAAGTTTGAGGGATTGGCAGTGTTGCCGCCTTTATGAGTGGAAAATAACATAGGAAGGTAAAAAGTAAAAAAAGATACTTTGATGGAACCTCTCCAATAAGTCATTCGTGCTTCTAAAGATACTTTCAATCACTCATCCAATGTTTAAAAAGCTAGTGTTTGAACTTCCTTTTCCTTGTTCAAAACCTTCCAATGTAAGAGCCTGGATTCCAAAACGCAAAAATAACCCATGGTTTTTTGTAGGTAATCCAGTTGCTTGAGAATACACCATGTTCAGCATGTTTCTAAAATAGTACACCCACTGTTTGTACAATGACTTGTGGTATACTGGAGTTTTTCCTTTGAAGGTGTGCAACAATCCCTCCCTGATGAAAATCTTGGCGGCAAAATGGAAAAAATCCAAATTGGGAAGCTGACCATTCAGGCATTCAATTTTTAAATCCATTTGCCCCAATTTGGTTCTGCGAAGCTCTAATTGATAGCTGTTTGAATGGCTCCGGCAAGGCCATTTAATTTTCCGTGGTCTAGTGTATGTCTGTTTCCAAAAGTGACACCATGGTAAGCTTCTAACCATGCTTGCATTACTAACTGCTCATGCTCAGTAATGAGAAAGGTAATATCTTTTGCCCAATATTTCTCCCTGATTGCATACTTAGCAAAAGCAAGCTGAATACCTATAGAGGGGAGGGTGGTGGGGTAAATGTTGGAGAGATGGTACACTTAAAACTAATATAAAACTTAAAACTAATATATACCATAAACATTCTTTCTAAAATAAGTCTCATTTGGGTTCAGTTGTGAATGCAAAGTGAAGTTATGGGTGTATGAATCCAGTCCAATTTGCTGAAACTTTACCAGTAACCAAGAATAGGGTATGAAACTGTAATATTTCTGAGTTTCATCTTCAAGTTCTTGTAAATACTGCATAGCTGCTTTATCCTCTCGAAACATTTACTTTATCAGGCCAGGGAGTAAAGCATTCTTTGAGAAATAGGTACCAGAGTTGAACATGGGTAATGCCAATGATGCAAACCAGATCACCCCAGCAAGATACAGTAGGATACAAAATTTTGCATTGTAATTTACTAAGATTTTTGCGAGTTTACCTTAGTCACTACTAGGGTCAGTAAGATGATCCATTTTTCCAAAAACAGGTCTATTAAATTTAAACAGTACAAAACCTTTTTTAATTTTATCATTCAACAGTTTCGACTGGCAAAAATTGGTAAACTTGCTCCTTGTAAACAAAAATATTAAAAAATGGAATAAGTATAATTATGAAGTTATATCTACTTTTATGCCAGCTTTTTTGTTTGGCTGGGTGTCGTCATAAGGGCGTCAACCAATGAATATCCCTAGTTCTATGAAATTCACAATTTTTTTAGCACAATTGACCAATCGCGGCAAAACAGAACAAGAGTAAATCAAATCATATTGGTCAAACTAATTATTCTCAATTATTCTGGATTCATTCATTCCTCATACTTTTGTTTATTAATTGTTATTGGAGATAAATTAATAATGTTTCCTTTGATCTGTTTAAAAAAAAACGGAAGAATAATTTATAAACGCACAAGGAGTAAGGAATATCTAAATTTTAAAAGGTAATTAATAAGTACATATACATAACAGGAAGTCATATTGCGCTTTACGTCCTATCAATAATTAGAAAGATGTTGGATCGCAGGTGTAGGACACATGGCCACTTCACTTTCTCGAAATCGCCAACGTTTCGACTTTAAGTTTTAGGTCTTCCCTTTAGATTCATTTAGGAAGATCCTAAAGGGAAGGGATCTTCCTAAAGGAATCTATCTAATCTAAAGGGAAGACCTAAAAATTAAGGTCGAAACGTTGGCGATTTCGAGAAAGTGAAGTGGCTATTTGTCCTACACCTGCGATCCAACACCTTTCCATAACAGGAAGTTCTATCATTAATCTCTTTAAGGCTTTTTAACTTTCCTGTGAACCACTATGAAGACTGAACTCTTCAAAAAAATCCTTGTGATGTTTAGTCTCATTGCCCGAATACATTGGAATAAACTACCAATAATTGGAAGATTATCTCCAGAAATTCATCAACTATTCAATATTTATCATTTTACACCTTATGGAGTCCCACTGCGACAACCTCTGATATATTTTACATGCTATGGTTACAAATACAATGTAGAAGTGAACGACATAGATATACAAAAATACGTTTCAAGTTGCAATCTGAATATGCACAATTAGTTAAATTCTCAAGCTACACGTCAAATCCACGTTATATTGAACTTGTACAAGTGATTGCCATTCTCCAAGAGAGAGAAGATGTAGTTTCAAATATGTTTGTAGTTTAAAAGAACTTACTAACTCAAATGACAAAGAATTAGCTCAGTTAGCCAAAGCTGAAAAAGCTGAAATGGAAGTAAAGCTGAAAACTTTAAACAGTGAACTTATTGAAACATTTTTGCCCCCACTTAAGGAGGACTTATTTGATTCCATCATCTTGGAGCTATTTTGTTGGCCAAGGAGATGTTTGATATGTTATGTAGCTTTATTACTTAAAATGGTACATTAGTTTTATTCACAAATATTTGATTCACAGCTAATAATCTTTAAGGATGGAAATATGAAATTGTTGACTATCTTCTTCTTCTTCTTCTCATGCTATCCGTTAATGGATGTTTGCGACTACATTCTTCATTTCATCCCTGTTCCCAGCGGTGTGAATCAGTGTCTGTATGTTGTGCATTCCCGTCCAATGTCTAATATTCCGTAGCCAAGACATCTTTTTCCTTCCTACTCCTCTCCGACCCTCTATCTTACCCTCAATTATCAATTGCAAGTATTTATATTTTTCGTTCCTCATGACGTGCCCTAGGTATGCAGTTTTCCTCTTTTTGATGGTGGTGAACAACTCTCGCTCTTTGTTTACAGATGCTAGCACATCTTCATTTGTTATTCTTGCTGTCCAGGGTATTTTGAGGATTCTGCGGTACAACCACATCTCGAACGCTTCTAATTTGTTGATGGTGTTTACTTTGAGGGTCCAACCTTCCATCCCATAAAGAAGCACCGACCAGACGTAGCACTTCAGGAATCTTAGTCTCAAATCAAGATCGAAGTCCGAGCAAGTGAACACTCTTCTCAGTTTAAAGAATGCTTCACGCGCTTGTTCAATGCGGCATTTAATTTCCAAGTCAGATGTCCAGTCCTCAGATAACCATACTCCCAAATACTTAAATTTATTAACCCTTTCTATGCGCATCGTGTTGAACGTTATCTCGGAGTCTTCAAAGGCACTCATATCCTTTGTGATCACTAAAAACTTTGTTTTCTTGGTGTTTATATTGAGACCCACCGATCTACTGTGTTCCCCTACGATGTTGACTAGTCGTTGTAAGTCCTGCATATTATCAGTGATCAGCACTGTGTCGTCGGCATAGCGGATGTTGTTGATCCACATCCCGTTAACCTTAATACCGATCTCTTTCTCTTCCAAAGCTTCACGAAAAACCGCCTCGGAGTACAGGTTAAACAGTAGCGGGGACAGAACACATCCCTGTCGCACTCCTTTCTGAATCTGTACGTTGTTAGACAATTCGCCATCCAATTTAATCTGTGCAGTCTGGTTCCAATATAAATTTTCGATGCATCTGATATCCTTTTGATCTATATCAAGGTTTCTCAGGAGTTGCATTAGTCTATGATGTTCGACTCGATCAAATGCTTTTTCGTAGTCCACAAAGCACAGGCAGATGTCCTTTTTGACGCCACAACAGTTCTGGATAAGCACTTGTGTAGCCACCATCGCCTCCCTTGTGCCCATTCCCTCTCTGAACCCAAACTGTGAATCACTAATATCTCTTTCGCACTTTTTATAAATTCTTTGGTGGATTATTTTTAGAAATATTTTTAGGGCATGGCTCATCAAGCTGATGAGTCGGTGATTTTCGCATGTTCTTGCGTTGGTTTTTTTGGGCAAGGGTACGAAGGTGGAATTCAGCCATTGTTGTGGGTATTGTCCTGTTTCATAGATGTTAAATATCTTGTGTAGAGCTTCAATGCTTGTTTCGTCCAAAATTTTCAAAATCTCTGACGGAATATCATCGGGCCCGGTGGCCTTGTTGTTCTTCGAGCTACGAATTGCTTTCTCTACTTCCGCTTTTAAAATCGGTGGTCCCGTCAACTGCCTATTATTTTCACTCCCAACCGAGGGTCTGTCTTGGTGAAAAAGTTGTTCGATATATTTTTCCCAAATTTTGACTTTCTCTTTGATGTCAGTAACTATTTGATTGGTTTCATCGACCAGTATACTAGATTTCTTCCCTCGGTGCATTCCAGCAGTCGCCTTGAGCTTTTTGTGGAGGTTAAACCCATCGTTTTTCTTTTGCAGTTCTTCTATTTCAATACATTCCTGCTTCAGCCATTCGTTCTTTGCCATTCTTATTTTTGATCTAATTATTTTCTGTATGTTCTTGTATTTGATGTCATCCTTGTTTTTATATTTTCGACGTTCGTCCATCAGTACCAATATTTCGTCATTCATCCATTTTCGTCTTCCAACTCCATTCCTATATCCCAACTTAGTTTTGGTTACATCTGCCACAATGTCCGATATTTTTTCCCAAGACATTGTCAGATCATCTCCGATTTTTGTACTGATGTCATGTATCTGTGTGTTGATTTCGTTGCTAACCTCGTCTCTTGTTATAGGATCCCGCAATTTTTCTAATGCTACCTTTCTATTGGTGTTTAATTTTTTGATCTTCTTTGCTAAGGTGGTTTTTACAACTGCCACCAACAGTACGTGGTCAGAGGGTACATCCGCTCCGGGATATGTGCAGGCTGTTTTGACGGATGACTTGAATCTATCGTTGATGAGTACATAGTCGATCTGATTGCGTACCAGTTTCTGTGGATTATCGGCTGGAGATTTCCAGGTATAGAGACGACGTGGGGGAAGCTGAAACCAAGTGTTTGTTATTGTTAAGTGTTCTTCCTGACAGAATTCTAATAGACGGTCGCCTCTCTCATTCCTTGTTCCAAGCCCATACGGTCCGACTAAGTTCTCGAATCTACCTTTTCCTATTTTGGCATTGAAATCGCCCATGATCACATTGACGTCATGCTTTCGGGTAAGTTTGAGTAGTTCTTTTATTTCGTCGTAGAACTGTTCCACGTCTTGGTCGGTTGCGTCCATTGTTGGTGAGTACACTTGGACAACATTAAGGTCGGTCGGTTTCGCTCTCAATTTTAACAGTGCAGCTCGGTCGGAGTAGGGAACGAATTCTACAATGGATTCTAATAGTGGTTTCGCTATTACGAATCCTACACCTTTCCTGTGATTTTGATCTTCATTTCCAGAGTAAAGGAATGCTGCATCTTCCATGTCGCACCTCCCTGCACCCGGCCACCATGTCTCAGCTACGCCCAGAATATCTAAATCTAATCGTTTCATCTCGTGCACAGTGTTTGCTAGTTTGCCAGCTTCAAACAAGCTTCGAGTGTTCCAAGTTCCGATCTTAATATGTTGACTATCTGGTCACAGATTTGGGTGGCGTGAGACATGGTTCTCTCTTAATCAATGGCTTGCAGATGTAGAAGTACTTCAAGCATGAGGATGGTGTTCATAGAGTGCAGCGTGGACCAACAGCTGAGAAGAGTGGTCGCATGCATACAAGCAATGTATCAGTTGTTGTATTACCACATACAAAATACCCGTCTCGAAAGAAGAATTGACTAAGTACACTTCTGTACATCCAAATACATTTACAATAACTATTGTTGCGGTTCTATTGTTACGTCACTTCGAGATCGACAGATTGAGGACAAAAAGATGTTAGAAAATATATAAAAATATAAAATACATTTGCTGCAACTGAACAACTTTTTCTTTTAACTACACATTCAGAGTTTGAAAAACCGCTTCATCTACAGTAAACGGCATGATTGGGGACATTAAAATAAAGTAATTTTTTGGTCTTTCGTTGTTAAGAAATTAACTCCTTCTTAATTGGGAAACGAAGACGTTAGAACGAGACTGCAACGAAATTAATTTTGACCTTAAAAACTTTTTCTAAAAAATCATAACCTCATGTTCATAAATTCAGCTTGAGCCTCTAGCATGGCTTACATTTTTATTTTTGTTGTGTAAATAAATCCGCAAACCGAGAACAGGAAATGAAGAAGGCTTTTAATCTAAAGGCGAAATTATTTATTTGCTTGCCACCGTGTCTCGACAAGAAATTTTTGGCCGGGAGATAAAATGCTCGCCGCTCTTTAATTAAAATGTCGGAACTCGTTAAAACTACAAAGTGATACTTCCCTAAGACATTAAAACAGATAGAAATGGGGCGTATTCAAATGGCAGCGACGCACCTCACGTACGATGCCTTGGACCGAAATGAGATTACAACACTTTGGGGAATTACTTAAAAGTTTGTTGTTTGTTTTACGCGGTCTAGATGAGGCAAACAGATAGCAAGTTTACGAGAACCTCTACAAAGTTTCCATAGAACAAGGGAGGCAACATCCTGTTTGTAGGTAGCTATATCTTTTTATGGCCCTTAGAGACCACGAAAACTCCTTCATATTTTACCCCTCAAATGTGAAAATGCTTTTGTGCGTCATAGGTTGGCGTAACAATTCGTCCTACATGTGTGTCTTTTTGCAATCGAATCCACAACAAAAATCATTTTAGAGCGCAAAAGCTTCAGAGAATAATGCGCTCTCGCAGGGACAGAATGGCCTTGTGGTGGTATACGCTTTTCCAGTTGTTTTCCCAGAAGTGTTTTTTCCGCAATACGGCCGCCATTGCGCTCTTTCATTAAATAGTAAATGGAGTTGAAGCCTCTTTGTTATAAGCATCGGGATTTACATCTGCTCTACCTAGCCGGGAGCTATGTTACGCAATTTGTTCGCTTCGCACAGGCACTCTAAAGCAGACATTTTAATACTCAAATTCAATAAGTTACCACTTGAAAACACATATCTAGATATAAATGAGTTAACACATGACGGCTACGTCACCATAAATCTCAAAACAGAACTCGTAATAAATATCCTCCCATAATCATTACGTGATCCCAAATTGTTTGTTTTGGTTTCCAAATTTATGTGATGTGGAAGGCCGTATTTGTTGGTCTGTCGACTGCAAATTGACCGGAATGTTTGTTCAAATCTCGGAGGGTCTCAAAGTAAGAGTAACGTGTTGAAATTTATGGGCTCGTTTTGAGTTAAATCCAGGAACGTGTTTGTTATGACAGACAACGTTTTTTTTTCGAAAAGTGGAAATTTTTTGATAGTTTTTTTACAGGGCTTTAGAGGGTTAACTAGAAGTTATTGGGAAGCTTATAAGTTGGCAATGCTGAAATGTTCAGTTTTTGCGTTGAATATTTTCATAAACACAATCCACTCATCATTCAATGCACAACAATATGAATACAAATTAGATAAATTAACTGGCTTGTATAATAAAGTATGGGATCCCCAGTGCCGCCTCCTGGCCCATGAACGCAAGACAGGCCGCCCTACTGGTTAGAGAGTCCTTCGTGACCACTATGGCCCGGGATCCAAAACAGCGTGACGCTGTTCTCCCGCGATAACATGTTCAGAGTCCTGTGGCAGTTTCAAACAGTTTTGGAATTGCAACGCAAAGACATAAGCGCTAGAAGCGCTGCCCTACTATCCGAGCAGATGATCGTTATCGATCTGTTGTGTCCTCTAATAGGTGTCGGGCACACAATTCAATGGCATGTATCTCTGCTTGAAACACTGTGGTGAATCAGCCCATTCTCTCTGCTATGCAGATGCCATCCGATCTCGCGTACACTTCGGAGCCAGCCGTTTCGTCATTTTTGGATTCTTCCGTGTACCAGGTACTTTCTGCTAGCTGCAGATCTTCGCCTTGTTCGTTCCAGTCTGCCCGGGAGGGAACCCTGACGACGTAGCGAGTGTCTAATGTACGTTTTGATGCCATTAGGTCGTAGACCCTGTTCAATACCGCAAGGCCTTCCAAGCCAGTCTGGGCATTATTGGTCTCACCATCGAATGGCTGCGGGGCTATGTGCGTCACCGGTATGTCTCTTTCATTGCCGGTCGTTCCAGGAATATTAGAAGTGGAAGCAGATCCATGCGCCCCATGGGTGCTTTAGGCGTCGTTCTCATTGCCATCGTGATGCACAGGCATGTGTCCCATCCTCCATGATTTGCCGCACAGGTTCTTGCACGACCAAAGGGAGGGACCCCCTAACGGTACAAATCACATGTGGGGTCCATGTGATTGATTTGTCCAGGAATTGTATTTCGTTGGTAAACGGGATTGTCGTCCCGATCAAAGATGGCAGTTTCAATAACTCCAGCCTTTTCCTTCCGGTATATGACACAATCATTATTTTCCTAAGGTTTATTGCTAGGTTTTCTTTTGAATACCAGCTCTGAAAAACATCCAGCACCTTTTGCAGCATGCTGGAGATTTGTTGGTCTAGGTGGTTTTTTTATAAGGATAACGATGTCGTCCGCGTATGATGGCAGCTCCACTCCCGTTAGTTCCAAAGTAGCCAGTTCACTAGTAGGGTCCATAGAAGTGGGAAAGGACTCCGCCCTGTGGACAACACCCGCTGTTGTGAATCTGCCTGTCATCAGTCTGGATTCTATCATGTTTCGAATCCAGTTGGTTATTTTGGGTTCGACCTTCTCGCTTTACTGGTGATGATGAGGGAGTCTGTAG
This sequence comes from Taphrorychus bicolor, assembly GCA_951812265.1. Classification (NCBI taxonomy): domain Eukaryota; kingdom Metazoa; phylum Arthropoda; class Insecta; order Coleoptera; family Curculionidae; genus Taphrorychus; species Taphrorychus bicolor. The sequence goes on from OX638300.1 coordinate 16,448,399, forward strand.
GTGCACTATTAAAGGTCCCTTCAATGTCTATGAAAATACCAACAGCGACACCCTCTATATCCATATTTTTTTGGATTTTCTTCACCAGATTGTGGAATGCTAGTTCTGTTGATTTGTTAGCCTGGTATGCATACTGTTCCTTATTAACGAGGTACGTTATTAGCGCACCCTCCCTCATGTATAGGTCTAGCAAGCTGAAAATTTGGGCCTTTGTTGAAAGTCTTTTCCAAGCTTTTCTTCAACAGGATCGAGGTTAGACTGATTGTCCTGAGCGCTTTAGGATCTTTTCCCCTACATCCCGTTTTTGGTATGTAGACGACCCTCATCCTGGAACAGCAGTTTAGAATAAAATTCCATGCAAGGCTCGCTCTAAGGAGCTTTGTTAATAGAGGTGCGAGTTGAACAAGGCCCTGTTGTAATAGTGCCGGGAACGCTCCATCCTTCCCAGGGGATTTGTATGGTTGAAAACTATAATCATAGATTTTAGCAGGGTTCGTATGACCACTTTTTTGGAGAGCTCCCAATCTGCCCAATTGGGTCGTTTAAATCGTCCCAATTGGCTGTGTTGAGCTTGTGTTACCAGTGGAGGTGTAAGTTCCTCACACGGCTCCCTGGAGAGAATCCTGTTGGCAGGTCTGCAATCCCGCCACAGAACCTTCTCCAAGACTCTCTTTTCCGCCCTGATCTGCTTATTGAAGTTAGTTAGGGCATGTCTGTAAGTGTTCCAGTTGCCGATTATTTTTGTTTTATTAAAGAGTCATCGAACGTTTTTCCTCTGACTTTCACGGCGGTTATTCCACCAGGATGTTTGTCTGTTGTTTTTTTTGAAGAGCAGCTTTTGCCAGCCAGTACACATAATAGTTGCGTCCAATTATTAACTTACCAGAAAATTAAAAAGGAACGAAAGAAATTAGTTGAGAGGCAAAATAAGCAAAATATTGAAAAATTTATTTTTTTTTGGAAAATGCTTGAAAAATATTTTCTTTGAAAAAATGTATGTCAAGATTCGGCAAAACTTAATTTTGACGATTTTATATATATGTAATCTCAATCATCTGAATAAGTCATTACTGGTTCTAGCAAAATGATTTAAATATGAAAGTTAATATAGGTAATATAGAATACAATAATAGATAATTATATTTTACATTTTATGAGTTTTAGAGTTTTAGACGCTATTGGCCCAAAATTATAAATATTTTAAATTTGTGCCTTTACACCTCTTTTGGACTTTATTTTCCATAACTTTCAGATTTTCCACTTTTCTTAACTTTTGTAGATTTTATTTTTTTTAACTTTTTGTTAGCTTTAAATTCATGCCAATAAGTTGCTTTTCAAAAAGGTGAACCTACGGGCATTTTTCTCTGAAGGTTATATCCTGATTCAAAAATAACAGCTATCAGAAAAACGCTCATTTCTTCATCTTATCCAGTATAAAATATTTTTTTTAACACTGTTTAATAATATACCTATAAGTCACCATAATAGTTTTTAATATATAAAAACAGCTATTAGTTCAAATAATGATTAATTACTCACGGGTTCAAATCATCAAGCGGCACATGCTTATTATAACCACTAAAGCTTACTAAAAGTTATATTGATTTTGCAGAATTTTGCGAGTAAATAAAAATAGAATAAAATATTGTAAAAAAAAATATTCTTGAAATTTGTTATTCTGGCGTTTTATTAATCTATCTCTTTGTGTTATTACATATAAATTTTTAACAGTGTTAACTATCGTTTAAAACCATTTCTACAGTAATTATATTATGGGAAAAGTTAACAAGAGGTAATAATTCCAGCCTAAGGAGTTCAAAAAATAAGAATAAATTTTAGTTTTTATTTTTTGTTAAATTTTTTTTCAATTTGAATAATAATAATCTGCTAGTCCATTAATATTTTAAACACGTACTATTAAAACAGAATAATTGACAACCAATCAACCTGATCAATAAATAACTTTTGCTGTTGCACTATAAAAATCATGTCATAGAAAAAGTATAGTATTCTACACGCATGCAGTAGCTAATACTCACTTTAAAGGATTATGCCACTCGCTTTTTGCTTCATCCTCGTGAGTAATAGCTCTAATTACATGCTTGTTGAATAATATTATTATTAGAACTTTTGTAACATCATTTCTTTAGAACTAATAATAACTCGTTGACGGGTTGTCGCCGTGTGCTAGGTGTTGAAATATTGAAGAGGAAGAAAAGGCTCGTATACTTCGTGCAAGTTTAATTAAAATCTTTTTGGCGGACTGGTTTCGGCTTTAAGTCATCCTCAGCGCCGTGCCAGTTTAATGAAAATCCTTTTAGCGGTCGATGACAAATTTTGGGAGGAACACAATGATAATTGGCGATTTTAACGCTAAGATTGGAAAAGGGAAGGAAGAATATTTAGTAGACGATTATGGCGTAGGACTAAGAAACGATAGAGGAAATCGATTTCTTCAATTTAGCAAAGAACAGCAATTGATAATTAGTAACACCTTCTTTCAACTTCCACCACGCAGACTTTATATGTGAGCTGCACCAGGCGATACAGCGGACCCAGTATTATACGTAATCAAATTGAGTATATAACCGTCTCCAAAAGATTCCCCAATGCCAGCAAAGCCGTTAAAGCATACGCAGGTGCACACGTTGCGTCATACCACAATCCACTGATTTGTAAATTTGAAACAAAACTAGAACCCAGCAAAGCAACAAAATAGATATCCGAAGGCTCAGGGAAGACGCAGTAACAGAAAATAACAGAAGAACTATAAAGCGGGTTGGACGAAATAGTGGCAACCCCAGAAGAACACCTACAAAAATGGAACAGAATCGCCCAAGTTATTAGAAACACCAGTGAAAATTACCTGAAAAAGACACGTGTGAAGAGGAAAGACTAGATCCTGACCGTAATGGACCAGAGACGAATACTTAAAAACAAAACAGGGAGGAGTATCGACCAATACACAAGACAATAAAGAGGGAAATCATTAATGCAAAGGAAGAATGGCTGGCAGGTAAATGTAGCGAGATTGAGGAACTAGATAGAATGCATGATCATTTAAAAACACACAGAAAGATGAAGGAAATGACACATACCCGGAAGAAAACCACAACAGGAACCCTGCTAGACTCAGACAGTAAACTTATAACAGAAATGACAGATAAACTAAAGACGTGAAAACAGTATATTCAAAAAACCAGATTGACCAGAACCATGATTGACCAGAACATTACATCAGTGCCGAATCTGACCCACGCCCACGCATAACAAAAGCACAAATTGAGAGGGCTATCCAGAATATGCAAAACAATAAATCGCCTGGACCTGCCGCGTAGAACTGATAAAAATATTATGTGACAGTAGCACGAAATTCCTTAAGTCTCTGGAAGAAATCTTCAATCTCATCTATGATACAGAAAAAATACCTTCTGACTGGTTAATGTCTTCCTTCACAACCCTCAATAAAAAACATCGAGCCAATAACTGCGACCAAAACGGGCTAGTTAGTCATATTCAGTCAAACCGTCAAAGTGTTCACCAAGGTCGTCTACAAAAGAATATATAGAAAATGTGACTTATACACCAGCGAATCTCAATTTAGATTTAGCAATGCCCTGGGAACCAGAGAGGCAATCTTTTCATTACAAGTCCTAGTACAACGCTGTAGGGACATGAACCGAGATGTGTACGCATGCTTTATAGATTTTTCAAGGGCTTTTGACAAAGTAAAACACACAAAGTTAGTGGAAATAAAGATGGAGGAAGGCCTAGGCAGCAAGGATATACGAACTACAGAGAATGTATATTGGAACCAGTGAGCTTACGTGAACATAGCCGGCAACAAAACAGAGGAGGTGAAGATCCAAAACGGCGTTCGCCAAGGGTGTGTCCTCTCGCCGACCTTATTTAACATCTACTCTGAAAAAATATTTCAGGAGGCACTGGACGATTCTCCTGAAAGGATTAAAATAAACGGCGATAACATAAAGAATATCAGATACGCAGATGATACTGTTATCCTCTTAAGTATCCTGGAGGATCTTCAAACTCTTCTGGAGAAAATCAATACAATACAACGAGCGACGAATATGGACCTATCCTGAACACCTCTAAGACAAAACATATGACCATCATCAAAAACCCTCAGCCCCCTATGGTTTTGATTCTAAATCAAGAATCTATAGAACGAGTCGAGAGATACACTTACTTGGGATCAATGGTGAATGCAAACTATGATCAATCCATAGGAGTAAGATGCAGAATCGAAAAGGCAATAACTATATTCAATAGAATAAAAATGTTTTTCGTCAACAAAAACTTTAGCCTACAACTGAAAATAAGAATGGTCAGAAGTTACATCCTTCCAGACCTTTTCTACGGCGTTGAGGCGTAGACCATGACAGAAGCCTTGATGGGGAAGCTCGAAGCGTTCGAAATGTGGATATATCGGAGAATTCTGCGAATCTCATGGTTCGAGCACGTAGCTAACCAAGAAGTACTTAAAAGAATGAGTAAAACAAAAGAAGTGACGTTCACAGTGAAGAGAAGAAAAATTTAGTACTTCGGACACATTATGAGGAACAATAAATATCGACTACTGCAGCTTATAATAATAATAATAAAAATAATAATAATCTTTATTTCGAAATTATGTACAGGTACATAAAAAGAAATAACGTCAACATATATGGTCATACACAGGCAACTATAAATATAACTATGATCCAGGAATTCGTTAAGAGCGTAAGGTTCTACATTCAAAAGAAATTTATAAAGTTGGTTCTTAAACTGCTTCATTTGATCTATGATCTTAATTTTAGTTGGCAAATTATTATACAATTTTATGCAGTTGTAATATGTAATTAAATGTTCTTGAAGAGCGTATATTTGTCGGGGCATGCCGATGAAATAGGCTTTGGTTTTTGAAAAAGAATAATATAAATTCCTGGATATAAATGGCATGAATCTTAAGTATTCCTGTTTCTCTGAATTTTCCTCTACACTATTCTCTTAAACTGAGTCCTAGTATAGTTCTCAATGCTCTTTTTAGACAAATAAAAACTCTTTTTATATCAGCACACTGTCCGTAAAATATGATGCCGTACCTAAGATGAGACTCAAAATTGGAGTGGTATAACATTTTCTTCGTTGTTTTGTTTAAATACTCTGATAAGATACGGAATGTATAACATACTTTTAATAATTTTGTAACTAGGTGTCTTACATTTTCTTTCCACAAAAGTGCATTATCCAGTACCATACCCAAGAACTTAGTCGTTTTGTTTATGAACACATCAGAGTTTTAGATTCAATTAGATTGCTATCAATTTAGATTGCTAAGGGCACACCCCCATCAAATTACTCCTATTTATATGAAAAATTACCACACTTGTTTTCTTGTTGTTCAGAACAAGCTTGTTTTTTGCGAACCACTAACTTGCTTGTTGTAAAATTTTCTTTGATTCTTTGAAAACTGACGGTATGGAAGTACCCGTTAGCAAAACGCTGGTATCGTCTGCGTAGTTGGTAATTTGAAGTTCAATGTCACTTCCCAGAGGCTCAGTAATATTATTAATGTTGATTAAGAATAGCAGTGGGCCCAGTATACTCCATTGTGGAACACCAACTGATATTTCTATAAAGTCCAAAAAAACCCTATTATCACCCCTACCTATAACCTCCTGCCCGTGAGATAAGACTGTCACCATTCATTTGCAATCCCTCTTATACCACAGTTGTTTAACTTAATAGTCAAGATATTATGATTTAGTGTGTCTTATGCTTTAGATAAGTCCTGAAATATTCCTATCGGTATTTCTTGTTTCTCTAGAGAGCATAATATTGACTGAAAGAATAATAGAGACTCTATGAAACTGAAAATAGCCGTTTGAGTTGATCTTCCTCTTATAAAACCATGCTGAAATTCATTCAAGAGATTGTTTTTCTGCAGGAAATCAATAAGCCTATTATACATTACCTTTTCAAATATTTTTGAGAAGCTAGTGAGTAAACTAATGGGCAGATAGTCTTCTAGGAGATGTTTGTCTCCACTTTTATAAATGGGTATAATAATTGATTGTTTTAGTTGTTTTGGGAACTTTGCGTACTTAAGAGAATTATTGATTATATGGACAATTGGTTTGACAATTGAAATTATTATGCTTTAAAATATGTTTGTGGATATACTATCGTGCCAAGTGCTATTCTCTTAGTTTTGAGATCGTTGACAATAGTTAATATTTCTTTATCGTCGACCAGCTCCAGGGCAGTGGGTTCTGGATTGGCAGTACTGATATTTGAGAAAGGGATATTATCCAGGCTATTCACCAATTTTATAGAGACGTCTACCGTAAATTTATTAAATGCTTTTACGATTTCAATCTCTTTCTCTTTGTCTACCTCCAAATCACTTTTGTGTTTTTTGCCCATTATTTCAGTTACAATATTCCAGCATGTTTTTGATTTGTTATCAGATTTATTGAGTTTATTAGTAAAGCTACGGGTTTTTCGGTCTTTCAGTAGCGCTTCATATCGCTTTTTCTGATCGCTGTATCTTATCTTAAATACGACGCACTGGTCCCTCAAAATGTACAAATAGTCTAATGTCTTTTTACAATTAGCGATCTTATGGTCACTTAACATATATTTGGCTTTGTTATAATTACTTATAGGAACCTTTTTTATAGGAAAACGCAGATTATAGATGTTTGATATTATTGCAAAAAAGTTATCCCACTGTTCATCCACTAGATCCCTTTCCAGTGCAAGAACATTCCCAAACCCTTGCTCCGCCAGTAATTGCTTAAATTTAAAACTATATTGCTATCGTTTATTAATCTAGTTTCTACGTCAGATTTATTGGATTTCATTTGTATTGAAGATGTTATCTTTTGTGCAGTGTGGTCAGAAATATGATATTCTGATATGTCTGATGATGTTGTCTATGCATTTGCTAGATTTGCAAGCTAACCTAGTTATTTTGTTGACTGCAAATTTGAAGTTGTATGCACTTATTACAGACATAACGTGAAAACTTTTTTTATTATCGGAAAGAAAGTCTACATTGAAGTCGCCGGAAATAAAGCACATTTTGTTCTCTTGTATGCTTATACCTAACAAATGTTCAGCCTTTCCAATAAATAAACCATGGTTCCCATCTGGTGGTCTGTACCTACATATCAAAATAATTTTTGTGTTTCCTATTTTAATTTCACAGGCACAACATTCCACGTGTCTTTCCACACTCAAACTATTTAAGTCAACTCTAATAGTATGCGAAATAGAATCTCTGAGGAAGATCGCTAAACCACTATGCGCATTTTCTTGTTGCCTACAAAAACTAACTGCTAAATGGAATCCGTCTATTTGGTAATTTGGTAGCTGAGTGACGGTTTTCCAATGTTCCGTGATGCTCAATATTTGGCAGGTTTTGTGCTCTTGTAGCATGAATTCCAACTTTTTAATTGAATTTCCGATTAACCGGATATTTTGGTGTATTAAACAAATTGGCCATGTTGCTAAGGTACATGCGGTATTCCTCCTGTAAATATTTGTAATTTATGGTATTCTTGTAGGATGTAAGCTTTTTTCTGAAAATAGGGCAATTGTTCTGATCTCTCGCAGAATGCTTTCGATCATATAGCTTCATTTTAGTGCAATTAGGGCAGTTTAGCTCGGCATTACATTCGATCCCGTTGCGTTATCCTACAGGGGAAGGTCGACGGTAGGAGAGGATCGGGAAGGAGAAGGAAATCATGACTGCAAAACCTGTGCCAGTGGTTTGGAATATCATCTTTACAATTATTAAGACAGGCAGCTGATAGAATAAGAATAGCCATGATAATCGCCAACGTTCGCAGAGAATAAGGAACCACAACAAGAAGAAAAAACTCAATTAGTTACGCGTCCTTACCTATCAATAGATTTCATCTTTTTATTGTCATAACTTTGTCTCGCTCTAACGACGCAAGGGCTGGTTTGAGCAGCTTGAATGGAAAATAAGTCACCAATTCCCCGGCAAGGGTTTCACAGTTCAGTTTTACCCTCAAGGAGTAGGAAATCACAATACCAATTCCGTCCACTGTGCACTTTCCTTCAGCCACCTGCAAAAGGCCGATTTAAGCATAAAAATCCTCTAAATGCTCTTCAACATACCAAAGTGAAACTTATGAACTAAACGTTTATAAAATTCTATAGTATGCGAGAATAATAGAAACTTTTGCAAGTATCTGAAATTTTAATGGACAGTTAATTATCTCGACTCTCTTAGCACTTAGAATATTAACCGTCTCTCTCTAATAAAAGCCGATGTGTGTTTAGTGCGGATCATTACAAAAATAATCATGACTCAATCTCTAATACTAAAGATGCATTTTTTACTCACTAAATTAGAGCAAGCCTGGGGACAATGAGTCTGTCAGCCAATGCTCGTTTTTAGTCTCAACCATTTTTAATGTATTTCGAGCCAACCGCTTTACCTCTTTAGTCCAAAATGGCGCAACTATCCCTAACTTAATAATCCGCTAACCGAGAGACAGCATTTAAAATAAGCACATCCGCTCTAGCGGCAATATGGCATCTCAGACGGAATGCGTTAAAGCCACTTCGCCTTTTGGCTAAAATGGAGTAATTTTCGTAATTAAGATTAATACGAGTTGAAAGCCTTGATACTCCAACATGGCGGTTTTAGTGCTTAAACGTTACCACATTACGCCAATTCATCTAATAGTTTACTCGGTGCCGACATGTATTATATTCAGTGCAGCTAACCCCGAAACAGTTCTTTTTCTGAAATATCTTGCCAAATTGAAACCATCAAATATTTAAACAAGCGCTTTTAAGGCATGAAAATAACATCACCTGCTCTCTATATAATTTAGGCAGTTTTTTTCAAGGAGGGTTATAATAATCTATCGAAAAGCACTTCAAGTTAAAGGACCCTTAATGGCACTTATTCTTTAAGTGAGTACTGAAACCTTCTAAAAGTTTAAGTTTATGAAGGCTCCGAAACTTTGGTGGCAAGACGGAAGTCCCATTTTCCTTCTACTTTTTCGACATTTTATGCTCATTCCTTTAGAAGTAATGGTGCATTCCCGAAACGTAGTTTTTAATGTTACCGTCTGTTCAATTTCCCTCCACAACTGTGATTTGGCTTCCGGTCTTGGAACCCTTAAGCCACTTAAATAAATTAAGTTATTAGGAAAAATATGCGGAGATATCCTTGAGTTTAACATAAAACATTCCTCGCGTCCTCTACAGAAGCAAAAAGGACCTCATCGTCATTACTTATCCTACTTTTACGATTGTGGCTTGGTATAGTGCCAAGGTTTTGTCCCAAATTGTTTTGAATTTTATACTTCTCGGACCATTAATGAAATTGTTTTTAACGACCTTAAGGCCCTGTTTACGCAATCAGATGCAATAAGTGCATTATCTGTAACTTAGTTGGAGATCCAGCGGTTTGAATATTCACGACGTGTGTAGACCCTAAATGAGAACAACCCATTTGTTTTCAGGGATTTCGCCTGAATGCTAAGATTTTCCGGACTATATTTTCCACAAGAAGTCAATTAGTTTGGCTCAGCTAGCCAGGATTTGTTTGACGACAGAGCAAGCCTTATAAATTGCGGTGCATTGTTGATATACAGACCGCTGGAGAATTAAATAGCTTCATCTAATACGAATGTAATAAGAGCCAAAATGAGCGGAAAACATATTGTTCGTAATAATACGAAATTCGCGGAAATAAGATGCCGGCTTTAAGCTAATCCTGTAGCTAAAACATTTAAAGCATATTTGCAAGCTGGATGAAGCTGATAACAACAGTGACGTGCAGCAATTTAAGTTTAGAACTATTTCAATGTTCACAAGTTTCCGAAATTGCGCCGTTTGGGCTTAAGTTAATTCGAATTGCTGAAACAAGATTCGAATTTGCGAAATCCGTTTTAAGAGTTTGCGAGTGGAGAGCTTAAAGCTGAGCAGAGGCGTCGACGTAAATTTTCTCACGCAGAAAGACTATTTATCGTTTTAGCAAACAATAATTATCTGTGAGATATCTAAGTGTATAATGAACATGTTGTTTTCAATTGAGAAATCAACTTAGTCAAAAAGAAAAATAATTTTGGGGCTTACTGTTAAGACTACAAGATGAAAAAACAAACGAACTTGTACTTGCTATGGATTTGGGATGCTAAACTTAGCTCCAAAAAAAGAAGAAACAGCAGAAGAACTATGTGAAGAGTTTAGAAAAAAAAGGTGTGTATAGTTTTAGCAATCCTATAATGGAAAATTAATTCAAGGTTGTGCTCATTGCTAAAAGCTTAATTTTTTAAAAACTTCAGGTTTCCTTGAAAACCTTGAACATTCATTCTAATGGCAAATCTGAACTACTGCTGACCTAAGCTAACTAAGAAAAAATTAGGGAAAGAAAGACGAGTAAGACGTTTGCAATCCCCTAGGAACGCAGAAAACTTAATTCAAGAGAACATGATCCCATTAGTGATTTTTTTAAGAATGGCAAATAAGTGAATACCTAAAAATCGACCACTGAGGAGGTCTATCTCCGAAATCATCAAACTAATGGGATTTTGGTTAGTTCAAGATGAAGGAAGTTGAAAGCAGTCAATAACATTTTCGCTCCTAATCTGTATGTAAATATCTTGTTTCCATTTCCTCTTCATGCCTCTACAGGGTGATTCACGTTACTCGACACGGAAGATTTTGGCTAAACTCTTAGATTTTAAAAAAGTTTTGTATATGGAATGAATGGGGGTCTATTGGAAGTACATTTTAAAATTATCGTCTTTATATATGGTGGTTCCAAAAGTATAAAATTGATTAAAGTTGTATTTTTTTTAAATGAGACACCTAGTATATTAATGTATTTTCGGTACCTACGGACAAAAATAAAGGTAGTTTTATTGAGGTTTATAACATCTAAACCGTATCGTTCTTCAGATATTCGTGATTTTGTGAAAATGCAGCATCTAATTAAATGTTTAAAATCTCAGCACCAAAATTGGCTGGTGGGCTAATAGTATATTGGAGTTTTTGCGGTGTGTATTAAATATTAACTACGGTGCACAGAATGTCAATAAATGAACACCAAATTATTTTAAACTTCAAACAGTAATAATTCGTTTAATTTAAATTAGACACCCTGTATTTTATAGTATCATTAGATACAGAATTTAGTTTCCTGTCAAAACTATTAAACATTCCTATAGCTTGGTCTTTGCGTGTTCTTGGAAAATTGATTTTTTTCTGAATTTGAGCTGACATAAACGAATTAAGTAATCTACTTTACCTGTTACAATACCTGATTTTGAGAAAGCAACATTTATCATCATTAGTACTGGGTGTTCACCAGAAATCTTCATTTAGGAGGCTATAAAATTTTGACTGAAAAGGATGGCATAATGAAAGTAAATGGACTTTTGTTTCTCCTTTCTTTTCCTTTGACATTTCACAACCAACTAGACGAAGTTTTCTAATGAACACCCCGTATTTGTCAGATATTAATTCATAAGTTACAAAATTATGATCATGTAGATTATTTAGTAGTCATCTGAATGTTAAAGTGTCTTTATTTAGCATAAAATATCAAATAAAACAATAAAACATTATGTTACAAGAGTTTTATAAAATTCAGCATTCCTAGTACAAAAAAATTAAGTGCAATAATAGTGGCAATTTGAAATACTATAACTAATAAGTCAACATAAGAGCAAAACAAACAAAAACAAACAGTTATAAAATTTGTTCAAAATGACGACCGTCTCATTCTAAACACAAACGTATTCTGTTTTTAAATCCTTCACTCACATTGCGTCTCACATCTAGGGCGTTATACGTATAATATGCTTCTGAAGGCCTCTCTGATTCGTTCCTTCATATTTTCTTTTGTGGTTGGTGGCGTATTATACAGGATTCCTTTCACATATCCCCATAAAAAGAAATCGGGAGGCGTTATATCAGGGGACCTTGGTGGCCAATCTTGTGCTCCATTCCTTCCAATCCATCGATTTTGGAAACGAACATTTAAGAACTCCCGGACTTCACGATGATAATGAGCAGGTGCCCCATCCATTTGCAGCCACATGGTTGTTCATATATCTAGAGGAACTTCTTCCAGTCAAATTGAAAGCTGATTTCCCAAAAATTAAAAATTTAGAAACGATATTCCATTTAAATGTTCGTCAAAAAAATAAGGTCCAATCACATACTGCACCATTATGCCCCCCCATACATTTACTGACCAACTATGTTGGTTATTAATAACTCTAAATTCATGGGGGTTAAAATCAGAATAATAATGAAAATTGTGTCGGTTAAAAGAACCATCGTTATGATAAGTACACTCATCACTAAATAGAACTGATTAAAAAAAATTTTCTTGTTCTCCACCTTTTTCTAACACCCACATACAAAAGTCCACTCGTTGGCCAAAATCGTTATCGGAGAGTTCTTGATGTAGTTGCATCTTATAATCGTGATATTTATGTTTTTGAAGAATCCTTGATACGCTTGCTTGGCTAATATTTAAGTTTTGTGCAATTTCTCGTTGTCCGGCATGGGGATTTTCAACTACAGAGCCAATAACGGCTAATTCAGTTTCTTGGTTTTCTGTAACTGGTCTCGTTTTGGCAGTTGTTTCATACTGAACACTACCAGTTTGCCTAAATTGAACCAACAGTCTTTCAAAAACGGCTCTATTCGGTCGAGTTCGGTTAGGAAACCTTTCAGCATAAACCCTGATGCTAAAATACAATTTTGCAAGCATTCTCCTAGAATGAAGATCATATCGACTCGTTCTTCTGTTGTGTAAACCGGCATTTTCATTAAATAAAAAACTCCCTGTAAACCAACAATTATAACAATAAAAAAACACTACGAGTGCTTGGCGTCCCAATAAACTAAGTAGTAGGTGAATTAGCGGGATGGGGACAAATAACGACAATTCAGCTTTTATCAATTGCCAACGTTTTCGTTGTTGACAAAACTCAGTACGGAGCGTTTCGTTATTGTTTATGTTAATTTATTGGTGTTTTTTTGTCATCGTGAGAACCTCTGCCCATGACGTGGACAATGGACACGTTTTTGAATAGATTGTACAGGACTTCGGCATATCAAGAGGTACCAATTTGTGTATATAAATGTTACGTTCGTTTGTTGTTTTGCGTGTAAATTTCTTAAATCTTGTAAATTAAATGATTATTTTTATTTTATTTTTTCTAATCTGTATTTTTCTAATCTATATAAATTTTTAATTGTAATTCTAAGTTAGTCATGCCGCTGGCCATAAACTGATCGATGTTTCTTGTCTTTACAGCCTTGATAAAGACCACAATATATGGTCGAAACGTTGGCAATTGATAACCTGAACAGGTAAATTAGATTACTACATTCGTTTATGTCAGCGCAAATTCAGAAAAAAATCAATTTTCCAAGAAAATGCAACGACCAAGCTATAGGAATGTTTAATAGTTTTTGATAGGAAACTAAATTCTGCATCTAATGATACTCTAAAGTACAGGGCGTCTAATTTAAATTAAACGAGTTATTACTGTTTGAAGTTTGCAATAATTTAGTGTTCATTTTTTTACATTTGGTACACAGTAGTTAATATTTAATACATACCGCAAAAAACTCAATGTACTAGTAGCCCACCAGCCAATTTTGGTGGTTGAAAAGAAACCAAGTGCTGAGATTTTGAACATTTAATTTGATGCTGCATTTTCACAAAATCACGAATATCTGAAGAACGGTACGGTTTAGATGCCATATACTACATAATAAAACTACCTTTACTTTTGTCCGCAGGTACTTAATAGTATACATTAATATACTAGGTGTTTCATTTAAAAAAATACAACTTTAATCAATTTTATACTTTTGGGACCACCTGTATACAATGACAATAATTTTAAAATGTACTTACAATAGACCCTCATCCATTCCATATACAAAACTTTTTTAAAATCTAAAAGTTTAGCCATAATCTTCCGTGTCGAATAACGTGAATCACCCTGTAGATCACATAATTTGCATATTTCAGTAATGTCTTTTTAGTCTTGGCATTCCATTCTACACTCACAGCATCAACAATTTTCCATCATATTTCAAATTCTACTTGCCACACTCGATATCCCTAGAAACCCCACCAATGTTCTTGCATTTCCCCTTATTCATTGCTTATTCCACGTATCCTGTCATCGCAGAAACTATCATAAAATCCTCATTTAGTTTTGTTCCTTCTTTTGTATTCTACAAGTTTTCTTTCTCGATTAAATATGCCATCTCCCCTAAATATTTGGAATTTTTTAGGAAATGCTTGGAATTTCTAAAACATTCTTCGAATGGAAATTAAAGAAGTAAAGCAGAATTCTCTTAACACTCAAAACTCAAAAAGTCTGAGTGGTGGTATTATTTACAGCATTCAGAGAAGTTTGTTGATCATATTTGATAATTATATTGACGGTGAATTATATTGGTAATTTTCTCGGTGAACTTGTTTCCAGTCTGTATTTAGAAACCTAGTGTCCTTCGTCCTGTTGAAATTGTTGTCGTGTTTAAAGATCTCAGTGGCCTCTCTCGTTAGTCTCAGATCACGTACGGGGTCATAGTTTGGGGTCGAAAAAGCAGACAGAGTTCTATCAAAGCTAAGCTGTCCTCTCTGCAAAGACAAATATGTCTCTTCATCACGGGGGCAATGAGAACGACGCCCATGGCAGCCGTGGAGCCCATGTTTGACCTGCTTCCACTTCCAACACTCCTGGAATGAGAGGCAATGAAGGGGACATACCTGCTGCAACAAATGACGCCCATAGCACCGCGGCCATTCGATGGTGAGACCAACAATGCCCAGGCTGGCTTAGCCTTGCGGTATTGAACATGGTCTCCGACCTAATGGTATCAAAATGAACATTAGACACTACGATGGTGAAAGGTAACAGGTTTAGGACTGGAAATAAAACTTCCAATTTCTCGATAAGCCAACGTTTTTTGGTTTCCTTTTCTCCTTCTTTTTTCCTTTCTCCTTGGTGAGTGGTTGTAGCTTCGGTCTGGCCTACAATTTTTATTTTTTTTAAAAATTGTAACGTTGGCGTATCGAGAAATTGGAAATTCTATTTCCAGTCCTAAGCCTGTTACCTTTCACCATTGACTTAGATAGAACGTGAATACTCTAGTTATTAGACACTACGTCGTCAGGGTTCCCTCACGGGCAGACTGAGTCGAACGAGGCGAAGATCTGCAACTGGCAGGAAGTACCTGGTACACGGACGGATCCAGAAGCGACGACAAGAGGCAGGCTCTGGAGTGTACGGGAAATCGGATGGCATCTTCATAGCAGAGAGCGTGGGCCTACACACCGCAGTGTTTCGGGCAGAGATACCATTGAATTATGTGCACGAAACCTATTAGAGGAGGGAGGACATAATAGATCAATAAATATCTGCTTGAATAGCCGGGCAGCGCTTGTCGCGCTTATGTCTTTGCGCTGCAATTCCAAAAGTGTTACAGTACTCTGAACACCCTATCGCAGGAGAACAGCGTCAAACACATATGAATCCCGGGCCATCGTGGTCACATAGGTAATAAGAGAGCCGACTCTCGAGCTAGGAGGGCGGCGGGCTCTGCATTTGTAGGCCCGGAGCCGGCATTAGGAGTCCCATACTCTCCACCCCCCCATACATTCAAGGCTGAACTCCAGAAATGGAGCAATACAAAGTCACACCACTGGTGGGAGAATGTACCCGGATTATCACACTCCAAAAAATTTATCACGAGAGCAAGGAGGGCAAAAGCCAAAACATTCCTCATACATATCACGAGACAAATCAGAGTGGCCACATGACATAGCCGCCTAAGATTTCAAATGCACAGACTCGGACTGTCCGAAGAGACGGAATGTCGACAGTACTTGGAGACCGACGAGACAGTTGAGCACGTCCTATGTGACTGCCGGCTATTGCCATATCGAGATACTCACTGCATTGAACCTCAAGATGCAAACGCAGTGTCGCCCGAGAGACTCATCAGATTCGTTGAGGGTTTAGACATAACGGGTGACAATTGGTGGAACAAGCAGGGGCAAACTTTGCTGCCAACACTTTGAGTGAGCCACAATAGCGGTGGAGGACTGTACAAGTCCACCTACATTTATATGTGATATAAGATGCTAACTTTTGTGTTTGTTCCAACCTGCAACTCCAATTGTGTTCCTTAATCCTCGCTTTGACACTGCGTTTTGGGGTACCAATGTATACCGAGCCACAGCTGCATGCAACTCGGTAAACTCCGTTGCCGATAGGGGATCTTTCTAGTCTCTGGCCGATATCAAGCTTTGTGAGCTTGTACGAGTGAGCTTAAAGATAGTTTTAACATTGTCCTTTTCCAGTAGCCTGCCGATCCTGTCCGTTACTTTGTGGATGTTGGATACACTAGCCCATCCACGATTTTCTTCATCTTCTCCCGGTGTTCCATCCTGGCACTCTCAACTCGGCCTTGCTGTACCCAACCCAACCAAAGGCTCTTTCCAGATGCTTCATTCCCCGTTCTAATTCAGCCGCTCACAAATTCTCTTAACTCTCACAGACAGAGACTTTATGACTCCCCTTTCCTGTCTGGGACGATGATTTGAGCCGTTATTGAGGTATCAGTCAGTGTCTATTGATTTTCTATAGTGGGCGCAAGCTTCCCATTCAGCCTCCTTGATACTAAGACATCCAAAATCGGTAGAGATCCTTCTTTTTCTATCTCTATAGTGAATTTAATTTTTGGATTGATAGAGTTGAGATGCAATAGGAAGTTTTGAAGTTCGCCCTCGCGATCTCTCCAAATAACAAAAATGTCCACGCGGCACTTGGCTAGTCCGTAACTTATCCACATGACGGTTCTAAATATTACCTCTCAGGCCTCATCATTTTGTTTGATTTTTAGTGTTGAAAACTCAGAGAACTTATATTACTAGAGACAAACTCGACCATACTGCGCAGAATAGGCGATACTGTAAAAGTACTAAAACCTCTTTTTTCTACCCATTTCTTTCTATATTATTGTTTTTGATCAGGTTGTCTCTCCTATGGCACTCTTTCCTCTTGAGACCAGATGCCAAAACAAAGGTACATTATATTAGATTCTTTATAACGAAAGAGATTTATTTATTAACGAAAGTTACAAGAAATATGCCTTATCTTTGGTAACAACTGGTGTCTAGTAATTAAAGGACTCTGTGAAAACCACTCCAGTAATTTAAGGTCGTGAAATCACTGGTTCATTTTCCTCGAAAAATCTTCCTGAAAATCTTGTAAGGCTGAGATGTGCTTGGAGAAATCTGGATAAACTTTAGGGAGCCAAGCGTTAGTTTCTCTACGCAATAGCATCTCAGAGGTCGATTGATCGAATTGTGATGAATGATTTTTTTCAAAGCTGGCTCTATATCATTGGCTTCCAGAAATTCTTTAAATTTACAAAAAGAATGCACAAACTGAAATCTGAAATCCAATGGGTGGCGAATAGTTCTCGTTACATTTGAATTTGGCATCTACGGAAGACTGACTAATTTCCAGTTTTTTAAGACGAGCATCCACACTAAAAAATTGAATAAATTTCCATTTATAGGTTCTGCAAAACTCAGATGGACGTCTTTTTTGGGGCGTTAGTGCCTAACCCCAAAAACACATATACCACAGCCCTTATCAGACTATGATGGCTAACAGGGGCTGTGGTATTGGCAATAACTGAAACTTTTCGCATGTGACTCTTTCTTTTTGGTAGAATTATTAACATAGTTTCCACAATATGGCCTTGATAACTGGTTATGTAATGCTTCCTCTGTAAATAATGTAGAAAGAGTCTTGCTTATTACTGTTCTTCATGGTCTAGTCCACTTCCAAACCTGGTAAAGAGCAGATTCTCCAGCACCAATAAGAGAACGACTCTGAGAACTGAAATATTAAAAGTATAACTCACGGCACGGGTCGCAGAGTATGGCCCTTCCGAAAGAAAATGTTACAAGTTTACTTCTTTGGTATGAAAACTGAACAGACAGATAAAACCTATGAGAGATAAACGTTACTGCGTCACTCCGATTTCTGCGACTCTTTTACAGACATATACACATTTAAGTCCATTTAACACAAAATACACTTTGTGTCTTATCTAATTTTGTTTTTGAGAGTCCTGCTGTTTACACATTCAACTCCACAGGTGAAGACTTTTCCTCATTCATTGAAATAATTGATGCAACCAAAATGTTGCATCAACTCCATTCACGTGTAATAAGAATTGTTTAAGTGCAATGCCACCACTTCTATAGATGAAGTGTATATTTCACGTTGGGTTATACGAAAGAAGTTTAAACCTCAACTCTGGTTTAATCTTCAAATGCAAAAGTGGCCTTTACATAGTCCCAAAAGAATCCGAGGCAATTTTTGTTTTTGGTTTGTCAAGATCAGTAAAAAATCAAGAATTTAATCGCATTATATAAGCTTGAAATCAAAAAATGATTTCTGGTTCTTGGCCCTAACATATATGTAAGAAATGGCACAGAACATTTAGCCTGTTCCCTGTGCATATAAGTCTGTTACAGACCATTAACCACTGTTCTTCTTGATCTCAGCTTCTCCTTCGGAGGTTGCTAATCATCATGGCTATTCTAACTTTAGAGGCAGCTGTCCGAAATAGTTCGACAGATGAGAGGTCAAGCCAGTCTCGCAGGTTACGTAGACAGGATTGTACGTCGACCGATGCTTCTGCGTCCCACGATCTTCCTCTACATGATGAGCTGCAGAATTTCATATTTTGCATTACTCATAACATGCCCAAGAAACTCTAGTTTTCTTCTCTTAATTGTGAAAAGAATTTCAATTTCCTTATCAAGACAATATAGTAATACTGAAAAGACGTAGCACAGCACCATTCCCACTCTCAAAGTCAAAGATAGATCTCTGGCTGTCAGCAGTTTTGTCAGTATCATAAATGTTGTCGTCACTTGCTCAATTCTTGACAAGGTTTCTTTGTGTGCAACATTCTCATTTGTGATAGTTGCTAGGTATTTGAAGTGATGGACTTGCTCAACCGTTTTATTGTGTATAGCAGGCTGACCACTGAAGTTCCTTTTGGATATTATTATCATTTTTGTTTTATTGATATTAATATTTAGCCCATAATCTTCGCTAACAACTGTTACTTTGTTTACCAGTCTCTGTAGATCTTTGAGGCGGCTTGCTATTACAGCGGTATCGTCAGCGCACCTGGTGTTGTTGACAGTTCTGCCAATGATGGCTATACCCGCCAGCTCATCTTTTAATGCCTCCCGAAAAACAAACTCCGAGTTAATATTAAATAGCATAGGAGAGAGAACACCCTCCCTTCCGAATACTAATTTGTTCTCTCAAAGCATCGTCATTTTTCACTCTATAAGTCCCCAGTAGAAATTTGATATTATTCGCACATTGTGGTAATCAATGCGAAGTCCTTGGAGTATATCCAGAAGCTTTTCAGGCTTGACCTTGTTGAAATCCTTACTATAATCTATGAAGCATAGTCAAAGGTCTTGGTTTACATCTAGGCATCTCTGAGACAAGACATTCAAAGCAAAGGTGGCTTCTCTCGTGCCCATTCCGCTGCTGAATCCAAAATGTGTGTCTGATGTTTCAGATTCGAGTATGTAAAATTTTTATAAAGATCTTCAGAACCTGACTCATCAAACTTACTGGTCTGTGATCATCACATCGTGACGCTCGAGATTTTTTCGGGATAGGAACAAAGTTGGAAAGCAGCCATTCTCTGGTGACTACTCCTGATATATAAATGCTATTGAATAGATCCACCATGACACTGATTGAACGCTCATCCAGCAGTTTAAAGACCTCACAATGCACCTCATCTGGCCCTACTGCTTTACCGGATTTTGAGGTTTTGATGGCATACTCTACTTCTTTCTTCGTTATTTCTGGACCGCTCTCTGAAATAGTTAGCCATATGTCTCCTTTCTTTGGCCATCAAAAAATTGAGTTATACATTGTTGCCACAGTATTAGTCTGGTATCGAGGTCAGCAACCAGTGCGCCTTTTTCATCTTTCAGTGTACCAGTTTTCTTCTCTCACCACACCGGTCACTTCTTTTATTTTTTTGTGTAGGCCAAAACTGTCGCACTTCTGTTCTAATTCTTCAATTTCCTTGCATCTTTCAGTCATCCAGACCTCCTTTGCTATTCTTATCTTACTTCTAATTTTGTTCTGTATCTTCTTTTACTTGGTGTTATCCCTGCCTTTGTATCTCCTTCTTTCTTCCATCAGTGCCAAAATTTCCTCTGTCATCCATCTCTGCCTTGTTTAGTTCTTGCCCTTACTAAAGTTTTCTTGTTGTATTGTTATTATTAATTCTTTAATTTTGGTCCACTTTGCCTCTTCACCCAGAACCCCAACACTTTCTTCCTGGAGTTTATGGAGTATATTATTTAGGTTATTATTTACAGCAGTTTGGACTTCTGGTTGTTGTATACTTCGGATATTTAAACTGGTGTTTTCTGCTTGGGACTGTATCCTCTTTAACCTCACATTAATATGGGGTTGTGGTCACTTCCGACGCCCGCTCCAAGGTATGTTTTCACTGATTTTATGCTATTTCGGAATCTCTTGTTAACAAGGATGTAGTCAATCTGATTTCTAATTATTCGCTCTGTGTTGTCGCCCGGTGCTCTCCACGTGTGTAGCCTTCTTTTCGGGAGTTCGAAGAATGTGTTACCCACTACTAATTTCTCTTCGATACAGAACTGCAGCATTCGATCTCCTCGTTCGTTCCTCTAGCTCAATTCAAATAGGCCAACATATTCTCCAGAGCTGCCCTCTCCAACGACAACTGAACTTACAGAAGATTAATCTTCCATAACCCAGGGAAAATATTCACCGTAAGGTTGTGCGAGATTATCAGAGCGTTACCTCCCAAGACTCGTTTCGCTCCCACTCAAGTTGGGTTCACTCTGATGATCTCACACACGAAAATGAATGGAAATTTCAAGCCAAAAGTCTACTTAGCTATGGCAGGCCAGTCTTACTGGCGCTATCTCTTTCGCAATGTGGGCATTGCGTTCAATCATCTGGTTCTTGGCCCTAATATATATATGCAAGATATTACACAATACATCTAGTCTATGTCTGGTGCATATAGGCCTATCAGGTACAGAAGAATAATCTTCCATAACCCAGGGAAAAAATTCACCGGAAGGTTGTGTCAGGTCATCAGAGCGTTACCTCCCAAGACGCGTTTCGCTCCCACTAGAACTCGTCAGTTGGGTTCACTCTGATGATCTCACACACAGAAATAAGAGGAAAACTCAACCAAATCCATTTTGAAATTCAATTTAGTGTGTTGGATGTGCTTGAGTTTTCATCCACTTTAATCGTAAGCCCACATAGTTATCCTCACACTCCCATCACGTTATTCTTGCAGCAATCATCTTGCAAAATGGCAGTTTTTGATTGCTACACTCATGTATCTGGTGCTTATGCAAATACATCTTGCTTATCATCTGCAGGGCTGGGAACAATTTTAAAAAGCTGATTCAAATTCTATCAGACATTTTAATAATTCTTATACGACGTTCGACACTACGTTTTCTTGTATCCTTTTATCTCTAATCGACTCACTCATGACTTTGTTAAGATTTTCCAGCATTATCTAGTTTAGATTTCAGCAAAGCAAAAGCTAAACAAAACTTACACATTTAGCAAAAATTAGCATTTACAAGCTCAAATGACACGATTGCAAGGTTTTTTTTTCCATTAACGCACTGATAATACGTGAATAAAAATACCTCATTGTTTTGGAATCGAATAAGCAAACCAAATACCTTCGATTCACAGTGTGACTGTGTAGTCTTCGCCAGAAGACCACCAAAGAAATTTATTAGACTTGACCTCAGAAAGGACCTTTAAATCAGTGCACATCTCCAATCAACTGGCTCAGGATATTTCCAAGACCGCAGAGAACTATCAACTACAACAGAAAAAAAAGTCAGTTAAGTATACATTGTTAAATCTGAAAAGAAATTTTTACATTTCTCAAAAAGTCTCATTTACAAGCTCAAGTAAAGCATCTGAACAGAAAAGCCTCACCTTTTCGTAATGACCTAACCGAAAATACCATACCTTCGATCCTCAGTGCTTTACCATACCATATTACCACCAAAGAAATTTGACAATCTTTGAAAGGACCTTGAGATGAGTGGTGGGTCACTGGAAAAATAGATTTTTCTATTTTCTAATTATTAAAGATATGGAGAAACGAACCAATTGCTATTGACTCACCACTGATCTCAAGGTCCTTGTGGCCTCTTTTTGTATTATAATGTTTCTTTGGCCGCATATGCGTACGGCAGCTCTTTGTCTTGGAGAGTCGAATTGGTCTTTGCTATCGGCGCCACTCAATTCTAAACGAGAGATGAGAAATTCTTAGGAATTGAGAAGCTAAGTATTTGTGTAATTAATACGGTGATCAATAAAAGAGTAGAAGTAATTGACCGTATGCATTTAATAATGTGAGTTGGCTAAATATTTACAAATTACCAAATATCAAATGAAACTTAGGCACTCTAGGCACTTCTAACGCGTCACAATACGTACATCAAATTAGCAGCCTATTCTAGCTAGTGACACCATTCGGTGTAACCGGGATATATACAAGTTAATATGTAGAGTTATACGTAGAGTCTATGGCCAAAGAATTCTAAATATAGCGACATGGTAGTAACTACCAGTTTTAATAAATTAATGAAACATTCCGACCAGAAATGGCTGTTACAAATGGAGTTAAAATTTTTTATGTCACTAAGTTATCTCGAATCAATATTAATTCATAGGCAAAATACGTCGGTTGCTTAAGAATACGTTAAATAGAAAATCATAGAAAACATGGCATAGGTATAGGTAGTTCCATAATATGTCGATAAGCAATAGAATGTCAGTTATATCATTGACCGTCTGACGAACAAGTTTATAATAGAGGAAAAGCTAATCTTACGGACTTTTGTTTCTTCCATACTTCTACGATGACCAAAATAGGTGTGCAGTATTCTGGCAATTGACCTGATGGTCACCGGACCGTCGTGAAAGCCTTTCTCCAACTATGACTCAGGACAGATTCATCCTAGAGTATGAGTGAAACTCGGAAGAATTTCACATAGGCGTGGAGATAAGTTCTTAGGATCGGATCAACTCATCAGCTGGACTAACGAGTCCTCAGACCAGGATGGGTATCACGCACGGGCTCTCCTGAGTAGAGGAAGCATCCAGGTCATGGAAAAAATCCGTCATGGAAGCAATTCCTTATGGAAGAAACCCTTTTGACAAAGGCACTTGTTGAAGTATAGTTCTAAATCGAAAGCATAGTGGCTGCTTACCTTTTTCTGCGGAAGGGCAAGACCAAAAATTGTCCGCCTCATTGGAGGAGACAATGGCGTAAGTGCTTGTCGCCGGTCAAGAACGAAAAAAGCGAGAGCACGACATACGCAAACGCACTGTCGAGGGACAAGAGTGGAAGGAGATGTTGCCAAGTACAAACGACTATATTTGAGGAGCAATCGCGCTACCAGCAAAGGTGCGGAACGGCATACATTAAACCATTTAATAAAATAGAAGACCTGACAACCATGGCATCATAGCGCTGAAGCGATTGAAATAACTTGGAAACATTGTAACCCGATTGAAAATTATGGTTTAAAACAGGGATATAGGGACAAATATGTAAATGAACGCTTTCAGAAAATAAAAACGTTTCATCCTTTCAAAGACTGTCAAATTTCTTTGGTGGTAATATGGTATGGTAAAGCACTGAGGATCGAAGGTATGGTATTTTCGCTTAGGCCA
The DNA here is from genome assembly GCA_951812265.1 of Taphrorychus bicolor. NCBI lineage: Eukaryota > Metazoa > Arthropoda > Insecta > Coleoptera > Curculionidae > Taphrorychus > Taphrorychus bicolor. The sequence continues at coordinate 16,472,272 of OX638300.1, forward strand.
TTCCGAAAAGATGAGGCTTTTCACTTCAGATGCTTTACTTGAGCTTGTAAATGAGACTTTTTGAGAAATTAAAAATTTCTTTTTAGATTTAACAATGTATACTTAACTTGCTACGTGCGTGATTGGTATTGCGTAGCAAGGTTGGGTGGATTACGATTATTATTAGCTCTGTTACTATTTTCTTCCTTTTTTAGCCTGAATTTACTCTCAAGATCTTGCTGACCTTTTGAGGCAAAATACCCGCTAACTACCTTACGCCGAAGAGGGGTCGTGGGGTAGTAGATTTTTATAAAAGGCGCCACCCGATTTTATAGCCCCACAGTGGGATCAGCAAGTCGACTTAATTGACAGAAGCCTCAAAAACGGGAAAATAAAATAACGCTGTAATTACCAGGACTCAAATTGGAATAAACAATAAACAAAAACGTCAACAATTAAAATGATGTTTAATAAACTAATGACCCTTTCTCATAAAAAATGAGGTATTAATATAAAGGTTTAAACTATCGGGCGAGGGTCAGGGCCCCTTTAAGTACAGGTAGAGAACTGATAGTACCTAGCACCTAGCAGCTGATTTTCTACAATCACTTAAGAATTTGAACCCAAATATTGTTATTGCTTCCAGTAGGAAATTTGGTTCTTAACGTGATAGAACCGAAGTGAATATTTAAGTGTGGGTTAATTTACATTAAACAAAGGTGTGCGCGTAACTGAGGTTAAGTGTAATGTGTGCTCCACATGAAGCATAAACTTTATGAAATAGCAGTTAAAAGGTAGTGATTTGTAGAATAAGTTGGGTTGCACTTGAAGTCAAGTAAAACTAAATAATGCACACCAGTTTCTAGACAAAAAAATAATACCGTTCATATATATATGGAGGGCTTACACAGATGTTATGATAAATTAAGTGTTCAATTCTTAGTGTGCGTATCTCAGTTATTCACTACGAGTGTTCCACGGCGTAAATAAACTGGAAAGAACCCACCTGAGTTTCCTGTGTTGCTCCAGAGGTCCAAGCGAATGAGCTGTGCACGCAAAAAGTGGTGTCAAGCAACCAGGGATGATTCAGAGCATGCAGTCAGCGTCTACTGCAGTATGAAGCAGGATGCAGGACGCAGTATAAATCAGTATCAAGCAGTATGGAGCAGTATGAAGCAGTATGAAGTAGTATCAAGCAGTATGGAGCAGTATCAAGCAGTATGGAGCAGTATCAAGCAGTAGCAAGCAGGCCTGGATAGAAATGGCCCCATGCAAATCAAATTCCGGAAATGAAAATGAATGAAAAGGTAATCATATTTCATGCAATAATTTAACGGTGACGGATTAAAATCATATGGTGCAAATTAGATCGATACTATTGATCGCAATGAAAACGTGCTACGTACCTGGGGTTAGAGGGTGGCCTGATGGTAATTACCACGTGATCTACACTTGGCAAATTTCCTTTTTTTTCAAATGGAGTGAGATATTAAATTATTCCGTATGGTAAAATCAGTCAAAGACTATAAGGTATCAACCTTCACTAGTATACTGGAAATTTAACACTCTTTTACACTCTCAAAAATCCGCAGAGCGAAATCTTCAGCACAGCTTTCTTAGCCAAGAGCCAGAAGATGAAGAAGTTTCTAGAAGGAAATTTTGTAGTGGTAAGCAAGACCAAAAAAAAAAGAAAGTCAGGTCAAAGGAGAAGACTTGTTTGAAGGTACTATTTTGTAGCAAAATTGTACTAAATGTTTTGCACCATTTTGATTGGAAGAGAGTAGCATGACGTTACAACATGTTCACTATTTTTAGCCAATCACGACTCCCGTTTCGTTTTACACCTTTGTTGTTATTTACAAATATTCAATAAAAATTGTTAACTTAAATTTCCATCATCTTCAATATTACAAAGATCATCAAGAGATATAAATTAATGTTTATAGAAAATCAGCCTATCTCCCTTAAATTGTAAAGAGTCACAAAAGTTCAACTAATTAAACCCTAATATTGATAGTCGTCCGCTGCCTCTGCAGGACCGGACTAAACGAAATAACATTACACAATAAAAATCGTAACAAACTGACTGTTTTTTTTTCTGTTATAGTAGATAGTTCTCTGAGGTCTTGGAAATATCCTGAGCCAGTTTTTTGGAGATGTGCACTGCTTTAAAGGTCCTTTCTGAGGTCATGTCTGATAAATTTCTTTGGTGGTTTTCTGGCGAAAACCACCAAAGATTGAAATCCTCGCAGATTAAACAAAACAATTTTTCGCTTAAAAGTTTAATCTCCATATTTCCAAATAACTTCTTTTTCATTATATCTGAGCTATTAATTATTTGTAGCAATTCGAATTCATGGAGAAAAAAATTAAAAAGCCCCCACTCTCATCAACTTTGAAATTGGATTTTTGGATGAACTTAATGAGGCTAAGAGCACTTTCCAGGCGAACCAAAGCAACCGCCGACCTCTTGAGGATTTTATGGCGGATTAATGGAATTTCCGAAGTTAAATCGTGCGGAAAAATTGCTCCTTGTTATTTTAATCAAGTAGTGTCGCGGACATTTTTCAAATAAGTTCGGGTTTTGAGATTTCGGGGCCGAATCCACAATGGGCCTTCCTCCTTTGTAAATTTGCCGAGAGCCGGGTTTCAATGCCCTGTAATGGATGTTTGGAATTTTGACGTCGACCCTGTTTTGTGTAAAAATGCCCGGGCCGCCGGAAAAACGCTGTCAATGGGAAACGGTTTATTAAAGCCGAATGACTTGCCAGAAGTTTGATTGTGTTTATTTCGAGGGTTTTTGGATTAAGCTCGACCTCCGAGCCTCAGCAATATTTTATTCTGCAGGAACATAAGTTCGGGTAATACAAAAATAAAAACGAAAGGGAAATTTTATATAAGTCGAAATAGGTAGCGAATTGCTGTTTTCAGCAAATGCTTATGCACCAGGGAATTCGGTCTTGCGGAAGTTTGTGAAAGTTGCATTAACTGTGGGGGCAACAACACATTTTTCCACCCTGTAAAGCTTTTATTGATTGGCATTTACCAGGAGGGATTTAAGCAGGCGTTTTGTTCTTCGTTTTTCCATTGCGCACGTTCACAATTTAGTTTCTCGAATTGTCTGTAACTTTTGACACAGTTTTCTCCAAGGAAATTAGCTTAAACGCAAATCTAATCTCGGCAAAGCCGTAGCCAGTTTTGCATTAAATATCAATGGCCCTAGAGTCTTATTCCAATTACGCAGCCCCGGCACCGGCAAAACGTGATAATCTCTCCAAATTTCGATGATTTTAATAAAATTTCACGCTAAATCTCGTTTGAATTTCTCCCCGTTAATGAAATCACGCTTGTTCGGCTAATAAAGAGGCGCAGCTTCGCTCCTGTTCCTGCTGCAACGTGCCCGTCTTGAACTGAAACTAATTTGGGACACCCGGAAGGTTAACGCTTCGTATGTAATGTATGGGATCGTTTTAATATTGAACGATGCTTTTTAATAATTTATTGAATTTTGTATTTATTTGTTTCTTCAGATTTGAGAGATGAGAAACAAAGAACGTTGTCTATCATCAAAAGTGCGATGGAGACAATTTTAAAAAAATGCAACCGTTCAAAAGCATAGTTTGTAAAGTACGGAAGAAACAGCTTTAGTGATAACAGAAATTTCGATTCCATTGACACCACATTGATAAAGTTTCATCATAATTAACATTGCTTGTGTGTGAAAAGCGAGAAAAGAAGTGGTGTATACTCATGTGAGATATGCCGAAGTTTTTGACCACTGGAGACCTAGTTTCTACAAACTGTCTTCCATCAACTCCCAAAATCAGCTATGACTTACGAAGTACAGTTACTGATACATAAACCATTCACTTATTATTGTCATCAAGTACATAGGCATTGAAAACCTGACTTTGACATTTTTATCATATCTTCTCAACATGTGACGAAAAGAGATAGGTAAAAAAAATGAAGATTTCAAAAGTAACGAGATGACAGAAATAAGAAAATTATGATTCAGTTGTTAGTTCAGCGCAGAGCAAGCTATTTTTAGCACTGTCAATTATATAATTGAAAGGATTGACCAAGCAAGTAAAGAATCCAGTCTGTTCTTTGGTCTTTTTAGTGTCTTTGACATTATAAACCACCAGTTGCTTCTCCAATAATTAATTTCTTATGGAATGCGGGGCAAATACTGTGTTATAATTGGGTCTTATTTGTCTGGCAGAAGACAGACTGTCTGTGTGGTTCAGGATGGGAAGCGATGTCTGTCAACTATGAGCGATATAAATCAGGGAGTTCCCCAGGGCTCCATTCTGGGTCCTCTCTTATTCATCATATATGTGAATGATTTGGCAGGTGATATCGGTGCTGATTTGATTTGTCAGTACGCTGATGACACGTCACTAGTCCTGATGTCCCCCTACGTCATTACTTTGACAGTATTATGTGTTACAAGAGTGTGTGAGATGAAGGAGTGGGGCAATTGCAACTGTCTCCTTTTAAATGCAAGTAAGACAGGCCTTGTGAGCTTCGAGAAGATGCAGCCCAATTGTTCTCTATATGGTCCTGTTCAAATCTATTCCAACTTGCCAAAGCATCAAATTCTTGGGCATTCATATGGACCAGCGCCTCGCCTGAGACGTTCATTGCTCTGTGCTTGTTTCTAAGCTGAACAGTGCCTGTGCCTTTGTAAGGAGATTTCGTGATGTTGTTTCCACCGATGTCATGATGAGGTACGCATTCAATCGCTTCTGAGTTATGGAATATTTTTCTGGGGTTCATCCAGCATGGCAAATAAGGTGTTTGTTACCCAGAAGAGAATTATTAGAGCTATATTCGGATTACATCCCAGAACGAGGTGTAGGCATGTCTTCTTATCCTCAAATATCCTTACCGCACCGTCCACTTACTTCCTCTCACTGGTAATGTAAGCAATATCTTTTTTGTGGAAATAAGAACTTAATGATGTAATTAGGTTGTCATGGATTTCATGCAGATCAATTAGCCTCCGACCTCCGTCTTTTCTTGTGATTGTCAATCTTTAGGTACATGATTTTGGGTGTAGTTTTCTGTGTTTGCTGAGTTGTACCCTGGCAGCAATATTAAGATTGGTTAGGTCGGTGTCAGACCATTTTACAACTCCAAAGGAGTACACAAGGACCAGTATGGCAAACGTGTTGATAGCCTTAAACAAATTTCCCGAGTTTAACCTAAATCTAAGTAATAACTTGAGACGAGATCTGTATTTTGCAACAAGTTCTTGTTTCAGCGAGGTGTGTTCCAGTTTGTTGTTGTGGTCTAACCCTAGATATATGTACTGTTCAGGAGTATCTAGTGGCTCTAAAATTTGCCCGGATAGGGTGTTCTTTGTATCTGGCAGAGCCCATTTCCCTGTTTTGATGTGGATTGCTTTACATTTATTCATTCAAAATTTCACTGAAATATCAGATGACATTTTTTCGACAGTTCTTAAAAGCTCTTCTAGCTGTTTTGCGCTAGGTCCATAGAGCTTTATGTCGTCCATGTACATCAGATGGTTTATCGTGTTTTGGGAATTGTTTAGGGCCCTGGATAAAGGATTCAGGCATATACAGAAACATAAGGCACTCATGGCATCACCCTGGAAAATACCTCTTTTGATATTAATTGGGTCAGTTTCTAGAAATACTTTAGGGGTATTGATTTGCATTTTGGTTTTCCACTTGGTCAGTGCAAATGCGAGAAACTTCTGTATCTTGGGGTGCACACTGTAGACAGCAAGAATTTTTTTAAGGCAGCTATGAGAAACCATTTCGAAAGCCTTTTTGTAATCAATATATGCAATACTGATGTTACGCTTGTTTCTCTCCACGTTTTTCATGCTTGTGCTGTCAATAATAAGTTGTTCTTTACATCCTTGGGAAATCTTCTTACAGCCCTCCTGTTCCTCGGTTAAAATATTGTTCTCCTCTAGGTGTTGATCTATTTTACCCGAAATAATGGATGATATGATTTTATAGAGAGTCGGAAGGCTGGTGATGGGCCTATAGTTTGCAAGGTTTTTCACTGTCTCCTGGTTTGGGTTTTATGAAAGTTTGCCCTTCGGTGAGAAATTTTGGTAGAAGTTCTGGGTTATTAATTATTTCATTTATCCGTGCGGTAAGATGTTTATGAGTTGATGTAAATTGTTTGTACTAGAAGTTTTGGATACGGTCGGGTCCAGGGCATTTCTAGTTATGAGTTTTTGAGACTCCTGCAGTTAGTTCTTTCAAGAATTCACTCTGTTCCTTGATGTTTCTGACGCTCTCCATTTCATCGTTGATCCATTCAGCCTGTGTATTATGGTTGACCCATTTGCCCCATATTTCGCTCCAGTACTCAGTTATGGCTTCTTTTGTCGGCGGGACAATTACTTTGTGTTGATCTAAAAGATGTTGATAAAACTGTTTTTCTCTGTTTTTGAATAATACATTTTGTTTTTCTTTGTTTGACTCCTTATACCACTTAAGTCGCCCTGCATATGCAACAAGCTTCTGCTTCACGATTTCAAGTGCTTGCTTATTATTATTATTATAACTAGGAATTGATCTATTCGGTGCTTACATCAGGCTGCTAATAAGTTCGAACCAAAGTGCAATCTATAAGATTGTGAAGGCTTTCACGTCCGGTCAAAATACAATCTAAAGTATTTTCGGGGTTTTGAAGCCATACTCCATTTTGTATGAAATTTGAATTTCTTCCTGACGTTTTGCCTACAACTACGGCAGAGATTATCAAAAGCAATGAAGCAATGGGCGAAGTGATCTCCCGTGTTTTTCGACGTTGACTGATTCGACCGTGGTGAGATTCGCGGTATTTATTCTCCCGCCGTCGCGTTGCAATGGATGGACTTTGGGGGGGGGGGGGGAATTCGGCGCACTTGAAGTATGTCGTAGGACTCTCTTCCTGTCTGCATTGGGACACGTAATTTCTTCCTTCCTGTTGAAATTATTGTCGTGTGTCTCGGATAGAAACGCTGCGATTGATATAAGATATCCACCTCGTTGAAAAGGATGTCGTGACCGTTGGAGAGAGCGTACTCTGCTACTGCTGACTTTTGTGTTTGTCCCAGCCTGCAACTCCTTTTGCGTTCCGTAATCCTCGTGTTGACACTACGTTTTGTGGCGCCAATGTATACCGAGCAACAGCTGCATGGAACTCGGTAAATTCCGGGTGCCGATAAGGGATCTCTGCGGCCTTTAGCCGATCTCAAGCTTTGTTGTATTGTGCGAGTGTTGTTCCTTTCCTTTGCTGTTTCCTCCCGTTGTTCCTTCCTAGCACTCCTGGTCCAAGAAATGTAGAGCGTCAAGCCTGTCAGTCATCTACTCCGTAATTAGTTAGTCATATTCCATGGATAACTTTATAACTGACAACCAACTGTGGTTTCGTATATAATTTTTGTAAGTTTGGCTCGCCTCATTGCCTTATCAATCCTTAAACTTGAAAGACAAGAAAACATGTCTTTACTCATAATTGCGACATTATTCAACCACCTATCTTTTGCTACAGATTTTCAGGAAGTAATCTTGTTATTTTGTAATTTTTCACCCCTTTTTGTCAAACAAAATTTTACATTAAAATCCACTACCGTTTTTTATTATTTGAACCTCCATTCTTGAATCTGAGGAGCAAAAGCATTTAGAAAGGATGCCGTATATTCGTGTTGCTAATCTAAATTTTGCATTATATACCTTTCAGCATTTTACTACTAAATTCATCAAAACCCGGATATTCATCTCCACATTCTCTATCTCCATTTTCCATAACATTATATTATCTCTTTATCAAAAACCAAATTATGGAAGACTTTCGCTGTTATCTTACATTATTAGTCCCAGGAATTGATAAAAATTAGTCCATTTCAGAACATTTTTTTGCTGTTTGTGCTACGAAACCTTCTAACGCATGTTCTGAGAAATCTAAATAGCACCCGGAAGCAGGTCGTACCAGACGCTATAGAATTTGGAGTGCAGGCCAGGAAATCAGTTGGATCTCTAATAAGCCGAAGTTAGTCATGCAATATCCAAGACCAGCTGAGGAGCAGATATTCAAATATGCAGATGATGTCCTGGCCTATGGATGATCAAAGATTTTCATTCATAAGAGTGACAAGGCTTTCACGGCCTGTCAAAACACAATCTAAACTATTTTCCGAGCTTTGAAGCCGCGGTCCAATAGAATTTCTTCCCGACGTTTCTTCTACAACTGCGGCAGACATTATCAAAGGCGATGAGGCAATGGGCGAAGTGATCTCCCGTGCTTCTCGACGTGGACTGATTCGACGATTCGACTGTGGTGAGCTCCGTGGAATTTATTCCCCCGCCGCACAGTAGGAGAATCGACTAGATTAGGCGGCCAAAATTCAATCTCCCCAAATGGCTTTAAACTTTCTGATTTTTTTTTGTTATAAAAGACAAATAAACAGACTGCAAACTTCAGCAAACTACTTTATTTTAACTTCACTTATTTGAAAGATTTGAGGTTGAGAACTTAACCAGCTCAATTTTTAGCCTTCTAATGAACTTTTAACTGAAATTTTTCCTTACCTTCATATGAGTTCTTATTATGTTGATATAAACTAACGAGTACTCAAAATATTATTAGATAGCTTAGAACTGATGCACAATCTTACAATTACCCCCTTTACGCTGAGATTTATTTTCGCTACTCGCCTTTCTAACAAAGATATAAGTTTATTACCCGTAATTACCCCAATTATTACCCGTAAACATAAACGTTTAGTCTCTGACAAGTTTTAGCTGCAGCCGTCTGCAGCTGCGCAAACGCATGGCGGCAAAAGGCTACTGCGTCTCGATGTTTAAGTCACTTTGACACTTGAAAGTGTAGTTTGACCGGTAAGATTAAGGGTGAAACGACGCGAACTGTATTTCTTTCTGAGAGAAAAGTGGTCTCTATCGTTTAGTAGTATGTATGTGGTACCTCTATGTCCATATAATTATGGGATGCCCTGTATATAATATTTCGATATGGCAATAAACTGAGAAGTTTTAGAAATCTATTTCTTAGTGAGTTGTCATTGAAGGCCAAATTGAGGATTATAAAACAACTTGGCGGCATTACAATTGATTAAGCAGTTGTGACAACAGCGTTTATTTTCTTATTTTTATTTTTTTTTTCACTTTGCAACAGTCAAAATAAAACTCACATCATTTGGTTCAATTTCTATAAAGTTTGATACATGGTAGAATGTAAAATAATAAGCTCTTCTAATACTAGCCATAAAAAAATCATTACTATATTTGAAAAACAAATGTTACGTCGTTTTTCAATTTTTGGCATGCCATGTGAAAGAAAGTTCAAAAGTGCTTGTAGAAAGTGCTCTTACTTTTTATGCAACGTTAACCATAAAGCGACTATTTGTGAAAAGCAAAATCGATAAAATTCGCTTTTATTCACATAACTTCGGAACGACTCAAAATATTACAAGTTTTAAAACATCGTCTTGCTAAACTCCAAAATTCCAAACTTTTCTCATATTTAACCCAAATTCTATCTCTTACCGTTTACAATGCTATGCTGGACATCTTTATCTTGGACATCCTGTATAGTTCTTAGAAAACTACCAACAACAAACTGGCGATTTGAGTCAGTCTGTCCTAAAATTTGGTTTTTCCAAAAACACAAAAATTTTCATTTGTGAATGTTTTGAGTCAATTTTATTTTAATCCTCCTATAAAAAAATCTTGAATTCTTTTAATAATTTTTTTAAAGTCTTTGAGCCATATTTGAACTTTTTAAGTTAATTCTAACCAATTTCGTCGTTAGTTTTAACCTGTATTAATTCAAAAGCTTCTATGTAGCTTTTATAGAGGCTTTTAGGGAGTTTCAACAGATTTTGGCTCTAATCTTAGTATTAATTTTTCCAAAAACTCCAAATTTGCATTTGAAAACATCGTGAGTTAATTTTTAACAGATTTTGACTAAAAATTTTAATTTAAATTTCTCTAAAAACTTGAATTTTGCATTTTTATTCCAAGTAAAGGAAATGCTATTATATTAGTAATTTAATTCTAACCTGAATTTCTACAAAACTCCAAGTATTGCGTTTTTAAACTCTTTGAGCCATTTTTAAATTTTTAGGTAAGTCAATTCTAACTGATTTTATCTTTAATCCCAATCTGCATTTTTTAAACTACTTTTAATAGGAGTTTGTTTATATAAACAGGATGATACAAAAGGGTATTTCTTGAATAATTTTGGATTCGCCTTTGAAACATCGGAAAGAAGATATAGGTTTGAATTAGAGTGTAACGGTTTTTACATTTCTGCCTTAACTTTTTAAGATAAATTCGAAGATTTAATTTGACCTCTACCAAAGACCAAAAAGGTGTCAAAATAGATAATTGAATTATTTTGAAAAAGTTATATGAAACATGATATATTATTAGAACTCAAAAGCGAGTCTAAATAGAGATGGGTCACCTAGTATATAAATTTAGCGCCTTTCTTCCACGTGTCATTTACTTCTAGAATTCAGGGCATTACCTTTAAAATACCACAAAAACTGAATTTCTTGAAAACTCCATTTTTAAATACTATGTGTCTGAATTTCTCCAGAAGCTCCAATCCGACATTTTTGTGAGTCAACTTTTACCGATTTTCTCCCTATTTATAGCCTGAATTTCTGCAAAAAGGATCTTTTTGGATTTTCAGAAGTTCTGATTAATTTTTTACCGATTTTAGCAACGATATTAGCTTAATTTATTCAAAACGTTTATTTTTAGATGCCGTGAGTCATTTTCAACCATATTTGACCCTGACCTTAATCTGAAATTTTTCAAATTGGCATTTTTAGACGCTTTGAGTCTGACTTTCTATAAAAGCTCCAAATTGACATTTTTTAGGGAATGTTTGTCATTTTCTACAATTTTGGCTCTAATTCTAAGCAAAATTTCTCTAAAAACACTCTTTTTGCGTTTTCAAAAACTTTGAACAATTTTTGACCAATTTTGGCCATAATCCTAACCCAAATTTTCCAAAATTCCCATTTTTAGATGTCTTGCATCATTTTTAATAATCTTTGAATCTAATTCTAGCAAACTTTCTAAAAAAAAATACAATTTTACAATTTTTGTCCCTACGCTTAAGCCCACTTGGTAAAAAAACCCAACTTTTCATTCGAAAACTTTGAGAATAAATTTTAACAGACAATCCTAACTTGAATTTCTAGAAAAACTAAAAATTTGCATTTTTAGGCACAATGAGCTATTTTTAATCGATATTGCCCTATTTCTAGCTGCAGATTTTCATCTGCAGTTAGAAATTACAATTTTTATTATATTCTGGCCCTAATCCTATTCTGAGTTTATTTAAAACTGCAAATTTCTATTTTTAGGTGTTTTGAGTTACTTTTAACCGCTTTTTGCCCTAATTCTAACCTAAAGTTTTTTCCAAAAACTCGAAATTTGCATTTTTAGGCACAATGGGCTATTTTAATCGATTTTGCCCTATTTCTAACTGCAAATTGCAACTTTTAACCTATTCTGGTCCTAATCCTATTCACAGTTTATTCAAAAACTCTAAGTTTGTATTTTTACGTGTTTTGAGTTACGTTGAACCGCTTTTGGCCCTAATTCTAACCTGAAGTTTTGCGAAAAACTCAAAATTTGCATTTTTAGGCACAATGAGCTATTTTTAATCGAATTTGCCCTATTTCTAACTGCAAATTTGCATTTGCAGTTATAAATTCCAATTTTTAATCTATTCTGGTCCTAATCCTATTCTGAGTTTATTTAAAAACTCCAAATTTGCATTTTTGGGTGTTTTGATTTAATTTTGACCGCTTTTGGCCTTAATTTTAACTCAAAATTTGCATTTTTAGCCACAATGAGCTATTTTTAATCGATGTTGCCCTATTTCTAACTGCAAGTTTGCATTTGCAGTTAGAAATTCCAATTTTTAACCTGTTCTGGTCCTAGTACTATTCTGAGTTTATTTAAAAACTCCAAATTTGAATTTTTTGGTATTTGGAGTTACATTTAACCGCTTTTGGGCCTAATTCTAACCTGAAATTTAAAAAAAAACTCAAAATTTGAATTTTTAGGCACACTGAACAATTTTTAATCGATTTTGCCCTATTCCTAACTGCAAATTTGCATTTTCAGTTAGAAATTGCAATTTTTAACCTGTTCTGGTCCTAATCCTATTCTGAGTTAATTTAAAATTCCAAATTTGTATTTTTTTGGTGTTTTGAGTTACTTTTAACCGCTTTTGGCCCTAAATCTAATTTAAAGTGTTTTCCAAAAATTCAAAATTTGCATTTTTAGAAACAATGAGCTATTGTTAATCGATTTTGCCCTATTTCTAACTGCAAATTTGCACATGCAGTTAGAAATTGCAATTTTTAACCTGTTCTGGTCCTAATCCTATTCTGAGTTAATTTAAAATTCCAAATTTGTATTTTTAGGTATTTTGAGTTACTTCAAGTTACTTAAAGCGGTTCACTTTTAGGCCTAATTCTAACTTAAAGTTTTTTCCAAAAACTCATAATTTGAATTTTTAGGCAAAATGAACTATTTTTAATCGATTTTGCCCTATTTCTAACTGCAAATTTGCATTTGCACTTAGAAATTGCAATTTGTAACCTATGCTACTCCTAGTCGTATTCTGAGTTAATTTAAAATTCCAAATTTGTATTTTTCGGTGTTTTGAGTTACTTATAACCGCTTTTGGCCCTAAATCTAATTTGAAGTTTTTTTCAAAAACTCAAAATTTGCATTTTTAGGCATAATGAGCTATTGTTAATCGATTTTGCCCTATTTCTAACTGCAAATTTGCACATGCAGTTAGAGATTGCAATTTTTAACCTGTTCTGGTCCTAATCCTATTCTGAGTTAATTTAAAATTCCAAATTTGTATTTTTAGGTATTTGGAGTTACTTCAAGTTACTTAAAGGGGTTCACTTTTAGGCCTAATTCTAACCTAAAGTTTTTTCCAAAAACTCATAATTTGAATTTTTAGGCAAAATAAACTATTTTTAATCGATTTTGCCCTATTTCTAACTGCAAATTTGCATTTGCATTTAGAAATTGCAATTTTTAACCTATGCTACTCCTAGTCGTATTCTGAGTTAATTTAAAATTCCAAATTTGTATTTTTAGGTGTTTTGAGTTACTTATAACCGCTTTTGGCCCTAAATCTAATTTGAAGTTTTTTCCAAAAACTCAATATTTGCATTTTTAGGCATAATGAGCTATTGTTAATCGATTTTGCCCTATTTCTAACTGCAAATTTGCACATGCAGTTAGAAATTGCAATTTTTGACCTGCTCTGGTACTAATCCTATTCTGAGTTCATTTAAAAACTCCAAATTTGTATTTTTAGGTATTTTGAGTTACATTTAAACGCTTTTAGGCCAAATTCTAACCTAAAGTTTTTTCCAAAACCTCAAAATTTGAATTTTAGACACATTGAATTATTTTTAATCGCTTTTGTCCTATTTCTAACTGCAACTTTGCATATGCAGTTAGAAATTGCAACTTCTAACCTGCTCTGATCGTAATCCTATTCTGAGTTAACTCAAAAACTCCAAATTTGTATTTTTAGGTGTTCTGAGTTACTTTTAACCGCTTTTGGCCCTAACTCCAACCTGAAGCTTTTCCAAAAACTCAAAATTTGCATTTTTAGGTAGGTACAATGAACTATTTTTTATCGATTTTGCCCTATTTCTAACTGCACGTTTGCATTTGCAGTTAGAAATTGCAATTTTTAACTTGTTCTGGTTCTAATCCTATTCTGAGTTTATTTAAAAGTCCAAATTTGTATTTTGAGGTCTTTTAGGTTAGTGTTAACCGCTTTTGGCCTTAATTCTAACCTGAAGTTTTTCCAAGAACTCAAAATTAGCATTTTTAGGCACAATGCGCCATTGTTAATCGATTTCGCCCTATTTCTAACTGCAAATTTGCATTTGCAGTTAGAAATTGCAATTTTTAACCTGTTCTGGTCCTAATTCCTATCCTATTCTTTGGAGTTTATTTAAAAACTCCAAATTTGTATTATTAGGAGTTTTGAGTTACTTTTAACTGCTTTTGGCTCCAATCCTAACCTGAAGTTTTTCGAAAAGCTCCAAATTTGTATTTTTACATGCTTTGATATACGCTTTTGGCCATAATCTCAACCTGAGTCTCTGAGAAAAGTGCCAATATATGTCGAGCCACAGCTGCATGGAACACGTAATCTCCGGGTACCGATAGGGAACTTTGCGGGCTTTGAAAGACAGTTTTAACATTAAGCTTTCCCAGTAGCCTGCCAATTCTGTCCGCTACTTTGTGGATGTATAATAGACTAGTTCATCCACTCTTTGTACCCAGTTCCATGCAGCTGTGACTGGGTATACATTGGCACTACAAAACGCAGTGCCAGCACAAGGATTGCGAAACAAAAGAGGAGTTGCAGGCTGAGAAAAACACAAGTCAGCAGTAGGAGAGCATGCTCTCTCCGATAGTCAAGAGCTTCAAGAGTTCAACCAACTAGATATCTTATATTAATCGAAGCGCTTCTATCCGAGACTACGAGAGAGGCCATTGAGATCTTTAAACACGACAACAATTTCAACAGGAAGGAAGAAATTACGTTTCTAAATACAGACTGGAATCGAGTTCTACGATATATTTCAAGTGCGCCGAAACCCCGCGCCAACACGCCAACACAACCCCCACCCCAGTCTCTCCACTGCAGCGTAACGGCGGGGAAATAAATACCACGAGCTCACCATTGTCGAATCAGTAAACGTCGCGTCGGGAAGCAAAGGAGATCGCTTTGCCCAATGCCTTATCGCCTTTGATGATGTCTGCCGCAGCTGTAGTCGAAACGTCAGGAAGAAATTATAATGGACCACGGCTTCAAAGCCCGGAATATACTTTAGATCGTATTTTGACAAGCCGTGAAAGCCCTCTCACTCTTATGAATGAAAAGCTTTGATCATCCATAGGCCAGGACATCATCTGCATATCTGAATATCTGCTCCTCAACTGGTCTTGGATATTGCATGACTAACTTCGGCTTATAAGAGATCCAACTGATTTCCTGCCCTGCACTTCAAATTCTATAGCGTCTGGTAGGACCTAGGTACCTAGGACCTGGTAGGTAAGAAATTTCTATAGACCACGGCTTCAAAGCCCGGAAAACACTGTATATTGCTTATCATTCAGCTTGACCATCCTTCCTCATCCCTTTTTTTATTATTCTAGCATCCCGTGTTCTTTGCGAACTTCTTTCCGTAAACTGGCTAACTACTCTCATCGAAGCTGAATTTTCGAACTGGAAAGCACCCATAGCTTTAACACTCCCAATCAATGTAAAAACAATCTATGTGTTGATTACCCTACATCTGAATTCCAGTTCTAAACATCTTCCATTCTTCCATCTTCTATTCCAAACATTGACAGGTTATAGGTAAGCTGTAAGTAAATTTCTGCCTAGATGTGTTGTGGCAAGGGCTAGGTATGTAACTTAAATTTTACGATAACATAACAACTAGGATACAAGTCGCTTACCTATATCAAGGTGCTCGTTACGTTTTTATGAAGTATTACAAGCGTTGGTTTCCATAACTTGATACCAAGGCTGATCAACACGCTACACTCATTTCCACAAAACTATTAAGAAAAACATCACATCAAAAGAAGAAAAGCCCATCAGCCACCTATCCGACACATGAGTGTGTTTTGAAAAGCAGATTGGGGAAGAAATATTGTTTTTCTTCCTCACTAAGGACCATAACCCAAGAAGTACACCCCATGTAATACAACCAGGGTCTAAGAGCGACGCAGGTTTAATCGTTGCAACAATATTTCTGCTACTATTACAATAGACTTGTACTCTAGTGAACACCATGGTCGCTATTCTTTTCGTATTACAATAATATTTTTATGTGTGAGTGACGGCCTCTTCTTTTTCTTCTCCTTTATGTGCCATGTCTCCCGAACGTTAGCGATTATTATAGATAGTGCTTCTCTATCTTCTGCAACCCTGAACAGGTCAACGGCGCTCCGGATGCCTGCCCACTCCCTGATGTTCCTGAGACCCCATCTGCCTTCTATTTTTCCTTTCATGATCAACTGGAGAAGATGATACTTTTTTCCGCGCAAGATGTGGCCAAGGTAGGCAAACTTGCCACATTTTACTGTGACCAATATTTGTCTCCCCGCCCTTGCTCGTCTCTTGGTGTGGATATATGAAACTTTCGTACGTTTCACCACTAAATTGGTGCCATCCTCAAGACAATGCAACACATCCTGTGCGTCAAACTCAACAAACATACGAGACTTTCATTCTTTTTATTTGTTTTATATTCGCACCTCTAGATAGGATATTCATCTAGAGAGAACAAGGCTGATTCTTTTTCGTTTCAAACCGCTCTCATTGATTTGTCGATGCAACATTGAAACTGGTCTTTGCAGCAGCATCGATGAAGGCATGTTCTACCAAGACCTGACCAGGATTAGCACAACCGTCGCTTTCTGCTTGCTTTTGTTATTATTTTAATGTTTTTTATTATAATGAGGTAACTCTTTTGTGACCTTTAGCTACATGACCTCTACTGACACTATGAACCTTCATATATTCAGTGAAAGGCTGTAACGCCAAACAATTACAGGTGAGAATCTTTGATATGAGTCTTCTCCAAATGGCAAAATCAATACAGGCTGTATAGTGGTATACACAGAAACTCCACAAGTCTAGTACAGATCATTTTATAAATCAATGATATTACCAACCAGTAGTAGCACTGTTCAACCAACTAGACACCCAAGGGGTCAGCGTACGTAGAGCATTTAAGGTTAGGTTAAGGTTAGAATTTTTACTTTGAGTGTATGGAGACCATGATATTCTATTTCTTATTGGACTTCTACACTCTGATCCGTCTTGCTACTAATTGATTTAACACATTCCTACGAATCATACTTTCTTCGCAATGCTAGAAACTGAACGACAAACTATTGAGGACTAAAGTAAAGTTATCATGGGACCTAATACCAGGCAGCAGTATCTAAATTTTCATGACGTCCAGTCAATAAACAAAAACTGCTTCAGTGCGAATTTTTCGTCGATGCACTAGGTTGTCTAATTCGTCTCCAAATCCACCAATTTTTGTTTGACTGGCGCATGCCACAAAGATAGTCACACATCAATTTCAAAAACCCAAGTTCACCGTAACACACATATTACCTACCTACTGCGTCTTTCTCGCTAAAATATGGACCACATCTTCTGGAACCTATTTAATGAATGAATTCCAGTTCTAAACATCTTCCATTCTTCCATCTTCTATTCCAAACATTGAGAGGTTATAGGTAAACTGTAAGTAAACTTCTGCCTAGATGTGTTGCGGCAAGGGCTAGGTATGTAACTTAAATTTTACGATAACTTAACAACTAGGATACAAGACGCTTACCTATATCAAGGTGCTCGTTACGTTTTTATGAAGTATTACAAGCGTTGGTTTCCATAACTTGATACCAAGGCTGATCAACACGCTACACTCATTTCCACAAAACTATTAAGAAAAACATCACATCAAAAGAAGAAAAGCCCATCAGCCACCTATTCGACACATGAGTGTGTTTTGAAAACCAGATTGGGGAAGAAATATTGTTTTTCTTCCTCACTAAGGGCCATAACCCAAGAAGTACACCCCATGTAATACAACCAGGGTCTAAGAGCGACGCAGGTTTAATCGTTGCAACAATATTTCTGCTACTATTACAATAGACTTGTACTCTAGTGAACACCATGGTCGCTACTCTTTTCGTATTACAAGAATATTTTTATGTGTGAGTGACGGCCTCTTCTTTTTCTTCTCCTTTATGTGCCATGTCTCCCGAACGTTAGCGATTATTATAGATAGTGCTTCTCTATCTTCTCCAACCCTGAACAGGTCAACGGCGCTCCGGATGCCTGTCCACTCCCTGATGTTCCTGAGACCCCATCTGCCTTCTATTTTTCCTTTCATGATCAACTGGAGAAGATGATACTTTTTTTCCGCGCAAGATGTGGCCAAGGTAGGAAAACTTGCCACATTTTACTGTGACCAATATTTGTCTCCCCGCCCTTGCTCGTCTCTTGGTGTGGATATATGAAACTTTCGTACGTTTCACCACTAAATTGGTGCCATCCTCAAGACAATGCAACACATCCTGTGCGTCAAACTCAACAAACATACGAGACTTTCATTCTTTTTATTTGTTTTATATTCGCACCTCTAGATAGGATATTCATCTATAGAGAACAAGGCTGATTCTTTTTCGTTTCAAACCGCTCTCATTGATTTGTCGATGCAACATTGAAACTGGTCTTTGCAGCAGCATCGATGAAGGCATGTTCTACCAAGACCTGACCAGGATTAGCACAACCGTCGCTTTCTGCTTGCTTTTGTTATTATTTTAATGTTTTTTATTATAATGAGGTAACTCTTTTGTGACCTTTAGCTACATGACCTCTACTGACACTATTGACCTTCATATATTCAGTGAAAGGCTGTAACGCCAAACAATTACAGGTGAGAATCTTTGATATGAGTCTTCTCCAAATGGCGAAATCAATACAGGCTGTATAGTGGTATACACAGAAACTCCACAAGTCTAGTACAGATCATTTTATAAATCAATGAGATTACCAACCAGTAGTAGCACTGTTCAACCAACTGGACACCCAAGGGGTCAGCGTACGTAGAGCGTTTAAGGTTAGGTTAAGGTTGGAATTTTTACTTTGAGTGTATGGAGACCATGATATTCTATTTCTTATTGGACTTCTAAACTCTGATTCGTCTTGCTACTAATTGATTTAACACATTCCTACGAATCATACTTTCTTCTCAATGCTAGAAACTGAACGACAAACTATTGAGGACTAAAGTAAAGTTATCATGGGACCTAATACCAGGCAGCAGTATCTAAATTTTCATGACGTCCAGGCAATAAACAAAAACTGCTTCAGTGCGAATTTTTCGTCGATGCACTAGGTTGTCTAATTCGTCTCCAAATCCACCAATTTTTGTTTGACTGGCGCATGCCACAAAGATAGACACACATCAATTTCAAAAACCCAAGTTCACCGTAACACACATATTACCTACCTACTGCGTCTTTCTCGCTAAAATATGGACCACATCTTCTGGAACCTATTTAATCATGGCTTAATTATTCTCCCTGAAACTTACAAGGCACTTAAAACTCCCTTAATAATAAGGAAATATGATTACCAAATCAGAGCATACGGCGCTGGAATATGAGTGTCACATAGTTTCACTCTAACCCTTTCATCCCCTCGTAATCTGCATAACTTGAATTTAATAGAGTTACAAACTTTACAAAATAATTTGCACCGTTAAATATAACACAGCTTCGTCACGAATTTAACGTAAATTTGTATTTGTTGTATGAATGTGGAAATTATAATGATGCCAGAAAAAAAACAACGATCACAAAATAAACAAATTTAATTTAAAGTTTCCCCAATAATCAAGAAACAAACTGTGTAAAATTTCAACTGCAAAACCGAGTTACAAATTTATTCAGATGAATTCTAAAGAATGGGGTTGAAGCGGTATATTTACTTGGAAAACTTCTAAATAGTCTACAAATGAGTTTCAAGTTATAATAACAGAGAGGAAATTATTGTCTGTTAGGTGGATATTTGTAAGGAAAGTAGCAATTGTGTTTTCTTAAAGTTTCCTACCATAGAACCGTTTCATCATTGACTAGTAATTATTGAAATACACAAAATGTTTCTTACAATAAGTCATCAACTTGACTATGAATTTTTGGCAGAGTAATAAAAACTCAAAAAGACATTTCTGTTTGTTGATTCCCTTCTCTTGACATTTCACAACCACCGTAACCACTTTTTCTCTTTTGCTCTCTTCCGTTCTTTCTCTCTCCCAGCACAAGGCGCGTCAAATAAGTGTAAGTATAATTCCTAAAAGATGTGGTGGAAACCTGCTCAGTTGCAAATTATTTGGAAACGCTCTACTCAAATGAAACCAAAAGTAATCAAGGAACAGTTTTAAAAGCAATTAAAGACCGCTTGGGTAAGCCCCCTTCATGCCGCCAAACTTTATTAAGCGAAATTATACAAAAATATTCAAATCCTAAATTACCATAAACTCACTGCAGCAGCAGGCCCTACTGTTTCGGAATTGTTTGAATTAATATTTGTTATTTTAAATGTTATTTTCGGCATCTTTTACTTCTAAATAGGTGAGCTTCCTTCAGGCAGAAAGGAGCTGACACACCTGATTATGAATGTGGGGTTTTAGTGCAATGAAATAATTATTTGTACTAATTTTTATAATGAAAAATTAGCGGGTTTTTTCTATTAAAATTTAAGACATGGAAATAAAGGTTTGATTGCGTCAACTCCACATGGCAACAGTTTGTGTGCGTCACATGTGCAATATTGCCATTGTTCAAAATTTGTAGCTTTATTTTTATGGCTTGTGGCGATTTCGCGAATTGGCCACCTCTGGCAACCAAAAAAAAAATTCTTTTAATGTCTACAAAAAAGGAGAAGGTCCTTTGGTCCGATACGTTTATAGTAGGGGCATTTTTTTCAAACATTTCCATGACTGGTGATTGGGTCAAAAAAAACGAATATGTTTCGTGCAAAACATGGAATTTAAAATTTTTAACAAGAACGATAAAAACAATGAATTATTAGAAAATATTCTTCTCATTTTGAAGGTAGTGCATTTTTTATGGCTTTGGCTATGGGAGAGCACGGTACTTTCTATTAAAACCCAATTGCTGTTGTGAGAAATCGCATCAATATCTAAGATTTGAGAGGTTAGTTCAGGTTAGTGTCTTCTTCAGACGAAAGTCTTGGCCTTCATTTTGTAGATTTTGTTGTATAGCTCCTCAATTGTTTCCGAAGTTACTAACAGAGGATTTCATTGTTCTTTTAATGTCAATTTCCTCTCTTTCTTGGACACTATCGATTATGGCAACATAATTGATAGTGTCCAAGTGGTGGAGCCCACACGACTGTAGTGAACTCCATTTGTTGACCACCCCTAAAACTACAGCTGACCATAAACTAATTTCGAGAGACGGGCAGTTTAGGGTAAGAGAAATTTAGAGAGATATTTTTATATGTAATTGCCTGAATTCTTAGGTATAGATTTTGGATACGTTATTGAATCAATGAATTATGGAGAAATGTAATTGTTGTAATACTTTATTGAAAACTCCACCCAATCATGGAAGGTTAAGAAAGAAATGATATAAATACAATACTTATAATGTAAAGAAGTTACTAAAAATGTATCTTTGAGAAGAAAGAGAGGAATGATTTTAACGAAGAAATGTAAATATTTCAGTTTACATGTAACCTATTTGATGTCAGTTTTAGATTAGAAGTTCAACAGTTTTTGGTTATTTTATATTTCAGTGTAGTCAGTTTTAAATTTCAGTAATTTGTCAAATGCATGTGATCTATGCAAATGCAATGGAGTCCGACATTAGTAGGGCTCCTCATACATTCACCTTAAGGTTCTGGTAGTAGTAACGCTCTTCAAGCATACACCACAGGTTCCTAAAACATACAACATAGGGCCTGGCGGTAGTAGTGTTCCACAAACCCTTATCACAGAGAATCAGAATCAGACAGTTTTGTATTGTCTTCAGTTCACAGTATCTATTCTATGTGAGAAGACTTATGCAGTCCTCCACCGCCACCTGCGGTCTATTGTGGCTCACTCGAAGTGTTACCAGCAAGATTTGCCCCTGCTAGGTCCACCAGTTATCACCCGTTATGCCTAGAGCCTCGACGAATGTGATGAGTTTCTCGGGCGACACTTCGTTTGCATCTTGAGGTTCAATGATCATCTTTCCGAACAGTGAGTATCTCGATCTGTCAATAACCGGTCACATAGGACATGCCCAACTGTCTGGTCGTCCTCCAAGCACAGTCGACACTCCGTCTCTTCGGACAGTCCGAGTCTGTACAGGTGAGATCTTCGTTGGCTATGTCCTGTGTACAGTGCAGTGGCCACTCTGATTTGTCTCCTATTTAGTCTGAGCAATGTTTGAGCTTTCCCACCCTCACTCAAAATTTTTTGGAGTGCGATAGGCCGGGTAGGTTCTACCACCAGACCTGGGACGACATTGCTCCAGTTCTGGAGTTCGGCCTTGACCAGAGAATATGGGACTCCCAGTGCCGGCTCCGGGCCTACGAATGCAGAGCCCGCTGCCCTCCTAGCTAGAGATTCGGCCCTCTCATGGGCTTCGTTACCACGATGGCCCGGGATCCACACCAGTGTGTGACGTTGTTCTCTCCTGCGATAGGGTGTTTAGAGTCTTGTGGCAGTTCCAAATAGTTTTGGAGACAAAGATATAACCGCTAGAAGCGCGGCCCGACTATCCGAGCAGATCTTTTTTGATCTATTGTGCCCCCCCCCCCTCCTCTAATAGGTGTCGGGCACATAATTCAGTGATCTCTGCCTGAAATACTGTGGTGAATCGGCTCAGGCTCTCTGCTATACAGATGCCACCCGTACACTCCGGAACCAGCCCCTTTGTCGGTTTTGTATCCGTCCGTATACCAGGTACTTCCTGCCCGTTGTAGATCTTCGTCTAGTTCGTCCCAGTCTGTCCGTGAGGGAACCCTGACGACGTAACGAGATACCATACACGTTTTGATGCCATGAGGTCGGAGACCATGTTCAATACCGCAAGGTCTTCCAAGCCAGCCTGGGCATTGTTGGTCCCACCATCGAATTGCTGCGGTGCTATGTTCGTCACTTGTTGCGGCCGGTATGTCGGCTTCATTGCCTCTTGTTCCAGGAGTATTGGAAGTGGAAGCAGGTCGGCCATGCGCTCCATGGCTGCCGCGTGCATCATTTTCATTGCCCCCGTGATGCCGAGACATATTTGTTTTTAGAGAAAGGACAGTTTAACTTTGATGGAGCTCTTTCTGTTCTTTCGATACCAAACTATGGCCCCATACGTGATTATCGGTCCTATTACCGTCACGTATAGCCACAAAGGGAGAGCTGTGCCCTCCGAATAGTACGAATCACATGTGGGGTCCATGTGAGTGATTTGTCCAGGATGATTCCTAGAAATTTAACTTCGTTGGTAAACGGGATTGTCGTCCCGAACAGAGATGGCGCTTTCAAGAAGTCCAGTCTCTTCCTTCGGGTAAATGGCACAATCACCGTTTTCCTAGGGTTTATTTTTAGATTTTCCTTTGAACACAAACTGGGTACAACATTCAGCACCTCTTGCAACGTGCTGGAGATTTGTTGGTATGGGTGATTTTTTATAAGGATAACGATGTCGTCCGCGTATGCTTGGATCTCGACTCCCCATAGTTCCAAAGTAGCCAGGACCAGCAGTTTGGAATAAAATTCCATGCAAGGCTGGCTCTGAAGAGCTTTGTTAGTAGGGGTGCGAGTTGATTCAGGCCCTGTTGTAGTAGTGCCCGGAACACTCCATCCTTCCCGGGGGCTTTGAATCAGACACTAACGAGACACTTACAGAATTAACTGAGTTCTTATCTAAAATTAGGTGTATAGCCACTTGATAGTAGGGTCCCATTCCATACCGTTAATATCCGATCTCTCCTTCGATTTCTTCGCCAATACCCTTCTTTTTCTTGTTAGTCCGAGATATACTTTCTGTAGATTTATTATAGAAGCTTCAGCGTTTCTTAATTGTCCTGTGGGAATTACTTTGATAATAAATTATCGATATTGACTATTGAATCTTTGAAATTGGTGGAAAGAATGCATGTTGTGTTGTGGGGTGTTACTTTCATTCCCAAGAATAAAAAACCGTATCCTGGATTTCGCTCTCCACTGTTTAAAGGCTCATCCGATAGGCATTTCTTCTGTGGCCCTTCTACCATATAAAACCCATAGGGGGTGGCACCCGAGACACCTTCGCCGAATCATTCATCATTGATTTAATTCAAAATATTAGTAATATTTAAGCATAGAAAATAATTAAGGCCGTTGCAGTATACACTGCGTTTTTCAAAATTATGGAAACCCTCATGCAAAGACTTAAAAAAATTTCAAAATTTTTTAGTAGTTTGATACTTGTGCCAAATTTAGTGCTAACAACCGAGGGTCAAGTTTATGGTTTGTCAGATGTCTGGGTTACATTATTTTTTTTTAATGCAATACTCATTTTATTTAAAATGCTATGGTGTCAGCACAAAGTGGGTACATAAAACTTCAAAAATCAGATCTCGGTCTTATCTATTTTTTTTAACAACGACAACACACATTTTCAATCAAAAGTATAAGGAAGGGTCAAATATTCCGGGAAAAGTTTCGGAACATTTTTAAAAAATTTTACATTTCAATTGGCACAATATTATTAGGACAAAAAAATCACGTCTGAAAAAATCGTAAACTTGCAATATCGCCATTTTCAGTGTTGGGACGAGATAAATAATCCTTCCACAGACAAAATGTTGTAAAATTTACTTTATGGATGGGATTGTTTGACCGTTCCGATGCTTTTAACTGAAAATGTGTGTTATCCTGAATAGTTTGACAAACCGTAAGTGTGGCAACATTCTCATAATCACTAATTATTTTAGCGTAAGGATCTCTTGTGCAATATTTTGTAAATTCTCCTCAAGTCTGGGACTTGAGGAGAGTCTGGGACTTGAGGAACTAACCTGAGATATTTGAGCTTTAACATAGTTTTGCAAGTCCTAGTTTATGTCTCCTGTATCAATGCTACAGTTTAGTGTTGTTCTGTTGAGTAAGAATTTTTATTGAAAAAAAATTGCATTTAAAAGTAAAGTATATTTAAAAAATCGTAAACTTGGCAACATCACCATTATCACCATTGATTCCAGCGCAGGCGTCTCATAAGCAAAATGTAAAATTAAGTAGATAAAACTGATTTTGAATCTCTATATAATAATTAAGAGTGTGTGAGAAAGAGAGAGATTGATTGAGCTGATTTGCTCTATCAATAGTTTGCGTAAAACTTCCAATTCAATTCGATTCATTATTCAGTTTCAATTCAATTATTTTACTGTTATTCCCGGCATTATTTCAATGAATAAATCCAATAAATTATGTCACTTGCTCTATGAATAATTTACAAAGAGATGTTAGAACTGACAATTGAAATGTTATTCGTCATCTGCTAGTAAAACATCGATATTTGATTAAAAATGGCTTTTTTTTTAAGCGGACTAAAAGTACGTCATTTGTTCTCTCCATACGCACACCTAAACTGCGCTTTCTAATCCTGAGACCAAAAAAGTAGCAAAAAAGTCCTAGGCAGTAAAAGTAAAGTAAAATGTCACCGCTACTGTCATGGTGACGCATATATAAACCATTTTATTGCCATCTTTACATTCTTGTTAAAAAACAAAGGATAGGAATACTCTCAGAGCGCTCGAGAGGACCACCCGAAACCCTTTTTAGTCAAAATCGCATAGGTTCTCGAATTCTGTTAAATGTCGTTGGTTGTCATGCGCGTCATCACATTTATCTGTCAATATCATTTTTATTAATTTAGTATTAACAATAATGCTATCAATTTTTAGTTTACCATAATTTACCTAAACCACCTAAACCATTGGTTATGATTTAATACCATTAAAACCATTGAACATTGAAAATCACCATTCTAACACATTCTACTTATATACGCCACTAATTGGGTAAGTACCTAGACCCGCTTAAAGAGGATGAGAGAAAATTGCAACACTGAATCACTCTGAAATAGACTTTCCTGCATGCTTGAAAAAAAAATAGTATATGTTACTCGGAGTAAAAGGTCTTTTTGTGCTTCGCCCAGTTGCAGGCCTCAGCTTCGCTTCGGCCGTCAATCTCTGGGTTCAGCACGAAAAGACCCACTTTTACTCCTAGTGACATAATCTACTATTTTGGTACAAGAACTGCTACAAATCAAGTTTTGTAACACGTCGTTGAATTAAGTATTAGAAGAAAAATTTAATATATTTTATAGTTTTTTTAGGTCCATATGAAAAAATAAAGTTGATGACAGTTTTTTGGTGACGAAACCTCGGAATAAAGATTAATAAATGCGTAGAGCTCAAAAAGGGGCAATGCCTTGCAAAATTTTTTGAAAATGGAATTAAATTGAAAATAAATTAGTGAAATGAGATCCTGGTGTAGTTTTTGTTTACACCTAGTTTCGTATGGCTGTTAAATGTGTTTTTTTTTTACTATGAAAAATGATCATTGTTTGAAAAACTTTGCTTATTGAAAGAACCGTCCAAGGACAAAACGTTGGCAATTCCATAAACGTGAAGTATTGTTTATTCACGCACTATCTCTATAACTTGACAAAATGACATAAGACATATATGATGTTAAAAAAAAATAAATAAAAAGAAAAATGTGAAACGTTTCGTTTCAACAGCGATGGCCGTGACATTACTGAGCTATGAGAAAGCTAATCGAAAAGCTATTATTTATACAAAAACTATAGTTTAACACTTTTAAATATTTACTTAACAGCCTGGTGTAAAATCCGAAAACCATTTGCAAAAAATGTTTCGGTACACACGGAAAGATCGTTCTAAATTAGAGGCGTCACCTTTCCTCTGTTTGACTGGAAAATTAGAATTAATATTCGAAAAAAGCTTAACTCTTCAACAACCGACTAAAACATCAGACCTACTATAGACCTTTGACAATACTCGAATTTCACGCATTTGTAATTTAAATTTGAAAGAAAAGGGCGTGAGATAGCCCTTTCAATTATTTACCTGACAGCTGTCCAAAATTCGAAAAGTAATTACAAGCTAAATTGGATACACCCACGGTTGTATTAATTTCTTGATTATGTCTTTCATAACTGACTGGTGCATGATATACATTTCCTTTTAAGAAACAATTTTCTCAACTTTTAGGGGACGAATTATCGATTAATTATCAACTTTGCCGCTGATAAATATTTCAATTTCAAACGCCTATTAAAGATTGCTAGAATTGGCTGAAAAGCTGAAAGGCATATTTGAGCCCAAAAATGAGTTAGTGCTAACAACTATCGTGCAAAACCAGATAACTAACTTAAAATCTTAGTAACTAAGGCTTGATCGCAGCCTAAATCTATTTTCGCAAACCGGTTAGTCATAGCTACAACATACCTTTGATAATACCCACACCTTTCTCATTTGTACCTTAAATCCCTTGTGAGCTAGCACCTTTAATTATTTACCTGACAGCCTGTCGTAAAATGCGAAAAGTATTTTCAAACAAAATTGGGTACACCCGCGGAAAGGTCGCTCTAAATTAGAGGCGTCACCCTTCCTCTGATTTTGTTAGCAAGTTAGAGTAAGCTTCCCGTTTGCCACAAAGGCATTACAGTTTAATGTGTTACAAGAGTGTCTGAGATAAGTTAATATTGTCTTAGTTTACAGGGTGCTCGCATCTAGACAACGACTCTATTCTTAGATGGAAGAAATTAGTTCTAATTTTATGTCGGCAATTTTAACTACATCAAAAGGAAACTTTGCTTGTTTCAGTCCGGATGGACTTAACTCTGCTGTTAAGTTAGAGTGTTCCAGGTGACAGTTTTCCACCTTGTAAGAAAACTCATTTGCTTTGAAGTATTCTGGCTCACGCGGAAATGAACAAAGCCCTTATTTCTCAGGGCAACCATAAAAGTTTTATTAAATCTGAACCTCGCGGAAGGTATTTCTTAGCATGCGTGTGCCATTTGCCTAAGTTATTTAAGAAATATGACTCTATGCGGAGCTTCTCGCGCCCTCGTTATACTAACGAGTAATAACACTTTGAATTTTAAATTTTTATTCCTAGATTCTTATTCGAATGAACGAGCACGCTGTCTTGGATTGGGAAAATTTATTTTAAATTAGATAGGAAATTTACGAGGAGATTTTGAACTAAATGTTCTTTATAAGACTCTGAAGGCTTTCACGGCCGGTCAGAATACAATCTACAGTGTTTTCAGGATTTGAAGCCGTGGTCCAATGGAATTTCTTCCTGACGTTCCGTCTACAGCCGCGACAGACATTATCAAAGGCGATGAGGCAATGAGCGATGTGATCATCCATGCTTCACGACGTTGTTCGAGTGTGGTGAGCTCTGTGGTATTTATTCCCTAGCCGTCGCCCTCCACTTGGACTGGGGTGGGGGTAGTGACGGCGCGGGGTTTCGGCGCACTTGAAGTATGTCGTAGAACTCATTTACAGTCTGCATTTAGGGACGTAATTTCCTCCTTCTTGTTGAAATTCTTGTCGAGCTTAAAGATCTCAATGGCTTCTCTCATTAGTCTCGTATAGAATCCATGCGATTGAAAAGGATATCGTGACCTTCGCAGAGCGTGCTCTGCTAATGCTGACTTTTGTGTTTGCCTCAGCCTGCAACTCCTCTTGTATTCCGTAATTCTCGTGTTGACACTGCTTTTTGTGGCGCCAATGTACGAAACTCGGTAAACTCCGGGCCTTTGGCCGATCTCAATCGCAGATCATTTCGGTTATTGCCTCATCGCCTTTGATAATGTCTGCCGCAGCTGTCTGACTAAATGTCAGAAAGAAACTTCATTGCACCACGGCTTCAAAGCCCGGAAAACACTTTAGGTTGTATAAATGTTCTTTTTTCCCATACGTAAAGGGACTTGTTTTGGCAGGAGATTCTTCATTTGGTAATAAAATATTGAGTTTTGGCAAATATTTACGTATCCACCCGACTTGAGAACTAAATCGTATTGTTATAACATTAAAAGGAGCGCACGGAGTGATCCTAGTATGTAAATACCGAACCGAATTTCGGAAAAAGAAAAGCACACAAGCCTGGGAATCCGAGCACGTGTTCCCGTCACCGTATCCTGGGACGCTTTCCACTGGCAAGATTTATCCGAGTTGTTTTTACTAAAAGCCTTAAATGCCCTTCAAAAAAATGTGTTCGCGTTTAGAATTACGAATATTGCTTTAACCCCGTACCAACAACGCCATCAATTTCATCGTCGTGTAAGTCTATACACGACTTCCAAGCTAAGCCAAGTTCTCTCGTCATTACGGGTAACAATGCAAATTTGAAACATGAACTGTTTCGTTACACAAGTTGGTGCATCGTCTGCTGTGAAACAAACAAACTTTAATGAGTTGCAGTGTATTAAAGTCGGGATAATAAAATAGTTTCACCTGACGAATGGCTTTAGAGGTTGTGGCGCGACGGGCGTCCATTTTGTAAAACTGGAATAAAGTTCAACGGTGGTGACAAGAGAATGGGGACAACAATAGTGACCATTCGGTTGTCTGCATGAGACATTCCATAGAAAAAGTTAAATTCTAGTGATTTATCCATGCGGCTGTTGAGTGAGTTTCAGAGAAGTTTGTAAACTGGCTTTTGGGGAATGACCCCGAAGTTGCAGAGGAACATTATTTTAAGTATTTTTTGCCTATATCTGCCTTGCAGAATAAGACTCTGAGTTTTACATTTAGAGTATAGTAAAATTTTACCGTTATTTTTCTTTAAAAGAGAACAATGATAAAAAACGTTGAAATTTCTGTGTTTAGACGAGAATTTTTATAAAATTTTCTACCCTTGAAACAAGTAAGACCTTGTGTCAACGGTTTCTATTCATCAACGAAGTTTTTTACATTGATTCCATTGTTTTTTGCTATTTTACTGATTCTTGAGGATGATGGCAGAAAGTGAATATTCCAACAGTAGCTAAAATGGCTACAAAGACCATGAAGAGGAAGCGGCATTAATAGCCAGATATCACTCAAGATTGGCGGAAGAAGAAAACAACGAATATCGGGAGTGTGAAGGTCAAGGGGAAAGGAGACCGAAAGACCGGTTTACGACGTAAAAGTCTGTTTACCACTTTTAAGCATTTATTGGTACTAGAACTTAACCAAGCAGCAATTTTGGTTACTAAGCGAAACATCTTGGACACGTAGCCACCGTCGCGCGTCAACCGACCAGTATTCGTCCGCCGTATTAACGGATGCCATGCCGGAGAGACGTCGCAACTTGGTTTACTAAAGACGCCCTATGCACAATTTTGGCTTCCTTATAATCTTACAACACGGGCCCACTACAACACCAATGCTAATGGATGACGTTGCTGTGTCATATTTTGTGATCTTGTTAGCAATAAAGAATTTATTTATTTATATATTTATTTATTTAATGCCAAGAAGAGTATATCTCACTCTTTCTGTTCGCCTATTAACAGGGAATTTGTGTACTTCTCTCTCTTCTCGATATAACCCAGAGTCTTCGAGTACTCCCAAACCCCTCCCCTTAAACGATGTATAGGTAGTATT
Organism: Taphrorychus bicolor; assembly: GCA_951812265.1. NCBI lineage: Eukaryota > Metazoa > Arthropoda > Insecta > Coleoptera > Curculionidae > Taphrorychus > Taphrorychus bicolor. Next base: position 16,502,530 of record OX638300.1, read on the forward strand.
AGAGGCAACAATCGATGTGAAGATTATCAACAAACGTTTATACCCAAAAAAATGTTACTTTTGTAGTTATGTAAGTATACTTTTTGCCAAAAAAAAACTCACTCCGACAACTAAAACCTAAAAGTGGAGTAGAACTAGGAATTTTTTGAGCAGAGTAGTAAATTAAGATGAAAAGGAGTTAAATACTCCGAACGGAGTAAGTGTGGCAACACTGTTTCAATAACAACATCTTTTATAAAAAACAAACGAAATGTGTACGCAGCCTGAATTTCTGAACGCACCCCTGCTTGATTTAATAGCCGGGTTCTTTAATTCCATCCGAGCGCTCCGAACACAAACCATCTCCCAAAATCTTAACAAGCTAGAGCGAGATAGACTGATAGCCCGAGCGCTCTGGATGTATTTACCGAACTCAACTAATAATACAAACTGTCAATGTCACCAAATATAAATCAACTGACCTGCGTGCTTCGGCGAAAATTTGTCATCCAACCGCCTCATAAAAAAACCCTTAATATTCCACGAAAATCAGCTTTTGGCCTCTATAGGACATCACATTACTGTGCACTGGACTTTTCGCTACACTTTCCAACCAATTTCCACCTTTAGAACGGCGATTTTCGCGGAAAAATCTCGAAAAATTGAACGAGCGTTCCGACCGGGATCGATGAAAATTCGAGGCGAAACAACTGCCTGTCGAAGACGTCATGCGCTTGATCTTTCGAAATTCCACAGCCGCCTGCAGTTTTTTGCTTTGTGTAGCGTCGGTGAAGCGTTTAGAAGAATTTAATCGCACTTTTTCTGGTCAATAGCATCGATTTTTGGCGAATAATACGTATCTAAAGATAGGGGTGTAAGTTAAGCATCTAAATTACCATGCTTGATAGGGCTAACCCAGACGGGTTGCTATTGAATTGTTGTAAGGGAGCTATTTTATATACTTACAGTTTTCTTCCAATAAATACCTTTGAGCTGAAGAACAGTATATTATAAAACAACGGTATGATGCTTATTATATGCAAGTTGGATATAAACGTTTTAATTTATAATTTTTTACATTAAAATTAATTAGGTAACTATACCTACAATACGCGTGTTGCTTTGATTGAAACAAAGTCGAAATGACGAATGACGTAACCATTATGGCCGTCATCAGGGCACTTATTCTATAGAAATGTGTAAAAGTGAAAATGAAAATCTCTGGCCAATAGAATTGGTCAATAGATCTTTTTGACCAATCAAGGTTGTCAAAATTTTCGTTCTCACTTTCTCAACTTCCTAAAGAATGAGGCTCCAGAGCCATAATAGTTTGACAGCTGAAACCTTAGATTATGAAAGAGAGAGAGGAAGGGTAATAACACGCGGACTTTACTTATCATTTAGCACCAAAGCTTTGTAGTGTTAAATCTAAAATTATTTATAAAATGACGTAACGTTATTATAGAAAACATCGGTTTTCTATTTCATAAATAAAAACATTGTGTTTTTTCTATTATTTTTCTATTCAATAAATAAAAATAAATGTTTCTTTCATCAGCAAAAGACTCATTCATATTGTTGCTTAGTCTAGAGTTATCTTCAGTGCCTGTCTTAAAATAGTTGAAAGATAAGATTTCCTCAAAACTGGTTGAATTAAATTCTGACTAGTTGTGTCTACAAATAGATGAAAATAACTGCTCACTAAATAAGAATTTATCCTGCAAAAAAAGAAAATTTTGATTATATCCCGTTAGGTAATAAGAAATTCTTGAATTCTGACAGAAGCATCTTCTTAGTTAAAAAAAAATACTTAAAATGGTATTTTCGGCTAGATTCATGTAGATGGTAAATTTTTTCAGAATCAGATGATGCGTGTCCAAAAAAAAATGATATTTTTTTCCTGCTTTTTTATTACCATATATTTTTTTCAAATTTGTACAAGTTTTTGTTTTATCAAACATACAGGATAAATTGAAATTTCCTCTATAATAGCGAATTTAAATAGAAACTAAATCTCAATTTTTTTTTACCACTCGCACAACACTTAGAACAGTAAACGATCGGTGTATTAACCTATACGCGTGTTATCGCCGTTATAGGAAATAAAAATAATTTTTCTAATATTATCCTTTCTCACGTTTTCTGCATTTTTTTTCTCATATACTTGTTTTCAAATATTTCATTTCGATTGATTTTTTTAAGGACTGATCAATTGGAATATATGCTAATTTGTAATACATATTGTAATAAGAAAAAATTGATACAAAACTAGAAATATTTAAAATTTATTCTTTTACCTGCAAATTTTGGATAACTTTTTTAGTTGTTTTCCACTTCTTTTAGTCTAATTGTTATTTTTACCTTAATATTTAGTTTGTTGAAATAATGTTAATTTGAATTTTGCCAAACACTCCAAATTTGTATTCTTACCCACTTTAAGTAATTGTTCACGTAACTTAGCCTTAATTCTAGCTTGACTTTTTCAAAAAACATTAAAATTGTTAATAATTTTAGTTCTAATTTTAATCTGAATTTCTCCAAAGACTTCAAATTTATATTTTTAGACGCTCTGTGTAATTTATAAATCCTAATGCTAACCTGAACTGGCTTAGAAACTTTTATTCTGCATTTTTAAAGCTTTTAGTAATTTTTAATTGATTTTTGCCATAATCTTGTAAAAAAAATGTTAAAGTTGTATTTTTTTAATGAAATGAGTTATTTTTATGCAATTATTGCTCTAGTTCTATTGTAAATTTCTTGAGAGACACCAAATTTGCATTTTTAGATGTTATGTGTAATTTTTTAACAAGCTGATTTGGCTATAAATTTTGAATCGGAATTTTTTGACAGTTCAACTAATTTTGAAGTGATTTTAGCCGTAATATTAATTTGAATTTTTTCAAAGCCTTCAATTTGTATATTTACCCTCCTTGAGTCATTTTTCACTTATTTTGGCTTTAGATCTAGCCTGACTTTTTCGAAAAACATGAAAAAAAAGTTATTTTTAGATAAAATTAGTTTTTATCAAAAAAATGTGGTGAGAGAGAGAGAACTTTGCTGTTGCACTTATTCGTTTGTTTTTCTAGCATGCTTGTACCGTTAGCATGCGCTCTTGCCTATTTTAAATTGAGTTTTTCAGAATTTCTCCAGGTCTTCTCCATTATTACCATGGTTACTCATGATAATAGCTATTGTTATGGGGTCTTTAACTTTAGGTTTACCTAAATTTGTTTGGTGTTAATATATATTAATATTTGTTTCGATAAGCCACATACGACTCACTTTATTTGGTTACCAAATGTTCGTAAACTCTATACAGGCTGTTCATTATAAAACTTCATCTAGCAGGATATGACATTTTGACAGGACAGGATGACAGATTCAAAACAAATGGGCTTTTGTTGCTCCATCATATTTTTTGATATGATGTTTTCACATTTTGAAGCCAATTAGATGAAGTTTTATAATGAACACATGGTATGATCAAATTTGAGTTCATGATTATTTATAAGACACACACCCTGAGAGGAAACAAAGTATTGAGATCTAATATAATGCTTAAATAAGCACAAAGTAATCATTTAGTCCGCGTTTAATAAAGTTACGCTTTATATCTGAATATTGTAGGCGCAACTTTTAAGTTCTTGCCGTAGGAAAACCGCAAACATCCGCCACTTTTTTAAATGGGACCATGAAATGGATACTTCAAACTTTCATTTAGAATTAAAATCACATTTTGATATTCCTTGAAAGCATACTAGAAGACCATAAGTAAAGTAATCTTTTTAAAAATGTTCAAATGCAGAAAGCCTCACAGAACGAGGTGTAATATGGCTATCTAAACTTGAGTAAAAAACGATAAAAGTCGACAGATGTACACAACGCCAACGTAGCAATAACATTCTACACAAATACTTCGTAATATCTTTAAGTTTGTGGTAAACTTGAACGCCTATAATGCGAGCTGGATAGCTGGTGGCTATGCCTAGGTTTTCCTAATTTTTTCTTCTTTTAGTTGATAACGTATCAATTTAAATTAACTTTGTGTGCATTATATATATTATTGAAATGTTTTAGTAAAATTTTCGCGATGGATGAATAAGTTTAAATTACTCGTTTTTTGTCCGCTTTTGTTACTGAAATACCCTTATGTAAGTCGTGTAAAAGCTCAATAACGACAATGGAAGTCCAAGATGTTTCGCTTAATAAGACTACGGTAAGTTATGAGGACAACATCGGTTCACACTTGATGACACAGAGTGATAGCAAATTAATTCAAGTTAGTTAAACTGAGTACAGCCCCAAAAAATGTATGTTTTTTAAAATTTAGTCATTTCTTCCAAAAGGCTATCTCTGTCTTATTTTTTAAATATAATGCCAGACCCCTTTGTGTAGATTCATGTTTGGCTATTAAAGGAAAATGATATTGTACGTAGAAGGAAATTCTTTTCAATGCGTAAGAATTTTTTTCCTGAATTTGATGTCGTCTCCCATAACTCTCTCTCACATATTTTTAAATATATTGAATTCCTTTTTGTAGACTCAAGTATAGTTATTAAAGAAAACGATTTTTGTTATCATAAAATAGCATAAAATTCCTGTCAATGTATAAGGAATTTCTTTCTGGTCTCTCTTCCCATAAATCTATCGCTCTTCGATTTCTTTTATACAACAAATCTCTTCTATAGGCTTATGTTTAGTTAGTAACAAAATAGATTCATTGCTAAAAACAAAAGCATGGGAAATGCTTTGAGGTGACTTAAGGGCTGATTCAAGGGTTGTAATTGATTTTCGTTTAGCCTGGCTAAGAAGCTTGTTGTACCCTCATTTCCATGGAAAATATTATTTTAACCACTTCGATTTACTTTTCAAACTTCAAAAGTTCTGCAGAAAAAATCGTAAGAAATCGTAATTGTAGATTTCGGTATTGTGCCCAATCCCAAAAAAGATAATTTATTAAGATGACTATGATTGCGTCCCAGAGAAATATATGTGGATATAAATAGGCGGATTGGGACGGATAAGTGCTGCAACCTCTTCGCCGACGTTTCGTTTAATTTTACATTAAACTTCTTCAAGGCTGTGAATGACAATAATGAGAACATTAGAGCTAATATTAAATTATTTGAATGGCATACAAACCTCGAGATCATTATGTACGTTGCCCGTAGTCTTAAATATAAAGATTATTATAGCATGCGAGGTTTAAACGTTGTTAATATGGACCAGTGGGTTAAAAGTTTACAATCACCACTATACAAAAAACTATCCAACACTTGTTCCATCACAATCAAAAATTAAAATAATTAAAAGTTAAAATACATCTACAAATTAAAAGATGGTAAACAGCCAACCACACGGAAACAGATAGAGTGACACACTGATAAGTCCAGCCTTTCCGATGTTATTATTTACGCCACGATAAAATTCCGTGGAATGAATTCAGTGAAAAATTCCTTCATGTTTGTTGACAGAATTAGAGGGACAATTTTGTCTCCAGGGTTCCAATTGGTCTCATTGGACGTTAAGTCTTGGTTAACAAGCATACCAAAAGAACTGGTGCTTCAGAATATAGAAAAGTATTGGGACCATATTAATTTGCATAATGATATAAAGTTGCACCAATTCTTAGAAATAATAGCAATACTATTTGATTGCAACTACTTTATTTATGGGGACAGTTTTTACTCCCAGGTTTTCGGTACTGCCATGGGTAACCCGTTGTCACCATTCTTGGCAAATTTGTGCATGCATCATGTTTTGAGCACTGTTATCCCTAAGATTCAATTTGAACTACCTTCTCTGTATGTTTATGTTGACGACATTTTAACGTGCATCCCAGAAAATTTCGGAGAGCTTGTTCTTGAGTGATTCAATTCTTTTAATCCACATATTCAGTTCACTATAGAATTGGAGACGAATAACAGAATTCCATTTCTTGACACGATGGTGATTAGACGGAACTCCTCAATCGTCACAGGCTGGTACCAAAAGCCAACTAGTTCTGAGAGATTAATTAATTTTAAATCAACAGATCCCCTCTCACAAAAGGTTGCAATTATTAATTCTCTCAAAAATGTCCAGAGAAAGTTTGGAACTTACAAACAATTTACAGCCACCCAAAATATATCTAGAAATCCCATTAGTGTCAGGACTGAGTACAAATCTACGTCACTGTTTGGAGAGTGGCCAAGTTAAAATTGTTCTATATCCAAAAAAGAAGGTTGGTGATTTGTACTCCAGAATTAAGAGTAAAACTCCGTTATTGGATAGGTCTGAGGTGGTATATTCAACACAGTGCATAAACTGCGTCAAACAATATATAGGTCAAACTAGAAATAAATTAGCACAAAGACTAAACAACACCAATATGATTGCAACATAAGCCATATTAATAAGAAAGAAAAAACTGCTTTGGCAACCCACCATTTTGAAACAGGCCATAATTTCAATTTCGCAAAACCCAGCATCCTAGATGTAGAAAGTAACTATAAGAAGCGTAACATATCAGAGATGTTTTTCATTAATAAGAACTGAGAACAAGCTGTAAACTTTAGAATCGACACCCAAGGTTTAAGTGTAATTTATAGTTGCTTAATACATAAAAATGTTGCAGGGTTTCATAAGACCCACTAATAGCAGAATGCTTTCAAGATTGTTTTTATTTTGTTCATGGGCGATCTTTACCACCGTGGAATGATGGAATTTTATCGTGGCGTAAATAATAACATGGGAAAGGCTGGACTTATCAGTGTGACACTCTATCTGTTTTCGTGTGGTTGGCTGTTTACCATCTTTTAATTTGTAGATATATTTTAATTTTAATTATTTTAATTTTATTTGTAACGGAACAAGTGTTGGATAGTTTTGTGTATAGTGATGATTGTAAAATTTATGCCACTGGTCCATATTAACAACGTTTAAACCTCGCATGCTCTAATAATGTTTATATTTAAGACTACAGGCAACGCACATGATGATCTCGAGGTTTTTATGCCATTCAAATAATTTAATATTAGCTCTAATGTTCTCATTATTGTCATTCACAGCCCTGATGAAGTTTAATGTAAAATTAATCGAAACGTCGGCGAGGAGGTTGTAGTACTTATTGCTGCCTTGTTCCAATCCGCCTATTTACATCCACATAATTTATTAAGTAAGGGTCTGTTTCTTGAGACAATGGATAGAATGAAAATAAAAAAGATAAAAATCATAATAAGAATAAATACATAAAAGTGCCACTAAAAAAAAATTAATGAGCCCTTTCTCGATTGCAAGCAAGCAGTGTATCATTGCAGTAATGTATAAACACGAATTTATTAGACCAAGCCAAAGAAGGGATCTTTAAAAGTTACCAGTTAAGATCTCAGAATATTTTGCAATTTTTTCTTTAAATTTATTTATAATTTATTTATTTTTTGAAATTAGGTAGTAGTAGTAGTAGTAGACTTGGGGGGCCTTGCGACTATGCCTTAAAGACCCTTTTCACAGTCCCCCGATTTATCCATCTCTACTCTGCCTGAGTCGCTCTTTATATTGAAGGACAGTATCCCGTCCCTTCTCAGAGTCGGAAGCTCCTCTCTATGGAGGAAGGCGGCTCCTGTAGCGCCGTTGCGTCCATCTATAACACACTCCCAGAAAGTGGTATGACGACTTTCTCCCTGCTCGACAGTGGGTGCAAAGTGGCCAGTGAGGATTCTTATGTCTCCCAGATACTGCCGACTTCTCACAAGTAGCCTCGAGGACGTGATTAGGGTAGGGTAGATTTCCTTGGTCAATCTACATATTCCTGATTGTGTCCAGTTTGTCCTTGTACTCTCCCACGCCCATGAGAATGCGAGAGAGGTACGTATTGCTTACTCCTATACCCGATTGACTTAATTTTGGCATCTCATTACCTATGAAATCTTTTTTTATACCTATTTCTCGACATAATATGTTGAGAAGATACGACAAAAATGTCAAATTGAGAATTCCAACTCCTACTTGATGACAATAATAAGTGAATGTTTTATATGTAAAGCACGTTTTGGAAACACGCTTGGCCGAATCATCGACGTGCTCGTTTCCCTCAACGCGCCTGTGCCCAGGAACCTATTCCAGAGTTACCTTTTTCGTTTCTGCTAGTGACTCTAGAGCATCTCTGCATTCCTAAACGAGCTTTGAACTCGTACGGTTCCTGCAGGTGGCTCACAGGGCCGCCTGACTGTCCGAGTAATATGTTCTGCTCTTTGTTTGACATCTGGGCCACTTCGTGTATTGCAAACATCTTCGCCTGAAAAATCGTCATATGGCTTCCCAAGGGAAAACTCTCGCCCTTTTCATGGCGCGCTTTGTATATTTCGGTTTTCGACGACTGTGAATCAGCCATTCTTGATCCGTCTGTTTACAATACCTGATTATTCTCAGCAGGTTGCTGGAGCAACTCTTCTCCCAAATGGCTGTTTATCCCAAATGGCTGTTTTAGTCTCAGCCGATCGCAAGGGCGCGTCTCCTGCGACAGGACAATTGAGTTGGGATGTCCCGCTGGATGAAGCTGGATGAAGCCATCGCCTCGCTCTTCATCCAGATTGGCAGTTCCGGCAGACCCAGTAAGGCATTAAGAGCTGTTCCCGGTGTTGTTCTGAAAGCACCCGTTTTGGCTATGTAGACTGTTCTCTGCAGTCTGGCCAACTTCCACGCGTAGCAGGCCCTGTCCACCACTAGACACCAGACCACGAACCCATAGGAAATCCTTGGTCTGATTTCGGCAGTGCCAGTGTGTCTTAAGACCCTTCCACAACATACCAATGTTGTTGCCTTTTTGCATGACTTTTCTAAGTGACTTTTCCAGATCAGCCCGCTGTCGATGATCACCTCTAGGTACTTGCCTCAGGCTCTAGCAGCAGAGGTTTCACGTACATCGTAGGTGACCGGAATCCTGTAGTTGTCCTCTTTTTGGTGTAGAGCACAAGCTGTGTCTTGCCAGGAATTTCTGACACTCCTGTCTCGGTACACTATTGTTCTATTATTCTACCTGACCTTTGCATTCTATCACAAATGCTGCCGACGAACTTTCCTGGTATGATGACCAGTCCAGAAACCCACCCTAGAGTTACTCTTTTTGTTTCTGCCAGTGACTATAGAGCATCCCTGCACTCCTGAACGAGTTTTAACTCGTCCTGTTCCTGAAGATGGCCCGCAGGGTCGTCTGACTGTCGGAGTAGAGGAATATGCTCTGTTCTGCTCCTTGGAGTTACGTTAAGTCTTACTTTCATTTCAATTATCACTTACTGATGACTCAGTCTTATGATCATTGTTGATAAAATTTGCTAAAGGTTGTCATAAACTAAATAAATGTACGTTGTTCTTTGCAGGCACTCGCTCAAGTTGCATCTAGGAATGTTGTTCTTGATCGCATTTACCAATAAGGGTATCGATTCTCTTTAAAAAAGGATTTCAATGGCGGCCCGTCTACGCACTCTAGGTAATTTTTTAATGTTCACTGTACCCTTGTTACTGCTGGTGCGTACTTGACAATCAGAGCTTTTGAAGAAGTTTTTCCCCCTCCCCTCTTCATTTTTAATTCCTTTTGTGCCTTCTGTGTGTGTCTCAGCCTTGCTTTCACACCTTATAGCAGTCCCTGAAACAAAGTTCCATGTTTTCCATTGTTGTTTTATTTAGAATTAGTATTTACTTCCTTTGTGGGTCAACGAAGTAATCGAGAATCTCATCTAAGTCAGGAGTACTTCAAACAGGTGCAAAATTCCTTTAGCCCTTGCACGAAACTAATTCCCACCAAGATGACGTAAGTTGCAGCATGAAATTGGATGCGCAAGAGAACCTGGGACTAAATTCTTGCGGTTCCAATAGCGAATTTGAGTATACCAATGACATCTAAACAGTGGCGTACCAAACAGCTGGTTGTTCGGATACCTAAATATATTATTTTATACTATTTTACCTAAATTACCTAAATATATTATAAGTAATAAGTTACATATCACACGAACGTATTACTGGCGCCAATATACCGCGTGCTGCATGGTCGAGCGGGACATAGGAAATCTCATGTAAATTTTGATAGGGTCAACTATTGGGTTCCCTAATTACCTTGGTGAAAAAACGGATTAAGATTTTTTAAAGAACGCTAAGTAATAGGATAACTGCAAACATTTTTGATCAACTCGTTTACGAATTATTTGCCACTAACTTTTTGAATATTTTGTCTTTTTTATCGCACCGTATTCACCGATACCAGTCAAGCTAAGAATTGGATGTCAAAAACAGCTGTCATTCATAAATTTTTAACGTTTAATAGCCAAGGCTTACTGGTGTCCCTAAATACAGGGCGATTAAAAGGACAAAATATTCAAAAAGTTATTGGAAACAACTCGTAAACGAGTTAATCAAAAATTTCTGAAATTATCCATTTAGTTGTGGTTTTTAATGATCTTCAAAAAATCTAAATAGATTTTTTTCTCTAATATAATTAGGGAAGCCAATAATAGACCCTTTCACGACCGTGCAACACCCGGTATAGCTGTCTTTATATTGTCACTATATTATATCAAGCTTGTTTATGATAGTAAATAAAATATAAAGAATACTTTATAGAGGTATAAAAGTAAAATACTGAGATATAAAAGAGGTCATGAACGAAGAATTTTACTTTCTTACAAAACAAATAGCTATTAACTCAACGAAACAAGTAAGATCAGTGACTGCTGTTTATTTATCTGTCTCGTCATTGTCTCAAAGTCACATGTCTCAAAGAGAGAAAAGGTACCATATTACCAGAAAGTGTAATTTTTATATACTTTCTTACACTAGGAAATAACCTCCCACTAACGAAATCAGTCAGGACTGAGTTTTTCAATTTAGTGAAAAATTTTGCGTTTAAAAATTACAAACATCTTCATTGCTCTTATAGTTTCCGAGATCTCAACACATGGAAGGTGAATATGGGATACACTGTAGAATAGTTTATAAACAAAATAATCAATGCAAAACGTGGAAAATTAATATAATCATAAGTAAATAAAAGCAAACGTGATTTAAAAGAAACGGCCTATCATAAAAAAATAAGTTATGAGAAATTATTAATAACTGTGTATCATGTAATCACAAATTATGCGAAACTTTTTTTTAAACTTAAAAAATCGAAATTTCTCTCGCTAGGCGCCTTCGTGGGGAAATACTGTAAAAGGTCACTCAGAGACGTATCTCAGCTACCACTTTGGGCGGCAGTGCCACAGTCACACAATAAATTGTCGGTTTGCCTTCTTGCAAAGTGGAAATAAAAAATAAAACCAAGTATAAAAAATTACACTAATGTAACGAAGGAAAAGGTTTAATATTATGTTTGTTTGATTCACTCCGTAAAAAAAATTTTTGTCTGTGCGGGTGCGAAGTAGGTATAAACCATTCCCTATTGATGACATCAAGTAGCTGTTGGAAATCTGACTTTAAGAAATATATGCTGAAATGTGGTAGATACAAAGAAAATGAAGATTCTAAGTAACACTAGTAACAAGATGGCAAAAATAAGTGAAAGGGTTGAATTTAAATGATTGATGACAGGTATAAATAGAATTGCGACGGGTTTGCCTGGCATGCAATAAAATGCGTATGAAATAAGAGATTTTCCTGGTATGTGTCTAATATTTGACGGTACTTTAAGTCAGTTATGTACCCTTCAATTGTAGAGTTGTGTAAAACTATTAAAATAAAAATGAAATGGAAATAAACTAAGACAAATCTTATAAATGTCCTTGCAGCATGACCTAGTCTCTTTTCGTGTGTGTCATTCTCATCTGACGGATGAAAAGACGGAGTTGATTTTCGCCATTAGATTGGCATTCAGACTATCCTGAGGACGCCACAACTTAAATTGCTGTTCCAGAATAGACTTTTCTCCGTTCAGACTATCTTGAGATCCCAAACTGTGCACTCTGAAAAACTCGTGAAACAGCTCCTAATTAGCAATTGTGCCTTCGTATACCTCGTAGGTAAAACTTAAACAACCCTGAGCAGCAACTTTATATGGTAAGGAGACATTTGTTTTAATTATCAGCAAATTAAATACTTTGAAATACTCCAAATAGAGCGAGGTTGTAATGAACATCCCGCTTCGTTATTGCCCAAACAAGCATGATTTCATTAAGGAAAGCGATTCGAGGTCCTTCGAGCGAATCTTGCCGTAAAACTTTATTAAATTTATTGAAACTCCTGGAGATTATCACGTTCCGTAGTTTCCAGGGCGAGGCCGTGGTTTCCAATTAGAAACAAAGTTTTATGCCATTGCGGCTTAACTTTTGAGGCCAATTGATAACGGGGACCGTGACGGAGAAAGATACATGCGGAGTGTGCTTACTTTGTTCCCATAAATAAATGAGCGAGTCTCTACAAAGTGAGTGCAAACGATGAATGTTTTATCAAAAGACTGTAAGCGAAGTACATTCAGGAATGTTTTCATATATTTTGCATGATACGACAAGTTAAATGGTATGAACGTGCTCAAAGAATGCGCTTTCAAATTTAGGTCTTTCCTTTATTGCTCATCGTGTTTATTTGAAATAAAAGATGCTCTTGTTCCTCAAGTTGAACAATATTATTCCATTTAAAACAGCTGCAATGGACCTTTTCATCCGGAAAATCTTCGCTCTATTGCAATTCACGTGTTAAGGGCCCGTACGTTTTGTGCGGGCGTTCATTAACTCATTTTTCCCCAAAGCTATGCGCCTAATATTTTCAACTCTCATATAAACAAAAGCCCTTTGTTGCTTATCAACAGGAATTGAACACAAAGATTTCCGTTCCCGCTCATCTAGAGCACGTTCCATGCAGAAATTCCTGCAGGAGCTGAAAAAAGCGGCTCCGGTGTCACCTCGGGGCGAGGGCTAATGATTTCCTGTTGGCTTGAAAACGCTTTGAATTTCGCTGCGAATGTCGTTTTAGATTAATTCTGAACAGGTTTTTATGAAGTCCCTGCCAGACGAGGGTCTCCGTTTCGCTTGTTTGTTTGCAGTATTGTGTGCAGGATTTTAATTATTTATAAAACAGGATAAAGAGCGGCTTAGCCGTGAGATTTGAAAACGGGCTAAGTGATGAAATTGAGGTGAAGGGTTTTAATTATGATGAAGCTTAAAACTTTCAAGGTTTTATTTAATTCATGTTTCCACGCAAAAAAATCGTTAGTAGTATTTGGGGTTTTTTGTAAACACAAAATAGCTAAGTCTGTCTCGTATATTGTTTAACGAGTGACGAAAGTAGGATTTCATCTCAGTTTAACAGCATGTACGTCCATGCTAACATTAGGTTCTCACTAACTTTAAAAATAATCTCTATTGAGCATTTCTTTTTGAAAATTAATTCATGACATTGTCAAAAGCAAGATGTAGGTTCAGTTTGGTCAAATTGGCACAAAAAATTATATGTTTTTGTGTGATATTATCATTTTCCATGGTGTTTCATAAGCTTAAATCCGTTGAATCACATTTAGTTGGCGATACAGTCGAAATGAGAACAACTTACTTTAGTCACTAGAGGCGAAAATTACGTTTTCGACTGGGGCAAGATATGACGAAAGTTGTCTACTTTTACACGGCCGTAGAAAAAATAATTTTATTTTATTTTAGACTCAGAGCTGAAAGAACTAGTCAGCATCATCCAACGTTGTCTATGATATAAGTTAACGCTGAGTTAACTTATTTTCATAGACAACGTTAACATTGGTGAAGTTGTTGAGTAGTTTCAATGAATCTGCAGAAGCTTATTTTGCACAGTGAACATAAAATTATGAATTTTAAAAATTTGCAGTGGATACAGAAGCAAGTATTCAAAATAAATAGATCAGTGAAGCTCTACACTCAGTGATAAAGTTATTGCTTAAGAATGACAAATAAAATTGAAATCACCTGAAGCATCTATACTGTATTGCAACGATAATTAAAAATAAACTAATCGGTAAATATCATTCCTGAATTTTTAATTATGTTTTCCTTTTAACAATTGGAAAGATAGAAATAAAGAGCTTTCTAACTACAACCAGAGGGTGTGGCAACTTTCTTTTAGCGCCTTCAAGTGGAGCTCAAAAAATTGTCAAACTTCTCTACTTGTCTTTGCTTCATTAATGCAAATCTGTAAAGGAGACATAGATAACGTGTTTCGGTCATTTTTAGACCTAGTGCAGCTCAATAGGAACAGCCATTTGCCTCAGATTTAGGAAAGAATTCGATCAGCTGCACTAAGTAATAGAGGCATGTCAAAAGCAAAAGTTCGTAGACTTATGCCTGGATATAATCTCAGCTTTGTAGAATAAATATTTTTTTCTAATTTTGACATATAAAGCCGCACTTTTCAATACTGATGACAGTTGCGCAACGTCCTACTTGTCAAATCTTTCGTAACTGGTGACGAAATGTTTGTGTCACCACCAGTTGCAGGTTTCGGTAGTGGCACACCGTTGCTACGGTATTAAGTAGATACAAAGTGGTTTAAAAGTAAATATTGAAGTTTAGTAATAATAACTCTCTCTCTAAGTAGGTATTTGTAGTCAAAATTAGAAAAAATCTAGTATGAAAGACGACGAAAAGCCTTTTTTCTCTCTCATCTTTTCTCATCTCTCCCAATTTCTCAATCAACTTCAAAACTCGGTGCGCTCGTCCCGCAAAAATTCATTCGTTAACAAAATTGGACTTTTCGTAACTGGTTACATAAATTGCTATTTTCTAATTTTGACATATAAAGTGGCACTTTTCAATACTGATGACAGTGACGTAACGTCCTACTTTTCGTAACTAGTTACGAAAATTAAAATCTTTCGTAACTAGTGATGAAAAGTTGGTGTCACCACCAGTTGCAGGTTTCGGCTGTGGCACACCGTTGCTATAGTTTTACGGTATTAAGTAGAAACAAAGTGGTTTAAAAGTAAATATTGAAGTTTAATAATAATAATTCTCTCTCTAAGTAGGTATTTGTAGTCAAAATTAGAAAAAATCTTGTATGAAACACGTGACGAAAAACCTTTTTTGTGTATCTCATTCAAATTGCGGGAACTCGCTGCGCTCGTCCAGCAAACATTCATTCGTTACACAAAATCGGACTTTTCGTAACTGGTTACATAAATAGCTATTTTAGTTCTGATATACATTTTTTTTTCGTATAAATGCAAGAAAAAAATAATGTTCTTTTTATACATGTTTGTTAGTGAAAATCTGTTTTTGATATTTATAGATCAAATAAATTGGATCATATTAATTAGTGTCAAAAAGATTCATTAGGACCTTTGAGCTTCAAAACAACTTGGCTCTTCTGCAACTAACATTTTCCATATTCGTTCAAGTGATGTATTTTCTCAATTGAGTTTCCTAGAAATATTACTACAGGGTAATTGGCCTTATGAGAAGCTACCAATATTTGACTTATCAGACAGAAAGTTAGTTATTTATATGTAAATACTATGCAGGTCACATTAGCATAAAATTGAAAGAATCTTGCTCAATGGATTTGAGACACAAATTATAGATGTGTGGTATATTTTGTAGGTGTTACAAAAACAAAAACGAAAACTTAAAAAATGAATTACTAAAAAATATTAATGACCTAATAAACATGACAAGTAAAAACAGGATAATTTTTGCCCTTAACTTTAGAGACTGAAATACTTGCAAAAGTGACAAATTATAGACGAATCCGAGAATGTAGTTTGTGTAATTAAAATAATTGAATTCAAACATTTAGGTTGGCATTTTGGTATTTTCAGAGGGTGGTAGCAATTGGAGCAGAAGAAAAAGATCCTTGATTCATGCCCTCAAGTTTCTCCTACTCTTATTGGTTTTCAATAGTTATCAAGGAATCATAATGCCATGGAGCTTTTGTGTTGGAACTAATCAGCACATCTCCCTGCACTGTAGAATATAATATGATAAATTGGTAATCCAACTGCCTCACTGATTCTCTTTCAGTAAATGTATCATTGATAGATTACATCATACATTTGAAACCAAACAGTTTTCATGTTTTTGCAAAAGACAATTATTTATCGACCAACTTCTTGGTTTTATTCCTTAAAAATACCTACTTTCTCCATTGAGTCAAACTAAGTGGTAAAATATCGTAGAAGCTAAACAACTTGGAACAAAGAAAATAGCAAATACCCAAAATGTCGATTTTAATATAAAGTCACGTTAGAAATTATTGGTAAAATGTGCTTATTTAAGTAGAAGTTTGTGCCAGCGAGTTTTGCTCATTTGAAAACTATTTTTGCTTCATTAGACCTTCGATTTTGCTATCGTCAAAATTTTAGCCAAAATCAAAAAAAGAAAATTTGAGATTTGTTTAGAATGACGGACAGAAACAGATTGAGAAATCCATGTCAGTCCCTTCATACCTCGTTCCTCAACCATACTAGCGCAACTACTGCCGTAGGTTACAGCCAAATTTCTAGACATTGCTACCAATGGAAGTTCAGGAAGTACCAGGGTGCCTCCAGTGGTATTAGGACGTCGATGGTAAAACCTTAGTTTCAGCGTGATCCATACACAAGGATGGTAAATATTAAATATCTCATTGCCGCTAAAACAGGAATAATTTAGTAAAAATTGTTATGAATAATTTAGTAAAAAAAAATAATTAATCGCAATTTTTGCTTAATATTTTATCAATCTTCAAAAAATTATACCTGGACGGAATAAAATTATCAGAAGAACCCAGGTAAAATCGTTTTCTTCCCAGGCTTTGTCGCCATAGTTATTAGAGTTAAAGGTTATGCCTTGCCTAGTTCTCGTTAATGAAATATCGGTTATACAGGGTATTTCGAAATTAGTGGTCAATAATATATCAGCTTATTCGAGAGCAAAGAAAAATATGAGAACAATTTAACATAAGACATGAATCCTGAAACGATTTTTGACAAACATGCAGGGTGTTAAACTTAAAAACGTAAATCCTTTTTTTTTATAGCTCCTCAAGTTCCGCCGATAATCGATTTAAATTTGGAACTCAGAGTGAATCCAACTGTTTTTTCCCACTCTTCATGTCCTCTCTCTCTCCTCGCACAAACAATAGTTTTTTGGTTCAATAATTTCGAAGATAAACCACTGTTAAATAATTTACCATTAAGTCTAATTTCATCCAAAATAAATTTGATACGTTCATAGGGAATCAAAATCGTCCCATTCCGATCAAAGACAACATAAGTAATTTCCTAAAATACAATTTAAAGTGCTTCCGAGGCTTTGAAGCCCTGGTCCAATGGCATTTCTTCCAGACGTTTCGTCTACAGCTGCGGCAGACATTATCAAAGCCACTCCTCTTGTGTTGCATAATTCTCATGCTGACACTGCGTTTTGTGACATTTTGTTTGAGGATCTCTGCTGTCTTTGGCCGATCTTAACCTCTATTGTATTGTACGAGTTGGTTTAAAGACAGTTTTAACATTGTGCTTTTCCAGTATCCTGCCGATTCTGTTAGTTATTTTGTGGATGTATGGAAGACTAGTCCATCCGCGCTTTTCTTCATCTTCTCCCGTTGTTCTTTACAGATGCTTCATTTCCTGTTCTAATTCAGCCAGCTCAGAAACACTCTTGGCTTTCACAGACAGAGTCATTATGACTCCTCTTTTCTGTTTGAAATGATGATTTGACCCGTTATTGATGTATCGGTTAGTGTGTGTTGATTTTCTATAAACGATGTTCGCAAGCTTCCCATTCTGCCTCCTTGATTCCAAAACATCCAAAACTGTAGGCGTCCTTTCTTTTGAGGGTTGAGGTGTAAAAGGAAATTTTGAAGTTTGCCCTCGCCAATGCTCCAAATAACAAAGGTGTCGTCCACGTATAGGAAACCAGCACTTGGGCCTATTATTTGCCGTTGCCAAAGCCTTGACCTCGAAATATTCCATAAAATAGTTGGCTATTACTGGACTAAGGGGACTACACTAAGTCATAGCTACATAGTCATTTCATCCGATGCTACGTCCTTGATTAAATTGTTGGTGGCCCTCAGAATCCGGGCGGTTGGATCACGAGTTAGGTTCTTGTAGGTGGTGGGATCTAAGTGTAATGATATTTCTTTCGTAATCCGATGTTGACATTACTACTGCTGCGTTTCCTTTATCTACTGGTGAAATGCGAATATCCTTGTTTTCGTTGGAAGGAAGGAGGAAATTACGTTTCTAAATGCAGACTGGAAACGAGTTCTACAACATACTTCAGGTGCGCCAAAATCACAAACCACGTGCT
Source organism: Taphrorychus bicolor (assembly GCA_951812265.1). NCBI lineage: Eukaryota > Metazoa > Arthropoda > Insecta > Coleoptera > Curculionidae > Taphrorychus > Taphrorychus bicolor. Next base: position 16,520,730 of record OX638300.1, read on the forward strand.
ACCATTACCCACTCCCCCAGTCCCTCCACTGCAGCCGGACGTCGGGGGAATACATACCACGGAGCTCAGCAGAGTCGAATCAGTCAATGTCGGGAAGCACCTTCGTCCATTGCCTCATCGCCTTCAGTAATGTGTGCCGCAGCTGTAGACGAAAATACTTTCGATTGTATTTTGACCGATCGTGAAAGTCTTCACAGTCTTAAAATTTCCTGACATGACTCTGGTTTTTCCTACCCTTGATGTCCTCTTTCAGTTCCTACAAACGCAAGTCTTCTTGGTTGAATAATTTCGGAGATAAACCCTTTCATTGGCGATTTTTAGCCACTTTTGGAATCGACTTAAACAATTTACTAATAGGTCTACATTGTATGGACCGACCAGAGTGAATCCAAACTGCGTGGTCCTCTGCTTGATCTCCTTTCCATACACGAAAATCTTATTGGTTCAATAATTTCGAAGATATGCCTCCTAGGTTTTCGATTTTTAACCACTTTTAGAATCGACCTTTTTTCGATTCTAAAAGAATTAATAAAAGGGCATAATTTCATTCGAATTAAGCTTGATGGGTTCCTGGGGGATCAGAATCGTCTCGCTCGCAAAAAACGTGTAATGTTGTGGCACAAAATTACTGTAAAATTGGTGAAATTTTTTAAATGTTTTAATTTTTTTACATGTTTTCAACAAGTTTGTTTATTAAATAATTAAGATAACATTGTCCAAGGTTTGCGTATTCTATTTCTTATAACTATATCTTATATATATTCTTATAACTAAATATTGGTTAAGATAAACAGTTTATGTTTACATTTTCGCAAATATTTCAAAAACAGTTAGAGATACAATTGAGCAGGAAGCATACAATTTTGAGGGGGTAGACAGGAACTGACCTCAAGAAAATACATTTATATAGATTTTGAAAATGAACTGGTAAGTCTGTGATTGTAAACCAGGGGTAATAATGTATTGCGTTTTTTTTTTCTTTTGGGTGACTTGTATGTGTTCTTTCCGTAACAATGATATGGTTTCAGATAACACTGGACACTGCCTAAGCAAATTCACTTGTTGCTTCCCGTAAGGCGTAAAGCAACCAAAAACAGTGAACTATTTGTGCAAAAGCGTATGGCGCCCTTATATTGTCAGTTATCACGTTTCCAGGGCCGAAAGAAAATCAAAACCGGAAAAAAGTTACGCAGTGGTGTGGAGATTACTAACTTGCCAATCAACCCATTCCCAAACTAGTTTCATGGTCTGACCCACATAAGCACAGTTTTAGCAAATCGACAAATTGGAAAGCGATTTGTTGGGTATTTAAACCAAAACAAACTGCAAAAAAAAAAGGTATTTTCATGACCAGGCAGCATCTACCAGCGACTCAAACAATCATAAACACTGGAGGAAGAATGGCCAAATGTAGCATTACCAAAAGAACTGCCAAGAAAGTTGCCATACAAAATAATCTGAAATATCCTAACAAATTGAACAAAAATCAACTATCTGGCCTTTTGAAGCTTCGAGGCTTCCTTTTGCATGCTTTGAATCATTTTTAACGATCTTGAAATGAATGGCTCTTGCCCTTCTAGAAAAATAACAAGTTCTAATTTTAAGCTATTTTTAATCACATTTTATATATTATATTTTGATTCGAAATGTGACCTTATTAAAAAATACAAACTTTAAAAGATTTACATCAATTTTCCCTGATTTTGTTATAAAACAAAATTCTCGGCAAAAAACATCAAAATTTGCAATTTTGGACAATCTGTTGTGACAATCTTTTACCCATTATTTTATTCTCAACTTCTCCAGAGGCTAAACCTTTGCATTTTTTTGTCGTTTGTTCACGATTTTGATCTAATTCTAACCTGAATTTTTGGAGACTGCAAATTATTTGCATTTTTAAATGCTTTTTAAACAAATTTTGGCTATAATCTTAAGGTAAATTTCTCCATATTCCTCCAACTTTATAGTTTTATACTCTTTAAGTAATTTCTCACCGATTTAAGCCCTGAGCGTAGCCTCACATTCTCAAAATTACCAAATCTGCATTACCAAAATAAGTGAAATTCAAAAAATTTACTTTTACCATTTACCTGAATCAGTTTCGACTGATTTTGTTGAAAAATTGATTTTCTCTGAAAAGATCAAAATGTGTATTTTTAGACGAGGTCTGTTATTTTTAACATATTTTAGTTTTAGTTCTAACTTTTTTTTCCAAGAACTCCTTCGTTTGTATTTCTAGACGCTTTGAGATCTTTTCAATCAATTTTGGCATTAATCCTAAACTGATTTTCTGGAAAAAAATGGCATAATAAAATTAAATTAACTTTTGATGCTTATTCTTTTTTGCTTTCTTCTTACATTTTGCAGCTAGCTTGATGACTTGATGACCTGAGAGAATCGCGTCTTGGGATGTACCGCTCTGATGATCTCACACAACCTTTCGATGTATTTTTTCACTGGGTTATGGAAGATATGGAAAACCATTCTTACTTAGCAGATTGGCCTATATGCACCTTCACAGGCTCGATATGCTGTGTCGTTCTTACATAGATATTAGGGCCAAGAACCGGAAATCAATTTTTGATTTCAAGCTTCATAAAAAGAATATTCAAAGACTTGCAATTTTCATGTCAAATTGCCAAACAAAATATTTTGAAATTCCTCGTTAATTGGACGAAAATCAACTAGGTGGCCTTTAGTGGCTTCAGCAAAAAGTACCAAAATCACATTTCTTTGCGACAACTAGAAACAAAAAGTTCAACAAATTTCTTTATATTTTCTTTATCAATTTGAAAATTAACTCATGACAGTTGTGATCCATTCGTACCTCATTTCGATTAATAATTTGTTGTGCAAGACATGTCTGCCGTTGATGCGCATCCTAAAGTATTGGGTCCAACGAGCATCAACTAGTTAAGAAACATTTGCCGCAGTTACTGTTATTGGTAACCATTTACCGTCGATGTCTCAGTTTCCATGAGTACAAAGATAAATTTAATGCAAGACGCAGCCATCACCAACTTTGCTTTTTCAAATACGGTCTTTTTATACCGCATATTAAAAGAGCTCGTCATTCTGCTTTCCGTCAACCATATGCCAAAATTTGTGGTCTCTCAAGTCTTTCTTTTTGTCTATTATTAAGTATAAAAAAATCAGGGGCTGCATCAAAAGAAAAAGATAGTTGTTGATGGTTACTCGAAAGCGAAACTTCGGATTTTAATTTGCACAAAAAAAATAGGTATCTGCAAAAGGTGTTCTTACTTTTTACTTGAATTCAACCATAAAGTGACCTCGAAAAGGCTCAACATTTCGTTAGTTTTAAAATGTCATCTAACTAGGTTCTAAAATGTTTAACTTTTCTCCTATTTAACAAATATTTACATCTCTTACCTACTTCGAAATCCCCGTATTGGCCTTTTCTCGGACACAACGTATAATGAAAGTGCTTACCTACTTACTTAAAGTTTTTCTAATACTTATCAGAAAACGAATAGAGTAGGTACGCGAAAACTCCTTGAAAACTCCCTCAAGAATGTGGCCAATTTTCAAGTCAATACACTAGGGACGAAGTCAATAAATTAAAATTGGATTCTACGACATGAAGCCAATAACCGAAGGATATACGCTATTCGAAAAATTATATTTTTACGACTAGTACATCGAAAGCTCTTGGGGTTGAACATGCTTTGCAAATTTAAAGACCTTGTTATTATTCTCCATAAAACTTTTACATATATCCTTAAATAAATAGAGCTTTTAATGTTGATGGCAATATTTATGTTGAACATTTGTATAAATGTGTTTCAGAGTTTAATGATAAATACATAAATAAAACCAGGACAAAATATTTGTGTATTTCCTTTCCCGTGGGAGTCTGGGGCGCTGCAAAAAATTCCTACTTAGGAAATCTAAACGAACGGAAAGCTAAAGGAGTTTTTGCCTGTTGCTCTGCGATAACAACGTCTGATTAAGGCGCCTTAATATTTTGTTTCTAGACACTTTTTTATTTATTCCGCAGCCATTATTTCAGCTCATCTTCCAAGCATAAATTGTATGTAAAAGGTTACTGAGTTACTTTGGAAAAGAAACGCAATTTTGTTTTTGTTTTTATTTACTTCTAGAAAATTACTTGCAAACATACTAGGAAACTGGAGGGAAGAACCGTGGTAAATTGAAAAATCCCATCAACATTCCTGCTCAATGAAATTCAAAGAGTCAAGCCCCCGAGCCATACAAAGCTTTATTATTATAGTCGAAATCAGCACCCCAGCTGCCAGCAGTTTTACTATTAAAATTCCTCAAGATCCATATATTACGAATATTTTCCCGTAGGACAACTCGGTTTGATTACATTAATCCCTTTTGCCTTCAGCCCTCAAGAATGGGGTCTTATTGCTTGGGAGGGGAGTAAACCGTTAAGAATATAATACCTAGTTACTACTGCAAATGTTATTGTTGTGATATTTGCTTATGAAGGAAATTACAAGAAGACTATTTGCTTAAGCTAAAACCTATTCGCGATACATTGGGATTAAAATTAATGACAAAGTGATATGATAAATAACGTGCGTGATGTGATAAATAACATAACACATGAGTATTCTGCTTTTTCTGAAGCATTTCAGAATTTTTTCTGTAAAAATGCCGAACCTATAGCCAATTTTAAAGTATCCCCTGTAGATAGAGAAAATAAAGGGCTTCTAAAGTTTTGACAAAAATTTAGAAAAGTTACTTTTGAATTTTTAAGTTTTAGTATTTTTTTTTATCGACTATTTCAGCGAATTAATTGAAATTCTTGTACAGGGCTAAGGGTCACATGTGTATACTGCCTGCTATGAATTATTTCAGATTTTTTTTCTGTACAAATATCAAATCTTTGCGGGATTTTTAAGTATTGTTAAAAATATAAGAAAGTTAATTTCAAACTTTAATGTTTTTCCCCATTTCTTTTAAGTGACTAATACATAAAAATAATTGAAATTCTTGTACAGGGCGAAATGCCACATAAAAATACTGCCTTTTTTGAATTATTTCATAATTTTTACTGTAAAAATACCGAATCTACTGAGGGTCCTAAAGTTTAAGCAAAAGCATAGAAAAGTTGCTTTTAAATTTCAACGTTTATGCGATTTTTTTTAGACCACTGTTGCCTTGAAATAATAAAAATTCTTCTACAAAGATGAATATACTGCCTTCTCTAAATTGTTTCAGAATTTTTGCTGTAAAAACGCCGAATCTATAGCGGATTTTAAAGTATTTCCTGTGCTGGATAGAGAACATAAAGGGGTTCTAAAGTTTTGACAAAAATATAGAAAAGTTGCTGAATTTTTACGTTTTCGTATTTTTTTAAACGACTAATAGATGCACCGAAATAATTAAAATTCTTGTACAAGCAAAGGGCCACATAGGCATACTGCCCTTCCTAAATTATTTCAGAATTTTTACTGCAAAAATATCGAATCTACAAGAGACTCTAAAGTTCTGGCAAAATGATGGAAAAGTTACTTTCACATTTTAATGTTTTTTTGAGCGACTATCAAATTAATTGAAATTCTTGTACAGGGCGAGAGGCCACATGTGTGTACTGCCTTCACTGAAATATTTTAGAATATTTGCTGAAAAAATGCCAAATCTACAGGGGGTACCAAAGTTTTGGCAAAAATATAGAAAAGTCACTTTTGAATTTTAACATTTATTTCATGGTAAACTTCAACGTATTTTTAAAGCGGCTATTTTACCGAAATAACTCAATTTCTTAGACAAGACGAAGGGCCAAAAGGGTATACTGTCTTCTAAAATCCCGATTGTACAGGGAATTTTAAAGTATTTTTAAAAACATATAAAAGTTACTTTTAAATTTTAACGTTTTTTTTCGTATTTTTTAAGTAGCTACTACAAATAGATAATTGAAATTCTTGTACAAGACGAAGGTCCACACGTGTATTTTCTGAATTATTTCATAATTTTTACTGTAAAAATACCGAATATACAGGGGGCTTTAAAGTTTATATAGAAACATAGAAAAGATACTTTTAAACATCCAAACTATTTCCTATTTTTTGTTAAGCGACAATTACATCAAATAAATTGAAATTTTTGCACAGGGCTAAAGGCGACCTGTGTGTACTGCCTTCTCAAAGTTGTGACAAAAATTCAGAATTGAGTATTGTTAAAAATATAAGAAAATTTATTTCAAATTTTAATGTTTTTCCCTATTTTTTTTTTAAGTAACTATTACATCAAAATAATTGAAATTCTTGTACAGGGCGAAGTGCCACATACGTATACCGCCTTTTCTGAATTATTTCATAATATTTATTGTAAAAATGCCAAATCCACTGTGGGTCCTAAAGTTTAAGCAAAATCATAGAAAAGTTGCTTTTAAATTTTAACGTTTATGCGGATTTTTTTTAGACCACTATAGCCTTGAAATAATTAAAATTCTTCTACAAAGAGAAAAACCGCATGAGTATACTGCCTTCTCTGAATTGTTTCAGAATTTTTACTGTAAAAACGCCGAATCTATAGCGGATTTTAACTTTTCCCTGTAGATAGAGAAGATAAAGGGGTTCTAAGGTTTTGACAAAAACATAGAAAATTTACTGAATTTTTACGTTTTCGAATTTTTTTAAACGTCTAATAGATAACTACACCAAAATAATTAAAATCCTTGTACAAGCAAAGGGCCACATAGTTATACTGCCCTTCCTAAATTATTTCAGAATTTTTACTGCAAAAATATCGAATCTACAAGGGATTCTAAAGTACTGGCAAAATGACGGAAAAATTACTTTCACGTTTTAATGTTTTTTTATATATACTGCCGTCACTGAAATATTTTAGAATCTTGGCTGTAAAAATGCCGAATCTACAGGGGGTACTAAAGTTTTGTCAAAAGTATAAGAAAGTCACTTTTGAATTTTAACGTTTATTTCAACGTATTTTTAAAGAGCTGTTATACAGAAATAACTCAATTTCTTGGACAAGGCGAAGGGCCACATGGGCATACTGTCTTCTCTGCATTATTTCATAATTTTTATTAAAAAAATGCCGATTCTACAGGGGATTTTAAAGTATTTTTAAAAATATATAAAAGTTACTTTTAAATTTTAACGTTTTTTTCGTATTTTTTAAGTAGCTACTACACATAAATAATTGAAATTCTTGTACAAGACGAAGGTCCGCACGTGTATTTTCTGAATTATTTCATAATTTTTACTGTAAAAATACCGAATATATAGAATGCTTTAAAGTTTTTATATAAATATAGAAAAGATACTTTTAAACATCCAAACTATTTCCTATTTTTTGTTAAGCGACTATTACATCAAATAAATTGAAACTTTTGCACAGGGCTAAAGACGACCTGTGTGTACTGCCTCCTCTGAAATATTTTAGAATATTTGCTGTAAAAGTGCCGAATCTACAGGCGGTACTAAAGCTTTGGCAAAAATATAGAATAGTCACTTTAAAATTGAGCCGTTTTTTCGTATTTTTTAAAGCGGCTATTATATCGAATTAATTGAATTTCTTGGACAAGGCCAAGGGTCACAAGCGTATACTTTCTTATCTGGATTATTTTATAATTTTTACTGTAAAAATGCCGAATCTAAAGGAGATTTTAAAGTATTTTTAAAAATATGAGAAAAGTTACTTTTACATTTTAACGTTTGCTTCGTATATTTTTAAGTAACAATTATACAGAAATACTGAAATTCTTGTACAAGGCAAAGATGGACATGTGTATTTTCTGAATTATTTAATAATTTTTCCGGTAAAAATAGCGAATGAAAAAGGGTTCTAATCTTTTAGCAAGAATATAGAAAATATACTTTTAAATTTCGAATTTTTTTCATATTTTTTATTAAGCCCAAAATATTGATATTACACCCAAATAATTGAAATTCTTGCACAGGGCGAAGAGCCACATATGTATTCTGCCTTCTATGAATTATTTCAGATTTTTTTTCTGTAAAAATGTCAAATCTTTACGGGATTTTTAAGTATTGTTAAAAATGTAAGAAACTTACTCTCACATTTTAACGTTTTTTTCTTATTTCTTTTAAGAGACTATTACACTAAAATAATTGAAATTCTTGAACATGGAGAAGTGCCAAATACGTGTACTGCCTTTTCTGAATTATTTCACAATTTTTACTGTAAAAATGCCGATTCTACTAAAGTTTTGGCAAAAGCATAGAAAGGTACTTTTAAATTTTAACTTCTATGCATAATTTTTTGGGGACTATTGCATTGAAATAATTAAAATTCTTCTACAAAGAGAAAGAACACATGAGTGTACTGCCTTTTCTGAATTATTTTAGAATCTTTGCTGTAAAAATGCTAATTCTACAGGAAATATTAAATTATTTTTAAAAATACAAGAAAAGTTACTTTTAAATTTTAATATTTTTTTCGTATTTTTCTTTAAGTGACTATTACACAAAAATAATTGAAATTCTTGTACATGGCCAAGGTCCACATGTCTATTTTCTAAATTATTTCATAATTTTTACTGTAAAAAATACCGAATATACAGGGGGTTGCAGTTTTGGCAACAATATAGGAAAGTCTCTTTTAAATTTTAACGTTTATTCGTATTTTTTTTTAACGACTATTGCATCGAAACAATTGAAACTTTAAATTTGGACATTTAATCGTATTTTTTTAAGTGACTATTACACTGAAATATATTAAATTCTTATACAAAGCGAAGAACCGCATGACTATACCGCCTTCTCTGAATTATTTTTGAATTTCGATTTTAAAAAATCCGAATCTGCAGGGGATTTTAAAGCAAAGAAAATTAATTTTAGCGTTTTACTCGTATCTTTTTAAGTGACTATTACACCGAAAAAAATGAACCTCTTGTACAGGGTCACAGTGTAAGAGATCACAGGTGTATGCCTGTCTTTTCTGAATTATTTCATAATTTTTGCTGTAAGAATGCCGAATCTACAACGGGTTATAAAGATTTGGCAAAAATATAAAATAGTTACTTTTACATTTTAACGTTTATTCGTATTTTTTTTTAGCAAGTATTACACTGAATTTATTGAAATTATGTCTCAGAGCGAAGGACCTTTTCTTAATTATTTCAGAATTTTCACTGTGAAAATGCCGAATCTATAGGGGATTTTAAAGAATTGTTAAAAATATAAAAATTTACTTTTACAATTTAACATTTGTTTCGTTTTTTTTTAAGTATCTATTTTTCCGAAATAATGCAAATTCTTGTACAAGGCGAAACGTCACATGCTTTCTCTGAATTATTACAAAATTTTTGCTCTAAAAATGACGAATCTATAGGGGGTTCTAATGTTTTGGCAAAAATTTTGAAAAATTACTTTTAAATTTTAACGTTTATTCGTATTTTTTTTAAACGACTACTACACTGAAATAATTGAAATTCTTGTACTGAGCGAACAACCACATTGGTATACTGCCTTTTCTGAATTACTTCAGAATTTTTAATGTAAAAATGCTGAATCTGCAGTGGATTTTAAAGTATTGTTTAAAATTAAGAAATTTACTATTCATATTTGACGCTTTTTTTTTCTATTTTCTTTTAAGTGTAAAATGACGACACCGGAAAAATTGAAATTCTTATACAGGGCGAACGGTAACATGTGTATGCCGCCTTTTCTGAATTGTTTCTTAATTTTTACTGTAAAAATGCCGAATCAACAGGAGATTCTAAAGTTTTGGCAAAAGTTTTTTAGAACATCGTTATTATCTGCAAAATACACCACTGGCAAAAGTTTTATCTTCTAGATGCTAGAATAATCTACAGGTAGTAAGATGTGCCTAGGCAAAGATCCATTTATTGAGAAATATGGCGATGTTTTTGGGTCTTCCATACCTTATATGCTGTAATTTTGATTTTTGGGTTGGGGGATCAGGGGTGTTATTCAAAATCAGTTATGAACTTGTCGACGTTCCGCCATATATTGATATGTGATGACGGCTACATTTTTTTAATTATCGATTTCTCTCAACTAGAGATGGGCGAACTCTAGGTGGTAAGTTCCATTAATGTTAATATGGAAAATGAAAAGGATTTCGATCCTTTTTCAAATTTTTGTAGCATGAAAGATGTTTTGAGACAAATTTTTTAAATACCGAAATTAGCGTGTTAACCGATCTTTACTGCACATCTCTAAGCTCACCAAAAATGTTCAAATTTTCAATTTTTTTTAATAAACTTATCTAAGACAAGAATTTTAATTCCATAGCTATATTATATTAATGATAAAATTATGTAAAATGTGTATTTCTGAATCGTTTTATTATCTAAGATTCAGACTAAATATGGTATTTATTACATAATTTTGTTCGCTACATGACTGAGGTCCGCGGAATATTAATAATAAACAGACAAAAAATTTACACTAAAAGGTCTAAAAAGCTTTTAAACCTCACTAAGGGCGTATCTGTTCCGTTCATTAATATCACCACGATCCATAAATCCAAACATTTTACTCCCGTCTTAAAACATCCTATTTTATGAAAAATCTCCAAGAGCATGTCAAGCCACTTTAGACGTTTTAAAAATGCATAATCCCGTGCCGACAGTTTTTACGCCGCTGATTTCCTCCTAAAGTATCAAAGCACTCAGAAGAGGTTCCTCTAAGTAAGTAAGCAAAAAAGTTTATGGATACTTTTTGCGCGTTGGATCTCTTTACTTTAGGTTTGCGCGAGCTTTTACGGCTTCCGCAGAAATTATTAGTTTTGATGTGGTTTATAGATCGCTTAAGGCGACGTCTTTCTAGCTGAGAGCGCTTTACTAACTCTAACGAAACTTTTCGAATTTATCAAATATTAACGTGATTTTATTGGTTACGAAACTGTACATAAATAAACCAGAAATTGTATGCCACATGCATTTTCCGGTTGGCAATTCGCCTCTCTTTGCGAACCCTTCCCGCAATTCCATGCACGAGGCAAAGTGTCGAATACCAAGCGGCCAAATTCTTTCATATCAGGCCCGCACACTCGGAATGTTTGCTGCCATTTTCCGGTGAGGCGGCCGTACATCGAATTTATATTACACGGACCATTGCCTGAGTGTTCCCCCCCGTTTTACACTTGTATTGTGTCCGTGGTAAATTCGAATTTCGCATTTCTCCAAACTCCATCCCCGAAGAAGTAGAGGCTGATTTGAATTTATTTCTGAAATCGATATTGTGCCACTCAGCAATATAGTCATTTATAAGTAGTTGTCCTACAAAATATCGCCCTTTAGTAGTAGACAGATCAGACTAAATTCTAAATAATTTTGGGATAAAAATTTGGATTAGTGCTAATATCATGAGATGACATATATCTACAATGAGAGCATTGTATGGAACTTTATTCCAAACATCTGGTCCAGGGTGAAGGTCGTCTACGATGGGCGGAAAAGATCCTAAATCAGTCTATCAATCTAACCTCGTTTCTGCTGAAAAGCTTGGAAAAGCTGCTAGACCTATACATAATGGAAGAAACGCTAACAACGTACCACTTAATACGAAACAGTACGCATACCAGGCTAACAAATCAACAAAACTAGCACTCCACAACCTGGTGGTGAAAATCCAAGATATCCTTCATTCAAAGGGTGTCTCAGTTGGTATTTTTATAGACATCGAAGGGACCTTTAATAATGCGCCTACAGACTCCCTCATTAGCGCCAATAAACCTTAGACTCCGGACTGATCCCTACATCATTAAATGATGACAAAATCAGATTCTCAACAGCGGGAGGTTGTCCACAGGGGGGAGTCCTTTCCCACTCCTGTGGTTCGTATTAGTGGACGACCTTCTGGCTACTTTTCAACTATGGAGAGTCGAAGTCCACGCATACGCGGACGACATGGTTATCCTTATAAGAAACCACCCATACCATCTCCAGCACGTTGCGGGAGGTGCTGGATGTTGTATAGAGCCGGAATTCAAAGGAAAACCTAGCAATAAACCCTAGGAAAACGGTGATTGTGCCATTTACCCGAAGGAAGAGGCTGGACTTCTTGAAAGCGTCATCTTTGTTCGGGTTAGTAATACCGTTTACCAACGAAGTAAAATATCTAGGAGTCATCCTGGATAATTCACTCACATGGACCCCTCATGAACGTTAGGAGGACACAGCTCTCCCTTTGGTCGTGCAAGAATCTGTGTGGCAGATCATGGAGATGGGACCCCAACAAACTATATGGATATACGTGACGGTAATAAGACCGATAATCACTTATGGGGCCATAGTTTGGTATCAAAAGAGCAGACAGAGCTCCAACAAAGCTGAACTGTCCTCTCTGCAAAGACATCACGGGGGCAATAGCCATGGGGTGCATGCTCGACCCGCTTCCACTTCCAATACTCCTGGAACGAGAGGCCATGAAGTCGACATACCCTCTGAAACAAGTGACGAACATAGCACCGCAGCCATTCGATGGTGAGACCAACAATGCCCAGGCTGGCTTGGAAAGCCTTGCGTTATAATGGCATCAAAACGTACATTGGACACTCGCTACGTCCTCAGGGTTCCCTCACGGGGGACGAGGCGAAGATTTACAACTGGCAGGAAGTACCTGGTACACAGACGGATCCAAAACTGACGAAGGGGCTGGCTGCAGAGTGTACGGGAGATCGGACTGCATGTGCATAGCAGAGAGCCTGGACCGATTCACCACAGTGTTTCAGGCAGAGGTACATGCCACTGAATTTACACACAACAGATCAATAAAGATCTGCTCGGATAGTCGGGCAGCGCTTCGAGCGCTTATGTCTCTGCGCTGCAATTCCAACACTGTTTAGAACTGCCACAGGACTCTGAACACCCTATCGCAGGAGAACAGCGCGACACTGGTATGGATCCCGTGCCAACGTGGATACGAAATCGATGAAAGGGCCGACTCTCAACTGAGGTTTTCTCGCCCCTCGGAGGGCGAGGAAAAGAGCCCAAACGGAGAGAGACTTTGATGAACGCGTTAGATTAGAGCGAATAGGAGAGAGTACAAAAACAAAATAAAAGAGAAGAAGATGGAATGTTGGGAAATGGATGTACGGGAGATCACAGAGGGGAACGAATGGAACAAGGTGGTAGGCAAAGTGCTCTGGTGGAAATGTACCACCCCACCGTTAATGCAAATGAAATAAATAAGCTGAGAGAATACGAGCATGAAAGGGAGAGTGGGGAGCGGACGAATATTATGATGTAGGCATTGGTAAGGCGGAGGTTGAATGAGTGGTAAGATGTTTGAAGAGGGGAAGAGCAATGGCGGATTATAGAATTACGAATGAATGTATGAAGCATGTGTTTAAGGCGATTGGGCAGGAAATGAGTGAACTGTATGATGCTTGTTGGAGGATAAGTGTATTCCCACGGGTGTGGAAGAGTGTGAGATTGAGGTGGATCCCCAAGACGGGTGGGGGAGTCAGGCCAATCAACCTGACGCCAACTCTGGGAAATATCCTGGACAAGGTGGTGAATGATCTTGTGAGTTGTTACGAGAGGGAAGGGAAATGGAGTGAGAGGCAGTATGGGTTCAGAGCAGGAAGGAGCACGGTGATGGCAGCGACAGAAGTGATTGAGATTCCGAAAAGCAATAAGCGAGATGGTCTACACACCCTGTTGGTAGCGTTGGATCTGAGCAATGCTTTTAATCTGGGGTGGCCTCTAGTTGTGGATAGAATGATGGTAAAGCATGGGATGAGCAAGAGATTGAGGAATATATGTTGGGAATTTCTGAATGATAAGACGATAGTGAGTGGAGAGGAGACCGTCTCGGTCACGAGGTGCTGTCCCCAGGGATCTAGCCTCTAGCCGAGTATGTGGTTCGTGTGCATGGAAGAATGGTTTGATCGAATGAGTCAGATTGAACGTGAGTACAAGGTGCATGTGCAGGCCTACGCTGATGATCAGATTATCCTCATACCGGGTAGGTCTGTGAAAGCAATTGAAAAGAAATGGAAGACTCTGTGGGATAAGTGTAAAGAATGGGAGACTGGGAGCAAAATGAGATACAATCAGGAAAAAACGTCTGTTATGTTTGTGGAACAGGGTGGAAAAATTAGACCTACCGTGGTGAGAATGGGAGAGAGAGTAGTGGGTATGTGGACGTGGTGAAAGTGTTGGGCATAATGTTGACAAAAAGATGAACTTTATAGAGCATGCCATCGAAGTACGAAAGAAAGCGGGTGAATTAGCGGGGAGAATGGCAGGCGTCTGTGGGCGGCGGAGAAATCTAGACAAAGACTTGGCTAAAAGGTTGTATGAAAGGGTGGTGAAAAGAGCATTAATGTATGGGAGCGATGTGTGGGGAATCAGAGGAGGGGACTCGCGGGTGACCAAGCAACTGGATGCGGCGCAGAGGCCCTTCATTCTGATGATACACAGAGCTTACAGGACGGCACCTACGGAAGCGTTGAGAGTGCTTGGAGGTGTTGCGCCATTAGGTGTGACGCCTCTGGTTATGAGCGAGCGGTGGTAACAAGTAAGTGAGGAAAGCATAAGAGAAAGAATGAGAGAAAGTGAGAAAGTGTATCCGCCTTACCAATGGAGCAAAGATGTGGAATTGGACGCACAAGGATGGGTGTTTGTCGATGCAAGTTGTAGACAAGAGGTTTCGACGGTGGGAGTGGTGTAAGAAATTTGAGGTAGAAAAATGGAGGGAAGTGAGGGGAAACGAAAAGTTGAGAGGAATCGGAAGCACGGTGAAAATGGAGCTAATGGGAGTGATTGTGGCAATTAAAATGATCGAGATAATGAATGTGGTTGGAAGAATAATGATTATATATGATAGTAAAATTGTTGTGGGGTTGATGATGGAAACGAGGAGTGTGCATAGGATGGTTGGTATGGTGCAGGCAAGAGTAGAAAGAATGAGTAGAGTGGAAGGAAAATACTTAAAAATTGAATGGAAAAGCAGGGAGAGTGAAGATATGAAAGTGGCGCATAACATGGCGGAGCAGGCAAGAACGGCCGACGTGTTACCAGAGCGCGAGTGGGATAAGCTGTGGAACAGGAAGACAAATAAGGACGAAATGAAGACGAGGGTTAGAGATTTATGGCAAGAACAATGGGATAGCAGTTATAAAGAGCGAAGTGTGTATGAGGTGTGTAAAAGTGTGGATGATGAACGAATACATCTAGGATTCAAAACTGATCCGGCGGATCAGCACAGATTCCGAAGAGGTGGCGTCGTGGATCCGACGTGCGAGTGTGGTAATGGTCCAGAGGATTCTCGACATGTGAGGGAAGTGTGTATGAAGAATGAGAGAGTGAGAGGAAGGGTGGAATTAGTGAATGAAATAGTGAATGAACGGCAAATGATAGTTGCTATAAATAGATTCGCCGAGGTTGCCATTGATCTAGCGTTCTCTATTGTTTTGGTGTGTTGGGTTGCGAATCTGCCACAGTGCCAGTTTAGAGTAGGGTTTTTTTTTCATAAATTATGTTACGTTAGGTTAAGGTTGGATTAATAAAAAAAAAGGGCTCCGTTCCTCGCTAATTCCCGGTCCGTCAGTCTAGGATTCTTGAATCCAGAGGCTGGAGGGAAGGGGGTTGGCGTAAGAGGCGGTGGGTCCCGTTGACAGTGGTTTTGCTGGATTGTGAGTTGAGGGAGTTGCTGATCCCTACGGTTGGAAGGCAAGAGACTAGTCTCGTTCATGTCTTTTCGGAAACATGATCATTGAACCTCAAGATGCACACGCATTGTCGCCCTAAAGACTCATCAAATTCGTTGAGGGTCTGGGCATGACGGGTGACAACTCGTGGAGCTAGCAGGGTCAAACCTTGCTGGTAACACTTCGAGTGGTCGCGATGGAGGACTGTATAAGTCCACTCGCATTGAGTACAATACAATACAATACAATACCTACTAGTCGAATATAATGTTCAAAAAAGAAAAAGAGAAAAATTGTTTATTCTTCTAGATGTGGAATCTTTAAACTAGCGTTAGGTACTATACTTTGTCCGCGAATTAATTTACAATTTTTACATAATTCAACAATTAATAATTAACTTGGTCTTCAAAGCGCGTCTTGTTTTGATTGTCAAACTCGAATAGACGTTAAAACCATCATGGTACATTCGTTTTGTTTGCAATTTCCAACATTTGTCACCAAATTAGCGGTCGCAAAAAAAAACAAAAGAAAAAACATTTACGCCCAATCTCCATTTTTATTTAATCACTGCGAAAAAGTTCGGCTGTACTTACAAAATCAATCAGGCTTCTATCTTTAAAACTTCTTAGAGTTCTGCTTATGGCAAATTGAAACACTGGCATATATTGAAACACTGAAGAGTCACTTAACAGTCACTCAATTACTAGTAAACTTCAATCACTTGATATGCATATCAAAGAAAATAATAGATTTCTACCAATCGTATTCCTTGTTTTCTATGTGACAGTTGCAACTCAAAAAGTATTTATAAATTACCACGCGCTGCATAGAAAAGCTCACAAAACCGCATTCTAGTGGAAACTGCTCGCAAGGGGCAAATCTGCGGCTTTGAAACTGCCAGTCGGTAGCACTCTGTGTTGCAAAGTTAAAATCTCGTTGATGGATTCCACGAAACTATTTCAGAAGTGAATTTAGCCATTACAGATTTGCAGAAGTACAAGGCTTTCTTGACAGCCTATCGTAAACATTGTAATTTCTCTGATAACTAAGCTGCAGGGTTCTGAGGGAAAAAAAATCTTGGTTTATTTGAAATTCTCGCAAAGTCCGTCCCAACGGTAACATTTTAGCGTATTCTGCAGCATCTTACTTTTTTTGTATTAACTTCAACAACTCGGCTTCTGTCGCTGGGGATTTTAACTTTTCCTGCTGCGGAGTGTGACCGAATTTATATCGCCATTGTTTTATAAATTTCTGCAGGGCCTTTTTTACGAATTTAAAACATTTTTATATGCCCGATGTTTTAAGATTGCGAAAGGGTAACCCCCGAGAGAACCTGATATTCTACAACTTTGAAAATAAAAGTTAATTCAAAGTCGATGGAGCTGCTATATACAGATATGGTCACGCTGAATATAACAGTGACGCTCTAGTGGATCAAAAACATGGTTAAAATAATAATAATTAAACCCTTAGGCAAATGTAAACCGAACCAAATCGATATAATACTACAATATATTGTAATTTAAATTTGGTCATTATAGGGCTTTGATTAGTTAGCTTGCGGCAAGACTGTCTAATTTAATTTTTCCCTTTTAAGTTTTAATGCGCTGAAAAGTTATCGGTGGAGCATAAAATGCAAATATAAGGTGTCATTAATAACAAGGAAAAGTGTTTTGATGTAATTTTTGGAGCTATTGAAGGAGCTAAACTATCAATCACTGTTAAGTATATGCATGTAATTGAGTGACATTTAAAGTGAAGTTTGCATAAGGGTGTTACATCATATCCTAGTTGATATACGAGAGCTTTTAAAACCGTCAAGGTAAAATTTTTACGTTATTTATTAGCCACGGTTGTCAAGAAGGAGGCATTTTTTTAGACCTGTAATTGATTCTTCATACAGGGTATCTACAGTTTACTACAAGGCTGCTTTGTTCAGAAATTTTTTGGATAATTGTTTTCTTAAATTATAACTATATGCCGTCTCAAATTATTATGGACTGGGGTGTGGCATAGAAAACAGATGTTTTGAACCTGTATAAATTTTTGACAATGACATTGAGTGAATTTGGCAAGTAAATGAGGTTACAAATTTGACAAAAGTCTAAATTATTTGTAAAACGTTGCCAAATTAAATATCGATCAATCACAATACTGAACCTGCCATAAGTAGGCAGTATGTGTAGTAGAAAAAAGCAAAATCATGAAATTGGTAGGGGAAGCAAAAACCCCCAGGATATTATAATTGATAATTAGTTCACGATATTTTTTAATTTTGTTAAATAAAGGACTACTTATATAAGCTCGAACATCCAAACATCATCATATTTTAGTGCTAACTTAATAGACAAGTAAAGAAATATGCAGAAGCACCTTTTTCTTAAGAAGATAGGAGTAATAAGGTAGACATACTAATAGCTTTCTATTCCTAATGAATGATCGAGAGTGTGAATTCACAACCATTGGCGGAATTTGAACGATTGGGGTAATGTCGGCTTGATGTATGGTAATAAAGTTAAATACATCTTTAGGTTACCTATATAGTAGTTATTAGGAATATTATGTGAAAAAATATTTATTATTTAATCCTTCTTCTCTTCTAAAGGTGCCTATCTTCTTATGATGTTGTCGACCACTTTGGCCCATCTTATCCTATTCACTGCAGCTCGGAATAAGTCGTTTGATGTTAGACCAGTCCATTTTCTAAGGTTGGCTAGCCAGGATATACGCTAATATGGCCAAAGTAGGTCAGTTTTCTGATCTTTACGGTAGTGGTAATTTCCTTGTTGTTTTCTGAGCCTCTCGAGAATCGTGGTGTTAGTTGTATGGTATGTGTATGAGACCCGTAGAATGCGTCGGTAGCACCATATTTCGAATGCTTCTAAGCGTTTGGTGGCAGCCTCAGTAAGACTCCAACTTTCTGCTCCATAGAGGAGAACACCAAAGACGTAGCATCTGAGAATTCTTATGCATATATGCAATATAAGCCACAGGTTACAAAGAACTTTCTTAAGGCGGTTAAAAGCCCTTCTGGATTTTTCAATTCAAGTTCTTATTTCATAACTATGATCCCATGTATCTCTGATATTGCAGCCCATGTAGCATATTTTCTCCACTCTTTCCAATGGTGTATCGATTAACACGTAAATTGAGCGTTTATGTTGATGTTCTTGCTGATAATTATTTCATACCTGTTTATTATTCCACTAATGGATTCTGACGAGGAATTACTGCTAGCCAATTTTGAATCAGCCTGCTAATGTGATAATGAATGGAGAAATATTATCAAAAGGTGTTCCACTCGACTATTTTTCTCTGCCAAAATTAGATCGTTACTGTGCCTTCAAAAAAAATTCCACAACTTGTCAAGAGTACAGCGTTCTTATATTGACAATGATAATGGAGTAAGTTTAGAACTTAATAACCATGATACAGTAACTATTAAAGATAAGATGTTGCACATATGGGAGGTGGCCGTAGCCATCGATTGTGTAGGAACAAAAATGTGTGGACAAAGTGGCGAAGGCAAAATTTCTCTTCTATTTTTAAATATTCAATTCAGGCTACTATACAACAAGTTAACATACCTCAATTGCCCGGATTTCCCCCTGTAGCGAAACCACACTGCCAAACATTAAGTATCTATTGCAACAATGTTAGACTAACTATGCAGAGTTTGGGATATATAAACAAAGCTGAATGCAAAACACGAAAAGAGTAAATTGCGGTCCAAAATTCAGACTGGAAACAAGTTCTGCAAAAGCATAAGATAAAAAATTCTTTGGACCACACATCAAAGATCGAAAAACAATTTAGGAGGACTGAATTTGTTCAAATGCCAATTCTGTTTGTTGTTGTATATATATTTTTTTCCTGTTGGTTTTATGTTAAGCACCAAATTATGATAGCGTATACCTATGTCAATTTTTTTGTTATTCACCACTTACTTAAATAAAAAAAATGTATTTACATCAGCTATTTATTATTGTTTCCTGATACCCAACTACCTAATTTTATGATTAGACTCATAACATCTATGCTTATCACAAGTCTTTTATTTTATTTTGTATAATTTAATACATTCCATAACATTAATCTGGTAACATTTCATGAATTAACTAGACATTTGTCAAATTTGTATCCTCATTTACTTGCCAAGTTCACTCAATGTCATAGTCAAAAATTTATACAGGGGCAAAACATCTGTTTTCCATGGCACACCCCAGTCCATAATAATTTGAGGCGGCACATATAAATACAATCAAGATACCTTCTGCTTCTTATTGAAGTTGGTATCAAAAAACGCGACACCTTAAGAAGAAGTTTTCAAACTAAATCTATAAGAAACTACTCGCAGTTAAGTCAAACATTGTGAAGTCGAATCGAGCTTTACTACACAGGCCCCATAAAGACACCAAAAAAATGGAAATTTTATATGAATTTTCCTCACCAAAGGTTTTGAAAGGTCAAATTATTAAGTGATTCATGATAATTAAATAATCATGATTTGTGTTAGTTTCCTTGCTTTACTTTAATACGGCTTGTATGTCGGAAATTAACGCCGACGTTTTGACTGTGTCTTCCTTATGGCTGTCTCATTTCGATGTAGGCGGTATCAAATATAAAGGAAGCAAACTGGAGCTCGAGCCCAAAAATCACACCAACTTATCTCTTCCCTTGAAATCAATAAATTGTGGCCAAAGTAGGTTAAAAATAACCCACTTGTTTAAAAATGTGAATTTTGATGAGAACAAATTCCATTTGAGATCCAATTCAAGCAAAACTGATTCACTTAAATTGTAAAATTACATTTTGGGACCAAAATAAGAGCGGTACTTGACTCAAAAATCCCTGCAAAATCAAATCTTGGTGTTTTACGAGTAAGCCTAGGATTACGTCAAAAATCGGTGAAAAATAACTCAGATCATGTATAAATATAAACTTGCAGAGTTTGGAGGAATTCAGGTTAAGATTGTGATAAAAATCGGTTGAAAATACGTTAGAAGTAACTTAAGGAGTCTAATAATGCAAATTTAGAATTTCAGGTTGACAATATGGCCAAAATCATTTAAAAAAAAAATTAACAAACGACCTTTGCAAATTTTGTCGTTTTTTGGAGAAATTCAATTTGAGAATAGAAGCAGGTAAAACTGATTCAACTGAATGTTAAATCTACAATTTCGGAACAAACTAAGTGGTGTTTGAATCAAAATTTCCGCAAAATCCAAATTTGGTATTTTTTTAAGGATTATTGCCAAAATCGGTTACAAAATTCGCAAAACGCGTTAAATAAAACATTTTGGCATATTAGTAGAAATTCAGGTTGGGATTATAGCCAAAAATATTTAAAAAAAATACGAACCACAGTAAATACAGATTAGGCTAAATTGATTAAAATCTTTGATTTGTGTGCTTTTTATATCTTTTACTGGAAAACCTGTGTAAAAATGCAAATTTTGAAGAAAATATTCATATTTTTTGAAGAAATTCAATTTTAGTACGAAATCTTTGTGGTTTATAGATTTTTTTAACTCAGGTTAGAAATAAAAACATTTTTGATATTTGCTGAGAAGTTTGATTTGACAACAAAATCCACAACAAAAAAATTCCAATAAATGGTAAAATTGAGTATTGAGGTAAAACAGAGTGGGTGAAAATTTACTTAACGCGTGCGAAAATACAAATTTCGAATGTTTGGAGAAATTCAGGTTAAGATTATAGCATAGTCGTTTGAAATTAACTCAGAGCGTGTAAAAATGCAGGTTTGTTGAGTGTGAAGGAAGTTAAGTTACAGTTATGGCCAAAGTCGCTGAAAATTACTTAAAACTTTTAAAAAATATATATTTGAAGAAGTTTTTGGAAAATTTCAAAACCAATTAAAAATGTCATGAACGACATTAATTGCAAATGTGGGGTCTCTGGAAAAATTGAGGTTAGAATTAAGATTACAAAACACAACGTCTAAAAATAGCAAATTTTTATGTTTTTGGAAAAATTAAATTTTGTGACAAAATTAGGCTAAATTCATTTAAAACCTCTAATTTGTTGTTTGTGGTAAAATTAATTTTTGGGTCAAAGCATCTAAGATTATAATTTGACTCAAAACGCTTCAAAAGGCAAATTTTGTGTTTTTGGAGAAATTCTGGTTATTATTAAGAAAAATGATTACTGAAAATTACTCAGAGGGTGTTAAAATATAAATTTAAGTATTTTAGGAAACTTTAGATCATTACCAGAGAAGGCGAAAATCAGTCAAAAAATAACTTAAGTGTGTAAAAATGCAAATTTGTTGAGTTTGTAAAAATTGAAGTTACGATTATGGCTAAAGTTGCTTAAAATTACTTAAAATACATAATCAAAAATACATATTTAAAGAAGTTTTTGAAAATTTTTAATGTTAAGATTAGGAACAAAACCGTTTAAAAATTTCACGAATGAGATTAATTGTAAATGTGGGGTTTTTGGAGAAACTGAGGTTGGAATTAGGATTACAAAATTATCGCATCGTTTAAAAATGCAATTTTTTATGTGTTTGTAGAAACTAAATGTTAGGACAAAATTACGCTAAATTCATTTAAGACCTCTAATTTGTCGCTTGTTGTAAAATTAAGTTTTGGACCAAAGTCTATAAAATTTGACTCAAAACGCTTCAATGGAAAAATTTTATATTTTTCGAGAAATCCATGCGAGGATTAGGGCCAAGGATCGCTGAAAATTAAGTAGAGGGTGTAACAATAAATATTTAAGTATTTTAGGAAAGGATCATTATGAGGGAGGGCGAAAATCGGTCAAAAAATAACTTAAGTGTGTACAAATGCCAATTTGTTGCAAAAAAGTCGCTTAAAATTACTTAAAACGTTCAAAAAAACATATTTGAAGATGCGGAAAATTTCGGGTTAAGATTAGGACCAAAATTGTTTTAAAATTTTACGAACGAAATTAATTGCCAATCTGGGGTCACTCGAGAAATTTCGGTTAGAATCAAAATTACAAAATTGTCACAAGACATCGTCAAAAATGCAAATTTTTATGTTTTTTTGGACAAATTAAATTTTAAGATAAAATTAGACCAAATTCAGTTAAAACCTCTAATTTGTCGCTTGTGGTAAAATCAGTTTTTGGAATAAAGTATGTAAAATTAGACTCAAAACGCTTCAAAAGGGAAATTATGTGTTTTTCAAGAAATTCAGTTTAGAATTAGGGCCAAAGATTACTGAAAATTACTCAGAGGGTGTGAAAATATAAATTTAGGTATTCTAGGAAAATTTAGATCATTATGAAGGAAGGCAAAAATCGGTCAAATAATGAATTAAACGCATAAAAATGCAAATTTGTTGAGTTGATAGAAATTCAGGTTACGATCACGGCCAAAGTCGCTTAAAAGTACTTAAAACGTTTAAAAATACATATTTGAAAAAGGTTGTGGAAACTTTCGGGTAACATTAGGGTAAGTTAGTAAAATTGTCATCATCTAGAAATATAAAATTTTATGTGTTTAGAAAAAACTAAATTGTAAGACAAAGTTAGGCTAAATTAATTTAAAACCTATAATTTGTTGTTTTTGGTAAAATTAATTTGTGGTCCAAATTATGTAAAATTTGACTTACAACGCTTCAAAAGGAAAATTTTGTGCTTTTTGAGAAATTTATGTTAGGATTAAGGGCAAAGATGACGGAAAAATACTCAAAGGGTGTAAAAATAAAACTTTAGATCATTATCAGAGAGGGTGAAAATAGGTCAAAAATAACTTAATTGTGTGAAAATGCAAATTTGTTGAGTATGTAGAAATACTGGTTACGATTACGGCCAAAGTCAATTAATATTACTTAAAACGTTTAAAAATATATATTTGAAGAAGTTTGTGGAAACATTCGGGTTAAGATTAGGATCAAAATCGTTTAAAAATTTTACGAATGAGATTAATTGCAAACGTGGGATCTTTGGAGAAATTAAAGCTGGAATTAGGATTAAAAAAATATCACAACACATCGTCTAAAAATGCAAATATTTTTGTTTGTGAAAAAAATTAATTTTAGGACAAAATTAGGCTCAATTCATTTAAAACCTCGTTTTGTTGTTTTTTGATAAAATTAATTTGTGGACCAAAGTATGTAAAATTTAACGTTTCAAATTCAAAACGCTTCAAATTTTGTGTTTTTCGACAAATTCAAGATAGGGGCCAAACATCAGTGAAAACTACTCGGAGGATGTAAAAATGTAAACGTAAGTATTGTACAAAAAATTAGATCATTATGAGGGAAGGCATAAAAAATAACTTAAGTGTGTAAAAAAATACATTTTGATGAGTTTAAGTAGAAATTCATTTTACGAGTATGGCCAAAGTCGCTTAAAGATACTTAAAAGGTTAAAAACAAACATATTTGAAAATGTCGAATATTTCGGGTTAAAAGTAGGAATAAACACATTTTAAAATTTCACGAACGACATTAATTGCAAATGTGGGGTCTGTGGAAAAATTGAGGTTGCATTTAGAATTACAAAATTGTCTGAACAAATCGTCTACAAATGCAAACTTTTCTGTATTCTGAGAAATTAAATTTTAGGGCAAAATAAGTCTTCAAATTCATTAAACCCTCTAATTCGTTGGTTGTGGTAAAACTTATTTTTGGACAAAAGTATGTAAAATTTGACGCAAAATACTTCAAAAGGCAAATTTTGTGTTTTCCTCGAGAAATTCATGTAAGGATAGGGCCATATTATAATAAAACCCCAATTTGTTGAGACAATTTTGTAATCTTAATTCGAACCTCAATTTCTCCAAAAACACCAATTTGCAATTAATGTCATTCGTGAAATTTTTAAACAATTTTGGTCTTAATCTTAACCCAAAAATTTCCTCAAACTTCTTCAAATATGTATTTCTAAACGTTTTAAGTAATTTTAAGCGACTTTGGCCATAACCGTAACTTAAATTTGTACAGACTCAACAACATTGCATTTTTACACACATAATTCATTTTTTGACCGATTTTTGCCCTCTCTAATAACGCCCTAAAGTCTCTTAAAATACTTAAATTTATATTTTTGCACCCTCTGAGTAATTTTCAGTGATCCCTCTGATTTTCTCGAAAAACACGAAATTAGCCTTTTGAAGGGTTTCTAGTCAAATTTTACATACCTTGGTCAAAATTTCATTTTACCACAAACAACAAATTAGAGGTTTTAAATGAATTTAGCCCATATTTGTACTAAAATTTAGTTTCTCCAAAAACATAAAAATTTGAATTTTTAGACGATGTGTTGTGACAATTTTGTAATACTAATTCCATCCTCAATTTCTCCAAAGACCTCACGTTTGCAATTAATGTCGTTTGTGAAATTTTAAAATGATTTTGGTCCTAATCTTAACCCAACATTTTCCACAAACTTCTTCAAATATGTAATTTTAAACGTTTTATGTAATTTTAAGCGACTTTAGCCATGATCGTAACTTGAATTTGTACAAACTCAACAAATTTGTATTTTTACACACTTCAGTCATTTTTGACTGATTTTCGCCCTCTCTGATAATGATTTAAAGTCTCCTAAAATACTTAAATTTATATTTTTGCACCCTCTAAGTAATTTTCGGTGATCTTTGCCCTTAGTACTAACTTGAATTTCTCGATAAACACAAAATTTGCCTTTTGAAGCATTTTGAGCTTAAATTTTACCACAAACAATAAATTAGAGGTTTTAACTGAATTTAACCTAATTTTGTCCTGAAATTTCATTTCTCAAAAACATAAAAATTTGCATTTTTAGACAGTCTGTTGTGACAATTTGGAATCCCAGTTCCAACATGAATTTCTCTCTGTGAAGTCCCCACACTTGCAATTATTCTCATTTATGAAATATCTAAACGCTTAATTCAATTTTTAACCGATTTTTGCCCTCCGTCGTAATGACCCAAATTTTCATAAAACACATAAATAAATTTATATTTTTACATCCTCTGAGTAATTTTCAGTGACCTTCGGCCCAAATCCTAACCCAAATTTCTCGAAAAACAACATTTTAAACGTTTTGTGTCAAATTTTACATACTTTTAACCAAAAGTAATTTTTTTTAAAAACAGCAAATTAGAGGTTCCAAATGAATGTAGCCTAATTTTGTCCTAAAATTTAGTTTCTCCAAAAACATAAAAATTTGCATTTTTAGACGCTGTGTTTTGACAATTTGGCAAACCTAATTCTGACTTCAATTTCTTCAAATATCCCACATTTTTAAACAGTTCTAATCTTAACCCGAAAGTTTTCCCAAACTCTTGCAAATGGGTATGTTTTTTTCTTTAACGTTTTAAGTAATTTTAAGCGACTTTAGCTATGATCGTAACCAGAGTTTGTACAAACTCAACAAATTTGTATTTTTACACACTTAAGTAATTTTTTGATTAATTTTTGCCCTCTCTGATAATGATTTAATGTTTCCTAAAATACTTAAATTTATATTTTTACACCCTCAGTGTAATTTTCAGTGATCTTTGGCCTTACTAGGGAATCCTAACTTGAATTTCTCGATAAACACAAAATTTGCCTTTTGAAGCGTTTTGAGTCAAATTTTACATACTTTGGTCCAAAAATTAATTTTACCACAAACAATAAATTAGAATGTGTAAATAATTAGAATGAATTTAACCAAATTTTGTCCTGAAATTTAATTTCTCAAAAACATAAAAATTTGCATATTTAGACAGTCTGTTGTGACAATTTGGAATCCCAGTTCCAATCTGACTTTCTCCAAAGACCCCATACTTGCAATTATTCCCATTCATGAAATGTCTAAACGCTTAATTCATTTTTTAACCGATTTTTGTCCTCCCTCGTAATGACCCAAATTTTCCTAAAACACATAACTTTATATTTTTACATCCTCCGAGTAATTTTCAGAGACCTTCGGCCCAAATCCTAACCCAAATTTCTCGAAAAACAAAATTTTAAACGTTTTGTGAAAAATTTTAAATACTTTGGTCCAAAAGTATTTTTTTTTTAACAGCACATTAGAGGTTTCAAAGGAATTTAGCCTAATTTTGTCCTAAAATTTAATTTCTCCAAAAACATAAAAATTTGCATTTTTAGACGCTGTGTTGTGACAATTTGGCAATCCTAATTCTAACTTCAATTTCTTCAAATATCCCACATTTGCAATTAATATCGTTTATGAAATTTTTAAACGGTTCTAATCTTACCCCGAAAGTTTTTCCAAACCTTTGGCCAATAGGTGTGTTTTTTTTTAAACGTTTTAAGTAATTTTAAGCGACTTTCGCAATGATCGTAACCAGAATTTGTAAAAACTCAACAAATTTGTATTTTTCCACACTTAAGTCATTTTTTGACTGATTTTTGCTTTCTCTGATAATTATCTAAATTTTCATAAAATACTTAAATTTATATTTTTACACCCTCTGAGTAATTTTCAGTGAAATTTGGCCGTCTAAAAATGCATTTTTTTCTGTTTTTTTTTTGAGAAATTAAATTTTATGACAAAACTAGGATAAATTAATTTAAAACGTCTAATTGGATGCTTGTGGTAAAATTATTTTTGGACGTAAATTGGTATGTAAAATTTGACTCAAAACGCTCTTTTTTGACTCAAAAGGCAAATAATGTGTTTTTCTCCAAAAATTCAGGTTAGGATTAAGGCCAAAGATCACTGAAAATTACTCAGAGGGTGTAAAACTATAAATTTAATTATTTTAGGAAAATTTTGATCATTATGAGGGAGAGCAAAAATCGGTCCAAAATAACTTAAAACGTCTATAAATTCAAATTTTAAATTTTTGCAAAAGTGCAGATTAGAACTAAGGCTAAAATTGTTGTTAAATAACCGACATCTTCTATAACTTACATTGTTTTATGTCTTTAAAGTAGGTCAATTTTAAAACAAAGTAAGCTAAGATGGACTCAAATCTTCTGGCTTATTGTTTTTAGTAAATTACACTTTTGGACTATAATAAAGCACATTTTGCCCAGAGCGCCGCGAAATACAAAATTCATATTTTTCGAGTTAGGTCCACGTTAAGTTTAAAGTCGAAATCATTTAGAAATGACCTAAACCATTTAAGAATACAAATAAAAACTTTTGAACCAATCTAAGTTACGGTAAGTGTCAATATTGGTTAAAAAAATACTTAAAACATTAAAAAATACAAAACAATTTTTTTTTTTGAGAAGTGTCGTTTAATATTCAATCTCTAAAAATTTATCAAAGCATCTAAAAAGATGCAAATTGAAAATTTTTGAAAACAATCAGTTGCAAAAATTTGTTTAAAGTGGCTCAACGGGCTCGAAAATGCAAATTTTGTGTTTGTGAGGCAATGTATATTAGAACAGAAGAATAAAAAATTATTATTTCATCTAACGGTGCAAATTTGAAAATTTTCAGTAAATAAAATTCACGTAATAAACGTGCCAGAACTTTTTCAAGCATTCTAAATCTGTAAAACAAAATATAAAATCCCTTTATGAAAGACCTTGATGGCCTTAAAAGTCGAAAACCAATAGAGCTTTCCTATAAAAATATTAAATAGTTGCTGAGCAAAAAAAAAGTCACAACTTATAACCATTAGCCCTTTAGAGCCCGTTCGACCCTTCTTGAGAGGGGATCTTTTTATGTTGGAAAAGGCAGCGACTGTCAAGCTCAAAACCGACCAAGAAAAGTGATTTCGGTGGAAAATCCTGTTTGGGTGGCGTTTGTCGATATGGTATCGCTAAGGAGATTGTCCCCAAAGTCGGGCTACTTAAGTCGTATACTTTAAGAGCCACAAACAGAAATAAAAATCAAGACGAGGGTTTTTAGGAGTCGAATCTTATTTACACTGACAAAAAATTGGAAATAAAAAAGGCAGCATTGGTCGTTATATTTCCATCGGTCGTATAAAATACATTAGAAACTTATTCTCAGAAAAATGTTTTTTCTGTTATTTGAAAACTACCGGTAAGCAACAGAGGGTGTCGTCAAAGGCAAGCCTTTCCCATTCTTTTTTGTTGTACAAAGGTATGTCTAGTCAATGCTCTATAAAAATTTCAGCAAATATACTTCACAAATATTAAAAAAATACAATTTTTTTATCCTACAAACAAAAAGTGAGATACCCGCATTTACGCCCATTTTAACAATTACGAAATTTAAATTTCCGCATTAAAACGCTTTACTGGGCAGTATTTCCAATCTAGGGCTCTATAAAAAATTTATGTCGAAATAATTTGGCCGGAAACTAAATTGAAACAATAGCGCCAACAGTTTTAGTTCCCAAATAGTTTTATACAGCCGGGCTCATTACTGGGGCTACATGCATACATTGGTTTTCGAACAGTGCAACGGGGGAAAATGTAAAGTTACTTAGCTAAAGTTGCTTCACTTTGTTGGCTGTTAAGTTTAATTAACAGTTAACAAAATAACATATTTAAAAAGTTGACCCTGCTGTCGAGCCAGGAATCTTAAAAGTAATCTTTGGGGTTGTGCTTGGGAATTTTATTTTTACATGGTTAGTTTTTGTCCTGCAATCAATGGAAACTGGTCCAGAAATCGGGCAATTTTCTCATGGCACAGCAGCAGCACTGCAACGCTGCTCGCATCAGTTACTTTTCCGACCAGATGACATGGCCACCGCAGAACGTCCGTCGCCAGATGTCGCCTATTCCGCCACTGACCGGCTGGAAATTTAATATAAACGCGTTATACGTACTTTTGCTGTAAAATTTAATAAAGGACGCCACAGTGGCAAATGAATACGGCTTATGCCAACTTGCCGACGCCAGGGCACGTTTGAATGGCACTTTCATATCACTATAACACACATTTTACCAACCAAGGCACACTATGAAAACAAACTTTGACGTTGTCCTTCAACGTCAATCCATTTTGGCTTTGAAAGAGAGAAAGTTTAGCACAGACAGGTCCGGCTTGCGATTTTTGTTTAAACCGATTATAAGCTAACTGTTTACAATGCTAATCCTAATCGCGGTTCCATTTTTAATTACACATTGATCCTCATCAACCCTGAAATAAATTTTTATTTCTTTGGGCAATTTCTTTTAGTTTCAAAAGGAAAGAAAGGTTAAAGTTAGAAAGTTCATTTTAGCAGTTTCTAGGGCCTCTTTTATTAGTCCGGTGTAAACTCTACCTGATCTGGATTTGACGCACGTTACACGTTTATCTGTCAAAATCTTCCGATTAACTTTAGGCAGAGTTTAAATCAAATTTGTTAAAATGCGCCTTAGTTACAGCAAGCACTAATAAAATTTTATTGCTGCTAAATATTTTCTGGACCCTAATTATTAAAAGGTGGTATTGTCAACATGAGAAGGAGCCTGGATCTCAGCATTAAAATGAGATAGATAACAACAAAATAACGGAAAACTATCAATGAAGGATTATGCATTCAAGCACTGTAGACAATTGCCTTTACACTCATTCATTGTCATTAATATCCAGGATCTTTTCATATCTTCATGTCTGCAAAAACGTATTGAATTTGAATTTATCTTCTTAGGAAGACGAGGAGAAATGAATCAATCATGCTGTGGAGTATCAGTCAGGAGGTCGAAAAATGTGTATATAACCTGAGTTGGACTCAGGAATTTCAGAATCAGTTGGAAAAGGAAATCTGGGAATTGCTTTGCTTATTTAAATGGAAAAGTAGCCTTTGTCTTGAAGAAACGAAGTGTGAAAACGGAGTGAAACTGGAAGGTTTGTCGTGAAAATCCATATGAAGCAATATTAAGAAACTTCAACATAAATGATACTGAATAGGGTTTTTTATTATTTTTAAAAAAGCGTTTGAGAATGAAGGATACTTTGCGGTCTTAATACTTTGAATGCATGAGCGAAGACGAAAATGGTTAATAATAAGCATTTTCTACTAACAAGAATTTTCCGCCATGGAGTGACACAAGCAGCAGCTTGATAAGAAGGTTATTGCGTGTTGTGTACGAAAAGACTTTTGATTATTAAACACAACTTGCCCAAACAACTTGTTGTCAAAATATAAATACGTACGTTTTCAACTTAACAAGATGGTCAGCAGAAATCTTGAGTTGGTTTGTTTATGGTGGGCTGAAATTCGAACGCGTCATTTTTACAATTTTTTTGTTTTATGCGTTGTTTGACCACGCGCGCGGGGAGCTCATAGTTTAGGAAATATCCGAACGCAGTGAACAAACTGTTGTAGAAGTTTTGTGGGTTAAGATCACGCGCGCGGATTGCCCATAGTTTAGGAAATGTCCGAACGTTCCTCTGATGTAGCCCAAACTGCCGTAAAATTATGAACAATGAACCTGATGATTCCTAAAAGTAACTGAAATTCGAAACGTTTGAAATATTTCATTTCATATTCGCAAAGTTAGCACCTTTTGAAGAATGGTAAAAAACGTGCTAAAATGTATAAAAAGATATAAAATGGTACCACAAGTACCCATATCAAGGTTCCCATTTATGACATATTGTTTGTGAACGTCATTTATCGCATGTTATTTATAGCTCAATTTTGCCCTTTTCTATTGAAATTAATAGCAGTGTTATTGAACAGAATAAAGTAACAACAACTGAATATATTACACTCTATGAAACTCTAGTTAAATTAATAACTTCGATAGTTACACAGGAAAATCTAGTTTTGGGGATCAAAATCGTACATTTCAGGAGGAGTACATACGAGGAGCCAAAAAAGTAGAACAGTTTTAGTATTTTTTAAACAATTTGTGGATAAAATGGTGAATGAAATTGTTCGCAGTGAATACTCATATCTGAAAACTGCAGATTCCTTGCATAATTAAAATTGCTTTCATTGCTAAATTTTAATAACGCTTTCATCGCCTATATCCAACATTTTATTCCGCCTTGTCTACGTACTAAATAATCTACTCTTTTTATGTAAAAACCACACTGCTTATGGACCTCTGCATTATTAGCCACGTCATTTTTTGAGCCACCCTATACTTACCTAAAACAGAAATCAACGTTCTATTTATTATAAAACGACTGGAAGTAACAAATAAAATCGATTACTATAGATTTATATGACACATATCGAAAATTTCATGTTAAACATATGGGGCTCCTAAACCGGCCCAAAAACCTAAATTTTGAGATAAAAGTTGTGCATTGCGGTCTTTAACAGCTGATATCTCTGAAAAATCTATAAGGACAGCTAAGGAAGTAGAAAAATAGAGCTACACGTAGAGCCCATTTTGGAAGCTCTGTCTAGAACAGTAACTGAGTTCTGGTGGCCCAAAAGTAAGGTAAACATTTTGAACTTTTTTTAATTTTCTCGAAAACCGTGAAAGCTAGCTTCTTTCTGGCACATAATTCTGAGAGCCTTTAATAGCCTGTTCATACATCATATTAACCTGCATATCGAAAAACCTTACCGTTTCCAAGATAAACAGAAAAATGTAAAAATTTCAAAATTTTCAAAGGGAGGTCGTTTTAAAAAATTTTTGACCAAAATTCATTCTCATAGATTTTATCAAAGATAATCCCATATGAAAGAAGGGACAAAAATATGTAAAAAATTTGCAATTTTGGAATTTTCAATAATTTCCTTCCCCTTCAAAATGCCGCCAAAAACTATTTTTCCACTTTTTATCGACATTTTAATACTTATATCTATATAATTCAAAATCTAAATATGGTAGAGCGATGCTACTGACACCAATGAATAGAGAATTCTCGACCACAAAATACCTCCTTAATTTGTCGTTCAATGTTTTTAATTTAGTTGACGTAATGTTTGATCAAATAGAAACATTAGGCAATTTTTACAACATTTTAACAGTTTTTCACTTCCTATAAGACTGTTAGTAAACTAAGCAAAATGGAATATAACGTTTTGCAGTACTTGAGAGTACTTGAGACGACTCACACTTAGTTGAGTCACTGTTGTTTCATTGTCATAAATGGCGTTGTTATAAAATCGCAAATGTCACTCTACCCCTATCAATGAGAAACTTAATGAATTAAATCTCGGAACCTAGAAACGATAAAATCGAGTAGTTAGTACCAGTCAAGTGGGCTTCGTTAAAGCTATTTTTTCAGTCATATACGAAAAACTGATTGTTTGGGCGTGGCACATTTATAAAGCAGTATTTGTAACAAAAGAGAATACCATGATGATGGCGTATAGTAGGTTAAGCGCCCTTTAGCAACAGTCTATAAGTTGTACAAAAAAGTATCAATAAATTTAAAAAGTTTCCAAAATAGAACCTTCGGTACCCGCGGCAAAGTTCTGGGCATTAGAGACCTCTAGCCCGTCCCATAAAGTAGCCACATACCAAATTTCAGCTTTCTAGCTCAAACCGTTCCAGAGATATCGACTTAAAACCAAAACTTTTCAGGCGGCCATCTTGAATTTTTAATTAAGGGGAACCCACCATTCGATTTTCAACTTGATATCACTATCGGTTCAAAAAACAGGTATAAGCGTCAGCTACATTACCACTCATGGTACCCCCATGGGCACCCAGCGTCCAAAGTTGAACCATGTATCATTAACAGTTCTCTAAATATTAACGTTACTCAGCTACTGTAGCTATGATAGCTGAGTCAGCTATATCACAATTTATGATACCCCCATAGTTACCTACCGTCCAAATTTGCACCATGTACCATCAATGGTACCCCAAATATTTGTTTGTATATAACCTGAGGTCGACTCAGGAAGTTCAGAATCAATTGGAAAGGGAAATCTGGGAATTGCTTTGCTTATTTAGATGGAAAAGTAGCCTTTGTCTTGAAGAAACGAAGTGTGAAAACGGAGTGAAACTGAAAGGTTTGTCGTGAAAATTCCGTATGAAACAATATTAAAAAACTTCAACACAAATGATACTGAACAGGGTTTTTTGTTATCTTTAAAAAAGCGTTTGAAAATGAAGGATACTTTGCGGTCTTAATACTATGAATGCATGAGCGAAGACGAAAATGGTTGGTAATAAGCATTTTCTACCAATAAGAATTTTCCGCCATGGAGTGGTACAAGCAGCAGCATGATAAGGTTATTGCGTGTTGTGTACGAAAAGACCTTTGATTATTAAACACAACTTGCCCAAACAACTTGTTGCCAAAATATAAATACGTACGTTTTTAACTTACAAGTTGGTCAGCAGAAATCTTGAGTTGGTTTGTTTATGGTGAGCTCAGATTCTAACGCGTCATTTTTACAATTTTTTGTTTTATGCGTTGTTTGACCAAATATCCGAACGCAGTGGACAAACTGTTGTAGAAGTTTTGTGGGTTAAGATCACGCGCGCGGAATCCGCCCACAGTATAGGAAATGTCCGAACGTTCCTTTGATGTTGCCCAAACTGCCGTAAAATTATGAACAATGAACCTGATGATACCTACAAGTAACTGAAATTCGAAACGTTTGAAATATTTCATTTCATATTCGCAAAGTTAACACCTTTTGAAGAATGGTAAAAAACGTGCTAAAATTTATAAAAAGATATAAAATGGTACCACAAGTACCCATATCAAGGTTCCCATTTATGACATATTGTTTGTGAACGTCATTTATCGCATGTTATTTATAGCTCAATTTTGTTTATATCAGTATTCAACTTGATATCACTATCGGTTCAAAAAACAGGTATAACCGTCAGCTACATAGATATGTCAGCTATATTACCACTCATGGTACCCCTATGGGCACCCAGCGTCCAAAGTTGAACCATGTATCATTAACAGTTCTCTAAATATTAACGTTACTCAGCTACTGTAGCTATGATAGCTGAATCAGCTATATCACAATTTATGATACCCCCATAGGTACCTACCATACAAATTTGCACCATGTACCATCAATGGTACCCCAAATATTTGTTTGATCAACGTTTCTCTTATGAGAAATACACGCGTAAAAGCCTGAAAACTTAGATGGAAAATTTTGTTAATGGTACTCATGGGTTTGGTAACATAAATAAGGTTTCGGCCCATGGTAACTTGCAGTCCATTCCCTAATGAACGATGGTACCAAATTTCAGCTCTCGAACTTTATTCGTTTCAGAGATATCCCCATTTTTTAATCACCCTCTCTACGGCGGCCATTTTTTTTTGCCTCCATCTTTTATTTATGACGAAATCAATAATGTCCCATTTAAAAAGCATTGCACAATGTATTTCTTATGGGAAGATAAGAATTAGTAAAATGTATTGTATCGGATTGTTAAAGCAACTGTATGCAAACAAACTATAGACAACGTGGTCGGGCTCCGACGTCATCGGGCTCGACGTCATCAGCCATCATGATTCATGAAACCCGACACGAAATTTTCAAATCAACCAATCTTTGTGAAAACGTGTTCGAGAACTGGCCATTTTGCCATTAATCATCCTAGAAATGTTCAAATTTTCCCCGGCCAGACAGTTTTCCACGCTTTTCGGCCGATTTTCCTTAATCTGAGGCTTTAAAGTTAATGTTCACATTTCGGAAAATCTCAGCTGTCAGTTGCAGAAGGGCTCGGCCGCCGAATGGTTCCGATTACTAGTTAAGTGGCGATTTTCGGAAGCATTCGGGATTTTGAGGCCAAAATTTGCAAAAATCTGCATCTTTCGCTTCGAAATTCAATTAAAGTCATTTCGCGACGTCCCAACGGAAACTGGTTCGTAAGTCCCAAAAAGAAAACATTCCAAGGTATCCAATGGAATAGAAAACCATTCGATTAGATGTTTCCATCCCTAGATGAACCATTCATTAAAGTTTAAGAATTCGTCAAAATTTCAAGTACAAAGCTAGGCCCTTTATTTTTGGCACGATCAAAGGCCCGTGTGTGTACTACCCCTTTGAATTATTTCAGGATGAAATGTGAGAAAAGTACACCAAAATTGGCAAAAAATGCGACACAGAAAAACTATTGTAGCTCATTCGGTATAAGAGCTAGACCAAAACTTATACATGATTTTTTTTCTCTCCACTTCTTCTAGTCGCCCATAATCCAA
This sequence comes from Taphrorychus bicolor, assembly GCA_951812265.1. NCBI lineage: Eukaryota > Metazoa > Arthropoda > Insecta > Coleoptera > Curculionidae > Taphrorychus > Taphrorychus bicolor. The sequence continues at coordinate 16,556,268 of OX638300.1, forward strand.
CGAAGCTGGACTGCTCCATAGTTTTTGTAAAAATCGCAAAAAACTACCTTCAAATGTTGGATACTTTTCCTTAACTGTCTTTAGAAATTTTTTTCACCACTCTGTATTAAAGTGACACCTTTGGCGGGATAGGATTAAAAGTGTCCAAGGATATGCCCTTTTCCCTGGTACCATCGTTATTGGGCCAATCGTCTAACTAGGGAGGTTCAGAAGGCCAAGAAATTGACCATTAGAAAATTTTGTTTAAAAAACCGTCTCAATTTTGCGAATTTTTGTACATATTCCTATTGAACTGATGGGAATTGGACTTCAAAATTTATCGTCTACGCATATGAGGAAATCTACCCACGGGGAGCGCTATATCCCACGTTATAGGCGTTAGAAGCCAAAAAATACCAAATATCTACAACCCAAATGCCAGAGTAAGCGGCTCTTTATAATCCTCACTAGCGTTCGGATAACAATTTCATCTTGGCCAATTCCGACATTTGTCTTGACCTTTTGAGGCCGACGAGTGACTCTAACCATAACATAATAAAGAATAACGGTGAGATGTTGTACAGAGCAGAAGCAGGCGACATCCACCAGATGTAATACTACATGGCCGATGGCTCGCAGTTCGAGAAGCAGCCCATCTTGCTATGTGCCTCGCAGGTTATCGGAACAAGAACGAAGTGTAAAGAGAAGGTTGTCACCAATTTGTCGATCAACCCATCTGCATACTAGTTACGGAGTCTACCACTCACCAGTACAGCATTGGCTGGTCGACAAGTTGGAAACCATGAGTTCGCGGCTTAAAGCCAAAAGTCTAGGGAAGAGCGGTGCGATGTTATACATAGCAGAATCACGCGATATGGATCTAATACTGCATTGTAGATGGCTAGCAGTTCTAGAAGCAGCCCATATTGCTCTGTGCCTCGCAGATTATCGGAACCAGAACGAAATGTCAAGAGTAGGTGGTCACCAATTTGTCGATCAATCCATCTGCATACTAGTTACGGGGTCTACCACTCATCAGTATAGCTTTGGCTGGTCGACAAGTTGGAGACCATGAGTTCGCGGCTTAAAGCCAAAAATCTAGGGACGAGCGGTGAGATGTTATACAGAGCAGAAGCAGGCGACATCCACTAGCGGATTGGATCTAATGCTGCATTGCAGATGGCTTGCAGTTCGAGAAGCAGCCCATATTGCTCTGTGCCTCGCATGTTATCGGAACCACAACGAAGCGCAAAGAGTAGGTGGTCACCAATTTGTCGATCAACCCATCTGCATACTAGTTTCGCGGTTACCCCTCATCAGTATAGCTTAGGCTGGTCGATAAAAGGCGAGTCTAGTCGAAACTAGTTTGCAGATGGGTTGATCGACAAATTTGTTACAAGTGTTTTTATACTTCGTTCTGGTTCCGATAACCTGCGAAGTACAGAGCAATATGGGCTGCTTCTCGAACTGAGAGCCCTCTGCCACTCAGTACTAGATCATGTACGCTTGTGGATGTCGCCTGCTTCTGCTCTGTACCACATCTCACTGCTCTTCCATAAATTTTTGGCTTTAAGCCGTGAACTCACGGTCTCCAATGCGTCGACCAGCCAAGGCTGTCTTGATGAGGGTTAGACCTCGAAACTGGTACGCAGATGGGTTGATCGACCAATTGGTGACCACCTACTCATACTAGAGAATTATTTCGACGACTTTGCGCCCATCCTAGGATCTTCGTTTTGATGAAGAAAGGGTGCTAGAAGAAAGACAACTTTATCAAAGATCGTAATGTAGAAGGAGATGAGTAGATATAATAATGTCTCTCTATTGGCACCATCAGTATTTGCTGCATCACGATATCGCTTAGCGATTTGCACTGTTGAACCGAAGATTCAGTATCATTTATATGTTGAACCCCGTCGACAAAGCCTTAACGAGTCTATGCTTACTTTAAGCTAATGTTTATTCCACAATTTGTAGAAAATCAGAATTGCCAGAAATTCAATGGTCAAAACAGATTTATTGAATCTCTATTCATTTTCATGTTAAAAAACACTTCAAATCTTATAAATATTCTCAACATTATAACCTTTTGCTTAGTTCGGTCTTTAGTCAGTTATTCAATGAACAATTAAATTAGTAAATCTGTTGACTTCAGATGGGAGCTATCCTATTTCCCATCCGTAGTCCTTGCTCCATATGTCATAAACGACTTGCTGGATAATTTTATAAAACCCAAGTTTCTTTATGCTCTTTCTAGTAAAGTGAATTGTTATAATCAGAACTCTATCAAGCAAACAGACTACATAAAAGCATTCCTTAGCAGATATAACACACGTATTCCGGTTCACAGTAAAAAAACAACAGTTCAGTAGGTACTCTGGTAATCAGGCAACACAAAAAAAAAATGATGGTAGTTTGGCAGGAAACTCTAACAATTCAGGTAGATTTTTGATATTTCATTTGGAAATCGTGAACGTATAATCGATAGAAATGAGGATGAAAGTAAAAAAGGAAGGGAAGATAGTTTTAGCAGGGGAGCACGAAAATTAGAGGGGACAAGGAAAACTTATGCAGAGTTAATATAAGACTGTATAAAGACAAGAATGTTGCTAACAAAGAGGTGACATGGAATAGAAATATCAAGGATTGGACGAGGTGTCCGAAATTATGGCAGGTATGTCCAAGGGAGATAGACAAATGAAGGTGGGAGGAAATGACAAGTATTTACTAGAGATATATCATCCAAGATTTTTAATGTATGGAACTAACCACCCACCTATAGGCTTTAATTTAACTCGACGAAAAAAAAATGTTAAATACGAGAGTTGTTGATAATGAGGTGTAGTTTTTTTTCCAATAAAAAATCCTTTATACAGGGTCAACCCAAAAACCGTGGCCTGCCAAAGTTATAATTTTCTAAATGGAACACCCTGCATATCTCCTCTTTTTCATACTCCGTAAACGTTTCTAAGCATTTTTTATGAATCATATCCTATACCTATCCCCATTGGTTTCCTTGATAAATGGTATCTAAATTTCGATATTATAGTATTTAGCCACCTTCTTAAGGTTTTCTTTTTAATCTAAAATGTAAAATCTACTAAAAAAAATAAATCTAAATCTAAAACTATGTTAAAATTATATTTTCGTGTCGTAAAATTTTTTACAAAAAGTACCCAAAACCGGCCGCATATCAAAGATATCTTTATTCTTTTTTAATGGAACATTTAGTATGTTTTTGCAACTTGGCATTCTACGCCAATTTTTTTTTTTCATAGCATACCCTTACAAAAAGCCAACATTTTCGAAAAATTGATGGGTGAAATTAAACTAAAAGGCTTTAAAAGGCGTATACTTTAAAACCTCAGCTAGATATAAAAGAAACTTGCCTTTTGCGCTTCTAATCTATATGCAACTTTTATAAAGACACTTTTGAAGTGGTGTAATACATCGAGAAATTTTTATCTTTTACCACCAGCAAAAAAAAATTTCCCTTACTGCTTTTAAGGTTTTCCTGTTATCCTCTTAACGTAACATACTAAATATAACTAAAAAAATCAATCCACGGCATCAGTTGATCAGTCGGACATTTATCCACCTATGCAGCAGGGTGATTGAGATCACAAGTGATTTTGGGTACACCCTGTATAAAATTTTACAACGTGAAAAACTACACACGATTATCCTTAATTTTTGCATTTAACATGGTTTCACACGATTAAAAAGGAAACCTCTAAGAAGATCGCTAAATACTATAATATCGAAATTTAGGCACCATTTATCAAACCAGTGGGGATAGGCATAATGCAAATGAAAAAGCATAAATATTAAGGGTGTACCATTTAGAAAATTGGTTGTTTTCTTGGGTTGTGGTCCTTTTTTTTAATTAAATGAGGTAGAGCGCGTGCTCCAAACTTTGTTGTTTATTTTATATTCACTTTTGACGCTCTTTTGTTTTGAGTTACCGATTTAACTCTTTTACGTTAATCATCTCTCAATACTTTTATGTTCAGTTTTTTATATTGTTTACTTGTAGTATTCTTTATATATTTTTTTGTTATTCCTTTTATACCGTTCCCTCCTGCTAGTATACAAAAATAAGTTTAAATTAAGTATTCCGTATAATACAAACTGTGATGAAGGCACCAACTTGTGTCGATACGTCAAGCCTATAAAATAAATAACGAAGTTTGAAGAACCCGCTGTAACTTATTTAATTAAAAAAAAGGCCCACAACCCAAGAAAACAACCAGCCATATAACCACAAGGGTCCAAGAATCTAGAAGTATACGTGCCAACCATTTAGAAAATTATAACTTTGGTATGCCACGGGCTTTGTGTAGACCCTGTATAGAGGATTTTGTACGGGAAAAAAAGTATACCTAATTATCAACAACTATTTGCATTTAACATTTTTTTCTCCGAGTTAAATTAAAGCCTCTTGGTGGGTGGTTACATAGTGTGATACATACATAGTGGTTATATAGTACGGTTTACTAAGAGGGATCTGAGAGAAACAATGAAAGGCCTAGATAGGGAAAAGATTGGAGTTTTATAGGATATAGGAGGGTAAAGAGTGGCGTGGTAGTGATAAGCATGGGTCGAGTATGGCCCCAGGGATCCAGTCTTTGACTTTCTTTATTGTTGGTGGACAAGGAAGGTTGGAGACGGAGGCAGGGTGAGTTGTGAGCAATGGAAGTATTGAAGAATGAAGTTGAACTGGAAATGCTAACATTCGTGGTCGATCAAGTGGTAATGTTGGCAAGTGGAAGAGTGTTTAGAATGAAAGAATAGATGTAGCTTTAGTAAAAATTATATAAAATATGTTAAAAAGTTAGAAAAAGGGCGGAAGAATAAATTGAGATCATCTTTGGTTTTGTTGGGCATTGTATTTCAAAGTGATTTTGGGTGTTTTGGCCACAAGTGGTTTTGTGTCCAGTTCTTCCGTTAAAAACACAGGCTAAAGTTTGGATGGATAGAAGGGAAGAACAAATGAGAACGAAAGAGGAAAAAGGAATAACCTAAGACTCCAATTTCTACATAGGTATTTGATAAAAGAGGGTGAAGGGTTAGCGGATCATTGTTTGTGAATTTAAGTGCAAGAAAAGTGTGCTGATAGAATGGTATGGCATTGGAGGTGGTCAGCGCGTTCATTTCACTTGGAGAGAGGTGGTGATTCAAGCAAAGAATTATCAAAATAATTGATATAATTCAACATTGGTTTAGTGAGAGGCAAATGAGAAGAGTGTGGATAGACAAACGTTTTGATCTTTATCGAAGTCTTCCTCACAGCTTTTTTGTCACAATGATAGGACTGACGGTAGCCACAGAAATATATATAATTAGAAATAAGAAAAAATTGTGTTGTAAACTGTTTGTTTGTATAGCCATGGGAAGAGCTGTAAATAGGCATTCTGCATGAAGAATAGGAGTGGAAACTTCACCACAAGTTATTAAAAATTGTCCGGGAGTAGCTAAGATAGAGATTATTAGGAGATATATATAGGAATTGATAAGGAGAGATTGGGAAGTGATACGGTTTGGAAGTGGGGAATGGGGGACGTGCTAGCTGTTAGGTATTTTAGTCAGGTTATCTAAAGGTCGCGGATATTTGGTTTTTTAAATTTACAATAGACATTAAAAAAATTAATAATTCTAATCAATTTTCGGGTTTTTGCATTTTTAATCCAAGCAAATATTGTTAAATTTATTATACTATTTCGGGGATGAAAGAAAAAATGGAAATTTGCCAACCAGTAATCAGGGAACTGTATCGAAGACACTGGGAATAATCTTAAGGAGTATGTAGAGAGGAAGTGCATGTACGGGAAACGAAATACTAAATTATAATAATAATACATACCGCAGAACATTAAAAGGAGGGAGAACAAAGACTCTTGATTTATCGAAAGTAGTGAAATTAGATGTGAAAAATGACTGATCAGAACTTTTGTCAGTGGCCAGAACTCCAAAAAAAAACAAAAATCTACGCCGCAGACCAAAGATTCTGCGAACATGGATGTGATGGTTTTCCCAGTTTGCCGCAATAGAATTGATATTTGTTGGAGCAAAAGGGTATTACCAAAAGGATATAGATGATAGGCTTAGATCGGAGCATGTATAGCAAAGGTTTGGCAAGATGCATTGGAATATTTAGTAATAGAGGTGATGAAGAAAAAGGTGTTTGGTCTAGTCTACCATACATCCATAAAGTCACACACAGGATCGGCAGGCGGAAAAAACACAAGGTGAAAAGTATTTTTAAACCGACCCCTACAATACAACAGAGCCTAAAACTGGCCAAGTATCAGAGGTATCCTCTATCAGCATCCGGAGTTTACAAAACTTCATGCAGCTCTGACTCGGTATAAATACCTTGACACCACAAAACATAGTATTAACACGAGAACTACGAAACATAAAAGAAGTTGCAGGATGTGACAAACACGAAAGTCAGCAGTAGTAGAGCAAGCTGTCTCTGAAGGTCACGCCATCCTTTTTAACGAGGTGGATATCTTACATCAAACTCAGCGTTACAATCCAAGACTAAAGAGGAAAGTCATTGAGATTTTCAAGCACAAGAACAACTTCGACAGGAAAGAGGAAATTACGACCCTAATTCAGGCCGTATGTGAGTTCTGCAACATATACGTCATGTGTGGCAAAACTTTGCACTAACCCTTCCCCAGTCCTTCCACTTCAGCATGGCGGTGACACTAAAAATACCACGGAGCGTTTAGAGCCAAAATTCTTCTTCGCCCATTGCCTCATCGCAATTGATAATGTCCCACGTAGTTACGGGCGAACCGTCAGGAAGAAATGCATCTTTAGTTAATAGCTATAAAGCAATTGTGTTGTACAACATCTATTCTTGTACTGATAATTATAAGGCATATTTATCCTTTATTCCCAATCTAAAATTTAATAAATTTAGCCGAGTTTCAGATTTATTTTTCTTCAAAACGTCTATGCATAAGGAACAAATTAGTTCATGTTTTCTGGAAACTATTTAGGAACGTTCAGAACCTATTTTTGAATCCTATATTGTTTTATTTGTTTCCTATTTCTTCTAGTTTTTTTCTCAAACTGGAAGAAATAGTTTTGTTTCTAAAGCACAGATTCCTAATTGCTTCATTCTGCAAAAATATCCATATGAAAATGCAACATAATACAGTAAAAATTGTTACATCAGTTATTATATTGAAATGTCTCTTCTTTCCACATTTTGTAAAAAATACAAATACAAAAAGAAAGTATAATGTGCACTTTTAAATCGATATGGCGTGATCCTTTTCAAATCGTAACGCACAGGAACCGTCCAAATTCTTCTAATATCTCATATATTTTTAAGTCTGAAGAAAAAAGTCTGAAGTAAAAGGAAATTCCAGAAATAATATGGTACTCTAGGAATTATACGAGTAGTTAAACCGAATAACATTCCGAAAAAGCTTAATGTCCTTTGATATAATGACTATGACAAGCTAACCTCGAATTGTTTACATCAGCACGCTTATTCTATAGGAAAGAGTGAAAGTGAAAGTGATAATTGCTGGCCAATGGAATTCGTCAACAGAATTTTTTGACCAATCAAGGTTGTCAAAATTCTCACTTTCACTCTTTCCTATAGAATAAGCGCCCAGGAAATATTTTGATAGTCACTGTGTTCTCTGATTCGATCCATATGGTTAGTGGACTTTGGATCCGTCAGTTAAGAACCGATGCGACTTATTCAGAGATAATTCATTTGAATTCAGATTAAATTGCTTAAATACACGAATGATTACTGGTGCCGTTGCCATATACAAGGGTCCTTTATTGAGCGGGAGGAAAATTGGTTCCTATTGGATTTTCGAAACTTTGGTTTTTCGTGTGGACTGTTCTATGGGAGGCGATTTCGGTTGAAGACCGTACTGAAATACTGAAGCCGAGAAGTGAATAACGTAAGGAAGCGTGTTGTTCTAGTGTCTGCTTTTGAGGAGAATTGTTTGATTTGTGATCCTGATCTTGTTCGATTGATCCATGACCGCCATTTCTTACCCCATTGTCGGCCAGAGCCGGAACTCTTGAAGTATTCTTTAGAGTCCAGCCATCAAATACTTTATTAAGCCGTTCATGGAACAGCCAGACTTGCTCTCCTGTATAGCAGATAAGACTGCTTGACACTTTCCAGAATCTGTGTAGCATTACATCCGTAGAAAACAATATTACTAGAACATTGACTTGCGTGCTTTATACCTGATGTTCCATATTCTAACAACATTGCTGATACTGGAGTATAGTTATGCGAGAAGGTGTCATTAAATACTTAATTTTGTTAGTTCACTAATTTCTGACTGAATGTCTCTTAAGTAAATTCAAGAATTTTGTTCCGGCCTTAACGCTCTTATGCCCGGAATCATTTCTATCTGATGCAAGCCGACATCCCATGCAAACTGACAATTTGTTATGTCAAAAAAAAGCAATCATCTTAGAGATACATAACATTCAGAACTGATTTTTTATACACACCCATTTACAATACGAATTTTGTTCTGGATCTATGAAAAACAACTCTAGCTACAAAAACCGATTTTGTCATTTCTATTCTTGTTAAAGTCAACCCTTACTTTATCAAGCTGCTTAAAGTAACACAGCTAGCTCGTAAATATCGAGTTTACAAACGATATCGGTTTCAAGCCAGGCCTTCTCGTAAACAATCCCTTCGAATAGCAAACTTTGGAATTGTCACGAATTGTTTGTTTACTGCAAAGCCCAAAAATCTTAACCAGCTCAGCTTCAAAGTTGTTCTCTAGCACTTACTATTTACAAGTATGCTCTTTTTATATTGAAATGTTTTTCATAAGACTCCTGAAAAGGATTGAACATTAAAGAGCAAGCTCTAAGTAAATGGACAACGTTACGTAATTCATGTATTGAGATACATGGAGACCCATCTCGTTATCTCCAAGTAAATGGCTGGTGCATCCCAAAACACCTCTGGGCGACCGGATGCTATAGATCCACGTCACGGATGGTTAATATCGCTAATTACTCTTGGGTAAAGCCGCCAATAAACACTGTGAATCCAGCATTGTTCATCACGAAATCTAATTAATTTACTTGATTACCAAACCGCGCTTTTATTGTCATTTTCACATTCAGGCTCTCAGATCCGACTGTATGATGTGGGCTGCTTCCTAGGATCATAGAGTTGTGCAATTTCCAATACCGTCGAAAGCCGAAAGCCCGGCAAAAGCATACTTTGTGCATTATGCAGCCGGTATCAAGGGAAAATACAGTACTAATTAAGTTGGTTATTGAAGTATTAATCGGTGCGGTAAAGTGGGGTTTCTGATCGTTCATGCGGCAACGTACACTGCGTAAATTTACTCTATTTGGACTGCAACATACATACAGCAATCTGGATGGACATACGGTGTACAGACACGGTGCCTTTATAATAGGTTTGATATTAATTGGGAAATATTGACCATGCAAAGGATGTCAAAAAGATATAAAGTAAATAAAAATGCGTAATTTCAAACGGTAATTGGACAACAAGTTGATGAACATGGAAGAGTGCATGCACATATCTATGGATATGGTATGCTCACTATAATTTTGCGCCCCATTTATGGTCTGTTAGGCCTCAAATTTCACATGTTTTATGTATAATATTTCACTATTCTGCCCGATTGTGTCAAATTCTCCTGCCTGCATTATTTTGGTTAAATCATAAATAATTAGCCGTTCGTTCGAGTGCGTAATTCGTAAAATATCCAGTTATGTCGCTGCGTACTCAATTATTTTATTAATTGATTACCTCCATATTTTTCTCCACAGAACCATTGTTTTTTTTTTATTAGGCATGGTATAAAAGTAGATGATAGTTTCGTACTATAGTACGTCTACTTTTAGCTTCTACGTTTAAAAGTTCAGTTTGAGGGTTAGGGCCTTAATTTGAACAACTAAGTTATGTGTCTTAGTTTTTAATTTACTTAATTTTTTTAAATTAAATTGTCTAAAGTTGGTTAGGTCAGTTCAGCTATTTTTTCCTTTAGTTAGGTTAGTTCACGTTAGTCCAGTTACTATTCTCTTTTGGTTAGCTGAGTTCAGGTTAGTCCCATTATGTTTCTCTTTCGGTTAGGTTAGTTCAGGTTAGTCTAGTTATGATTATCTTACGAATGATCATCTTACGATTATACGAATTTTATTAGTTTAGGTTAATCCAGCTGTCATGTTTCTTCATTGTTTAGGTTAGTTTAGTTATGTTTCTTCTTTGGTCTGATTAGTCGTTTTCATATTATATAGATATAAGTATTAGTATGTCGATAGGAAGTGAAAAATTTATTTTTTAGGTGTCATTTTGAAGTGGAAGGGGCTTACTAAGTTCCAATTTTGATTCTTTTTTACTTAGTTTTGTTCAATGTATGATATGAGACTATATTTAGCAGAATCTGGGACACTCGCCTGAAGGCTTCGATGACTGCCCCCTGGAAGATTTTCGAAAGTTTTTGTTTATTGTCTATAGTTTGAAAATGGTTAGCCTTTTTGATATACTTGATAGAGATGTTATGAGAGGACCATTCTGGACTATAAGTAGTACTCAGAACGACGCTGTCGCTTAAGGTTAAAAAAAGTCCACAAAGTGTATTTCATTTTTGAGCCACCAGTGCTCAATCTACTACAGTAGAATTGTTTCATTCATAATTATTTTAATATCAGAGTACAGTACTTTCAGCACGTTCAAAACTAGTAGAAAGGGTACACTTGACATTTTTCGCTAATTTAGCAAGAGAGAGTACAGCATCCATAAGTTCAATTTGAGGGCTAGGGCCTTAATTTGAACAACTAATTTATATATCTTAGTTGCTTTGTAATATTTTTTTAAATTAAATTAAACTGAAGTTGGTTAGGAGAGTTCAGTTATGTTTTTCCATCAGTTAGGTTAGTTCAAGTTAGTTATATTTCTCTTTTGGGTAGGTAAGTTTAGGTTCGATATTTCTGCTTTAGTTTGGTTAAGGTTTTTTTCTTTGATTTAATTAGTTATGTAGATATAAGTATTAGTGTCGATAAAAAAGTGAAAAAAAGTACGTTTTCGACGCCATTTTGTACTCGGAGGGGCTACTGAAAATTTCAATGTTGCATCTTTTACTTAGTTTAGTCGAGTTTGGCTGAAATCGAGTTCGGTGGCAATCGAGTTCGGCTGACTCGTAGATTCGGCCTTCCTGTAAAACTTTCGAATTTTTTTGTTTTTGTGTATAGTTTGAAAACGGTGACTTCTTGATGCATTTATTAATAGATGGTGTGGGGGGGGGGACCATTGAGTTAAGTGGCTTATTCATTTGAGTTTTTTTTAAGCCTACAGTCGTTGAGATATGGGCACCAAAAAATCTATAATATAAAATCTATCTATAAATGTACACATTTTTTATTTTTGTAATATTTTCGAAAAACTGCCTGCTTCTGAGAAAACTGCAATATTGTGATAAGAAAAAAAAACAGAAAAAATCATTAAATGAAAAACATTTTCTTTACATTTGGATTGTGAACTATTCTGTATTTTGACATTAAAAAACAATCTTTGTTTCAAAGCTCATTTCCTAAAGGAAAAATTTATAATAATATATATGTATATATAAAAATTAAGCCACAAAAAAAAATAAAATTAATTCTCAAAACCAAAAATATTAAGCTGATTTGCAAAGAAAATAAAGCAGGGTTTTATTAAGGTATGCAGGGATACAACTCTTAAACACATATTCTTGGTGCCTACAAAATAGTTCGATATCAATTGCAAAAAATTTTGCTTTCTTTGGCTACCAGAAGCCGTTGAGGATCATGCTGATAGTGGGTCTCGGACATAAAAAAAACACTTCACGTTCATCAAATCTTCATTTCCAATGTTTCAACCTCTATTGCGGTCTTCCTCAGGGCTCTTTCATTCAGCGAAGTTTATCACAGTCCAGGAATTACCTTCCACTTGACCGAAAAAAAAAACATAAAAACATCCACCGGTCATACGAAACTACGAGCAAACAAAGACCACACAAGAACTACACACACGGGGACGTTATTCCTGGCCTGTGAGCATTTTCAAAGGACTCTGAGGAAGACTTCAATAAAAGCCGAAATGTTGGCAATTTTGGTTGGCAATTGGTTGGAAATGGATTCGCGGAAATATACCGTAATATTGCACAATAAAAGTAGTATAGTAATATTGCACAATAAAAGTATTGTGCAATATTATTGACTGTCTAGAGGCCGCGTAAGCTTAACATGGATATTTAGATTTGTGTCATACAAGGCGGCCACTAGATGGTCGACAATATTGCACAATATTACGAACTGCGCAATATTTTTGATCAATATTATTAGATTCGCGGAATTATAAAATGATATTGCAGAATAAAAGTATTGTACAATATTACTGACCGACTAAGGGCCGCCTTAGCATAACATAGAAATTTCGATTTGACATATAAGGCTGCCACTAGACGGTCAATAATATTGTACAATATTACGCACTGCGCCATATTATTAGCCAATATTATTGGATTCGATTGATCATACAATAATATTGAACAATAAAAGTGTTGTGCAATTTTACTGACCGTCTAGGGGCCGCCTAAGCTTAACATAGAAATTTCGATTTGTTTCATATAAGGCAGCCACTAGGCGGTGAATATTATTGCACAATATTACGAACTCCGCAATATTATTGGCCAATATTATTGGATTAGTTACGTGGAAATATACAGTAATATTGCACAATAAAATTATTGACTGTCTAGAGACGGCCTAAGCTTAACATGGACCTTTAGATTTGTGTCTTTCAAGGCGGCCACTATTATATTACTATTATATTATTGGCCAATATTATTGGATTTGCGGAATTATACAATAATGTTGCACAATACATTTATTGTGCAATAGTACTGACCGTCTAGGGCCTGCTAATCTTAACATGGAAATTTCGATTTGTGTCATATAAGGCGTCCACTAGGGGGTCAATAATATTGCACAATATTACGAACTGCACAATATTATTGGCCAATATTATTGGATTCGAGGGATCATAAAATAATATTGAACAATAAAAGTATTGTGCAATTTTACTGACCATCTAGGGGCCGCCTAAGCTTAAATAGAAATTTCGATTTGTCTCATATAACGCGGCCACTAAGCGGTCAATAATATTGCACAATATTACGAACTGCGCAATATTATTGGCCAATATTATTGGATTCGCGGAAATATACAGTATTATTTCACAATAAAAGTAGTATAGTAATATTGCACAATAAAAGTATTGTGCAATATTATTGACTGCCTAGAGGCCGCGTAAGCTTAATATGGATATTTAGATTTGTGTCATATAAGGCGGCCACTAGATGGTCGATAATATTGCACAATATTACGAACTGCGCAATATTTTTGATCGATATTATTAGATTCGCGGAATTATAAAATAATATTGCAGAATAAAAGTATTGTACATTATTACTGACCGCCTAGGGGTCGCCTTAGCTTAATATAGAAATTTCGATTTGACATATAAGGCGGCCACTAGACGGTCAATAATATTGTACAATATTACGAACTGCTCAATATTATTAGCCAATATTATTGGATTCGTTGGATCATACAATAATATTGAACAATAAAAGTGTTGTGCAATTTTACTGACCGTCTAGGGGCCGCCTAAGCTTAACATAGATATTTCGATGTGTCTCATATAAGGCAGCCACTAGGCGGTCAATAATATTGCACAATATTACGAACTGCGCAATATTATTGGCCAATATTATTGGATTCGCGGAAATATACTGTATTATTACACACTAAAAGTAGTATAGTAATATTGCACAATAAAAGTATTGTGCAATATTATTGACTGTCTAGAGGCCGCGTAAGCTTAACATGGATATTTAGATTTGTGTCATATAAGGCGGCCACTAATATTGCAGAATAAAAGTATTGTACATTATTACTGACCGCCTAGGGGTCGCCTTAGCTTAACATAGAAATTTCGATTTGACATATAAGACGCCCACTAGGCGGTCAATAATATTGTACAATATTACGAACTGCTCAATATTATTAGCCAATATTATTGGATTCGATGGATCATACAATAATATTGAACAATAAAAGTGTTGTGCAATTTTACTGACCGCCTAGGGGCCGCCTAAGCTTAACATAGATATTTCGATTTGTCTCATATAAGGCAGCCACTAGGCGGTCAATAATATTGCACAATATTACGAACTGCGCAACATTATTGGATTAGTTACGCGGAAATATACAGTAATATTGCACAAGAAAATTATTGTGCAATATTATTGACTGTCTAGAGGCCGCTTAAGCTTAACATGGACATTTAGATTTGTGTCATATAAGGCGCCCACTAGATGATCGATAATATTGCACAATATTACTTACTGCGCAATATTTTTGACCGATATTATTAGATTCGCGGAATTATAAAATAATATTGCACAATAAAAGTATTGTACATTATTACTGACCGTCTAGGGGCCGCCTCAGCTTAACATAGAAATTTCGATTTGACATATAAGGCGGCCACTAGGGGGTCAATAATATTGTACAATATTACGAGCTGCGCAATATTATTGGCCAATATTATTGGATTTGCGGAATTATACAATAATATTGCACAATACATTTATTGTGCAATATTACTTACCGTCTAGGGGCCGCATAATCTTAACATGGAAATTTCGATTTGTGTTATATAAGGCGTCCAATAGGCGGTCAATAATATTCCACAATACTTTTATTGTACAATATTATTTACCGTTTAAGGGCAGTCTTGATCTTAATAATGCGTTTTATTTCTTGGTTCCAGTAGTTTTATGATAAATGGGATGTTGATAACTGTCTTAAATAGCATAGGGTTAGATAATAAGAAACTAAATACTCTTCATCAACACATTGTAATCACACACACAAAATCAATAAACTTCCAAACTAGAAAAAAAAAACAGTAAAAAAGAAAATATACAACTAGGAGTCGGTTCTACAATTATTTCTACTTCAAGAGTGTTGTTACCACTTCTATGGTTGTCAAGTTATGTGTCAAAATTAACAGAATTCTTCATGATATTAGCTGAGAAATAAATTGTATGCTCTGCTGGTACATCGATACTCGGGGTTTTATACATACATGTGGAACCAGCCCTTAATCTTAAAATATTATAAAAGTCAATCCAGTGGTTGACAAACTGTGGTCGACAAAATATGTTGAGCAGAGTAACCAATCTTGTGCTAATCAGCACCTAAATTCATATCTGATTATAATAGTTTTCTGCACGAAGAATTTTATTTGGATCAACTAGTAACTTGCGAACTACTGGTCTAATCTAATCTAATGAGCAAAACTGGAAAGACTCTCGAGATGAGCGAGGTAGAATTAGACGTAAATCCGTTATCATTCCGCATTTACATTGCAAGGCAGAAGTTGACACAAGGCAATAGTTTTGATCCTTTGTCATATTTCGATGTCCACTGTTGGCTCTCTCTACTTATATGACCAGGTCGAATAGTAATGATTAACGCGGAGGTAACGAGAATTGTGCAATTGTCCTGAGGATGACCTCATAGAGGTCGCAACGTCGACAATATACACGGAAGATATAAGTGTATTTTTGGCCTACCCCAATAAATCCTTCACCACTTATAAATCCGTTATTTAATTAAAACTAAAAATCAACTAGTAAACTCTTAGTTCCAGATTCCATTAATCCAATACTCTTAGTTATTTTCATCAAACAATATTAAACTATAATTTGGTTCTAAAAATACTTTTTCTAAAAATTCATTAATGTTACTGTATAAAAATGCGCTTTTCTCTTGGCACGTTCTTCTTAGAACCAAACTAATGAACATTCGACATTAAAAAAAACATTAGTTTCAGCTAAAAGTGAAAAGATAAAGTCCACTGTTCGAAAAGCTAAGAAATCTTTTATTTTTTAGCTTTCAGCGGCGTTCAGTTGAAGCTGTCTTAATGCACAGAAAATAGAACCGATTGAAATCTCGTTTAGTTATATTTCATTGAGCCATGACAGAATTGGGTTAATCTAAGTCTTAAGGGACATTTTAAAAATAAATAAGCGACTCTTCTGCGCCCCGGTGTTTAGAGCGTCGCATCATGGCTCTAGAAAGAAAAATTATTTGAAATTCCTTTTATGCCATAACATCACGTTTTGGCAACACGAAAAGTAAATTCCGCAAAGCAAAAACTGGTTCTATCTTAGGAATTCAAGTCGTCGACGTCAGTGAGAATGATCCATCGACTTCCCGGAGTACAAGCCAAGAATATATTTTTCCATCACGCTATAGCTGAATATCAAAATTTTAGTGCATTCTTAGTGCAGGCTATACCATAGCAGAAATATGTCTGTTCGAAATATTACATTCCAATTTAAATATTTATTATTCAGAGCCTCAGTCTTGTTATTTAGGTTTAGGAAGGAGCCTACATATGAAACTATACACTGCTCCTTCCCCATATAATATGATTGTTGGCCCGGATTTATACTGGCCAAAGGTTCCTCTAGGAAATGGAAATCCGCAATTTGGAGTCAAGAAACGAGGGCTCAAATTGCCTAGATACACATCGGATCTGGCTATCTCCGAACGCAATCGCTATTCTGCGTCCACCTCAGCAATCTAAATGATTTTTTCCAATGTTCCAGGTCCTATCGTGCAGATAATAGGTAGTGACAAACGCGAAAGGGTCTTTTTAGGGCCAAACGAGGACATTTTGCCAAATTGAATATGCTAAATATCGGTCGGTTTTTATAATTAGAAGCCCTCTCTATTGGTGGGTTCTGCAAACCTCATAAACAAACATCAAACCGGGCAATCAAAGGACGTTACAGGCTTTATTTCCCCGAAGAATACTCAAACAGATAGATAAATACGATGGACGCGGGGTTTGATGACTCACAGAGATCCGGGACCAGATTGCTTTCATAGGACAAAGTCATATATTTGGACTGATAACTGCACCGGCCCTCTCGATATGTGATTTATAGGCGATCAGAGGAACACACACACCCTACGTTAACCCTCGAGTTATGTTAACCGCCGTTTATGGCAGTAAAGTTTAAGATAGTTTCGTTCGATCGGGTCTTCCGCTATCGGTTTTGTAACATAAAGGGGTATCTGGGGCCGTGTTTTAATGGGAGGGATAAA
Source organism: Taphrorychus bicolor (assembly GCA_951812265.1). NCBI lineage: Eukaryota > Metazoa > Arthropoda > Insecta > Coleoptera > Curculionidae > Taphrorychus > Taphrorychus bicolor. The sequence goes on from OX638300.1 coordinate 16,573,449, forward strand.
ATTTTGGGTCTGGGGCGTGATTAGAGCACGAGGGTGAAATGCTCGATAATAATTGGTTTAGCATAATTGGTTATTTTCTTTATGTTTCTCTTATAGAGGCGTTGAGAACTTATCCTTTTTTATGTTTTGAGAAGTTGAAAAAAGGCTCTGATATCAAAAAAAAAAGTATATAGATAACATATTCAAGACCGTCGCAATTGCTTCATAATGGCATGTACAATGGTCGCCATTTCTTCGGTGTCTACTGCAATGGAAACTCACCATTTATTTGGTTATGAATATATATTTTTTCATAGCGATGTTTTTAATATTTGCATTTTCACTTCAATAGGAAATGGTGGACGTTTGTCCTGGTTTTTTCGGTCGCTTTCATTTGTAAGCAAGATCTCAAAAATCGCCTTCTCCCACTTTCCCGCGCAAATTATTGCGCAAATCCCTTTGTTCAACCTAACTTACGCAAACATGTTGGCATGTGAAAGGGAGCCATTAGCGCAATAGAACTGTCGACTAAATGGAAGGCACCACCAAAACCAAACACTGAGTTGTGAAAGTGAGTTGTGAAAGTTGAAATACCTACTTAAATTTATTTTCTGGGAGATATGTTAAAGAAGTTAAGACAGGGTTTATGCAACTTCTTTATTCTTAATTGCTAATTCTTTATTCATAATTCTTAATTTCTATTGTCTATTCTTAATTCTTAAGGTGGTTTATACAATTTCCTAATTGTTAAAAATTAAGCATATGGCAACTGACACTACTAACACTACATTGACAGTTGACATTCCCCTTTAGCTGGAGAAAATAGGCGGGAAGTGGAAAAGTTTATAATTTAATATTTTGTCAGTAAGGTCTGTTGTAAATTTTGGTAGATTTTAAAATGAAGATAACCAGTAGGCAGAAGAAGGCACTGGCTTTATCCGTGTTGCTTTTTTTGCACGATATATATAAGGTGGCAACAATAACTATTAATGCAAAAAAAATTAGACGATTTGGAGTTCGCCCTATGAATCGAGACAGATTTTTTGCATCACTAATTAAAGATATGCTACACTCTGAATGGGATGAGGAGCAATTCTTTAAGTACACAAGAAGGATTAGGGCCCAGTTTGAATATTTGCATTCCTTACTACATTCTCAGCTAAAACGAAACCCAAAAAATTGCATATTTTATCAGAACAGCGACTAATTGTGACACTAAAGTATAACTTTTATTAAAAAAAAAAAAACTTTTCAATAATCACATCTACCTGTTTGTAGTTTTCTCTCAGAAGGATGTTGGCCACAGAACGTAATATAATTGTGGAGTTATTTGGAACACTCTATCTCCATCTCAGTTGCCAGAACCTACTCAAGAATTATTTGAAAATATCAGCACAGGATTTCTAAATTGATGGAACATTCTCAACTGTGTAGGTGCAATCGATGGGAAGCACATAGTGGTTCAGGCTCCATCAAATGCAGGAAGTGTATTCTTTAATTATAAAAAGTCACATAGCATTGTTTTAATAGCGTCATGTGATGCCTATTGATTGATATTGGGGCTGCAGGTTCTAACCATGACTCCACGGTTTTCAAAACCTTGGCATTTCACCCCCAAAATGTCTGCCCGGCACTAACATCTTAATGTCTCACTTTCTGGTCGCAGATGCGGCATTTCCGTTGCATTCTAATATTATTAGGCCTTACCCTGGATCTAATCTAGGAGGAAAGAGAAATATTTGCAACTACAGAATCAGTCGAGTTCGGAGGACAATTGAAAGTACGTTTGGCATTCTAACACAAAGGTGGAGAATCTTAAAAAAACCAAGTGTGGCAAAAGTGGAAACATGCGAGTTAATCTCTCTGGCTACACTTGTTCTACATAATTTCTTACAAAATAGTGAAATTGATCTTCCTTTAAGTGATAGAAAGTACGGTCCTACAGGGTGCGTAGATTATGTGGATGAATTGGGAGAACTACAACCAGGAAGTTGGACTGAAAAAGGCAGTAGCTTAAAATCTTTTTCTAAGCTAGGGTCTAATAATCATTCAACACATGCAAAAAGTCAACGTGACATTTTGGCTGAGTAATTTATTTCACCAATGGGAGCTGTTCCTTGGCAAGAAAGCTATGTTTATCGTGGATCAATGCCAGCGTAAATACCGTGAAATAAAAAAATTTAATGGCCAGAGTGGGCTATGAAACCGAAGGCTAATCCGTTAGCTTATATTATCAGTGTCAAAAATGACAAACATTCTAATAAAAATTGACAGAACAAAAGATCTAAGAAACAAGTTTTCAGTACCATGGTTAACCCTGGCCATTTATTTTTTGAACTCACTATATTATGGGTAGGTACCCCATTTTATGGTCATTATAAAAATTCTTCTTTGGCTCACATCAGTTGGCTCTGAAATGTCAAAAGAAAAGGATGGAGTAACAAAAGTCTATTTACTTTGATTATGTCACCCTTTTTTGTCAAAATTTAATAGCCGCCGAGATAAAGTTTTATAACGAACACCCTGTATGATAATATGTAGTAAAACTTTTTTCGTTCTATTTAGGTTTAAGCTTTTGAAATTAGAGAAATAGTAAGAACAGTTTAGCAGTCTCAAATATTATACAATTATTTTCTAGAGTCCGCCTCCCCCTCGCAAAAAAAAATTAACTGTGTCACTTCTTAAAAATCACAATTAATTTAATTTAATTATAGCGTAACATATGAGTCCTATTTTATTTCTGGTTTCAAAGTGTCATTTGATTTGAGACTTTTTCACTAATAAGAACAATAGAAACACAACAAGGGATTCTTGTAATATTTATGAAAACTTTTATTCAAACAAAAACTTATTCGTAAAATAATCAAATAATTAGTATTAATAAGTAGTAAAATAATCAAATAAGCTACAAAATAAACCTTTTTTAATTATTACAGCATAAGTGGGTGGAAACTTTCCTTTATGTTATTTAAGCCAGGCTTAATTAACTTCTGTTAGGTTAAGAGGGTTAATAACTTATTTCGTAGAACTAGCCCATTGTTTTGTCAATTTCATCAACAATTTAAACTAAGAATTTAGCCTTCAGTGTTAGTTTAGCATTTTGAGGAAAATTTGACATTGAGTGAAGCATTGAGAGTAAGAAATTATAATCAGCTGAATTAAGTTCTGATTAATTTTTTTTTTTTTAACTCATAGATTGAATCTTTTTTTCCACTGCTATGCATGAGTTTACCAAATTATCTTCTTTCTTTCTCTTTTTTTGCTTCATTACGTACCACTCTCAATGAGGAGGCCTTTTCATTAATTTCCTTTCCTTCAACAGAAGTTGAGGGCGTTACTTGAACTTCAGCTTTGTTCCCATTCTCTGTGCTTGTTTGTTGTTGGTCAGGTTGATCCTGGGTCAATGTATCATCAGATAGCACCTCAGAAAAAAGAATGGAGTCTTCAAAATAAGAATTCCTTACTGATTGTGGTGATCTTTCAGGTGACTGAAAATAAGACACGCCAGGTTCAGAAGAAAATTCATTTTGGCTTTGTTGGTCACTTTGGCTGGTTTGTTTACTTTGGCTAAGAAAGATGACATCGGATACTTGAGACATTTGAATATTAATATTTCCACGAGTCCTAAAATCAAGGAATTCTTGTAGTTACCTTCCTAGTAGCAATATGGAAACCCATGTAATCAGTAATATGCTAATACCCATGAACCACTCTAATACCAATGCAATGATAAAATACAAATAAATAATATAAATACTCACATTCTTGTTTGCAGCACTCTATCTAGGAATCCTAATTTTCCGAAAAGTTTCTATCCTTGCTTTGCTGCTGCTGAGCCTGATGTTATATTTTTTTGCTTGCCTCCTTTCTCTCACATAATTCTTTTTAAGGTATTCCCAGTTTTCCTGGCAAGACTTTACTGAAAAAAAACCTATGAGTAAAGTAGCTATAAAAAATAAACAATGATCTTGACAAGTTTACTACGGACAAAAGTTCAAAATTAAACATTCATAACATTTGAACGTTTGGATAGCAGGTATAGGACAAGAAGCTACATCACTTTTTTGAAATTGCCAACGTTCTCACCTTTATTGGAGGTCTTCCTCAGGGATAAAATACAATAATTGTATGTACATTGGCGGTAAAAACACTAATTACAAAGATAAACAACCAACAAAAGTACACAAAAAAAAAGGTAAGCTTAAGTAAGCTAAAATAGATTAGGAGAATATATTTTTACTCATGTATTGTGTTTTAGTCTGTGTACTTTTGTTGGTCGTTTTTCTTTGTAATTAGTGTTTTTACCGCCAATGTACATACACTTATTGTATTTTAGCCCTGAGGAAGACCTCAAATAAAGGTCGAAACGTTGGCAATTTCAAAAAAATGAAATAGCTTCTTGTCCTACACCTGCTATCCAAACGTTCAAATCAATAAATAAAGGACGCTAAGCACAGATGATTCATAACATTGTTTATTACATTAAAGAAGCCCTTCAAATATAGACAAGTTTTAAAACTGTGCCATATCATAAGAGGATGCATTAACACATCATTTTTAATATAGGTACTTACTATCTGTCTCCATTATGGACGCAAAGGACTGCCATGAATTATTGCATGCCAAGGCATTCTTATATTTTTTGTTTTTTTTTTGTCCCAGAGATGGGGAAAGCCTTGTATCAAATCAATTAGTGAATCTTGCTGTTGAATATCCATATTTGTACAAAAATGTATTATTATTGCCACGTATTTTATTTTTAACATGAGGGGAACTAAATAATAAAAAAAACACAAAATTTGAGGTTATGTAATACCCGCATGAAAAGTTCGCGTCAAACGTCACAATGTCAGTCCAAAGTTAAAAATTGGGAACTTACAAGGTTAAGCACTAAGAACGAAAATTAAGAATTACGAATTAGGAACTTGTTTAAACAGTTCCATTAAATAACATGGTTTTAACTCCTTAAGAATTAGCAAATAAGAATTAGAAATAAAGAATTAAGAATAAAGAAGTTGGGTAAACCCCGCCTTAGTATATTGGAGATTTTGGGACCCCAACAAACTATGTCGCTATACGTGACGGTAATAAGACCGATAATCACGTATGGGGCCATAGTTTGGTATCGAAAGAGCCGACAGAACTCCATCAAAGTTAATCTGTCCTCTCTGCAAATACAAATATGTCTTTGAATCACGGGGGCAATGAGAACGACGCCCAAGGCACCCATGGAGCGCATGCACGACCTGCTTCCACTTCCAATACTCCTGGAACGAGAGGCAATGTAGCCATTCGATGGTGGCACCAACAATACCCAGGCTGGCTTGGAAGGTCTTGCGGTATTGAACATGGTCTTCGACTTAATGGCATGAAAACGTACATTGGACACTCGCTACGTCGTCAAGGTTCCCTCACGGGCAGACTGGGACGAACGAGGCGAAGATCTACAACTGGCAAGAAGTACCTGGTACACGCACGGATCCAAAACCGAAGAAGGGGCTGGCTCCGGAGTGTACGGGAGATCGGATGGCATCTGCATAGCAAAGAGCCTGGGCCGATTCACCACAGTGTTTCAGGCAGAGATACATGCCATTGAGTTGTGTGCCCGACACCTATTAGAGGAGGGAGGACACATTAGATCAATAAAGATCTGCTCGGATAGTCGGGCACCGCTTCTGGCGCTTTTTTCTTCAGAGTCATAGCGTCACCCTGGTGTAGATCCCGGGCCATTGTGGTTACAAAGGCAATGAAAGGGCCGACTCTCTAGCTAGGGGGGGCAGCGGCTCTGCATTCGTAGGCCCGGAGCCGGCACTGGGAATCCCATACTCTCTGGTCAAGGCTGAACTCCAGAAATAAAGCAATGCCAAGTCCCAGGACTGGTGGGAGAACCTACCCGGACTATCACACTCCATAAAATTTATCACGGGAACAGGGAGGGCAAAAGCAAAAACATTCCTCTGACTAAATAGGAGAAAATAAGAGTGGCCACTGCACTGTACACAGGACATAGCCACTCGGACTGTCCAAAGATACTGATTATCGACTGTGCTTGGAGGACGACGAGACAGTTGAGCACGTCCAATATGTGCTCAACTACTCGGCTGTTGTCGGCTATTGCCAGATCGAGACGCTCACTATTCGGAAACATTATTGAACCTCAAGATGCAAACGTAGTGTTGCTCGAGAGGCTCATCAGATTCGTTGAGGGTCTGGGCATAAAGGGTGACAACTAGTGGAGCTAGCAGGGGCAAACCTTGCTGGTAACACTTCGAGTGAGCCGCAATAGAACGCAGGTTGTGGTGGAGGACTATATAAGTCCACTCACATTGAATACAATACAATACCGTGAATCAGCATCTAGCTGAAGAGGTCCAGGTCGGGTGATTAAGGTTATTTCCAAGCTGATTTACGAAGTGGATTTCAGAGAAACTGTAGCAGATTTGCACGTCACTGACTCGAGACCAAGTACTTGGAAATGGAGTTGGTTAGGATGTGAAAGAGCAAGGGTCTCTAAGTGAAGAAGAATCATCGGAGGTTGAAGTTCTAGAAGAAAGCAATTACCAAATAATTATCAGCCTTGAAAATAATTTGGTGGGTGAAAACCATGGCGGTCCGGTAATTTGCGTCAAAAGCCCTGAATGAGGTTCAGTCCTCTACATTAAAGAGAGTAGTTGAAAGCCTGAAGCCTCTGGCCATGTAATGTAAATTATAAAACCATCAGATAAAAATGTTTTGTGCTTAGTATCGATTTTCTTTTGAAAAGGTGTTTTTCCTGAGGAAAAAGTGTCTGAGTCCAGTTGAGTCCAATACCAGGGAGTGTGTCCTATGTATGAAAGCAATATGAGCCTAATGCATAGCTGACTAAATGACTGAATATAGACAGCAGATACTTTCTTTTTTTTGTCTCGTTTTCTTGTCTTCTGAGACTTCTCCGATGAGCCTGTCGATTACTCGCGTTTTGTCTTTAGTGGTGTCTTCAAGAAGCAATGGTACCTGCGGATAAACTTAACTTTCTTCCAGTATATTCCAACAAGGAATTGATTAAGATTACCCCTACTGGCCCCGGCCACTGTCAACTCCTGCCTTCATCAAAAATCAAAAGCCATTTCTACTGACCCATAATTCATCCTTGCTGCCTCACCATTGTTGGTCCTTCTTTACTATCTCATCCCTCATCACTAGTGATCTCTGAACCGGTTTTCACATCACCTGTCATCTCACATGCTACCTATTTTATTTCCGGTAGGAAAACGGTCGTGAGTGAAAAGTCAAACTGAGGATTGATCACTATATTATGCAATATTGTGGGTCTCGAGATATGGGGAGAAAGTCCCGACAGCTACCCTCAAGCCGGAGAGTGGTCGTGGGTAGAGGTTTGCTAGATATAATTTAATAGGCGCCACCCACTTTTACACCCCCCCCCCCCCCACGAAATCTCAAGACCCCTCACTACAAACAACTTAGTGAAACCAAAAGCGGAAAACGATAGTTGAGGAAAGGCAATAATAATCAATCCCAGTACTATTTGAATTTAATATTAGTAGTAAAGCAACAAAAAGTTAAACGAAACAATTCAGACCTGTAAAATCTAGGTACAATAGCCTGGCTTGCAGCAACTTCGCTGTTAATGCGAAGTACTCTGCTTGGTCGTACGGCCGGCAAAAATCAATGTTGTAAACAGCTGATTTAATTTATTCTAAGCTAAATTTATAGACCGGGTTTCAGGTTATCGTTCACTTTTTAGGTACAAACGTTTAAGGGCAGTAGGTTTGTATGATATAACAATATCTGATACAGTAATTACACAGTTAACCTTTGATTAGTGAATGGGGTTTTACCCATACCGTCCACATATATACAGTGAGGTTTTTTTTATCTCTGAACATACAAGCAATTTTCCTTATGTTCAATTTTAAAAAAATCATTTCAAAGCATTGGTGTCAGACGTTGATATTTAGGTAAAGGTAAAACGCCAAAAAAGCCTCCAAATATATTTCGTTAATTATTTCAGTCCTTGAAAAGTAATTGGTTGATATGGTTGTCGGATTGGGGCAAGGCAGCAAATTACAAAACTATCTCTCTGCCAAAGCAGAGAGGCAGAGGCACAGAGATAGTTGTGTAATTTGCTGCTTTGTCCTAATCCGCCAATGATATCCACCAATTAAATAACATTTTTATAACAAGAAAACATTTATTATAAACACTAGAAAATTAAAAGTTTATAACAAATTCTCAAAATGTCCCCTTCACGTTCTAAACAATATGCAAGTCGATCTTGAAAGGCACGAACTGTGTTTCTTAAGAAATTTTGATTAAATTCGTTGCAGGCTGTTCGGATACGTTGTTTCAAAACGTCCACTTTCTCAATTTCAACATTGTTATAAATTTTCGACTTTAGATAGCCCCATAAAAAGAAGTCGTTTGGGGGAGTTCAGGAGACCTTGGTGGCCATGAAATAGGCCCAAACCTTTCTATCCACCTGTCAGGAAATTCTAGAATGAGAAAATTTCTAACTTCGTTCGTGGAATGAGCAGGAGCGCCATCCATTTGAAACCACGGATTTTCAATATTAAAATTTGCAATTTCTGGCATAATTTGGTCACGGAGCAGGTTTAAAAATTTTGCCGAATTTAAATTCCCTTCAATAAAGAATGGTCCTATAAGTGTATCTCCAATTGTGGCTATCCACACGTTGACTCTTGCATTATATGGGCAGTGAGTTAAATTTTGTAAATGCTGATTTGCTTGAGACCAGTATCTAAAAACAGTAGGTAATTAGGATATTAAAAAACAGAATTCAGGCGATTGCTAAAAAAGTTCTTTACCTATAATTTTGGGAATTTACACAACCCTTTAATGAAAAAGATGCTTTATCTGTAAATACAATTTTTCGCAAAATGTTGCCTTTCCTATGGAGTAAATTTGGGAATCTTTCACAGAAATCTGTTCGTCTCTCTTTGTTGTCGTCATAGAGCACTTGATGATTAGAGTATTTATAGGATTTGAACTTGAATTCTTTTAGGGCCCTTCGCACAGAAAATTTTGAAATTTGGAAATAATCAGCCACTTGTTTTAAATATATCATAAAACATAAAATTTCCAGTTTTAATTCCTCTGTAGGAACATGCGGTTGTTAGCTCCCCTTCCTATGAGAGTTAACTGCACATCCTTCTGAATTAAACAATAGAAGGAATGGGCCTGTCTGGATGACTCGTTGCAAATAAATCACGTACTCTCCTAAGGCTATTTTCATTTTTTGTAAAGATTAAACAATTCTATTTTTTCCTGTTTAGAATACATTATCTAAAGTCTATGAAAAATATTCAGCAAAAAGTTTACTAAAAAGCAGCGTTATAGAAAATAAAGTTTGAAATTTTCGAGCTGTTAAAGTTACCTGTACAGATATCTGAACCTAGAAATTAAGATCTGACAGCAATGCATTGAGATGGCTTTTTTTTTAAATTGAACATAGGGAAAATAGCGTTATATGTTCAAAGTTAAAAAAATCTCACTGTGTATGTCTGGCTTACAATAGTTTCCCAGTTACCTGGATGCTAGATATTAATAATATAAGATTTATGCCAGTATAGTATGACGTTTAGTCCACCAAATAAAAGAGAGAAGTAACTTTACTCTTACTACGATATACCCAATATGAATATCACGAAATCAGAATACTATATGGCCCATAACCGTTCAATAAGAAGTTCTGTGTGTGTACTATGGAATGGACCCTCCTGACTAAATCCAGAGTACTCTAGAGTGTGCTGTGGTGTGTCAGAGATGATGGGATGGTGTTGGTGAGCGGCAACATGTATGGCCTTAGTCCTCTCTCTCGCTAATACTGTGTTGGTGTGGCAGATTATGTTGAGTGTATGTGTGTGCTGTCGCAGTAGATGGTGTGGAAGGTCTCGATAACCCCAATAGCCCACTTCCCATCAGTCCACTAATCATTCAGATGCAGGAAGTAGGAAGGAAGTACGCAGAAAAATAGGAAAAGAAAGAAAGAAGAAGAAAAAAAAAGAAAAATGCCTTCAGATGTTGGATGGCCTTAAAGAGAATACCATGTGATTGGTATTTTAATTGATTGTCAAAGAAAACTTAGGTTTTCCGAATTCCTCAAAAAGTAAAATCAGTCACTCGAGACCTAACGGTACTTTCACCCAACTATAATTAAGAAGGTGGACCCAATTTTTAATGAGTAAATCCGATAGCGCGAAAATCTGGAAATCCAGCTACTTAGCCAAGAAAATCTCAGAGTCAAAAACACAATGGCGATTGCCATCCTCTACCTATTAACAAAAATCAGGGCCATATCAGAGGTTAAGAAAGTACACAAAAATAGCAACATTGTACTAAATCTGTATGGTAATGTTGATTGGTTGCAGCTGTAATGAGGTCATATCCTTTTTCAATATAGTTATATCCAATGACTGTAGAGTACTATGAACTGTCTCTAGTACAATAATAAACATCAAAATTTTTTTTACAATAATTAATCGGGTAAGTGTTTGATAATACAAAAATTTAAGAGTTGCAGCTAATCCACAAAGTTTAACCCTTGCCAACCGTTAGCCAATGAATAATTTACCAAAAGTACCAAAATTAAACTCAAAATACTGACATAAATAAAACTGTAACACACAACGTCTCACATCTTGACTGGTCCATGGTCCATATCTTTTATCCTCCCTGCTATTCATCGCTACTACCTCATCCTTGCTGGCCACTCCAACACAGTACCAATTGGGATCCCTTTATTCCTCAACACTCGATATCTGAAACAGTTGGCAAAGGAAAATCAAGAAAAGTTTCCTTTAGCAAGTCATACAATTAAAACATTTTGTTAGAAGTAGATATGGACGATAGTCATTTTTGGCCATAATGATGTTGAGTCCTTCTTATTATATTATCGTTTGGGTTTCTTTGTTTTGCATTAGAAAAACTTAGCTTCTCTGAATTTTCGTTTGTTAGAACTGGTTAGTGCAAGAGCCAAATTATTACGTCCTCGAAAGTGAAGATGCAATGTGGCCCAATGGAATTTATTTCTGGCGTTTCGTCTACATCTGCTGTAGATATTATCAAAGGCGATGAGGCAATGGGCGAAATGATATCTGATTTGTAAGTATTGGGGAACTCATCAGTGAATATGGTGAGCTAACTCATTCTCTGAGATTGTCTACGCATTGCTAATATTACCAGACATAGATAGTAAACTTGAAGATGATAACACGCTGCCATTGATATAAGATATCCACCTCCAAGGACGTTGTGACTTTCGGAGAAATCCTGCTCTGCTACTCCAAGGAATGTAAAGCGCCAGGAAAGAACAGCGGGAGAAGATGAAGAAAAGCGCGGATGTACGAGTTTACGGTACTGAAAAAGCAGAATGTTAAAACTGTCTTTAAACCCACGCGTACATTACAACAGAACTTGAGATCGGCCAAAGACCGCAGAGATCCCCTATCGGCACTCGGAGTTTACAGAGTTCCATGAAGCTGTGGCTCGGTATACATTGACACCACACAACACAGTGCCTTCTGAGGCTTAGAGAACACAAGAGGAGTTACAGGCTGAGACAACCACAAAACTCGGCAGTAGCAGAGCACGCTCTCTCCGAAGGTCACGACATATTTTTCAACAAGGTGGATATCTTATATTAATGGCAGCGTTTCTAGCCCAGACTAACGAGAGATGCCATTGCGATCTTTAAACACGATAAAAATTTCAACAGAAAGGAGGAAATTACATTTCTAAATGCGAACTGAAAGCGAGTTTTACGAAATACGTCAAGTGCGCCACCAACCACTACCCCCACCCTAGTCCCCCACACTGCAGCGCGACGATAAATACCGCGGAGCTCACCACAGTCGTATCAGTCAACGTCGGGAAGCACGGGAGGTCACTTCGCCCATTGCCTCAACGCCTTTGATAATAATTGACGCAACTATAGACGAAAGAAGCTCAGAAAGAAATTCCATTTGGCCACGCGGCCATGCTTCAAAGCCCGGAAAACACTTTAGATTACAACTGCGGCAGACATTATCAAAGACGATGAGGCACTGGGCGAAGTGACCTCCCGTGCTTCCTGACGCACATAGGGGTATTTTCAATAAGAAAGCGGACAAAATTATAATTAACATAGTTCAGTTTCTATGTTCAAAATTGTTATTCATTTTTCTGATGTAACATAAACATTTAATAGATATTTTCAGCCTTGAGATGTGTGATGTTTGATTTACGTGATTAAGTACAGGGTGTCCCCTTATACATTCTTCCCGCTTTTAGCTCTTCTGTTTATTACTTTATAAAAAAAGAAAGTTTTACATACTAGTAGGCTTTCTTATATAGAGGATGTCTAAAAAGGCGTGATAGTCTAAGCGTTTGTTTTATATCATGGAATACCCTATATTATTCTGCGTCTTTGCAGTAAGATTTCAAAAACCTTCTAAATATATAAAATGAAAGTTTCATTTGTTTTTTTGGCATTTCTCGCTAGTTACTGATTTACTTTTATAGTAATAACTACAATAGTAATAATTACAATCAAATGTGGTAAGTGTTCCTATATCTATCTATCACATCGAACAAGCGAATTAAATAAGAGCGAGAGAGAGAGCGAAATTATTCTAAAATTCATAAAATTTTATTTAAATTAGTAAATATGGAAACTGGGTAAGTACAGAGTTGGACAGCTTCTGGCAAGTTTACTATAAGAGCTAGGAAAAATACAAAATTTGGCGGATTTCTCCTAAACTGTCAGAAAATATCATTCAAAAATACAATATAACTTTGCAACGTTACTGAAATGTACAAAGTTGCTACTTGTTAATGGAACACTCTGTACATTTTTCCAAAACTTGAAAGATACTTTTTATTCAAAATATATATCAAAGGATGACATTTATTGGTTCACCCGTTTTAGAATTATTTGCATTAAAAAATCTAGATCTTATTATAAATATTTTCTACAAGAAACTACGACCATCTCATTTCCGTTAACAAGAGTTTAATAAAGATTTTTAAATTCAAAAATGTAATCACTTTATGAAAAGATATACTTACAGGGTGTTGCATTAAAAATATATCATCTACATAAATATTTCCTGCCGATTTATGAAAAATTCTACAAATTTAAAGTTTTTTCTCTCTTTTTTAAAAAAACTTGCTAGCAGAGAAACTGAACTGTCTAAATAGTATACAGACCAACTGAACCCTGTACAGAATCAATCAAAAATAAAATGCGGATTTTCATTGTTATTCGTCATATCATATTGATCCTCATTGAGAACCTCCTTGTCCTCATTCCAAAATTGACCTTCAGCTGCTGGTAGCAACATTTTGTTTGTTTCCTCAGAAAAATGTTTCCTATTTATAGCAGGAAGAAGATATTGAAATGAAAATATTAGATCAGATAATAATAATAATCTATTGTCCACGTCAGTATTTGATGGTTTTCGAGAAACTTTGCTTGAAAACCTTTCCCGAAATTGCTTTTTTAGGTACTATGCAGCCTCTCCGGAAAGCTGCCCTATTGGAAAAAGTGCGGACTCATTAATTACGCTCCCGTGTATTAAAATTTTATGTACTGTCGGTGGCATAGGATACTAATTGTATAAATGTACAGAAAGCTCTGCAGTTTCCTTGCATATCTTTGAAATATTGATTAATTCTATGACCACTAGCTATTGTTTCTAAAACATCTCTATACCTGGATATTGTAGATGCGGGTTTAAGTTGCTAGCTTTACGAAAACTGCAAATATCCGCAACTCTTTTAAATGGAACATTGAAATGGATACTTCAAGCTTATAATTTAAAGTTAAAAACACACTTTGATATTCCTTGAAAGTGTACTAGAAGAACATAAGTAAAATAGTCTTTTTTTAAAACTTTCAAATGCAGAACGCCTCACACAACGAGGTGTAATATAGCTAGCTAAACTTGAGCAAAAAAGATCAAAGTGGACAAATGTACGGAAATCTAACGTAACAATAACATCCCACAAAAATACTATTGAATTACTTATGTCAGCTATTTCATAATATCTTAAAGTTTGAGGTAAACTTGAACGCCTATAATACGAGCTGGATAGCTGATGGCCATGTCTAGGTTTTCCTCACTTTTCCTTCTTTGTAGGATGCTTCAGTATCTTGCAAAGAATTTTACTGATGCTTCAGTAAAATTTTCGCGATGGATGAACAAACTTGAATTATTCGATTTTTTCCGCTTTGGAGCTGAAATACCCCTATGTGCGACCTTGAGTGATTCGACTGTGATGAGCTCCGTGGTATTTATTGCCCTCCGTCACGCTGCAGTGGAGGGACTAGGGTGGGGGAAGTGGTGGCCCGGGGTTTTGGCGCAACCTGAAGTATGTCGTAAAACTCGCTTCCACTCCATTTGCTTCGCATTGTTAACCTTGCACAATTATCCTAGGGTTTGATAATAATATGGTTGTTCTTTACTTGCGTCATGTTATAAGATAATAATAAACTACTGAGATATGAGGTATTTGTTTGTGTTTCATATACGATCATTCTTAGTATTTTACCGCTTTTAATGATAATCTATGAGTATGATTTTCTGTTTCTGGGGCACCATAAAATTGAGTAGCTCCTGCAATGAAAACACTTAAACATTTTATCCACAACCACTCCCTGACTTGAGGGTAGCAACCGGTTGTTTAGCGCCGTATGACCCAAGGCAATAGTGATTATGAAGTAAGCGAAACTGGAAAAGCTATGCCCAGTTTCAGGGTTTCGAACACACACAGCTTAAAGTACCATAAAATATCTCTGACTTTCAAATAAAGGAAATATAAGAGTGCAAGTTGTATCTGTAGTTTAAAAACTGTTTTACAGATAGTCGTAAAAATGGCCCTTACTTCCACGTTCTTAGTTTTAATATACATACGATGAGTGAGAGGGGCCAAAAGAATGTATCTATGGGAATATTTATTCTCATTATTTCCTTTTTCTAAATGAATTGAAGATTTGGTTAAAAAGTACCTCTGCTAAGACTACAATTTACAAAAAACTTCAGGGCCAGCACCGCATAGAGCGGTTAATAAAACTAATTGACATACTTCCATCGCGTTATTACGAAAATCGTAAAGCCCAAAGAAGTGTATATAATATCCTGTGAATAGTTTGCCAACAGCAATAAAACTAAAACCCTAATGCTTCCTAGATTAAATTCCAGCAGCCGAAACGTATATCTAGCAAAGAGGAGTCTATGAGAAAGCTCCTGTGGGAGTAAGCCCGAGTAATACTAATTACTCCACTACGGTACCCCCGGGCACACTTAATGAATACAAACTTTCTAGATTCGGGGCAGAAAAAACTGAATGGCCATCATAAAACGAGAATATTTGGCTTTTTCGCCGCTAAATGCTCTCCACTTTTGTCTGCCGCTCTTTAATGAAAAACTTTGGAGAAATAAAAGAAATAAAAGAAAACAGGGGTCGGGGAAATAATGTTTTGTCGTTTGGTTTTATTGCCGATGGCCGCATTAAGCAGCCTATTGTGTCAAATGTGCTTGTTTCCGCGTTACTTTGTTTATTACTTTCCATACAAAAACACACACAAGTTTCAGATTCTCTTCTTTTGCTCCGGATTTTCAGAGCGATAAAGGTTAGGAATTCCAAGACCACCACGGCATGGCATCGTTTACTATCTAAGAAATAGCCTGGTTACAGGAGACAATAAAATATGCCCGTTGCACACAGAAATAACATTTTACTGCAGCTGAATACTTTTCACTACAATGTACAATTGGAGTGCTTACGGAGATTTTAGAAACGTCGAGTTGGGAAAACAATAAACTTTTATGTGATGGCTTTGTAAATGCAGCAAGGCACCGTTTTGGGCATTTTCACGAGGGAATAATGCTAATATTCGAAGGACGATTGAATAGTATTACAGGGCATTTGCACAGAAATAAACGCCTCTTTGGTCAGCCCCGTATTATGGAGGGCTTCTTACTTTATAAAGATCAGGGTGGGAAATGTGTTGCCCACCCTGTTCCGTGTGGCTTTCATTGGGCAATTTTCGACACTAATTGCACAATATGTCATTTCAAAACAGTTTAGTAACACACACGCTGTATTAAAATTTTCGGACTCATTCACTCCATTTGAGTTATGATCATACATAAATTCCACCTACCGGCACGTTATTAAATCTCCAAAAGATATGTATTATCAGAGTAGATTGCAGGCGGCTTCTGATCGTACGAGGGAAACTTGGCGTATCGTGAACGAGCTTAGAGGCTGGACTGTTTCTCGTATCCCTGAGATGGCATCTATTCAACCTGGGGTGCTGAATGAGTTCTACCATACTGTTGCTGGGGGTATGAAGATTACAAATGCCTACCCCGCCCTTTTTAATGTGTACCTGCGCCATATTCACGTCGCTGAATCTTTTCTCCTTAGACAATTTCAGAAATAAGGAACTTGCGAACTTCTGGTGACGATGGCATCTCTGTCCAAATATTTAAAAGACTTCTAGTAGCTGCTTTGGATCTTGATGACCGATTCAATTAATCTCTCATTTCTGAATGGAGATTTCCCGGCGTCTTTAAAGTCGGCTATTGTCGTTCCACTTTTTAAAGGTGGAGATCGTGAATTCCCCTAAAGTTATCGTCCAATCTCCCTCCTCCCTACTCTTTCTAAGTTGATTGAGAAGGTGGTGAAAAGAAAAATGATATCATTTCTCGATAGAAACAAAATCTTATCAAGTAGTCAGTTTGGTTTTCGTCAGCCTAGGGGCACTAACGATGCAATGTTTTCATTCTTGAAGGACCTATATTTGAGGATGAATGAAGGGGACAAGATGTAAATAGCCTTTTGTGACTTGTCGAAGGCCTTCGACAGCGTTAGCCACGACAACTGACTGTCTAACCTTTAAGAGTATGGATTTAGGGGCCTTGCTATGGATTGGTTTGCGAGCTACTTGGGAGGAAGGAGTCAAATGGTTTACTTCGACGGAACTCAATCCGCTGAGCGCGGGACCAGCAGAGGCGTGCTCGAGGGGTCTGTATTGGGACCAATTTTATTTTTGCTCTACACCAATGATTTAACGAGCCTACCAATTTCGGGATTGTTTTTGCCGATGACGCCCCTTTTCACTGGCATGGGGCGGATGGATCTCAGCTAGAAAGAACCATGTCAAGGGACCTGGCGATTGTGGAGGAGTGGTGCGTCGCAAACTTATTATCTTTGAACATTGGGAAGACTGTTCTGCGATTTCAAAAAAGCAGATTCCTTGGTCTATGAGTAGGCAATGGTCTGAAGTTTGACTCTCACATCCGGGAGCTGAGTCGGAACGGTTGTTATGCACTGAGGGTGATTAGTTACGAGTCTCACAGTAGTATCTCCAGAACGGCTTATTTTACTTATGGAGTTTCTCTCTAGGGATATTACTGGGGTTCGATTACCGTCTTTAGGTCTGTTTGTCAAAAGAGGGTCGTTCGCTATGTTCCTGGGGCCAAGCGGGGGAATCACTGCAGACCGCTGGTCCTGAGGAGTAGAATTTTGACCCTGACTTGCTTTTACATTTTGAAGACAGCTTCACTAATGTATAAAACAAATATGAAAGATATTAATATGTGAATTAAATGATATTCTAAAGCAATGCGAGAGTAGCTCTATTCTATCCTGTCTGAAACAGATTTTAAAGTTAGAAATGTTCGTAAATTGCTCTAGAGCAGCAAACCGAAAATACTATAACACAAAAATTAAATAACACATCTTATTAGTATTTACTTTGTAGCTTTTTATTCAAAATTTCTTGTCTGCACCAACGCAGTAGCAAGTATCTTACATCTGAAAATACTCTCCTGTTTTACAGTTTTGGCCCCACTTTTTTAGCACGGGGCACCTAAGAAACGGCGGCAATATATGTCGGAACTGTAAATTTAAAATTAATCAACATTTTTTTTTTCAACTCTGCATAATGTTTTATTACAGCTTTTAATGGTAAAAATAAAATTAAAATATTTGTATTTTTAACAAAAAAATTTAGTAGTCATTTCTAAGAAACGTGGAATTCGCTGTTACTAGCGTTAGTCATTAGTAATGTCGAAAAAATAAACTAAAAAATAAAACAAAATTAGTCTTTTTTTTGTCCCTTTAACTTTTATGGAATTTTTGCCCCCCTTGTAAATGTTCCATCATCCTCTCACTGAAGTTTGTAAAGAAAACTTAAAAAAACGTTACAGAGATAATTAAAAATAGATTACACATAAATCACAACTTTTTGCTCTCTTCAATGTGGTATTTTCATATCTAAAATCGGACGTTTCGTATTCATCCATCATCAAATTATTATTTTTTAAATACAGTCCAGAATTTTGAGTATTATATTCTGAATTTCCTTGCAATTCTTCATTTGAATTCAGCATGCATTTCTAATCAGAATTCAGAATTGATAATATAGTTGCATAAAAACGAAAAGTTGGATTTTAAATAGGAAAATAATACTTTGAGTAGACTACAAAGTGGCTATAGGTATCATTTATTTTTAATTGTTTGTTTAAATTAAGACCAAAAAAATTAGAACTTTTTTTTCATAATATTATTTTTTTGCGAATATTTCCGCAACCACTTGGAATTTTCGAAATTTCAAAACGTCATTTTTATGGACTTGTGGTTGCGCAAAGCTGTGAGAAAGACGATTTAAGAAAAAATAACTCTGACATTACAAAATATAACGGGAAAAAAAATTAAAGCAACAAACATAAAAAGTTGCAAAATGAAATTAAATGAGCGGAACACAATTTGCGCAGCAAAAATTTAGGATCATTAAAAAAGAATTAAAATATAATTCGTAAGCCCAATAGGTCAAAAAATATGTCAAAAAAAGAAATAAACGAATCAAAATTATAAGTGGAAAAAAACACTACATTAAGTAATAATAAAAAGATTACATATAAAAACACTGTATTAAGTTACTCTATCGAGTTCAAAACGCGATTTCCCCATGACTCAAACGGAGTTTAAAAGTGTAATATACGAACTTGCGCCAATCAAAACGGTGTAGGCAATATCTGGTTTGGTCTCGACACAAAATCCGAACTTTCTTTTCCTCCCCTGTCAGGTAGTAAACCTATCGAGTTCAAAGTGGACACCTAAAAAATGCCGGCGATATCCGCCAGAAGTGACGTAACCTGACGTCTTACGTTAAATAATTGGAAATCGTGATACATAAATTGATGTACTGTGTCGATAAAATTACGTCGTGGGTGCTTTAAAAATTGCGGACTTCCGGCCAAAAAACGGGACCATTTTTAGGGGAATATCGGTATTGGTTTGCTCTGTCCGTATCTTCCAGGGCATTGGTCTATACCCAGCACTAAAAAACATCCAACGTCATTGTTATCATTTAACATTCTTGACCCTTCGTTTGCATTACTCTGAATAAATATCATCGAAAAATCTTGGCATCAATTCAATGCTCCCGCTCCGCTTATATCAAGGATGAAATGCTCCGAAATGGAGCGTTTTTGCTCGAATTGGCAACACTTGTAACAACACGCTTTTGAAAAACCCCCTTTTTATTTTTTCTATATAAAGAAAATTTATCGTAGTGATAATAGTGACTCTCTTTGTTCATAAATGTAAAGTCTATCCTTACGGGTAAAGACCATTAGAGTTCAGCCATTTTTTTGGGGCTTCACCACCGGATGTCAAGCCTGGTTGATATGAGAAGTGGCGCAGTTAGATTTGAGCACACATTCAAAGCCTTTGGAGTGATTTCCAGACTCCAAAAGCATAAAGAGAGGCAGAAAGTTTGCTTTGTCCGAACTGGACACTAAACTTGAGAGTTCCGGAGCCGAGCCAGTTATCGGTTCCTATTCTTAATTAAAAGAAAAAGTATTCAGAAATTAGAGACTGGACCCTTTTTGGTTGATCCGTGAGTGACAGTGCAACCGAAAGTGACCTCTGGGCTGCCAAGATTTTTCCAAGATTCTGTAGCTGTAGATGCTCTTATTTCTTGGGCCTTGGGTCGACGGTTTGAAGGGTTCCAGAGCCGGAGCAGTTATTGGTTCCTGTTCTGAATTGGAGAAAAAAGTATTTAGAAATTAGAAACTGGACCCTTTTTGGTAGATAAGTGAGCGACAGTGCAACCCAAAAGTGACCTCTGAACTGGTAAGATTCTGTAGCTGTAGTTTCTGTTATGATTTAAGCCTTGGATCGGCGGTTTGAAGGGTTCCTGACCCGGGCCAGTTATTAGTTCCTGTTCTGAATTGGAGCAAAAAGTATTTAGAAATTAGAAACTGAACCATTTTTGATAGATCCGTGAGTGACAGTGCAAACCGAACGTGACCTCTGGACTAGTAAGATTTTTCCAAGATTATGTAGCTGCAGTTGCTGTTATTCTTTGGGCCTTGGGTCGTTGGTTTGAAGAGTTCCTGACCAGGGCCATTTATTAGTTCCTGCTCTGAATTGGAGGAAGAAGTATTTATACATTAGAAACTGAACCTTTTTAGTTGATCCGTAAGTGACAGGGCAAACCGAAAGTGATCTCTGGACTAGTAAGATTTTTCTAAGATTCTGCAGCTGTAGTTGCTGTTGATCTTTGGGCCTTGGATCGGCGGTGTGAAGGGTTCCGGAGCCGGGCCAATTAAGGGTATTAAGGGTTCCTGTTCTGAATTGGAGGAAAATTATTTAGAAATTAGAAACTGGACCCTTTTCGGTTTTTCCGTGAGTGAAAGTGCTACGCGAAAGTGACTTCTGGACTGGTAAGGTTTTTCCAAGATTCTGTAGCTGTAGTCGCTGTTATTCTTTGGGCCTTGGGTCGGCGGTTTGAAGGGTTCTTGACCAGGGCCATTTATTGGTTCCTGCTCTGAATTGGAGGATGAAGTATTTATAAATTTTAAACTGAACCTTTTTAGTTGATCCGTGAGTGACAGTGCAAACCGAAAGTGACCTCTGGACTAGTGAGATTTTTCCAAGATTCTGTAGCTGTAGTTGGTGTTATTCTTTGGGCCTTGGGTCGGCGGTTTGAAGGGTTCTTGACCAGGGCCATTTATTGGTTCCTGCTCTGAATTGGAGGATGAAGTATTTATAAATTAGAAACTGGACCTTTTTAGTTGATCCGTGAGTGACAGTGCAAACCGAAAGTGACCTCTGGACTAGTAAGATTTTTCCAATATTCTGTAGCTGTAGTTGGTGTTATTTTTTGGGCCTTGGGTCGACGGTTTGAAGGGTTCCGGAGCCGGGCCAATTACGGGTTCCTGGTCTGAATTGGAGGAAAAAGTATTTAGAAATTAGAAACTGGACCCTTTTTGGTTGTTCCGTGAGTGAAAGTGCTACGCGAAAGTGACCTCTGGACTGGTGAGATTTTTCCAAGATTCGGTAGCTGTAATTACTGTTATTCTTTGGGCCTCGGGTCGGCGGTTTGAAGGGTTCCGGAGGCGGGCCAGTTATTGGTTCCTGTTCTGAATTGGAGGAAGAAGTATGTAGAAATTAGAAACTGGACCTTTTTGGTTGATCCGTGAGTGACAGTGCAACCAAAAAGTGACCTCTGGACCGGTAAGATTTTTCCAAGATTCTGTCCTTCTGGAAGGTTTTTTTTTAAGATTCTGTAGCTATAGTTGCTGCTATTGTTTGATCCCTGGATCGGCGAATTTAATTGTTCCTGACCCGGGCCAGTTATTGGTCCCTGTTCTGAATTGGAGGAAGAAGTATTTAGATATTAGAAACTGAACCATTTTTGGTTGATCCGTGAGTGACAGTGCAACCGAAAGTAACCTCTAGACTGGTAAGATTTTTCCAAGATTCTGTAGGTGTAGTCGCTGTTATTTTTTGGGCCTTGGGTCGGCGGTTTGAAAGGTTTCTGTCCCGGGCCAGATATTGGTTCCTGTTTTGAATTGGAGGAAGAAGTACTTAGAAATTAGAAACTTGAAGATTCTGTAACTGTAGTTGCTCTTATTCTTTGGGCCTTAGGTTGGTGGTTTTCAAATGAGTGAACTGCATTTGACCCTACATTTGACTTCGATTTTTCGGGAATATTTTATACCTGAATTTTAAATAATATGAATATGATTACGCAGAGTAAAGCTCTCTTGTTCAAATTGTATTTTGATAAATAAATATATTAAAACATTTAGAGAGTATCTTGTTAGTTAACAGATTATTTAGGTAGTAAAATATTTTAAAATGGATGCTCTAAAGTAAGATAGAACCCATACTTAATCTGCTATTACTCGGTTTCAAACTTGGTTTCATTCTAACTTGGACATAGAGACTAATGTTCATGTTTTTAAAGTTAGATTAGATATGTTGGATAAGACTTCTTTAAAATATTGTTCAAGTTCAAGAGAAAATCTTGACCAGAAAGGCAGATTAGAGATTGAGAATAAATGAATACATATACATATAAATACATATACAGATCTTAGTATTGATTCATGCTCAAATTGATAAATTAAATATACTGCTCACTGCGCGACATCTAGTTTTAGCTCGGTGGGAAGTTTTCCGAGACAGAGAGTCAAGTTACCAGATATTACCTTCTTTCACAGGTGACTTGACTAGCATTCGAAAATGTATTTATCTTAAGAGCTACCTTAAGGGTGAGCCTTTAAAATTAGTAGCAACCTTGGAATTGACAAATGACAATTTGGATACAGCAAAAGTAAAAGTTCTAAAAGACAGGTGTGAAAATAAGGTGGCAATTATAAATTCTCATTTAAATGCCCTATTGTACTACTCAAATATGTCAAAATTTTCATTACAATTATTCATTCGAGAATTCATTACAAATTGTGGGAGAAATGCCGAATTTTTTAAAATCTTAAGAACTCCTGTAGATACCTGAGATCTACTTTTGGTAAATATTTTGAGTAGAGAATTAGATTTTTGCTCTAGGAAAACTTATGAAAAAGAAAGGGATAGACCCCAGCTTCCTACAATAAATTAGTTTTCTGACATATTGGAAGGACACTGCTTGGTTTTGGAGAATTCGAACAGTTACCCTCCTCGTACATTAAAGTCAACACCATTTAATATCAATAAAATGAATAATAATTATTCCCAGAATTCATCACGTCCAATAATTTCATCATTAAATAACAGAAACTCATCTACAAATAAGTTAAATTGTTATTTCTCCAATGAAACTAATCAAAAAATTTAGGTAATAAATCTAAGAACTTAGAATCATCCCAGAAGCGACAAATTGTAAACTCAAATGAATTTTGCTTTAACCGTCTGGGAAACAAACATAGAGCTCAACAATGCACATCGCAAAAATTATGCAAATACGTGAAAACGCGAAAAACCTTAGATATAGGCAAAAGAGTCAAAAAAAAAAAAAATTTAATTTATGGAAAGAAATACTAAGAAAAAGTGACGTGTATAACCCAGAAACGGGCAACTCTTAGGATGAAAATGACCCAATAATAGGTAAAATGATGAAGAACCACACTACATATGGGCAATTCTCACTGGAAAAAAAATCAAAAGTTGTGAGCAATGATTGAAACAAGGATGAAGAAAAAGGGACACATAAATACAATAAAAAATGTAGTGCATTTTTCAAGTCCTACACCCCAATACTTTCTACACCTATATCTATAAGGACGCGAAGTATCTTGATGACAATAAAAAATGGTTGAAGCGGTAGAAAATGATGCAAATACAAATGAAAGAAAACACAAAAACTCAAGACATGGAGAAAAAGATGAAAAATAGTTAAAACTAACGGAAATGAAAACTAAGAAGAAGTGAGGGATCAAAAGTAATTAATGAAATAAAATTAAAAAAAAATTAATGAAAAGAGAGAGTAAAAAAACGTAGTGAGGGATAACATGGAAAACAGGCAGCTCTCATGGGAAACAATGAGTAAAATTAGTTAAAATGGTCAGTTGATGCCAAGAACAAAGAAAAAGCAACAGATACACTACAAAAACACTAGAAATAGGCGAATAAATGGACGAAGAAAAAGCGATAAAAATAAACACCACCAGAAACAGGCAGCTTTTACGAGAAAAAAGTGAGACAAAAATGGTTGAAATGGTAAAAAGTGAGAGAAATAAGAACGAAAGGAAAACACGAAAAACATATTTATTTAGGCAAAACGGGCAAAAAAAAGTAAATAGTCAAAATCGAAATACTAAGAAAACAGTACGAAAAGAAATACTAACAAAAAGAAACTGATACAACTCGTAAGCAGTCAAATTTCATGGGAGAAAATGCCCTAATAATAGCTAAAATAATCAGATTGAACAAAAGACGAAGAAAAACAATACAAACGGGAATTTCTAAAGGAAAAAATTAATAAAAAATGGAATTTGCTCCAAGGCACACCACTTGTTACATCAAGGTGAGTTCTCTCCTAATAATAACGTACATTTAGCAATGTCTTCTTCTCAAAATGTCTCCTCTCTTTATATCCAAGTCTTTGGACCTCAGTTCTTACTTCAAGATATACCACAATCTGAACAACCGTTGACAATTCAGGGTGCATACCAGGTTGAAAATTCACGGTCATTTAGACACGTCAAGATATTGTTGCGAACTCGGGGTTCAATAATTCCAGTGTAACGATTTAACACCAAAACACTATTTATTTATTCCACAATTACACACGACTACTAAATAACTCACTACTTAACACTTTATAGCTTTCTATTATCGCTTCGTATTTTATCTTACTTATAGCTCGCTTAAAATAAGACTATCCTACTCGGGCGCTCTATGCGCCTTTTATATACAATCCTAAAATTACAGAAAAACCTAGAAAGTTCTTTATAAGAATTCTTGAATAATCTCATATAAAAAAAAAACGGTTGTAAACAACTGCCTTCTAGATTAAGCCAGACGAGCAATAAATCACTCGTGTCAGCCATGACGCAGCGCGGATAGGTCGCGAAGCTCCACCAACCAACACGCTCCCATGCGTTGCCCCGCCTCCCATGCGGCGTTGCTGCGATCGTAACATTGCCCTCCTCCTAAGTCTGTTCGTCCCGAACAGATAGAGTTCCATGGTATCGTGCTAATCGATCCAAATGAACGACCTTCATCTTTGACCTAGGGGTCCGCTGGATCCTATACACCACATCATTAATCTTCTTTATAATTGTATAAGGTCCTTCCCAATTTTGGCTAAGTTTGGGCGACTTCCCCACCTTTCGCCTCGGATTGTATAGCCACACCAAATCACCATCCTGGAAGCCGCGGGAGTTAGCTAGTAAGTCATATCTTGCTTTGGCTCGATCACTGGATATCCGCAGTTTATTCCTGACTTGCTCATGAACATTGTTCAGCCTCTCCTTAAGCTCCTCCACAAAATTCTCAGAGCTGAGCGACTCTTTTTCTGGTGTTCCATACATCAAATCCGCAGGAAGCCTCATTTCCCTCCCGAACATCACTTTCGCCGGAGTATAACCAGTGGCTTCATGCGTAGAGCCTCGATATGCCATCAACATGAGAGGTAGATGTTGGTCCCAATCACGCTGATGATCTGCCACCATTTTAGACAGGTAATGTTCCATGGTCCGATTAAATCTCTCTACCATCCCATCCGACTGTGGATGCAAAGGAGTTGTCCTGGTCTTGCGAATTCCGAGAAGTTCCATGACCTTCTGGAAAACAGCCGATTCAAAATTTCGGCCCTGATCAGAATGAAGTTCGAGAGGGACTCCAAATCTGCAGAACATTTCATTTACTAGCACCGTTGCCACAGTCGTTGCTTCTTGATTAGGCAGGGCGTATGCTTCAGGCCATTTAGTGAAGTAATCCATGGCGACCAAGATGTATTTATTGCCCGACTCAGTCTGAGGAAACGGTCCCGCGACATCAATTGCTACCCTCTCGAATGGAGCACCTACAGTGTACTGCACCATTCGGCCGCGTGATCTTGTTCGAGGTCCTTTTGTGGCACAACAAACTTCGCACTTGCGGCACCAAGATTCGACGTCTTCATGATAATTCACCCAGTAGAACCGCTCTTTAATTTTGGCCAAGGTTTTATTGACCCCAAAATGACCTCCACTGGTTCCGTCGTGCATTTCCTGTAGTACGTCCGATTTTCTGCTTCCAGGAACAACCAACTGACTGACTACGGTCTTGCCATCCGGACTCTCCCACGCTCTCTTCAGTAATCCATTTTCTATTTTAAGAGAGTGCCACTGGGCCCATAGCGCCTTCAGGTTTGGACTTTTACCAGCAATTTCTTGCCATTCTGGTCTCTTGTCGTCAGTCTTTGCAGAGAGGATGAGTCCAATATCTGGATCATTCATTTGTTCTTCTCGAAGGGTCTGTGTGGTCCAGCCATCGTTTATTTCTACCGACGTTCTCCTTACCAAAGGAAGTCCCTCACGCTGCTCAGTTCTTTGACAATGCCGACAATCTTCTTTACAAGGCCGTCTAGACAATGCATCGGCATTTCCGTGAGACCTTCCTGGTCGATGTTCAATTTGGAAATCGTACTGCTGCAGGCGCTCTATCCATCTGGCTATTTGACCTTCAGAGTTCTTCATCTGTAATAACCATTTCAAGGCTCCATGGTCAGTCCTAATCAGGAACCTTTTTCCATATAAGTAGCGATGGTAATGTTCGACTGCTTTAACGATGGCCAACAGCTCCTTTCTAGTGACGCAATAGTTTCTTTCTGGCTTATTTAAAGTCTTACTGTAGTATTCAATGACCTTCTCTTGCCCGTTTTGTCTTTGAGAGAGTACTGCACCTAGACCACAGTTACTTGCATCCGTGTCCAAAATAAAGAGTCCGTCCTTTATAGGGTAAGCCAAGATCGGACTAGAACAGAGGGCAGCTTTAAGCCTTGCAAACGCCTGACTGCATTCGTGGTTCCACAAGAACGGTGTTTTCTTTTCCGTTAATTTGTGCAGCGGTTTTGCGATGTCGGCAAATCCCTCTACAAATCTCCTGTAGTAAGTACATAGTCCCAAAAAGCTCCTTACTTCGTGTTTGTCTCGGGGAACTGGCCAATCTTTAATGGCAGATATTTTACTATGGCTAGTTTTAATGCCTTGTTCTGAGATAGTATGCCCCAAGTACTCGACTTGCTTCTGGAACAGGCTGCATTTCTTGTAGTTTAACTTCAGGTGAGCATTCCGTAACTTGTTGAAGATTTCTCTTAAATTCTTCAAGTGCTCGTCGAAATCACGTCCCATGACAATTATGTCATCTAAGTATACCAGGCAAGTTTTCCAAGTCAGCCCCCTCAAGACAAGTTCCATTAGTCGCTCGAAAGTTGATGGAGCATTGCACAATCCAAAAGGCATAACAGTGAATTGGTATAGTCCAGAACCAGTAGAAAATGCAGTCTTTTCTTTGTCTTCGGGAGCAATCTTTACTTGCCAGTACCCACTTTTTAAATCTAGAGTGGAAAACCACTTTGATCCCGATAAAGTTGCTAAGGTGTCGTCTATACGTGGCAATGGGTAGCTGTCTTTCTTGGTTACATCATTAAGTTTCCTGTAGTCAACACAGAACCGCGTTGAACCATCTTTCTTCTTAACAAGAACCACAGGCGACGACCATGGACTAGATGATTCTTCTATGACGCCCTCCTTTAACATTTCATTCAGCAAACTGTTAACTTCCTGTTGTTTAGCCAGAGGGACCCTTCGTGGATGTTGTCGTATTGGCTGGGCATCTCCTGTGTTGATCTTATGGACAACTAAATCGGTTTGACTGTCGTTGCTCTTGAAGTTAAACATATCAGATTCATCCATGGCAAATTTTATAGCAGACTGAAGTTGTTCCTTTGACAGGTGACTCCACTGTCGCTTAAAAGCATCAATAACTTCTGGGGAAGCTTGGTTAGAAGATATAATTTTGGATGTCTCTGCTTCGACACAATTGCATACCCATTGTACAGGCTCATAATTGGCAAGAACTGTTCCTTCTTTTAGCTTGATGGTCCTTTCTCCAATATTGGCAACTCGTACTACTCGTACTACTATCGGCATAGTCTTCTTCGTGTCGGTCAAAGTTCGGGCTACCATGATTTCAGTCGTCAAATCCAGGTTAGGTTCTATAAGTCCTATGGACCACCCAGGATCATTTTCAGAAGTCACTGTGATAATTTGTTCTGAATTTGGAGGAATTTTCACATCTTCCACCACCAGTAGACGGACACTAGTTTCCACATTTCCATTGGTTAATGCAAACTCCTCATCTCCAAACGTGAGAATATTCTGTTTGTGATCATAGGAAAATCCATGTTTCCTGATGAGATCCATTCCCAAAATAAACTCGTCTTTGATCCTGGCAACCAACACTTTATGCCGAACTTCAAGTCTTTCTCCAATAATGATGGTGACATCGGCTTCTCCGTCTATAGGGCAAGATTCTCCAGTGACTGATTTTAACATAATAGGGTTGGGCAATGGTTGTATGGTATATCCGAAAAGTTTATCTGGCCTTACAATGGTCACATCTGCTCCTGTATCGATGGTAATCTGGATCTTCTGTCCTTTAATGCGTCCGGCCACTGTGAGACTTTTTCCACCCAAATTATTGACTTTACAGATCCTGGGGGTCTTAACGGGCCCGGTCAATTGCCCCCTTGCATTGACCGGAATTAGTTTTCCTGGGACCTAGGGCGGTCTTGGTCGCCGCTTGGTCTTCTAAACGACGGCGACGGACTTCTTGCCCTATTACGGCAGTTACTCTTGATGTGACCCAGTCTGCCGCAGTTAAAACATTTTATGCCCCGATTGTCTGTTGATCGAGGAGTTCTTTCTAACAGGGCTTGCATACTGACTGCCATATCTTTCATCGCTTTATGTAAACTGGCCATGGATTCAGCCATAGACGTATTCTCCTCTTCACCGCAAGTTGCCATTCGTACACGTGGAGATGAACTAGATGACACTCGTGACGCCTCGAATTCCAGGGCCCGAACTAGTGCCTCGCTGATATCCTTGGGCCTTACTAGACGTAAGTGGTATCTCATGTCACTATCTCTAACTCCCTCGATGAACCTTTCGGCGGCAAATTGCATTTGAAAAGATTCAGGAGCCGATGGATATGCCAGGTGAATGAGTCTGTCTATGTCCGCCTCAAATTCTTGTAAGGATTCACCTGACTTTTGCTGTCTCATCCTCAGCTGGGCCTGGAACACGGTTTCTTTGTGTTCATTTCCAAATCGTAGTTGCAGAGTGTGTACTAAAACCGCATATTTACTTTGATCCGCTGCAGACAGAGATTGGAGTAACTCAGCCGCTTTTCCACGAAGTGCTACCACTAATGATGTAGCTTTCTGGGGCTCGGACCAACCATTAGCTTTTGCAGCTGCCTCAAACTGAGTTTCATAAATTTCCCATGCAGTAGTACCGTCGTAATCGGGAGGCTTAATTTTAGCGTTGGCTGTGCTAAAACTCTCTGTAGACACGTTGTCGTCCTCAAGTTGTTCCCGGAATTTCTTTTCTAGCTCGAGAACCTTCTGGTTGACAGCTTCGAGTCCTTCGTTAACGGATTGCATTATTCTTTCTTCCAATTGTTGCTCCCTAGCTGCGAAATGGCTCACTAATTCTTCTTTAAACCGTTTCTGTTCTTCTTTTTGTTCTAAATAACGTTTTTCCTGCTCTTCTTTCTGTTCTAGATAACGTCGTTCCTGTATTTGATCACGTTTTTCCAGCTCTTCCTTCTGTTGTTGATAACGTCGCTCCTGTACTTGATCACGCCTTTCTTGTTCTTCTTTTTGTTCCTTATAACGTTTTTCCTGCTCTTCTTTTTGTTCTAGATAACGGCGCTCCTGCTCTTCCTTCTGGTGTTGATAACGTTGCTCCTGTACTTGATCACGTCTTTCCTGTTCTTCTTTTTGTTCCACATAACGTCTTTCCTGCTCTTCTTTTTGTTCTACATAACGTCTTTCTTGCTCTTCCTTTTGTTGTTGCATAAGGGACAGCAGGGCGGCAAGTTGATCCTCCATCGCTTGATGCTGGCTTCTGGTCACTGGCATAAACACGTAATGTCCGGTAATAAAGCACTCACTTACAGTTCAGCAATATTAGTCCTCAAATTCCCACTGGAATCGCACTTCTGACACCAATTGTTGCGAACTCGGGGTTCAATAATTCCAGTGTAACGATTTAACACCAAAACACTATTTATTTATTCCACAATTACACACGACTACTAAATAACTCACTACTTAACACTTTATAGCTTTCTATTATCGCTTCGTATTTTATCTTACTTATAGCTCGCTTAAAATAAGACTATCCTACTCGGGCGCTCTATGCGCCTTTTATATACAATCCTAAAATTACAGAAAAACCTAGAAAGTTCTTTATAAGAATTCTTGAATAATCTCATATAAAAAAAAAACGGTTGTAAACAACTGCCTTCTAGATTAAGCCAGACGAGCAATAAATCACTCGTGTCAGCCATGACGCAGCGCGGATAGGTCGCGAAGCTCCACCAACCAACACGCTCCCATGCGTTGCCCCGCCTCCCATGCGGCGTTGCTGCGATCGTAACAATATGCTGATAATCGTCTCACCTTGTAGGCAACGTCAGCTGAACAGTCTCGCGTCCTCTTAGCTACTGCTTTGTTCTCAGAGAATAATGCATCTGTGAAGGCTAGAGGGTTCTTTGAGGGGGAAGTCAAACCTCATTCATCACTGAAAGATTAAAAAACACTCGGATACAGCAAGCACGAGTTCGATAGGGATGTAGAGCACCAGGAAGGAACAAAGAAAAGCGCGGATGGACTAGTCTACCATACATCCACAAAGTAACGGACAGGTTAGGCAGGCTACTGGAAAAGCACCGTGTTAAAACTGTCTTTAAAGCCACTCGTACGAGACCACAAAACTTGAGATCGGTCAAAGACCGCAGAGATTCATTTGCAGCACCCGCAGTTTACCGAGTTCCATGCAACTGTGGCTCAGTGTACATTGGCACCACAAAATGCACTGTCAACACGATTATTACGGAACACAAGAGGAGTTACAGGCTGAGACAAACACAAAAGTCAGCAGTAGCAGAGCACGCTCTCCCGAAGCTCACGACAACCTTTTCAACGAGGTGGATATCTTATATTAATCGCAGCGTTTCTATCCGAGAGAGAGAGAGAGAGGCAATGGCCATGGATCAGCGCCTCTGATAATGTCTGCTGCAGCTGTAGACGAAATGTCAGGAAGAAATTGCATTGGAACACGGGTTCAACGCCCGAAAAACACTTTAGATTGTATTTTGACCGGCCGTGAAAACCTTCACAGTCTTATGAAAGAGAATCGCTCAGCCACGATGATAACTTGGGACTTAAGTTGATTTCCTTTACTGTTTAAACATTGATTAATACTTTGTGTTTGAAAATATATGTTTGTGTAGATGAAGTTTTCTCAGCTTCCAAAATCTCTTTTTTACTTTTGCCAACCCTAGGAGAGAATTTGTATCGTATATTTATTCTAAGGAGCTCTTACCCACATCTGCGTCTTTGTAGGAGTGAAGGATTTCAGGTTGTGTGTACGTTACGCGTGTGAAAGTGTCCACTTAAGAAAAAATATTTAAGCTTTTTTTAAGTTTTCTACGCTCGTCAGGTAAAGAATGTGCCAAAAAACTTCCAAGCCGAACTTAGCACTTGGAGGTTTTGTTTTAGGGTTCTAAAATTCGTTAAAACTGACTAGTGCGACTTTGTTTCAGTACTCTTCTAGGTTAGGTTTTTCAATTTGTAATGAATGAATAGTAACTTCTTTGAGATAGTTGTTTTCTTTACAAGTGCAGAAAGTGATAATTTCCCGCACGCAATGGTCGTTTTCAATAATTGACTCTGGTAACAGCTCTTCGTCCATGCTCTGAATATTTTCCAGAAACCAGAGAAGAAGCCAGAAAAGTGTCAAAAGTTTGTTGTTTGATGTAGTGGAGTATCTACAAAAAATACAATTGAGTGCGGTAAAAAAATTCCACACTTAGTGTGGGAAAGTGACAGTTTTCGTAGCTAATTGCGTGCTGAAAAGGCGACCATTTAAACCCGAAAGTAGAAAAATTCCAATTACTTCAAATAATATGTCAATAAAAGGGGCACAAACCGAAAGTTCCAACGGCTTTCCATAAGCATATAGATTGGCCCGAAAATTATATTTGGAGGCCCTGAACCGAAACAAACTCTGATTATCTCAATCTCTGTTTCGCATCTTTGCGGAATACGAAAGAGTTTCCCCCGAACTTTTCCTATTAAGACAGATTCGTGTCTTTACATACGTAAAAAGAAATTTGCATTTATTTGATTTTATTCCTGACCCGACCTTTTATGTGCGTACGCTTCCTACAATTCCGCCCTTAAATCCCGGTAAAAGAGGTATTAACGTTAGGGAGATTCTGCTTAATCCAATGGGAATGCTAAAAATTTGTAATTGCCGTGTTGGGGATTTTTATATGAGGAACTGGTGTTCTTTGAAGTTGTTAAGTGTTTCTCGAAATTACGTCGGGAATGAATGGATTTTTAAATGGTATTTTCGCCTGCTTTTAATGCCACCGCTTTAGAAAAATTCAGCAGGTTTTACGAGAAAAACTGTGTTGAAGCTTGGAGGGATGATCTTTTAAACAGGGCTTTTTCCTCGAATTCCGCAGACAGCAAAGCGTGCAAAATTAGATTAATTGCCGACAATAAACCGAACGCAAAATTTAAAATCATTAAAATTACAAAAGCGCCTCGTCGTCGGAGCGAAACTGGCGTATACAAAATACAATATAACAGCAGCAACATTTTCAAATAAAATTTTATTGAAATCCAAACTCGGAGTCGCAACAAAAATACTCCACTCAAAGTGCTTTCGGAGATTTCTGAAACGCCGGACAAAGCGGAAAGTTTGATTTGATTACGATTTAAAAAGTTAAATAAAAGTGTATGACTCGCTTCAGGTTTTGGTCTATTTGGACTGTTTTTTTAACAAACAAAGAGAACGCTTTTAGAAGATTTCGTGCCATTGCAAGAAACGTGCACTTTTAAAAACTATTTTGTTTTTATTCCACTCGTCGCGCGGCGTGGCATGTTGTACAATAATAATCACTTTCGATACAGTAATGAAACGCCAGGAGCGCGGGCATGTAATGGATTTGGTAACGGGAGATGTATTGGGTGATTAATGGAAAATAACGTAATATTCCGTTTGACTGGAGCTTAAATTAGGCCTGAATGATTAAATGACAAACAGCTCAAATTAGGGCAGGATTGCTTTGAGGTTTTGTCAGCGGTAGTTTGGTTAAAAGTTGGTGCCAATTAGTTGACCTGTTATTAGGCTAGGGAAACGTCAAAAATAAACATTTTGGAGCTGTCTTTATAGTCGGTGCTTGGGCTTTACAAATTTTAAAAAATGCTTGAAGGTCTACTAGAACCTTTGAGTCCTGAATTTTATAGTTCACTGTACTGAAGATATCCGGATGTCACAAATCATATACCATAGTCCCCCTTCCATCATCCATCCTTGCAATCCAACTTAGGTCCACTCCGATAAGTACCTCATGGAGTATTAAATAATGACATTTAACACTCCATGACCGTCCAGTTCTTTCAACCTCCTGCTATTTACAAGCGGTCTCATTATTGGCATCTCGTAAACCGTAAGAGATACAGACTCAGTTAAACTGGGCAAAGTTGCGCTTTTTCTTGTACGTACTTGTACATTTTCTTCTACAAAAAAATTAATTTTTAGTCCGGCGTTTTAAATTTTCGGAGCCGTCATTAAGTTCAGTTTTTTGGGTGTTACATTTGACCATAAAAAATTGAAAGCCCTTTGTATTGCAGTTTTAATGATGTGTAACGCTTTATGTTTTCTATAGAGTTTTATGTCTGTTTAACGATTTACTTATACAGCGTTCGGAGGTTACTGAAATTCACCAATCATCATTGGACTCTTAAAAATTGTAAACAATCCTGCTCTCTTGACTAGATCTGAAGGTCGTCATTATCAAGGGCGATGAGGCAATGGGCGAAGTGATCTCCCGTGCTTCCCGACGTTGACTGATTCGACTGTGGTAAGCTCTGTAGTATTTATTCCCCTGCCGGCGCCGTCGCGCTGCAGTGGAGAGACTGGTGGACAGACTGAGGTGGGGGTAGTGGTGACGCGGGGTTTCGGCGCACTTAAAGTATGTCGTAGAACTCGCTTCCAATCTGCATTTAGAAACGTAATTTCCTCCTTCCTGTTGAAATTGTTGTCGTGTTTAAAGATCCCAATCAGCCTCAGATAGATACGCGATTGATATAAGATATCCACCTCGTTGAAAAGGATGTCGTGACCTTCGGAAGGGAGGAGGGAGACATTCGTCGAGAGGAGAGCGTGATCTACTACTTCTGACTTTTGTGTTTGCCACAGCCTGCAACTCCTCTTATGTTCCGTAACTTCGTGTTGACACTGCGGTTTGTGGTGCTAATGTATGCCGAGCCACAACTGCATGAAACTCGGTAAACTCCGGGTGCCGATAGGGGATCTCTGCGGTATTTGGCTGATCTCAAAGGGTTTAAAGACAGTTTTAACATAGTGCTTTTCCAGTAGCATCTCGACCCTGTATGTTACTTGGTGGATTTATGGTAGACTAGTCCATCCGCGTTTTTCTTTATCTTTTCCCGTTGTTCCTTGACGCTCTACATTTCTTGGACGGACGGCCCTATCCAACTCGTGCTTGCCGTATCCATTCCAACCAAAGGCTTTTTCCAGATGCTTTCTTTCCAGTTCCAACTCAAATGCGAACATAAATGAGATAAATTTATAATAATAAAATCTCCGTTTTCCAGAAATAAAGCAATAAAATCGCAATTTGCTGTTATATTTTTTTCTGAACTTATTTGAATAGGTTTTGAAAAATGATTTTTATATTCTTATTGTCACTCTTTTCAAAAACAACCGCCAACTATTTTTTAAAAGTGTCACAAAGGAGCAAGAAGACATAAAATTTGCAGCATTGCGCCGTAATGCAACCAAGCACTAGTTGATCCAAATTTAAAAATCACACTTTGAAAATGTGTTCAACATCGAACTGCTCATGCGCGTCATGGAAAAGAAGGCGTCAATCATTTGGGAAAAATTTGCTGACAAAAAAAAGTTATCCCGCACGTTTTTGAGAGAGAAACGGCAATGTTAGTCTAGGCCTAATAGTCTAGTAGCCAAAACCGGACTCTAGGAAGGGAGTGCGGTTTTGGGAGAACTCATGAGGAGTCTGTGCGAGGATCCGCGTTGGGGCTGGTTGGAGGTCGACATTATGCCGAAAATATGAACGACCCCCATGAAGTACCAGTCCAGTGTCTAAAAAGTAGAAAAAGTCTTGGTTTGAGGGCTCTCAAAATGAGTCTAGTTTGGGGACTCGCGAGATGAGTCTAGTTTGGGGACTCAAGAGAACAGTCTAAACTTGAGAACTCGCGAGAACAGGTAATTTTTGGGAAATTCGTGAATAAGGGTCGAGAAGGAGGATGGTTACGCCGAAAGGACAAGAGATCACCAGTGACAGTCAAGTTTCGATGTCAAAGTAAAGAGAAGGGCGGACGCATTCCTTGGTACCCATAAGTCTTTTTGCACCCATAAGGTCCATCGGAGCTACGAGATCCGCTTACTTGAGACGCCAGATATGTTCCTGGTCTGCCAAAAATTTTGGTAAGGACTACTCTGCATTCATTTTTTTTTGTTGAGTAGGTTACTTTTAAGGTCTTAGGAAATTTACTTAAATCCTCTTCTTGTTATTTCAAACACACAACCAAGGGCTCTCTCGAAGTATTATTATGAAAGATAATACATTTCGCTGGAAAAAAAAACAGGTTGCAAGCAACTAAAGTTACCCTGAAAGTTCCCCACTTGCATTAAGAGCCTTGCCACATCAGTAATTCAGTATTCAATGTATTTCAACATTGAATACATCATGACGGTTTTTTCAACGAGATTTATGAAGACTTTATTAGTACACAGACTGAACAAGATGTCGCATGTGTGCACTTTGTGGATCAGGAATTTATCGATATTTGTATTGTAGCACTTGCATCCATTGAACCACGTCTCAAGTTCTCTGAAACACACTAATCTCCGATACAACTCTAAATAAGCTCAAACATTGTGTGCAGAAAAGTTTATTAGATAAGAAAACCATGACCCTTTCATCCATCCACCCCCATCAAGTATGACTCGTTTGTTACACATATTGAAGAAATGAGTATGGTCGACATCATTCTCTACGGTGACCGAGTAATTATTCAGGATAAAATGAGAAATATTGCTTGAAATTGATCAATCAGAAATAAACCTATTCTTCTACAATTCTCCTCTAAACTAACTAAACTCTAAATTAGTAATTAACAAACTAGAAATAACACCTCTAAAGAGACGAATATTCTCATCAACTTTTTAAGTACATCTTACAAAAATTTTTTTGTGACAGTTAGTTATATATTATTAACTTATTTTCCTTATCGCATCGCTATCTGGATACTATTTGATTTTTCCTATCTATAGGTAAAACCACCATAGGTCGATGTTGAGCAGTTGAAGCAGTATCTAAGCCATTTTAAAGAAATGAGATTTTTTTTATTTTTTTGATAACATCCATGACAAATTTCCAATAGTACCTCTTTGAACTGCGTTTAAAGAGCATAATTTCCATTATTAGTGTATTTCAATAATATGTTTTTCATAATTCGTGGTTTTACGACTCACATTTCTTACTTTTTTCATAACTCATCTTTGTATGATAGGCCATTTCTTATATTTTTTTCTTTTTTAAAGACGCAGGCAACTAAAAATTAATATAAATGATATAACATTGATAAATTATACAAAAAAATATTTTTTTATGTACTGGGATCTCTTGAGAAACTATGGGAGTTAAGATAAAATTGTAATATTGGCATGAAGAATTTCCCAGTAGACTCGTAAATTTGGTTGCATTTTTCATGTTGTAGCATTTTGTGGGTTTTTTATCAGTGGAAACTTACTTCTTGTGTTGGAAATCTATGTAAATAAGTACCATACTATCTGGTAAAATGATACCATTTTTCTCTTCGACTAAGTTTCAGTCAGACTTTGATTCCGGTTTTGTTGTGTAATAATTTAGGTCACGTAGAAATAATTATGGTAAGAGAGTTAACATAGAATTTGAGTAACTCGTATATTGTGCGTAAAATAGATAAATTAAAAAAAATTCATAAACCCTAACGAAAATATATTGTTACATATCATTGATGTTGTAATAAATAGGGCTTTCAATTTTTGATATTCAAACCTAAGGGTCTTATTTGAAAATCTAAAGTTAATGATGTTTTAGAAAAGTCCAAACCATGGACTACAAATTGAATAATACGGTCTTGTAGAGAACAATTTATTTTAAACTAATTCTTTAAATAAATTCAGGAACACCAAAATTATCAAAATATCTTCGCAAAACAGTAAAAATTTTTAATTGAATGTGTATCTCTTACGGTTTACGAGATCCTGGTGGTGAGCGGCGAACACTACTCCAGCCGTTTCACACCTCTATAGTCTGTATTACCTGGATCAAAATATCTCATCTTTTGTACCATTTCACATGCAAACCTCACTTTGCTAAAACCACCCTTATTACGTTTTCTGTTTTATAAAATCGTCTGTTTTGTATATAGATTAGCGTTATATCTTATAAAGTTCTCTCGAAGTACTTCCTATGAAGAATAATACATTTCACTGAAAAAAAAACAGGTTGCAAGCAACTAAGATTACGCTGAATGTTCTCCACTTTTGTGATCCTCGACAAATCTGGTACCGAAAGAGTATTTTTCTACAATCGTCAAAATGTGACATGATTCGCTCATTACTGACAGTATGCAAACTGACACATATTTTCACGGCTATCTTTCTCGCACGTCGCCCATAGCAGCGTAAAAAAGAGTTACTGGTTGCCATAGGACATGTGAAAATAGCTATTTTCCTAACTAGTGCGGAAAGTGATACTTTCCCGCACGCTGTCTGCCGATGGTCGAACGACGCGAAGCGGAGTTCGGGCAGCAGACGGGTGCGGGAAAGACACTTTCCGCACGAGTTAGGAACAATATTTTTTCTACGAGCCAATTCATTGTAACAAAGACAAGGAATAAACATACAATACGTAAACAAATTTATCTTTGTCAACAGTATGACAGCTGAATTAAACAACAATCAATTGGTTGTTATGACAAAAACTTGGTGTGATTGTTGGTGTGACGTAATGCCTCAGGCATGAACTGGTGACATTGGAGTAAAAAGTACGTATATTATGGGTATATTTTTTATCAAAAATCAATAATGGCAAAAATAATAGTTCCTTAAAACAGATAAAAATGTTTGGCACGGCTGTAAGGCAGGTGCACCTATCTAGATAGACAGTCTATAAAGTCTAAATTATATTTTAAATCAGTCATTCTTCAAATATTTACTTTCCCGCACGCCAAGTTTAATTTAACGCACGCCGTGCGGGAATGTGAAGCTTTCAAAAACAAAATGCGTGCGGGAAAGTGATATATTAAGAACGCTCGTAGAAAAAAGTCTTTCGCGCACGCCGTCAATACAGGGGTAGCAGAAAAGAACTGTGACGCTTAATCATTTACAAAATCGTCAAAGATGTCCCATATTAGCTGTGTATGGACTTTTATACCGTTGTAGAAAAAATGTTGTTCCTAATTATTGCGCAAAGTGTCTTTCGCGCACTTGACTGCTGCCCGAAGGCAGTTGCGTGCGCAAAAGGATCACTTTGCGCACTTGTTAGGAAAATAACTACTAACGTTATTCAAGTAGAACTAAGAAAGCAATTTTCCCTATAAGCGAGTCATTGTCAAAACTGAGAAGGAAAGGAAATTGAATAATAAGCTTTTTATATTGAATTTGAACGTTTTCTTCAATTTCACCATTGCTTGAACTCCTCAATACTTTAAACTGCACTTATATTACATAACTTCCGTTATTAGTGAATGTCAAAAATATTTTTTCATAATTCGTGGTTATATGACTCACATTTCTTTTTCTTTTTCATAACTCTTCTTTGTATGATAGGCCATTTATAATTTTTTTTATTTTTAAAAACATAAACAACTAAAAATTAAGATAAATGGTATAACATCGATAAAATATATAACAAATTGGTTTCTATGTACTAAGATCTTTTGAGAAACTATAAGAGTTAAGAAAAAATTGTAATATCGGCATGAAGGATTTTCCAGTAGACTTGTAAATTTGGTACCATTTTTCAATTTGTAGGGTTTTGTGGGTTTTTTCATAGGTAGAAACTTACTTCTTGTAATGCAAATCTGTGTAAATAAGTACAATACAACACTATCTGGTAAAAGGGTACACTTTCTCTCTGTGTTTCAGTCAGACTTTGATTACGGTTTGATTGCGTAATAATTTAGGTCACGTAGAAATAATTATGGCAGAGAGTTAATATAGTGAAAAAAATTTTTAAGAGGAGAGATAAATCTCATATTCTTTTCTACATCTCCGATTCCATTATTACAGTAAAAACAAAGCGCGTGCGTCGTTCTTCGATCCTGGTGTTATAC
Source organism: Taphrorychus bicolor (assembly GCA_951812265.1). Taxonomy (NCBI): domain Eukaryota; kingdom Metazoa; phylum Arthropoda; class Insecta; order Coleoptera; family Curculionidae; genus Taphrorychus; species Taphrorychus bicolor. The sequence goes on from OX638300.1 coordinate 16,612,894, forward strand.
GGGGGGGTAGTTCTTGGTTATGGTCATAGTGTGGTGAGCAAAAACCAATGCCTTTTCGCCAAATTTTATGACATCTTCATCAGTAAAATTACATGTGCGATGTGACTGATGGACTTTTTTATGCTATTTTACTAATGAAGGCGCCATGAAGTATCGAAACGTGTAAAAGTAAAAGAAGTTTGAGTATACACATTGAAAATTGTTCAAACACGTCAACTTTAGTTTTTGGGGAAAAATTTAATCAGTGTAAATCCCCTAACCTGAACTTACAAGTTTGGAGTAAGTTCTGACCTCAACATCTATAACAGAAAGAAGGTTTCAGTGATATCTCGTTTGGAAGGTCTGTTCAAGATCATCAAATTTCGTGTCGTTTGGTCAAATCAATCCAAAATAGGGACTAGTTAAATTATACAAATTTCTAAATTTCCAGGTTTCAATTTAAGCGGAGCGGATTCTCTTGTGTGGTTGGGGATTGAAACTGCTCAAAATTTACTTCTCTCAAAAAAAAACTAAAGCTGACGTGTTAGAGCGATTTTCGATATTAATTTTCACTTGGAAAAAACGGTAGATCTTTTTCATTAAAACAAAAAAATTGCTCAAAGTAGCCTGTGGAACTCCGCTGACCATTTATAAATCTTGTTGCTCAAACGTATTGGTGTTTCATTTCTTAGTCCGTGAACACCCTTGACCATCCATCACATGACATTCATTTTTATTTACAGCTCACAAGGCTTTGCAAAGACTACCACCTCGTGGTTCAAAATCACTCAATTTTAGCCTAAAGAAGCGGGTGGGCAAAAACGATCTAGAACGTGAGCAAGGTGCTAAATCTTGACGCATGATGACACAGATAATTGTTGGAGGAACTAGAAAGTGAACTAGGAACTAAAGCATGAACTAGGAACTAGAGAACTAGAGAACGAGACTAAGAGAATTTATGGTGGAAGTTGAGAAACTTCTTCTAAACAAGTCTATTAGAAAAAAATTGAAAAACTTAATTTTTAAATTGTTAAATTAAAAAAGTTACCAACATTTTACATTGTACTTAGCTATTTGTCAAAATGTGGTATTTATAAGTGGTTACCGTTATTGTAGTGTTTCACAAGTTGGATGTATGTTCCTGTCCATGTAGTTTAAGAACATCACGTCTCATGTAAAAACTATAATGGATTGAACTTGACAGAAAATTTTGAAATCAGCCGCCAATTATTGGTGAAACCTCTAATACTATCAGCATCTGGTAAGTTATTTGGACTATTCAACGGAAATGCCAGATTTTGTTCATAAAATGTGTGCCTTAAGATAATTAATTTCGGAAATAACATCACAATTAACCCTTAAACGATCCATCACTGACTTTTTTAACTTGTGGCATTGGTATTAACAATATTATACATAAAAAATATTTTTTGCCTACACCCGGCCTTCCAATGTGAAGCCTATCACGCACCATCGAGCTTTTCTCTGTTTCCTCGGGATAACTTTGTCAGCAAAAAAGCTTCTTTTACGTGTTCTTTCCTGGGGAGAGTTAATAGTACGCAATTCCCCTAAGCAGGATTCTCGTTTAAAATTTACAACCAGCTTTCACGATTATTTTAAATTTAGAAAAAAACGTGAAAGGTCAACATATGCTTCCATTGGGGAACGTAAGTGGAAAGCAACGAAGCAACTAGCATAATTATTGTTATTTGAGTCTTTTTCCAATTAAAATCGAAGGGAGAGAAACTGAAAACAGATCAGTAAAAAAATAAATAGCTGTCAAGGAATGTTTAATTAAAAGTTTTGCTTTGTAAAACACAACACGAACAAGACTTCCAAAACTCATCATTACGTTTGCAATTTCAGATCTGTGTCAGATGTCAACGTGACAAAAGCTCGCTCACCCCATCGTCATCAAATATCGATAATCTCAAAGGAAGTTTACACCCGGGGGGGTAACAAGAGAAAAGGAATTTCATATAATCCTTCACACCCTAAGATATTAACAGTCTTTAAAGCCGCGCCGGTATGTTTTGATCTATCACATATACCCTTTTGCATAATAGACGAAACTTGAGAGTATCGTGGAAACCTCCCTTGTGCAGGTAAATTCGGGGTATTAATGGGGTTGTCAATATTAAAGGGGCGGTAATATTGGATCATGGAATTAACTTGAAGGAAATTCAGGTCTGATACACAAAAGAATATCTGAGACGCAAATCGGATCTTCGAAATGAATTCCAAGTATTGCCGGCAAAGAGATTTTTAATACTTTTAGCTCTCATGCTTATTTTCTGAGAAATTTTTATCTTGGGCGTCTGTCTATTGTCGTTCCACTTTTCCCAGAAGCAACGTAATTTTTCCAATTTTCCCAAGAATTTCTTTTAGTGATAACTCGAAGCACCTTGACATCCTTTATCGGGCGTGCAGCTCGTCGAAATAACACGCTTTTCAAGAATCCATTTTCACTGTTTTGTCTCGAGGGAAATTTACATGTTTCCACCAAACCTCACCTGATATGCCTGAATACGCCTGCAAGATGGAGTCCAAATTTCTAGTAGATTGAATGATATAGGGGAATGGGTTGGTTTATTTCTCATCTTAAATTTCCATTCGCTAAGACCCGATTAAGGCTCCTCAAAAAGCGATTGAGTGTTAACTAATTGATTAGCTAATGAAAGCGGGGTCCTTTTGAGTGAAACCAACCTTGAAGAGTAAATGTCATAACGTCTCAGCGAGTGGCATCGAAAGTGCCTTTTCGAGCAGATTGATGGGGGGTTGGAATATAAGAATTTGTTAGTTTTTTTCGAAATTTTAATGCCAATTTGGTGTTATGTACAAGCCGTAATTTAATGCTAAAATTAAGAATTAATAAGAAGTTCTATTGGGTTTTGTGTTTTGTCATGATATCAAAAGGACATTTTACAATATCTTTCAGACAGCCTTTTTTCATCTACTACTCAACTTTAAACAATGAAAAACACCTTCAATCAAATTGATTTAAAAGATGCGCAACCCACATTTTGTAATTTTTAAACCATAAAACAGCATATTTCAAAAGATCAATTCATCAATCAAAAAATTAATTTGAACAGAATTTCAGTAACGTTTTGTTAGTGGTGAAAGCAATAACTGATCTAGTTCTTAAATAAAGACAGTATCACCCGGTCACAGTATTACCTCCATCTTATAACGGGCATTCTTACTACTGAAGAACATACAGAGTGTCCCGTATAAGCACATGATCAAAGCGACTGCGACAAGGTTCTTGGAAAGAAATATGTGGTTTTGTAATATTCAGAGAGCGCTGCGATGGATTTTAACGAAATTCACTGAACACTTGCTTTTAAGTAAGTAAAATTCATGTTTTGATGGAGAACCGGCGTCCATCCGCCTTGGTCAAGTGGTAAGTTCTTCAGTGTCTTGTGGCAAATAATACCACGACTTTTAATTTGGTCGACTGAATCGAATCATTTTATAAAATCTGATATCTTGGTGCTTTTTCCAAATTGTATTGCTCTTGGCAAAAACTTGTACTGCGTTTGTAGTTTTTGCGAAAAAAAAATATTTATAGTAAAGACCTTTACCTTGGATACACATTCGTGGCGAAAGTCCTAGTAGTTTAAATAATTTACAAATTTTTAATTCAATTTCATATCAGGATTAATATCAATAAAAATCTGTCAGCGATTTAACGAAGTCTGACGTAAAATTATAAATTGTGTAAACTACTATGATCTTACAATCTAGACTGTGATCCTGGCTTTGAAGCCGTGGTCTAATGGATTTTCTTCCTGACGCTTCGTCTACAGCTCTGACAGACATTATCAAAAGCGATGAGGGAATGGGCAAAGTGATCTCCGGTGCTTCCCGACGTTGACTGATTCGACTGTGGGGAGCTCCGTGGTATTTATTCCCCCAGCGACGCCGTCACGCTGCAGTGGAAGGAGTGGGGTGGGGGTAGTGGAAGCGCGGGGTTTCATCGGACTTGAAGTATGCCGTAGAGCTCGCTTCTAATCTACCTTTACAAAAGTTCCTCCTTCCTGCTCAAATTGTTGTCGTGTTTAAAGATCTCTGCTTGTCTCGTTAGTCTCGGATAGAAACGTTGCAGTAGCGTTGCAGTCCACCTCGTTGAAAAGGATGTCTTGACCTTCGGACAGATGTTACAAAAATCACAATTTTTTCTAAGAATTTAGAATATCAAAACCAACGAAACCGGAAACTTTTCCTTAATCTTATATCCTTTTCTCTTGAACCAAAAAAAGCCGCAGTATCCATTTGTTTCTTGCTCTTACTTATTGATCCTGAATAATATCTCAAAAACTGTTTTGTACTAAGAATTTTGCTTTATCACACTGCAACCCGTTTTTATCACAAAACACACACAATGATATCCACTCCCTTTGATGGCACCTTAAGCACCCATGTTTCAGTTTCTTTTAAGCACTTTTGTTTGTTTCCTATAACCATTATTCTCTTTGTACTTCAGACTCTTTGTAGTTTTGTGGTACATCAGACATCAAATGTGCCACTGATAACAACTCATCTTCAGATGCATTGTGATATATTATAAATTTCTTCGAATGTTGTGGCTAAGTGGTTCGTTTCTTACCCTTTTCGCGGATTTTGTTCTTTAACTTCAGCATTAGTCCCTCCCTTTTTACTAATTTTTCTACGTCCTTAATTATTTTCTACCTCAATATTTTTTTTGTCTTTGGACTATTTCTATCTAAATCATTTTTGTAACTTCTTGCGCTATTATTTATTTCTACGGATCTCATGGATTCTTTCACGGAGGAGAGATTGTTCGCTCAGAATTTGAAACAGGACCGAACAATCTCTTCAATTCAAGGAACAACTTCCACTTCATAGCTTTCTCTTTTGCATTTATTCCATTTCTAGACACAATTTTTAAATCTGACTCAAAAATAGAAGAGAGTTTTTAGGGTGTAGAGGGTCAGATGGTGCGTGGAACACTTCACCATCAACATTATAAGGTAAAGCAAAATGATAATACCCTGTATACAGTCTGTCCAAGATGCACTGCCCGAGAATCTCCGAAATGCTAAGAAAACTATAATAAATTAGACGGAAGTGGCCCTGTGGAGAGACCTCATACAAGAGGTTTGAAAACATTAGTTCCTAGTCCAAGGTCGAACACTAAGTCAGTAGTCTTAAATAATTGGGCTATATGTTTCACCTAAAAAGGCACCATCAGGCCTAAAATATCACTTACATAACGCAGCAGAACAACAAGAACATTAAGTCACAACTCACCAGAGCCAACACCCAAGTAGCAAGTAGTAAGCAGTTATTATTATTGTGGATGTAAGTTGGCGGATTGGGACAAGGCAGCAATAAGTACTACAACCTCTTCGCCGACGTTTCGTTTCATTTTACATTAAACTTCATCAGGGCTGTGAATGACAATAATAAGAACATTAGAGCTAATATTAAATTATTTTCATGGCATACAAACCTCGAGATAATCATGTACGCTGCCCATAGTTCTCTAAATATAAACATTATTAGAGCATGCGAGGTTTAAACGTTGTTAACATGGACCAGTGGGATAAAAGTTTACAATCACCACTATAGACAAAACTATCCAACACTTGTTCCGTCACAATTAAAATTAAAATAATTACAAGTTGAAATACGTCTACAAAATAAAAGATGGTAAACAGCCAACCACACGAGAACAGATAGAGTGTCACACTGATAAGTCCAGCCTTTGCCATGTTATTATTTACGCCACGATAAAATTCCAACATTCCACGGTGGTAATGATTGCCCATAAACAAAATAGAAATAAAATTGAAAGTATTCTGCCATTAGTGGGTCTTATGGAACCCTGCAACATTTTTATGTATTAAGCAACTATAAATTACACTTAAACCTTGGGTGTCAGTTCTCAAGTTTACAGGTTGTTCTCTGTTCTTATTAATGAAAAGCATCTCTGATATGTTACGCTTCTTATAGATACTTTCTATATCTAGGATGCTGGGTTTTGAGAAATTAAAATTATGGCCTGTTTCAAAATGGCGGGTTGCCAAAGCAGTTTTTTCTTTCTTTCTTCACTGTATTGAACATACTACCTCAGACCTATCCAATAACGGAGTTTTACCCTTAATTCTGGAGTACAAATCACCACCCTTCTTTTTTGGATATAGAACAATTTTAACTTGGTCACTCTCCAAACAGTGACGTGGATTTCTACTCAGTCCTGGCACTAATGGGATTTTTAGGTATATCTTGGTTGGCTGTAAATTGTTTGTAACTTCCAAAATTTCCCGAAGTTTGAGAGTCACCCGAAGGTTGCAATAACCTGTTCATTATTTCAGAAGGAAATCCGTTAAGACTGGCTAAGTATTTAATTTTCTCAAAAGTCTTTTCCCACAATGTAGGATGACTTAGTTTTATGACCCTATTTTTGAGGGACTTAATAATTGCAACCTTCTGTGAGAGAGGATGTGTTGATTTAAAATGAATTAATCTCCCAGAACTAGTTGGCTTTTAGTAAAAATCTTTGATGATTGAGGAGTTATGCCTAATCACCATCGTGTCAAGGAATGGAACTCTGTTATTTGTCTCCAATTCCATAGTGAACTGAATATGGGGATTAAAAGAATTGAAGCACTCAAGAACAAGCTCTGCGGCATTTTCTGAGATGCACGTTAAAATGTCGTCAACATAAAGATACAGAAAAGGTAGTTCAAATGGAAGCTTGGAGATAACAGTGCTCAAAACTTGATGCATGCACAAACTTGCCAAGAATGGTGACAACGGGTTACCCATGGCAGTACCCAAAACCTGGGAGTAAAAACTATCCCCGTAACTAAAGTAGCTGCAATCAAATAGTATTGCTACTAGATCTAAGAATTGGTGCAAGTATATCTCAGTATGCAAACTAATGTGGTCCCAATACTTTTCTATAGTCTGAAGCACCAGTTCTTTTGGTATGCTTGTGAACAAAGACTTAACGTCCAATGAGACCAATTGAACCGCTGGAGGCAAAATTGTCCCTCTAATTCTATTAACAAAAATTAAGATGTAAACAAATTATTCACATTCGAGAGGACACTTACAATATCTTGTTATTATTATTTTTAAAAATGATGATGAATGTCTCCTACTGTTTCGGAGATCCCTATGCAGTGCATCCTTATCTTAGTCACACTATTTATAGGTTCTTACTTGTGGATGTTATTAGTTTTTTACATTTTGATTATAAATTTCAACTTTCCATTGTTTGTGTTTTGTCGGTTTTCTTATAGCCTTTTCATATTTTTGAATACCTTTAACGCTGTTTTACTGTTGGATAACATTTTCACCAGCTGGATATGTAACAGTTAAAACAACTCTTAACTTAAGATATTCATAATCAAGTCGCAATACCCCTTAAACATTATAGGTAAATCAGGTTTGTAGAGTTTTATTTTTTAGCCGCTTTTTATTGCAAAATTAATTATCTCTTTTTTGTTCTTCTTAATACCACTAAAATAAAAAAAAAACTGATTTCAGCTTAACAAGCAATGTAATTTAAGTACAGTGAGAAAATTCATTATTTTCCAGTTAAATCCCCTACTCTTTCAAATTAATTTATTCGGTTTGTTTCAGCTTTTTGGTGATACTCAATATAATCCTCGATTACACAATTATATAATGATAAATAATAATTAGAGCAGTGAAACCGAAACCTCCGGGTTTGATAAAATCTGCTGGTAAATTTCATATTTAACATTGAGGCACTGTTGCCAAAGTGATTTCATTACTTTCTCTTCTACAACTATCTGCTTTACAATATATTTTTAACTTCATGTTCGTTTTTGCTCATAGGTCCCTCAGAGAGCACAACACATAAATATTTTTATAAAAAAACCTGCATAGTAAAATTTAGATTCAAATTTTTAAATCTGACAACGAGGCCTTATAATATACACACAACAAAGTCTAAAAGACAACGTGAAACGAGTATTACGTTTTGCTCGACTTTAATAAGTGGAAGACGTTTTGGGACAGAACGACCGTCTGACATAATGGAACAAATAATAAAAACCAAAGCGGAAAATATCTTGTGATATTCCGGTGTGTCTTATTAAAAAAATCCGGAAGAAGGGTCCAATGAGGGCGGGCTTTGACGTAATTTGTTTTGCCTTGTTGACCTGATTCTACTTAATTAAGAAAACTAGGTGCCTTATAAAAATAATCAACAAGAGAGTTTGAATTTGATTTGCATAATTTACTAATTTGTTGCTTGATGTCTTTTTTTTTGAGTAAATATGTTTTTTTTTGTGAGTAAATATTATGTCATTACATCTCTGTTACTAATAAGAGCGAACTTAAGTAGATATGCACCTGGGCTTCTGGCGCAATTTGGCTTGTTTTTACTTGTAAATTCCCATAGGAAAATCTAATATCCATTTTTTAAGAAACCATCCTATAACTGCCTAGGCTCCAGCCTCATACTGTCAAATTTCAACTGACAACTGTCAGCTAATACTCCCAAGTGATCTTTCAAAACAAATATCCTAATGCACATGCTCTGAGACTGGTCCTTGGTCCACCCCTGCTGTCTCATTCCTTGTGTAAATTTGCTAGTCAATGAAAAAATTATATTTTTTAAGACCATACCGATAGAGAAGAATCATTAATTAATGATTTTACGTTTAATATCATACCTTACAAAAAAAGTTCAACATAAGATCATATCTAGTATTAAAAGTAATAATTAGCTTTTTTTAATTTAATTTACAGTTGAACGAACTAACACATTAAAAGGTTTTGCACGTTCTTGCTTACGTTCTAAACAAGAAAAAAATGTCAATCCCTTGGCACCGTAAGCCCGAACGGTTATTTCCTTACGTAAAATTTTTGTAGCTTTAATTACGACACCCTAATGGTCCTAGACGGAAAAACAAAAGCACACAGCAGAGAAAAATGAAACTGCTGCACAACGTTCTGCAGGGAATGGACTAGTACTAAAGTTTAATTAACTTTAATTCAGGATTTAAAAATACTTTGTAATCTTTAACTCCCCGGGTAGCTTTAAGTCGGCTTTAAGTTTTTGGACGGAATACTAATTTAATATAGATTTGATAAACTCGGGCGGCTATAAGAACCCCGAAGGGTTTTCCAGAAACTTTTGTTAATGGCTACGGTTTCGGGAAAATGAAAATTTATTTGTACGGCGATTTTAGCTTCTTTTCGTCACAAAAGGGCCGATCGCTTTGAAATAAATGGAAATTTTATGTTGAACCGCTGCCGGGGTTCGTTTAAACAGTCCCATTAAAAAGTTGCGTAACGATTGCTCCGGGTGCTTCGTGAACGGAGCTTGGAAGAGTTTACCAACGTGCTTCTGGTTTAAAAAAAAATAAACCTATTAGGACTATTAGAGGGACAGAACTTTTATGGGTGCATTTTGCACGGTTTTCCAACATCCTTTTTTTTTCCTTTGACAAAACGTTTGATCTCAGTTACTTCATTCTAAATTAAAGAAATCTGGCCCTTGAATATACAGTCTAAATTCTATCAAAGCTGGGAGTTCTGCATTTAGTAATACTGAAAAAAAACCCTTTGTATTTGTCATTCGCTTGAAGGTTATCAACCATATCAACCTTCATTATTAATAACTGTGTATTTCGTGCAAAGGTAGTAACCACCAGAATCATCCTGAAAAATCTCAAGATAACCAGAACTCTGCTGAACCAGCATGTTTCCTTATTACACATTTTAATGCAGTGCCTCTCTATTTTATTAGGTTTCACCTTGTTAACTGTATCAGTTTTTCTAACATCTTATCCCAAGTAATTGCTTACTTGAGTCAGCTTTGTACTTCTCAAAATTCTGGGCCAATTTCTCCACCTCACTCTCTAATCTCCGTGATGCAAAAAATCCACCTCTCCACTTCAAAGCAGTTTTGGGCAATAAATTTCAAGATTTATTAATGACTGGAAAAATTTGCTAATTGACTTCGTTGCAGACTCAGACCAACCTCAACGCAAAAATCTCTACTGTGGGTCTCTTCTCCAATAATTATCAAAGAACACAAAGGATCCTAATTCAGTATAGAGTATGATCTTACAGAACATTTAAATGTTCTTCTCTCATTCCTTCTACGGTCACTCAAAACATATTTCAAATAGGAGAGCTGGAAGATTCTTATGCAAGTGAGCTTAAATAATCCTCGTTTTTGTGGAACGAGAGTGATGGTTTTCTTGTTTGGATCAGATGAACTAATAGACAAAATTAGCGCACCACCTTGTAATTTCAATGGAACTCTATTATAACTCAAATACCAAAGAAAATTAACTTTCGCTTACTGAGAAAAGAATCCTGGGAATACTTTTTCAATGGTTTCAAAAGCTTTCGTTATGAAAAAAAAAGAAAAAATGTTTGTTTCATGTTATTGTTCATAATTTGCGTTTAGCAAAAATTGAAACTAAAATTCCGGTTTCTAACGATTTCAATATCGCGTATTGTCTTCTCTAGCACGAATAAGTTTCTTCAAACGTCTTGGAATTGCCATGAAAAAGGTGTGTGATGAATTCTTGGGGTTTGTTGTACCATTCTTCAAGAGCTGCGTTTTCCAGCTCAGCCATGTTGACATGAGCAGGATCTCGAGTTCGTCGTTTGAGCTGATCTCAAACATGTTCAATCACGTTCAGGTGAGGACTACTCGGTGGCCACACTAAACGCTGAAATCCAACCTCGTTCAGATATTCGCGTACGATCAGAGCTCGGTGCGGTCTGGCATTATCGTCCATAAACAAAAAATTGTCGCCTATGTAAGGTGCAAAAAGTACGACCTGTTGGTTTAAAATATCTTCAATGTACCCCTGAGAAGTCAATGCTCTTTCTCGGATCAGTACAAGGTCAGTACGGGACTCCAAAGAAGAAACACAGTTGGGGAAACATACATGCTTGGCTGCATCTTACACCTGGTCTTCTCCAGATAAAAATGCGAATATCGGAAGATTTTAAGCCCACTCTGACTTCATCAGTAAAAATAAACTTCTGTTCCAGTCATCCAAATCCCAATCCACGTGTTCTCGAGCAAACTCGCTTGTGGGCTATGGTTAAGAGAGGACCTTTTGCGGGCTGTTTTACACTCAATCCGGATTCACTGAGCCTTCTTCTTATTGTTTTGGAAGAAATCGCAACATTTCGGGCATTTTGAATTCGATATTTTATTTCATTTCCGGTCAGAAACCGCTTTCTTAAAGCTTGCAGGCGTATAAAGCCATCGTCCTCGTGGTTTGTGGATCTTGGTTGACATTGCCGTGGTTGTCTAGGATAGCAACCTGTTCCTCTCAAGCTCTGGAGATATCGATCAATGGTGGTAGGCTGAACACCCAACCTTCGGGCTAATTCACGTTGGGTATACCCTTCTTCCATCACGGTGACAATTTTGACCGAATCATCCTCACGCAAATTTCTTGCTGGAGGTATTTAAATAAGTACACATGTTCAAATAAGTTATAACCACAAGTTATGAAGATGTAAAAAAAAAATCGAATCCAAAAACAGTACCAGGCCTTTTGACAATAACGATGCAATATGGAAAATGGCGCAAAACAAGGAATACTGAGGTGGAAAACAACCATTGAAACGAAAAATTGAAAACAAAGCTGGCATATCATTCACTTCAGAAATAGTAGTTCACAATGGAAATTTGCATTCTTATAGTTGTATTGTGGGTGTTCTTGTAGTTGATTTTTGTAATTCCTGTAAGACTACTTGCTACTCTCCTCTCGATTTCGCACGTTTAAGATTCTCTTAATTTCGGACATTGAAGTAAGAACAGAAGTAATAAGAAATCCTAACACCGTCTTCACTGCATAGGTATAATAATCATAGGTAACGTTCGGTATATAATTTCTATCGAATCTACCTGAATCTACCCGAATGTTCAATTGTTTGTTCACTAGATTTTTCCAAATTGCTTCTTGTCCCTGAAGTCCTGCACAATAAGTGTTTGTAAGTCGACGACGTAGGTTTTTAAATCTCTTGTAAAGCTTCGGTCCTCCTATCCTCTCAATTTTCTACCTTTTAGATTGTCTTAACATCGGATTTTGAAAATGAGATCCGAGCGTCTTCACCTACAACGTATTGTATACACTTTCTTTCTATCTATCCAAATTTTCAAAGATTTTGCTCAATATAATCTTTCTGAATATTTTCTTGTCTCGCAAGTTCTGCTCAATCAGGTTATTGTGGTTGATGTTGGTTTTTGAAGCCTGCTGTAAGACTACAGTCCTCATGTCCCCTCGATTTTGTACGCTTAAGATTGTCCTGACTTCGAATATTGATATAAGTGAACAAGATAACCAAAGAGTCTCTTTAGTGCATATAGTACTCCTGGATAAAGTATTGTATAAACTTTCTTTCTACCTGTCCGAATATTCAAATATTTTGCTCAACAGAATGCTTCTAAACGTTTTGGTTGGTTTTTAAAGCCCCTGTGGGACTGCAGTCATTCTTTGCTTCCCTCTAAAAGAAAAGGATGAATCAACAAAAATCAATTGACATTGTTTATGTCATCCTTTTTTGTAAAAAATTCACAGGCTTCTAGGTGAAGTTTTTTAATAAACAACCCGTACTATACGTAGTCTGGTAAATATTTTCTACGTACCCATCCGAAATATTTTGCTCAGCAGAACGTTTCTTAATTTCTTCTTGCCCCTCAAGTTCTGCTCAATCAGTGTTACTAAGTGGACGGATGTTGGTTTTTGAAGCCTTCGGTAAAACTATAGTCCTATCCTCTCGATTTCGTACGTTTAAGATTGCCTTGACTATGTACGTTGATGGAGAGAATAATTTTGACCACCAAGGTACACAAATGATGAAATTCTTGGGTAATCTGTCTTGGGTAATCAGCCCGATTACCCAAGAATTTCAGCACTTTTAGACATTAAAGCAAGTGAATAAGAAATTCGGACAGCCCATTTACTGCATACAGTATTCCTAGGTAACGTATGAGAGCAAAGTAGATGAATTAATGCAACTGACTAGGAAGGGTGAGGTCACAATTGTTATGGGAGATTTAAATGCCAGAGTTGGAACAGGCGCGGAAGGCGAGTCGGTTGGAGCATATGGTCTTGGCGAGAGAAACTCTAGTAGTGATGGGCTTGTACAGTTCTGTAATGAAAATAATCTCTTTGAAGAGTTATTGTTGTCGTCTTTGTTGATGAGAAAGGTGTATTCAACACCTTTTTCAAACAACATCCTAGACGGTGGTATACATGGGTCTCGCCTGCAGACCATCAAGGCAGAATAGTACGGAACCAACTAGATTATATATTGATGCGTTTCGAGCTAAAAAAGTATGTAAAATAGACAAAGACCTATCCCGAATAGATGTTAAAAGTGACCATAATCCGGTAGCCATGGATTTCAGAATTAAGTGCTTCAAGAAAGTGGTGAAACGCGAAACCACAAATAGACAATTTGATGTAGAAAAACTGAACGACCCGGACACTCATGAAGAAATAGGGACGAAACTGGAAAAAGAACTGAAGGAAATAGGCTCAAGAATGTAACTGGACACAGGGACCACATGGGGGCATATGAAAGACGCAATAATAAAGATTCAAGAATAGAAGATCGGTTTTATGAAAAACATTAAGAAGAAGGAATGTATGACGTATGAAATTTTAGAACATATGACACAGAGAAGGATGGTCAAATCCACACCGTTAAAATATAAAACACTTAATAAAATTGTAAGAAAGAAATGCAGAGAGGCAAAGGAAAAATGGCTGACCGAGAAATCTACAGAGATCGAAGCACTACAACAGAAATAAGACTCTTTTAATGTGCACAAGAAAGTAAGGGAGGTAGCTGAGGTAGGAAGAAAACAACAAACAGGAATTCTCAGAGACACAAATAATGAAGTCATAACTGGTATCGAGGAGAAACTAAAAATATGGAAGAGCTACGTGGAGGAGCTTTTTGATGACGATAGACATGAGATTCCCAAGGTAGCAACTAAATATGGAGACCGCGGACCAGCCATTAAAAAAGGGAGGTCATCGACGCGCTGAAAACTCAGAAAAACAGAAAGGCTACAGGAGCGGACAAAGTGCATATGGAAGTATTTAAAACCATTGCTAGCCAAAAAGGCAAAGGACTGAATCTTATGCTAGAACTAATCAATACCATATACAAAACTGGAAAGATCCCTACTAGCTGGCTCAAGTCTACTTTTATAACGATCCCGAAGAAAACAAACGCATCACATGGCGACGACTATCGCATGATTAGTCTAATGCCACGTATTCTTAAAGTTTTTCTGATAATAATCCACACTCTAATATAAAAGAAAAGCGAAGAACAATTAAGCGACACTCAATTTGGATTCCAGAATGGACTAGGCACTCGAGAAGCCCTCTTTTCTTAAATGCTTTAGCACAGAGATGCAAAGATATGAACATAGATGTCCACGCTTGCTTTATTTACTATCGAAAGCCATTCGACCACGTCAAGCATCAATAGATGGTAGAAATATTGTCCGTAACCGGGATTGGCAAAAGGGAAATATCCCTTTTGTTTACATTACATTGATAGTAAATCTCTACTGTAACCAGATCACCGAAATAAGAATAGACGGAAGAACATCAGACACTATGTCAATACGAAGAGGCGTACCACAGGGCTGTACTTTGTCACCACTCCTGTTCAACATCTATTCGGAATCAATTCTCAAAGAAGCTTTAGCGGAAGGCATGGAAAGTTTCAAAACAAATGGAGTATGATGGATATATATCACCAATATCAGATACGGAGACGATACCATAGTCCTTGTCGATAACATATCAGATCTGCAAAATATGATGAATGGAATAAATGAATGTAGTGAGTAGTGAGCAATACGGATTGGACATGAATATATCAAAGACCCAACTGCTAGTCTTCTCCAAGAGCCAACTGCTGAAACAATTTTGACTAACGGCAATCAGATCGAACAAGTCTCCTGCTTTAAATATCAGGGTACCATAATCAGCGAGTGGTATGATCCGAAACGAGAGATCCATTCCAGAATCGAACAAGCCAGGAAAACATTTATTAACATGAAAAAATGTTTTACTAGTTCTGATCTGAGTTTGGAGCTCAGGGTTGAAATGATTAGATGTTATGTCTTCTGTGTGTCGCTCTACGGATGTGAATGCTGGACCCTGGACCCTACAAACTGAAAATAAAATTGAGGCGTTTGAAATGTACTTATATCGCCGTATGTTTCTTTTGCATATCATAGGTTCACCGAATTACGAACGGAGAATTACTTAGACGAATGAAGAAGCAGAACAAAATAATGGCCCTCATCAAAGAAAGAAAAACTACATACATAGGCCACATTATGAGAGGCAACAAGTATGAAATGCTGAAACTAATAACTGAAGGAGAGATTCAGAGGAAAAGATCTATCGGTAGAAGTCAGAACTCCTGTCTGAAAGACCTCAGAAGATGGTTTGGGTGCATTTCCATTGAAATCTTTTGAGCTGCTGTATTCAGAACAATGTTAGCTATGTGGATCGCCAACCTTCCAAAGGAGAGGGTGCCATAAGAAAAAGAAGAAAGTAACGTTTTGTATATATGGATTAGAATGGATCATATTGGTGTGTTCATTCGTACAAACCCTTTGGGTACTACAGGTCATTCACCCTCTCATCAAAGAATATCGACACTCGAGCTGAAACTGGACAGAGTAATCATATGGTTAGAAATAGTTGTTCCTGAATAATCCTTGTTTCCTTGAAATATTGAAAAGCACTGTGTATGAATATAAATTTTCCATGAGCTCTATCTTTGCGCGAGTAATTTTCCATCGGTCTCTTCATCTATGTTTTCGACTTAAAACCAAAAAGACTTCCTATCTATATACTTCCTGGATACATACAATTCTCAATTCATTTTCCTTGTTTTCTTATTGCTTGCTTTAAAAATTGTGAAGCTTCAACAAAGTAGGATATCTTCAGCAGCGAGAAAGCTTTCCAACCAAAATGTTGGTTAAAAGTTTAACCATTACTCTCTTCTTTCACGCAAAAAAAGAACGTTTGTCTAAAATTAAAATAACGCTCAATTTATTTCCTTTCTCTTCCTTAACCAGGTCATGTTTGCTTCACCTAGTAGTAGTACTGCTCTAGCTGAGTCAAAGATTATATGTTTCAACAAGTGACACTGCGGGTGTCTTCAGTCTATGATTAACGTCAACTTTGTTCCTTTACTGCTTCTGGTTCTATAGTTCGCAGTTAACCAACACGATAATCCCTTTATCCATAACATAAAACTGCGACTGGATTTAAGCCATAAAATAGGAAAAGCTATAAAAATCTTTGTAGTAACTCTTTTGGCTATCACACAACCGAATGTCTGTAAGTTTTTCCACGGAGAGCTACTTTTTTTACTGTGCCAGCAACACTATTCTAAATTATAATGTTGGTTCGACTCTCTTCTTCACTTATATAACTGAATTTACTAAGCATATCATCAATACTACAATTTTCCTTTGCTTCTGCTTCTTGTACTTTAGCCATGACCAAACATATGGTTTGTTAATACTGGAATACCACTTATTGGAAAGGTATTTGGTTTTCCAGATTCAAGGTTGATTTATAGTAATGTCATCATTACATATGTAGTTCAAAATAAATATGTTTATTTTTTCTCTGAAACTCTATCAGAAAATAATTGTCTGGTTTCGGATCTCTTTCTAACTGAACTAATCTGTTGAGCATCATTTTCTAAGACACCAATGTCTTGATCTATAGTCACCGAAGTCTCAGAGCCTGTTCATGTGTCAGTTTATCTTCAAACTTTGAAGCATTGATCTATTTGCTCTATTTGCAATCACTTTTATTCCGGCTACTTTTTGCACTGATATTTGATCTTCCTCGGGCGTATCTGTTGCAATCAAGTTTTGAATTTCTTTTTGAGTTTTTCTAACACTTTTTCTAGCCAGCGATTTTAAAGGTTCGGCATCTGATGGTGCAGTTGATAATTTTGCACCGGATCAGGATGCACAAATTTGCTTCAATTTGAACTATCTCGTGACTCTTAACATTATTGATGAAGCGGCAATGGTGAACAGCCAATTTGAATAATCCTGGATGCTTTTAACTAAGTAAAATCAAGGTCTCACTTTGTAACATCATACCTTTGAGAGCACAACTAGTGCCCTTAAAAAGGTACGTTTAATTTAAAGATATTTTTATATTCATCTGAGCAATTTTGGTTTTGTTTTCCGATACATTAAAGTAGTCCAAAATACGAAAACCTCCAAATGTGTGTATCCAAATGCACAATTTGGACTTAATTTGGGCTAAAACAAAAATATGTATTGATTGATTATTGATGGCTAGACACCAATCAATGTTGAACTGCTGATTTGAATAATGAACATAAGTAAGTTTATGATAGTCTTATATCAGAACCAACTTCATTTTATGTACCTTTTATTGTTTGTAGAATTTCAGATAGGTATACCTTCGACATAATAACCCTAAAAAAAGAATAGGAAAAACGTATATAAAAAGCATAATAAATTTGGAAATTTACGACGGAAGACAAGGCAAAGGATGGTCGAACAGGCATAGAATAACAATAGGGTCGTGAAAAATCTCTGAATTGC
The DNA here is from genome assembly GCA_951812265.1 of Taphrorychus bicolor. Lineage (NCBI taxonomy): Eukaryota > Metazoa > Arthropoda > Insecta > Coleoptera > Curculionidae > Taphrorychus > Taphrorychus bicolor. The sequence goes on from OX638300.1 coordinate 16,630,502, forward strand.
TTACTGACGCCGGGAAATGATGGAAAGGGATCGAAAATGTATCGGTCAGTCTGGGCGTTAACAAAATTTCATTTGAGCCAACCCAAGTTCTATACCAATTCACGTCAATTGATCAATCAAAAGAGAGGATTTTTTTCTGGCAATTAGAACTCAAAGGGAATTGTACTTTTGTCCAGTTGCTGTGTGGTAGATAGTTCGATGGATTCTTCAAATGAAACCTTTACCACACACAAAATGCATAATACAACGAGTGTACTAAAAGGTCCGTCCGCTTTGAAGTTCTACGGTCAAAGATCTTATTCAAATTGACAGCCTTGTTTCTATACTTTCCACATTTTTGAGAACTATGTTGCTGAGTGGAAAAATGCGCCTTGTCACGCCTAGAAATGATTCTTTTATCTTTCTGTCTAGTCGGCAGTTCCAAACTCAAGAGAATTGCAATAACCCCTTTGTCAAGCTCTAACATCCCCGCTCATTATTCTCAATGCGAATCGGGGAATATATTGAAACGGAATGCCTTATATCCTTGAGAAAATGCAATAAAGAAAAGACCATGCAGCCGTTCCACACAGACATTTCACCGTGACTTTTGTATATTTTATTTGCCCGAGACAGTTTCCATGTAGCTGTCTGAAAACTGCTCTTTTCCTTTTATCGTTTTAATTTGCATTTAGACTTGATTTTTCCGTGAACGTCTGGGGAATTGCGGTAATAAGTCTCTAATAGAAATTGAGACATAAATATAAAGACACAATACTAAACTGCACCTGTTCTACCCTTACGACAACAATATTATCTAAACTAGTGCAATTTATGGCAGTTCTTTAAATCGCTGCGGGCATCGCAATTTCCCACAAACTCGCCTCCCATAACCCTACATGGGAGAATATATCATTTTTATCAATTTTCTCTAACTACGGCGGCCCACTTTATCTAAAATTGCGATTTGAATAACCCGCTCTTCGGGCGATAGTTAATATGAGAAACTATTATGTTTATCGCCGCTTATTTTCTCAATATATTGCTTTAGTTCGTTATGCATTTAGGCTTAAACGTAATATTATTAAATTAAGCTATTAAAGCCATTTTTATAAACTGCAGTAATTTGGAAATTTAGACTTATAACACAATGTAACAGACGACTTTAGTGCAACATTGTCTTAAGACAATCAGTAAGAATTATTGCTACCTACTTGCCAAATGAGTTTGTTTATGTTCCAATAAAAGTTTAATTATTCCGAGAACTGTAATGTTTGGAGAATTATTGGACCTTAAACGTTGGTATGCAAATTTACGATTTTCTTTTATACGCAGTGAGTAGAAATTTAACTTTACAACCAAATCGAGAATTTGGTCGTTTGTTCGGATATCCAATTGAATTATCGAAGTCGGAGTAGTATATCAAGAAAAATACGAGAGCTTTAGTGGGAGGTAGAATTTTATTATAATATGTTTGAGATCCATATGGATGGAACACATCGGTGTTGGTTATGGGTACTGTTTTTTTTTTGGTCTTCTCAATTCTCAGTCATTTTCTTTCATCATAATTGAAGACAAAAAATAATTTTCAAAACGATACTTTTTACTTTCTAATCAAACTTATTTATTTCATTAAAATTGAGGAAAAATGTACTTTTATAAGATTTGAAGAAAAAAATGGTAATAAAACGGTCTAAAACAACTTCTTTTCCAAAGGGATATGCAAAAACTATTCCTCTCAATCTTCTCCAGCAGGCGAAAATACAGCATTACCAAATGTACTATAAAATAAGAAAATATAAAAAATAACTAGTAGGTGGATTAGCGGGATGGGGACAAATAACGACAATTCAGCTTTTATCAATTGCCAACGTTTCGACCACATATTGTGGTCTTTATCAAGGCTCTTGATATGTCGAAGTCCTGTACATTCTATTAAAAAACATGTCCATTGTCCACGTCATGGGCAGAGGTTCTCACGATGACAACAAAACAGCAATAAATTAACATAAAACAATACACGAAAATTAAGCACGGAGCAGGCGCGCGACGAGCAACAAAACGACCACAAAACCATTATGGTTTTGTGGATAGGACGACCTATCAATAACAAATCCTAAGAGAGCTGCTCACTTAGATACTCGAACGAAGGTTCTTCAGATGTTGAAGCTGTTCTCGACCGTTAATCGACAAAATTGAATCTGTTCTTGAAAGTTAATCGACAAATTTGAATCTGTTCTTGACCATTAATCGACAAGGAAAGGATCTTCTCAGGTGATCGGTCAGGGTGATAAGAAAAGAAATTTTCAGCTAACCGAGCTTTCGGCAATTGTTTGTTGCCATCTTCAGGGTGTTAGACTGTTTCTCATGAAACTCACAGTTCCGCATTATCGGAAGGGAGTACTTTAGTTTTGGTTCATATTAGGACATTTTTACATTTTACTGTACTACATGATGTTACACATTGTTTTTCAAAAATTACACATAATTACGGGACTACAGTCACATGGTCAATTTTTTTAAATTGTTTCTGCATATGTGTAAAACTTTTTTGTGTTCTTCAGAAGCTTAGGAGTGCCGGTCTGACACTGACAGAAGAGAAATGAGAGTTATTCAAGGACGAAGTTCACTATTTGGGATACCAATCACCCATCGAGTAAGTACTTTATAAACCAGAGGAAGAAATTAAAGAGGTTTATGAAGTGGAATACCCAAAGAACATCAAGGAAACTGGTCTTGTAATTATGATTATCCTGTTATAGATCCTGAATAAAGATGACTTGAAGAGACTGTAACATTTCACTGATTGGCGGTGAATCCACTCAGTTTCTGCTAATCCTGCTCTTTTTAACTTAACCTTATGAAGTTTTAGTTCTGTAGGTTCTGGTACTTCTTGGTGCTTAGAGCTCCTTAGATTTTACAGTCTCGACTTCAACAACCTTTATTGAAAAGGGTACAGGTTTAACATTTACCTCAAATTTACTGAGCTCCGAGTTTTCTACGAGTAGGTCCTCAACCTTAGGTAACTATTTCTTGTTTTTGGGTTCTAGAGTTAGTTGCTGCCTCTTCAATGTTCCTAGACAATATACCATTGCCCTTGCGAACCGCTTCTAAAGTACTCAAAAGAGGTACTTAGTTGGTTTCGCTTGCCTGAACGAGCTCTGCCCTCATGCCTCACCCTGGGTTCAAATGTCTTGTTTCCTTGTTTCATTAGTACATTTTTCCTCTTTATATTCTCAAAAAGTACTGGTGTCTCTGTGGGTTTAATATATTCATGTTGGGAGTATTATGCAAAGTTTATTTCATATCTATCAGACCTACTTATAATTTGCTTCAAAAAGGAATAGGATTCAAATGGACTAAAGAATATCAGAATGGCTCCAGTAAGATAAATTCAATGCTAATCTCAGATTTAGTTTTAAAACAACACCAGCCTGTCTAATATTTAATAGAAAGCTAAGAACCACCCTCTCAGGGATCAAGAATTACATCACTTTGCCCTCGAAAACTGAGGAAACTAGTATAACTGACATTCACGTAATAAACCATTGTGTAACAATCGGGGAAACAAAAACAAAATAACAAAGACTATAAACAACAAAACAAACCAACAAACGATAACAAGGAAAGGGGGACGAACGATATGTTTGTGTCGAGTATGTGGAAGATGCATCTACACCAAGCTCGGTTGTGCTGGAGGGAAGTGTGGTTTGATCATGTAATAATATTTTTAACCAAGGATAGTGTCTTTAAAACTGGACACAGCGGAGCCAAGAAACCCTAACTCATTTTAAGGTATAAACCATAAATAAGAGATTGTTCAAACCCAGGTGCCTCTACTCCGGTGAAAACCCAGGTTTCAAGTAAAAAAAATACTTACTCCAAGGGGGTAGTAAACGAAATCAATATTGTGTTATTCAATGTCACCCTATAGATTTAATTTTTCACACTTTGTTAAGGGTTTTTTTCTAAATGGAATACTTGCCCTCAGTCTTTCAGACGAGCCTCAAAATATAAATAACTTAATGAGAATATTAATACATAACACATAAATATGATTAAAAAACATTAATTCAGACAAAGTTTCAGACAAACAAACACCAAATCAATGTAAAAAATATATCGTAGATGTTGCATCTTTTAACTTACCTTTTTACTAATAAACAAATTTCGATGTCTTGTCTTAATACCTAGCTAGCTAATCCGAAAAAATTTGTGTCTTAAAACTAGAATTTTCATAAAGATTTCAGCCATTTGTTATTTTTCATTTGGTAGAAGGCCTACTTTAGGCTCTGCGAAAAGCACTCAATGGCCACCGTGAAATAGATACCAATAGAATTGATCAAGAATCGATCCTATGAACTGCACTTCATCATTCTGCCACGTGAACGAGTTTTCGAACCGTTCTTCGATGACTGCTTGCACCATTCTTCTACATCTAACAGATCTGTAACCTAAGTCTTGGTTATTACAAAATAGCTCTTCGTCTATCATGCAATTTTCGTAGAGCAAACTCTTTACATAAACTGGACACGGAAAGGCTTTACAATATGATCATTCCCACTTAAGGATGACTAAGTCATCCTGGAGATGAAAGGAACATTAATTGTGACCAGTAACGTTTTCTAGGCTCATGTTTAATGCCATTCTTCTCTCTGGCTATTCCTCAACGTCGATAAGACGCAGGTCAACATCTAAATGCTGGCTTTCTAGTATTGTTTTTCTTCACCTTTTGAACCTATTATAATATTTTTTCACCTTTGGAACCTATTATAATACATTTTCGGCCTTGATGTAAGACAACTTGTTCTCTTTTGCATAGTACGTCTTCTTTGGTTTTTTTAGATCGAAATTTTAGGCCTGGAGTTTTTACAACCAACGCAGTTGTCTTTCCGGGTTCTCGAAATTTAGGAGCCACTGTACAGTAGCATAGATTTTATAATTTACTTTCAACTATATTTTAGGAGAAACTATCTCCATGAAACGCTAAAACGTGGCAGAAGCGTTACACATCTAAAATCCTTCCAGAGAAAAAATACGGTCTTCTATTTGTCATCTTTATTCATGGTGCAAAATCAGCGTAGTTCGAGCAAGCCAGGATGTTGAGATTGTCAAATATTTTTTGTAAATCTTTCTATAACTCTATCCTTATTAATTTCCTTAAAAATAACATCAAGTTCTAAAACCTTAGTTTTTAAATTCAGGGTAGCAAATCAGCGTAAATCTGGCCAGCCAGGAAGTTGAGATTGTCAAATCTCTTTTTTCGCGATATCCAAAGTTTTTAAAAAGCCAGTATGTTGAAATTGTCAAATCGTTTTTGTCAATCTTTCAATAACTCAATCCTTATTCATTTCCTTAAAAATTACATCAACTTCTAAGACCTAAGTTTTTAAATTCAGGGTAGCAAATCAGCGTAAATCTAGCCAGCCAGGATATTGAGATTGTCAAATCTCTTTTTTCGCAATATCGTTTAACTTCCTGTAATTTGCACAAAATCTTGAGGAACCACCAACCTTAGACTGCTCATCCTCCCAATAGCTTCATCTTTATGCATTTCCTTACACATAGAGTCAACTTCCAAAATCTATCTCTTTAAATTGACGGTGCAAAATCAGCGTAGTTCGAGCAAGCCAGGATGTTGAGATTGTCAAATATTTTTTGTCAATCTTTTAATAACTCTATCCTCATTTATTTCCTTAAAAATAAAATCAAGTTCTAAAACCTTAGTTTTTAAATTCAGGGTAGCAAATCAGCGTAAATCTAGCCAGCCAGGATGTTGAGATTGTCAAATCTCTTTTTTCGCGATATCGTTTAACTTCCTGTAATTTACGCAACATCTTGAGCAACCTTAGACTGCTGGTCCTCTCAATAAATCAATCGTTATTTATTTCCTTCAACATAGAGTAAACTTTTAAAATCTAACTCTTTAAATTCACGGTGCCAAATTAGCGTAATTCGAGCAAGTCAAAAAGTTGAGATTGTCAAATCTTTTTTGTCAATCTTTTAGTAATTCTATCTTTATTAATTTTTTTAAAAATAACATCAACTTCTAAACCTAAGTTTTTAAATTCAGGGTAGCAAATCAGCGTAAATCTAGCCAGCCAGGATATTGAGATTGTCAAATCTCTTTTTTCGCAATATCGTTTAACTTCCTGTAATTTGCACAAAATCTTGAGGAACCACCAACCTTAGACTGCTGGTCCTCTCAATAACCTCATCTCTATGCATTTCCTTGAACATAGGGTCAACTTCTAAAATCTAAATCTTTAAATTCACGGTGCAAAATCAGCATAGTTCAAGCAAGACAGGATGTTGAAATTGTCAAATCTCTTTCTTCGTGATATCGTTTAACTTCCTGTCATTTACACAAAATCTTGAGGAACCGCAAACCTTAGACAGCTGGTCCTCTCAATAACTCCATCCTTATTCATTTCTTTAAACATAGAGTCAATTTTAAAATGTAACTCTTTAAATTCATGGTGCAAAATCAGCGCAATTCGAGCAAGCCAGTATGTTGAAAATGTCAAATCGTTTTTGTCAATCTTTCAATAACTCCATCCTTATTCATTTCCTTAAAAATTACATCAACTTCTAAAACCTAAGTTTTTAAATTCAGGGTAGCAAATCAGCGTAAATCTAGCCAGCCAGGATATTGAGATTGTCAAATCTCTTTTTTCGCAATATCGTTTAACTTCCTGTAATTTGCACCAAACCTTGAGGAACCACCAACCTTAGACTGCTCATGCTCCCAATAGCTTCATCCTTATGCATTTCCTTACACATAGAGTCAACTTCCAAAATCTATCTCTTTAAATTCACGGTGCAAAATCAGCGTAATTCGAGCAAGTCAAAAAGTTGAGATTGTCAAATCTTTTGTGTCAATCTTTTAGTAACTCTATCCTTATTCATTTTCTTAAAAATAACATCAACTTCTAAACCTAAGTTTTAAATCCAGGGTAGCAAATCAGCGTAAATCTAGCCAGCCAGGATGTTGAAATTGTCAAATCTCTTTCTTCGCGATATCGTTTAACTTCCTGTAATTTACGCAAAATCTTGAGGAACCGCAAACCTTAGACAGCTGGTCCTCTCAATAACTCCATCTTTATTCATTTCTTTAAACATAGAGTCAATTTTAAAATGTAACTCTTTAAATTCATGGTGCAAAATCAGCGTAATTCGAGCAAGCCAGTATGTTGAAATTGTCAAATCGTTTTTGTCAATCTTTCAGTAACTCCATCCTTATTAATGTCCTTAAAAATTACATCAATTTCTAAAACCTAAGTTTTTAAATTCAGGGTAGCAAGTCAGCGTAAATCTAGCCAGCCAGGATATTGAGATTGTCAAATCTCTTTTTTCGCAATATTGTTTAATTTCCTGTAATTTACACAAAATCTTGAGGAAACACCAACCTTAGACTGCTGATGCTCCCAATAGCTTCATCTTTATGCATTTCCTTACACATAGAGTCAAATTCCAAAATCTATCTCTTTAAATTCACGGTGCAAAATCAGCGTAGTTCGAGCAAGCCAGGATGTTGAGATTGTCAAATATTTTTTGTCAATCTTTCAATAACTCCATCCTTATTCATTTCCTTAAAAATAACAGCAACGTCTAAAACCTAAGTTTCTAAATTCAGGGTAGCAAATCAGCGTAAATCTGCTCAGCCAGGAAGCTGAAATTTTCAAATCTTTTTCTTCGCGATATTGCTTAACTTCCTGTAATTTACACTATACCTTGAGGGGTTTCCTCAAGATATCCGCCAACGTTAGACTGATGGTCCGTTCAATAACCCCATCTTTATTCATTTCGTTAAACATAAAGTCAACTTCTAATATCTGAATCTTTACATTCACGGTGCAAAATCAGCTTAATTCGAGCAAGCCACGATATTGGGATTCTCAAATCTTTTTTTTAATCTTTCAATAACTCCAACCTTATTCATTTCCTTAAAAATAACATCAACTTCTAAAACCTAAGTTTTTAAATTCAGGGTAGGAAATGAGCGTAAATCTAGCTATAGAGGATATTGAGATTGTCAATTTAACTACCTGTAATTTACACAAAATCTTGAGGAACCGCCAACCTTAGACAGCTGGTCCTCTCACTAAATTCATCCTTATTCATTTCCTTCAACATAGAGTCAAATTTTAAAATTTAACTCTTTAAATTCACGGTGCAAAATCAGCGTAGTTCGAGCAAGCCAGGATGTTGAGATTGTCAAATCTCTTTTTTCGCAATATCGTTTAAATTCCTGTAATTTACACAAAATCTTGAGGAACCACCAACCTTAGACTGCTGATGCTCCCAATAGCTTCATCTTTATGCATTTCCTTACACATAGAGTCAACTTCCAAAATCTATCTCTTTAAATTCACGGTGCAAAATCAGCGTAGTTCGAGCAAGCCAGGATGTTGAGATTGTCAAATATTTTTTGTCAACCTTTCAATAACTCCATCCTTATTAATTTCCTTAAAAATAACAGCAACGTCTAAATCCTAAGTTTCTAAATTCAGGGTAGCAAATCAGCGTAAATCTACTCAGCCAGGATGTTGAAATTGTCAAATCTCTTTCTTCGCGATATTGCTTAACTTCCTGTAATTTACACTATATCTTGAGGAACCGCCAACGTTAGACTGATGGTCCGTTCAATAGCCCCATCTTTATTCATTTCGTTAAACATAGAGTCAACTTCTAATATTTGAATCTTTACATTCACGGTGCAAAATCAGCTTAATTCGAGCAAGCCACGATGTTGGGATTCTCAAATATTTTTTTTAATCTTTCAATAACTCCAACCTTATTCATTTCCTTAAAAATAACATCAACTTCTAAAACCTAAGTTTTTAAATTCAGGGTAGGAAATGAGCGTAAATCTAGCCATAGAAGATATTGAGATTGTCAATTTAACTACCTGTAATTTACACAAAATCTTGAGGAACCGCCAACCTTAGACAGCTGGTCCTCTCACTAAATTCATCCTTATTCATTTCCTTCAACATAGAGTCAAATTTTAAAATTTAACTCTTTAAATTCACGGTGCAAAATCAGCGTAGTTCGAGCAAGCCAGGATGTTGAGATTGTCAAATTTTTTTTGTCAATCTTTCAATAATTCCATCCTTATTCATTTCCTTAAAAATAACATCAACTTCTAAAACCTAAGTTTTCAAATTCAGGGTAGCAAATCGCAAATCAACCTAAATCTAGCCAGCCAGAATGTTGAGATTGTCAAATCTCTTTCTTGCCGATATCGTTTAACCTCCTGTAATTTATACAAAATGTTGAGGAACCGCCAACCCAATCATGATCAATAACTCTATCCTCATTCATTTCCTTAAACATAGAGTCAACTTCTAAAACCTAACTCTTCAAATTCTCGGTGCAAAATCAGCATAACTTGAGCAAGCCAGGTTGCTAAGATTGTCAAATCTCTTCCGTTTAACTTCCTGGTAGTCTCCTTAATAACTCTTTATTCAATACTAGATAATAAACATACAATCAACTTCTAATACCCAAGTTTTTAAATTCAACATAGCAAATCAGCGTAAATCTGGCCAGCTAGAATGTTGAGATTGCCAAATCTCTTTCTTCCCGATATCGTTTAATTTCTGTAATTTACAAAAAATTTTGGGGAACCATTCACTTTAGAAATCTGGACCCCTCAATAACTCCATTCTGATTCATTTACTTAAAACATACCATCCTTATAAGTTTCCCACTTATGGTGATAGGTGAACCTGTGCCCAGTCTCTACTTTTTCTTTGACCAGAAGTCAGGAGCGACTATAAGAGCTCAGCTACAATTGGTCGTATGTTTTGATTGAGTTTCTGCTCTTCGTTGATAAAGATCTAGACTTGCGACTAGAGGTGCGGCATCTGTTAGCTTCTCCAGTCTTTTTTCCTATCCACTAAAGTTAAAAAAAATGTGTGATCAATAGCTCTTTTTCTATATTTTTTAGCAATTGCAATAAATTAAAACCGTGTCGCTAAAAGTCATCTTTTCCAAACACAAGACTAACTATATAGCAATAAAAATTACTGTTTTTAGCCAAAAATCTTCTTGGCAAATATACAACTTACAAATTACCCTTGTAATTAGCGTCCTTAAGTTGTAAGTTGTTGGTGAAGTTAGCAGGATTGGGACAAATAATGCACTTCTTCTTCCGAAAATGGCCGACGTTTCGACTATTTATTTAGTCTTCATCAGGGCTATTCTCACTTAGAGAGGGTAGTCAGATAAAAATCTATTCAAGATGGTTAAAATAGCAAACTCCATTCGATTGTTCGGTGACCCTGGTATCTTAGGCTCGACAAACTACACGTTCGCTGCATAAGGTACAAAATTTGCGACTAAATAAATAGTCCAAACGTCGGCCATTTTAGAATAAAGAAGAGGTGCATTATTTGTCCCAATTCTGCTAACTTCACCAAGAACTTACAAATTACTTGGCGTAACTAATGTTGACGTAACTGCTGTTGGCACTTACAACAGCACCAATGTTGCACCAAAATGATGGCACTAAGCCCTATATTCTTCATACTGATGCTTCAGCATATGCTTTGGGGGCTGTCCTCCTTCAGACTTACGAAGTTCTCTGACCAAAACATCCCATTGAGTTTGCAAGCAGATTGTTAACAGCAGAAGAGCGGAATTTCAGCACCACAGAGCATGAAGCAGTTGCTGTGGTGTGGAGCCTTACCAAATATAGAGGTTATCTATATAGTTCATCTGTAATTATAGCAACTGATTATTAAAGTCGCTCTTAACCCTGAAAACCCCAACAGGATGTCTTTCTCGTTGGGCATTAATGACAGAACAATTAAAGTACCCAAACTTATGAAAAATCATTAAAAGCTTTGAAAATACCTCCAATGATGATTATGCCAAATGGACTGCTCAATGTTATATAATGACACATGGAGTACTTATCGCTGTTCAGATCTGAATGATTCCGAAGAAGCTGTACTGCGCTAGAGTTTTGCAACAATACCACGACTCACCGACGGCAGGACATTATGGAGCTGAACGGACTCTACAGAAGTTTTCTCGATTATATTACTTTACTGGAATGAGACAGCATATACAAAACTATATAAAAGAGTGTCCGGAGTATCAGCGATATAAAGCAACAAACCAGAACCCCCCAGGTTTGGTGCAAACACCAACTTTTAACCCGCGATTTGAAGTATTGGCGATTAATCTATTTGGTCATCTACCAAAGAATGACATTGGACAACAATGGGTGTTCTTAGTTGAAAATACCGCGTCCAAATGGGTGGACTTGTTCCTTTTGAATTTGGCCATTGCTGAAGAATGCGCCAAGACATTAATCAATGGAGTTTTTCTTCGATATGGATGTCCCCGCAGAATCATATCAGACAACGGTGTGCAGTTTGTCTCCCATGTAATTCAACAGGTTTACGACCGTTTTTGACTGCTCTGTTTTGACTGCTCTGTTTCCAGAAAAATTTGGGAAAAGGAAAGAAGCAAAAGCTAAAACAACAACAAAATGATACCTAATAAGTAAGGTTAAAGCACTCAGAGCCGATTGCCATTGATAGCGGATAGCTGATGGCGGGTCAAGTTACGACGTGCCTTTGTAGCTCTCTTCTTTTCTGGCGTAAAAGCATATCCAACTAGATAGCGTTTACTAATTAACCCGTCGACCTTTAAACTAGATAGGCTCAGTGAGTCAATCATAAATTGTCAGGTTTATTCACTTCCAACATGCGTATGGAGCAAAGCGGGCGCGCGTCGCGAGGGGAATGAAAAAATGGCCGCCGAGTTGGGTAATCGATGAAAACATGCATGCACTTACCTGTGATACGAAAGATTTCTGTCCCACCTTTATAACTAGAAGTCTTACATATGCCACAATATCTCACCATAATGATAAAATCTTTAATAAAACACCAAAAAATCTCACAAAACGTTCGCAAGCACTGTCTCAACTTCAAACACAAAGGAAACACGTTATGACGTTTTGTGGTTGACATCAGTTCAATGAGGTTGACACACACATTGAATTGACAGCACTGTTGCCAATTCGTTATTTAAGGAGATTTTCTACCTATGTTTTGATCGTTCTGTACGGCTACATTTGGCTACAGAACATTATGAACATATGGGTTGTGTGGTTGGACCCTGAGAGCGAGCAACATCGCACCGAACGTTTAGAAATGATGCCAGACAAAATTTTGTAAATAAAGGACTTTAGTTAATTCTTCCTCTGTGAATGAACCCCTGTAGGGAGGATTGCAAAAACTAAAAGATGTTTTAATACATTTATTACGTCATATTCTTTCAACTATTAGCATAACAGTTAAGTAGCTATGCTAAATTATAATTTGCCTATTTGATTTACAAGTCTTGTTTTACTGAAAATAGTATCTATATACATGATACGCTATCGAAAGCTGAAAAGTCATAAATGTGTCCAAAATGGAGCTTAAGCTGAAAGCAAAAAACGCAAAACAGCTTTATCCTAACATTCACTGGAAATTTCAAATTGTTTCGGTCATATATCGCACAAAATTTAAAACACCAATAAAATCTGATTTAGTTGCGTTTGGGAGACAGCCAGTCCAGTCAATTCCAGTAAAATACTGTTATCACTGGAACAGTAATACATCTGCCCTCTGTTCCGGACTATAATTGTATTTCTCTCGATCTGAATCGGATTTTCTTCTTTTATATTGCCCACTTTTTAAGGGTGTTGAGTACCCTCTCATGAATAAGGCTTCTGAAATTATGCCAGTCATAAAATTTAACATATTCATACAGACAGATCCTATCGCGTGTTACGAAGTTCCTTTTTAATAGTCTCCTGTCCACCGTAAAATGCAAAACGACAGTTTTATGGGCGGGCATATTTATTTAATAGTTTGTTGTATGGTGGAGGCCTTTTAAAGATGGGATTTTTATATGCTTTACCCCTGAAGAGCAAAATTACGCTTCCGCAGGTTGAAAGAGCAAACTTTAATGGACCGAATAAAATTACTATAAACTAAACACAGTTTTGCGTGTTTACTCAATTTATTAGAGCAATATATAGGTGGAGGAAGAACCAATATTAGTCAGCTCACTTGTTTTGTCATGAAAATTGAACTTTCGAACGCAATATATCGGAGAATTTCCATTTTTCCTATCTGGCAAAATTGTTGTTTTAGGTTCTCGTTCCTGCTTACTTTCAAAACACAATTTAGCATTTGTTTTTGCAAGCACGGTGTATAACGTCCATTGTGATTTCCTTCGAGTATTGCATGCAACCCTAGATTACTGGTTTCAGCAATTATTATCGAGTTTCTGATGAGCGCTGAATATTGCGTTTTTTTGCTTTCTCTGCGAGACTTTAACAAATATCCATCATCATTTTCACTGCCTTGATTTAATTAAAAGTCAAGCAGACAGAATTAAAAAGAGAGGAGGACCGGTCCTTAATTAAAAAGGAAACTTAAACTGATTAGGTACGATTTTTTTCGAACGTCATCGTTCTCTAACGTTCAATTCAACTTCCAAAAGTTTCTAGTTTTTTTGTTTTTTTCGAGCCAGGAAATTTTTTCCTAAGTCGACAAGTTTCTGATAAAAGAATTTAAATTGAGTATTATAATTAGCTGCTCGCAAGGAAGTTTTCAAGAGTTTTCCAATGAAGTATGCTGTTTGAAAGTTAAGTCATATTTAATTATGAACTTCGGTATCCTTGAAGAAAGTTTGTAGTGTATTTGGTAATAATAATATATTATGCAATAGTAGGTAGGTAAAGATAAGTCGCTGAGAGTGCACTGAGAAACAGCCCATCTATCGGAACAATAATAGCGTCTGGAACATTTCCATAATCTAAATCGGCATGCGAAGGCTTGCAGTCTATTATGCTGAAATGCTTGGGCGCCCAATACGAACATGTATTCACAATGTCAATGTTTATTTGCCTGAATGCGGAACATCTTACAAGGTGTAAGCTAAACTCGACTTGTTCTTGATAATCGAACATCTAAACTTGTTGTATAATGCATTAGGCTAACAATGGGAATGGGAGGGAGCATTTGCTTTCATGGAAAATGTAGTTAACTAAGGGTTTTAGGAGAACAAATGCGTCATTAATTTTTTTTAGTGTTTTAAGTCAAACAAAGGAAAGTGGTTTCTGAAGAAGTGATTTTGAGTATAATGAGAATGACTTGAGTGGATGGCGACCTTATTATCTTGCGGAAATGTGTACATTCCGGACGCGCCTTAATGAGAAAAATTTAGCTTTTTCTCACTAAGTCGGTAAATTGGAAAAATATAATCCAGCTTATAATAACTGTTGATGTAAGGTCAATTAGAATACGAATTAGATAAGAAATATAAAAGTGCCTAGTTGAGTGTCAATGTTTCTAAGTTTTTTTTATATGTAATTTTAAATGTAGATACATGTTTAATATTTTCCGCAGTTTTTGTAATAAAGCTGGTTAAAAGTCGAAGTCGTGCTTTGCACAAAGGGTGTTCAGAGAGAAACAAAAGGAGATTTATAGCAGGAAACTGTTGTTTGAGGAGGTGAATTTCGAAAATTTGAGCAAAAATAACTTTGATGTTTTTAGCCTTATTAGCTTGGAGAAATGTGTAATTTCCCGCACACTAATAAGAAAAGTTGTACTTTTCCTCAATAGTAAGGAAAAATGGAAAACTTTTATCCAGCTCACAATAACTGTTGACGTGAGTTCAATAAGTCCTTACCTAGTACCTAGAAAAATAAAAGTGCATAGTTGAGTGTCAAAGTTTTTTTTTTATGTTATTTAAAATGTAGACACATTTTGTTTATTTAGTTTTTTTCCACAGTTGTTATAATAATGCTGGTTAAAAATCAAAGTTGTGATTTGGTTAAAGTGTGGTCCCAGAGAAACAAAAGTCCACAGGTTATGAACCTAAAAAGAAAAAGTGGTTTCTGAAGAAATGGATTTGAAAAATTTCAGCAGAAATAGCTTTGGCAGTTATGGCCCTGATGGTTTGCCGCCTTTCCCTCACAAAAGTTCTACTTTTCCTCACTAGTGAACAAAAACAAAAACTTTAATCCAGCTCATAATAACTGTTAAAATGCGCCGCTAATACTTAAAAAAATAAAAGTGTAGAGATGACTTCCAATGTTTTTATAGTATATTATACAACAAGCTTTTAATGAGGGTCATTATTCTCGAGGGTAAGGTTTGAGCCCACGAGCGAAGCGAGTGGCACAAGTTGCCCGAGAGAATAACGCTCATTAAATGCGAGTTGAATACTAAACTTTGTTCATGACGAAGAATCCGTGTTTTCTCAAAAATTATAGGTTATAGGTGCCACAGAGATAATTCACAATTTTAAAACTACGACCACCACTGGTTTCGCCAATCGACGGCGCGACATTTGATGCGTCAGATAGATGACGGTCTAGTCACCCGTTTATGTTTATTTCAATGCTACGAGGGTAGACGGTAAATTACTATATTAAGTATTTTTCAGTAAAAAGTACGTTTTTTTATTGAAAAATAGATACTGTAACCTACATTCGTCTAAATACATCCTAATAGAAGGACAGTTATATGAATAAACCAGTGGTAACTACCGATTTCATGTTTGTTTAAAGGTGGTAGACAATGATGTACTATTAAGCGAAACATCTTCGAATTCCATTGTTTTATTTAGTTTTTTGCACGACATGCAAAAAACTAAATAGTGGTAAGTAGTGGAATCTCTGCTCGTTTTCAAGTGAAACTGAGCATTAAGCTCGAAGCTACTTGCTTATGTACTAACACAGCTAACCACGCCCACCATTTCTATTGGCCGGATTGTCGCCACCGTCGCGCTTCAAGCGACCAGCACATGCCCGCCATATCAACTGATGCCATACCGAAGAGACGTCCCAACTTGGTTTACTAAAGACACCCTCATTGCTTCCAATGAAGACTGCTTCCTTAAACTTTCGTTTCTCCCAGTGCTGATCCCTATGCACAATTTTGGCTTCCGACCACTTAATATTATGGTGTTCGGACCAAGCGGGCTCTGCAATTCCCAATTTTGTTTTTTCTCCTCTTACCGTATGAGTTCTGTGTTCTTGAGACATGCAAAGAAAGCTCTGTTTCTCCTATGTATGACACGCCATACTCACACGGGATCTGATACATACAATCTTTCTGCTGATTTGAATTTTCCGGTTTTGGTTTTAGAAAGCACGCTATTTAATGTATTTTCAGTTTTAAGAACCATTTGTATGTTGTACTATTTCGCGATGCGTCGAAGTTTCTAAGAAGTTCCTTTTATGTATTGTATGGTAAGAAGATGAGGTTGGTCCTCGCTGTTTTGCCGAGGCTTTTGCATTTTATATTCCGTATAACCATCTTGAATCAAATCTCGTTTAATGTTCTGAACTTCCCAATTTATGGATTCTTTGTCGCTGCATATTGCCTATATAAAGTTTTAATTATTCCTATTTTTGTTGATGGGTAATGGTTTGAACGAAAGTTCAGGTACTGTCCCGTGTGCATAGGCTTACGGTAAACAGAAGTTCCTGTATGTCCCTCCGCTTTACTCACCACTACATCCAGAAATGGCAGGAAGTAGTTATTTTCAGTTTCCATTGTGAATTTATATGTATAGTTGGTCTTATACTATTTATATGATTTAGGAACTCTTCCAACTGCCTCCAATTTCCGTCCCACATAATAAAATTTTCATCGACATACCGGAGCCAGACATTGGGTTTAGGTGCAGCTTTTTCAATGGCGTGTGTTTCAAACCACTCCATGTAAATATGTGCCGTAACCTGTGATAGTGATGAGCCCATCGGAAGCCCATCCTCCTGCTCAAAAAACTGATTAATATGAAAGTATGAGCTTTTGAGGCAGCAGGGCAATAGGTTCATCACCCCTTCCACAGGCAGCGGTGTTCTATTCTTCAAAGATGCATCCGCCCTCAGTCTGACCTCGACGATATCCAACGACTCCTCCAAGGGCACGTTGGTGTAAACGCTTTCTACATCGAAACACATAAATGTGTCCCTATCACCCAATTCTAAGTCCTTAGAAAAAGAAGAAGTTAAGAATACTAACAAAGTGTTCAGAATTTTCTACAAAGCAGGTTGTTATTCCACACAAAGGTTGGATGATTTGAAGGAGAAATCTACTTAGAGAAGAGGACAACACAGTTGGATTCACTCTAATCGGTCCAGGCGTTCTCAAGTTACAGGCGGTCAAAGTTGAGAATTGAGAAAAAAGTCGTAATACCACCCCCTTTGGAGATTTAAAAAAAAAATCGGAATTTTTTTTTTGCTGTTTTTGATCGGAGTGGCACGTTTGCAATCCCGTGAGAACATAACAAACACAATTCGAATGAAAATAACCTCTAAAGAGGTTTTTTAAAAATGGTCCAACAACCGATTCTAAAAGAGCCTAAAAATCGACCCCTGAAGGGGTCTATCTCCTGAAATATTGCACCTACGGAACTTCCGATGGCGGGATGTGAAAGAGAACATCAAGAAGAGGACAACACAGTTGGATTCACTCTAATCGGTCCAGGCGTTCTCAAGTTACAGGCGGTCAAAGTTGAGAATTGAGAAAAAAGTCGTAATACCACCCCCTTTGGAGATTTTCAAAAAAATGTCGGAATTTTTTTTGCTGTTTTTGATCGGAACGGCACGTTTGCAATCCCCTGAGAACATAACACACTCAGTTCGAATAGAAATAACCTCTAAAGAGGTTTTTTTAAAAATGGCCAAAAACCGATTCTAAAAGTGCCTAAAAATCGACCTCCGAAGGGGTCTATCTCCGGAAATATTGCACCTACGGAACTTCCGATGCTGGGAGGTGAAACAGGGCATCAAGAAGAGGACAACACACTTGGATTCACTCTAATCGGTCCGAGCGTTCTCAAGTTACAGGCGGTCAAAGTTGAGAATTGAGAAAAAAGTCGTAATACCACCCCCTTTGGAGATTTTCAAAAAAATTTCGGAAATTTCTTTTTGCTGTTTTTGATGGGAATGGCACGTTTGCAATCCCCTGAGAACATAACAAACTCATTTCGAATGGAAATAACCTCTAAAGAGGTTTTTCTAAAAATGGTCCAAAAACCGATTCTAAGAGTGCCTAAAAATTGACCTCCGAAGGGGTCTATCTCCGGAAATATTGCACCTACGGAACTTCCGATGCTGAGAGGTGAAACAGGGCATCAAGAAGAGGACAACACACTTGGATTCACTCTAATCGGTCCGGGCGTTCTCAAGTTACAGGCGGTCAAAGTTGAGAATTGAGAAAAAAGTCGTAATACCACCCCCTTTGGAGATTTTCAAAAAAATTTCGGAAATTTCTTTTTGCTGTTTTTGATGGGAATGGCACGTTTGCAATCCCCTGAGAACATAACAAACTCATTTCGAATGGAAATAACCTCTAAAGAGGTTTTTCTAAAAATGGTCCAAAAACCGATTCTAAAAGTGCCTAAAAATTGACCTCCGAAGGGGTCTATCTCCGGAAATATTGCACCTACGGAACTTCCGATGCTGAGAGGTGAAACAGGGCATCAAGAAGAGGACAACACACTTGGATTCACTCTAATCGGTCCAGGCGTTCTCAAGTTACAGGCTGTCAAAGTTGAGAATTGAGAAAAAAGTCGTAATACCTCCTCCCCCTTTGGAGATTTTCAAAAAAATTTCGGATTTTTTTTGAAAGTTAAAACCTATTCGCTTTTGTCGAAACTAAACGAAAAGGTCATCACTGGCTCGGAAACTAGAGAGTTTGCAAACGCTTTTGAACGAATTCCTTTGTTAGATACGGAAATTGCCTAAAACCGAACACCCAAAAACATTTTATTAACAAGTTTAAAATTCGATCCCACGCGTTCATTCCAATTTGTTTATATTATCCCGAAAACTTTCCCATTGTTTCCCGTTTTGCCCTGTTTTATATTCACTCTATCGAATCCTTATATCCCGACAAAGCGCCCCTTTTGCTCTCGGCCCCATTGGGCCGTTCCCCCGGGACTCACTTTTTGACAATCCTTATAAAACTCTTAAAACGGTCCCGGAACTCGGCCATGTCATCGTTTTTATAGATCTAAAAGGCATACGTACAACACGACGTCGCATTTCATGGAAGAAGGTGTTAAATATAATTACAGAGTTTGTCGATTGATAATAATATTCCTGCAGTGATTGCTAGTAGATACCTTATGTGCAATGCTAGCTAATGTTAATCGGAATTGTAGATGCGAAAATTGAGTCCAGACAAACAGTGCGCTGCCCACCGGGTCAGCAAATTAGGGTCATTGCAATCCGAATTGCAAACCGGCAATCTGGAAAGAGAGAGGGCTGGATGCTGTCTTTGTGGTTCTGGAATATGCCCGTCCGAAATTAAGTTGCTTTAGAGGATATTCCGTATCGCTCAGGCGTAGAAACTTGTCACAGTGACTGATGGAGTAGGCTTCTAGGAATTTCTTGCACCATTCTTTAAATCTGTTAATTAAATGTCTACGTTTAATCGTACATATTAGTTGGACACTAAGCAAACAGTAGGAAACCAGTTTGTTGAGTAAATCCAGAATAATTGATCCATGTCACTGTTTCATACTTGAGATTATACATAAGCAAAGCGTGATCAATTGGAAACTGGTTTGTGATTGATATGAGAAAAGATAAAGCTTTTCAATAAGTTTTTCCACATAGTTGCCAGTGTTAGTGTTATACATTATATTTGGTTATACAGGGTGTCCTCCAAGCACATGATAAATCAGGTTTTGGTTCAAAAGAAAACGACTTCACCAAACTTTCATTAAGAAAGAGTTTCTGGTTTCGTTGCCATTGACGGTCAAAGTTCATGAAAAAAAAAGACTGCTTGTGATATCTGGAGAACGTTACGATGGATATTTTTTTCTGAACGTTGACGTTGTACTTGACGGAATTAAACAGAATCAACCAAATCATTCACGTATGTGATTAACAAAAGTGTCCCCAAAATGGAGCCGTGGGGTCCTCCCTGATTTACATCGCTCAAAGTTCATGTACATACCCTACCATCCTGCCCCACACACTGCAGTTTGCCTGTGCCCAAATCCAGACAAGTAAAACTCAATCATTTGCTCCGGATAACTTACGGGATTAAAGTTTTGGAGAATTAACTGGTGGCTTAGAGTGTCGAAAGGACTGAACATTTCTCATTAAAAAAATGTATTTTTAATTATTGTTCCCTGTCGTTTGTTCTTGAACAGCAGATTTTGTTTAAAGCTCGCTCATAATATTATGTATTTTCTAAGTTTGCAAATCTCCAACAAACATCAAAACAAAAACAAAATTGCCGGATCAAATTTAGGCAAAGCGTAAACCGGAGCCAGCAAAAACACAGTACATCAACCGTCCAATCTCCGGGGCGGCTTTTGATGTACACAACGGCCTCTCGCGTCCGCGTCTCTATAATTATCTGCAAACAAATTTGCCGCCATAAATCCCTAAAACATATTAGACTGCACCTACCTAATATGCTGACGTCGGCTTGATATACTGGCCCATACAAATACCGGGGTTGTGTAATTAAAATTGCTCAAGTATTCAGGGCAAATAACTCACCCTCGTGCACTGCCCGGTAGCGTCCCATGTAAAATACACACAGTATTATTTGCCCGCTTATTCCTTCCGTCTCTTCTATGTGTCTGTGACGAAGTTGGAGTTTTTGCAGGGTTTGTCAGCTTTTGTTGCACAAAATTAGCCTTTGATGCTCTAACTCGGGAGAGACAAATTATACCATACATGCTCGTCTGAATAAGTTTTTTTCTGTGGAATTTTGTTTAGTAGGGGTATTTATTTGAAAAACTCGTTTAGTTGTCTGTGAAATGTTAAAAGAAAAGGACGAAGGAAAAATGTCCATTTACTTTGAGTATGTCATCCCTTTCTTTCAAAAATCCACAGTCTTATAGATGACATTTTCTAATGAACACACCTTATTTCTATGGTATTGTAAACTTTAGTTTCTGTTCTATTGTCGTGTTCAGCAATTGTGTTCCTTGCTACAGCTTCTTTGGGTTCTAATCTAGAATTTACGTATATTGTTAAGAACAACTTTAATCACATTTAGGCTATAAAAACTAATCTTTTAACATATGTAGGAGGAAGAAAAGGACGACAAAGAGAAAAAGTTTTTAAAGCAAATAGTTGAAGAGACCATCCCGTAACGGGGTGGCCATCATTGTGTTAGAAGTGAGTTTTCCATCTACTCATCGAAGCAAGAAGTGACTGCTTACCAGAATGCTAGCAAAACAATGATGAAACCAAGAAAATGCTCTAATCGCTGATTCATAAAATTGACGTAAAAGAAGAAACGTTTAAATGTGAACTTAAAAACCTGATTCAAATTAACACCAAAAACCTGGAACACCACTTTGAAGCAATAAAGAGTTTCTTGCTTGAAGAAAATTGCCAAAATATGGCGGAGACTTCTTTCTTCGAGAAAAGAAGAACCGAATTCCTGGTCGTTACTTATTATTTTCCAGCTACTCGTGGAAGTGTAGTGAAAGCAAGAATACGTCCGACAGGCAGTGGTGCTCCGAGGCAGACTCATATCTGGATCCTCAAGATATTGAGGAATTTATCGAGGCCGGCTTCAGAACAACCTGCCTCGATGGAGGACATACACTCTACATTCACAGCAGATAACCCAACTTTCAAAGACAAACTTTTGGAATCCTCCTCGAAAGAATACAAAGCCAATTCAGTATGAGAGAGGCGTGCTAACGCACCAGAAGAAGTACTTGGCACACTTAACAAAGACAAGAAATAAATTTTCATAAGTTGTTCCACTGAGGATGTAAAGGTCCAACGGTAGCACACCCGACCGCCCGTCGTGTAAAAAAGGTCACAAAGAGTACCTGATAGGGGCAGCTACAGAGAGGCTCTAAAGGGAGTCAGGGTTGGCTGATTACCCCGAGACGACTCTGATGGCAGGCTAGCTCAATATAATAAGGAAAAAGGATCGCAGGCAAGAATCCAGGGCTACAACCACAATACTGTCTATCTGCAGCTCATATGCGCTGACAAGGAAAGCGCCACGTGGCTGGAACTCGCCTGAGGCTCCTAAGGGGAACAACAATGTCCTCGTGGCTAATATCACCGATAGAATCATTTTTTAGCTTGTCAAGGAAAGTTCAAAATTTCATCATGGTTATTACTCAACGTGTTCTTAAGATTGGTGGAGAAGAAATAGTTCTGATCATCCCATGTTCAAATCAGCAGTATGTGAAAGAGTGGAACTTGGGAAGGGTGGAATTTTTTTAAAACCTGGATGGAAACCTGCTTAACGTCGAAACGGATCCGGATAACTTGATCTACAAAGGAGGTTTAGTCCCTACCAAAGCACTGTACCAATGTACGTACTTTATTAAATCCAACTAACTAGATTCTTTCATAGAGAGAGACTCTACTATTTCAAAGTTTTGACCTTCCGTTTTATAGGTAAATCGCACAAAATGTTCGACGATATCTGCTGAAAGTGACGTCACTTGATGTCTTACATCAAATAATTCAAAATCGCCATTTTGTAATTGTTGTGCTGCAACGAGAACATTTCGTTATGGGTCACACAAACATGCCGGTGTTCCGATCAAAAACTGGTAAGTTTCACTCTCTCAAACTATGGTTGAGCTTTAACTATTTTTATTGTGTAGCCAAGAGAAAAACATTGTAGAATATGAAAGGCAGCGTTGAAACCTCCTTAGACACGAAAGAAGGAAGAAAGTAGGTTTTAAGAGTTAAGAGATAGAGAGAGAAAACTCTTCTTGGTAAGACAAATTACGGTTGATGTTTTAGGTGCATCCCTTATGTAGCAAGGATATGAAAATTCCAGAAAATGAGGAAGAAAGAGTTTCTTTTAATAACTTCTTTGAACACAAAAAGAAGAAGAATGGAAGCTTTAAAACTTAAGAGAGAAAAAACTTTCCAAGAAAACTGAAAATATGGTTGGGGTTTAACCATTTTTATTATATAGCCAAGGGAAAAACATTGCGGAATGTGAAAAGCAGCGTTGAAAACTCCTTAGACACGAAAGAAGGAAGAAAGTAGGTTTTAAGTGTTAAGAGAGAGAGAAAACTCTTTTTGGTAAG
This sequence comes from Taphrorychus bicolor, assembly GCA_951812265.1. Taxonomy (NCBI): domain Eukaryota; kingdom Metazoa; phylum Arthropoda; class Insecta; order Coleoptera; family Curculionidae; genus Taphrorychus; species Taphrorychus bicolor. Next base: position 16,653,560 of record OX638300.1, read on the forward strand.
ACAAATTATGGTTGATGTTTCAGGTGCTTCCCTTATGTAGCAAAGATATGAAAAATCCGGAAAATAAGGAAGAAAGAGTTTCTTTTAATAACTTCTTTGAACACAAAGAGATGAAGAATGGAAGCTTTAAGGCTTAAGAGAGAAAAAACTTTCCAAGAAAACTCAAAATATGGTTGGGGTTTAACCATTTTTATTATATAGCCAAGGAAAAAACATTGTGGAATGTGAAAGGCAGCGTTGAAAACTCCTTAGACACGAAAGAAGGAAGAAAGTAGGTTTTAAGTGTTAAGAGAGAGAGAGAGAGAACTCTTCTTGGTAAGACAAATTATGGCTGATGTTTTAGGTGCATCCCTTATGTAGCAAGGATATGAAAATTCCAGAAAATGAGGAAGAAAGAGTTTCTTTTAATAAATTCTTTGAACACAAAGAGATGAAGAATGGAAGCTTTAAAACTTAAGAGAGAAAAAACTTTCCAAGAAAACTCAAAATATGGTTGGGGTTTAACCATTTTTATTATATAGCTAAGGCAAGTGGAATGTAAAAGGCAGCGTTGAAAACTCCTTAGACACGAAAGAAGGAAGAAGGTAGGTTTTAAGTGTTAAGAGAGAGAGAAAACTCTTCTTGGTAAGACAAATTATGGTTGATGTTTTAGGTGCTTCCCTTATGTAGCAAAGATATGAAAAATCCAGAAAATAAGGAAGAAAGAGTTTCTTTTAATAACTTCTTTGAACACAAAGGGATGAAGAATGGAAGCTTTAAGGCTTAAGAGAGAAAAAACTTTCCAAGAAAACTCAAAATATGGTTGGGGTTTAACCATTTTTATTATATAGCCAAGGCATGTGGAGTGTGAAAGGCAGCGTTGAAAACTCCTTAGACACGAAAGAAGGAAGAAGGTAGGTTTTAAGTGTTAAGAGAGAGAGAGAAAACTCTTCTTGGTAAGACAAATTAGGGTTGATGTTTTAGGTGCATCCCTTATGTAGCAAGGATATGAAAATTCCAGAAAATGAGGAAGAAAGAGTTTCTTTTAATAACTTCTTTGAACACAAAGAGATAAAGAATGGAAGCTTTAAGGCTTAAGAGAGAAAAAACTTTCCAAGAAAACTCAAAATATGGTTAGGGTTTAACCATTTTTATTATATAGCCAAGGCATGTGGAATGTAAAAGGCAGCGTTGAAAATTCCTTAGACACGAAAGAAGGAAGAAGGTAGGTTTTAAGTGTTAAGAGAGAGAGAGAGAAAACTCTTCTTGGTAAGACAAATTATGGTTGATGTTTTAGGTGCTTCCCTTATGTAGCAAAGATATGAAAAATCCAGAAAATAAGGAAGAAAGAGTTTCTTTTAATAACTTCTTTGAACACAAAGAGATGAAGCATGGAAGCTTTAAGGCTTAAGAGAGAAAAAACTTTCCAAGAAAACTCAAAATATGGTTGGGGTTTAACCATTTTTATTATATAGCCAAGGAAAAAACATTGTGGAATGTGAAAGGCAGCGTTGAAAACTCCTTAGACACGAAAGAAGGAAGAAAGTAGGTTTTAAGTGTTAAGAGAGAGAGAGAGAGAGAACTCTTCTTGGTAAGACAAATTATGGTTGATGTTTTAGGTGCTTCCCTTATGTAGCAAAGATATGAAAATTCCAGAAAATAAGGAAGAAAATGCTTCTTTTAATAACTTCTTTGAACACAAAGAGATGAAGAATGGAAGCTTTAAGGCTTAAGAGAGAAAAAACTTTCCAAGAAAACTCAAAATATGGTTGGGGTTTAACCATTTTTATTATATAGCCAAGGAAAAAACATTGTGGAATGTGAAAGGCAGCGTTGAAAACTCCTTAGACACGAAAGAAGGAAGAAAGTAGGTTTTAAGTGTTAAGAGAGAGAGAGAGAGAGAGAACTCTTCTTGGTAAGACAAATTATGGCTGATGTTTTAGGTGCATCCCTTATGTAGCAAGGATATGAAAATTCCAGAAAATGAGGAAGAAAGAGTTTCTTTTAATAACTTCTTTGAACACAAAGAGATGAAGAATGGAAGCTTTAAAACTTAAGAGAGAAAAAACTTTCCAAGAAAACTTAAAATATGGTTGGGGTTTAACCATTTTTATTATATAGCTAAGGCAAGTGGAATATAAAAGGCAGCGTTGAAAACTCCTTAGACACGAAAGAAGGAAGAAGGTAGGTTTTAAGTGTTAAGAGAGAGAGAGAGAAAACTCTTCTTGGTAAGACAAATTATGGTTGATGTTTTAGGTGCTTCCCTTATGTAGCAAAGATATGAAAAATCCAGAAAATAAGGAAGAAAGAGTTTCTTTTAATAACTTCTTTGAACACAAAGAGATGAAGAATGGAAGCTTTAAGGCTTAAGAGAGAAAAAAACTTTCCAAGAAAACTCAAAATATGGTTGGGGTTTAACCATTTTTATTATATAGCCAAGAAAAAAACATTGTGGAATGTGAAAGGCAGCGTTGAAAACTCGTTAGACACGAAAGAAGGAAGAAAGTAGGTTTTAAGTGTTAAGAGAGAGAGAGAGAGAACTCTTCTTGGTAAGACAAATTATGGTTGATGTTTTGGTGCTTCCCTTATGTAGCAAAGATATGAAAATTCCAGAAAATAAGGAAAAAAATGCTTCTTTTAATAACTTCTTTGAACACAAAGAGATGAAGAATGGAAGCTTTAAGGTTTAAGAGAGAAAAAACTTTGCATATAAACTCAAACTATAGTTGAGAGTTGCAGGCTGGGACAAACACAAAAATTAGTAGTTGTAGAGCACGCTCTCTCCGAAGGTCACGACAACTTTTTCAACGATGTGGCTATCTTAGATCAATCGCAGCATTTCTATCCGATGCTAACCAGAGAGGCCATTGAGATATTTAAACACAACAACAATTTCAACAGGAGGGAAGAAATTGCGTTTCTAAATGGAGACTGGAAGCGAGTTCTACGACATACTTCAAGGGCGTCGAAACCACGCAACACCACTAATCCGCTCCACTGCAGCGCGACAGCGGGGGAATAAATACCACGAAGCTTACCATAGTCGAATCAGTCAACGTCGGGAAGCACGGGAGATCACCTTGCCTATTGCCTCGTCGCCTTTGATATTGTCTGCCGCAGGTGTAGACGAAACGTAAGGAAGAAATTCCATTAGACCACAGCTTCAAAGCCAGAAAAACACTGTAGATTATAGAATAAAGAAGGTTACTGTTAAAGTCACGTCATATGATACCAGAGTAAAATAAATATGTCATATCAGAATAAAGAAGGTTACTGTTAAAACGAAAAATAAGAAAGTGTTTGATAACAGGTGTGGCACAAATAGCCACTTCACCTTTTCAAAATCGCCAACGTTTCGACCTCTATTGTGCTCTTGTCACAGCTTTTTGGTCAGTGAATAAGGTCACGAAAGCATACAGACCGTTGTGATTATTACATAGAGTAGAAAAGAAACGTCAACACGTAAAACATGGCAATAAACCAAACATATTTCAAAACCATAACGAAATTGATTAAAATTGCCTTACAGCGTCTAGAAATGCAATCTAGAACTTTTCGGAGAAACTTAAGTTAGAATTAGAGCCAAAATCGGTGTTAAAAATAACTTAAAGTGGCTAAAAATGCAAATTTTGAAACTTTTAAAGGAATTCGGATTAGAATTAGAGTCAAAATGGGTTAAAAAATTACACAAAGCGTCTATAAAATTTAATTTTGAAGTTAGGAAAATTCAGGTTAAAAATCAGGCCGAAAACAATATTAAATGTGACTTAAAGCTGCCAAAGGTTCAAGTTTGTAATTTTTAAAGAAATTCCGGGATTAGGGCCAAAAGTGTTCACAAAAAAATAAATTACAAACCGTCTAAAAAATTTTAATATTCCGTCTTGAGGGAAAGATCAGGTTGTAATAGTTGAAAAGTGATTTAAAGCGTTTAATTTAGAGTGAAGGAAATTCTGGTTAGAGTTAGGGCCGAAGTCGGCGTGTAAAATTACTTAAAAAGACTAAAAATGCAGATTTAGAGTTTTTAGCGAAATTCAGGGACTACAGCCAAAATGGGTTTAAAAAAGAAACAAAGCGTATATAAAGTTCAAATAGGGAGTCCTTGAAGAAATTCTGGTTAGTGACTTGATGGAAATGACTTAAAAGGGCTAAAAATGAAAATTTTGAGCTTTTAGAGAAATTCAGTGATTAGAGCCAAAATTGGTTAAAAAAAAAGACTCAAAGCATGTATAAAATTCAAGTATGGAGTCTCTGGAGAAACTCAGCTTAGAATCAGAGCCAAAATAGTTGAAAAATTACTAAAAGGGTGGAAAAATACAAATTTGGTGTGCTGGGAGAATTCAGCTTAAGTTAAAGGCAAAATCCTTTAAAAATAACTGAAAGCAATTAAACATGCAAATTGAAAGTTTTTAGAAAAGTTCAGATTAACATCAATTCAAGACTAGAAATGCAAGTTGGAAATAATTCAATAACGCAGGTTAGAATTAGGACCAAAATCAGTTAAAAATAACTCTTGAGCTTCTAAAAATGTAAACTTGGAAAAATTCAGATTATAATTACTCGCTTTAAGTCGAGTTGATTTGCCATCAAGCTTTGTAAAGAAATGAAATCTCTTTTTCCTATAAAATGAGAAAACAGAGTTACCCTCATTCTCTTAAAAATGCCTTTTTGAACTAAGAATAAATATACGCACTAATAAGAACGTGCTGATGCTGTATAGTTTCTAATGTAATGCGAGAGCGAGACTTTTGAAAGTCTCGATTGGCAGTATCGGTTTCAGTATCAGTATCTCAAACCGAGAACGAGAACAAAATAGTTTCGGTCTCAAAGTCGACATGCAGTCTCTGTCTATCACTTTCAGTCTTGTGGTCTCGTAACGCTCTAATTGGCTTAAATCTAATTGGCTGAAGTCTAATTGGTAAAACTCAAATTGGCTGAAAATAAACTTTTTATTTTTATCAAGACAACGCAAGATATGTTTTGTCTTGCCTTATTAAAGCAAGCGTATTAAAAATTGGGGGTAACGGATTTACGAGGAACTGCGCTGTTGCACGGTGTCCAAGGATCATGATCCATGGCTTCGTTGGGACAGCGCTAGTTTAAGACCAATGCTCGTGGTGAGGAACCACATGGTGTCAGAGCTGCCCCTGCTGCAAATCTAAAAACATTGGATCTAGACAAAACAGGTCGATAAACTAACCCAAGTCAAGGCGTAGCACCGTGCCGAAGAATGGATGACACAGCGGTGATTGTGCCACAAACAGTACACCTCCAGGATATGGACAAACTCTGGTAGTAAGTAGCCTTGGTGTAGTAATTCGGAGCCCTGCTGCAATCGACATATATTTTCCTTGCTACTCTATACTAATTCTACGTCCGAGAAGGGGGCTCATCCCTTGATCCTCAAATTACTGAGGAATGTATGGAGACCGGTTGTTCGGCTCCAGCAAAACCTACTGCCGTGGAGGAAAACCAGCCCTCCACTTCAACAACAGACAATACAACTTCCGAAGATAAACTAGAATCCTCTTCGGAAGACGAAAAAGCCAATCTGGACAGTGAGTTGGCCGATGCTCTTGGGGGGGTTATCTATCAAGAGAAGATGCGTACCAAAATCTGCACCAAGGCAATAAAAAACTTGATGGGCGGAGAGGCTAACTACGCTACCGCTCTAAAACAAATACTCAAAGAGAGAGAAAGAGGCGAGAAAACAGCTCACACAGCCAGCTCCACCATAGATGCAAAATGCCAAAGCTCGGAGGGTAGCACACCCGAGTAAGCTTCGAAAAATCTGCGATGGGTGCCCGAAGGAGGGTCAGGGTTGGTATAATCCACCCAGACTACCCCAGAGCTACTCTGAGCGCGGACCAACAAGTTGCAATCTTGTATGCAGTAGAAAATCTGTCGGAAGATGACCCACAGGTAATGCAGGACCCACAGTAATGGGATTCCAGGGCTGCATCCACCGCCTTGGCTGGCTACAGGACACCTGCGAGGACGAAGAGAGTGCCGCATGGTGGGAAGCTTCGGTCGACGGGCTCCAACCCTGGGATGGAGCTCGTCTCAGACTCATAAAAAAATCAGACATGCCAAAACCCAACATCTGTGTAGCCTACATACCAGATAACAACACCGACCAGGGACTAACGCCTGAAACGGTAAAACTACGGCTCAGGAAAATGAACCATGGGCTGAACATCAGCGAGTAGACGATCCTACACAGCGAGCGGTCCTGGATAATGCTGGACCTTTGCCATAGACGATGCGTCACTCGCAGTAGTAGCAGGCATGGAAATCAGACCCTTCTTCAATTTTGGAAGGATTCAATTTCGCCACAGACAAAGCGGACAGAAGCAAAGCGGACAAATCACGAGCAAGAGCCACGCGGAAAAAGTTGGCTCTGGCAAACCACCCTCCGCTAACGTACAAGCGGAGCGGCTAGATAAGCCCGGCTGCTCTGGTGTCTCTACATCAAAAAGAACTAGCGAAAGCCCCGGAAAACCACCCTCCGCTGATGCACTGGCGGAGCGGTTAGATAGACCTGGCAGCACTGGTATGTTCGGAGCCAAAGCCAGCCAAACATCCAAGGCTGCTCCAACCCGTGTGGCAAATCATGGGGGATATTTGACCCCAACAAACTATGTGGTTATACTGACGGTAATAAGACCAATAATTTGGTATCGAAAGAGCAGACAGAGCTCCTTCCTTACGCGTATAAATATTGTAAGGGTCAATGCGCTCTGCATTTCTTATATTATATTGCGAAGCTGACGCATCGGTACCTTCTAAGTCGGGGCTGTTACTTTTGTTTCTAAACAAAAAAGATTCCAAAACGCAGTTTCTCGTTAGTAGTACAAAGACTTATTTTGAAAAAAGCGATTCTCAAAAGTCGCCGAAATCTGAATGGGATTGTATAATAGGTAAAACGTTTTTTTCTCCTCATCACTGCTAACGTTTTAGCAGCTTCCTTTACCTAAACAACAATCATCGCCTGTACGTAAACACCGTAAATATAACTATATAAATATTGTGACTTAACTAGAAAGAAGAAAGATTCCACGGGGGCCAGATCTGAAGAAACCGAGTGAGTGACCATATAAAAAACACGCAGACCAAAATTTTCTCTAGTTGATAGTGAAGCTTCATTTCAAGTCCATCGAAATGAACCAACCAGATCAATACCCGCAACACAATTCTTCACAAACCGCGGACAATATCTACGTAATAGAAACCTTCTTAGGACTGATCAAATAGGGAGACAGTGATTACCAAATGGCTCTAGATGTGGGCTGCGGTGACGGCTACACGACCGCGAACCTTCTGCTGCCTAAGCTTCCAAAATGCGTGAAAAGTTTGATTGGAAGCTATATCAGTGAGAAAATGGTCAAGTTTGCCGATCAAAGCTAAACTGTACTCACTGCAAAGACAAATATGTCTCTGCATCATGGGGGCAACGAGAACGACGCCCACGGTAGCCATGAAGCGCATACTCGACCTACTTCCACTTCCAATACTCCTGGAACGAGAGGCAATGAAGGCGCAATACCGGCTGAAACAAGTGACTCACATAGCACCGCGGCCATTCTATGGTAGGACCAATGATGCCCAGGCTGGTTTGGAAGGCCTTACAGTATTGAACATGGTCTCCGACCTAATGGCATCAAAACATACATTAGACACTCGCTACGTCGCATCGTCAGGGCTCACTCACGGGCAGACTGGAACGAACGAGGCGAAGGTCTACAACTGGCAGGAAGTACCTGGTACACGGGCGAATTCAAAACCGACCAAGGGGCTGGCTCCGGAGTGTACGGGAGATCGGATGGCATATGCATAGCAGAGAGCCTGGGCCGATTCACCACAGTTTTTCAGACAGAGTAACATGTCATTAAAAGTGTGCCCGACACGTATTAGAGGAGGGAGGACACAATTGATCAATAAAGATCTGCTCGGATAGTCGGGCAGCGCTTCTAGCGCTTAAGTCTTTGCGCTGCAATTCCAAAACTTTTGGAACTTCCATAGGACTCTGAACACCCTATCGCATGAGAACAGCGTCACCCTGGTATGGATCTCGGCCCATCGTGGTCACGAAGGCAATTAGAGGGCCGACTCTCTAGCTAGGAGGGCGGCGGGCTCTGCATTCGTAGGCTAGGAGCCGGCACTGGGAGCCCATACTTTCTGGTCAAGGCTGAACTCCAGAAATGGAGCAATGCTTAGTCCCAGGACTGGTAAGAGAACCTACCCGGACTTTCACACTCCAAAAAATTTATCACGGGAACAGGGAGGGCAAAAGCCTAAACAGTCCTCAAACTAAAAAGGAGGCAAATCAGAGTGGCCGTTGCACTGTACACAGGACATAGCCACCTAAGATTTCACATGCACAGACTCGGACTGTCCGAAGAGACGAAGTGTCGGCTGTGCTTGGAGGACGACGACACAGTTGAGCACGTCCTATGTGACTGTCCGGCTATTGCGAGAACGAGATATTCACTGTGCGGACACACGATCATTGAACCTCAAGATGCAAGCGCAGTGTCGCCCGAGAGACTTACCAGATTCGTTGAGGGTCTGAGCATAACGGGTGACAACTAGTGGAGCTAGCAGGGGCAAACCTTGCTGGAAACACTTCGAGTGAACCACAATAGATCGCAGGTCGCGGTGGAAGACTGTATAAGTCCACTCACATTGAATGCAGTACAATATTAAAAATTCGACGAGACAACAGGATAAGCTGTCTCAATACAAGATGTCTTGTCTTATCCTGTCTTACTTCATCACTAGCTGGAACTACTAAGTAATCGCTACGATCCCATATTACTTCCAGAAATGTCATTAACATAAGAGTAGTCTTGTTCAGAAAGCTTATTTTCTTATACGACCTCAATGGGAATAAATACAAAACCTTCAAATTATATATTCCTGCTCGATAGTGTGTGCACAGGTGCTATAAGGAGCATTTTGTCACATCAAGTTTAAACCCTCCTGAGATTTACGTACTCTGAATTTGACGTACGATGGCTTATCTGTCAAAATATTTCGTTAGCTTAAAAGCAACCTGCAAGACGGTCTTTGTACCTTCTTACAAAAACATGCATTTTTACTTGCAGTACGCACGGACTCACTTTTACCATCATCTAACATTTCAATTTCTCTAAAGAAAAATATAAGATATAGAAAGAAAGAAACATAGGGAGGCTTCACCACACTCAAAGCGAAAACGTTAAAACTTTCCCTCTCTTCATCACTTTCTGCACTTCTTAGGTAAATCATTGCAATATTAATACGCACGATGCATATAATCGGACATATTTACGCAGCATTAAAAGATTGAACCCCCGTCGGTAGCAAATTAAAAAATTAAATCGACCATAAACCCGTAAAATTGTCTCGTGTTTCTGTTAATTCCCGGACATATACGTAAAAAGTCGTCGCCATGCGAGACCTTTTTGTGCGTAAAACGAGCGTCATTGGGCCTGGCTGTAATTCCGTCATTCCGAGAGCGATCCGTATCCGCATATGCCCTCAAAGTGGGTTTTTATTTAAATTAATGACAATGCCGTCGGGAATTTCTCCGTTCCTAACCCCGTCTGTGCCAAATTGGAATTAGAATAAATTCCGAAAATTAATCGTCCCGTAAACTTGAAATACACGTCATTGGCAGCACAAAAGAGTGTCTCCCAACCGTGTGGGTCCCGAGTCTGAATTGCTTCAAGCTCAATTATAAACAATGAGTAAATACTTTTGTGTGTCCCCTTATTTAAAATAAGGAATAGTTCCTTTGGGGGTATTGCAGATTCAGGGCTCGTCCTTTTGTACCTTTTGTGTTTCGGCTCATTTAAGAGGCACAAAAGGACGCAACTATGATGCGGTATAAAGGGATGTCACCCTATTCAGCATGTCGACAACCTAATAAATGTCAACTTTTATTGAAGCTGATATAAAAACGATTGCTCCAGACAATCGGTTGCATTTTACGGCAAAATTATCACTAAGGGTTTAAAAAACTCATCAAGGGCTTTACGAATGCGTACACAGCGACTACTCATAACAAACCAACGCGCTAATTAACGAAGTAGGTAAATCTCGCAGAAACGACAAATTGCAAATTAAAAAACCTGTTTTGGACAATGCGGGCCTCGGTGGTCACGTTGAGTGGAAAAACACAAAAAGTGGTGGTCTTTTTTTCGCCCTAAAAAGCTCATTTGATGCTGAATCACATAGTCATCAACACGTCCATAGGCAAATATGGAGCGAAGTGCAAACGCATATAATGCGAGTTTTTGCATGGAGCTGGGTCTAAAAAAAAACACGTTTTGAGCGGAACGTTGAGGACCGGGCACTTTGTCGTTGGTAATGAAAGAGTTAGCCTGATGATCGTGACTCAAATAAAGTGAATAGGGAGTCACGTTAAAATATGTCGAACTGTTCTAAAATGAGCAACAAATTATAATACTGCAATAAGCAAACCAATAGTTATTTACCTAACACGTTCGAAAAGCTATTCTTTTCCGCACTCGGCTATGCGGAAAAGGCACTTTCTGGAAGGGTTAGTTATAGAATATTTTCTAAAAAGACCATTAAAATTATTCACGTACATAAAGGAGCTCGTATATGTTAAATGCTATTAAAAATACTGCTTTTTGGGCTCAAAGAAAAAAAAACTAATAATATACCATAGTTTTAGACAGCCTCTAGTAGCTTTATATATATCATTTGGAAAAAAACATCTTGTTTTGAGAGCTTTTTATCTCCTTTTGATATTTCTACTTATGACTAAAACGTGATAAATGTATATTTTCAAAAATAACATAAAATACATTTCTATCCCTTAAATTCTTATTGAAAAAAACATTCGGTGGTGTAATAATCTGAAGGAGGCTCTAGAGCCACCACTTCATCATGCTTTTTGATCCATCTTAGTAAGTTCAGATAAGAAAATTGATCATACAGAGCCTCCTTTAAAGGCCTCCCACCCCTTTGATTTCCTACATGATCACGTTTTATAATTTTAATTATATTCATTGCTTGACTAGGCATAATAGAAGATTTCAGCCCACGTCGTCGCAACGAACCGACAGCGGAAGAAATTTGACTCACTAAGTGCCACCAACAATTCGCCGGACACATCAAACCTCACTTTCGAAGAGTGTCAACGCAAGTTTGTAGTCAATTTGACTGACAAAAAACTGTGAAGAGACGAGCTGAGCGTTCTGAACAAGGGAGGAAATTTTGCCATAACACCATCCAGGGTCTGTGGAAGATATCATAGCAAATGTGGAGAGCGAAATCCGGCAGCTGCCAATTCAGAGATTCAGAGATAAGGAAGAAGGCGTCACGAATTCTACAACGCGCAAAACCACCAAAAAGCAATCTCACCTTTGCAGAAAGGGAATCACTGAGAGCCTTGAATGAAGACAAGGATATTCGCATTTTACCAGCAGACAAAGGAAACGCAATAGTTGTAATGTCAACATCGGATTACGAAGAAAAAATCAAGACACTGTTAGATCCCACCACCTTCAAGAAGCTAACTCGTGATCCAATCGCATGGATTCTGAGGGCCATTAAAAATGTAATCAAAGACGTGGCATCGGATGAAATGATAGCTTAAAAAATCAGAAGCCTTGCCACCAAGGCAGTACGGTTTGCTAAAGATCCATAAATCGGATGTGCCACTGAGACAAATCGTGAACACCATAGGAATCCCGACATACGAAATCGCGAAACACCTCACAAAACTGCTTCAACCCAAAATAGGAAACATTAACAGCTTTATAAAAACTCAACTCATTTCGTTGAAAAACTGCATTCTTTGCCTGGAATATATTAACCATACATTTTCACAAGATATTGCCAAGTTGTTCCAACATTGCCTAACCACTACATATTTTCAATGGAAGGAAGATTTCTGCGAACAAAATGATGGTATAGCTATAGGCAGTCCCATTAGTCCAGTAATAGCAAACTATTTTATGGAAATTTTCAAGGCCAAGGCATAGGCAACGGCAAATAAGAGGCCAAAATGCTGGTTCCGATTCGTGGCGTGGGAGCCATGAATCGGAATGTCATGGCGAGGGCCAACTTCAAAACTTTCTCCTACACCTCAACTCTATCAACCCAAAAAATCAATTCACTACGGAGATAGAAAAGGATGGACGCCCTGGGTGTCATAAAGACTCTGTCTGTGCAGCCAAGAGAATTTGTGAGCCGCCTGAATTGGAACTTTGGTTGGAATGAATACAACAAACACGAGTTCGATAAGGCCGTCCGTCCAAGGAACGTAGAGCGCCAGGAAGAGACAACGGGAGAGGATGGAGAATAGCGCGGATGGACTAGTCTATCATACATCCACAAAGTAACGGACAGGATCTGCAGACTAGTGGAAAAGCACAGTGTTAAAACTGTCTTTAAACCCATTTGTACAATACAACAGAGCTGGAGATCGACGAAAGACCGCAGCGATCGCCTATCGGCACCCGGAGTTTACAGACTAACGAGAGAAGCCATTGAGATCTTTAAATACTACAACAATTTTAACAGGAAGGAGGAAATTACGTTTCTAAATGCAGACTGGAAGCGAGCTTTACGACATACTTCAAGTGCGCCAAAAACCCCGCGCCACCACTACCCCCACCCCAGTAGTGACGTGACGGTGGGGGAATAAATACCACCGAGTTCACCACAGTCGAATTAGTCAACGACGGGAAGCGCCGGGAGATCACTTCGCCCATTGCCTCATCGCTTTTGATAATGTCTGCCGCAACTGCAGACGAAACATCAGGAAGAAATTTCATTGGACCACGGCTTCAATGCCCGGAAAGAACTTTAGATTGCCTTTATTCTGCTTTAAATGATATTTCGCCACTAAGGAAAGGTGTCATCAACGAGGCAACTTCCATCCAACCAGAATTTCAAACATAAACAAGAAATTTTTATTCGCAAATTTTGTACCTTGGGCAGCGGATGTGTGTTTTGTCGAGCCTAGGATGCCAGGGTCACCGAAGAATCGAATGGAGTTTGCTACCGTAACTATCTTAAATCGTACTTTAACCCTCTCTAAGTGAGAATACCCCTGATGAAGACTAAATAAATAGTCGAAACATCGGCCATTTTCAAATAAAGAAGAGGTGCATTATTTGTCCTAATCCCGCTAACTTCACCAACAACTTATAACTTAAGGACGCTAATTACAACAATAAACAAGAAACCGAAACTTCCCACTTCCCTATGATTCACGCAAGTAGATAAACGGCACTGGGGGTACTATTTCCCTAAAACTAACCCCGTTTTTGACCGGAAGACCGGTATGTTTGTATGACCCATAACGAAAGGTTTTTGTCACAGCACAACAAATGCAAAATCGCAATTCTGAAAAGCTTAGTACATATATCACACTTTTATAACCATCAGATTTGATACCTTACGTAATGAAGTGACTTCCATTAAGTTCCATTCACAGATACAGCTGATCTCCAAAACGTCGTCGAACGTTAACCAACAAGCAATAATAGACAAATGTTATGGACCTACATTTGTCTATTATTGCTTTTCAAATGTGCCCTTAAGACACTGGACCTCTTCTACCAATCTATCTTCTACGGAACCCCTAGTCGTAGTGAAAAAGCGCTCCAATCTGTTGAAAGACTCTTTATTCTTCTATGAGACGAGCATCCTGTTTAAGTATTAAGTAATCTATTAATCAACAATTATGGTATTATGATCTCGCACTCTTCTAGTCTAGTGGAGATAATTATGTGTCACTTTGTTCTTCAAATTTTTTCATAGGACACTGGACCTCTTCTACCAAACTATTCTCTAATAGAATCTTAGTAATGGTAAAAAAGCGCTCCTATCTGCTAAAATACTAATTCTTCTTCTATGAGATGAGGATCTCGTTTAAGTATTTAAGTAATCAATTAACCAACAGTTATGATGCCATGGACTCTTCCTTCTGGCATGCAATACGTGATCATGTTTCGTAGCGTAAACTTGCTCCTCAAATTTTTCCATAAAACACTGGAACTCTTGTACCAATCTATCCTCTAGGAAACTCTTGGTAGTGAGAAGGCACTCCAACCTTGTTGAAAGACTCATTCTTCGTCTACGAGATGAAGATCTTGTTTAAGTATTTTAGTGATCTATTAATCAAAAATTGTGCTGTTATAAACCTACACTCGTGGAGAGAATGAAGCTTCGTAGCATTGACTTTGCTCCTCAAATACCCCATAAGGCACTGGGCCTCTTCTGCCAATCTATCCTATAGGAAACTCTTAGCAATAGTGAGAATTTCAGTCCTATTCTTTTTCTATGAGATGAGGATCTTTTTTAAGTACTTAAGTAATCTTGGGATATATGACATCTTGTGGAATTTATAGATAATTTTGTTCATTTAACGGCGCGTTGATAAAAAAAATGATCAAGCAACTATATCATAAAAAAGCTCTGAACAAAGTTTTTATTTTTGAGGGTGCTGGGTATGGAAAACCCTCTTAAAATAAATGTCACTTTATAACCCTCCAATATTGACATTTACGTCTATTAATTTCACCATGTAAGTAGAATGACCATTCATTAGAAAAACTGGTTTTATACAACAAATTTCTGTTGTAAACGACGATCGAAAACATCTTTATTTAGTCCCCGGACTAATAGTTTTTGAAACTCAGGGTTCTTCAGCACAGACTTTCTGTTGTCTATTTGAAGGTGGCCCAAAACCGTGACTTGGACACCTTCACCCAACGTAAGGTTGATCTACCATTTTATAGAGATGATTTAAATGAAAGGTTCGAGCTGCTGCTCTCGCAGAATTATTGTTTTGGTAACACCGACCCACAGCCTCTATTATAACTCTCTCTCTCCAACGTGTAATTGCAAGATAGAACAAGAACACAAAATAAAATAACAAAAATTTTCCTCCACACCACCTTTTGAAATTGAATATTAATACAGAATATTAATACATGATATTGACTACTATAGGTAGGTAGTGGGAATCGACCTTCAAACTAGGTAGGTAGAAAACTAGGTAGTCAATCATAAATTGTCAGGTTTGTTTACTTCCAACATGCATATGGACCACAGCGGGCGCGCGTCGCGAGGGGAATGAAAAAAATGGCCGCTGAGTAGGGTAATCGATGAAAATATGATACATGCACTTACCTGTGATAACCACCAAAACACCAAAAAATCGCACACAATGTTCGCAAGCACTGTCTCAACTTCAAACACAAAGGAAACACGTTTTGACGTTTTGTGGTTGACATCAGTTCAATGAGCTTGACACACACATTGAATTGACAGCACTGTTGCCAACTCGTCAATTAGTAAGATTTTCTGCCTATGTTTTGATCGTGCTGTACGGCTACATTTGGTTACACCACATATAAACATATGGGTTGTGTAGTAGGACCCTGAGAGCGGGCAACATTGCACCGAACAAAAGTTTGTAAATGACGGACTCTAGTTAATTCTTCTGCTCGGGTAGTGGGTAAAACTATAGGTAAAAAATTACAGGTAACAATGAACCCTAAAACAATTAATTAGTACATAATTCCTGTTTTGGGAGATGCACTTTTTACGTTTTTAACACATCACATTACAAACGTCTTGTAGGACCTGTCTAACATCAAAACGTTTGTAGCTTTAACTTAATAAAGTTGCAGATCATAGATTGTTAAATCTTTTTGGAAAAACAAACACGAGAACAAAGAATGGACTAAGAAGAAAAGTCGTATTCTAGCCAAAAATCTCCCATATTCCATGGACTTCAGTCGTGTCAAAAACTGGAAATTTCAAAAATGTTCCTGAAGTTGGCGGAGAATGCTTACAACAGGATCAACCTTGAACAAGAATAAAAAAAACCTAATACTACAAATACAAAAACAATCGATTGTAAGTGGGTTAGAGCTTAAAGAAAAGACGAACTTACAACAAGATAAATTTTAAGCAAGTGCGTTTTAAGCAAGAGGTTAAGGTTAGTGTCTTTTAGAAGGTACTTAACTAATGTACCAGGCGTTCATTATAAAAAGTCATCAAATGGCCGTTTGGAAGAAAGGGATGGAGGAGTGACAAAATCGTAGCATCAATTTGCAAACTCAAATATTTGTATGGTCTAATTTCACAACACAAAGATCAAAATAAGGAATTGAATTTTGAGTTTTCGGTATTTTCCTGTTTTGTAATAGACACATATAAATCTTTATCAACTTTTTTTCCCGGCTTTTAATTACTTGTTTCTTACAACTTTGTCATAAGAATACTAAAACCTCAAATTATGTGCTTGGTTATTTTCTACTGCATATCGACTACACGTTTGAAACTTGGATACAAAGAATCTGTAGATTAAAGATATCTTTTTCGTAATCTTCGTACAGTTGTTGAATAAAGGATTTTGCTATTTATTGACCTAGACACAGTTTTCTGATTAATCAACTTCGTATTCTATGAATTATAACACAAATAAACCGTATGTCAAGTTTGATGTTTAAAACAATAAACAGCCATTAACTATATGTATAGATAATCAGTGGCACTAATGGGCAATAGTTAAGCCATTTAGCCTAGAGATAGCAATAAATTACTGTTGCATTTACGTGTATTGGTACTTATAATCCTATTGCTCGAAAGAGAGCTATATATTTGCAGTTTACTTAAATACAAGAGAAGAGAAGTAGGTTTTTACTGGTTTTAAATTTACTAGAAAAAGTAATTTGGCTACTTTTATATCTCAAATCTAAAACCTGCCTAAGGATTAAACTTCAATTTTGCCGTGCGTTTATTTTTGTTTCTATCAAAGCTTTTAGTTTTACTGAGATGTCAGAGTGGTCCTAAAGGCCCTACCTCATGATTTTGACTGTGACAAAATCTGCGTTGATTAAAATTGAACTCCAAAGACGTTAACAATTATTTATAATCAACCAAACATCCTCATGGAAGATAATTATAACATAGTACTGGTTGCGACACCTTTTTTCAGTGCTTTGAACTTTCTCTACAATCGCAAGAAGGCACCGTCCTTTAGAAACCGGTCTTGCCCATGCGATCGAACATTAAACCGGGCATATAAAGACAGATGGCGCCAGAAGTGGCATTTATATATACTTAATTCAAGAAAAAATTAGCAAAAATATGAGAAACAAATATTTACAGTTCAAAAATAAATAATTTATTTACTTATAAAACTTCAATATTCTATTTGTAACGCTATTTTTTTATTATGGATATCAATTCTACCTTGGACTTCATCTTCTTCTATCTACTATCAATTATATCAATTCAAATACTATCAATTATAGTAGAGGAGGCCAAAGTCACTATGAGTAATTCAGTAATTTTACCAGTTTTTGCTGAGGCTAGTTGGCAGCATTTAGTTAACAGTTTCCTGCAATGAAATCAGTAGTTGCGTCCCAGGAATTTAATTTGAGTGGTGGATTAGCGGATGGGGACCAAAGGCAGCAAAACAACAATTTCTTTGCCGACGTTTCGTCTAATTAACTTAAACTTCATCAGGCTCAAGGTTGGTGTATAAGTCATTAATTAATTTAATCAATTCATCTTTAAGGACTTGAGCGCTACACACCATCAACTTTGAGCTCTGACTAAGTTTAACTAAATTAGAAAAAACTTGGGCGAAAAAGTTGTAGTATTATTGCTGTCTTTGGTCCAGAACCGCCAAACAAGTTTTCTGCAATATATGCGCAGAGAGATGGCTGCAGTATTTTTCCAGATATGTAAAACAATTCTTGTAAGTTAAGTTACCAAATTTAAAATTTTGATCTCTGAGGTTTAGTTCTGCTTGGTCAGAACCAATGATTGGAAGACCAATGTCTGGCATAATTTCGCACATAACATTTAAGAAAATTTAGGAAATATTCACGTTTATATCACATTCCCTCAAGTTACCCAAGAAGAACATTCTTTTAGTAATATGAATGTAATGTTCCATCGAAAGATATTTGAAAGGGTCGTTCTTGTCACAACCTCACATATTTCGTACTTTTTGATATGAGAATATCATCACATAAACATTAGTATTAGTAAGGGGTGATCATAAAAAAAACCTCATAGCAAGCCATGGAATTGAGCATGGAATTAAAACTCTTGTTTGAGATAAGTTCAACCATTTATGTCATTTTCAACTCTGAATTTTTTTTTATGAAGTGTACTTGAGGTTCTTTTTAAATGATTGCATGACATATCTAACCATGTAGCAGCGCAAAGCTCGGAGACCAGCACATTGGTGTAGGGAGCTAGAGAACTAGAGTTCGATTCCCAACAAGTTTTTTAATTTTCTCCCTTGCGTGGTAAAGACTTTGGTGTTTTCTACATGCCATATACTCGATCTACGACAAAAATCATTGATGAACAATTGGCACTTATGGAAATGCTGAAGAAGGACAAAGGGAAACAAATGAATTTTCTGGAAGAACAAGAAAAATAAAGGCAACTTGAGAAAAAGAAACAAGAAAAACAAAGGCAACTTGAGATAAAGAACTTCGCCTTCTGGTAGATTTGGTGTACGGATCACCAGAAGAACCGATGCAAGATGTCTAGAACTATGATGATGAACTTCGAGATAGATTAAAGGAATTCCATAGAAACGTGAGGATAAAAATAAAGATTGCCAGCAATCGGATGAAAGCCAGATATCACCTAAGGGTGCATTCTGCAGGATTTAAGGCAGGTGACTTGGTGTGGCTCTATAATCCACAGAGGAGGAAATGAAAGTCTCCCAAATTGTCTCCAAGTTGGGAGGGTCCATATAAAGTAAACAAACGGATTAACGACGTGGTATACAGAATCCAACGTACTCCTAGAACAAAGATGAAAGTGGTTCATCTTGAACGGTTAAATACTTACAGTCGTGGAAATTTTTCTGAGCAGGACGAGCGAGGACTAAGAGGGGGGCAATGTTACGCCCGACCGTCGGTCCACAGAAATTCGGGCCGAAGCGGCAACGCCGAGCCTCCCCGGGAACCCATCTAGACTGAACGAGAACCGAGAACAGCGGCCCCCGTTCTCGAAAGTAAGAGAGTGTGTTCAGGCCGGGTATATAAACCAGCGAGCCGCACGAGATGAGAGCGAATAGAGAGTGCAGTAGTAAATAAGCGAAATAAGAGGACAAGCGAACAGTGCGAATTGTTAGTAGAGAGCAATTGTGTTTTAATCGTGTTGTAATAGTGAAAAGTAGATAAAAGTGTGTTGTTAATTGACGAGAAATTATTGGAAACCGTATCCCGTAACAATACGAAACCATAAAAAAGTACAAAAGTCAAAACCACCTGCGCGCGCAGATTGCTCCTTGTCGCCAAAATGTCCAAAAAATTTTTTCTTACCATCCTTTTCTAGATTGCGATCTCTGATAAGGTTATCTCTCTTTCAGCTTGTGGCCCAGTGCTAATACAAGGATACAAATCAAAATTCCTTCATGACGAATGAGATATGTTAAAATAAGTAACATTTTGGTAGCAAGTATAGTCATGTTGTTATCTAGGAATTAAAGGTCTCTGGTTTAATCGCTGTGTTCCATTAGTCCTGAGTATGTCAGTTACTTTTGTTAAAAGCCGAAAACATGTGCAATGATTGGTTAATGTGCTGGGCACAAAGGCGAAAAAAACAGGCATCCAAAGTTCATTGCGGCTCGTTTTAGAGCGGAGACCAGGTGAAGTCCTGAGGAATTACTTTATAATCTAAGGGATATCATCCGCTATTTACATGCATTTAGGTGTCCTTCCCTGGCGAATATATGTGGAGGTCGGCTGGGCTGTCGAAATCTGCTTTGGCAGAGGTGCTTGGTACCGCTTGGCGCCATAGTGAGGAGTAGCAGGCACAGAGAATCTAGCAACTACAGTAAACGAGAACCGGGAACAGTTGCCTCCGTTCTCGAAAGTACGAGAGTGTGTTCAGGCCGGGTATATAAACCAGCGAGCCGCGCGAGATAGAATCGAAAGGATAGTGCAGTGTAGTAAATAAGCGAAATAAGCGGAGAAGCGAATAGTGCGAATTGTTAGTAGAGACTAATTGTGTGTAGTTAATTGACGACAAATTATTGAAACCCGTATTCCGTAACAACTGGTGTTAGAAGTGGGATAATTTTCTTCAAACTTGTGACTGTACGGACAAAGGAGTCGTCCTGCGCGTGGAATTGGTAAGGATATTGCATGAACAACTAGCAGCACTTATGGAAATTCTGATGAAGGACAAAGGAATTTTCCGGAAAAACAAGAAAAATAAAGGCAACTTGAGAAAAAGGAACAAGAAAAACAAAGGCAGCTCAACAAAGAGGAACAAAGAAAGGAATAACGTGGAAAACGTGCCTGGTTTAATTGGACGATGTAATAGTAATGGGCCGAAATTTCGAAGACCACCTGAACAACCTCACAGAAGTATTGTGCAAATAAAAAACGCCCATTTAATATTGAAATTTAAGAAATGCTGCCTGTTCCAAAAGAAGGTGGAGTACCTCGAACATGTTACCTCATCAAAAGAAATACAGACCAGTGAAAATAAAGTAACAGCTATCAAAGAAGGCAGTCAGCGAGCTGGGAGAGCCAACATATGATTACTCGAGCCGAGCTGATGGATATTGTTGATGTTAAGTTTAACTCACTCCAGTCCCAGATGGTGGAACTGAGCAGATTTCTCAGGAGGGCGTCATTATTGGGCGGTGAGTCGACCTCTGGAAGTCCTGTTAACAATGAGGGAGTAGACATTGATAAGGCAGAATCCAGTATTTAAACAAAAGTGAAGCCAAAACCTTCTCTGAAAAAACCTAAGACAAAATCTGCAACTGCTGCTGTAGGCTGACCGAACAGATGTGAAAACTTGAGTGGAAACCATAATGAGAAAGGTGAGGCTACTGAGCCGCAGTTTAAGGGTAGCTTTGCCGAGGCAGTTAAACATAATACTAACAACAAAGGTGACTACAATAGGAAAAACAATAAAGAAACCAACAATAAAGAGATGGCGGAGAAGCGTAACAAGTTCATGGAACATGTTCATAAAAAGAGGAAGCAAAGAAAAATGGGCACAAACCTAAATTCGGGTGATTTTGGACCTTCCAAATTATCTGAAAATAAAAAAGTATGGCTATTTTTATCAAAAGTCAAGCCGTCTGTTACTGCGGAGACAGTAATAAACTATTTGGCCAAAAAAACCTCGATACCTGCTGAGGAGGTAACGGTTAAATTGTGTGCAGCAAAGAATTCTAGTCAAAGCTATAACTGTTTTATGGTTGGAGTGAGCTGGGAATTGAGGGAAACTGTGTATGGAGAGGATTTTTGGCCCTGCGGTGTGTCGTTCCAGCGCTTTGATTTCTCTCTGGGGCGTAATTTTTTAGAACGGTAGAGGCACTGGAGTCTTGCCCTGATGAGATTCACGGTGCTCCTGACGGGGTTTTGAGAGATTGTGTCTCGGCTTATTCTTCTGGGGTACCATCTAGCGAGAACACATCAGTGAACTGTTTGGTGAAGACTCAGGACATCATAAGAAGTAGGAAAATTTACTCCATCACAATGTACAAAGCATTAACAACAAAGTTTCTGATATTGAAGTGCATCTTTCGAAGATGGATCCTGATGTGTTTTGCATTACGGACCATTGGTTGCAGCACACTGACATCGAGCACTTGCATCTTGAAGGATATACGCTTGGAGGATACTCATCGAGGACCCAACATCGTGGTGGGGGTACAGCCATTATGTTCCGTGATTCTCTAAAATTTTCACAACAAGTAAGTAGAATTTCTCCTATCGAAAAAACTTGCGAATTCTGTGTATCTACATTTTTTTTATCGGACAATCATGTGTATGCTGTGCTGTGTATATATAGGTCTCCTTGCGGAAATTTGGAAGAGTTTTTGAATGTTTTGAATGTTGTCTTGCATGATATCTTCTCTGCTAAACGATTTTTAATAGTGTGTGGCGATTTTAATGTGGATTTTAGTACAGCTAATGAATCTGCCTTTTTGGTGTTGCAGCTCATGAGCTCATATGGCTAGTCTGCGCATGTGGGGGGTCCTACTAGGGTCACTCCCACTTCTGTTACCCAAATTGACAATATCTTTTCAAGCATTGAGAGCGGGTTGGTGAGGTGTGATGTATTGCCCTCGTGCATGTCTGATCACTACAGTCAGCTTCTCACGTTTGGTGCCCCTGAGCGGAGCGATGGTAAGCCGTCATTTGCCAGAAAACGCACCTTTAGGGATCAAAACATAGTTTTGTTTATACAATACTTGATTGACGAGGGCTGGAAAGATGTAGCCAGTGTGGATGCAAAGTATGAGACCTTTTACAGAGTGTTCTTTTATTGGTTTGACAAGGCTTTTCCGATGCAGGTGCGTAGAAACAAACAACTGTCACAGGGCTGGGTCAATGCGGAGATTAGGCAGTGTTCTCAGTATATAAAAGATATCTATGTCTGGTCTCAACTAACAGGAAGTAACCAGTGTTATTTGAAATACAAAGCAGAAAGATGTAAATACAAAAGTATCTAAATTCTTTCAGAAAATCATTTAATGACAATCAAATTGTAAATTCTAAAAACAAGTCAAAATCTGCTTGGAATATATTTAGAAATATGACTAACAAACTCAAGTCACAACCTGAAATAATTATAAAGGATGAAAATGAAACTTTAGTGAATGAGTTGGAAAAGATCTGCGAAATGTTTAAAAACAAATTTGATCTGTCTTCAGCTAATGAAAATCTAATTCCTGTGAATGACAGTTTTCAGTATCCATCAATTTTTCTTACTCCTGCATCCGAATCTGAGATCTTTCGCTTATTGCTCAATCTTCCCAATAAATACTCGGCTGGCCTTGATGAAGTACCAGTTAAGATATTGAAGTATTTGGCACAGTCTATTTCAGTACCACTGGCTCATGTTGTGAATGAGTCCCTTGTGACCGGTGTGTTTCCTGATAACCTGAAGATTGCCAAGGTTGTGCCTGTTCACAAAAAGGGAGACCGTTCCTTAATATCCAATTTCAGGTCAATATCAATTCTGTCATCATTCTCCAAAATCTTTGAAAAAGTTATATATCAACGAATGGTAAATTATATGCATTCTCATGATATATTGGCTGATTGTCAGTTTGGTTTTGCACAGGAACGAAGCACGGAATTGGCAATCTTCAGCACTGTAGGCTGCATATATAGGAGTGTGGATCGAGGTGATGAGGTTGCTGGACTCTATTTCGATCTATCCAGGGCTTTTGACACTATCAGTCACCAGCTGCTGCTACAGCAGCTGGAGTCCTATGGGGTGAGGGGTAGATGTTTGGCATCGATTGCATCTTATTTGAGAGGAAGAAAACAGGCTGTCTGTGTCTCGAATGATGGTAAATATTGCCTGTCGGGAATGACAGATGTAAGTCGGGGTGTTCCGCAAGGATCAATTTTGGGTCCCTTACTATTTCTCATCTATGTAAATAAACTTAGGGGTAGCATCGGATCGGGTTTGGTGCTGCTGGTGATTGGAGCTTGGTATGCTGATGATGATGATTCATCAGTGATCCTGGAGAGCCCAACCACTAGTGCTTTGTCTGTATCATGCGTGACAACGGTAAATTAAATGAGAGAATGGTGTGATCAAATGAGCCTAAAACTGAGCGCCAATAAAACTGGTCTTGTATATTTTAAAAAGGTAAAATCGCGATGCTCTCTCTACGTTCCTGTGGATGGGAGGTCGTTGGTAGCGGCTGATAACATTAAGTTCCTGGGTATGTACATTGATGATCGCCTCAGCTGGGATGCGCATTGTGACGCCCTTGTTTCGAGGATGAATAGTAGTTGTGCCCTTGTTCGGAGGCTCCGCGATGTGGTTTCTTTAGACACCATGAGGCTGTATTATGTGTGGTGCATTCAATCCGTTCTCAGCTACGTTCGGGGGGGGCCTCTGGCAGAGCCAGGGCAGTCTTTGTGGGTCAGAAGAGAGTTCTTCGCACTATGGTTGCAATCCATCCCAGAACTACCTGCAAATCATATTTTCAACAACTAAATATCCTCACGGCTCCATCATTGTGTTTTTTATCCTTGGTTATGTTTGTCAAAAGGAATCCAAATCTGTTTGTGCGAAATTGTGATGTTTATGCACCTAATATGTCTGTAGTGACTAGAGGTAGGGAGGATCTCTCAGTTCCTCCACATTGTTCCACTTTCCTGGAAAAGGGTCCACTATATAGAGCTATGAAAGCCTACAGTCTGTTGCCACGAAACATTAGGGAAGTGGCTAACATTCCAAAGTTTCGCAGGGAGACACTTTTAGTTTTAAGTGATAGATGCTTTTATTCATTTAACTTTGTAGAGTAGATTTTTTATTTATTGATGCTTGTCTGTCACTTTATTTTATTTTATTATTGATTGTTACCCATTATGGGCTTACTTTATATACTTTGTATACTTCGATATCCACTGCCATTTCATACTATTTGATCGGGCGTCTTTTGTCCCTTTTAACTTCCTTTTTGTTTTTTTTTTCTTTGTTTTGACGTTGCTTTGTGATGTTTCATCATCTTGCTGGCAATAAAGGATATTATTATTATTATTATTATTATTATTATTATTATTATTATTATTATTATTATTATTATTATTATTATTATTATTATTATTATTATTATTATTATTATTATTATTACTATTATTATTATTAGAATTGCCAAAACCCAAGGATAAGCATGAACTTAGAAGCTCTCTGGAACTATGCACCTATTATCGACGTTTTGTTGAGGAATTTGCCAACATCACTAAGCCGCTGCATCAGTTAACGGAGAAAAATATGTCATTCTATTGGAACCATGAATGCCAAGACGCTTTTCGAAGACTCAAGGCAGCATTTTATGCCAGTCCTAGATTGGCCTATCCGCGACCCGAGGGACAGTTTACTCTGGACACCGATGCAAGTAACTGTATTGGCGCAAGTACAAGACGGCCAAGAAAAAGTAATTGAGTACTTCAGTAAGGTGTTGAGCAAACAAGAGAGAAATTATTGCGTTACCAGGAAGGAACTGCTGGCTATCGTGAAGTTCATGGATCATTTCCATCGGTATCTGTACGGAAGAAAATTTTAGATTCGTACAGATCACGCTGCGCTGAAATGACTTCTCCAAATGAAGAATTCTGAAGGGCAAATTGCAAGATGGATAGAACGCCTCCAGCAGTACGATTTTAAAATTGTTTAAAATAAAACGCAGGCCTTGTAAAGGGGAATGTCGACACTGCCAACGAGTAGAACAACGAGAAGGTTCAAGCATTCTTAGGAGAACCAGGACTGATGTCGACGAACATTAGACCACTGAACAAATGAAGGTCGAACAAACAACCGATAATGCTATGGGGTTAATACGTCAATGGAAATAGGAAAATCAATGATCTGACTGGAAGGACATAGCAGATAAGAGCCCCGAAGTAAAAGCTATGTGGGCTCAATGGGATTCCTTGGCGATTCAGAATGGTTTACTGAAGAGGACTTGGGAAAGCCCCGATGGGAAAAGTGCCACGCTCCAGCTTATCGTACCCGAAAGCAGACGCAAAGATGTAGAAAGGTACTACTGGGTAAATTGCCGAAATGACATCAAAGAGTGGTGCAGAAATTGTGATACCTGCTGCTCCGTAAAAGGACCCCAAAGAAAGGCTAGGGGGCAAATGAAGCAATAAAATGTAGGCGCCCCATTTGGAAGAATTGCGATCGACGTGGCAGGTCCTTTTCCAGAAACGGACGATGACAACAAATACATCTTAGTTGCCACGGATTATTTCAGTAAATGCTGAGCTAAGAGGGGGTGGCAATGTTACGCCCGACCGTCGGTCCACAGAGATTCGGGCCGAAAAGGCAACGCCGAGCGCCGACCGCGACCCCGGGAACCCATCTAGAATAAACAAAAAACGGGAAGAATCCGTTCTCGAAAGTACGAGAGTTTGTTCAGGCAGGGTATATAAACCAGCGATCCATGCGAGATGGGATCGAATGGATAGTGCAGAGCATAAGCGAAATAAGCGGACAAGCGAACAGTGCGAATTGTTAGTAGAGAGTAATTGTGTTTTAATCGTGTTATAATAGTTAAAAGTAAATAAATGTATGTAGTTAATTGACGATACATTATTGGAACACTTATCCCGTAACATTAGGGATGAGTTTGGGCCCGTACGTGGTATGGTCGGGGTTCGGAGTACGGTTGAGCGGGTACAACGATCTTGCAGCTGGAATAGACGTGGCATCGCGTCGGATAATAATATATGGTCCGCCACATCGTGGATTGAGTTCTGAGCTCGAATTCGGGCTCGATAGTCGCGTTATGTGTTGTTCTCCAGATTTTGTTGGTCCTGACATTAACAGTTAGTGTCTCGCACTGGTTCGAGTCGGTCATACAGAGTAAGCAAGGGGTGGCTGTGAGTATGAAGTTTTTGCTTTGTGTAATAGGCCGAAGGTTCGTGATGACCTCTGCAGAAGTTTTTAGTTCGTTGCCGAAGGCTAGGTCGTCTGGTGTGAAACCAGTAGATTGGCATCGGATTGTGTTCGTAGCGAGCCAATTGGCTGGAAATCTCTTTGGCCATATGATGTGATCCGACTGAACTTGTTTGGCTAGCTGAGTTTTCAGGTCTAGGTGGAAGCCTCGCGTTAGGGTGGAAGTGTGGCGTTAGACACTTGCCGACAAGGGTTCAGGCGAAGTCTTTGGCGGTGGACTCTGCTAGAAGAAATAACTCGATTCAGCGGGTGGCCGTGTCTTCGATGACCATTACCCATTTCTTATGATTGATGGTTTCTGCAAAAAGTTCATGCAGATATATTGCTAATACATCTGGCGTAGCATAGTCGTTTGGACTAATTTAAGTGGTACGCAATTGGCGCATTCGTCACAAGGCCTGACGTGATTCATCACATCTCTTCTCAATCCACGCCATTAGAACTTAAAGCAAAATTTGTTCAGTGTCTTTTCAACTCCATTGAGGACTTCGTGTAAGATAATCGCTCCGTCTTTGCGAAAAATGACCAGCTGAGCTTCTTCTGACTCGCTAGTGTCCGCGTGGTGTTACAGGATTTGTATTTTGTAGAGAGATATCCTATGAGGAGCCAAAGAGTAGCCAAATTCGAAGGTATCTAAAACCTTTGTCGCGTAGTTGAAATTGTCGAAATTCGGAAGTATCTTGAGGGTACAGATTAACAGAGACAAAACACAACCTAGCCCTTACGTTGATTCTCGTTCTCACGTGGTGAGTAACTTGACGATGTGTGTAATTTTAATTTTTACAGTGGCCTACGGAGAAAATGATTTTATTCCCTCGGGAATTTCAAACTCACGAATAAGTTTGTAATCTCCCCTAGTCACAATAACTGTCTTTGGACGCTACTGATGTACTTAAGAGCCGAAACCGGCCCGTGAGAAAAAATTGTAAAAATTAGGAGTTGCAGGATGTTTACTTGTTCCCTATTCAACATACTTTATTATGCAATTATTAACATATGCAACTTCTAAGTTACCTACAATGAGGCGTTTTACTGAATTATCTTTGCATAAAAGAGCAGAAAATAGCGATGACGAAGAAACCTACTCGCAACGTTAAAGTCGATCATAACTATTTCTTCTAAATGATCAAAATAAAGTTTGAATACAACTCGAGTTTTGCACGCCGTTTAAAGAAAGTGACCATTTTTGAATAAAGCGATTAACATATCCGTCCCATTAAAATACCGAAGCAACGAGGCATCGCGAGCAATACCACCTAATGGCCGCCTCCAATTTGGAAAACCACTTTACATACCGCCGGAATAAAGGCATTTTGCGTAATTTCACGACAAGCAAAGACAAATATCTCCCATTTTTCATGAGCATCCCGGTTCAATAACTCTATCAGTTCGCGATACAGACAACAAAACCGACGATTTTTCACTGTAGCTCTTTTGAAACAAGGCGATCGCCACGCAATGCTTCAATATGCTAATGTCGGAGCGCGATGGGCCGTCGTCGATCACTCGGACACTGACATGACAAATAGTCGATGGATCGCCTATTTTTAAATTTAAATTTTCGTTTTAAACGCAAATGGCAGAATGCAGACGAATTATTCACCTACCTGTTTGCATAACCAGATTTTTAGGTTAACAAATTTTTGATATTCGGAAATTGGCTTCTTCCACATCCACATTTGATATTAACGGTGCCACAGTGTCGAGACACTGTTTACACATGGCTGAATAACTGCCGGAAAAATATAGCTAATCTATGCTAACGTAAACAATAATTACTCAACTAGTGGGGTAACGTGTCTCTAACTAGAGCTTGCACAAAAAGAACTTACTGACTAGATAGAAAATTAATTTTCATCGCATCATTAAGTATGTAAATTTAGGCAAAATGATTAATGTGTCAGGTTCTAACCGTTGACGGGTTGGTTTTGCAATGTTTATTCATCGGAAAGTAATTCCTGGCTTTAATTTTTAAGATTCCAGCAGATCCATAAATCGTACTGATATTTTGCCGCCCAAATACATATGTTTTCTGTCTAGTTAGTCACACTCTATAAATACAGCTTCTTTTTTCTTGGTTCCAGAATAAACTCCTAAAAAAATGTTTAATACGTTTATTTATTTATTACAAAAAACAAGTTGCAATACATTGACAAAAAGCTTAACTTATGTAGTTCTTAGTTTTAATTATTTTTTTCATCAGCTGGTTGAGGCTGACAAGGATTTCCAATTATCTGATCCGCGATCCTGCTGGCCTCTCTCATTCCGCTCAAAAAGGCTCCATGGACAGTGGCCGGGTAATTCCTGATGGTGTGCTCTCCCGCGAAGAACACCCTCGCTGGTCCCGTGGTCACCGACACTCCTTGGGCGTTGGGCGGGATTACTGGGCTGGCAAGCAAGTCATAGTCCGATCCAGAAGAGCCCACTGCGACGAAGCTGTAAGATCCTCGTGACCACGGGTCGGCCCGCCAGCGTGTTACCACGGTTTCTTTGGGTTGTGGTACGCCCGACTGACCGAAAATTCCTCGAAGGACGGCTATACATCTGTGGAGGAACTATGATAGGTATAAAAAGTTCCCTTGATTGTATGTAAGTACATACACTAGTAAAAGAAACAATTAATTTGCAGTGCTCGCATGTATAAAACACAGGGTGGCATCCAAAATCGCTCAAATACGTCAACTTCGGTTTTTAAGGGTAACACATTTTTGAACACATTCAACTCCATAAGTGGAACTCCCAAGGGGTGGTAAACATTGACTTTTACATTTTAAGTGGAAAAAGGGGCAAGTGATATCTCGTTTTGAAGGTATCGTCAAGGTGTATTAACTTGCCAAAATTCATGTTATTTGGTCAAACCAATCTGGTGGTCAGTTAAACTTTAAAAATTTGTAAATTTTACAAGATTTAATTAAGCGGTTACAGTTGCAGTGAAATGGTTTTCATTCTCTTCTCAGGTTAGAGAGTCAAAAGGGCGCAAAAAACCAGCCTGGGCATTATTGGTCTCACCATCGAATTACTGCGGTGCTATAAGCGTCACTTGTTGCCGCCGGTACGTCACCTTCATTGGCTCTCGTTAAGTGTTTTTTTTTTGAAAATTTATGCAATTTCAACAAACAGAATAAATCTTTTGAAGGGAGTGTATTGAAACACATAATTTTGTGAATCTGGGCAAAATATCGTCATAGAATGACGAAGTATAACAATAAGATAATAAATTAAATTAAAATAAGACTAAAATATGATAATATCACCCAGCGACAAACATTACCTCGTCTTAGCTTACGGCTGATATATTATACGCCTGTGAAACGAGTAGAAAAAGCCATTGGTGTTAATTTTCAGCAATTCAAAAACACATAATTCAGAGGCAATAAAATGCATTTTTCACATATAAATATTACCAATAATTAAAGCACTCATGCCTGAGATATGCAAATATTGATGATAAAAATGAGATATAATCGTTGCTCTCTCGTCTAGCGCACGGGACTTTTAACACCGCCTAATAAATAAATTTCAGGCCGATTGAATAATAATTCTCATTATTAATCGCGGGGCCTTAAGTCTCAACACATGAAAATAAGCCGTTTTCGAAACTAGTAATCCGATTATGAATTCTTCAAATTATGAACGGAGAATAAACACGATTAACTGTAAATTTTTTATTATTCTTTTGATGGCTTCATCCGCGGGACAACCGACATTCCGTCCAAATTGGATTATGGTAATATATTTCACACTAATTGTTTCCTCATTTGCATCCAATATTACACCCTAAAGGAGGCAAATCTTTCACGCTACTCGAAAGCGATAATCCACTTATCATTACCTTCCGACGATTACGTCATCGGTAACGTTTTCCATTATTGCGGCAGCCTCCCCAGCTACAAGAGCCAGCAAGACCGGAGCTTTATATAGATTCCAAAATAGGAAGAGTTCGCCACGGCTGGCAGTGGTACTGCCCACATGCCCGAACAGGTTGGCTTGTGGGTTCCAAAATATGCGCTCGAAGCACAAAACCACTTTGTTTAGGTTCCCGAATCCTAGTCTCTGGATAGCCGAGGTTTTCCAGTCGGGGAGGGGCGGGCTGAATTGCACGCTGTTCAACTGGCCACTGCTGGGAACTGCGCTGAGCTTTAGAACTCCCAGAGGAAGAGTACATAACACTACGTCCGCTAAAATAGTTATTTATGTATTAAGAGCGAAAAGTACTTCTTTGCTCGGAGAGTGAAGTTTGCCGCTCGACGCGAAGCGGAGAGCGGCAATCACTCAAGAGCAAAAAAGTTACTTTTTGCTCGTAATGCATACAACGTTTTTTCTGCAAACGAGCAACTTCAAATAATGTGAATCACAACTGAGCAACTGAAGTCACAATCTGAAAACTTAAATCAAAGTGACAATGACGTTTTTAATAATTGATTGAGTGGTGGTAGTTGCTATTGACAGCAAGCGGAAAAATCTTTTTCGCTTGCTGTCCTGGGCAACGCGCGGAAAAGTACACATTCTGATCCTCAGAAAAGGCTAGGTTTTCGTTTGTCAAATGAAAGCGTAAAATGCGTCATTATTTGACGTTTGTAGAAAAAAAAATTTACTTCTAGCTAACATAATCTTTCATGTTTCTATTACTAGAAAAAGCTACGGAAGTAGTTTTTTTGGTTTAAAGCAGCTACACACGGTCTCCAACTTGTCGACCAGCCAAAGCTGTACTGATGAGGGGTAGACCCCGAAACTAGTATGCAGATGGGTTGCTCGACAAATTAGTGACCACCTACCTTTTATATTATTTAATACCAAAAGTAAAGTTTAAGGTTTCCTTTCTTAAAAATAACCGGTTTTAACTGGCTCATGAGACTTACCGTGATAAGTGTTAGTAGTAACAGGATTTCTGGGATTATAGACTGTAACTTCTACCCCTTGGTCATTGTACTCGACTTTTCGTACCGCTGCATTGAGTTTGATGTCCAGACCTTCAGCTAAAGCTACTGGTACACAGGAGTATCCATTGCGAACTGGAAACAATTAAGTTTATTAGGAAGTTTATAGATAGAGATGAGTGAGGGTTTATAGAGACTCTCTCGAGATACATGACACAAAATCAAATTCTACCTACAACCTACACCGAGGGCTCATTGAAGAAGAAAGAAGCAAAGTGAAGTGAAGATAAAAATATGAAAAAATAAATGATGAGAACATTATGAATCAATCGGACAGTGACTTCAAATAGCAACTATGTGGTACCCGAATGAGGAAAAAAACATTTAAAAAGGAAAATAATGTAAGTTGTAAAATGAGGGACAGAAGTAAGCGACACCCATAAAAACCACTTGAAAAGCTGTTGTAATTTCATTTTAGGCGTAATTGTTACGTAGTTGTAGTTAGGTACTAACCAAATAAGCAATAAGCTGACGTTGGGCAAATCAAAAGGACCAAGACAAGGTTTCGACAAAAATTCAAACCAGTGATTTTTAACTTCTAGATACCAACATGTCCAAGTCGCAGAATAGACTCTCTTGTCAAAATACCAAACTTGTTTTTTTTCTCCAAGATCAAAGACAGTAGAATACTATGTCAGCAGTCTCAAAACAGCAATCATTTATTTGAGATTGCTGACTTAGTGTTCTACTGTCTTCGACCTTCGATCTCAATCAGTCTCTTTGAGTGAGAACAATGGGCTTTTTGTACGATTCTTTTTTTATTCATCTCTTTCTATATTACGAAAATCTGATATAAGTTATCTTTATAATTATACCGCCTCTTAATGGGTACAATTGAAAGTGACAATTGGAGCAAGACAAGAACAGGTCACAATAAAGCATTTAAGCCAGTGATTCTTAACTTCTAGACCACTTCTAGAGTGAACAAATATAAATCTTTTTTTCTGTGCATCACGTTCTATAGTGCGATATTCTGATATAAGTTATTTCGCTAATTGAGCTCTTTTGTTAGCAACCCCCAAGCTACTACTAAGTGATACCACAAAGGAGTAAAAACATTCTAGGACTGAAAGAGAATGCAAGATGCAATATGAGGGACCTAGGTAGTAGTAGTAGCAAATATTGGGGGGCCGAAGCCTGCGATCAGTTCTCAAAGGCCCTTCTCACAGTCCCCCAGATTCACCCATCCCTACTCCGCCTGAGCCCTCATTCCCTCCCCGAGTCGACCCGCCCCTCCAATGAAGGAGAATATGCCATCCTTTCGCTCCTTTCGATGGAGGAGTGATATCTCTACGCGAAAAGAAAATATCCCCTCCCATCTCAGAGGAGTGGAGATATCACATCTTACGATGGAGGAAGGCGGTTCCCGGTGTCCTGTGCCGCGGTCCCTCCCACCTACAGGACACTCCCAGAAAGTGGTATGACGACTCTTCCCCTGCTTCACAGTGGCTGTAGAGTAGACTGTCAGCCATTCCTAGGAGGTGCATGTGTCTGTTTAGTCTGCAGTGTCCAGTAAGGATTCCTATGAGATCTCCCAGGCACTGCCGGCTTCTCCCAAGCAGCCACGAGGGCTTGAATCTATCCGGATTAGGGTAGATTTCCTTCCGAACCGATCCCAGAATTACCCTCTTTTGTTTCTGCCAGTGTCTCTACAGCATCCCTGCAGTCCTGAACAAGCTTTGAACTCGTCCTGTTTCTGCAGATGGCTCGCAGGGCTGCCAACTGTCACAGCAAATGAAGATGTTTTCCTTGTTCGACTTCTGGTCGTGTGGCCACTGCGACCAAGGGACCTAGGTAAGTTAAAGCCACAAAAACCATCCGAATGGCTCTAGTAATTTAATTTAAGCTTGAGTATTTAACGAGCGGCTGCAGCTATAAGACGTATTAACCAAAGATGGAACAAGCCGAATGTGGATACACCAAATGAAGCAACACGAGGTTTCGAAAAATCACTCAACTCAGTGATTTTTGGATTCCAGATTCCAATATGCCCATAAGTCGCAGAATAGACTCTCTTTCCACAATACCCAACTTTTCATTTTCCACTAATCTCTTTCCATAAACAAAAAAACATTTAATATCACTCTAAAGTGTATTCTCTTATGATATTGTTCGTATTGTTGAACGGCCTGACGATATAAAATATCAAATATTTCTTTATGGAGAAAGATATAGGTTAAAAGAAGTAAGTAATTGGTAGATTAATTATTATAAGTCAACATCCGAAGGATTTGACCAATAGAACGTCAGGGCAGGGTCAGGGTACCAGATATGTGGAATTTATATCAGTTGAGTTGAAACTAGCTCAATTCTGCTAGTGCTTGTCGTGATTAGTTATTACTACGTGAATTAGAATAAAAATGTCTCGTTCTCATTTAACCAAGAGTCATGCACCAAGGGGCAAGACCTCTGGGAGGCTTTGCATAAGCCTCCCAGTACCTCCCAATACCTTCCCCAATACTCCCAAAAAAAAGAGTTGAAAATAAAACTCAAAAAAGGGTTCGTTGTTCTGCGTTATTCTAGCAGATTCTGTTTTAAGTGCAACGACTAACATGACAAAAAGGTGTCGAATTTCGCAAGACCATTAGACCAGTCTAACAAACACAACGAACAATGTCTCTTAGTGTCTGCTGTTTCTTTGCGGTTAAAAAAAATATTCGATCCCGTGGATGAAATGGCTTTTAGAGAAAAAAATATCCACCTGCTCCTGCACTTGATAGTGCAGTTCAATCCGGTTTAATTAAAATCAGCTGTTAGGATCAATCTGATCCAGGATTCCCATCTATAAAAAGTTCTGGTAAATGTGAATTCCTCTTAACCGGAGACTTGATTCTTATTCTATTTTTTCTATGGCAATTTAAGGGATTGAGAAACGAAATTTTACGAATCTGTCGCAGGCTTTTCTGCGTCTGACGACTTATGAGAAGGAAAACACAACAATGAGGCACAAAACAGGAAATAATGCACCGTTCCAAATAAGCAGAAAAATTTACCAAAAATTCAATTCCGTTTGACTCAATAGAAATTTCAAGATTTTCCACTTGAACTTGGTACAAATACCATTCAGATATCTTTCACCCTTTAGAAACTACGATACTTTAAAAATGACCAAAAAAATACAGTGCTCTGTTTAGTGTGGCGAGCAGCTTATTTCGGCAAGTAGTAGTATTAGTAGTAAACAATGGGGGGGGGGGGGGAACAATGGGGAAGCCTTGCGCTAGGCCTTGGAGGCCTTTTTTACAGTCCCCCGATCAACCCATCCCTACTCCACCAGGACCCTTATTCCCTCCACGAGTCGACCCGTCCCTCTAATGAAGGAGATTATCCTGTCCCCTTTCAGAGTCGAAAGCTCCTCTCGATGGAGAATAGCAGCTCCAAGTGTCCTATGGCGCAGTCGCGCCAACCTATGGCACACATCCAGGAGTGCGAGGTCTGACGACTCTTCCCCCGCCCCACAGTGGGTGCAGAGTGAACTGTCGGCCATTCCTAAGAGGTGCATGTGCCTGTTTAGTCTGCAGTGTTCAGTAAGTATTCCTATAGAATCTCCCAGGCACTGCTGGCTTCGCCCAGGAAGCCACGAGGCCTTGGATTGTGGCTTCTCGTCTGTCTACATATTCCTGACTGTATCCAGTTTATCCTTCTACTCTCCCATGCCCACTCATTCAGAGTGTGAGATACGTACCTTTTGCTTACATCTAGACATGGGTCCGGTCCAGTAAAGCACGTCTGGGAACCACGCTTGGCCGATTTGTCGGCACGCTTGTTCTCCTCGATGTCACTATGTTCAGGAACCCATCCCAGAGTTACCCTTTTTGTTTCTGCCAATAACTCTAGAGCATCCCTGCCCTCCTGAACGAGGCAGGTGGCTCGCAGAGCCGCCTGCCTGTCGGAGTAGATGCAGATGTCCTGCTCTGCTCCCTGTCTGACTTCTATTCATGTGGCCACCTCGAGTATTGCAAACACTTCCGCCTGAAAAACCGTCGTGTGGTTTCCCAAGGCGAAGCCCTTGCCCTCTACATGGCCTGCTTTGTATATTCCGGCTCCTGATGACTGTTTATCAGGCATTCTTGACCCGTCTGTATATCATACCTGATTATTCTCAGAAGGTTGCTGAAGCAGCGCTTCTTTGAATTCCCTTGTTAGTCCCTTGAATTCCCCCCTTCCCTTGTTCCTTGAATTCCCCCGTTTGATGTTTATCCCAAACGACTGTTTCAGTCTCAGCTGATCGCGTGGGCGCCTCTCCTGCGACAGGATAATCGAGATGTCCCGCTGATTTCGGTTAGTAAACAGTGAACTAGTAGCGAAACGTTTCTTTTTGTGTTTTGGGCCCAACAAACACTATGGCAATGTATGAGTAGGGCCATATGTCATGTATGAGTAGGGCCCAACAACCGCTAAGCCTTGTATTTGAATATAAATGGAAATTGGTCTCAACAATCTCTCAGCCTTGTATGTATGAATGAATGAACGGAGCTCAACAAACGTTGTAAACCGTGTGTATGTGTGTAAATAGGGCACGACAATCACTATGACCACGACCCAAGTGAATATATATGATGTTATTCGGTGAACTGGCCCTTACATGGTTTGGATGTATCGGTCTCTTTCTTTACAGATTTTGATTCTAGGTTAGGCGATGTTTAACGTTCAATACACGTACTATAGAAAGGTTGCCAGATTACACTCACCAGGATTTCAAAGAAAAATTATTTATTTACACCGCAAATTTTGTACCTTATGCAGCGGACGTGTAGTTTGTCGAGCCTAAGATACCAGGGTCACCGAACAATCGAATAGTGTTTGCTATTTTGACCATCATGAATAGATTTTTAACTGACTACCCTCTCTAAGTGAGAATAGCCGCGAAGAAGACTAAATAAATAGTCGAAACGTCGGCCATTTTCGAATAAAGAAGAGGTGCATTATTTGTCCCAATCATGCTAACTTCACCAACAACTTACAACTTAAGGACGCTAATTACAACAAATTATTTACACCACTATATCTCTAGTTTATTTCCATAAGTAGTTATTTTTAAATTATTCGAAGATTCGTTTAAAACGTTGCTTGGAGGACCAAACCATGTAATTACTCCCTTCTCAAACATAGTTAAGATTTTTCTAATTTCCGTGATCCGTAGCAAAGATTAAGATATAAATTACAACCTAATCGCAACATTTTACTTAAAACTAGTTAACGCTGATTTATCCGCATTAATATTTATGAAAGAACCGCTCGCAGCTAACTGCGGTTATGATTTACAAACACGTATAATAAACGACGAAAAGCGAAAAAGTCAAAAGCTGGCCGGTGTTGATTTTATGGCCTTCAACATGCCGCTTTTTATTAGGATCCTCGTCCAGACGATGAACGCAAAAATGCGAAAGTTTGCGTGTGGAATTGAATTTCATTACTCTGTCACGCTTTCGACTTATTAAAAATTATTCGCGAAGGGTCGCATTGTGAATTTAGTGCCCACATTTTCCAATCACCGAAGGCGGTTCAGTCTCGCCAAAACTAATTTAAAAAGAAAAGCGTCCATCCAGCGATGCGACGTCGTTTATTAGCCCCCCTCCCCTCCCCTCCCCTCCTCTACGAAATTTTCGCATACGAAAACTGTGTAGGATATTTAAGCCGACGATAAGCATCAGGACACTCGCGAAATTTGCATTAATTTGGACAATCAATCTCGCAGATCTGTCGGATCTCGAAGTGCAAGAAATGCAATCAATTAGGTCGTTTATTAATGATCCCCGGCAAGTGTCAGCCCGGATGGACCGGGTTTTCGGCCCGTCAAATTTCGTTTGCTCAGTACGGTGGTAGCCGATCAGATAACGGGAGCAATTAATGCGCTCCGCTTCGGGTATGGACGCTATGCATCAATTACTTTTCAGGGAACTAATTCCATTTAAAGAGAATACCATGTTCCCTTGGTATCGAAAAGGTTGCACGTTTGGAAATAATTCATTTTTTCATAATTTTTTTTCTAAAATCACTACAATTTCTACGTCTTATGAGGTCACTTTCCAAGTTCCACTGGTGCTCAAGATGTATATGTTACAAGTAACGTGGTATGAAATATTAGAAAGCACTTGTAAAATAAATAAAAGATGAGATTAAGGCTAAGAATTCCACAAGAGTCCTAAAAGACTCCAATATATACACAAAAAAAATACAAGATAAGTTAAAATATCCGGACAACTTATGAGCAGGCATAGAAGCTGAGCACCAACCGGACCCAACTCTTCGCAGTTCTTTTCTTTGATTCAACTTTTCTTTGATTTCAGCTTCTCTGGACACCGAAACCACCGATCAGTCAAAACCGCAGAACAAAGTGTCCAAAGGCAAGGTGTTTTGAACAAAATGTTCTGAACAACAATACGAAAAGCACAAGTAAAAGTTTAGAGGGAACTCTATCTCAATCCCATTTTGCTGATTTTTTGCAATCGCAACCTAGGCATGTACCAAATTCACTATACGATGCCACAACTCACTTTTCTTAACTTTACAACTCCGAATCTAAAAGACCGAGAAAATTAAGATCTACGTTTATATGAAAAATATATCTTTAAAGGGGGATTATATGGGCTCTTCTGTCTAATCCTGGAGTCCCGATCATAAAAACTAGTATACTCTGTAGAAACCAACAAAGAACCATGCTCTTCTATTGGTCGCAGTTTTGTTTTAAACTTTAGCATTTTTCCTCGGACCAGTTCAGCATCTTCTATGCAGATTCTTTTGTCATAGGGTTTTTGACAAAGAAAAGATCAAAATTCTTCATTTTGGGTAGAATATTTGGAGGGTTATTTTCTCAAAAAGACAAGGCGTTTCCGAAAATAGTACCATAATAGTAAGAAACAGCACATCTAGCCTGTGTCCGGTATATAGGCCTATTTGTTACAAAAGAATAATCTTCCATAGCCCAGTGAAAAAAATCCAGCGAAAAGTTGTACGAGATCATCAGATCGTTACCTTCCAAGACGCGCTTTTCTCCCAATAGAGCTCGACACCTGGGTTCACTCTGATGATCTCGTACATCGAGGGTTTAGGTTGATTTCAAGCTTCGTACCATAAATGTAACTACTTATTCTAACATCCAAAGCAACACAGAAACTTTATATCAACATTAATGGTGATGATGATTCGCGTCCTTAAGCACTTATAGTTATGGTGGTTAGCAGGTCTAGGACAATTTAACACCCTCGAAAAACGAGCCGGTTTTTGAGTTACTAGGGTGTTTCATTGTCCTAGACCTGCTAACCACCGTAACTATAAACATTAATCGAAAAATGCTTCGTTTTCCATATACAGAATATGAAGGGTTAGTTCATGAGGCATACGACTATCAATCAAAAAAAGTGTTAATTTTTATAATAAAACTCATTTTTGTTATTCCGGGCGTAAAAGCGCTCTTTTAAGCCCTCATTTGCGTGCCCTAGGGCATAAAAGTACTATCTCTATAACATGAACTTTACTGCTTATTCAGCGTTATGCTAAAAGTAGTTATTACGGTTAGAAACATTTATACCAGGAGAACATTTTACAATCGATACTATCTCTAGAATATCCGCAATCTCTTTTGTGAGACCAGAAGCAACTGTCTTGGTGGAATTTACAATTCTGC
Source organism: Taphrorychus bicolor (assembly GCA_951812265.1). Taxonomy (NCBI): domain Eukaryota; kingdom Metazoa; phylum Arthropoda; class Insecta; order Coleoptera; family Curculionidae; genus Taphrorychus; species Taphrorychus bicolor. The sequence continues at coordinate 16,692,560 of OX638300.1, forward strand.
TGGCTACACTAATTTTGTATTGAACCGAGTCTTCCATGTAATCTTCAGCTAGTGTCGACGAGCACCAACCTCCATGACGTTTTACGGTCAAAAGGTTTCCTCCAGAGTCAGCTAAATTGCGGAAGAACGCCAAAAGCGTTCTTCAAATACTTCAGATACACTGGGTAGCTTATCCAGAGTATTTTTTCCAACGGGTTGCGTAGAGCATTTACCTTTCTTGTATGACAAGAAAAAGCGTATATTGTTCATAGATTTTGGTCTCAGCGCTATATATTTTTTCGCTACAGTCAAGAAATTGAGATCGTCTCCATTACTGCCGTCTTTTATACTAAATACTCTTTGAATCTTCGTTTTTGTCTAGAATTGAACAGGAATAGATGATTCCATAATGGTAACATCACCTATCTGTAAATTCGTCAACTCCTCTCTCCTACAGGCACCTGCAATCCGCAAGCTTATAACAACCTTATGGAACAAATAGTTTTCATCTGCAGCAGTTGCAAAGAATCTCCGAATTTGCTCCCTCGTAAAGATACTGGACTTCTTCGGAAGACCGTTTTGACAAGACCTTTAAACAATTACTGTCGACTTCAACATAAAGCAAACTGACCATAATGTTGAGGATTTCTTGTCCTGGCTTCTTCCATTCAAATAAAGTAATATAGCACTTTCATTTATGCAAGTCCTTGCCTTAAATCGCACCATTTAACAAAGTCTTGTTACCGCTTTTCATACAATTTTCGAGACTTTCCTGGCAGCAACTGAAGGCATATTTTACTGGCTTCTTCCTCTAGTTCAGCAGAATTTGCCATCATTTCCTTCGGGATAGTTATATGGGATAGTTATATATGTAAGTTTACTTGACAATCAACACTTTTTTGACAAGCACATGTTTTAGTTGCTTTAGCAACGTTAAATCCATTTGGGTAAGGCGAATTCCAAAACTCACCAGGTCATTTACCTGGAAGGTCAGACACCTGCTTAATCCATTGACTTTGTAGATGGCCATCACATGACCAGCTTAATCGGTAGATGACCTTTGGAATTCGCCCCTACTGACTTCTTCACTTTTTAAACAATGACGCGAGCAAATAAAGTAAAAGTCCCTGTCAAATAAAATCAACATACGGGATGACCGAAAGTCATCTACTACTACTATTACACCAAATTTACAAACATAGAGCATTTGTAATCAATTTTAGGGTGTCAACGTTGTACGCAGTTCTTACTGAAGTGTTATATTCTTCCACAGTTGTAGAAGTTATAATCTTTTTTAATAACTGACTGCTGTTAGACTGTTTTTAATACTTACTCCATATACTGAAAAATTTCATCAACTTTCCTGTTCAAAACAGATGATTATGTTGTTGATTTTCCACAAACTTTCATGATCTTATTTTCCTTATAACTTATCTTATTCATTCATTTCTAGCTGCTTCAAACTAGAGCTTCTGAAAAGTTATTAAACATGATAACGCGCAGGACTATTCGACTTCATTGACTCCAACGCTCGATATCCACTCCAAACTCTTCGGATGGTCTCCGATAAACCCGTAATTTTTAGATGGCCTTGGTGCATTTGCGTGAAGTGTTTTATTTCCGTACCTTAATTCCAATGCATACAATTCAAGAATTAAGTCGGTGAATTTTGCTGGTTGGTCCACTGGTTCACCAATGCCGCGGCCACGAACAGACTTAGTTCTCAAGAAATTCTGCCATGGAATATTGTTTTCAAATGTCTCTATTTCTTGCCAGAATTCGGTTTTTCATACTTGTGAATGGTTCTCGAACACTTTTTCCCGAAGAATCTTCATTTAGATGTCCACTTCTGCTGCAAGATGAGTTTGAGTTTTTAGGGTCTGAGGTAAAATGTCCTCTGTAGTCGATTCGTTTCGTGACATGTATATCGTTAGTCTTGTTCTTTTTTTTGTCGTTCTTCTAGACGTTTATTATTTTGCTCAATTCGTTCTTTTTTAGTTCCCCTAAGCGCTTTTTTTTTCACCTTTTTTTTCTTTATTTTCTCGATCTTTTGCTCTCCTTCAATCTGCTTTTCTAACACTTCATGCTCAGCTTTGGAGAATTATATATTAAGGCCAAATTACCTTTTGAAATGGACTTGTGCGTTGGGACGGACGATGAAAGCGTCAAATAGATGACTGGAAGCTGGAAGAGGCAATACATTTATTTCCTCATATCTGATCTCCACAAACTACTTTTTCTGTGAAAAGCAAGCCCACATAAAGAAAAAAATATTATCAACTAAAACATTCTGCTAGAGGATTGGAAATGGGTCAGCTAGCTATTCCAACCTATAGGCAGCGTCATGATTATGCTGGTGCTGGTGTAACTAGACAAGAAGACATTATTGCTGCAAGAAGTGGTAACAACATTTGGTCAATCTAAGCAGAGGTGGAGATGGACACAACCAAGTCAGATGTAAAAATTAGGTGGAACTATATTCAAATGAGCAATATTATTGAGACATTGAGGAGAGTTTTGTGTAATTTTTAAATTCGGTTAGTTCATACAATAACAATATCGATGGCCTAGAATCAATAGCTCGTAAGTACATTTTTATGTGAAATTGAGATGTTTGCATCTTCATCTTATTATTATCCTTTTCCCGCCTTTGACAATAGCTCGTGAGTGCTACACTGATAGAATGCTTGATTTTCTAGTACTCGCGAGCTATTGTCAAAGGCGGGAAAAGAATAACAATAAACTGATGACGCAAAAATCTCAATTTCACATAAAGATGTACTTACGAGGTATTGATTCTAGGCCATCGATATACGTGGCAAAAATTACTGCTGAGACGTTACTTGTTTGTGTAGATTGAACATATACAGATCATTTATTAAATAAAAACACTTATTTTTTTTAAATTTTATGGCAATTAAAACCATACATTTTATGACAGTTGTATGAGTAGGAAATATGATTTTCGGTCAATAAAGGTTGTAAATATTTAGGTTAACACTAGTTTGTAACTATGCCTATGTATTTTTTTTAAGAGAAAAATTAAATTATTTGTTAAAAAATTAGTCAAAAATGGTTTATGCGTTTTTATTCCATTTTATTTGGTAGTGTAAGAACTTTCTGAATTTTTTTATGAATTTTGCAAACCATACGCGCAAAGAATGTTTAGAAAATTAGGGAAAAGAATTAGTGAAAAAATTACGAATGGCTTTCACTTAATCTGAAAGGCAAATTTGAGTCTTGAAACCAAATTCGCAAACTTCGAAACTGAATGCAAGAATATTTGTTTAGAAAATCAGGTGAAACAAAAACTGGAATAATTACGAATGACATCAATCTTTACAGGAATTTCATTTCAATACTAACCACCCTAAATGTCTTTTTTCTCTTATCAGAAAAAACCCGTCTAGTAAGATGTTGTAACGAAGTTACTATATTTCTGGCGAACTGGGAACGCGACCCTAAACTTATAAAAGCCAAATTCAATTAATTAGGGTTAACCGAAGGGTTAGCGGATGCTTTTAAGATTTGTGTTTCCTTCAAATTCTGGTGAACGACTGGCAATTCTTAGCTAGATCTAGTCCTTGGATACTTTGTTTTCATGGTTGTTTCCATATATAAATATTTCCATATAAAAGTTGAGGAGCAAAATTTCGAGGATTCGTAGCGGTTGTTGAGCCCCATCTACACACGCACACACCCTGATTATAGCGATCGTTGGATCCCCCTCCCCACCAAACATAAAATAAAGCCCCATCTACACGCGCGCACACACACATACAGGCCATGGCGATTGTTGGGCCCCATCTTCACACACTCACATACACGAGACTTAGCGATCGTTGGACTCCCCCCCACTCACTTAAAATAAACAGGGCTATAGCGTTTGTTGGGCCCCATTTCCACTTACACATATATACCCGGCTTAGCGTATGTTGGGCCCCACCCATACAGGACACACGGGTCAAGGCATTTGTTGGGCCCCACACATATACATTTCACAGTTAACTTACTGAATTAGTTAAATTCCCGTACCAGTTCCCGTTCAAGAAAACCCGGGCGCCCCCTTAGAGGGTGGCGCCCGAAATAATTTTATTACCCGCTTGGACGTCAAACGGCCAACACCAACAGGCCTTTTTTTCATTAGCTTATTAAAATTCATTACAATGTGAAGGGTGAAGTTTGATTATGCATGTGAAAAAAATGGTCTGTTCACCCCATCTCCTTCAGCTAACCCCATTTTGAAATGTCAAATGGAAACCCAAATGGATCGATACATCATTGCAATGGGCATAAAATTCCCTATTCAACGATGCCAAAAATTGTAAATTTAGACACTGCGATCTCACATAATAAAGAAACATGCCTCACAGAAATACAAAAATTACTGGTTTTTGAGAATAGACAGCGAAAAACTACATTATCAAATAAGACTGTAAAGGCTTTCACGGCCGGTCAAAGTACAATCTAAAGTGTTTTCCGGACTTTGAAGCGGTGGTCCAATGGAATTTCTTCCTAATAAAGTGTTTTCCGGGATTTGAAGCCTAGTCCTATTAACGACAAGACAATGACAAATCCTGTTTTGAAGTTTGCTGAAAACTTTAGGAAAAGTTTTGTTTGAAGTTCGAAGGCATTCCTGGGATATTCGGTCTTTCAGTTCTTCAGTGCTTAACAAATCAAAAGGCTTCAAGTTGGGGGATTTTGGTGGCCATTCTACGTTACTATTCCAATATTTAGAATTGTATTTATTTACGAAATTATTAAAAAAAATATTGATTCGTGGGAGAGAGGGGAGGTTTATTTTGTGAACTGAGGAGCCAAAGTTGTGCTGCTGTTGCTTCAGCGAGTTGAGTGATGGAGGATGTACCAGGGTTGCCGTACCAGAAAGTGATATGTGTGTGAGATGATTTCATAGTGCAGTGAGTGAAGAGAGAGTTTGCTGGATGCTGCGAGCGGTGGTTGCGAGAGATATTCTGCTCTGGTAGTCTCGTGGCGTTGAGGCGATGCTTGTGACGGCCTTGCGCTCGGAAGATTGCTTTTGTCGAGGTCACCAATTATGGTGTTGTAAACGATGAGCCATGGATGGGAAATGCATTTCCAGAAAATATTTTGGATATTCAGGAAAACACCACTGGGACGACCTGAGATCGTTATAGCATATGTATGTGGTGTTGGCGTTTCGTCTCGGGGTCTACCTTGGACTCGTCAGTAAGACGTGGTAGACCCTTGCCTTATACACCGTGGTGAGATTTCATAGTCGGAACTTGTATTTGAACACAAATTTGGCGCAGGAAAGGCGGTGTGATGTTATGAAGGATTTCGACTAATGCTGCCACCTGTGATTCGGAGGGTGAATTTCCGGCACTGCCACCTGTGAATCGGTAGATGAAGTTCCGCCACAGATCTATATTAATTCGCAAAGTTGTGTCTGTCTATCATAATCTTCTTCGTTAAGGACTTATATCCTTTGAAATTTATAAAGAAAGAATTTGCTAATTTTTAAAACTTTTCACAGAGCCACTAGAAACTCAGGTCAATCTAGCAACATTTGAAAGAGATAAATAGGGATTTATAGTAAACTGACCAAGAACTTCAATTTGACACGCTTTATTCAATATTCTTGGATGTTTCGCTTTTTTTTTCAAACAGATCCGGTCTCTTCAAATCTATGAACCAATTCCATCACGTATTTATATGCAATGTTTTGTTTTTGAGGTCTCGCGTTAATAGTCTTGGCAGTACTACAGGAATTGTCACTTTCGGCCCCGTAAAAAAAATACTTTTGTTCTATAATACGGAAATTGTATGCCCGTTGTAATGATCTATCACTCGACGTGGGATGCTATTTGACATTTCAATGTGAGGGTAGTTGGGGAGGATGGGGTAAAAACTACCTTTTTGTACATGTATTCTTCAAATCTAAATTGCAGCTGTTTTTTACTTGAAACAATATTTATACAGGAAAGAAAGATATTTAGGGTAGTTCGGCTTAAAATGAAAGCCCCGTATAGGTTTCTTTGTTATAAAGAAGAAAACTGGAACTTATACAGATGACCTGGAAGACTTGAAACTTGACGTTGAACTATGAATCCTAATTGTTGCTTATAATAGGTAACAAAAATACTTAGAAGAAAAAGAAAAACTTACGTTAGATTTGATTGCAAAATTTCCTAACCTCAAGTTAGACAAATTAATAATTAAAAAATAATTCAACACTAAAGAATCCAATTGTTATGTAGGTCATCTAACCTCTTAACAAAATCGGTACCATGTCCGGGTTTCATATGACCATATTAATCTACTTAAATAAAACACGGTGCATTGGTACCATATCCAGTCTTGTTGTCTCAAATCGTTCGGGGGCACTGCCAATTAGGGCCATGATTTATGATTGAGTCGTACCACCAGTATAATGGAATTACATTATCATTTTAAAATCGAAAATATTTCCGTTCTTCTTTGTTTTAGACGATTTCTTTCTGTATTCATTAAGCGATGCCATTATCGTTCGGGCTCCGCAATCAATATTAATTATTGTTAATTGAACCATTGACGGTTTTTATGCGTGTGACGGTACCTCGGTAATAAATTCGTTTCGTAACGTGCAAACCGCAAATAACTTGTGCTGTGAATTCGAAAAGGGCACTGCACAGATGCGGGTCTGTGCACACGAAAATTGAGCGTTAGGTTCGGTTACGCACTCACGCATAGTACCTAACAATTTAATGCGATTATTCATAATGGTGGAGCTAACGGAAACACATACGAAAATGACAAAGTTTTAATAAGACATTATGAAAAACCAACAAGGTGGCTTATTTAAATAATCCTCGTCAAACTTGTAAAACTTATGTAAATCTCACCAAATCCGTCGGCTTTAAATTTCAATAAGGCAACGGTCGCGTTGGTCGAGAAACAACAAAGGTGTCCCATAATTTTGAGGATTTAACAAACTCGGGACTTTTATGGTCCAAATATGCGAGAATTATACGGAACATTTGGCAGAGTAACGGCCCCATTACGGCCCTGGCCGGTGCAATTTTCTGAGACGTCGTTAATGCAACGAAAAATACCGTAGTCCTGCAAAGTAAACTCATTAAAACCGAAAAAGACGCACCGCCCTAATGTTTTGTCCGAAATGGGGCCTCTGGGTGCCGATTGGTTCCTGCCGGTGACGTGTCTGTGCGTCCTGATAATGATTCGCGATATGGCTGGCTACATAATTCTTATTAAAAGGAAGTATGAAAAAGAACAAAAATTAGAGACTTCTTATTAAGACGTTATTATGAGAGCAGACAAATTTAGAGCATGCTATGAAAAAATGCACGCATATGCGCTAGGACATGTGTGGTTAACCTTGGTTGCCGGACTGTTGGTTAAAAACGATAGTTATCGCCCAGCTCCTGAACTGTCACCTGATGGCTAGATACCCGGTGACGTGTGGAATTTGACCGCGGGGATTATTTAAATAATATTTTCACATGAAATATCTTTCAAATATTTTCGGTTGATGATGGCTTAAGATCGTTCTGTAGCGATGCCCTTTGCCGAACGGAGCGTTGAAAATCTCGTTCAAGAATTAATGTATAACTTTCGTCACACGGAGTTCAGAGAAGGAAGTGCATATAGCCGCCTTCCATTTAGTTAGGCGCCTTTATGAATAATTCAGAAGCAAACCACCCCACTGTCGTAAGTGTATTATATTATATAATTCGATCGATGCGACCAGCCCTACACCCAGCCCTACAGTAGAGCTGTCCACCTTGTCAAGAGGGGTGATAGAGTTGATGGACACATACAACAAGAACGCAGCTCAATTAATATTGGAAACTAGGCTCTGTACAACATCTAACCGCTCTTCCGTAGATTTTAGACTCTAAGCCGCGAACTCAGTCTCCGATTTGTCGACCAGCCAAAGCTGTAATGATGAAGGGTAGACTCCGAACCTCATATGCAGATTGATCGACAAATTGGTGACCACCTACTCTATTGGAAACTAGGTGTAGGTTCGTACAAGTTTTGGGGCAAACATACATATAATAACAAATTTGGGTACTATTCAATTTACTTTATTTAGGTACAACATGTATTGGGTGAAGGACAATAAAACACAACTTCTCAATTTGAGAAACAATGGCGACGTTTCGACTCTATTGAAGTCTTTATCAAGGCTGCAAGATAATATTATCAGGTAGCAAAAATGTGTTAATCACATACCAGATCTAAAAATGTTTTGCCGCGATATTGTCAATTTTTCTTTTTCTACAGAGCGAGAATAAAACAGCGAGAAATGAGCAGTTGGCCAATCTATAGACCCAAAATAGCCTCTCCATAGTAGTAGGTACATTTTAAAGTAGAACTGGCCTTTAGATACCAAATATTTAGTCGCCAACTCAATATCCTTTTCTAACCACTCATCTCTACCAAAAAAACATTTAAGCGAAACATCTGCAACAGCTACCTCTACGGTTTCGTAAGACCTACGATATACTTGATTTTTCAGATCACCCCATACAAAAAAATCGAGCGTTGTTAAATCAGGTGATCTTACAGGCCATCCAATTGGTCCCAGATTGACTATCCACTTATCGCCACATTCAGCATTCAGATAGTTTGTAATAATCCGCCCATTTTGAGGTGGAGCACCGTCCTGCTGAAAAAACATGTTCTGTATGGTGGCTAGTGGAAGGCCCATTATTTATTCTCCTACGTTAGCTTGCAGGAGGTTCAAACATCTCTTGGAATTTAAGTCATCATTAAAAAAATACGGCCCAGCAACATATAAAATCCCCATTTAACTTGGTGCCCAACCTGAGGAACTTGTCGTGGATTTGCATCGGACCAGTAGACACTACTCTTACGATTAAATAGTCCACAGTTGGAAAATCGGCTCTCAACCGACCAGAGGACTTTCAGGGTAAAATTTAGGTATTTCGTTAGTTTTTTGAATAAACCATTGACACAATTCCATTCTTCTAATATGATCACTATTCTGGAGCCCCTGGCGGGGATGCTCACGATAGGGGTGATATTTATGACGTTTTAAGATTAAAGACAGGTATTGTATACAGGACTTGAGACAGTCAGATATCTTGAGAATTAGTAGTGGGGAATACATTTTTCCAACGATGGCCTATATTGTACAGTTGAGCCTATTTTAGGTAGATATTTTTACCTACACATAGGTTTCTGAATTTGAATCATCTTATCATTGCAAGAAATACATACCCTTTGCCACAGTGTCGCATTTTTAAATTATAATAATTTGTGTTTTGTTTCAATGTAGATGTTATTCAACTAGTTAAGTATAATATGCTTATTGGTAATAAGTGACTGCCTATTTAAGTGTTAGTGATACTATTTGTTTCCCCATGAAAAAAGTTGTTACGTCTTTCAACAAATCTTATATTTAAATTGTTACTAAGAAATAGTTGTGTCTACCTAACCTTAAAAATAAATAATATATTTACAATTATGTTATGTATATATTTATTTATTCCCTTATCTTAGCTTAGCAATCAACATAAGTACATGATAAAGTAGCGGGAGAAACGTCAAAAGAATAAAATTAAAGAAAAAGTCTATTTACTTGAACACATGAAAGTGTGAATTTTGTTATTGATTTAATAGTTTACAGTTTGACTTTTAGGTGTTTGCACATCATTATGGCGATTTATCCCTTCGTTTTCACTTTTTCCTTGTAGGTAGGGACCAAGCAAAATTGATTCTCACCCATTTTTAAGCAACCCTGAAGGCTCAGAACTTCTCAGTTTTGCTTCTACCCATTTCTATAGAATAATTGTCTTGGTCAAGTACCACTCAAGTTCAGTTGAACCACAATTCTACAACTGACTCTAAAATGGTCCATGCAGTTTCTCCTTCCTAGGGCCCAGTTTTATAGTTAAGTGACCCTGCCCCAAATATTAAACATATCGAGAACACACAGCTCTCTAAGTTCACTCTTAGGGCAGAGTCAAGTTAATTCAAGGAAAATCTGCTATGTTTATCAGCAAATACTGCTGAAGCTGAAGGTGATAGTAAGTAAGAAGTAAGTATGAAGAAGGTGAGCGTAAATCAGGGCTTCCAACGAACTAGTGTTACCAGTTGCTGAGTGTATATTTATCAGTAGAGTTATTCTCCAATATGCAGAGGTTGGTTGCATTTTTGAGTAATTAAAATCTTATTGTCCAAGATCAGCAAATATATGTAGGTACCTATTCTAGTGCCTGTTAACTTAATTCACTTATATACGATGAAACTAACCGCCATTTGCACCACACAATTTTCAAGTACACCTAGTTAAGGCTTTCCTTATTACTTCCTCATGCTAATAGCTATGGCTTAGGGGTCTTTAACTTTAGGTTTACCTAAATTTGTTTGGTGCAAATAGGAGTAAGGTAAGTAAAGTATGCATGAACAAAATCATCAGAACTGAAATAGATATCGCACTATACTCCCTGGAAACCTGTGTCTATTTTCTTAATTGGTTGATAAGAATTCTACTTTCTTGTTCCAATATTCATAAAAAAATAGACACAATATGGGCACAAGGTACAAAATCTGGCAAAAATAATAACAAAAACAAACTAACCTCAAAATTTCGTCAACATCCTATCTTTACTATCATAGTAAATTTAAGGACCGCCTCCAGTGCAAGGTTGCCGATGTGATATTTCTATCTTTAATCAACCACGCGCAAAGGGCATAACAAAAACTAAAGTAGATAAAGAATAATTATAACGATTTATCTTCTATTCATTTTACTCTATTATTAATTCTATGGCCGAAGAAATGCATTTAGAACTTCTAACTGATGATTTTAACCACATGAAAGGAAACATGAAAATGTATTATTGGTTATAGGTATCCTTAAATATCTATAATGATGAAGCATAGATTCATGCGTAGAGTATCATCACAGTTTAAGGAATATAAAATATTCCTTAAAGTGTGGTATCACTTAGGTAAATACTTCATTTACAGCAAATATTTCCCTTACATGAACGTTAGGAATGGGTTAGTCCTTAAGACAACGAGTTGACGTTAGGTCAACCTCCCATATATACATAATATAACCACCAATCCATAACTACATAACTTGTTCTGCTTATTGGAGGATCAAAGTTAACCCTGATTCAGTAGATATCTTCTATCGCTATTTTTTTTCTTACATCATTTATCAATTAAAACAAATGATAAATTAGCCAGACTTTATTATTTATATATGATTATTACGAATATAATCTATGAGCCGCAGAAATATTTTATTCAAAAAATTTTGCATTTTATATGTGGCAACGTTGCAAATACTGGTGGCGACGATCCGGCCAATAGGAATGGAGGGCGTGGTTAGCTGTGTTAGTACATAAGCAAGTAGCCTCGAGCTTAATGCTCAGTTTCACTTGAAATCGAGCAGAGATTCCACTGCTCGAAACGTCGTGTAAAAAAACACAAATAAAGACAATGGAAGTCCAAGAAGTTTCGCTTAATAGTACATCATTGTCTACCACCTTTGAACATACGTTAGAAACCGGTACGGACCTGGTATTGGTAAGGAGGAAGAACACATCCACTTCCTTTGCACAGCAAGGGACATCCACATCATTCCAGTGGGTTTTCGTTTAAAATCACCAATCCTTGGTGATCGAGATCCACGCATTCTGGACAGAGAGAGTCATGGACTTATTCAGTCCCAAATCAGCTACCACAGATGCAAAAAATCACAGGTCCTGGACGGTATCCTACATAGGTTTGAAGAAATCAAGGAGTTTACACTGGAGCAGTGGAGCACCACTGGAGCACCACACACCGATTTTCCAGACAATCGATAATTCATGCATCAAACTGAAAGAGAAGCTGGCCAAAAGCACAATGACAAGCTCAGGAAGCTTCAAAGAAAGGAGACAACAATCGATCACCACCAGCAAGGCCAGAAGACAATAGTCAACATATCATCGACCATCTCGAGTTCCTATGAGGAAACCTGCTGAGCAAAGGATTGAACCTTGCAATTACTCCAAAGTCAACTCCAGTGCTTGACACAATAAGTGTTATAGAATCAACGACACTCAAGGAACCAGAGAGAGAGGAACTCAAGTGGAAAGTCAGAACGCTATTGGACAAACCACAACACCCACAGAGAAAAATCACAAAAGAAGAGGAGTTAGCCATGGGGAAACTGCAGACGGACAAATCAATCAAGATCCTTCTAGCTGGCAAAAGAAATGCGACTGTAAAAAAAATATGAACGTCACATTCCTATGGTACTAGGAGGTCTCTTACTCCATACCATAGTAAACCACCACATCTCTATGGATTACCTAAAATTCACAAAACAACTATGCCCCAAGGCCAACCACAAGCTCCAGAGACTCACCAACAAGTTCTCTAAGTAGATTTCTCTTGCAAATCATCCAACCTTTGGTTGGAAAAACAACCTCCTTTGTACAAAATTCTGAACACTTTGTTAGTATTCTTAAGGACTTGGGAGAATTGGATGACAGGGACTCATTTGTGAGTTTCGATGTAGAAAGCCTTTACACCAACGTGCCGTTAGAGGAGTCGTTGGATATCGTCGAGGCTTAGGCGGATGCATCTTTGAAGGAAAGAACATCGCTGCCTGTGGAGGAGGTAATGGATCTATTGCGCTCCTGCCTTTCAGATTAAAGGTCAGTTCTTTATAATATTCAAACACAAAATCTTCATCAGTTAGTGAACAGTTTTTAATTACTTGGTTTTTGTATAGCGGGTGTCCAGCACAACCCTGGACATAGGAGATTAACATGGGAAATCGGTTCTTATTTTTTTTGCGCCTGTACGGTTGAATTGATTGAAACATTTTTAGGAATAAAGTTGTAGAGCGTATGGTCAGCCATCATCCTGCAATTTTTTAATACCCCAGTTTTGGCCGTTTTTTTGGAAAAACGCCTCGAAAAGTGCAAAAATTTGAATTTATATAGATACTTCGGGGAAGACACATGTTTGTTAAGGCTGTGAAGCTATTTGGGAAGAGGATAGACTCAATTTAAGTATCTCCCAGTGTTCAGTGTTAGGCCCAGTCCCTTTTCTTATATGCGCCAATCCCTACCCATCAATGATCGATTGTAGCTACTAATGGGTTTTTTTGCTGATGACTCAGCTGTTTTATGGCACCAAATTGAAATGTACGTCCTGGTAAAGCCTGTCGCAAATGTCTGTGAAGTAATATAGAGCTGGCGGACGTCTTTGTTGAGTTGGCGGCTGTAGGGTGGGTTGAGATGTCGATAAGTGTCTTCCAGCACCTAACCGGTGCATGAAGTTGATGCCTTGGCTATCGCAGTTAATGAACGCGCATATGAATTTAGTAGATCAATGGATTTAAAAGCAGAATATTGGGGTTATTTGGATCCTGTGTCACCCAGTGTTCAGTGTTAGGCCCAGTCCTTTTTCTTGTCAATGACCACCCAAAAATGATTGATTGCTAATGGGTTTTTTTGCAGATGGTTCAGCTGCTTTATGGCACCAAATTGAAGTGTACGTCCTGCCAAAACTGTCGCAAATGTCTGTGACCCATATTCTCTCTATATGCTGAGTGTCAGTAAAACAAGTATCCTTACTTTTAGGAGTAATTTTGATCTAACAGTGGACAGTTATTAGAGTTCCTATTGAGATCATTTTGTCTCATTCAGAATAATTTTGCATTGTAGTTTTTGGACTACCTGTTTTGTTTCTTGCTGCCATTTGAAATTGCCTTGTCAAAAAGCAACAATATTCTTATGATAACAAAGCTCTTATTGGCTGATTGATACAACGTTTAGGATGTTGGTCTGCTCCGCAATTTCGTGATCGGCAATTGAATTAATGAAATGACGCTTAGAAGCTCTTTTTCTATGGAAGTAACAGCCGACAAAACTGTCTATCAGATCCAGTTAAAGATAAAGATTGCCAGATTACCTACCTTATACATTCAATAAGTCTACAGAATCCCAATTTGGCAGTTACTTGTTAACCCTTTACTGTTTTAAACAGACTTCTTTCCATTGAGGCCTCCGTTCTCAATGTACAAGAAGTTTACTAATTTTCTCATAACGTGTTATCAGCTAAAAATCGCAATTTGTGATGTCTTTGTTTGGAAAAATTTTGTGTCAAAAGTTGTCAAATAATGTTATGGATATTTCAAAGTCAGAGCAAGGCCACTAAACGAAGCAAAAGTCAAATTCTGTACTTCTGAATAATTTAACAAACTGTTAACGCTGGTTCAAACAACTATAAGCTTACGTCATGATTTCTCATTCATATTCAACAATGATTTTGAGGCTTTTATGTATCTACACCTCCTAATGTCTCAGTCAGACATTAATTTACTAGCTATAAAAAAATCGTATAATAATTATAGAATAAGTAACCAACAAAGCGGAATACGGAAACAAAATTTGATAATGCTGGTACTATGAAGGTTCGAAGAAAATCTTGTTGAACTACAACATCGCTTTCTTCTTGTTTCAACAAACTGTTGATGTTGGATAACTCGTTGGGATTAAAGTTATGCCGCCAATCAAACAGAAGCTTAGAAGGGGTTTGGATGTTTCTTTGTTGGGCCAAGAGATGATATGTGGTAACAGTTAAAATGCTTATTTATAACTTTAAAAAGATTTTTTTTTAGGATTATCTTTATTATGACTAAACAACAGATGCATTTCTCACCTTTGGCCTTTGCTATTGAAGCAGGGTCAACACGTTCTCTCAAGCAACAATATAAAAATCATAAACGTCTTTTTCGGTGCTATAAAATGATATTCCCATAAATCTTTCACAATAATAAACCCTCATTCACCAACACGCATATCCTCCTAACAGTTTTATTGAAGGTTTTTATAGTGGTCTATAAATGAAACTATCTAAAAATTTATTCGAAATAAAACGTTTCGAAAGAAATTTAATGACGAAATTGATACAGAATTTTTTAATTTCCAGCGGTCGTTATCTCAAAATTCTTAAGGTCTTAATAAAGATTCGTTATGAAAAAAAAATAGTAGGATGTGCCCTCGTTCATCTTAGAAGGTCCAGCTCATCAAAACATTGTTAAAACCTCGTTAAGTCATATAATCTAGATAATTTCTATGTCGGAACAACCAACTATCCCAAAAATCTGAATTTCAAATTCAATTGCTACCGGTTGCTAGCACCGAACTTTGGTTCTAAAAGGGACGAACTTTGTAATTTTATGGCGGGCGCTTAACATTTCTTAATTAGAACGAACTTGAGCCCTCATCTTTTACATTGCCAGCTAAACTGTGGGTAATAAAAAGCCATTTAAAAGATAAAAATCTCGTCGAATCTGCCTCAAATTACATTTAGTTTTAATGGTTGGACGATGTGTGGTCCAACGAATCCGTTCGAGGAATGTCGAATTGTTACTGATTGGACAGGGGCTATTTTTCAAATTAACAGGGTAACATTGGAGATAAGACGTTGAAGAGATGTTGACACGCTCGAAGGAATACATATATAACGAGGCGATTTTTAGATATTAAAAATACTATGTAACACATGCCCTAACTACCTTATGTCACAAGTTACAGGAATGTGCCTCCAGAGAGCTTTTAGCGTTAGTTCATCAAGTACTAGGTATCGTTTTACTGCTGTTGCGTGTCGAGCGTTCATTCTATAATTTCTTGCAAAAGTGAAATATTAATGGCGGAAACGGAGGATGAGTTAACAGGTTAAACCTTCAGCACTGTCAAGATAAGTTCAAGAAACCAACTCGCATGGCAAAACGACATAAAGTGGGATTCTATTTATGGGGTTTCTATACGGTTGATTGTTCACAGATAAACGGCATTTTATTCTCTCCAATATCTTCCTGTTCATCGTTAAGATTTTATTCACAATTTTAATGCATAAGTACGATCCTGGTAATGGCATCCTTCGGACAGCCCCGCCAATAACAAACAGGTTAACAGTTTGCGGCGGAGCTCCATTATTTTAATTGGGCCTCGTAATTATACAGCCAGCTGGTAATTACACGTTAAGCAAACATTGTCGTCCCTTTACCGCAAATACTCAAGACATCCGTCCATGTGACTAGGGGAGAATACAATGGGTATTTGCGAAATATTTCATCCCTGACAATGACGTCTTCCTTTTCATGGTCGTTTGTTTCCCGGCAAATATGTCCCGGAGTACCCGCCTCAAGATGGTTCCCGGAACACGACCGCGGACGGATCAAAACGGTCAATTAAACATGGTCGCCGTTCTCAAGCTCGCCGTTCTTCAGCCTTCCTTTAATCAATTAGCGATTCTTTTGGCGTAAAATCCGCGCAATAAAGCAGAGGACCTCCGAGACGCATTTACCATTTTTGACGCTTCCGAAGCACAATTTCATGGAAACGGGACGATCGCAGAGCCACCTACCGAGCGGCCCGTGATTCGGTATATAAATCGCTTCGTTAGGACGACACTTACCATCGGATGACTAAAAAAATCGAACTTTTACCTGTGTCATCGGTATTGGTGCTAAAAGAAATCGATTTACAAGATGTATTTGACTTGGGTAATTTTTTCTTGTTATATGTCGTGATGTGGCACAACGCCTGTTATTAGGGATTAAGATTTGGTAGTGTTAAGTACATTTTTCTTATTATTAACCATGATTTTTGGATTAAAGTGACTCGTACTTTCGAGAAAAAAACATATAGGGTGAGAACTTTAAGAACTGCCCATCAAACGACAACAGTTACGATGTTGATTAAATGGGAAACCATTTAATAGTCTTTACGACGCTCTTTCAAATCCAAAATATCTGTAAAGGCTTTGTTAGAAAGCAGCATTTTCTATTTGTGTAACAATTTAGTTGACAAGGGGTACTGGAACAAATTATATATTACATTACAAAACTTGACATTACAAAGTACCTGAAAATGAAAAGAGATAGAGCTTGGATGTGGAGAGCGCCACTTTTGTTTTTTTTTGTGGCCACCTATGTTCTTCTTTAATTTTTGAATTGAAGTTTTTGACTTTCAAAACTCAACAGTAAAAAAGCTAAGAAGAAAAACCTCATTTCATTAGGATATTCCAGTCGGAACTATAAAAAGATCCGTTAAATAAGGAAAAAGTGTTTTCCATTTAGTTCTTTTTCTTGTTAATTTTTGATATTTGACAATTTTGGTCGACGGTTTTCGGTTTTCTAAGCACAAAATTCGTCAGAGTGAAATTTCCAAGGAAAAAAACACACCAATATATGTCAAGTTCTAGGCGTCATTGTTAAAATGATCAATTTAAATTTAAAATAGTTAAAATGATTGAAAATACACACAAGAATAATAGAAATTGAACAGAGGAAAAGAGTAAGGTCAGACACAAAAATACAAACTTTTTCTTTAAAAAAATCGATCATATTGGCATACAGTTTCTTTACTGGCCTATCTCACAAGTTGATACATAATTTTCCATGTCCACGTGTCTCTTGAACTATAGTTTTATTTCTCCTTCTGTCGTACAATGGTGTACAGGGTGGCCATCGAGAGGTGACCTTTTACTTTATCTTGAAAACTGTAAGTGCTATGAGAAAAATTCAAATACAAAATTTTCATCAGTTAGTGAACAGTTTTTAATTGCTTGGTTTTTGTATACCGGGTGTCCAGCACAACGCTGGACATAGGGGATTAACATGGAAAATAGGTTTTTATTTTTTTGCGCCTGTACGGTTGAATTGATTGAGAAATGTTTAAGAGTAAAGTTGTAGAGCATATGGTCAAGTATCATCCTGAAATTTTTAATACCCCAGTTTTGGCCGTTCTTTGGAAAAAACTTTCAAAAAGTGCAAAAATTTGAATGAAACAAGAACTCTAATAACTTCCCACTGGTAGATCAAAATTACACCTAAAAGTAAGGATACTTGTTTTACTGACACTCAGCATATAGGGAAAATATGGGCCACAGACATTTGCGACAGCTTTGCCAGACTTGCCTTTGCTACACTTCAATTTGGTGCTGAACCATCAGCAAAAAAAACCCATTAGTTATAATCGATCATTGTTGGGTGGTCACTTACAAGGAAAAGGACTGGGCCTAACACTGAACACTGGGAGATACTCAGATTAAGTCTATCCTCTTCCGAAACAGCCCCAACAACCTTACCCAAAATGAAAGGTAGGATCTAAACAACTCCAATATTCTGCTTTTAAATCGATTGATCTACTGAATTCATATGCGCATTCCATAACTGCGCTAGCCAAGGCATCAACTTCACGCACCGGCAAGGTGCTGGAAGACACGTGTCGACATCTCAACCCACCCTACAGCCGACTGGTTTTTGATTAAAATAAACGCGAACTGCAAACTTGTCAGCCACCAAAGGACCCTGCAAAAAAGCTAAGAATTTCAGTCTCTAACATACCTCGTAGAAAATAAATTCCTTTAAACTCTCTTAATCCAAGGATTTCCCGTAAGTTGGAGATACGATAGCTGCACTAGACCATTCTAGAGTTGCCCAGCTGTGGTGCAAATTCTTGAGGATAAATGACAAAAATGAGCTACGAGATATGGACACAGCAAGCAAATGCAGAATATTACCCTAAAAATGGTCCCATTTTTTGCCGGAAGTCTGCCATTTTTAAAGTATCCATAACGTAATTTCGTCGTCACAGCACATCAATTGGCGAATGGCGACCTTCGGAAGATCTCAGGTGACGTCACCTCCGGCGGATATCGCAACCATTTTTAAGGTATCAATTCCTAAAACGGGGGGCCAGAACTGTAAAACAGAATGATATCTCTAGATGCAGTATACCAGTTCGTTGAATGACACCAAAAAATAACCGAAGCCAAAAATATTGCTTTCCAAATAAAATGCTTTTCCAGTCTTCCAAACGAATTGTTCAAAGATATTGCCCTCGAAAAACTTGCTTTCCTTAAGAATTTGATCCCGGATTGATCTTCTGAATAGATTCCTCTGCAAGAAATTTTCACCACCAAGAAACTTCAACAAAAAAATTGCCCTCCTAAAAGTTAGCTTTCCCCATGAATGTTCTCTTCCAAATTGCGTTATTTTGCCAAAGACTTTGCTCTTTCGAACGTCGTGACTTCTCAAGAAATTGATCTACGAAGATATTGCTCTTCAAAGAAACTTGGTCTCTTAAAAATTGTTTCTCCAAAGAAATTGCTCCCTCAAGGAGCTTCGTTCTCTTAAAGAAATTGTTTTTCCAAAGACACTGTTCTTCTAGAATGCCTATGGGAATCCATAAAAGCCTTACATTCTATAAGCTACTTATATTTACATATCTGCTCCCATTTACTAAAAATACGACTACACCTTAAAGATTATTCTGCGTATATTTACTCACTAGCAAACGGCAGAATATCCGGAATAACATTCACTGCTCACAAACTTTGCCATGGATACTTCCGCGTATATAAAATCCATAGAGAGTGGCGTCAGAAGTTATTCTATATACTTTATCGTGAGAACGCTAATCGAGACAGAGATTGTTCGAGTTGGAAGAAGAACTTGCGACGGAAAAAGGAATATAGCGGAAAAGAATGAGGTCGGAAGAAGAGGAGAAGTCTGCATAATACTCGAGTCTGGGCATATTTTTCGCATCGTGGGACAGCTGATCTCATCAAATGGAATAGTGAGATTTTTTGTGCATAGAAGTTATCCAGATCAGGTAGTAGAAATAAAGAGTATAGGTCAACAGATTATTTCCCTTCCCCTCAAAGCTGTATGCTGGCTGCCAAGTACCGCATGAAGATGAAATAGAAGCACTTTACAATAACTGTGTGAAGCGTCAAAAATATGTCCCACCACGACTCCCTATTGGAAATGATTAAAAATTCAATAACAAAACCAAGGTTCTGATGAAGTATAAAATAGAATTGCGGAAGAAATAACTTAAAATACCCTCAACAAAGTATAACTAATGCCACTTGTAACGAATATTCAATTCTCATATAATTCTAGAATTGGAGAGAAGAGTAGCTCAAAAGTAGCGAGAAGACTCTTCAAAGAAGACAATTTGTAAATTGCAAGCAAGAAAGACACAATAGCAACTGAAAAAATCGCGATCCATGAGACCCAAAAATCGATCCTTGAAATGAAGAGTAATAAATTCCCATGATGACAAAGTAGTCGCTGGGGCTTGATACTCTTAAATTGGGGAAGGCTAAGGTACTAAGAAAACTCAAAATGCTATTTAATGAATGCAGTAGCAAAGATCAGAGTACCATAACAATGGGACAATGCAAGCATTACTTTAATACATAAGAAAGGCTATATCACCAACCGATCTGTTAACCTGCTGTTGTACATGTACAAGTTGTTCACCCGAATCATCATGAGTAGATTAACTGAGAAGCTCGATCACTATCAACCAAGGCAACAGGATGGACTTAAAGATATGATATAGAAATGAGTTTAGAAAGCTGTCCAGAAAAACAAAGAAAGCGAAATCAGTACCCCATCTAATAACAGTTGTTGAAGCTAAGCTTCAAAAAGCTAAGATGATGTATTTCAATCCCAAAATAGTCATACTGCAGGCATCAAATTGAAGAAGCTCCAAGCAGACCAGAAGTGGCAAAACCCACAGAACTGTGGTTTTTTCCACAGAAATTTCGGAGGCTCAAGTTAAAGAGCAGGATTAATTGGATGGCGTCCTCACCTATATGAAATATTACAAACTCTTCAAGTCACCTTCCATCAGGAAAAATGGCATTACATCTATATATATATACAAGACCCTAAAAAAAAAACAAAAAAAGGGGCCAACTAAATTCATGGATATCGAGGAAGATTTAGCAAAGCTTTAGAAACTCGATCTTGAAAACCAAGGGAACTTTCTGGTAAAATGAGGATTTTCTTGAGTTTACAAAGGTGTTCCCTTTCAGGTTTTAAAATCGCCGACATATTTTTTGAGTAAGCTGCGACAACAGTTTTAAATTTAGGTAGTACTGCATGATATTCTACACAAGGGTTACAAAATTCTAGTTGATTCATCAAGTATTCAAGTCGTACCTGGTACAAAGATATAAAATGAGGATTTTCTTGAGTTTACAAAGGTGCTCCCTTTCAGGTTTTAAAATCGCTAACTCATTTTTTGAGTAAGCTGCGACAACAGTTTTAAATTTAGGTAGTACTGCATGATATTCTAAACAAGTGTCACAAATTGCTAGTTGATTTATCAAGTAATCATGTCGTACCTGGGCGAGAAATAAAATGAGGATTTTCTTGAGTTTACAAAGGTGCTACCTTTCAGGAATTAAAACTCCCTAGCATATTTTTTGAGTAAGCTGCGAAAACAGTTGTAAATTTATTCTAACTAGAAGGAGAAAGGATTTTGTTGAGTTTACAAAGATGCTCCCTTTCAGGTTTTAAAACCGCTAACTCATTTTTTGAGTAAGCTGCGACAACAGTTTTAAATATAGGTAGTACTGCATGATATTCTAAACAAGTGCTACAAATTTCTAGTTGATTTATCAAGTACTCAAGTCGTACCTGGGCGAGAAATGAAATGAGGATTTTGTTGAGTTTACAAAGATGCTCCCTTTCAGGTTTTAAAACCGCTAACTAATTTTTTGAGGAAACTGCGACAACAGTTTTAAATATAGGTAGTACTGCATGAAATTCTAAACAAGTGTTACAAATTTCTAGTTGATTTATCAAGTACTTAAGTCGTACCTGTGCGATAAATAAAATGAGGATTTTCTTGAGTTTACAAAGATGCTCCCTTTCAGGTTTTAAAACCGCTAACTCATTTTTTGAGTAAGCTGCAACAATAGTTTTAAATATAGGTAGTACTGCATGATTATTCTAAACAAGTATTACACATTTCTAGCTGATTTATCAAGTACTCAAGTCGTACCTGGGCGAGAAATAAAATGAGGATTTTGTTTAGTTTACAAAGATGCTCCCTTTCAGGTGTTAAAACCGCTAACTCATTTTTTGAGGAAGCTGCGACAACAGTTTTAAATATAGGTAGTACTGCATGATATTCTAAACAAGTGTTACAAATTTCTAGTTGATTCATCAAGTATTCAAGTCGTACCTGTGCGAGATATAAAATGAGGATTTCTTGAGTTTACAAAGGTGCTGCCTTTCAGGTTTTAAAACCGCTAGCTCATTTTTTGAGTAAGCTGCAACAACAGTTTTAAATATAGGTAGTATTGCATGATATTCTAAGCAAGTGATAGAAATTTCTAGTTGATTTATCAAGCACTCAAGTCGTACCTGGGCGAGAGATAAAATGAGAATTTTCTTGAGTTTATAAAGGTGCTCTCTTTCAGGTTTTAAAATCCCTAACTAATATTTTGAGTAAGCTGCGACAACAGTTTTAAATTTAGGTAGTACTGCAATATTCTAGGCAAAGGTTACAAATTTCTAGTTGATTCATCAAGTCTTCAAGTCGTACCTGTGCGAGATATAAAATGAGGATTTCTTGAGTTTACAAAGGTGTTGCCTTTCAGGTTTTAAAACCGCTAACTCATTTTTTGAGTAAGCTGCGACAACAGTTTTAAATATAGGTAGTACTGCATGATATTCTAAACAAGTGTTACAAATTTCTAGTTGATTTATCAAGTACTCAAGTCGTACCTGGGCGAGAAATAAAATGAGGATTTCTTGAGTTTACAAAGGTGCTCCCTTTCAGGTTTTAAAACCGCTAACTCATTTTTTGAGTAAGCTGCAACAACAGTTTTAAATATAGGTTGTACTGCATGATATTCTAAGCAAGTGTTACAAATTTCTAGTTGATTTATCAAGTACTCAAGTCGTACCTGGGCGAGAATTAAAATAAGGATTTTCTTGTGTTTACAAACGTGCTCCCTTTCAGGTTTTAAAATCACTAACTCATTTTTTGAGTAAGCTGCGACAACAGTTTTAAATATAGGTAGTACTGCATGATATTCTAAACAAGTGTTACAAATTTCTAGTTGATTTATCAAGTACTCAAGTCGTACCTGGGCGAGAAATAAAATGAGGATTTCTTGAGTTTACAAAGGTGCTGCCTTTCAGGTTTTAAAACCGCTAGCTCATTTTTTGAGTAAGCTGCAACAACAGTTTTAAATACAGGTAGTACTGCATGATATTCTAAACAAGTGTTACAAATTTCTAGTTGATTTATCAAGTACTCAAGTCGTACCTGGGCGAGAAATAAAATGAGGATTTTGTTGAGTTTACAAAGATGCTTCCTTTCAGGTTTTAAAACCGCTAACTCATTTTTTGAGTAAGCTGCGACAATAGTTTTAAATATAGGTAGTACTGCATGATATTCTAAACAAGTGTTACAAATTTCTAGTTGATTTATCAAGTACTCAAGTCGTACCTGGGCGAGAAATAAAATGAGGATTTCTTGAGTTTACAAAGGTGCTGCCTTTCAGGTTTTAAAACCGCTAGCTCATTTTTTGAGTAAGCTGCAACAACAGTTTTAAATACAGGTAGTACTGCATGATATTCTAAACAAGTTGTACAAATTTCTAGTTGATTCATCAAGTATTCAAGTCGTACCTGTGCGAGATATAAAATGAGGATTTCTTGAGTTTACAAAGGTGCTGCCTTTCAGGTTTTAAAACCGCTAGCTCATTTTTTGAGTAAGCTGCAACAACAGTTTTAAATATAGGTAGTACTGCATGATATTCTAAACAAGTGTTACAAATTTCTAGTTGATTTATCAAGTACTCAAGTCGTACCTGGGCGAGAAATAAAATGAGGATTTCTTGAGTTTACAAAGGTGCTCCCTTTCAGGTTTTAAAACCGCTAACTCATTTTTTGAGGAAGCTGCGACAACAGTTTTAAATATAGGTAGTACTGCATGAAATTCTAAACAAGTGTTACAAATTTCTAGTTGATTTATCAAGTACTCAAGTCGTACCTGGGCGAGAAATAAAATGAGGATTTCTTGAGTTTACAAAGGTGCTGCCTTTCAGGTTTTAAAACCGCTAGCTGATTTTTTGAGTAAGCTGCAACAACAGTTTTAAATATAGGTAGTACTGCATGATATTCTAAACAACTGTTACAAATTTCTAGTTGATTTATCAAGTACTCAAGTCGTACCTGGGCGAGAAATAAAATGAGGATTTTGTTGAGTTTACAAAGATGCTCCTTTTCAGGTTTTAAAACAGCTAACTCATTTTTTGAGTAAGCTGCGATAATAGTTTTAAATATGGGTAGTACTGCATGATATTCTAAACAAGTATTACACATTTCTAGTTGATTTATCAAGTACTCAAGTCGTACCTGGGCGAGAAATAAAATGAGGATTTTGTTGAGTTTACAAAGATGCTCCCTTTCAGGTTTTAAAACCGCTAACTCATTTTTTGAGGAAGCTGCGACAACAGTTTTAAATACAGGTAGTACTGCATGATATTCTAAACAAGTGTTACAAATTTCTAGTTGATTCATCAAGTATTCAAGTCGTACCTGTGCGAGATATAAAATGAGGATTTCTTGAGTTTACAAAGGTGCTCCTTTACAGGTTTTAAAATCGCTAACTCATTTTTTAAGTAAGCTGCGACAACGGTTAATTTAGGTAGTACTGCATGATATTCTAAACAAGTGTTACAAATTTCTAGTTGATTTATCAAGTATTCAAGTCGTACCTGGGCGAGAAATAAAATGAAGATTTTCTTGAGTTTACAAAGGTGCTACCTTTAAGGAATTAAAACTCCCTAGCATATTTTTTGAGTAAGCTGCGACAACAGTTGTAAATTTAGGTAGTATTGCATGATATTCTAACAAAGTATAGAAATTTCTAGTGGATTTATCAAGTACTCAAGTCGTATCTGGGCGAGAGATAAAATGAGGATTTTCTTGAGTTTATAAAGGTGCTCTCTTTCAGGTTTTAAAATCCCTAACTAATATTTTGAGTAAGCCGCGACAACAGTTTTAAATTTAGGTAGTACAGCATAATATTCTACACAAAGGTTACAAGTTTCTAGTTGATTCATCAAGTATTCAAGTCGTACCTGGGCGAGATATAAAATGAGGATTTTCTTGAGTTTACAAAGGTGCTCCTTTGCAGGTTTTAAAACCGCTAACTCATTTTTTGAGTAAGCTGCGACAACAGTTAATTTAGGTAGTACTGCATGATATTCTAAACAAGTGTTACAAATTTCTAGTTTATTCATCAAGTACTCAAGTCGTACCTGGGCGAGAATTAAAATAAGGATTTTCTTGAGTTTACAAAGGCGCTCCCTTTCAGGTTTTAAAATCCCTAACATATTTTTTGAGTAAGCTGCGACAACAGTTTTAAATTTAGGTAGTATTGCATGATATTCTAAGCAAGTGATAGAAATTTCTAGTTGATTTATCAAGTACTCAATTCGTACCTGGGCGAGAGATAAAATGAGAACTTTCTTGAGTTTATAAAAGTGCTCTCTTTCAGGTTTTAAAATCCCTAACTAATATTTTGAGTAAGCTGCGACAACAGTTTTAAATGTAGGTAGTACTGCAATATTCTACGCAAAGATTACAAATTTCTAGTTGATTCACCAAGTATTCAAGTCGTACCTGGGCGAGAAATAAAATGAGGATTTTCTTGAGTTTACAAGGATGCTCCCTTTCAGGTTTTAAAACCGCAAACTCATTTTTTGAGTAAGCTGCAACAACAGTTTTAAATATAGGTAGTACTGCATGATATTCTAAACAAGTGTTATAATTTCTAGTTGACTTATCAAGTACTCAAGTCGTACCTGGGCGAGAAATAAAATGAGGATTTTCTTGAGTTTACAAAGGTGCTCCCTTTCAGGTTTTAAAACCGCTAACTCATTTTTTGAGTAAGCTGCGACAACAGTTTTAAATATAGGTAGTACTGCATGATATTCTAAACAAGTGTTACAAATTTCTAGTTGACTTATCAAGTACTCAAGTCGTACCTGGGCGAGAAATGAAATGAGGATTTTATTGAGTTTACAAAGATGCTCCCTTTCAGGTTTTAAAACCGCTAACTCATTTTTTGAGGAAGCTGCAACAACAGTTTTAAATATAGGTAGTACTGCATGAAATTCTAAACAAGTGTTACAAATTTCTAGTTGATTTATCAAGTACTCAAGTCGTACCTGGGCGAGAAATAAAATGAGGATTTCTTGAGTTTACAAAGGTGCTGCCTTTCAGGTTTTAAAACCGCTAGCTCATTTTTTGAGTAAGCTGCAACAACAGTTTTAAATATAGGTAGTACTGCATGATATTCTAAACAAATTTCGTTACAAATTTCTAGTTGATTTATCAAGTACTCAAGTCGTACCTGGGCGAGAAATAAAATGAGGATTTTGTTGAGTTTACAAAGATGCTCCCTTTCTGGTTTTAAAACCGCTAACTCATTTTTTGAGTAAGCTGCGACAATAGTTTTAAATATAGGTAGTACTGCATGATTATTCTAAACAAGTATTACACATTTCTAGTTGATTTATCAAGTACTCAAGTCGTACCTGGGCGAGAAATAAAATGAGGATTTTGTTGAGTTTACAAAGATGCTCCCTTTCAGGTTTTAAAACCGCTAACTCATTTTTTGAGGAAGCTGCGACAACAGTTTTAAATACAGGTAGTACTGCATGATATTCTAAACAAGTGTTACAAATTTCTAGTTGATTCATCAAGTATTCAAGTCGTACCTGTGCGAGATATAAAATGAGGATTTCTTGAGTTTACAAAGGTGCTGCCTTTCAGGTTTTAAAACCGCTAGCTCATTTTTTGAGTAAGCTGCAACAACAGTTTTAAATATAGGTAGTACTGCATGATATTCTAAACAAGTGTTACAAATTTCTAGTTGATTTATCAAGTACTCAAGTCGTACATGGGCGATAAATAAAATGAGGATTTTCTTGAGTTTACAAAGATGCTCCCTTTCAGGTTTTAAAACTGCTAACTCATTTTTTGAGTAAGCTGCGACAACAGTTTTAAATATAGGTAGTACTGCATGATATTCTAAACAATTGTTACAAATTTCTGGTTGATTTATCAAGTACTCAAGTCGTACCTGGGCGATAAATAAAATGAGGATTTTCTTGAGTTTACAAAGATGCTCCCTTTCAGGTTTTAAAACCGCTAACTCATTTTTTGAGTAAGCTGCAACAACAGTTTTAAATATAGGTTGTACTGCATGATATTCTAAACAAGTGTTACAAATTTCTAGTTGATTTATCAAGTACTCAAGTTGTACCTGGGCGAGAATTAAACTAAGGATTTTCTTGAGTTTACAAAGGTGCTCCCTTTCAGGTTTTAAAATCCCCAACATAGTTTTGAGTAAGGTGAAAGAAAGGGCAGGAGAAAGTAGTTGAGAAGGAAAGCCAAGGTCGAAGAGAGGAAAAGCTCTAGAAAGAAACTGCTGAACCTGTTACAAACAACATAACCAAGAAGAAGACAACGCCAGAAAAATGAACGTAGGTTGATACCGTTATTTTAAAGAAACATCTAGCAAAGAAAAAGAGGAAAGCTCGAGGAAGAAATGAAAAATATTAAACACATTGTAAGAAAAGAAACAGATACTCCTGCAAAGGACGCGAAGGACGGCGTTAAGGGCACGAATTTCGAACTAATTGACTTTCCTGATGAAGACACAGAAAGGGAGGCATATGACCTTACAAATCCTGAGGAACACGATAGGAAAAAACCTGTAAAGAAAAAAAAATAAAATAAAGTCAGAAAAGCTAGTTAAATCAATACATGAAACCGACGAAATAACCAGAAAAAAGAGTGTAGCAATAAGAGCCTTGGATGGAAGAAACTGAAGAAGGAATTGACAAAAAAAGCTCTTCGAAAACCTATCCGCGGAAGAACCCAAAAGAAGCAGTTTTAAACTCGTAAAAAGACCTCAAGAGGATGAAGAAGTGAAATTTTGCCAAAACCAGACGACGAAATACCCACTCTCGATGACGACTTGAACGAAATTTCTAGGAGAAAACTGCAGAGAAGCTGCGCTTACCGAAAACGAGGAGTCTATTTCAAAGGAATCTCCACAAGAAGATCCTATGACGTAAAACCTGCTTTCGAGAGAGAATGCTCAACCATCTACAAGTGAAACTACAATCGTCATCGTCAAACTACAAGAGAACACAAATGATTTCCAAATCAAACACAGATAATTTCGTCAACATTTTGACGAAATTCTCGAGTCTGCTTACGAGTAGATAAACCTGGATAAGCTCGGTATTCGCATCGAGGGTGAAAACCTTACACACCTCCTAATAACCGCACTTTGCAAACATGCTGCGATCGACCATGCTGCAAGAACTAAACTCTGCTTATAATAGGGTCGGACTAAAAAATTAACGTGTGAAAAACCCAGCTAACGACCAACATTTTATTTCATGACGTGGATGGCATTCGGATGGACAAAACTACTTAGTGCAAATATGTTCTCCCTATCCTAACCTACGGTGCTGAAACTTTGATATAAACCAAAATATTTACATAAAAAAGAGTGGCACAGCAAGCAATGGAAAGGCCAGTGTTGAAGCAAACTCTCGGAGATCACATTACGAGTATTTCCCATTCAGGATTTGGCATCTTAGTAGCCACAGAATGTTCATTCTTTCTCTACCCATCTTCTTTTTGCTCATTTCAAGAAGTCAAGGTGACAACGTCAATGTCAAATATCTAAGGCAAATAAAATAACTGGGCTGACTGACGCAGTGCAAAGGAGAGTAATACTAAAATGTAAATGGGCAGAATATGTTGAAAGAATGTGTGGTAACATGTAGATCAAGCGGATCCCGGAGCGGAGGAGACCTAGGGGAGAGGCATGCAAAAATGGGGATACTAGAGACAACTAGAGGGCCGAAGGAACATCAAACAAAACCACACAAACTGGATTCAGATCAAAGTAGAAAAAAATGGAGGCAGTCACGAGGGGTTTAAGTATGGAATGATTGATGATGCTATAAGGTGCAACTATAATTAAATATTTGAGACAACTGAGTTGTATTTCGATATTTTCGATTTTAGAAGTTTAACAGTCTCTTTGAGTCCACACGATTTTTAATTAAAAAAAAATCTGAACGGATTGTTCACACTACAGAACAGCCAATTTAAGTTCAAACAACACCTTTCTGAATAGTGAAAGCTTCAACATTATTATGGTGATTAAAAATATTCAAGAAATGAATGTAGCAATAGCAAAAATGATATCTCCAAACGACAATCTACCATCACTCTGGTCCTCACTTGTGATCTATGAGCGGTATCACGTGACAACGTGGCGGCTACTTACTGCGTGCCGTGATAAGATCGCGTGAAGATGCGCCTTGTGTGGCTTTGTAATGGATTACTGCACCGGGCACAACCGCCTCCTGCAAATCTCAATCTTCTGTACGTCTTAAAATAATTCCGCTTCGCATTATGTCCACCAAAATGATTTATCGGTCCTTGTCGGATTTGCAGTCGCAAAAAGAATTATTAAGGGTAAACAATACCAGATCTCAGGTTTGTTTAATAAATAACTCTGCCCGACGTTGCATAAACGTTTTTGTCCCTGTTGGATGTAATGGAGAGTCATAATTCTTGCTTAGGAGGAATTCGATGGTTTCGGAATCTTATCACAAAAATTCCATCGACATTTGACGGCTCTCTTATATCGGAATGGGCGGTGTTATCTTCCGAGATCTATCGCGGTGATAGTTTTCGGCTTGGCTACTTTTTCACTAGATAAATCGTTAGTAATGTAGGTACAACCAGTAGTTTCTTTTAAGCAACTTAAAGGCCGAAGCACCAAAGTTTGAACAGTACCTCATGTCATCAGGCTTAATATATCACAACGGAAATCGTTTCATTGTGACACAAAATATGCAAAATTATCGGACCCACTACCGTTTTTACGGCAATTTTATTGCACCGCTTTGCGGCATTTCACGTAATTAACCGACCATATAAAACGCGTTATTTGCACTTTGTTAAGTACCTGTTATAGATATGTTTCCATAAAATTCTTCATGGGAGACAAAGTTGTAAAGGTTAAATCCTAGATGTATTTAATGGGTTAATTTTTTTAAAGAAAAAGGAGAACTGTTATGGTAAAGAATGGGTTAGAATCAAGATTTTGAAAGAAATTTTTTATGCAGTTTAGTAGATTTAGAAATATGGAATGTTTCTTAGAAAAAATCGAATAGAGTGACTTCGCCTAGAAGGTAGAATTTAAATTGTAAGTTAAAGAAAGATGGTAGGCAGATCTGTAACGTTGTGTTAATTTATACCACCGCAATTTTCACTCACTACAAATCGTGGTATTCCATATCTTGGGTATATTTCTCGTTCTACCTTTTGGAAGGAAACAGCCTCCATCCATTTGAAAAACACCTCCTACAACAGCACAATGTAACTCACCTTGGTAAGAGAAAATTTTTGATAGAGACCCAGCACAACTACGAATAACATTTTCAATTTGGGTACTCCTAATCTTTGAGAAACTGCATTCTGCCTCTGCACCTTCTGCACCGTCTTGGTACAAGTAGTCCCAAAACGAATACTTGGTTACTTTTCTGCTGGCTTCGGAGGTCCCCGGGTGACCTGCATATTCAGTATCAGGAATATTTGGATGCTTTCTCTAGTCAATTCTCGAGGGCCTACCAGACGATCATCATTTGGATTCCGTCCCAATAGTAGACCTTCTTTAACGGAAAATCTTTTTCATTTGTTGTTTTCATATACAATGTGTTAGTAAATAAGTGCGACAAACTTCAGGGGGTGATTCTGCATGAAAATATAAACACACGTCCGTAAACGATTCGTTTTCCAAGATACGGGGTGATAAAGTTTTTCTTAAAAACTGACGATGTATTTATTGCTTTGAAACTGGTCAAGAAGGAAATGAAATTTGGTGGGTTTTAAGAGGTAGTCATTGCGCATTTCTTGACATGCAATTAAGAATTTTATGTTCATCAATGGCGCGCGTATAGGCGACAATTTGAATTTTTAAAAAGAAAAAAAAAGGTAAGCCCTGATATATTTCAAATTAAAAATCATCTTTTAAGTTCTCGTTCGATTAGTAACAAAAAGTTCTATGTTTCTTTTTATCGTATGGGGCGCCGCTATGATGCAAAAAAAATTAAACACCTTAACGCTTATTTTTCAACCTCTGTAATACATTAGCAAGATCTATCTAAAACAATAACAGTAAACCAGAACAATAAGAGAAAATAACACTAAAAAATTTTTAATAGGCGCAAATCTACAACAAATGTTTAAAATAACCTCCTCCAGACGTGACAATAAATATACCTTTCATTCAGTTATTTTTGGCATTTCGTTACCTTTGAAATCTTCATTTTCTCTATACCTATCTCTTTTTGGTACATGTTGAGAAGATACGATAAAAATGTCAAAGTCAAATTTCCAACGCCTACTTGATGACAATAATAAGTGCATGGTTTATACATCGGTTTTTAAGTAAAATTTTATCATCCCGTATCTCGGAAAACGGATCGAGTGCGGTCATACGTTTATATAGCAAACTGTCATTACTTTTTCATGTAGAATCACCCCCTGAAATGTGTAGCACTTAATTACTAACACCCTGTATTTTTCCTATAGTTTCCACTTAACAGGTGGGAAAGATGATTCTTGTCTCTTTGTGCTCCAGAGCACTCCTAAAATTTGAAGGTCCACTGGGTTAAGTTTGTTTAGAGTCACGGAACCTCTTCAGAAAGTCAAACCCTTGTTTTTTGGTCTACCAGCTCCAGGGTCTCGAATTTAATCTGCCATGGAGCCAACAAAATCTGTGAACTGAAGCAAAATGCTACCCAAAGATAAATCTGCTCCAAAAGGTGTTCCGTTGTGTAGGATGTTCAAAGCGAGTGTGGCCCAGGGATATGCCCATCAGGCAAGCCACAACAAGCTCCGCTGGCTGGAATTGTGTCAGACAAGCTCTCTGGAAGACAAGAAACTGCAAATAAAAAGTTGGAATCTGGCAAAATGCTAGAATCTTCAACTTCTTCTTCAACGTTGATTTGGGTGATCAAGGCGAGTCTTGCTATGGGATATCTACCCCCCAAGCATGTAGATCAGTAAACGCAGTGTTCATCCCAAAAGCTGGAAAAGCTGACTGCATTATAGACACATCGTTCAGAGCCATCTTTTCTAATAAATCCGTTAGAAAAGATTGTCGATATGTACGTCACAGAGAAAGTTTTGGAGAGACAACCCATTAACGAAGGTCATCAGTAGAGGCAGGCTTTAAATGTTCTAAAGCAGAGCCGTCCACAACCAATCGAACCTTTGCCACTCCCTTTTCTAAGAGGCTGTAATACTGTCCGCACCTCTTTTCCATCTTCCAAGTCACATTACCAAATCTATCCTGAAAATAATATAAACATTTCGTTTACGGCATTGGTGTCTTACAGAAGGTATTTTGAGTTTATATAGCAGATACGCAGATAGTGTTGTATTGTCCTCAGAATGGCTCTATTTTAGACCAGAAATTTCGTCAATTATAAAAATTCATAATAATTTCACCTCACAAGTGATAGAATATGGCCATACAAACATTGCCAGCCTCAAAGCGACCGCGCGGCGTCCCAGCAATCAACTAAGGCTAACCCAGTCACAAAACTTGTGGTAAACGTCTCGACAAGTGAAGAAATCAAGAAAGAGCTTACTCAGCAAATATCCCATAATAATGTGTGTTACCTACATACAAACGGATCAAGAATGGCTGACATACCCTTATCAGAAGCCAGAATATAGAGCTCAAACAGCGATCTTCCAGCTTCCTGTTTCCAATACTCGACGTTGACACAAGTACCAAGAAGTCAGACAAGGAGCTCAACAAACCTGGGAATCTTCCCTAAATCGGAGAGATCTAAAGTTCGTGGATTCTTAGGAGGGGTGTCTGATTTCTGCCTGTCAAGCTAGATTGATGCTTGTGGCCAAATCGTATTTCCAAATGATGCTTCAGGTCTTCTAAATTCTGCTGCTCCTTTTCAGGGAGTCTCTACAAAACAACGAAATCATCGCTACTAGAGGCCGCTATTAGGGCTGCTACGTTCTCAGTCTGCAGGAAGTTATTTCAGGTACATCTATTCATCAAAATGAAGACTCCAAGGTGAGGGGCTTCATTTTCTAAAGAAAAACAAAAACGCGGTTCATATTGGTATGTGCACTTGTCGCCGCCTCTCAGCTTTTCTCCAACTTTCTTAATTTCAGTTCCACATCTTCCTCTCCTTCGTTGGCTGTTTATCTAATAATCTTCTAGAGCTATTTTTCCTATGGGTCTTCCGTTCCATCAGTTTCAGTTGTTCCGCATTGCCTTCGATTGGCTTTTGTGTATTTACAGAGTGACTTTCATTTTATTGAATTTGACCAGGTAAGACTTGGAAACCTCGATGAGAGTCCTCACAGGCCACTGGAGACTGAGTAAACTCATGCATCTCCTGGAAATTATCAACAATTCAAATGTGGAATCGAGGAACAATTTTCATACCACTTTCTGGGAGTACGCAACAGGTGAGTGGAATTGCAACATAGGATATTTGGAGTAGTTTTCCTCTACGTAGAAGCGTAGCATTTTAGAACCGATTCTAACATGAATCGCGATTCTACAATGAAAGCTCAAGTAGATCGAAGGTTTGTGACAAGAGCCTTCTAAAGCCTAGTTGCAAGGCGTTGACCCCTCACCTCTCCTTTACTCAGGTGCTACTGGCTACTAAACTTCAAAACAATTTCTATTTTAGAGCGTTTTTCACCAGACAAGCAAAACGCAGTTTAATAAGACTCAGTAAGCATCACGTGGTTTTCACCAGTGCTGCCTAAACTACGTTTAGTATAAGACAGTTGTAAGAAAATACAAAAACAAGACATGCACGCATAAGCTTGCCATTCAGAAAACAGTTCTCTTAGATCTTGGATCCACTTCACAACAATGAACAACAATAAGTTTAAGTTTCTATGTACGTGTATCAGCTTCAATTTCTTTTTTTTTCAATGGTATTGTTAGTTTCTAAACCTCAAACTTTATGTTGCTGTGGCACTAAGAAAGACCATCGAAACTTTGGCAGATTCTACTTAAATTTGTGTCTACTCTAGAAACTGGAAGGAACTAGAATCGGTGGTGGAGGTTTTTGGAGAGGGAGGTGGTCTAGCAAGTTTACTGGCAGGACTTAAAGGTAGAAAAACAGGCGACAATGGAATTTCATAAACAGATAACACATAAATTTTAATAAAAAGATTCCAGGGGGATATAAATGTGCACCAGAAAAAGAAAATGAAGCAGCAGGGCCTATAGTGGAAACTTCCATGGTGGTTCTGGAGGCCACCATGGTAGATGACGCTTAGGAGGCGCAAGATGTTTAGGAGGAGATCTGAGTCACGGGGGTGGTGCTGGTTTGGGAGGCGGAAGAGGCCTGGGAGGTGGCTATGGTAACAACTCCGACAGAGCTGCAAGTGTGTTAATATAGGGTGTATATAAAAAAAACCTCGTAGCAAACCATAGAGTTAAAACTCTTGTCTGAGATAAATTCGAGGGGTAAACCGCTGGCTAAAATTTTGTACACTAATGCCTAATTCCCCAGTAGTGCCCAAAAATTCGTCAGTAATGCCTCTAATTTCCAGTAATGCCCTAGTAGTGCTCACTAATGCCCTAGTAATACACACTAATGCCCTAGTAATACCTACTAATTCCTACAAATATCAACCACGTTACGCCCTTAAAACCTCTTTTTACGTAAAATAAATTATTTTCAGAAGTAGAAAAACAAGTCAATATGGATATAGGAACACTTTCTTAATAAAATAAATATACCTACTTAATGTTGCGCAAAAAGTTTATTAGCTAAAACGAAAATTGCACTATCATGGCATACGTATCATGGAAAGTGATAAAGTAGTAGAAGCTAATATTTCTGTTAATGTTTATTATTTCTATTAACAACATAATAAAAATATATACATAACTATAGTGCCCTAATAAGTACCAGAAAATGGTTGAACCATTAGACAAAAGTTTGGAAATTTTACATTGATCAAATCAATCATTTCATACATTTTTGTATAAATATTTGCTAAATAAAACATTTCTTGTAGATATGTGATTGGTTACGTCAGTATAAATACGAACTAATAATCATAAAAATATACAGGGTGGCCCAACGAAAACTTTCCCCCAGGGTTTTCTGGCCTATGAAGCAGAAGACACGAAAACGCTCGGACCCGTCATATTTTATTCTAAGGTGGACATATTTTTTTGATGTAATTATTGTCTTAGAGGAAACCATGAAGCCAGGGTGACTTTCACCCTGAAAATTTTAAATGGAAAGGGGTGTCAAGTTATACATCATTTTGAAGAACGTTCAATTACTTTTTCAGTGCCGTATCATTTTTAAAATTTGAATGATTTGTTCTCGAGAAAACGGGAGCAGGAAACAGAAAAATCGATCTGACATTATATTAATTTCAACTTATTAGTTGTTGAAAATGACCACTACCGACCTCCATACAGCAGTAGAGACCTTTTTTAAAGTCTATTTGAACATTTTGCAACACTTGTGGAATTATAAGATTACACTCATTTACAAAACGTTGCCGCAAGTCTTCAAGTGAACTCGGTTGTGTAGCATAAATTTTTGACTTCAAATTACCCCATAAAAAAAAGTCCAGCGGGGACAAGTTCGGGGAGCGTGCAGGCCATTCTGTAAATCCTCTTTTCCCAATCCACCTTTGAGGGAATGTTTCAATGAAAAACTGCCTAACAGGGGCGGCGTAGTGCGGAGGAGCCACATCTTGTTGAAAAATGATGTTTTCTTTACGGTGACGGAATGTATGTGCTTTTAATATTCTCTGGATGCTTGTAAGCCGAACACCTGATGCATTTGATAATTTTCTAGTGCTAGTAGCAGGTTCCATCGCGACGTGTCCCAAAACAGCGATTTCAACTCCTTCTGTTCTTATTGCTGGATGATGAACAATCCTCTTTTCATTTCCTACACTTCCAGTCTCTTGAAATTTGGCAACCAGGTCTCTCACGCAAGAATGGGATACGTTCATATCAGGATATCGTTCATTAAACAAATTTGCGGCCCGTCTAGCACAATCGTTATTTCGGGAATAGAACGAAATAGTGTCAATTCTTTCATGAGTACTGTAAAGCATTTTTAAAAGATAGTGTGTACAAAAATAAAAGACAACTACTAAACTACAAAACTTCAAAGCGCAGGTAGGAATAATGAAATAACATTTTCTAAATTTATATTCCGTTTCAGTGTTGTTCAATTCCTAAGATAACATAAAACCCCTTTTTTCTCGAGAACAGTCCATTCAATTCTAAAAAGTTAGGTGGCATTGAAAAGGCAATTGAATGCCCTTTAAAATGATGTATAACTTGACACCTCTTTCCATTTAAGATTTTTAGGGTAAAAGGCTTTGTAGTTCATCTCGAAAAGCTATAAATATTAGAGAAACATGTCCCCTTCGAAATGAAAGTTGACGGGTACAGGCGTTTACGTGTTTTCAACATAAGGTAGAAAACATCGGTGGAAAGTTTTCGTTGGGCCACCCTGTATAAACCATAAAATTATGAAACATTGAAAGTAGAAAATTTGAATGAGCACACATTTTAAAAGAATGTTTAGTCACTATTTTGATTGTTGTGGAATGGCCTGTAGGTCACTTCTACTACACGGCCTATATAATATTTGTGGTCATAAAATACGGCATAATAAGTCCCGAGTATTGTCTGCAAAATGTCTATACTAAGATGCTCATTTTCTCCCTCTAAATCTGTTGATTCTTCAGTCGATTCCTCAATTTCGTCAGAGGTGCTGTCATGTAAAAAAGACGTTGATGATGCAGACGATGAATCAGATAACATAGACGTATCCTTAAGATCTTCTTTTTCTCGTTCTTTCCTATTACTGAGTCGTTTGGCTCGCTTCTTATTTTCTACTGTTGTACAACTTTTGACTTGTTTCTGTTTATCGTTTATTACAAAACGTCTTATTCGATCATTGCTCATTTTTCCGTCCGACTCATCTAACAACCAAATGTAAGAGGACTTTTTAACTACCAATGTTTTGCCACCAATTTCGAGTTGTATGAATCGTGACCCTTCATTGTCTTGTACTGTTGCTGAATAATCTCTCAAACCCAACTGATTCACATTAGCTTTTTCACTGCTGTTTGCTTTTTCTTTTACGTCAATTTTTAGTATAGTTTGCATGTTAGCATCGTGGTTCGCATTGTCATCATCTTGCAAAATTTTATATTCGTCTATTTCTTCTTCTGAAATATCCTGGATGCTTTTCTCAGAGTTTTATGGATATTTTTTCCTTTCTCCTGTGTCCCAAAATGCCAAAGAATATCAATGTTTATTCAATTTTCCTCAATTGGTTTGATTCCTAAATTTTTATCAGCAGCCAAAGCTTCATCCAAAGATTTCATAATAATCTCTTCTATGTTTAAGGTCTGTATTTTCCGTACTGGGCAAATTTATATTTTCTTTTGTGTGTTCTTTCTTCACGCGGGAATAGTATTGTATCTAAAAGATCACACAAAAGTGTATTAATCATCTTAATTCGTTCAATTCTCTCTAAGAATTCTTTAATACTGAAGTTTATAACTGTAGAGAAAGTTGACGTAATTGATCAAGCCGATCTAAAAAGTTTTTCACATGCCTGGCTGCTAAATATTGGCAAACAAAACATTTCAGGTGTCAGCTGTGGATATTTTTCTGAATATTTAAACATTAAAATTAATTTTATTAAGTTATGAGCATTAAGTTCGATGCAAAGATCAGACACTCCAACGGCTCCAAGCCCAGACACGCTTCGTCGATTTGCGACCGTTAAAAACACCAATGCCGAATTTCCGCACTGATGCCGGGTTGTCAAAGAATTCCGGATTTTGATTTAAAACACTATGCAAAAGATTTAATAATACATTATAGTATACATTTCTTATGGGACTAATAAAATAAAGATTTTAGTAGATTTTACATTCTCAAAAACCGCCTAACTCGTAAAATAATATCATATCAATGCCCACTAATGCCCAGTAATGCTTACTAATTCCCAGTAATACCCACTAATTCCTTAGCAATGCCCAGTAATGCCCACTAATTCCCTAGTACTTGTGCACCACAATGCCCCAGCGGTTTACCCCTCGGATAAATCCATAAAAAAATAAAACTAGGAACATTTCATGACATTTTCGACTTTCATTACAAGTTATTTTATTTAATCACTCCACCTTGTTTGCTAACGAACACCAAGTATACAGGGTGTCTTTTTTAAGTGCGTGCAGTATTGCTATCTACGAAACGGCTGTAGTTACAAAGTCGGTTAAATTAGCAATAAGTTGACTTTTGTAGAGTCTGTTTAGAAAACGTTCACAGAGTTGCCACATTTCGAGTGGTGTCTGAAATATTTAGAAAAATCTAAAAAATGCCAAAAATTTAAATCCCTTCTATTTCAAAAACTATTGATGACGCAAAAAAAGTTTAAATTACGAAGTTTCATTACACTCTAATCTCTCTCATATGACATCTCGATCAGCTTCGTGTAACGCTTACCAACATAGTTACCAGTATAAAGTTATTTTTTTTAAATACGGACCTGGATTTTTTTTTATAATTTGAAAGTTCTTTTTATTTTTAATATAAGAGCGTATTACACAATTAGGGTTTTAAACGTTTCGACCAATTAAATCCTTCATCAAGGTATTCTATCTAAATCCGATCCGATTTATGGAGTAATGAAAGTTAATACTGTTTTTTTCTTCAGTAAATCAGTCAGAATAATTACCATCAATACTTGCAATGTTTTTAGTACCTTAAAGAAAATTATTACAAAAATTAAAAGAAAGAAATCTTATTATTGTGCTAATATGAACAAGATACTTATGTTAGAAATGAAGCGATGACTTAATATTTTGACCTATTTTTTAAACAACTATTGTTTTAAGAAATTAAATGCTCAAATTGTCTTTCTTGGTTTGTTAGGCATAACCTTGCCCTCTTCTTAATATTGGCCTGGACGTTTTCTAACATTTGTGGCGTAATTTTATTACAAGCCATTTGAATTTTCCATTTCAAATCCTCCACATCTTGTGGCGCACTTTGGTACACATCATTCTTTATAATACCCCAAATAGAAAAATCCATAGGAGTTATATCAGGGGACCTAGGAGGCCAATTAACTGGCAATTTTTTTATCACAATCAATTTAAGAAATTTAATAAACTCGTCAACTAAATTAACGCATCACAAAAATTTCCAAATGTTTAATTATTATTTTCGGCAAACCTACTGAACGGATTTGTTTAATTCCTTTTTTGGCTGAAAAGTCGCTTTATTTAGAAATTTAATGCTTTCTTAGTTTTTGATTGAAATAATTGTTTTGGGAGTACAGGGAGTAACAACTATACCTACAAGTCTGTGCCTTAGAAACCAAGGATGAAAATTTGAACATTTAATTTCTTAAGGCAATAGTGGTTTACAAAATAAATAGCATTAGGTCGTCGCTTCATTTCTAAAATAAATCTCTTGTTCATATTAGCACAATAATAAGATTCCTTTCTTTTAATATTTGTAATAATTTTCTTTAAGGCACTAAAAACATTGCAAGTATTGATGGTAATTATCCTGACGCATTTACTGAAGAAAAACACAGTATTAACTTTCATTACTCCATAAACAGGATCGGATTTAGATAGAATACCTTGATGATGGATTTAACTGGTCGAAACGTTTAAAACCCTAATCGTGTAATACGCCGTTTATATTAAGAATAAAAAGAACTTTCAAATTATGAAAAAAAAAATCCTAGTCCGTATTTAAAAAAATTTACTTTATACCGGTAACCAGGTTGGTAAGCGTTACACGAAGCTAATTGAGATGTCATATGAGAGAGTTTAGAGCGTAGGAAAACTTCGTAATTTAACCTTTTTTTGTGTCGCCAATAGTTTTTGAAATAGAAGAGATTTAAATTTTTTGGCATTTTTTAGATTTTTCTAAATATTTCAGAAACCACTCGAAATTTTCTAAACAGGCTCTATAAAAGTCAACTTTTTGCTAATTTAACCGACTTTGTAACTACAGCCGTTTTGGAGATAGCAATACTGCACGCACTTAAAAAAGACACCCTCTTTAAGGTACTATAATAATATGAATTTTCATTAAATGAATGAAGCTAGATATTCTAGATTAGCTCTAGAAGTCCTATTTCGCAGACCATTTTTTTCAGTTTTGCTGATACTGTTGATTTTAAAAATTTGTCCATCAGACCACTCTTTAACTTACACTGCGATACTCACCAGAAAACGGTATTATTTCTAAATGAATAAAGTTGAGAGAACTAAAATCGTTTCTTAACAATCGTCATCCTGGTCTAAACTGTTTTGCAGAACTTCTTTTGAGCGATGGCTATGAATTTAGTGACAATAGTAGACCTACTGACATTAGTAGAGTAAACGTAATTTTATTACAATGGCGTAGTTGAGAAATTTTTTGAAGCAAATCTAATATAAAAATTTTACAGTATTATGGTAATTCGGGTGGATCAAGGGCTACAACCATGAAATGTTTATACGATTGCGCTTGATCATATCGCTCGTTGATTCCGTCGATCATTCCTCAGATATGGCCGACATCGACATTCGTCTCGGACCCTTCCGTCTTTTGGTAAACTGATCCCGACAGTAGATTAGATCTGACCGATTTGTCCCGGATTGTCGTGAGTGACTACCCGGGAGCAAGAAATGGAAAGTAAATAAACGTGGCACTATTATTAATCGTAAACGGGCTGGTTTTCGTTAAACCCACGGAAGTGGAGAACAATATTCCGCCCATGGACTCGGCATCCGAATAAATTCCCTCCGGAGATAATGTCGGCGTAATTACATCGCCAGCTCGTCAATTAACGGCCGGATTTACGACGAACGCGATTTGCGACTCCCGGAATTATCATTCTCTGCAAGTATTAAATTTTCATTCGAACCAACTTTAATGCCGTATTTAAATTGCGATATTTCACTTGAGCCTTTCGTTTAACTTACGCTACGTGACTGCTGGGCTAGCTTCTGACCGGCCATGTAAACAATTGCGAACTAATTCCTCAAATTAGCCTAATGAGATTCGGTGGACACAGCTTGGTAATCGCCCGGTATGTTTATTAATTCTAAAGGCCCTGTTTTCGGGTGCCTAAATGATTTTAATTAGTCTGTGAAAAAGGGGGATTTTTGGCTTCGGTGGCATTTCGGTATTTTAAAGCCTTTTAATATCTGACGGCCAATTTGTCTTGCGTTTTCTGGAATCCTGCGAATTTTCTCACTTCAGTGAACGCTCGTTATTCTCACGTCTATTATCCTCTTTTTTTTTTTCATAAAATCCGGGCCACTAAAATTTATGAAAACATGCAGACATTCTGAGATTGTCCATGTAATACAGCTTTTTGAATTCAACTGAATCAAGAAATAGTTCAAGAACTTTCAGTTCTCAATTTCCAATTTTCACTTAGAACGAGTGAACCGATTGGAATGAATCTAACAGTACTTTATTTTTCTTGAGGATCTCTTTCATTTCCAGCAACGGAAATCTCATAGGTTTAGTAGTTTCGGAGATACACGGAGGAAGTTCAGTGGTCAAATTTTAGGAACTTAGAAACAAGTTTTTAACCACTTTTAAAAAACGCACTAAAGGGATTTTTCTGGCTCGAATTATGTTTGTTATGTTTTGACCAAAAATAGCAAACAAATTTGAAAAATGTTTTAAAATGATGAATGAAGAATATGCCTTCTTTTACCTCATTTTCTAAATTTGACGGCCTATAGCTTTAGAACGAGTGGACTGATCAGAGTAAATTCAAAAGTTTTTGAAGACGTGTAGCATTAGACCAAGTGGACTGACTCGAGCAAATCCAACAGTTCTTTGTTCTTCTTGATTTTCTCTTTCATTTTCTCGCAACGGAAGTTCAATTGGTGCAAGAGTTTCAGAGATAAACCCCAGAAAAAGGGTCCATTTTTTATCTTTTAGAAACTTTTAGAATTGAGTTTTTAACCATTTAAAGAAAACTCACTTACGGGACTACTCTGACTCGTATTGTTTTTAATGTTCAAAATGGATTGAAATACTTCTTACTTTGATCAAAAGCACCACATTTTTTTTTAAGTGACCACAGGTTTGTAAATGCCTTGTTTTTTTTTA
The DNA here is from genome assembly GCA_951812265.1 of Taphrorychus bicolor. Classification (NCBI taxonomy): domain Eukaryota; kingdom Metazoa; phylum Arthropoda; class Insecta; order Coleoptera; family Curculionidae; genus Taphrorychus; species Taphrorychus bicolor. The sequence continues at coordinate 16,734,625 of OX638300.1, forward strand.
ATTTCTAATTTTGACGGCTTATAGCTTTAGAACGAGTGGACCCATTGGAGCGAATCCAACAGTTTTTTGTTCTTCTTGATTCCTCCTCATTTCCCAACAACGGAAGTCACATTAGTTCAATAGTTTTAGAGATAAACACCTTATTTTTGATCACTTTTAGAATCGAGTTTTTAACCATTTAAAAAAAACTCACTTACAGGACTACTCTGACTCGTATTATGTTGTTAATGTTCAGAAGAGACTGACATATTGTTACTTCGATCAAAAGCACCACAAAAAAAAATTATTTTTCTTTTGAAAATGACCACAGAGGAGTGGGTTCAAGAGTTTTTTTTGTTCTTCTTGATGTCTTCCTCATTTCTCAACAACGGAAGTCCCACTGGTTCAATAGTGTCAGAGATAGACTCTTTCAGTGGTCAATTCTTTGGCACTTTTATAATTCAGTTTTTAACCACGTAAAAAAAAACTCACGAGAGTACTCTGACTCGTATTACGTTTTTATGTTCATCTTCTTCTTGTGGTGCTTTATTCTCTGCGAACGTTGGCAATTATCATAGCTATTCTTATTCTCTCAGCTGCTTGTCTAAATGATAATTGTAAAGATGTCATCTCAAAACACTGGCGCAGGTTTTGCAGCCATGAGTTCCTTCTCCTTCCTGGTCCTCTCCTACCGTCGACCTTCCCTGTAGGATAAGCTGCAGTAGTCGATATTTATTGTTCCTCATAATATGTCCGAAGTACTCCTTTTTTTTTCACTTCACTGTGAATGTCACTTCTTTCGTTTTACCCATTCTTCTAAGTACGTTAGTTACGTGCTCAATCCATGAGATGCACAGAATTCTCCGAGATATCCACATTTTAAACACTTCGAGCTTTCCCGTCAAGGTTTCTGTCATGGTCCACGCTTCAACGACGTACAAGAGAACTGGAATACAAAAACTTCTTGCGAAGATAACAGTATCACCTGCGTATCTGATCTTGTTTATATTTTCGTCGTTTATTTTAATCCCTTCAGGAGAATCCTCCAGTGCCTCCTGAAATATCTTTTCAGAGTAGATGTTAAATAAGGTCGGCGAGAGGACACGCCCTTGGCGAACGCTTTTTTGGATCTCCACCTCCTTTGTTTTGTTGCCAGCTATGTTCACCTAAGCTGACTGGTTCCAATGTAAATTCTCATTGCTTCCATCAATGTTTTACCCTGTCAAAAGCCCTTGAAAAATCTATAAAGCATGCGTACACATCTCGGTTCATGTCTCGGTTCATTGTGTAATGAAAATATTGCCTCTCTAGTTCTCAGGGCGTTTCTAAATCTAAATTGAGATTCGCTGGTGTATATAAACCATTCACTTATTATTGCCGTCAAGTAGGCGTTGGAAATCTGACTGACATTTTCGTATCGTATCTTCTCACCATGTGCGGAAAAGAGATACGTATAAAAAAAACGAAGGTTTCAAAGGTAACGAGATGCCAAAAATAAGTGAATATAGTATAAGTCAAATGTTCTATATTCTGTTGTGCATGATCTTGGTGCGGTAAATTCCTTGTATATGCATTGTGTTTTCTTAAATTCCATCTTTGACGGCCTGTAACTTTAGAAAAAGTGTACCGATTGGGCTAAATCTAAGAGTTTTTGTTCTTCTTGATGTTCTCCTTATTTCTCAACAACGGAAATTCCATTGGTTGAATAGTGGAGTTTCGGAGATAGACCCCATCAATGGTCAATTTTTAGGCACTTTTGAAATCGGCTTTTAACTACTTTCAAAAACCTCACTTGCGGGACTACTCTGACCGGTATTAAGTTTGTTACGTTCATAAGGGATTGAAATCGTCACATATCGATCAAAAACAACAAAAAACAAATCTATTTTTTTTTATTGAAATTGACGAAAGGAGTACCTATATGCTTCCTTTTTTCTTAATTTCCATCTTTGACAACCTATAACTTTAGAACGAGAAATTAGATTTTTGATATGAATACTTCTCTAGCTTTGGAGAGAAATCTAAGGAGAAGGCTGAAAATGAGAACGACTGAATAACCAGAAACGAGAAGAATCACCAAAACTTATATACGTTGGTCAAAATATTTGAATAGGACTTCTGGGACTGTGAAGAAAAACTATCCATGGCGTGGCAACTGAGTTGGCATTTAAGAATGCAATAACAGCTTTTGCAGTGGAAAAATTGGATCAGTAGCGAAATTTCTATTAGAAAACTGCTGCTAATACGCGGAATGCCTAGAACAGTCCTTAGAGGAGGAGAACAAAAGTGTTCCAAATCGACCTCGTACGAGAGCAGAAAAGGATTATGCATTGTGCATCAGCCTCTACAAAATATTGAACAGTTTTACTTTAGTTGCAGTTAGTTATAGTTATCATTGGATCAGGGAACAATAATAGAGCCACCAAACCTTGCTGGTGCTCTATCTTCGAATCCTTAGCAACAGCGACCAACTCAATGCCTCAATTGGAATTCTGTTATATCGCCATCGCCAGTGTTTACGTCTAATATGACAGAAGATATTGCATACCTGCATTCTATGTGAAAAAAATTAGGTACCTAATGCATTAATTTATGCTGATAAGTGTGTCCACAGACTCCCTCCTCAGCGCCAGTAAAGTGAGAATGATCGAACAAACAATAACCATCTGGATTCGCAACACAGCGGGAGGTTGTCCAGAGGGCGGAGTCATTTCACCACCTCTGTGGTGCCTACTGGTGGACGATCTTCTGGCTACTTTGGAACTATGAGGAGTCCCACACCAACAACTCCAGCACGTCGCAAGAGGTTCTGGATATTGTACACAGCTGGCGATCAAAGGAAAACCTAGCAATAAACCTTAGGAAAACGGTGATTGTGCCATTTTCCCGAAGGAAAAGGCTGGACTTCTTGAAAGCGCCATCTTTGTTCGGGACGACAATCCCGTTTACCAACGAAGTCAAATTTCTAGGAGTCATTCTGGAGAAATCACTCACATGGACCCCACATGTGACTACCGTTAGGCACGGTCACAGCTCTCCCTTTGGACGTTCAAGAACCTCTACGGCGCATCATGGGGGATGGAACCCCAACAAACTATGTGGCTATACGTGACGGTAATAAGACCAATTATCACGTATGGGGCCACAGTTTGGTATCAAAAGAGCAGACAGAGCTCCATCAAAACTAAGGTGTCCTCTCTGCAAAGACAAATATGTCTCTGCATCACGGTGGCAATAAGAACGACGCCCACGGCAGCCATGGAGCGCATGCTCGACCTGCTTCCACTTCCAATACTCCTGGAACGAGAGGCAATGAAGACGACAAACCGGCTACAACAAGTGAAGAACATAGCACAGCAGTCATTCGATGGTGGGACCAACGATGCCTAGCCTGGCTTGGAAGGCCTTGCGGTATTGAACACGGTCTCGCACCTAATGGCATCAAAACGTACATTGGACACTCGCTACGTCGTCAGGGTTCCCTCACGGGCAGAGTGGGGTGAACGAGGCGAAGATCTACAACTGGCAGGAAGTATCTGGTACACGGACGGATAAAAAACCGACAAATGGGCTAGCTCCGGAATGTACGGCAGATCGAATGGCATCTGCATAACAGAGAGCCTGGGCCGATGCACCACAGTGTTTCAGGCACATGTCATTAAATTGTGTGCCCGACACCTATTAGAGGAGGGAGGACACAATAGATCAATCAAGACCTACTCGGATCATCGGGCATGTCCTTGCGCTGCTATTCCAAAACTATTTGAATTTGCCACAGGACTCTGAACACCCTACCGCAGAAAAACAGCGTCACACTGGTATGGACCCTGGGCCATCGTGGTCACGAAGGCAATGAGAGGGCCGACTCTTTAGCTAGGAGGGCGACGGGCTCAGCATTCGTAGGCCGGGAGCCGGCACTGGGAGTCCCATACTCTCTGGTCAAGGCTGATCTTCAGAAATGGAGAAATTCCAAGTCCCAGGACTGGTGGGAGAACCTACCCATAACACTCCAAAACATTTATCACGGGAACAGGGAGCGGCAAAAGCCCAAACACCCTCAGACTAAATAGGAGACAAACCTGAGTGGCCACTGCACTATACACAGGAGATAGCCACCTAAGATCTCACATGCACAGATTCGGACTGTCCGAAGAGACGGAGTGTCACTACTACTGCATTCTCAATCATATGATAATAAAAGAAGATGGAATACGACAAAACTATGGGTAACCTCGAATGCATCATCCAAACTATCGCCTGAAAAGAAGACTCAACATTGTGACTCAGCATTCAGACTTGGTGACGATGTTCTAGAATTCCAGATCAAGATGATTCTACAATCTACACAATCAACAGAGTAGCAACATTCGAAAAAATTCATCTGATTAAAAACATAAATGAGATAACGCGTTTGAATCTTGTTTTACTGGTAAAAGAAACGTCAAAAGTTGTAAATTAGTACCCTGCTATGGTCAAGAATAAAACTTAGAAACTAACCGACATCAAATAGGCGACATTGGTAAAAACATATCCTTGCAATACCTACCTCTAAGATCCCGAAGACTCAATACATGGCCGACACCTTATTATTAATTGCTACTATCAAAACAAGTTATAAGTGTTAGAGCGATTGCCAAGATATCACAATTCAAGAACAACTTAAATTTTTTTCAATCAAATTTGTAACAAATTTTGTTCTTATTTTTATTTCCTTTCTGGGGCTAAAACTTAAAAATCCCAACAAACCTCATTAAACAAAAACATCCTTGGAATTGTGGTATAAATAGGTCGTCTGGCGGCGCTCTTTAAAAGGAACCAAAGATATATGCGCCAGTAGCACGGTGTAAGCGCACAATTACATGCATATTAAAATATCTGAAACATGCGTAAAACCCATAAAGAGAATAATAAAGAGTAAATAGAAAAAGGCGCCGCCAATTTACGGGCTTTTGTTGCTCTTTATCTACCGGAATGTCCGAGACTGGGTTAACAGTTTACGGGAAAATATAAAAAAAGACGAGTATTATGTTGTAGTGCTTTTAAGAGGTAACCAACTTCTTACAATGTTCTTAAAGCAGATTTTTATATCTTCGGTCAATTAAGTCTACTAGATCAAAACCCCTTAAATCCACTTTTGGTCAAAAATTGTTTTTATTTACATAAACTGCTAACGGAAAAGATCGATACAGCAAACGTACGGTACGGTTTTGGCGGTTTTTTGCATACTAAGTCAGTTACAGGGTGTTTAAATAAAGTTTGAACTTTCTTGTAAGTTACAATACAAGGTATCCTGAAATTAACTTGGAAATCCCTAGGAAAGCATAGAGCACAATGTTCATACAAAGATAACCCGCAAACGCTTCGTCTCCGAGATACAGCGTGTTGAATTTTTTTTTCTTTATAGCTCTTAGAGTTTTTGAGATATTTATTTTGAATTGAAACTTTTAATATTTTTTTTGAAAATTATTACATTTTGAATGTAGGTAACCATTTATTATCTACATCGTTGGATATACCAACCGTTAGTCAAAATCGGCAGGGTCTTTTTTTTTCTGGGGGTTGTATCGATCCCTTTTGCCGTCACAAACTTTTTTGTAGCACGCCACTGATCGTTTTTTCTTAAAAGTCTGAATTCTCTATTACATTTAAAAACTTTCTTGCGTCTTGCATCCTTGTCTTATCTCCCACCGTTTTCGAGAAATTTGCAAAAGTGTCTAGAAATGCACATAATCTTTCCATAAGTTACTTTTTTTCATCAGTATCTGGGAATTTAAATAGAAACGCAAAAAACAGACATCTTTTATGGAAAAATTATGTGCTTCGTAAACACTTTTGCAAATTTCTCGAAAACGGTGGGAGATAAGACAAGGATGCAAGAGGCAAGAAAGTTGCTAAATTGAACAGAGAATTCAGACTTTTAAGAAAAAAAACGGTCAGTGGCGTGCTACCGTCGTGACATCGTAGTAATAGTTATTTATGTATTAAGAGCGAAAAGTTTACAACGTTTTTCCTGCAAACTATCAATTTCAAAAAAAGTGAATCACAACTGAGCATAACTGAAGACACAATGACGTTTTAAATACTTGGTTGAGTGGTGGTAGTTGCTATTGGCAGCAAGCGCAAACATCTTTTTCGCTTGCTGTCCTGGGCAAGGCGCGGAAAAGTAAACTCACATCCTCAAAAAAGGTTAGGTTTTCGTTTGTCTAATGAAAGCGTAAAATGCGTCATTTTTTGACGTTTGTAGAAAAACAAAATTTTAATCAGTTTTTTATTAGATTTTTTGCCATCTTTGTACAAAATGGAATAAAATTGTTTTATTAAATATGAGTCTACGTCGCTGATTTTACAACCAGTTATCTTTTAGAGATCATTTATCTTGTTAATATCGGCTGCGGCATTCTCGCGATAGAGGGTGACTTACAAAAGAGCGTCAACTTTTTGAAAAACCCCAGTAATTTATTTTGTAGGCCAAAAAACCGAAAACTGCCGAAAATGTCCCGAGATACCAACTAACGCCATTAAATGTCATAACAATGAATGTTCTGAAATTACGCTACCTACCAAATGCAGTGGGTTGAAATGCAACCATTTTGCAGTGCTTCTTTCTTTATCGTGTATATCCTTTAGCAAATGATTTCTTTAAGATCAGTCTCCCGCCGCGATTCTAGAAGAAACGACCTTTTAAAATCTCTTTAGGTTTTAAATATCGGCATTTCCGAGATACAGACTCCCAAAAATGACACAAAATTTTGCTGTATCGATCTTTTCCGCTAGCAGTTTATTTTTGAGTTAATTTAAAAATAGTTTAATCAAACTAACGGTACATATTGATCAGATTACCGATAAAAAAATTAAATTCGAAACAAAATTATAGTTTTTGTTATGAATTATTTAAACAGTTTTCCTGCTTTCCTGAAAATTTAGTTAAAGTGGATTTAGCGGGCTCAATTATTAATTCTTTGAGAGCTGCAAATTCGATGAGTTCAAGAAGAAATAAAGCTGACAACAAATGTACAGCGGAAACAAAAACTTATCAAAGAGTACATCAAAGAATAAATTATAAACCAAATGCGATAGTAAAAATGAGTGATCTACAGCGGTCCCGGGCATAAAAAAAATAAGTTATTGTAGATGTGGGGTCCTCTACACCCAAGGTTGGTCAAACCCAAGCAACAATTTTTAACGTGTGGCGTATATAATAAGCAATATCTACATGTTCTGTAAAAAAAGTCTTTTGGGAGAATATGTAACTCTGTAACAAGGAATTAGATTATAAAATGTTGTCACTGAAGATTATGATTATTTATATGGTGGTCATTGAAAGGTGGTGACGTCCTCTTATTCGTGCCCACCAAAGACCTGTTTCGAGATTATTAGTTCTCGTTTGAATAATCGTGGAATCAAGAAAAGAGGGACTCCCTTAAATAACACTGTGTTATGAGCTTTCCTGTAGAGGATAACTCTCGGGAGCTCTTTTATTCTAATTTACAAGTTCAAAGTCACAAATATAAATATAAAAAAATGTAATAATAAAAAACATAAATAAAAAAGTCCTTTTGGGAGATCTTTGACCTCTTCAACAAGAACATTATATAAGAATGCGGAAGCTTTCAAGGCCGGTCAAAATACAATCTAAAGTGTTTTCCGGGTTTTGAAAGTCATGGAACATATTAATCAGGAATTTCCACAAGATATTGCCAAGTTGTTCTAACGTTACCTAACTACTACATGCTTTCAATGGAAGGAAGATTTCTACGAACAAACTGATGGTTTAGCTATGGGCAGCTCCCTAGTCCAGTAATAACCAACTACTTTATGGAAATTTTCGAGGTCAAGGCGTTGGCAACGGAAAATAAGAGTCCAAAGTGCTGGTTCCGAAATGTGGACGACACCTTTATTATTTGGAGCCATGACGAGGGCGAACTTCCAAACTTCCTCTTACACCTCAACTCTATCAACACAAAAATTCAATTCACTATGGGATAGAAAAGGAAGGACGCTACCGTTTTTGGATGTTTTGGTATCAAGGAGGCCGAATGGGAAGCGTGAGCACACCGTTTATAGAAGACCAACACACCCTGACCGATACCTCAATAACGGATCAAATCATCATCCCAGATAGAAAAGGGGCGTCATACAGACTCTTGTCTGTGAGAGCGAAGAGAATTTGTGATGGTGAATTGGAACAGGAAATTAAACATCTGGAAAGAACCTTTGATACGGATACATCCACAAAGTATTGGACAGGATCGGCAGGCTACTAGAAAAGCACAATGTTAAAACTGTATTTAAACCCACTCGTACATTACAACAGAGCTTGAGATCGGCCACAGACCGCAGAGATCACCTATCGACACCCGGAGTTTTCTTAGTTCCATGCAACTGTAGCTCGGTATACATTGGCAACACAAAACGCAGTGTCAACACGAGGATTACGGAGCACAAGAGGAGTTGCAGGTTGGGACAAACACAAAAGTCAGCAGTAGCAGGGCGCGCTCTCTCCGACGGTCACGACATCCTTTTCAACGAGGTTAATATTTTATATCAATCGCCACTTTTCTATCCAAGACTAACAAGAGAGGCCATTGAGATCTTTAAACACGACAACCATTTTAACAGGAAGGAGGAAATTATTTTTCTAAATGCAGACTGGAAGCGAGTTCTAAGACATACTTCAAGTGCGCTGGAACCCCCCCCCCCCAACACTACCACCAACCCGGCCCCTCCACTGCAGGGCGACGCCAGGGGAATAAATAGCACGGAGCTCACCACAGTCGAATCAGTTAGCATCGAGAACCCCTGGAGATCACTCCGGCAACTGCCTTATCGTCTTTGGTAATGTCTGCCGCAGCTGTAGATAAAAGGTCAGGAAGAAATTACATTGGACCATGGCTTCAAAATCCGGAAACACTTTAGATTGTAAGAACATTATAGATTTTAAAATGTTGACATTGAAAAATATGATTATTTGTATGGCGGTCATTAAAAGGTAGTGCTTTCTTCCCATTTATGCCTCCCAAAGACCGGTTTTGAGCTCTTTAGTTCTCGTTTGATAATCTTGGGACTCATCAGGCGAAAAGAGAAACTAACTTAAATAGTATTATGCTATGATTTTTTCTGTAGAAGGCGAATCTTAAGAGCTTCTATACTACTATATACTAGTTGAATGTCGCAAATATAAATAAAAAAATAATAAAAAAATAAGTATAAAAAAGCCCTTTTATGAGATCTCGGAGTTCTATAAAAAAAGCATTAGATTTTAAAATGTTGAATTGAGAAAAATATGATTATTTATATGGTGGTCATTAAAAGATAGTGCCTACTACCTATTTATGCCTGCCAAATACCGGTTTCGAGGCCCTTAGTTCTTGTCTTGTTAATCTTGTCACTAGTGGCACGCTGGCTTATCAGGCGAAAAGAACCACTGACTTAAATAGTATTGTGTTATGAGTTCCTATATAGGAGGATTCTATACTATTCTATACTAGTTCTATACTCTACGATATTAGTTGATTGACGCAAATATAAATATAATAAAGATATAGAAAAAAAACAAATATAAAGAGGATATCTAGGACCCCTGTAACAAGAGCATTGGAATATAAAATGTTGACATAGAAAAATGTGGTTATATCTATGGTGAGTATTGAATAGTGCCGCCCTCTCGTTTGTTCCACCAAAGACCAGTTTTGAGCCCCTAAGTACTTGTTTTGATAATGTTTGGACCAGTGGCAGATTGGATCATCAGGAAAAAAGGGATACTCACTTAAATAATATTGTGATTTGAGTTTTCCTGTAGAAGGCGAATCTCAGCAGTTTCTCAAGTGTTTTTCAGGCTTTGAAGCCGTGGTCCAATGGAATTTCTTCCTGACGTTTCGTCTACAGCTGCGGCACATATCAAGAGCAACGAGGCAATGGGCGAAGTAATCTTCCGTGCCTCCCGACGTTGACTGATTCGATTGCGGTGAACTCCGTGGTATTTATTCCCCCGCCGTCGCGCTACAGTGGAAGGACTGAGGTGGGGGTAGTGGTGGCGCCCGGTTTTGGCGCACTTGAAGTATGTCGTAGAACTCGCTTCCAGTCTGCATTTAGAAACGTAATTTCTGCACTGAAATTGTTGTCTTGTTGTCGTGTTTAAAGATCTCAATGGCCTCTCTCGTCAGTCTCGAATAGAAACGCTGCGATTGATGTAAGATATCAACCTCGTTGAAAAGGATGTCATGACATTCGGTGAGAGCGTATTCTCTCCGAAACATCCAGAAACGGTAGGCGTCCTACTGTTTTCGGATTCTTTCTTTTTTTCTACCTACCAAAAGGGCTACCGTTAGGTAGAAAACCTACCGCCTACCGGTAGGCGTCCTACCACAAATGGTAGGACGCCTTCCCTTTTTGGATGTTTTGGTATCAAGCAGGCCGAATGGGAAGATTGTGCACACCGTTTATAGAAAACCAACACACACTGACCGATATCTCAATAAACTGATCAAATCATCATTCCAGATAGGAAAGGGGGGTCATAAAGACTCTGAGTGAGGGCCAAGAGAATTTGTCGCCGGCTGAATTGGAACGGGAAATGAAGCATCTGGAAATAGCCTTTGGTCGGAATGGATACAGCAAGCACGAGTTCGATAGGGCCGTCCGTCCAAGGATTGTAGAGCGCCAGGAAGGAACAACGGGAGAAGATGAAGAAAAGCGTGAATGGACTAGTCTACCATACATTCACACAGTAACGGATAAGGTCGCCAGGCTACTGGAAAAGCACAATGTTATAACTGTCTTTAAACCCACTCGTACAATATAATAGAGGTTGAAATCGACCAAAGACCGCAGAGCTCCCTTATCGGCATCCGGAGTTTACCGAGTTCCATGCAGCTGTGGCTCGGTATACATTGGCACCACAAAACGCAGTTTCAACGCGACGATTAGGGAACCCAAGAGGAGTTGCAGGCTGGGATAAACACAAAAGTCAGCAGTAGCAGAGCACGTTCTCTCCGAAGGTCACGACATCCTTTCCAACGAGGTGAATATCTTATACCTATCAATCGCAGGTTTTCTATCCGAGACTAACGAGAGAGGCTATTGAGATCTTTAAACATGACAATTTCAACAGGAAGGAGGAAATTACGTTACTAAATGTAGACTAGAAGCGAGTTCTACGGCATACTTGCAACGCATAGTGCGCCAAAACCCCGCGCTACTACTACCCTCACCCTAGTCCATCCACTGCAGCGCGAGGGTGGAGGAATAAATACCAACGAGCTCACCACACTCGAATCAGTCAACGTCGGAATGCACGGGAGATTACTTCGCCTCATCGCCTTTGAAAGCTAGTGTCTTCTTCCTATTTATGCCTGCCAAAAACCGGTTTTGAGCCCCTAAGTACTCATTTTAATAATCTTGGGACCACTGACAGTTTGGGTATATACGTAGAGTGCCCTTCATCTTAATGGTTTTCGACTTTTTATCGACTGACCCTATATTATTAAACTCAGCAACATATTCGCTACAGTGTAACTATCTAAATATACTGAAAAGTGAAACATGTCTATGCATATGCTTGCATGAGTTGTAAACGTAAACCTCTCTTGTTTTACTTGCACGGCGTTTCAATGTTCTGTAATTTTTGAGAACACCAAATAGGAACTAATACTAAAAATCTAGACCAACGATCGCTGCATAAGAGTAAATCACATTCCTCCTTAGGAAAACAGCCGGTAATTATAAGCACCTGAACTGGCACGTAAATCATGACCGCAATGGATACACGACCGAAGACACGGGGATGATTGTATCAACGTTTGCGCCCGGCAATGGTATTTGTGTATTTTGCCGACACATGGGCGTAACATCAACAATTGTGGCAGAATTATAAGAAGAGAAAGTTGAATTTCAAACTTAAAATATATAGCAAGAAAGCGCCAAAATACTAACAAGCCACGTAGGATATGGCAACAATAGTTATTTGGACATAGATTGAAAGATGCTTCTGACGAACGTCACTGGCATTGCGAGGGAGTTTTTCCGTGTCAGCGAGGAGAGAAGATCGCCATAACTTATATCTAATTATAATTTGTTAGCGGGTTGTTTCCCAGATACGTGACGGCGATATTGTCTCGCTCCGTACCGAGAACCATTGTTAGGGCTGGTTGTTAGCCCGGTACTTACACGCTTAAGTGGTTACCGGGTACCTACTTAAAACGTACTTATAGGGAAGTGACATTCGGTATGTCGTGGGCAAACATCGCCGTCTAGGTTTGTTTTTGGGTAAGTGTCTGAAGCTGTAGCAGGTACATTCCATTGTTTTTAGAGGTATTCCGCCATATGCGTGTGTGTGACTCTTCCGCATTTTGCGACTCCCCGAGGCACCGTCCCAGCCTCCGCCGATTTATCTCCCCGTTCAAAACCTACGTGACAGTCTACACAAACACTAATTGTTTCTAATGAGCGCTCATATTTCTTGGTCTTTTATCAAGTAGAAATTTGTGGCCAACAGCCATTTATACCGTCATAATGCTTCTGATTGCGCTAAGCGGTTTCAATCTCTCGAAACGCGGCGGGTTCCTATGCTTGGTACCGGTAGATACCATAATGCGAACAGTGTTCGGCTTATGACGTGTTAAGCGTCTATTCATTGTTACTGAATTTGCAACTTTGTTGAATGAACAAAGGGCTTTTTTGTTGCTGTTGAGCTTGCATTGCTTGCAGCATGCCGAGACTGTATAGCTGCTCTAACAGTCGGAATTTATTAGGTGAGTAATGACTATAGTTTTTAAGTCGATAAAATAAAGTCTTGTCAATATCGCGTTCTACGTGTTTTAGGTGTTTAATAGAGATGCCCATTAAATACCTGAACTAACCTTGGCAAACCTCTCGTAGTACCTAAATTTTCAGATCTGCCTAAATGTGTCTCACTCAGTCGTCCCTTTTTTGTATTTATAATGCTGCATAAGCAGTCATAGCAACCAAGTTTATGACGCTTGTCGGATCCTATTGTTGTTTGTATTTTATTTGGTTGTAATATGAAGTGAAGTTTACAAAATTGTACACTATTTTTTGTGCCCTGATGAACGCTAGCAAAGCTACCGAAACGTATGTTATCGTCGGGGGTCAAAGCAACCAAAAGTTAATCTAGCCCACTTCGTTTCGAGGAACCCATAAAGATCCATATGGGAGTTTATCAAGTGGGTATCGGATTACGTCAAGGGAGGCTGATGCGTACCGGGACGTGGGAAAGAAGGCAGTTTTGCGGCAGTTGACATTTTGACTCGTCGTTGGGTGGTTGCTCTGAATATTTTATTAGTTATGCAAATAACTTGTATTTACATTCAATTGAAATAATAAATTTATAGTTGTGAGATTGATAATCGCCGCGTTAGTTTTTAGTCGTTAACATCAGAAGTGGGATTAGAAGCTCAGTGCCTATTTAATTGTACCGCAGATTATATAGACAAAACGTTCTACTAAAAAAAAAAAAATAAAATAAAATAATGCATCGTCGCCGCGCATTTTCTGACAGGCGGAGGGATCGATCGGTAATCCCTAGTGCACGAAGCCGTTCGCGAAGTGGTGGTACTGGTGATCATCGAAATGTGAATGAGAACAATCAACGTACTTCAGCTGATCAAAACAGGAGCTACACGCCTCCCGTAGCAGTTACGTCTACAAGTGGGCAGCGTTGTCAGCAGGAGGGTAGTGAGCCTATTATCTCATTAAGTCGAGCTTTATTAAGAGGTATTGAGGGTATTGCAGAAAGGTCAAACAATTCTGGGATAGTTAGTAACAATTTAATAAATGAATTTAATCCAGTAAGCGATGACATTGTGGAATGGTTAGATGTCGTAGATGAATATGCTCTCATTCATAATTGGTCTGATCGAATAACTTGTCATCTGGCCCTTAATAAATTGCGGGGTTCGGCTGAAACTTGGTATCGCGCATTACCAACGCGCATATTTACCAGGGTACTGTTTTGAAAAACTGGCTTTGATTAATAAAATGAAATTGGTTATCACTGATGAAGATAAAGTTAATTTAATAATGGGGGGAATTCAAGATCCCCAAATTAAGTTTTCGGTGGAAACATCGGAAATTACTAATCCCGCTAAATTAGCGCGATATTTAAGAACTTTCGATGAAAAATTGGATTCATCATTAAAGGTTAATTCCAAAACTTTCGTAGAAAGAAGTCTAAATATGCCAAGGGCAAAACAAAATTCTTCACAGGCCTCGATAAATTGTTTTCATTGCAAAGAAAAGGGACACATTAAGCGCCAATGTCCAAACAAAAATCAAGCTAGCAAGGCGATCGTTGCTTATCATAATTCATTATGACTGTCAAATTCTACATTTAACAAACCATAACCATGCAGAAATATATTAAAAATATCTATCTCGATGGTAAACTGGTCAACAAACAAAAAAATTTTGGATGTTGATATCCTGATAGGTCAAAACTTTACAGAGCTAAATGATATATTGTACCTAAAATCTGGTTCGACTCTCCAGTTTAGCACTCGAAGTAGCGCCTTTGCTTTAGATAAAACAAACGTTAATATTGGTATTGATGATCCAGTGTCAGAACGCTCCCTTTTAACACTGTTAAACCAATTTAAAAGATCTTTTGCAATTAATAGTTTAGATGTGGGCACCTGTACTGAAGAAATGCGCATAGATTTAACAATAAATACACCCATAACTCATAGACCACGAAGATATCCCGAAAAAGAACGCCAAATAATACGTGATATTGTTGAAGAGCTGTTAAAACATGGCATTATTAGGGAATCAGATTCTGCGTACGCTAGTCCGGTCCTGTTGGTTGCAAAAAAAGATGGGGGCCAAAGATTATGTGTGGATTACAGAAGTTTAAATAAATATACTATTCCGAATAAATATCCCTTACCGTTAATAGAGGATCAGATCGACCGATTGTCCGGATACAAATATTTTTGCACCCTAGATCTTGCATCGGGATATTATCAGATAAAAATCAGATAAGAATCCATACATAAAACGGCATTTATCACTCAAGACGGTTTATATGAATTTCTTAAAGTACCCTTCGGATTAACTAATGCGCCATCGGTCTTTCAGAAAATAATAAATAAAATATTAGGGTCCATGAGATTTCACACAGTTTTAGTTTACTTAGATGATATATTAATTCCGGGAAAGACAATCGAAGAAGTATTGAGTACATTGGAAGAGGTTTTGCGGCATTTTCAAAATTACGGCTTAACTTTTAAACTTAACAAATGCTACTTTTTACAAACAAAAATTGAATTTTTAGGTTATGAAGTTTCTAATTCGTCCTTACGGCCTACAGACACTAAAATAAGTGCCGTTAAACGATTCCCTATACCTCTAAACGTACACAATGTACGCCAGTTTCTAGGCCTAACTAGTTATTTCCGAAAATGTATCTATAAATATGCAGACAAATCAAAAGCATTAAGTGAGCTTTTGCATAAAGATGCACGTTGGAAATGGGAAAAACGGCAGCAGGACGCCTTCAATTATTTGAAATCAACATTAATATCTAAACCCGTTTTACAAATTTTTGATAATGCTTTAGAGACCCGATTGTATACGGATGCTAGTCGCATAGGAATAGGAAGTGTTCTAGTTCAAGTTAAAAATGGGAAAGAAAACCCAGTCGCTTATTATAGTAAACAAACAACAAAAGAACAGCAAAAATACCATTCATTTGAGCTTGAAACTCTTGCAGTAGTAATGTCTGTACAGAAATTTCGTCATTATTTATTCGGAAGAAAGTTTATAATTTTTACAGACTGTTCTGCGGTCGTCAGCACATTTAAAAAAGCCGAAATTAATCCTAGAATCGGACGTTGGGTTATGGATTTAAATGAGTACGACTATGACATTAAACATCGGCCAAATTCTCAGCTACGTCATGCAGATGCCTTGAGCCGTAACCCAATACCTGATCCTGAAGAGGATGCTGAAAAGGTCCCGGACGGTCATTATGCGATAAACGTGAACTTTAAAAATATAACAGAAAGCGACTGGCTTTTGGCCTCCCAAGAATCTAGTAAGGTAATTAAAGATATTAAGAAAATATTATCAACAGGAGATGCTCAAAACCATAGGGATATTTTTAATCAGTACGAATTAAAAGGTGGAATCGTTTATAAAATAACAAATTTTGGACCACGGTGGGTAGTTCCGGAAGAAGCAAGGTACCAAATCTTACGATTAAACCACGATGATATTGGTCATTTTGGATACGATAAGACATACGATTCGGTGGCGCGCTTATACTGGTTTCCACATATGAGACGGTTTATAAAGAAATATGTCAAAAACTGTCTTAATTGCCTGTATCAAAAATCGTCCAATAACAAAAAACCCGGTTATTTAAATCCTATACCCAAAGTGGCACGGCCATTCCACATTGTGCATATCGATCACTTAGGACCTTTTGTTAACAGTACACGGGAAAATACTGAGCTTTTAGTCATAATAGATGCCTTTACGAAATTCGTCGTAATGTACCCTGTGAAAATACAAAAACACGTTACGTTCTGGAATCGTTAAGTGACATGATAAAGTTCTTTGGGGCTCCTAGACGAATAATAAGCGATAGAGGAACATCATTTACTTCTCAAAAATTTAAGAAATTTTGTAAAATTCGCGGTATTGCTCACTACCTGAATGCGGTGGGGCTTCCCCGAGGGAAGGGGCAAGTCGAACGCTATAATAGAACAATTTTGGATTCATTGTCAACTATGGGTGCAAATTTACATGATGACAGTTGGGATGAGAACGTACCGAACATTCAGCTGGGCTTAAATGGGACAATAAATAAAGCACTAGGGGCAGCCCCGAGTGAAGTTTTACTAGGGTATCGTGTTACCGGACAAGTTGCGTTGTACCTCCACCAATTAACGACGTTATAGATGTAACCGTGTTGCGTCAAAAAGTGCGCGAGAATTATCCTGGGTATCAGGCACGTCAAAAAGCGCAGTTTGACTCCAAGCGGTGTGCACCAAAGGTATACCAAGTAGGAGATTTGGTTCTGCTGAAAATGACGACCACCTCAGCAACGGGCGCTAGCCAACAGCTGATGCCGAAATGGCGGAGTCCTTTCAGGATTTCCAAGGTATTGGGATGTGACCGGTACGAGGTCAGGGATATTCCCGGAATGACAAGGTCAAGGACACCATACTTGAGCGTGGCCGGCATTGACAATATCAAGCCATGGATTCAATTTTGAAAGGTTACGTAAGGTAGGCTGTTAAGTAACTGGAATTGAGTGGGGCGGGCTGGCCAGGATAGCTGAAATAGGGTAGTAAGTCCCGGTATTTCAGTCTGGTACTGCGTCCCGGTAGACTCATATTCCAGCGGCTAGATGAGGGCGGACAGGCCAGGACTGGAATAGGGTGGTAAGGCCCGGTATTCCAGTTGGCACTGCGTTCCAAGATGCTAGTGTGGGTCCCATAAGGTTTAAACCATTCGTAAACTGCAGTTACGAATGACCGTACCGTGATATTAATAATCTATTTGTGTAATCATTAACCAACTTGCTTTGTATTTAATGTATATTCTGCCCAGTTATGAAATTCTATACCTTAAACTTTAGCTGAAGCTGTTCCAAGGAGATGCTGTACTGATTATGACATTTCTTAAAATTCTTGGGAAAAAAAATAGATACAGCGTTTATGTCGATGTCTTTAGACGTTTTCTCTTTGTAGATCCAGTATGGAGAGTGTGGACACTCCATGGTCAGGAATGGCCGAATGTTATCGTCGGGGGTCAAAGCAACCAAAAGTTAATCTAGCCCACTTCGTTTCGAGGAACCCATAAAGATCCATATGGGAGTTTATCAAGTGGGTATCGGATTACGTCAAGGGAGGCTGATGCGTACCGGGACGTGGGAAAGAAGGCAGTTTTGCGGCAGTTGACATTTTGACTCGTCGTTGGGTGGTTGCTCTGAATATTTTATTAGTTATTCAAATAACTTGTATTTACATTCACTTGAAATAATAAATTTATAGTTGTGAGATTGATAATCGCCGCGTTAGTTTTTAGTCGTTAACACGTATGATTACTAGTTAGGTTTAGAGTAGAGTTTCACGAGACCACGAGATAAGTCTCGGTCTCGGTCTCGTACGAGATCGAGACCGAGACTTTAATATCGACTTCGAGACCGAGACAGAGGCTGTCTAGGCCTCGATCTCGGTCTCGGTCTGCGAAACCGAGACCGAGACCGATACTGCCAATCGAGACTCTCGAGAGTCTCGATTGGCAGTAAAAATAAAGCTAAAAAAATAGGAAATTCTTCATTGGCAGTATGTGCACTTTTTCGACATGCATATTCGAATTCATAATATTAAACCTGATTTGAAATATTTCCATATTTTCAATGAAATTTTGTAGATGTGTCGAGAGCTAAGGCAGGACGCATATTTTTTATAAAAAAATACGTTTAGTAGCATCAGTGGCAACCTACGGGCAGGCCTAATGCAGTTTTACATTAAACTAACCTGAACTAACCTGATTCTACATTGAAAATTGGAACCCTCAATAATTTCAAATTTTGATTTTAAGTAAACATTTATACAAAAAAAGGACATTTCTCTGAAAACTGTGTTATAACTCAATAATTCAGAAGACAATTGAATATGCAATTCAAACATAATAAGATTTTTTGAGATACTACCTTTTTTTCGAGACCGAGACTCGAGTTGCTACTACAAGACCAAGACCGAGACCGAGACTCAATTATAAATTTGAGACCGACACAAAGAGTATGTAAGTCTCGGTCTCCGTCTCGGCCTCGTGAAGCTCTATCAGAAATAGTCCGATACCAAAAATCAGGAAATAATATAGAAACTTGTAAAGTAACAAAATAGGAATAGACGGAATGGAAGAATAGACGTAAACCAACTAGAGAGAAGAAATTTAATAAGAAAAAGCAAAAACGAAGAAGGGAACTTTATTGGCAGAACATTATTATGAGACAAAATGATCAAAGATATAGGAATTAAAAAGGGGAGCAATTGAGCCACAATTATGAAAAAAAAACAGAAAATATTACAGAATGTTATTGGGAAAAGAAAATGAGTTGAAATAATAAAAAAATATCAAAAGGAAAGTGACTGAAAAATTATTCAATACAATTTCTTCAAATTATAGAAAACGTAAAATGACTATTTAAAAAAATAGTAAATGAAGCAAATGTCTTATAAATATGGAAAATATCACGGATTAGAAACAATACAAATTAATCATACAAAGAACAAAGCAGGTCAAAAGCAGTGCGAGAATTAAAAGAAGTGGAGCTTGATGAATAAATATAAAACAACAGATATGTAAAGGTGAAAAGATGTATGAAAAACCAAAAAAGAATTACAATAATAACAACAATACTAAATACATTAAAAATGCAGAAGAAGGCTAAAAAGGAGTGTGAGGCAAAGAAGGATTTAAAACTAAATAAAAACGAAAAATGAGGCAAAATTAAAAAAGTTGCAATTCGGCAAGAGGTTCTTAATAGATGGTCCGATATTAAATCTTAAAAATCAGACCGCTTAGATGGACGATTTTTAGGCACTTATAACATTGAGTTTTTACCCAATTTTTTGCAAAAATTACTTTAAGTGTTAATTTCATTAAAATTGAGTTTGTTACGTTCATAGTGAATTGCAGACGTGCCATTCCCATCAAAAAGTAGCAAAAAAAAATTCTGAAATTTATTTGAACTTGACCAAAGAGGGGGGGGGGGGGCTAGAATGACTCTTCCTCAATTTTCAAGTTTGACCGCCTGTAACATTAAAACGAGTGGACCGATGGGAGTGATTCTAACTGTTTTGCTCTTCTTGATGTCATCTTTTAAAATCGAGTTTTTGGCCAACTTTTAAAAAATTTACTTTCAGAATTAATATAATTAGGATTGAATATGTTACGTTCTTAGTGAATTGCAGACGTCCTATCAACAGCACCAAAAAAAAATTATGAATTTCTTTTGAACTTGACCTAAGGGACGACTTTTTTCTCAATTTTCAAATTTGACCGCCTGTAACTTTAGAACGAGTCCACCGATGGGAGTGAAGCCACCTGTTTTTTGCTCCTCTTGATGTCCTCTATTACCTCCCGCGAATACAAGTCCCGTAGATGCAACATTTTCGGAGAGACGACCTTTCGATGGGCGATTTTTAGGCACTTTTAAAATCGAGCCTTTGGTTAATTAAAAAAAACTACATTAAGGGTAAAGTTCGTTCGAATTGAGTTTGTTACATTCTTCGAGAATTGCAGACGTGCCATTCCGATGAAAAATACCAAAAAAATGTCCGTTATATTGACCAAAGAAGGGGGGGGGGGATGTTACGACTTTTCTTCTCAATTTTTAACTTGGACTCCCTGTAACTTTAGGACGAGTGTACCGTTTGTAGTGTATCCACCTGTGTTTTTTTTTGCTCTTCTTGATGTCCCCTTTCCTTCAACAGAAGTCCCGTAGGTGCAATATTTTCGGAGTTAGGCCCCTTCGGTGGCCGATTTTTAGGCACTTTTAAATTGAGTTTATGGCAAATTAAAAAAAAAAACTACTTCAAGCGTTAATTTCATTCGAATTGAGTTTGTTACATTCTTAGGGAATTGCAGACGTGCCTTCCATCTAAGGGAGGGGGTAGTACGACTTTTTTCTCAATTTTCAAGTTTGACCGCCTGTAAGTTTAAAACGAGTGCAGCGATTAGAGTGAATCCAACTGTTTTTTGCTCTTCTTAATGTCCCCTTTCACCCCCGCCAACAGAAGTCCCGTAGAGGCAACATTTTCGGAAAGACCACCTTTCGTTGGGCGATTTTCATTTACTTTTAAAATCGATTTTTTGGCCAACTTAAAAAAAAACTACTTTAAGGGTAAATTTTATTTGAATTGAGTTACGTTCTTAGGGATTTACAGACGTGCCATTCTGATCAAAAACAGTAAAAAAAAAGTCTAATTCTTTTTCTAAATTGACCGAAGAGATGTTACGACTTTTTTTTTTAATTTTCAAACTTGACTCCCTGTAACATTAGAACGACTGGACCGTTTGTAGTGAATCCACCTATGTTTTGCTCTTCTTGATGTCCCCTTTCACCTTTCGCCAACAAAAGTCCCATAGGTGCAACATTTTCGGAGTTAGACCCTTTCGGGGGTCGATTTTTATTTAAAATCAAGTTTTTGGCCAATTTTTGAAAAAATTACTTTAAATGTTAATTACATTAGAATTGGGTTTGTCACCTTTCTAGTGAATTGCAGACGTGCCATTCGCATCAAATGGCAGAAAGCAAAAAACTTTCTGAAATTTTTTTGAACTTGACCATAGGGGGGGGGGGGGGGGGTATAACGACTTTTTTTTCAATTTTCAAGTTTGCCCGCCTGTAACTTTAGAACAAGTGCTCTTTTACCTCCCACCAACAGAAGTCAACTGTGCGTTATAACTCAATAATTCAGAAGAAAATTGAATACGCAATTCAAACATAATAAGATTTTTTGAGATAATACCTTTTTTTCGAGACCGAGACTCGAGTTGTTACTACGAGACCACGACCGAGATAACGCGAGTCTCGGTCTCGGTCTCGATGCACAAGACCGAGAACGAGACCGAGACTCAATTATAAATTCGAAACCGAGAGTACGTAAGTCTCGGTCCCGGTCTCGTGAAGCTCTAGTTTAGAGATTAAACAATGTTACAGCAGTAATTTTAGTAATTATCTTTTATTTAATTTACACGTAAATCCAAAAACTTATCTTTTCAACTATAATAAATATCTATTAAAGGTAATATTTGATTGGTCACCGTGACCAACATTCCAAGGCAAAAAACAAAACTCGTTTAGAAAAGATCTTCATTTCGATGATATTTTAACGTCAAAACAGTGAGCAAGATCTACTAAATCAAAACCAAAATAGAAAAAAACTGTTTATGTGACACATTTTGTGCCATCTTCCAACACTTTTTGGGCACAATCAAATAGTGTTAGTTCAGCACCTGACTAAAGTTCGATCAACAAGAACATAACCAATTTCCAAAAACGACCCGACCGAAAATTGGTTTCTTATTATTTAAACAGCTTGCATACCAGCATCGGGCCATCCTCACCGTCTGTAATTTCGGAACGACTACCTACAGCAAGTTATTCAATTTTGATTGGCTGTAATTGGGTGAAAATTACATCTTTCCCGTCTTTTCGCCGTTACGTTCATGCCCCGAGTTACCGATCATTACATTGTTATTTACGGCAAGATGGCGACGCG
The DNA here is from genome assembly GCA_951812265.1 of Taphrorychus bicolor. NCBI lineage: Eukaryota > Metazoa > Arthropoda > Insecta > Coleoptera > Curculionidae > Taphrorychus > Taphrorychus bicolor. Next base: position 16,756,863 of record OX638300.1, read on the forward strand.
TCCCTAAAAGATCTCGTACCGCCCAGGTACCATCACATAAAACTGGTGTCGAATAATTGAAAAGAGCGTTCAAACGCCACCTAACTCATAAGAAAATAACTTCATAAGCGATTTATACACCTTCTCGCAAAGATGCGTAGGCACGGCACATGGTACTGCCTCGGCCTGCAATATCATTTTTTAGTATGACAAATTCGGCCATCGCTCCTGTCAGACTGGACGGTGCAAACGGGTTACTTTATGTCCGTCCTGCACTCCTGATTGACCGTAAATAATACGCTAGCTGTTCGGCCGGTACTGCCTGGCCGCACCTACGGCTATGATCTATGATCGGATTGCATTTCGCGCACAGACAACACACTACATTCACTTATGCGTGTATGACGGGAATTCTTCGGCCCTCTCTTTAAGGTACTGCCCGTATGGGTGAAATGATCGAAGAACTTGTCCTTTTGCTTCTTCGAGTGGGTACAAGTTCATGAATAAGCGAATTCTATCATTTTGCCTAAACTTATTTCGCAAGTGGTACTCAAAGCTGCAATATAGATAAGTCACGATAAGATCTTCTTATAATAATTTAAATCAATTTAATTAGAGGAGATATGATAATTATATCCGAACGCAACAAATGCTGTGTGCGGGTAGCAGGTACTGCGGCAGTACCTCGCCTCTTATCGTAATAATAACCGCCAGATAACTTAATTGTTTTTGCCATCTTACTTTTAATTAATAGTCCCGCTTATTGGTAGTTGTAGTACTATTGTAGGTAATGAACGTAATGGACAATGCTAACGACCTAAACAAGACATCGTCTTCGGAAGGCGTGAAAACTCCTGAAAGTAAATTAGCGATATTTTTCACGGACGCCACTGTTGGAGCCCCGTCTCCCGATCAAGCCCTACGAGGACTCGGCGCTGGGTACAATGCGCCCCCTGCCGGCATTCTAATAAAGACTGTCCATCAAACTGGGCACCGCTCGAGTCTCTTTTAATAATTGGCCATCTTGCGTACCGCATCACGCTTATCTGTTGGTACCCTCATGGAATTTCGCTTCGAGGTCTCCGCAAACGCGTTTTTAATCCGTTTGGTGAATCCAAAGGTGATATATGGGATTTTGTAGGTGCGAGTGAAGATACATCATGAGACACGAAGTGGATTATGTGTTTTATAGGTTCCTATACAATGCGAGTTTTAATTTTGTAGATTCTAAAGTTTGGTGCCAGGGTTGACATGGGTAGAGGCACCAGGATGACAGGCACACAAATATTATTGCTAATATGTTGCTGCAAATTTGAAACGACCAGCAGTATTTAATATAGGTATATTTAATAAACGAAGTCTAGGGTTTGTTGGGCCGTATTATTAACTACCACACGCGAAGCCCAGCGTTTGTTGAGCCCCATTTTACATTCAAGCAAAGAGTTTAACATTTATATGCCGCCTCAACTTATTATAAACTCTGGTACTGTGTCATTTACAACAATCATTAATTGTTGTAACGAGTAGATGGTCACCAATTTGTCGATCAACCCATCTGCATACCGTAAACCCGGGCTACTTTGTCACAGGGGGTAACTTGGTCACCTTGTGCGCGCTCATGGTTTTTTATTTTATTTTTAAACTTTTTTTTTATTTACTGCTTCCAGTAAGCCTAGTTTCTTTTTCAGGTTCTAATTGACTAGAAAAAAAATGCGGACGTATCATAAAAGCCCGGGTAGACGGACCTACCAAGATTCCACTGAAGATCAGATGGAAAAAACGGTGCGCGCGGTGCAAGATGGTATGAGCAAAAAACAGGTGTCCAGAGTTTATTAAATTCCACGGAGTACTCTTACTAACAGATGCCTTGGTTTGGTAGGCATACAAAACCTAGAGGTCATCCAATCATCCTGAGTCCGGAGGAAGAGGCCATCATTGCAAGAACCCTTGGCGTCGTTGCAGATTGGGGATTCCCGCTTACTAAACTCGATATCAAGCAAGTAGTAAAAAAAAAATTGGACAAAAAACCACTGCTACTGATGTTACTATTCCTGTCCTAAAAGACAATATACCGGAGGACGATATGGTAGCGTTATTTATACAGAGGAACGACCCATCCGTGAGGATGGCATCCAACATAAAAAGATCCCGCGCTTCTGTTGATCAAGATGACGTTAATAAGTTCTTCGAAAATATAGCACCGGCTTTGTTAGAATCTACAGGTGACCATATTTATAATTACGACGAGACAAATATTACAGATGACCCTGGCGCACGAAAAGTCTTGTCCCTAGGAATTGCAAAAGAGTGGAACGGGTTCAGAATTTCTCGAGAACAGCAATCAGCATGATGGCCTGCGGGACTGCAAGTGGTGAACTTTTACCACCCATGGTTGTTTATAAGGCCTCCAACCTTTACGAAAAATAGGCGTGTCGGTGGGCCTACTGGGACTGTTTATAAAAAGAGCCCAAGTGGTTGGTTCGATGCCAATCTCTTTGAGGTCTGGTTTACTCAAATTTTAGTGCCGCACGTTCAACGGACTAGGCAACCAGGGAAGAGAGTCATCGTGGTGGGCGATAATCTAGCTAGTCATTTCGCTCCAAGCGTCATTGCGATTGCACAAGAACAGGATATCTATTTGACACCCTTTCCACCAAATGCCACGCACTTGAGGCAGCCTTTGGACGTGGCAGTTTTTGCGCCAATGAAGAGAACGTGGCGGGCGATTCAAGACACGTGGAGAAAAGAAAGCCGCTATCCTGGTTCTATTCCTATGGAACAATTTCCCCTGCTGTTGAACAGACTGTGGTCGTAGATTCAACCCAACGTCAAAAAAAATTTAATGTCTGGTTTTAGCGCCACCGGATTATTCTCATGCAATCCACAGAAAGTTTTGAGAAGGTTGCCGAAAGCTGTCGTCCAGCAGGAAGAAGTGGGACGTCTATTGAACACAAGCCTTATTGAACTGTTTCAAAAACACAGAGGTGTTGCTAAAGATCCGCCCAATAAACGCAAACGTGGAAAAAAGGTTGAAACTAGCACGAGAATTTTACCTTCATTTGTGACTGCAGATTATTCAGAAGACATCCCAGAAAACCTACCTGACGATCAGACACCGTCAACATCTAGTTTCAAAAGCCTGGGAAGACTAACTAAAGGACAAGCAAGAAGGAAGCAAACAGTCTTTAAGAGAAAATACAACAGTAGAAGCTGCAGCAAGGATCAAGAAAAGGGCTTGGCTGGTCGGCAAAGTGGAGACCGTGAGTTCGCGGCTTAAAGCCAAAAAGCGACGGAAGAACGGTGAGATGTTGTACAGAGCAGGAGTAGGCGACATCCACCAGCGTATTAGATCTAATACTGAATAACAGATGGCTCTCAGTTCGAGAAGCAGTTCATATTGCTCTGTACCTTGCAGGTTATCGTCGATGTGATCGGTAAACTAGTGACCTACTCTTTACATTTTATTTTGGTTCCGGTAACCTGCGAGGTACAAAGCAATATGAGTTGCTTCTCGTTCAACACCAATGATGAAGAAATACACTTATTCTCTACCTAAAACCTATGACTAGAATCACCAGTACCAAGAACCACACTGGTCCAGAGTTTCCACCTAGGATGTTAAAAGAGACCCTCGCCATGTCTCGATAAAGATGACAAGGACAAGCCCGCGTTTACCATTTCAACGTTATGCCAATCGGGCTCGATGGAATCAACTAGGACAATCTTGATGACATAATGGTGATAGGGAAGGACTTCCAATGACCAGATGATGAATCTGAAAATGGTATTGTCAGGAATTGTCAAGAAACAGCGAGATTTCTCCATCGCGTTACAGAGAAGAAAAACCATTTTTAGTTGTCACTGACTGTCAACAGGCCTTCACGGAACTGAAGATATGATTTGAATTGATGAAAACAACACTTATCTTGGCCTACTCATCAAACGAGAGAACTTTTGTTCTGGGTGCCAATTCTATGGTGTTGATTGGCACGATAGAATTGGAGCTGGCTTGTTAGGATACCAACTACTGGTCTTGTTAGAATGGAAAAGAGGTACTTGAAATACCGAAGAGAACGTGGCCATGCAAACACAGCAGGCTTGTCAAAAAGACCATGTTGCATTCATTTTCACAAAACTCTTGAGAAACGACATCACAAGAAGAGAAAAGAAGCTAATCTCGCACATGAAGCTGTTGCTTTATTTATAATTTTTATTTAATTATTAGTTTACTGTATAGCATACTTTCAACGTTGCGTGTCCTGCAGCTCCAGATTAGGAGAATTTTCGACCTCCAAAAAAGAAATTCAATACACTACAAACATGATACACGTTTAACAGAGCGCACGGTGTTAATAGCAACATTTCTAATACAACTTTAGTCCCATTACTGCAGTCGACCAGCCTCGCTTCGGCGAAGCAGCGATTACCAAACTTAGGCGTGGACCTCACTAAAACTTGGATTGTTTTCAATGAAGACCACTTCTTTAGACTTTCGTTTTTTCCAATGCTGTTCCCTGTGCAAGAATTTAGCTTCTGAAAATCATATGCTGTGTTGTTCGGCCCAAACGACCCTTGCAAAAACATGGTACGCGTTTACTCCAACAGTCTGTAATAAGAGGGCAATTGATGAATCCCGTAAAACAATGAAGAGCAGAACAACAATACATTTTCTCTCATTCTAATCAATGTAAAAGGAATAGTGACACCAGAAAAAAATAGAAAATATGAAATTCAGTTGATATTAAAAACCACAAGAGCTACAACGAGAGTTTATTCTAGTCGAAACAAACAAAGGAAACTAAACGTTTAAACCGCTTGATTAAATCAACTATTGCTCTCCAATAAAAGCAAGATGTTAAAGCGAGTAAGCAATTCCTTATGCCCCATGTCACCTAATTACCGATACGTCAGACCGTTTTTCCCCGAAGACATATTACTAATTATCGGGAAAATATATAGCCCTGATAATTTAGAATCCAAATGTGCGTCAAAACTTTAAAGAATTATTACCGCGGCAATAATTCTTCTGCATTTTTTCTTAGAGGAAGTTGCTGTTTACTCCATGTCGCAGCTGGAAATTACCTTGGCCTACGCACCGCAATTAAGATGTTTCGTATGTTAATTACAATCGAAAAGTACCGGCCAGTTGAGCAAAAAGCGTCGTTTAGTGGGCCGTACTAAAATAACCAATAAACAAAAAAATAATCTAACGTTCATTGACTCTTGGCCATAACGCCTGAAATGGTACTGTAAATAGTTTCAGCCTATCGACGAAAAATCTTCGAGGTACCACCTCGAGGTTAACCAGTCTTTTCGGCTGACACCGGGTCAACTTTTCTAATTAACACTAACGGAACCGGCGAGACATGATTGATTCGGTACCATCGTGGCGATTTCCATTTCGATATACTGGGAGTTCGGTACCACGAGCAGAAGAATGATGAGGCACTAAATATTTTGTATCTATTTGGACTGCCAAAAAGAAATGTTTTGAAAGGCAACTTTGAGAGTTTAATGGATTGGGGATGCTTTAGCCTCGGATTGAAGTAGAAGTGGTCAGGAATTTTGAAAGAACTAGAAAGTAAAGTCTAAAGAAAACGTTGTTTTTTTCTTCGAAACCAATCCTTCTAAGTAGGTTATAGTCCCTTTACTTTACCGACACCACAGCCTGAGTTGACCTATGACTTGTCAAAGTAGTAAGAAAAATATGCACGAAGAGAAAGTCCACGAGTTACCTTTCAAAGGGGAATTAGGTACTGTAAAACGTGCTCAGCGGCCTGAGCGTGTAAAAACGGAGTTAAGCCGTTGTCAACGAGGCATTTGATGAGTTACTTTACGGGTTCCGGCCGTAACGCCTCGGTCATGAATCAATATTTTTAAATTAACCAATTTATTGATAGCGATCTGGAGCAGCGGCTCGATGTGAAACTAAACGACCAGTGGTGGATCGCCTGACCACTTTTTCGTTTTCCTCTGGCACATTGTTGTACAACCTAATTGGCTTTTTCTTCCAAAGTCGAACGTTAGGACGAACACAGACCTTAGTTGATTAAAAAAAAATAGAAAGTAAAATATAAAATTGTAGTAGAAAGGCTGAGCCAGGGAATTATTATGGGTCTGGAAGATTTATCATTGGGAATATCCTAAATGACGAGAACATTTTTGGGTTTAAGTTTGAAATAAGCAACTCTAAGTCAACAGTCTCAAGTTTATTATGTTGTAGTTGTACGGCTACATGTTTCGCCTAAAAAGGCATCATCAGGCCTAAAATATAATTATAAACAATTGCAAAGCAAGAACAACCAATAATTAAACTCACCACAATCCCAACACACGTTAAAATAGTTAAAATTCAAAACACGTTCACATATTTACAAACTCACAGTGGCAACTACCTGAAGGTCGGTCGTCGAGCAAAGTACGAGTACGCCGGTGGGGGCAGGGACGTTGATACGCAAATCATTTTAGATTATTAAAAATCAAAGTAGGTTCGAAATTGAAGACGTCATTGATGCACTCCAGTATGGGACTCTTTTTTGCTTTAGTTATTTCCATTTTTTCTAAAAGGTTAAGCTTATTCGACTTTTCACATTCATGAAGGATCCTGAGATTACCCGGAATTGAGGCTCCATGGCGATTATCCAACAAGTGATTGGCAAAAGTAGAACTAGTGTTGGAGATATCACCCATACATTTTTGGGTTTTTTGTGACAAGTCGTAAGAACAAAATCTCACCACAATGGATATGACAGAAAAATTCACACAGCTAAGAAAGTTTTAGTTGAACCGATTAAAGGATATAAAAGTAAAGGTTATTAAAAAATAATAAGGATATTATGCAGGGTGGTTTCTCTAACAATAGTTGTGAAGAAAAGAAGAAAACCAACACCAAAAACTTAGATCAACATCGCTTCATTATCCTAATAAATTACGTGCCCAATCCTGTAGCATTTAACAGTGTTAATCATGAGAAACTACGGGAAATGCACATATTTTGGACTGTTCCATGATGGTTCGTTATTGATATGATTTCCTCTCGGATAAGGTCTAACATCTCATTTTTTTACTCCCAAATGTGAAGAAGAATTTAGAAAAACACTAATAGATGCCAGCAAAGAGCCCAAAATAATTGGGGAGGTAGTCAATAACCAAGCAGGCTTGATACCGGATTATCAACCATGAGATGGTACAGAGGCTACCATAGAGATACAATCAAAAATCGAGAAGGTTATTAGCTTCCTCTTCATACAACGGCATGAAATTATACAATTAAGCAAGTACGCGTCTTTATCTCTAAAAAGTAGTCAAGTGCTATAAACAGGGTGGTCCTCAAAGAATGGGTAATCGATTAACTGCATACTCTTCATCTGAAAAATAATATGACTTAGCCAAACATGTCTTAGTAAAATGTCGTTCCGTCTCGATATACCGGGAGTTAAAAGTTCCCATTTTAAATGTATTCGATAATTTGGAATCGAAACTTTGGAATTGAGGGTCTTGGCAATGGTAAACTCGAATTTGATTTTACGTCTAAGGTACTGCGTACACTCTGCTGCTTGGATCAATTTCATCAGAACGCTCCATCGGAATTTGAGCACTCCAGGGCATATTGGGCTAAATCATAATATTTTAACATGCAACATATGCTGTAGTCGTTTATTCATTTCTCTATGCATGCTCTGTGGAATCCAGGCATAAACATGGTCGTCGGATACTCTGATGAAAAACTTCACTATCTTTAGAAGACATAGAGAAACAAAATTTCAAGTGGTGGGGTATCCGAACCATCACCAAATATCTTGGATTGGCCTTTTTACAAAGATAGAACATTAAAAGACGAGAAAAAAGTAGCTCGTAACTCTACAACTTTTTTATAGTTTTACAACACCTACAACAGTTTAATAAAGGCACGAAAAAGATCAGGATTATCATGTTAACAGCCAACAATCGGAGTCGCACATGAAGAAGTGGAAGAAGTAAGTTACTATATGATCCATTCATTACGGACAACCCTTTATGCTTGCTGTATGGTATCCAGACGTGAACGTTGTTTGAAACTCTGGGGACGAGCTTCACTACTTTAGAAGAGCTATAACAAAGGAAATTTTATGAATTGGGGTATCGACATAATCTGCGAAAATCTTGGATCGGCCTTTTTACAAAGATACAAGTATGAAAACTGAATTTGTTGGACTCACTGTGATAAACAGTTTCTTTTATGGTAAACCTATAAATTTTCCCAATTTGCTGGGCTAGTTAGAAAGCCAACACCAACAAAAAATAGAATCTAATCCAAACAAAGGTAAAAAAATTAGGGAAAAATTCCTACGTCCATGGTTAAACTCGACGTAAAGTTAACTAACCTGAACTAACAATTATTCTCCTTATTGTGCCCTGTCAGGTCCAACAATTGTTCAGGAGATTTGTTTTCTTCCTACACCCCTGCGGTCTTCTATTTTGCCCTTCATTATAAGCTGTAGGATCCGGTAGCGATTTCCTCTGAGAACATGGCCGAGGTATGCCAGTTTTCGGAATTTAACTGTTGTAAAAAGTTCACGAACTGTATTTGCCCTGTCTAAGACAGGCTTCATCTCTTTGCAAAGCCCCCCATGGTATTCTCAGCATCCGTCTATGTAACCACATCTCAAATGCTTCTAGACGGTTGATTGTGGCAGCTTTCAGTGCCCAGACTTCCGTTCAACAGCTCCGTTCAACAGCACAGACCAAATGTAAAATTTATTCATTCTTTGTCTCAGCTTTAGGTTCAGGCTGTCATTACAAAACAGTGATCTTATCTTCCGGAAAGTTGTACGGGCTGTTCTAATTTCCCTATCCGGGTCGGTGATGTAGCATCCCAGATATTTAAAATTGGATACTCTCTCAACTTTCTGTCCGTTTATCTATAGGAATGCGTTGAGGTATAGCTGACGTCTAAAGACTATAAACTTTGTCTTAGCAAGCTATATCATCAACATAGCGAATGGTGTTAATCAGCTCGCCGTTGATTTTGACCCCGAACTCTTTTTCATATAAGGCCTCTTTAAAGAATTTGTCAGAATATTGGGTGAACAACGGTGGAGACAGGACACATCCCTATCGAACGCCTCGTTGGATTTGACGTTAATCTGTAAATCTTCCATCGACTCGAACGACTGCCTTCTGTCGCCAGTACAGGTTCTTAATTATACGTAAATCTTTTCCATCAACACCAGTGTCTCTCAATATATTTATGAGCTTTTTGTGTTGCACTCTGTCGAAGGCCTTTTCATAATCATTAAAACACGCGAATACATCTTTACGTTGGTCTCGAGATTTTTGGAGAAGAATATTCAGAGCAAACATTCCTTCTCTGGTCTCTCATTTTTTGCAGATTTTGTATTAAATAGAACTTCAGATTTTAAGATTTCAGGTCCTTCGTTGTTGTATATAACAGTCATCGTGGTCGGCCTATTGTCTTTGAATAGATCATCTATGTATTGGCTCCACACATTAAGAACTTCTTCCTTGTCTATAATGGTTTTGCCTGCGTTGTCCACCAAGATAGTAGGGGCTCTTTTGTTAAAGGGACCATCTACCTCTCTGACCTTTTTGTACATGTTGCAAAGGTATCATGTCTTCTCTTCAGTTCTTCCATTTCCTTGCATATATCCGCCATCCACTTTTCTTTTGCATTCTTGATTTTGTTCCTTATTTCCTTTTGTTTGTTCTTATATTCCTCTAGGTTGTTTTTGCATCCTAGAAATGTCATCCATCGTTGTTTTTTTGGTTTGGTGTTGCTTCCTGTTTTCTCTTTCATTATTTTAATGATGTGTTTCGTTCACAGTATTCAATGAATTATTTCGTTGATGATGTTTCGTTCACCGTATAACAATACTTATGTTAAAACCGAGATCTACATATAAAGTAGGCTTGATATTTCTTTCTTTTTGAATGAGAGCTTTTCAATTTTTTTTAAAAAAGTCCTGAAAAATCACGATATTCAACTTTCAAGCGTCACAGGAAAGGAACAGAAGTGTTTGAAACGAAGTCAGATAATACTGACGCAAAGGTGGTTAGCAGGTTTAGGAGAAAAGAAAACACCCTTATAAATCAAAAAACGGTCAACGTTTCGACGTATAATCGACGTCTCCTTTAGGGCCTTTCTAATAACAGGGATGATATAATTTCATACCCATGATAACAGATAAACAATGAGAACAAAGCGACAAACAATATTTTCGACACAAAAGCAGATGCAGAAGATTCTCTCTTTTGGAGACCAACAAGACACACAGTTTTTAATTGCAACAGGTTTATAATTTCTAATACGGTTTTGGTTATTTTTGAAATCTTTTGTTCCAAGATTTTCTGTTTGTGTGATTGTGTGATTTTTATTCGCTCAAATATTTCGGTTCCCACTTTATAATCTTTCTTTTTCCGTCTTCTGTTGGTTTCTGATATTCTTACTTGTCCACTTCTTCAGAGTTGATTCTAAATTTTCATTATCCACTAAATTATTTCTTGTCTAACTTCCAAGTTCTCTGTAATTTCTTCATTTATTAAAATTGTGTTCTCTACGATACCTGTTCCGTATGGAATACTTCTGAATCTTATTTGGATCTCATCAAAACTCACGTTTCTGGACAGCACAACTTTAAAGGTTTTTACTACTACCGCTACAATGGAAGCTTGGCCCTTCTTTTCAACTTATCCTTCTTGATCATGCGCGGTTTTCAACCACTCTTAGTTTATCGTTACGACAAGAGAAACCCCAACAACGGAGGGGTGGTGCTTCTGGTGAGAGTCGACTTCGTACATCATTGCCTGGGCGTCCAAGAATTTGCATCAACGGAAATTGATGCAATTTCTGGGATCGTGGTCACCAGTAATGGTCAGATGAAGGTCACGTCGGTATACAAGCCTCCACAGGTCGTACTGCGGCAAGAAGACATCGACATTCTCCTGGATGCTGGAGTGCTGGCGCTCAATTGCAAGCACCGTTCATGGAATTTTGCAATTGATAGATTGCAGGCAAGATGTCAGGTTATTGGAAATGACAACCGCTGCTGGGGCAGTGGTAATGGGGCCCGAGGAACCGACATGCCTACCCAACGGGGGCGGGAGACCACACGTACCACATAATGCGGTGTTGAGGAACGTCCGCTTCTGGCCGGAGTTGGTCACGGTGAATGAAGGTATCTCGGATCACAATCCAATAAGACTGATCCTTGAAGCGAATCCTGAAATCAAAACGACTCGCTCTAAGCACATAAATTGGAAACGGTTTCAAGAGCATTTTAAAGCACCTGCGACCATCCCAATTATTGCTGATGTGGCCCAGCTGGAGAGTGCCGTGCAGGCGTTCGAGTAGGACGCGCTGCAGGCTCTAAGGTTATCTACAATTGAGTGCGAGCTGTGAAAACCAGGCGATCAATATGGAGAATATGTAACCCCCGAACATATACGGGCGCTCGCTCAGGAACAGAGGCGACTGCAAAGATTGTACCGCAGCGGCCCCCTTAAAGGACAATCGCAGGCTGCTTAACGAAAGCAGCCAGCGATTGAAAACAGCCCTACTCGAACACCGCAGTGGAGGTAACAAGGCGATGAGGACAAGGTGGAAGCATTTGGCCAAACACTCGAAAGAGAGTGTAGGATAAATGGTCACCCTGACGATGATGAACGTCACATCCTGGCGGTGGGGAGAACCCTTCAGCACCTGAGGGGCGAGAATCCCAGGGGTCAGCAGGGCTCGATTGACCCGGTCACTACCGGGGAAGTCAGGAACCTACTGAGGACCCTTGTGGAACGTGAGGCTCCGGGATGGGACGGCATCATCTCAAACAAGGTGCTGAAAAACCTGACCAGGAAGGGTGCGGCCTGTCTCTGCGCTGTGGCGAACGCAAAGCTCAACAAGCGGGCAAAGGATAGGAAATTTCACTCCGGCTCATCACATTACCGTGCGGGGCTGGGAAGGTCGTGGAATGTATTATTCTGAGGATATTCCAAGATGGGTGTACACGCCTAAACGTCGTGCCCATCGAACAATACGATTTTCGGGGGCTGCATTCAGCAGAATTGCAGGTCCTGAAGACCGTTGAGAACGTTGCAGAAGGCAGGAACTCCAGACAGACCTCTGGATTAGTCCTGCTGGATTTAGAGCGTGCGTTCGATAGTGTCTAGCACGAGGGCCTGATCTACAAGCTGAGTAACTTGGTATGTCGGCAAACATTTTCCGACTTATCGACAGTTACCTCACATCTCGGACAGCCGTTGTGAGGGTCGAATCCTCCCTGTCGGCGCCCAGATCGCTAGAAGCAGGTGTCCCACAAGGGTCGGTATTGTCGTCGCTCCTGTACACGCTGTACACGAGCGATATTCCTAGAACACCAAGGACTACGCTCGCACTCTATGCCGACCACACGGCTCTTTTATCTAAACACCGCAGAAAAGATGTCGTGCGGCAGAATCTGCAGCTAGCTTTAGATGACCTCCAAGAGCTGCTGGTACGTTGGAGGATTAAGATCAATCCAACTAAGTGCCAGACAATCCTGATAGGTAGTCGCCAAGCTGAGAAAACCTTCCGACGCGCAGAGGCACATCCAGACGACATGCTCATCCCGCATCAGGGCAACCCTGGAAGCGGCCACGGCACCAGCTACGATATCAAGCTGCAGAGTAAAAAAAAATCTCTTTGCTGGGATTGGTGGTATATCCTCGCCTTTGATTGAGATTGCCTTTCCGTTTTGTTTAGAAGAGTATGCAATGGTTAGGTCAGGTTAGTTTAACACTTAGTTTAGGTTAATTGAAGTTTAGTGTCTTTTTGTGAACAAAAGTTTTGGAAATGGGCAGACAAAAGCACCGTCATTAACTCGCATCTTTTTAGTGCTGTTTCAATGGTGGGATATAATGAGCTTTATAAAATCAATCATATTTCTTCAACGGCTTCGCTCTTATTTTTCAACCATTTGATAATTACAAAATTCGACAAACCACCCAAAAGTACTTGGACATATCTTTCACCATTACTCGTTTCTAAAATAATAGGATCTGCAATATGTCACCCATTTTAGGAGTCTCTTTTCTGAGTGATACATACCTAGCGTTTCAAGTATAATTTCCTTCAACACAACTTAAAAAAATCTTACTACTAAAGGCTGTACCACAAGCAGTAAACCTTTAGGGACTGAATAATATCACAGGTTTTACATCAAAAGGCAACCCCTAGCTACTTCACTTTTCAACAAGTTTACCAGTTGGTAATCCATTCAAATGTTTCCTTTTATATTTATTTTTATGAGTTTCAGTTGCTTGTAGAGACCTGTCCGTACCCTGCGTCTCAAAGTACGTATGGGGTAGCGTCTATACCTTCCCAGAAGCTATTTCCTTCTTTTTCTTTTTTATTATTTCTTTTGTCTTGTTTTAAATATGTTAAGAATATGATTGTAGTCAGTACTGAGGCCTGATGTGTCAGTTCTAAAATTTATCGTCCTGTTCAGGGCTATATGAATCATTTTGCTTATGAAGAAATTTTATTTCTAAATCAAGGATACGTACTTTATTAAAATTGTGTTTTTTTGAAAAGGGATGGATAGCTAGCGCGGTATTTTCATCGTAGTCCCTGTTAAACTCTTTCTCTTTTTAAATTTAAAGAATTTGAACTTATACTGGGATAATGTGGATTTTAAATACTGCCTAGTTTGACCCATATAAGATGCATCACAATCTTCACATGGAGCCTTATAAAAAAGACAATCTAAAGTGTTTTCCGGGCTTTCTGGCCAGGAAGGAACAACGGGAGAAGATGAAGAAAAGTGCGGAAGGACTAGTCTACCATACAACCACAAAGTAACGGACATGATACTAGAAAAGCTCAATCTTAAAACTGTCTTTAAACGCACTCGTACATTACAACAGAGCTTGAGGTCGACCAACGACCGCAGAGATACCTTATCGCCACCCGGAGTTTACCGAGTTCTACGTAGCTGTGGCTCGGTATACAAAACGCAGTGTCAACACGAGGATTACGGAACACAAGAGGAGTTGCACGCTGGAACAAACACAAAAGTCAGCAGTAGCAGAGCAAGACATCCTTTTCAACGAGGTGGTTATCTTATAACATTCGCAGAGTTTCTATCCGAGACTAACGAGAGAGGCCTTGAGTTTTCGTCTGATAACGTTGTCTACAGGAAGGAGGAAATCACGTTTCTAAATGTAGACTGGAAGCGAGTTCTACAATATGCTTCAAGTGCGCCGAAACCTCACGCCACGCCTACCCCCACTCCAGTCCCTCCGCTGCACCGCGACGACGGGGGAATAAATACCACGGAGGTTACCACAGTCGAATCAGTCAACATCAAGAAGCACGGGAGATCACTTCGCCCCATCGCCAATCTGTAGATGAAACGTCAGGAAAAAATTCCATTGGACCACGGCTTCAAAGCCCGGAAAATGCTTTAGATTGTATTTTGACGGGCCGTGAAAGCCTTCACAGACTTACAGAAAAGGTTAGAGTAAAGTTCTATTGTATATCTAACCTACCACGATCCATTTAAAACGGACGTTAACAAAACACAATTTATCATAATATGGAAACGTCATTTGGCTCCTTTTTACTTTTAATTTAATGGTATCATCCTCCACATCGTATCCATCGCAGATCATTGTTATTAATGTTTTCCTTCCTGTTTTCTGTCAATGGGTTTAAACTTCCCAAAATCTCAAAACATCTTTTAAAGGTTTTCTTTGGGACCTTTTGAAGCAACTAAAAGTTGTGCTTAAAACCACTTGCTAAAAGCCTGCCAAACTATCAGATTGATGCCAAGAAGAAATAGTCCATTCTCAAACAGACTTGAATCAGATAAATCTGAGAGTTTTAAACTTTTGACTTGATTTATTAGGATCTGATCCAACTTAAACAAAAAACTTGATTTTTTGTAAATGACCCAACCCAAAAAATTATCCTTCTTAACACTGGCTTGTACTTGTTCATATAAACGCCTATAAACTAAAAGCTGTGCTTAAAACCACTTGCTAAAAACCTGCCAAACTATCAAATTGATGCCAAGAAGAAATAGCCCATTCTCAAACAGACTTGAATCAGATAAATCTGAGAGTTTTAAATTTTTGACTTGATTTTTTTAGGATCTGATCCAACTTAAACAAAAAACTTGATTTCTTTTAATAACCCAACCCAAAAAAATATCCTTCTTAACACTGGCTTGTGCTTGTTCATATAAACGCCTATAAACTAAAAGGTACCTGCATAGGCCGACTAGACCGATTTAAAACCGATTCAACTGTATCTGCTTTTAAAGCTGTCGCATTCAATCGCTAATTTCAGAGCAGGTGTGGCAAAAACCCTCTGTATATTGCGGTGAACGTGCACACCCACATTTAGCGCAAACGCCAAGTCTAATAGGAAATTATTTCTATTATCCAGTTATAGAAAGGCGCAGATTGTCAGAACTGAAGAATCATTGGAAGAACGAACACATGCAGAGTGTTTTATAATATCTTCGCCAAACAATTTCAGTACCTGGTACAACACATGCCTTTTCTGCATCACCAGTCGGGGCCGTTTATTACGTACCTCCCAGGAATGAAAAAGCAACCCTCTTCCCGCAGTCGGTGTCTCTTTGTGTCGATTTCTTCCGCGTTCAGCGAAACGCGTGCAATTAATCAATAATATCGGCGTACGGTACGTCGGACGGAATTACTAGTGGTACCCCGGGATCCCGTTCATAGG
The DNA here is from genome assembly GCA_951812265.1 of Taphrorychus bicolor. Classification (NCBI taxonomy): domain Eukaryota; kingdom Metazoa; phylum Arthropoda; class Insecta; order Coleoptera; family Curculionidae; genus Taphrorychus; species Taphrorychus bicolor. The sequence goes on from OX638300.1 coordinate 16,772,569, forward strand.
TCAAAATGTCCCCGAGCTAGATTTATCCGCGATCCCGGCGGCCATTGTTTGCAAATGGCCGCTCGTTACCGGCGTTACATTGTCTCGCGGGAAACCACGGTGTTCACAGCCTCGTTAAAAAATCAGCGCTGGTAACGGTTATTCGGTACTTTATTAACCGATTTTTTATTGGTTAAGATTCGTGACAAAATCATGCTTAAAGAACGAGGAAATGATGTCACTAGGGACCGTGACCTTGACCGGCAAGGGCCAGTCCGGCGCTGGTGAAGGTCGGGCGCCTATGCATTCACGGGGCGTGGCTTTCGTGAATTGTAAATTTAGATGTTAATTAAAAGATTGAATTTAAAGTTTGAGTAGCGGTTTAGACTTGAAAACGACCGCTCACCGAAAGCCATTACGTTGCTTTTATCAATTTGCATTAGGCGTTCCTCTTCGGCTGTGACGGTGTAAACTACAGCTTGTTTGGTGTAGGAACAGTTACTGCGGAGCACCGATTCATTAATTACAGCTCGTTTATTCGCCCATTTCCTCTCAAGACTATCTACTTACCGAGGGACTAGGTGTCATCGAAACATACCTGGAACAAAAAAATAACATAAATTAAAATAAGCGGGTATCATCGTACCCGAAAACACATTCCGACGAGAGCTAATTTCTCCAGTTGATTAATGGATTCGGTCCGGAGTTAAATTACCGGTAAACTCGGTGTAATTTAAAACACGATTTAATAAAAGTTAAGGTCAACAATTTATTAAAATCACGGGTCTACAAAAACTGTTAATTTGTTTCAGCCCACGCAAGGAGCCTTTCGTGTTGCGTTTGGCCCGATCAAAATCAATTTGTCATTACTGGCGATTTCTTTTTTTGTCTTCTCCACTCGGTATCGTTACTCATTTAGCATCGTGCTATCTGTGCATGGAAAAGCTTATAGACAAACAAATATAATTTAAAGCAAATTAACTATATTGACATAAAAATGGTTCTTATTCTGCCTACCCATAAGGGGTGAGTTCAGAACAACACCGGGATAATCTGGATGAATTGGGAATGGGAAACATGGGAAGCGGTCACAAGCAGATCGCCAGCCTCATCCAGTGGGACATCCTAATGGTCCTGTCGCAGGATGGGCGCCCTTGCTATCGGCTGAGACTAAAACAGCTATTTGGGCTAAACATCCCATCAAGAGAAGAATTCAAAGAAGAGCTGCTTCAGCAACCTTCTGAGAATAATCAGGTATGGACGGATCATGGATGGCCGTTGGCAGACGTCAGGAGTCGGAATATAGAAAGCAGACCATGAAGAGGGCGAACTTTTCCTTGGGAAGCCACACGACGGTTTTCCAGGCTGAAGTGTTTGCAATGCTCGAAGTAGTTACACGACCATACGTCAAACAAGGAGCAGAACAGAATATCTTCATCTATATACTCCGACAGTCGGGCGGCCCTGCGAGCCATCTGCAGAGACCAGGATGAGTTCAAAGCTCGTTCGGGACTGCAGGGATGCTCTAGATTCACTGGCAGAAACAAAAAGGGTAACTCTGGGATGGGTTCCTAGACATAGGGTCATTGAAGGAAGCAAGCACGCCATGCCTAGGAGTGAGTAATAGGTACGTCTTTCACACTCTAAATGAGTGGGCATGGGAGAGAACAAGGACAAAGTGAACACAGTCAGGAATATATAGACAGACCAAAGAAATCTATGCTAACCCGGATAGATCCAAGGCCTCGTGGCTACTTGGGAGAATTAGTGGCCACTGCACACTAAACAGACACATGCACCTCCTAGGAATGGTGAACAGTCCACTCTGCACTCACTGTGGAGCAGGGGAAGAATCGTCATACCACTTTCTGGGAGTGTGCATCGAGAGCAGCTTTCAACTCTGAGATGGGACGTGATACTCACCTTCATTATAGGGACGGGTCCACTCGTGGAAGGAATGAGGGTCCAGGCGGAGTTGGGACGGGTGGATCCGGGGACTGTGAAACAGGCCTTTAAGGCCTAGTCGCAAGAATTCGCCCCCCATCCCCCAATGTCTACTACCACTACTACTACTAGGAGCTACGAACCCTATCAAACGAGCCATTCGAATACCGTGGAGCGAGTTCAGCTCATCTGGAAAAGCCTGGATCGTGTATTTGTTGCAAAATTTCCAGGGAACAGTTTTGTTTTGATCATAGAAGAACATAATGATGGTGTCAGAACTCAGAAGCGGAATTAAGTAAGTGGTTATAGCGTATTTAATGTGGATGAAAAGGACATTATTTGCGGAATTGAGATAACGACTTAGAATTTGCTCTAACTAACTTGTGCTATTTGCGAGATTTGTGTTAGTTTCATGATGAATACAAGATCTCAACCCAAATAATTGCCAGACTTGTTTAAGACCCAGAAACAGCACGAAAGACGAAATGAGTAACAAACGGAAAAAGAACGAAGGCGACAAAAAAAGGAACAACTGCCAGCAGGTTCAGGCGATACTATTGCTTGTTTTAAAAACAATCCAGGCCGAATTCTTGGATAGGTAAGCGAAGAAATGGAATAATAAAAAGAATTGAATACAAGATATCAACTCAAATAATTGCTAGAGCAGTGCAAGAGCCAGAAAGAACAAGAAATACAAAAACAAAACAATATAATACAAGAGAAAAAAAAACAAAAACAAAAAACAAGAGCAAAGACAAGAAAAAGAAGAACAGCAGCAGAATCAGGCGCCACTACTGCTTGCTTTAAAAGCAAAACAAGGTCAATTGGAAGAAATCAAAGAAACGAATACAGGATCCTAACTCAAAGAATTGCTAAACCAGCTTAAAAGTCAGAAAGAACAGAAAATACAAAAGGAAATACGAAAGACAAAAAGACCAAAGCAATCAGAAAACAAAAAAAAATAGCAAAATCATGCGATGGTACTGCTTGCTTTATAAGCAAACTAGTCCAAGATATGAGTATGTAAGCAGTAAATTGAATAAATATGAGAATAGGTGGAAGAATTAAAAGAAGCAGATGAAGGCGACAAGGAACACATTGTGGGGGTTTCCAACTGACTGCGGCTGTGAGACAGATTTATCGTGCTTTGGAGCAAATTGAAGAAAGAAATTTGAACCCGCGGCGATTTTAAATGGATAAATGGACTCGGACAAACCTACCGAACTTCTAGTGGTAGCGTGGGGAGGACAGCAGGACCACATCGTGGACGTAGGAAACTCAGCTAACCCACCTAACGCAACGCTATAACTGAGGTTTATTAATGCTCATAGGAAAACCCTTGACCAAGCGGAGCTACAAACAAGACACCCAAAGTCAGGAGTAAGTCTGCAGGAGTTTGAAAAAGACTTGATCGAAATCAATTGACGCGGTCCTCTCGAATTTCTGAAGCAGGTAGAAGTTCAGCAATTTATTGAAAGAGTTAAAAATTTAGGGACAAAAAGCTACTTGAGGTTAGCAGTACCAGCGGTACTTTGATACATCGTTGAAGTATGAAGAATCTAAGGCAAATACTGACACAGATACACAGAATTGAGTCTAAGAAGAGCCTCAACAAGATTAAATCCTGAAGCAATTATTGCTTGGACATTGAACAGAGACCCGGTTCCTGTTTAAACTGCATCAGATTGGGCCATCTCCAGAGAGACTATTGCCGCGGCGACAATCTAGCGGGATTAGCAGGGATCAGAAAAACTAAAATTAATGAGTGAGGAGGGGTGAGCGCCCCCTAGACAATTTATCGGGAAAAGATTTGAGAGACACGTTTTTATCTTAAAAGCTGTAGGATGTTGTATAGAGTATGAGCAGGCGACATCCACCAGCGTATTAAATCTGCATGGCAGATGGCTCTCAGTTCGAGAAGGAGCCCATATTACTTCTGTATCTCGCAGGTTATCCGAACGAGAACGAAGTGTAAAAAGTAGGTGGTCACCAATTTGTCTATCAACCTATGTGCATACTAGTTTCGGGGTCAACCCCTCATCAGTACAAATTCGAGACCGCGAGTTCTCGGCTTAAAGCCAAAGATGTACGGAAGACCGGTGAGATGTTGTACGGAGCAGGAGCAGGCGCCATCCACCAGCGTATTACATCTAATACTGCATGACAGATAGCTCTCAGTTCAAGAAGCAGCCCATATTGCTCTGACCTTCCAGGTTATCGGAACCAGAACGAAGTGTAAAGAGTAGGTGGCAGCAATTGGTGAAAAATTGATGACCGTGTAAAAAGTAGGTGGTCACCAATTGGTGACCACCTACTCTTTACACTCCGTTCTGAGAGTCATCTGTCATGCAGTATTAGATCTAAGACGCTGGCGGATGCCGCCTGCTCCTGCTTTCTACAACATCTCAACGGTTCTCCGTACAATTTTGGCTTTAAGTCTCTAACTCACGGTCTTCAATTTGTCGACTAGCCAAAGCTGTACTGATGAGCGGGAGACCCCGAAACTAATACGCAGATGGGTTGATCGACAAATTGGTAACCACACTGATCACCTACTCTTAAAGGCTGTTGTTGACAAAACCCCAGCCTCAGTTACCATCGATACAGGTGATCTACGTCACAACTGTCTAACCCGATCATCGAGCTATATACCAACTTGATTGAACTAACCAAATAGCTCGATTGAACAATGATCAAATCTAGCCATACCATTTTTTTTCTCAAGGTTCTGGTTGCTATAGCTCGGGAATTACAAAGGGTGGTAGGTGCATGGTACTGGTTGGTCACCATAAAAAAGCCACTAAAAGGCTAATGGGGCTTCAAACCTGGACCAATAAACTAACTCCCTTCCGGAGAAATTTAAATGAGACGTCGAATCAAACCAAAGAAAAAGCCACGTAAACAAAACTAATGAGTTATTAATGGAACTGAGTCACAATATTTCCAAAAACCAAAGGGCTGTTTAAATAAAGAGGAACATGGCTAGCATTCTTGTTGTATTCGAAGCTCAAGGCGAAAACATTACAATTAGGAAAGATAGCAGAGAAGCAGAGAAAGGCTGGACCTATTTGCCATCGAAAATATTTTTTTTAGCATCTTGAAATGTTTATTTTTGCAAAACCTCGCTCAAGTAAAAAAAAAATTGGCAAACAACATCAAAGTCGAAATTCAAAGGCTCAAGACCATAACTTTGGCGAATAGTTTGTCAACAAATAGTATCAACGAATAGATTTATCAAAAAATAGTTGAAATATCAGATATAAAACAAGGAGAATAAAGAAAAGAAATTATTAAGCTTTTCGTTGTTAAATAAACTAACTAAAGGCGCCAATAATTGTAGCCAATAGAAAACAATGACGTCACGGTGGTCACAAATGTAAAAAAGGCGCAATTTTTATTTAGTTTTTGTAACAAGAAAAACACGGTTCACTCAATTCAGTTTTTCAGTTTTTTAACAAAATAGCAAACAAGCCGCAAACAGATGCCGGATTTTCACCGGTTAAAAAACAGATATTCACAGAGGGCAATTGTGACTGAATGAATCTTGGATTTTTCATCATTCTTAACGTAATTTTTTCGAAAATTTTGATGACGTTCATATAAAAGCAATTTGAGTGAGTCCGTATGCGTACACATACTAGGTACTAACAAAATGTAGAACAAGAAATTTTCTTTTTTAGGGTGCAACGATCGCCACATGAGGCAAACGACACAATACCTTAAAAACAAAACCAAAATAAATGTTTTCATTTAAAAAGCAAAAAAGCTCGTAAATCCTAGACTGAAAAAAATAAAATGTCCTTTTTTCATAATTTTAAAGCCTTCTGATTAACATAAACCATGTTTTGGTTTCAATTATAACAAGGAAAAGTTTACATCGTATCTTCTGTTTCATTTTATAAAAAATCAATTATCCTCTGTTATTAAGGAACTTTCTTTTTAACGAACCAGCAAAGAATTCAAGACTTTCCTAGGAATCAATAAATCTCTGTTTTTTTTTAAGTTTTCGTTAGCTGCTAGTTTCCCAGATCCTTTAAGTAAATTACGAGAAACTCAGCCTATAGAACATTGGTGCTCTTGTAATGGTATTTAACTCTTATTTTCTATCGAGAAAAGCACAAGAAGGGCACCACAACTTCACAACGTTTCATCCTCTGTTTAAGTAATTAAGTTATCTTCAAATCTCGTTAATTCTCATTAAGTTACAACTAAATCATTCTTTAGATCGATTTGTCCATTGTTGAACTAATCATTTTTCTTGCCTCAAGTCTGCAATTTCACACCAACAGCTTCTCAGTTATCCAGTTTTAAGAAGAGTTTAAGGGGTACTACTTGTTATGTTAAAAATAATGTGGTCAATTGTCATGAAAAAAAGCTCTGGTACCCAAATTAATGATTTTGTATTATTATGTTTGAGTACTAGTAAAACGTTTTCCTAGACATCCAAAAGATGGGGCTCATAGTTATTAAATCGCAAGTGATATCATCATTGTTGTCTTTTGATGGCGGTGCGATCTTAATTTAATAATACATTAAATAGAAGACTTTCATATCACATGTATATTTTTTCTAAATTAACATCTTTCTGAAATAAAATCAGAACCATCAGTATCAAGTTGATTAACTGTATTTCAGCTATGTGATCATTAGTGCCGGATGATATTCAACACTTGGGTGATCGTATGTCTGACATCAACCACAACCTGATACAAGAAATATCACTTGCCGAACGTTTTCAATTTATTACGAAAACCATCTCGCAGATATCTCTCTCAATAATTTATGAACATCGCCAGAGCTACCTAGCGGTAGTCAGAATTAATCGTACCAATACGTGCGATTTGACTTAGAATATTATTGCAAAAATAATTATGAAACTGGCTTCTGCTCGGCGATCTTTTATGGTACCGATCATGTTTAATGCATACGATACGGGGTACTGCCACGATGCGACTTTTGTCAATTTCGTTCCACCGGAGAAGAATTCTTTTCTCAATTCGAAAAAGTTACGTCGGAACGCACCTGGGTTCGAGTGAGAACGTATAATTCTCGAAACCTGCAAACTTTTTTACGACTCCCATATTTTCTCGGTGACATTAAGTGGAGGCAGCATGTTTTTGCCATACACACACACATACACATTGTGTTTCTTTTATTTAATTTTGATTCCGCGTCTTCGTCTCTCGAATTGCCGTATTCCGTATTTTCGGTTCTCGTTAGTGCGCTCCCAGTTTTTGTCTGGGTACTGGATGCAATGAACCTTTGTGTGTAACTTGAACCGAACGATAGCTTATTATATATAACCCAATAAACATAACGGTGCCCGTTAAACAGACACGGTGCCTCGTAAAACATGGCTATTTAATTATATTATATAGCGTATTATAGCTCTGGGGCCGCACCTAAAGATACATAAGGAAACTCCATAAGGTATCTATCTTTTGAGTTTCTGATAAAACTTGATTTTTACTTAATCTTAAACCAACAATATGTCTAGATTAATGAGGTGAGAGATTGTGAAGAGACATTTCATTTTATCAGTTTTGTTCCCCCTTTTTTTTAGCAAAGAAAAACAAAAATGACGGCACCATTGGAAAGAAATACAAAATCAAACGTTATATTACAGTCACACTACACTTTAATGTCGTTTTTCAAAGAAAGTGAAGCTAGATATTTTTGCTAAGCAAACTTAAAAACTCCTTTAAAAGAGTTTTAGTATATCCGAAGCAGAAAAAGTTTTAAAGTAAAACGAGCTAAATTCGAGAGAGTCGATTACTTCTCTGGAATATCAATACTTGACTAAGCGGCAAACGCGATGTCTGAACTTCCTTTTAAAAATTGAAGAATTAAAATTTGTAGATTTTTTGAAGGACTCATTTGCACTAGGGCAATAGGTACCATTTAGCTTCTGCCTTCAGATTAAATGGTTCTAACAAACAATCAATATTGACTTTAAGATGATTACCAGATCGTTTCTGGACTGGAAATCAATAACTCAAATATGGACAAGAATGGAGCAATAAAAGTACCATCTACTTTTATAAGACAAATAAGACAATTCTTTTCTATTAAGCAAGCCTACACCCAACTTGAATATTTTTATTGCTGAACACTGTTAGATTGATATTACAACTGGAACACTATCACGACATAGGAAAGTTAAGAAAATGGTTAATTTAAAAATATTCTTAAATAAAAGTAATGGGATGCTAATTGCATTAACCTATTTGCATTGTTTACATTATCTGAAAAGGATTAAACTGCACAAGACCGTGTGGAATAAAGTTTTTTGCTCACAGTATAGTGGGGCATCGACTATATTATCACAATCTCAATATTTACAAAATGCCTTAAATGGTCGTTACACCATTTACACTGTCACTAGTAGCTGGAATCTAAATAAAACAATATATATTTAGTGACATAATTTATGTTATAACTAAATAATAATGTATTAAAATATAAATTTATGTTCTCTTCTACTATAAATACCCCTAATAATGCGACTTATACCTCATTCACTTATTTTTGACATCTCGTTACCTTTGAAACCTTCATTTTTTGTCTTTTTGATCTCTTTTTGGCGCATGTTGAGAAGATACGATAAAAGTGTCAAAGTCAGATTTCCAACGCCTACTTGATGGCAATAATAAGTGAATGGTTTATACTTACATCAATCCAATTATTGAAATAAATTTTTCTGCAATGGGTGTGAGTTTAGATGTAAACAACATAACTGCCACAAAACAGATATGGCAATACTGTCTATATAGGGTGTACTTATACTAATATCTCACTGTTTCAGAGATCTAGAGCCAACAACACGGAAAATCAAGAAAAAATATGCAGTTTGAATAGTTTCAAAATTTGAACAGCCAAAACTCAGGTTTTGTAAGACCCTGTACATTACTGCATACTCTAGAAGCATAATTCATGACAACGATGTCTGTAAGAGAGGAATATGGACTTGGCCTGAACACCTCCAAGACAAAACATATGATTATCAACAAAAACCCCCAGCCTCCTATGGTTTTGACTTTAAATCAAGGAACTATACAACGAGTCGAGAGATACACTTACTTGAGGGATCAATGGTGAACGGAAACTGGGATAAATAAGATGTTGAGAAGTAAGATGCAGAATCGAGAAGGCAAGTGTATTCAATGGAATGAAAACATTTTTCGTCAACAGAAACCTTAGCTTACAATTGAAAATACGAATGGTCAGATGTTACATCCTTCCACTCCCTTTTTATGGCGTTGAGTCGTGGACCGTGAAGCCTTCATGGGGAACCTCGAAAAGTTCGAAATGTGGATATATCGGAGAATTCTGCTCATCTCATTAATTGAGCACGTAACTAACAAAGAAGTACTTGGAAGAATTGCAAGAATGGCTAAAACGAAGGAAGTGACATTTATAGTGAAGAGAAGAAAAACGAAGTACTTCGGACATACTATGAGGAACAATAAATATCGACTACTGCAGCTTATCCTACAGGGAAAGCTCCAGAGGATGGTAGGAGAGGACCAGGAAGGAGAAGGAACTCATGGTTGCAAAACCTGCGCCAGTGGTTTGGGATGACATCTTTACAACTATTTAGACAGGCAGCTGATATAATAAGAATAGTCATGATAATCGCCAACGTTCGCAGAGAATAAGGCACCGAACGAAGAAGAAGATATCTGAAAATGGTGTGTCGATACCTGTCACTAACGGTTTCAAGGATCTAGAGCCAACCAGATGGAAAATCTGGTTGCGGTGCTCAAATATTAATTCCTAACTGTTTCGGAGATATAAAGCCAACAAAACGGAAGTTCAAGGAAAAATATGCAGTTTAGTTAGGTACTAACATTCAAGAGCAACAACTCAATTTTTTTAAATACAACACCCTCTGTATTATTGCATATTCGAGAAGCATGATTTATGAGTTATGTTCTATTGCTTACTTAATAATATCTGTATATGAGGTTCCTGTTCTAATCTCTAATTCTTTCGGAGATATAATAGAGGATGTGAACTTTAAAGATCCAAAATCCAGAGTTTTTAAATACAACAGCCTGTGTGTTTTTGCATATTCTAAAATTGTTCCATTTATGTGTTATGTTTTACTGTTTATATAATAATTTCTGTATATGATGTTTCCGAACTAATCTCTAACTAGTTCGGAGATATAGAGCCAACAAATTCTAATATCAAGAAAATATGTGCTCTTTGAGTAGTTTCTAACTTTACAGAGTCAAAACTGAGATTTTTTTTCACACCCTGTGTTGTAATCCATACTCAAGACGCAAGATTTTTGGCAATGTCTGTAGATGATGTTCCTATAATTGTCTCTTACCGCTTTGGAGATCTAGAGCAAACAAAATAAAGAATTCAGGAGAAATGTGCAATGTTCAAATAGGTTAGAGCCTAAGAATCAAAATGCATATTGTTACGGTGCGCAGCGACGCCGCGCCGGAGGTGGAGCAACATTGGAGGTGGGACCTTCGCGACCTATCCGCGCTACGTCATGGGTGACACGAGCGATTTATTGCTCTAGGTGACATGAGTGATTTATTGCTCTGCTTATCTAAAACGCAGTTATTTACGACTTTTTTTATGTGAGAATATTCAAGAATTCTTATGAAGGACGTTCTAAGTTTTTCTGTATTTTTAGGATTTTGTATAAAAGGCAAATAGCGCCGCGGGTAGTAGTAGTCTTATTTTAATCGAGCTATAAGTAAGCTAAAGTACCAAACGATAATAGAAGGCTATAAGTTAAGTAGTGAGTTATTTAGTAGGCGAATTGTACTTGTGTGTATTTCTGGGAGTTCGCAACAATATATTAATACACCACTCTGTGTATTATTGCATACTCGAGAAGCACGATTTATGGGAATATTGTAGATTATAGGTATGTATATGACGTTCCCAAAATTGTCTCTCACTGTGTCGGAAATCTAGAGCCAAGAAAGTAGAGAATCAAGGAGAAATGTGCAGTTCAAGTAGTAACTAACTTTAAAAAGTTACTACTTGACAATAGTTACTGTATAGCGTGTTCCTATAATAGTCTCTATCTGTTTAGGAGATACGAAACCAACAAAATCGGGCATCAAGAAAATATGTACAAACTGAGTAGTTTGTAACTAGGGAGTATTCGTATTATGGCATATTTCAAAAGCTAGATAGTTGTATACATTTCTCATTATTTTGGGAAAATCCTGATCCAACAAAATGAAGGATCAAGGAGAAATGTACAGTTCAAGTAATTTCTGTTTTTAAAGAGCCAAAACTCAGATTATTTAAATACAACACCGTGTATTGCATATTCAGAAAGCCTGTTTATAGCAACAATGTCTTTATATGGAGTTCCTATATTAATTTTTAACTGTGGCTGATATATAAAAAAATGGGAGGATCAAGAAAAAGTGTGCAGTTTAGATAGGTTCTAACTTTAAAGAGCCACCAACGTGATTTTTAAAATACAGCACCCTGTATATTTTGGCATATTCCAGAAGCATAATTTATATGTTAAATATAATTTTAAACCCAAATAGGTCGACTGAACCACCTAAACCAGTCCAAGAGTTAATAGTTTCAGAGAGAGATAAAGGGTGTAAGTTTGGGACTAATTTGGGAAGTTACCCAGATCCACCAGTTTCTTTGGACCTTGATCTCACTATAAAATCTATCACTTAAAGCCAGAAAAATACATTTGCTTTCAAAGGGAGTATTGACCATGAACTTAAGAACTTTATTATGCCATTTAGGAAAATTCTAAATGCTGTATTCTCTATACCGGGTGTTGCATCGTCGTGCGTGACATAGGAAATCCCATGTAAATTTTGAAATGGTCTGTTGAAATTGGCTTCCCTAATTATTTTAGAAAAAAATTCTATCTAGATTTTTTGAAGAACACCAAAAACCACAACTAAACGGACAACTTCAAGCATTTTTTATTAAACCGTTTACGAGTTATTCTCAGTAACTTTTTGAATATTTTGTCTTTTTTTTTGCCCCGTATTTACATACACCCGTCAAGGTTAGAGGTGGCTATCAAATAAGGTTGTCATTCAGAAATTTACTGTAATTATTGAAACTTGGACATCGAAAAAAGTAGCCATGAACTACTGTCCTGAAAAAAAGTCCCTTCAGTTGTGGTTTTTGGTGTTCTTCAAAAAATCTAAATAGAATTTTTCTCTAAAATAATTAGGGAAGCCAATAATAGACCCTATCGAAATTTGCTCGAGTTGGCTCAGACACATCTACAGTTGAGCGAAGATAATGAAGCACACACAATCATTACTCAACTTTCCACTGCAAACTCCTCAAAGAACTCGGGTATGGAGTATCGGTAGCTCCTCGAATTTTTCAATGATTAAGGATATCCAACTGGCAGGCTACGATGAAATTTTGAGAGTGAAAATCCAAAAATCTAGAAACGAAGTCTAAAATTGGGTATTTAACCCCGTAAAAGGATGGATTCTACCTGCGCAAACATAAATGTAGCGACAAGCTTCTCATTTTTAGGCTTTAAAATTGCTGCATCAGCTTTTATGAATGCACCGGCTCCTACATATGTATAATACCCAATTGAAGTTCTTCCCATATGTATTTTTATCATGTATTTATGAAGGACCGGGCTACTAGTGTTGAATCGTTGTGTAAATTCTTGCATAAGGACATAGAGATTCAGTTGGGACCAGAATAAGAAATAGGTTTTAAGGAAACTAAGAATATCCTGGCCAGTGAACCCATATCCGGAAATTATGATGGGAAATTGTATTTGATTTTGATTTGAAGTACTATTCCTTATGGTGCTCAGTCAGGCCCATGAAGCAAGTATTTTTTGTTTGACAATGATGTACTATTAAGCGATGCATCTTGGACTTCCATTGTCTTTATTGAGTTTTTTTACACGATGTTTCGAGCAATGGTTCTCTGCTCGTTTTCAAGTGAAACTGAGCACTAAGTTCGAGGCTACATGCTTATGTGCTAACACAGCTAACCACGCCCGCCATTCCTATTAGTCAAATCGTCGCCACCGTCGGACGTCAAGCGACCTAGGAGATACAGGAGATACTGATGAAAGGTAAATATAAAATAATACCTAATGACCCGACTAATAGAGTTGAAGGACCAATCTACAGAGCCCTAAAAAATATGAAAATGAATATGAAAAAAAACTGAGGGCGGATGCATCTTTGAAGGAGATAACATCGCTGCCTGTGGAGGGGGTGATGGACCTAGGGCGCTGCTACCTCAAAGACTCATACTTTGAGATTAAAGATCAGTTTTTGAGGAGGAGGATGGACTTCCGATGGGTTCATTACTATCACCCGTTACGGCATATATTTACATGGAGTGGTTGGAAACACACACCATTGAAAAAGCTATACATAAACCCAAGCTCTGGCTCTCGGTATGTCGATGACACCTTTATTGTGTGGGACGGAAAGGACAGGCAGTTGCAAGAGTTCCTGAATCATTTCGATACATTGTATAAAACTAACTATAAAATTCACAATGGAAACTGAAAAACACTACTGCCTGCCATTTCAGGATGTACTGGTGAGTAAATCGGAGGGACATAATAAGAACTTCTGTTTACCGTACACGGGACAGTACCTGAACTGCCTTTCAAACGATCATGTATCAACAAAAATAGGCATAATTGAAACGTTCTATGGGCGCGCCGTAACAGTAGGCAGCGACAAAGAATCCATAAAATTGGTACCCCAGAATATTAAACAGGATTTGATGCAAAATGGTTATAAGAAAAAGACTATTTTGAGGGCTTTTACTGACCAACCTCATCTTCTTACTATACCATACATTCAAGGAGAAACTTCGGCGCATCGCAAACAGTACAACATACGAACGGTTTTCAAAACTGAAAATACATTAAGAAGCGTACTTTCTAAAACCAAACAGGAAAATTGAAATAAAAAAAAAAGATTGTATATATCAGTACCCGTGTGAATATGGCATGTCGTACATAGGAGAAACCAAGCGTCCTTTCCGTGTAAGAATTCAGGAACACAGAACTCATACGATAAGAGGAAAAACAACAAAATCGGGAATTGCAGAGCACGCTTGGTCCAAACACCATAATATTAAGTGCTCGGAAGATGTTTAAGGTTTCAAAGCAGTCTTCATTGGAGGCAATGAGGGCGTCTTTAGTAAACCAAGTTGCGACGTCTCTTTGGTATGACATCCGTCATCCGTTGATACGGCGGACAAGTGCTGATCGCTTGACACGCGACGTTGGCGACGATCCGGCCAATAGGAATAGTGGGTGTGGTTAGCTGTGTTAGTACATAGGCAAATAGTCTCGAGCTTAATGCTAGGTTTCACTTGAAAACGAGCATGTCCAAGATGTTTCGCTTAAAAGCAAGTATTTGTTGTATACCATGGCTAAAAACTTGGAAAGCAGAAAGAAATTTTGCACAAATCTACAGAGAAGCTCCGGCTGTTGTAAAGGGCGTTATTAAATTTCATTATTTTTATGACCAACATATTGAAATCCGAACTAATCATAAGCCTTTAATGGGAATTTTTGAAAAATACAAGATTATTCCTGACAAAATGTCCACCTGGCTTGCTCTCGTGGACAATGAGGTTGTTTATGTGGACAATGAGGTATTGTTAAGAAGAGAAATGCAGAGCCTGTTCAGCTAGGGTACAGTTGATCCACCAGCAGTGGTGGCAAATTTCTTCATTTGTATGTTGCTGGCCCTGTAGATTGAAATGTTTTTCTTATTGATGTGGATGCTTACTCCAAATAGTTGGAGGTGAAGCAGGTTCCATAAACATCAACTGGCTCGCCAGTGAAAGTGTTGCAAAAATTGTTTGCCACCCACAGTCCTGATACCCGCAATTTCAGATAGTGTGTCAGGATCAGACAATGGTCTGCCTTTACCTCCGCATATTTTAAAGCGTTCTTGTACGCCAATGGCATCAGACAGGCATTGGTAGCACCCTACCATACAGGCCAAACACAAAAAATCAAGGAAAATGACCCAAACCAGCTCTGAAGAAAATATCTGGTACTAGATATGACTACAAAGCTTTACTACGTATTTCGACATATTTCCCTATATTCAAGTGCAGGAAAGTCATCCTTTGAGATGCTGATGGGCAGAAGGCAGAAAGCGAATACCTTACTGCACAAAGTGTTGTTAGGTGTCTCAAATTCATGTCTGCCAAACAAGAGATGTATATATACAGGGTGTCCCAACTTTATTTAGACACTAAATATCTCCGCCCCTGTACATTTTAGAGAAAAAGGTTTCAGATAAAAAGTTCATGGTTTGGAAAGGTAGTTTCAATGTTAATTTACTAATATGTACAGGGTGAAGCAAGAACGTACTTTTTGACGTAAACTTATTTTTTTTCAATGGAACACCCTGTATTTTATTGGAGATTTGGATACTTCGTTAAATATTCAATCAACAATGTATAACACTTTTATTTCTAATTTCAATACTTTTCAAGAAAATCACAAAAACATTATTGCATGTTCAATATTACGGGTAACTTTTATAGTCTCGCCTGATTTATCAATAACCATAGCAACGTAATTATTATGTCATGGTCATTCTGAAAGTTTTCTGTCAAAAACTTTCAGTTAATCATGCGAATGGCGAGAGATATTTAATTTTTCTGACTGGAGTGTTGCCTATACTGCTGGAAGATGTAACCATAAACGAACGTTTAAATATGTAGTGGCAAGAAGATGGTGCGCCGCCGCATAACAGCCTAAATGTGTCAATGTTTTTAAATAATTCTTTTAGAAATAAGTGGGTAGCTAATCAAGGACCAGTCAGGTGGCCCGCACGGTCACCTGACTTGACACCATTAGACAATTTTTTATGGGGTTATTTGAAGAATGAGGTTTATTCTGTTTAGTCAAGAAATTTGGAGGAGTTGAAAAACAAAATTACTCGTGCCTGCTGGGAAATATCCCCACAAACTATTAGAAATGCATGTACCGAGGAACTGCTTAGAAAGTATGAATTTTGCCATACCGAAAATGGACGCCAGTTTGAGCATCTCTTATAAGTTTAGTTTTTAACAACTGTACTTATTATTATAATGGTTTTGTGATTTTCTCGAAAAGTATTGAAATTAGAAAAAAAAAGTGTTATACATTGTTGATTGAGCATTCGACGAGGCATCCAAATCTCCAATAAAGTATAGGGTGTTCCATTGAAAAAAATTAAGTTCAGGTCAAAAAGTACGTTTTTGCTTCACTCTGTACATAATAGTAAATTGTCATTGAAAGCACCTTTCCAAACCATGAACTTATTATCTGAAACTTTTTTCTCTGAAATGTACAGGGGCGGAGATATTTAGTGTCTAAATAGAGTTGGGACACCCTGTATATAGTCTTCTAGACAGATATTTCACGAAAAATAAACCTGTCTTCACACGGTCTTACTTTTCTAGAGATATATGTACATATATGATATATATTTCATGATATATATATGATATATGATATTTCTCGAAAGCCCAGCAGGGACTGAACAAGGAAGAATCGGCTTACCTTTGCAGTCTTAAACGTCCTTTGACGAACCAGGTACAGAATTGGTTCAAGAGCATGGAACCAACCCAAATCAACAAAGTTTTTCTCCAGATAAAAATCTGTTGATTCTAGGTGATAAGATTCAGGAGGATCTAGCATCTAGTTTGAGAGCTAAGCCGATAATGTGTATAATGCCCTGAGAGTGTTAGGAAACCATCAGCGTATTTGCGACATTTTGTAAATAATCTTAATATTTTCTGGGATGATGACTAACTAAGGGGGAGAGCATTCTAGATGCAACCAGAAAGGGATGCTGAAATTGGTAGTCAGGGCAGACGTGACGTCATTGTGGTCACTTTTTGGCTTGCGGATCATGCTATTTTTCTGTATTTTGTTCAGTATGTCTCAACTTTGATATGTTAGTCTTGTGACCTTTCTTTAAACTCCAGATTTGACTTATATTATTTATCTGCCAAAATCATACAGTTAGCGTTAAATGAGCTTTAAACTTGAGATGCAAAAGTGCTCTTAAGTATTATTTGAGTGGTGCTAATTTGACTTTAGAAGTTAAAATTGACTGTAGCACAACAAAGTTCCGTAGCAATTATTTATATATCAGCATCAGTAAAACCATCACAGCCTCTATATGTGAAAGTCGTTGGAATCATAGAGGTCCAAAAACAGGTATTACTTGGCCGGGCTGCGTGGGAGTGTCGACATCGACGCGTTATTGTTTGTGTGTACACTGTCAAAGGCGTTTACGAGATCTTTATAGATCACCCGACTTGATAGCCCTAACATTCAGAATGTTGGCGTCGACAAGGGAATTGCCTCTCGTACTGCTAATAAGAACACACCGGCCAACTTTACGACGCTACACGTGACACAACAAGCCTGGCGATATTCGGACATTTCTTTTTCAGTTTACTCGCATACACACACAGCACCCAATAATTGCCATAAATTCCCGAGGAAAGGAGGGTATTTATGCCTGTAGACAAAGAACGGTCTGAAATTAAAGTTCTATGGAATCAATAAATAAATTTTGACAACAAAATTATAAGGACTATGGCAGGGGATTAATGTGTACGTGTGCGCCATAGTATATTATAGTCCAATTATGGCGGTGTAATAATTTCCTCGGTATTTATACTGTTATGTTCTAAATATATGGTGGCGTTGATACTTCCTTTGGGCCATGAGTGCTTCTGTATCCCGGCTTTCAGCAACGAGGAACAACTTCGAATTTTATCAGATATGTTTTGACTTATAAAGTCCAGCTCTATAAGGAGTGCGTTTATGTTGTTATCCCCGCAACTTTGTGGATAAAAAAAGTTTAAAATCCAGTCAAAACTGTCCATCCAGAATTCCTTCCGCGATTGGCTCCGATTAATCTTCGTTAAATTCGGACTGTCCGATCGCGAGTCGCCATCTTGACAATGGGCCAGTACGTGTTCATTGTGTGACGTGCAAACTCAGAGATAAAATATGACTAATGGATTCGGTTTAACGGCGTGAACTGTATCTCAAATCTCCGATTCAGTGGATAATAGAAAGTTCACTCTCGTGATTGCATTTCGGTCGTTTTTTACGTACCGCGATGCGCAGGAGGTTTTAAATTGATTTTCTGGTCATTGGTCAAGTTGCTAAAGTAAGCTCACAGCGCATCAGATAATAATGAGTATCTGTCAGCCGTGAACTGACGAAGAAGTAGTGTGTTATGATGAAGAAAACGACCATTAAGAAACCATATCGACAAGTGGGTTTTGAAGGAGTAACTATTGCTTGCTGAGGTTACTGGTGCACTTAACGTCGGCCTTTCGGTCAGCCTGTGTGACGACTAGAACCTGCGGCAATAAACTGAACTTTCGTTTTCAGGCTCAGGAAAACGGGGCAATAAACATTGCAAGCGATATAATGGCGAAAGATCCAAATCTGTGGCGTGATTGATTGCAAATTTGCGCCACACTTCAATGTGTGGTAGGTATGCGACAAGGCAATCGCCTGCGCCACCTATCACGTTATAGGCATATGCGTGCCCAACAGTAGTCGATTAGGTTTCATGAAAAAAAAATTGCAGATATTGAAAAATGGAGAAACGGTTTATGACGAATATAGAGTGGATTGTGCATGATTAACAGCCTTGACTGTATGGTTACAATAGGTGGGTCGCCCGAAGCGCTAGATTGCGATATTTGCCCGTGATTAATATAAGGTTAATAATAGGTCTTGATAAGATCTTTGCGTAAAAAGTACTTGGCATTTTCAGTTCGGTAATGCACAATAACTATTCAGTGACAGTAATCATAAACTTGCTGTTTGAAATTATCACGAGTTTCAGCTATTGTTAGTTCCTATTATCTTATTGCGAATATTTTATTTCAGGAATTTGTCATTATCTACAGAGTGAAACCTCTAATATCCTGAGGATGAATCCGTATAAGCTAAGAAGACCTAAAAGAATTAGGAACAGCTTGACAATTTCGGGAAATCTTACACGGCTCTGACCACTTAAATAGGGTGGAGGACAGCACAACAGAAATTTTGAAGTATAACTGTATAAGGTTGCAAAATCTACAGTCAGAGAGCAAGCAATTTTCAACTATTGAAGAGGAAATATATAGAGCATTAAATACAGACGAAGAATTAGTATCAATAAGAAACTGGACCTATTAAACCGAAAATTGTAGCAAAAAGTTTTGTAGTTTTTTAAAACCTTTTATATGGTTTTAGTTGTAGAGCAAAAATTTGGATTTGCTTCAGGTTTTCGAAGCTACATTACTGTTTTTTGTTTTTAATTTGATATCAAATGTTTGGTGGCAATCATCCTAAGAGGACAGTGTCAGCGTTATCAGTGACAAATGTATAGAAGTGGGGTCACTGAGCCAAAGGACGACATTATAAAAACCTTGGAGGTACCAGATATTTTGAAAGAAGCTAGAAAGTTACTATAAAAAGCCAACAGTATGTTGGCTGTTAATGACTGTAAATTTGGATATGAATGGTGGCCAGTCACATAAAAAGATGTGCGTCAGCCAATAAAATATAACAAAAATGTTAAATAGGATAAAGAGCAATAATCAATAATAAGTAGAGCCACTTTCTTACATTATTCATTTGAATCCGTATTGACTGGGATGAATAGAAAGGAGCATCGCCTGTGCTGTTTCGTGATTAGTCCAAGGTACAATTTCATTGTGCAAATCGGGATATACTCCTCCGGAATATGACTTTGGGGGTGGGAAACTTACGTGGTTTCGTTGTGAGGGAAGGAGTGTCTGGACTTGAGCGAGTGGCTTATGGAGTAGCCCGAATTTACCTAGCGAGTACATTGCTGTACATTAGTGACTTGATGAACTTGAGAATTACTGAATCAATCAAATCAGTAAAAAATTCAAGTGGTTTGAAATTTGGATCCTTAAGGCCGGCCTTCGGTTTCCTTCCAAGTATCTGTTTCTTCCCGTAGAATGAGTAATATATTTAGTTTCTTCCTCGAGTTTCCCCCTCTTTCTTTTGCTGGATGTTTCTTCAAAACAACGGACCTGCTTTACTTTCTCTCGTCTTCTCTTCTTCATGAAAATATTGTTTGTAAAAGGTTCAGCAATTTCTTCGTCTGGTTTTTCCTTAGGTTTAGGCTGATACCTGAACGCTTCATGAACTTCCTTCGGCTCTTGTTTCTTGAAGCCTTGGTTTTCAAAATCGCGCTTTTCAAGATCTGCTAAATCTTTCTCGATATCCTTGAATTTCGTTGCTCTCTTCTTTTTTCATTTTTTTCAGATTTTTCTATTTCTAGATATAATGGAATTTCCCTGATAGCTCCAAGAAAGCCGACTTGAATCGATTGTAATATTTCATTGATTGGTGGAAACTCCACCCAGGTAATCCTGCTCTTTAACTTAAGATTGGAAAGTTTCAGTTTGGTGGGTTCAGCCACATCTGATCTGCTTGGAGCTCTTTTTCAATTTAATGCCTGCTACTTTGACTTTTTTGGGATTGAAATCTATTCTTACCTTCTTGAAGCTTAACGTTAATGACTGTTATTGGAAGTTACTTTCTTCGTTTTTCTTTGGACCCCTTCCAAACTCATCGTCTACTACCTCTTGTCTCTTGTTAAGTTTATCCAGCTCTTCATCTAAGTTTTTCAGGTCTTGAATCTTAAGCATTTTTGTCTATTTTTTTGAGCTTCAAGGTTGCAGTCTTTTCCGAGGATATCCTATCGGTCCATGGTCTGGTGGCCAGCTGTAGACACGGACTGCTATGCGTTGAGGCAGACTGCTGAGAACCGTCTGCCTAGCCATAACAGGTGCGTTATGGCTACACACAACACCGGGAACAGCTCTCAATGCCTTACTGGGTGTGCCGGAGCTTCCAATCTGGATGAAGAAGGAGGCGATGCATTCCTGCAGGAGGATGGATTGCTGCGACCGGTGGAGGGAAACAGTCAAGGAAAGCGGTCACACGCAGATCGCCAGCCTCATCCAGCGGGACATCCCAATCGTCCTGTCGCAGGAAGGGCGCCCTTGCGATCGACTGAGACTAAAACAGCCATTTGGGATAAACCCAGCAAGAGAAGAATTCAAATAAGAGCTGCTGCAGCAACCTTCTCAGAATAATCAAATATGGTGTACAGACGGATCAAAAATGGTTGATTCACAGTTGTCGGGAGCCGGAATATACAAAGCAGCGCATGAAGAGGGCGAGAGCTTTTCCTTGGGAAGCCACACAAAGGTTTTCCAGGAAGGTGTTTGCAACACTCGAAGTGGCCACACGACCAGAAGTCCAAAAAGCCAAAAAGGAACGGAACAAAACATTTTCATCTACTCCGACAGTCAGGCAGTCCTGCGAGCCATCTGCAGGAACAGAACGAGTTGAACACTCATTCAGGACCGCAGGGATTCTCTAGAGTCACTGGCAGAAACAAAAAGGGTAACTCTGGGCTGGGTTCCTGGACATAGGGGCATTGAGGGAAAAGAGCGCGCCGATTAGTTGGCCAAATGTTGTTCCCAGACGTACTTTACTGGACGGAAGCCATGTCTAGGAGTAAACAATAGGTACGTCTCTCACACTCTAAATGGGTGGGCATGGGAGAGTACAAGGACAAACTGAATACAGTCAGGAATATGTAGAGAGACCAAGGAAATCTACCCTAACCCGGATAGATCCAAAGGCCTCGTGGCTACGATGGAGAAGTCGGCAGTACCTGGAAGATCTTATAGGAATCTTCTGCTGGGCACCGCAGACTAAACAGACACATGCACCTCCTAAGAATAATGGACAGTCCATTCTGCATACACTGTGGAGCAGGAGAAGAGTCGTCAGACCCCTTTCTGGGACTGTGCTATAGGTGGGCGCGACTGCGCCACAGGACACTGGGAGCCGCCTTCCTTTATAGTGAGGTGCTTCCGACTCTGAGATGAGACGGGATACTCTGTCTGCTATTCCTACTACCACCTGCAGCCTCTTCAGAGTTCCTGGATAATATAGTATTATCATTGGGAGCCACTTTTCACAAGAAGTACTTGTGAATACCGTGAATTCTGCTCTTTTCCTTCAAACCCAAAGTTTCAGATTTCTTTGATAGTATTTTCTTCTTCTCTATATCAGCAGCAGGTGTGTTTGTCGGCGGTCTGGTGTGATCCGTTGGCTGGGCGATCTTAATCTTACCCGCTGCTTCTTCTTTTTCCAGAGGTACTTTTGCCAGTTTAAGCTTGATCTCCTCGGGTTTAAGTTTTTAAGGAACCTTGTTTTGTACCTCCTTCTCTTTCACTGGAGACTTTTACGCAAACTTTTCGGCCCTTAACGCCATTTTACGGTTACTGTAGAGTGAGTTTAATTTTTTTCAGTTTCTTTCTCTAGTTCGCCTTCTTTATTTTCTGGACGTTTTATTCAAAACAAGGGTATCAACCACCTCTTGTGTGCAACAGTTTCAATAGTTTCTTCCCATAGACTTAAGCTGGTAGCTGACCATCTCTTCCTCCGACTCTATCTTCCTGAGAACTTCGGCTTCAAGATCCCGCTTCTCAAGCTCTGTTGAAATCTTTCTCGATATCCTTGAATTTCATTGGCCTCTCCTTTTCTATTTTTTCATGTTCTTCTCTATTTATAGATATAATACCATTTTATCTGATAGCTCCAATTAAGACGACTGGTAGAAATTGCAATATTTTATTGGTTGGTGGAAACTCCACCCAGTTAATCCTGCTCTTTAACTTAAGATTCGAAAATTTCAGTTTGGTGAGTTCTTCTCATCTGCTTGGATCCCTTTTCAATTCGATGCCTGCTAGTTTGACTAATTTGGGATTGAAATCTGACACTTTAGCTTTTTGACGCTTCACTTTAACAACCGTTATTGGAACTTACTTACTCCGTTTTTCTTTGTACCGCTTTCCAAACTCATCGTCTACAGTTTCTCGTCTCTTGTTAAGTTTATCGAGCTCTTCATCCAACTTTTCCAGATCTATAATCTTAGGCATTTTTATCTTTTTTTTGGCTTCCAAGTTGCAGTCTCTTCTGCGGTGTCCGACCGAGGATATCCTATGGGTCCAGCTGTAGACAGGCTCTGCTATGCGTTGAAGTTGGCCAGACTGCAGACAACAGTCTGCCTAGCCATAACGGGTACGGTCAGAACAACAACGGCAGCAGCTCTCAATGCTTTACTGGGTCTGCCGGAGCCTCCAATCTGGATGAAGAAGGAGGCGATGGCTTCCTGAAGGAGGATGGATTGCTGCGACCGATAAAAGGAAACAGTCATGAGAAGCGGTCACACGCAGATCGCCCGCCTCATTCAGAGAGACATCCCAATTATCCTGTCGCAGGAGGGGCGCCCTTGCGATCGGCTGAGACTAAAACAGCCATTTGGGATAAACTCCCCAACAAGAGAAGAATTAAAAGAAGAGTGGCTCCAGCAACCTTCTAAGAATAATCAGGTTTGGTAAACAGACAGATCAAGAAGGGCTGATTCACGGACGTCAGGAGCCGGAATATACAAAACAGGTCATGAAAATGGCGAGTGCTTTCCCTCGCGAAGCCACATGACGGTTTTCCAGGCGGAGGTGTTTGCTATACTCGAAGTGGCCCAGATGTCAAACAAATAGCACAACATCTTCATCTACTCCGACAGTCAGGCAGACAGACCTACGACTCATCTGCAGGAGCAGGACGAGGTCGCTCAGGACTGCACGGATGCTCTAGAGTCACTGGCAGAAATAAAAAGAGTAACTCTAGGGTGGGTTCCTGGACTTAGGGGAATTGATGGAAACAACAGCGCCGATGAATTGGACAATCGTGGTTCCCAGACGTGCTTTACTGCAAAAGCTTTACTGAGATCTACCCTAACTCGTGGCTACTTGGAAGAAGTCGGCTGTGCTTGGGACACATTATAGGAATCCTCTCTGGCCCCTGCAGACTAAACAGACACATGCACCTCCTAGGAATAGTGGACAGTCCACTCTACATCCACTATGGACCAGGGGAAGCGTCGTCATACCACTTTCTGGAAGTGTGCTACAGGTGAACGCGAGTGCGCCACAGGACACTGGGAGCCACCTTGCTCCATAGAGAGGAGCTTCTGACTCTGAGATGGGACATGAGACGCTGTATTACTACTACCACTTGCAGCCTCTTCAAAGTTCCTGGATAATATAGCATCATCATTGGGAGCCACCCTAAGGTATTCACACTACTTGAGTGTCCCCTTACCAGAAGGAGTTCAACATGGACAATTCTGCTCTTTTCCTTCAAACTCAAAGTTTCAGGTTTCTTGTCTTTACGTTTCTTTAACACTTTTTTCTTCTTCTTTATATACGCAGCAGGTGTGTTTGCCTGTGTGGGTTTAGTAAGTTCATATTGAAGCTTGGTCTTTTCTTCAGTTTTTTCGAACAATTTTAGCTGCGGCTTTTCGGGTTTGGGCCTCTGTTTGTATTTGCACGTAACTTTCAGTTGCTTGGTCTTGGTCAAGATTGGCTGCAAACTTACATAGAGGTTCGGAAATTCACTGTTAACGATATGGATGCAGTGTTTATTAGACGTTACAGCATTTCCTAGAAATCTTTTTGTTAATTTTCTTTATTTTCTTGTGTCTAGTTTTTACCTTTACGAATTTTATGTTTCTAGTTCTCCATTTATCTGACTTCATACTTTACTATTCCCACTTCATGTCAAAAACTTTTGTTATTTCTTCTTGTCCTTTCTCTATCTAATTTACTTTACTTTTTTGGGGTTTAGACGATAATATATAAGAATAATATCAAAATCAAGTCAACAGCCACAACTATTAGAAGGAAACTAGGCCAGGTCTCTAGAATCTGAGAGAAACTATAAGATGTAAAGACAATGGCACAGCAAAGTGATTTTGTTTTATATTTATATTTTATGTGCTTTATATTCGCAATAGCGACTAGGGTTTGTGGGTTAGTAAGTTGAGGTATTGACACTTTGTCTTTATCTTCAAGTTTTTCGAACCGTTTTAGCTGCGTTGGATTTTCCTGCTCCCCTTCAGGTTCGGGTTTCTGTGTGTATGTGCATTCGCTCCTCATTTTCACTTTTCTTAGGTTTTCCAAGCACGACTTCCTTGTCTTCTAGGATCCCTTCAGGCTTAACATTCCAATTTTTTTTTAGAGGAACTTTTAGTTCTTCAGGATACTCCTTTTCCTCCTCAGGCTATTCAAGTTTCTCAAACTCTCAGGAGTTTGAACATTAGATATTATGTAAAATTGAAAAGAATGATTTGATGTAGTACACAATGACATATCGAATGTTCTGGGTTGATGGATACTATGATATCAATCAAACCATGACATTCGATATGTGTAGCATATAGTGTCGTTTGTTTACATGATCACCAAATTAGATATCACCCATAGAATTACAAGGGTGACAGTCACGTAAAGTACCTCGTCACCGCGGTTAGTCCTTAAATTTCTCCCTCTCGATAAATCGGTCGTACTCGAAGTTGTCACCGTGTGTTTACGATCTGCCGCGTTTTAGTACCCGAGTTCTCTCCCCGGCTACAACCAATCTAAATTCAATCACCATATCGACGACGCGATTCGAAACAAAGTGCGATTACCGAGATAACTGACAATATGTATGCAAATTAGACGAGTATTTACAGGCACTTTATGTATGCCCGTCTGATGGCTAACAACACCACGGGGATATTTATTACGAAATAGTACTGCGACGCGCGGATCCACCAGACGAAATTCCATTTTACTTGCGTAGAACGGAGGAACAGAGGCGTACTGATCAATGACGCCATCTTTAAACCAACAGTATATTTATGTTTGTAAAAAAGACATAGTAAACAACTTCAGTTTGAGGTTAGTTATTCACTCTATGGTTCATGGTTGTTCCAATAGAAAACAGCATTTTGAAGAAATTTACGTCTTAGACTTCACCAGCTATACATTAGCTGGTGCAAATGACGCAACAACGAAATTCAATTAAGATGAAGTGATGTTAGACACGCTAAAGAAAGATGCACTATAATAACACGAACAGAATGCAACTCACGAGAAAAGCCCCAAAAAGGAACCACTGACATTAGTGGGGAATGACATGTTACTGAAAAGCTGTAGATGAGGACAACAGACCACAGAAGTGAATGGAGAAAGGTGGAAGAGACGTTCAAGACTGGACAATTACTTGTAGACACCAAAGTGTGGTTTATGAGCTTGGAGAAATTTTAAATGTCTGAGAAACCAAGATATCATTTCCTACATGCGTGCACTACGAAGCCGAATAGAAGTTACATGATAATTTATAAGTTAGTTTGTCATCAGTAATCTTCATTCACAGTGTTTGTTTGTTTTGCGGATTTTGTCCGAAGTATTCAAATGAGAGAATGAAGTTCGAGACAATTCTAATTTTGATTTTTGTATCAAAAAGTTAACTTTTTTGACTTTTTGACACACATATGACGGTTTGGCCTATGGTTCAACATGACTTTAAGTGAAAAGTTAAAAAGTGTCATCATCTATATAATAAAATTTCGCTTGATAAAAAAGAAATTGATGAAAGGTCTGAAAGCTCGTTTTTCTTTTCTACCTGCTGCTAACAATAACGGTGTAACGCACCTTTTGCGGATAACTATCTGGAGACCCTGTACAATAAATAACTCCCAAATCTCTGTATAACCATCCACATTTTCGGCCTTCCCGCAAATGCGCCCGGCAGATTACGATCGAACTTATTCAATTATTTTAATGTGTTTTAGAGACAAGCTATTTATTTTTATAATTATCACACCTCGTTCTTTTTTTACTCTCTTTAAACCGCCTCATAAAAATGAACTTTTTAACGACACGCTCTCATTTTTTTTTTACATGAAATAAGGCTCTCACCTTGCTCCAAGGAAAAATGTTTTCTGACTTGATTACGCAGTCATCACCTTTAATTGAGTTTACTATTATAAGACCTCGGTCAATTGTTCATGCAGCTATCGCCTCTCAATTTCCTATTGTTGCTAATTTTAAGAAAAACGTGCTGTAGGAGTATTAGCGGGCGTCGCGCATTCGCCATGGTTACGACCAAATCGAAACTTTCAAGGGCAGGAAATACGTTTTTCCCTGGACAAATGCCCACTCACCGCCTGTCATTAACTCTTAGCGGATGCATCTTGTTAGCAAACAATGCCAATGCGCGATGTTTTTGCGGTTCCTTAAAAAAATCAGCGAGTCTTCTTAATTTGCCCGTAATTTGTTTTGGATACTTTTCATCCACTTTGAACTCGGCTTGAACCTGATTCGTGGCAAAAAATGCCGTCACACAGTGTCGCCGAAGACCTTAATCGCAGCTAAAAATTCCCTGCTTAATTAAACGGTTAACAAGAGCTTCCCTTAATTATTTTAAGCGCTCATTAGCGTCAAGTGCGCAGGCCTGCAGCGGTCACATCAAAAAACTGTGGCTTGTCCAAAAATCCATAAGCCCGTCCGAGTGCGATGTTTATCGTTTCCAAGTGCAATTTATTTGCTCGAAAATTAAAATCGGACGTCGAAAAATCAATTTACGATAACGACAACATCTCCACAATTTACGATAATTGTGTTTGCTGCTAAGAATTTTGGGTCCTTTCGCTGCAAGATAAGGATCTTGTATCGGACGATGGTTTACTGAAATCGCGAGGTGATTTAGGCTTTATGGGAGCGCGACTTTCGTCCTGTGGATGTTCCTTTCAAGACCTCCATTGTCCTCTATAAATTTAAATTATTTCTAATTTTCATCGATCATCGGGTTATCAAAGGAACGAATAAATTTACCCATTAATCGTTGTTAACATGCGAGAGACTCTCACTGTGGGAGCGAAGAAAAAACGACGAAAACGGCGACGAAGCAATTATCTCTTCGCGAAAAGTTAATTCCAATTTATGTAGATGCACAAGCGTCAAGACAAATGTACCAATCGATTTTTGACAGCCTATTTACTCGACGGCAGCAGAAGGATAACGATTCTCCCTTTTTGGGAGTTCATAATAATCTATCTCAGATGTTGGTTGTGATATTTTTTTTTTTTGCTGAGAAAATACACTCCTTCATTCAAATACTCTCTTCATGCCGTATATCTGTACCTCAGAGCCAAACTATGTTAAGTCATAAATTGTTATCTTATGGGAGGTGCATTTTAAAGTTTTGGTTTAATATAAAATATAAAATTTATATAATATTATATTTTATATTACATAAAAAGTACATTTTATAATGTATAAAATACAGTATGAAGATAAATAAAAAATAGTGATATGTAGACCATTTTAGGCATATTCACTTAAAATTTTTATCACAATTTCGTGAATTTGTGACTTAACATAGCTTGGCTCTGAGGTACAGATACAGACTCAGGAATTTCTGAGTCATAATGGCTTGAATTGCCACGGTACCTTTCTTGCTAGCAAAAGTGAAAAAAATTGAGAGTTAAGTAAACTGAATAATAAAAAAAAGTGTAAACTAAGTGTGGGTTGTCAAGTTGCCTCTGCCAATTAAGTACCTAAATGTCCCTGCTAAAAATGCTCGAGGAATAGGGGTGGGTTTCAAGCGCCACCAGAAACCTCCAAAGCTGAATTTTGGAACTCACACTTAATCGACGTAACTATACCCTGTTTTAAAACTAGGAGAAGTAAAGGCCAAAGATAGATTTACACGATAAAAGTTACCAAAAAAGTTACTAGAATTTTCGTAGACTAGGATATTCAATAGACATGGGAACTGGGTGAGCGCGATGCAGCCAACGTCATTTAGCAGACCTTCTCGTCTCTCTTTCTTTTTACATATTATTGACTAGCTATCTCTTTCTCCTAGAACACGCCAAGTTCTCGAGGCGTCGGTTCTATAATGAAACATGGTTATGATGTATTATTTTCTTTTTATGAAATGAGGTTATGTTATAATATGTTCATTTTTTTCAGATAAAGAGTATGAAAAATTATTTGATTTAAGCCAATATTGAAGTTTTTCTATTAACATCGTTATGTAACTGTATAAAGGAGATCTTATTCTTTGCTATCTATCCTTAAGAACGCGGCAGTGTGAATTTAAAAGCCTAAGAAATGTTTTTTAAAAAAGTTACAATCCAAAATCTCTAGCACGTTCTTTAGTTTCTTCATCATACCTATGCTCACATAACTTTCTTGACGATGATGTCGAGTGTTTATTGAAGATAATACAATATGCAGAACCAATAACAGTTCTTCATGCTACCATGGTACCTATAAGTGTACCTAATCGAGATCGAGGGTCAACTACATTAGTGTAATCGAGAGGGAACTACATTATCCTAATGGAGCTGTTATGATATCAAGTCTTTTAATCAAACATACCTACTATATTTTCCAACTAACTGGAAAAAGTGGGAAAGAATGAGTAGTAAAGTAGTAAACTGGAGGCTGATGTTTTGGAAATGAGTTGTTGTGAATAACCCGAGGAATAACCAATATAACCACCACAACTAATGCCAGTACACTAAACCCATTTCCATACTCTCCATTTTATGGGATCAATAAGTTATGTATTTCAGTACTGCTTTTTTATTAGCACTCACATTTCAGTGCAAATATTAAAGATATCTAATTTAACAACAGCTCCCACAGCTTATTGGTGCCACAAGAAAAAGATCAGTGACCATGGGTGGTTGAAGACAAAATAAAGACA
Source organism: Taphrorychus bicolor (assembly GCA_951812265.1). Classification (NCBI taxonomy): domain Eukaryota; kingdom Metazoa; phylum Arthropoda; class Insecta; order Coleoptera; family Curculionidae; genus Taphrorychus; species Taphrorychus bicolor. The sequence goes on from OX638300.1 coordinate 16,802,144, forward strand.
AGTTATTCCATTTGCTGGAACAAGGCAACACACACTAAGGTGCAGTTGTACAAGTTACATCGAGAGCTACACTCAAAGTCTGGTTCAGCTAAACTCAACTGTTAGTTGAACTCACCCATAAGAAAGTTGGGCTCAAGTACCAGTTGATTTTTGCAGAACCTGACTTAGAGGGTCACTTGTACGTTCAGGCCTAAAAAAACCCACACAACACTTAACTGCAGACATTCTTCCTGTGCTACATACAAGTTGCACTTTCTATTTGTATTGTTTTTTTTACATAACATTTGTCGTATACCAACTTTTATTAAAAGATATGTAGAAAATAACACATATTGTTGTGTAATTTTTAATTTATGTGAGAAGGACTAGACATTTTGAAACAAAATTAGGTATGTTTGGGTATTAGTTCTAGTTCTTTCCAACATCCATGATTAAATTTCTAATATGATTCATATATTGCGAACAGGGAGATATTGCAAACAGGGGAATATTGCAAACATCTATTTTTATTGTTCTTTTTTTTTCTCTCACTTTAGCAGATTTTAACATAATATCTTTTGTGTCAAAATTGTCCACTAAAATTCTGGACTTGACATGAGCCACAAACCATGAGGGGGTACCTATGTATGCTACAAATACTGTCTACAAGATACTGAAGTTTAGTTAAAATGTTTGGAAAAATCTGGAACGGAAACATAAACATACGTGTTTGTGTTCTAAAATGTCCAGTCCCTTTTACATAACTGAAAAATATATTATATTACATTTTAGTTATAACTAAATTTGAAAGTTAAAACTAAAACAAAATACAGGTTGGTTTTAAGACATGTGTTTATTAAGCAAACTCTACTTATTTTTCGATAACCTGTTACCAGTATTTCTTAATGCTCTCTATAGACACCAAAGAAATCTATTAAGCACTGTGAAGGTTTTCGTGGCTAGTCAAAATGCATTATGGTCTATGATGCCATGGTGCAATAGACTAGCACCCATTGGGCATAAGGGAGTTCGTTTTGCCCATTGCCTCATCGACAAAACGCCTGATGGAAGAAATTCCACTGAACCAGACCAGACCAGGGCTTCAAAGCTACGCTTTAGAATGTACATACATTGGGGTGTTCATTAGAAAACCTCATCTAGCAGGCTATGAAATTTTGACAGAAAAGGATGATCAAAGTAAATGGACTTTTGTTTCTCGATCTTTTTCTTTTGACATTTCACAGCCAACTAGATAAAGTTATCTAATGAACATCCTGTAAACATACTGCTGTGCTAGTTTGTATGGTAGCGGGAAATGTGAGATCAACTAGGGGATTAGGTAGACAATTTTATGGTAAGTTCTAATGTTGAAATTAAACTTGCCAAGCCAATAACTGTTATGATAGGTATGATCTATTCATTCTAAAATCACATTCAAAAATATGAAAGAAAATTAGTATAAAAGTGCCAAGTGCAGAAATGGATAATTATCAAAATACAAGAGAACATAGATAATTTGAAATTTTACCATCTCAGTTAGAGCCGAATTCTACAAACTGAAACTGATACCGATACTACTGGGTGTTCAGTAAGAACGTTAACAAATTGGCTGTGAAATCTTGAGAGAAAAAGATAGAGTACGACGTTTATTTCTAATTTCTTGGTCCACCTACACTTTTTCTTTGGTATGTCCCTCATTGACCCAAGTTTCATCAAGATAAAAAATGGGACGCTTTTCACGCCTGTACCGCTGGATACTTCTTAAATATGTATTTCTCCGTATGACAATGTCAACTCGTTCAATTAAAATACTCTTGAGGTTTCTTTTCATGTAGCTATAGAATAATAATTTTAGATCCAAGCATTTCAATACTTTGAAAAACTTACTTAAATAGCTATTTATGTAACCAGTTACGAAAAGTCCGATTTTGTGTAACGAATGAATGTTTGCGGGACGAGCGCAGCGAGTTTCCGCAATTTGAATGAGATACACAAAAAACGCTTTTCGTGACGTGTTTCGTACAAGATTTTTTCTAATTTTGACTACAAATACCTATTTAGAGAGAGAGTTATTATTATTAAACTTCAATATTTACTTTTAAATCACTTTGTATCTACTTAATACCGCAAAACTATAGCAACGGTGTGCCACAACCGAAACCTGCAACTGATGGTGAACCGAACTTTTCATCACCAGTTACGAAAGATTTTACTTTTCGTAACTAGTTACGAAAAGTAGGACGTTACGTCACTGTCATCAGTATTGAAAAGTGCCACTTTATATATCAAAATTAGAAAAGTTTATTTGCTTCATTAGACGGTGCAAAGATGTTCGGGACATTAATGGCAGATCATTGCGGCTTTTTAAGACCTCAACTATTTTATTTAGAGTGGAAATTTAATTTAAAAAAAAAGCTATGTACAAACAAGCCTCTTTATTTCATTTTTTTTTGGCCTTTATTGAGAGTTTTAACGATCACAGGTCTTCCACCACAATGCTTAGAAGCGACTACTTTTCCGGTTTCCCTATACTCTTTCAGAGTGCGGTAAACTGTGGACTTCGCAATCCCTAAAAATAATTAGAAATACCCAAAAATGTTTAGCCCCTTTAGGGAATAATATAAAGGAGTCAGATTTTACCTCCTGCTTCAGCAATTTTCTAAACCAGAAAAGATGTATTTATTAAAGGCTTGTCTGCTGTTAATTACTTGTATACATTTACAATATATACTGTTTCTCTGCCAAAGACAAGACATGCCCCAAATCTAAACGTTTTCGTTTCTTGGGTGGAGAATTTCCGCCTCCACTGCAGCCGCTAGTACTTGGGATGGCCGGATCAATGGCAAAAACAACGAAATAAAGCAAAGTGCGATATTATGAGTTCTTAAAAGAATTTTTGGACAATATCACAATATAAAACCAAGAAAATTAGAGAACTGGACAAGCAAAAATTGAAAATAACTACGAACACAAAAAAATTTTTTGAAAATTCGAATTGTCAAATTCGAGAAACGTCAGAAGAAGTTTGTTTGTGTAAATCGGGCCGTCATTCGGCCAATAAAATACCGCCATTTTCGCGCCGAAAATTTGAATCACTCCTCCTAGTTTTAAAACAGACTATAGAATAAAGTAGACAAACTTATGAAGGTCAGGTCAAAATTACAACTTCGAAGATGTTTCACTCGTTATATGTATTTTGGTCAATAGACGGTGTTAGCTTAGCCTATTTAACCTAGCTAATTTAACCTAAGTTAATTTTACCTATAAGTCTTACGAGAACTGGTGAGTAGGCTTGGGACCCCAAACAGACTTGTCGAGTATAGGTCATACATTATAACTTTACTTGCGCAGGTGGCCATGCTATTTTTCTATTAAATTGGCACTCCTGAATTTTCAGCTCTTGTTTACCACCCTGCTTCTTTAAGCCAAATCCACAATGTCCATAACAGGATGCGAAATCACAATCTTCCAATAAAATTAAATTTTGAGAAAATTCAACCAAATGTCTTCAAGTAGTCTGTTTACCTATGAAATTAACTCAATGTCAGTGTCAAAGGGCCACCAGCAATCACTTTTTAAAAATTGGACGTTGCCTAATTTTTTGCTGTTTTCGAGTCCGTATGTTTCTACTTATATAAATCCTACTAATTTAAAGATCTACAGTGAAGTATTCTCTTCTGTTTGGCGACCCGGAAGGAAGACCTAACTAGGAAGACCTGGAAGGAAGACCTAAACCAGATCACTGCAAAATTACGTACCATCAAGTGTATTATTCATACTGAGCAAATCGCTAATGTGTGGCATGAGAAGTAAATAGTGTCCAACCGTCAAGACCGCCAGAAATCTTCTAATAATCTAGGTAAACTGGTTGTTGGGCAAGATGTAGGATCAATTCGTTCGAGGAAATTATGAATTATACAGTTTTAGCTAGTAATTAGAGTTGCATGGGTTGGGAGACTGAAAAGACGGAGGAAAATACGCTAAGTTTATTCACTGCAGAACCACAACCCGACCTAATCCTGCACACCTTTTCTACATATTAACGTACTGAAATATCTTAGAGCAGTCGACAAGAGGGCTAACCCTCCGATCTCCTAGAGAGTAGACGGGAATAACACGATACTAATGTGAGAAACAAGAGAGAGTAAATGTTAGAAAAATAAGACAAGAGTACACTGTGACTCCTTTCTCGCAGAATAATAGAGTCAATCAATTATTATTTTGTAATAAAAATCAATTTTATTTAAAATGCATATTTAATAAAATGAAATTAAAAATTATTAATCCGATGTTACAGGCTGTCCGATTAATCCGACAACCTGTAAAGACATAAATATAACCTAAAATATATGACAATGCCTGTCTTAATATACAGGGGGCAAAATGTCAAATTTGCAAGACCTACTGAGCAAGTAAAGTTATAGTGCACGAACTATATCACCGATGACTATGGCGTAACCAGCAGTTATGAACTTGTTGTATGGGGTGACTGTGACCAAAACAATAAAGTTGAGCCCCGTGGAACATGTGGAACGCATATAATTTAGATTACAATAAAAAAGAAGAGAATACAATTATTGATATTACGTTAAAAGCAAATAAATGTTTCCACTTCAGTTTTACCTCCCTAGTAAAGTAATAAATAAAGAAATATTTATTAAATTAAGTAAGAAAATAATTAGACATTAAAATGTAATCTAAATAGGAAAGCAAAATACTCATATTTCGAGTTCAATCATGAGCAAAAATTCAATAAATTAAAGCGACTTAAATTACAATTAAAAAGAGGGGAAGAGAATAAGGAAAAGGAAGGGGCTACGGCCTGACCTCGCCAACGAAGGTGAAAAGGGCTCTACGTAGCTGTGAATGAGACAAGTACAGACTTTGAAGAGAACAAAATGGCGACGTGCAAAGAACAAAAGCAACTTACCCAAATGTGCAAAAATGCAAGGTCATGTTAAACCACACAGATGTAGTTAATCGTCGCGCTTTAGATAAGTTAAAAAAAAAAACAAAGCAAAGCAATGAAATCACGCGAAGATTTTACGACTTTAATTGAATTAACTTCTAAATCCCTTCAAGTGAAGGACGTACCAAATTATAAAATGAAGTTAGTTCGTAAGAGGCCTGCAATTCGAAGGTCAGCAGCAAGGAAAAACCACGAGAAAGACGTTTGCCACAAGTTCAAAGAAGCAGAAGTAAAATACCTAATAGGACAAGGGACGACACGGCCAATCAATAACGACATCACAAAAAGACATAGTTTATAGAACAGAAACAATATAAATGAAATTTTGGATGCCACCCAGAGTTTCCTCCAATAATGCCACACGAAACAATGCCAAACGCCAATGAAGTAATTGATTAATTCGCCAAACACACAAGTAGTAAATTAAACGTACCGCCACAAGAATAGGACAGCACCAATCGAAAGGACGATAAGTGACAATTTGACGTGTGACAATTCGCAACAATGGATTACTCGAAACCCGATGATCGCAAGGAGCAACAAAATTGGCGAAAAAATATGCCATCAAGTAGGTAAGAAATAAGGATGGAGATAAAATCCAACTTGCAACGAAGCAACTTTGTAGCCTGCCCTTACCTCACAATCTGAAACGATGTAACACAACAAACGGGAGCCTCATTCTGTAGGAAGTTGTGAAAGTGAGAATGAAAATCTTGACAACCTTGATTGGTCAAAAAAATCAATTGACCAATTCCATTGGCCAGAGATTTTCATTTTCACTTTCACACCTTTCTATAGAATAAGGGCCCAGGTGCAAAACGGGAATCTGAGATAAACCGGGAAGTCTGAAACCATCCTCTGCTCAAAGAAAATAAAAAAAAAAGAAAAAGTGAATCTATCCAGAGAATACAAAATAAAAGCACAGGTTACAAAATTAATCCTCGAAAACTAGTGAAGGTGTTCTAGCTGAAAAGTGACAAAAGTGGATTCAAAAACAAGGCAAAAGATGTAAATTCTAATCACAAAATCTACTAGTAAAGCCAGAGTCATTGAATTTAAGTTTAATAAATTAACACAAGGTACATTTCAGCAGGTACTAGCAAGCAACCAACAAACAAGTCATCTCAAGAATCAGTGAATGAAACCGAAGAAGTAAGTGAATTCTCGACAAGGCATAGAACAATAATTCAGAAATCATAACTTCTGAAGAAGTACTAGAGAGAGTTAAAAACTGGTCTACCGACCCTATAGGTTTCGGTTAAACTCGTCAAAATTCCCAAAAAAATCCAGCAGGAAAAGTGTGAGTAGTACAAGCACCAGCGAGCCTGATGAACAATTTAATACTGAGTCCTTCAGACTCCGGTAAAGATATATCGGAGTGTAAACCGACTGATGAGATGACCAAGAGTGATGATTTGGAAGTAAATAAGTGGGTTTTGGTTAAATATTGTTGCGAACTCAGGGTTCAATAATTCCAGTATAACGATTTAACACGAAAACACTATTTATTTGTCTCACAATTACACACAGGTACAATTCGACTACTAAATAACTCACTACTTAACACCTTATAGCCTTCTATTTTCGTTTGGTACTTCAGCTTACTTATAGCTCGATTAAAATACGACTACTACTAACGGCGGCGCTTATTCGCCTTTTATACACAATCCTAAAAATACAGAAAAGCCTAGAATATTTTAGAAGAAAAATAATTAATACAAGACACATAAAAAAAGGTCGTAAAGAACTACGTTCTAAATAAACAGAGCAATAAATCACTCGTGACAGTCCCATGCTGAATCGTCCGATTCTTCGCGAGACGCGAAACTTCTAGCTCCTTTGTCGCGAAGCGTAACGGTCACCGCAACAATATGAACGGAAAAAAACATCTAAAATTACGTTGGTTTAATTGAAGAAAAAAATACCAAAAAGACCACAGACTAGGTAAAGTTCAAAGAGCTCATCCATGAGAGATCAGGCCATGGGTTGCAACGGGTGGCCGGTGCTCTCCACAGAGAAAATAGATAGAGAAGTAGAAAAGCCCGACAGGTCTATTGGCCACTCCTACAAAGAGTCGTGCCCACTCAGGAAACAGGGTACTCGTAGAGTTCCGTGGTGGAATAGCACGTTGGAGCGTGTTAAGCTAGACGCCAGAAGGGCCTTCCACCGAGCTTCCAAAAGAGGTTCGCAGGAGTGGGAGGGATACAACGAAGCACGCAGAGAGTTCAGAAAAGAGTTACGCAAAGTAAAAGAGCGAGCTGGCAGAAATTCTGCGGCGAGACGGACTTCGTCCCGGAATCGGCCAAGCTTGACAAATTTGCTGAGCGCAGTAAGAGGAAATCAACTATGCACAATGAAGAAACAGGACGGTACATGAACAGGAGACCAGGGAGAAACCCTAGAGATTCTGCTGGATACCCACTTCCCCGGAGAAAATGGTGAGGCCGCTCTTCCGCAGCCTTTGACTGTATACTTAAGCCCTCTAACTTTGAAACTAAATCATCCAATTTCTCACCTCTATCTAATACTGCTTGAATATTATTGTGTAATATAACTTTCGTTTCATCCAGTTCCCCTTGGATTTTTGTAAGTATGTGTGCCTCTCCTGGGTTTTGGTACTTGGCTAGGTAAGTGTTTAGTTGTGGAAAAGCAACATCTTTTTGTTGCAAGTTAGGCCAGTTTATTGAGGGAATCTTTTCAGCGAATTCATCTAGTATTTTGTTAAGTAGAATATGGGACACCCTTGATGGATACTCCTGGTCTGATATCACAACACCAGCCAAGTTGTCTGCTCGAATATACACATGACAAAAATAGTCCCCTTCTTTCACAGATTGTCTGGAGGCAGCTAGAGTTCTTTCCACAATGGTTTTGGCACAAAATAACATGAATTCTTGTACAGGACCTCTCTGGAAGAAGCTCACACTTTGGAGGTCAAAAGCAGACTTCAGGATACTGAGAATAATTTGTACAGGATACTGAGGCCGTACAGCTTCACCATTTTGATGATAGCAATTTCTGATTTATCTGAAAAACTTCTTGAGTATTTGGATTGGTTAGGTCAATTCCACAACACACAACTAAAAATTGGGTGCTTGGGAAAACAGGGGTGAGAGGACAAGTTAAAACACACAATTCCTTTGCAGCATTTACGATTCTAGAGATATTAGACCACTGACTACTTGGAAACTGCCGAGTTTGCTTCAAGAATGGCAGTAAAAAAAATGATAAGGAATCAGGTCCAACATAAATTTTATGAAAACAATGGTTTTATTTTTAAACTAAACTCGAGTAAAAAGTGTGATGTGAGTAAAGTGAGTTGACTTGGCCTAGCCTTGTCTTGTCACCCTCAGATGACTCATAAAACAGAGAGTTGAGTTGAATTCAAAATTCAGCTTCATTGAACTATTGAACGAATTGAACTGATCCCTTCAAGAGTGTATTTCTGGTTGTGAGAATATGTGACGTGTCTTTTTTCTTAAACTTTTAAGATTTCTGAGGATGGCTATCGGTTTAGAGCAGAAACGACAATTATACATCTCGCAGTCGCTTTATTAATTCAACCAAATTATTCAACGGTGCCGGACTGGATACAGACCAGCATCTGACTAGGGAAGGGAAAATGAAAATAGCCATAGAGGTTAGAGGTAAACTTTTCTTTTGCTCTTTGGGGAATTGTCGGTTGCCTGGTCCAGGAGGATTAGACACTTGCAAAGGAAGTAGTGACCAACGAAGCAGTGAGATAAGCGGTGGGCGAATTCAGTCCATTTAAGGCAGCAGGACCAGACGGTGTAATCCCAGCAATGCTGAAAGAGGACGTGGATGTGCTTCCGTCGCTGAGCAGAGTGTTCACGACGAGAGTGGCTTTGGGATATGTCCCCTAACCTGAACGCGATTCTCATACCAAAAGCTGGAAAAGGTGACTATCATGTCGCCAAATCGTTCAGATCCATAAGTTGGAATGAAAACATTAGAAAAGATAATCGATAGGTACATCACATAGGAAATTTTGGGAAGGCATCCCATAAACAAATATCAACATGCCTACAGCAAAGGGAAGACGACCAACACGGCTCTCCACTCTGTAGTGCATAAAATAGAGAAGGCATACTCGAATAAGGAAGTGCTGTTGGCACTACTTTTCGACAATGAGGCAGCCTCCGACAAAGCCAGAACAAGCAACATCTGCGAAATCCTTAGGGCACGGCGAATCCCAACACAGTTGGTAAGATCGGCACTAGGCAACCGTAAGGTTACGGCTTCTCTGGGAGATCAGGGCAATAGAGGTCGAGGGCCGCTGTCCACAAGGCAGCGTCTTATCACCTCGATGGGGTCTCTTAATGGATGGTCTTTTGGAGAGGCTACAAGCCCAGGGGTTCAGTGCGCAAGCGTATGCAGACGACGCACTGGTTATAGTACCAGGAAAATTGGTTGGCAGCGTTTGTAATCGAATGCAAAGGGCATGTAGAATAATAGAACAATGGTGTACCGAGAGGGGGGTGTCAGTTAAACCTGGCAAGACAGAGCTTGTGCCCTACACCAAAAGAAGGAAAACTACAGGATTCCGCTCACCCACACTGTACGGTGAACCTCTGTTACTAAAGCCTGACGCTAAGCACCTGGCGGTGACCACCGACAGCGGGCTGAGCTGGAAAAGTCACGTGGAAAAGGCATGCAATAAGGCAACAGCACTGACATGGCAACTACGCCGAGCAGGGGGCAGCAAGAGGGGTGTAAAGCCACTCGTTCTGCACTGCACATCCATAACATTCACACACCGGGAGCAGCACTCAATGCCTTACTGGGTCTGGCGGAGCTTCCACTCTGGGTTAAGGAGGCGATGGCGTCCCGCAGGAGAATGCATTGCTGAGTCCAGTGGAAGGATACATCTATGGGAAGCAGTCACAGGCAGATCGCCAGCGTTATTCAGTGGGACATCCCGATTGTCATGTCGCAGGAGGGGCGCCTACGCGATCAGCTGAGACTGAAACAGCTATTTGGGATAAACATCCTAACAAGGAACGAATTCAAGGAAAAGCGGCCTCAGCAACTTTCTGATAATAATCAGGTATAAATGGCTAATATACAGTCGTCAGGTGCCGGAAAGCAGGCAATGTAGAGGGCGAGGGCATCGCCTTGGGAAGCCACCCGACGATTTTCCAGGCGGAGGTGTTTGCAATACTCGAGGTGGCCACATGAACAGAAGTCAGTCAGGACATTTACATCGACTCCGACAGTCAGGCGGCTCTGGGCGATCTGCAGGAGCGGAAAGAGTTCAAAGCTCGCTCAAGACTGCAGGAATGCTCTAGAGTCACTGGCAGTAACAAAAAGGGTAACCTTGGGATGGGTTCCTGGACATAGGGGCAGCTAGGGGAAGGAGCGTGCCGACGAATAGGCAAAGCGTGGTTCCCAGACATGCTTTACTAGACAAGAACCATGTCTGGGAGTAAGTAGACGGTACGTATCTCACTCTCTGGACTCACTCTCTATAAGGACAAACTGGACACAGAAATATGTAGACAGAACAAATCACTCTCATTCTCTACAAGGACAAACTGGACACAGAAATATGTAGACAGACCAATTAAATTTACCCTCGTGGCTTCTCGGGAGAAGCGGTCAGTGCCCGGGAGACCTTATAGGAATCCTTACTGGACACATCAGACTAAACAAGCACATGCACCTCCTAGGAATGTGGGGCAGGGGAAGAGTCGTGATACCACTTTCTGGGAGTGTGCCATAGGTGGGCGAAACTGCGCCATAGGACATTTGAAGCCGCATTTCTTCATTGAGAGAAGCTTTCGACTCTGAAATGGGACGGGATACTCTCCTACATTAGAGGGAGCAAATGAGGGCCCTAGTAGAGGATGGGTGGACCGGGGGACTGTAAAGAAGGCCTCTAAGGCCTAGTTGCAAGGCTTCGCCCCCCCCCCCATTTTTTACTACTGCTCTAGCGTACAAAGCAAGTGTTCATTTCCACTTTCCCCGAGATCCGGGAAAGTGGGAATCCTTGAATCTAAAAAAATATAATATTTTTTCTTATAAAAAAACAAATACAAGTGTTTTTGCACCAGTAACTATTTAAACATTTCGATGAAACATTCGAAGTAACTATAAAAACCCTCCGATTTAACTTATATGCCCTAAACAACACTTCTCATTGAAACCTTAATAATTTCAATTTTATTCCAAGTCACTTAAAAAATCCGTATGCATTTACCCCACCTTACCCTACAGTAAAGATTCTGATACCTTGGAAAACTTTTCGTTAAAAAAAATTAAATATGTTTGTTTAATGTGCATCCCCAAGTTATCTTGACTTCTCAAACTGCGGCGGGGAGTTGTCTCTGTCAAGCCCACTATATGTACGAAAGCAGATCAGTAAATTAAAAAAAATTGTTGAAAGAGGAAAGACCAGTGATGCCATTTTCCTTTCAATTTGTGGTCAGTGTAAGAAGGGTGATGCGAGTCATATAATAGCAAATCTTCTTCTTTTCAAGTCGATGAATTTTGCTCGTTCGAGGAGTTCCACACAACCAGTGTATTCGCGGTTCGTGTTCGGCCATTTATTCAGAAGCTAAACCGCTCGCAAACAATAACTAACGAAACACGGCGAGTTTCGTGGAGATTAAGTGAATCCCACGACCGCGTTTTCCGTAGTTTATTGTGAACGAAACAAATTAATGAACGCCATTCGTTCGTATTGTTCTATGTCGATCGTTATAAGCTCGGAATTACGATGGGCTGCGATCTTGCGGGGGTACTAGACCACGAATATGGAAGAGTTTTAGGAATGCCCTGAAATATCAGTTTTTTTTTTATTTAGTCTGCGATTTTAACTCATACATTTATTTGCCCGATTAGTCTTTTTGAGTTCGATTAAATGAAGTTTCGTTTGAAAATGTATGTAAATATTGAATGAGACAACCTTATGAATTTGAACAGTTGAGGAATTGTTTTGCAAAAACTCCTTTATCATACCGCCCACACAACAATAGAAGCATATTGGCATTACATGTGCTCCCTGGGAGCCCCTATGGGCGGACACTTATTCGCTGCCTTGTTTATATAGATCTCTAAACAAACTAAAACACTGTCTATAAACATGTGGCAGTAAAGTTTATAATTGCGCGAATAAACTCTCATTCCCTTGTGTGTTTTCAACCGTTTTCTCGCACACTTCGAATGGACTGTGCGATGGTTTCCAGTTAAGCAATTTACGTGCAGTGAAGAAAAGAAAATATATGTTTTTTTTTTAATTTTTACGTAATACTAATTGGCAGAAAACCATCTTCCGGGGCCAGATGCAACTTTGATACATGGCCCCAAAAAATTTACATTGTAATTGCAATTTATATTTGGCCAACAAAAGGTGACCGTAAATCAACAAACTAAACAGGTTGTAAATTACGTGGAGTCGCGATCTCTTCTGCAAACAACGAGAACGTAAAAAATAATCGCGAATACCGCAAGTTGGGCTCGCAATTTGCAATAAATCCGGCCTTTTATTACGTTGGAACCCCCTTCGGTACCATTTAAAAAAGTACGACGACCCGAATGTTCCCGCGACATCGGCGCAAATTATTTTATATATAATACGCTTAAGCCTCTCGATACTCCAGATTTAGTGCCTCTGGAGTCGAAATTAATTAAAACCAGTTAACGTAGCAGTGACGCGTTACCGAGTGAATCGGATCGGCCACCACAAGAGACGGATAACAACAGAACATAGAAGTCGTGAATGTAACATTTGGACGTTTTATTAAATTCCAACACAGATAAATGAATAGTAATAAAAAGGAAGCGGCAATCGTGACCGTGACACTGCAGAAATGTGCCATGTCATTGTTTTCATTAACTCTGAGTCCGCGTTGCATCTGCCAAAGAATAAGAAACGCTCGGTGCGCGCAACGTAAAAGTGTTAACTCGGTCTTAGCCGGCAGGACGACAAGATAAAGATCCGTGTGATTTATTTAGGAACTGTGACTGGAGGAAAAGACGGCTTCTTTTTGATAGGATTTGCTATTTTACCAACGGAGCTTACAATAGAGGATGCATACCGTTAATTTTTCTTGATTTTTTTTTCTTCCAAAATATCATACTATACACCTTGCACCAAACTTATGCAGTATTTGAGGTCGAGTAACGGGTTTTACAATCATGGTTTGAGTAGGCAAGGCTTAGTTGGAGCTGCATTACCAAAACTGGTATTTGAATTAGTCTTTCCTTTCCATTATATCTTTAAAAGCTTTTCAAACTTTTCCTTCCGACAAAACCGGCCTTAGGAATTTTCATTGAAATTTCATTTGAAAAACTGCATGACTGTGAAAATAAATATGAACAATGATAAATTATTTTATGTGTACTAGTTCTCTAGCTCAGATTCATTCAGAAAAGCATATGTCACTTTACTGCACGAAGAAGAGCTTGTCCGATTTCCTATTTATTAAGAAAGATGGCGACATTTTAGTCTACTCAGAGGAATCTGCCCTGTAGTTTAGCTCAAAGATTGGTAAAATTAAGGGGCAGGATGTTCAACATGAAACACGGACTAGAAGGTTTGTTCAGAGTACATATTATTAGACCAGCAAGGTGAAAAATTCGATATTTATATTTCTGAGCGTCCTAATAGAAATATAAAGTTTAAAATGTGTAGAATATTTGAAAATATCTTGCACTTGTGCAATAACCACCAATTAGCTTTTGCCTTTAGGTTAACCGATTCTCAGAAACACTAAAAATCAATTTTAAGAAATAGTAGAAATCGATTTTAAGATATTACAAGATGGTTTCTGGACTGCAACTCAATAACTCAAATATAGAAAAGGATGGAGAGCAAACAATATGGAGAATCAAGGAAAAATGTGCAGTTTTAATTGTTCTTAACTTTAAAGAGCCACAACTCAGATTTTTTTAATACAAAACACTCTGTATTATTGCAAATTCCAGATTGATGTTGATCTGTGTTGAGTTTTATTATCTATATGATAATGTCTGTATATGGTGTTCTTTGTATATGGTATTCTCTAATAACTTCGGAGATATAGAGCTAACAAAATCGACGATCAACGAAATATGTGCAAGTCAAGTAGTTCCTAAATCTAAAGGAATCAAAACTCAGATCTTTTTTAATACAACACTGTCTGTATATAAAACTGCATATTCAGGAAGCTTGCTTTATAGGAATAATGTGTCTCCCCATTTTGAAAGTCTAGAGCCAGCGAAGTAGAGAATCAAAGAGTAATGTGAAATTCAACTAAACTGCTAACGCAAAAGATCGATACAGCAAAATTTTTTGTCATTTTTGGGGGGTCTGTATCTCGGAAATGTCTTAGTCAAAATTTAAAACCTAAAGAGATTTTGAAAGATCGTCTCTTCTAGAATTACGGCTGGAGATTGATCTTAAACTAGTTATTCTCTAAAGGATATACAGGGTAAATAAAAAAGCACTGCAAAATGGTTGCATTTTAACCCACTGCATTTGGTAGGTAGCGTAATATCAGAACATTCATTGATATGACATTTAATGGCGTTAGTTGGTATCTCATTCTCGTATGTTCGGCAGTATTCGGTTTTTTGGCCTACAAAATAAATTACGGGGTTTTTCAAAAAGTTGACGCTCTTTTGTAAGTCACCCTGTATCGCGAGAATGCCGCAGCCGATTTTAATAAGATAAATGATCTCTAAAAAATAACTGGTTGTAAAATAAGGTCCGTAGGCTCACAGTTAATAAAACAATTTTATTCCATTTTGTACAAGGCTGGCAAAAAAATCTAATAAAAAAAAACTGATTAAAATTTTGTTTACTACGATGTCATGATGGGAGCCTTAACTTTAAGGGTGTGGAATTTTTTTCTCTATAGCTCTTAGAGTTTTTGAGATATTTAACTCAAATTTTCAATATAGGTAACCATTTTTTTTATCTACATCGTTGGATATACCAACCGCTAGCCAAGATCGACAGGGTCTCATTTTTTCTCGGGTTGTATCCCTTTTACCCTCACAAAGTTTCTTGTAACAGGCCACTGATCGTTTTAAAAGTCTGAATTTTCTATTCATTTTAGAAACTTTCTTGCCTCTTGCATCCTTGTCTTATCTTTTCCATAAGAAATGTCTGTTGCAGATACTGAAGAAAAATATTCACTTATGGAAAAATTATGTGCATTTCTCGACACTTTTGCAAGTTTCTCAAAAACGGTGGGAGACAAGACAAGGATGCAAGAGGCAAGAAAGTTTCTAAATTGAATAGAGAATTCAGACCTTTAAGAAAAAACGATCAGTGGCGTTCTACAAAAAAGTTTGTGAGGGTAAAAGGGGTACAACCCGAGAAAAAATAAGACCCTGTCGATTTTGGCTAGCGGTTGGTATATCCAAACGATGTAGATAGATGAGTTAAATATCTCAAAAACTCTACGAGCTATAAAGAAAAAAAAATCAACACCTTGTATCTCGGAGACGAAGCGTTTGCGGGTTATGTTTCTATAAACATTGTGCCCTATTTTTGCCTAGGGATTTCCCAAATAATTTCAAGATATCTTGTACTGTGACTTACAAGAAGGTTCAAATATTCTGTAAACGCCCCGTAACTGATTTAGTAACTTAAAGTTAAGGCTTCCGTCATGACATCGTAGTAAACAAAATTTTACTCAGTTTTTTATTAGATTTTTTGCCATCCTTGTACAAAATGGAATAAAAATGTTTTTTTAACTACGAGTCTACGTCGCTGATTTTACAACCAGTTATCTTTTAGAGATCATTTATCTTATTAAAATCGGCTGCGGCATTCTCGCGATGCAGGGTGACAACAAAAGAGCGTCAACTTTTTGAAAAAACCCCGGTAATTTATTTTGTAGGCCAACAAAAAAACGAAAACTGCCCAACATGTCTCGAGACACCAACTAACGCCATTAAATGTCATAACAATGAATGTTCTGAATTTACGCTACCTACCAAATGCAGTGGGTTGAAACGCAATCATTTTGCAGTGTTTGTTTCTTTACCCTGTATATCCTTTAGAGAATAACTTATTTAAGATCTATCTCCCGCCGTGATTGTAGAAGAAACGACCTTTCAAAATCCCTTTAGGTTTTAAATTTCCGCTAAAGCATTCCCGAAATACAGACCATCAAAAATGACACAAAATTTTGCTGTATAGATCTTTTCCGTTAGCAGTTTAGTTTCCTACCTTTAAGGAGTCAAAACTCAGATTTTTTAGATAAAACGAAACACCCTATGTATTATTGCATATTCGAGAAGCATAAATTATGTGTCTAATGTCTTTATATTGCGTTCCTACAATGTTCTCACACTATTTTCGAAACCTAGAATCATCAAAGAAGAGCATAAAAGAGAAATGTCCAGTTCAGGTCCTTTCTAATTTTAAAAGAATCAAAACTATTTTTTAAAAAAATTATTTTAATACAACACTTTGTGTATTATTGCATATTCCGGAAGCAAGATTTATAGTAATAATATCTTTATGTTGTTTCTATATCATATTCTAACTGTGTCAGATATATAGAACCAATAAAACGGGGGTAAAAGAAAAATGTGCAATTTAGGTAGGTTCTAATTTTGGAAAGCCACAACTCAATAAGCACAACTCAGAAGCATAATTTATGTGTAATATTTTATTGTTTATATAATAATCTCTGTATATGTATACCTGTATACCACGAAGAGGTCTTCTCCCAAATTTTGTAACCAATAGATCCAACCGCTGGTGGGAGGTGAAAAAAATCATCGAGAAGAACAAAAAAATTGTTGATTTACTTTAAGTGGGTCTACTTCTTCTAAAGATAGGGGTCATCAAAGTTGGAAATATCTCACTTTCGGTTATTTTTCAAACATTTTTTTATGCTGTTTTTGATTAAAATGAGACAATTTCAATCTTAAATGAGTTTTTGGAAACAGGTAAAAAAAGTCGATTCTAAAAATGCCTAAAAATTAAGCACACATAGAGTCCATCTCCGAAACTATTAAAGTTTTTAGATAAAAGACTTCTGTTGATGGAGGTGAAGGAGGACGTCGAGAAGGACGAAAAACTAATAGATTCACTCCAATCGGTCCACTGCTTCTAAAGTTATTGTCCGTCAAGGTTAGAAATTGAGAATAAATAAGAAATACCAACCCCCCCCCCTCCCCTCTTAGTCATTTTCAAAAAAATCTTCGAATTTTTTTGATGTTGTTTTTGATCGAAACGAAATGGTTTCATTCACCTGTGAACGGAAAAAACTGAATTTGGGAGAAATTGTCCCCTTAAGTGAGTTTTAATTTTTATCACCAAAGTTTTACGTGATGTTTTTAAGGTCATTTTTCAGACCATTAATGGTTTGCATAGGCCCATATAGTCACGTTATATTCTCGTCATAGGTGACCTCATCCTAGTCGGCTGCGTAGTTGTGTGTGGCATAACGTGTTTAAGAAAACTACGTTTATAGTGTAACACAATACACTTAAAACATGTTAGCGGAAAGTGAAATTACGCTAAATAGGGTCCTGTAATGTCAAAAGACTTTTAGATTGAAAGAAGACACTATTGTTATTTCTATTCCTCGCCGTACACAAAATTAGGTACCACGAATGTTCCTCATTAGTGAGGAGGCATGAATGAATAAAATATAGAAATATGTTACTTTAAGGCCACTGAATATTACATCAACAATATTTTTTTTTACGACATTCGAATGGTAAATGTCTTAATCTCAGCCAATATGGTTAAACAAAATGGGAGAAATGCAAAAATGAATTGCTTTAAAACTACCCAATCCATGTCTTTTTCCGGCCATTGAATCCGTCGTGCTTCTGTAACTCATCTCTCTAACCAAGGAGGGGATTTGCTAACAATTAAGAAACATGGTGGCTGGAAGTCATCAAGTGTATCCGAAGGATGTATGGATGCTTCTTTACAAAAGAAAATTGGGCTCTGGTACAATTGAGGGAAATCGTTATTACTCATTTTTTTTCGAAAATTTTCTTTAGGAATTAATAAAATAGACAAAATAGAAAATTATAGGTGGTGGTAGAACTTAAAAACATTTATAATAATATCAATTTTTAGAATAAATATAATAATAATGTTCGCTTACCTGAAACAAACTAAACACTGTCATGGGGGTATAAAATGAAACGACATTTGTCACAAATGTCATCAAGTCACCTTGGTGAAAAACTCTGAGTAACCTTGTAAATGATTTTGAAAAATATGGTAAAAGCAAATTTTTTCTTTGATCAGTTTAATTAAAGACCCCCTCAGGGCCGCTTTGGCCATACAGCCCTACGTTGCCATAAGGGGCCAAGCGGCCCGTTGGGGCCGCTTAATTTTTCTATTAGAAATCTTTTGGTTAGGTTAGTTAAGGTTAGTTTATGTTGGATCAGGTTAGTTCAGTTCTAGTTTTCCTTTGGCTAGGTTAGTTCAGTTATGTTTTTCCTTTGATCAGGTTAGATCCTAGATCCGGATAGAGCGAAGCTTATTATTATATTTATTCTAAACATTGATATTATTATAAATGTTTTTAAGTTCTACCACCACCTATAATTTTCTATTTTGTCCATTCTATTAATGCCTAAAGAAAATTTTCGAAAAAAATGAGAAATAACGACTTCCCTCAACTGTACCAGCCCCGAAAATGGAGGTAACATAACTGCTCTCACCACAATTTGAATAACTTTAAGACAACCCGAGAGACTACCTCAAGGACTATACAGTTTGTAACCAGGTAGAGTTATAAACCTTCTTTGAGTTAAAAACAACCAATTGTAATTTTTGCTTCATAGACTTTTTAGCCAAATAATCCTTGTTCATCTGAACACCACGTTTTTTCATTCGTTTCAACAAGGTTTTCCCAGTTTTTATCGCATTTGAGGCACTTTGTAACACGTTCTCATGCCATTGATTGGAACACCATTTGTTACTTGAATCTTCTCCATCTCAAAGAACGTCAAAACATTTAAAATTAATAGCTGTGCTTGCTGATTGTAATGTGGTGGAGCCATATTGATAGTAAGTTTTTGAGTGAAAACTTTTGACAAATATGTTTGACGTATTCTATCTTTTGACAATAATCGATCAGGTAAAAGGTACCTGATCGATTATTGAAGGTAAAAGGAAATTTATTTGAGACTTGCCTTTAATGACTTTATTTTTCCTTTCATCCATTTTACATATATAAACAAAGCAAGAAAAAAAGAGAAAGAAAAAAGAAGGTTTCAAGTTGTAAAATTAAGACTTTACCAACACCACCGCAGCAGAGCAAAATTAACTATAGCGATGCGTTTATGAGGCTGTAAACGTGTTGCTTTTAGTGTTTTAATATCGAGCTAAACGAACTGAATCAACAAAATAAGACGTTTTGGTACTTCCTGATGTAATTTGTGGACGTGCACGATATTCCTAGATGGAAATATCTGAACCAGTTTTCAAAAGTCGGTCAAGCAACAATCATCAATTGTTGTGTGGTTTATTATTGTTTAATGTTTAATCCCAACAAGCAAACGCCAACTTTGAATTGAATGAAAGTTTATATTGCCTCTCAAATTAAATATTCCAAACTTCGTAGTAAGTAGCAATTAAGTTACATAGATTTATTTCTTACCCTGTTTAGATATTGTTCATTGTACGCCTTTGTAGTCGCTTTCCCAATTTTAGTATTAGTTTTATGATATGTTGCGCCATCTATGAGCGCAAATAAAACCTATATGGTTTCGCGCAGACATCTACCCCGATCGGCGAGCTAATGGGAGGAGCTAATGAATACAATAAGGTACACAGTCGTCATTGAATAAATACGAATTTTAATAGTGCAAGTATGCATATGTAAATGCGAGAAATAGTGCAATTTCGGCAGCTAATTCTGCACATACCCCAACCGCGCTTTTCTACCATATCGAAGAGGTAGCAATTTTGGACAACCCGCTCTCCTGTCAACAATTGGTAGAACTATAAAATATGAGTCTATTCGAGAGTTTTCAATTAACTAAATAGAAGATAAAACTGTTCCGGATAATGAAACAGCAATATATGGAAAATCTAGCTGAGACGCAGGTATTGAATAATATAAGGAACTAAAATAAGGTAAAACCAAACTAGACGCGCATTGGGTAAAGTGAAAAAAAAAACAAAAAGATATGAAAAGACCAACAAAACGCTAGAAGATAACGAATAGGAATTTAATTCTGCTATTGAGTAAATTGAAATTGAATATTGCAAACTTAAATGTGTCTGACTAACCTGAACTCGTGGTTCTGAAGATTATTTAGGTATAAGTTTCCTGGTAGTCTCACCTAATTCTCTTCTCACGTATCTTCAAGGAATCTTCCCCCTAGTGCACTTTTTGCGAATGCTAGAAATGCTATCTTATACAAATTCTCTATATTTTTGGATGTATTTTTGGAAGGCTGTCCATAATCAAGGAAATATTGGTCATCTTTGCAAAAGACAGGTATATTGCGTCAACCTATATACCTGTTCACAATGATCAGGAAACATTTGGCACTTATTCATGTGCAGCATATTCGCCTAAATTTGAGCATTACACATGTTACAAGAGTTCTGACCAATTGAGAAGCCATAACATATGGTATTCAACTGATAATACATCGTGTTGACAATTTTTGGAATCAATTCAGTTAGACGCTTAAAACTGGACATAACTACGAACTTCCCTCGGAATTGTCGAGGAAACGGCACCACACTCAAAAATTTTAAGAACAATTGGCCTCATTTGAACATAAGGTTCGGTGATGCTTGAAAGGGACATGCTGCAATTTATAGGAGATGTATAGATTCTAGTGACTATTAAACTTTAATGTGCACAAACATAAAACATCTTGATGATACCTTAATTCAAACTTTCTGACAGTCAATCGCTTCTGGATCATTTTTAACTCTATAATCAAAGCTTGAATTAAATTTTACCACCTCAAATTTTCATTAGTGTTTGCCAATGCCGGCTTAGACATTGCTGGATCAGTGCACAACCAAAGCACTTCATTCCACACTTTCTGGGAAATCCGTCTCATGATATTGCTCCTGCTCGCTCAAAAGATAATTTTGGAGCTCCACAAATGATATAACGCGCATCGGACTTACTTCATTCATAACTTAAAATGACGTCACATTGCGCGCAAAGATTAGCCCCGCCTCTAAATAATAGAGCAAGGTTGCCGTTTATATCTTCAACTTTTCAATCTCGGACAATCAATGATGGTTGGCATTTGTTCGGAATACGGATCTTGCTGATTGGTCCACATAAGTGTGGGCCCTGTTGGTTACGTTAGTACCGCTTTACTTTGACTTTGATTAGGTTAGTTCAAGATAAGTTCAGTTACGTTTTTTCTTTGGTTAGGTTAGTTCAGTTTTACTTATACTTTGTTAGAGTTTTACTTATACTTCGGGAATTAACTAATATTAATAACTAATATTTAAGCAGCTAAAAAAATAATTACCCACTTTATATGTGGCAACGCTGGCATTATGCCCGATGCGCATTATATCTTCTAGGATTTATACCCGTTGACGCCTTCTCGGAAATTTTGTTAGGTTATGAGAAAGGCATATCTATATGCGTTAGGTTTCTATATGCGATATCTATATGCATTAACTTTCATTCGCAATATAGTAAGTGGAGAAACTTTTGTTAATTACGAAAAGTTTTTAGCGTTTGGTTCCATATTGAGGGGGCATTCGACAAAGTCAGAACAAACATCCGCGAGGCCTCTAGGGCCCGAGGGACTCCAACACAGTTGGTAAGCTGGGCCAGTTGTAAGATGGGCTCTCCGCAACCGTAGAGGATGACCGCAGGGACATCGAAGTCGAGGGCGGCTGTCCACAAGGGCAGCTGCTTATCACCTCAACTATGGTGTCCCTGGCCGGCCATTGTACGGTCTGTTGGAGAGACTACAGGCCGAAGGGCGTAGTGTGTCATGATACCAGCAAAGTTCGTCAGTAGCGTTTATGATCGAATGCAAAAGGCATACAGAATAGTAGAACAATGGTGTACCGAGACGGGACTGTCAGTCAATCCTGGCAAGACAGAGCTTGTGCTCTATACCAAAAGGAGGATAACTACAGCGTCATTCCGGTCAACCAAGCAGTACGTGGATCCTCTGCTGCTAAAACCTGAACTAACTTGAGGCTAAGTACCTGGGGGTCATCCTAGGGATCATAGACAGCGGGCTGCCATGGAAAAGTCACGTAGAAAAGGCATGCAATAAGGCAAGAACACTGGCATGGCAACTGCGTAGGGCAGTGGGCAAGGAGGTGGAGTCTAGGTCTAAACCACACGTCCTGCATTGGCTCTACACTGCGGTAATCCGACCGAGGATATCCTATGGGTCCTTTGAAGTTGGCCAGACTGCGGAGAAAAGTCTGCCTAGTCATAACGGGTGCGTTCAGAACAACGCCGGGAGCAGCTCTCAATGCCTTACTGGGCCTGCCGGAGCTTCCAATCTGAATGAAGATGGAGGCGATGGAGTCCTGCAGGAGAATGGAATGCTGCAATCAGTGGAAGGAAACTGTCATGGGAAGCGGTCACACATCCCAATTTTCCTATCGCAGGAGGGGCGCCCTTGCGATCCGCGGAGACTAAAACAGCCATTTGGGATAAACACCCCAACAAGAGAAGATTTCAATGAAGAGCAACTCCAGCAACCTTCAGAGAATAATCAGGTATGGTATACAGACGGATCAAGAATGAATTCACAGTTGTCAAGAGCCGGAATATACAAAGCAGGCCACGAAGAGGGCGAGAGCTTTCCCTTTGGAAGCCATGCGACGGTTTTCCACGCCGAGGTATTTGCTATACTCAAAGTGGCCACACAACAAGATGTCAAATAAGGATCAGAACCAAACATCTTCATCTACTCCGACAGTTAGCCGGCCCTGCGAGCCATATGCAGGAACAGGACGAGTTCAAAGCTCATTCAGGACTACAGGGATGCTCTAGAGCAGAAATACAAAGAATAACTCTGGGATGGGTTCCTGGACATAGAGGCATTGGGGGAAATGAGCGCACCGATGAATCGGCCAAGCGTGGTTCCTAGATGTGCTTTACTGGACCGCAGTCATGTCTGGGAGTACGCAATACGTACGTCTCGTACTACGTACGTCTCTAAATGAATGGGTATGGGAGAGTATCAGGATAAACTCGACACAGTCAGGAATATGTAGACAGATCAAGGAAATCGACCCTAACCCGGATAGATCCAAGGCCCCGTGGCTACTTGGGAAAAGTCGGCAGTGCCTAGGAGTTCTTATAGGAATCACATGCACATGCACTTCCTAGTAATGGTGGATAGTCCACTCTGCATCCACTGTGGAGCAGGGGAAGATTCGTCATACCACTTTCTGAAAATGTGCTATAAGTAGGAACACTGGGAGCCGCCTTTCTCCAACGAGAGGAACTTCCGACTCTGACATGGGACGGGATACTCTCCTTCATGAGAGGGACGGCGAGTCCTCGTGGAGGGAATGAGGGCTTAGGCCGAGTAGAGATGGATGGATCGGGGGATGGTAAAAAGGGTCTTTAAGGCCTAGCCACAAGGCTTGCCCCCCCCCCCCCCCAATGTCTACTACTACTACTTTCTACTGATTTAGATACTCACTATTTATTATCATTGTTCAAGGACATACTTTACTTTAAGAATGCAACTGGGGACAATGGAAATTTTCAATAGTGAAAGTCATCCAGTGACTGTTGAATGTCAACAAAGATGGACGAAAAAACTTGTCATCGATTCTCTCAAATTTTGACTGACCACCGGCTAGTTTTCTTTTTTCTTGTTTTCTCCTTGTTTTAACTTAACAAATCACAATTCCGTATTTTTGCGCATTATTTCCCCGACACGTTGTATATGAATCTTCAATCACGAAGGCAGCTGGTGTAACACTTTACTGGTATGTCCGACGCAGTAGGTCTCTATTGAGCTAACGTGTAGTTATTTCCATAAGCGTATAGCGTCTGAGTTTTCAGTAGTAACGGCAATGTAAATACTACCCAGTTTGATCGTTATTTCACGACTATAATCGTTGATTGCCTCGACAATCTGTATAATGTCAGTGCACAGCACACACGATGCATCTCAGGGATCTAAATATGATAATTCGATCTATAGTGATTTATTAAAATGGGTCCGATGGCAATTGCAAACCGGTACCAACTGGCCATTATATCGTTGACTGATATTTGCTTTGAGACGAATCGGTACCAACCGTATCGGCACCTTGAAGACGATGGCTTCATTCCCCGTGAAAAATCGCACCCATTTGTTTGATAAATTGCAAAATTACACCGAACTCCGTCGACCTGTCATCTTGAAAAATTTCGCCCGCTTACTCGAACGAGTACCGGTACCATGGTGGTATATGAACCCTGTTTTTAAACTGGTTGATTTCGCAGCGGTGTAAAGTTCATTTTCAAAGTGACACGGCACCGCAAAGCCCTCGGAACCACGCAACGCTCTATCAGGACGCCATCTTGAATAATTTCCCTTGTACCACTATCGAGACGATAATCTAGCTAGATGGCAAGCGAACGAATCACGTGTTCAGACATAAAAGCTACTAAATGGAAATGGAGTGGGCTGTTTTATAGGGAGGCTCGTCGATAAAGAAAGAACAATAGGAATCCGTACACCTCAACAAGTAGGGATATGTTGTGGTTGGGGTATGTGTTTCTTTAATTTTTAAATAGTATGATCCATCGTTTTTTGCCAGAGTTTACAGTGGTCCTCTATAAATATTCAATAAAAACTCTTAGCCCTGAATCTCCAGCAAGCAGTGAAACAGCATTGGAACCAAGAAAACAATTGCATCGATATTATGGCCAATAGTTCTTAAAGACGCCATTCTAGTGCCGATCTGAGCTTTTGTTTTCTCGGTTTTTTTTATTACAAACTGCTTGGAACTTGTAGATCACTATTAAATGTAACAACTCAGTTGACAGGGTGAGAAATAGTTTTTTTCTTGATGCTATGCATTATAAACCACATATTCCTTTTATGGCTCAAATAAAAAAAAAATGGAACAACCTCTCAGTGAGTACCTGTGTTAGCTAAAAGAGACGTTATGTTTGATAAATTGACTTGCATTCTGTGAAGTAAACATTCTCACTTTCTTGTGGCTGCTAACGGCATTTGCTAGTAATAAGTGCAAAAATTGTACGTCATGCATAGAGAGCTATCGTATCGCACCCAGCAGTCAGTATATCACGTCGATATACAGGTCTCATTAAAGAACTACCAATATATCCCAGGAAGACCTAGAGATTCTAATTTCAACAGCAACTTTGGTGACTAACTATTAAAATTAGCAAACTTCTAAGAGCTTTTGCTTAGAATATTTAAATAATAAATATTTACCTGCCTATAGTATATAAGATCTCTATAAATCTAGTAGGGCCCTCCAGATAAGTGTTAATTTTATGGAGATGCCGAAGTGTTACCTTGCCATGTTTGGCAAGTAGTTGTCAGTGCTAATTGTGTCCATTTGTGATTCAATCAATTAAGATAATTATGATAACTAAACTGGCAGTTACACGGCATTTTAAAAAGCGTTGTTTTTATAGAGAATTATATCTTATCTGTATCATATCATAATTAATTATCTTTCTTAGGTTTTGTGGCGGAACTTCATCCACCGACTCACAGGTGGCAGCATTAGTAAAAATCCTTCATAATATCACACCGCTTTTCCTACGCCGTATTTGTCTTCAGATACCTATGAACTCTCACCCCAGCATATAACGCAGAGTCTATCACACCTTACTGACAAGTTCAAGGTAGAGCCCGGGACGAAACGACAACACCACATACATAGACTACAATCATCTCAGTTCGTCCCAGGAGTGGTTCCTTGAATAACAAAAATCGTTTCTAGGAATACATTTCCCATCCATGGCCCATCATTTACAACACCATAGGTTTAAAACTACGATTTTGTAACCTGGGAGCTTTCCAAAAGATGTAGTAAATCTCCTCAGATGTAACACGGTAAATGTTTATCACAGTTTGACAGGAGAGCGTACAAAAAGTTATATTTGAGAGAGCACAAAATTTTCTGAAGTGCTCTGATAGATAATTTTGGCGTCATACCAAAGAGGTTTAAAGCTACGATTTTGTACCCTAGAAGCTTTAGAAAAGATGTAGTGAATCTCCTCAGATGTAACACGCTATACCTTTATGACAGTTTTTTATTTTTATCTGGGTTTTCAAGACCCTCTGTTAATCCGAGTCTATGAAAATCTCCGGTAGATAACTTCGGCGTCATGCTATAGAGGTTCGAAGCTACGATTTTGTACATTGAAAGTTTTATAGAAGATCTAGTGAATCTGCTCAGATGTATCACAGTAAATCTTTATTACAGTTTTTTATTTTCATCAAAGGTTTCGAGATTCTAACTAAAAGGAGTACTAACTAAAAACTCGTTTTTTACTCAAAATATAAAAAAAAAAATCAAATAGCTGTTTCTATTTGATTAAGTCTGACTCAGAACTTCTTAGCTTTTATGCTCCAATTTTTTCTCTATTAGTCAGTTCCCAAAAACGACATTTTTTAAATGTATTTTTAAGTCTATTTTTATATCCCGAAAGTAATACTTTTTGGCCCAAGTATAAAAAAGAACAAAATGGTACTTGATTAAACCTTAAACAGAACTTTCTTATGTTTTTTCCTCCAAGTTCTTCTCTATTATCAAATTCTCAATAATGGCATTTTTTAGAGTTATTTTTAACTGTGTTATCAAACCCGAAAAATACCCCTTTTGACCCAAAAGCACGAAAAATCAATGAGTTGTTGGTAATTGATTTAATTACTCAGCACTTTAACTTTATTAAGCTCCATGCTTCAAATTCATCATCAGCTACTCTCCGCCAATTGATTCTCGCTTCAAATTGTTTTCTATTATCAATCAAGTTTTCAAGTGTGTTCTGAAAACTGAAAATGTTTTTTTTTTTCTACAAACGTCAAATAATGACGCATTTTACGTTTTCATTTGACAAACGAAAACCTAGCCTTTTTTGAGGATCAGAATGTGAGTTTACTTTTCCGCGCGTTGCCCAGGACAGCAAGCGAAATAGTAGATTATGTCACTAGGAGTAAAAGTGGGTCTTTTCGTGCTGAGCCCAAAGATTGACGGCCGAAGCGAAGCTGAGGCCTGCAACTGGGCGAAGCACAAAAAGACCTTTTACTCCGAGTAACATATACTATTTTTTTTCAAGCATGCAATAAATAAGAAATTATTTAAAAGTGGTTCAGTTTTGCAATTTTCTCTCATCCTCTTTAAGCGGGTCTAGGTACTTACCCAATTGTGTATATTATTTGTAAAATACATAGAATATGTTAGAATGGTGGTTTTCAATGTTCAATGGTTTTAATGTATTAAATAATAACCAATGATTATGGTAAACTAAGAATTTGTAGCATTATTTTCAATACTAAATTAATAAATGTCACATTGACAGATAAACATGATGACGCGCATGACATTTAACAGACGAATTCAGAATTCGAGAACCTATGCGATTTCGACTAATAACGGTTTCGGATGGTGCTCTTGAGTTCTCTCATGAGCCTCTGTTTTTTCAACAAGAATGTAAAGATGGCAATACACTCAGATCGGTTTATCTGGTGTCATCTATTATTAAAATAATTTTGGTGAATGAAAATCGTTTATATATGCGCCACCATGACACTAGCGGTGACTTTTGACTTTACTTTTACTGCCTAGGACTTTTTTGCTACTTTTTTGGTCTCAGGATTTGAAAGCCCACTTTAGGTGTGCGTATGGAGAAAACAAATGCCGTACCTTTAGTCCGCTTGAAAAAAAAAAAGATTTTTTCGCTTGCTGTCAATAGCAACTACCACCACTCAACCAATTATTAAAAACGTCATTGTCACTTTGATTTAAATTTTCAGAAAAGTGTCTTCAGTTATGCTCAGTTGTGATTCACATTATTTGAAATTGATGGTTTGCAGAAAAAACGTTGTATGCATTACGAGCAAAAAGTAACTTTTTTGCTCTCGAGTGATTGCCGCTCTCCGCTTCGCGTCGAGCGGCAAACTTCACTCTCCGAGCAAAAAAGTTGTACTTTTCACTCTTAATACATAAATAACTATTTTTGCCGAAAAGTCTCAGTTAACGTTCTATGTTTCCTTCTTTCATTCAGTTTCCTAACAGCTTCAAATTCTTTGCTGCTATCAAGTTTTTCACAAAAATGTCATTTTCTAGAATTGCTTTTAAGTTTCTTTCCTGAAAATTCTCCTTTTTACAGCAACTAAGAAAATTCAAATACCGGGTGTCCAGCAGAACCCTGGACATAGGAGATTAACATGGGAAATCGGTTTTTATTTTTTTGCGCCTGTACGGTTATTTTGATTGAAAAACTTTTAAGAATAAAGTTGTAGAGCTTATGGTCAGCTATCATCCTGTAATTTTTTCAATACCACAGTTTTGGCTATTTTTTGGAAAAACGCCTCGAAAAGTGCAAAAATTTGAATTTGGCGCGTCACTCCCACCATGCATGTGCAGTGTCGCCAACATAATAATTTCTTATGTCAGACTCAGAGCCGATTTTTCTTTCTTATTTATTTTGAGGGACTATCATGTAGTAATTAACGTGATTATGCAGAGAAAATTAACTGAAAACCTGACGATAATGTTCTTAAATTATAGGTAAGTAAAAGTTACGTTTATAATTTTCATAATTAGTAAAAGGAAAATCATTCCAATTTGTATATGGCTGGTTGTCTAATTCATTTTAGTTTAGCAATACGACAACCACGATGACATGACAATTTGTCTCTTGTCACCAATTAAGGGTGTTCGTTGTTGTTTTTGTTATTGAGGTGAATTCATCTATCTCCAAATGTTTTACTTCAAAAGTGTCTATTTTGCAGTGTTGTGTGACGCGAGGCCCCATCCTGCATCTAAAAAACCCTTGCTAAGTGCTGGACTCTTCTATGACAGACAAAATCTCATTGGAAAACCAAATGTAGTGCGCCCCAAAATGCCAATCCACACATTGACAACTTCTCGACGTTGGTCTCGGTTGTCCTGCACTGTATGTGGATTTTAGAGAGTCCACTCACTCCTTCGCCAACTCATTTATTTTGTTGATTTGAGGGACCCATTAATCCAACTTAACATTCATTGGTGGAACAAATGTTTATAGCAAATAAGCAAGACCAGTAAGCAGATAGCGATGGATGTTTGATCTGCTAAGACCAGTTTCTTTCATGTTTATCTATGTATCTGGAGACTATAGTGCATGTGAGAAAAAACTCTTTTCAGTGACAACAAATCTTGCCAAACTGGCCACAAACAACTTGAAAAACTGGCCAAAAATTGGTTTCATTCCAATCGATTGCTGCTGAATATGGGCAAGACACAGAGGATGGTGTTTGCATTGAGGGAAATTGGAACCGTAAATGACCACGTATCCCAGGTTAAATTTGTTGGGGTTCTTGTGGATGAGAGTGCCAAGTGGGATTTACACACTGATGACTTGGCTTCAAGACTCAATACAAGTTTGTACCTGCTACGTCAGCTTTCAGATAGGATATCTCGTACGGTACTTAGATCGGCTTACTTTGCATCTTTTCATGCATGGCTCTCTTATGCTGTAGTTGTTTGGGGCCACGCCTCGGGGGCTAAGCGTTTGTTCGGGCTTTAGCGAAGAGCGGTCAGATTGTTGGCTGGCCTGGGCTACAGGGATGACTGCAGAGCGCACTTCAGAGAGCTAGGCATACTAACCCTGCCCTCCATGTTTATATTGGAGAATTTGCTGTTTGTGAAAAATAACATGTATCTGTTTTCTGCTCACGAGGACATGCATGCTTACCTTACTAGAGGCCGAAAAAATGTAATAACTAACAACAATAAATGTAATAACCTCATATTGTCGGTTGAGAAGGTGTCAGAATGGTCCTGGCTACTGGGCGGTAAAATATTTCAACTGCCCATAAAAATTAAAGCGTTGACAGTGGATAGTTTCCGAAAGGAAATTAAGCAAATTTTAATGGTAAATGTTTTTTATTGTGATGAAGAGTATTTTAAGTATTTTAATCAAAATTATTAATTTTTTTTTCTTCTCTCTGTATAGTCTATTTTAGGATGTTGACTGTAAGCTTTTAGTATTAAGTAAATAATGGCATCTGGACTGAATTTATTTAAATTTAATTTGTAGACTATTCTATTTTTGACGTATGTACATTGCTGTTTTGGTGATTGTAAACATGAATAAATTTGAATTGAATTGAATTGAATCTTAATAAAGGTGATAGTGTTTTTATAGGAATAATTGTTGTTATCTGTGTTATTACCTAAATTTATGTTACATTTCTTTTTCATGTCCACTTGTTAATTTCTTCTGTTAAGAAATTTATGTATAGATTGATTATGGAAATATACTTATTTTGGTACTTGTTGCATCCACTTTTTCACACACAATTTCTCCGAAATAAAAATGTAATGTATACAGAAACCTTGTATTTATTGATATTAAAAGTAAGGAAATTAGGAACCATTTTGTTGATACAGTGTAAAATTTTATTTTTATTATTTCTCATTTAAATGTTTCATTAGTTATGAATTTTGAGGAGAGAAAACTTGTTTTAAAACAATACGGGGCTGGTAATTCCTTTGCTCAATTTCGAGACAACATTGCTGCATTGTTTTCTGATCAACCAATACCAGCATGCAGTTCAGGCGGTGGTTGCTCGTTTTGAGGAAACTGGGAGTATTAACCCGATATGTTGCTGTGAGCGAAAGTGACGACTTCAAGCTGGTGCGGCTCCAGAGGATGAAAATGTGGCAAAACTTGTTGTTCTTGCTACAGTAAACGATGATCCTTCCAAGAGTATTCGACAGATTGGCCAAGAAACTGGACTTAGTAGATCGACCATCCATAATTATCTGCAAAAAGAAGGTTTTGAAAGCTACAAACAAGAGAACCATCAATAACTCTTACCGACCCACCTTTTCCACCCAATGGAGTTTTGTGAAATCCTGACCGAAAAAATTATTGCGGCCCCAAGATTTGTTAGAAACATTTATCTTCAAATCAACAAAATGATCGGATTTGGGCACTCCAAAACCCACATATAGTGCATGACAATCGGGACCAACGTCGAGCAACTGTAACGTGTGGATCGGCATTTTGGGGCGCCATGTTATAGGTCCATTTTTCATTGATTGCAGTTTGAACGCCAACAAATATGGCAATATGCTTCGCAATGACATTTTGCCTGCTGTAGAAGCCATCCAGCCATTAGAACAGGTTTTTTACATGCAAGATGGGGCGTCACACCATCCTCTGTGTCTTGCATTCAGCAGCAATCGATTGGAATAAAACCAATTTTTCGCCAGTTTTTCAAGTTGTTTGTGGCCAGTTTGGCAAGATTTGTTGTCACTGAAAAGAGGTTTTTTCACAGGCACTATAGTCTCCAGACACATAGATAAAACATGAAAGAAACTGGTCTTAGCACAATCAAACATCGCTATCTGCTTACTGGTCTTGCTTATTTGCTATAAACATTTGTTACACCAATGAATGTTAATTTGGATTAATGGGTCCTTCAAATCAACAAAATGAATGAGTTTG
The DNA here is from genome assembly GCA_951812265.1 of Taphrorychus bicolor. Lineage (NCBI taxonomy): Eukaryota > Metazoa > Arthropoda > Insecta > Coleoptera > Curculionidae > Taphrorychus > Taphrorychus bicolor. The sequence continues at coordinate 16,833,689 of OX638300.1, forward strand.
GACTCTCTAAAATCCACATAGAGTGCAGGACAACCGAGACCAACGTCGAGAAGTTGTCAATGTGTGGATTGGCATTTTGGGGCCCACTGTATTTGGTTTTCCAATGAGATTTTGTCTGTCATAGAAGAGTCCAGCACTTAGCAAGGGTTTTTTTACATGCAGGATGGGGCCTCGCGTCACACAGCACTGCAAAATAGACACTTTTGAAGTAAAACATTTGGAGATAGATGAATTCACCTCAATAACAACAACAACGAACACCCTTAATTGGTGACAAGAGACAAATGGTCATGTCATCGTGGTTGTCGTATTGCTAAACTAAAATGAATTAGACAACCAGCCATACACAAATTGGAATGATTTTCCTTTTACTAATTATGATAATTATAAACGTAACTTTTACTTACCTATAATTTAAGAACATTATCGTCAGGTTTTCAGTTAATTTTCTCTGCATAATCACGTTAATTACTACATGATAGTCCCTCAAAATAAATAAGAAAGGAAAATCGGCTCTGAATCTGACATATGAAATTATTATGTTGGCGACACTGCACATGCATGGTGGGGGTGACGCGCCAAATTCAAATTTTTACACTTTTCGAGCCGTTTTTCCAAAAAATAGCCAAAACTGTGGTATTGAAAAAATTACAGGATGATAACTGACTATAAACTCTACAACTTTACTCTTAAAAGTTTTTCAATCAAATCAACCGTACAGGCGCAAAAAAATAAAAACCGATTTCCCATGTTAATCTCCTATGTCCAGGGTTCTGCTGGACACCCGGTATATGTTCTTATTTGATTAATACTTACTCAGAATTTCAACTCTCTTAGGTTTATGCTCCAATTCGTTCTCTATTATCGAGTTGAGGAGAAAAGGCATTTTCTTAAGTGATTGTGAATTTATTTTTTTAAATGTCTTTATTTTTTAACCCAAGTATCAAGAGAAGTCAAATCTGTAGTTGATTAAATCATTCAGAATTTCACTTTCATAGTTTTTTCTTCCGAATTCTCTTCTGTTATTAAATTCGTATAATCCAAGCAGGCTTAGGTATTTTATTCCAAATATTACGAAAAATCAAGCCACAGTCCATAATTGGTAAAATTTTCAAGACTTCAACTTTTTTAAGTTTTATGCCCAAATCTTCCTTTATTACGAGTATGAAGTTTGGAAAAACGGCATTTACTAAAAATGTTTCGAAAGAGTTCTGAAGTCTTGAAAATTAGTTAAAAGGTTTCTTTATTGTAAATGTTTTATCTAAATTTCAAAAAACCGGCATTCTTTGAACTGTTTGCCCCTTTTTTCTCCAAGAAATACATACCCCTACCTTTGGCAAGTATCAAATGAAATCACCTGTTCGTATTTAGTTAAGTCTTATTCAGAACTTTCTTACGTTTTATGCTTCAAATCCTACTCCATTATCAAAATCGATCCATTAAAAAAATACTCGTTGATGATAGTCGATCGATGATAAATTGAAATGACTCTTGAATGACAAAAAAAATCTTAGAGCAATTCTTTAAAATTTGCTCAGAACCTCAACTTTCTTAGGTTTAATTTCCAAAATAGTTCTTTATTGCAAATTTCAAAAAACCGGCATTTTTATAAAATGTTTGATGTTCATAATTCCTTAAATTTTATTCTCAACTTCAGTTTTTATAATTTTTAAACTTCGATTTCTTCTCCCTTATCACATTCACAAAAACGGCATTTTCTAGAATTGCTTCCAAGTTTGTTAACAAATCCTAAAAATGCGTCCCCTTAAACCAATTACCACGAAGAATAAAATAGTTTTTCGTATTTAACTCTGTGCCTCAATTTTTTATTTATTATAAAGTTCAACAAAACGGCATTTTCAAAAAATGTTCTTCACTTAATCCTGGAAATGTTTCTCTTTATGCCAAATATCTAGAAAAATCAAATAGCTATTCGTATTTAATCAAATCTTACTCACAACTTCAACTTTTATGAGTTTAATGCCCCGCATATTTCTCTATTTTCAAAATCACAAAATTGGAATTTTTTTAAGTTGTTTTCGAAAGCGTTCTCAAAAAGTAAGAGTTCCTCTAGCTTTTAGTTTGTGGTTTTACTCCAAATATTAGGAAAATCAAGTAGCTGTTTTTATTTGATTTATGCTCCAATTTCTTCTCTATTAGTCAGTTCTCAAACACGGCATTTTCTAAAATGTATTTTCAGGTTTATTTTTACATCCTGAAAATAAATAGTTTTTGCCTCAAGTATAAGAAAACGAATAGTTCTTTGCTACAAATAGCTATCTTAGTCAGAAATTTCTGAGCTTTTTTGCTCCAAATTCTTTTCTAATATCAAATTCACAAAAATGGCATCTTCTGGAGTTATTTTCAAGAGTGGCATCAAATTCCGAAAATGCCTTCTTTGCCTCGAATATCATGAAAAATCAATTTAGTTGTTCGTAATTGATTTAAAGGTACTCAGAACTTTAACTTTCTCTTCTAACTAAAATATCAATTTTTTAGGTGTTATGCTTCAAACTCCTCTTTACTAACGAGGTTTTCATAAAAATAACATTTTCTAAATAAAAACCGGTATTTTTTAGAGTTGTCTTTAAGTTTTTTCGCAATTCTTTAAAATGCCATTTTTTATCGCAAGTATCAAGAAAAATTAAATTGCTGTTCATAATTCTTTAAATTTTACTCCAAACTTCAGTTTTTCCAAGTTTTAAGTCGCTTTCGGAGCTTCAACTTTCTTATGCTCTATGCCTCAAATTCTTTTTTTGATTATCAAGTTCACCAAACCGGCATTTTCAAAAATTGGCCTTAACTTAATCATGGAGAGGTGTTACGCTTTATGCCAAATATCTATAAAAATTAATTAGATATTCGTATTTAATTAAATCTTACTCATAACTTCAACTTTTATGCGTTTAATGCCCCACATATTTCTCCATTTTCAAAATCTCAAAACTGGATTTTTTTTTAAGTTGTTTTCGAGTTTGCTCTCAAAAATTAAAAGCTCCTCTAGCTTTTAGTTTTTGGTTTTATTCCAAATATTAGGAAAAAAACAAATTGCTGTTTTTATACGATTTATCCTCCAATTTCTTCTCTATTTGTCGGTTCCCAAATACGGCATTTTCTAAAATGTATTTTGAAGTTTATTTCTATATCCTGAAAATAAATACTTTTTGCCGCAAGTACAAGAAAACAAATAGTTCTTTGCGACAAATAGGTATTTTAGTCAGAACTTTCTTAGGTTTTTGCTCCAAATTCTTTTCTAATGTTAATCTCACAAAAATGGCATTTTCTGAAGTAATTTTCAACTGTGGCATCAAATTCTGAAAATGCCTTTTTTGCCCAGAATATCATGAAAAATCAATTAGTTGTTCGTAATTGATTTAAAGGTACTCAGAACTTTAACTTTCTCTTCTAACTAAAATATCAACTTTTTAGGTGTTATGCTTCAAACTCCTCTTTACTATCAAGGTTTTCATAAAAATAACATTTTCTAAATTATAACCGGCATTTTTTAGAGACGGTTTTAAGTTTTTTCGCAACTCTTTAAAATGCCCTTTTTTATCGCAAGTATCAAGAAAAATTAAATTGCTGTTTATAATTCTTTAAATTTTACTCCATACTTCAGTTTTTCTAAGTTTTAAACCTCGAATTATTCTCCCTTATCAAATTCACAAAAACGGCATTTTCTAGAATTGTTTCCAAGTTTGTTATCAAATCCAAAAAATGCGTAAACCAATTATCATAAAGAATCAAATAGTTTTTCGTATTTAATTAAATCTCTTTCAGACTTCAACTTTCTTATGTCCTATGTCTCAAATTCTTTTTTTGATTATCAAGTTCACCAAACCGACATTTTAAAAAATTGGCCTTAACTTAATCCTGGAAACGTTACTTTTTATGCCAAATATCTAGAAAAATTAATTAGATATTCGTATTTAATTAAATCTTACTCACAACTTCAACTTTTATGCGTTTAATGCCCCACATATTTCTCCATTTTCAAGATCTCAAAACTGAATTTTTTTTAAGTTGTTTTCGAGTTTGCTCTCAAAATTTAAAAGCTCCTCTAGCTTTTAGTTTTTGGTTTTATTCCAAATATTAGGAAAAAACAAAATGCTGTTTTTATACGATTTATCCTCCAATTTTTTCTGTATTTGTCGGTTCCCAAATACAGCATTTTCTAAAATGTATTTTCAAGTTTATTTCTATATGCTGAAAATAAATACTTTTTGCCGCAAGTACAAGAAAACAAATAGGTCTTTGCTACAAATAGATATCTTAGTCAGAACTTTCTTAGGTTTTTTGCTCCAAATTCTTTTCTCATATCAAATTCATAAAAATGGCATTTTCTGAAGTTATTTTCAACTGTGGCAACAAATTCTGAAAATGCCTTTTTTGCCCCGAATATCATGAAAAGTCAATAGTTGTTCGTAATTGATTTAAAGGTACTCAGAACTTTAACTTTCTCTTCTAACTAAAATATCATTTTTTTAGGTGTTATGCTTCAAACTCTTCTTTACTATCAAGGTATTCACAAAAATAATATTTTCAAAATAAAAACCGACATTTTTTAGAGTTGTCTTTAAGTTTTTTCGCAATTCTTTAAAATGCCCTTTTTTATCGCAAGTATCAAGAAAAATTAAATTGCTGTTTATAATTCTTTAAGTTTTGCTCCAAACTTCAGTTTTTCAAAGTTTTAAACCCCGAATTATTCTCCCTTATCAAATTCACAAAAACGGCATTTTCTAGAATTGTTTCCAAGTTTGTTATCAAATCCAAAAAATGCTAAACCAATTATCATGGAGAATCAAATAGTTTTTCGTATTTAATTAAATCTCTTTGGGAGCTTCAACTTTCTTATGCTCTATGCCTCAAATAATTTTTTTGATTATCAAGTTCACCAAACCGGCATTTTCAAAAATTGGCCTTAACTTAACCCTGGAAATGTTACGCTTTATGCCAAATATCTAGAAAAATTAATTAGATATTCGTATTTAATTAAATCTTACTCACAACTTTAACTTTTATGCGTTTAATGCCCCACATATTTCTCCATTTTCAAAATCTCAAAACTGGATTTTTTTTAAGTTGTTTTCGAGTTTGCTCTCAAAAATTAAAAGCTCCTCTAGCTTTTAGTTTTTGGTTTTATTCCAAATATTAGGAAAAATTAAATTGCTGTTTTTATACGATATATCCCCCAATTTCTTCTCTATTTGTCGGTTCCCACATACGGCATTTTATAAAATGTATTTTCAAGTTTATTTCTATATCCTGAAAATAAATACCTTTTGCCCCAAGTATAAGAAAACAAATAGGTCTTTGCTACAAATAGCTATATTAGTCAGTACTTTCTTAGGTTTTTTGCTCCAAATTCTTTTCTAATATCAAGTTCACAAAAATGGCATTTTCAGGAGTTATTTTCAACTCTGGCATCAAATTCTGAAAATGCTTTTTTTGCCCCGAATATCATGAAAAATCAATTAGTCATTCGTAATTGATTTAAACGTACTCAGAACTTTAACTTTCGCTTCTAACTAAAATATCAATATTTTTTAAAAAGTCCCTTTTTACCCCAAGTGCCAAGTCATTCAGAACTGAATCCTTTTTAGGTTTTATACCAAAATGCCCTTCATTATCAAGTTTACAGCTTTTTTCAAGTGTCGTCTCAAATCCTGAAAATGCTCCTTTACACCCCAAGTATTTTTTTCATTTTATCTTTTAAGTTTTGTGGCGGAACTTCATCCACCGACTCGCAGGTGGCAGCATTAGTCAAAATCCTTCATAATATCACACCGCCTTTCCAGCGCCGAATTTGTCTTCAAAGACATGTTCGAACTATGGACTCATTACATGGACAAATATTAGGAAAATCAAATAGCTGTTTTTATACGATTTATCCTCCAATTTCTTCTTTATTCGTCAGTTCTCAAATAGGGCATTTTCTAAAATGTATTTTCAAGTTTATTTCCATATCCTGAAAATAAATACTTTTTGCCCCAAGTATAAGAAAACAAATAGCTTTTTCCTACAAATAACTATCTTAGTCAGAACTTTCTTGGGTTTTTTGCTCCAAATTCTTTTCTAATACCAAATTCACAAACATTTTCTGGAGTTATTTCAATCCAATTTTGAAAATGCCTGTTTTCCCCGAATATCATGAAAAATCAGTTAGCTGTTCGTAATTGATTTAAACGTACTCAGAACTTTACCTTCCTCTTCTAACTAAAATATAAATTTTTTTTTAGCTGTTATGCTTCAAACTCCCCTTTCCTATCAAGTTTTTCACAAAAATAACATTTTCTAAATAAAAACCGACATTTTTTAGAGATGTTTTTAAGTTTTTTCGCAATTCTTTAAAATGCCCTTATTTATCGCAAGTATCAAAAAAAATGCTGTTTATAATTCATTAAATTTTACTCCAAACTTCATGTTTTCTAAGTTTTAAACGACGAATTCTTCTCCCTTATCAAATTCGCAACATCGGCATTTTCTAGAAACGCTTCCAAGTCTGTTATCAAATCCTAAAATTGCGTCCCTTTAAATCAATTATCACGAAGAACCAAATAGTTTTTCGTATTTAATTAAGTCTCTTTCGGAGACTCTCTTAGGTTTTATGCTCTCTTTTCTTATCTATTGTCGATTTCACAAAAAACGGCAACTTCTCGAATGAATCCATTTTTAAATATATTTTTTAAAAAGTCCCACGCCAAGTGTCAAGTCATTCAGAACTTAAACCTTTTCAGGTTTTACGTCCAAATCCCCTTTATTATCAAGTTCACAAATACAGCATTTTTTAGAAAAAGTGTCGTCTCAAATCCTGAAAAATGCACCTTTTCACCAAAAGTATATTTTCCGTTCCAAAGTTTTGTGGCGGAACTTCATCCACCGACTCACAGGTGGCAGCATACCTATAAGGTAGAGAGGTCTACCACTGCCTTATACGCCGTCTGCATATGAGGTCTGACAAGTCCAAGATAGACCCCTTGACGACACATCAACACCACATACATAGGCTATAACGATCTCAGGTCGTCCCAGTGGTGTTTCTCTGAATAATAATAATCTTTTCTGCATTTCCCATCCATGGCTCATCATTTACAAAACTATAGTTTTATACCGTAAATGCTTCTTTAGAAACAAACTATGCAATACATATTACAACCGAAAACACCCTTAGAACTTTATATTCTATCTGTATACTGTTTAAAGCAATATTTGTGCAGACACATTCTTATAAGAAAATATTAATTCTCTATAAAATCACGCGACATATTTCTTTCCCACCCCTTTATTGACAAATCACAAAAAAATGTGCAAGCAAACCAACATGAAACATGATCCATAAAATCTAACTATTATCCATAATTAACAATTGTTTATTTGCATAATGTCGGACTCGCACAGAAAACAGGAATCATAAAAACGAGCATAAATTACCATCAGCAAAAAAAAACGGACGAAAAGAAGTGTTTAAGAGCGTCAATGCATGCATAAATCAAAGCCACATTGAAAATTATGGCTTCCCGTGCAAAATCTGAGGTTAGTAACGCTTTTGTTTTTGCCCGTATAAAACAGTGTAGACGGTCATCTACTCGTAATAATGAGCAAATAGCGAAGTCAATGGGAGTCGCATCTGGTGGCCGCGGCGGCCTATTATCGGCAAACACTAGAAAAAAATATTTTCGAAACCAATTTCAGGAATGTAAAAGTGTTACATGGAAAGTGTTTGAAGGTTTAACTGTGCAAATGTCGATACCATACCATATGGCAGGAGGTGGGGTGACTGGCATTATTTCGCATGTTAAAACTCAGTAAAAGCCCTTTCCATGCCAGTCGGCAATTAAAATTTCAACGAAACAAATTCAACGTTGTACTTTCGGCTCTTATCCATCCCACTTGCTGAAGGTAAATTCAAGACGTGATGCCTCTCTTTCATAATTTAGTTTTTGCGTCGGAACTTATGAACCCCATTCAGGATGTAAACAGATTTGACTGTGAAATAAAGCATTAAAAAGGGACCTTTCGCATAACTTCTGAGTAGTCTTTGCGAACAAGGACTACTGTATTTATCTTTTAACTTTCACGGAAATAACTATTAGTCTATCGAGGTTTGAACAACATTACAATAAGTTCTACAGTTTATGCGAAAACTCCCCGATGTACCTTTATTTCTCCGTCTAATTAATGTCACGCAATTTATTACACAATTCATGTCTTTCGCGATATGAAATTAATTTGTTTAATTATCCCCTTATTATTCGGTTAATGAATCGATTTCGACGCCGAAATTGACACTTTTACAACGTGATTTCGCCTTTTCAGCGGTTAACTGTACTTTTTCGACATGAAACGCATGCAATTTATCATTGCAACAAAGATGCGTTTTTTTTTTGTTGCATTGTTTACGTGGTTCGACAAGCACTGGTCACGGTAGGTATCAAAATACCAACAGCTTTTTAACCGCTGGAGTTCAAGAGTAATTATCTGGGTTATAATTTGAACTCAAACTTACATATATGTAGAAGAAAAAACAAAAGACAACAAGTTGGAGTCGATCAAAAGCGTTTCAAGTTAGCAAATATCGTATTTGAAATATTGTATAGTAGAGAAAAGAATCTAAAAATAGTTTAAAAATATCAACCCTACTCGTTCAGATACTCAGCTCTATTAGGTGATGGCGAAGCTGTGCGTAGTCGACCAGCACCGGCACCGCGAATCAGCGTTTACTAGAGGGGAGCGAGGTGACGTCGCACAGGCTTCCTTAAATTTTAGTTTTTTTTTTGCAAATACGATCGTAGGTTTATCGCAATAATGAATGACATTCAGTTTTTGTTTCTCAAACATTTTCTGATATTCCCATTATATGATATGGTGAGGAGGCGCGGCTGGTTTTCGCTTTGTCTCTAACATTCCAAAAAGACTTTGGATGTAGTCATCGAAGTGTAAAATAATTCTGAAACTAATATATTTTTGTTTTTAAATCGTTTCAAGAAAATCCATATTTTTTGGGACACCTCTATAAGAAGTTTAATTTTTCCCTATTCTTTTGGCGAAGCATGATTTCAAAGATACTCTTCTAAACCGATGTTCTTCATACGCCTCTCTGATCTTATTGACAGTTGACAGGATTTTCTTCTTTTTTAGAAAGTTTTATAGAAAGCTCTCTATAAAAGCTAATAGTGTTTAAATACGTGTCAAAGAAAATGTAATAACTTTTATTTTATAAAACGGTAGCTAATATATTTTTATGAAACCTAAACAAATGCAGATCGTTTAGTAAGCGTAAAACCCGGCCTCGACTTTGGAATCTGGTAATCAGCAGAGAGATCCTAGGCGTATTGTAAATGAAGAGGACATTAGGGAAAAGAAGTTGAGATTCTGATGGTGACGTAACTCCGAGTGAATTTCACTGTTTACTGCTCCATTCTTTCGGGTCTTATGGTGAAGAGCCTGCAGAAAGAACTGAGTTTGCGCTATCTGAGTAGACTTTGGACCTTTTCGGAACTGATGAGCCGGACTCAACTACTCACTACAACTGATTTGCAGGCCACAGAATTGATGCCCACTTAAGGGCAGGCAACGCAACTGGTCTAAAATCAGCTGTAGTATTCAGCATTTTGTGTTTAAGTTAGTTATAACTGGTGGCAACGGTGAACCCATCAAAAGCGCCTCCTTCTGTCCAAAAAATCAATTAAATTTTTATTTGGAAATACGAATCACAAGGCAGCAGAGGTAACGGTTCACGGTTCCCTTTGCCAGCAAAGTTGTCCTGTCTTTTAATATGCTGTAGCAGCCCTGCAGACTTTGACAGACTTAAAGCCTTATCATGGGTCTTGTCGTTTCAGTATCAGTAGTAGGCTCACACTGCTTTCCGTTCACTGTTTCGTCAGCGACTGTATCGTCAGCTAAGTCGTCGCTTTAATGGTTACCCTGACTTAATTTTGTCGTCAGCATATGTCATACAAGCGTCACAGCAACCTAAAGCCGGACCGGAAATTGATGATTGTCGATTGTGGTTGGTTAAGTTAGAAGTTAGGTTTTAGTAAACCGTGTTGTTGTAGCTAAGTAGCTAGCGAAACAGCGACTGTTAGCGAAACAGCGACTGTTTCGCCAGCGTCTTAGCTAAAAGTTACTTGGCGTTGGCTAGTGGAATTGATGACACGCCATTTAGTGCTCAGTAAAAACGAATGGGAAAATCCTATGACGCAACCATCGAGCTATCTGGAGACCCCTCCTGTTTTACAGTTTTGGCCCTCCTTTTAGCAGTGGGAACCTTTGAACTGATGACGTCTTACGTCATTATTGCAAAACCGTTGTCACTCTCATAATTTTTATTATTTCTTATTTCCAATCCAATCAAATAACGAACTTATATCCATCACCTAGCTATAGCGCTAGAGCTCCTTAGCTGACCTAGCTCCAAAGTTTTCTAAAACCTTACTTCTAACCTAACTAAAACCAACAACATGTTTACAAGTTCGTGTCCCGCTGAATTAGATGGTAGTGGTGTTTATTGGGTGAAAGGACAACAAAAACAACCTCTAAGATTGCAAATTCTCCGACGTTTCGATCTCTATTTGAGTCTTTATCAAGGCTATTCAGTGATAAGAGGCTTAGTCAACTTCTCAAGATTCGTATCCAAAACACAATATGAAGGCACAAACATTGTTCTGGAGAAATACATTTTACCAAACCAGCATCAATACTCAAGTATTGAATTTGTAATCTTTGAGGCTGTTTTTGTTGTCCTTTCACCCAATAAACACCACAATCGACAATCGACAATCAATTGCCGGTCCGGCTTTAAGTTGCTGTGACGCTTGTATGACGTATGCTGACGTCAAAATTGCGTCAGGGGAACCATTGAAGCGACGGATTTCCGGCCAAAAAGATGAGCCATTTTTAGGAAAATATCGGCATTTGCTGGCTCTGTCCATATCTGCTAGGTTATTGGAAGGAACTATTCTCGTTTTCAAAAAAAAATCAGGAGGGCCAAGTTGCCTACCGAGAGGCAAGACCGAGAAGACAATCTTTGAAGGAGAATTAAAGTCAAACTAGTTGCTCTTTTTGAACAAAAAAAAAACGATTAGTGCGAAAAGGAAGTTGAAGCCGCTTGTAGTGTTGACAAGTCATTCAAGAGGCAAGTGCTTTTCGACGACATCGAACCCACAGAAAAAGTCTACCAAAGAATTTAAGAGTTTTTCGAAGAAAGAAGAAAACCTCGCCACCCGCTTAATCAAACCAAGTACGGCCAAGTAAAATCTTGACATTGATTATCTGTCCGCCAAGACTTTGCAGAAGCTTGTGCGGGACTCTTTGGATGACAAGTTAAAGCATCACCTTCTAGCTAAGATCCAGTTGAACACTGGAGCAATCAGTTAACGATATCTTCAGCTTGCTCACCATCGCTGGACTCCACTGGATTGCCATTCTTAAAGGTAAAGAAGTACAAGATTCTTTAACACTCCAATTTAGCCAGTTAACTTTTGTTCTTCAGTAGCACCTTATTTAAAAAAGAGATTTCTTTTCGCCTAACGTCTGAGCATTTGTTTCAGGTTCAAAGGCCAATGCTTTGTAATGTCCACACCAAGGAAAACTCCTCCGGTTATGATGTATCTTGCTCAGAAAAGAGCTAAAAGGACAGTAAATAAGCACAGAATGCGTAAAACCTTTATTTTCAGTACTTTTTATATAAACTCACTACACTTCTTGTTCTTTTATATAAGCAAAAGGCAGCCTCAATCTCTAAACTGTAGTTCTTAGCCTCAGTGAAGTTTATGAATCGGCCCAAGAGTAACGCCGGTTGTAGCTGACTGCCACGGACACTTGTCTTCTGAAATTGTGGATAAAAAAACTTGTTGCTCCAGATTGCTTCCTATACTTGGTTGATCAGCTTCTGCCAAACTTCGGATACATTTTTAAGGAACGAAATCAGAAAAAGTCTTGACCGGGCACAGTAAAAGTGGTAAGTGGTTTCGATTGCTCTGCTCCCGGATTCTTCCAAAAGGCTGACTTTATTTCCAATGAACTTATAACGGGCGTCTCTAGGCATGTAGCATTCACATACCATGTAAGGGGAACAGGGGGTTTTTTCTTTGAAGGAATACTCTGAGGATTTTGAGTTATTTTAATTACCTAAAAAGAAGTGTCTCGGGCGCCACCCTCTATGGGTTTTATGTGGTAGAGGGGCCACCGAAGAAATGCCTAACGGGTAAGCCCTTAAACAATGGAGAATGACTCCCAGGATATGTTGTTTTATTCTTAGAGGTGAAAGTCACACAACACGCATTCAGTCCACCAACAGATTCAAAGATTTAGTAGTCAAGATCGATAATTTATTATCACAGTATTTCCAACTAGACAGATAAGAAACTCTTGAACTTTATAATAAATTTACAGAAAGTCTAATTCGGAAAGAGAAGGGTATGGGTGAGGAAATCGGAGGAGAATATGGATGATAACGGTACGGAATGGGGCCCTACTATGAAATGGCTAAACTTCTAATTTGTAATACCCGAATAACCCGTAAATGCTTCGCTACTTTTAGTTTCGACGGTGAGAGTTTGAGGAGCCCTACTAATGCCAGGCACCCGTGTAATGATTGAATGTGTTGATTGAATTGATGGGGCCCTACTACTACCAGACACCCGTATAGTGAATGTTTGAGGAGCCCTACTAATGCCAGGCACCTGTGTAATGTTTGTATCTGGGGCCCTACTACTGCCAGGCACCCGTGTAGTGAATGTTTGAGGAGTCCTACTAATGCCAGACCCCCGTGTAGTGATTGTGTGTTTGAATTTCGGTTAAACGGTTTTCCTTACTTTTAACTCTTTAGGGAGCTCTTTACTCTTCGACTGCCACAAAACATCCCCATATAGAAAGGAAAGATCAAATGGAAGGCTCGGTTAACTGTTTTAAGTTTGCCTTCCTATTGTGTGAGAGCGCCACTAGTACTCCATTTTCAAAGGTTACAGTTTTCCTCAAAAAACACCAAAAAACTTGGTTAAGTTGAAGGTGACAATGACGGGACACTTAAAATTCACGTATTCTCAACTTGGCAGTACTCAACTTTTGGCACAAATTTCGTTTAATTTCAATGATCTCGACTTGCTGCTTATTGAGTGTATCATTTAGTTCAAAAGAGTTAATTATTGCAGATATGTGGTTACTTGAGGATGGTAGAAATCTTACTCCAGGTGCTTTTCCTGTTTTATGTATACCCCAAGGTAAGATTTGTCAAATTTATAAGGAATACCTTTTTAAAATATACTTTATGGGATGTTCTCGTTTTGAATGTATTTGGACATACAATATCTCATAAAAAAATTGAAAATAAGATGATTTTTGCGAAAGTTTGCATATTGAGCCCATCATCATTCTAGTTTATATTCTATCTAATATTCTCTTATTAATAGGGCTTTCAAAAAAAGAAATGGTATATATAAGCCAGATTACCATGTTGAACATGATATGAAATAAAAAGTTAATTTTATTAAAAAAATTAGAAATTGATATTTTATACATCTATTATACAATTGCACATGTATGGCAGAAAGTATTGTTTCCTAATGTTCACATGTTATTTCTGCAAAAAAAAATCCATATTTACATCAACAACATTTGCAGAGATTATCAAGGAAATTAAAACTCTGCTCTGAAGAACATTGATGGTCCATTTGAAAAACATGGATTTATGCATGATAAAAGAAAAAGATTCTAGAAAATCATGGAAATGCATGGGAAGAACCCTAAGCACACAGTCAATTTAACTCGCCTTCTTTCTATGGCAATGCAATCCATCAAAGAAGATTTATTCCAGATAGTCAAACATTAACAGGTATAATACTCCATAAATGAGTTATTATGCATTATTGCACAATATTCAAACATGAGAAATTTTATGATTATAATTTACTAGTGTACTAATATAGTTATAAGTGATAATTATAGTAAATGTTACGTAAGTCTTGCCAGTTGTTACGATAATTTTAGGAGGCAACATAGTAGATGATTTACTGTCCATTTAATCAAATACTACCTACTAAGTGTAACAATATTTGTGAAAAACCCCACATTTGAATTTATCTCTTTTCTTTGTTTTGAAATGCTGTCTTGTATACACTAAACTTGTGTCTTTAAACACAAGTTTAGGAAGATAGTATTGAAATACGACCTTTCTAAACTTGTGGTAAAATAACGACTTGCAAGATATACTGTATAGATACATACCTGTATATATTTAGATACCTAAATTGTAAGAATTATCTATATTTTAGTTAATTTTAGTTAATGCCACAGCACTTTTATATATATATATTTTTTTTTATTTCATAGAATTTAAACTGTGCAGGACTAATGATTTCAAAATCAAACACTGTTTAACAGAAGGACTCTAAAAACATATAAAATTATAATCTTATAACCTATTAACTTTAGGTGTTAAGAAAACTTGGTGCCATTATGATATGAATCATAAACGAGCGAAAAATAACAAAAATAAGAATATTTTCTCTTTTTTCTGACTGATTTTTTGAGGTTTTACTAATAGTACTTTACTATGTTTCTATCTTTATGCTTCTCGTTTAAAAAGTATAACTTCAAATAAGCTTATAACCGAAAATGGAAACTGGAAAATGATTTCTACCAGTTAAAACCAGTAAAAAAAATATTTATTTTTGCTTTATACGTGACAGCAAGCTTGTAACTATATGGAAACATTTTTGATTTTTTAAGTTTATACAGGGATGCATAGTGCTTTTTCATTATTTATTTTGCAGTTGTACGCTTTAATTTCCAATAGTTTTGTTTTAATCTACATAGAATATTTAGTGACTACCCTTAAGTTTCGACCACATAAGTTTATAATATGTCAGACAGATTTTGTAAAAAAGAAATAGAATACCACATAATTTTGTTGATTTCAAGTATGTTTTAGAAAATAAAATTTAATTACCACATACTAAAATACTAATAGCGCCTGTATTTAAAACACTACTTATTTGTATCGCAATTTAAGTTAAGTGGATTCAGGTTATACTATTTATTTGCTTAATCTGGTAGGGACTCGAACTCACTGCAGGTAAAAGAATATCTGTGTCACTTATCTTAATCCTGCTAACTTCAATCGCAATATATAAGCACTAAATAGTCCGTAAATTATTAATACTATTATATATAAGTAGGTAGACTGTTAAATATAAATTGTTTAAGATTATTCACATCAAAAACGCCTCTTTAAAAATACAATACCATAATCTCTTAGATAGACCAGCAGGTTGTTTCAGGAAGAAGATATGTGCTTCAATATCTTATTCTATGTATTTTTTACGCAAAAATGTTCCTATAAACGTGGGGTATAATTAGAGAATATCCTACATAAACCCTCTGCCGATATAAGTGTATAAAGGCACATTTTTGCTTAGAATGAAATGTAGAATAACATATTGCATCACATGCATCTTCTTCTGAAACACCCTGTATAATGGTGCCTTCCAAAAAGCGGAATTAAAAATGGTGAATGCGCCAGGATTGCCAAAACTATGCCTTCCTATTAACAGATGGCGCTGAAAGATATCGCCAAGTAGGGTGCCTGTAATGAGAGTGTGGCCATAAGGTAGTATCGTTTTCTATTGGTGCCGCCATGTTTTTTCCAGAGTCAGAAGTCAATGGTCAGATTGACATATATGGTATATGTACTACGCCCTAGGAATATACCCGTCTTTTCTTTCCTCAATATGAATTTAAGCACAAGAATACTCTAAGAGCAATATGGAATTCCGTCGGCTGTCAGTACTCAGTACGTAAACTCGATGATGGATAAACGTCATCTAAAAGTGACATATATTCAAAAATTACCTGTACTTATAAGGGTTGTTGTGGGAATTTGTGAATTCTTCAACAATTCTTAATTGCTCATAATGTATCTTGAACTAAAGCATTTACTTATTAGTAGGAAGGAAGAATCATAGTTTATCGTTTGTCTGAAAAAAAATAATTTGAAGGCTTTCGCCCATAAGAACAATGTTAATCTTGAAAAAAACATGGCGGACAAGTTCTTATGGCCACACTCTCATTACAGGCACTCTATCGCCAAGGTGTAACATTTCACTTTCCGTTGTATATGGGGATGTTTTGTGTCGACTGCTAGCAACGGAATCTTTTCCGGCTGTCATGCTCCCGTCTTTTATATCCGTTCAACAATCCTAACAAGCCTACTGCCTAATTTCTAGAAACTGGTCCTGTATTATCGGGTAAGGTTGCCAAACTATTTTAATCCAACTAGACAGGTTTAGCACTTGACAAATGACGAAAATTTAAAGCTGACGACATTGAAGTACTAGATAACCAAAAACTGTTAATCTTTTAATCTTACTTTCACACCAAATAGGATACATGTAAACTGAACTATTTACATTTCCTTATTAAAAGCCATTCCTCTCTCTCCTCTTGAAGATAAATTTTAGTAACTTCGTTACAACGGTATGGGATAACTATCCGCAAAAATATTATGCTTATACAGTTTCCTGCAGTTCGCCGCAAACCTCTTATTGCCAGTCTATTTCTTCACCATCACAATGGATCATGCCCATGGAGAGTTCTCTTTTTTTTTTAGTTACCACAATCGGTGAGAGAGCAGTATAGTAACAGCAAGTACACCTCTTTCTGTAAACTGTATTATATGGTAAACTAACGAAAGTAGTTACACATGAATATAAGACAAGGAAAAGGTTTCAAATATAGTCTCAGTTCAGTAAATGTGTTCAAATTACATTTGCTTTGGTTTTTGACAGCTGCTTAGAAAACTACTTTTTAAGTCAGAAATTCTTTTTTTTTAACCCCCCCCCCCCCCCCCCCCCACAAACAGTCTCCCAAGAGCCTACTCTAAAATAATGCTTTAACGTATTGGATCAACGTAGCAAACAGTTACTTACTATACTAGATTTGATCTTCTTCTTCTGACAGTGCCTTTCCGTTTCGGACGTTGGCGACCATCATGGCAATCTGTACCTTGTTCGCAGCTGCTCTGAGCAGGCCCAGAGTTGTTGTGTTGAACCAGGTGCGTAGATTTTTTAACCTCGAAATTCTTCGTCTTCCAGGACCTCGTTTACCGTCTATCTTTCCCCGTAGAATCTACTGTAAAATTCCATATATCTTTCGCTATTCCTCATTATGTGTCCAAAGTATTCAATTATGGATATTTTTATCTTCAACAGTAGTTCTTTATCCTTCCCCATCCTTGTCAATACGTGTTGATTAGTTACATGGTATCCTCAAGATTCGTCAATACAGCCACATCTCAAAAGCATCGATTTTTCCACATGCAGCGTCCGTGAGAGTTCAGGATTCCATTCCATAAAATGATACAGGGAAAACATAACACCTCAATAATCTGATTTTTAAGGGCATAGATAAATCATGACATCTGAAGGGTCTAGCCATCCTCTGAAATGCAGCTCATGCTATCTCTATCCTTCATCTAATTTCCAGCGTGTGGTCCAGTCTTCATTAATAGTTGTTCCAAGATAGGTATATATCTTCACTCTCTCTATTCGTTGATCTTTTTACAATCAGTCCTTCCGTTTGGATCTTATTTAGGGAAATCATCATGTATTTTGTTTTCTTAGTGTTCAGTGACAACCCATATCTCTGACTGGTTTCGGCAACTCTGACCAATATTCGAAGTTCGTTCAAACTGTCTGCAAAAACCACCGTATCGCCTGCGTATCTTATGTTATTGATACATTCTCCATTTACTTTGATTCCGGCATCAACATCTTCCAGAGCCTCCTTAAAAATTCTCTCTGAATACACGTTGAACCGAAGAGGCGACAATACACATCCCCGTCTGACCCCACGTTTAATTTTGATTTCATCCAAATCTCCTGCTTGGGTATGTATAGAAGCCGTTTGATTCCTGTATAGGTTGTCCCTAATCAGTCAATAAGTCATGTTTCACTGTGTCGAGTGTCTTTTGATAGTCAATGAAACAGACATAGACATCGCGATTTAAATCTCTGCATCTCCGAATGAGCACCTGTATACTGAAGTGGGCTTCTCTAGTACCTAGGTTTTTTCGAAATCCAAATTGTGTACGGCTGATTTGTTCTTCACACCAGCCTAAATATTCTCTGATGTATAATTTTTAGAAATAGCTTCAGGAGATAGCTCATCAAGCTAATCGTACGGAAATCGTCACAAGACACAGAACTCGTTTTCTTAGATAAAGCAATAAATGTTGACTTTAACCATGTCTTTGGTATTATCCCACTTGAGTATATGTTGTTAAAAATTGTAGTTATGCGTTGGATGCCCTTTGCGTCTAAAAGCTTTATGAACTCAGCATATGTGTTATCTGGTCCAGAGAATTTCACCTTAACTTCTATATTTATTATTTTGTTCATAGCCTTTTTAAGCCAAAAATGTAAAGGTTGGTACTTAGAACTGTTGTTTGACAAGGGACCATAGTCGATATATTACAGTCAAATAAACAGTATAATAAATATCCCTCTTAAAAAAGTCTTCATCACTTCATCACTACACAGTTCAATGAGAACCAAACAAATTGAGGTGGCCAGCAGGCGGCGACACAACCTAAAAACACCTGTCACCGATGCTAAATAGGTTGAGCCATTAGACAATGGCGAAAAAAGCGCCATTACATCGTGGCGATATAACTGTGCGCCTGTTTGTTATTATAAGCGGTATTCCTTGTTATGCAAAGGTCATTAAGTTAACATTTACGGTAATATAATCGGCCCAGATGGATCTCGTCACGATTGCGCATTCAACGGCCGCCAGCCAAACATAATAACTCTCGGTTCACCATCACCAGGTCCATCGGGAGGACGAATCTAGAATTCAAGGTTTTGGAGTTTTTGCCCTTTTGTCGCAATCTTAGCCACTTGATTGACCTAGTAATGAACGTTCGATATCCGACCAATTTTGAACCAATGACATTTTCGAAATATCTTACCTGTATGCTTACCAGCCTAGAGCAGTTTTTAAGAAATCTACAACTAAAGCTCAGCAAGTGGGTGGAAACAAAACTCCAAGTCAGTATCAGCTAAAATTGACTGCTCCTTGACCCTCCCCCTAAGAATAGTATTGCCAGCACAAGTGCCACAAATGAAACAAAGTTGACAACAATGTTTAAGTACCAGTCAGGTATAGCAAAAGAGCTAGTAGTTAATATAGAGGGAGCAAACAATTGCCCCCAACAAAATTAGTTTAGTTGTTGCACTCTTCCCCTTTTGCTTGTGTGTCACATAACCATATAACTCGTAAAAAATGTAATGGTAACTAACATACAAATGCTGGTGAATTGTTTTACGTAACCAGTAATATATATAGTTAAGAAAACCACCAGTTTTGGCGGTGTAGCAAAGAAACCACCGTGCCGTTAATAGATTGCACTACATGTCGAATACATGTTACGCGGATGGTGGTTCACTTGTCGAAAACTTGTTGTCACAGAAGAGATTTCTTCTTCTTTTAGAAGAAGATTAAGAATCGTTTTAAGCCATTTGAGCAATTGAAGTGATTGAGATTTTCCAATTTGAACGGAGTAGATCAATGATATTGAATCGATGAAATAAACAACTTTTGGTACTTCCGGGAGTAAAGTTGCTACTTTACTCCCTTTATGGAGCGAGTAAAGTGGATCATTTAGTGTCAAGGGAGTAAAGTAAATTTTTTATTCCCTAGGGAATAAAGTGTTAGCAAAACGCCATAATGTATAAATGAATTTTTATTTATCAAACTTATGCACATTAATAGTAACATGGGAAGAATTGGAAAGATGAAACAAACTATACGTGTCTACATTAGTAATATCGGTAGACTGGACAATAGCCATTCGTGTTGACGTTGAAATTTCACTAGTGATCTCTGATGTTGTCGTGTAGGTCACATCAGGAGCTGGACGTTCACCTCTAAAGCCATTTTTTGAAATAGAACCACCAAAAATTTGGTCTACTATGTTTGTTTTATTATCAACAGACTTTCGTACATATCTTTCAGCTGCGGCAGATGATCTCCAGTCACCATGTCGTTTCAAAACCTGGCTCCAGGCATCTGCTAGTAAGGATGCTGATGTGCGGCGGTTTTAAAAATTCTGCAACGTGTTGGAGTACCTTTCCAAGAGGGTTTTTTCCTACAAGCTGCGTAGTGCATACTGTTACGGGATTCGGGTTCCAATAAGTTATCGTCAATTAACTACACACTTTAATTCACTTTTAACTATTACAACACGATTAAAACACAATTACTCTCTACTAACAATTCGCACTGTTCACTTGTCCGCTTATTTACTACACTGCACTATCTATTCCATCCCAACTCGCGCGGCTAGCTGGTTTATATACCCAACTTGAACGCAATCTCGTACTTTCGAGAACGTAGGCGACTGTTCCCGGTTCTCGTTTAGGGTGACTTTTACAACTCTCAGTAAAACTTCAGTTTGAAGATAAAATACCAGTAATGACGTAGATTGAATTGTTGGTAACAATGCATTTCAAGTCATTACTGGTGTTTTATCCTCAAACTGAAGTTTTACTGATAGTTGTAAAAGTGACCCTTAGTCTAGATGGGTTCAGGGGTCGCGGTCGGCGCTCGGCGTTGCCGCTTCGGCCCGAATCTCTGTGGACCGACGCA
Organism: Taphrorychus bicolor; assembly: GCA_951812265.1. Taxonomy (NCBI): domain Eukaryota; kingdom Metazoa; phylum Arthropoda; class Insecta; order Coleoptera; family Curculionidae; genus Taphrorychus; species Taphrorychus bicolor. Next base: position 16,854,335 of record OX638300.1, read on the forward strand.
CAGTGGTCTAAATGTAAAAATTACGGAGACACTCAATTTTTTTTTTTAAATAAAGTAATTGATTCTTTTTTATATATTTTTACGTAAAACTATTCTGATCGCAATAGTTATTTACGTTATAATTCTCATAAATAAATTTTTACAGTGGGAGTAAGATGTTGCCGGACGAAGCGATAGCCAACTATTGTGAAAAATGTTACCGGATATATGATGTACAACATTTTATTTCATACGTTTTAAAACCAAGAAAAATGAATTAAAAATGATAGAAAAATGCACGGCGAATATTTTTGAAAAGATCGGTATAATTTCATTGCAGTCCTGAGTACCATAATGAAATTTCGCTATGGTACTCAGTATAGTAATGAAAATTCATTACGGTACTCAACTCAATACTGTAAAATTTCATAACGGTACTCAATACCGTAAAAATCTATTTACTTCATACTGTATTTTATACAGGACACTTTTACGTACTTGATTTTGTAAAGAAAATTAAAAAGACTGGATATCGTAAAGAAATTTTACAGTATGGCTATCGCCTCGTCCGGAAACATCTTACTCTTACTGTAAAACTATATTTACCGGACTAATAACATAAATCACTATTACCCTACTAAAATCAGGTACGTAAAGGTGTGTTTTACGGGGCAGTATAAAATAAAGATTATTTACATTTTTAACTTCGTACTTCAGACATAAATGGGGATAGGAATGTACTAAAACGTTGACAATGATATTATGTTACTTGGGTGTCTTAACTAAAAGCGTAATATAGGTACCTACCAAAATGGGCAACACAGCAGTTAAGGGTTCAAGTAGTAATTTTGTTATGCGGCAGTATATTTGACGGGAAATACCAATTCTTTAGTAGAATACTAAAGTAGTGCTAGTTCTTTAGTAGACTATATAAAAAGAATGTTTAATTTTTTCAATTTGCACGATTGTTACCTATAGAATGTGTACCGTTATACCGTCAACAAAAGATAAAAGTACGGGCCTATATGCCTCGTAATAATTTTAAAATCGAATTTTGTTCATGAGTTGGCTTTTGTTTGCAAACTCTGCATATAAAAAAAATAATTTGTAAATACACATTTTTGGGGTAAATAAATTAATCAATTAAACCATAAGTATGATACATGGTTGAATGCAGAATAATAAGCTCCTATTTGAAAAACCAATTTGAAAAGTTGATGGTGGTTACTCAAAAACGAAACGTCGAATTGAAATTTTTTCCATTCCATGTAAAAAGACTGTTAAAATGTGCCTCTATGCGGTGTTCTTACTTTTTATATAACATTAGCCATAAAGCTACTATTTGTTAAAAATAAAATCGTTAAAATTTGCTTTTTTTTTCGCATAACTTCGTAACGACGCCAAATATCGCAAGTTTTAAAACATCATCTTACTAAGCTCAAAATGCCAAATTTTTCTGTCATTTGACCGAAATAGTTCTCATATAGTTTACGAAATCCCTATGTTGGACATCTTTATCTTGGACACCCTGTATATATATATTTTTTTCATTTCTTTTAGGCAGTTTACTAAAGAACTGGCACTTCTTAAGTAGTCTACTAAAGAATTGACACTTCCCTTCCAGCCATTTTCATTTAGAAGCCCAAATAATTATTTTAGAGTCGCGTAAGAAATAGTACGTAAAGAAAAAATAAGAAAAATCTTACAAGACTGCACTTATCTGCATCTCAATATGCTGTCTCAAGTTAGGCAAAAGTACCACCTTTAAAATAGATTGAGTTTCACGGTGAACAAACGTGTCGTTTTTTTTCTGGGTCTTCCATTCTTGAAACTTGTGAAAAAGTGCGAATACCACTTTGAAATTTAATTATATCAAAATTAGTGGTACGAAGGAAGTAACTAAACCTATGTAACGAATGAGCAGACACGTTTGAATACTATAAAAAAAAACACGACATTATAAACTCAACACAACTACCGAAACGAACTCCAAAAGTATCGAGAACAATTCCTATATAAATAAACATTTAATTTTTGTTTACTTTGTCCTCGATTTTCTCGCATTCTGATCCATCAAACAAAAAACTTTTATACCCACTTAAGGTGGACTCTATTCTGTTTATAAAAGCATACATAATATTCAAATTCCTTGAAGACAAGTTGGTCACTTAATGTCTCCGTAATTATTACATTTAGACCACTGTGCGACGGTCGGGCGTAATAATATATATTAAAGTATGTTGTAGTAAAGTTTTCATAAAAATAAGTTTCGTATCTTCATCAATAAAATTATTGTTTGAGGCGTCCACTAAGAAACTGTCGATCTGCTTTATATCCATAATACTTGACTTTTTTAGTTTACAACCTTCGCTTTTCCTTTTTAGCAAAGTTGATAATTTAGGAAATTTGCCGGTGCTGGTCGGTATTGAGCATTAAGGAATTTCGAGGTTTTTTGAAATTTACAATATCAAATTAGTGGCTTCAAATTAAGGGGCGTCAAAGTGGTTTAAAGCAAAACAAATGCCGATTATTTATATTTCTACTAAAAAAATAATAAAAAAATGCCAAAAAAAAATAAACGGTTTATTCGCGCATTTATAATGAAGTTCAATTACACAGTTCGTGAAAAGAGTATACTTCTGCTTTGTACAACATCTCTACACAGAGACCAGCTAGGTTGCCAGTTCCTCTCTCAATGTCCAGAAACTAGGACTCTTCGGAAGCAGTTAGTTAAGTATGTATAGGATCCCGCAATGGCCCTAAAGTTCAGGCGGCCCAAAGCAAAGTAAAACCCTAGTTCAATTTTATTTTGCTTTTGGTTAAGTCGACTCAGGTTAGTTCAGTTATGTTTTTCCTTTGGTTTAGTTAGTTCAGTTCAAACCTGTCCTATACGGCGGCCCGTGAGGGGCGCATTTGGACCTGTTGGTTAGGTTAGTGCAGTTTTACTGTGCCTTTGGTTAGGTCAGGTTAGTTCAGTTCTGTTTTTGTTTTGGTTAGTTTAGCTATGTTTTTCCTTTAGTTTGGTCAGTCCGGTTGTACTTGTCTTATAAGGAGGCCCGTTAGGGCCGCACATGCACCTTGTTGATTGCTGCACTAAGTGTGGGCTCTGTTGATTAAGTTCAGTTCAATTTTGATTTGGTTAGTTGCGGCCCATGGGCCGCATCTGGGCGTTGTCGCAGTTAGTTTAGTTTTACATTCCATTCTCTTATGCAGTCCTGTCTATCCTTAGGTTAGGTTAACTTTAGTAACGTCTTTTCTTTGGTTTGGTTAGTTTAGGATAGTTCGGTTTTACTTCTTTTGGATTAGGTTAACGTTAGTACAAATTGATTATTTCTTCATTTTCTCATTTTCCTTTAAATTTTGCCTATGTTGCGTAGCAGCAGGAGCACTACAACGATCTGTCATTGTCATGAATGTTGTGGTTTCGTGATTGTTGGAGGACAAAAAGATTTTTAATTCGATTTCTGGTTTAGTGAAATTAAATAATAAGAAGCTTTGTCGAATATAATTCTATGGCGGGTGGTCAAACAAGTAAAATTTTTACGAAAATGAGTATAAGTCATTTTCGTAGGCGTACTACATCGCACTTTCAACTGGTTTAAAGCGTATAAGTATATGTTGTTAATAGAACCCTGTTTACCCTTTGATCTGTCTAGTTTAACTCTACAAATATACTACCTATTTGTGTATTTTTTAAATTATTTTTCCAGAAAGCAAACTTCTACTGTCAATTACTTATTCCTAGTGTTTACGTAATAGTAGATTATGTCACTAGGAGTAAAAGTGAGTCTTTTTGTGCTGAGCTCAGAGATTGACGGCCGAAGCGAAGCTGAGGCCTGCAACTGGGCGAAGTATAAAAAGGCCTTTTACTCCGAGTAACATATACTTTTTTTTTTTCAAGCATGCATGAAATAGGATGTCTATTGTGATTCAATTTTGTAATTTACTTGCATCCGTTTCTTTAGGAAAGTCTAAGTACTTACCCAATTAGTGGTGTATTTAATTGTAAAATAAGAATATTTTAGAACGGTGGTTTTAAATGTTCAATTGGTATTAAATCATAACCAATGGTTTAGGTTGTTTAGGTGTAGGTAAATTATGGTAAAATAAAAATATGTAGCACCATTATCAATACTAAATTAATAACAATCACAATGACAAATAAATATGATGACGCGCATGACATGTAACAGACGAACCGAAAATTCGAGAAGATATGCAATTTCGACTAGAGCGTTCTGCGAGTATTCTCATCCTTTGTTTCCCCAATAAGAATATAAAGATGGCAATAGGTACACTCTGACCGGTTTATCTGGTGCCAATCTGGTGCTCAAATGGTTTTGCTGAATAAAAATCGTTTATAAATGCGCCACCATGAGAGCAGCGGTGACTTTGATTAATTAAATCAAACACCTTATATATTACAGAACTAAAACCTACAACTACTAACCAGTCGAAATCCGCGAAATCAACTAAGAATTTGCGTCAAAAACTGAAACATAGGATGGATGCACCTTCGCACCAAGATCTCTGATTACTCTTTTTATTCAACTGCTGTAGTGCCATCTAGTATCTAGTGCTTAACAGTTTTCGTAAATTACAATATTTACAATCGTTTATGTACAACTGCACCACCACGACAGTAGCGGAGTCTTTCGACTTTACTTTTACTGCCTAGGACGTTTTTGCTACTTTTTTAGTCTCAGGATTGGAAATCCCACTTTAGGTGTGCGTATGGAGAAAACAAATGACGTACTTTTAGTCCGCTTGAAAAAAAAAACAGTGTTATCAAATAGTGCTCAAACTTTTTATTAGACTTGCATTAATTAACTTAACCCTCTGCTCTGCTCATTCTTGATAGATAACTCAATATTTCTGTTTTTTGTTTAAGTCATCAGTTTCTATAATAGGCGTAGAAAAGTACGTTAAGTGGGTATAGTTTTTAAACCTCCACACTTTGTGTTTCGAAAGGGAAGAAAGTACATACTTACGTACACTGAACTGCTCGAATCTTTTGAGTGAATTTGAATATTTTTTTTTTTAATTTTTGATTTCAAATTAATAAATGGGATAAACAGGGTGTCCCGTAAACACATGATCATAAGGGTACCGAGACATTGTCTGGTTAAAAAAAAAAGATTTGATGTAAGAAAAAGTTTCTGGTTGCATTGCTGGCAATCAGAAACTGGGATTGATGGTCAAAGTTCTTGAAAAATAAAACTTACTGAGTACCCATGTTTTAATGGAAAAATGGCGTCTATCCGCCTTGGTCAACTGTAAAGTTCTTCAGTGTTTTTTTCCCCAAAAAACACTAGAAATCTGAATCGATTCATTTTTTTTTAAGCTGATAATGTTTTTTTGTAGAACTCCATTGCTCTTGGCAGAAATTTGCAAACTTGCAACATCCATAGTTTTTGCGCGCAAAAGAAAAAAACAATTTCAGTATTAAGTAAATTTCTATCATATAACCGATAGAAATTTTCTTAATCCTAACTTCTGAGGTTGTGTAACATTTTAAATAACAAACGCAGTGAAAATATTTTTTTTTGATTTAAAACTATGAATGTTGCAAGATTTTACCAACAGCAATAGAATTTTTAAAATATATCAAGGTGTCAGACAAAAAAAATAATTTATCGTTCCCAAAGACTAAATAAAAAGTTCTGGAAATGTTTGTAGCAAGACCCTGAAGAACTTACCACTTGCCGAACGTGGATGCACGCCCTTTTCCTATCAAAACATGAATCTTAATGAGAAACAAATTTTATTGAAATCCATCGTAGCGTTCTTCAGAGATTACAAAAAACAAACTTTTTTCCAAGGTATAGCAAATTTGTTTTTTGACCTCACTTCCACGCGATTTCATATTCACTTTCACGGTTAAAAAAGGAAAATAAAACTATCAGAAATTGTGTTCTCTGCATTATCTGCCAGATCTTTAGATTTAACTGAACATGACTTTGAACTATAATTATACAGCGGGGTCTAGAAACGAAGGAAAAACGACACAAATTTAGTTTTTATATAAGAATTAACGAAACATGGCGAAAGGACGAAGGGGCTATTCATATCTTATATTTGGATACCATCTGGTACCCCTAATAACAATGCAACTACCACTCATTTCCCAGAACTCATCAGGAAACATTTAAATTGTTGATTGTAATCACGTGTTGCGGAAGATCATTGGCATTAGCATACGGTAAGATAATACCTTCATCTAATTATATAAAGAGCTATGTTCACTCCCTTAGGTGCATGAGCCACATATCATGTATTATGATTTGACATTTATCGCAATCGTTTATTTGCTCTTTAACGAATAGCCATTATGGTCAGGCCTGATGCATCAATTTGTACAGGGTGTGCCTCGCGAGGGGGCCTAGCTGACTATAAAAGAACACGTGGGAAAGATTGTCAAGGAGATGAAACAGCCTTGAGGCGAGCAAATCATTAGATAGTTCTAGTCCATAATTTGAGGCACGTAATTGTGTCATTCATTCTCACTCTCGATTGTATGTATCATGATTTCCGGTGATTTAAGGATATTTGCTCCACGGGCAGTGCAAAAACCGAAATCCAATAATTATTATGCTGCGCCTCATCTGGTTGAATTATCACCGTAGTGCGTGCAAAACCTAATTAAGATATCTCCTTACCAGAAAATCGCCTTGGTCCGACAAGATATATACACGGGTCATAAATATGGTCGCCATGACAGGACAAATATGATTTTTATCGAACGATGCCACTTGTGATTTGTTGGGCGCAAACTTAGTCATTACTGATTTGTTTTCGGGCCACTGTGTAGACGACTTTAGGCAGCCGCTAGACCAGTTCTAATTTATTCACATTCAAATTTTCTATTAATTACCAAATGGGTCAGGAGTTCGGAACTAGACATAAGCTGCTTTTAAAGCTGAACAGATCTGACGTAATCTTCACGGAAAACGGGCCCGACATGAAAACCGTATACAATTAAAACATCAGATTAGGGGGCTTTAATATTTAGAGACAGTTATGTGGGGATAATTATTATTTTTTTAAATTTTGTATTCGTGTTCGTGAATGGTTCCTAAGGACAAAAACCAAATAATTGAGTTCCCATTAGGAATATTACCCTTGTTAATATGGAAAAATTATTTTTTCTACTTACTTATTCGTGTTTCGCCCCAATACAATTTCTTGGTTGTTTCTTTTGATGTTGGAAACCAAATTTCGCACTCCTCGCAGTAAAATTACCGAGAATACTAATTTACCCTGAAAAGGGCTCGGACAAAACACTTACATGACATATTACAATGCAACAGATAAGTTGTCAAAATCAAAGTCTTATCAGTAATTTCACGGAGAATTCGGTTTACAACATCAAAAGAAACACATAAAAAATTGTATTGGAAGGTAATACTCATAAGTATTATTCCTTTGGGAGGAAATTTGAAGTAAGACAATAGTTTTGAAAAACAATTTTCTTCTAATGAATAGAGTGCACTGATCCGTTGAAAAAAAATTTGCTTGATCTGAAAAAAAATTTTTAAACAAAAACAGTATTTTGTTCAAGTAAAAATAGACATTTCATTTTGTTTTTCTTGAAGATTCTCGTAATCTTCTTATTGTCTTCTGTTACGAATAAAATATGTTTTTTTCTAAAATTTGTGTGAAATGATTATTTTATATGTAATGCTTACGGGTAAGACAAAGACGTTTTTCTTCATACAAAATAATTAAATTTGTGTTGTCTTACATAATTATCGCTCACAGTTTAAATGAAGAAAAATTTCGAATAAAAATTATTTTGAGAAAAATACTAATCTACCTCCCTTTCTTGACGTGAATAACCAATTACATAAAACTTTTTTTTAATTAAATATATCTCATATCATTTATAGCTATTCTAATTAAGACAAAGGCTCAGTCCAACTTTTGAAATCCCGAATATTCTCGAAATATTTACACAATTTCTCATTTTCCAAAATCGATCTCGAAGTCTCTGTTTCTGTATAACTCAATTTTTTTTTAACAAACATGGTAACTTAATGTATTTTTTTAGAGCCACAAGCCGCTCTCAGAATATTTAATGATTTTCTAATTGTCCAAAATAAACCCAATAATTTTTAGTTAAATTTTCAATCGTTTATCGAAATCTTGGTAACTTCAAAGCGGTCTCAAGATATTTAATAATTTTGCCCTTTTGCAAAAATATAAAACGAACTAACACGATCGTCTAATATATACTAATAAACTGTTTCCGAGATATTTATTAACATTTTTATTTTCCACCACTAAATCCATAAAGTTAGTTTCCGTTTTAAGCTAACTTTTTCTGAGTAAGCCAAGTATGCAATTAATTTTTTTGATTTTTAAATCGAGTTCGAGATATTTACTAATTTTTCACAATAGACTCACAAGATTGCATTTGTAACTAATTTTTCCCAACCAAAAAATTTCGAAAAAAATTAAAATGACATTATGGAAAAAATCAATTAACAATTACTAAAAGCGTCAAAAATGAAAATTTGAAGTCTTGGAGAAATTTATATCAGAATTAGAACTGACATTTTTTTTAAACAACAATAACAATTTTTATGTTTTTTGAAAAAGTCAGGTTAAGATTAATGCCAAAATACATTGAAATCAATTGAAGTGTGTAAAAATAGAAATTTGGAGTTTTTAGCAGAATTCGAACTAACTTTATTTCAACAAAATTAAAATTAAGTTAAGAAAATTAGAAAAAAACTAAAAAAAATATCTAAAATATGCAGGTAAAAGAATAAATTTAAACATTTCTAGATTTGTGCCAAATTTCCTTATTACAATATGAATTACGAATGTGTTCCAACCATATATTCCAACTGGTCAGCCATTAAAAAAAATCAATTTTGTGTCAAAATTCTCAAAATAATGAAAATCTAAAAGAAAATCCAATTTAAACCAAAGAAAAAACAATAAAAGAACAAAAATTTAGATCACAATTAGAATTAAAATTGTTTGAAACGAACTCATTTTACTTAAAAATAACAATTTTGATGTTTTTTTGAAAAAGTCAGACCGGGATTAACACCAAAGTACGTGAAAAATTATTCAAAGGGGGTAAATATAAAAATTTTGATGCTTTGGAGAAAATCAAATTAATGTTATTGTCAAAATCAGTTAAAAGTTACTCAAACTGTCAAAATATACCGATTAAAAGTTTCTAGGCAAATTCAGGTTAGGATTAAGGTGAACATTGGTTGAGAAACTACACAGAGTTTTAAGAATTTTACAATAGATTTGGGGCTAAAATTGATAGCTTTGACATTCTTTGAAAAAGTGAGGCTACGATTAAGCCCAAAATACGTAAAGAATGACTCAAAGTGTGTAAAATACGATATGGATATTTCGAAAAAAATGAAATAAAGATTAGGGCCAAAATTAACTAAAAATTACTAAAAGCGTCAAAAATGCAGAATGAAAGTTTCTGAGCAAGTTCAGGTTAGAACTAGGATCTAAAAATTACATAGAGCGTCTAAAAATGCAAATTTGAAATCCTTGGATAAATTCAGATTAGAATTATAACTAAAATTGTTTGAAAAGGACCTATTTTACCTAAAAATGACAATTTTGATGTTTTTTTTTTGGAAAAGTTATGCTAAAATATTTGAAAAACGATTCAAGGAGGGCAATTATAAAAACTTGGAGGCTTTGGAAAAATTAAAATTAAAATTATTGTCAGAATCATTTAAGAATAACTGGAACTGTCAAAAAATGCCGATTAAAACTTTCTAGGTAAATTTAGGTTAGGAATGAGGTCAACATTGGTTGAGAAATTACACAGAGTGTCTAAAAATGCAAACTTGGTGTCTTTCAAGAATTTTACAATAAATTTGGGGCTAAATTTGTTCAAAAGTGACACATTTTATCAAAAAAAAAATGATAACTTAGACATTTTCTGAAAAAGTCAGGATAGGATTAAGGCCAAAATACGTAAAGAATAACTCAAAGTGTGTAAAATACGAATTTGGATATTTCAAAAAAAAATAAAATAAAGATTAGGGCCAAGATCAATTAAAAACGCTAAAAGCGTCAAAAATGCAGAATAAAAGTTTCTGATTAAATTCATATGTCATAGCATTGGGATCTAAAAATTACGCAGTGCATCTAAAAACTAAAATTGTCTTTGGAGAAATTCAGATTAGAATTAGAACTAAAATTGTTTGAAAAGAACTAATTTTAACCAAAAATTACAATTTTGATGTTTTTTTGGAAAAGAAATGCCAAAGTACTTGAAAAACCATTCAAAGAGGGTAAATAAAAAAGCTTGGAGGCTTTGGAAAAGGCCAAACTAAGATTATGGCCACAATCAAATACGAATTACTAAAAGCGTCAAAAATCCAAATTTGAAGTCTTGGATAATTTTAGATTAGAATTAGAACTGAAATTTTTCGAAACTTCCTAAAATTAACAATTTTTATGTTTTCTGGAAAAGTCAGGCCAAAATACGTGCTAAATGACTCAAAGAGAGTAAATATAAAAATTTGGATGCTTTGGAAAAATTTAAATTAATATTATTGTCAAAATCAGTTAAAAATTACTCAAACTGTCAAAAAATGCCGATTAAAAGTTTGTAGGCAAATTCAGGTTAGGACTGAAGTCAACATTGATTAAGAAAGTACACAGAGTATCTAAAAATGCAAATTTGGTGTCTTTCAAGAATTTTACAATAGATTTGGGGCCAAAAATTGTTTAAAACTGACTCATTTTATCAAAAAAATGATAACATTGACATTTTTTTAAAAAGTCAGGCTAGGATTAAAGCAAAAAAAAACGTAAAGAATGACTCAAAGTGGGTAAAATACGAATTTGAATATTTCGAAAAAAATCAAATTTATTTTATGAAATAATCAAATCAAAACATTAGGGCCAAAATCAACTAAAAATTACAAAAAGCGCCAAAAAATGCAGAATAAAAGTTTCTGAGCAAATCCAGGTTTGCATTAAGATCTAAAAATTACGCAAAGCGTCTAAAAATACAAATTTGAAGTTTCTGGAGAAATTCAGATTAGAATTAGAACTAAAATTGTGTGGAAATAATTCTTTTTACCTAAAAATGACAATTTTGATGTTTTTTTGGAAAAGTAATGCCAAAATACTTGAAAAACGATTCAAGGTGGGTAAATATAAAAACTTGGAGGCTTTGGAAAAACTCAAATTAAGTTATGGCCAAAACCAATTAAAAATTACTAAAAGCGTCAAAAATGCAGAATAAAAGTTTTAGAGCAAATTCAGGCTTTCATTAGGATCTAAAAATTACGTAAAGCGTCTATAAATGCAAATTTGAAGTCTTTGGAGGAATTCAAATTAGAATTAGAACTAACATTGTAAGGAAAAAACTTATTTGACCTAAAAATAACAATTTTAATGTTTTTTTTTTAAATCAGGTTAGGATTAAGGCCAAGGCCAAATTCCGTGAAAAGTTTCTTAAAGCGTGTAAGAATACAAATTTGGAGTGTTCGGCAAAATTCAAATTAACATTATTTCAACAAAATTAAACTCAAGTTAAAATAAGAAATAAGTTAAGAAAAGTAGAAAAAGACTACAAAAAATATCTAAAATTTGCAGAGAAGCAATAAATTTAAAATATTTCTAGTATTGTGCCAAATTTTCCTTAGTACAATATGGATTACAAATTTGTGTACATGCCAGTCCTTAAAAAAATTAATTGTGTGTCAAAATTCTCTCAAAAGAATGAAAACCAAAAGAAAAAACTCCAAATCAGATCAACGAAAGAAAATTCAAACAACAAAAATTTAGATTAAAATTAAAAAACTCAAATTAAAATTATGGCCAATATCAATTAAAACATACTAAAAGCGTCGAAAATGCAAAGAAAAATGGAAACAAACTAAAAAAATTATCCGAAGTATTAAGGTAAAGGAATAAATTTAAATATTTCTAGTTTTGTGCCAAATTTTTCTTATTACAAATATGTATTACAAATGAGTATACATTCCAATTGGTCAGTCCTAAAAAAATTAATTTTGTTTCAAAATTCTATCACAAGAATGAAAACCTAATAAAAAAATCCAATTTAGATCAAAGAGAAACAATTACAATAACAAAGCTTTTGTACAAAGCATGACAACGAATATTTGAAAAATGAAGAAAACAGCAAAATAGAAAAACTTGTACAACGAAAAATTACGATAAGAAAGAGAAGACAGAATGGTAGAAGAGAACACAAACAATTCCAAACAGCAGTAAATTTAGTTTTGATATTTTATTGGTGACTTGGAGGAGAAACAAATAATTAAATTGCCGGAATCTTTTTTTTTTGCAGAACTGTCAAAGCAAACACGAGAGACAATAATTCCGATAGAAAATGGAGTAAACAAAGAACAAGTTGTCAAAAAAAATAAAATAGAGAAAACCATGAATAAAACCCAATAAAAAGTCGAATTTAGACCAGCGAAAACAAATATATAAGAAAAAAAAAACAAAAAAAATGCAGAAAACGTAACAAACAATAATAATAGAATAATTATTATTACAAAAATTTCGACTAAAAACCTTTTCTAGAACAGAGAAAATGTTAAGTTTCATTCAAAAAAAAGTTTTGTTTTGATGTTCCACATCATATTTTAGTTCTCTTCCAACTAAGAGAACGATAGTGTAAATTTAAGACATTATTGGTTAAAACATAATTATATTTACTATTATAAATATACTAATATAAATTACCATATAATTATAAATAAATTAACTATTTGACAATTTTTTGGATGGAAATAAAGTTATCTGAAAGGAAACAATAAAATAAAAATGTTTATTATAAATAGAATATAGTTTTTTTTAAAAGAAAATTGGTTCATATTAATATAAGATAAAGTGTGTTGAAGTAATACGCTAATGTTTCATACAAACTAACTCATTCTGAAAAAACTAATTTCTTTATAAGAAAAAGTATTATTTTCATTATATGGAAAGCAGAAAATATTTCAATTGAAAGCAAGTTGCGTTCATCGTAGATATTTCTTTTTTGTGCGATAGGAGAATTTTTTGTCTAATGACTTTCTCTGTTGAACACACACAAAATACATTGGTGCAATAATCTAACAGGATATGCAGTGCTCGTTTTCCTAAAAACGAAGTCTATGTATAGATGCAAATGATTGAACCCCAATATAATGATAGGACATAAATAACAAGATTGCGATACGATAAGTAATGTATGCCCAGCGTCTCCACAGTGTTTACATCACTGCCAAGAAACAGGTTCTATCGGTGTTCTTATTTGATATTGTAATGGCGTCCGATTCGTATCAGTGACCGCTTCACGTCAATTTGTCGCTCTATCGTCTCAGGTCAAAAACTTAGCATACGATTTGCATACTGAAACGATTTAAAAATCCTAAAACATATAAATGTTATTCCCAAGGTAGCTAAAGGTGCTAAATACAAATGTTTTCAGCTCTCTAATAAATAGTAGATTTTAATGTTGCGTGGTAATGCTGACAAATTGGCAAATATTCCTAGATTTATATCACTCAATTTGTGTATACATATTGGTTTCGAGAGACACCTTTAAAACCAGCTCCGACTGCTAAAATCCCCAATTTGTCACCGCCGATCGTCAGGCGATCCGCCTTCTAAAATAATAAACGGACCGAGCAGGTTCCCGGGTACTAGAATATTATTTACGCGCTTATCGATGCCAGCTGTCATTCGGTTTGACAGCTGTAAGTGTCTTCCACGTTCTGATTAATCTTCAACACGTTCTCTAAGCAAACGCGCGAACGTGAAGAACAGATGATCGTTGTCGCCATGGCTACCCGTTTAATTATTTTTATTTGTCAAATGAATGGTGTTGTGACAGTACATTATCTGCAGTTACTAAATTGTCATTTGTTTTCGGTATTTGGTTCGGAAGTTTTCGAGTGGGCAATGTGGGAAACTCGATGATGTGGGTATGAGCTTACATTTTCTAGGGGTGATCAATAAAACATGCATTAAGTGGGCTATGAGTTATTAAGCGAAATTAATGATTTTAGAAAAGTCTGTTGTTTGACCAAACTTCTATCATAAATTTATAGGCAACTTGGCGACTTTTATTATTGAATCACTACTACGGTATTTTTCATCAACCACACACTGCACGCCGCGTTTGAAATAAACGGAAGATTCTTATATCAGAATCTCAAACATTTTTTTTTCTATACGATAAATATTTCATTTTACAATCTAAAGCATTTTCCGGGCTTTGAAGCCGTAGCCCAATGGAATTTTTTCCTGACGTTTTGTCTACCCCCTTCGGCAGACATTATCAAAGGCGATGAGGCAATGGGCGAAGTGATCTCCCGAGCTTCCCGACATTGACTGTTTCAACTGTGGTGAGCTCCGTGGTATTTATTCCCCCGCCATCGCGCTGCAGTGAAGGGACTGGGGTGGGGGTAGTGGTGGCGCGGGGTTTCGGCGCACTTGAAGTATGTCGTAGAGCTCGCTTCCAGTCTGCATTTAGAAACGTACGTTCCTACTTTAAGCATGACGACAATTTGTCGTCATGTTCAACGTCAGAAAGAAATTCCATTGGACCACGGCTTCAAAGCCCGGAAAATACTTTAGATTGTATTTTGACCGGCCGTGAAAGCCTTCATAGTCTGATTTCATTTTAGTTTAAACATGGAAAATGCGAGTAACTTATCAATTTTTTTTTTCATGTAATGTTCTTTGTCTTTGTTTTACTACTAGAGTACTTCTGGCTAAAGCGGTAACAAACAGCATTTCTTTTAAAATTTCTTTTTTCTCTCTGGATTTATCCATACCTTGAAAGTGTCTTCTGTTCTTATTCTTCCAACAAAAATAATCATTTTAAAGTTTTTACCAGGCATTTTACTCCAAATTTGTCAAAACTCATAAAAAATGTGGCCGCAAGGCAAGACAATACAATATAGAACTTATTTTTGTGCTGTCCTGAAATTAAGATAAAATCTCGTCAAGACAAGATAAGCCTGTCAAAAGAAGGCTATATCTTCTCTCGAATCTTGTCTTGGGTTGCTCATGAGCCATGAAAATTATGTGATAACTGTTTAATTAGGAAGCATGTCACAGTTTGCAGTGTTATTTGTTCGGTTTTTAAAGAATAAAAAAAAGGCAACATTGTTGCGAAATGTTAGTTTTTAAGGTAATTTGAATATTTTTTAAGTAAAGCAAAGTAATGGTTTTATGTTTGGACAATAGCAAAAGAAGTACTAAATACAAAATCTATCTAGTGATGACAGTAATTCAAGCTGTAATGATGAAAAACATATTGGCTGCAACATGTGAAGAAAGAAAAAGAAACAGTAACAAAAGTCCATTTACTTTACAAAAATTTATAGTCAAGTTAATAAATTCTGCAAAATCTTTGTCGAAAAATGTAAGCTTCGCTTTTTTTTAAGGTTTTTTTTGAGAATGAGAGAAAAAAACAGTATAGAGCCATGCAGGCGAAACGGATTCAAATATTCTACTACTTTACTCTAAATAAGTAAAATTTGATGCAAAACGCAAAATTGGTTTTTTTTTTCGAGAAAAATATGATTAAAGCCACAATCGGTCAAAAATGACTCAAACCTCGCCTCAAACCATCTAAAAATGCAAATTTGAAATATTTGGAGTCCAAGACAGAGAGTAAACCGGTTAAAAATTGCACAAAGCGTCTAAAAGTGCAAACGTGGAGTTTCTGGAGAAATTTGTGGAGAGAAATAGGACCGAAATCGATAAGAAATGGTGGACCTCGCCTAAAATTCACATTCTAGTGCTCTTGGAAAAATTCAAAATTAAAACATTAGACAAAACTGATTCAGATAACTGGTAAAATTACATTTTTGGAACAACATAAATGAAATTTTACTCAAAATCGCTGCAAAATGTAAATTTTGTGTTTTTTGACTAAGTCAGACTAGGATTAGGGTTAAGTTGGTAAAAAAATTACTCAAAGCGTGTAAAAATATAAATGTGTAGTGATTGGAGAAATCCAAGTTAAGATTATGGCCAAAACCGGTTCAAAGTGATTCAAGGCGTGTAAAAATGCAAGTGAAAAGTTTTATAAAAAATTAGTCTATCAAAAGTTAGGGTCAAAATCAGTTAAAATGACTTAAAGCATCTAGAAATGCAAATTTGGAATTTTGAAAAGGTAAAGGTTAAGATTAAGGGCTAAATCTGTTAAAACTGACTCAAAGCGTTTAAAAACTCGAGTTTCTGGAAAACGTCAGAAGAACTAGGATCAAAAATCGTTTAAAAAAATCACAAAAGACAGGAAATGCTTTGTAGAATTGAGGTTAGCATTAGGGGTAAAACCATTGTCACAAAACATTGTCTAAAAATGTAAATTTTGACATTTTTGGAGAAAATTCTATTTTAGGAAAAAACTAGGCAAAACTAGTTTAAATGTTCTAATTTGTTGTTTTTGATACAATTACTTTTCGGATGAAAATATATGAAATGTAACTAAAAATACCTCAAAATGACAGCTTTGATTATATGGTATTTTTCGAGAAAATCAAAAATCATCAAAAATTTAATCAAATAGTATGAACATTCAAATTTGAAGTTCCTGGAAGAATTCAGATCATAATTAGGAACAAAATCAGCTTAAAAATTACTTAAAGGGTCCAAAATTGCAAATTTGAAGCTTTATGGAACAATGCAGGTTAGATAAAATTGGTTAAAAGGGCCCTGAGATGCAAATTTTGATGCTTTTGCGGAGAAACTCAATTATAGCATGTAATAAGCGAAAACTGTATCAAATTTTGTTCTGTTTGAAGAAAATTATTTTAGTCAAATTAAAAGTTTTTTAAAAATTGATATTCACGAAAACTCGATTAAAGAATACTAAAAGCATCTAAAAATGAAAATTTAAACGTTTTCGAAGAATGCATGTTAAGAATATGACCAAAACGGCTAAAATGGACCCTAGGCATCTACATAGCAAATAAAAAGTGTTTGGAAGTTTCAGGTTAGAATAAAGGCCAAATTCAATTTAAAATACCACCATAAATCAAAACAAGCCATGTCTTGACTTGCCTTGAGTCATTTTTTAGTGATTTTCGCCGCTGATTCTAACCTGCAATTCTTCCAGAAACTCCAAGATTACATTTTTAAATGTTTTCAACCACTTTTAAAATGATTTTGGCTCTAGTTTTTACTTCAAAATCTTAAAATCTGCAATTTTAGATGCAAGTAAATTACCAAATTTGCATTTAGACGCGTTTTGGGAAAAGTTTCATTTATTTTAGTCCGAAAATATATAATCTTACCAAAAACAACTAATCAGAAGATTTGAGACTATTTTGTCTGATTTTACACTCAAATTGAGTAAGACCAAAAAACACAAAATTTGAAATTTTAGACAACGTCGGTAATTTTTAGCAGATTTTAGTCTCAATTATAACCTTATATTTTTCAACGATTACAAACAGGGGCAATTTTAGATGCTCTGAATTCTTTTTGGATGTAATCTTAATCTAAAGTCTTACTTTTCATCGATTTTTGGCCTTAATCTAACCTGACCTAAAATATTTTCATTTATAAGCTTTTTGAGCCAAATTTTATTTATTTTAGTCCTAAGATGTAGTTTACACAAATAATAAAAAATTCGAAAACTTGAGTCAGTTTTGCCTGAATTTGTCCTAAAGTTGAGTTTCTACAAAAAGAGCATGGTGGGCACCAATTTGTCGATCAACCATCTGCATACCTATCTCGGAGTCTACCCCTTATCAATATAGCTTTGGTTCGTCGACAAATTGAACACCATGTGGCTATTTCGACCAAAAAGCAAAGCAAGAACGGTGAGATGTTGTGCAAGGTGTTCTAAATTGGCATTTTAAGATGGTGTGTCATTTTTAAATAATTTTAAACCTAATTCTAACCTACAGTTTTCCAAAGGTTTCAAACTCGTATTTCACTCTTTGAAATTTTTTCAACCATTTTTGTCCTGACTTTCTGTATTAACTGTTTTCCTCGAAAAAAACACAAAATTTTTATTTTATGGCGATTTTAGTAAAATCTCACCTATTTTGTCCAAAAAAACATTTTACCAAATTAAAAGGTTGGAATTTTACCCGATTTTGTCATAAAACTGAACTTCCAAAAAAAAAACACCAACTTTTTAATGGATTTTAGCCCTCTTTCTAACCTTAATTTCTCCAAGAGCTCCATGTAGTCTTACAAAAACAAAAACAACAAATTAGAAAACAGGTAGACAGTTTTTGCTTCATTTTGTCTAAACTTAGGTTTCTATAATAATAGGATGGGGGTCACCAATTTGTCGATCAACCCATCTGCATACTAGTTTTGTACAGCTGTAGTTATCAGTACAGCTTTGGCTGGTCGACAAATTGGGGACTGTGTCTTGGTTATTTCAACCAGAAAAGCAAAGCAAAAGCGGAGATATATTCTGCGAGAAGTTGTTATACAAAAATATCAAAATTTGTATTTTTAGATGATGTGGGTAATTTTTAAATAATTCTAACCTGCATCTTTCCACGTCCAAGTTTCCAAGTTTCAAATTTGTATTTCTTCACGCTTTGAGGTATTTTCAGATTTTGGCCTGATCGTCTGTATCTGTTTTCCTCGATAAAACAAATTTTTTTATTTTAAATCATTCTTAGTAAAATCTCACTTACTAATTTTTAAAATATGTATTGTGTTTATGAATTATATCGCAATTTTAGTAGCAGTTTAAATAAATAATTGATTTAAATCCTTTTAACTATTTTCTCTGTACACTGTAAATTACCCAATAGCTACTCACGTTCAAAACTGCATTCCTCTTCGTTGCTGATGTACTAACCTGAAACAAAAATTGCTAATTATTTCACAAAATTTCATCATCTGAACTGTTCGCCTTTTCTGGCTTTCACCAATCAACTAAAAATAAACTACGACTTAAACGGCGCCACTTACTTATTAGGTAAACCAAAGAAAAAACAACGCTCCCAGCAATTTCAAATCAAATTATATTTTTGTTGTTTCGTAGTGTCAGCCATTGTCTCTCAAATTGGGTCATCAATATTAAATCAAATTAACTATCCTATACATGAGCTTCTCTAACTGGGACACTTCTTGGACTTTTGGCTTGGTTGCCTAACTGTACATTGAGTTTTTGTCCGGGTTTGCGTGGAAGAGATAGATTATTGTACTTATAGTTTCTGACACTTGCTTTTTAAACGGATTAGGTTTTGTGGCTCGCGGAGTGACGTGAAAAGAAATCTCGGAGGTCTCGCAAACTGTATCATCACGTAGCAATTGACAATTTTTAAGTCCGTTTACAGTTACACGAAAAAATCAACAACCGAGAACTAAAGGGATTAGCCGGAAAAAAAGCCGAAAATCCGACATATCTTGTCGGCTTTTATAACAATTTCTTTCACTAACGACGCCTCGAAGAACCGTTTAATCCGGCACAGTTTCGACATCTTCCTAATAACATGCGAGATATCTAAATAAAGTAACAGGAATTTTTTTATAACACGTCCGAGATTTATAGAGTTCGATCAGCTGGATGACGAACTTCGATAAAGGCTGTCGAGTGTCCCAAATTTTTTTCTTATTAATTGTTAAATATTTCTTTTAGAAACGGGAATAATAAAAGCTTTTCGAGCTTTCGGCATCAATTGTCGGGTATGTTAGGTTCTCTATTTTATTAGAGGAATCTTTACGACTTCACAAAATTATGACGTACGTTATTTAAGAGGCTCGATGCTGCAAAAGGCACGTACGAGACATTAGATGAAGCAATTAATTCATAGGAAATTTTTCTCAAATTTTACATTATAGAACTTGACCAATAAATCACTCAGACTCTTCAAACAAAAACGTAACTTTGTCACTTAAAGCGATGTAGTGCACGAAATACATAAAACATGATCGCGTAAAAAAACATATCCACCGTTTGCACGTCTTTTAACAAAAGTAGCAATTCTTGCAACGTAGGAGTCTTCTGAAAAAGGTTCAATCCACATACAAGAAGGGTTTCGTTTAGAAATTTATAGCATTCTGTCTTCAAAAGGATACTCGATGTTCGAGCTTAGGAATGAGCCTCACTATCGATTAGTAGACAAACTGATCCTAGAAAAGTGCCTATGACGACAGCAGTGAAAGGTTAAAGCTCTTAACTTGTTATTATGAATTGGTGCTATATGAAGAAACAACTAGTTTACTGCCCTTAGGTTTAGTACGCTCTATCGATAACCAACATCATGCCTGATCCTCAGTCTGAATGGCGTATATTTAGGTAGTAAAAATTAAAATGCCTTGGAGGCGGCTTCGTATTTTTACACGTTTTTATTTCCCAAGTTGGCCGATCCGACTTTTAAATGTAAATAAAATGTAAAATAGTTTCGAAGTCTGTCTCGAAAGGTAACCACTTAACACTCTTGAAACGCCGCCAGTCCGTAATTTATTTGTTTCAAGTCGAATATGCTTAGATCGGAAAAACTTCAAGAAAGTGGTCACTGCGATGGTTTCTTTAACAAGTGGAAAAAAAGGTCTTTTATAGTAACTAGTTTCAGGGAATTCGAATGAAACCTGACTCATTTGAAATGTTTTAGTTTTATCAGCTAACACACGATGATGAATACAAAAAAACTTTTTCATCTTGTTTGGGTTGAATTTTACCGTTTTATGATCCTTTTCAAAGAATTAAGTAAGCATGATCAATTTTACGGTTTTTGTCTCACAGCATCCATCTTGTGACGGCCCATGTGGAATACCTAATTTCCCACAGGTCAATGAAGAATACTGAAGAGTAATGTAAGGGTCAATATACTTAAATAAAATGTTGATATTTTTTAAATTAAATTTCAATTTTAAAATAATTTATTTATCATAATAACAGAAGAACTTGAATATTTATAGCTAGATGGGGAAGGAAGAGACGCATGCTTCAAGTCACTATCTTTATTGCAGTCCCTTTAAGAAAAATGTTTTTGTTTGGCACCCATCATCAGCGTCCAAAATTGCTCTGATTTTTATTCTCGAGGTAGAGAAGCTACCGGGCCATGGGCCATATTGAAATTATACTGATGGACAAAATTAGCGCACCACCTACTAATTTCACTGGAACTTTATAATAACTCAAATACCAAACAATATTAATTTTCATTTCGTTTATTGAGAAAGGAAACCAGGGAATATTTTTTCAATGGTTTCAATAACTTTTGTTATGAAAAAAAAATTTCATGTTACTGCTGAAAACTTGCGATTAACCCAATGGATATCAAACTGAAATTCTCGTTTTTAACGGTTACAATATCATGCACTGCCCCCTCGAATAGCTCCCTCAAATGTCTTGGAATGCCATGAAAAAGGTTCGTGATGAATTCTTGGGGTGCGTTGTGCCATTCTTCAAGCACTGCGTTTTCAATCAAGTTCAGCCAAGTTGACAGCAGCAGGATCTCGTGGTCGAATACGTCGTTTGAGCTGATCCCAAATATGTTCAATCACGTTCAGGTCAGGACTCCTCGGTGGCCACACTAAACGTTTGGTTTGTGTTTGGTTGGTGAGGTTTGGAATTACCGTCTATAAACAAAAAATTGTCCCCTATGTAAGGTGTAAAAGGTACGACATGTTGGTCTAGAATATCTTCAATGTACCTCTGACAGGTTAATGCTTTTTCTCGGATCACTACAAGGTCAGCACGAGACTTCAAAGAAATGCAACCCCAAAACATGATCGAGCCTACTTGGAAAGCCAGTTGCGGAACCACACAAGTACATGCTTGGCTGTATCTTTCACCTGGTCTCCTCCGGATAAAAATGCGTCAATTGGAGGACTTTAAGCTCACTCTGACTTCTTATTGTCTTGGAAGAAATCGCAACATTTCGGGCATTTTGAATTCGATTGTTTATCTCATTTCCGGTCAGAAACCGGTTTCTTAAAGCTTTCGGACATAAAAAAACGATCGTCCTCTTGGTTTGTGTATTTTGGTCGGCCTTGCCCTGGTCGTCTAGCATGCCAATCTGTTTCTCTAAACCTCACCAAATCTTCGGGCTACTTCACGTTGGGTATACCGTTCTTCATCAATCTTACACTCACTCAAATTTCTTGCTGGAGGAATTTCAATAAGTACATACGTTGAAAAAAGACCACAAGTTAGGAAAAAGTAAAAAAATCGAATACAAAAACAATACCAGGCTTGTTAACAATAACGATGCAACATGGCAAATGGCGCAAAACAAGTAAAATGAAGCGAAAAACAACAAATGAAACACAAAATTGAAAACAAAACAGTGGAAAGTGTACGATGTTACTATGGTTAGGTCATTTACAAGCCTATTTGGGAATCAAATAAATACTTTCGAAAATGTATAAGCGGTGCGCTAATTTTGTGCTTCAGTATATATCAATTTGGGGCAAAAATGTTATAGAGATGTGCTTTTAGCTAAACTTATGTCTGGTCATTTCAATCTTCGACTAGCAACAGGTTGGTAAGAAGCTTCACACACCAAAGATAAAAACATTTGAAAATGAAAATCTAACTGGTGGGAGGGGAGAGAAAGAAATGTAAAATTCGAGCCAGTTTTCTTATAATATTTCTAGCGGACAGGTTTCGGCCTTAAAGCCATCCTAGCGCCCAAAATCTAGTGAGTAAATTTGCAATAAGAAAAGCATCACGCTGGAAGGCTGTTAAGGTCTCAGCGCCATTAAAATGCCTTAAAATTTGTTGGTAACAATTAGTTAAAGTTGTAAAATGTAGTTTTTTTTAATATGTTTTCAAAACTCATCGCAACAGACAATTACTGCAAAATAAAATATGACAGTTAGGTGTTGACACTAAAGAAACAACGTCTTCTATGCCTATCTCTAACTGTTGAATATGCGTCAGGTACGAAGACGAACAATATGAATTATCATGCGTGTTGATATATTTTTGAGGACTTCTTGTTTACTTAACTGCCTATAAGGAAAATTTTCATTAAAATAAAACAGTTAAAGTAGTCTATTAATAGGATTAATTAATAATTTTGCATTCATTTTTATATAAAAAGTAACTAAATATATCCAATATAAAGATACAATAATAGCGCAAAATAAGTATGGTACAAAATAGTGTTTAATACTTAACTTTTTCATAAAAACCGAAAAAAAAAAAAAGCAGTTACCTACTCTATAGGTTAGTCCTTCTTACACGCAAATTCAACAATGTGATGTGTTTTTTTAAATAAAGTGTAACATAATAACATTAAAAAAAATTGTTATTCCCCCGCATATATTTAATTCACAACTCAATAAATTCATAACAATAAATTCAGTTACTTGTTCTATAAAATACTTATTGACAGATATTAGAGCTGATAATCGAATTCAATTCAATTATAAAACTGTGAAGGCAAAATACAATCTAGTATTTTCCGGACTTTGAAACCGTGGTCCAATGGAATTCTTCCTGACGTTTCGTCCACAGCTGCGGCAGATATTATCAAAGGCGATGAGGCAATGGGCGAAGTGATCTCCCGTGCTTCCCGACGTTGACTGATTCGACTGTGGTGAGCTCCGTATTATTTATTCCCCCGCCGTCGCGCTGCAGTGGGGAGACTGTGGTGGGGGTAGTGAAGGCGCGGGGTTTCGGCTCACTTACTGTTTGGCACAGAACTCGCATCCAGTCTGCATTTAGAAACGTAATTTCCTCATTCCTGTTGAAATTCTGTCGTGTTTAAAGATCTCAACGGCCTCTCTCGTTAGCCTCGGACAGAAACGCTGCGATTGATATAAGATATCCACTTCGTTGAAAAAAATGTCGTGACTTTCGGAGAGAGCGTACTCTGCTACTGCTGACTTTTGTGTTTGTCTCAGCCTGCAACTCCTCTTGTGTCCCATAATCCTCTTGTTGACGTAGCGTTTTGTCATGCCAACGTATACCTAGCCACAGTTGCATGGAACTCGGTAAACTCCGGGTGCCGGAATCGAATGTAATGTTTAAAGATTGTTGTTGACATGGCTAATAAAACTACTCATATTCATACAAATCACTTTACAGTGATTTGTATGAATACTTAATAAGAATCGGTCCATTTAACCACCAGTCATTTGATAATTTCGTCCAGCAGAAGTTTCCTGACATTTGCGACGACAAAGTTAGTTTATTTTCCGCGGAAATTCAGAAGAGTTTTTTACCTAACTTTGTGACATAATGGAGATCACTGAATCGAGACAAAACGGCTTTTAGAAAGAAACACGGTGAGTGGATGAAGAACACATTTATATCCACGATTTTTCATGGCGAGGATAATATTTCTTCGCGTTGAGGAAGGCCAGACAAGAGATTTGAAGATTGTGGAGTATATAATAAACGCTGCATGCACCTCGACGCCTTCCAACAAGTTTGAAGCTTTTAGTGAAAATTTTGCGTTATTACTGTTTATTCAAGCTAAGCTAAGCAAATATCAGTATGAGGCAAGCTACAAGAAAATAACAGCTGCTAAAAAGAGATGTTACCGGGACAATATTCATATAACTGATACGTCTGCGGAAGTTCCACTTCAGAATTTACTAAACCATACTGCGGAACAAATTCTCAAAAAAAAAAAAATGCTGGGGAGTTAGAAGAACTAAACAGTAAAGAACTGACATTGTTATCGAAATAGGGATTTGGCGAAGCTTCCGGACAGAGTGAGTATTTTCAGCGCTATTCCGTAAAAAATTAAAATTCCGATTCCAACTTATTTATGACCTCTATATGGTACCTATAAGACTGACTATTAATGACCATCGAGACGACACAAACTGTATCTGGAAAAATCCTCGGCCTTCGCATACGCGATTCTGTAGATCGTTGCGTTATAGATACGAAAAAGAAACCCTTGAATTGGCTCGGGCTGAGAAGAAAAGTGTTGAAAGTGCAGATAAAAACTTAGAGATGACAGTTTTAACCTTTGGGCTGGTACAATACTTGTTAAGCATATCCTGGTTTTTACTATGTTGGACGGAAAGGTGACCCAGGCAGTAACGGGAACTACTGCTTTATTTGTAAAACTCGATCATCAGAAATGAACAATTTATTACAAACTCAGTATAAAAAGTCAAATGAAGAAAACATTCAACTGGGTTTGTCATCTTTACATGTATTAACTGTATGGAATATATCCTTCATATTGCATATAATTTAAGTTTTAGAATTGGAAAACCTCAAAAGGTACTGTTCCGCTCAAAGAAGCTGAGAAAACCCGGATTCAGCAAAAATTTTTGCAAAAACTCGTAATCCGTGTAGATTTTGTTCGACAGGGATATGGCTCATCCAACACGGGACATACTTCTAGACGGGTTTTCTTTAATCCAGAACTGACATCAGAAATTACCAAAGTCAATAACGATTTAATTCATAAATTTGCTATTAATCTTGAAGTCATAACCAGTCATTACGCGGTTAACTCAATAAAATTTGAAACCTTTGGGCGAAATACTGATGAATTGGCTTTTCAACTTTACTCTTGGCACTACATGCCCTCAACAGTCCACAAGATCCTAATTCACGGTGCTGAAATCATAGCAAACCCAGCGCTTCCTATCGGCTAGCTTTCTGAAGAGGCACAGGAGAGTCGAAATAAAGATAACAAGATCTTCAGATTAAACCATTCTAGAAAAAACTCTCGTGCATCAACGAATGAAGATATTTTTCACCGGATTTTAGAATCAGCGGAGCCATTAATATCGAGTTTGCGACCCGAGCCTAAGAAGAAACATTTTCCAATTAGCGAGGAAGCCTTGGAATTATTGACTTAGTTTTGTTTTTGTACGTTTTGTAAATTTTGTAATTAAGGAAAATAATTTCGTTTTGTGTTTAGTCTACACATACAATAATTTAGCTTTTTTAACTCTAACCTGCAAGTGATTGCAATAATTCCAGTAACAGAAAGAAAATTAATTGTAGGAATCTAACAATAGTTGGTGTCCACATTGTGCAGAAATAAAAATTATTACTAATATTTAATAATACATAATTAATAATTAATAATAATTAATAATAAATAATTACTGTCAACTATTGTCAAACCAATCAAAAATTAGTTCTTTCAGGTTAGTGATTCAAAGTGATCCAGAACCTTGCAAACTACACTACTATCCTGTATATCTTTTGGCACTTAACCACTTATTTGCGTCATTAATTAGTTCAGGTTAGTTCAGGTTAATTCGTTTGAGTCGTTAGTTAAGTGGCTTTGATGGTAGTGTGTAGAAAAGTAGAAGAACCATTTTACCTTCTCTTTCTCTCGCCCTCCACCTACTTTCAGGCGAAGAATCCTCCAAGTAGCACTACCACATTTAAACAACTTATCCTAATTTCAATTTAACGTTAAGACCTACAGTCACGAAATAAGGATTATAAGTCAACTGTTGGAATATGGGGAATCTTAAATAAAAATGCAGCGAATTACATCAAGTTCCATCCCGGCACAAACGCAGAGTCAGCGAATCAGCTGACAACCGAAGCTTCCTGAGAATCATCATTTTCAGCCTACAGGCAGTCGGGTTTTTGCATTTATTGTATTCATACGCTTTGCTTAAATTAAATGTTGTACTTTTGCAAATAAAAGCATTTTTAAAAAGAGTTTTCTCGATTACCACGAGTTATTTGGCGCAGTCGGTAGGATATCCGAAGTCGATCGTATCGAACGGTATTGACTTTCGTATCAACGATTTATCGGGTATTCAGTGTTGTTGGTATTTACGGAGGTGTATTGGATCTATCGAAGAAACATAAGCCACCAGAAGCCATCAGCAATCTTGGGAACCGGAACAGCATCGTCCAGCTCCGCAAGGGTAACTTTTCCATGAAGTACTACATCGCCCGATTGGACCTGTTAACCTTATAGTTAATAATGCAAGCTCTTATCGCTCTGCTTATGTGAGTACAATCATTATTTAATTTATGTCTTCTGATTCAGAAAGCGAAAACGAATTTTTGAATCCTCTCCAGAATCTGAACCTTGAAACCGACTCTCAGATTCCAGAGAATAACCGTACTCCTCTTAGTATTACTTTAAAACCACCCACATTAACTTTAGTAACAAATACTATTAATAACGACACGATGGCTAACTTTACCGCAGAATACTTAAAATGTGTACCTGAGTTTGATGGCAACACTAATGATCTTTATAGGTACTTACAAGTATGTGAATCTTTAATAGCCGAATTTTATGATCGTGCCAATCCAATATCTTTTAAAAATACTTATTTGCTGAATTCATTGATCTCAAAATTACGCGGAAACGCCAAATTAGTAATTAATATTCAGAATGTAGCCACTTGGCAAGATGTAAAAAATACATTAACTCGTAATTTTGCTGATCAAAGAGACGAGAGTTGTTTGAACCGAGATCTTGTTATGATGAGGCAAAACCCTCAAGAAAAACCAACTCAATTTTACGATAGAATCCTAAACATTCTAAACCTGCTATGCACTTATGTAGATATTCATGAAATAGGTAATGCTAATAAAAACCTTAAACGGGATTTATATCAAAGCTTAGCATTACGCACTTTTGTATCGGGTTTAAAGGAACCATTAGGAACAACTATAAGATGCATGAAACCCAGATCACTAAGTGAAGCATTGCAGTTTGTTTTAAGTGAGGATAACGTCCATTATTTTCAAAATTATTCTCCAAGAACCTTTATAGACCAATTCAAAATTCCCAACAAGTTCAACGACCTATCCAACACAACGTGACCTCATATAAACCCATCACGTACCCATCTAACACTCCAAACAATTTTTTCAGAAACCAACCGCAAAATTCCTTCCAATCAGGAAATGGTTTTCCTCAATCTCGACCCTTACAAAGACCGCAAAAATATTTTACTAACTCACAAGTATTTGGACAACGACCCAACAAGGTCAATGGGTTTAAACCTAACCCTAATAGACAACTCGATAATCCCACTCCAATGAGCATTAGTACACGAAATACGATTCCAAACAATCATTTTCCCATGAATAATGCCCCTCAACCTTCAACCTCGTACAATGCCCGACCAAATCAAAATTTCATTTCTCAAGAACTTTTCAACACCGAGGCAAAGACAGTTGATATTACAAATGATCTGGCTGCTTCAGCTATTGACGACTATAACTATTCGTACGATGAAGAAACAGGTGATTACTTGCTTAACAAAGACCGTGATTCCGAAGCTGATGTTGAATACTCTCAGTATTCCTGCAGTGAAAATATCGAAGAGACCAATGGAAATTTTCCTATGATGCCTCTCGAAGAATTGGAAACTTAGCGTCTCCTCAAGACACCCAACGAATATCTTTTAATTTTAACCGCTCCAATGCAAGCGAATTAGCTTACATTATTTTTCCAGAATACAAAATTCAAGTTTTGATCGATTCAGGTTCAACAAAATCATTCATTGATCCTGATATAGCTTCAAAGCTTTTTCCAAATCTAATTCAAAATGATCCTTTTGTTGTTAGCTCTGTATTTAGTGAATCGCGAAACGATTACAGCGCTACCATACCAGCTCCAAAAATATTTAATCTTTCAGAAAATGACAATCTTAAATTCTTTTTGTTTAAGTTCCACGATTATTTCAATGGACTTATCGGATTAGATATTTTAAAACAACTAAAAGCAAATATTGACTTTAAGAACGGCTTTTTAATTACTCCCGAGACTAAAATTAAATTGTCTTACTATAAAACCAAGAGCAGTCAAAATCTTATCACCGTTGCACCGCGTAGCGAAAAAGTGATACAAATAAAAACATCCATGCCACAGGGAGAAATAATAATTCCTTATCAGAATTTTCAAAATAGGTGCGAAATCCCCGAAAGTTTGTCAATTGCAAATAATGGGTCAGCCTTAACAACAATTTTGAATAAGACAACAGATCACGTGACTCTTGACCTGTCCCATCCAATTTTAGTTGAAAATTTTGATAGAAAAAGCATTGAAAAAATTGATCTAAACTACATTGATGATTTATCAAAACACTCCAAAATAGATCTGGCTAAATTCAGAACCGAACATCTTAACTCGGAAGAAAAATCAAAAATTCTCAAACTAATATCTGAATACTCTGACATATTCTATACCGAGAATACACCATTGACATTCACTAGTAAAATAAAACATCATATTCGCACTACCGACGAAATTCCTGTTTACACCAAAACTTATCGGTACCCTTTTATACACAGAGCCGAAGTCGAAAAACAAATGACTCAAATGTTAGAACAAAATATCATCAGGCCAAGTAATTCGCCATGGTCATCGCCAATATGGGTGGTGCCCAAAAAGTTGGATGCATCCGGTAAGCATAAATGGAGGGTAGTAATTGATTACCGAGGGCTAAATCAGAAAACAATCGATGACAAATATCCACTTCCTAACATCAACGATCTACTAGACAAACTTGGTAAATGTCAGTATTTTTCGACCTTAGACTTAGCAAGCGGATTTTATCAAATAGAGATGAACGACAACGACATTGAGAAAACGGCGTTTAGCACTGACCAAGGTCATTATGAATTTTGTCGCATGCCATTCGGACTGAAAAATGCTCCGGCAACGTTTCAGCGCGTGATGGATAACATCTTGCGAGGATTGCAAAATGAGAGATGTGCAGTATATCTCGATGATATTATTATTTATTCCACCTCTCTGCAAGAACACTTAGAACGACTAAAAACTGTTTTTGAACGTTTAAGAGAATCAAATTTTAAAGTACAATTGGATAAGTCTGAGTTTCTTAAGAAAGAAGTAGCTTATTTAGGTCACATAGTTACACCTCAAGGCGTGAAACCAAACCCGGATAAAATTAAAGCGATTAAAGATTATCCAATACCGAAGACCACAAAACAGATCAAAGGTTTTCTAGGACTATTAGGCTACTACAGACGATTCATAAACAACTTTGCAAAGATTACAAAGCCTATGACAAAATGCTTAAAGAAAGGCGCGAAGATAGAACACAATGAAGAATTTGTAGAGTGCTTTGAAAAATGTAAAAATTTATTAATCAACGAACCCATTCTTCAATACCCCGATTTTTCAAAGGAATTCAACCTGACCACAGATGCGAGCAATGTGGCAATCGGAGCCGTTTTATCACAAGGTCCAATAGGACATGACCTACCAATTGCCTATGCTTCACGCACACTAAATGATTCAGAACAAAATTATTCAGTAATTGAAAAAGAACTTTTGGCAATAGTTTGGGCATCAAAATACTTCCGCCCATACATTTTTGGACGAAAATTCACCATCATTACGGACCATAAACCTCTACAGTGGTTATTTTCACTAAAGGACCCGAATTCCAAACTGCCCAGATGGAGGATCAAATTGGAAGAATATGACTATAAAGTCATGTACAAAAAAGGCAAGCTAAACACAAACGCTGATGCCTTATCGCGAGTAGAAATACATACAAACGAATCTAATGAAGTATCCGAAGCAATCGATAAATTAATTTCAGATATCCAAAATAACCAAGACCAACGAGCAAATGAAGAAGCTGATGAAGTAGTTCAAGAAATACTAAACGCGCCTTCGTGTTCGCGGTATGCCGAAGATAACATAGACAATGTTTCTCTCATTGTAAATACGGATAAATACGACACCTCAACACGTTTTGAACCGCCTGAAACGTCACCGCTCGCTGATAACCAAACAGCTGACGATGATGACATCACAATACATACTAGTGTTGAAAGTCCTGTAGTAGGCATTCCTATTTGTGATACTGCAATCAATTTCGGACAAAATCAAATAATTTTTAACTCAGTAGCACATTCACCAGCAAACCCAAGGATTACGATACTTTACGAAAAGAAAAAAAGAATAAATGTTCAAATATCGGAGAGCAACTTCGAACAAGACATCGTTGACTTTGTCAAGAATTATGTTTTGCCAGACGTACAATATCACATATACTTTGAACAGCCCGATATGTACGAACCATTTTCGGCCATTGTTCAGAAGTACTTTAAATGGCCATCCATCAAGATGCGCAGATGTTTGAAGAAATTAATAGATGTCACTGATAAAGAAACCATAAAGGAATTAGTAAAGAACTATCATGAAGGAAAAAGCAATCACAGAGGAACCGATGAAACTTACCAACGTATTAAACAAAAATACTATTGGCCAAACACCAAAGAATCGATCCAAACTTACATTAACGATTGTGAAATCTGTCAACAATGTAAATACGAAAGAAATCCAATAAGAATCAAAATGAACATAACACCAACTGCTTCTAAACCTTTCGAAATAATACATATCGACACATTTACTTTCGAACAATGTAAATTTCTCACCATAATCGATAGCTTTTCCAAGTATGCCCAGGCATATTCCTTGAACTCCCTTTCCGGCACAGAAATAGCTGACAGTTTACTTCAATTCTTTTCTCATCACGGCATTCCTAAGCAAATAATTCTAGATAACGGTACAGAGTTTAAAAACTCACTAGTAACCGAACTCTTAGGACTACATAAAATAAAAATCCATTTCATATCACCCTACCACC
Organism: Taphrorychus bicolor; assembly: GCA_951812265.1. NCBI lineage: Eukaryota > Metazoa > Arthropoda > Insecta > Coleoptera > Curculionidae > Taphrorychus > Taphrorychus bicolor. The sequence continues at coordinate 16,885,808 of OX638300.1, forward strand.
CGCAATCAAATGGACAGATTGAACGATTTCATAGCACCATAATTGAACATATTCGTCTCCTTAATGCTCAAGGTTTTTCCAAAACACCCATAAAAATGAAAATGATTTATGCCATCCTAGCATATAATCATTCAATACACTCCTCAACCAAACTCAAACCCATTGACGTCATTAACGGTCACACTTCCTCCAATGACCCTTTCCATTTAGAAATCGACAAAATTCTACTTAATGACTACATCAGTGATCATAAAGAAAAGACTAAAATCTTGTATTCAAAAATAAATTCTGATTTATCACAAAAGAAGCAAGATATAATTAGCAAAAGAAATGAAAAACGCGACAACCCTGCCGTTTTTAAGACTAAACAAAAGGTCTACATTAAAAAACATTCTCGCCAGAAAAATTCCAATACGTTTTCAAAGGCAACCAAAATCAAGAGCACTGACCCTGATAAGAAAACTATCTCAACAGAAACCCAACCTAAAATACACATGGACAATATAAAACGTCCATTACAAAAGAAGTATTCCTTTGACTAATTCGAGACTTTCGGTTTTCAGATTAATTGGAACCCTCGGATTAAAAGGAGAAAAGATAGCTATTAGGATACTCGATAATAACCCCGGTATTATCCCACTAAAACTTGGTTCATCAAAAGTAATAAACTATAATCATGAACTCATTCACTTCTATGATTTGAACACCATAATAGAAGAGATAAATAGACTTAATAATCAATCACATGAATTGGAACTCCTTCTAGATCATAATCGAGATTATAAATTTGACACTTCCAATTACATGAAAATTCTTAGCTTTTTGCGCGAAAAAGTTCATACAAAGTTAACCGAAATCATTCCAGAACATTCAAGATCAAAGAGAGGCCTTGTAAATGGTTTAGGGTCTATTTTTAAATCAATAACTGGAAATCTAGATTATGCAGACGGTGAACGATACGATAGAATAATTAGCAATATTCAAAAGAATCAAGTTAAAATAGCCGAAACAATAAGGAAACAAAACTCGTTTTCTGTAGCTTACATAGATAAGTTTAACAGTACGATTCAGCAAATAAAACAAAACGAAAAATTATTACAAACTCGAATGTATCAAATTTCTTTATTTGTGGAATCAGAAGCTAAGCGCGAATATACATCCACGGTCAAGGATGTTGCCAACCAACTTATTAACATGTTCGAAATATTAAATTCCATTTTGCAAGACATCGAAAACTCGATATCCTTTGCTAGATTACAGCTCATGCATCCCAGTATTCTGAAGATATCTGATTTATACGGCGAACTTAAAAAGTTGCAAACTTTTGTAAAAAAGGACGAGTTTCCAATGGAATTAACAGTAGATAATGTTTACATTCTCATGAAACATATTAAGATCAGCAGTTTTATGCTTAACAACAGACTAACGTATATTTTACACATTCCAATAACACATAAAGAGACATTTGACTACTACCACTTATACTCGACTCCTATATTATCTGAAGGTCAGTTTCAAGCGATAATACCTCGCGATAGATTTTTGATCAAAAATGAATTGTACTACTCATATACGAGCAATCCCTGCGAAGAAATGGCCGCACAGCGATTCCTTTGCCAACCAATGGACATTAAAGCAACCACGTCCAATAACCCTTGCGAAGTCCAGCTGCTTGATATGAAAAACACCTCCGTATGCAAGAAAACACCAACAAAAATACCCAGGTCAATGTTCAGAAGATTAGAAGTCACGAATCAATGGATTGCTGTCCTACCGGCAGAAGAAGTAATTCATTTGAAATGTCACTCACAAGAAGAAGTTCAACGCCTCACTTGTGGTACCTACCTGATTGAGATGCCTATAAACTGTCAAGCAACGACATCTCAAGATACTATTACCAATTACCAACAGTCGACCAGCAAGATACAACCTATCTTGTTCCCGGACCTTGAAGCAGTTTCTCAAAAACCAGGACCGAAAATACCAATCGAAACCAAATTTCTGGAGGTTTCAAACCTTGATGACTTAGCTTCTATTAAGTCGCAAATATTGGAGAATCAACCAGATATCGATGACGTCTCATCCATATCGTACGTCCCTAGTATCTGGACAATAATGAGTTATTGTTTAATATTCAGTGGACTCGTTTATCTATTATATAAGAAGCTTAAAACCTTGAAAATGAACCAGAATGAGGACCAAGAAAACCACATGGACCCAAATGCTGTCCAACTACCTCGCTAGTCCTCCTTCGTTGGATCTCAGGGGGGAGGAATTACATCAAGTTCCATCCCGGCACAAACGCAGAGTCAGCGAATCAGCTGACAACCGAAGCTTCCTGAGAATCATCATTTTCAGCCTACAGGCAGTCGGGTTTTTGCATTTATTGTATTCATACGCTTTGCTTAAATTAAATGTTGTACTTTTGCAAATAAAAGCATTTTTAAAAAGAGTTTTCTCGATTACCACGAGTTATTTAGCGTGTTGCTTATTGAACGCTCGACCTATTACTCACAGTAGCTAGATTCTTAAAAAGGAATAATATCGCTTGACCTTGGAAACATAAAAAAGGAGTTTGCATTTGTATACAAACTATCAACGTGTGTTTACATGTTTTACTGAATAAGCAAATATAAGAGGAGGTTTCTGTCGTTTGATTTTTGTTCATTAAATACAAGGAGAATTCAATATTAACAACAACCAAACAGTGTCATTATCTAGTAGAATCTCCAAAAAGATATATAGGACTTATTCAAACCAATCAAAAATTAGTTCTTTCAGGTTAGTGATTCAAGGTGATCCAGAACCTTGCAAACTACACTACTATACTGTATATCTTTTTGCAGTTGACCACTTATTTGGGTCGTTAATTAGTTCAGGTTAATTCGTTTGGTCATTAGTTAAGTGGCTTTGATGGTAGTGTGCAGAAAAGGAAAAGAATCATTTTACCTTCTCTTTCTCTCGCCCTCCTCCGACTTCCAGGCGCCGAATCTTCCAAGTAGCACTAGTACACTTAAACAACTTATCCTTACTACAATTTAACGTTAAGACCTACAGTCACGAAATAAGGATTATAAGTCAATTGTTCGAATATGAGGAATCTTAAATAAAAATGCAGCGTGTTGCTTATTGAAGGCTCGACGTATTACTCACACTAGCTAGATTCGTAAAAAGGAATCCTATCGCTTCGCCTTGGAAGCACAAAAAAAGGGTTTGCATTTGTATACAAAATACCTATGTGTGTTTACAAATTTTACTGAATAAGCAAATATAAGAGGAGGTTTATGTCGTTTGATTTTTGTTCATTAAATATAAGGAAAATTCAATATCGACAACATCCAAACAGTGTCATTCTGTAGTAGAAACTCCGAAAAGATATATAGGACTTATTCAAACCAATAAAAAAATTAGTTCTTTCAGATTAGTGATTCAAAGTGATCCAGAACCTTGCAAACTACACTACTATCCTGTATATCTTTTGGCATTTGACCACTTATTTGGGTCGTTAATTAGTTCAAGTTAATTCGTTTGGTCATTAGTTAAGTGGCTTTGATGGTAGTGTGTAGAAAAGTAGAAGAATCATTTTACCTTCTCTTTCTCTCGCCCTCCTCCTACTTCCAGGCGCGGAATCTTCCAAGCACTAGTACATTTAAACAACTTAAACTTACTACAATTTAACGTTAACACCTACAGTCGCGAAATAAGGATTTTAAGTCAACTGTTGGAATATGGGGAATCTTAAATAAAAATACAGCGTGTTGCTTATTGAACGCTCGACGTATTACTCACACTAGCTAGATTCTTAAAAAGCAATCCTATCGCTTCGCCTTGGAAGCACAAAAAAAGGGTTTGCATTTGTATACAAACTAAATACGTGTGTTTACACATTTTACTGAATAAGAAAATATAAGAGGAGGTTTCTGTCGTTTGTTCGTATTAAATATAAGGATTCAAATTCAAAAGAATTCAATATCAGCCAAACAGTGTCATTCTGTAGTAGAAATTCGAAAAAGATATTACTCTTTAAAATAAAATAGTTTTTTTTAATAATAATAAAAAGTAATAATAATAAAAATATCAAAAGAATGTGAGCAAGGGATCCTAGGGGGGGGGGGGGGGGGGAGGCGAAATTCAAGCCATGATAAACACTAAATTCTCGACATTGAAAGCAATTTCTAAATTTCTAATTTCAAAACTCCTTCCACGTAAATTTTATAACTTGATTTGAACTTCTCCAAAGATTCCATCCAAATTGGCATTTGCAGGCGCTTTGACACTATAGACTCTAATCATAACCTGAATTATCCCTCCCAATTTTAATTAATCTTGGCCATTATCTTAATTTGAATTTACCCAAACTCTCTAAATTTTTATTTTTAAACCCTTTGAGTCATTTTTGACTAGAATTTTGACCTGAATTGACCCAGAAATTTTTAATCTCCATTTTTGAGGTTTTGAGTAATTTTTAACTGATCTTGGCCATTATCTTAATTTGAATTTCCCCAAACTCTCTAAATTTCTGTTTTTAAACCCTTTGAGTCACTTTTCACCGATTTTGGCCTTAATCTTAGTTAGACATCTTTGGACGCTCTGTGTAATTTCTTAATCATTTTTAACCCTAATATTAACCTGAATTGGCCCAGAAAATTTTAATCTGCAATTTTGACGCTTTGAGTAATTTTTAACTGATCCGGGCCATTTTCTTCATTTGAATTTCCCCAAACTCTCTAAATTTGTGTTTTTAAACCCTTTGAGCCCCTTTTAATCGATATTTACCTTAATCTTAGTGTGACATCAAAATATAAATTTTTAGAGAAAGTGGTGTCTTTTTAACCGATTTTAGTCCTAATTCTAATCTGAATTTCTCAAAAGACTCCAAATTTGCATTTTTGAACGCTCTTTGTAATTTCTTAATCATTTTTAACCCTAATCTTAACCTGAATTGACCCAGAATCCTGGCCATTTTCTTAATTTGACTTTAGCACTTTTTGGAAATGGTGATCCTGGATTGGAGTGCTCTCTACAGGTAACCGGATTGGTGACTGATGACATGTTAGTTAATGCTATTGGTTGAAAATGACCAGTTAGTGAAATGACAACACATAAGAGCAAAACTATTGAGTACGTACTTACACAGTGTGGCACATTCTTAACGCAGGTTTCGTAATATCTCAAAATATTGATTTGAGACAAAGGCGGTGTCATGTAGTAGGGTTAGAGCTTCATTTAGAAAATAGTGACCTTTAAACAGGATGATTCAAAAAGTACCTAATGCCGATTCAAACATACGTTTTTTTTTTAAGTAAGATACTACTACAATAGTAGATTTTTTTATGTTGCAAATCCTATGACGATCCCTAATAGTTTTAGATATAATTGCGTCTTTAAAATTGTATTTTTTTTTGCTTCAAGAATGTGTAGTTCCTAAGCGGCTTGAGATAGAGCCAAACGCAATGCACTTTCTTAATTTAGTTTTGAAAGATCTATCAATCAACACAATTTTTTTAAATTTAGAAGTTTAAAAAATGTGTTGAATTTTAGAAATTTTTAAAACTAGTACAAACTGAGAGATCCTTATTTAAAATTTGTAATCTAAGAAATAAAATTGTAATTCGTTTGGTTCTACTTCAAGCCTGTTAAGAGCTACAGATTTTTAAAACATAATAAATTACAATTTTTAGATGCAATTATCTCCACGTAAAAACTATTTCTAATTTCAAATGCAAAACACCATAATACCTTATGATATGTCGTTTATAAAATACATGTTTGAATCGTAAATACTTTTTGGAACACCCTGTATAATGGTCACTATTTTTTAAAATGTTGTTCTAACTGCTCTACTTGTCCTAACTTAATTTCTATATGAGCTTTGATGCTATCGGGAAGCACGGGAGCTCACTTCGCCTATTGCCTCATCGCCTTCGATAATGTCTGCCGCAGCTGTAGACGAAACGTCAGGAAGAAATTCCATTGGACCCCGGCTTCAGAGCTAGGAAAACCCTTTAGATTGTGAATTCAATTAGATTTAAAATGGAATATTTGAACACTATGTACTTTTTTAGCTAACTATGATAACAGTTTCTCGGCTGGAACCAGAACTAATAAACGCCATCTTGTAGGGCTTTGGAAAGTGTTTTTTAGTTTTGTGATATTGTTTGAAGTAATTCAGTAAATAATTAAAAACAAAAATCCATAAAATTCCCTATGGAATCAATGAAGGCACGGCAAAACGGTTGGTAAAAAGAAATTTTTTATTCAAACTTTGTGTGAGGCCTCTCTCCAACTTTAATCTATCTAGTTAAACAGAAAAGCGATAATAGCCAGATTAACTTTTTGTAGGTGTTCTGAAGATGCTCGATGCAGGACACAGACCTCATCCTTGAAGCCGCAGGTTAGTGTCTATCGATGGAAGCGAAGGCCCTCTTTACACCCGTTTTTGAAACGCAGATTAACTTTTATGTTTTTAATTAGATATTTTTAATATACATTCTTTTAATTCTCGCTTTTTTGCTTCGATAATTTTCTATCCCGCTTGATCTTTTCTATAATCTTCTGAACTTTAGTGATTTTATTTCCTATTTGGCGTTATTTGTGTTATTAATTCCTATTTTGACTTTTCAATAATAATTTTTATATTATTAGTTTATTTATTTTGATCTCCCTTATTTACAATTTTATAGTTATTTAAGTAATTTAGTTTTACTTTTGGTGATTAGTTGTTAGTATTCGAGCTTTTTTTCTGGTCTGTCAGCTAAAATATTAATAAAGTAACGTAACGTTGTTGACATGTTCTTGGTTTCTTATTAGCAAAATTCCCTATAGACCATGTTTTGTCTAGTTTTTTTTTACTTCCGCGCTTATAACTTTGGCTACCCTTTGTAATTCAGTTTTTATTCGTAATTTTTGTAATTTTTGCCTCTACCTAATTAGTCCCCAAAAATAGTATCACTTAAGACGCCCTTGCACGTGTTTTCCTCCTGCTCATCAAACTTATCTGGTGTTTTCTTCCATCTTAAACTTTCTTTTTTGCTTCTTTAGCTTCTTTCTTCTACTTCTACTAATTTAGCAGTTTCTAGATAACTCTAAACTTTCTGACCTATTATTGTAATCGCATAGTTATTTATCGTTTTAATAGGCGTTTTTCTTATTGTTCTGTCTATTTTAAAAATCTTCATGGTATTTTTTTCTTTTTCGCTATTTTGCTTCTTTAGTTCTTTTCTCTCCCTAATTCATTTTTATTTGAATTTAAGCCATCGTAAATCCCACTTAAACCTAACTTCCATAACCTAAAAAATCCTTAAAGATCCTAAAAGAATTTTGTGAGATCCAAGCTTTTATGCTTCAACCATGGCTCTCTAAATGGAAATGTTTGGCATTTAGTAATCTAAGATGCATAATTTGCACCTCGGAGAGATCAGATAATACTCTCCTGAATAGGTTGTTACTTGGCTAGGACCTCAGCATCGTTTCTCTCTCTTTGTGATACAACATATAACTGCTATTTTGCCAAAAGGAAGAATGCAACTTCAACTCCATTTAAGCCTTCTATCAAGCCATGACCATCAGGCAGTTCTTTTGAAGTTACCAGTAACTTATTAATGGACTCAAAACTTCACAAAAATGTATATATTTATATTATATATACTTATACTGAATTGTGTAGCATTAACAGCTTATCAAGTGCCGTTATTTCAGTTTTCCTATCAATTAGGGTTTGTGCTCATATATGATACCAACGTAAGGCCAAGAGACTCTTCTAATCAGCACTCAGTCGTCACTGTATCCGAAACCTACCGGTCTAAGGGTTTAATGTCAGAAAGTAGTAATATTGTATGCTCTATGATACGTGAAGTGAAATGCTGAACACCCGACACTGTTAATGTGAAAGTAACTATCTCCATTAATGCAAACAATGATATTTTAGAGGCTACTTTGTGGCAGATATCCCTATTTTGATATAATGTGGGTGGCTGAGAAAACAATCGCATAAAATTAATCCAATAGATTTAAATCCGGAGGACCTCGGGCTACTTACAGAAGCATTTTTACCATAATATTTTCCATATTTCTAGAAGTAGGGGCATGGCCAAGGAATGCTGCGGAAGAATGACTGGACTAAAACGAAATTCCCAAATATTCTTCCAAAAGCATTTCGCAAATGAAAAATTATGATGGTGACAGGATTCTAGTTCGTCCCTCTGTAGCTTCTAGTGCACAACGAGAAAAAAAAGTAATCTGAGTATAAGTTCGCAAGCTTGTCCTTGTCAGCTTTTTCTCTTCTGACATTTATCTCGGTATTTACGAATATCGTAAGGGATTGACATTTGCCTCATTTTATTATGTCTCACCTGTCACGTGACTGAAATCCTATACATCGAGCCGAGTTAAAGTTTATCACTGTTCGGAGATCTCGTGGCTCGTCTAAAACCACTAAACCATACTTTCTATTAATTGACACGGACGTGCAACCTCTTTACACCGTTCGACGGGCGATACTTTATGGCCTTCTGATCAATATACAGATACAAATAGGGTATTTTCTAAATATAAAAACCTCAAAGCACGACCTCTCGCTAACTGTTAAGTAATGTTTTACCCAGTACTAAGTTATTAGCGAGTTTTGCCAATGTAGGTTTACGTTTTGTGTCAGCATTTCGTTGTTCTTTAGGCTCGCGTGAGGGGTAATTCGCTGATGCTCCAAGATATTTCTCTGGAAAAATCGTAGTGGAAATATAGAATTCAGTGACCCGTATGGTGAGGCGGCAGACACTGTGGATATGAAAGAGGCAGTAATCTAATTCGATGTGCAAAAACTCATCACATTGCAGTTTACGACGTGTTTTACTTATATGCGTGCAGAACTGCAGGTGAATGCTTTTTCTCACAGCCGGAGGCTAACGGTAAATGGAGCAAAAACACAGCTTGAAACACCGAACTATATTGGATTAGGTAGTCGTGGTCATCGTTACGTAAATGTCGCAAACACGATTCGATTTCCGGTGCGTAAAAAACACCAAAATATGCGTATAAACCGTATGAAAGTCGATGGAAATACTCATTTTCAAAATGGCTGAAGCTAAGGCTAGGAAGGGGTTATCAACCAAAGTGACGCAACACATAATCAACTACAAACTCAAAAACCTATAACGGAACGAACCCCCTTGAAGCACAGCAAAGCAGAAGCTAAAGACTGTTCTGTTCTACTCCTAATCTACTAACAATACCTAGTGGTCTCTACATCACTTAAATTTATTTCGTCAGCAATCAATAGTTACTGACAACACAGTAGGGATGATAGAGGCATCAAAATTTCTTTTCAGTTTTTATGTTCTGCCAATTAGTTATTCGCCATTTCGCGAAAAGACTATAGAAAGCTTACTTTTATAGCACTTTTCACTAACTGAACTAAAGCAAAGTCTCAGGTCTTAGTCTTTATCAATCCAAAGGAAATATACGGTTAGTCTGGTTAGTCTTCATACTGCCAAGCCATCAGTGTCCATATTCTGCAGTTCCATACAGTTCCAGATTCCATTTAATTTATTTCATCGAAAAACGTTATCAGACACAAAGGTGATACGGTCGCTCTGACATTTGGCATTGCACAGCCATCTAGATGACGTTCCTAAATAAATGCCTCCTATGAAACAGATGATATGGAAGATCCCCCCGATAACCCCAAAAAGCTCCCCATGCCCAAAACGCTCCTTAAGACCATTATCAAAAGTACTTAGGAAAGGAAGTTTAAAGGGACAACGCTCTATTGATGTTCTTCCTTATGAAGAATTGTAAAGAAACCGGTGGTAATTTGAGGATGAAATCCATTTTAATTTGTTATTTCAGGAATAAATTATAAATTATTTTTTTTTAGTTTATATCACATCGAGGATGAAAACACTGGTAAATTTTGATGTACACCAAGTGGAAATTTAACGAAATTTAGTGGTATTTAGTGGAATTTAATGGTATTTAGAAGAATTTCAGCCGAATTATATGGACTTTTGTGAATTGTTACTTGTGTGTTGAGCTGACTGAGGTCAAATGCGTCATTTTTAAAGGTTTGCTAGAAGGTAATCTTAGTTCACGGCTCCTGGAGTCGGATTAATAAGTAAAGTAGATTACGATTCGAGAGTGCATGAGAAACTGCAGCATATGCAACCTAAGAACCTAGTTCTAGGAAAAAAACTACGAGTTTAGTGTTGTCTCACTATTTGCAACAAGAAAGTGGGTATCTACTTTTTATCATTATTTGTGGGTTGAGCTGACTGAGGTCACGTACGTCATTTTTAAAGGTTTGATAGAGCAATATCTTAGTGGACAGTTACCACTGAGTCGGGTTAAGAGGTAAAGCCGAATACTTTGAAAGTGCATGAGTAACAGCAGCGTCCACCATATAGTATTTATACAATATTCTAGTGGATGTCGCCTTTTCTTGACATCTCATCGCTTTTGTGATTGTTCTGTGGGTTCAAGCCAGAATAAAAAGACTTAAAAATTTCAAATGCTTTTGATTATTTACTGTGGGACCAAAACCCACCACAGCAGTGAAGAAGGCTACATCTGTCAGAGGAAAAAACCCCACAGTTCACAAATCCAATAGTGAAAAAAAAATAAAAAACATACAATTAAGTGATCAAAAATTAAGATGGAGAAAAGAGGAGGAGAAATAATCTAATAAAAAACTGTAAAATAAAAAACATCTATTAAAGGAATGGAGATTTAGGTAGAGACACAGCGTGTCCCATTCTCATGCGAACAGTACAAATTTAATCAAGTTATTATCATGGATAAAATCATGGACATCTCAAATTCAGTTATTAACCGTATTAACTTTTTGTGCCTTACAACAACCGTTAAAAATATCACCTTCAAAATAAAGTATACTTTTTAGGTCTTCAGTGGGTTGTATAGTGAATATTAAAAATTCACTTACATTTGGTATATTGTGGGCAGGACAACCATTTTGTTGTGAGCGAGGCGTGTCATTTTGTTCACCATGAAAAGCTAATTTAACATTTTCGTTAAAGAGTGAAGAACGGTATATAAAATAACAAAGCTGAAGAGCACTACAGAAACTTGAAATATTGTAAAACAAGTTTTAACACAATGTTATACAACAAAAAAGTTGCTGTGGAAAAGTGTTTTTTTATTTCGTCAAAAAACTCGAAAACTAAAAATAGATTTCGATGAATTAGTAATTTTCTTCAAATATTTTTAAAACCAACTTTTTTCGAGATTGTTATATGATTCTGTAAAACTGTTCTTATTTAACTGATGCTCTACCACATATGAAGATTGCAACAGAGCAAAATGTATGACCTAAAAATTAAAAAACATTCTCAAAGAAAAACTTAAATTTTTAAATAAAATAACTAGCAAAATAAGCACCACGACACAAAATAACAAAACAAAGAGCTGGAAAGTACGATCAAAATTCAAAAAAAAAACTCAACAAAGCAAATTAAAGAAGTTGAAAGAGTCAAAAAATATATAAAATTGGCATCAAAGCCAGTAATCACAAAATGAGGCGATAGGCGGGGGCGATAGCTATAATTAGCAGAAAAATGTAAAATTATTGTATTGCAATTCGAAGATAGAGCGGAGGCATGATATGCTCTGTCTGTCTAGTCCGGTTTGGATGGTATGGACAGATTTCAAAGTCTTCCAAATTCCAATTTGTTATAGTGTCACGCAAAACGAAAATGTTTTTGGTTTATTTAAATAGACAAATTGGAAAAAAAAATACTGAATTTACTTTAAACTAAGCTTTTATGGTTTGGGCACCGAGGCTTTCGCTGCCTTTCCCAAAACGTCCTATGCTGATTTTTAAACAAAAGTGGACGTTTAAAGCTAGGGAGACAGTGGTTGGAATAACAAGATGAGGGTGTAAGTAAATATCCATTTTCTATGATTTATTAAAATGAACCTAATCTAGCAAATTAAGATATCAAAAAATATACATGATTGCAAAGAATTTACAAAATAGATCTTCCTTATTTTTCAAGTGGAGCAGCTTTGGCTACGACGTATCGTAAAGGGGAGGGGATAAATACTTCTAGATTTGACCGAATCAAAGGCGAGCTCTATTCTTATGGTTGAGAGGAAGCAGGAAACCGAAGGGGTGCTTCCGCCCTTGTTTTTACTTTGAAAACAAACTCCAATACTGGCAACCTTCGATGGTGATCGTTCGTCCTTCTGGCGTAACGATACCACCAACGCGACTCATCCGCGACTTCCTGTCTCAAAAATGCCCGTGCTAACTTTCTCAATGGTCAGCAAATTTTTCCCAATCGATTGCAACCTTCTTTTCCATAACGCCAATGAGCTGATTGACGTACAAATATGTTGAACAAAATTACTACGTATGGTTTTTAAATTTGTGTTAACTAGTGCTTGGTTACCAAACCGGTCATTGGCCGACCATTTCTAAGAGGTCTCCAATTCTGTATCTTAGAACTCCAAGTGGTGAAGACTTTTAGGATTAGACTCAAGCATGAAGCTAAGATGGAAGTCCTTGAGTCGGTTCCCAAAAGAGGAGGATGTGGATCTGTTAAGTTGTTCGGAGGTTCTTGTGTTAAGGGCTCTAACAAGTGCAGTGTAATTTGTATTCATATATCCATTTTTTGTAGGTGGGTGAGTTTGTCTTTCAAGTTGACAAATAAACTATCAGGATACTCTATGAGCAGTTTCGTTGGTTGGAAGGGGGTAAATTATACTTCTAAGTTCTATCTGTTTAATTTTTCTAATTATAGAACCTACAACATCGGGATCATATCCATTATTGCAGACCATCTGTTTAACAATGTCGAATTTCCTATTTTAACTTTCATGTAATAATGAGATGTTTAGAATCCTATGAATGTCGCAGTGAAAAGCTCCATTTTCTCTTGTGGGCAAAAGGAACAGCATCATCCGTCTAAGTAGGTTTGTGGTAGATAGAAAAATCGCGTCCACTGTCTTGTTTGGTAAGATCAAGAAAAGTGAGGGTATCCTTAAGTTTGAGTTCTAATGTGAATTTAACTACAGGGTGCACGGGGTTAAGTTTCTATAGGAGAAAAACCGCTCCTTGTGAAGAATTATAGAGAACGTATGCAAAAGTAATCATTCACATAACCGATGGAGGATTACGCTATTCCTGCGGGTAAATCTGAGATTGTTCTCCAGAAAATCCATTAAGACTTCTAAAAGAAAAGGTGACAAACAACTTCCCATTTCCAGATGATCTTTTGTTGATAAAATTTGTTATTATCGGTCTCTAGGCATTACAGTAAAGAGATTTGCGACATCGAATAAGACCATCATCGAATAAGACCATCAGTGGATCTGTACAAACGCCGCATATCCAAAAAAATTGAAAGGGAACCCATCCTCCAGCAACATAGTAGATCGCGCATGGGACATCCTTCTAAACAACATAAACCAAGCAGCAGAGGAGCCATTAGACAATCAACACAACGACAAAACAAAGAAATAAAAAAAACAGGTTTCAAACCAGAGGTGAAAATACTGGCCCGTGAAAAGAAATAAGCCTACCTGACCCAAAGAAACCGAAATAAGGAACAGAGTAAACCACCGTATAAGGGAAATAAAGAGAGAGAGAGCATTGGGAAAACTTCAGTAGAAAAATGGAAAGTGACTTCTATGGAACACAAAAACGCATACGAAAACTACTCAGAACAACAAAGAGGGAAATAAATGAGACATTACAATCAAAGACGATTACAATTAAATAACATCTCAGCAGCCAAATGGACCACCTATTTTTAGGGCCTGTATACGAACTGGGACGAACAGGAAAAACAAAGGCCCAAGGAGCGGGGGAGGATAAACCGACGCGAAGCCATAGACATCGAGGACGTAGAACAATACACGATGGAGGAAGTGATATCCGAGATGAAGAACCTGAAAAACGGTAAATCTCCAGGCCCGGACAACGTCCCCAACGAACTGCTGAAGTACGGAGGAAAAGCTCTGGCTGGACAGCTGGCCGAACCATTCAACAAAATATTAAAAAATGAAGAAACACCAGCAAGATGGAGACACAGCATCACAATCCCTATATTCAAAAAGGGGCAAACCTCAGATCCGGTGAACTACCGAGAAATATCGCTTCTAGACACGACCATGAAATTATTCACCCGTATGCTACAACAACGTATTCTCAGCTACACCACAATAAGTGAAGAGCAGTAAGGGTTTAGGAAGAACCGTTCGACGATTGACGCAGTGTTGGTTATTAAGCAGGTTATAGAAAAGGCAATAGAGTATAACGAACTGGCATACCTTTACCTCGTAGATTTGACAAAAGCGTTCGACAGGATAAGGCTGGAAGATGTTAGGAATGAACTGAAACGCAATGAAATATCACCAAGCATCACAGAGACGGTTAGAAAGCTCAACACAAACAACACCACAACAGAAAAAATATAGCAAAACACAGGAATACGGCAAGGAGACTGCTTCAGCCCACTGCTGTTCAACATCATAACAGACAGAATAATAGAGCAAGTACGCAAGGTAGACCAGGGATACAAGATGAGAAACCAACAACTTAAGATAATATGTTACGCAGACAGCATAATGCTATTGGCGGACATGGAAGACGGGCTGCAATGGCTCTTACAGGCATTTAAGAAAGACATCGAAAAAAGTCAACATGGAAATAAATATCAAACACCAAAACTTTTTGTTTTGATGGTTGATACCGATGGTTGAACCAAACAAACCAACAAACTACAACTAAAGAACAGAACAATAGACCAGACTTCTGAATTCAACTATCTGGGAACAATAATATCACCATATGGTGAACTCAAGATGGTGTACGAAACCAGATAAAGAAGGCCGCCAGGATAGCGGGAGCTCTACGAACAACCGTACGGAAAAGTCAAATGGAAATATCAAACACCAAAACTTTTTGTTTTGATGGTTGATACCGGTTGACACCGATGGTTGAACCAAACAAACCAACAAACTACAACTAAAGAACAGAACAATAGACCAGACTTCTGAATTCAACTATCTGGGAACAATAATATCACCATATGGTGAACTCAAGACTGGTGTACGAAACCAGATAAAGAAGGCAGACAGGATAGCGGGAGCTCTACGAACAACCGTACGGAAAAGTCAAATGGAAATATCAAACAACAAAACTTTTTGTTTTGATGGTTGATACCGGTTGATACCGATGGTTGAACCAAACAAACCAACAAACTACAACTAAGTAACAGAACAATAGACCAGACTTCTGAATTCAACTATCTGGGAACAATAATATCACCATATGGTGAACTCAAGACTGGTGTACGAAACCAGATAAAGAAGGCAGCCAGGATAGCGGGAGCTCTACGAACAACCGTACGGAAAAGTCAAATGGAAATATCAAACACCAAAACTTTTTGTTTTGATAGTTGATACCGGTTGACACCGATGGTTGAACCAAACAAACCAACAAACTACAACTAAAGAACAGAACAATACACCAGACTTCTGAATTCAACTATCTGGGAACAATAATATCACCATATGGTGAACTCAAGACTGGTGTACGAAACCAGATAAAGAAGGCAGACAGGATAGCGGGAGCTCTACGAACAACCGTACGGAAAAGTCAAATGGAAATATCAAACACCAAAACTTTTTGTTTTGATGGTTGATACCGGTTGATACCGATGGTTGAACCAAACAAACCAACAAACTACAACTAAGTAACAGAACAATAGACCAGACTTCTGAATTCAACTATCTGGGAACAATAATATCACCATATGGTGAACTCAAGACTGGTGTACGAAACCAGATAAAGAAGGCAGCCAGGATAGCGGGAGCTCTACGAACAACCGTACGGAAAAGTCAAATGGAAATATCAAACACCAAAACTTTTTGTTTTGATAGTTGATACCGGTTGACACCGATGGTTGAACCAAACAAACCAACAAACTACAACTAAAGAACAGAACAATACACCAGACTTCTGAATTCAACTATCTGGGAACAATAATATCACCATATGGTGAACTCAAGACTGGTGTACGAAACCAGATAAAGAAGGCAGACAGGATAGCGGGAGCTCTACGAACAACCGTACGGAAAAGTCAAATGGAAATATCAAACACCAAAACTTTTTGTTTTGATGGTTGATACCGGTTGACACCGATGGTTGAACCAAACAAACCAACAAACTACAACTAAAGAACAGAACAATAGACCAGACTTCTGAATTCAACTATCTGGGAACAATAATATCACCATATGGTGAACTCAAGACTGGTGTACGAAACCAGATAAAGAAGGCAGACAGGATAGCGGGAGCTCTACGAACAACCGTACGGAAAAGTCAAATGGAAATATCAAACAACAAAACTTTTTGTTTTGATGGTTGATACCGGTTGATACCGATGGTTGAACCAAACAAACCAACAAACTACAACTAAGTAACAGAACAATAGACCAGACTTCTGAATTCAACTATCTGGGAACAATAATATCACCATATGGTGAACTCAAGACTGGTGTACGAAACCAGATAAAGAAGGCAGCCAGGATAGCGGGAGCTCTACGAACAACCGTACGGAAAAGTCAAATGGAAATATCAAACACCAAAACTTTTTGTTTTGATAGTTGATACCGGTTGACACCGATGGTTGAACCAAACAAACCAACAAACTACAACTAAAGAACAGAACAATACACCAGACTTCTGAATTCAACTATCTGGGAACAATAATATCACCATATGGTGAACTCAAGACTGGTGTACGAAACCAGATAAAGAAGGCAGACAGGATAGCGGGAGCTCTACGAACAACCGTACGGAAAAGTCAAATGGAAATATCAAACACCAAAACTTTTTGTTTTGATGGTTGATACCGGTTGACACCGATGGTTGAACCAAACAAACCAACAAACTACAACTAAAGAACAGAACAATAGACCAGACTTCTGAATTCAACTATCTGGGAACAATAATATCACCATATGGTGAACTCAAGACTGGTGTACGAAACCAGATAAAGAAGGCAGCCAGGATAGCGGGAGCTCTACGAACAACCGTACGGAAAAGTCAAATGGAAATATCAAACAACAAAACTTTTTGTTTTGATGGTTGATACCGGTTGATACCGATGGTTGAACCAAACAAACCAACAAACTACAACTAAAGAACAGAACAATAGACCAGACTTCTGAATTCAACTATCTGGGAACAATAATATCACCATATGGTGAACTCAAGACTGGTGTACGAAACCAGATAAAGAAGGCAGCCAGGATAGCAGGAGCTCTACGAACAACCGTACGGAAAAACACATGTATATCAATCTCGACCAAAGTTAGAATATATAAAGCATGTGTCAGGCTCGTAAGGACATACACGGCAGAAACACGAGCTGACACAGCGGAGACAAAAAGGATGGAACGAACCAGCGAAATGAGAATGCTAAGAATTATCACAGGGAACACACTGTGGGACTAAAGGAGGAGTAGTGAAATTAGGGAAAAGTGCGGACTAGAGGACGTGGTTAGATGGACCCGTTCCAGAAGACGCTTTTGGAACACACACATATCCAGGACGGAAAACCAAAGATTGGCAAAAATCGCCAGAAATAGAAAACCGGCATCCAGCAGATCACCAGGACGGCCTGCCAAGAGGTGGAAAGACAGCTCGTCGCCGACATCCCAAGAGGGGCAAAAGGTTGGGTAAAACAAGTCTTAAGGCTTCCGAAAAGAAGAAGAATAAGACTTTTCTTCTTCTTCTTCTTCCTTCCATTCCTCCAGTAAGCTATATGGTCTTAATTCTATCTGCAAAATATTTTCAATTAATGCTATTTTTAGTTTTAAAGAATGGAGGTTATGAAATTAAACATGAAACTGGTATTATACCATAAGTAACAAACCGGTGTATTAAACAGCTCACAACAGGTCTTAGAGGGGTGTCGTGGGGTGGATCTTGGGATAGACGCTAGGGAGTTTAGGATTGCCTGGAATGATAGACCTAAGGACCTCAAAGGTGTCGAGAAGAGAGGTGAGTGTGTTGATTATATTAGTTACATGCCTCTTATATTCATTAATAGAATTATTAAGAAGGACTTTAAAGGTATTCTCAGAGAGAAAACTTTTACACAGGCTTTACTTTAACTTTTAAAGAAGAAAAACCCCGTCTAAGACTTTTTCATGTTCCGGGTTTTTTGTGATTTTGATCAAAAAGTAGCAAGATATTGGCTGATCGAGGCATAGAGGATGTAGCAAATGGAGTAGTAATGAAAATATACAGAGACATTGCTTGTTAACAAGAGGAGATTGCAAGATGTCACTTCTAGACTCTATTTTTGTATATGTCTAAGCTGAATAGAAATGATAGCAATTATATATATCAAACCCATTAATTGTTCATAAGTTCAATTGATCAGGGAGTCCGACAATTTCCAATGCCTCCTTGATATTTCAAAACTTAAATTATTCTAGAACTTGGTCTTTGACCTTAACCCCAAAAGCCAAAATTTTAAACTTTTTACAAGAAGCAAAGTTTGGAACATAGACGAACAAATTTTTTCATTACCGCCATACTGTTTTAGATCGCTGCGTTCGAAATTTATATAATGAGATTACTCGTCTTTACGCTTTACATCGACTTTTAAACAAGAAAAACCTTGTCTAAGACTTTTTCATGTTGGGTCTTTTTTGTGATTTCGATCAAAAAGCAGCACGATATTGGCTGATCGAGGCATTGAGGATGTAGCAAATGGAGTAGTAACAAGCACAAACGCATCTAGAGTTACAAGTCGGCAGCAGATAATATCATTTAGAAGAAGCATGGTATATTTACATACAATAATGTTAGAGGCACAAAAATTGTGCATCTACAACATGTGTATCTAATAGATAAGATATTAACTTCTCTAGGAATAGCAAACAGTTACATCGTAACTTCACATACGTTATTAGTTACTTGAAAAATAGAAGATGGTTACAACGTATCTTGAGATACCAATTAATCCGGTTTAAGGCTACCAAACACTAACATCGTAGGTTTTTATAATTACATTAAAAAAAAATGTTTTTTTTTCTAACTATCATATTGTAGGACGAGGTTTGTACATCATATTTTTAGCCTCTTACCAAATTTTACCTCTCAATTTTTTAAAATCGTGCTGCGAATAAGAGAAAACCCCCGGAACTTCAAACGTATTTCCTGTAAAACTACGATTATAAAGTTACGATGTTCTTATTTGCGAGCGTCGAATTGTGCAATCTTAAATTGAGGAATATTTTGTTGGCCGAAAACGTTCGGATAAACTCATGTGGATAAACCACTAAAAATCCTAATTTTTTATTTATTACAATCACTGTTGAAGCTCATTGTAGCGTTTTATTAAGACCCTGTGTAAACAAATTTTAATTCCTCTATTTTTAATGGTTTCTGGTTGGAATCTCAGCTTCCAGTTGTATACGGCAGGCTGGAATAAACATCTTTGTTCAATTCTTAAACTACGATTTGTATACACTAAAGTGTAACTAACTGTATTAAAAAGTAATGTTAACATCATAATATAAAAAGGTAATTAAATTTATGCTGAAAAATTACATAAAACATGTTTGTAATTGGCGAAAGAAAATCCTGAAAGGTGAATGGCATGGTCTGAATCAATGAAACGACTACAGGGTGTGAATCGTAACTTCCTCCATTTACTTTTGCTTCATTGTGACATTTGTTAAATGGTCAGAGAGATATAGTAATCTTGAGGCGGCCACTTTCAGAGCTAGTGCAGCTCAGTCAAAAAAGCTATAGGAAAGATACCAAGATATTAAAGATTTTCGAGCAACTGTTATTGGTGATCCTAGATATAGATTTAAAGATGAATAGTTTGATCTGGATCAATGAAACGACTACGGGATGCGATCCGTTATAATTATTGAATTTTCGGCTCTAAAACAGAGCCATCGTAAGAACTATACAACACTTGCCACTCCCTGACTCAAAATAGCATTCGTAGGAAATCTCATATATATGATGATAATTGATACTTCCACTACCGTTCTTCTACTTGGGCTGTGATACTATCTGCTCGTATTCTCCGTCTTCCTAATTTCACTAAAGATCAATTATCACCTTATATAGTGAGCGGCAAATATATGGCATATAATTATTTAAAAATTAGATGTTTTGCTTGAATCCGTCGATTTTTGTTTTTAATTGCGCATTATCTAAACCAATTTTTATTCTTACAGGGTGACCCAAAAAAAAGTTATGTGTTTTTGTGAATTTATTCTTAACTTAGTTTAATTACATTTATCTTTAACGGTTTTCCAGAAAATGGCGTCTAGAAATTCTAAGCAAAATTACCGTTCAAATTAGTAAACTAATTAAATTTAAGATTAACAAAGTTAAATTAAGTGCTCAAACTGCCATCCATTGGTTTCCTGACAATACCCAACCCTATGTACAAACTCATCTTGAACATTATTGATTGTGTTTCTGTCAATATTCCTGCCTAATTTTGGGCTTTAAGTCTTCGATGTTTTGCGGTCGATTTACATAAACTTTGGATTTTAAATAACCCCATAAGAAGTAATCCAAGAGTGAGAGATCAGGTGAACTTGGAGGCCACTTTGTTGGTCCCCGTATTCCAATCCAATGTTCAGGAAAACACTCATCTAAATAATCTCGAACTTGTCGAGAAAAATGAGGTGGGGCGTCATCTTGTTGAAAATATAAGGTTTCGCTTGGAATATCCGAGTCATTTTCATTTGGAAAAAGTTGAATGAGAGCAGGAATTAGGCCAAATTGAAGAAAATCCAAGTATGTTTGTCCCGTGAGGGTTTCATCGAAGTAAAATCTGGTTATTAAAAATGCCTGCCCAAACATTCATCTTCTGTGGGTATTGTGTATGTGCCTCCGTCATCCAAAGAGGATTGTCTTGACTCCAGTACCTGCAGATTTGGCGGTTAACAGTTGTTGCCTCGTCTGAGAGAAATGTTGCCTCGTCTGAAAGGATCGGATCGGAAGACGACGATCAGGATCATTCTCGTTAAGTTCCTGCACTAAATTAATTTCGTAAGAGTGATGTTTCTCTTCTCTCTTAAAATACGCCGGCCTGATCTTTGCGAAATTACAATTCTTACTTGTTTCCATAATTCTCAGCATAAAAAGGTATTCTTAAATACTTGAAAATGTGAAGAAGTAGGAAAATCACATTTAACTGACTTTAACGTGACCTACTGTTTGGTTGTTTGACGGTGGTAACAATGTTTGTTTGTCTCGAGAAAGCTAGAAGAAGCTTTTCATATACGATTTCCAGGCGCCACTTTCTCGAAAACCGTTACAGATAAGTATAGGGTATGCTACATAAAAAATTATTAGAGTTCCGTAGAGAACTGAAAAAAATCACAAAAAGAGGGGTGTCTATTTAAAAAAGTTGGCTTTGATATCGTAACTTTTTTTGGGCCACCCTGTATAAATAAAAGTTGTTTCAGAAAATGTGCAATTATATAAAAAAATTGACGGGTCCGAGCGATTTTTCGAAAAATAAACACCTAATTATATGCCATACACTTGCCGCTCACTGTATGTCATATTTCCTACCAAAGATATATTGAGTCTGATGCACAGGGAGTGGCAAATTTTGTGTTGTTCTGAAGATGGCTCTGTTTTAGAGCCGAAACGTCAATAATTATAACGGATCGCATCCCGTAGTCGTTTCATTGAACCAGATCAAATTATTCATCTTTAAATCTATACCTGGGATCACCAATAACAGTTGCTCGAAAATCTTTAATATCTTGGTATCTTTCTTATAGCTTTTTTGACTGAGCTGCACTAGCTCTGAAAGTGGCCGCCTCAAGATTTCTATATCTTTCTGACTCATTAACAAATGTCACAATGAAGCAAAAGTAAATGGAGGAAGTTACAGTCGAAATTGGAATTAGTATAAGAAGTAGGTAGTTACTCTTGGAATACCATTCCTGCACTTGTACCTTTTCTATGCTTGTCACTTATGTCACATATATCTTGCATCTAATATATTAAAATAAATAAATGTCTAGAAAAGATTTCTTGTCGCATTAAAATCGACTTGATTATATTCGATTCTGGGCTGCATTTTTGTCTCGATATGCGCCCATTAACCTGCCACTTCCTTCTCGAACGAAATAATAAAGCGACCGAGCCCCCCGCACAAAAACTGGTACTCCCTTTGAAAATTCGTAAAACAAGCGCAACGACTTTTTAGAAAAAGCGTTAAAGTAAAAAATTCGCATCTCTCGAAACGGCCGAAAATTTATTGGAATTCGTCGTAACTCGGTAACGGTATGCCCTTTCTTTCTTTACGACGACGATTGCAGAATCTATAATTTTCCGGTCGAATTTTTTTATCTTTTTCCAAGTATAACCAGCCTAACTTTGGCCGTTTTTATGTTTTTTATACGGCGACGTGCCAAAATTAACGGCTGCGATAGCTCGCATAATTCCGACTCTTACTTTTTATAGCCTTGTAAATTCAGTATATTAAAGCAACACTGTATTTTTAGAGCTAATAACGCTAGAGGTCACTCCTTTATGTCCGAAGCTGAATTCAGGCTCCAATTGCATGACTTAAATTCACAATTGCGATCATAAATTGTTTACCCCTATTACGGTCGCAGCCTTAGCTAAACGTCATCTCGACAAGATAGGAAAAAGAAAAAGAGAATTGAATGTCTTGCTCTACATTTTTACTGACGCTCCCTGTCCGACAACTCCCGACTTCGTTGAAAAAAATAAAGTTTATGCCAGATCGAATCGAGATGACATCGGTGATCTATAGGCAATAAACCGACGGTGAAACTAACTATATAAAACAGCAGAAAACGAACTATTTTATATGGTAGACGCGACGGGCAATAAGAAATTTGTATTCACGTCCACGGACGGGCTTATCCGCGTTAAGGCCGTTCGTAAAGCCCGACTCTTTACGATCCGATTCCCAGACCAGTAAAATTCGCTAACAATGGACTATTTTATTGACACTTTGATCTCTCATGTGAAGTTGAGACTAAGTAGAGTCAACTGACCATGACAGTTTTTCTATTTTCATCTCGAATAAAGGATACTGAGTGTGTAATTACGAAAGAGAAACAACCTGATCATATAGGCGATGCTGAAAATGTCTAAGTAAAAGTTTTAATAAAGTAGTTACGAAAAAGGATGAAAAATAGTCCCGTTATAAGACTGTTAAGGCTTTCACGGTCTGTCAAAATATAATCTAATCCCCGCGCCACCATTACTCCTACCCCAGTCGCGCAAAAAGAAATTTTCTAAAGTGATTGAAATTATTGACATATTGTGTAACTGTAATTCTAGAATAGTCAAAGAGTAAGAAAAATGATAGCAAAGTCGGTTATTAACGACACATGTGACAGAATAATATCATTTACTCTTCAGCGTATATACAGAGTGATTCAAAATTCAGTACAAAGATTTTAAGGGCATATTTGTGTCATTTTTAAGGCATATTCGCAGTTTTTTAGGACTTACTTTCATTATGATGACAAATATTTTAAGTTTCCCGGGGTTTTGTTAAATTCATCGTCACTATCCAGTAGGCCAAGCAAATATCTGTAGTTTTGATTTCTTGAAGATTTTTGATTAAGCTAACCGTTTTCGACAAAAACTCCTTTGACTGAACGGCTGCAGTATCAACATCATAATAAGGAAAAACATAGGAGGCTGGGACTTCGTAGTTATGGCAACTGTTCTTTTTATTTATGCTGTCAAATTGTTAATGTCAATTTTGTAGAATCGAAAGCTAGAAATGTTAACGGTTTTTTAGTTTGTTTGGTCTAATTAGATCTTGTTTGTTGGATTTATCTGTCTAAAATGGAAACCGAATCTTATCCATTTGAACAACTGGCCGACATTCATTTCGTCTATGGCTTGGCTGACGGTAATGCGCTCGAGGCTCAGCGACTATACGCAATACGATTCCCTAATCGCCGGCTCCCCAACGCTAGAACATTTTCAAACTCTCATCGTCACCTTTGCGAATATGGTAAGTTCAAAACTCCCCGGAATGATGCTGGTAGGCCGCGAGAAACCCGTAATCCAGACATTGAAATTCAAGTTTTAAATGCAGTAGACGACAATCCGAGTCTGAGCACTCGACAAATAAAAGAAGATTACGGCGTATCTGAAGCAACGGTCTGGCGGATTTTTCATGAGAACAGCTTGTACCCCTATCATATTCAAAGAGTTCAAGGATTACTTCCTGGAGACTTCCCGCGACGTTTGGAGTTTTCAAGGTGGCTACTTCATAACTTGGCTAGAGACAAAAATTTCTTGTCCTGCATTCTTTTCACGGACGAGGCTAAGTTTTCACGTGACGGTGTTGTAAATTTTCATAACATACATGTCTGGACCTATGAAAATCCACATCAAATTAGACAATGTCGTTACCAAGAACAATTTAGCCTAAATGTATGGGGAGGAACGGTGAGTGATGAACTAATTGGTCCATTTTTTTTTACCGCGAACATTAAATGGCGACACTTATTTAGACTTTCTTATTAATGAATTGCCTGCATTGTTGGAGAATGTTCCATTGAACATCCGCAGGAACATGTTTTTCATGCACGATGGTGCCCCCCCCCCATTTTCAGGTTACAGTTCGGGAACATTTAAACGCAAGGTTTCCAGATCGATGGATGGGTAGGGCAGGTCCTATACTTTGGCCTCCACGTTCCCCAGACTCTACACCTCTCGATTTCTTTTTATGGGGATACGTAAAGTCATTGGTGTATGATGCAGGACCAATTGCCACCATCGAGGTGCTTCTCCAACGTATTATTGATGCCTTTCAAATTATCAGAAATAGTCCCGGAATATTTGAAAGAGTACGTGGTAACATGAGGAAAAGAATGGAGGCATGCGGCGTTGCAGATGGGGGACATTTTCAGCACTTATTACGAAATCGGTCTCAAAAATCTTTTTGTGTTTTGTTTGTGCAGGTACCATTTTTGCTATTTTCTCCGTTCCTAACAGTCATGACATGTGAAAAAGGTTTAAAATAAATTTTTAAAGTTTATAGACGTCTGTGATTGGTAATATGTAGTTGTTAAATTACAAAGTCCCAGCCTCCTATGTTTTTCCTTATTATGATGATGATACTGCAGCCGTTCAGTCAAAGGAGTTTTTCTCGAAAACGGTTAGCTTAATCAAAAAACTTCAAGAAATCAAAACTAAAGATATTTGTTTGGGCTACTGTTATTTATTTATAATTAACAAAACTCTCGGGAAACATAAAATATTTGTCATAATAACGACATTAAATCCTTAAAAACTGCAAATAATTAAAATTTCGCCATTTCTGAGAAATGGAATGAAAAAAGCTCGTTGAGAAACGGGGGTGAAATTTTCGTGAATAAATATGGCCACAATTAAAAAAAAACCTTTTATCCTTTCCCAAATTTCAGCGCCCGTAGGGGGGAGGGGGTTCATTTTAGGACCCATGTTTATAGGAAAGAAACATCTTATTTTGACCCCGCAAATATGCCCTTAAAATCTTTGTACTGAATTTTCAATCACCCTGTATAGCTTAAATCTATTCGATAGTTTAGTATCAATTTAAACTGTAAGTTATAAAACTCAATCGTAATAAATTTGCACGATTTTATTCTTGTATTAATTGTTGATATCTAGGGTATTTAATTTTAGTTTCTATTTCTTTCAAGTCGTTTTGAGTTGGCTCTATCTAGGTGTGAAAAAGCAGTTGAGTTTTTTTTAAGTTCAAATTTGATTTTTTACTTTAATTTTTTTACAGATTTTTAGATTTTTTTTATTAATATTACTATACAAAAGAAATCATCTACTACTAACTTCTAAAGTAATTAGCTGCGCATAGTTGCGCCTAAGATATTTCTGATATTTTTTGTGGGCGTCTTACACAGTTGCATTAGTTGTATAATACAGTAATAGCGTAACGTTTTTTGAGTTAGAGTTTTTAGGAAATATAGGGAAGATAATACTCTGAAAAGGGTCGGGAAAAGTCGCTCCCATTATGAAAAACAGGGTGTATCTGCAAAGATGTATTATCTCTTCTATAGCCTCCTCATCAAAATTCATCGATATTTATCGAAAATATTGATGATATGAAACTTAATTTTTTTCTCACGTAGCTAAAGTACTTAATTTTTGTTTACGTAAAAACATACAATCCAAAGAAAGATGATTACGTGTGTAGATAGTTTTGTCAATGTTTAAAGTAATTGTGTATAAATGCAGTAACAGTTTAATTTTTGACAAAAGCTTGCGGGTCTAAGTGAATTAATTCCAATAATTGTTAATTAATTCCCATATTGTTATCTTGGGAATGGTTGGCGATCTGAAGTTAGTGAAATTAGAAAAAAAAATGTCGTTTGTAGAGTTCTTTCAAGAAATCTAAACAATAGTGCCTGATTGTGAGTGTTTTCTGAGGTAACTTCCAGAAGATTGTTATAAACATTGCAAAACATATACACAGTAAAAATAATGACTGTGTTATCTCTATCAATGTCAATTTTTTGAATGCGAACCTGAAACCTAAATTTTTTTATTATATTTTAATATTCCTTTTAATACTCTTATAAATATGACAAAACACTAGGTCCGTATATAAAAAGGTAAGATGTCAGCAATAACTGGCTTATTATAAGTTGTTAGAGAAATGCGGTACGTTTTCTTGTAGAAAGTGAAAAGTTGTAAAACTCTATAATTTAAATCTTTTTTCTATCACAAATAGTTTTCGAATAAAAAAAATAGAAGTTTTTGTCAAGTTTTATATTTTTCCAGAATCCAAGCAACCAATTGCAACATTGTCAACATTTCTTAAAAGAACTATCTAAATCACAACGAAGGGGTAGACAACTATTGCTTGTGGAAACCACTGTTCCTGTAGTTAAGAAAGACATCTCTCGCAATTTTTTGCGATTTGTAAATGATGTTATCAAGAACAGTCCCAAGTATTGCTCTGGGAAACCCAAGGATAACTTTTTCAGTGTGAAATCAGTTCATTTCAGTAGTACCATTTTTGTTATAAATATAATAAACAAGTTTTACTGGTCACACATGTGATCAAACTAAATTTACACAACACACCAATTCTCTATGAGATTCAGTAATTATCAACACTTATTTAGTTGATCATGTTATAATAATACAACAACAATTTTACAAATACCAAAAATGAGAAAATAGATCTTATTTTATGAATCCAAAATTATGTAATAATGCATTCCATGGTTTAAAAAATAAAAGGTGTTCTAATTATTTAGATGGGCACGGCATAAAGGTTTTTATGGAGACTCTGTATAAATGTCAAAATTCAGATGTAAAAATCTTAAAAGGCCATGTGAGGTACCTGTAGAAAAATGTAGTTGCCTAATTTCACATAATATGCAACTCAAAAGTTGCTGTGCGGCCACTGTGCGGTGAGAGAATAAATATCACGGAGCACACCACACTCGAATCAGGCAACGTCGGGAAGCACGGGAGATCACTTCGCCCATTTCCTCATCGCTTTTGATAATGTCTGCCGCAGCTGTAGGCTAAACGTCAGGAAGAAATTCCATTGGACCACGGTTTCAAAGCCTGGAAAACACTTTACATTGGATCGACAGGTTTCTGTAAGTTACGTGGCAGGTTTCAACAGAAAATTTTATTTCAGCCAAAGGCTGGTATCTAAAAGTGAAACGATACATCCAACAACTAAGTCACAATTTTACAACTTAGACTTTTCAAATTCTTTCTTCTCGCTTCGTTTATCATACATAAAATCGATGAAAGGGAAAAATACAATAATTAAAGTCAGGTCTCAAATAAATTCCTGTACCTTCTACCTAATTGATTATTATGAAAAGCTGCCAAATATAATTATCAAGAGTTTCATTCAAAAACATTGACAGTTATACGATCACAATAGCTCCACAACATTAGAATCACCAAGCCTAGTTATCAGTTCTAAATGTTTTGGCCTTCTTTGAGATGAAGAACATTCAGGTAAGAAATGGTGTTCCAGTCGATTGCAGCAATTGCATTATCGATGTTACTGAGAGCTTTAAATGCATTGAAAATTGGGAAAATTAGAACGAATGAAAAAATGTGATGCTCAGATAGACAATAACGTCTATATCTAGAAGCAAAAATTAAATAAAACCAACATAACCGATTTTATGAAAAAGAGTGTGGCGGAACTTCATCCACCGACTCACAGGTGGCAGCGTGGCTGCATTAGTCAAAATCCTTCATAACGTCACATCGCCTTTCCTGCGCCGAATTTGTCTTAAACATAGAGGATTTATCAAGGTAGAGACCTTTATTTACATTTTTCAATATTGGCGTGATAAACAAACCCTTCATACAGTGTTGCCAGGATTACTTTGCTAGTAAATTGGCACATCCTTTTTTTTAATGATATGTTGCGAATCTTTATACCACGAGAGTACTATAATATCTACTGCTGTCCAAATAATTTTTGAATGGTGATTAATAGAACACTTATGACGATAAAAGAAAAAAAATACATTTAAGGTGGCCAACTGGTCACAATTGGCAACATTGCAGAATCCTGTGACACGTGGTTTATGTCAGTTTATGACAATTATTTCATGGATTTTTTTTCTGGTTTCCTGAATGTTTTAAGAGTTTTCCGCCGACTTTTTCGCCTTTAGCAAAGTTTCTCTGGTTTAATTTATTTGTTAGCCATGGTGAGACAATGTTTTGTGTGTAAAACTTGGGATTATAAAAATAAATCTAGGAAATTATCTTTTCACAGGTAAGCTTATTTGTGTTTTGTGGTTATGTTGTTACTCGGCTCTTGGCCGTTAGCCATTAGCGACGTTTGTAGTTTTATTCTATTATTAATCTTTAGTCTAAAAGAACTCTAAAAGAAGGTATAGTAGGTATGTATCAAAAATCATTTAAAT
The DNA here is from genome assembly GCA_951812265.1 of Taphrorychus bicolor. Lineage (NCBI taxonomy): Eukaryota > Metazoa > Arthropoda > Insecta > Coleoptera > Curculionidae > Taphrorychus > Taphrorychus bicolor. The sequence goes on from OX638300.1 coordinate 16,914,740, forward strand.
ATACAAATTATTGAATGTTTTGGTCAGCATAAAAATGCAGACGCATGCTGCGTAAAAATCGTGTACTTGTTTCCTTGAAAAATAATACGCCTATGTGTGCTTATGTCATCTGGAGATGTGTCCTTGGAGATTCAAATTGCGCCATATTGTTTTTAGCATTATTGGTCATTTTCTGCTTCCCCTCTACCCGAACAATCCGCAAGCCTCCAAGTATGCGGTTTGTATATCATGCCAAGTAAACAAATGTCAATTTATGATTAACTCGCGGCGTCTATTTATTTACTCCATTGTCAGTGGTCTTAAACGACAAGTTCCAATAACGAACTCTGACCCCAGCGTATACGGCAGGAGTCTACCATGCCTTACTGACGAGTCCAAGGCATGCCCCGGGACGAAACGCCAACACCACACACATAGGTGATAAATAACGACCTCAGGCCGTCCCAGTGGTGTCTTCCAAGCAAAAGGCCGATCACTTCAACGCCACGAGACTACCAGAGCAGCATCTCTCTCATACCCACGGTACGCAACAACCAGCAGACTCTCTCTTCACTCACTGCACCACGGAATTATCTTACACACATCACTCCCTGATACCATTCTCGGCAACACTGGCACATCCTCCGTCACTCACCTCGCTCAAGCAATAGCAACACAACTTCGTTAATTCAGTTCCCAAAATGAGGATCGCTTCTCTTTCATCATACAACCTCCGTTCTCGTTGTCACTGGGAGGGGAGTATTGTGTCGCCACTTCATCAATCGACTCACAGGTGGCAGTTCCCAAACTTTACCTACTGACTCACAGGTGGCAGCATTAGTCAAAATCCTTCATAACATCACATCATCTTTCCTGCGCCGAATTTGTCTTAAAATACATGTTCTAACTATGAATTCTCACCGCGGCGTATAAGGCAAGGGTCTACCATGCCTTACTGACGAATCCAAGGTAAACCCCAGGACGAAACGCCAACATCATATATATAGGTTGTAAATAACGGTCTCAGGTCGTTCCAGCGGTGTTTTCTTAAATAACAAAATCTTTTCTGGCTATAAATTTCCCATCTATGGCATGTTGAACTAGAAATTGGGCGCAGGAAAGGCGGTGTGACGTTATGAAGGATTTCGACTAAGGCTGCCACCAGGTGGATGAAGTTCCGCCACAACAGAATTCGAGATAATATTTACCATATCTTTACTAACGCAAATCTTCCAAAATTAAGTGAAATTTCACTTGTTCCACTTCGGCCGTTACTCAGTAGTGTCATTGTACTGGGTTTAAATAAGAAAAATCTAACAACTTCAATTCAAACGAAGACACTCAATTTAAAAGAAAGGAATTTCTACAAGAATATGTTTAAAACCAAGAATTTTCCTCTTCTGATAAATGTATATCAGTGTTTGAAGATGAAACTTGAATTTTTAGGTAAAAAAGCTTCTGGAGTACCTGGCAGAATACTACATTAGCAACATGTTTCAAAAAGTATTCTGATGGTTCATGGCTATAACCAGGATAACAAAACCCGGCCCATATAGAAATCAATTTGCTGGATTTTGCTTTGATTCTTCAGGAACAAGCTATTAAACACGAAATTTGGCCTATTTTTGCTTATAAATCGTTACTTTAAAGAAAATCTGAATTAGACTAGTCTGTCTCGTATGAGTCGACACATTACCCTCTCGCTTTCCGTGCCAGAGCACAGTGACGTCAAAGACAAAAAGAGTGATCGATCCGAAAATCAAAAATATATAAAAACCGGTAATATGTAGCAAGAAAAGAATGCGTCACAAAGCAAAACCTGGAGCGCACCTTCATTAGCCTCTTTTTATGTACACCGAGCCTCACTAACCAAAGTAAACCTTCCGACATCTCATATTATTTGATTTGTACGTGTGGGTCCATGGCGCAGTGTTATCTCTCCCCTCGTCAGCTTTCTTGACAAAATTTGGGCCTGTGTGGCTCTGATAGTCTTCTAAAGCTTGAAATCAAAAACTGATTTCTGGTTCTTGGCCATAATATAGGAAAGATTTTCTTCTGTAACAGATAGGCCTAAATGCACCAGACACAGACTAGATGTGCTGAGTCAATCTTACATTAAGCCTTCTGCTCATTTTCTATTAAAAGCTAATGTAAGTAGTCCGTTTTGTTTATTTACGATAGCTTTCGATACTGTTTACTCAAGTTGACATTATTGTATGCTTCAATCAGGTAGACATAGAGGGATTTAAGAGCCCATAACTACTTTATTAGTAGAGATGTCAAAGTGATTTGAAAAAAAAATAGGAAAACATGTGGGTCAAATGTGGAAGAAAAACCTCAAAGTTTAGAAAAGAATACTAGATATTTCTTTTACCCGGTATATACTGACAACGACTCAATGTTGAAAATACGACATCCCCTGGTGGCTACAAAAATACATCTGCTTGCCTTTGTATCCTCCTCCCTTCCTCCCGGGTCTCAAGGAGAGACTAGCTGTATTCCACTTTTTTGGTGATCTGGCTCCTTTGCTCATGAACTGTAATGGTTATGCTTGGTAACTGGTTGGAGATTGTATTTTGATTATTTCATAGGATCCATCCCGTTTAGGAAAACATTTGTTTATCACACCATTGGTCGCAACACTTAAGGCATGAACCCAATATTTGTCTCCAATATTGAACTTGAGTACGTCTTGTTTGCGTTCATCAGCATACTTCTTGCGCTTATTCTGGTCCTGGTCTGGTCCTAGGCGTACATCCATGTTGGAAGTTTTTTTCTAAAGGAAAGGATTTTCTCAGGTGATCGGTCAGGGCGTTAAGAAAAGAAACTTTTCAGCTAACCGAGCTTTCGGCAATTGTTTATTGCCATCTTCAGGGCTACAATAGAGAAGGAAATGGTGAGCAACTACATTACTAGATAACTAGTGTCTTTATAGCTTACTGCTAGACTGTTTCTCATGAAAGTCACATTATCAGGAGGGGGCTCTTTAGTTTTGGTCCATATTAGGACATTTTTACATTTTATTGTCAAATGATGTTACACATTGTTCTTTTTTCAAGGACATTCAATTTCATCAAGGACAGTTTTGAATTTGCTGAGTTCACAAAGGACTTATCTCTCCCAGCGGGATTCGTTCTGGTTAATTTTTGATGTCATCTCCCTTTACAGCAATATTCCATACGAATTAATAACCAATGCAATACACAAGCATTGGAATGAAATCAAAGAATTCACCACTCTCGGGGATTCGAAGATTGCAGAAATACTTGCATTTATTTGGAACACAACTTACTGTGCTTTTGGACAATTCTACAAACAAATCATGGGCACCCCTATGGGAGCCTCACTGTCTCCAATCATTGCCCAATATGTAATGGCGAGTTACTCGATAATTGCTTGAAAAAATTAAATTTCCAGGTCCCTTTTTTGAAGAAATACGTAGATGACATCATAACAGCTGTACAAACAGATCAGATCAAACACACACTAACAATTTTTTAATAGTTACAACCAAAATATCCAATTTACAGCTGACGAAGAAACTAACAATTCAGTTCCTTTCGTTGACACACTGGTGACCAGACTACAGTCGCAACAAATTATCCTAAATTGGTATCAGAAACCTACTAACTCCAATATATATCTGAATTTTCATTCCAGGTATAACCAAAGAACAAAAATCATCATGGTACTTGAATTGAAGAATAGAATTGAAAAAATCTCACATCATTCATTCAGAGCCCAAAACCTGGAACACCTAAAGGACATCTTGATCGAAAACTCATACCCTCTAAAGTTTATAAGAAAATTGCTTTTCAACACCTCACAGACGCAACAAACAAGCAACCATATAAATAACAATTCAACACGTGAGGAGGATTATTTTTTATCCTCTAGATCTTTCAGGTTTACAGACATGGACTTAAGCAATTACTTAACTAACACACACACAATATCGGAACCTACAGTTAAATACTTCTCTTTTCCTTACATCAAAGAGATACATAGCAAAGTCAACAAATTGCTCCGCAACACACCTGACATAACCTGACCTCAACACAAAACTAAAAGACAAAGATGTAGCAATAAAAACATCAGGTTAGTAGTATACAGTAGTATACAGTATCCCATGTGGTAATTGCGAAGGAATATACATTGGACAGACCACGAATCTTCTTCAAAATAGAATATGTAATTTGCAGACTATCCAAATCATGTAGATCAGTCTCCCAGCATGTACTTGATACAGGATACCACATGAACTTCGACGAGGTACTTATCCTAGACAAAGCACGGCAGTGCCACAAGAGGTTATTCCTAGAAATGTTGGAAATAGTCACACATACAAACTCAATCAACAAACGCACAGATATAGAAGATCTAAACAATATTTATTCACACATAAAACGAGTACACAACACCATCTCAGCATACCTACTAACAACTCCAACAATTCTCTAGAAGTTTCCTGGTTCTTCTGAAGATCCGTGGTCCCCAACTTTTTTTTTTTGCTTATTTGTCCTTGCCCTTTGGTTGCGTTCTGTTCACGGGGTTCTTACTCGTTGCATTGTCTGCCTTGACGTTTGTTGCTGTTGTACCAGAGAGGTACTAGAACTGTTCATACCATCTGTCACAAATGAAGTTGACCTACAGGGTTTCAGGGACAAGTTTGACATGCCTTAGTCAACTGTCACGGAGACATTCGTTTCTGGATCCGGATTTCATAACTGTTCAGTTTCTGTCATTTTATAGCGGTCATACACGCATCACATGTTTCCTACGATTCATGGGGCAAACGTGGTGGTCGGGACAACACGTCTACTACAACATTTCTTCGACCAGGTAAATATTCACTTTGATATCAAAACTTTGCTCCAAAGAGCGGGTGAATGCTCATTGCACTTGTAAGCTAACAGCGTATTAAACTCGACTTGATGATATCCAGATCTCAAATCGATAGTAGCCATAAATAATATTTCCTTTGCAGCACACAAGAGGTCATGCATGCAGGACAATGAATATACGAATCTGTTGTGAAGATCGAGTTCAACGGTGAAGGTATTGACAGTTTGTCCTCAGTATTGATATAAGAGGTGACATAAGGAGTTATGCCTCACCCCACTTTAAAACTATCCTTTCTTTTTTTTAAAAAGGATTACCTCTCTTTCCTCTCTCTGTCAGCTTAGTATCTTCGTCAGGCCGAAGTCTGTCAGTACTAAAAAATGATAAAGTAACACCCTTTCTTTTGAATAAAGGTGGCATTAGATCATCTTCATACAGCAAACTATATTCATGACTTTGACTATAGACAAACTTCCATTTATACAATCTAAAGTGTTTTCCGTGCTTTGAAGTCGTTGTGGAATTGAATTTCTTCCTGACGTTTCGTCTACAGCTGCGGCAAACATTATCAAAGGCGATGAGGCAATGGGCAAAGAGCTCCGTGGTATTTATTACCCTGCCGTCCCGCTGCAGGAGAGGGACCGGGGAGGGGGTAGTAATGGCGCGGGGTTTCAGCGCACTTGAAGTATGTCGTAAAACTCGCTTGCAGTCTGCATTTAGAAACGTAGTTTCCTCCCTCCTGTTAAAATTATTGTCATGTTTAAAGATCTCAATGGCCTCTCACCTTAGTTTCGGATAGAAACGCTGCAACTGATATAAGCGAACGTGCTGCGTAATGGTTTGGTCCTGGTGACAGGAGTGCAAATAAGTCTGCATTTGGCACGTCGAAAAGTCTAGTATAAGTCGGAGTCTGTAAAAGTCCTGATGAACATCTCACCTTTCTTGACATCTGATAATCTGGACATGATTTCAGGTATTCCGTTATATAGCGCCTCTTTTCAATTCCATAGTGTCCTGCTGATCAAGCATTATGGTATTCCTGAAGTATCCTCTCTCTTTCTTGTTATGGAATTGAATTGTTTGAAATTGAAATTCATTGTCATCCTCTTCCGACGAAAAGCTCTAGGGAATTCCATGCATCATAGTGTGCCATAGATCCATTTTTTGAAATTTTTGGTCAGTATCTTTGAAGTTTACAAAAGTTTTCATAATTTCACTGACACTTGGGAAGTTGAAAAGGATGTCGTGACCTTCCGAGTGAGCCTGCTCTGCTACTGGTGACTTTTGTGTTTGTCCCAGCCTGCAACTCTCCTTTTATTCCATAATTCTCGTGTTGACACTGCGCTTTGTGGTGCCAATGTATACCGAGCTACAGCTGCATGGAACTCGATAAACTCCGGGTCCTGATATCGGGATCTCTGCGGTCTTTGGCCGATCTCAAGCTCTGTTGTATTGTACGATTGGGTTTAAAGTCAGTTTTAACATTGTGCTTTTCCAGTAGCCTGCCGATCCTGTTCGCTACTTTGTGGATGTATGGTAGAATAGTCCACCGGCGCTTCTCCCGCTTCCTGGCACTCCTGAGTAAAAGGGGGTGTACTTCAACTGATTAGGTTTACCGGCCTGGCATCGGTCCTCAATCTGGTTGCCTGAAAATGCCAGCTGTAGGGATCAACCTGATCGAGAACTGCCATTTCCGGAAAGTCCTACTCATTCATTTTAAGACTAGGAGCTATTGGAGTTAAACGAATCAAAACACTATTTAGGTGTAGAAGTCACATCATTAATTGATTTCTGTATTAAGAAGACAGTAACGGCGTTTTCGAGTGGTAGCTTGACAGGGTTTTGAGAGTATTCCCATCCTTGCGTTCTTGTTGGCAAACAAAGGGTGGAAATACTTTCACAGCGCTTTAGAGCCGCCACTCAAAAACGCTGTTATATACAGGGTGATTCAATTAAAGCGTCCTATTAAAAGTTCTGGGAAAGTAAAAAAGATAAGTTTTTAAAAACATTTTTTGGGGCTATAACAAACCATGATGTATATTTTAGAAATATTTTTATAGATGCAGCGTTGCCAGATCTATAAAAATTAATTGCAACTCTGGATTTTCAAATAGAACACCTTGTATATTTCTGCTTTTTCGAATTTTTTAATTTTTATTTTTTGTTGATAGTTACTTATTCCGATCTCTTGCCGTTTATGAGAAAAAGCTAATTTTTGTTTTTTTTTCGTCGTAAAACTCTACTTTTATAAAGTTTAATATTTTCGGCAGTAAGTGATCTAGCGACATGAAAATTTCACATGACTTACCCAATGCATGTCATTAAATATGTACATGTTGACATTAGAGTCATGTTGTACAGAGTGTGTCCAAAAATGTTTATTTTTTCAGAAATTTACTATTAGCTTAAACTCATGTTTATGGAACTACCCTTATTTTATTTTGTCATCGAATGAAGCATTAATTTATCTTCAAAATAACCCTACATGATCTTATATTCATCTCTCACCGTTTTTGAGATACAAGCGTGTAAATGTATTCCCTTATTTTAATTAACGCATATCATAATAAAAATACATTCCACAAATTACTTGGATAAGTATCCTGACATTTGTCTGTCATTTGACAATTGTCCTGACAACACTTTGAAGTTTGCAAACAGTGTCATTTCAATTAAATAAGCAAAAAGTGCAAAAATGGAAAATCAAAATAAATATTCCAATGTAGATATACTAAATTCGTTTTATATTCACGGAGAGTGCAACAGAGTTACGTCAAGAACATGTAGAAGATTTAACGAATTATATCCACACATCCCGCCTATGAATGCAAAAAAGTTCAAAAGGTAATTTAATACGTACGTATTGGCAAACGTGATTTTAAAATAGCTTGTTTTTACGGATATTATTTACAGAGTCAAACTTTAAAAATCATTGTCTAGTTAGAAAACCTAGGCTATTTACGCAACCACAAGTTGGCAATGAAGAAAACGAAATAAATGTTCTTGCGTTTTTCAATATTTATCCTCATTCATCAATTCGGCATGCACAAATAGATTTAGGACTTCCATATTCAACGATTCAACGCATTTAAACACAAAAACATCCATTCAAATTTATCTCTCAAGCTTTATTACCAGGCGATGCCCAGAGGCGTATTGAATTTTATGAAATGGTTTTAATTAAAATTCAAGAAGATGCCCATTTTTTAAGAAAAATTATTTGGACGGATGAGTCAAAATTTACCAGGGTAGGAATTTTCAACAGGCAAAATAATCATGTCTGGGCAGATAGAAATCCAAAAATTGTTAAAGAACGCGGCTCTTAGATTAAATTTGGAATTTCGATTTAATGTTTTTTATTTTATTTGGAAGATTACCAGTTATTAAGGTCTTGCTGGTACCAATTGCATGGGGCTCCTGCTCATTGTACCAACAGGGTGAGTCAGGAGTTAAATGGATTGTTTGAAGACAGATGGATAAGACGCATTGGACCGTGGGACTGGCCACCTCGGTCTCCAGATCTTATTCCCCTAGATTCGTATCTTTGGGGAACAATCAAAGAACGGGTGTATGCAGGAGCAGCTATTGAAAACCGGCGAGAACTACAGAATCGAGTTCGTCAGGCTTTTGAACAATTAGCTCCCGAGTAAATACGAAGGGCAACTACAAAATATGAACTTCAGTGTTTGCACGACTGCCTTAATGCAAATGGTGGACATTTTAAAGAATTCTAGCCAGTTACTTTTATCAAGAGGTTTTCTTTTTCACTTTACACGCTTGTATTGTAAAAAAGGTGAGAGATGGGTATAGGAACATGTAGGGTTATTTTGAAGAGAAGTTGTTGCTCTATTCGATGACAAAATAAAATAAGGGTAGTTCTATTTAATAAACATGAGTTTAAGCTAATAGTAAATATCTGAAAAAATAAGCATTTTTTCACACACCCTGTATAACATGACTCTAATGTCAACATGTACATATTTAACGACATGCATTAGGTAAGTCATGTGAAATTTTCAAGTCGCTAGATCACTTACTGCCAAAAATATTAAACTTTATAAAAGTAGCGTTTTACGACAAAAAAAACAAAAATCAGCTTTTTTTCATAAACGGCAATAGATCGGACTGGGTAACTATCAACAAAAGTTGTTTAGAATTTTGCGTAGAATCCGAAAAAGCAGAAATATACAAGGTGGGCTATTTGAAAATCCAAAGTTTCAATTAAGTTTTGATAGATCTGGCAACGCTGCATCTATAAAAATATTTCTAAAATATACATCATGGTTTGGTATAGCTCCAAAAATTTTTCTAAAAACTTATCTTTATTACTTTCCCAGAACTTTTAATAGGACACTTTACTTGAATCACCCTGTATAATATATATTTTAGGAAATCTAATTTTTTCTCCATATTGCCATGATATTATTCTGAAAAATAAAAAAAAAACAAAATTTACTGAGTATACTAAGATTGGAGTAAAGTTGGGTACAATTCAGGCCCGTATTAGGAGTAAAAGTGGGTAATTTCAAAATTTCTGTGGGTAATTTTATTACAGCAGCTTGGCAGCACTGTCTACCTTCTTTGGACGGATGGCCCTATCGAACTCAGGCTCTTTCCAGATACTTCATCTCCCGTGCCAATTCAGGGTGCTCACAAATTCTCTTGGCTCTCAAGTCTTTATGATTCCCATTTTCAGTCTGGGATGATGATTTTGATCGGTTATTGAGGTATTGTTATTGAGGTAGTAAGAGAATTTGTGAGCCGCCTGAATTGGAAGCATCTGGAAACAGTGACGAAACGTCAGGAAGGAATTCCATTGGACCACGGCTTCAAAGGCCGGAAAACACTTTAGATTGTATTTTGACCAGCCTTGAAAGCCTTCACAGTCTTATACGTTTCCATTTATTAGTAATTGGAACTACGCCAGCATTCAGTATAAAATCAATTGAAAAATATTTGTTGGGACATCTAGAAAATTGGTCTGACCATATGTTCAAGAATGTCATCAACTATGACGGTATTCTCTCACTTGGCACTGTCTATCAAGCTGTTCGGATTGTACAGTATCTTTATTTTAAATGTATAACCGTCTTCAAGCAATAACTTATAAAGTGTACTACTTGCTCTGCGACAGTTTCAATAAGGCCTTAAGGACCATTATGGTTGGAAACGACCACTCGAAGAATCGGTCTACTTCGCGAACTCAATAGTGAGCGAAAAAGGAAAGAATTTCATAGATGCAGCTCCAGTGTAGCAACATTTAGCGGTAGTCTCAGGACGATATTGAAATAAATTTAAGGCATTCGCTCAAATCAGACAATGAGTTTAGATGTTATTAAGCAACAAAATAGCGGTCTATTTTCAGTCGACAAATAATTTTGTCCAGGAGGTTCTTTTAGAACTGATGAATTCATAGATTTGAAAGCGATAGAAGTACAAATAATATTTGAACATAACAGTATCGAATTTTTCTTTTTTTTTTTATTTTTTCTATAAAACTTAGAAATTGCATGGAGATGGGAGTGAATTTGTATCCTCGGATTTTACAATACGTCTCTGCACAGCTACGTTCATTGAATCGTAATAAGACTAGCATAGTTGCTGGAGAAGAGTAGACGAGAGTAATGACCTTCTCTAAAGCCAAACTTCTTAGAAAAAAATCGAAAAAGAGCTAAGTTCCACCATTGCTGAGGTGTGTTGTTTCATTGAAACCAGATTTCCTGCCTGGCTATATGCAATTGATCAAAATTATTTATAGGTGGACACTCAAAATGCACTTCTTTATTAAGGTAACAAAAGCCCAATTGAAAATAAAGATATTGGCCATGAATTGAGCTATTGCCTGATTTATTATCATGAATTTATTCCGTAATCTAACCGCTCACTGTACAACTTTTTTTTCAACATATGGGTCGAATTCACACAAGGTACCTACTTGTATGAACTGATAAGGCGACATTACAAAAGAAAACTTATAATTAGGAAGAAAAATCTCTAAACTAATTTTCACCTAACATACCAGTCATAATTTATGAATTTTTTTCAGTAACTTGTAGCTTTTGTAGGCCACAAATTTATGGTCAATTAACGTCGCGTGCGTAAAGAATAAATGCACATTTGCCACAAAGGTTAAGCCATTGACTGCTTAAAGTGTCTAGTCGACGCCGTGACCAGTAGTACTCTTCTATGAGAAAACACCTTTTTCGAAATTTATTGAAACATTAGAAAAACGGATAATGCAGATACATAAACCGAGAGTAAATGGCGTCGTAAAACAACAGTTTTACCGTTGCTGTCATAACTCCACGTGGTGTGGTCATTTCACAACGTTTATGCAAATTGCATCTTATGAGGAAACAATGGTGTACGGCATGCAGGAATGGCATTACGAACAAGTGTTTTTTTTTTATTTCCTGCTCCATTTTGCACTATATATGGCCCAGTATTGCTCAACGCTACCTGCATGATACTCATGATACAGTTCGATGATAGCGTTCAAAAGCAAACAGTACGTAAAGCAGAAAAACTTGTTAATAGGCATTTTCTGATGTGTTAAATACATTCCATCATGAAAGTCTTTCGGAGATGCGGTTGCGAGATAAGTCAATGTAAAGCCGATTCACGAGATTATTTCAACTAGATGGAAATTTATTGCCTACAAGTTTGTTAGCTATGGAAATTTCCTAGTATATTTACATTATAATTGCATCAAAGACGCCATAGCCAACAGGATTCGAATTTATCGCCCCAGACGAAATTGACCGTTTATTCTAAACTGCTTTGACTAAACACGGGGATTAGCCGCCGGTCAACGAGACTCGGACTTCCACTATTATCTTTAGAAATTCTGCGTTTTATCGGGCCAGGTCAGGCCGATAAATCACACTCAAGCAGGCCGGGGGCCGGTGCATGCAGGAAATTTAATTTATAATTCTATTAAATGTCCATATTTCTAATCTATGGCCTGGCTCGCTGGATTGACATTTAAACTCCGTGAGCGAGTTATTAAAATCCTTGTTACAGTTATTCTCGTTGTCGTCGCCTTGAAAGCATGACTCTTGAACAATGCAGAATCTGGGTAATAAGTTCACTGTTGCAGAATAATACTTATGATATATGAAAGGAATGATCAACTGCAGGTTTCTGGCTTCTTGAGCAGATGACGTCGGTCAAATCTCCTGCAATACCTTATTCTAACTGTTCCCGGAATCTTCATTGTTTAAGGCCCTGCCTGAACGCCACTGTTCTTTATAATGAGAATAATACCATCAAATCTTATTAAGATTAAAATTATTCTTTCTTATGGCACCAATATATTTCTTCCTTATCGCAAGAAGTTTGTTATCATTAAAAATACAAAATTGTTGTAGTTTACCAAATTTCCCTAAAATGTGAATAAATTGTTGTTAGAACTGCTTTTCATATTTCCTTTTTTTGGTTATAACTATAGAGCCGCTTTAGAGCCTGGTAATCGAACTCTATCAACTGATTTATCATTCCCATTAGGGAGTCTGGTAAGAGAGCTTGAAACAACAAGTTTGTTACTTCTGGAAGAATGTCAATTACCTACGAAAATCATATGCCCTGAACCTATAAAGTTTGCATTAAGGTATCTCAGGTCACCAAAACGTACCTGACAAAGGCTCTAACAATGGACCAGGTAAAAAGAAAATTATTAATAAATGAACAATTTTACAAACACAAAATTCAACAAAAAGAAAAAAAATTACAACAACAGAAAAATTGTCTGTCGATGAAAGAAAAATGAGGAACTTCGAGCAACCAAACCACCCAAAAGGAATGAGAAAAATCTGGCTAATAGTGTCGAAAGTAAAGCATAGAATAACAAATGCTTTTATTCTTCCAATTGACTATATACATCGAAAATCGCTCAAAACACGTGACTTTCGTTTCTAGGGGGGTATTGACCAGATTCATCTCCCGAAACTGACAGCAGAATAAAAACCATTTCGCTGCAAATAGCTTAAATTAAAGCCTGTTAAATATTCAAATTTGCAAAGTTTAACGGGCCATCATTTTAAATTGGTTTAAAAAGGAAATGACATCAACAAAAATAAACAAATCTTGATGAGACCTCCAAAACGAGGTCAATTTACATCTATTACATACATTTACATTACAATTTGTCCCTCGCTGAAAAAACACAATTTTAGGTATAAAGTTTTCTCAAAAATATAAAAATCAAACGAAAAATACAATACTTCGATTAGAAAAATATATAAATAAATGGTAGGAGCTAAAAAAATGTAATTAAAAATTATGAACCTTGAAAGCGAGAAAATGTTAAATAGTTAAGAAATTGTGTTAAAAATTTTTCCAAAAGAGGAATAATATACGTGGGCATTATTTTTAAATATAATACCTTTAAAAAAATTGCTAGAGTCCCTTTGAGGCCATAAAAATTAACTTATTGTCTTGTTTGCGAAAAACAGTAATTTGAAGAAAAACCACTGTTTGTCCAACGGAGCAAAAGTTACCTCAGTGCAAATGCATGTACATTACAAGTGTTGACTGGTCGCAAAAGACCAATTTCGGGTGAAAATTACCTCTAAAGAATGAAAACAATGTAAAGTGCAATTTAGGTTAATAAAGAGAAAAAAACAAAAAAAAACAACAATTTTAAAGAAATAACAAATAAGAATGAATAGAGAAATGTGGAGAATAAAATAACATTAAAAAAGAAAAAAGACAAAAGTTAAAAACTACCAAAGTTAATAAAATTGAAAAATATAAAAATAAAAAATAATAATTCAGTTTAAAGTATTTCTAATTTGGAGCAAAATAGTCTAATGCTCGCAAGTCCTAGTTGAAAAGGTTTCTAAAAGAACTTCCTGATCGAAGCCAAATTCCTTCTATAAAAATGAGTTTTTGACCCGTTGAAAAAGTTTAATTTCTGGTCAAAATCGCATAAAATACTCCCGAAAAATAAGGAATCTTGTCAAAATATAGTAGATTCTGTTCTGTGTCAAAATATAGTAGATTCATGGTAAAATTTCAATTTTGGGTCAAAATTTCTTAGGATGAATGAAAGCTCAACAATAAAAAGTCCAATTAAGATCAATGAAAAAAAGTATATGGAAAAACAAAAGATTGACGAAAATTCTCTCCCCTTCTTTACTTCTTCTCTTGCTCGAAAATGACCAAAATTGACAACAATAACATTTAAGATGAAATTATATTAAAACGAAAAAGAAAGAAGGGAAAAGAAAATCACTAGAATAAACATAATATAACAACAACTAACTGATTTTTCATGGATCCGATATTGACTTAAATTATTCGAGATGCACGATTTTTTAAATTTGTTATATTGTGTTAATCCTAGCCATTTAATTTTTATTTCCTTCTTTTCTCTTTTTTGTAGTTTAATTTCAACTTATATCAAATTATTTTTAGTTCTGGTCATTTTGGAGCAAGAGAAGGGGAGGAGGTAAAAAAGGCGAAAGGAAACCTTTATATAATTTTAGGTTAGTTTAAGCTAGTTGCTTTCAGCTCTTTTGATAAAGCCAAAAATTACAGTAAAATATCTATCAAGAACAAACATTTTCGAAACCGTTTTTAAGTAATAGTGTGTGAGATAAAGAAAGATTTATGGAGAAGAAAACGTTTAAAAAAGAGATGCATAGATCCTTTTTTTTGCATTAGTGTGAAAGGGGGGCTCATAAAGGCTAACTTTTATATAATTGATAAAACAAAATGTATCTAGTTAATGTAGGCTAGTTCAGGTTAGCTGTTTTCAGCTTTTTTGATAAAGCCAAAAATCATACAGAAAGATCCAGCAAGAAAAAAGTTATCTAAGCCGTTTTCACGTAATAATTTCAAATCACCTACTCTCTAACACTTCGTTTTGGTTCCAATAACCTGCGAAGTACAGAGCAATATGGACTGCCAGTAGCCACAACACAAAGTCTCCAATTTGTCGACCAGCCAAAGCTGTAGTGATGAGGGGTAGACCCCGAAACAGTATGCAGATGGGTTGATCGACCAATTGGTGACCACCTACTCTTTACAAGGTACAGAGCAATATGGGCTGCTTCTCGAACTGAGAGCCATCTGCCATGCAGTATTAGATCTAATAAGCTGGTGTATGTCGCCTGCTCTGTACAACATCTCACCGCTATTTCATAGCTTTTTGGCTTTAAGCCACGACGCACGGTCTCCAATTTGTCGACCAGCCAAAGATGTACTGATGAGGGGGAGACCCCAAAACTAGTATGCAGATGGGTTGATGAGATCTCAAAGAGAGATGCATGAATCTTTTTTTTTTGTTCATGGCAAAAGGCGGACATGTAAGGGCTATATAATAAAAGTTGAAACGTTGGCAATTTCGCCAACGTGAAGCGTTTTTCATGTCCTACATCTGCTATTCACCTGTTATATTTGTAATACTTTATCATCACATTTTTTTAAGTAAAATTTCTCATTTGGGGTGGTAAAATTAAAATTTTCGGCCGCCCCTAAACTAGGCCTCCCGGGTTTTTTTTTGCTCCCTTTTGCCTATAGGCAAGATCGCCCCTGAGCAAACCATTTCAAAATCTTGACTTCTTGAATAAAAGGCAAGAAACAAATGACCCAAAATGAGTTAAAGACAAAAACAGTGCAATCTCTTGATATTTTTTCTATATTTTGCTGCTATCTCTGCTGCTCATAGAATCTTAAAGGATGTAAAATGTCAGGACAGGTATTAAATGAGAATGACTTCGATCGTCGCTTATAATTTTTTAGTATTTGATACTTCTAAAGAAACATTTGTTATATAACCCTACTTTTTGTGACATACTTAGACATAGTTGTCGAGGTTAGAGTTCTGTAAATCCACATTTGTTTCGAGAGAGTATTCTAAAAAATTTGACGTTTATTTTGGTTGATAACATTGTTGTTTTTTTTTAAGAGACTTTTTATCGATAGTAACTTGGACGGAGAAAATTATCTACAACTTCTATTCCGGAATTACTGAAATAGTTGAATAAGAAGACCCATCTTGTCAAAGAAGAAGAATTAGGGAACACCTCCTCACTACTCTGCTCCTTTTTTAATCAAGGCAAAAACAAGAGACAACTTTTAAATAAAAAATTTCCTAGAATATGGATGGGTTGGATAGGTCCAGTGGAATAGCCCGACCGATCTCCTGAGCTTACTCCAATAGATTTTCTCTCATGGACACATCTGAATGCTAAAGACTACGCAACAAAAATTGATTATTTCAGAATCATACAAGAATGTATGTCCCTAACACCATAAATGTTGGCTAATGTTCGACGATGTGTGTGCACGGAAGCCAATGGAGGTCATTTTTTACATTTCTAACAAAGTATAACACAACACTCATTCCATTAAAAAAAAATCAAATGGGGGGGACCCCAGGGGGCGGAAGGATGATAATCTTCACTCATATACATCAATATGAATGGTATAAGATTATAAGACCGAAAGATATCCCCAGCGATATCAAATTTGAGTGTTTTGCTGTTTTCTTATAAAGCAATAAACAAAAAGTTATTCGGGGTGGACTCTTTTTCATGGGCCACCCTGTTGATAATGTAACGTTTGTTAGTTGGGAATAAACAATCATAAATCAGAACAAGTCTTCGAATTCTATTATCTTTGTTGAAATAACGCTCTAGACAAGTGCTATCTTCCACCTTATCATGTAGAAGTGAGAAAAATCCCGAGATTACCCGCGTCCTCCCTCATTGTCCGATTGATTTTTTTATTGATGAAGAAGAAAGCGCACTTCTTAATGCGTTTTTTGTTTTGAAGTTTCGTGTGTCTAGAGTGTCAGATATGTAATGTTCTAAACTTGAATCTTTTACTCCATTTCCAACTGTAATTCAGAAAAAATCAAGTGTAATTCAAAATAGTCAACTGTAATTCAGAAATTACTGTTGATAAAAATCAGACTCCAACTCGAACATCCTCCATATTTAGGACGGTCCCCCCCCCCATATTTAGGACCGTAAAATCACCCTGTATCTATTGAAATTGAATGGACTTCACCTTTCTAACTTTAATATTAACAGAGACACAACCAAAAACCTTCGAAAATGAGACACCCCAGTGTACTTGAAGCTTTCTAAGTTATCCTTGATAATTTCCAAATTACACTGGATCCTTTCTGAATAACACTTGACTATTCTGAATTACACTTGACGCTTTATTAATTACATTTGATGTTTCCTGAATTACACTTGACTATTTCGAACTACACTCGATGCTTTCCGAATAATTACAGTTGAGTATTCTGAATTACACTTAATACTTTCTGAATTACAATTGACTATTCTGAATTTGATGTGACGAGATCTGAATTACACTTGACTATTCTAAATTACACTTGATGCTTTCTGAATTACATTTGATGTTTTCTGACTTACACGTGACTATTCCGAATTACACTTGACTATTTTGAATTACATGTGACGGTTTCTGAATTACACTTGACTATTCTGAATTACACTTAATACTTTCTGAATTACAATTGACTATTCTGAATTTGATGTGACGAGATCTGAATTACACTTGACTATTCTAAATTACACTTGATGCTTTCTGAATTACATTTGATGTTTTCTGACTTACACGTGACTATTCCGAATTACACTTGACTATTTTGAATTACATGTGACGGTTTCTGAATTACACTTGACTATTCTGAATTACACTTAATACTTTCTGAATTACAATTGACTATTCTGAATTTGATGTGACGAGATCTGAATTACACTTGACTATTCTAAATTACACTTGATGCTTTCTGAATTACATTTGATGTTTTCTGACTTACACGTGACTATTCCGAATTACACTTGACTATTTTGAATTACATGTGACGGTTTCTGAATTACACTTGACTATTCTGAATTACACTTAATACTTTCTGAATTACAATTGACTATTCTGAATTACATGTGACAATTTCTGAATTATACTTGACTATTCTGAATTACACCTGATTTGTTTTGAATTACACTTGCTACTTTCTGAATTACAATAGGAAACTAGTAGTACAAGGGCACAACGTTTGCATTTTATTTGTTAATTAATCCCGACCCAATTATAGCCCTAAAAAATTCTTTGGTAGAAACTGAACTAATCTGACTCTAAAGACAAGTATAATAGTTTTCTTTGTAGTATTTCGGCTATTTGTGCATGTGATTTTAATTGCCTCCTGAGGTCCCACGGGTCCTTTTGCTGCAGCAGGGCAGACGGCGGTCACTTTACTAAAAATAGACAGACCGCATTTAATTACTAACATTTCTGTATCCGACCGAGCATTTTATGGATTTCCTTAAGTCGGATTTCTCGCTTCTCATTTGCACACAATCACCTCTGCTAGATTTTAAAATGCCACCGCGACATTTTATAAAATACAGAAAAATGTCGCGCGGAATGTGCGCCATGTTACGTCCTGAGAGGCATTTGTTCGATGCCGTTTTGTTTTCGAATAAAACGGCCGTAAAGATCGAAGCGGACCATGGCTACCTTAATTTGCACTTAAATAGTTTTTTGTAGGAATGTCAAGGCAACTATTGGTATTTAATTAGTGATATATGCTGGCGAGGCGTCTCGCGAATGCCTCTCAACTGGTACGGATAATTACCTTCGAGATGGTACTCTAAAGCTGAAACGTCTCATACGTGACCAATGAAAAAAATCGTTGAGACTCAATGCTTATTTTACTGCCGCGTTGTGAATGCACCATCAGCATTAGATAAAAGTTGAAACGCAGATCTTCTCGCTTCCATCGGACGATCACCAAGAACCAAGAATGGAATAGGCGACCTCATGTGTGGGATAAAACATACAGAGATTTACTTAACGGGACAGAGGCTTGACACATAATTAAAGATTATGGTAATGAATTCCCAGATGGCTTTATTCTCTAACACAATATCCTGCAGTCACCTAATGCATCTTGGCGCTCTAGAACCTTTATATGAATCTATATTCATTTGTTCCATTTGAAGGCGGGATGTTCATTTTGTAGCTTAAAAGACAAATGGCCAGGTCCTCACCAATTCCATGTTAACAAGCTTCGGCGGTGTGGTGATCATTTGTAATAAAAGTCGATAAATTTTATACAGTTTTCTGTTGATTATTGGTTCGAAATCAATTTGTATCCCGGAGTTTTATCGCTTGACTGCAAAGCAGAAGAGAAACAAAATCAGTTGGTTTTATAATTCTTTAGAAAACCGATTAGATGTCAGGTCCACCTTCATGCTAAAAAGGCAGATTATAACGTTTTAATCATATCAGACTAAATTTAGGAGTTTACTGAGATGTCAGACCTTTTCTAGTATTTACTTTATTTTAAAATTTAAATATATTTTTTTACACAGTTGCTGGATGTAACGCCCTCAAAAGTGGTTATCAGGAACGTGAACAAAATCATTAAGCAAAAACTGAAATTTTTCTCAATAATCAAAAAGAAACATCAAAGTCATATAAACGAAAAAGGCAGTCCTTCATTATCACGTCTAGAAAACTGTCTATTTCTCTTAAGATGTTCCCAGTCTACATATTTTTTTTTTGTAAAATATTACTAGACCGATAATCACAGAATACTTTACAAAACCAGCATTAATTTGTTTTTTTTCTGAAGACATCGCTTAATTAACAAAAAACTCCTAAAACATTGGTTTAT
This sequence comes from Taphrorychus bicolor, assembly GCA_951812265.1. Classification (NCBI taxonomy): domain Eukaryota; kingdom Metazoa; phylum Arthropoda; class Insecta; order Coleoptera; family Curculionidae; genus Taphrorychus; species Taphrorychus bicolor. Next base: position 16,934,226 of record OX638300.1, read on the forward strand.
AAATTTCTAGATATTTCAATTTAAAACATGCTTAATGCTGTCTTTTTTTCTCAACACACTTCAATTCGTTTCGGTAAAATATTGAGAAGATCACCAAATACTGCACAGAGAAAGACAAAATTTGTTTTTCTGAAGACATCTCTTAATGAACAAGAAATTCTTAAGATGCCGTTAAAATATTTCTACATATTGCAATTAAAAAAAAAAACTAACTGCTTACTATCAATTTTCTGAGAACGATAGTTTTGGCAAAATATTGAGAAAATTAGCTAATACACGACAATAACAACGAAAATTTGTTTTTCTGAAGGCATCGCTTGAAGAAGTAAAAATTATTAAGACATTTGCATATAAATTTTAAAATTTTCCAATTTCAAAAACGCTTACTGATGTTTTTTTTCTCAACACACTTCAATTTTCTGCGGTATAATATTGTGCATATCACCGAACACTCCACAGAGGCAGCCAAAATTTCTTTTTCTCGAGACATCACTCAAGAAACAAAAAAAAGTTTTAAGATGCGTTAAAAAACTTCTAGTTTCTTCAATTTAAAAAAGTTAACTCTTTGGGTTTACTGAGAATGATTCTCAAGGTCTTTCAATTAGTATTGGTAAAATATTGAGAAAATTACTTAATACTCGACGACACCTGCTAAAATTTGTTTTTTTTTGAAGGCATTGCTCAAGGAAGTAAAAATTATTAAGACGTCGGTAAATAAATTTCTAAATTTTCCAATTTCAAAAATGCTTACTGAAATATTGAGCATCTTCGAATAATTCACAAACTCAGCCAAAATTTCTTTTTCTCGAGACATCATTCAAGGAAAAAGGAATTTTTAAGATGCGCTAAAAAATTTCTAGTTATTTCAATTTAAAAAAGCTGACTGCTCTGGATTTTCTGAGAATGATTCTGAAGTTCTTTCTATCAGTATCGGTAAAATATTAGGAAAATTAGGAAAATTTGTTTTTTCTGAAGACATGGCTTGAAGAAGTAAAAATTATTGAGCATTGGCATATAAAATTAAAAATTTTCCAATTTCAAAAACGCTTACTAATGTCTTTTTTTTCTCACTTCAATTTGCTGCGGGAAAATATGGAGCACATCACCGAATATTCCACAGCGGCATTCAAAATTTCTTTTTTCCGAGACATCTCTCAAGAAACAAGAAATTTTTAAGATGCTTTAAAAAACTAGTAACTTCAAATTAAAAAATCTAATTGCTCAGGATTTTCTGAGAATGATTCATAAGTTCTTTCTATTAGTATTAGTAAAATATTGAGAACATTAATTAATACTCGACAAAAACTAGCTAAAATTAGTTTTCTTTAAAGCATCAATCAAGAAACTAAAAATTCTTAAGACATTGGTTTAAAAAATCTAGATATCTCGATTTCAAAAATGCTTAATGCGATACCTTTCTTTTCTCAAACTACTTCAATTCGTTTCGCTAAAATATTGAGAAGGTAACCAAATACTGCACACAGGAAGTCAAAATTTGTTTCTCTGAAGACATCTCTTAAGGAACAAGAAATTCTGTTAAAACATGTCTAGATAATTCAATTTTTTAAAAAGCTAACTGCTATCGATTTTCTGAAATTGATTGTCGAGAACCTTATATAAGTTTTGGTAAAATATTGAAAAAATTACCTAATACACAACAATACCAGCTAAAACTTGTTATCTGAAGGCATCGCTTGAGGAAGTAAAACTTATCAAGACACTGACATATAAAGCTACTGCTAATTAGCGATTTTCTGAGAGTGAGTGTTTGGTAAATTATTGAGAAAATTAGAGTAAGACATTGGCATAAAAAATCCTAAAAAACCCACTTCAATTTGTTGCGGTAAAATATTGAGCATATCACCGAATACTCCACAGAGACAGCCAAAATTTATTTTTCTCGAGACATCAATAAATAAACAAGAAATTTTTAAGATGCGTTAAAAAAACTTCTAGTTAATTCAATTTAAAAAAGCTAACTGCTGTGGATTTTCTGAGAATGATTCTCAAGCTCTTTCAATTAGTACTTGTAAAATATTGAGAAAATTACTTAATACTCGACAAAACCAGCTAAAAATAAATTTTTTTGAAGACATTGGTCAAGGATATAAAAATTCTTAAGATATTGATTTAAAAATTTCTAGATATCTCAATTTCAAAAATGCTTAATGCTCGATTTTCTGAGAATGACAGTTTTAGTAGAATATTGAGAAAATTAACTAATAAATGACAATACCAGCTAAAATTGGTTTTTGTGGAGGCATCGCTTGAGGAAGTAAAAATTATTAAGACATTGGTGTAAAAATTTCTAGATATCTCAATTTCCAAAAGGCTTAATGCTATGGTTCTTTTCTCAACCCACTTAAATTCGTTTCCGTAAAATATTGAGAAGATCACCAAATACTCCACAGAAGAGGCCAAAATTTGTTTCTCTGAAGACATCTCTCAAGAAACAAGAAATTCTTAAGATGTCATGTAAAAAAAGCTAAGCGCTAACTATCGATTCTCTGAGAAATATGGTTTTGGTAAAATATTGAGAAAAGTAGCTAATACACGACAATACCAGCTAAAATTTGTTTTTCTGAAGGCATCGTTTGAGGAAGTCAAAATGAATAAGGCATTGGCATATACATTTTCAAATTTTCCAATTTCAAAAACGCTTACTGATGTTTTTTTTCTCAACACACTTAAATTTTCTGCGGTATAATATTGAGCATATCACCGAATCTCCACAGGGGCAGCCAAAATTTCTTTTTCTCGAGACATCACTCAAGAAACAAAAAAAAGTTTTAAGATGCGTTAAAAAACTTCTAGTTTCTTCAATTTAAAAAAGTTAACTCTTTGGGTTTACTGAGAATGATTCTCAACGTCTTTCAATTAGTATTGGTAAAATATTGAGAAAATTACTTAATACTCGACGACACCTGCTAAAATTTGTTTTTTTCTTTGAAGGCATCGCTCAAGGAAGTAAAAATTATTAAGACGTCGGTAAATAAATTTCTAAATTTTCCATTTTCAAAAATGCTTACTGAAATATTGAGCATCTTCGAATAATTCACAAACTCAGCCAAAATTTCTTTTTCTCGAGACATCATTCAAGGAAAAAGGAATTTTTAAGATGCGCTAAAAAATGTCTAGTTATTTCAATTTAAAAAAGCTGACTGCTCTGGATTTTCTGAGAATGATTCTCAAGTTCTTTCAATCAGTATCGGTAAAATATTAGGAAAATTAGGAAAATTTGTTTTTTCTGAAGACATGGCTTGAAGAAGTAAAAAATATTGAGCATTGGCATATAAAATTAAAAATTTTCCAATTTCAAAAACGCTTACTGATGTCTTTTTTTTCTCACTTCAATTTGCTGCGGGAAAATATTGAGCACATCACCGAATATTCCACAGCGGCATTCAAAATTTCTTTTTTCCGAGACATCTCTCAAGAAACAAGAACTTTTTAAGATGCTTTAAAAAACTAGTAACTTCAAATTAAAAAATCTAATTGCTCTGGATTTTCTGAGAATGATTCATAAGTTCTTTCTATTAGTATTAGCAAAATATTGAGAAAATTACTTAATACTCGACAAAACTAGCTAAAATTAGTTTTTGTTTAAAGCATCAATCAAGGAACTAAAAATTCTTAAGACATTGGTTTAAAAAATCTAGATATCTCGACTTCAAAAATGCTTAATGCGATACCTTTCTTTTCTCAAACCACTTCAATTCGTTTCGGTAAAATATTGAGAAGGTAACCAAATACTGCACAGAGGAAGTCAAAATTTGTTTTTCTGAAGACATCTCTCTTAAGGAACAAGAAATTCTGTTCAAACATGTCTAGATATTTCAATTTTTTTAAAAGCTAACTGCTATCGATTTTCTGAAATTGATTGTCAAGACCTTTATATAATTTTTGGTAAAATATTGAAAAAATTACCTAATACACAACAATACCAGCTAAAATTTGTTATCTGAAGGCATCGCTTGAGCAAGTAAAACTTCTAAAGACACTGACATATAAAGCTAACTGCTAATTAGCGATTTTCTGAGAGTGAGTGTTTGGTAAATTATTGAGAAAATTAGAGTAAGACATTGGCATAAAAAATCCTAAAAAACCCACTTCAATTTGTTGCGGTAAAATATTGAGCATATCACCGAATACTCCACGAGACAGCCAAAATTTATTTTTCTCGAGACATCAATAAATAAACAAGAAATTTTTAAGATGCGTTCAAAAAACTTTTAGTTAATTCAATTTAAAAAAGCTAACTGCTGTGAATTTTCTGAGAATGATTCTCAAGCTCTTTCAATTAGTACTTGTAAAATATTGAGAAAATTACTTAATACTCGACAAAACCAGCTAAAAATTAATTTTTTTGAAGACATTGGTCAAGGAAATAAAAATTCTTAAGATATTGATTTAAAAATTTCTAGATATCTCAATTTCAAAAATGCTTAATGCTCGATGTTCTGAGAATGACAGTTTTAGTAGAATATTGAGAAAATTAACTAATAAATGACAATACCAGCTAAAATTTGTTTTTGTGGAGGCATCGCTTGACGAAGTAAAAATTATTAAGACATTGGTGTAAAAATTTCTAGATATCTCAATTTCCAAAAGGCTTAATGCTATGGTTCTTTTCTTAACCCACTTAAATTCGTTTCCGTAAAATATTGAGAAGATCACCAAATACTCCACAGAAGAGGCCAAAATTTGTTTCTCTGAAGACATCTCTCAAGAAACTAGAAATTCTTAAGATGTCATGTAAAAAAAGCTAAGCGCTAACTATCGATTCTCTGAGAAATATGGTTTTGGTAAAATATTGAGAAAAGTAGCTAATACACGACAATACCAGCTAAAATTTGTTTTCTGAAGGCATCGTTTGAGGAAGTCAAAATGAATAAGGCATTGGCATATAAATTTTCAAATTTTCCAATTTCAAAAACGCTTACTGATGTTTTTTTTTTCTCGACAAACTTCAAATTGTTGCTGTAAAATATTGAGCATATACCTACCCGAATACTCTACAGAGGCAGCCACAATTTCTTTTTCTCGAGACATCAATCAATAAACAGGAAATTTTTAAGATGCTATAATAAACTTCTAGTTACTTCAATGTAAATAAGCTAACTGCTCTGGAATTTCTGAGAATGATTCTGAAGGTCTTTCAATTATGAAAGTTGAAAGAAATTTATTTTCTGCAAAGTATGTTGGTGATCGAAAATTTTAGCTTTTTCGCAGAAAAAAAAATTAAACTAGAGTTCTTTGCGAAAAAGCTAAAAAATTCTTTTAATTAGTATTGGTAAAATATTGAGAAAATTACTTAATACTCGACAAAACCAGCTAAAAATTGTTAATGCGTTAATGCCGCTTAATGCTGTCTTTCTTTTCTCAACACACTTCAATTCGTTTCTGTAAAATTGAATGTCTCTGAAGACACCTCTCAAGGAACAAGAAATTCTTAAAATGTCGTTAAAAAGTGTCTACATATTACAATTTAAAAAAAGCTAACTGCTAACTATCGATTTTCAGAGAATCATAGTTTTGGTAAAATATTGAAAAAATTAGCTAATACCAGCTAACATTTTCTGAACGCATCGCTTGAAGAAGTAAAAATTACTGTAGACATTGGCATATAAATTTCGAAATTTTCCAATTTCTCAAACGCTTACTGATGTATTTTATTTTTCTCAACGCACTTCTATTTGTTGCTGTAAAATATTGAGCGTATCACCAAATACTCCACAAAGGCAGGCAAATTTTCTTTTCTTGAGACATCACTCAAAAAATCCGCTAAAAAATGTTTAGTTATTTTAATTTAAAAAAGCTAACTGCTCAGAATTTTCTGAGAATGACTCTCAAGGTATTTCAATTAATATTGCTATACTTACTTAATACTTGACCAGCTAAAATTGTTTTTTTTTTTGAAGGCATTAGTCAAGAAACTTAAAATTCGTAAGATATTGGTTTAAAAATATCTAGATATCTCAATTTCTAAAACGCTTAATGATGTTCGACACATCACTCAAGGAACAAGAAATTTTTAAGATGCGCTAAAAAATTTCAAGTTATTTCAATTGAAAAGAACTAACTGCTGTGGACTCTCTGAGAATGATTCTCAAGGTCCTTCAATTAATATTGGGAAAATATTGAGAAAGTTACTTAACATTCTATAAAACCACAAAAATTTTATTTTTTTTCCTGAAAGCACCGATCAATCAACTAAAAATTATTAAGACATAAGGTTTTAAAAATTGCTGGATATCTATAAAGATGCTTACTGCTGTCTTTCTATTCTCAACATGCATCAATTTGTTTTGGTAAAAAATGGAGCAGTAGGAGGGATCAAAACCCACTAAATCGATTTTAAATAAATTTTCAAGATGACTGTTTAAATAATTTCGAACAAAAACTATAATTTTTATTTTGAATTGTAACATTTTTTAACGGTGATCTGATCAATCTATATCGTTAGTTTGACTATTTTATTTTAAAATTAAGTCAAAAATATGCAAATAAAAATGAGGTTTTCACATTTTTGACCAAAAGTGGATTTAAGCGGGAGCTAAAGTTTGTTTTTCCTAGGACATTGCTCAAAGAACAAAAAATTCTTAAGAAATCGTTAAAAAATTTTAGATACTTCAATTAAAAAAAAAGTTAACGGATGTCAAGTTTCTGAGAATGATTGTCAAGACTATTCAATTAGTATAAAATAGTCAGAAAATTATTTTATTCTAGACAGAAGTAGCTAAAATTCGTCCGTATAGCTCAAAAAACCAAAATTCTTAAGACATTGGTTTAAATATCTCTAGATTTCTCAATTTCCAAAAATTCGTACTAGTGTCGTTCTTTTCTCAGCACACTTCAATTTGTTTTGGTAATATATTGAACAAAAATCAAACAGCACTCCTCAATTTTTCCAACCCTCTTTTCTATGCCTAGTGTAATAGGTGTTCTAGGTAATTGCTATTCGGAGGAATATTTCGCCAAACAGATAGAAGTTTTAAGGCATAAATAAAAACTAAATTTTAGACCCCGCTTTCCCCCACCCCTGCGGTAAGCTTTTTTTTTGTTCCAGTTTTGATATTTTTTTTTTACATATACTTTTATGGATTTTTTTTTCAGTCTAGCATGTATTTTGACCTTTTAATTTTTTTTTAAGCTTTTCTAACTTTTACAACTTTTACACTCTGTGACAACAACCACGTTTCAGTGACTGTGATGAAGTTGCTCATTCTTTCGTCACTTCGAGACAGCATCTAAGAGAATTACAGAGATTATTTGCTTTTAGCCAGAAAGAGATCTTGGTGTTAAGAATCCTTATATTTTACTTCTTTCTTGAAGACGAAGTTGAATTTGAATGGAAAGCGATAAACGACAAACAACAGAGCAATGTAGGTGAGCTAATCAATGTTGCATGTAGTTTATACAAAAACTGGTGATATTGAAAGGCTCTTGGTAATTCATTCATTACGGTCGCATAAACAAGATCAGTACCCGTTGTCCCCATTCGTTACAGTAGGACAGTGCGACCCCTACTTTACGGTAACCAGCAGCTTTTCAATCTGTATGCAAATAAAGAGCAAGTTGTTCATTGCCCTTTATTTGTAAAACGAAAACAATTTGAATAAGCAAACAAGTTGATATTAACACGCCAAGGTGCGTTGTTTTTTCCTGAGTGGTTCCCGAGCGCTGTTACGCAAATGTTTGGCCAACGGAATTAGAATAAAGTGGTTGTCTCGACAGTGTTTGTTCGTTATTTGTCTTTAAACATGCACTTCTTTGAAAAATTATCCTTTCCGAAAATTGAAATATCAACATGAACTTTTTTGCCTCTAAGTGCATCTCGTCAGAAATACGTCTTCATATTCCGGTGCTAAACGTCATTAAAAGTCAATTCTAATTTAGTTTGAACGCAAGGCCTTGCCTAGCCTTGTACCCTTTAACAAACGAGATCTGGTAGCTGGACCCTAATCAGCATGTAAATAGCACTTTGAAACTAGTTAGAGCATTGATTGATCCTATTGAAGGCAACACATAAGTGTGGTCGAGGATAAAAGCCGAAACTACAAGTCATCTCATCTATTCTACGGGCCACACCCACATTTATTTTACAAATTATAAGGTTAGTTCAGTAAGGAGTTAAGGACTCAAAAATGTGTACAGTTTTTTCGTAAGTAGTTTTAGTGGTAATTAATGACTAAACAATATAGTGATTGATAATAGCTAGTATTTATAGAATAAGCACTACACTCTATCAAAAGAATTGTCTTTCGCGTCGGGAACCTACCATCAGACAAGCTGTGGTTAACAAGTCTAACCGGAGGACAACATTTTGCTTTTACTGATGGTAAATTATAAGCCTCGCAATGAGAGCTTGTTATTATTGTTTGTGTTTTATGTCTCGAAATTACGTGTCTCACTACCATGCGGTATCTATGGCTATGATCTTCGTTTGGCTTACGGAAGAGCATTGGCAAAAGTTTGAAGTTTTAAGTTTGAACTTGGCGTCTCAGAGGAAGCAGCGCATCAGCTCGTTAACAAACAACGCTTTCCACCAAGCCAAACCGCTCTAAAGAAGAAAAGAGATGAATGATGATTCGCAGATAGAAATCTCGGACGCTTAGTCCGACAACCTATAATTTGGGCCCGGTCGTTGGATCGGCGTGGTTTTCATTTTTTGCCACGGCCTCGTCGCTTGTCAGATTCTTATGATGGAGTTTTCACACCACAATGTAGAGAATCGACAATTGAAAATAATACTTAGAAGTTCATTCTATAGTCACCGCTATAGAATCTTTTCTTTCCACTAAGCTCTACGAAGATCACAACTGTAAACTTTAATGACGATGATAGAAGCCTAGCTCATTCCCAAAAGTTGTCAAGTCAATGCGAACATCGAAGCTTCACTAACTAATTGCCTAAAAATCAATTTACTGTTCAAACCTATTCTAAGGCCTTTCTTGTGTGGTTAGTTTTAACGTTATACCCTTCAGAAATGCCTTCGCACACCATCTCTATTAATACGGTTGGGCAGCCGTTTATACCAGAGCCAAGGCAACTGCGTTTATCGAGTTTTTCTGGCCCTTGTTAGTAGATTAAACAAACACGAGGTTTGCCATAATTTCACCCGTTTAGTCTTCGAATAGCTCTGCGTTTTTTTTTCCTTACTCCGATTGTCGAAGAATTTCTTTAAAGACTGTAATTTCTGTTTCAAGGATTTTTGCTCGGTTGCTAATAGAATTGCCATTATAGGAAGACTTGTTCGACTCCTTGTTAGAAAACGTAAGTACTCAAATGAGTTATAGAGGATAGACTGTTATGAAAAATTATTGTCTTGTTATGGCGAATAACACCATTGTATTTGCCTGAAAAGGATACAACATATTGCATTATTATATTCCCACCACAGCTTTTTAACTTCTGCCATCTAGTCATTTTAATTCTAATCACAGAAGCTGGTGAGAAGGCTTCTTACAAGTTCTAACCGTCGGCGCCGTCGCGCTGCAGTGAAAGGACTGGGGTAGGGGTAATGGTGGAGCGGGATTTCGGTGCACTTGAAGTATGTCTCTGTCCAGTCTGCATTTAGAAACGTAATTTCCTCCTTCCTGTTGAAATTATTGTCGTGCTTAAATATCTCAATAGCCTCTTTCGTTACCCCTAGATAGAAACGCTGCGATTGATAGAAGATATTCAACTCGTTCAAAAGGACGTCGTGACCTTGGAGAGAGCCTGCTCTGTTAGTGCTGACTGTTGTGTTTGTCCTAACCTGCAACTCCTCTTGTGTTCTGCAAACTGAGCCACGGCTGCATGAAACTCTCCGGGAGCCCATAGGGGGGGGGGTCTCTGCGGTCTTTGGTAGATCTCAAGCTCTGTCATATTGTACGGGTGGGTTTAAAGACAGTTATAAATTTTGGGTGGTTTTCCAGTAGCCTGCCGATCCTGTCTGTTACTTTGTTGACGTATGGTAGACGACTCCATCCGCGCTTTTCTTCCCCCATTGTTCCTTCCTGGCGCTCTATATTTCTTGGACGGACGGCCCTATTGAACGCGTGTCTATCATACATCCACAAAGTAACGGACATGATTGGCAAGCTTCTGGAAATGCACAATGATAAAACTGTCTTTAAACCCACCCGAAGATCATCACATCCTTTTCACGAGGTGGATATCTTATATCAATCGCAGCGTTTCTATCCCAGCCTAACGAGAGAAGCCATTGAGATCTTTAAACACGACAACAATTTCAACAAGAAGGAAGAAATTACGTTTTTAAAAGCGGACTGGAAGCGAGTTCTACGAAATACTTCAAGTGCACCGAAATCGCGTGCCACCACTCCCCCACTACAGCGCGACGGCGCGGGAATAAATACCACGGAGCTCACCACAGTCGAATCAGTCAACGTCGGGAAGCACGGGAGATCACTTCGCCCATTGCGTCAGCTGTAGACGAAACGTCAGAAAGAAATTCCTTTGGACCACGGATTCAAAGCCCGGAAAACACTTCAGTCTTATGATCATAGTTCACTTCAGTCTTATGATCCTAGTTCACTTCAGTCTTATGATCCTAGATCACTATCTTATGATCCTAGTAAATTTTTAATTACAAGATAAATAACTTACCCTGGACAAGAGAAAAAGGGAAAAGTCTATAGTGCCTAAGAGACCTTGTAACAATTCTTGCAGGGCATAAACTACTAAATAGTAAGTAGGCACATACACCTCTTAGAGTGCACTAAGAACACATTGTGGGGCCGGAAATGAGCCGCTTTCTTCCACAGAGAAGAGCTTTTCACTATGAGGTGGGACGGGATACTTTCTTTCATTAGGGTATCCCGTATTGGACTGGTATCAAAAACCCACAAACTCAGGAAGATATCTCAATTTTCTTTCCTCACATAGCCAGAAAACAAAAATTAACTTGGTTCTTAAAAAACGAATAGAAATAATTTCTCACGAGTCATTAAAACTTATCAATCTGAGAAAACTTAAAGACATGTGTAAAACCTATTTTTTTTTTGACTTTAAGTATTCTATATATATTTCAATATTTCGCTATTTTTATAAACTTAATTACTACTTTTATATTCCCATTAATTCGCTTATAATCAATATACAACTTTTGCTTACTCTAGCTGTTTTAATAACCTAATTCAGTCAGGCCTACGTCTCAAGATAATTAAATACTGGTTAAAGTGAAATGGTAAAACTGGAGACCAAAGTCGATAAGAGGAAGAAGGGACACATGCCTAGAATACAGGGGAGGCTCTGGAATGTAGGAGGGAAGAGAGGGCGAATGTTGGATGTGTGCGAGATTGAGCGAAAAAGAGGAGAATGGTGCCGGCATCGAAAGGGAGTGGTTCCGTGAAAGTAGCGGTGTGTGATAAGTAGTTGGGGGCCCAACCGAAGGGGGGTGTTAAGTTGGTAAGACCTAGGCAAAGTTGTTTTTGTTGTTGATAATGTATATGCATATACTGATGAGGAAAAACCCCGGCGACACCCCGAGGGGTGGGGATAGTACTATGCTTCTGGGGTTGCCGATACATAAGAGTTTTGGGGGTATCTCTTATGCTCCCCAGTCGACACTAGCGGGTATGTAGTGTCAGCCTGATGACCGTACCTGCTGGTTAGAGATACTCACTGCTTAGCGGCTTCTGAGTTCTCGGGTGCGAGCCTTAACTCGTTTACTAATCAATTTTAGGGAGGCACTAGCTAGTTGTCGAAGATCAGAAGGTAACATCAGTAACATCAGATGTTTTATATTGAGAGCATTTATATTATTTATTTTTACATTTTCCCTGGTCCATGTTACGAGGGTATATTAGTACTAGATGGTACATGGACTGATAGAGTTAGTAGGGCAAGAGAGGCCCGACGCGGGGGTGCTTCGGACCCCCTGTGAGTAGTATGATTTATTGTTATTTTGATGCAGAACAGTAACTGTTTCATTATTTTCATGTGCATATGTCCCGAGCCTTCTCTATCGACGTCTCTATTTGAATTATACTAAAACCACCGATTGATGGCATCGTTATGACCCACAGAAGCATCAAAAAGTAAGTTTATCGTGTTTGTTATGATTGTTATTGAAATCACTTGCTGTTTATACTATTAATCGGTCACATACTCCCGGGCTAAAATAGCCAGAAAAGACCGAACTTTACACATGTACTATTGAAAAATTCTTATCCTCCAAACTTAATTAACAAACTCTTATTTAATAGTTCACAACAAAACAGAACAGAAAAAGACAACAGCAACATTTCCTTCGCTAATCTAGAGGACAGCACTACAACATGGTAGAATTGAATTTCCAATTCACCAACATGGATTTGAGTGGCGCATCAGTCTCAATTGATACTCCCCTTCCACCCATCAAATACTTCTCATTCTCACAAATTAAGAAACTCACCCACAAAGTGAGCAAATTATTTCACAACCATTCTTCCATAAAACTAGCAACAAAGAATCTAGTGACCGTGGGAGACTTATGTACAAAATTAAAAAACAAGGATGAGGCAGACCGATAACCCAAGAACTTCAACACTATTTTCATTAGAGGAACAGGTTGACACTTGGAGAGGATCAGGGACAGTGGAGTAAGGATGGGTGGGTCGGCGTAGTGTAGAAAGGGCCTTTTAAGACCTACTGGCAAGCCTTTGACTCACAGTGTTACTGCGACTACTATCACAGAGGAAAGTCATAACCAAAAACGAAAGTAAAGCACAAACTTAACTAAAATCTACATTATCGTAGCAATATCCTACAATTTTATGTTTTTTTTTTAAATCTTGGAAACCAAAAGCAACTTGACAACGTAGTTTACTACATATTAAAAACCTCCAAAGCGAAACTTTTTTTTACCATCATAATTTAACTCCCTCTTTCTCTCTCTCTCTCCGCCTGTTATCGAAGATATAATAGGCCACTCACATAAAAAGACACTATGGTTTATAGTGCGGGTTACTTTCTTTGAAAAATTGACAAGAACAAGTAGGTTAACGATATTTACACTGGGACAAATTCCTTTCAATTTTTGCAGCAACTCAATTTAAATTTTTATATATAATAGTGCAAACATACTTTTGACTTTACGAACTGGCCAGAGGACGAATTTCAGCAAAAAAAAAATTCTAAACTGCTCTAAACCGTCGACACACCGCTAAATTGATTATACATAGTCGACACCTCGCCCATAAACAAACATTTAAACAAGGGATCCGCAGGTAGATCGACTTTGCCGAAGTCGAGAACGAGAACAAAGACCGTCTTTGTTCTTCGTCGCCTTCAACACTCCCGAAGTGGCCGGTCACGGTGGGGTGGACATACCGTCCGAATAAACAAATAATAACGATTCTATCATCAAACTGACGTTTTATTTTTCGACTCTTACATAATGATGAAGCACCTAGTAAAACGCGGTTGACGCACACTGAAGGCTTTATGACCTGGAAAGCGATTAGGTTCGAGGAAACGCTTTAACTTACTGCTAAAGAGGCTGTAAAACCCCACGCGGCCAATAAAACTGTGAGGTTCTGCGGGAAAGGTACCCTAATGAGGTTTTTAACACGTGGTAGTGTGACGCCTGCTCGCGCATATTTGACTCGATATCTAATCAATAAATCGACGATGATGAGTCCCAAGTACAGCGGAGCAGCCTATCTGCCGATCGGAAGACCGGTCAGGTCGTTGAGTAGCCCCTTTTGACCACATTCATTCCAAACTGATCACGATACAAGATCGTGATATTTTCTCCAAATAAGTTAAAATGGTATAACAATTATTACATTAAAGATATCGGTAATTATAAAAAACAATAGACATGTTCATTTTTAGTTAAAGACATTAAAGGCCCATTGCGGGCTGTGACCAGAGTTTCACATAACTCACTAAGTGCTTCCCCAACTACTAAGTGCTGGTCAACTGACCAGCACTTAGTAGTTGACTTCTTTCATAAAACTCAGTTTTTTCATAAGTACAAAAAACCCGTAGATACAATTTCTTTAGTAAACTCTTTTAATGCGTCACTCGTTGAATGCAAATCGTTCGCGAACAAATAATGGCGTTCCGTAAGCCACACCGAACAATTAAAGCAGATCCCTTTTTGCGATTTGGAGCTTTATTTTAATTAGTAAACACGTTATGTAATTGACCTAATCACACGCGAGGCGCTTTTAAATTTTAAATGGGAGGCCTAATTAAGAGTGCGCATAATCAAAAAGTAGAATCGTACTCGAGAGGGATTCGGTGGAAGTCTTCGCATAGGATGGCGCACGCATAATTTGTTGCTGCTTTACAAGGATACTCTTAAAGAGATTCTTCTTAACCTCAGGATAAGAAAACAATTTTTAGAAGAAATTCTTGATAGTTGTTTACATTTGGCACCTGGTACCACTTAGCGTGGATACCGCTTAAAACATCCAGCAAACTGAACCGAGTGACCATCGCATCGGCGGAATTCTTTTATCTGCCACTCGTGTTTTGAGAAGTAAACAAAAACCGAACCGAGATTCACACGTTTACGGTACTCAAAGTGGTACTATTTTTTGCCGCAGCACGGTAGCTGCTCCGATCTAAGACCGAGAGACGTGCAAGAAATGGCAATCTTTTAACAAGAACTAAATACAAAAGACCTCGACGTTTTTTGCTTGTTAGCGACGAGGATGATTGGAAATACCATTTTCTACGTTCATTAAAAGGCCGCAGGCCAAAACTGATAAAATACTGCAAATGCGCCTCAAATATAAATGGCGGACGAGTCGAAACTGTAGCTGCCAATTAGTAAAGTACCCGAGAGTGATTGGTGAGGTACCGAAGGTTTATGAAGGTAATATATCTCGCATATTTATTGTTTTTTTTTTGTGCATATTGGCTGAGTGAAGATGCAATTAACGATGCTACCGACTCGCTGAGGCCGCATTTTGTAAGTATCATGTTAACCAAAGATATCACAGATACCACAGAAAAAAACCTTTAGTTGTTCGAAATATACTATCTATTTTCCTTCTATCTACCTCGGTGTAAATTTCTTGTTGTAAATGATGAATATGTTATCAATGAAAATAACTTGGAAACTAGAGGTTCAGGTTGTGGGATTCAATTATCTGTAAAAGTTAAGCTTAAAGATAAAAACGTATCTTGAATCTTCTTCAAGCATTACGAAGGGTAATGGTAAGGCTTTTTAGGAAATTCGGGGTGTGCTAGAACTGACCCCACAGAAACTGGACCAACCTGACGAAGGCGTTAAGTATGCAGGTGTAAGGATGCCCAAAATTCAAAATAAATCCCAAGAAGATGAGAATTTAACACCAAGATAAGGTTTGGACGAAACAACGAAAATACGAGAAATAAATAAATAAAAAACTAAAAACAGAGGGAAACCTCAGACAGAAAGCTGTGAAAAGCCACTATCAAGCGTTCAGAACGTAACTTACGTTGAACATAGCAGTCTAACAGTCCCGACAAGGTGACCAGGTACTACGGAGAAAGATAAGAAAAAGTCATTCAGTGTTTGCCTCAGCCTCAGATAATAACAAAAATGCTCCACAAAGAGTGTTGAACAAAACTTTTAATGTAACTAAACTTTTAAAAGTCAGCAAAGAAGCAACAGAGCTTCAATCCTTGGCTCTGTGGAACGTAGTTCTCTCAGGGAGTGACACCAGCTGAACTAGAGATGTCTTAAAAGAACCTCTAACAAATACAGGTCGCGTTTGCATCATTATCCGGAAGAACTCCACTTCCAGGCTTCAAGTATTTGTATAAAGTCGCACAATTTTCACCTGAACATGAGTTAGATAACAAAGAAAGACTCAGATCATTTCAGTTTTATTCCTTTAGAAACGTTAGAAACTGTCCTGATAAAGAAACTGTGTCATATGCCTCAGTATAAAGTCACCGAAACAAGAAATTGTGGCTTAAAGAAATATGACGTCAAACTTACCGCATAAAAAGTTTTTTTTTCAGTAGCTCTTTTAAAAAAAAACCAAATAAAAAGGAGGGGCAATTTTTTAGTAGTCTCTCCGGCAAAAAACTATTCTGCAAAAACTATCCTACCGAAGAAACTGCTTTCACCTAGAAACACTTTTCTCTTAGAAACTGCCCTGCGAAAGAAAATACTTTTGCAAGGAAGAAATTTGTTCGTCTTAAAACGTTCTTCTCTTAAAAACTATGTCTGCTAAAAAACTATTTTCTCAAAAAAATTTATTCAATTCGAAAGAAAGAAAAAAAAATTTTTTTCAAGCTTTTCTTTCTTAGAAACTGCTCTTCTAAAAAAATACTTTCTCTAATAAAATTCTTCTAATTGAAACTCTTCTCCCTTAGAAACTGCCCTGATAAAGAAACTGCCTTTTTCACGAAGAACAAATTTGTTCTTAAAACTTTTCTATCTTAGAAACTGCCACGATAAAGAAACTGCTTTCTCAAAAAAAATGTTTTAATAGAAATTTTTTTCCCTCAGAAACTCGTCTGATGAAGAATATGTGTTTTTTTAAGAAGCCCTAAATGTCGAAGTCTTTTGCAATGGCGCGTTAATGTTTATGACTCAGTCTAACTGCAAATGAGCCACTGAAAGAAGAAATTGTAACTTATTAATATGGGAAAAAGTTAAGAAATATGACGCCAGAACTTACCACAGAAAAGATTTTTTTGAGCTTCCCTTCAAAAAAGTGAAACGCACCTGAAAAGGGAGTGTCGTCTTAAAAAAAAGAGGCCATTTTCTAGAACTTTAGTTGTCTCTCCCGAAAAAGTTTGTTTTATTTCAGACTGTTCTGCAGAAACTGTTTTCCCGAAGATACTGCCTTCACCAAGAAACACTGTTTTCTTAGAAACTGTTTTTTATCTAAACAATAAAAGCAATTTTGTATCTTAAAATCTTTCCCCCTTATTCAGCTTCAATCCTAAAGAAACTACCTTCTCCATATTGTTTTGTTATTGAAATTCTTCCTTAGATGTGTCTTTTTCAAGAAGAAAAAATTTGTTCTTCTCAAATCTTTTTTTCTCTTAGAAACTGTACTGCTAACGAAGTACTTTCTTCAAAAAAAGGGTTTTAATTGAAACTCTTCTTTCTTAGAAACTTTGATGAAGAAACTGCCTTTTTCAAGAAGCTCTAAAAAGTGAAAGTCTTTTGTGATAGCGTCTTTGTGGTTATGTCTCAGTCTAATTCCAAATAAAGCCACTAAAACAAAAAATTGTGGCTTATTCATATGAAAAAGTTAAGAAATATGGCCCCAAGATTTACCGCAGAAAAGGTTTTTTGCTCCTCTTCAAAAAGATAAACGAAACTGAAAAGGAAGTGTATCCTTAAAAAAAAAGGAAGGACGTTTCTAGATCTTCAGTGATCTCTCCCAAAAAAATTGTTCTAGTTGAGACCGTTCTGCAGAAACTGTCCTTTTGAAAGAAGAGTTCTTTACTGCCATTGCCAGGAAAAAAATTATTCTTAAAACATTTCTCTCTTAAAACTGTGTTCTAAAAACTACTTTTTCAAATAAATTTCTTCGAATTGATACTACCCGGATGTAGAAATTGTCTTTTTCAAGAAGCTTTTTTTTTTCAAGAAGATATTTGTCCTTCTTAAAACTTTTCTCCCTTAGAATCTGCTTTGCTGGAGAAACCACTTTCTCCAAGAAAAATGTTCTAATTGAACCTCTTCTTTCGAAGATCCCCTGATGAAGAAATTGTCTTTTTCAAGAAGGCCTTAAACGTGCAAGTGTTTTGTGGAGGCGTCTTTGCAGTTATGCTTCACTCTAACGAAGCTACTGAAAGAAGAATTTGTGGCTTATTAATCAAGGAAAAAATGAAGAAATAAGACACCACAATTCACAGCAAAAAAATTTTTTTGCAGCTCTTCGTCAAAAACTGAAACGCACCTAAAAAGGGAGCGTCGTCTTCAAACAAAAAAGGAGCCATTTTTTTAGACCTCTAGTAGTCTCTCCCGTAAAAAAGTGTTCTATTTGAGACTGTTTTGCAGAAACTATTCTCCCGAAGAAACTGCTTTCACCTAGAAACACTTTTCTCTTAGAAACCGCCCTGGGGAAGAAAATTACTTTGCGAGGAAGAAATGTGTTCGTCTTAAAACTTTATTCTCTTAAAAACTGCGCCTGCTAAAAAACTATCTTCTCAAAAAAATGTGTTCATATTGAAAGAAAGAAAAATAAATTTCTTCTTTTTCTTAAAAAAATTTTTTTTAAGCTTTTCTCCCTTAGAAACTGCTCTGATAAGGAAAGTACTTTTTCTAATAAAATTGTTATAATTAAAATTCATCTCCCTTAGAAAATGCCCTGATGAAGAAACTGCCTTTTTCAAGAAGCCCTTAATAGTAGCAAATCTCTTGTGGTGGTGCCTTTGTGGTTACTTCTGAGTCTAATTTCAAACGAAGCCACTAAAGGAAGAAATTTGTGGCTTATTAAGATGAAAAAAGTGAAGAAATATGGCGCCAGAGTTTACAACAGAAAAAGTATTTTTAGCAGCCCCTCTTCAAAAATGAGAACGCCAATAAAAAATGGGTGTCCGAAAAAGAAATTGTAACTTTGAAGACTTCTAGTAGTTTCTCCAGAAAAGAAAAATGTTCCATTTGAGATTGTTCTGCAGAAACTGGTCTCCCGTAGAAACTGCTTTTACCAAGAAGCACTTCTTTCTTAGAAACTGCCCTGCGGAAGAAATTACCTTCGCGAGAGAGAAATGTTTTGGTTTTGCAACTAACCTACTAAAAAACCATTTTCTCAATAAATGGTTTTTTAAACTTTTCTCTGTTAGAAACTGCTACGCCAAAGAAACTATTTTCTCCCAAAAAAATTGTTTTAATTGAAACTCTTCCCCTTAGAAACGTCCCTGATAAAGAAATTGCCTTTTTTCAAGAAGCCCTTAAAGTGGAAGTCTTTTGCGCTGGCCCGTTTGTGGTTATGATTCAGTCTAACTTCAAATGAAGCTGAAAGACTGAAAGAAGAAATTGTAGCTCATTAATATGGAGAAAAGTTAACAAATATTAGGCCAGAACTTCCCACAGAAAATATTTTTTTTTGAGCTCCACCTCAAAAAGTGGAACGCACCTGAAAAGGGGGTATTGTCTTCAAAAAAACTCTTTTCTAGAACTTTAGTTGTCTCTCCGAAAAAATTTGTTTTATTTCAGACTGTTCTGCAGAAACTGTCTTCCCGAAGAAACTACCTTCACCAAGGAATACTGCTTTCGTAGAAACCTTTCAGCCGAAGAAGCTGCGTTCGCGAAGAGGCAATTTTTTATTATAAAATTTTTCTCTCTTCTTCAGTTACATTTCTAAGGAAACAGCGTCTTCAAAAAAAAATTGTTTTTAATTGAAATTCTTCCTTAGAAACTGCCTTTTTTCAAAAGGAAGAAGAAATTTGTTCTTCCCAAAACTTTCTTTCTCTTAAAAGCTGTTCTGCTAAATAACTACTTTCTCCAAAAAGTGTTCTAATTGAAACTCTTCTTTCTTAGAAACAACTTTGATGAAGCAACTGCCTTTTTCAAGAAGCTCTGAAACGTGAAAGGTTTTTGTGATGGCGCCTTTGTGGTTATGTTTCAGTCTGATTTCAAACAAAACCACTAAAAGAAGAAATTGTGGCTTATTCATATGAAAAAGGGAAGAAATATGACCCCAGGATTTACCGCAGAAAAGGTTTTTAGCAGCTCCTCTTCAAAAAGTTAAACGAACCTGAAAAAGAAGTGTTTCTTTCAAAAAAAAGGAAGGCACTTTTCTAGATCTTCAGTGATC
Source organism: Taphrorychus bicolor (assembly GCA_951812265.1). Lineage (NCBI taxonomy): Eukaryota > Metazoa > Arthropoda > Insecta > Coleoptera > Curculionidae > Taphrorychus > Taphrorychus bicolor. The sequence goes on from OX638300.1 coordinate 16,953,941, forward strand.
TCTCCTAAAAAAATTGTTCTAGTTGAGACCGTTCTGCAGAAACTGTCCTTTTGAAAGAAGAGTTTTTTACTGCCACTGCCAGGAAAAAAATTATTCTTAAAACATTTCTCTCTTAAAACTGTGTTCTAAAAACTACTTTTTCAAATAAATTTGTTCGAATTGATACTACCCTGATGAAGAAATTGTCTTTTTCAAGAAGCTTTATGTCAAGAAGATATTTGTTCTTCTTAAAACTTTTCTCCCTTAGAAATTGCTTTGCTGAAGAAACCACTTTCTCCAAGAATAATGTTCTAATTGAATCTCTTCTTTAGAAGATCCCCTGATGAAGAAATTGTCTCTTTCAAGAAGCCCTTAAACGTGCAAGTGTTTTGTGGAGGCGTCTTTGCAGTTATGCTTCACTCTAACGAAGCTACTGAAAGAAGAATTTGTGGATTATTAATCAAGGAAAAAATGAAGAAATAAGACACCACAATTCACAGCAAAAAAATTTTTTTGCAGCTTTTCGTCAAAAACTGAAACGCACCTAAAAAGGGAGCGTCGTCTTCGAACAAAAAAAGGAGCCATTTTTTTAGACCTCTAGTAGTCTCTCCCGCAAGAAAGTGCTCTATTTGAGACTGTTTTGCAGAAACTATTCTCCCGAAGAAACTGCTTTCACCTAGAAACACTTTTCTCTTAGAAACCGCCCTGGGGAAGAAAATTACTTTGCGAGGAAGAAATGTGTTCGTCTTAAAACTTTATTCTCTTAAAAACTGCGCCTGCTAAAAAACAAAAAGTGTTCTAATTGAAACTCTTCTTTCTTAGAAACAACTTTGATGAAGCAACTGCCTTTTTCAAGAAGCTCTGAAACTTTCAGTCTAATTTCAAACAAAACCACTAAAAGAAGAAATTGTGGCTTATTCATATGAAAAAGGGGATAAATATGACGTCAGGATTTACCGCAGAAAAGGTTTTTTAACAGTTCATTTTCAAAAAGATAAACGAACCTGAAAAGGAAGTGTTTCCTTAAAAAAAAGAAAGGCACTTTTTCTAAATCTTCAGTGATCTCTCCCAAAAAAATTGTTCTATTTGAGACCGTTCTGTAGAAACTGTTCTTTTGAAAGAAGAGTTCTTTGCTGCCATTGCCAGGAAAAAAATTATTCTTAAAACATTTCTCTCTTAAGGCTGTGTTCTAAAAACTACTTTTTCAAATAAATTTCTTCGAATTGATACTAACCCTGATGAAGAAATTGTCTTTTTCAAGAAGCTTTATTTCAAGAAGATATTTGTTCTTCTTAAAACTTTTCTCCCTTAGAAACTGCTTTGCTGAAGAAACCACTTTCTCCAAGAATAATGTTCTAATTGAATCTCTTCTTTAGAAGATCCCCTGATGAAGAAATTGTCTTTTTCAAGAAGCCCTTAAACGTGCAAGTGTTTTGTGGAGGCGTCTTTGTAGTTATGCTTCACTCTAACGAAGCTACTGAAAGAAGAATTTGTGGCTTATTAATCAAGGAAAAAATGAAGAAATAAGACACCACAATTCACAGCAAAAAAATTTTTTTGCAGCTCTTCGTCAAAAACTGAAACGCACCTAAAAAGGGAGCGTCGTCTTCAAACAAAAAAGGAGCCATTTTTTTAGACCTCTAGTAGTCTCTCCCGCAAGAAAGTGTTCTATTTGAGACTGTTTTGCAGAAACTATTCTCCCGAAGAAACTGCTTTCACCTAGAAACACTTTTCTCTTAGAAACCGCCCTGGGGAAGAAAATTCCTTTGCGAGAAAGAAATGTGTTCGTCTTAAAACTTTCTTCTCTTAAAAACTGCGCCTGCTAAAAAACTATCTTCTCAAAAAAATGTTTTCAGATTGAAAGAAAAAAAAATAAATTTCTTTTTTTTCTTAAAAAATAATTTTCTTTTTTTTTAAGCTTTTCTCTCTTAGAAACTGCTCTGCTAAGGAAAGTACTTTTTCGAATAAAATTGTTATAACTAAAAGTCTTCTCCCTTAGAAAATGCCCTGATGAAGAAACTGCCTTTTTCAAGAAGCCCTTAAATGTAGCAAATCTTTTATGGTGGTGCCTTTGTGGTTACTTCTGAGTCCAATTTCAAACGAAGCCACTAAAAGAAGAAATTTGTGGCTTATTAAGATGAAAAAAGTGAAGAAATATGACTCCAGAATTTACCACAGAAAAAGTATTTTTAGCAGCTCCTCTTCAAAAATGAGAACGCCAATAAAAAAAGGGGTGTCCGAAAAAGAAATTGTAACTTTGTAGACTTCTAGTAGTTTCTCCCGAAAAAGAATGTTCCATTTGAGATTGTTCTGCAGAAACTGATTTCCCGAAGAAACTGCTTTCACCAAGAAGCACTTCTTTCTTAGAAACTGCCCTGCGGAAGAAATTACCTTCGCAAGAGAGAAATTTTTTGGTTTTGCAACTAATCTACTGAAAAACCATTTTCTCAATAAATGGTCTCAAATTAAAACTCTTCTCCCTTAGAAACTGCCCTGAAAAAGAAACTGCCTTTTTCACGGAGAACAAGTTTGTTCTTTTTTAAACTTTTCTCTCTTAGAAACTGCTACGCCAAAGAAACTATTTTCTTCCAAAAAAATTGTTTTAATTGAAACTCTTCCCCTTAGAAACGTCCCTGATAAAGAAATTGCCTTTTTTTTCAAGAAGCCCTTACAGTGGAAGTCTTTTGCGGTGGCGCGTTTGTGGTTATGATTCAGTCTAATGTCAAATGAAGCTGAAAGACTGAAAGAAGAAATTGTAGCTTATTAATATGGAAAAAAGTTAACAAATATTAGGCCAGAACTTCCCAAAGAAAATATTTTTTTTTGAGCTCCTCCTCAAAAAGTTAAACGCACATGAAAAGAGAGTATTGCCTTCAAATAAACGCTTTTCTAGAACTTTAGTTATCTCTCCCGAAAAAATTTGTTTTATTTCAGACTGTTCTGCAGAAACTGTCTTCCCGAAGAAACTACCTTCACCAAGAAATACTGCTTTCGTAAAAACCTTTCAGCCGAAGAAGCTGCGTTCGCAAAGAGGCAATTTTTTATAATAAAAATTTCCTCTCTTCTTCAGTTACATTCCTAAAGAAACTACCTTCTTCAAAAAATTTTTTTTAAATTGAAATTCTTCCTTGGAAATTGCCTTTTTTTCAAAAGGAAGAAATTTGTTCTTCCCAAAACTTTTTTTCTCTTAGAAGCTGTTCTGCTAAATAACTACTTTCTCCAAAAAGTGTTCTAATTGAAACTCTTCTTTCTTAGAAACAACTTTGATGAGGAAACTGCTTTTTTCAATAAGCTCTGAAAAGTGAAAGTCTTTTGTGATGGCGCCTTTGTGGTTATTCCTCAGTCTAATTTCAAACAAAACCACTAAAACAAGAAATTGTGGCTTATTCATATAAAAAAGGGAAGAAATGTAACGCCAGGATTTACCGCAGAAAAGGTTTTTTAGCAGTTCATTTTCAAAAAGATAAACGAAACTGAAAAGGAAGTGTATCCTTAAAAAAAAAGGAAGGACTTTTCTAGATCTTCAGTGATCTCTCCCAAAAAAATTGTTCTAGTTGAGACCGTTCTGCAGAAAGTGTCCTTTTGAAAGAAGAGTTCTTTACTGCCATTGCCAGGAAAAAAATTATTCTTAAAACATTTCTCTCTTAAAACTGTGTTCTAAAAACTATTTTTTCAAATAAATTTCTTCGAATTGAAACTACCCGGATGAAGAAATTGTCTTTTTCAAGAAGCTTTTTTTTTTCAAGAAGATATTTGATCTTCTAAAAACTTTTCTCCCTTAGAATCTGCTTTGCTGGAGAAACCACTTTCTCCAAGAAAAATGTTCTAATTGAATCTCTTCTTTAGAAGATCCCCTGATGAAGAAATTGTCTTTTTCAAGAAGCCCTTAAACGTGCAAGTGTTTTGTGGAGGCGTCTTTGCAGTTATGCTTCACTCTAACGAAGCTACTGAAAGAAGAATTTGTGGCTTATTAATAAAGGAAAAAATGAAGAAATAAGACACCACAACTCACAGCAAAAATATTTTTTTGCAGCTCATCGTCAAAAACTAAAACGCACCTAAAAAGGGAGCGTCCTCTTCAAACAAAAAAAAGTCACTTTTCTAGACCTCTAGTGGTTCCTCTCGAAAGAAAGTGTTTTATTTGACACTGTTTTACAGAAACTAATACCTAGGACCCTGCCGTCACCAAGAAACACTTCTTTCCTAGAAACTACCCTGCTAAAGAAACTATATTCGGGAGAAGAGAAAATTGTTCTTGAATTTCTTCACCCCTAGAAACCCTGCTGATGAGACTACCTTTTCCAAGAAATTTGTTCTAATTGATACATTTCTCAATTAGAAACTGCCTTGCTAAGGAAACTTGTCCAAGAAGCATCTATATGCATCTTTTAAAAAACCATCATACCGTCTCAAAACAAATGTTTAAATTGAAACTCTTCTCCCTTAGAAAATACCTTAATAAAGAAACTGCCTTCGTGAGAAGAGAAAATTGTTTTTCTTGAATTTATTCTTTTGTGATGGTGCCTTTGTGGTTATGCCTCAGTCTAATTTCAAATAAAGCCACTAAAAGAAGAAATTGTGGCTTATTCATATGAAAAAGTAAAGAAATATGACGCAAGGATTTACCGCAGAAAAGGTTTTTTAGCAGCTTCTGTTCGAAAAGTTAAACGAACCTGAAAAGGGAGTGTTGTCTTCAAAAAAACGAGGCACATTTCTAGACTTTCAGTGGCCTCTCCCGAAAAAATTGTTCTCCTCTTGAAAGAGGTTCTTTACTGCCTTTGTCAGGAAAAAATTTATTCGTAAAACATCTCTCTTTTAAAAACTGTTGTTCTAAAAAATTCTTTTTCAAATAAATTTGTTCGAATTAAAACTACCCTGATGAAGAAATTGTCTTTTTCAAGAAGCGATTTTTCAAGAAGAAAACATTTGCTCTTAAAACTTTTCTCCCTTAGAAGCTGTTTTGCTACTTTCTTAAAGAAAAATGTTTTAATTGAATCTCTTCTTTAAAAATAACCCTGATGAAGAAATTGTCATTTTCAAGAAGCCCTTAAACGTGGAAGTCGTGTGGAGGCGCCTTTGCAGTTATGCTTCAGTCTAACTTCAAATGAAGCGACTGAAAGAATGATGTGTGGCTTATTAATCAAGGAAAAAATGAAAAAATAAAACACCGCAACCCACAGCAAAAACATTTGTTTGCAGCTCTTCTTCAAAATGTGAAACGCACTAAAAGGAGCGTCCTTTTCAAACAAAAAAAGACTTCCGCTACTTTTCTAGACCTCTAGTGATTTCTCTTGAAAGAAAGTGTTTTATTTGACACTGTTTTACAGAAACTAATCCCTAGAACACCAAGAAACACTTCTTTCCTAGAAACTGCCCTGCTAAAGAAACTACCTTCGGGAGAAGAGAGAATTGTTCTCCTTGAATTTCTTCTCCCTTAGAAACCCTGCTCATGAGACTACCTTTCCCAAGAAAGTTGATGTTTTAATTGATACTTTTCTCAATTAGAAACTGCCTTGGAAGGAAACTATCTTGTCCAAGAAGCAGTTATATGTGTTTTTTGCGCCTTGGCCTAGTCACGCCTAAAAAAACGTTCAACATTGAAACTCTTCTGCCTTAGAAAGAAACTGCCTTTTTGCCAGAATAGAAATTTGTTCTTCATAAAAATTTTCTCTCTTCTTTAAAAGCTTTCTATGGTAGCCCCTTTGTGGTTTATCTCAGTCTAACCTCAAATGAAAAATTTTGTAGGGACTCTTCTTCAAAATGTAAAACGCACCTAAAAAGAAAGCGTCGTTTTCAAACAAAAAAAAAGACTTCCGAGACTTTTCTAGACCTCTAGTAGTTTCTCTCGAAAGAAAGTGTTTTATGTGACACTGATTCACAGAAAATAATCCCTAGGACACTGCCTTCCCCAAGAAACACTTCTTTCATAGGAACTACCCTGCTAAAGAAACTACCTTCGTGAATAGAGAAAATTGTTCTCCTTGAATTTATGCTCCCTTAGAAAACCTGCTGAGGAGATTACTTTTTCCAAGAAATTTGTTCTAATTGATACTTTTTTCAATTTGAAACTGCCTTAATAAGGAAACCATCTTTTCCAAGAAGCCCTTATATGTAGAAGTCAGGTCTTCTGTCCTAAGTCTAGTCACGCCTCAAAAACATCATCATACATTCTCAAACAAAATTTTCAAACTGAAACTCTTTTCCCCTAGAAAGTGCCCTGATAAAGAAACTGCCTTTTTCAAGAAGAAGAAATTTGTTCTTCTTAAACATTTTCACTCTTAGAAATTCTTTTAAATGAAAATCTTCTAAAGCTTTTTGTGGTGGCGCCTTTGTGATTTATCTCGGTCTAACTTCAAATGAAGCCATTGAAAAAATAAATTGTGGCTTGTTAATATGGAAGAACTGAAGAAATAAGACGTCAGTACTTAGCAGAAAAAAAAACTTTTTTTAGGAACTCTTCTTCAAAATGTGAAACTCTCCTAGAAAGTAAGCGTCGTTTTCAAACAAACAAGGAGGAAGTTTTCTAGACTTCTGGTGGTCTTTCCCGAAAAACAGTGTTTTATTGGACACTGTTTTACAGACACTGGGATCCCCAAGAAAACTGTCTTTACCAAAAAACCCATCTTTCTTAGAAACTACCTTGCCGAAGAAACTGCCTTTGAAAAAAAAATGTACTATTTGAAACTTTTCTCCTTTGGACACTGACCTACTGAGGAAACTGCTTTTCCAAGAAGTTTGATCTAACTTTAGAAACTACCTTGTCCAAGAAGCCCTTATATGTAAAAGTTAGTTCTTTTGCGGGAGTCTAATAACGCCTCAGTCTAATTCTAATGGAAGCCACTGAAAGAAGATATTGTGGCTTATGAATATAGAAAAACCAGATCTAAAGGAGAGAAAAAACTTGTGAGCACTTTTTTAGGAACACACACTATAGTGGATCATCGATCAGTTTCTGGTAAGTGAGCTTTTACTACACATATCATCACTATAAGCTTTACGAAATACTTCAATAACTCCTGAATTTTGGAAGTACCAAATGAATAATCCCTAAAGGCCATATAGGATGGCAAAGAAAGGTAATGTTTTACGGGGCTCCCCATTAAAATCAGCGGACGGACACTAAGCACCGTGTACATGACAAGGCGCAGTCCTGCGAGCCGGGAGACACACAATTACAAAATGTTTACATAACATTGGGGCCGATTCATGTACCCATCCAGTTCTCATGTTTCTTTAATGAGCGGCCTCAGCAGCGGATGCGCATCACTTTTCAACTGCTGGACTTGAGTAAGTCGTTTCTTGCGAATTCCTAAAAACTGAAAACTTTACTTTGTTCGAAGTTTATATCCAAACCCAAGAGAATGACTCGATAAATGGTAATTTTTAAGGAAAGACGGTCCTCCATCCATCCAGAGATGAAGCGACGATATTTGCCGTTAGGCATTAAAATTTAATCATCGAAGTCTTTAACGGTCTTCGTTAATTCCTTCATCAATTTATAATAGTTCTCCTAATCAAGCAAGATAAAGTGCTTGTAAGCTGCAAGTAGTCCGGCGCATAATGTTTGAAAAAGGAGGCTTTTTAAAAATTAGCATTAAGCAAAGCGTGTCGGCAAGAACTTCCGCAATCCACAAATAATAAATAATTCGAACGCATGTCTCGCTAAACAATAAATTACCCCAAGCGGGTGATAAATGAATCAACCCAGTGCTGAAGACAACATGAGATAAACCATTTGAATTCACAAGAAGAATTAAGCAACAACGTTGCTGACTTTTTGCTGAGAGCGGAACGGGGGGGGGCGTTAGCACCTTTTCCACGTTGTTTTTTCTGCACCCGAACTAATCCGGTATTAAAGCTTATAAAATAAAGGATGATGGAGCGTGTCCACCCAAATTATACACCGTGACACCGCGAACAATGGGTCTTTATGAAAGCCGATACTACCGACTTTTACACCCAAACACTTTTTGTCGTCATGCGTTGTTATGAAATCAGTCGGTTACCTTTAAGGCGGGTACGTAGCAGGCTCCTAAAGGCGTACATGGACTTGCCATAAATATACTAATTCCTATTTTATATCTCGCATATAAATCGGAAAGAGAGCAATAGGAGCTGATCGCAGATGTCCGCATTAAAAATGCGGCAAATAATTATCTGGGAAACCTCCCATATAGGAGAAACACCGCTACTCACTGCTGGGATACTTCATTAAATAGGAAGTTATTATTATTAAAGGTAAAACTGTTGCATTATTCTAACAAGATTAGATTATGTAAAGGTTTGCGTTTGTCAGAGTCGGAAATTAATTTTCTGATTCTTCACGTGCAGGAATGCAGGTACATGGGACTAATTATTATGTTACTTAGTAGCACTAAATATATTTCTTCAAGATTCTCATCTCATCTCGTGTGATCAAAAAAAGTCGCTTGCTTATTGGCATTGAGGTATTTGTGTTGTAACAAAAAAAATTACCAATTTAGTCTTCTATGTATGGGATTCTCTCTATTTTATTCTATGCTAAGAGAACTAACCTAGAGAGAAGGCAAATGATTCCTAAGTCCCACAAGCAGAAATTTGGACTAGATTATTGATATTGAAATATAATTTAATTGACAAAGGCTGAAGTAAAAACGATTTTCTAAAATGTAGCAAATTTAAGTGATTATTTCACTCATCGATATTATTGCTATGCAGCAACACAGGTATTAATAAGCGGTAATTCGATAACTTTCTAAAAAATTACAGCGGTAATTTCACGTTGTCATGGAATCAACCATAAAACCTTAATCAATGTCGTTGTCTGACTGACTTATTTAAGGTGACGTCCGAATATTCTAACACTACTTATTTATTTCTTAATAGTATTTTTGATTCGAGAAATAATCTCACTAAATACCGCTCGAGCTTTAAAATGAACCAGATAATTTTTCACTCTGACATGTTTTCCTTGCAAATTTCACTCGTCCTAAAGGACTCGTCAAATTATGGAAAACATGCAATCGTGAAAAATTATCGGTAATTTTAAAGCTCTTGTGGTATTACCCCCGATAAAATAATAAATTATCTTTAGTTTTTATGCTTTTTTATCTACTTTTTATCTACGTGCGCCAATGCGCAGGCTCAGACTGCCTTGAAACTTTGCCTGCCCTATAAAGGTAGAAATATCTAAATCATTCTGGACAATTTTCTCTCTTGTCAACCTGAAACATTTCAGTCTTGACAAACATAAGTCGAACCAAAAACCAAAAAATTGAAACTTTTTTACCAAATAAAAAAGGCAAATTTTACTATTGTTGCTTTCGAAAGACATCACACAAAAGGAAACAACATAAAAGCATTATAAAAAAAATAATGGAAGAAAAGTCGTCGGCTTTAACTATTTTAATATTTTTGTATACTATACAGTGTGTTCTTTAGAGAAACGAACAATGTTCACAGCAAACTATTTGACGATTTTAAATGAACACTCCCTACCTATAATAGCAGTGTGATATAGAGTTCTTCACAAAGTTGTGTTCAAAAACACGTTGTTAAAAAATCAACTTATAGTAGGTACGACTTTCACTAAAATTTGGTTTGCAACGTTGGGATTAGTAGTTTAACGGACTTTAACGTTTAATCGGACTTTAACTAAGTTGAACCTGAAGAAGATTGAAATCGTGTTATTATGAAGAAAAATAGCATAAGAAAAAGTTAAAAATTGACCAAATAAGGGACTGCCTTCTTCAGTAGCGATTGCCAAATTTGAACCTCTAAACTTTAGATTGGTTTTTCCTTTTCTTTTTGAAGAAGAGCAGTTTTGAATATAAACTCTTTCTAACGGATAGATCGGTTAAGTTTTGGACCTTTTAGGAATCATCTTTAAACACATCGTTAAATGGTGATGATGATTCGCATCCTTAACCACTTATAGTTATGGTGGTTGGCAGGTTTAGGACAATGAAAGACCGTTGTAACTCGAAAAAAGGCCTACGTTTTGACGTATAATTCACGTCTTCTTCAGGGCAATAACACATATAAAAGAACACACTAGTTAATCAAAAAAGAAACGAGCAAACATGATAAGCTACATACTTCTACAATGGGTTTCGTGCGGCACGTGACTATACATTGGTTGAAAACAAAATATATATTGTATTTGTGTGCTAATGCAAAACGATCATATTTATTGCAAACATTATATAATTAATTATTAAAGTGAGGTTATATTTACTAAAATTCTGGCAAAATGACGTCATGTGCACGAAACCCATTGTCAGCTGTAGCCCGAGTCGATTTAAAAGGGTGTTTCATTGTCCTAAACTGCTAACCACCATAACTACATCGTTAAATACTAATTTATTGTAAAACAATGACTCAGATTCGGTTTGTTCAAAAATTATCATTCAGATTAAAAACCTCATAAAAATTTTCTTCAAGTGGGCTAAAGAAGCGGAGGTTTGGAGTATTTTTTTCTTTTTAGGGATTTTCAAATTTAAACCTCAACAAGCTGAGAAACGTTAGACGGACTGGAGTAAACCGCATGGTTTTGTCTTTTTCTCCTTGTCCTCTTTCTGATGTCGCAAACGCCAATCCCAATGGTTCAGTAGTTTTTGAAAGAGAACCCTTCGATGATCGACTTTTGCAAATTTAAGAAATCACTTTAAACACACATTGTCAAAAAAGAAAACGAATGGTACAAGTATGACTAAAATTCCAAGCTCCCAAGCTGACCATAACCTATAAAAAACTACATAATTATCTATTTTTGACTTTAAAGGTAAATTAAATTCTTAAATAAACCTTATAAGTAGAAGGGTGGCTAAGAGGGGTGGTATTCCTTCTTCTCTAGTAATTTCCAATTTGAATATCTATAACTTGAAAAATAACAGACCGATTGTAGTGAATCCAACAGTTTTTTCCTTCTCTTGTTCTCCTCTTTCAGACACCGAAATCGCACTCTCAGGGGTGGAGTACATTTGGAAGTAGACCCCTTAGGAATCGGCTTGAGATCGTATCAATCAGATGAGTAGCAGCATATTCTTTTTTAATTTTAAGTTGGCCAAAAAGTGGTATCCCCTCTCTTTCATCCCCAGACTTCCAAAACCTCGATAACTTAAAAAACTTTAGGCTAACAGGAGTGAGTCTAACGATTTTTTATTTTTCTTATTGTCCTTTTTCCAAATTTCGCAAACGGTAGTGCCAACGACTCAATAGTTTTGGAGATAGACCCCTTTATAAGACTGTGAAGGTTTTCACGGCCGATCAAAATACAAGCTAAAGTGTTTTCCGGTCTTTGAAGCAATGGTCCAATAAAAATTATTCCAGACGTTTAACCTACAGCTTCAACAGACATTATCAAAGACGAAGTGATCTCCCGTGTTTCCCGACGTAGACTGATTCGACTGTGGTGAGCGCCGTGGCATTTATTCCCCAGTCGTCGCGCTACAGTGGAGGGACTGAGGTGGGGGTAGTGGTGGCGCGAGGTTTCGGCGCACTTGAAGTATTGAATATGTAGAACCCACTTCAGCTGCATTTAAAAACGTAACTTCCTCGTTCCTTTTGAAATTGTCGTGTTTAAAGATTTCAATGGCCTCTCTCGTTAGTCTCGGATAGCAACGCTGCGATTGATATAAGATATCCACCTCGTTGAAAAGGATATCGTGACCTTCGGAGAGAGCGTGCTCTGCCACTGCTGACTTTTGTCTTTCTCCCAGCCTGCAACTCCTCTTGGGTTGCGTAATCATCGTGTTCACACACGCGGTTTGTGGTGCCAATGTATACCGAGCGACAGCTGCATGGAACTCGGTAAAGTTGAGGGTGCCGATAGGGAATCTCTGCGGTCTTTGGCCGATTTCAAGGTCGAGTGGATTTAAAGACAATTTTTGACATTATGCTTTTCCAGTAGACTACCGATCCTGTCCGTTACTTTGTGGACATATGGTAGACTAGTCCATTCGCGCTTTTCTTCATCTTCTCCTGTTGTTCCTTCCTGGCACTCTACATTCCTTGGTCGGACGGTCCTACCGAACTTGCTTGCTGTATCCATTCCAGCCAAAGGCTCTTCCCAGATGCTTAATTTCCCGTTCCAATTCAGCCGGCTCAAAAATTCTCGTGGCTCTTACAGACAGAGTCTTTGCGACTCCCCTTTTCTGTCGGGGATGAGAATTTGATCCTTTATTGAAGTATCGGTCAGAGTGTGTAGGTTTTCTATAAACGGTGTGCGCAAGCTTCCCATTAGGCCTCGTTGATACCAAAACATCCAAAACCGGTAGGCGTCCTTCCTTTACTATGTTCATAGTGAATTGCATTTTTGAGTTGATAGGGTTTAGGTGTAAGCGTAAGTTTTGAAGTTCGCCCTCGCCATGACTCCAAATAACAAAGGTGTCGTCCACTTATCGGAACCAGCACTTTGGCCTCTTATTTGCCATTGCCAAGGTCTTGGCTTAGAAAATGTCCATAAAAGAGTTGACTACTACTGGACTAAACACCATCAGTTTGTTTTCTATGAACAAACTGATGGTGTAGATATGGGCAGCCCCCGAGTTCAAAAGCAGCAGAAGCAGAGCATGCTCTTTCCGAAGGTTACGTTATCTTTTTTAACGAGGTGGATATCTTATAAAAATCGCAGCGTTTCTATCCGAGACTAAGGAGAGAGGCGATTATGATCTTTAAACACCATAACAATTTTAAGAGGAAGGAAATTACATGAATGATGCAGACAGGAAGCGAGTTCTACGACATACCTCAACGGCGCCGAAACCCCGCGCCACCACTACCCCCACTCCACCAGTCTCTCCACTGAAGAGCGACGGAGGGGGAATAAATACCACGGAACTCACCATAGTCGAATCAATCAACGTCGGGAAGCACGGAAGATCACTTCGCCCATCGAAACGCCAGGAAGGAAATTCCAATGGATCACGGCTTCAAAGCCCCGAAAACACTTTAGATTGTGTAGTCCCCTTTGTTGGTCGATTTTTAGTCCCTTTAGGAAACATCTTCAGACACTAATTTATTGTAAAACTTTCAATCAAATTTGGTATGCTACGTTCAAAAAGGTTTGAGATCGTATCATTCAAGTGAAAAACAGCGTATTTTTTTTTAAGTTGACCAGAGAGGAGTTACTTTTTTTATTTTTTTTTTTTGATATTTCCAAATTCAAAATTCAATAGTTTGAGAAACAATAGACAGACTGGAGTTAATCCAACGGTTTTTTTCTTTTCCTTATTGCAGCAGTTTTGGAGCTACGCCTCTTTCATCGTCGATTTTGGGACCCTTAAAGAATCGGCTTTAAACACATGTCTTTAAAAAATAGCTTATTTTACAACTTCCACTCAAATTCGGTTTACTAAGTTGAGAGGATGGATCCTCTCAGTCAGATGAAAAACACCATATATCTTTCTTTAATTTGATGATTTCTTTGACCAGAGCAGGGGGGTTTCGTCTTTATTTTAGAGATTTCCAAATCTGAACCGTTGAAACTTGAGAAATAATAGAGCGATTGGAGTGAATCCAAAGGTTTTTTCTTTTTCTTTTTATCCTCTTCTAGATATCGCAAACGGCAGTCCCACTGGTTCAGTAGTTTTGGAGAAAAGACCCAATTCATGGTAAATTTTTGAACCCTTTCGGAATTAGCTTAAAACAAACATCTTTAAAAACTACCTTATTGTATAATTTTCAATCAAATTCGGCTCTAGACGGATCTGAAAGATTGAAATCACCTCATTCAGATGAAAAACAGCACAATGAAGAAATTTATTTTCTTGATTTTACATTATTCCTTTCTTTTTAGAGATGTGCAACTTTAAACCTCTATAAAACTTGAGAAATAATAGACCGCTTGGAGTGAATCCAACGGCCCTTTTTTCTCTTATTCTCCTATTTCCGACGCCGCAAACTAGGAGTCCCGTCGGTTCAGTAGTTTTGGAGACAGGACCCTTCGATGGTCAATTTTTGGTTTCTTTTTAGGAATCGCTTTAAACACACACCATTAAAAACTTAAACTTTCACAAATTCAGAGGAAAAATATCAATTTTTTAATTTTCCCCAAGTTGGCCAAAAGATAAGCATTTCTTCTTTTTGTTGGGGATTTCCAAAATTAAACCTTAATCAACGAGCATAAACCATAAAAAATAACAAATTTTCTTCAAATTGATCAAATTTAGGGTGTTCTTTCTTTTTTAGCGATTTCCGGCTTTGAACTCAAAAAATAATAGATCAATTGGAATGAATCTAACGATATAATTTTCTGTTGCCCTTTTTCAGATACCACAAACGACAGTCCCAATAATTCAGTAATTTTGGAGCTAGACCCTTTCGACTGCCAATTTTTGGACGACTTAGAAAACAGCTTTAGTTGTGTGCAAGCTATCTAGCAGGGATGGGACTTAAATAAAAAAAAAATATCACTTTTTCCCCAGAAATCTGACCGCAGTTGCAACGTTTATTTAGAACTTTTATATGTTTATTTCAAATAAACGTCGAAACGTCGCGCGTCTCCCAAAATTTCTCCGGAAAAGTAGAAGTTGCTTTTTATTTGAGTTCTATCCCTGTTAGATAGTTGGCAGATATCAAATAGACAATACGAAATAGCTAAAAATTTACTACTAATAATGCTACTACTACTATTCATTCCATTCAAAAAACAGACTTCAGATACCGATACGTAAATCTACAAAATCATTCTTTTTTAGGTAAAAGCCCTTATATTCCTATTACCTATATGTATGAAATACCGCCATTAAGTCAACATTTAAATATAATAAAACTAGGACCGGGAAATTGGTAATCGAGCATTACGCTCTCTGAGACATCAACGGGCGGTTAAGTCAGCATCTCGTACTTCAGTCGGAACTGATATTAAGGAAGAGTTTAAACGAAAGTAAACAACAAGCAGATTGTTGTAAGAGACGTGAAGGTCAATGTGCCCATTAATGTTTGTAAAAAAAAAACTACAATTTGCTACTTCAAGTCGCAGTCATTTGACCATTTCAAAACAGATTAACAGGGGAACTTGCGGTTTGAGTTGGTGTCATTGCTCACCTTTTTATAGACGCCAATAGAACCGTAATTTTCACTGATCAAGTTTTATAAGTCTTTTTAATGCAGCATAATATCGCCAACTTACCAAAGCATCTTTGTCCAATAGTTGACTGGAAGAAGCTTACCTGAAACAAAACAAAAATAGCGTTAATTCTCAGGAAACTGGTGTTTGATTAAACGCTAATAGGCCACTTTTAGCAAGGATATAATTTTTCCTGTATGTAATCGAGGCAATTTTCTTGGGAACGGATCGATTCGTCTCGGATACCAACGCGAAAAAATCCAGCCATAAACATATCGTTTAAAATCGATTTGCCCGTCAAAGACATCTTAATACCCGGCTCTATTGTCCGGTAAACAAATAAAACCAGTCCGCAATTTAATAATATAGATCAATCGACCCGAACTCGAAAAAAAAGCTCTAAAAACTTGATCGTATTTAGCGGGATAACATTATTGAAATAAAAAACAGGCCCAGTCATTTTGCCTTCAGCGTACTCGTAGTTACCTTACAGGATGTATCAATTATAAACATATCGTCGAGACATTCCGAAGATTCTGTTGCGGTATTCCCGCTCTAAGAGTCGCACACTTCACGGCTCATGTTGTGACGAAAGGTGATTCTTCAGGGGTACCTTGCACGTTTGCGAGCCTCGGCGCATGTTGAACTATAAAAAAACCGTTTTCTTGGTTCCTCATCGACGATATAACCAATAATTTGGCGATAAAGCGGGCGGCTGTCGGGTCCGGGCCGAAGAATGTTTAATAAGGTGAGCGCAGCACGAATTTTCGCCACAAAGACGGTTCCCAGAATAATTTGGTGGACGGCCATAAATCAATATGGCCGAGATCGTCCTCCCACTGGAATTTTAAGCAAATAACAGGCTGACAACGTTATGGCCTACTTAAAAATTACATCAGTAGATATGTTACAAAGTACGTCATTCTGTAGAGGATGAGTCATTTAAATTTGATTCGGCACTGTCTTTCAATGTTAATGGTGATGTCAATGCGACCACACCGGTGATTTCTCCACCTATTATATAAACAAACCACTCATAAATCAGGCTATAATGACTGGGTGGTGGGCAAATAGTAATTTCACGGGTTCGTTGTGCCGGATCGGATTTTATTATCTACATTGTGGACAGAAGCGCTTTGATACTGATGGATGATGGGCAATGCAATATTATTTGATTCGGTGGAGAAAAAGTCTTGAGGAAGCACATGGACAAAGATTGATTATTCATACTCAAACTTAATCGCATTTTTACATACTTCTCCGAAAAAACTGCATTGAAGTTTTCAAGATTACAGAGACACCGAGGTTCACACTGGATCTTGACAGGTATTTTGAAGGCTACAAAGACACCGAGATTTCAAAAATATTAAAACTTGTTCAAAGTAGTGTAATCCACTGAATTTCCAACAAGAGTAAAAAACGTCTCTAGGCAAGTTATTCGGGTAACATAATGTGTCTGTAGTCTTTCTAAATCCATTGCTAAGCCTACAGAACACAGAAATTCCATTGAAACGAACACTAACTTAATCATAATCTTAAATAATTGTCCGAAAATTTGTCCAAAAAACCTGCATTGAAGTTTTCAAGACTACAGAGACACCGAGGTTCAAACTGGATCTTGACAGGGATTTTGAAGGCTACAAAGACACCGAGATTTCAAAAATATTAAAACTTGTTCAAAGTAGTGTAATCGACTGAATTTCGACTAGATAGGAGTTATTTCTAAATTTCAATCTCATTAAAAGCTTCAACAAAAAGAACATAGGGGGCCTAAAAATAAAACAAAAATTAGGACCCTACAGCCAGCTGTCATATATTTTCATTCGTTTTTGTAATAGAAAATTGTAGGTTAAATTAGTGATGGGATAATCGGCCAGTTTTAAGAATCGAATCGAATGCCTTGATAATCAAATGATCATTCGACTTCTGTATTCAAGTTGAAATAGTACATTTTGTTTTTGAACCTAATTGCATTCGAGTACCTGCATTCGAATTCCTGGATTTAAACACTTGAATCCTATTGGCAAATTCAAAACTTACGATTAAGCCATGATATCACCAAATCAATAAATGACATTATGCTCAATTGGAATAACACTATACAATATTATTAAAAAAAAACTCTAATATGTGTAAATAAGAAATACAACATAACTGAGGAAAGAAAAGGAACAATTTAATTAAACCGCGGGTTTGTGTGACATTTTGTATTGTTATAATATGCAATTGTTTCTCAAGTTTGTTGCATTGTTTTTTACTAGTATGTTTTAGATTTATAAGACTGTGACAAAATACAGTCTAGAGTGTTTTCCGGGCTTTGATGCCGTGGTCCAATGGACTTTCTTCCTGGCGTTTCGTTTACAGCTGCGGAAGACATTAAAAAAGGGGATGAGTCAATGGGCGAAGTGATCTCCCATGCTTCCCGATCAGCCAACATGCCCCATGTTGACTGATTCGACTGTGGTGAGCTCCGTGGTATTTGTTCCCCCGCCGTCGCGCTGTAGTGGAGGCACCGTGGTGGGGGTAGTGGTGGCGCCGGGCTTCGGCGCACTTGAAGTATGTTGTAGAACTTGCTTCCAGTCTGCATTGAGAAACGTAATTTCCTCCTTCCTGTTGAAATTGTTGTCGTGTTTAAAGATCTCAATGGCCTCTCTCGTTAGTCTCGGATGGAAACGCTGCGATTGATATAGAGATTGTATTTTGACTGGCCGTGAAAGCCTTCACAGTCTTATAAAACGCCTCTAAGGAGAGGATATATCAACACTGATTCGACAACTGGAGAACCTCCGCAAGAAGAAAGCCAAACTCCTGAGTTCACTGACGTTTCTACTACGACGCCGTGACAACAAGAATACCCCAAACTTCCTGAAGACAAAAAGGACCTTCAGATCTAGTCAAGCGAGCAGGATTTCCAACAGGACCCAACAATCTCTCCTCGGGGAAAGGATCCATGAGATCCGTAGCGATCTCGCATATAATGATAAAAAAACTTTTATTCGTCAATTCAGAACTAGCTTGCAGAGCTTGCATTGAAGCGACTGAGAAAAGGTGGATCTTTGACACATGAACGGAACACATGACAAAAAAAGAAATTTGACGCACCAAGTGCCACCAACAATTCGCCGGACACGGTAAACCTAACATCCGAAGAGAATCAACGCAAGGTTGTAGTCAATTTGACCGACAAAGAACTGTCAACAGACGAGCTGAGCGCTCTGAACACGGGAGACAATTTTGCCATAATACCATCAAGAATACCTGTGGAAGACACCATAGCAAAGGTGGAGAGCGGAATCCGGCAGCTGCCAATTCAGACGGCTGAACAGATAAGGATGGAGACGTCACGAATTCTACAACGCTCAAAACCACCAAAAAGCAATCTCACCTTTGCAGAAAGAAAAGCTCTGAGCCTTGAATGAAGAGAAGGATATTCTCATATCCCAGCAGATAAATGAAATGCAATAGTAGTAATGTCAACATCGGATTAAGAAATGAAAATCAGGTTAGTTCAGGTTAGACACTGGCCAACATGTGGGGTGTAGACACTCCTACACCCCAACACCTACAAGAAGCTAACTCGTGATCCTGAAGCCCGGATTCTGAAGGGCACCAACAATTTAATCAAGGACGTAGCATCAGATGAAATGACTAAGTTTAAAAAATCAGAAGCCTTGCCACCAAGGCTGTACGGTTTGCGAAAGATCCACAAACCGGAGGTGCCACTGACACCCATCGTAAGCACCATCAGAAGCCCGACCGACAAAATCACGAAACACCTCACAAAGCTGCTGCAACCTAAAATAGGAAATACTGACAGCTTTATAAAACACTCTACTCATTTCGTAAAAAAAACTGCATTCTTTGACTCTTTCTTTAGGACAAATTCTCGTTAGTTTCGACGTTGTTTCGCTCTTTACGATGGTACCCATTAATGAAGTCATGGAATATATTAACTACGAATTTCCACAAGATATTGCCAAGTTGTTCCAAAACTGCCTAACCACTACATATTTTCAATAGAAGGAAGATTTATATGACCTGATGTGTAGTTGTGGCTGTGGGCAGCCCGCTTACTCCAGTAATAGCCAACTATTTTATGGAAATTTTCGAGGCTAAGGCATTGGCAACGGCAAATATAAGGCCAAAGTGCTGGTTCCGATACGTGGACGACACATTTGTTATTTAGAGCCATGGCGAGGGCAAACTTCAAAACTTTCTTTTACACATCAACTCTATCAATCCAAAAATTCAATTCACTATGGAGACAGAAAAGGTAGGACGGCTATCGTTTTTGGATATCTTAGTATCAAGGAGGTCGAATGGGAAGCTTGCGCACACCGTTTATAGAAAACCAACACACACTGACCGATACCTCAATAACGGATCAAATCACCATCCCAAACAAAAAAAGGAGAGTCATAAAGACTCTGTCTGTGAGAGCCAAGTGAATTTGTGAGCCGGCTGAATTAGAACGGGAACGGGAACTAACGAAAGAGGCCATTGAGACCTTTAAACATGACAACAATTTCAATATGAACGAGGAAATTACGTTTCTAAATGCGGACTGGAAGCTAGTTCTACGACATACTTCAAGTGTCTTAATACCCACCCCAGTCCTTCCACTGCAGCGCGACGCCGACGGCGCGGCGGAGGAATAAATACCACGGAGCTCACCACAGTCGAATCAGTCAACGTCGGGAAGCACGGGCTGCTCATCGCCTTTGATAATGTCTGCCGCAGCTGTAGACGAATCGTCAGGAAGAAATTGCATTGGACCACGGCCTCAAGGCCCGGAAAACAATTTAGATTGTTTTACATGTCTTTTATGGTTCTATGCATATGCCAACTTGTACAAATGCTAAGTCACATTTACTTTTTTGCCAGATGGCTGCTATATTATGTCAGTTCTCTTCCATTGTAGAAATGGTAAACCTAAAAGACGTCGAAAATATGTCGAAACGGTGGCTTAATTTCTAGAAGAACTTAGAGGTTGTTTTCCTTTATGTTCTGTACACCGCAATGACAAGAAATATTAGGTTATTGTTCAAGAGCTTTTTGAAGTTGATGCTCCATAAAAGGTATTTTCTAGCTATCTCGGCCATTAATTATTTGATGTCCCACCAGTTCATTATTGTGTTCTTATTGCTTCGGCGCACATAAAAGTAGCCTTTATGCCTAAATGCGGGCATAAAGTTCAACAATATAGTTCAACAATATAGCGAAGTTGTAATAACATAATAGGGTATGGCATACCTTTTGAGCTGGTGCCATAGCGTGAGTATTATCCTTTATACATGCTGCAACTTCTGTTTTTTCCCTTATATATTCCATAAGAATTACATGCAGATACATCATCATACAAACTATTATAGGTGCCATGATAGTTTTAACGTCATCTCGACATTAATTAGATTCGTGTAACCCATGTTATCCAATGAGTTATTATGTAAAATGTGTAAATTAAGCAGTGGACAAAGTGTAGTATCCAAATTGCATATAATAGGCTTCATTCCCTTAAGTAAATTGCTCAAATGACCCCTTCGATAATAACGGTCTTCATTATATGTTTGTTGAATAATACTGTCCACGGCTGTAGAATAAGATGGTCATCATATATCAGGTTGTAAACACATATGGTGTGGTAAGTGATGAGCCATAAGTGAGGACGACCTCAGGTATTTATAGCCTATGTATGTTGTGTTGGCGTTTCGTCCCGGGGTCTATCTTGGACTCAACAGTAAGGCATGGTAGACCCCTGCCTTATACGCCGAGGTGTGATGTTATGAAGAATTTAGACTAATGGTGCCACGAGTGAGTCGGTGAATGAAGTTTCGCCACACGCATAATAAGGTGTGTAATTCCTTTTCAACTGAAACATCGTGAATAATAATAGAATTTATTCACACTACATCTGTGTAAAGTCTGCGACAAAGTATAGTATCCAACTCGCATATAATAGGCATTATCGCTCGTGGGATCAAACATTACCTTCGGGGATAATGGCCTGCATTATATGCTTGTTGAATAATATACTGTTATCCATGTAGCCTGAAAAATTAATGTTCGAGATATTTAGAAAATACTGAAAATATGTACCGTTTGTGGAGCGTTGCTTTAAAACTAATTTTTGGACTCACGTTCATAGAAACTTTTTTTTATTTCACCTCAAAAAGGGCCTCGTAAAATATATAAACGTTGTTGCTCTACACCCTGTATATTTATGGTATGAATATAAAGAGTGTGCCAATTTTTTTTTGTCTAGTCATTATTTATACAAAAAGTTGGATTTAGAGCAAGAAGCTAAATACCTACGTTGCAGGATACGGTTTACCGCTCAATTTAAAAATATACAGGACTATACTAAAAAAGTGTGTCATATACAGTGTGTCCAAGATAAGGATGCACTGCATGGGGATCTCTGCAATGGTAAAAGATACGAAGACGGTTAAATTAGAAGAAAGTTGCACAATGGGGAGACCTTTTACACGGTGTTTGCAAAAATTAATTATTTGTCTTAGTTTTTTAGATATCTCAAAAACAGTAATTTTATGGATTTTTGTTTTTATTAATTTTTAAAGTTATTTTAAACAGTATCCAAAAACAAACAACACTTTCTCACTTTTTTTTTCAAGAAAAAGAGTATCAAGTTATTCAATCAGTCATTGAAAAACCTGATGTATCAACAAGGGAAATTGAAAGTCAAACAGGAGTAGCCAGATCTACAGCCCAATTTATTTTAATGAAAAATAACTTTCACCGCTATAAATTTAGAATTTGCCAAGGACTGCGACCTGGAGATGGAATTAGAAGGAGGACGTTCTATAAATGGTATACCAGGCAGTGTCACATTGATAATGATTTTCCATTCAAAGTTATTTGGTCGGACGAAAGCAAGGTAACAAACAACGGAATTTTTAATAGATGCAATACCCATTATTGGGCACAAAGCAACACTCGGGTGAAAAAATCATCCAAGCACCAACACCGATTTGGCTTCAACATGTGGTGTGGAATTCTGGGCACTAGAATATTCGGACCTTTTATTTACCACAACTCCTTAACCTCAGAACGCTACCTTTCTTTATTGAGAACTGAATTGGAAGAAAGTCTAGATAATCTTCCGCTACAGAATGTACAAGACTGTTGGTTTCAACAAGACGGTGCACCTGCACACAATGCTAGACTAGTTCTAGGGTACCTTTCGGAACAGTTTCCAGGAAAAACAATCGGTTCTTATGGTGAGGTTTCCTGGCCAGCGCGATCACCAGACTTAACCCCACTAGACTTTTTTCTTTGGGGTTACATAAAAAACCAAGTATACGTTCACCATTTTGATACAGAAGATCAACTTTTCAGAGCAGTTACGGCAGCATTTAATTCTATCACTCCAGAATTATTATCCCGAGTCTTAGAATCAACGGTAAGGAGATCTTACCTGTGTTTAGAAAATAATGGTTATCTATTTGAACATTTGTTGTAATTTTGCGTCCTTTTTGTTTTTTCTATTTGTTGTTATGCATTTTTATTCATTTCCTACTAATAAAAAATGTAGATATTTTATTACGAATTGCTTTTCCGACGCAAGTACATCACATTGTTGAATTGGATATAAAAAGGGCTATCTTTTGCTTTCTCTACTTTCTTTTCGGTCAATAAGAAAAAGTAAAGTTGATGATGGTTCATCGATAACGAAACGTTGGAATAAAAAGTAACAAACTTCATCCTGTAGAGCTTAAAAAGGTGCAATGAGAAACGGTTTTTCGTTTTCGAGTATTGTTTGAAATAACTCAAAAAATAAATAAAAACCAAAATCTATAAAACGACTGTTTATGAGATATCTAAAAAACTAAAACAAACAACTCATTTTTGCAAACACCATGTAAAAGGTCTCCCCATTGTGCAACTTTCTTCTAATTTAACCGCCTTCGCATCTCTTACCGTTTTGGAGATGCCCATGCAGTGCATCCTTATCTTGGACACACTGTATAATTATATAACCGCAAATCGCATAAATATTTTAATATATTTCCAATCTGTAATTGGTTCTAAACAGTTTTTATAAAGCGTTTCCTATACATAATTAACAGCGTAAAAACATTGAGGTATTGCATGTTCAAAATCATTAAGTTGAAACGAATCGGATTCCAAATTAAAAAAAAAAAATTATCTTTAAAAATATTTAAAATAATTGGCATTTCAATTACGCTTCAAAATCTAAGAAATAAACGTGCAAATCGTTTCACTCTATCTTAAACGGTTTTGGAGATTTGGGTATGCAACCCCTCAAAGATGGAAAAAAACAAAAATATATAAAAAAATTTATGTGGTTTCCTTTAAAGATACATTTTATCTGCCATTCTTTTGTACGCCACCCTGTATATTCTTCTGCAATTTTTTATTTTGCGGTAAACCGTATTTCTTAAAATTAATGGCCGGTCAAGCATCTTTGGGTCACCCCGTATTTGTAGTATATTTTGCATCTTTGCACCTTTTATCGGTGATACGAGAATTTTCTGTTTTTATTAGTTGTTTACACGCTTGTGAATAAACAAAGATGAAATAGCCTTGTGTGTTTCCAATTGTGACAATACCTTTGGCCATCCATAAAAAGTAATCATACAATCTTTAGGTATTGCTCGCATTCGAATACTTTTTTTTCCATTTAAATTGAATAATTTTTAGCATTCGAAAACTTTTTTTGGATTTTTAAAGAATCGAATACCCATACATTTTGCATTTGGATTCACCCTTAATTAACTCAAATCGTGTAAAAGATTTTGTATCGAAAACCTCTATGGTCATATATTTTGTGTTTGAGAGCTGTTAGTAGAGAGCAATGCTTGACTTAATTTTTTCCTGGCGGCAAGGTGGGTACTTTTGAAAGGTTCCACCCTGCAAATGCCTTCTTTAGATGTGTGGTTTCTATAAAATTCATACATAAAAAAGGAAAAAGAGTATTTCGCTGCAGTAGTCCATAGTTTGCGAATAATCAAAAATATCTTTTATTAAACAAGAAGTAATATTAATCGAAACAAAAAAAAAACTCCAAAGTCATTCCAACCGGGCAAATTAAATTTTATTTCGACGATCACGCAACCCGACATGTTTATGGTAATTGAACTGGCAGAACGCAACCAGAAAAGTTAATATTGGACTTTATACGGTTGGGAGGACGGCCGTTTTGCCGAATTTATCGCATCTAATGTATGTAAAACGGCTGGAAATGTCCCACGAACTCAGCGAAATTAAGATAAAATGCCAAAATATTCATTTCTTTCGAAATTATACTACCTACCATGAGCCCTCTGCACGGTTTCGTGGTTTTGCATAAAACCAGAAATTTGTTTCCACTTAAAACAATTTCGTAGATGAAACAGTTACCTAAACACTTTATTTATGTGGTAAAAATGAAATATTTTCTAGTAACGCAAAATAAAAGAAAAATTGGTACTGGGCTGTTAGCTGTTTCAGTACCTACTCCATGATCAAAATTGGTACTAGGTTGCCCTTGTTGAGCGGTTGGAGCTAAATTGGCTTGGAATTAGCAAAATATAGTAAGACTCTGTAGAGTATCATTCACGTTGATCCTGAGTCTAAAGAAAAATTTCAGCAGGATCAAGTTTTTCATGAATAGTGTAAATGTA
Source organism: Taphrorychus bicolor (assembly GCA_951812265.1). Taxonomy (NCBI): domain Eukaryota; kingdom Metazoa; phylum Arthropoda; class Insecta; order Coleoptera; family Curculionidae; genus Taphrorychus; species Taphrorychus bicolor. The sequence continues at coordinate 16,978,613 of OX638300.1, forward strand.
TGAGGAAGCACCTATATCTAGGGAATTTAATGACGTATTTACCATTCGATCTGAACATCCATCGCATTGGTGAAGGTGACCGAAAGTGCGCTACGTTAAATTCTACGCAAAACCGAGCAAAGTCGGTTGGAGTGAACTGTGTTTAAATGTCCATGATGATGGTGTCTGTAGCATTTAAGACAGTTCTTAAATATTTGACAGTGTTACTAGCTGTTGGAAGATTTATCCACTTTGCGTCGATGAAGCGGCTAAAACTGTGTGTAATGACAGGAAAAACACAGTCTTTACTTGGTTCTGCGAAGTCCATATGGATCCTAGACCAAAGCTATTTTAGATCTGGTCAACGACAAACAGAAAACTTTGTTGATTTGGAGACAACCGAAGCAGAATAACTGAACTTCTGCATGGTAAGTTCAATGTTCTTGTTGACACTAAACCAGAAACGAAGAAGTTTTACCAGATTTTTTAATCAACAAATTGCAGGATGTCCACGATGAAGCGGATCAAGAACAAACTTTCACAATTTATCCAGAATAATGACCCGATTACCAAAGAGGATGATATCGTCAAACACACTCATATCTACAAAACGTGAAACAAAAGAAGCCATTTCGAAGTCTGACTTACCGAATGATCTCTTCTGGACATAAGTTTTGATATCATTAGTTCCATTTTCTATTGGATATGAGTGTGTTCCGGAGAACTTGACGTATTTGCTAAAACCTACACAAAATGATGATGAAAAAGAAAGAGATGAATGCAAGGAACAACTTGTTAGGTCTGTGTATTGATTGAGTTTTCATGGGTCTCGTTAATAAGACGTGAATGAGCATCGTGTTGACCCAAATCTTCTGTTTGAATGTCTTCACTGTTGAAACCAGAGCCAACAAAGCGGAATGCTCAACGCTTCAATACGTTCGCTTATACCGGTTTTACTCAAAAAAATAATCACATATTTCATGAATTAAATTCAAGAGCTCTAATTCATGAATCAAATTCAAGAGCATTTTTGATAGAACAAAATTTGTCCTCAAAACTTCCGTCAATAAGTTCATGAAGAAATTCACGAACTTTAAACCGACTCTAATTTATCCAATTTATTAATGAGTATTCTGTCAAATTTCTTACTACTAACTCACTAAGTGGGGTAATGACTATATTATTCCATTATATTATGCCAGTATGCTGAACTGTTCCGTTTTTCGCACCCAAATGCGTGCAGAAAACTGCTAATTAAATGTAGTACAGTAATTAAGTAGTACCAATAGTAAAAATTTAGTATTGGCCACGCGATTACTACCTACCGTTTTTGACAACATTTGCATAATTGATTCTCCATAGGAACAAATCGACATAGACAATCGGTTCTCATGCCCCCAAGCATGGTCTATGGAGAAGACCCAACGTAACAGGCTCCCATAAATGGGCATTTAATGTCGATTAAAATTCCCTGGACACTCGATTGTTTTCTTGCACGACCGCTCAAATTCGTCTAATTTATTTAGGGTTTTTTGATCGAAAATCCGAGCACGACCGATAGAGATTTATCGGTTTACGAATGGTTACGTGGGAGCGCATAAGCAAGGGCATGACAGCTTTAAAATTAGTGATTTTGTGTGTGTGATTCACACACAAAGTGGTAAAACCCGCTATTCAGACTTGTTTCTTTATTACCCCGTTTCTTAGATATAATATATAATTTTGCAGTTTTTTTTTAAGTGAGGTGGGCCAATGGTATCATTATCCCGAGTGTTCAAATTATTTCTGGTGCTCTTTTATCTTGTTTTTTTTTTTTATTTCAATGTTTTTCCTATCGTTCCAGGTGTAGAGTTGCGACATGTAAGCATTGTATCAGCATCAACTCTGAAGAAAATACTACCACAAGCAATCGGATTCTCTCTGACACACTGGTAAATGTCATAATGCAACAAAAGCAGCATGCAACCAGCAACAGATGCTTCTAGGAATTCAGTCTGCAAGAATTTATCAAATAGAAGAATAAGAACTTGTGTGTTAGGGTGAGATCAATTTGGCTAAATTATTATTCTGTGTTTAAACATGATCAAATAATGTCGATGTGGATTTCGATATTGTTCTATTCGCTAGTTATTAAACTTGTTAACATCAGACATTGTGTTTTGAAGTTCAATTGAGAGCACCTTCTTAAATTAACAAGAAAATGTCCCAACGGCTCGAAGAAGGCCTCATCAAGGCCATCGAAGCCAAGCTAAAAAACTGCTTGGGGCCCAGACGATGGATACGCGAGGCACTCCGCTCCAATGATGGATGCTAGACACCCTGAATCCCTCAACATTATGTCCTGGAACGTCAACGGGCTACGCGCCAGGAAGTGCGAGATGGAGCTCTTCTTGGCGGAAAGAGAGCTGGAAATTCTGTCTCTTCAAGAAACCAAGATTGGCAGACGCGTTTGCGTTAACTTCAGGGTTGACCTTACGACAAGAGAAACCCCAAAAATGAGGGGTGGCCATTCTGATGAGAGACGACATCGTACATCATTGCCTGGGAGTCCAAGACACGGAAACTGATGCAATTTCTGTCGTCGTGGGCACCAGTAATGGTCAGATGAAGGTCAAGTCGATGTACTAGCCTCCACAGGACGTACTGCAGCAGGAAGACATCGACTTTCTCCTGAGTGGCCAGCAAGCACTAGTGCTGGTTGGCGACCTCAATTGCAAGCACCGTTCATGGAACTCTGCAACTGATAACAGGTACCGCTGCTGGGGCAAAGGTAATGAGGCCCGAGGAACCGACATGCCTACCCAACGGGGGCGGGAGACCAGACGTAGTTGACATCGCGGTGTTGCGGAACGTCCGCTTCTGGTCGGAGGTGGTGACGGTGAATGAAGGTACCTAGGATCACAAATCACAAGTTTCAATGGTATTTTAACGTATAGCTGGAGGGTGCCGTGCAGGCGTTCGAGAAGGACGTGCTCCAGGCTCTAAGGTTATCCACAATTGAGCGCAAGGTGCAAAAAACAACGCGGTCAATATGGAGAAACCCCCAAACCCCCAGTGGCCCCTCAGAGGACAATCGCAGGCTGTTTAACGAAAGCAGCCAGCGATTGAAAACCGCCTTGTGCGAACGATACTTGGAGGACAAGATGAGCGAGCTGGAGCAGGGCTCGTCTGGCCTCTGGCGGCTGCAGAAAAGCCTCAGGCGTGAGAAAAACGCCATACCACCGCTGCACAGCGTAAACGGTATGGTGTACAGCGATGAGGACAAGGCGGAAGCATTTGGCCAAACACTCGAAAGAGAGTGTAGGCTAAATGACCACCCTGACGATGATGAACGTCACATTCTGGCGGTTGAGAGAACCGTTCGGCACCTGAGGGGCGAGCATCCCAGGGGTCAGCAGGGCCCGATTGACCCGGACCCTCAGGGACCACCCCAGGGGTGACCGGGGACAGGAAAATACTGAGGACGCTTGTGGTAAGGTCTGCGCTATGGCGGACGCAACGCTGAGGCTACGGCACTTTTCATCAAGGTGCTACAGGGAGTAGTGATAATGCTGAACCAGCGGGAAAAGGATAGGAAATTTCGGTCCCATAACATTACTGGGCGGGGCTGGGAACGTAGTGAAGACGAGTGTATAGGCGTAAACGTCGTGCCCGTCGAACAATACGGTCTTCGGGGGCTGCATTCGGCAGAATTGCAGGTCCTGAAAACCGTTGAGAACGTTGCAGAAGGCAGGAACTCCAGACAGACCTCCGGATTAGTCCTGCTAGATGTTTTTAGGTATAAAAGGCACGGACCGTTGCGGTCAGACAGGTTGATTTTAGGCTAATTTTTAATCGGGTATAATTGAATTTTAAGATAGAATCGATAGTAAAGTGCGATATTAAAGTGTTGGTGATAAATAGTGGATTATCAGTGGATGATTAGTGGGAGAATTATAAACTTATGAAATAATTACATAGTGATTTAATGAAAATCAGTTGAAAGGAATTATGCGAACCCCGAGTTTTCAAGACTATTATATAGAGACCGGTAGAAACAAACAATATTGGACATTTTGGCAACAAAATATGGTTATAGTGGCATCTAGAAATACAAAATCACTGCTTAATGATAACAACGAGTGGGTATGGCGCAGAAAATGGAACAAAAAGTCGTTAAAGGTCAATATTTTCCAAAAACTCGCCATCAAAAACGCATAATCGTTCGGGGAAACTTTTAAGGGCCCTCGATACGGTGTTTAGCGGCCGGGAGCGAAGTAATGCATTAAAAATTACATCCTTTATTCGAAATGGAAGATTGACAGGGCAGATGGTTATGGGCCCGGGCACCTTTTAATTAAAACGAACCAAATTACGGCAACAACGTTGAAAAATCGGAGATAAGAGTCCCGGCCCAGAGGCGTACAACTCGCATCATTCATATAAAACGTCAGGCATTTCCCCACTTTACGACATTGTTTATTCACTTCAGCTCCTCTTCGTGGGTTCACTGTTTTAATTGCTTTGAAAACCATTCTGTTAGCACCTGATAGAGCAGACGTAAGCGTTGGGAAGCGTGTATCTCCGCCACTGCGTGAAACAATGCCGTATCTTCCACACGATATATTTAAGTATTTTAAAAATTATACAGAGGTAAATATCCCAGAAAATGAATCTCGAATAATATAATCATTAGCAGATAGAATCTATATTTGCGTTTAAACCGTATATACATGTATATGGCAAGAAGAAAAGACTATTAATTATGTCCAACCAGGCATTGTTGAAAGAGGGCTTGATGTCTTTTGGAAATTAATTTTTTTTTCTGCAGAGACCTCATTGTTTTAATAATTGCAACAAAAAGAAACAAAACGCGGAACAGTTTCCTGGGTGTCAGCGTCGACCAAAGCTGAGGACGGCGGCGATAGAGAAACTCCAATTAGGAGGTATCACCGTCGAACGTGTGGGTTCTAAAATGGGCGGTACCCAAGTCGATCTTAAATAAAATTTCAATTTACATTGAATGGTACGAACGATTCCGCATGGTGGGTTCTCTACCGATCTCGAACGAAGACACCCGTGCATTGTTCTTCGCCGATTTGTTAGTATAATTAAAGGTTCGACTAGGCAAGACCTGTCATTGGATCTCAGCTCACCGAATACCGCTTGGATCAATCGATTACTTAATAGTATAGTTTTTTAAATGTAGTGTGCAACTTAAGATTTAGCTTATTAAGCTCTTGAGATTGATTAAAAATATTTTACTTGCTCCTAAATCTCCTTCCTCCGGAAAGATTGGGTAAGTTTTTGGCTTTGCAGCTCATTTTGGAAATAAATGCTGCATGTCGCTGATTGATAAGTTCTTGTTCCTCTTTCCAGCTGTTTTTTTTTCTTTTCTATGCAGGACAAATAGTACAGCGACAGCCTGTGCGTCAAATGTTTTACCATAGTGACACTGTAGTGATAATTAAAAGAATGGCATTCTTTTCAACGTTTTACTCTTAGTTTCCAAGTAAGAGTTATTAGTCTAAAAAATGAAACTAATCTGTATAGAAAAATAAAATAAAATTTGTACTGCTTCGGATACCAAACTTCCTATTCAAAGCATCATAAAGTTTTTTTCTTGAACACTTTTTATTAAAAAAAAAACATATCTCTTGTCGATCGAACGTTTTTGCAATATTGGTATGTCATGTCGAGAATTGGCGCTCCTCTTAATTGAATTAATGTCTTTTCCCATCACCCGAGGATTCCCTCTTCATGGTCTTGGATTGTTTCGTCATGGTCGGACCAAAACTGACCAAATTGCGCGGATTAAGCGAGCCATAAAGGCGTAGATGCTTCCACAAAGGGTGACCGACTAGGTGACCAAAGGAAAATCGTGAGTATTGTGTCCATGAAAAAGTGGATATACACATTCTTTAATAATTTTACTTTTCAAATGCATGCAACAGAGAATTTCTTTGGTGGTCTGTGGAAATTTGCGTTTCTTTAGAGTTTTCAGGAAACGTTAGTTGACCAAATGTTAACTGATGATCACGTGTTTGCATTCAATGGAAAAGTCACATTATTGCGAGTCCTGTTGATAGCGTCGTAGATGTTACGGTTCTGAACATTTAAAAGACGAGGAACCCAGGAGGGATTGGTTAAAGGTGGTAAGAAATGACGCATTTGTTAATGTATAAAAATTGTTGGAATGGTTTTTATTGAATTTTTACCACGACGTTTCGAATACTGCTATCACTCTTTCCTTGTACGCAAGTGAAAGTGAGATTAATCCTGAAACTACTTAGATATATGCTAATTAGCCACTATAGGTCGTACATTATAACTTTACGAGTCCAGGAAGCCTCCTAGCAATTTTACTTCGTTGATAAACGGGATTGTCGTCCCGAACAAGGATGGCGCTCTCAAGAAGTCCAGCCTCTTCCTTCGGGTAAATGGCACAATCACCGTTTTCCTAGGGTTTATTGCTAGGTTATCCTTTGAACACCAGCTGTGAACACCATCCAGCACCTCTTGCAACATGCTGGAGGTTTGTTGGTAAGGGTGGTTTCTTATACACATACCTAGGTAAAATTACCACTGTTGTAGGCTCTTACATATTGAGCCTACTTTCATAAATAAAACGATTTAAAAACTCTGCCCCTATTTGGCCTAATTTCTCTTGGAATACAATCACAACTTTCGCCATTTAATCCAATTTAAAAATCCTCCGCCTACGTCACATCTAAAACTTACAATATACTCGATTTCACAGAAAATCCTGAAACCAGCAGCGAATTATTAATACTCTTCGAGTGGCTGAATACACAAACACGTCAGTCTAAATCGATTCTACTTACAATCTTCTTCACAGAAGGATATTTCACTTAGGAATAACAAAACTTATATCCATAGCATTATACTGAGAATATCGTTTTGTAATGTGAGTGAAATTCTGGAAAAGAAAACCTCACAGACTGAATGAACACACAAAAGACAAATAAAAGAAATTCCAAAATAGGTCCAGAGAATATCGAACAAGATATCTTGAAAAACTTTTTAGTAACATTTCCTAAAGAATGTTTACAAAATATTCCATTGAAACAATTAAAAAATTTTTATTTGACATACACAAATTGAATATCCACAAAATATTTCTAGGATATGTTTTGCACCCTGGGTTACTAGAGATAAGGAAATTTTGCAATATGCCACCAGATTGAAAATATCTATTCGCCAGTTATCAAAACATCAACTAATGCTATTTTACTATGAATATGCAATATTTTCCACCCAAGCTGGATGGAGGAACTCCTTGATCACCCCAGGATAAAGTAATCGAATCCTTCGACTACTTGTTACTAAATCAGAAGTGCTGAGGCGAAGAATGGTATCATGTCTGCCGGACCTAGACGCCCTGAGGGTCCCCGAGAGGAGAGGGTCGAGATACCGAGACTGTCAGTTTTAAGCAAACTTGTCCTTCAAGTGAGTCTGTTCTGTTTTCTCCTGGATATTATTTTTGTCGTGAAGGTGAGTTTTTCTAATCAATGTGTGTTTGCAGTACCATACCAATAATTGATATATGAAAAATCGGCATGGGCAGAGTCAATTTTCATGAGTAGCAAAAAATTAGTTCCAAAGTTCTTAACAAGAAGATACCCGCCCACAGCCACCATACCATTGGTGATCGCGAAATCAGGCAGCCTCGACAGAGGAAGGAGAGCTTCTTTAAACGTTTCTTTTGCCCACATTGCTGTTGCTTGCTGGTACGAGTGCAAAAATATCGAACTTATACGAAGAAGACAAAGAAGAAACCTCGAATTCGGGAATTGCAGAGCACGCTTAGTTCTGCTATTTCCGTTCTAGTCTAGGCCACTAATGTATCAAGGTTAGCCCCAGGGTTAACCCCAACAAGGGTTATGACGTTCAGTTCAGAGGTGCAGCCTTAGTTCTCATCAGTAAAGGGTGATATTATCATATCTTCCAAAAATACTGGTTTCCAGAACAGCGGTGAACTTATATGGTCCAATTCATTATTTTGGTGACTTCATTCAGTAGTTTGAGACGACAATTCACATAAAAGTGCCATCTGCAGTTATCTTGGGAAGTTAAGAAAGTGTTTGATGTAACCCTCAGATGTAGCGTGAAGACCGTCACAGCTGTTACATGCAAGAACATTGGACTAGAGACGTTGCATTACGAGACAACAACGTCACAGAATAGACGTTTTCAGGAGGTCAATTCTTTCTTCTCTGCCCCAGATGTTACAAGACAACCACAGGTGTTACGTGCAAGAACATTCAACTAGAGACCCTGCATTACTAGACAAGAACGTCGCAGAATAGATGTTTCCAAGAGGTCAATACTTTCTTCTCTATTCATCTCTAACGGATATAGCGTGAAGACCACCACAGATGTTACATGCAAGAACATTGGGCTAGAGACCTTGCTTTACTAGACACCGACGTCGCAGAATAGACGTTTCCAAGAGGTCAGTACTTTCTTCTCTATTCACCTCCAACGGATGTAGTGTGAAGACCACCACAGGTGTTATATGCAAGAACATTCAACTAGAGACCTTGCATTACTAGACACCAACGTCGCAGAATAGACGTTTAAAAGAGGTCGATACTTTCTTCTCTATTCGTTTTTAACGGATGTAGCGTGAAGACCACCACAGGTGTTACATGTAAGAACATTTAACTAGAGACCTTGAATTACTAGACACCAACATCCCAAAAAAGACGTTTCCAAAAGGTCACTTGTTTCTTCTCTATTCATCTCTAATAGATGTAGCGTGAAGACCACCACAGGTGTTACATGCAAGAACATTGGACTAGAGACCTTGCACTACTAGACACCAACGTCGCAGAATAGACATTTCCAAGAGGTCAATTCTTTCTTCTAATCATCTGTATCTACATTACGATCTCTAATAAGGTTATCTCTCTCGTAGCACCTTTTCTTTTCATCAAAACAAATATCCAAAATGCTTTCATTCTCATTGTTGGCCGGGTGCCGAGAAAACGATAAAATATCGACTAAACCAATAGGTTAAAACAATTAGGTCTTTGATACTTTGGCAACAAGTTGCATTGTTATGTCGGTGTCTAGAAGCGTAAGGTCTCTGCACTAGATGTTAGGCACAAAACCAAAAAACTACATATAAATGCAACAATATAAAGGCATAGGAGAATATAAATGTGGGACATTTGCAGAATAGTCCTGGATATTTCGTTAACAGAATTAACACAAATAGAATATCACAAGTCAAGGGGAAGTCGAAATAGAGATGCCATCAAGATGAAATAATAAAACTACGAAACACAAGAACTTTGATCATCTCACTGAATATTTATAACTGAAGAAACCCAAAGAGAAGACAAACCAAGTGACTTCCGAAAGACATCACTTGGACTTGGTCAAGATGGATATGAATGAAGATATCCATTACAACATACTTCTTTAATATGGATTGAAACCATTTTCCGTTCCACCAACACTGCCTGGGTAATGCTTAACTTAAACTTCATACCTCCCATGATATAAAAACCTTTTAATGGAAATATATTGTGTCTTTAGAAAAGTCTAGCAATACAATGTTCAGTTTGAACAGCTCAACTACACTCAGAAATACAGAACAATTTTTTTTCAACAAAAATGTATTATTGTTTACCGGAGGTTGGGAGTATCTCTTTTCTTTTTTGCTGTATATTTTGCCATCTATACAAAGGTGACTTTTGGCATTACTTTAAGATCAAACATTCTAATAAACGAAGGCCACTAAGAGAATCATTACGATGATACAGGGTGATTAAAAGCCACTTGAAAGGTCATTACCTGTCGAGTAGCCATATTTCTATTGAACAAAACATTCATTTGTTCCACCACTAAGATAAATATACCAATCGTATGAACATAATAGAACGCAACAGCGGTGAGACATTGTACAGAGCAGGAGCAGGCGACATCCACCAGCGTATTAGATCTAATACTGAATGGCAGATGGCTCTTGGTTCGAAAAGCGGCCCATATTGTTCTGTACCTTGCAGGTTATCGGAACCAGAACGAAGTGTAAAGAGTAGGTGGTCAACAATTTGTCGATCAACCCATCTGCCTACTAGTTTCGGGTCTACCCCTCATCAGTACAGCTTTGGCTGGTCGACACATTGGAGACCGTGAGTTGGCGGCTTAAAGCCAAAAATCTACGGAAGAGCGGTGAGATGTTGTACAGAGCAGGAGCAGGCGACATCGACCAGCGTATTAGATCTAATACTGAATGGCAGATGGCTTTTGGTTCGAGAAGCAGCCCATATTGCTCTGTACCTCGCAGGTTATCGGAACCAGAACGAATTGTAAAGAGTAATAGAACGCTGTTTGTAATAGAGCTTCCTCACACACAGTCACTTCCTGTATTACTTACTAGATGTGTCTAAATTCAGGGCAGTAGATGAAAAAAGTTCGGTCAATTCTATTACTCCATGCTTTGCACTTCGTTGTTGGTATTTCCTAGCCTTTTTTGAAAAGCCGCGTACAGGGTGACCATTTTTCGAGTTTAACCAAGGTCACATAGATCTAAAGTCTATGATGGCTTTAAATTGTTCTTTTACGCCGAAAAATGTGCCACAATTTGGTAGATAGTTTCACAAACGCATTACTTCCATATTCATCAACAAAGTCCGCAATCGTAGCTGCATCTTCCATCTTCTTCTTAACTGCCTCAGATCTTCAGAAAAATGAATTGGATAGGTTAGGTATGTAAGGGACTTTTCAGCATATTCTTATTATAAACGTTTCTTTAAGGCATTCTTCATACTAGCTAAGCATACTTGAACAGACTCATAAGAATAACACCGCTATCCTCAGCGGTCACAACTTATGGACCATTAAACTAGCAGTTCAGACAAACCTAGCTCAAGGCAGAAAGAGTTTCTATTTGATAACTGCTTTTATGGGTTCATTGTGGCATAGAAACTACTGACGTCACTAGAACCAATAGCATCTGAACAAACAGCAGGAGCAAGAAAAGACCAATTCCAGGAGCAATTCAATATAACGTTAAATCGTCGTAGGTTTATTAGGGCGCTAATAAACCTCTACTTCAAATTCACAGTGTGGCCCCTTTATCACCTGAGGCGACGAACGTGAATCCCGAAGCACCACTTAAGCCATTCTCGTTATCTAAAAGGCAGTCGTTTAATTCACACAATCTGAAAGCTACAAGGTCCGTTTTAATTTTTCCCCGTTTCCGAGATATGGGAGTGGACACGAGAGTGCTGGTTGCGCGTGGGGGCTCATTCTCGTGCTTCCCTGGGCTACCTTTGCTGCACCGGATAATGAGACTGGATTACATTGTCATCAGCTAGACGCAAACTTTTGATATATTGCTCTAAAACGAGAATTCCCGGCTAAAGTCGCGAATGTAGCAGTTGTTCATCCTAATCAAACATTAGAGGTTGTAGAGTGGGTGGCCTGTGTGGCACCTACCAACCTGTGTTGACATTTCCCGACCGGTGCAAAATCGAAAGGTAAACACAGAATAAAGTATCTCATTGCTTGGACCTGGGTTTTTGTTTTATTTATCGGGCAGATGCGACTCACGACTACGGGTTTACTAATAAAAACCAGTTGTGTCTTTGTCGCCACGGGGTGGTCTGTTTGTATGTTCGGTTCGGTTGTTTGCTGCCGTTGGTGCTGCCGAAAATCGACGTTCACAGGGCTGTTACTCGGCCAGAACAAAATAAAAATTTTACGGCTTATGTATGTACAATGTACCGAAGAAAGAACCGTGCTAAATAACCCCAATATACCAAATTTATTAATAGAAAAATGACTTGGGAGTAATCGTTATTACTCACTTGTCCATGTCAAACCGTCATGACGTCCTTGATATATTAAACCACAAGCGGCCACCGCTCATGGCAGATTTACAACCCACCGAACCACAAATGGCTTTCTTAAAGGAGACTAATTGATTTTCGAACATATTTCGGGGGCAGGTAAACCCTTGGTTATGCCACATCAAGAACACTATGGGAAGTCGGGTACCCGCCCAGTGGTCATTCACAGTGATTTACAGCTTTCGGGTGATTTTTCAACATTTGTCCCCCTGTCGAAGCGTGAATAATGATCGAGTCTATTAAATTGTAAAAGCATGAGTTTGTGGAAATTGCGGTTGTTTTTGATGTTGCCGAATTCGTGCAATCGCAGAAGGATTGGGGAGAACCCAATACGCCTTTGGCCGTAAAGGTAAAAGATGTCAACGATTGGGCATCCAAAGACAATTTGTTGCAGACATGCAAATGAAATTTACATAAGCATGTTTCAAACAGTCATCGTTGATTAGGCAACCAAATATGGCAATACAAAACATGCTGGGTACAGAGAAGAAAAATAAATGGCCAATTAATTCAACCAAAGATGGTGTGGGTGTACGATATCGAGTGGGGACATCAAAAATGCAGTTCATCAATAATAATTATTAACGACAATCTGATCGAGAGAAACAACAGTTTGTAAATTAGGTGTGAATAATACACAGGCCTCTCATCATTTCTGAGGAATGATTTGAATTTTAGGCGGGAGGACAAATAATAGTCTGGAAACAATCGACAACTCATTAGCACCCATGATTGTCCACAAATCTTGTAAGGTTTATTCGCGCAGGTACCACATCACCTTTCCCTATAAATTTTTGTTTTGAATGGGCATTAACGTAACGGCAACAGCAGTAAAATACGGAGGCTCGTTTAAAATGTGGCGGTTGGGCCGGGGCCCCATATAAAGCGAGTGAGCGAAAAAATTCCGCTAAGTAGCCAAAAATTTACTGTCATGTAACCGGGCGACCCAAACAGAAAAAATCCAGTCCGGACAAAAGCTAAATAACCATTAATGGGATGTCTTTAAACCCAGGAGCTATTGAACACAAAAATTTATTCAGCCATATATCAAGCAAAAGACAAAAGACATTTTCTTTGGCTCGGTTATTTAGGACATGCTGGGAACCATCTCAGCTAAAATCTTCTTTGATTGCCGTGGACACGTTCGTGGCGGTGTTTTCGTGTTTACTTAAACAGCTGCTCTTGATTTATCATAGAAGTATGTAGGGGATTGTTTATTCAAAAACGTCGTCAAGTTGGCTGTGAAATAGAAAAGGATGAAGGTGTCCAAAATGCATAGCCTTCTAGATGTTTTTTAATAAACACCCGTTTTTTGTTAATTTATCTTTATTTAAAAAAAATTAGTTTTAAGTTACATGTAGACTCAATTTAAATAAATCTTAGTCTGCGATTTTATAACAAAGTAACTTTGTTTTTAAGGTTATTCTCTATTTTAAGATTAAATGTCTTTTTTGGGATTGACTTCGTTCCTAATAGTAATAATTATTATTATTTTTAAAATAATAATAAAACAATATTTTCTTTTATAACTTCTAAGTGGGTAGAAGCTCAAATGTAGAAAATAGTGGATTCTTCCCCTTCAAGAAATTTTTATGCAAAAACCGAACTTCATTTAGGATTTATTTAACCAATGTCATGTTGGGTAAAGGCTCAAACTTTAAAATCATTGCAGGCAACTAAATCTAGTTTACCTTCGGTTTCGAAACTATAAATAATGGTCCGCATCTGTAGCGTCCTGGTTCAGCTAGAGCAGATAGATGGTAGTAGGTAAAGGACAACAAATGAAACCCTTTCTTTTATGGAAGAATTGCCGACGTTTCGACTATGGTTTCAGTCTTTATCAACGCTAACCTCCTAATTAGAAGGAAGCCTCAATAATAACAGCATACAACAGTCCAAACAGACAAAGAACAGACTTTACTTGGCAGATATAGGTAGGTAACGAATTCATCAGTTGTCATCAATGAATGACGATCTGCTTAATATGAATAATTTTGTACCACAAAAATCATATATGAATTTCGATATTTCGAAAGTAATCGAGAGTCTTTTATATTCGGTCTCGGCAGGATTGTATCATGTACGGTATTATCAAAGTCGTCTACTTATTTTGCATTGCATAAGGCTGAAGATGGAAATACCCAGCACTACGAGTTTATACAATTTCAAACCAATTTGTAGACCCTCTGTTAGTACACCTTCTACTGCTGCATCTATGTGTTTTTAAGCAAGATTGCCTTCTACTTTTATTTGGACCTCTTTTTCTGTATACTTAATTGTGTCCATGACAATTCCGTCTCAATCAGTAGTAGTATTAAACAATGGGGGTCGAAGCCTTGCGACTAGGCCTTTCCACAGTCCCCTGGTCCACTCATCCCTACTCCCAGCCCTTATTCCCTCCACGAGTCGACCCGTCTCTCTAATGAAGAAGAGTATCCCGTCCCATTTCAGAGTCGGAAGCTCCTCTCGATGGAGAAAAGCGGCTCCGAGTTTCCTATTGCGCACTCGCGCCCACCTATGGCACACTCCCAAAAAGCGGAATGACGATTCTTCTCCTGCCCCACAGTGGGTGCACAGTGGACTGTCAGACATTCCAGGAGGTGCATGTGCTTGTTTTTGTCTGCAGTGTCCAGTAAGGATTCCTATAAGGTCTCCCAGGCACTGCCGACTCCTCTCAAGAAGCCACAAAGCCCTGGATCTATCCGGGTTATGGTAGATTTTCTTGGTCTGTCTGCATATTTCTGACTGTTTCCAGTTTGTCCTTGTGCCCATGTCCACTCATTCACAGTGTGAGAGACGTACCTTTTACTTACTCCTAGACATGGCTCTGGTCCAGTAAAGCATGTATGGGAACCACGCTTAGCCGAATCATCGACACGCTCGTTGCCCTCGATGTCCCTATGTCCAGGAACCCATCCCAGAGTAACCTTTTTGTTTCTGCCAGTGACTCCAGAGCATCCCTGCAGTCCTGAACGAGCTTTTAACTCGTTCCGCTCCTGCAGATGGCTCGCAATGCCGCCTGACTGTCGGAGTAGATGTAGATGTCCTGCTCTACTCCCTGTCTAAACTCTGTTCGTGTGGCCACCTCGAGTATTGCAAAAGCCTCCGCCTGAGGTACTGTCATGTGGCTTCCCAAGGCAAAGCTCTCGCCTTTTGCATGGCCTGCTTTGTATATTCCGGCTTCTGACGACTGTATATTAGCCATTCTTGATCCGTCCGTATACCATACCTGATCATTCTCAGAAGGTTGCTGAAGCAGCTCTTCCTTGAATTCGTCCCTTGTTGGGATGTTTATCCCAAATGGCTGTTTCAGTTTCAGCAGATCGCGTGGGCGCTCCTCCTACGACAGGACAATCGGGATGTCCCGCTGAATGAGACTGGCGATCTGCGTGTGACGACTTCCCATAGCTGTATCCTTCCACTGGCCGCAGCAATCCAGGAGGATAGATTGGAACCTCCGACAGACCCAGTAAGGCGTTGAGTGCTGCTACCGGTGTTGTTCTGAATGCACCCGTTAGGTAGGCAGACATATATCCGCAGTCTGGCCAATCTCAGAACATAGCATGCGCTGTTCACCGCTGTCAATCTCAATCAAGTAGTTTTGCTGAACTAATTTAGTAATTTGTTTTGACACACCTTCATGTTGACCTTTTCTTACTGTTAAAAATTAACCGCTCAACGACGATTCAACCATAGACTTGGTTGCATCGTTTACTATCAAATCTCCGGCCAGTATTAGCTAAATACAGTCTACAGTACAAAACCTACAGACTGCTGATTGAACAATTGCAATTTTTTCCACGATGCATCTAAGTGTGTAGCGGAAGGAGCATCATGTTGCGAGCAAAAAAAATATAGCAAACTAGCGATCCAATTAACATACAAATGATGAACCTAAAGAATGAGATAACCACTATCAGACGAGAGCTCCAGTCCAGAGAAATTCCAAGAAATCGACGCGGATTTTGCCGTAGAGTTTTGCTATCCCGTCTAAACCCCGTCTAAATTCCGACTAAACCCCCGGTCGTCACCGAGGGTTTAGTCAAAACTGTACTACGTGCACCAAACCCTGCAACTGAAAGCGAACAACAAAGAAAGTACTCTTTACCGACAATAGCAATGGCCCACAAACAAATTTCGAACTTGAATAATGTCACCACCATAAAAAAGAAAGTACTCACCTGTCAAACATCGACAACATCATCGACACTCGACGAAGTCAAACTGACATACGGGGTGTTCATTATAAAACTACATCATGAAATTTTGACAGAAAAGGATGACATAATCAAAATAAATGGACCTTTGTTTCTCCATCCTTTTTCTTTTGACATTTCACAGCCATCTAGATGAAGTTTTATAATGAACACCCCGTACTTCCCTTGATCCGAAAACATGATATTAGCAGTTGGAAGTGGCTCCTACTGGTAACGAGACAACAGCCTTTTCTACAATTTAAAGTTATGCCATTTGGACCTATATGACCTAGGTGATGATTCCTGAGAGCCTGGTTGGTGTAGATGAAACTTACTTTTGGAAAAACAATTTGATAAACAATTGCAGAATATAGAAGCATATTCAACAGCGTAGAAACTTCAGATTTCTCATTTGTTTTTAGGTACTCCCTCTACCAGATGTTTTGTTCGAGGCTTCGCTGACATTGCGCCTGCACTTATCGACGAAAATGAACACTCTTCAATGACAGAAAAGTGAAGGCTTTTGCAACCTATGTGTTCACCAATTATTTTGGGATATCAACAACAAAGCGAAAAGCCGATACTCGATAAAGATGTCAGGGACACGGAAATTGGAAAACTGCTACTTCCTACTATATTTTCGTTCCGGTTAATTCAGGCTAATTAAGTTAAGTTGAGGTTTCAGATTAAAAAATTAAGTTCAGGTTAATTCATGATTAATCATACTACTTTTTATTACCAGAAGTATTAGGTCGTCTATCTGAATCAATATTTCGACTTTATCTCAATTTTAACGCTCTGATCTGTTGCAAAAAATGTAACTTACAGTTGGCATTAATTAAAACACAAGAAAAACAAAGAAGGCACATCCAGAAAAAAACACAGAAACCGAGGAAATTATAACCGGAAAGGGTGCATCAAAGCCTCGGGACGAGGAGACTGCTGAAGCAGTTAAAAAAAAAGCTCCACAAAAACCGACACAAAAAAAACCGTGAAGAATTCATGCTTAAACAAGTCTCAAGAATAAGAAGGTCTGTTTAAGATCGCTCAGCCAGCAAAGCCTGAGGAACCAAAACCTCAAAATAATGTTTCTGAAGGCTACGAAAAACTACTGTATCGTTGAAAGGATATTGTTAGTTGCACTGGAAAACATGAACCTCGAGGGCCAACAGCTTAAGATGAAGACCAGCTATGCTTCCATGAACAATGTGGTCAATATTAGGGACACAGATGGACAAGAAGCTAAGTGAAGCCAGGAAACTCTCCAGCTATTCCACAAGAACCATGAGAGCCAGCAGCTTAAACTGAAGACAAGCTACGTTTCCACAAATGAGGTTTTTAAGTTTAAGAACCGAGATGGACAAGAAGCGAAGTGATATAGAAAAAGAAGAGTAACTTGGTAAGCCCGTAAATCCTTTGAATTAAAACAGGTGCCTTAGCACTGCACCTTTTTTTTTTTTCATTATCCACTCCATCATCTGTGCTTAGCGTCCTTTATTTATTGATGTGAACGTTTGGATAGCAGGTGTAGGGCAAGAAGCTACTTCACCTTTTTTGAAATTGCCAACGTTTCGACCTTTATTTGAGGTCTTCCTCAGGGCTTTTTCAATCAGAGAAGCCTGTCATTGAAACTAAAATAAAGTACCATATCGGTACTTACACATCTACGGACTTTTGTACAATTAGACGACAAAATCCGTAGATGTGTAAGTAGCGATATGGTACTTTATTTTAATTTTAATGACAGGCTTCTCTGATTGAAAAAGCCCTGAGGAACGCCTCAAGTAAAGGTCGCAACGATGGCAATTTCAAAAAAGTGAAGTAGCTTCTTGTCTTACACCTGCTGTCCAAACGTTCACATTATCCAGTCCATAAGAATTGAATGCAGACACCGCCATGTTGGAATTTACAAAAAAAAAACAAATGAAGGCTCGAACTCTTATGGTCATAGTTCAAGAAACTATTAAGGCTGCCGTAATGGCCCTAATGTCGCCCCTGATGGTTTTAAGGTCATTTTGACTTTGATAATTAAAACAAGACGCGTGGATAATATAATATTATCCAATTTGGCTGCAGTGCAGATCGGATCACTAATGACGCAATTTTTTGAGTACTGGAATTTTTGTACCTCGGCTTGAGTTTTATTTGTCGGACTTTGCTTTTGCTTTTTTTCTTGTTCATTAATGGCATGTCGACCTTGGATATCAGTGCTCGGATAACTCCGTTTGCGGATGACACCACTTTGCTTTGGACTGCGGAAGATGCAACAAGGTTGGAAGGGTTGGTCCGTGGAGATTTATTGAAGATCAAGGCTTGGCTAACCATCTTTCAATATCACAAAAACAAAAATCCTGTCTTTTGGTTGCAATATCGCGGACTTGACCTTGGATACGCAGATCATAGACCACCCTTCACATTGCAGGATGTAAGGCTGAAATTCGTTTCTCATGTATCCGCCCTGCATGGTAGGTTATCGAGCGACTGTTATGCTTTACGACTGCCTGCCAGCTATCTGGAGATATACTTGTATTCATGGTGGTTGACCACTCCTTGATTGAGTCCCACCTGCAATATGCAATCTCATTCTGGGGCAGCTGCAGCCGCCAATTATTCAATTCAGTTTTTGTCCTCCGAAAACGTGTACTGAGAATAGTTTTCAGAACAGGGCAGGGGGACAGCTGCCGACCGCTGTTCAGGGAGTTCGAGCTTCTGATGGTTTCATCTTTGTACCTCTTAGAAAGCGTCTGTTTGGTATTCAGACGTAGAGGAGGGAGTCCAGCCCTCCTCTAGTTTTTCTGCCTGGTTCTTATTTTTTTATTTTTAGAGTTAGAGCTGGTACCGCTTTGTCATCGGATTTTTTTCCTGTAGACAATAAAGCACATTATTATTATTATTTTTATTATTTGCGAAAGGTGCATAATTTAAGTAGGTTTATGTAAAGTGAGATGTATTACTTGACACTTTGCTTGCAACAACTTCAAGTTTAGTTTTTCTTGAAACATCATTAAACTGCCATTTTATTTGACACTCTAAACTAGAAATAATAGAATAAAGACGACACTAAAACAATTAATTTCCTGTCTGTAATCCCGGCGGCAGGCAAAGATTCTCCCTGCCGCTCGTCGCCGGCTGGTAAAGACTTTTCCTGCTGATCGAATGACTTGATATTGGCTGCTGTCACTTAACCTGCCGGTAACGGGCGGCAGATTATCTACAAATAAATGAGGACTTGATTCAAAAGTTCGGAGAAAAAATTATATGTTTTATTAGGAGTTAAAGTGACTTTTCTGGCTTATTTGTACTACCGGATGAACGTAGTGAGCTGCACAGCCTTTTCAGAAAAGTGTTTCCCCTATGAAATACTATTTCCAGAAACCGCTGGCCAAAGATAATGATAAATTACCATATTCTACACGGAATACCTAGAAGGTATCTTTTTGTTTTTTTTTTATTTCAACTTCAGCACTAAAAATTAATAACTTCTAAAACAGAAATAGAGTTTAAAAAAAACATGACGTTTGGAAATTTTCTCGACTGGTTTCTAGTGAAGTACGAATCATGGGCTGCATTGGTCTCAGATGATTTCCGTTTACAGTGATGCATTGTTTCACAGACAAACACACTTAACAAATTTTATTGCTCTTTTACATTCCGAAGTATTGGAAATATAGATTGACAATGCAGCTGTTTCTTCGGTAATTTTCATGAATTCGTCACAAACAACGAAACTATACATATATAATATTTCGAATTGCTATTTGCTTTGACTCTTTCTCTGGCCCTAAACCGACAACATACCTCCATTCAAAACCATTCCACGGATTTACTTACTATTGTGTAAAACACGACAAAGCCAATTTGCGCCTAGGTAATCCGACAGAAGAATATTGACACAAAAGGAAACAATTTTAGTTATTTGTTGCAAGCTTTTGTGTGGTCCCGTACTTAAATGTTAAATCCGGTGACAGCGACCACGGAAGCAATAGAAAAGATGTATGTTTTCACTAACGAAGCTATTTTAATAGCCTTTTTGTTACAAGTTTTTCGTGCTTCTTGCGGCCAGCTTTGAGTTGAAGGTGTGGTCAATTCAAAGAAAGAAAAGAAAAAACGAAACGGCGTTTAGTTATTCAAAAAGCCAATCACCGGCCGTTAAATTCGACACTTCGACCTCGTAAAACATCCCAGGTAACACTTTCCGTATCGGCCGATACTTAAAATACATTTAATTATTGTAAACGTTTACATTATTTACAGTCTGTCGTGGTATCGGTTCAGTTTTTTTCGGGTGTTGCCATTAACATGTCGTACGCCTGATAGGATGCTGCTACCTGAATTTTTATATCTCAAGTGTGGGATAAACTATGCAAACTAATGAGAAAAATGAAGGATCACTATAAAATTTACGCTTTTTAAGTTTTTTATTAGATACACGTTTTGTGAATTAATTTGCGAGTTTTGTTAATTGGGACAGGTTTTTGTCGTAAATAATTTTAGTGCCTCTTCAAAAGCAAGATTGTCATTAATGAGGAATGGGACAAATATAAATTTTGGGGATCTCCCGCACTCGTGTCTACGAGAGAGCCACCTCAGGACCGGTTTCAGTTCTATCAGGTATTGTCTATTTTTAGTAAATTGGGCCTTGGAACTGCAAAGACAGACTCCCATGAATACGACTATTAGCAAACAACAAAGGCTGTGAACCTGGAGCAGCCTTTTAGCGTGAAATTTGATAGAGGCGCATTTTTCTCAGATTTCAGATCTCCCAATTGGTATTATTTTTCCTAGATTTTAAGCTTCGCTTCTTTAAAAAGGTTTAGCGAAAAATCAGACCGAAGCGAGAAAATATCGAAAAGCTTGGAGACCCTGAGGTGCAGATCCAAGCTATAGCGAGAACCTGGAGATGCATCTACAAACAGCCGATAATCGTGACGGAAGTGATGTGGAACCCCGATGGAGTATGCTGAAGGAGGCCCTTATAGATACCCAGGAACTAGACATAGGCTATACGTAGAGCTCTGCCGGGCAGAGGTGGATGACGCATGAGATCCTACGACTTATGGACGACAGAAGAAGAGAAAGGTTAGAGGCGGAATCTTTACGAAAAACTGGATCGAAGGGTAAGAACAGAGTGCCGGAAGGCAAAGGAGCGTTGGTTAACAGAAAGGTGCATTGAAATCGAGACACTACAAGATAAGCACAAGCTGTTCAATATCCACAAAATAATCAATGAGTTTACCAACACGCAGCGTAAACAGTAGCAGGGTGTTTTGAGAGATGCCAACAACAGAATTTTGGTGGGCGCCGAAGAAAAAGAGAAAAGGATGGGAGGAATATGTGGAGACCCTCTTTAACGATGTTCGACCCAAAAAACCTCCTAAAGGTGACGCTGTTAATATGTCTAGCTCTGGAATCACGAAAGAGGAAGTAATACGCCCTATCAGGCGTATTACTTCAGGACCTTATCAGGGGCACGCGGAAACGCTTAGACTCATTGCGGATGCAGATGGGGAGGGCCAGATGGGGAGGGACAGATGGGGAGGGCCACTCATCTCTCTTTTTCACTCTATATATCAGACACTGGAGGAATACCAGTAGACTGTCTAAAATCGACGTTCATCAACATACCCAAAAAAACCGAATGCTTCCGAAGTGCGATGACTACCGCATGATTAGCTTGATGTCCCATGTCCTCAAGGAATTCCTCCCTATCATCCACAAATGTATACATGCCAGATGCGAGGGACAGATTGGTAGCAAGCAGTTCGGATTTAGGAACGGAATGGGTACACGCGAGGCTCTCTTTACACTCAACGTTCTGACGCAGCGATGCAGGGACATGAATGTAGATATATAACCATGTTTTATTGACTACCGTGAGGCATTCGACTGCGTTTCGCACCAGAGGCTTGCTGAGATCCTCAAATCCATTGGCGTTGACGAGGGAGTCCGCTGCGCATTATCACCCAATCATATTGAAATCAGAATAGAGGGTGAAACATCTGAAGAGGTGGAGATTCGGAGTGGAATGAGACAGGGTTGTGTCTGCCGCCCTTTCCTTTCAATATACATTCCGAGGCGATATTTCGTGAAGTATTGAAGGATGTGAGATAGGGCATCAAGCCTCAGTATTAACAACGCGGCTGTATACCCAGTCTCGGACTGGAAATAACTTGGCGCGCTCGTCAACGAAACCAATGACCCTAAAGTCGAAATTTTTGCAAGGATCGAACTGGCCAGACGCTCATTTATCTTCCCGGTCCTTCTATATGCATGTGAAAGCTGGACCTTTAATGAAGCACTGCAGCGTCAGATCAACGCATTCGAGATGTACTTATATCGACGTATTATGCGCGTATCCTGGATAAACCGAATAACCAACGAAGAAGTGCTCAGGCGGATGAATAAAGATAAAGAACTATTAACAACCATAAAAGAAAGAAAATTGCAATAGGTACATCGGTCACATCATGAGAGGAGAGCGATATGAAATAGTCCGCCGTGTTATTGAGGAAAAGATCGAGGGCAAAAGATCTGTGGGCAAACAGCAGAATTCGTGGCTCAAGGATCTGAGAAGATGGTTTGGTCGAACATATATGAGATATTCAATAGTTATATCACAAGGGATGAATATTTTTTTTGAATATACTTTGACATTTTTGTGCAAACTATCCGTTAAGTTGCTCGAGAAAAAAATTATTTAAATGTGTTTTGGCTCGTCTTCGACTTTTGCCTATTCCAAAAAAAAGGATCAAAGAATCTGTATCAAAGTTTGTGTGAAAAACAAAATAAAGTGCGCGGACGCATTTCAAATGTTGATTGTGGCATATGGTGAAACTACCTTGGACCAAAGCAACGTTTATCGGTGGTACACAATGTTCTCAAAGGGCCGAGAAGATGTGAACGACGAAGAGCGTGCCGGACACCCGAGCACGTCAACAACAGACGAAAACATTGATAAAGTGAAGAAAATAGTATTAGCCAATCGTCGAATCACCGTTAGAGAAGTTGCTGAGGACCTAACATATGGATTGGCTCCAGCAATTCGATTTTAACCAATGATTTGGGCATGAGTCTGGTCGCCACGCAATTCGTGCCAAAATTGCTCAATTTCGACCAAAAACAGCATC
The DNA here is from genome assembly GCA_951812265.1 of Taphrorychus bicolor. Classification (NCBI taxonomy): domain Eukaryota; kingdom Metazoa; phylum Arthropoda; class Insecta; order Coleoptera; family Curculionidae; genus Taphrorychus; species Taphrorychus bicolor. The sequence continues at coordinate 17,001,779 of OX638300.1, forward strand.
GTGTTTAACATTGCTCAGGAGTTATTGGACTCGGTCTGTGACGACCCAAATGTGCTTCAGAGGGACATAACTGGTGACGAATCAGGGGGTTTATGGTTATGACGTGAAAACCAAAGCTCAATCATCCCAATGGAAGCTGCCGCATGAGCCAAGACGGAAAAAAGCGTGCCAAGATCGGTCGAACGTGAAGGTTTTGCTCACAGTTTTCTTCGATTGCAGAGGCGTGGTGCATCATGAGTTCTTGCCACAGGGCCTAAGTATAGTCCCTAAGGAATATTACCTGCAAGTTGCGTGAAGCAATCCGCCAGAAACGCCCGTATTTGTGGAAGAACAAAAACTGGCTTTTGCACCATGATAACGCCCCTGCTCACACATCGTTGCTTGTGCGCGAATATTTGGCCAAAAACAATATAATATGTATGTTGTCGCAGTCACCGTATCTCCCAGATTTGGTCCTCTGTGACTTTTTCCTGTTCCCAAAACTGAAGAGGCCCATGAAAGGACGAAGCTACGCCACGATTGAGGAGTTAAAAGACGACATCGAAGGACAAGATCACAAAAAATTATTTTTTTTTAATGCTTTGAGGATTGTATAAAATGTTGGCACAAATGTATTATATCCGAGGGGAATTACTTTGAATGGGACAAAATAGATATTCATGAGTAAGTTAATACTTTTTGAAAAAATAAAAATTCCCGATACTTTTTGAATAGACCTCGTATAAAGACTACTTTGAAGCCGCAGCGATCCGGAATGAAAAACAAGGACTCAGACAAAGATACCGAACTTCTAGTTGCTTTGCGTGGAAAATGTGCAGACATGTCGGTCCAGAAATAATTAAGCTATATTGCGTTAGAAGTGAGCTTATATTCACTAGGAAACAATCTAGCCTTTAGGAAACAAAGAGCTCTCTAGGAAACCTCTGGTGCAAAAGATAATGAAGATCTACTACATGAAAGAAGACACGGTTCTTTCACTATTAATTGTGTTAAAGTGAATAACGGTTGGAAGTTGATAGACATGTAAAAGGGCAGCAAAAACGTTATTCGGAATCGATGGGTCGTAAAAACAGAGTTGAAGGACGACTGTAAAATGACACTGATGTACAACAGTTTACACCCTCGCCCTAATTTGGTTCACATTGTTTTTTTCCAAATAGATTTGGGAAAGAAAGTACGGCACTAATTGCACTTTTTATAAAATACTCTTTGACAATGCTTGAGTTCACGTCTTGTTGAATGCCAGAAAGATTTGGAACTAAGTGACTTAACTGTCAAGTTCTCCATTATGCTAGCGGTAAGTGTGGTTGTGGCATCATAATAAACACGTGTTATTTAGGTTATTCAAATTTTTGAATATGTTCGCTTTGCTTATAATGTTCTCGTTGTTCCATGATCTATGTTTGAGAAGTGACCATTTAGAAACGCAAGCGGTGGATATAGGCAATAGGAGAAATTCAGTCAAAAGTGGTTTATTAATCTGTGTCCATATCATTTGACCTTATTTTGTTCGAGTGAAAACATTTTTAGAAATACTTTTTCGGTTTGGAGTGGTTGATGGTGTGGTGGCCTCTGCTCTAGCAGCAATAACAATCTCAGAAATTGCCTGAAATAGATGTCTGTCAATCTAACAGCGCTATTGAGCTGTCACCTAAAAACGCTGTAAAAGATTATCACTGAGTTCTCAATTGTGAGAGATGAACGACAGTCTCTGTAGGCTCCAGAAACGATAATGGATATTTGCTGAAGCTCTGCGACTAGCCCAGACAGACAGTTTGATTTTAAAGATATTTTCTCAAGTCAATGTTCAAGTTGCCAAATACCAGAATGGGTTAAACATTGAATGACGTTTTATTGAACATCTGTACAAAGCTACTGAATTTCTACAGAGCTATCTTGTACCATACCATACCTATTCAAATATATCTCCTCAAGGAAGATAGATATAGTCGAATGGGTTCTTTACTGGCGGGTTCGACGATTCATCAACGACAAACTTTGAAATTTTTGTTTCTTTTCATGGCATTTATTTGTACCGACCAAAAACAAGCCCTATGATAAAAAAGACGGATATATACAATTTTAGATAAGAAATAATAGGATACACTTATTGCTTGTCTCTGGCTTAAAGTGGTCACCAAAATGTGTATTTTTTCCCGTCATTTTGATTTATAAATGTCACTCTGACGGTCTAATTAGGGAAAATTAATAATTCTAAGCAAATTTCGGGATTTTGCATCCAAGCAAATAGTGTTAAATTTATTATACCATTTCGGGAATGAAAAAAAAAGTGGAAAATTGCCAAGCAATATCCAGGAAACTGTATCAAAGACACTGGGAATCATCTTAAGGAGTATGCAGAGAGGAAGTGCATAGAAATCAAGTACAAAATAATACCGAAGAACATTAAAAGAAGAAAACAAAGACTTTTGATTTACCGAAAGCAGTGAAGTTGGATGTGAAAAATGACTGATCGGAACTTTTGTCAATGACCAGAGCTCTACAAAAAAAAAACAAAAATCTACGCCGCAGACCAAAGATTGTGCAAATATGGACATAATGGTTTTCCCAGTTTACTGCAATAGAATTGATATGGACTGGAGCAAAAGGGTATTACCACAAGCATATAGATGATGAGCTTAAATCAGAGCATGTATAGCAAAGGTTTGGTAAGATGCATTGGAATACTTAGTAATAGAGGTGATGAAGAAAAAGGTATTTGGTCTAGTCTACCACACATCCACAAAGTCCACAGGACTGGCAGGCTGAAAAAAACAAAGTAAAAAGTGTTTTTAAATCGACTCCCACAATGCAACAGAGCCTGAGACAAATTGGTCAAGCATCAGAAGGATCCTCTATCAGCATCAGGAGCTTACAAAGTTTCGTGCAGCTCTGGCTAGGTATACACTGACACCACAAAACGTAGTATTAACACGAGAACTACGGAACATAAAAGAAGTTGCAGGCTGGGGCAAACACAAAAGTCAGCAGTAGTAGAGCACGCTTTCTCTGGTCACGACATCCTTTTTAACGAAGTGGATATCTTACATCAAACGCAGCATTACTATCTGAGACTAAAGAAGAAAGTCACCGAGATCTTCGAGCACAAGAACTTCGACAGGAAAGAGGAAATTACGGCCCTAATTCATACCGGGAGTTCTGCGACATATACGTTATGTGCGCCAAAACTATGCTCTAACTCTTTCCAGTCCTTCCACTTCAGCATGGCGGTGGGAGTAGAAATACCACGAATCGGTTAGAACTAAAATCAGTCAAGGTAGAGATGCAAGGAAGATCACTTCGCCCATTGCCTCATCGCAATTGATAATGTCCGAGGTAGTTATGGGCAAACTGTCAGGAAGAAATTCACACAAAAATCTATGTTTAGTTAATAGCTATAAAGCAATTGTGTTGGGCATCTATTCTTATATCTAAAAATTATAGAGCATCTTTATCTTTTATTCCCAATCTAAAATATAATTAATTTAGCCGAGTTTCTGATTTGTTGTTCTTTAAAACATCTTTGGTTAATGAATAAATTAAGTACTTAATGTTTTCTGGAAAATATTCATTTTTTGGTTAGGAACGTTTAGAACCCATTTTTGAATCCTATATATTGTTTTAATTGTTTTACCTATTTCTTCCAATTCCTCTTCAAAGTTGGTTTTGTTTCTAAGGCACAGATTGCTAATTGCTTCAATCTACAAAAATATAGGTACATAGATGAAAATGCAACATAATATAGTACAAATTGGTCCATCAGTAATTATATTGAAAACATTCCTGTCTTCTTTCCAAATTCTGTAAAAAAATACAAATACAAAAAGAAAGTATATAGATGCAAAAGAACATTTTTTTATAATATCTATACGCATGTATTATGTATGTATATTACTTAACTCTAATGTTCACTTTTCAATCGATATGGTCTGATTCTTTTCAAAACGTAACTCACAGGAACTGACCAAATTCTTCTAATATCTGATATATTTTTAAGTCTGAAGTAAAAGGAAATTTCAGAATTAATATGGTACTCTACAAATTCTACGAGTAGTTAATCCGAATAACATTCCGAAAAAGCTTAATGTCATTTGATATAACGACTTACGACTATGACAAGCTAACCACGAACTGTTTACGTCAGGAAACATTTTGGTAGACACTGTGATTTGAGTAGTTCTCTGATTTGATTCATATGGTTAGTGGACTTTGGACCCGCCAGTTAAGAACCGATGCGACTATAGTATCACACTGTGAAGCCTCTCATGGCCGATCAAGATACAGCCTATAGTTTTACGAGCTTTGAAACCGTGATCCAGTGGAATATCTTTTTGACGTCATAACTTCAAAACTGTTTTCCTTGCAATATATGGCAACACGACTTTCCAATGGGCGAAATTCATCCAATACTCAGACATGCAAACATTGGGGGATAAAATTGGATTTTCATTTTATGAAATGGGCTACTTTATTTGTTAATGACTGATAATTAACTGGGTTGTATACATTTCGCCTGGATGTTTAGTAATAACCCTTTTGTTAGTGATATATTGGGCGAGACCGGAAGAGGGATAAGTTCTAGGTGTTGTTGTAGTCCATCATATTGCTGATGGCCAGGAGTACTTCTTTTCGACCATGTTGTGGTACCAGAAGTCCGAAAAACCTGAAGAGCTACGTCGCGAGGCCAAAATTCTGGATCAAACCATTGTATAATGAGAAAGGACTTCTTTCTTACTAGAAACCTGTTTATTGTTTTTTTTTGCCATTAATTCTTTTCGCGTCATTGGCATTACAGGTGCTAGAATGATTCGAACTTGAAAGGTGCATTAATGGATGGTCTCAGTTTCCTTTAGCCTCTCGATCCAGCCCAAAGTTTATTAATTTCATTTATTTTTACGAGCATCTCTACAAGCTGTGCTTGGAATTGCGTCACCAGATTTTTGTACGATATCCTGACTGATTTCAAATACTTCGGGATGTTTTTACTGCGCTGTGATGTTTTTTTCTTCTCTGAGGGTGGTCTTCTGTCATCCAGTCAGCCAAAAATCTCTTTGAAATCCGATAATCTCAGAGACCATGGCGCCATTGGTCAACTACAGTTGGCCAAAATGTTGGCCTGTGAAGCAGGAAATTCGTATGCACAGAAAACTAAACTCACTGATGACCTCACTGCATCCTGAATATTGGAGCTTTATTGTTGGTGTTTGCAAAATGCCTCTGAAATTTGCTTCCAAAATGCCCCTGAGATGCAAATTGCAAAATAAGCAAAGTTGAGTTTACCTGCGGCATAGATTGTGTATACTGACATGTTGACAGATTTGTCGGTTCCGCAGAATTCTGAAGGCAGAATACTGGAGTATTTCGGGATATAACAGCCTTTAAAACTTAACAGCAAGAAAACTAGAGAGAAAAAGACGGAGAAAATAGTAAATCGAAATAACAAGAGAAAGCTAAGAAGAAAATTCTATAGTCTAAAATTGGAAAAAAAGGTTTGAAGAATAAAAAATAACGTTTTCAAAGAAATAGAATAATGAGTGTGTAAAGTGGTCACCAATTTTTCGATGAACCCATCTGCATACTAGTTTCGGGAACTATAAGAAAATGTACATATGGAAGCATCAGGCAAATATATAGTTTTCTTCTCCATTCTCAAGATGTATTGAGAAACAGTGGCAACGCTGTTGAATGAAGTAAAAACGAGGCGTCTGACCATTAGGCACCCGGGCCTGTGTTTGACACCTTAAAATACCGTTTAAAGCAGGTCGGCTGAATAAGAATTATAAGTTAACATATTCATAAATAATGTCCGAAACGAGCCTTCTTTCACTTTGCGATCTCGTCGTTGTTTTGTACGGCCACAGGATGCCGGCAACAAAGCCCGTCTTCGCACCAATGCAACTTCTTGCCAAGGTCGCTGTCTCAACTCTCGTCTCATCTCAAAGAAAATCCTTCACAAAAAAGTGTACAATCATTTCCACCAATTAGAGATTGTGAAAAGCCTAATTATACGTCGAACACTGCCAAGACCTTACCAAGCAAGTCGACCATTGTTTCCACAATCAAAGAACGCAACAATGAAAATTTAATAAACAGCTTTACCATAGCTGGTCCGCGACCGTTGAAAAGGTCCATTATGAAATGGGTGCATTTAATTTTGATATGATTTATTCAATTTACTAGAAAAAAATACACACCTACCTCGTTTAGACTTTGATGCTGAGTCATGGTGCCTAAGAATAAAAATTTATAGGTCACCCATTATTAGCGATTGTCGAATACCTTTTGATACGGGTAGGCCTTGTAGCTGGGTGCTTTCGATGCATTCAGGATCTGGTATTGGGTCATAGAATCTAATTCCGATGTATTGTTCAGCGACACATTCTTAGGGAACGGCGCCGGGCAAGGACAGCAGCTCCTTAGACAAAAGTTTTTACCAAAAAAATGGTAAACTAATTATCTTGTTACCATTGACGATTATAACCATAAAAAGAAAAATGGGCTCTATTCAATAGGTTAAACCGGCAACGCATGGTACTATAGACACCAGTGACTGACAGCAACACGACTAAGCATATAATTACAGCTGCAGGTCTACAACAGAGCTATGCAAAGATTGGTACTTGGCTGGCTGCGGATGAGACAACTACTGCCATTTAATTTTACGTGAATTCTGCGGATTCTCCAAGTTCCTCCTTCTCGACTTGGAAATATACACGGAGCAATTTGCATTTTTAACCAACTATATACGAGAGGTTTGTGCATAAATTCGGTTGGTGCGTCCACCCATGCCCATATACTTTGTTGCTGGGAGCTTTTCGGTGTTTTGGAGACCATTTTATGGATGGCAATTGTTTTATAATGCGTGGTAGTTTTGTTCGGGGAGACATGCGGTGTGATGGCTTTTGCTTCTTTTTTTTTGGTATAGCAACAGATAATATAGGTACCTCTTAAACTGAGTACATAAAGAGCTAAAAGCACAAAGGCTTGGAAGGTGTTTGTCATTACTAAAATAATACCGTGGTTAGATGTTAGATGATTTTAGCTATTTTTGAAGTTAATGAAATACCGTTTTGGCAGATCTATGTTTTGATTGAATGATAGAGGTGAACCATGAAAAGAAAGTTGACAATTGCAGAAAAGTTATCGCCGTTTTGCCTTAATTTTGTTTACATAAATTAAGGATTTGTTAAGTCAAGTAGCTTGACATTTTTGAGATTTACTTGACGTGACTTTGTTACGGGTTGAAAATTATACCTTTGAGCTCTTTGAAAACTGCCGGATTTGGGCGTGGAAGGTAATGTCTTCTAATTACTCTTACTTCCATACAACAATATTGACTGAACTTCTACTAGTCACTGGTGATGTCTGAATAATAAAGGTGAGGCAAAAATCGTCCTTTTGTCAAATTTTGTCATTGTTCCGTTGAATGATATTGTACATTTGTGGGATTCTTCTCAAGTGTAGAGATTTCACAAAATCGCCTTGTGCGGAATTTCATCTTTCGGAAAAAGCAGTAACCTCTCGCCACTTGGTACCACTTGGGTGGTCATTTTCTTCAAGAAGGACAACTCGTGGATCACACAGAGTCGAAGACTGTTTCAAATACAAAACACACTTGAAGTGCTACTCTTTAAGGCCACATACAAACTTCGGTAAGTCGATTCACGCCCTCATCTTTCTCATTCAATTTATCTAAGAATATCAGATAGTTATTTCTCTTTATTTTAGGCGTTTGATTTTATCCTCTTTTGCATAATTGAGTGTTGTAACTCTTATTAACGCATCCAGTTCAAATTCTTTTCTTCATTGACGTGTGCTACATTGGTGTACTGATTATCGACAGTCCCCAAGCACAAGCTTACCACGCACTGACTACCGTCCACTACCACAACTAAGATCTTCCAAGCATACCACTTCTTGACCGACTACAGGAACCATTGAATACAAGGCTTCACCTCTTGGGGAATTAGTTTTTGAAGTCTAGTTTATACTTAAATAACTACTACCAATTACCTTAATTCAAGCTTGAAGCTTCATTTGTAAGTTATTGTCGAAAACATCTAAACGGGACAGAAATACCATCCTGGGCGTTATCCATATTGACCAAATTTAAAGTTTGTAAATATAATACCAAGGTTTGTGGGCATTCGGCAGTTTTCATTACACAGGCTAATAGAATTTAAAAGATATAAAATCGACCCACACCACTCTCCAAAATAAATCTGAGCTATATGTACGGGATCTCTTTCCTTCATTCTGTCTAAGCCAGAATTAGGGTTACAACTTGAAAAGTTAAATACTTGACCAGTCAGTACTTGAATTTATTTTTTTCAGTAGAGCTTGATAAGTATTTTCAAAATACTTGACACTTGATCAAAAAAGATGAAAGAACAAGATTAACCCAAATCGATACGAAATTACGTATGTGTCGATTTGACAACATCGAAAAAATTGTATAACATACCGCAAATTCACGACTTGTGTTTCTAGATATATCTAGTTGCAAAAAGTACAGACAATATTTTAAGAGTCTACCCCAATTAGTCTTTCCTATTTCCATTAAAAAATGTTTCTAAATCTGTATTTAGGCAATTTTTAGGGTCATATGCAGTCCACAAGATCCGGATCAAAAAGGTGATTTGCGTCGATCTGATAGCTGACCACGTTAAACGTCCTGATGAAAGAATATAAAACTATACAAAACTATAAAACTGTGAAAGCTTTCACGGTCAAAATTCAACTTAAAGTATTTTCCGGGTTAAGATTCCGAAGCCGAACAAAGAACTTGCGTCAGCGATTTAGCAAATATTAAGCAAAAAAATGTCCTCAAGCTTGTTTATTAAGTACCAACTAATAAAAATAATAAAATAATAAAGTCGAGCTCAAGTATTTTTCAAACTACTTGATTGTTCAAGTCCTCGTCAGAAAAACTACTTGACTTGACTGCATCAAATTTGACTTGAAATCAAGTACCTTAAAAATCAAGTCAAACCGTGAAACGATAAGTTTCTTCTTTCTCATCACTCTTAGCATGCCTTCATTTAATTCCGTTTATTAGAAACATATACTTAAACAGTCCTTCATAACCATACTAGGAACACTCATAAGAGGGTTGTAAATCTGACAACATCGCTTCGCACCATAACCAAAAAACCAATCCCGAAGCGTTGTCCGAATGATAATTTGAATGTAATTGTTGAGGTTCGACGGTGAATTATCGACGCCGGAGGGGGTTCCGAACCCGTATCCCCCTGCCGTGCGTCCAATCACGTGAGAACACGGCCTGCGTGCCCAAAAATACCTGCGAACTGTCTCTTCATGCCCGTATGGGATATCCTTCCCATTTCGATTTCGCCTCCTCGCTAATAATAATCCGCGAGTATTTTAAAGGCGTTACACTTTTAGCATTTTCGCTTGCCCAACAGTACCATGGAGCTCAATGGACACAATGGGAGGTCTGCCGTGATGAGTGCCCGTTTAATATTAATTTAAATATAGTTACCGTGGTGCCACAAAAAGCAGAGATAAGCGGCACAAAGGATGAAGATATAAATCGGTCGGCAGCTAACCGGAAAGCTCCAAGTACCAAATGATTAAAAACCCATTAGGGTGGCATAATTCGGGATCAGTTTCGAGACGGCTCTAGAGCCACGGATCTTGAGTGGTCGTGGTGAGGCAGTTTGCGAAAAGGCGGCTAATTGAATGATTGCTAGGCCAGGCCTCACGGGTACCGGTTCGCAAAAATGGCGGCCGGTTGTGGGTATAGCGAGTCGATAATTTAGGCGTTCGACGACGAAAATGATATGTTTCGACGAGGTACTGCGACGGGATAACAAACAACTGGCCCCGTGGTCATTTGCTATGACCTGATTCATGTCAGCGCCTTGTCTGGTTAAGGTACGGTGACGACATCGGAAGCCATCGCATGGAGAAGATGAGGCGAAATTAAGCTTCGCATTTGCTAAGTTTGTTCTGCCAAAAACCTGAAATGGAATTGAAAATTGGAAAATATAGAAATCTATATTTGAAGAAACGCTAAAAGCGAACTTGTGGAAGTAAATAATTTTACTAAGGTTTCTTTTGAAATTGCGAAGTTGTAGCATTATTGCTGTCTTTCGTCTCGATCTGCCACTCAACCACTCAGCTGTACATAAAAATGATAAAAATGGTTTTTGTTTATTACACATATGTAATCTCACAGACTTTTTAAAGTCTTGTAAGTGTTGCATTACTGGTCTAAAACAGTAATGGCTAGACTGAGAGATGATGATTGTGGTGATTACTAACATAATGTCTGGACAGTAATGAAGCACTTCCCATCTCATATTGTAATATACTATTATATTTTGGCTCGCAAACAAAGCCAATTATAAAAAACTGAAAAGAGTTCTATTGCGTCTAATTGGCTAAGATGAGGAATATCGACAGATTTTTTTTTAACAATGGTGTGCTATTTAAAAAAAAATAGGTAAACTGCCACGCCACTGGTGGAATTATAAACAGAACTTGAACAAGCAAAAAATGTAGCGATTCTATAGTAAATCTTTCCAGAGTTGGAGCTGATCCACTGGAACGAATTTCATTCATTCGCAGAAGTTCCTCAATTTCCGCCATTTCTTCTTTGACTCCTTCCACTTCTTCTTTACTCCTTCCACTTCTTTTACTTCATCCAGTTTACTGCTCACATATTCAAGCAGCTCGGTCTAGTCTGTTTCTGAATCACGCAGTAGCGTAGCCCGATACTACCTCTTCTATATCTTTTAGTTTCCGTTCTTTTTTTCTAATGTCTTTACTTTCTTCTTCGTCCCCCCTCTTGCTGAAATCTTCCCTGTTTTTCATTATGGCCCTTGAAACCCAAGAAGTGCTAGACCCAAACATAGGTCTAGCACTTCTTGGGTTTCAGTCATCCCCTCTTAGCAGACCGATCTTGTATCCATCAGTGACCAGTCCATATTTTACGTGCGGTGAATGTGAAACTACAAAGTAACTTATAAGTAAAAATGAGCTCAAAAGAGATTTTTTTGCAGCTGGTTGAATAGTCCAGTATATTCTCCTCTTTCATGTTAAAAAGTTGGCGAACATTAGTAAAATTCGCCCTGTTTTTAATCAAATTTCAACCTTTCAAACCCATACGTTGTTACGCTTGTTTATACTGCGTCCCTAACTACTTCAACTACCCCTGTAGGCTTTTGCCTGACTTCTACTGCCTTGTACGTAACTCTTGGTTTCCTGGAGGCTAGGTGGTCTCCTAGTAGGCGTTACCAAACCTTGAACTCACTTCTAACGCTCTCTAGCTGAGTTCTTGCTACACCGACAATCTGGTTACGTCTGCGTTTTTTCCACGCAAAGCAACTAAAATTTCGGTTTGTCTGAGTCCTTGTTTTTCATTCCGAATCGCTGTGGCCTCAAATTGGTCTTTGTATATGTTTTACACTAAATCTTTCCAGAGTTGGAGCTGGTCCACTCTAACGAATTTCGCTCATTCGCAAAGTTCCTAAGTTTTTTATTCGCCATTTATTCTTTCCCTTCCTTCACTTCTTCCACTTCTTTTACTTCATCTAGTTTACTGCTGACATATTCAAGCAGCTCGATCTTCTCTGTTTCTGAATAACGCAGTAGTATAGCCCGATTCTACTACTGTTCTTCCATATCTTTTCGTTTCCTTTCCTTTTCTCTCATGTTTTTACTTTCTTCTTCGTGCCTCCTCTTGCTGAGATCTTCCCTGATTTTCTTTATGGCCCTTGACTGACTGAAACCCAAGAAGTGCTAGACCCAAACATAGGTCTAGCACTTCTTGGTTTCAGTCATCCCCGACCTTGTATCCATCAGTGACCAGTCCATATTTTACCTGCGGTCACTATGTGAAACTACAAACTAGGTTATAAGTAAAAATGAGCTCAAAAGAGATTTTTTTGCAGCTGGTTGAATACACCAAGAAGTATATTCTCCTCTTCCAAGTTAAAAAGTTTGGCAAACATTAGTAAAATTCGCCTTGTTTTTAATCAAATTTCAACCTTTCAAACCCATACTTTGTTATGCATGTTTATACTATGTCCCTAACTACTTCAACTACCCCTGTAGGCTTTTGCCTGACTTCTACTGCCTTGTACGTAACTCTTGGTTTCCTGGAGGCTAGGTGGTCTCCTACTAGGCGTTACCAAACCTCGTACTCACTTCTAACGCTCTCTAGCTGAGTTCTTGCTACACCGACAATCTGGTTACGTCTGCTTTTTTTTCCACGCAAAACAACTAAAAGTTCGGTTTATCTGAGTCCTTGTTTTTCATTCCGGATCGCTGTGGCTTCAAATTGGGCTTTGTATACAGGGTGTTCCAGAAACAATGGGCCATATTAGTATAGCGAGTTACGGCATGAAAAAATAGAGCGATGGAGCTTACTATGGCTTATAAAAAAGTAGCTACTTTTTATTCTGCAAGGTGTGAAAGTTCTTTTTTTAATTCTGTAAATTGACAATAAATCTCAGTTTGGCAGCTATTGATATGAAATTTTTCACGAGGGTGTTTTTGAGTACGACAAACCTACCCGGAATGTCAATTTTAAGCTAATTTGTAGGTGGCGCCACTTACGTGGCATGCGTTTGTAAAAAACTAGCATAACTTTTTAACTGACCCCCGTAGCTTAAATATGTTTATGAAATTAAAAAGACTGGTTACTTCTGCAACAAAAAGGTATACTTGATAAAAGTGCGTAACTCTCACCGTTTTCCAGATATTTTCATTTACATTTTCCAGTGCAAATGCCATGATTTTTTCGTAGTAGTTAATTCGCCGTTTTTATGACAAGTAGGCCATGAAGCAATAGGCGGCGACGTGGGGCAGCGGCGGATTAATTTTGAGCGTCGGGGTAGGATTGACAGTTGTTGACTTAACAAGATATTTTCTTTAAGTTTGGCGTTAAAGTTGTTTTCTAGTTCAAATTTATGTTCGGAATCATTAAAAATAATTGCTAGCTACTACTTTTTGTAAAATCGTCTAGATATTAATTCAGAATGCCTCGACACAATGAATCTACCAATCTTGACATGAGGAATATGGTCTGCATGTATGCTCAAACGAATTATAAAACTGGTTCTTTTAGTTCTAAACCTGACACGGAAGACAAAAAAACTTGACCGTGGACTAGGAAAAAGTGTTAGTTCGTCTAATGGAAGATCCACAGACCAGCAGTAGACTCTCTGCAGCAACAAGGATTAGCAAATCATCAATATCCAGGATAACACGAAATGAAAAGTTATATCCCTATCATTTCACTCCTGTGCAAAATTTACTGCCGGGAGATTATCAACCCAGAATTGAACTATGCAACTTTTTGCGCGTATCACGATCCTTATTTCTTCAATAAAATATTATTTACGGACGAAGCAACATTTACACGGCGGGGAAAATTCAATTGGCGAAACAACCATTTTTACGATGTAGCACATCCTAATTTAGTGAGAGAACATCATTTCCAACATGAATTTTCTATTAATGTTTGGTCTGGTATTTTGGGATACAGAATTTTGGGACCTGTTGAACTTCCTGCAAGGCTGAATGGAGAACGTTACTTAAATTTCTTAAGACACGAATTACCTATTCTTTCAGAAGATGTTCCATTGGCTTTAAGGAGAGAAATTTGGTTTATGCAAGATGGAGCCCCTGTCCATTATACCAGACAAGTAAAGGAATTTTTAAATAACAATTTTGCCCATCGATGGATTGGTCGGGGTAGTGAATATCCTTGGCCAGCAAGAAGCCCTGACTTAAACCCCTTAGATTTTTTTTTCTGGGAATATGTGAAATCTTTGACATACAAAAACGTAGGACAAGGAAAGAAGAAACCCAACAACAAGGAAGAATTATGGAATAGACTTCAGAAAGGAGTAAATGTAATTAGAAATAAAAACCAAACTCTGTTCAAGGTGCGGCAAAATTTTGGCTTGAGACTTAGAAAATGCATTGATGTGGGCGGCCAACATTTTGAAAATTTACTTTAGTTCAGTGATTTTCTTTAAATTTAAATATTGTAGTTAAATTAGACATTTGATGAAATTTAAGAGAAATTTAAGATGTAATTAATGCCCTAATATAACGTGTTTATTAAAAAATACATGATTGACTACATACTTTGATTTCCACAGCACTCGCACAGAGTTTTATAGTCTTTTTTTAATGAACACAATTAATTTTTTTTTAATAGGCGTTGTTTTAATACCGTTTGTTCAGAACAATGCCGTTTATAATAATTTCCCGTTCACAAAAGATCATTCTACGCGCCGGAAAATGTAATTGAAAATATCTGGAAAACGGTGAGAGATACGCACTTTTATCAAGAATACCTTTTTGTTGTAGGAGTAACCAGCCTTTTTAAATTCATAAACATATTTAAGCTACGGGGGTCAGTTAAAAAGTTATGCTAGTTTTTTACAAACCCATGCCACGTAAGTGGCGCCACCTACAAATTAGCTTAAAGTTGACATTAGGGGTAGGTTTGTCGTACTCAAAAACACCCTCGTGAAAAATTTTATATCAATAGCTGCCAAACTGTGAGATTTATTGCCAATTTACAGAATTAAAAAAGGAACTTTTACACCCTGTAGAATAAAAAGTAGCTACTTTTTATAAGCCATAGTAAGCTCAATTGCTCTATTTTTTCATGCCGTAACTCACTATATTAATATGTCCCATTGTTTCTGGGACACCCTGGATGTTCTACACTAAATCTTTCCAGAGTTGGAGCTGGTCCACTCTAACGAATTTCAATCATTCGCAAAGTTCCTAAGTTTCCGCCATTTATTATTTCACTTCTTTCACTTCTTCCACTTCTTTTTTGACTTCTTCCACTTCTTTTACTTCATCTAGTTTACTGCTGACATATTCAAGCAACTCGGTCTTGTCTGTTTCTGAATCACGTAGTAGTGTAGCCCGATTCTACGACTGTTCTTCTATATCTTTTCGTTTCCTTTCCTTTTCTCTCAGGTCTTTACTTTCTTCTTCGTGCCTCCTCTTACTTAAATCTTTCCTGTTTTTCTTTATGGCCCTTGACTGACTGAAACCCAAGAAATGCTAGACCCAAACATAGGTCTAGCACTTCTTGGGTTTCAGTCATCCCTTTTTAATATACCGACTTTGTATCCATCAGCGACCAGTCCATATTTTAGGTGCGGTCACTATGCGAAACTACAAAGTAGTATTAAAAATGAGCTCAAAAGAAATTTTTTTGCAGCTGTTTGAATAGACCAAGAAGTATCTTTTCCACATTCACGTTAAAAAGTTGACAAACATTAGTAAATAACTTCTAAATCTTGGAGGCGGAAAGTTCATTTTTTACTACTTACTTTTTGGTGAATCCACTTTTTTGCCCGATTCGTTCGTTGTTGGAGAAAGAATTTCGCACTACTCACAGTAAAACTACTGCGAATAACAATTTACCCTAGAAAGGGCTCGGACCAATCGATCTAGTTGACGTTTCGGCAACTTCTCTGCTGCCTTCTTCAGAACTATCTAAAAAATAAAGCTTTAAATGCTATAAAATGTAAAAAATTATACTTATTAATGTGTTTGTCTTTGAGTATTAGTGTATGATATTCTGAAAATCGATTTTTGCTTTTGACATGAAAATGTCATATGATAAGAATTGTCATTATTACAAAAGGTACGTTTAAAATGTTTAGTTAATGTATTGTTTAGTACCTAATATCTGTTATATCCTCGTGTAAAATAGGTATAATGTGAATGTTATTATTAATTTATGTGCAAGTTACCATTTTGAACTTCTTGTTATAACATAGGTAACCATGTGTTATCTATGTTTGCTGAACAAGAAGCCACACAATGATCTTTGTTAAGTAAAATATATGCACTTTCTTTGATTTTACGCTTCTTTGATAATGGTTCTTTGGATATGATACTAGTATCGTTCCATTTTACTCTATGACCATTATCACAGGCGTGTTGGCATATATTTGACTTTTCAAAATCTCTGTTTTTTATGTAATTTTGTTGGTCTTTTATGCTCGCTTTTAGAGGTTTAGAAGTTTCGCCTATATAAAATTTCTCGCACTCGCAAGGAATTTTATATTGTTACGATTCGCAGCAACGCCGCATGGTAGGCGGGGCAACGCATGGGAGCGTGTTGGTTGGTGGAGCTTCGCGACCTATCCGCGCTGCGTCATGGCTGACACGAGTGATTTATTGCTCGTCTGGCTTAATCTAGAAGGCAGTTGTTTACAACCGTTTTTTTTATGTGAGATTATTCAAGAATTCTTATAAAGAACTTTCTAGCTTTTTCTGTAATTTTAGGATTGTATATAAAAGGCGCATAGAGCGGCGGTTAAGCAGTAGTCGTATTTTAATCGAGCTATAAGTAAGCTAAAGTTACGAAGCGATAATAGAAGGTTATAAAGTGTTAAGTAATGAGTTATTTAGTAGTCGTGTGTAATTGTGGAAATAAATGAATAGTGTTTTCGTGTTAAATCGTTTCACTGGAATTATTGAACCCCGAGTTCGCAACAATTGGTGTCAGAAGTGGGATTCCAGTGGGAATTTGAGGACTAATATTGCTGAACTGTAAGTGAGTGCTTCATTGCCGGACACGTGTTTATGCCAGTGACCAGAAGCCAGCATCAAGCGATGGAGGATCAACTTGCCGCCCTGCTGTCCCTTATGCAACAACAGAAGGAAGAGCAAGAAAGACGTTATGTAGAACAAAAAGAAGAGCAGGAAAAACGTTATAAGGAACAAAAAGAAGAACAGGAAAGACGTGATCAAGTACAGGAGCAACGTTGTCAACACCAGAAGGAAGAGCAGGAAAGACGTTATCTAGAACAGAAGAAAGAGCTGGAAAAACGTGATCAAATACAGGAAAGACGTTATCTAGAGCAGAAGGAAGAGCAGGAAAGACGTTATCTAGAACAGAAGGAAGAGCAGGAAAAACGTGATCAAGCACAGGAGCGACGTCATCAACAACAGAAGGAAGAACAGGAACGGTTTGAGAGAAGAATTAGTGACCCATCTCGCAGCTAGGGAGCAACAATTGGAAGAAAGAATAATGCAATCCGTTAACGGCGTTAACGAAGGACTCGAAGCTGTCAACCAGAGGGTTCTCGAGCTAGAAAAGAAATTCCGGGAACAACTTGAGGACGACAACGTGTCTACAGAGAGTTTTAGCACAGCCAACGCTAAAATTAAGCCTCCCGATTATGACGGTACTACTGCATGGGAAATTTATAAAACTCAGTTTGAGGCAGCTGCAAAAGCTAATGGTTGGTCCGAGCCCCAGAAAGCTACATCATTAGTGGTAGCACTTCGTGGAAAAGCGGCTGAGTTACTCCGTAATTATGCGGCTTTAGTACACACTCTGCAACTACGATTTGGATATGAGCACAAAGAAACCGTGTTCCAGGCCCAGCTGAGGATGAGACAGCAAAAGTCAGGTGAATCCTTACAAGAATTTGAGACGGACATAGACAGACTCATTCACCTGGCATATCCATCGGCCCCTGAATCTTTTCAAATGCAATTTGCCGCCGAAAGGTTCATTGAGGGAGTTCGCGATAGTGACATGAGATACCACTTACGTCTAGTAAGGCCCAAGGATATCAGCGAGGCGCTAGTTCGGGCCCTGGAATTCGAGGCGTCACGAGTGTCATCTGGTTCTTCTCCACGTGTGCGAATGGCAACTTGCAATGACGAGAAGGATACGTCTATGGCTGAATCCATGGCCAGTTTACATAAAGCGATGAAGGATCTGGCAGTCAATATCCAAGCCTTGTTGCAAAGACCTCCTCGATCAACAGGCAAACGGCCCATAAAATGTTTTAACTGCGGTAAACTCGGTCACGTCAAGAGTAACTGCCGTAATAGGGTAAGAAGTCCGTCGCCGTTGTTTAGAAGATCGAGCGGCAATCAAGACCGCCCTAGAATTCAGGAAAAACCAATTCCTGTCAATGTAAGGGGGCAATTGACCGAGGCCGTTAAGACCCCCAGGATCAGTCAAGTCCATCAATCAAGTCAGGCCAATAATTTGGGTGGCAAAAGTGTTACAGAGACCGGACGCATTAAAGGACAGAAGACCCAAACTGAACATCGACCAGGAAGGTCTCACGGAAATGCCGATAAATTGTCTAGACGGCCATGTAAAGAAGATTGTCGGCATTGTCAAAGAACTGAGCAGCGTGAGGGATTTCCTTCTGTAAGGAGAACGTCGGTGGAGATAAACGATGGCTGGACCGCACAAGCACTTCGAGACGAACAAATGAATGATCTAGATATTGGACCCATACTCTTGGCAAAGACTGACAACAAGAGACCAGAGTGGCAAGAAATTGCTGGTAAAAGTCCAAACCTGAAGGCGCTATGGGCCCAGTGGCACTCTCTTAAAATAGAAAATGGACTACTGAAGAGAGCGTGGGAGAGTCCGGATGGCAAGTCCGTAGTCAGTCAATTGGTTGTTCCTGATAGCAGAAAATCAGATGTACTAAAGGAAATGCACGACGGAACCAGTGGAGGTCATTTTGGGGTCAATAAAACCTTGGCCAAAATTAAAGAGCGGTTCTACTGGGTGAATTATCATGAAGACGTCGAGTCTTGGTGCCGCAAGTGCGAAGTTTGTTGTGCCACAAAAGGACCTCGAACAAGATCACGGGGTCGAATGGTGCAGTACACTGTAGGTGCTCCATTCGAGAGGGTAGCAATTGATATCGCGGGATCGTTTCCTCAGACTGAGTCGGGCAATAAATACATCTTGGTCGCCATGGATTACTTCACTAAATGGCCTGAAGCATACGCCCTGCCTAATCAAGAAGCAACGACTGTGGCAACGGTGCTAGTAAATGAAATGTTTTGCAGATTCGGAGTCCCTCTCGAACTTCATTCTGATCAGGGCCGAAATTTTGAATCGGCTGTTTTCCAGAAGGTCATGGAACTTCTCGGAATTCGCAAGACCAGGACAACTCCTTTGCATCCACAGTCGGATGGGATGGTAGAGAGGTTTAATCGGACCATGGAACATTACCTGTCTAAAATGGTGGCAGATCATCAGCGTGATTGGGACCAACATCTACCTTTCATGTTGATGGCATATCGAGGCTCTACGCATGAAGCCACTTGTTATACTCCGGCGAAAGTGATGTTCGGAAGGGAAATGAGGCTTCCTGCAGATTTGATGTATGGAACACCAGAAAAAAACTCGCTCAACTCTGAGAACTTTGTGGAGGAGCTCAAGGAGAGGCTGGACAATGTTCATGAACAAGTCAGGAATAAACTGCGGATATCCAGTGATCGAGCCAAAGCAAGATATGACTTACTAGCTAACTCCCGCGGCTTCCAGGATGGTGATTTGGTGTGGCTATACAATCCGAGGCGAAAGGTGGGGAAGTCGCCCAAACTTAGCCAAAATTGGGAAGGACCTTATACAATTATAAAGAAGATTAATGATGTGGTGTATAGGATTCAGCGAACCCCTAGGTCAAAGATGAAGGTCGTTCATTTGGATCGATTAGCACGATACCATGGAACTCTATCTGTTCGGGACGAACAGCCTTAGGAGGAGGGCAATGTTACGATTCGCAGCAACGCCGCATGGGAGGCGGGGCAACGCATGGGAGCGTGTTGGTTGGTGGAGCTTCGCGACCTATCCGCGCTGCGTCATGGCTGACACGAGTGATTTATTGCTCGTCTGGCTTAATCTAGAAGGCAGTTGTTTACAACCGTTTTTTTTATGTGAGATTATTCAAGAATTCTTATAAAGAACTTTCTAGGTTTTTCTGTAATTTTAGGATTGTATATAAAAGGCGCATAGAGCGGCGGTTAAGCAGTAGTCGTATTTTAATCGAGCTATAAGTAAGCTAAAGTTACGAAGCGATAATAGAAGGTTATAAAGTGTTAAGTAATGAGTTATTTAGTAGTCGTGTGTAATTGTGGAAATAAATAAATAGTGTTTTCGTGTTAAATCGTTTCACTGGAATTATTGAACCCCGAGTTCGCAACAATATATAACATTTTTGTGTATTCGTTTTCATTGTGTGGTTTAGTTTTTGTCAGCTGTGCACGTAATGTGTTAGGTGTTCTAAAAACTGTTCTAATGTTGTATTTGTTTCCTAATCGTTGAATTTTGTCTGATAACCCTTTGATATATGGTATAAAAAGGTTTGTAATATGTCTATTTTGATTTTGCCTTATATTTGGCTGTTCGAATTGATTAAAGCATTTATTAACGAACTAATTTGGATAATTATTTTTAAGTAAAACATTTTTTATATGTTTCTTTTCAATTTCCAAATTATTGTCATTACACATCATTTTTGCGCGATAAAATAGACTCATTACAATTATTTTTTTTAGCATAATAGGGTGATTTGAATTGTAGTTTAAGTATCGATCTGTATGTGTTGGTTTGCGATAAACAAAAGTTTCAAATCTGTCTAAATCTTTTTTTATTAGTATGTCTAAAAATGGAAGTGTTTGATTTTGTTCTTTTTCAATTGTGAATTTTATAGTGGGTTCTTGTGAATTTATGTGATTGAGAAAGGTGTCTAAATGATCATTACCAAACTGATATATTGAAAAAACATCATCAATATATCTCCACCAAATTAAAGGTTTAAAATTATAATTATAAACATTATTTGATTCAACATTTTCCATAATTAAATTACTAAGTACAGGAGACAATGGTGAACCCATTGCCATACCTGTATTTTGTTGGTAATAATCATTTTTGTATTGAAAATAGGTTGTGTTAACGTATAATGTTACTAATTCCATAATTGTATTTATGTTTAGTTTAGTGCGTTCTCTAAGCTTGATGTCATTCTCAAGTTTATTTTTTATAATAATTAAAGATTTATCGACAGGGACATTAGTAAACAAACTAGAAACATCAAAACTTATTAGTGCGTGATTTGGGTTTATATCTATATCTTTTAGTTTTTCTAAAAAATGACTAGAGTTTTTAATGTATGATTCTGTGTTTCCTGCTAAAAAGGATTTAATATCTCTAATAAAAATCTAGATAGTAGATGTATTGGTGAGTTAATGCTAGTGACAATGGGTCTAAGAGGAATGTTGTTTTTATGTATTTTTGGAACACCGTAAAAGTGAGGTGTTTTACTGTTGTGTGGTGTTAATTTGAATCTGTCTCTATCCGTAAAACTATTTTTGTGTTTTTTTTTAAAGTGGTGTAAATTTGTCTTTCTATTTTTTCAGTTGGATCTTTGTTAAGTTTTGTGTAATTACGATCGTTTAAAAGGCTCTCAATTTTTTCTTCATAAATAATACAGTTCATTATAACTGTAGAGTTACCTTTATCTGCTGGAAGAATTTTAATATTATTATCTTTTTTTAAAGAATTGAGTGCCTTTCGCTCGATGGGATTTAGGTTTTGTTTAATGTCAAAAGGTTTTTCTAAAATTAATTTTAACCTAATTCTAAACTCTTGTTGGTGTTCTTGTGGCAAGTTTTGAACTGTTTCTTCAATTGCTGAAATGAAATCAAGCTTAGGAACATTTTTAGGTGTTACAGAAAAATTTAGACCTTTAGAAACTACAAGATTATCAGCATTAGTGAGATGTTTGTTTGATAGGTTTATTACTGTCTTAATGTTTATATTATTGTTTCTTAAGTATCTAAACTCTTTGTTTATTTTGTAGTTAATCAGTTTGTTGAATATCTTTAATTGTATGTTTTTAGGTTTGTTAAATTTTGTAAAATAGCTACTTTGAATACAATCCCACATATGATTAATATCTATTTATGTAACCAGTTACGAAAAGTCCGATTTTGTGTAACGAATGAATGTTTGCGGGACGAGCGCAGCGAGTTCCCGCAATTTGAATGAGATACACAAAAAAGGCTTTTCGTCACGTGTTTCATACAAGATTTTTTCTAATTTTGACTACAAACACCTACTTAGAGAGAGAGAGTTATTATTAATAAACGTTAATATTTACTTTTAAACCACTTTGTATCTACCTATTGCCGTGAAACTGTAGCAACGGTGTGCCACAACCGAAACTTGCAACTGGTGGTGAAATGAATTTTCATCACCAGTTACGAAAGATTTTACTTTTCGTAACTAGTTACGAAAAGTAGGACGTTACGTCACTGTCATCAGTATTGAAAAGTGCCACTTTATATGTCAAAATTAGAAAAAATCATTAAAATCAACATTTGAAAATAAATTATATTTCATTACATTAATGTCATTTTCTAAAGTAAATTTTCTACGTGGAATTGTATTTCCTTCCTAATTTAAAAAAAAATAATTTTTTTCTAAGTTACTTACACATAAGTTACACATTACGTAACTTACACATAAATTAATAATAACATTCACATTATACCTATTTTACACGTAGATAGAACAGATTATATTAGGTACTAAACAATACATTAACCAAACATTTTAAACGTACCTTTCGTAATAATGACAATTCTTATCAAATGACATTTTCAGGTCAAAAGCAAAAAACGATTTTCAGAATATCATACACTCAAAGACAAACACATTAATAGGTATAATTTTTTGCATTTCATACTTTTTAAAGCTTTATTTTTTTGATAGTTCTGAAGAAGGCAGCAGAGAAGTTGCCGAAACGTCAACTAGGTCGATTCGTCCGAGCCCTTTCTAGGGTAAATTGTTAATCGCAGTAGTTTTACTGTGAGTAGTGCGAAATTCTTTCTCCAACAACGAACGAATCGGGCAAAAAAGTGGATGAGGCTTCACCAAAAAGTAAGTAGTAAAAGCATTAGTAAAATTCGCCCTATTTTCAATAAAATTGCAACCTTTAAAATTCTTACCTTGTTCGCATGTTTATACTGCGTCCCTAACTACTTCACCTACCCCTGTAGGCTTTTACCTGATTTCTACTGCCTTGTACGTAACTGTTGGCTTCCTGGAGGCTAATTGGAGTCCTAGTAGGCATTGCCAAACCTCGTACTCACTTTTAACGCCCTCTAGCTGAGTTTTTCGTACACCGACAATCTGGTCATGTTTGCGTTTTTTCACGCAAAGCAACTAAAAGTTCGGTATATTTGTCTGGGTCTGAGTTTTCATTCCGAAAGCTAGGTCTAGTCTGTTTTTGAATCACACAGTAGTGTAGCCCGATTTTACTAATTTTCTCCATTATCTTCTCGTCTACGTTCTCTTCTTCTCTAGTTTTTTCCTTCTTCTCCCTTCCTCCTCGTGCTAAAAACGTTCATGTTCTTCTTTCCAGCTCTTAAATAGGTATAGTAATTCTTGGGTTTCAGCCATCTCCTCATAGTCGGTCGATCTTGTATTCACCATGAAGTACAATCCAGGCTTCCATGGTATTCGAATGCCCTCGTTTTATCGGAAATGAAGCCCAAAGTGTTTCTAAGGGTTTTAGTTCGTAACAATAACAATTTCAAACTGGATCGTTCCAACAGTTTGGTTGCTTGTACATTAAAATGGAATAAATGGCACACCCTGCTGTATTTTGTCTTTGTTAGCTAATTTTAGCGAAACGTTACCGATCTACGATTACAATCCTAGCCTAACTAATCTCGTAAAAGCGACTTAAGACCACTAAATCACCCTCACACACAGTCCCATTTTCTCCAAGAGAACTCCACTCAACTTCTCGTGGCTAATAACAGCTTACAGCGCGGTCTTTGTTTATTCAATAACCATACCGCACGTGAAATATGGACTGGTCGCTGATGGATATTTTTTACAACCCGTCCAAGAGCGTACAATTTTCGCTTAAATTGAACCCTGCCAGAAGACAGTCGTTTTTCTTTATATTTATCATGCAAACTCCCATTATATTCTCCGCAACGAAATTTATCGTGTACTTACCTCTCTGATAATTATGGCCTGCGACGCTTGCAGTACTATAAAAATGACATACTTATTGCCAGTTTTAAGACCCTCCGTCTCGGCTATTATTAATTTTGAAGATTTGTCAGCCCTCACGGGGACCGCTCTTGTCGAAATTCGGTAGGCAACCCCGAAATTCCCAGAACCACACGTGCCACCATAACTTATTCGGTCAACAATGCCCAAATTGCAGAAAAATACGCCGGCCTGTATAAATTCTCTACCACAAAACCACTTAGTCATTTTTATATTGTGCCACAAAAGAGGGCCCGAATTTATTTACTGCCTGTACAATTATACCAGGCCAATATTTTATTCCGAACCCTGTTTGGCCTGACCTGGGGCTCACAAAAGAGAAAGAACGGGCGTAAAAGGATTAACGCCTGCCTTTCGGGGATTTATGGTTGTTTTGTGGCATATTTTGGTGATGGTTCCGATCAGCAGGTGGCGCGGAATTTCACGTTGTCAATTGTATAATTTATTTTTTTTCGTTATTTCTGGAAGTCAGAAAATTTACGAAGGCGGTGCTATTCGATTCAGAAACGCTAACCGGCTTGTATCTTGTGTAAAATTGAGTTATGGAAAGGTAACAGGCCTTGCAGAATAAAATTTTTTTTCAATTTTTCCAATTTCAATGGCATTTTTGGCAGAAAAAATGGCTATATAATCTCTGTTCGGAACTAGATTATACAAAAACTATACGCAGCTATGGCATCAGAAAAAAGAAGGTACAAGAAGAGGTAAGCCAAAACGCCAAAATGGAGGTGACAAGAAAATCCTTGCTTTGTGCGAACAAAAACTTATTTTTATCATCATAAGCCCGAAATCGTCCATTGAAAATCCCCCGTTACAAACCGAACTCAAACAATACTGAATTTAAAAAAACGCAGTCCGAGATGGACCGTAGTTGAATGAAGCAAATTTAGTCGCCATTGTTTTCTAGCAGGTAAATTTTTTACGACTTGCCTCGATTTCCTTAATTTCACGATTCAGTGATTGCGACCGTAAACTTAATTGCGTCCCATCATCGTGGTGTTATTGGACATTTTATACTTTGGTGTCTCGTTTGGGCCCTGAAGAGGTCACAATCGATTAGTAAAATGGTCGTGATGTCGATAGGAGAATATCTAGAAAATGTCACTTAAACTTAATATCCCCATCTTTAAAATCGTGCTCTTACAAATTCAATGCGACTTCAGTACATTAAAACGCTCAGGGAATCTACCAATACGATCTAATAGCTGAAAGCCATGTGACCTCGCTCCTTTTTCGATCATATGTGCTGGAATCTCTTGTAAAGCTTGTACTGTAAGTACTGCTATCCTCGCGATTGCTAATGCATTTTTATAAACCAGATAGGTGAATTATTTATAAAGTTTCTTTCTGAAACGACCACGGCAGATTCCCTAGCAGTATCTCTCGGATAGCATCTTTTATTAGATACGGTTTATATGCCTTTTGAGAGATATGAAACGCTGTCGTCTGAAGCCTATTAAGAATTCCTTCTTCAACCGACAACCATATCCTAGTCGTGTTCTTCGGCTACCGGTTAGACCCTAATAAATAAATTAACACTGCGTGGATTTAGCTGAACGAATGAGCCTCCTAATTGGCGAATAATATGATCAGATTTAATTAAAAAGTGGTAGTGCCAGGTACGAAAACTTCCGATAAAGCTTGATGGAGCAATTTCTCTGTCAGCGAGAAACTAATTTATGGATATATAACACCAGGTTCATTTATTCAGTAAAATGATGAATAATATTAATGAACATCTAGCTAGATGTATTAGATAATTGTGAATGTTTGTGCAAGATTCTCAAGCTTAGCATGGATTGAAACGTAAACGATTCATGTAGAGGATTCTCTCACGGAGTGTCTCCCAATAAGCACATCCTTTGCGTGGTATATATTTTGCCTTTTTTATTGTGTTGTTTCTTAACGTTTTTGTTTAGTTTGGGAAATCTGGGTACTTTTAAAACTAAATTTTCGACACGACAGAGACGAAGAAGATTGAAGATGCCTGCATACTACAATGCGCCCAACATTACGCGCAGTGTAGTAGGCTTATACGTTGGAGAGGTGCTGCTTGACTACGCAGAGCTCCACCGCGAACCAATGACGAGTACTCTTTAGATTAGTCATACATTTATTTGATAATAACCAGATACCGGGTGATCCAAATCCAATGTACATTGTTCGATCTCAGTTTCTATTACAGATAGAAGTTTGAAATTTGGAACATCAATATAACATCTTGCAACTAAAATTTTGCTGTTATGAAAAATTACCTTTTCACTGACCCATCACACTTACCAATATTGGTAAGTCAATTCGCCATAAATTAACATTTTATGATAATTAAACTTTTGGTTTACCCCCGGTATACCAGTCGAATTTCGCTATGCTGACCACGATTCCTTTATTGTTAGGATATGCACATCAAAACAATATCGGATAGATCATGATAAAACTATTTCTGACAGATATACATCAGTTTAATTTATATTCAATTTTCCCGTTTTTTTAAATAGGTGAAAACACATTTATTTGAATGGAAACCTAAGTTTTTATTTACATAGATTGAAACAGCTAATATTGAAGCAAGAAAAAAGGTATTCTAATTGCTCAAAATGCCAGCAATTTGCTTTGATACAACGTATCATATTTTCGGACCATTTCCTCATGACATTTCTAAGTTGATCAGCAGTGATTTCATTAATGGTTCTTCGAACCCTTTCCTTCAAATTTTCTCGACTTGGTGCTTGTGGATGTAGGAAAACATTGCTCGTCACATGTGCCCCAACAACAAAATCCAGAGGTGTCGGGTCAGGCGAGCGATAGGGCCAGTGAACAGGTCCAACAGTACCAATCCAGTTGTTGTCAAAAGTTTCATTTAAGTAATTTGTCACTTGGCGGTAGTTATGCGGGGGTGGGCCATCTTGTTGAAAATACATACTAGCTCTTTAACTTTAGAACTCCTAGCCAAATGTTGAAACCAAATCTTTCTTGGTGTCGTCCTTCCCTATCACAAGCTTGTGACCAAAATCTCAAATTATTTTGAAACAGCCATTGAAACAGGTGAAACAGTTTTTTCACTTGAAAACGAACAGAGATTCCACTGCTCGAAACGTCGTGTAAAAAACTCAATAAAGACAATGGAAGTCCAAGATGTTTCACTTAATAATGTGTATGTGCCAAAAAAAGTTCTGTCATAAACTAACCGACGTTGTTTTATTGCAGATACTCTAATAACAAAGGAATCATGGTCAGTACTGCGAAATTGGACTGGTATACCGAGGGCAACTAAAAAGTTTCATTATTATAAAATGTGAATTTGTGGCTAATTGAGCTATCAAAGTGGTAACTGTAATGAGTCGTTGGAAAGGTAATTTTGAGCCAATTTGGAATTAGCACAAGAAAATCTAGGTTGACATTTAAAAAGTAAAAGTTGGTGCCAATTGCGACAAATCCTAAACTGACATTTGACATTTCACAACAGCAAAATTTTAGTTGCAACATGTTATATTGATGTTCCAAATTGCAAACTTTTATCTGTAATAGAAACTGAGATCGGACTATGTACATTGGATTTGAGTCACCCGGTATACTGGTGAGTAGCCACACCACCAAACAACTTTTATTAACGACACTGTTGCTTGTAATAATCTCCCAGACGCCGAAAAACCTCAAGAACATTCACTCGAAATAGACCAGTTTAGAACCATAGAAACTATGTGAACGAATGCTTTATTAGGTACATAAGAAAGGTTGTCAATAGCACTAGAACATCCTGGTATTGAAACAACGAGTGAACTGTAATGAAGGCGCTTTTAAGACACTACCCTGAATGAAAAAAATATATAAGAAGTAGAAGAAATCAAAGAAGAAGTATCAGGAGTTAAAGAACAAGTAACAGAAATTCAGGAACGTCTGCATATGTGTGAAACTCATTGCAGTTGATCAGCTTCAAGTCTGGAAAGGTCTAGTGTCATTAAACCTCCAGTTTCGGCACTATGTCTTGAAACATACATATATAAAGACCAATTTGAAGCCGCAGCGATTCGGAATGAAAGAACGGACTCAGACAGGCAAAAATACTGCACTTCTAGTCACCTTCGAAGGAAAAGACGCAGACCTGGTGACCACATTGTCAGCGCAGGAAAAACTCAGCTAAAGAGTGCAAACTGAAGTTTTATAATGCCCATTAGGAAACCATCTACCGATTCAGGCTAGAAACAAGGAAGCAGAAGTCTGGTTCCTGAAGTGACTCATATACGGGCAACAGACTTAGAATGCTAGACGTCTAAGAAAAGCCTTAACAATATTCAACCCTGAACCATTTGCTGGATAAGATGAGGCGAGTCACGTCATGCTGTTATCAAATAAGGGTATCAAACAAACACAGACTGCGACATTCGAGGGGAAAGAATTAAGAATCGGCCGCGGAGACAATCTGACAGGAATCTAGAAAAACCAAAATCAGTCTGGAGAACGGACACTGACTGAGTCCCCTCTAGCTACCAGGATAACTTCTCTGGCCGAAGTTGGCGAGAAAACATTGGCTCTGACAACACTCGTCCATAGAAAACTTGTTTTAGCCACTATCGATAAAGGCGCAATGATTGACAATTGTACGACTAGACAAGTGCGACATGAGCATTTTCTCGTGTCGGAAAACTGTATTGAGGACTGTCAATTGATCGACCTCACCAGTTGAAGGAAAAACCGATATCGGCCTGGAAGAAAGGGTATAAAAATGAGACATAAAGCGCTCGTAGTTGATATTGAAGATGGAGTGTACCACCAAAAAGATGGAAATCGTTACTATGAATTTTTATACGACAAGAAAACGAGGATTTTGCTCTGTCTGACGGTAGAAAGAAAAGCAACAGCAGCAGATTGCTAGGAGCGTAGAACGCAGTATGTGCACTTGAAAAGTGTGTTAGTACGACCAGAAAGAGCTCATATAATTGCAATCTAGAAGATTTTGTGAAAAGAACTGACGACATTGCTTAGAAGTAGAGCTTAAATGAGATGCCACTCGTCGCACTGTCATCAGTGGAAGTCAATAATGATTGGAATGAATTGGGGAAAATTAGGAAGTTAAAAGCAGACCGCCTGGAGTGGCATTATAATGGAAATAAAAGTCCGGAATTTAAAGCATTATTGCAGCAAGTTCTCAAGTCGAGTCCGGATGGGAAAACCATAAATTCCTAGTAGTCGCACTATAGACAACGAAAAACTATTGTGTCGGAAATTCACAATGGAACCTTTGGTGGACACTTTGGAGTTAATAATACCTTGGCAAAGCTGCCAGAATGGTTCTACTGGATTAAACAGTACAATGTAGCTGCTGCTTTTGAAATAATAGCCATTGAAGTAGTTGGACAGTTTCCCAAAAGCTAGCAAGCCATGCATTGTTTTAGAAAAATGGAATGAAGCATATGCTTTTTCTAGTCATGAGGAAGCCATGGTTACCAGAGTACTAGTTGAACAGCTCTTCAGAAGGCTTGGATTCATGTGGGAATTCCAAGGTCACGATTTCGAATCTAAAATGCGGAAACTATTACGGAAACACTGGAGATCTAAAGAACGTAAACTGCTCTACTGCATCCACTATCAACAATATCGTTGGTGATTTCAAAACAGGTTATAATAGCTGATTGTACAAAAGGTGACTGAGTATGGCTTTCCAACTCCCAACGAAGACATAGACCCTCTAGTTTAAGCCAACATTGAGATTGAGAAGAAACCTATACTATATTAAAAAGAACTATGTCATGTACCGAATCCAAAGCAGTACGCACTCCAAAGCAAATATAAAGTTGTTCCTCTGGATAGGTCTGCCAAGTACCAGGACTCTGATTCTGGTACTTTTTAGGTCTGGTGACACGATCAGAATTAAGCGGAGAGTAATTTTATGAACTACGAACCGTAGAAACTATTCGGGCTTCATTTTCGATAAAAACGTCCCGTGGTGTAAACTGAACTTATCTTGAAAAGCCTGGACTGTGTATTTATTAAAAAAAAAATATTTTTCTACGAGCGTGCGGTGAAGTGGCTTTAACGCACGCGTCGTTCGGTCATTGCAATCAGCGTGCCGTAAAGCATCACTTCCCGCACTTGTTAGGTAAATAACTATTAACGCACGCAAATTTAAAGAACTAAACTAGGGAAGACGAAAAAGATTAAGAGACATTGTCTCGTAGAAAATATATTGTACCTAAACTCGATTGCTGACCGAACTCCGCTACGCGTCGTTCAGTTATTGCAATCAGCGTGCGGTAAAGCATCGCTTCCCGCACTTGTTAGGTAAATAACTATTACCGCACGCAAATTTAAAGAACTAAACTAGGCAAGACAAAAAAGATTAAGAGATATTGTCTCGTAGGAAAAATATTGTACCTAAACTCGATTGCTGACCGAACTCCGCTACGCGTCGTTCAGTCATTGCCATCAGCGTGCGGTAAAGCATCACTTCCCGCACTTGTTAGGTAAATAACTATTACCGCACGCAAATTTAAAGAACTAAACTAGTAGAGATTAGAGAAAAATTAAAATTGTTTATGTTCTCAAAATTGTCTAGGTTGGCTAGAGTAAAAGGCCGCTGACGGCCGACACAAGTCAATCTTTGACTTACCTGAGAAGCTAGACAAGAGCGAACCATCGTAGTACAGAGTGAGCGAAATGGTATAAAAAAAGTGTGTATACGTGTAGAAGAGGTTGTAGAAATAAACAGTCGTGTTTTGGTCACTATGAGCTATCAACACAAACTAGTCAATCACGATAGGAGAGACAATGACCTCTGATCAGATTAGTCACAAGCAGCTGAGCTTCAACCCATCGGATTAGTTGGTCTATCAACGACAAATAACCGAAATAGTCAATTAATCAACTATAGCGACTAATCTGATCGGGATCATCGTTTTTGAAAAGGCTTAAAAACATTTATACTAACTTTCAAGGGAAGGTAGTTTATTTCAGTTCAATTTTCAGTTTAAGCAAGGAGGTACTCAATATCTTTTCGAGATTTTTCGGAGTTTTTAATTTATATTTGAAGTGATGAGATAGCTCTAAAGAAGACTGAACCTACAGTCAGAGCAATATGAGCTGCTTTTCGAACTGAGAGCCATCTGTCATGCAGTATTGGATCTAAAATACGCTGGTGAATGTCGCCTGCTCCTGCTCTGTACAACATCTCACCGGAACTCCGTACATTTTCGGCTTTAAGCCGCTAACTCACGGTCTCCAATTTGTCATCCAGCCAAAGCTGTACTGATCAGGTTTAGACCCCGAAACCAGTATGCAGATGGGTTGATCGACAAATTGGTGACCACCTACTCCCAAAAAACATTTATCCCGTTAATGTGGACAGGATGTCTGGAAACTAACCTGAGGAATGAAAAATGAAACAGATTTAAAGCAAAATTAAGAACGAACGAAATTGAAAAATTATGACGAAAAGCTTACAAGAACGTTTTTAGTGTTACGGGTTATTAGGACATACAAGAATCAAATTTTGCCAGAAACTCAAGAGAAATATTAAAAAAAAACATGAATGTAAGTGAACGAAACACTACATTACTATAAAAATCTGAGTTCACCATTTATGCGAGTTTTTAGCTATGGACAAAACATGAACGTATACTTTGGTGAAGTGGAAGATACAAAAACAAAAATAAATCGTTCTTGCAGTATTGTACATGATGACCTAGGAAATATCAATTTCCTTAAAACTGTTAGAAAATTTAGTTCAGTCCAAAGATCGTCCAGTTTGGGTTCAGTCCCAAACGAGCTAAAACTCCACATATGCGCTTTTTCGTGAACTGCACAAAATAAAAGTGCGTGCTGTAGTAAGTACTGTCCTGTAGTTACTGGTTGAACAGTACCTGTCCAAAGTGACTTAATAAATGACTTAAGTTAACTCCAAAGTTAAAACTCTTTAACCAGTAAGTTCACAAAATTGGAAGTATTCCTACGATTGTGATAAAATACCTAAATTTGCTAAATCCAAGTCCATATACTAATAATTTCTTCAGGCGCACTTTCTCCACCTTATTGACTAATCCAGGATCTAACTTATTTTGGATAAAGAGGCACCGAGGATGGAATTCTTCAGCAGTGGCAGAAGGCTACAATGACGACTGCATTTTCACTAAATTAAATGATGCAGAAAAAATTTTCAGAGTAATATTTCAGGAATTTTTGCATCAAGAACTGTGTCAAGGGTGTTAGCCAAGGGGTCAAAAACGACGCAAATTTTGACGAAAGGAAAATATTTTAAACGTAGAACACACATCACGATTTTAGAAATAAAATATTCTTTGTCAACTCTCAGTATTTTGATTATATAACATGTAAATGATAATTACAAGGCTTTTCAGCAACTACAAATTTCAGCTACAAGAGTATAATGAATCAGTTAAAGTAGCCGTACAAAAAAAAAAAAGGACTGAAGATTGACCATTCCTCTTCGAGGAATCCGTATATATCGGCCGATGGCATTTTCATATTTCCTTTGAAAGATGATAATTCATCAGGTCGCCGGAACAAAAAGCATCGCGTGCTGAAGTGAAAGCTCATTAAGGGGCACTAATAAAGCATCTCAGCAGTTCCCAACTGATTAAAACGTATCTCGAGTGGGCATTCGAGCTAATCAACGCGAATAGAAGATGTTGGTACTGGTTATTGTTGGATCTTTGGCCGGGTGAAAACCGTCATAATAATTGAGTACGTTCGTGTCTGTGTATGAGTGTTTTTAAGGGACATTTTCATTTAACTAATTAACGATAGTACTAGTGTATTCTTACGTGCAGTATGGTATATGATGAAGTTTTCTTCTCACGAAATAACTCTTGCAGGTACCGATATTTCCAACAAAGGGCTTAGAATCAACCAATTGTTCTATAAAGGCTTTCACCTAAAGAAGAGTTTAAACCTTTCAGGGGAATTAATTATGTTAATAGCAATGTAACATTTCTATTTGCAGATGTAGTTTAATGATCCCTGAAGAGGTGCTACCACCATCACACATAAACCAGTTCCGCTAGACTGCCTACAATAACTATTTCATCAAGCCTTAAAACCGCAGAAAAATTTGCCGGCATTTCTTGTAGTAATTATTTAGTATTCTCATCTTTTCTATAAATTTCCCGGAATTTCCGTTTACAAGCGGCTGAGAATGCCTTGTTCTAAGTTTTGAGAACGTTCGGCCATTAGTCAAAGCAAATTAATGGCTTTTTCTACATCGCGTACCTCAATATTAATGACCTAAAGAACATATTCCATTATCCGTGTAAACTCACACAACTTATTTAAATATCAACCGCTATAATGGATGGTGCATAATAAAGGATAACGTACGGCCCTGCATTATATACGGACATAGCAATGCCTAGCACAGGCGATAAATATGTACCAATCGTAATTATAACCTGGTTTATGTAAGAGTATTAACATTATAAATTTATAATCTTTTGTACGGCAATTTCATACATAATGCTAATAATTTCAATGGAAATTTGTAACCATGGCGGCACGCTGCTATAAGTTAATTACGTTGTTATACAGATATTTATATTTGCATTTGAACTTCCTTTTGTCTACATGGAAAGAACTACAAATGCTTAACGTTGATTTTTGTATGCGTTTTTTTTTTTTGACACGAAGAACAAAATATCTATTTTGTGTATTAAAAGCGGAAAGTGATGTTGCCGCTCTGAGTGAGAAGTTTGACGCGGCTATCTCACGAGAGCCGCATTGTCACTTTGCACTCGAATTACACACAAGATTTTTTCTACAACCGATGTTTTTATATAAATGTTTGATAAAAACTAATAATTGTTGATAAACGCAAATTTTTTGGTCAATGGTTTCCAGGGTAATTAAGCGAGCGTTTTGATAAAAAAAAAACACTCGCTCTAGAAAAGGCGCAACTTTGCACTTTCTTCTGAAAACGCAAATTTGTACTTTTCGCTCGGTTATAGCAAATAGTTATTTATGTATTAAGAGCGAAAAGTACAACTTTTTTGCTCGGAGAGTGAAGTTTGCCGCTCGACGCGAAGCGGAGAGCGGCAATCACTCGAGAGCAAAAAAGTTACTTTTTGCTCGTAATGCATACAACGATTTTTCTGCAAACGATCAGCTTCAAACAATGTGAATCACAACTGAGTATAACTGAAGACACAATCTGAAAATTTAAATCAAAGTGACAATGACGTTTTTAATAATTGGTTGAATGGTGGTAGTTGCTAATGACAGCAAGCGAAAAAATCTTTTTCGCTTGCTGTCCTGGGCAACGCGCGGAAAAGTACACTCACATTCTGATCCTCAAAAAAGGTTAGGTTTACGTTTGTCAAATGAAAGCGTAAATGCGTCATTATTTGACGTTTGTAGAAAAATAATATTTTCTATCGATATGTTAAAATCTCTTAGTTAAGAACGGTCGTAACTTTTAGCGAAATTTCTTACCCACGAAGTCTCTCTCTGAATATGTCTTTGTTTACAATTAACTATTGTGACATTGATAAACTCCTACATCCATCAAAGTGTTTCTCTATGTACTCGAAACAAATGAAGGTCTCGGCAAATTTCTCAGGAACAAACAACTATTAATATCCCAGAACCAATGTTCTCTAATTACGTATTCACGATTGCTGTATTAATAATCAATCCTACTAATAGGTGTCTATTCTACTTTGTATTTGCACGTGTAATTGACGCATGAACTGCCGTTTAGCGTTCCATTAAACAGAATCAATCAACGTTTCGTTCGGTATGTGTTCCAAGTTCTAAAGCCGGCTAGTTTCTTTGTTTCCCAAAGCCGATAAACCCGAAACGTATTTTCCGCAAGAAATATCCAAAAACGGTCTCGCTGAAATATGATCGCTCATTACGGCTATCTAAAGCGAGTCGGGGATGTTTTAATATCCTGCTCCGATGGCTTTTTCGTGTTGCTGAATTCCAGCCCGGCCGTTATTAATTGGACGAGAAAGACTGTGGCCTGCCGGCCGACCAGATCTGGGTCCGCGCGAGTCTGTACGACGGCAGGGGCGTAGCGTAGGTGGAGTGGTCCCGACGGTTACGCATATGTGCTTTGTACGGGAACGGTTGACAGCTGTGGTGAGGCGGTTCTAATTTGCAAATTGTTATACTTGCCGCACAAGAAAAAGGGCTAACACCATAATAAAGCAATAAGAAACATTTGGCCCCACATGTATTCCATTATATGTGGTATCCTGCACAATATCCTGCACAATTTCAGTGCAGAATTTGGCAGCCAAGTCAGAGTAAAAAAATAGACATTTAAGAAAATATATTACATATCAACAAGCTTTTGGACTTTTAGAGAAACTATATAATATTTCCGTTATGTCATTACTGACTTTGGGGAAGTATATACAAGATGATAAGCCCCTCTTTTATGACATGCTTTCACGATAAAGATGTTAACCAGAGATTCGTTAATTATCTAGTGGCCAAGTTCAGAGAGACAACATCCCTACGTTAAGTATCAGGCATTGCAGATAGTTTCTGGCATCTCCTCTTGGAGCATCCGAAGAATCTTGAAATTTTATACATTCCAGTCGCATAAAATCCATTTTGTGCAAGAATTTAATGAAATCGACTTCGCTAGGCGATTACAATTTTGCGAGTTTCTTGTTCAACATTTTCTTTCCTTCTAGTTCAGTAACAGGAAGTGTTATTCGTCATAATTGTCAGTAACTCAACATTCTGACACAATAAAGATCTGGACTAGGGCAATTGCGTTGACTTCTAGTAGATAGACGCATGAATACCAATGAACAGGAAGAGCATGCACTAGAAATGAAAACTTTCTTAGTAGATAGACGGAACGAAGAAGACCACGAGAATGGCCTGCAAGATTACCATATTTAGGCTCCTTAGATTTGTCCTGCGGGGTGACTTGAAGAACAAAATTTATAAAACCCAATCAGACTCTCTAAATTATTTAAGTCAACGGATAACTAATGAATATCGTAACACAAATGAAATGCTTGAATTTGAACTAAATCTATATTGCTGTATAGAATCAAAAGAACAACATTTTGAATACCTCTTTGATTTGCTACTAAGTGAAATTGTAGGGCAGTAATAGATGTTAATATTTTTTATCACTACTCATTAGTATTGTTACTACCCTCAGTATGTTCTCAAATTTGTGCTCAGGATTTCAATAAAAAAAAGTTCAGAAAACTACGAACTTCAAAAACTTGAATTTTAATAGTTTTTCAATATTTTACTGAGAAATAATGCATCGAATTCAGAGAACATAAAATAGTTGACAAAAGAAGTCAATAAACTTTAAAATGAGTTATCACTTGACCTCTAGCCCACTTAAGTTTTAAGGGAAGCATCTTATCGATTCTTACCCCAAAGGGGATAGAAATGGCGAGGTTGAGGTTATGCGAAAGAGGTACCCTTTTATTATAAGGGGATGGGTTCTTGGGTTACGGTCCTCCATATTTCCAGGAGGAAGAAAAAACAAACAACTATTGTCAATCCTCTTAGTTATATTGGATAAACGTTTCGATGCGGGTTGGTAACTTCATCAGTATTTGTACAAAAAAAGAAAAGGCCAATACTTCTTTTTCTGCGTGGCCTTTGCTATTTTTTTTTATTTTTTGATGTTTTGGTTACTAAAACAAAAAATAAATAATTTTGATATCTAATCCATTTTATGTGCTATCGACAAAAAAAACGGCCTTTTTCAGTTACTATTGATTATTGATCCACTCCAACTTTAGACAAAAAAATTGGGGTAAAAAGTAAAAATGTAAAAATACCATTGTAAAGAAAATTGAAAGACCTTTCAAACACAAAATACTACTCAACCCCTCCCCCTCTCCATGTAAGATTATGAAGGGTAAGTCCATACTCGGTGTCGGTCCTCAGTCGACCCCCGGTGGTACAGTTGAAAATAGGGCCCCCTTGAACACAAACCCGACGAGTCCAATGGTTTTTCAAAATATTGGATATATGGTTTTTCAAAATTCGGTACCAGGAAAGACATCTGTTCCCTTTTCAATAGATCACTCCTGTATAAAAGGGTTTTGTAGGATATGGTCCAATGTAAATTGTTGATGAATGTATTGTAATCTTGTAAAATACCTCTCAACAAAGCTCCCCAAAGTCCGCTGCTTGGTCGTGTCTCGTGTACCGTTTACTTCAACCAAGAGCTTACTCAATTGGTGTTTCAGGAATATCAATAGTCGCAGAAGACAGCAACCTCGCGCTTTATAATCATTATTATAATTTTTCTACAAAATCAACGTTCTCATCATACATTGCTCTTATGGATACACAGTCGAGACAGAGTAGTACTAATGCAATTTAGAGAAACGTTATCTCAAGAAAACCAATCATAAAATTACTTTTTCGTGATTGAAATTCTTTCTTCTTTCTGTTTGACTCAGCCGCCCAGGGATGCAACGTTGTCTGATGTACTAGTTAGTAGGTAGACGACCAACTTCTTCTATAGGATCAGATACATGCTTCGGAAGCCTACTGTTTGGTTTCTTATTAAAATATAAATTAAATTTCCTAGACCTCTGAATCCTTAAAAATGAAGACATTTCCTTAAAAGCTTCCGACTTACTCACTTCACCCAATTCATCATGACAAGTCAGCCTTGTCTCGTCCACTGCTGGACATAGGCCTCTCTCAACCTAATCCATCTTGCTCGCTCTTAGGCATCTTGGCCGTGGCCAAAAATTTGCCATAAAACAAGTGTGAGTTTGCTTGATGAGCTTAAGATGTAATTTCTTTAAAATTTCATAACCTGGCAATCCAACCAGGGTATGACTTGCTCCAGTATCGAATCGGCCTAACATTGGAAAACCCATAATTTCAATTTGGACATAAGGGCGCTCATCACCATGTGCATGAGATATGACGTAGTCAAGTAGTATTTCGAAAGAAAAGTTTGAAGTGGTGGTGCTACAG
Organism: Taphrorychus bicolor; assembly: GCA_951812265.1. Taxonomy (NCBI): domain Eukaryota; kingdom Metazoa; phylum Arthropoda; class Insecta; order Coleoptera; family Curculionidae; genus Taphrorychus; species Taphrorychus bicolor. The sequence goes on from OX638300.1 coordinate 17,039,586, forward strand.
TTTAAGTCTGAGGAAAACTGACGACCTTTGTTTCCTCAGAAATTAGTTTCCCAACTTTGAGCATTTAAGACAGTTACGCACTGTCACATTAGAAGATCCACATCGATAACAATGAGTTTTTCTGGGATTGGGACAATCTCTATTAAGGTGGCCAATTTTTTGACAGTTCCAGCAGGTCATGGTTTTAGTCTTATTTGCATCAACAGGATGGGCATGGATATTACTATCAGCCTGGGCAAAAATAGATAATGTTGGAGATACCGCCACAAAGGTAAAATCAGGCTCCACAAACTGGGGTTTTTTTTATACTTGGAGAGACATAACCGAATACATAACTGTCAGACCGATAGTTTTTGGTTTCAAGCTTAAGATACTTCTCGAGCTCTTCTAGTGTATCAACCTCAGGTAATTGAGTGGAGTGATAGGGGGTTGCGAATGAAGATATTCAGTTGTGCTGTCTCATATAACCCATCGTAATGCCTGAAAGGTGACTGCATGGAGGTCAAATAGTCGAAAATGCTCTCAGTTGTGTTCTAATATTTCTTTAAATAAGCGTGGCCGATAGTCTGGGGGCTCAAAGTGCCGAAGCAAAAGTTCAGGCAGACTTTTCTAGTCATAGAAACGAGATTTAGTGGCTCGAAAACAATTTAAAGCTTTGCCTGGGAAAAGGTCAATGGCAGAATCAAACAGTTGTTTTCCAGACAAATCACGAGCCGTTTGAAGTTCGGAAGCTCTCTCCAGGAAATTATACACGGTTAGATGCTTGAGGTCACCAGTGAACTTTAAGTTCCACTTTTCAACAGGCTGAGATTTATTAGGGGCAAGACGAGGGCTAGATGTTTAGAACTATCTATACCGGGGTGAGAACTATCTATAACTTGGTACCATTGACTCCTGATGCTTGCACTTGCTGACTGATGTCAGCGTCATCTTCCAGTACTTTATCCAAAGAATCTAAAGCTGCCAAAACCTCTACAAGAAGACGGGATTTAGTGTCAACCTGTTGGACAGTGAGTGTGGCTAAGGAAATTCGAGTTATTCCATTATGGAGATGAACCAATCTTGTGTCTGCACCAGAGATGGTGCCAATGACATTCTTAACATCAGTTAAATGGGGATCCAATTTGTAGATATTCTGTTAATATCATCTGTCCAGCGAGTCGGCGGTCTATTCCTGCTTATGCAGCATCTCTAGGTCGCCATTCCAATATTTTCTTAGTCCATCTATCCTCTGCCATTCTTGCGACGTGGCCCGCCCAGTTCCACTTTAGGCGTGTTATTCTTTCAACAGCATCAGTAACTTTAGTTCTCCTACGGATCTCTTTGTTGTGGATTCGGTCTCGCCACATCACCCCCAATACAGCTCTCCAGGGCTCGATGGGTAACTCTTATTTTGTTGATAGTTTTTTGTGTCAATCCTTCTCTGTGTCATAAGTTCCGTGCCCCCAAGTGGTCTCTGTGTCCAGGCTCGATGGGTAACTCTTATTTTGTTGATAGTTTTTTGTGTCAATCCTTCTCTGTGTCATAAGTTCCGTGCCCCCAAGTGGTCTCTGTGTCCAGTTGCATTCTTGAATCTATCTCCTTCAGTTCTTTTTGCAGTTTCGTGCCTATTTATTTAGGAGTGTCTCGGTCGTTCAGTTTTTCTATATATCGTACAAGAGAGTAATCAGTTACTAATTACTTATAAGAGACAATTTACTGTCTCTTGTTACTATTAGAAGTCTCCCATTACTTTTATGAGTGTTACTTCAGTTTGAAGATAAAACACCTGATATGACGTAGATTGAATTGTTTGTAACAATGCAATCTATAGTTGTAAAAGTCACCCTAAGGAGTTTACGGAGCCTAAGTCTACGATATATGTCGTAAATTAGATCATCTATCCTGTAGATCATCATCTACATGATAAGCGACTGAAGTGCACAATGACGCTAGTAACTTAGGTCTTGCAGGAATGCTGCTACAAAGACTAAACAAGTTATAGTGCTTTGGCATAGCGACGTCCCAAATGGAATCATCCTTTGGAGAGACTCCACACGTGGAAATTTTGCGGCGGTCGAGACAATCAAGTGTTTTAGGGTATACTTGTTAAGCTTTAGGTTGGCTTTAAGAACCAATTTTGAAAAAACTCAACTTTCCAAGACTATCTCTATGGTGGTTGAATATTCAGAAGCTTGAATGCAGCTCATCAATGATTCGATAAAGCACTCAGGTCTCAGTTAAGGTTATCAAGGCAGAAGTCAATTCGTTCTTGAGGGTAGAGCTAGAGGACGAACGATTTGGTACGTCAAATGCATGCAAGTAAAATATTACCCATTCACTTATTTTTGTCATCTAATTAGCTCTTTTTTTATACCCATCTCCTATTAGCACTTGTTGGGAAGATACGAAAAAAATGTTAAAATCTATTTTTTTTTCAAAAACGCCTGCTTGCCGACAATAATAAGTGAATGGCTTATACATGCCTCTGAAAAATATATAATACCACACGTGGTAGTCCACTAAAGAAGCGAAAGCGCTGGATGACAAAAAGGACTTACTAATTTTCCCTTTAGAGGAGATTTATAAGTAAATGTGTGGGTAAGTCTTTGGAAAATGCCTGCAGTAAGGAAACTTTTGGAAGTTAAACTCGGCACATACGCAGTAGCATTTAGTTTAGAAAAATTATCTTTGCTTCGGAAAAATGCTTTTGTCCTGAATGTTTTGCAACACTTTTATTCGAATTCGCCGCCTTCATTGAGATCTCGTAAACTGTAAAAGTTACAGAATGGGTTAAATTAGGCGAAACATTTGGGGACAGATCATATGACATTTTACAATTTGCTAAATTTTGATTGTTTTCAAAGATATTGAAAAAAAACAGAAATTTAGGTTAGGATTAGGGTTAAAAGTGGTTAAAAAATAACACAGAGCCTCTAAAAATGCAAATTTGGGGTCTCTGGAGAAATTTGGGTTAAAATTTGGAATGAAATTGATAAAAACTGAAACACTTTATTTAAAAATTTAAAACTCGATGTTTTCTGTGAGAGTCAATCTAGGATTATGACCAAAACCAGTAAAATATGGGTGTAAATATTAAAATTTTGAGAGTTTTGGAGAAATTGAAATTAGGATTACGGCCAAAAATCAGTTAAAAATTACTCAGTGTCCGAAGTAGAGATTAAAAGTTTCTGGGCAAATTCAGGTTAGGATTAGGGTTAAAAGTGATTAAAAAATAATACAGAGCGTCTAAAAATGCAAGTTTTGAGTCTTTGGAGAAATTCGGGTTAAAATTAGGACTAAAATTGATAAAAACTGAAGCACTTTACTTAAATATTTAAAACTCGATGTTTTATGTGAGAGTCAATCTAGGATTATGACCAAAACCAGTGAAACATGCGTGAAAAAAATACAAATTTGGAGAGTTTTGGAGAAATTCAAATTAGGATTAAGGCCAAAATCAGTCAAACATGTCTCAAAGTGTCCAAAGTACAGACTAAAAGTTTCTGGGCAAATTCACGTTAGCACAAGAGTTAAAAGTGGTTGAAAAATAACACAGAACGTCCAAAATTGAAAATTTGAAACTTTTTCTTTTGGGCTTTTTTGTCTTCTTCAAGTGCCGTATCAGGTCCCCCTGACGTTGGCAATTACTTAAACAAGTTTTTCTCGATTCTGCGCCAATCGAAATAGTTCCTCTGCGCTGCGCATACCGGTCCATTCACGAATGTTCCTCAGCCAGGAAGCCTGTTTTCTTTCTACTCCTCTACGCCCTCCACTTTCCCCATCACGATCAATTGTAGGATTCTGTATCGCTCTCCTCTGAAGACATGTCCAAGATATGAAATTTTCCTGCACTTAACTGTGTTTAGTAGCAAACGTGTTGCGTCGGCCCTGTTTAGTACCATTTCGTTGGTCTGCCTAGCTGCCAGGGTATTCTCAGCATTCGCCGGTGTAACCACATTTCAAACGCCCCTAACCGATTCACTGTAGGGGCCTTAATTGTCCAGATCGCTGCCCCGTACAGCAACACTAACCATATGTAGGATTTCACCATTCTCTGACGTAATTTTAGATTCAGATTATCATTGCAGAATAGTGGTTTCATTTTCCGGAATGTTGTTCGGGCTGTCTCTATTCTACATCTGATTTCTCTATCTGGATTTAGATGTTCGGTAATATAACATCCAAGGTATTTAAAATGCAGCATCAGGATGTGGTTGTCGACTGAAGGCCATAAATTTTGTCTTGTTGATATTTATGTTGAGCCCCATTTCTTGTCCTGGGTTTACACAGTTTAGTAAATGTTGCAGGTCTTCTAGTGTGTCACTCAAGATGACAGTGTCGTCAGCATATCGTACCGTATTTATATAATCTCCATTGATTTGTATTCAAATTTCTTGTTCTTGAGTAGCCCGTTTAAAGATTTTATCTGAATATTAGTTAAAAAACAGTGGTGACAGTATGCAGCCCTGTCTGACGCCTCGTAGAATTCGGCTTTCTCCTGTGAGCTTTCCGTTTAGTCGTACTGCTGCTTTCTGTCTCCAGTAAAAATTTTCGATAATTCTAACGTCCCTGCTGTCTACCTCCATGTTCCTTAAGATGTCTATAAGTTTTCTGTGTTGCACTCTGTCGAAGGCCATCTCGTAATCAACGAAACACACAAAAACCTCTTTGCGCTTGTAACGGCATTTTTGTAGTAATTTGCTCAGAGCAAACAGTGCCTATCTAGTTCCTAAAGCGTTTCTAAATCCAAACTGGGTCTCATCCAAATCTGCCTCACATTTGGATCTTATCCTCCCGTGAATAATTCTGAGAAGAGACCTTCAACATGTGGCTCATAAGGCTTACTAGTCTATAACCACTGCAACGTTTTGCTCGTTGTTTTTTTGGAAGTGAAATTGGAATTTCAGCCAATCTTCCGGTATGTCTCCAGTCGTGTACACAGCATTCAACAGTTTGACTAAAATTTCAATGTTTTCCTCTTTGATCATTTGTTATATCTCCATTGGGATGTCATCAGGTTCGGTGGATTTTTTAGTTTTCGTGGATTTTATTGCAAATAGAACCTCATTCTTGAGAATTTCTGTCCTCTATCTATATCAGCGTGGTCATCGAAGTTGGATTCATTCGGTCTATTATCACCAAACAGCTCCTTTCTGTATTTGAACCATGTTTCAAGGATTTCTTTTTCATCTAACATATTGTTGCCTTCAGTGTCTATTAGCATATTAGTGGTATTTTTATTCCACTAATATTTATTCCTTACATTTCTCCTTCATCCAGTTTTCTTTGGCGATCCGAATTTTTAGTAGCATTTTTAGTTGCTTTAGAAACACTTCACTTTTACACTGAATATGCAGTTTATTCAAATTCATCGAATGGAGAATTAAATTGTGACAAATATGCCCATTTTAATACTCAGCAAAATGTGGTTTAAATCTACAAAAATCCAACGACTTGGCTTTGTTGTTTTTTCCTGGACTTCTAATTTCACTAACCTCCATACTCAGTGCAAAAGTAAATAAATTGTTGAAAAACTCATAAACTCTCACGAAAATATAAAGTGTTACGAATCGATAAATTTGTAGTAAAAAGCGTAATATTCCAGCCATATTTAAAAAGCTAAACTTGATGCCCCCGAAAATTCGAAACATCTGAAAAATGAACAAATTCTTCTCTTATAGTTTACGAGATGCCAATGAAGGGCGGCGAATTTGAATAACCCGACATAGCATGATAAAGACATACATACGAAAAAATGAAAATGTTGGATAAAGTCAATTAGTCCCTCCATGTCAATATTTCGAGACGCATTTGGAGTTCTGTGGTTGTTGTTTCCTGGCTGAAGAATTGGCTTTTAAACAAAAATATTATTCTTTTTTTTCAGCTTTGTGCGCATTTTATTGTATCATTTTATTGTCGCAACTATTGCAAGTATTGTACACTAAGTTACTATAAACAATTATTGTTTAGAGTAACTTAGTAAACTGCTGGTTCAAATAGTAACTAGACTGGGTAAAAAAATTAAAAAAAAAATTAGCATTGAGACAACAAATCCTAAACATAGGAACAATACATATTAATATCTAACACTTCTAACTTGAAGAGTACAGTTCTTTCACCAAAAGTTTTAACGTGATTTATACAATTCGCATAAGTTTTATTAAAATCCTGCATATTATACATACCATACACCATCATGTGACAGGGCCCTTTCTGATAACATCTACCCTCATTGTCCAAGGAAAATGTTAAATACATTCTTCAGGCCGTTATCTTATTGCATATCTAGAGCCCACATATCAAATTTACTTATATCAATGTCTGATACAGCAATTCGGACCCACTGGTATGAACTTCCTTTCCCATTTTTATATTTATTTGACCTCATCGCAAGACTGGGTGCGAGGAAGTTCACCCACCTTCGGGACACGGGCAAAGACACCTAGCGACAGCCCAATTTGCCGCTTAATTCAAAATGTATACCCCAAAATTAGAAAGTCAGCAGCTGTTTCGCCGACAAATTGTATCGAGCACGATCGATAGGTACCATTCTAAAAAGGTGGCAAATTCATTTGAACACACACCGGGCCACTAAATAATCCCATTTCCTACCGAAAGGCATTCGCCCGGAAAAGGAGAAAAAAAGACGTTTTACACTTTGGGATTAAAACTAAATGTATTTAAACGTTCGAAAAAGCATTCTTAAAATTCTTAGGAAATAAATTTCGTTTTCATTCGTGTGCACTATGCAGAAACATATTATGGCTTTTTGCGGGAATCGAATGCATTTGAAAGCTTATGTTTGTTGTTAAACTGCTATAGTGTATTGTACAACAAAGGTGGATGTAATGGCCATATCGCACGAGAACCAGCTAAATGCGATATAAACAATCCACCCGAGTTTTAGAGTTTTTTTTTGTCTGGAATTAATTAAAATTATATTAAAGTTTATTAGTAATAAATCTAGTTATGGTACGTCTCCATGTTTAATTTAGTTCGACATAGATATTGACAGTTCTTGTCGCCTAGATAGAAGAATTGATCTAAACTGCTAACGGAAAATATCGATAGAGCAAAATTTTTTTTCATTTTTGGGGGTCTGTATCTTGGAAATGCCTTAGCCGAAATTTTAAACCTAAAGATATTCTGAAAGGTCGCTTCTTCTAGAATCACAGCGGGAGATTGATGTTAAATAAGTTATTCTCTAAAGGATATACAGGGTAAAGAAAAAAGCACTGCAAAATGGTTGCATTTCAACCCACTGCATTTTGGTAGGTAGCGTAAATTCAGAACATTCATTGTTATGACATTTAATGGCGCTAGTTGGTATCTCGAGACATGTTCGGCACTTTTCGGTTTTTTGGCCTACAAAATAAATCAGCGGGGTTTTTCAAAAAGTTGACGCTCTTTTGTAAGTCACGCTAGATCGCGAGAATGCCGCAGCCGATTTTAATAAGATAAATGATCTCTAAAAGATAACTGGTTGTAAAATCAGCGACGTAGACTCATAGTTAATAAAATACTTTTATTCCATTTTGAACAAGGATGGCTAAAAATCTAATAAAAAAACTGATTAAAATTTTGTTTACTACGATGTCATGACGGGAGCCTTAACTTTAACACTCTTTGTGTAATGTCATTTAAGAGCTATAGTCGATATCTCAGGACGTTTTTGGCGTTTTTTTGGTTTTTTGCCTACTAAATCAGTTACAGGGCGTTTACGGAAAGTTTGAACTTTTGTAAGTTACAATTCAAGGTATCCTGAAATTAACTGGGAAATCCCTAGGAAAAAATAGGGCACAATGTTCATACAAACATAACCCGCAAACGCTTCGTCTCCGAGATACAGTGTGTTGAATTTATTTTTTTATTTTTTTTATAGCTCTTAGAGTTTTTTAGATATTTAACTCAAATTTTGAATATAGGTAACCATTTATAATCTACATCGTTGGCTATAGCAACCTCTAGCCAAAATCGACAAGGTCTTATTTTTTCTCGGGTTGTATCCCTCTTACCCTCACAAACTTTTTTGCAGCACGCCACTGATCATTTTTTCTTAAAAGTCTGAATTCTCTATTCAATTTAGAGACTTTCTTGCCTCTTGCATCCTTGTCTTATTTCCTACCGTTTTCGAGAAATTTGCACAAGTGTCTAGAAATGCACATAATTTTTCCATAAGTGACTCTTTTTCATCAGTATTTGGGAATTTAAAGAGGAACGCAGAAAACAGAAATTTCTATGGAAAAATTATGTGCATTCCTAAACACTTTTTGCAAATTTCTCGAAACGGTGAGACATAAGACAAGGTTTCAAGAGGCAAGAACGTTTCTAAATTGAATAGAGAATTCAGATTTTTAAGAAAAACCATCACTGGCGTGCTGCAAAAAAGTTTGTGAACGTAAAATAGATACAACCCGAGAAAAAATAAGACCCTGTCGATTTTGGCTAGCGGTTGCTATATACAACGATGTAGATAATAAATGGTTACCTACATTCAAAATTTGAATTAAATATCTCAAAAACTCTAAGAGCTATAAAGAAAAAAATAAAAAAATTTATTCAACACCCTGTATCTCGGAGACGAAGCGTTTGCGTGTCATATTTGTATGAACCTTGTGCCCTATTTTGCCTAGGGATTTCCCAGTTAATTTCAGGATACCTTGTATTGTAACTTACAAGAAAGTTCAAACTTTCTGTAAACGCCCTGTAACTAATTTAGTAGACAAAAAACCAAAAAACCGCCAAAACCGTCCCGAGATATCGGCTGTAGCTCTTAAATGGCATTACAAAAAGAGTCTTAAAGTTAAGGCTCCCGTCATAACATCGTAGTAAACAAAATTTACATCAGTTTTTTTGCCATCTTTGTACAAAATGGAATAAATTTATTTTATTAACTACGAGGCTACGTTGCTGATTTTAGAACCAGTTATCTTTCAGATATCATTTATCTTATTAAAATCGGCTGAGGCATTCTCGCGATACAGGGTGACTTACAAAACAGCGTCAACTTTTGGAATAACCCTTGTAATTTATTGTGTAGGCCAAAAAACCGAAAACTGCCGAACACGTCCCGAGATACCAACTAAAGCCATTAAATGTCATAACAACGAATGTTCTGAAATTACGCTACCTACCAAATGCAGTGAGTTGAAATGCAACTATTTTGCAGTGATTTTTTCTTTACCCTGTACATCTTTATAGAATAACTTATTTAAGGTCAATCTCCCGCCGCGATTCTAGAAGAAATGACCTTTCAAAATCTCTTTAGGTTTTAAATTTCGGCTAAGGCATTTCCGAGATAAAACCCCCTAAAAATGACAAAAAATTTTGCTGTATCGATCTTTTCCGTTAGCAGTTTATTTCATATCTCATGACCGAAAACTCTAAAAAAATATCTAAAAAAATTTGTAAAAAAAACAAAAATATCACTGTGGGAGGAAAAAAAAATGATTTTGCCTCAGCCATTACAGTATTTAGCATACTTTAGACTCGATTCTTAAAATCGCAAACCAGAATTATGCTAATCTCGAAAGAAAACAGTATCTGTTTGATACATTGAGACGACTTCTCTTGAATGATATGCTCTTTAATCTTCGTTATAAAGAAAGATAAATTAAGGGCTTTGTCTGAAAACCCCTGAGCATCAATTCTTCTTTTAAACTGATTGTCTATCTTCAGGTAAATTGTCAACCCTAATACCAATGATGACCCGACCGGTAATAAATCACCAATAGGTTACCATATCTTAAAGACACCGTTAGTTTTCGTTCTATCGTGCCTCGTATCGAAAAGTATCGTTTTACCTTCGGAATAACTTCACTTTAATTTATTTCGAATTCCCGTCTCTAGTTTTGAATAAAACATGGAAGCGAGACGTGTTACATTCAACACTTATCACATTGAGACTATTGCCAGTCATAAAAGGGGAAAATTTATGGCGAATTAACGGTGCGAAATTGCGCTAAAAGTCGAATTAAAATATTCCGCACAGGTTCGGAACCTGCAGGTAAAGAATGAAAAACTCTTCGGCCAGCAGTCGGTGTTTGGCGAGGTGTTTTTTGTAAATGCTACTGACTCTGCTGTAACCACGAAATTGTCTGAATAAAACCGGCCTTGTTGCCGCTGCTACTGGAAGATTTCCCAGTTCAGCAATGAATTAGCTTTTTAGGTTCCAAAATAATTGAAACTTCAGGAAAAAACATAAGATAATGGCACACAAAATATTTATTCTTTGACAAATTTGGCTCCAATATATATCTTGCAATATCCTCTACCTCAAAAAGTGTATTAGTTATATCTTCCAAATTACTTGGTAGATAACTCTCATTTTTGGTTAAGTGGTTTTGATCTAAAGCACCTCTTGTTACACATACAACCCAAAAAAAATTAATTTGAGATTCTCAGCTAAACTTGGCAACAGGCGCCATCCACCTTTACCATCGACCATGGCTCTACTGGCACTAACCGAAGAACAACGTTAAAAGGGAAGGGGGTACCCGACAGAACCGAAGAGTTCGTGGCCTTCACTCAGCCGGTCAGTTCCCGACGAGTACCGCGAGAAAGCGGCATGTTCTTCGTGCGACCAGAAAAGATCGCGAAGGAGTAGTGCCACCTCGAAGTCCGATGATCGGTTTCTATACGGGATTGACAACAAACGTGTGACGACGCGACTGGTGCTTAGTGGTTCCGAGAATGCTTCCACATGGATGATTTATTGTGAGGAGAGGCTGCAACAATGGCAACGTCCTCGTTGTGGTTCCTATTATTGGGGGTTATTTTCGGGGTGCTCTCTGCCTCGTTGAGCAAAACTCTGCTCTACCAGGCTCCGGATGAGTGCAAGTGGTTGGTGGTTGATTCCTCGTCGGATGCGGATGATGTGGCGTTGGTGTGCCGGCTGAGAACCATCAACAGCGAGTTTGAGCACACCAATTTCAGCGAGATCCAACCTGAGCACACAGTGAGACTACGACTCGAGTGTTCAGATGCCCTGTTTTTTCAAAGCTCCTTAAAGGCTGGGAGTTTTAAGTCTTTAGTGGAGCTCAAGGAATTAAGCATAGAATACTGCAAAATTGGCAACTTATCTGATGGAGCGTTCAAGGGATTAAAAGAGCTGAGAAATCTGACTTTAAAGACCCATAACACCGATTGGAGTGCCATGGCCCTTGAGATCGGTCCTAACGCATTTTCCGATGAGCTGCGACTGCTTGAGCGACTAGATCTTGGGGAAAACAACATGTGGTCTATACCTGAAGGAGCCTTATGTTCCTTGTATACCCTAGAAATGCTCAACCTAACAAAAAATAGACTAAGAGAGGTGTCGAGCTTCCACTTCTCGAACAGTTTTTCAGAGAAATGCGGAACAAACTTGAACATTTTAGATCTCTCTCGAAACAACATCGAATCTCTGCCTTCTGGGTCATTCTCAAGCCTTAGCAGACTAGAGAAATTGTACTTGCAGGGCAACGCTTTGGCAACGGTGGCAGATCGTGCGTTAGAAGGCTTGACAGCCTTGCACATTCTGAAGTTGTCAGACAATCGGCTTGTGAATTTGCCACCCGAGTTGTTCGGTGATACCAGCGACTTACGAGAGATGTACTTGCAAAACAACTCGATAAATGTGCTAGCGCCTGGTTTATTTAGCGAACTCACGCAATTGTTGGTTCTCGATTTATCTCATAACGAGTTAACAGCCGAGTGGATAAATACTGCAACGTTTGCAGGCTTGGTGCGACTTGTAGTTCTGGATGTCAGTTACAACAGGATTACGCGCCTTGAGCAAAGCGTGTTCCGGGATTTGTATAGTTTGCAAATTTTAAGGCTCAACGACAATTTTATAGAAACTATTCCTGAAAACACATTTAGTGCCCTTTACAACCTCCATACGCTTATTATAACCAACAATAGACTGACTCGCATCGAAGCTGAGACTTTCGGTGGCTTGTTTGTGCTCTCCCTGCTATCACTGGATAACAACAGGATATCCTGGATTCATCAGGACGCGTTGAAAAATAGTTCAGGCCTTCAAGACTTACATCTAAACGGCAACAAATTGCATCAAGTCCCCGAAGTCATAAGAAACGTTCCCATGCTGAAAAACTTGGACTTGGGAGAAAATCATATAGATTCCATAAATAATGACACATTCAGTGACTTGAAGCATATGTATGGGCTGCGGTTGACCGAAAATAACATCGGCAACATCTCCAAGGGAATCTTCGATAAAATGGCCTCACTGAAGATACTAAACCTTTCACGCAACAAGATTCAAAAAGTGACCGCCGGCACTTTCGACAACAACCTTAATTTACAAGCCATTCGGCTCGACGGGAACTATTTAACTGACATTGAAGGATTGTTCGCGAAATTGCCGAGTCTGGTGTGGCTGAACATCTCCGATAACCGACTGAAGTGGTTTGATTACGCCCTAATACCTACAAGACTCCACTGGCTTGATATTCATTCGAATCAAATCGAGGAGTTGGGCAATTACTTTGAAATCGAATCCACATTGTCGCTGAGTACTTTCGACGCTAGTTCAAACAAGCTGACTGAAATAACTGGAAGTGCCATTCCTAATAGCGTAGAAGTGCTTTTTCTCAATGACAATGCGATTTCAAAAGTGCAATCTTATACGTTTTTCAAGAAACCTAATTTGACCAGAGTAGATCTGTTTGGCAACAAAATCACCAGCCTAGACCCAAACTCGTTGAGAATATCTGCAGTGCCCCCTGAAAAAGAACTACCAGAATTTTATATTGGAGGTAATCCCTATAAATGCGATTGTACCATGGAGTGGCTGCAAAAAGTCAACACAGTGAATAAAGCTAGAACGCAGCCGAAACTAGTGGACCTGGAAAGTATCTACTGCCAACTTTTATATAATCGTGGAAGAAGTTATGTGCCGCTAGTTGAAGCAGCCCCTTATCAATTTTTGTGCACCTACAGTTCACATTGTTTCGCTCTGTGCCATTGTTGTGACTTTGATGCCTGTGACTGCGAAATGACCTGTCCGAGTAACTGCACCTGCTACCACGATCAATCGTGGAACGCAAATGTGGTGGATTGCAGCTCTAGTGGGTATGTTACAAAGTTGCCCGAACAAATCCCCATGGATGCCACTCAGCTTTATCTTGATGGCAACGACCTCAGGTCATTGAACAGTCACGCTTTTATTGGGCGGAAAAAACTAAAAATTCTCTTCCTCAACAACTCAAATATCGAAAGTATACAAAACAGAACTTTCCATGGGCTTAAAGAACTGGAGACGTTGCATTTAGATGGAAATCGACTCAGTGCACTCAAAGGGTATGAATTTGAGGGGCTGGAGGAACTTCGTGAGGTTTTCCTGCAAAGAAACCGATTGGGGACCATAGAAAATGACACCTTCAAAGGTTTGAGGCATTTAAAAGTGCTAAGACTTGATCACAACAGATTAACTACCCTGGACATTTGGACTCTTTCGAACACCCTCATAGAGGCGTCTCTGGCTTACAACCCTTGGAGTTGCGATTGCGAATTCGCCGAAAAACTACGCGAGTGGATGATTAGGGGAGATGCAGTGCAAGACATAACAAAAGTGCGGTGCTTGTACAACTCCACAGATATAGACTATTATAGTGACGAAATTTACTCCGACAATCCTGACCTCGGGTTTTACGTGACGCAAAACTTTACTAAATGTACCGGTGCCGCCAGTATAGACAACAGTGTTAACGGGAACTTGACGGCAACAAAAACCATAATCAAAAAGCCAATTATCCAAGATTACCTGCCGCTTTTAGTGATAACGCTCGCCGTGTTCGCAGTAATCGTGATGCTGACGCTAGTCCTGTTTGTCTTCAGGCAAGAAGTGCGGGTGTGGTTGCACTCCAAGTTTGGAGTCCGGGTTTTTCAAAGACCGTCCGACATAGACCGGGACGATCGGGACAAGTTATTTGACGCGTTCGTAAGCTACAGTTCGAAGGACGAAGGGTGGGTGGCCGAAGTGCTCGCCCCTGCCCTGGAACCTCATTATAAGTTGTGCCTTCACTATCGCGACTACCCCGTAGGTGCATTTCTCGCGGACAGTATAGTGCAAGCAGTGGAGTCCTCAAAAAGGACTATAATGATCCTCTCGGACAATTTTATCAAATCGGAGTGGTGTCGGTTCGAGTTCAAATCCGCGCATCATCAAGTGCTCCGCGATCGCAGACGAAGACTCATAGTGATACTGCTTGGAGAGGTGCCCCAAAAAGACCTAGATCCGGATATAAGGCTGTACCTGAAGACCAACTACTACCTACAATGGGGAGATAAACTCTTCTGGGAAAAGCTCAGGTACGCACTTCCAGATATTCCGAACAATCATAGACATAATTCAGTGCGCACGCCTCACGTGCACCACCACGTGCACAGGCACAGCGGCCGGGGGCAACCCCCTAACCCCCCCGGCCAGCAGGGTCCCCGAACTGTAGCCATTCACATTTGACCCCAGTAACAACGGTTAGAATGTTTTCCTAATGTCAAGAAAATTGTGATAATATTTTGTAGATTGACTGTTTATGTATACATAATATAGTGCAATTGTTGATGCCTTTTCTTGTGATATATAGTCAACTCTAAAGGATGTGCTTATCCTTATGAGTATAAATAATTAACTAAGTATTTACTAGTGTACATATTTCGTTGTATAAATATGCCCCTGTATAATATTTATTTAAGAGCATCGGAAAGACTGTTTTTTTTTTGTACATTTTGTAATACTTTTTTAGCAAAATATTAATTTCTAATTTTATATTTATTATACAAAAATCCGAAACGTCCGTGTTATGTAAAAAAATACTGTTCTGTACATTCCATGCACGATTTTAATGTTATCGCCTTTGCCTGTGAATATATAAAAAAAATCGAAATAAATGAGATTAGTCAAATTTACCCCTGTGTTTTATTTCACTAGCAGGCAGTGATAATTAAAATATAAATAAATAAAAGTCACATGGGGCTATTAGTTCAGTACCCACTTGGTAATTAAATTGAAAAATTATTGATCTTCTGGAAGGCTATTCCTAACAAAGACCTTAGCTTAAATAAAATAAAGATCAAAATTTAGATAAAAATACAAGCGCCAAGGTGTAATAAAGCCAAAATTATTAGGTGTTCTGGCCTTTCAAAGCAGACATTTGCATACAAATTTGTTAGATTATTTGGTGAAGATACGAAGTTTCGTACGGTGTTTAGGTGTGTTTCGAAAAGGTCGAGGAAGCACTTTATCTTGATATTTCACCTAACTAAACACTTTTTGAGCTAAATTATACCTATTTTCAGGCGGCTGTAAAGGAACCAGTTTGTCAATTTCACACGCAGAAAAAGTACAAAAAAAAGAATTGCCTACGTTTCGGTCAGTTAAAGTCAAAAATCTCGAAAATATGTTCCTGTACCTGTAGCACAACCCGTTATCAAAAAGTCATAAAAATACATAATAAAATTCAACGCAGGCAAATTTACGATGTTGTATTTCGGGAAAACATGCTTTTGCGCCGCGATACAGGACAGATTTTATCTCTTTTGATTTTTCGGTCCGTTCGCAAGACAAGTGGGTTGTAAGGACAATTGTCTTTGTGTAAGGACTCAAGTCGAGTACCGCGTGAACAGTTGTTTGCATTACACTATCTTGACTTTGTAATTTTCATACAGCGTTCAAACAAAAAAAACTCGTCGAAGACATTTTTTTTGACAAAAGCTTTGAACATAATATACAAAAATATTTAAAGACGATTTATGCAGGTATAATGAAAAGTTCAGAACAGGATTCTCATGTCGTCTTGTATATCGAAAAATTCGACCCACAACGTCCTTGGTTGATTTTTCACAGCCCTGAACACCCTATAATTTATATAATTAAGCTCTGGTCATTATAATAATTACCTTCGTAATAAACAAGGCTTCATTAAATAAATACACAGAAGAAAAGGGAAAATAAGTATGTTATGGCTAACAAGGTGCGTTGTGCCGTTATAATTATGATGTGCAATGGCGTGTTTGGTTGGGTAATGCTCTTGGAATAAGGGGAGCAGAGAAGAAGAGAGGGGTCATTATTAACATTAATAGAACTTTGCATTATTTGTAAATCACTATTCTAAATGTAGCTACTATAATATTGAAATTTAATAAAAATTAGACATATGTTTTATTATTTTTTTAATGTTAATGATACATGAAAAACCTGATTTTTTTCATAACATTACTGACTTGATGAGGTTGAAAATGAGAAACATAGTTTTTTTGTCACACGACAATTTTAAGTAACGATATGGAACGTTATATAAAAGTATTCGGTAATTAGTATTGGTAATTACATTTTTTTAAAAATCCATTGAGGCAGAGAACAAGTTAACTGATAAACAGTTGAATAGGTTTAGAAATTATAATAAGATCCTAAGAATTTCTTAAAATCTTGCAAACTGAGACCAAAATAATGGGCTTCTTCTAAACCATGTCCTTTTGATTCAAGAATAATTATTATTGTATTCCCTTTGGTTTTGTGAGAATAAAAATCAGATTTTATTATATTGCTTCGTTTCATATTCACACAATTTAATAAAGAATAGCATTAGTTCTTTAACCTAATCCATTAATGAGCAAAAATGATGGAAATTTAATTTACGAATAACATTTGTTTTTTATTTTTGGAACTTTTATTCAATACAGAGGGTGTCAAAGTTCTAAATTTGAACACGTTTTTTTTTACTACTTACATCGGCAATGGAAACGGGCCACCCAAAAATTTCATCCTGTGATTGACTTGAATGTCCTGTGAATGAACACACTTGCTTACCATTTATTATCAAGGATTTCCTAAAGGCTGCTTTTTGAATGAAGAGAATAATTTATCTGGTTCGAAAGTTATAAGCGTTTCAAGAAAGGGATGCAATTTTGCCAATAAGGGTGACGTTCAACTCTTGGGCTTGATCATCGTCGCCATGAGAACAATTGCTCAGCTTTGCTAAGGGATGACGGTGACTTAAGTTTTGATTATTATTGACAGTTCCAATTTTGGCAAAAAGTTTACATTCAAAGTTTAAATGCCAATTAAGACGTTTTTAAGTGCAGAAAGAGTTTCTACCATGTAGCCATACCTACTCCATTCGGAGTATTTCTACTCCTTTTTATGTTAATTTACTACCCTGCTCCAAATAGTCCTAGTTCTACACTACACTTTTATGATCAGAATCAGAATTCAGTTAAATTCGCAATCTCAAATTGGAATTTAGTAAAATATCGAATTTGGTTAAACTCCGAGTTCAAAGTCGAAATTTCGTTAAGTTTCGCGTTTGAGTCAGAAATTAGTTAAATTGCGACTTTAAAGTTGGAATTTAGTTAAATTCCGAGTTCAAAATCGAAATTTAGTTAAATTCCAAGTTTGAAATCATAATTCAGTTAAATTTGCTGTCTACATCTAAAAGTTGAAGTTAGAATTTAGTTAAATTCTGAGTTAAAAATCAAAATTTAATTAAACTCCGTGTAAGTCGGTATTTATGTAAATTTCTTGTATAACATTGGAAATTGATTAAATTCCGTTTTTTATGTTTGAAAGATCATTTAATTAAATTCCAAGTTTAAAATGGGGATTTAGTTAAATTCCATATATGTTAATAAAATTTCGAGTTTGAAATCAGAATCCAGTTACATTCCGACTTTAGAGTCGGTATTTACTTAAATTTGCAGACTACGAGAGTTTAGAGTCGAAATGTTGTCTTAAATTCCGAATTAAAAATCTAATTTTAATTAAACTCCGTGTAATTCGGATTTTTTTTTTAAATTTCTTGTGTAATATCGGAATTTGATTGAATTGCGTTTTTCGAGTTTGAAAATCGGAATTTAGTTAAACTCCGAATGTAGATAAACTCCGAGTTTAAGGTCGAAATTTCGTAGTTCCGTGTTTAAGGGCAGAAATTAGATAAACTGCGACTTTAAAGTTGAACTGTGGTTAAATTCCGAGTTCAAAATCGGAATTTAGTTAAATTCCAAGTTTCAAATCAGAATTCAGTTAAATTTGCAGTCGAAAATCGGAATTTAATTAAATATCGAAATTGGTTAAAGTGGGAGATTAAAATCTAAATTTCGTTAAGTTCCGTGTTTAAAGTGAGAAATTAGTTAAATTGCGACTTGACAGTTGGAATTTAGTTAAACTCCGAATTAAAAATCAAAGTTTAATTAAATTCCGTGTAAGTCGGATTTTTTTTTTAATTTCTTGTGTAACATCGGAATTTGATTGAATTCCGTTTTTCCATGTTTAAAAAATTAGAATTTAGTTAAATTGAATGTATATCGGAGTTTAGTTAAATTCCAAGTTTGAAATCAGAATTCAGTTATATTCGCAGTCTAAAATCGGAATTTAGTTAAATATCGAATTTGGTTAAACTCCGAGTTAAAAGTCGAAATTTCGTTAAGTCCGCTTTTGAAGTTCCGCCTTCAAAATCAGAAAAATTCGCAGTCTAAAATCGGAATTTAGTTAAATATCGAATTGAATTTGGCTAAACTCCGAGTTCAAAGTCGAAATTTCGTCAAGTTCCGTGATTAAAGTCCGAAATTAGTTAAATTGAGTCTTTGAAGTTAGAATTTAGTTAAAATCTGAGTTACAAATCAAAATTTAAATAAATTCCGTGTAAGTCGGTATTTATGTAAACTTCTTGTATAACATCGGAAATTGATTAAATTCCGTTTTTTTATGTTTGAAAAATCAGAATTTAGTTAAATTGCGACTTTAAAGTCGGTATTTACTTAAATTTGGAGTCTAAGAGAGATTAATAAAGCCGAAATTTATTTTTAAATTCCGTGTCTAAACTCAGAAATTAGTTAAATTGCGCCTTTAAAGTTGAACTGTGGTTAAATTCCGAGTTCAAAATTGGATCTTAGTTAAATTCCAAGTTTAAAATCAGAACCCTGTTAAATTTGAAGTCTAAAATCGGAATTTCATTAAATATCGAAATTGGTTGAACTCGGAGATTAAAATCGAAATTTCGTTAAGTTCCATGTTTAAAGTCAGAAATTAGTTGAATTGCGACTTTAAAGTTGGAATTTAGTTAAATTCCGAATTAAAAATCAAAATTTAATTAAATTCAGTTAATTATTAAATTTTGTTAAATTGAATGTATATCGGAATTTACTTAAATGTCAAGTTTGAAATCAAAATACAGTTATATTCTAAAATCGGAATTTAGTTAAATATCGAATTTGGTTAAGCACCGAGTTCAAAATCGAAATTTCGTTAAATTCCGCCTTTGAAGTCAGAAATTAGTTAAATTGTGACTTTAAAGTTGGACTTTAGTTAAATTCCGAGTTCAAAATCGAAATTTAATTAAATTGAATGTATATCGGAATTTAGTTAAATTCCAAGTCTGATATCACAATTCAGTTAAATTCGCAGTCTAAAATCGGAATTTAGTTAAATATCGAATTTGGTTAAACTTCGAGTTTAAAATCGAAATTTCGTTAAGTTTCTTGTTTAAAGTCCGAAATTATTTAAGTTGCGACTTTAAAGTTGGAATTGAGTTAAATTTCACACAAAATTTAATTAAATCCCATGGATTGTATTTAAATTTCCTCTTTAAAATCCGAATTTGATTAAATTTCGTTTGTCCATGTTTCAAAAATCAGAATTTAGTTATGTGGGGTTTTTATTTTATCCTAGTAAAAAATTGTTTTTGCGCCGCATATGCAAAATGTGTTAGGAGAGTACGCCTCTGTGTAATGACATTTGGAACTTGTGAAGTTGACATTTGTGACAGACAGGAAAAAGACAGATGAAAAAAATTAGGAAGAGGTTAGATTTTTATAACTTAGAAAAATGGCGAGGTCGTGATTTTTTGTAATTTTGTATTTTTGTAAAAAATAAATTAGTTTTTGGAGTCTTAACGGTTTTTCCTGAAAATCCGCTTCATCCTGACAACAATTTCACCACAGTTAAATTTCAAGTTTAAAATCAGGATTTAGTTAAACTCCGACTTTATAATCGGCAATTTAAAATGTGGCTTCCTCAAAATGGAATCTTAAAGGGGCTCAACAAAAGACAAGTTTTTCCAAATTTAAGTGACCTTGTAACTCTTACCGTTTCGGAGATAGCAATGGTAGGAACACATAAAAGAAACACCCTGAATAAATAAATCAGTTGTGCGACATACAGTCGAAATTCATTCTCACAATTTTAAAGGTTTTGCTAAAAAGCCAGAATTACCATTTTGACAGTTCTAGCTTTCGGTGTGATATTATACCTGTAGTATCTAGATGCCACTTATTCCTCAAAAGTGGTTTTCTAAAACTATATTTTTTAAAACATTTTTTCTACGAGCGTTCTTAATATATCACTTTTCCGCACGCCTTTAGTTTTTGAAAGCTTCACTTTCCCGCACGGCGTGCGTGAAAGTAAACTTGGCGTGCGGGAAAGTAAATTTTTAAAGAATGACTGATTTATAATATAATTTAGACTTTATAGTCTGTCTCTTTAGATAAGTGTACCTGCCTTATAGCCGTGCCAAACATTTTTATATGTTTTAAGGAACTATTATGCTTGCCTTTATTGATTTTCGAAATATATCCATAATATACGTACTTTTTATTCCAATGTTCTCCTCCGCTTCGTCTCGTCCGGGCATCGGCAGACAGCGTGCGGGAAAGTATCACTTTCCGCACTAGTTAGGAAAATAACTATTTTAATTTTTTTTCCAAGGCCTTTAAGTTAATCAAAAGTTTTAATATTTCTGTGATAAACCTACAGAGCTCTATTCAAAATTTTAATATAGTTATTTACTTGTTGTTGGTGAAGTTAGCGGGATTAGGAGGGATTAGGTCCTAATCCCGCTAGCTTCACCAACAACTTACAACTTAAGGACGCTAATTACAACAATGAATAGTTATTTACGTTATAAGTCCGCTAAATACGTTTTTACAGTAAGAGTAAAATGTTTTTGGACGAAGCGTTAGCCGAGTCTGGAATTTCGAAACGAAACATTTTACTTTAAATTCGATTTTTAGATGTTTTATATCTGCGTTTGTAGAGTAGATCTAAATGTGAAGAGCTGTTTTTCGTGAAAAAAAGCCCAAAAGGGCATTTCCAAAACTGAATACGGGTAATTCAGAAAATGTTTTTAATTTTTACACGCATTATAAGTTATGCGAAGCTTCCACATTGCTGTATATTATCCTACTCTATCCAATTAGCTGATAGCGCCTATTTACCTGATAGCTCCTAAAAACTGGTTTAACTTAGTATCAAGAAAAGATGTTGAGGTTTGCCGTTCTAATTGCTTATCGTTGTCTTTGAGAGTCGTTGACTATTGATAAGAAGGAATATAATATGATTTATTTATTTTTTTGTGTATACCAAATGTATCAACTTACTTAAAGACCGTAAAAACATGTCATACATTATCAACCCACTGAAGCATTGAAAATGCTTTTTTAATTTTTGCCATTTGTCTGTATAGCTATACAGCGTGTAAAACTCCATTACGATTTTAAAGACAGTTTAGTTGCTTTCACGCTTTTGATATTTAGAATTTAGATCTAAAGAACGTTGAAGTTTTAATTGATTTAAACGAAACCTTTGCAGTTTTACTAAGAAAAAAATAATTCTAAACTGTTCTTAGTGATAACCTTCAGATTAGTAGGCTTTGAGAATAAAATCGACCTTAACTCGCTGTTGATGCTTAAAGACAGTTATGACTTTATAGATATATATAATGCTGGTTAAAATTTACGGAAAATTTAAGAACCGTAGTCGGACTGGTTTTGTGTTTTGCTTGTTTTGATATTTGAATGATTTGGTTGGTTTAATAGTTAATAAAATCTATCAGTCTGTCAATTTTTTATAAGATCTGCGTTTTTTGCTTCTCTCTCTCTTACTTTCGAAAACGTTAGCTATAGACCAAGAAAGGTTTATTGTTTTTAAACTTCAGTTTAATAATGATAGTTTTTCAAATGAAGAAGTAGAATACAACATAAGGAGACCTACAGGTGCTTGATTTTAGGTTTTCATATGGACAAAACTACCTAATAACTGATCATTACCCTTCTCGACCAAAAGTAAGAATTTATGTCACAAAGTTATGGATAATTAGGGCGACTTTTACAAGTTCAAGTAAAACTTCAGTTTGAAGTTAAAACACCAGATATGACCTACATTGTATTGTTTATCTGTCACGTCATATCTGATGTTTTACCTTCAAACTGAAGTTTTACTATGGGCGACTTTTACAAGTTCAAGTAAAACTTCAGATTGAAGTTAAAACTCCAGATATAACCTACATTGCATTATTTATCTGTCAGGTCAACAATGCAATGTACATCAAGTCTGGTGTTTTATCTTCAATCTGAAGTTTTACTAGAACTTATAAAAGTCGCCCTAATAGATGTAAAAGTCACCCTTACTCAAACACTGAATTTAGAAAAACTAGCTTTTATTGACTTTTTGGTGTTTTGCAACCCCAGATTTCCTTCCTTTCCCCAGAAACTTCCACAAAACCTCCTCGTGCTTCTTTGTCAAATAAAGGCATTTTCTTCGAGATTTCTTCACAAAATCACTACAACCCAGTGTTTAGCTAGTTTCTCACAGCGTTTTTATTACTTTTCTTGCAGGATCCTTTACAGAGTCACTAGAAACCCAATAGCTTTTGTAGCATAATTTCTCAAAAACACAAAATTTTTTTTTAACAATTGCTTAGAACAACCAGTCACGACAAGAGAGTTGTAAATATTTTCCTCACAGCATATTTAAAGAGGAACATCAAGACGTTTTATAGACATTGTTCTTTCTTTTTTGTATTATAATTCTTACAAAATCTTTTACAAAGACAATAGCAACCGATCTTTACTAGTTTCTTACATAGTCTATTAAAATCGATAGTCAGAATTGCTTACAAAGATACAACAAATGATTTTTCATTCATTTTCCTTACCAAATATTTAAAGAATCAACAAAACAATTTTTATAGATATTATTTTCCTTTTTTTATTTTTTTTGCTTACCTCAAGTGACTTTTAAATTCGTTTCTTTAAAGAATATGTTAAAAAGCATCAGAAATATTTGTATATTTCCCTATTTTTCTTACAGAATCTTCTCCAAAATTACTAACTACAAACCTCTTTGACTCGTTTCTTACAAAATCTTTTAGAGTCACTAGAAATTCTTACAGGATCGCTTGCCAAAACACAATAAGTGACTTTTAAATTACTTTTCTTACATCATATTTATAGAGTCACAGCAGAATTTTTTTATATACATTTTTCTTCCTTCTTTGATTACTGCTTTTACAAAATCTTTACAAAGCCATTAGCAACCGATTTTTGACTCCTTTCTTACATAATATTTCAGAATCACTAGAAGTTCCTGCAAAATCGATTACAAAGACACCTCGAGTGTTGAGTCAGTTTTAAATTATTTTCCTTACAGGCTATCTGAAGAGACACCAGGAAGAACATTTTTCGCTTGTTTTTGATTATTATTTCCTGTAGAATCTTTTACAAAGATACTAGAAACGAATCTAGGACTCGTCTGTTTCATAGGTAATTTTTTAGAATCATTAGAAGTACTTACAGAATCGCTTACATGGACACAAAAGGTAATTTGAAATGTTTCCATGCGCGATATTTGTAGAATAATCAAATGAATTTTTATTCTTATTTCACTTCCTTTTTTGATTATGTTTGCTGCAGAAGCTTTTACAAAGCGACCAGCAACTGATCTTTGCCTAATTTCTTACAAATCCTTGTAGAATCACCTTGAATAGCTCTTGGAGCATCGCTTACAAAAACAACCAGTGACTTTTAAATTACTTTTCTTACAGCATATTTATAGAGTCACAGCAGAATTTGTTTATAAACATTTTTCTTCCTTCTTTGATTACTGCTTTTATAAAATCTTTACAAAGCCATTAGCAACCGATTTTTGCCTCCTTTGTTACATAGTATTCACTAGCAGTTCTTGCAAAATCGCTTACAAAGACACCTCGAGTCTCTAGTGACTTTTAAATTATTTTCTTTTGCCCCCCAATTTTTAATTATTCTCGTTGTAAAATCTTTTGCAAAGAAACGAATCTACGACTCGTCTCTTACATAGGTAATTTCTTAGCATCATTAGAAGTGCTTACAGAATCGCTTGCAAGGACACGAAAGATGATTTAAAATTATTCCTTACAAGATATTTGAAGAATAACCAAGTGGATTTTTATACATATTTTACTTCCTTTTTTGATTATTTTTGCTACAGAATCTTTTACAAAGCGATCAGCAACTGACCTTTGACTTGTTTCTTATAAATCCTTCTAGAATCACCTTGAATAGCTCTTAGAGAATCGCTTACAAAAAGAAGTGACTTTTAAAATATTTTCCTCGGAGGATATTTCAAGAGTTACCAGAGGGTCTTTTACTCTTGCTCATGTTATGTTTCTTACGTTAATAGGAAATTGAAATGCAATCCAATCACTTCGATCAAAAACAGCACACAAAAAATTCCAATATTTTATTGAAAGTGACCAAAGAGCCTGCCTCATTTTTTCTCAAATTCCAACTTTGATGGGCCATAACTTTAGAACAAATGGACCGATTGGAGTAAATCCAACAGTTTCTTGTTCTTCTTGATGTTCTCTTTAATTTTCTAACCAAAATCTTGCAATTAATTCAATTGTTTCAAAGATAGACCCCTTCAGTGGTCGCTTTTTAGGTCCCTTTTTAGAATAACCTTTTTTAACCACTTTTAAATAATTCACTAACGGGACTACTCTGACTCATATTATGTTTATTACGTTCATAGGTAATTGAAGTGGTATCATTTTGATCAAAAAAACAAAAAAAATCAAAAATTTTTGACACTGTGATTTGCGACAATTAGATTAGTTTTGAGCCTTGCTACAGCATGGAGAATTTCAGACCATACCCTAAGCAGTAGTAGTAGTAGTAGACATTGGAGGGCCAAAGCCTTGCGAGTAGGCCTTAAAGGCCCTTTTCGCAGTTCTCCAATCCATCCACCCATCCCTACTCCACGAGTCGACCCGTCCCTCTAATGAAGGAGAGTATCCCGTCCCATCTCAGAGTGGGAGGCTCCTTTCGATGGAGAAAGGCGGCCGCAGTGTCCTGTGGCGCAGTATCGCGCCCACCTCTAGCACACTCACAGAAGGTCGTATGACGATCCTTCCCCTGCTCCGCAGTGGGTTCAGAGTGGACTGTCCACCATTCTTAGGAGGTGTAAGTGTCGATTTAGTCTGCAGTGGCCAGTGAGGATTCCCATAAGGTCTCTCAGGCACTGCCAACTTCTCCCGATTAGCCAAGCGGCCTTGGATTTATCCGGGTTAGGGTAGATTTCCTTGGTCTATCTACATATTTCTGACTGTGTCCAGTTTGTCTTTGTACTCTCCCATGCCCATTCATTTAGAATGTGAGAGACGTACCTATTGCTTACTCCTGGACATGGTTCCGGCCAAGTAAAACACGTCGGGGAACCATGTTTGGCCGATTCATCGGCGCACTCGTTTTCCTCAATGCTCCTATGTCCAGGAACCCATCCCAGAGTTATCCCTTTTGCTTCTGCCAGTGACTCTAGAGCATCTCTGCAGTCCTGAACGAGCTTTGATCTCGTCTTGTTACTGCAGATGGCCCGCAGGACCTCCTGACTGTCGGAGTAGATGAAGATGTTCTGTTCTGCTCCTTGTTTGGCTTCTAGCCATGTGGCCCCTTCGGAACACCTCCACCTGAAAAACCGTCGTGTGGCTTCCTCGCCTTCTTCATGTAAATTCCGGCTCCTGAAGACTGTGAATCAGCCATTCTTGACCTATCTGAATACCATACCTGATTAATCTCAAAAGGTTGCTGAAGCAGCTCTTTTAATTCTTCTCTGGTTGGGATGTTTATCCCAAATGGCTATTTTGGTCGCAGCCGATGGCAAGGGCCCCCTCCTGCGACAGGACAATTAGGAAGTCCCGATGAACGAGCCTGGTAATCTGCGTGCTTCCCATACTGTTTCCTTCCACTGGTCGCAACAATCCATCCTCCTGCAGGAAGCCATCGTCTCCCCCCTTTATCCAGATTGGAAGCTCCGGCAGAACCAGTAAAGTACTGACCATACCCTAAAGTTCAGTTTCGATTTGCCGGAGAGCAAAATGAATAAAGGTTTATGACTGCTTATAGCTGAAAATTCATTAATTTGCTAATCATATCTATGGCTGACATTGCGGTCCAAAAACATGGTTCTCGAATCGAAGAAACGCAAAAAGCATAGTTAGGTTTAACGTTCGCAAAGTTAGTTTCACGGCTCAGATTCAGCGGTAATAATAGCAGGATATACGGAAACAATATTCTAGGAGATAGTTACCTAGAAACGCTGATGATTTTGATGCACGCCATAACACAACCAAACCGTTAAAGTAATTGTTTTTTAAATCGCTTAGAATAGTTCTGTTTATCTAAATAGGAATTCCTCTTTCGCTTGACATATAGTAACTTTTTACGACGTTTTTTTTTTCACGCAACCTTAAAATTGTATAATGCTCAAATCGTGTAACGTTTCAATAATACATAATTCGTCTCGACTTCTAGGAAAATAAATCGAAAAACTGCTTTACAACATCGTCCCTGGAAGCATGTTAATTCCTTCGCTGGCCGACAATGAAATAAAAGAGTAAATATGCGAATTGGATTCTGTTCATGATTGTAATTGAACGACCTCACCGCGAGTTTTGCATGTTTTATTAACGTCGAGATTGAAATTAAATCTACTAACTGTAACCCGATCAGAACAAGAAAAATACCGACGAACTGTGTTAATACACTTGTGGGAATTCTTTCTCACTGAAATACTATATTTTCTGCTTCAATTAGGTATTTTATCCTCATCCAAACAAAGACACCTACTTCAGTACTTTGAACTTGCTGATATGTTTTTTACAATTTACAAATCGGTTAATTTTATGAGCTCTTCCAATGTTTAATTTAAATAATAGTTGCAGTGAGGATAATGACCAGAGTTTCAACAGTTAATCTAAGTTTAAAGAATAATTAAATTTATATAATCAGATAATTTTACGGTTTTTCATTGAGCCGCCCATAAAATCGGACATTTGCTCGGGTAAAAAAACCTAATTTAGTGTCGACTCGAATTTATACCACTTCGGTTTTATTACCCCAGAGGGCAGTAAATGCAAATTTCGCAAACGTCTTGTTAAAGATTTTATTTCCTACTGTAAATTATACGATTTTATATTTTATTATACGTGTTAATCGTGTGAGAGCTGTCCGCAGACGTCCGTCGACGTAATATACCAAGATGCAGTGATAACGGACCGCAATCGTTGCTTAACCCAGAAAAAGTGAATCTTTTCGATGATGGCGCAATGATTCATTGATATGTTTTCTTAGTCGAAATGTGGCCATCGGAATGTAAATGTATCCTGTATTAAAGTTGACTTATCTGTAATTCCTTTGCGGTTTTAAAATTTAATACTCCGAACAGCAGCCGACATTACGACACATTTTTCGATTGCCATTGTCCTCGGTTAGCAATAAGGCTTCGAAATGTGGTTGTTAATCATCGGAGACACCTAAAATTCCAATTTAATTCTAGGAAATTATAGTTGTCATGCGAAGCCGAGCAAAACAAGTTCGTATTTAGAAATAAGTATACTCACTAGCTTCTTGCAACATTGAACCCAGCCATTAACACTACCATTAGACTACAATACTTTTTTGTTTTGAGTAATCATTGCCGGTGCAAAATCTGTGATTGGAAACCCATTATATTTGTTAAGTTGAATTGAAACTAATGTCACAATACTTCTATACGACAGTTTTGTGGTTTTAGTTTCAAGCAAATGAAAGAAAGTGCGTTTGAGCGTAAATGATGAAATTCACTATTTGCAAGACATATTACACTCACCGGTCCAAATAACGCCATTCCTAAAATTTTGGCTGATACTGCGTAGCTTTTTTGTTTTAATACCATTTTAGTGATTTAGTTAACACCGCTTGTAGGCACATTTATTTCCTTTAATGCTCTTACTTCCGGATCTATTTACTTCAAAATGATTTAAGCTGGGAAGGTTGTATACCAGAGTGCAATTCAAAAAGGTAGTTTTTGTCAGAAAACTGTGGAAGAATCAAAAAGAACGACTTAACAAATTTTTATATGTGTGACAAATACCCCAAGTCGGATATTCATGCAATGGTTGTGTTTCGCAGTAACAATATAACTCTTCATCGTCAGCAGGTCTTCAGGTCAACAAAAGTTGCTCTAATCGAGGATGAATGTGGCAAAAGCTATGTGGCTCATGTAGTTTGGAATTTCGACGATCTTCAGTTCAAGTTGCTTGGACTAAGCCTATGGCAGAGAGGGTCTTCGGTTAGCCACACTGCAAGTGTTTCGGAACAAGTTTGCCACGCCCTTTCTTCAGGATGAAGTCCCTAAATAAGCAGAAAGCGAAAAGAAAACAAGTTTATCAAAGGGGTGCGAGTTGTTTAGCGGCCTGGTAATATAAGTGTGCCCCAGCTCAGATAATTGGGAGAGTGGGGTAGCCCACTGGCTTTGACAGCAAAGCCAGATACTTCCAAAGGTATAATCTGGAACTCAACACCAAACCAAAATATAATGGTAAATAAGACACACAAAAAAAGTCAACTCGGTAGTTTACAAGCTGCTCTATTACTGTAGTTCTTAAAATTAAAGTCTACATACAGTCTCTAGGGAGTGGAGAAAAAACTGGGTCAATAGCTCACGGCGGAAGGCAGTGAGGTGGTTCTTGATAGTGAGGTTTGTTGCAGTGATCAGACTGTGTAGAGTTCAGGAAAAAACTCAGAAATCAAGAAAAAAAGAACCTCGCTGAGGATTTTTTCTATAAAAAATAGAAAAACCCGGCAACTGCAGCTCGGAAAGTGTGGTGGTGGTCCGGGTACCGATGCCGGAAATGGCCTTCAACCTGAGCGGTGGGAATGTGTCGCCTGCTGCTTAAATCCTGCGGAGCGGTCAAACTGTTTCCTTTAAGGTAAACAAAAATCTTAGAAGAAGGAAAGTGGACTGAGTCTTGAATCCTAGGGCGTAGAGTAGAACCCGGAACCCCGGCTGAGTCTTCCCGTTG
The DNA here is from genome assembly GCA_951812265.1 of Taphrorychus bicolor. Classification (NCBI taxonomy): domain Eukaryota; kingdom Metazoa; phylum Arthropoda; class Insecta; order Coleoptera; family Curculionidae; genus Taphrorychus; species Taphrorychus bicolor. The sequence goes on from OX638300.1 coordinate 17,068,661, forward strand.
CAAGTTCAGGTAAGAAAAGGCCGCATGAGGAAAATGACGAACAACTTTAGGGCAGGTACCAGAAAGGGTTTAGGGAAAAGGCGTCACGTTACGTACGCCAAAATGAGATCATAAAGATAAGAAACACAGGAATCGCAAAACTCCTGCATCCTTGTCTAACGCTAGCGCAAAGGCAGAGAGAATACATTCTAGCGAGTGATTAAGTTACATTTAAAATTAAGGACGCCACTACTGCCAATGTCGGCAAAGACAAAAATTACAAAACAGGCTTGATTGTTATTCAGTCAAAATAGAAAATAGTGAAATTAACAAGGAAAAGGCCGTTTATCCTTCCCATGTTATGCAAAAACAATCAGGAGTCTGAAAGAACAATAAAATAATCATTCAAGCCCTCATTGACATATTTGGATCTGCAGTGCCGCAACATGTGTTGCATTGTAAACAAAGATGATGGTAAATAAGAAAAAGGCATCCTTTATTGCATAAAACTAACAGTTTTATAAAAATCAGACAGCCCAAGGGAAATCCAAACCTCAGCAGCAGCACAAACCGAAAGAGTACCTTCAATGAATGAACAGCAAGGGCAAAATGAAACAAAAGTCGATAGGTACAAACGTGAAAGTGAATGTGAGTGATTAAAATGTGTGAGGCATTTATTAACTCAATAAAGAGATATAAGCAAACAGTGTAACGGTTAAAAACTGTCGCTAGAATAAGTCTTGCAAATGCGGATATTTGTCGTTTATTTGGGGCTGAAACGTTTGGTATTCTGCTCGAGCGTAAAGATTGGAGATTGTTTATTTACCTTTTTTTGCTAACCTGTGGAAGGTGGATAGGGTTCGAGGTTTTGTCTTGTCAGGGGTCTCAGGACTGTACAGGCAGGGAATTGCGCCCATTTTCCTTGCCTTTGTTTAATTTTCAATAGGATAGGCCACAGATTTCATTAAGTTTACAAAATTATAACCCCAAAACTTGGAAAAAACAAACAAACAAACTGTCTTATTTCAAGTGTCGAGTTTGTTGAGTGAGTTGTTGACGGATTGGCAATCAGTGAATTGTGTAGATATGGAGGTGACTGCCTATCAGCCTAAGTGCTTTCGTTTCTAGGCCGGAAGTCCGCCATGTTTGAGAGGACTTTGCTAATTCTTTGCTTGCACCTAATAGCCCATCGTTAGCTGTTCGTAAGTCAAACGTTTTTTATGATAATATCATCAGATGAAATGGGAAACATGTGGGACAAGCTTAAAGTGGTACATTTTGCTTATTTTCTGAGGAGTAAAAAGGGTAGCGAGAGCAAGTATTTTGGGTGTCGTCCAAAAACGCCTTTCTATAACGATGATAATTGTCATTCGTCAATTGTTCGTTGCGTGCTGGCGCTCTCTACCAATATCTTTCTCCACCTCCACCTTTTATCTATTGAAAATCGGAATATTGGAGACGATTTTTCTTTTCTGGATCAAGACACGTGGAAGACACCACTCATCTCTTCGCTGCTACTCATTTCGACGTGAAAGTGTAACCACCACGTGGGATTTAGTCGATTTGTAGTAGTATTTCAACTTCCCTTAGTTAGTGTTAGTTTGGTGGTCACTCGACCAGTTTTTGAGACGTTTTTGGATGAGGGAAGTTGAAACGAATTTCGGGATTGTGCAGCAAGAGGTAAGTTCACGTCGGCCATCTTTCTGGTTGAGGGGTTTTTCCTTTTCTTTCTATCAGAGTTTGGGCCAACAAGCTAAGCATTTGTCAACCTATACTACGATCCAGGGCCACATAAGCCACTCTACCACGTGTCAGCAAGGTTAATGTGAGGGCCGAAAGCAGCCACTCCACGTGTTTATTTTGTTCTGTTTTTGGGAACCCTCGTGGACGAGGTAATTATTCATTAATTTATCTATGTTTAGAGTTTTATGGATTTTTTTATTTGTTGGATTTTTCCAATCCAATCTGGGGTCATTACAGGGTTAAATTGTCTGGGTGGATTTGATTCATTTGTTGAATAACTTTTGTTTATTTTATTTATTGATTTCAAGGTTACAAAGTCAATTTGACTTAAAGAAGTTCATGAGTAAAATTTTCCTGTCACTTTATTAGTTAACTTATTATTGTAATCGCTTCACGAAACATACTTTTAAATGAAAAATAAACTAGGTCAAGGGGCATCTTAGTAAATAATGTCCTTCCTAGGGTGTTTCCAAGGGGGCTGACAGCCACCTATAGTGTTTCCAAGGGGGCAGGCAGCCATCCTTTTTGTTTCCAAGCGGGTCAACAGCCACCGTTATTGCTTCCAAGGGGCTACCAGGCATCATTATTGTTTCCGAAGGGTTAATCACCACCTTGTTTCCAAGGGGTGCAAATCACCACCTTATTGTTTGAAAACCACCACTATTGTGTGTAAGAGGCAGACAGCTACCACCATAATTTTTGGAGGGCCAATAGCCACTACCTTTTTGCGTTGTTTTGGACCTAAGGTGCCTAGCCTTTGTGAACATCTGTAATAGCGTCGTGCCAAGCTAAGTAGTAGTATTTAAGTTAACCTTTTTTTTTATTGTTACGCTTGGTGATCACCACTAGGGAAATATATTCCAAACAATTGTAATAAGTAGAATTAAGGGAAACCTTTCACTCATTGACTTGAAGTACAATCATCATATTGTACAACATTGATTTCGTTCGTTGATATTATAGGTCATAAATTAAACTTGTTTAGTTTTATTTTGTTTGCAAGTACTATAGGTGTTTTGGAGGAGGCTGAAGGGAACTGATCAGCTACCTAACAGCGAAGGATTTTTCCAATTTAATTGATTAAAATTGGTGGCGCCCCGAACTCACTTTTCCGGCCGGTTTTGTAGCACTTTTTGTTCCTAACCTGATACTTTTCCCTGAGCGCTTTTTGAATATTCTGAGATACCTTTACTGAAATTAAAGTGTTACAACAGTTAAGATACGTTAATTATTAAAATGAAGATGTGACACTAATGGCAAAAAATGACCGTGACAACTTTCGCATCATAGCGTTTCAGTCGTTGCGGGGGTGGGTAATTGCAGTCAAACTCGAAATGATCTCGAGTTTATGAAATTATACATCGCTGCATTAGTGATAATGTTCAAAATGTTGATTGCATCAAACCGTGGGAATCAATTCCTTCTGCTGCATGATAATACCATATCACATGTTGTTCCACTAATGAACGACTATTTTGATGAGGTTTGATGAAATGCCCTTCGGGTCGTTCCGGTCTCACTCCAACTAAACATTTTGTGAGATAAACTAAAAAGAGCTGTTAACTGTAGCAATGTCCAACCCACAAGGTTAACAGATCTGCATTTGGCATTAGCGAAGAAGTATAAAGTTATTCCTCAATAAAGAATTACCGACCTGTACAGTCGATGCAGGATTGCTATTGACAATGCATGAAAGGTACGAGCTGTTATTAATGCATGAGTAGGCCATACACATGATTAGGTTGGCTTTGTTAGTTAAAACGTTATTAAGTTGTTTTGGTTATTACACTAACATGGTTATTACATATCAATAAAAGCTTCGCCAAAATAGCTAAAAAGTCAAAGACATAAAAGAGCAATGTGAAATAAGCTGAAATCTACTACTAAAATATCGCAAGAAATCTGGCATCCAAAAAGGAGACGAAAAAGGAATGGAGGAGAGACTAAATATTACAAATGATGGAAGTACGCCGAAAACCTAAAGATAGGGATGTTAATGAATACAATAAACTCTACAAGGATATATCGTCGTTAATTTCACAAAGTATCGTATCTAATTTTTGTAAATTTTTGTGGACGGTGGTTTAAAGATTTTCCCTACTTTGGAGTTCGGTGAAAGTTAAAAAATCATTTGCAAAGTATATTTATTTGGTTTTGTTTTGTAGCTTCAAGAGTTTATTTTATAATTTCGTGATATATTATGTGATAAATTTTTTTGACTGTGAGTAAAGAGAAAAACAAAGAGATACGACTATTTGTGAGAATACAGTGTATCCGAATGGTGAGATATGTCTTTAAAATGTATAATAAAACATATTTTTTTACGAAAAAAATGTAAGGTAACTCTTTCGAAATAAACATTGTTTTTTTATGTGATATACCTGAATTAGAATAGAATGCTAAAATAAACTTAATGTAGTGTGAAAAACAAAAAAAAAAGATTAATGAAATAGATCTTTATGAAAATTGTAAGGCTAATTTATTACTCAAAAACACAAAAAAAATATGAAAATGGTACAAAAAGTGATAAGCATTGATTTAAATATTATTATTTTTTAATGAGGTAGTGAACGATAAAACTGTTTATGTTCATCAAAACGAATGATTGTAGTTTCTCCCCCACACATAGATTGTAGATCTGAGTATTTTTCCTCGGAAAGTTTGTTTGGTTGGGTAATCAAACGATTTGGAAACATCTTTTTGAGATCAGCTTTACCAAGACGTTTTAAAGATAAACTTTTAAAGTCATTCACAAGATGGCGAGTCTTGAAAAAAAATTTTTGTGGGTGATTTTTTGAAATTTTTTACTTTTCTTTAATTTCAGTCCATTTCACTGGATCTCCTGTTTCGGCTTTCTTAACTATTAACAGTCGTAACTTCGCCAGTGTCTTGAAATCTAAGAAGTCATTATATTGTAAGGGGCAAACATTGTATGGTTGTTGTGTTCTGGATAGTTTAAATACTGAATACAGTTGGGGTGGGATGAAGATGTTGCCAGCATGTTTAATGGCGTAAGAAATAGTACTGTGGACAGAATCTCCTTCATTCTGTCCATGGGAGAAAACTTTAAAAAAATTCTTCAAGATTAGTACTATGTAAAATTGTGTACAGCAACATTGTGGCCATTATGCTTTTTTTTTGCATTTATTTTGGCCGTTACAACCATCTGAATATAATGACGCTGTCTTTACTTCTTTTGAGTCATAAACTTACAATGCTGGGTACACACAGGTTGCAATCGCCGAGGCTCCTCTTTTACTTTCGGCCTCACTGCAAGTACAGCAAAAGCACTCTTTGTTGAAAATGTTATAAAACGTGAAATTGAACACTGACAAACGTCTTTTATAGAACACAGCACTTTCATTGCTACATGGCAGGTAGATTATCTACTGCAGATCAAAGGAAGAACAGAAAAAACTATTACCTTTGTCAGCTCTCTGCTTTGATTTTTCTTCCAGTTGTCTAACAGTATTTTTCTCTGCAGTGTGTCTTTTAAACTTTTCTTCTAATTTTGAGTTCACACTGGAATCACCTGTTTTAGTGGAATTGTCTATGTGCTTTTCTATTTCAAAGCGAATTTGTATGTCCCTTGCAACTCACAAACCGGCCTAACTTGAGTTAGGTTGATTTGTGAGATTTTTAAATTTTACCATTATGAGATTGGGCACTGAACAAATGATAATTAAAAGAAAAGTATAACGGATTGAGTTACGTCAGTTTGGGAGATCAAAAGGCATTACATGGTGTAAAAGATTTTGACCCTACTCAAAATGGGTTTTTTTAGATACGTCACTTTGTGAAATTAACGACGATATTACGGAAAATTAAAAAAGCAGAAGAGAAATGATTGAACAAAAAATGTATGGAAATAGCAACTGTTCAACACTAACCTGATGAAATCCATATGCACAAAACGACTGGGGATATAGGGATATAGTTCTTAAAAGGAAAGCCAATTCTTGAAGGCGATCAAAAAGAGGCTAAGGAGATGGAAAGAATACACGCAAGAAGTTTTTGAAGATAGAGCAACAGAAATAAACAATCCCCACGGCCCAAAAATACCAAATAAGGAAGTTGAAAATGCCATCGCCAAGATCTGATCATGTGGACAGAGCAGACCTTAGAACAAGGGAAACACTTTTCAGCCTGCAAGTACTAATATAAAGGTGCCACATGGAAAACTCAACGAAACTAAATATTTCGGTAAGAATATAAGACTAATCCCAAGTTCATATCTCCAACAAAGAGCAACAGTGCGCCTCGAAGATAAACTGTTCGATATCTTTGCGTTTGGAGAGATGCCTAGTATAGATATCTATTCCGAAAATATCTTTAGAAAAATCTTCGATTGGTCAGAAGACGGTATTATAATAAACAAACAGCCCGAAATATGATAAACAACCATCAATAATATTAGATACGCCGATGACATAATAGTGTTCGTAAATAATGCGGAGTTCTCCAGAAAATTATAGATTTTGTTTTGAAAGTAAGCAAAGAATACGGACTAAAAAGAAACCCTAAAAAGACTAAAACAATTTTTATTAGTAAGAATATAGCTACGTCTTGAGCATTATTTTCTAGGGAGTGGAAGGCTGCAGTCTTACCGTGGCTGCCGCCAAACGCTTGGAGAAATGCTAAGAGAAAGCATGAAAATTAATGCGAAAATAAAGAACAGAAAACTGGCTGACTTGGGCCACATTATACATAATGATAAGTAAATGCTTCCACAACTGATCCTACAGGACAAAATAGACTAACCTGAATGCAGTCATATTTATTGCTGGCCAATATTAGAAAATGGACTAGCTTAACATCAATGTTCCACCTATTCCGAGCTGCAGCGAACAGAATAAGGTAGGGAAGTATTGGTTATTATGTTTCGTATTCAAAACATCAAGAATCAATGTTTTGCCACGTTTTTGAACTCTCCCGGTATACGAATTGACAAGCAATGAAGAAGTAAACAGACAAGCTATAAAGAAGTAAACAGACAAGCAATGAGAAAGTAAGCAGACAAGCAATGAAGAAGTAATGACATTAAGAAGTAAAGTGATTCATAATAAAGTGCATAAATTTGTCAACCAACTGGTCAAAACTTTGGAGTAGCGGAATTTTGTGCGAGTGAGTGTATTTCCGAGACTCACTGTAGAGTATAGACTTTTTTTTAAGTAAAGAATTTAAACCATATTCAGTAATTTATTGGAAATATTTTTTTACATAAAGCAATTATTGCCCAATCCTCATTGCTTAAATAGAATCTAGCGAGTACCATTAAAAAGATGTAAGATGAGCCACCCTGCACATTTCTGAACACGTTCCATACATCCCTAAAACTAATCTTCCCTTTCTACGGATTTTGAGGTATTCGCTGTTCAACAGAAGCATGGCAATTGAATATTAACTAACATATTAATGATGTAGGTGATCACCAATTTGTTGAACAGCCCATCTGCATACTAGTTTCGGGGCCTACCCTTCATCAGTACAGCTTTGACTGATCGACAAATTGGAGACCATCTGCCATGCAGTATTAGATCTAATACGCTGGTGGATGTCGCCTGCTCTTGTTCTGTATTTGCGTAAGTCGCGAACTCACGGTCTCCAATTTGTCGGTCAGCCAAAGTTGTTCTGATGAGGGATAGACCCCGAAATTAGTATGCAGATGGGCTGGTCGACAAATTGGTGACCAGAAGACTAAGACCGACCTCGGATTTAGGGCTAGCGACTGTATTGGCTGCTCGGTTTGATAGATTAAATCTCTTGATTTTTCTTAAATCTTGATTTTTCTAAGGTCTAATAGAGCTGAAGGATCAGATTGCAGAAATATATAACTTCGTATATCTATTAAGAAAAAAATCATTAAAAATATTTAAGAAAAAAGCACGATGGCGTCGTATCTGTCAAATCTAGTAACCAAAAAAGTCGCTGGCCCTGGATCTAAAATCGGCCTTAGATGTCATGATACGACCCCCATGTATCAAATTTTTAAGAGGTGTAACAGGAAAACTGCTAATTCAGTGAGCGACTTAAAATGATGTCTCTGTACTTCATGACTACTATCCCACGATATTGGAAATAATTTCCAGCAATACCTTTTGACCACTTTTATTGGTGCAGCGGTGATTGGTTTGGAAGATACAGCCGTTTTTTTTTAATTTGGCCTTTACGGTTAAACTAGACCTGAGGCTGAATTTAACCTACTTCTTAAAAAAAATCTCTTAAAGTAAACAAAAGAGAGTCGATTCAAGGAGGTCTCCCCCCTCGTCATAAACTGATTACTTGTTCAAAGGGGGAAAGTATGATAACGGATCTTCTGAAGGGGAAGATAGATCTGGCATCGCCGACGGAATGAGGGGGCAGACTGTTTTGACCCGACAGTTTTTTGGTTATTTTGAGAAACTTTTAAAAAGATAAAAATAATCAACTAATTAATTCTTAAATGGAAAAAAGATTCTACAGTTTTTATGTTGAACTTGTATCATTTTGGTCCTTCGAGCCAAATTTATCTTATTTTTCCAGATGATTCCTTAACAACAACTCGTATCGAAATATACATATGGGCGTCATGCCCACCCAATAAACTGTTTACACTTTATTTTGTCCCAGTTTTAAAGTCTGAAAAATCTTTATTGTACGAAGTAAAGCACATCAAGAATGAAGGAAATTGTAGCCTACAAATTTTGTCTACTATTTGCTTTTTTTTACAATTTACCGCAATTCACAAGGTTCAGTAAAACCTATAAACAATTTTGCATTCCAGAAACGTCCATATTAATACAAAGAAATCGCGTTTTGAAGACAATCATTGAAACATATCACATTCTTTCTTTGGCGAGCGTGAATCCACATCGTTCACGGCTATCGCATAAACAATGTGCTGATGTGAGAAAGCAACGCCTTTTTGGCTGGCTGGCACGTACCGAGCGGTACCCCGCAACTAATCTTCTTTTCATTAGTTTATCCCGTGAAATCGTTATACTATTACCCATTGCCCATTATTTCGCCCGGATGGTCGGTCCCGTATCCCAAGCGCCTGATAAAACCGCAACCTGCCTGGGAACGTTTTTGCGTGGGCGCCCGTACAGGGGAAAGAAAAGCTACTTACGTGGTAGTCCGAAGAAATTGATCTTCTTTCTTTTAAAATATGAACGCGGATGAAAGCCTTAACAAGACTTCTCTTTATGAACTGGTAAATTACCAATAACCGTCGAAACGGACCTCAGCAATCTTTCCATTATAGTTGTTTTTTGCAGCCGGGTGAACTTGCAGGCGATTGCTGATTTTTATCTCACCTGTGCTTTATTGCGTCATAGTTTGCGCTAGTAAAGCTGCCGATATCTTTAGATTATCCTTGGGCTTGATTGGACCTGGGTAATGAATGTCAATAATTTTGGAATATATTGGCTAGTCGCAAATCGCGTTTAGCAACCTAATAAAGTAACTCTAGGTGCAGCAAGCAAAGAACTGTTTTCCTTACATTTTTGTGTTTGAACTTAAATCTAAATTCGAAACTCCCTGGTATATTTCAAAAGTGACTTTCCCCAATGCTCTATTCGGCAACGGCCTCCAGTAATCCGTCAATCACTTAGGCGCAAATTAGTCTATTGCAAATTAATTATTTGTTTCAATAATTAACGACATTTTGTCAATCACATTTCCAAACAATTATTTATTCCTTAACAGGCCTGACCTTAGCTGCCCCAATAATTATACGCATAGGTGTGACTGATACTACATGAAACAATTAATTATTGGGCCGCAAATGTAGGGCAAGTTTGAAAATGTAATTTTTCAGGTGTTAATTACATAAGGATACTGTTTTGTTGAGTTGAGTAATGTACCATGTTTTCATTATAATCCGTCACCTAGCCGCCTATGAAATTCGTTTGTTATTTTCAAGCATGTCGTGAATTACTTCCTTCGATATTTTCTGTTAGGATGTCACTTTTGCAAAGTCAAAAGTCCGGAGATGACACTGACGGCTCCAAAGTATCCCCATTCTTTGTTTTCTTGATAAGAATGTAAGGATGGGAATACGCTCACCGCTGTCTGGTGCTGCCACCTGAAATGACAGCTATAAGTAAGTGACAAATGTCAACAATTGACTGTGACAAATAAATGGCGAGTCAACTTACGTCGTGGCGTTATAACGCAACCCGTAGAAGGTTAACAAAGAGTTTTAGAATGCTCATATCGGCCAATTTATTGCTCGAAACAACCCTAAACAACCTATTTAAGCACTTTAGGATAAACGGATGAATATCTTTTGTACCCTCTAACGTGACTCATTTCAACAATTTTTATATTATTTTTTTCTTCTTGTTGAAAAGATTTTTCTTACATTTAGATGTCTTAGCAAGAGAGTTTCTTCCTCAGCTTTAATAGACAATATCCAAAACTATTCAATTTGTTTTTTTTTAAAGAACCAAAAAGTGATACCTGGTATAATATCAACCGTTCACTAAAAAAAAAACTCAAGCAAGTCATAGAATTAGAAGAGTAGGTTTTAATTCCATGCTTTGCTGCGAGTTTTTTTTTATAAACACATTATACTTAGATGAATCGATTCGTCATATACCTACATAACGAAAGATACGTGATCACCGTTAGTGCCTGCAATAACATTTGACCCGATGTAATACCAAGAAACCCTTGGTCTCAGGATCGATGTTCGCAAAGCCATGCACCGTGCACAGGCCGCCCGACGATGGTTTCGACTTCCTGCAGCCTGCTGTGTCACCAGAAGATCAGTGCCGGAGATATCGAAGGGGACAGATATCGCGTGTGGAAGATAACGTGTCGGAAGAACGGGGACTTCTTCGTGACGATGATAACAACTTTTTTCGATATTTGAAACCGTGAATCTTATAACGGAGTAATGATTCAAACGTCCTAACTAAGAGGAAAGTTCCAAAGAGATTAGGTTAAATGCGACTCACAACATCAAAAATCATGGATCTTCGGGAAATGTAACTTATTAAATAAAATCTAATTCTCGGAATAAGAAGATCGCGTAATTCGATGCAAGTTTTGCGGTCAGAAGTGTATCATGCCTGAAGAACGATCCTACAGAACAAAGTTTTTGGAGGCTTTTACGTTATTTTATATATCTCCTCCTCAAGATACAGTAGGCACCTGTGGTGTTGTGCTACCAGAAAAAAATTACTAAACATTATTAATATCGATTTAAATAATCAATAAAAAAAATAACTTGTTTTAATTTTTTAGTTATTTCTAGTGAGTTTTACCGCAAGACAAGGCAACGCAAAATAGAACTTACTTTTGCCTTGTCTCTGAAATCAAGATAAAAACTCGTCAAAACAAGACAAGAAGAACGAGAAGTGCCAAGAGAACGTTTAATCTTGTTTTGTTGTTGTTGTCAGTCGCTTGTCTCGAGTCTTGTCTTGTCTCGCTCATGCGCCAAAAATGCGTCAATTCTAAAATTGCAAATTAAAAGTTTTCGGAAAAATTCAGTTAGATTTAGAAGTGGTTAAAAATTTACACAAAGGGTCTAAAAGTGCCAATTTGGAGTGCTTGGAGAAACGTAGATTTGACGTTGAAGAAATGTTGAAGAAATGAAACGTTGAAGAAATGTAGATTAAAATTAGGACTAAAGTCGATAAAAAATGCCCCACTTCCTCAAAAAATGACAGTTTTGATGTTGTTTGCCTAAAATTAAGGTTAAAGCAGTGAAAAATGACTCAAAGTATGCAGAAATGCTAATTAGGAATTTCTCTACAAATTCCGGTCAGAATTAGCGTCAAAATGGGTTAAGACATGACACAGGGTGTCTAAAAATGCAAATTTGTGCCTTTGCGGAAATTCATGTTAGAATTAGAACAAAAAGTAGTTAAAAATTTACAGAAAGAGTCTAAAAGTGCAAACTTGGAGTCTTGGGAGAAATTGAGACATTATAAAATTAAGGTAAAAATTGGCGAAAATAAACCAAAATTTAAAAAAAAATGCAAATTAAAAGTTTTTGGGAAAATCATGTTAGGAGTAGTGTCAAAATGAGTTAAAAAAATGACTCAAAGCGTCTAAAACTATATATTTAGAGTTTCTGGAACCTAAAATTGATTAAAAATAACTAACTTCATCAAAAAATGCAAAAGTTGATATTTTTTAGAAAATCAAGATAGGATTAAGGCCAAAATCGGTGAAAATGTTTCAAGTGTGTAAAAATACAAATTTTAAGGATTTATAGAAACCTTTAAATTTGTAGAAAAGATTATAACCAAGATCGCTTAAAAATTACTCAAAAATTAGCATTAGATCCAAAAATTCACTTTGAGTCATTTTTACCAATTTTTACCTTAATTTTAGCCAAAAAACATTAAAACCGTAATTTGTTTAAAAAGAGGGTAATTTTTTTTCTACTTTAGTCCTAATTCTATGCCGAATTTCTCAAAAGACAAAGACAAAGGCTACAAATTTGCACTTTCAAACGATTGCTGTAAATTTCTAACCACTTTTGGCCCTAATCCTATCCTGAACTCAAAAGATTTTAAATTTACATTTTTAGACCCTCGTGTCCTGTTTTAACTAACTTTGAATCTAGTCCTAAACTGTAAATTTTTAACTACTTTTGGTTCTAATCCTAACATGAACTTCTCCAGAGACACAAATTTGCATTTTTAGATATCCTGCGTTATGCTTTATCCCATTTTGACCCTAATCTTAACTTGAATTTGTAGAGGAACCCTTAATTAGCATTTTTATTTTTTTATACACACTTTGAGTGATTTTTTACCGCTTTAACATTAGTTTTAGCCAAAAAAGATCAAACCTGCCATTTTTAAATGAAACGGCTAATTTTTAATTGAATTTAATTCTAATTCTAAGCGGAATTTCTCAAAAAATTTCAAATTTGCACTTTTAGAACCTTTGTTTAAATTTTTAATAACTTTGGCTCTAATCCTAACCTGAACTTTTCCAGAGACCGCAAATTTGCATTTTTTAGGCACTTTGCGTAATGTTTTAACCCGTTTTGATATCCCGAATTTCTCAATGTCTTCAAGACAAAGACTCTAATTTTGCACTTTTAAATGCTTGGTGTAAATTTCTAACCATTTTTTGGCCCTAATCCCATCCTGAACTTCTCCAAAGACTTTAAACTTACATTTTTAGACTCCTCGTGTCATTTATTAACTCATTTTGAATCTAGTCCTAAATTGAACTTGTCCAGAAACTCTAAATTTGCATTATTACACTCCTTGAGTCATTTTTTACCGATTTTGACCTTAATTTTAGCCAAAAAGTATTAAAAATTGTAATTTTTAGAAGAAATGGCTCATTTTTAATCCACTTTATTCCTAATTCTAACCTAAATGTTTCCAAAAATTTGCACTTTTAGATGCTTTGTGTTAATTTTTATTCATTTTTGGTTCTAATCTTAACCTGATTTTCCAAAAACTTTTAAGTACCATTTTTTTACACTTTGGTCAATTTTCGTCAATTTTTACCTTCATTTTATTCAGAAAACTTAAAAAAAAAGGGTAATTTTTAATAACTTTAGTCCTACTTCTAACATGAGTTTCTCATAAGACTCCAAATTTGCACTTTTTGACGCTTTCTGTAAAGTTTTAACTACTTTTGGATCTAATCCTAACATAAACTTCCCCAAAGACACAAATTTGAATTTTTAGATATTCTGTGTTATGCTTTATTCCATTTTGACTTTAATCCTAACTTGAATTAGTAGATAAAACCCGTAATTAGCATTTTTGCACACGTCATTTTTAACCGCTCTAACCTTAATTCTAGCAAAAAGAGATCAAACCTCTCATTTTCAAATAAAATTGGTAATTTTAAGTTGAATTCGGTCCTAATTCTAACTAGAATTTTTCAAAAAATTTCAAATTTGCACTTTTAGACGCTTTGTGTAAATTTTTAATCACTTTTGGCTCTAATCCTTAACTGAACTTTTCCAGAGACCGAAAATTGCATTTTTAGACACTCTGTGTCATATTTTAACCCGTTTTGATCCTAATTCTAATCTGAATTTGTCTAGAAAATTTTAGTACAGATTTTTTTACACTTTGAGTCATTTATACCTTAATTTTAGCCAAAAAACATTAAAACCGTAATTTTTAGAAGAAACTGGTAATTTTTAATCTACTTTTGTTCTAATTTTATCCCGAATTTCTCAATGTCTTCAAGGCAAAGACAAAGCCTCCAAATTTGCACTTTTAAATGCTTGGTGTAAATTTCCAACCACTTTTTTGCCCTGAACTTCCCTCCAAAGACTTTAAATTTACATTTTTAGACCCCTCAATGCACTCTTCACACATTTTCACCGATTTTGGCCTAAATCCTATCGTAATTTTCTCAGAAGCAATCAACATTTGCATTTTTTGGTGAAGTTGGTTATTTTTGATCAATTTTAAGTTCCAGAAACTAAATATATATTTTTAGACGCTTTGGCTCATTTTTTTAACTCATTTTGACACTACTCCTAACTTGATTTTCCCAAAAACTTTTAATTTGCATTTTTTTTTTTAAATTCTGGTTCATTTTCGCCTGAGATTTCTCTAGAGAAATTCAGATTAGAATTAGGGTAAAAATGGGTTAAAACATGATACAGGGTGTCTAAAAATGCAAATGTGTGTCTTTGGGGAAATTCAGATTAGGATTAGAACAAAAAATTGTTAAAAATTTACAGAAAGCATCTAAAACTTGGAGCCTTGGGAGAAATTGAGACATTCTAAAGTTAAGGTAAAAATTGGCGAAAATTAACCAAAGTTTAAAAAAAAAAATGCAAATTAAAAGTTTTTGGGAAAATCATGTTAGGAGTAGTGTCAAAATGAGTTAAAAACATTACTCAAAGCGTCTAAAAATCTATATTTAGAGTTTCTGAAACCCAAAATTGATTAAAAATAACTAACTTCATCCAAAAATGCAAAAGTTGATATTTTTTGAGAAAATCACGATAGGATTAAGGCCAAAATCCGTGAAAATGTCTCAAGTGTGTAAAAATACAAATTTGAAGGATTTATAGACACCTTTAAATTTGTAGAAAAGATTATAACCAAGATCGCTTAAAAATTACTCACACTGTCTGAAATTGCAAATTAAAAGTTTCCGGAAAAATTAGCATTAGATCCAAAAATTCACCTTGAGTCATTTTTAGCAATTTTTACCTTAATTTTAGCCAAAAAAAATTAAAACCGTAATTTGTTGAAAAAGAGGGTAATTTTTTATCTACTTTAGTCCTAATTCTATGCCGAATTTCTCAAAATACAAAGACAAAGACTACAACATTTCAAACGCTTGCTGTAAATTTCTAACCACTTTATGGCCCTAATCCTATCCTGAACTCAAAAGATTTTAAATTTACATTTTTAGACCCTCGTGTCCTGCTTTAACTAACTTTGAATCTAGTCCTAAACTGTAAATTTTTAACTACTTTTGGTTCTAATCCTAACATGAACTTCTCCAGAGACACAAATTTGCATTTTTAGATATCCTGCGTTATGCTTTATCCCATTTTGACCCTAATCCTAACTTGAATTTGTAGAGGGACCCTTAATTAGAATTTTTATTTTTTTATACACACTTTGAGTCATTTTTTACCGTTTTAACATTAGTTTTAGCCAAAACTAAACAAACCTGTCATTTTTAAATGAAACGAGTAACTTTTAATTGATTTTAGTCCTAATTCTAGGCGGAATTTGTAAAAAAATTTCAAATTAGCATTTTTAGACCCTTTGTTTAAATTTTTAATCACTTTGGCTCTACTCCTAACCTGTACTTTTCCAGAGACCGCAAATTTGCATTTTTTAGGCACTTTGCGTAATGTTTTAACCCGTTTTGATCGTAATTCTGATGTGAATTTTTCTGGAAACTTTTAATATGAATTTTTTTACTTGAGTAATTTTTACCAATTTTTAACTTAATTTTAGTCAAAAAAAAACATTAAAATTGTAATGTTTAGAAGAAATTGGTATTTTTTTATCTACTTTAGTCCTAATTCTATCCCGAATTTCTCAATGTCTTTAAGACAAAGACTCAAATTTTCCACTTTTAAACGCTTGGTGTAAATTTCTAACCATTTTTTGGCCCTAATCCCATCCTGAACTTCTCCAAAGACTTTAAATTTACATTTTTAGACTCCTCGTGTCATTTATTAACTCATTTTGAATCTAGTCCTAAACTGAACTTGTCCAGAAACTCTAAATTTGCATTATTACACTCCTTGAGTCATTTTTTACCGATTTTGACCTTAATTTTAGCCAAAAAGTATTAAAAATTGTAATTTTTAGAAGAAATGGCTCATTTTTAATCGACTTTATTCCTAATTCTAACCTATATGTTTCCAAAAATTTGCACTTTTAGATGCTTTGTGTCAATTTTTATTCATTTTTGGTTCTAATCCTAACCTGATTTTCCAAAAACTTTTAAGTAGCATTTTTTTACACTTTGGTCAATTTTCGTCAATTTTTATTTTAATTTTAGTCAGAAAACTTTAAAAAAAAATTTTTGGAGAAAAATGGGTAATTTTTAATAACTTTAGTCCTACTTCTAACATGAGTTTCTCATAAGACTCCAAATTTGCACTTTTTGACGCTTTCTGTAAAGTTTTAACTACTTTTGGATCTAATCCTAACATGAACTTCCCCAAAGACACAAATTTGCATTTTTAGATATTCTGTGTTATGCTTTATTCCATTTTGACTTTAATCCTAACTTGAATTAGTAGATAAAACCCGTAATTAGCATTTTTGCACACGTCATTTTTCACCGCTCTAACCTTAATTCTAGCAAAAAGAGATCAAACCTCTCATTTTCAAATAAAATGGGTAATTTTAAGTTGAATTCGGTCCTAATTCTAACTAGAATTTTTCAAAAAATTTCAAATTTGCAGTTTTAGACGCTTCGTGTAAATTTTTAATCACTTTTGGCTCTAATCCTTAACTGAACTTTTCCAGAGACCGAAAATTGCATTTTTAGACACTCTGTGTCATATTTTAACCAGTTTTGATCCTAATTCTAATCTAAATTCGTCTAGAAACTTTTAGTACAGATTGTTTTACACTTTGAGTCATTTTTACCTTAATTTTAGCCAAAAAAACATTAAAACCGTAATTTTTAGAAGAAACTGGTAATTTTTTATCTACTTTAGTTCTAATTTTATCCCGAATTTCTCAATGTCTTCAAGGCAAAGACAAAACCTCCAAATTTGCACTTTTAAATGCTTGGTGTAAATTTCCAACCACTTTCTTGCCCTGAACTTCCCTCCAAAGACTTTAAATTTACATTTTTAGACCCTTCAATGCAATGTTTTAACTCATTTTGAATCTAGTCCTAAACTGAACTTGTCCAGAAACACTACATTTGCAGTATTACACACTTTGAGTAATATTTCACCGATTTTGACCTTAATTTTAGCCAAAAAGTATTAAAAATTGTAATTATTAGAAGAAATGGGTTATATATATATCGCCTTTATTCTTAATTCTACCTAAATTTCTCCCAAAATTTGTACTTTAGGACGCCTTATGTAAATTTTTAATCATTTTTGGATCTAATGCTAATTTTTCCAGAAACTTTTAATTTGCAATTTCAGACAGTTTGAGTAATTTTTAAGCGATTTTGGTTATAACCTTTTCTACAAATTTAAAGGTTTCTATAAATCCTTCAAATTTGTATTTTTACACCCTTGAGACATTTTCACCAATTTTGGCTTTAGTCCTATCGTGATTTTCTCAAAAAATATCAACTTTTGCATTTTTTGATGAAGTTAGTTATTTTTAATCAATTTTAGGTTCCAGAAACTCTAAATATATATTTTTAGACGCTTTCTGACTAAAATTAAGGTAAAAATTGACGAAAATTGACCAAAGTGTAAAAAAATGCTACTTAAAAGTTTTTGGGAAAATCAGGTTAGGATTAGTGTCAAAATGAGTTAAAAAAAAATGACCCAAAGCGTCTAAAAATATATATTTAGAATTTGTGGAACCTATAATCGATTAAAAATAACTGACCTCGTCAAAAAATGCAAATGTTGATTGCTTCTGAGAAAACTACGATACGATTTAGGCCAAAATCGGTGAAAATGTGTGAAGAGTGTAAAAATACTAATTTGAAGGATTTATAGAAACTCAAATTAAGATTATAGCCAAAATCGCTTAGAAATTTCTCCAAAGTCTGAAATTGTAAATTAAAATTTTCTGAAAAAAATCAGGTTAGGATTAGAACCAAAAATGAATAAAAAGTAACACAAAGCACCTAAAAGTGCAAATTTTTGGAAAAATTTAGATTAGAATTAGGCATAAAGCCGATTAAAAATGAGTCATTTCTTCTAAAAATTACAATTTTTAATACTTTTTGGCTAAAATTAACGTCAAAATCGGTAAAAAATACTCAAGGCATGTAATAATGCAAATTTAGAGTTTCTGGACAAGTTCAGGATGGGATTAGGGCCAAAAAATGGTTAGAAATTTACACCAAGCGTTTAAAAGTGCAAAATTAGAGTCTTTGTCTTGAAGACATTGAGAAATTCGGGATAGAATTAGGACTAAAGTAGATAAAAAAATACCAATTTCTTCTAAACATTACAATTTTAAGGTTTTTTTTTTTGACTAAAATTAAGATAAAAATTGGTAAAAATTACTCAAGTAAAAAAATTCATATTAAAAGTTTCTAGAAAAATTTACATCATAATTACGATCAAAACGGGTTAAAACATTACACAAAGTGACTAAAAAATGCAAATTTGCGGTTTCTGGAAAAGTTCAGGTTAGGATTAGAGCCAAAGTGATTAAAAATTTAAACAAAGGGTCTAAAAGTGCAAATTTGAAATTTTTTGAGAAATTCCGCTTAGAATTAGGACTAAATTCAATTAAAAATTACCCGTTTCATTTAAAAATGGCAGGTTTGATCTTTTTTGGCTAAAACTAATGTTAAAGCGGTAAAAATGACTCAAAGTGTGTATAAAAAAATAAAAATGCTAATTAAGGGTTCCTCTACAAATTCAAGTTAGGATTAGGGTCAAAATGGGATAAAGCATAACGCAGAATATCTAAAAATGCAAATTTGTGTCTTTGGAGAAGTTCATGTTAGGATTAGAACCAAAAGTAGTTAAAAATTTACAGTTTAGGAATAGATTCAAAGTTAGTTAAAACAGGACACGAGGGTCTAAAAATGTAAATTTAAAATCTTTTGAGTTCAGGATAGGATTAGGGCCAAAAAGTGGTTAGAAATTTACAGCAATCGTTTGAAAGTGCAAATTTGTAGTCCTTGTCTTTTGAGAAATTCGGCATAGAATTAGGACTAAAGGAGATAAAAAATTACCCTCTTTTTCAACAAATTACGGTTTTAATGTTTTTTGGCTAAAATTAAGGTAAAAATTGGTAAAAATGACTCAAAGTGTAAAACAATGCATATTTAAAGTTTCTAGACAAATTCAGGTTAGAATTAGGATCAAAACGGGTTAAAACGTGACACAAAGTGTCTAAAAATACAAATTTGCGGTCTCTGGAAAAGTTCAGATTAGCATTAGAGCCAAAAGTGATTAAAAATTTAAACAAAGCGTCTAAAAATGCAAATTTGAAGTTTGTGGAGAAATTCGGGTTAGAAAAACGACTAAATTCAATTAGAAATTACCTGTTTTGTTTAAAAATGAGAGGTTTGACCCATTTCGGCTAAAATTAATGTTAAAGTGGTAAAAAATGACTCAACGTGACTATAAAAATGCTAATTAAGGGTTCCTCTACATATTCAAGTTGGGTCAAAATGGGACAAAGCATAACGCAGGATATCTAAAAATGCAAATTTGTGTCTCTGGAGAAGTTCATGTTAGGATTAGGGTAGTTAAAGTAGTTAAAAAGTAGTTAAAAATTTACAGAAATCTAAAAGTACAAACTCACAAACAGTCTTGCAAAAAATTCATGTTAGAATTAAGACTAAAGTTATTAAAAATGACCCATTTCTTCTGAAAATAACACTTTTAATGTTTTTTGACTAAAATTAAGGTAAAAATTAACGAAAATGGATGAAATTGTAAAAAAATGCAAATTAAAAGTTTCTACACAAATTCACGTTATAGGATTAGCGTCAAAATGGGTTAAAACACGATACAAAGTGTCTAATAATGCAAACTTGCGGTCTTTGGAAAAGTTCAGGTAAGGGTTAAAGCCTAAAATGGTAAAAAATTTTAAATCTTTGCAGAAATTCAGATTAGACCTAGGACTAAAGTTGATTAAAAATCAACCATTTCTTCTTAAAAGGACTCAAAGTGTGTAAAAATGGAATTTTAGAGTTGTTGGAAAAATTCAGAATAAGATTAGTATCAAAATGGGTTAAAACATGACACAAGGTGTCTAAAAGTGCAAATTTGGAGTATTGGGAGACATTCAGGTTATAATTAGGCATAAATTTTAGTTAAAATGAACCATTTCATTAAGAAATGACAATTTTGATGTTTTTTACTAAAATTTTTTTTACTAAAATTAAACATGACACAAGGTGTCTACAAAATGCTAATTTGGAGCCTTTGGAGAAATCTAGGTTAGGATTGTGGCCAAAAGTGCTTAAAAATTTACGCAAAGCGTCTAAAAGTGCAGATTTGGAGCCATCAGAGAAATTTAAGTTAGGATTGGCACTAAATTAGATTAAAAATGACCCACTTCAACTCAAAATGGCAATGTTTATGTTTTTTTGGATAAAATTAAGATTAAAGCGGTAAAAATAATTCTAGGTGGGTAAAAATGCAAATTTAGAGTTTCTGGACAAATTCTTGTTAGAATTAGGAAAGTTAGAAATAGAAAATGCTTTAAAACATGACACAACGTGTCTAAAGATGCAAATTTGGAATCCCTGGGGAAGTTCAGGATTGAGTTAGAACCAAAATTAGTTAAAAATTTACAAAAAGGACTAAAGTCAATAAAAAATTAACTATTTCTTTTAAAAATTACAATTTTAATGCTTTTTTGGTCTAAATTATGTCATATTGGTTGTCGTTTTTGGCAAAAATTAAGTCATAATTGGTGAAAAATGACGGTTTGTAAAAATGCAAATTAAGGGTTTCTGGGCAAATCACGTTAGGATTGGGGTTAAAATGTGTTAAAACATGATGCAAGGTGTCAAAAAAATGAAGGAGTTTAGAGTATTTGGAGAAGTTCAGGTTAGGACTAGGGCCAAAACTCGTTAGAAATTTACACAAGGCGTCCAAAAGTGCAAATTTGGAGTCTTTTGAGAAATTCAAGTTAGAATTAGGACTAAAGTCTATTAAAAAGTTTCAATTTTTTCTAAAAATTACAATTTTGATGCTTTTTTGCTAAAACTAAAATCATCGGTGAAAAATAACTAAAAGTGTGTGAAAATGCAAACTTGGGGTCTTGCAAACCAAAAATACCACAAAGAATCTAAAAATTCAAATTAAGAGCTTCTGAACAAACTCATATTAGGATTAGCGTCAAAATAAGTTCAAACATGACATAAGGCGTCTAAAAAGCAATTTTCGAGTCAATGAAAAAATCAGGCTAGAATTAGGGCTAAGATCAAATTAAAAATGAACCACTTTATTTAAAAAATGTGAAATTTGAAGATTTATAAGAGGATAGGATTAAGATCAAGATCTGTGAAAAATAATTCAAAGCGTGTAAAAATGAAAAAATTAAAGTTTCTGAACAAATTCAGATTAGGGTTAGGATCGGAATGGGTTAAAACATGACACAATGTGAATAAAAATGAAAATTTGGATTCCTTGGAGAAATTCAGGTTAGGTGTTTGAAAAAAGTGGTTAGTGTCTAAAACTGCAAATTTGGAGTCATCGGAGACACTCAGATTGAAATTAAGACTAAATTCGACTAAAAGTGACACGTTTCATCTCAAAATGGCAATTTTATGATGTTTTTTTTTACTAAAACTAGGGCTAAATCTGTAAAGATAACTCAAAATGGATAAAAATGAAAATTTGGATTCTTTGGAGAAGTTCAGGTTAGGTATTTAAAAAAAAAGTGTCTAAAACTGTAAAATTGGAGTCGTTGGAGATACTCAGGTTGAAATTAAGACTAAATTTGACTAAAAGAGACACGTTTCATCTCAAAATGGCAATTTTATGATGTTTTTTTTTACTAAAACTAGGGCTAAATCTGTAAAGATAACTCAAAATGGATAAAAATGAAAATTTGGATTCTTTGGAGAAGTTCAGGTTAGGTATTTAAAAAAAAGTGTCTAAAACTGTAAAATTGGAGTCGTTGGAGATACTCAGGTTGAAATTAAGACTAAATTTGACTAAAAGAGACACGTTTCATCTCAAAATGGCAATTTTATGATGTTTTTTTTTTACTAAAACTACGGCTAAATCTGTAAAGATAACTCAAAATGGATAAAAATGAAAATTTGGATTCTTTGGAGAAGTTCAGGTTAGGTATTTAAAAAAAAAAGGTGTCTAAAACTGTAAAATTGGAGTCGTTGGAGATACTCAGGTTGAAATTAAGACTAAATTTGACTAAAAGAGACACGTTTCATCTCAAAATGGCAATTTTATGATGTTTTTTTTTACTAAAACTACGGCTAAATCTGTAAAGATAACTCAAAGTGGATAAAAATGAAAATTTGGATTCTTTGGAGAAGTTCAGATTAGGTATTTAAAAAAAAGTTTCTAAAACTGTAAAATTGGAGTCGTTGGAGATACTCAGGTTGAAATTAAGACTAAATTTGACTAAAAGAGACACGTTTCATCTCAAAATGGCAATTTTATGATGTTTTTTTTTACTAAAACTACGGCTAAATCTGTAAAGATAACTCAAAATGGATAAAAATGAAAATTTGGATTCTTTGGAGAAGTTCAGGTTAGGTATTTAAAAAAAAGTGTCTAAAACTGTAAAATTGGAGTCGTTGGAGATACTCAGGTTGAAATTAAGACTAAATTTGACTAAAAGGGACACGTTTTATCTCAAAATGGCAATTTTTTTATGCTTTTTTTTACTGAAACTAGTGCTAAATCTGTAAAGAAAACTCAAAGTGGATAAAAATGAAAATTTGGATTCTTTGGAGAAGTTTAGGTTAGGTATTTAAAAAAAAGTGTCTAAAACTGTAAAATTGGAGTCGTTGGAGGCATTCAGGTTGAAATTAAGACTAAATTTGACTAAAAGAGACACGTTTTATCTCAAAATGGCAATTTTTTTATGCTTTTTTTACTGAAACTAGTGCTAAATCTGTAAAGAAAACTCAAAGTGGATAAAAATGAAAATATGGATTCTTTGGAGAAGTTCAGGTTAGGTATTTAAAAAAAAGTGTCTAAAACTGTAAAATTGGAGTCGTTGGAGATACTCAGGTTGAAATTAAGACTAAATTTGACTAAAAGAGACACGTTTCATCTCAAAATGGCAATTTTATGATGTTTTTTTTTTTACTAAAACTACGGCTAAATCTGTAAAGATAACTCAAAATGGATAAAAATGAAAATTTGGATTCTTTGGAGAAGTTCAGGTTAGGTATTTAAAAAAAAGTGTCTAAAAGTGTAAAATTGGAGTCGTTAGAGACACTCAGGTTGAAATTAAGAGAAAATTTGACTAAAAGAGACACGTTTCATCTCAAAATGGCAAATTTTTGATGTTTTTTTTTTACTGAAACTAGGGCTAAATCTGTGAAGATAACTTAAAGTGGATAAAAATGAAAATTACGCGTTTCTGGACAAATTCACGTCGTCGGAAAATGCAACGTTGAGGTTTTTGTTTTAAATTCCGTTAGAATTAGGACTAAAATCAATTAAAAATTATTCACCTCATCCAAAAATGTAAAACTTAATGTTTCTTTGAGAAAGTCTCGCAAGGATTAAGGCCAAAATCGGGGAAAAATGACTCAAACCAATTTGGATGGATTTTGATATTTTTTGAAAAAGTCAAGCTAGGATTAAGTATTCGTAAAAAATACCTCATAGTGTGTAAAAATATAAATTTTGATTGTTTGAAAAAATTCAAATCATGTCCAAAATCGGTCAAAAATTGCTGAAAGTGTGATTTTCTGTGATAGTGGCCTTTTAACGCTTACTTTGCCAAGGGCTGCCTGAAGTTCAGGATTAGAAGCCTGCTATTAAGGGTCCTGATTTCTTGGTTGTACAGCTCGGTTGTACAGGCTGCCAATACGAGTGAGAGACAGAATGAGTGATGAAGAAGGCGTTGACTTTATACAGAAAAAATCTATTACTTTTAAGATTTTGCTGCCTTTAAATTACAAAAACATTTTTAGCCCTGGAAATGTCAAATTATTGGAATAGAAATATCAATCAGATGTTTTAAAAACACAAGCAGTAGAGAGAGAACATGGGTCTTCAGCAACTGAACACTTCAGCTCGTGACCTACTTCTTCAGTCTGCAGAGTTTGCTTTTGCTCTCTTGGAAGATTATGCGTTTCTGTCTCAAATGGTAAATCCAGTGATATTTATTACAATAAAAAAAAATTAACAAAAAGACAAAAGTACGTTTTCTTTCTAAGGTGACTTTTCCCTTCTCCCATACGGCCAAGTCGATATTCACCAATTGCAACATTGCAGCCTCATATGGGGTAGAGACGTCAGAAGTATATTCAAGACTATTTCTTACACCACACATAAATTCTCTTTCTTAAGTTCTTGTCAGCCACCGATACGAGTTTTTAAGTCAGTTTTTTTAAAGTATTTTTTGTATATAAATATAATCGATTGTAAACCAATGGACGAATTCATTAAATTGTATTCATTTGGTGGAATTTTGCAATAAAGGCTCTGCCTAATGAGAAATTAACTTTCGGTTGGCAGGGTTATTATCTCATAGGTACTGAGAAGGCTTTACTGGCAGTACTCGTCAAATTTCTACCAACAAAGATACAGACCCTTGAGAATGCGCAAAAAGTGTCAGTAGAGCGGCAGCGTTCACGTATATCATAAACCTTCTCATCAATCATGAATATGAACACGCAAAAAGTCCCTCGTCGTTATAATAGATTTTATTCATATCCTTCGTTGGAAGATTGTTCATCCGCCCGTCGTCCGTGCTAACCTTGCATGACTTTCCACATCAACAAAGGAAAGAATGCACGACGACTTACCCCGGTAATAAAATATGACTGCTGCGTAACGTCGATAAGCCATCTCTATATCTCGATAACTGGTGGAGAGCCGCAGTGGCAGCTTTAATTTTCATGCAGATTTAATTATTTGTTCTTCTTTACAGTCGACCGGTCTTCTTGCCGGTAAATCGGCAGGTTTTGACCAAGTGTCACCACATTTGTTGTTAATTACTTATAATTGCGGTTGATACGGTGTTAACGAATCGATGAGATTGCGACCAGATTCTGAACTCACCAAGACTTTAAAAATTTAAATTATAGTATTTCTGCAGTTTGTATTCCTAGCCTATTGGCTACTATATCTTTCGAGTTATTTTCAACGCAGTCATCTCATGTCTGGACGCAATATGACCTGCGTCAGAAGAGAAAAAAACCACAACCAATCTTGTAATCAGCAATACAAGGCATGACTTTCTGCCGGTCGTGTAAAACAACGAGCCACAATCAAATGGCCTACCTAGACTAAAAGTGTAATTGAGTACTAAATCATTTGTCGCAACCCGAGATCGGTACACTCGGTTATGGTACGAACACACACACCCTTGCTAATTCTTAGAGCGATGGATATTATCGGGGACTTTGGTTTCCTGTTACAGAAATTAATCTCCACGCGACTTTTATCGTCCACATGGTAGGTACGACTATTAAATTTGATTTTTATAGCATGTTTCAATCATTTATCCCGATGTTTATTTCAGCGGTATTGAGTTGCTCACGCTTCGTTCACTTCGTACCCTCAGCCGTTATTGTTTGCTCTTGTGGAATTTTAAAAGCCGAAGAAAAAACTGACTTCACCTAGAGCTCGCTCCACAGACTGAGCAAATCGTCATCGAGTGTCACTCGAGCTGAAACGTTTCAAGAAGTGCACACGACTTATTCATCAGTTTGCCAATCTCGAAGACATGCAGACACGAGTACTTTGCCGTTTTCTTCCGCATGTGCCTATCTGTGTTTGTGGTTAGACGACAAAAAATACCTATGACAGCTGTTTGCGCCAAGCGTTATACCAATAGACTATTCTTTTATTTTATTATTTTTTTTGTGCAATCTTCCGAAGAAATCTAATACAGTTTTTGTTTAAAAAATTCTTTAACAGATCAGGTTATAATTATGCATAAATTTGATTTAAAATGAACCCTTTCATGTAGCAATGACAATTTTGATGTTTTTTACTAAAATTAAGATTAAAGCAGTGAAAAATAACTAAAGAGCGTCTAAAAATGCAAATTAAGAGCTTCTGGTAAACATTAGTTTCAAAATGAATTAAAACATCACACAAAGTGTCTAAAAAATGCTCATTTGGAGAAATTTGAGTTACGATTGTGGCCAAAAGTGGTTAAAGATTTGCGCAAAGCGTCTAAAAGTGCAAATTTGGAGTCATTAGAGAAATTCAAGTTGGAATTGGCACTAAATTAGACTAAAATGATCTATTTCATATCAAATCAAAATGGCAATTTTATGTATTTTGTTAAAATTAAGATTAAAGCGAAGAAAAATAAATCAAAGTGGGTAAAAGAGTTTCTGGACAAATTCACCTTAGAATTAGATGAGTCAAAATGGATTAAAACATGACACAACGTGTCTATAAATGTAAATTTGTAATCGTTGGGGAAGTTCAGGTTAGGATTAGAACTAAAAGTAGTTAAAAAATTTACAAAAAATCCAAAAGTGCAAATTTAAAGTCTTGGGAGAAAATCAAGTTAGAATTAGGACTAAATTCAATTAAAAATTACTTATTTCTTTTTAAAATTACAATTTTGATGTTTTTTTGGCTAAAATTAAGGTCATAATTGGTAAAAAGTGACAGTGTGTAAATTCTTCTAATGGTCTCTTATATTAAGTAATTCTAAAGGTAAAAATTCACCGATTTCCTGTGTATTATTTATTATTATTTTTGGTTGGTTTAGCGTGTGTAACAAGCTGAATTGTTGATCTTTTGCTTAACTGCGTATACGTATACGATGTACTGGTACTGGTGGTATACACCGCTCTAGGTACCTTTGCACATTTCAGGTGTATGCAAGAGTCGAACAAATCTTAATATTATGTGCACTGCAGAGAGGTAATAGAGGTTCCAAAATTACGTCATCTCATATGTGTGTCCCTCAAGACAATAGGGCCGACCGACCTATCAAATCAGAGCAATCACAATATGAAAACAATAATTAAGATTTGCAGAGTAGCAAATTTGCCATTCTTATTATTTTTTTTTCATTTACATCTGAGGGTGTTTAGAAAAAAAAACTCGTAGCAAGTCATGGAATTAAAACTCTTGTCTGAGATAAGTTCATAAAAAAATGAAAATCGGAACGTTTTATGATATTTTAGACCAAATTTTAGTAATCTCAGATCTACTGTTTTAATTCCATGGCATACTTGAGGTTTTTTTTTAATAAACGCAAGATATTTATCTGTCATTATTTGAAAAAAAAAATATTTTTTTTAAACTTTCAAAATGTGTGTCAACAACGTCAGAAATACAGATAAACGTTAATTTCGTATCTGGGTTGTTTCTTACAATTGTCAAACGTGGAAAAACTCGTATATTTAGCCACAACGTTTCGTTGCCTCCCAAGTAAACATGTCCAAGTCACGTGCTCTGCAATGGTCAATAACAACCAGAGACCTTATATTACTAGACACAAACATCTCCATACGTCCCTGTTGTCAAATTGTCCAACATTCCTTTTTTTACTTATCTCAGATTGCAATCTTAGAGTTACTGGACAAATCAAGTTAGGATTGGGGTTAAAATGGGTTAAAGCATGATACACGGTATCAAAAAAAGGAAAATTTATAGTCTTTGGAGAAGTTCAGGTTAGGACTAGGGCCAAAAGTGGCTAGAAATTTCCACAATGCGTCTAAAAGTGCAAATTTGGAGTCTTTTGAGAAATTCAAATTGGAATTAAAATTAAAGTCGATTAAAAAGTATCAATATTTTTCTAAAAATTAAAAATTTTATGCTTTTTGGCTAAAATTAGCATCAAATTGGGTGACTCAAAAGTGTGTAAAAATGCAAATTTGGGGTCTTGAAAAAAATACCACAAAGAATCTAAAAATGCAAATGAAGAGCCTCTGAACAAATTCATATGAGGGTTAGCGTCAAAATAAGTTAAAACATGACACAAGGTATCTAAGAAGCACTTTTAAAGTCTTTGAAAAAATTCAGGCTAGAATTAGAGCTAAGATCAAATTAAAAATGAACCACTTTACTTAAAAATGTGTAATTCGATGTTTTTATGCGAGGGCCATGCTAGGGTTAAGGCCAAAATTGAAGAAATATTATATTAATGTACTTAAATTGTATACATACATAGAAATATTTTTTTGATATAAAAAGTTAATTCTTTTAAAAATACTGTTTTTGTTTAAAAAATTCTTTATCAGATCAAGCAAATTTTTCTTCGAACGATGAGTGCACTCTACTTATTACAAGGAAATTGTTTTTTTTAAACTATTGTCTTACTTCAAATTTCATTTTGCTGAAGTAAAAAGATCCAATCAATTTTTTTTTTACTTATTGTTTTCTTCAAATTTAATTGTTTTCTCTTACCAAGAAATGTGTTTTTTAACAAGAGAACAATTTCTCTTCTCAAGATATTTAATAATTTATGTTGCAAAATAAACCCATAAAGTGTGTAATCATTTTCAACTAATTATTACCAATCAAAACAAAGATTCAGTCAAAATTTCGGAACCTCAGTTGACGAGTTATTTAGACATGTTTTTTATTTTCCAAAGTCGATCACGAAGTTTCTGTTTCTGTGAAGCTCAACTTTTCGAACAAACATGGTAGACATTTAATAATTTTCTAATTTTCCAAAATAAAACTATGTAGTTTGTATTTACTTTCAAGCTAATTATTTCCAATTGAAACAAAGTTTCAGTCTAAGTCTTGAAACCTCGAAGTGTTCTCGAGATATTTACATTTTTTTTTAAACTTTTCAAAATGGACCGTGAATCTTCGGTTTGTATGTAGCTATTTTTTTTTAAAACATAGATGGTTCTCTAATGCATTTTTCTGGAGCCTCAAGCGGAACTCAAAATATTTCATAATTTTCTAACTTTCCAAAATAAATCCATGAAGTTTGTATTCATTTTCGGCTAATTAATTCCAATTTAAACAATGATTCAGTACAAGATTTGAAACCTCAAACAGTTCTCGAGATATTTACGCAATATTTACGTTTCTGTTGTTGCGTAGCTCATTTTTAAGTTGTCTGCATTAGCCCATTTTCAAGGTAATAAATAATATTCTCATTTCTCAAAACACACCCATTAAGTTTGTATTCATTTTTAGTTAAATTTTCAATCGTTCACCGAAATCTTGGTAACCTCAAACCGTTCTCAAGATATTTAATATTTTGCTATTTTGCAAAATATACAAACGAATTAACACGTTCGTCTGATGGGTTTCGTGGAACCTCAAACCGTTCGCAAGATATCTATTAACGTCTTTTTTTTTATTCTTAAATCGATTTTGAGAACATTTCGAATAAAGTTTTCGAAAAAAGATATGTAACTATGCAGCTTCACTGGACACCTTGGTAATGGCGGCAATTAGAAGCCACTAAAAGAATATTAAACTTGAAAGAAACAGAACTATTTTTTACGTTCAGAATATTTTTTTTTCCTTCAACATAATATATTATTGTTTCAAAGAAGTACTCGAGAGAGACAGAGAGACAAAACGGAATTGATAAAGGTCCCAAGAGCCATTATCACAAAGAAGCGTAAAATTACTTAGTGTCTTTTTAAACACTCACTGTTTCAATTAGGGTCGTATTTGCCATTCCGCATTTTTTCGCCTCTTGACGATTATGAAATGTTAATTTTTTTCTCTACCCATCTCCTTTTTGCTCAAGTCAAAGAAGGATAGAGGGAAGGTAAATTTACATGCAAAGTGCACCTGATCTATCGCATAATTGGGATATATCCCCCATCTCTCAAAAAGGTATTTTCGTATATAACCTATCTTTCAAAACAGTATTTTGAAAATTCATACTACGACTATATTTTTAAATCGCCAACTGACCATTCCAGGAGAGCTGATTTTGACAAAGGTCTACCATACTGCTTCGTGGGACAACCAAACCATGTAGCCAAACATACAGAATTTTCCGTGTTTTGCGAACAATTTCCATATAAATCGTGAACAAGAATCATGATAATAGAGTAGGTGGTCACCAATTGGTCGATCAACCCATCTGCATACTAGTTTCGGGGTCTACCCCTCATAGGTACAGCTTTGACTGGTCGACAAATTGGAGACCGTAAGTTCGTGGCTTAAAGCCAAAAATGTACTTTTGTTAACATTGTCATTACTCTTTGTTTTACTTTTTACTCAGATATAATTTATAATCAGACATAAATAAAGTAGAGTATAAGAAGTAGTAACAACAGCAAGACCGCAGCCTGGTAATTATAGTAGGAAATGTGTTTGGATGTTTTAGGATATTCTTCAACCCTTCAGCTACAAAACTACAAATTCAGCCTTTGAGCATTTACCTAAAAGAGGCAAATTAGGAATGTACTTATCAAGCTCTATTTATAACCCAAACCTCTGGACTCCGGATCACAAAAAGACACTTCAGATTTATGTTCTAGCTGCCAGCTTTCTGTTGGCAGTGGACTCTGGATCACAATAAGTTCTTTCTTTTCCTCTTCAGATTTATGGTCCAGGACTATGGGGCAAACGGTAACTTTGCTCTAATAATTGTACTCTTCAGTTATGACATGTCACAGAACCACCTATTCATTAAGTAGATGTCGCTTTCCTTTAAAACGTCAAATGCAAACCCAAGTATTTCCATTTCCACGTTTTCTAACCAAGAACCAAGTAGCAGAAGAGCTCGCATTTTAATATTAATGAC
The DNA here is from genome assembly GCA_951812265.1 of Taphrorychus bicolor. Lineage (NCBI taxonomy): Eukaryota > Metazoa > Arthropoda > Insecta > Coleoptera > Curculionidae > Taphrorychus > Taphrorychus bicolor. The sequence continues at coordinate 17,099,311 of OX638300.1, forward strand.
GTTACAAGAATGGGACATTTCCAACGAGGGTAACAAGCAACACTTTGGATGAAAATTAGGCCAATTATGAGCTTTAGGAGAAAACTTTTAGTTAAATATGTCACAAATCAAACATGAAACATGATGATCAAGATCAACTTTTAAGTTTCGCCTGATGTTTTGGCATGTTAGTCTGCCTTATTGTCTTGGGGGCACATACGTCAAATGACGTAAATCTGGAATGGTCAATTCGCCAATTAACTGCTAAATTAATGTCATTCGTTAAGGGTTTTCAAATGAAAAAGCTCCAAGTACTTGGTGATACAGGAGTTATGTGTGGACTATGTGTATGGAAGTATTCGAATATAAGTAGGTATTCGCACACAAAATGTACTATTTCTATTCGAATACGAAACTCTATTATCATTAGTATTCGAATTCAAGTTATTCGATTCATAAAACACGCCGATTCTTCCATCGCTAGTTTTAATGGTTCCTTAATGATGTTACAAGGGTTGAACGGTGGCTTACACATTAGACATATTTTGATGCCAAAAGAGAGAAATTTTAAAATTTTCATGTAAGTCAATAAATCTAGTCAACGACTTAGCTGAACCAAAACGAGACTCCCTTAGAATAAGATTTCACATGTAAAATCAAAACATAATAAATACTATTGCCACAAAGGAGCAAAAAGACATAAAAATTGCAGCATTCTTAGAAATGACCGGTTTAGTAACCAACCTTAAAAATCATACCTTGCAAATTTGTTCAATATGTGGGAACATCGAACAGCTCATTAACGTCATAGAAAAGAAGGTTGCAATCGAATAGGAAATATTTGCTAATAAAAAAAAGTTGTTTTTTTGAAAGAGAAATGGCCTGGGTGCTCACGAAGGGAGTCTGGTTTTACGGGGACTCCCGAGGAGTCGATGCAGGAAGCCGCGTTGGGGCTGGTTGGAGTTCGAAATTACGCCGGAAGGAAGAACGGCTACCATCAGGTACCAGCCCATTGTTTAAAAGTACAAAAAGAAGTCATAGTCGGGACACATCTAGTTTTGGGGACTCGCGAAAGGAGCCGGCAGTCTGGGGGCTCGTGAAAAGAGTCGTTTTTTGGGAATTGATGAATATAGGGGTCGAGAAAGAGCATCGCTATGCGAAAGGACGGACGAGCACCAACCGAGACCACCAGTAGAAGCCTACAGTCAAGTTTCGTTGTCAAAGTAAAGAGAAGGGCGGAAGCACTCCATTGGTACCCATAAGTCTTTTTGCACCCATAAAAGGCCAATCAGCGTTACGAGGTCCGTTTACTTGATTGGCAATGTATGGTCCTGGTCTGGGCTAAAATTTTGGTAAGAGCGACTGTGCGTAATTTTTGCGTTAATTTTCGTTATCCCAAATATGCTAGAATAAGTTACTTTTAAGGTCATAGAAAATAGAAGTTTATGTAGATCCTCTTCCTGTTATTTCTAACGCTAGCCCTTGGGGGACTATACCCCAAGAGAGGTAACGTAAGCCCCGGTACCAAAACCGCAGAAAGTTCAGTAAAATTTGTACAGCACATATTTTTACACTAGACTAGACTCTTCATTTTCATCGCATAACTTATCACTCTTTATTAACTTGAAGCAGTAAATATGAAATTAATTTACAAGTACTAAGCAGAAAGAAATTCGTGGTAGTATCCGCCGTGTCGAGACATTTTCAGAAGTTTTATTACAGTCCTACATGTCGCCGTTGGTATTTATATTCGTTTATGATCTAGGCTCATCCGCAACATTAAACGTTGAAAAAAAATGCCATAAATAGTTAGAAAATTTGTTTAACAAAGCAATGGCGTAGTTTCTGTTACTGCTTAGCCATCTGAAATGATTTAATATCTATTTTAGATGCTGCGCCAAACGGGAAGAGTGAAAAGTATCTCTCTACTTCGTAAAGATGTTGTATAGTCAGGGCACTAATGACTTTTGGAATGTGAAAAACTGGGAAAAAAATTGTGTCCGACAATGACACAGAACTTACGAAGTACCGCCCGGTACTCACAAACAACACAATGTAAGCTAATAAAAATAATAATTCCCCTAGACATAACCTAATGAGGCTTAATGGGCGACAAGTTTCTAGAAAACTGTTTGGACGAGTATCTCCGAGTATAAAGCGCCTCTGTAAACAGCCTTAAATCTCTTGCGTTTATACAAATATTTGTGTGCGCTACCTAGGTAGCCGGTGGTATCCCGGGTTTAGATAGTGCAGCCGAAATGAAAAAGCCGTTCGAATTCATTTTGGAACGGTACTACCATTCCGGTGCCTTCCTGGTTAGATTTCTAATTGAGAGATAGAAAAGCGGCGTTTATAAATTCTGAGTCGGATTAAGTATCGAGTAAATTTTCCTCGCCACCAATTGGCAGCGAAGCTTTCGCGCCGAGCGTTCACGCTCCCGATTCGATACGATCTGCGCCCCGCAAAGCTGTTAAGTGTGCAGCCGAGCGCAGAACGGGCTTCGATTCTCTAATGTAATATCATTAAATTTATAAACAATGAACTGATTGGTAGATAGAGGATTCTTCAATCTGGAGCAGGTGTCGAAGCCTTGAGGAAAAATTGCATTGAGACCTAAGCTGCTTTACATGACCAACCCCTTAGACAGGTCTTCACAGAAAATATTAAGCATAACTCTCACCAGATGCCTTTTAGCCTTTTAATTTTTTTTTTACAATTAAAATTCTTCAAACCCATATAACTTTTATGCACTATTTCGAAATGGACGTCTTAGATTGAATTCCCCTGTAATAATCTCTAATCTGATAGTTGAATTACTTCGCATGTGCGCCGAGGAGTCAGGAGCCTGTAAGATTAAAGATTGCACATTTGCATAATCCCATCCTAATTATGTCGAGCCGGTTGACGGTTATTGGCGTTAATCAACAGATGCGAAATTAATTAATAATCGCGGAACTTGATGGAAAATTATGCGGTGTCGTTTATTTGACGTTCCATCGTCCAGGCAGGTCCGTTCACATGAAACGCGATAATTTGTCTGTACCGTAAATTGTTTCTCTTTGAATAAATATACATGAATAAATAGGCTTAGTGGATATCTAGGACAGCATGCAATTACAGTCAGAATCACCGATGTGCCCATCAGTACTGGGTCCGTTCACTGAAGATATGCTGACAATCAGCTATAATAAATAAATTACAATTAAGCCCTTTTATGAAAGGGAAACTCTGTTATTAAGAATTCTATTATATTTATTATATTTATTATATTTGTCTTAGTCTCATAAATAAAGAACATTATGGTATCTCAATCTATGCATAATCCACGAATTTAAAAGACGAAGAAGAAAAATAGAAGACACTACCCCAGCACCCAGCAACCGCCCGCAATCGTTCTAAATCTCATTCTTCTTTGTTCGACACCCACAAAAGTTGGAAGTTCAACTGGATAGAGATTTTGTATAATCCCTATCGAGAGAAGGGCAATTTAGAAAAATAACAAATATGAACACGATTAAGTGGAAATGAGGGAGCAAACACGGATGGGATTCCTGCAGGAGATTAGATCTGCGACCAGTGGAAGGAAACAGTCATGGGAAGCGGTCACGTGCAGATCGCCAGCCTCATCCAGCGGAACATCCCAATTGTCCTGTCGCAGGAGGGGCGTCCTTGCGATCCTCTGAAACTAAAACAGCCATTTGGGATAAACATCTCAACAAGAGAAGAATTCATAGAAGAGAATTTTCTGAGAATAATCAGGTGTGGTGTACAGATGGATCAAGAATGGCTGGCTCATCAGGAATCTGAATATACAAAGCAGGCCATGAAGAGGGCGATACTTTTCCCTTGGGAATCCACACGACGGTTTTCCAGGCGGAGGGGTTTGCAATACTTGAAGTGGCCACACGACCAGAACTCAAAACAAGGAGCAGAACAGAACATCTTTATCTACTCCGACAGTCAGGCGGCCCTGAGAGCCACTTGCAGGATCAGGAGAAGTTCAAAGTTCGTCTAGAGTCACTGGCAGAAACAAAAAGGGTAACTCTAGGTTGGGTTCCCGGACATAGGGGCATTGGGATCCATGTTTAGCAGTAAGCAATAGGTACGTCTCTCATACTCTACTCACACAATAAGTGGGCATGGGAGAGTACAAGGACAAACTGGACACAGTCACCATTATGTAAACAGACAAAGGAAAACTACCCTAACCAGGATAGATCCAAGCCCTAGTCGCTACTTGGGAGAAGTCCGCAGTGCCTGGGAGACCTTATAGGAATCCTCACTGGCCTCACACGTCATGCGACAAGAAGCATAACAGAACATCTTCATCTACTCCGACAGTCAGGCGGTCTTGGAGCCAGCTGCAGGAACAGGACGACTTCAAAGCTCGTTCAGGATTGCAGGAATGCTCTACAGTTACTGGCAGAAACAAAAACGGTAGCTCTGGGATGGGTTCCTGGACATAGGGGCATTGAGGGAAACGAGCCAAGGAGTAAGCAATAGGTACGGCTCTTACACTCTAAATGAATGGGCATGGGAGTATCGGAGTCAGGAATATGTAGATAGACCAACGAAATACACCCTAACCCGGATAGATCCAGGGCCTCGTGGCTACCTGGGAGATGTCGACAGTGCCTGGGAGACCTTATAGGGATCCTCACTGGCCACTGCAGACTACAGACACATGCACTTCCTAGGAACGGTGGACTCTGCACCCTCTGTGGAGCAGGGAAAGAGTCGTCATACCACTTTCTGGGAGTGTGCTGTAGGTGGGCGCGACTGCGCCACAGGACAATGGGAGCCTCCTTCCTCCATCGAGAGGAGCTTCCGACTCCGAGATGGGACGGGTCGGCTCATGGAAGGAATGAGGGCCCAGGCAAAGTAGGGATGGGTGGATCGGGGGACTGTGAAAAGGGCCTTCAAGCCTAGTCGCAAGGCTTCGCCCCCCCCCCCCCATGCCTACTACTACTACTAGCGATAGAGTCAAGATTTAGTAGATGTTCTAACGCAATCGTAAGTACTAAGGAGAAGCAGAAACTAGCACCAGAATCAGTTAAAAACAAACATTGGTGTTTCAATGAGGAAAAAAACTGATAGTCAAAACGATTATAGAAAAGGAGAAGGTAGAGGTAGAAAAATTTATGGTGATAATGGAGGCTGAAATTAGAGCTGTACAGGGAATAGAAAAGACAAGAAATGCAATAGCTTTTTGTGATGATGAAGATAAGAAAGTGAGGAATCCAGAATGATTTTCAAGGAATCTTTGCGTAGATGACAGAAGAGGGTATTTTATTATTAAACAACGAAACTTAATCATTAAAAAATATATACATACATAACATACTGAGCGGACTAGTGCAGAAGTGACCATAAATGTGGAAAAGAATTGCAGGGAATGTAGTCTAATGGAAATACCCCATGAGATTTTCCCAAAAGGAAAGAATTAATATCGGAGGATGACAGACATCTGGCTAGGGAGGCCTTCTACATGGTGTCACGTAAGCACATGATCAAATGGGTACTGATATTCTTTGGAGCAAAAAAAAAGATTGTATCAAATTTTCATTAAGTGGCACCGTAGATAGCGGGTGTAGGACAAATAAGAAGCTACTTCACAGTTGCGAATACGCCAACGTTTCGATCTTTATTTAGATCTTCTTCAGGGCTTAATTCAGTTTGAGAAGTATGTGTTCTAAGATATATGTACGTCTTCTATCGGACATAACTCAAAAATAAAATAATGAATCCACAAACAGACGACCACATGAGTTAAGGACAAACGAAACACCAGCCGCCAGGAACAAAATAAACGATGGAAACTACTTTCATTAAGAAAAAGTTTCTGATTCCGTTGCTATTAGTATAAGGTCAAAGTTCTTGAAAAAAATTGTGTTTTTGTTTTTTCTTTGTAATATCTGACGAACGTTACCATCAATACCATTTGTTGGGAACTTGTTTCCAAGTAAGTCTCATGTTTTGATGGAGAAAGGACGTCCATCCATATCGGGCAAGGGGTAAGTTCTTCAGTGTCTTGTTGCAAATTAATAATTGGGAATTGAAAATCTTGTAGTGTTCATAGTTTTTATGTAAAAAAATATTTTCTGTAACTTTGCTATTTAATAACGTTACACATTCACTGATAAGATTATAGTAGTTTACACTAATTACAACTTTATGTCTTATTAAGTCAAATTCTATTGGTCACAGATTGTTATTAATATTATACTTAACTTGAAATTAAACTAAAAAATCTTCGCATTGAATGTGTAATATTGTTAAAGGCAAAGGTACAGAAATTGTCTCTTTTTGCGCAAAAACTAGGACCGCTACAAGACTTTACCAAGAGCATTAAACTTTCGAAAAAACACCAAGACGTCAGAAAAAAATTGTAGATTCACAATTATTAATTTTCAATTGAAAACACTGAAAAACTTACCACTTGCTCGATGCGGATGGACGGCCTTTCTCCATCAAAACATGTCTTTTACTTCGAAACAAGTTTAAAGCAATCTGTATTGAAAGTCATCTGAAAACGAGTACAAACTTCATAACTGCATCTTTGAAAATAACGAAAATGTAGAATATCTCGAGAACGGTTAGAGCTCGGAAAAAGATTCCCACTCCATCGGTTCATTTGGAAAAAAATTGCTGAAAACGAGTAAAAACTTCGTAGGCTCATCTTGGAAAATAACAAAAATTGATAATATCTCGAAAACAATCAAAGCATGGAAAAAAAAACCCTATTCCATCGGCCTGTATAAAAAATAACAAAAATGAAGGATATTTTGAGAACGTTTAGAGCTCGGAAAACATCAATAAATCAGTTGTTAAAAAATAAATCGATTCAGACAACAAAATAAAAATGTCTGGAAGTGTTTGTAACAAGGCACTGAAGAACACACCACTTGACAAAAGCGGATAGACATCGTTTCTCCATCCAAACATGAGTCTCACTTAGAAAAAAGTCCTCAGTAAATTTCGTTAATATCCATAGTAACGAGTAGGAGGTCACCAATTTGTCGATCAACCCATCCGCATATAAGTTTTGGGGTCTACCCCCTCATCGGTACAGCTTTGGCTGGTCGACAAATTGGAGACCGTGAGTTCGTGGCTTAAAGCCAAAACTCTACGGTAGAGCGGTGAGATGTTGTACAGAGCAGGAGCAGGTGACATCAACAACGTATTAGATTTAATACTGCATAGCAGACGGCTCTAAGTTCGAAAAGCAGCCCATATTGCTGTCTGTACCTCGCAGGTGATCGGAACCAGAACGAAGTATAAAGAGTAGGTGGTCACCAATTTGTCGATCGACATCTGCATACTAGTTTCGGGGTCTAACCTTCATCAGTACAGCTTTCGCTAGTCGACAAATTCGACTCCTCGCCTGCTCCTGCTCTGTACAACATTTCACCGCTCTTCCGTAGATTTTTGGCTCTAAGCCGCAAAATGAGCGGTGAGATGTTGTACAGAGCAGGAGCAGGTGACATCAACAACGTATCAGATTTAATACTGCATGGCAGACGGCTCTAAGTTCGAAACGCAGCCCATATTGCTGTCTGTACCTCGCAGGTGATCGGAACCAGAACGAAGTATAAAGAGTAGGTGGTCACCAATTTGTCGATCGACCCATCTGCATACTAGTTTCGGGATCTAACCTTCATCAGTACAGCTTTGGCTAGTCGACAAATTGGACTCGTCGCCTGCTCCTGCTCTGTACAACATTTCACCGCTCTTCCGTAGATTTTTGGCTCTAAGCCGCGAAATCACTGTCTCCAATTTTTCGACCAGCCAAAGGTCGAACTGATGAGGGGTAGACCCCGAAACTAGTATGCAGATGGGTTGATCGACAAATTGGTGACCACCTACTCTTTACACTTGGTTCTGGTTCCGACAACCTGCGAAGTACAGAGCGATATGGGCTGCTTCTCGAACTGAGAGCCATCTGCTATGCAGTATTAGATATAATACGCTGGTGGATGTCGCTTGCTCCTGCTCTGTATAACATCTCACCGCTCATCCATACTAACGTTCTCTAGATATTCCAAGAAACACACTTTTTCCCAAGAACTTTCACCATCAATAGCAACGGAACCAGAAACTTTTTCTTTATGAAACTTTGACCTAAACGGTTTCTTTTGAATCAAAGAATGTCGCAGTACACATTTGATCATGTGCTTATGGGACACCCTGTATATGCGTCAAAAATTACTTTTAAGAGAGACGATATAGACAGTGGGTAGATAACAGAAGAAAAAGAACATAAGGTAAAAAGAATGAGAAAAAATATAAGGCATGGACAAAGTGAAAGTGCTTTAATACAACCTAGGTAGAAGTAAAAGAGCAATTGAATATTTACTATGAGCCCTGGGGGAACCTACAGCGGAGTTAAGGTAGCAAGTATAGTCATAACTGGATTGCAAGCAAGAAGAGACTGTTGTCAGAATTGAATTTTCTTGCTGAAGAGAACAGGAGGCTTATTGGAAGAAAATCTTTCAGTACCCCAAAGAAGCGACTAGAAATGCAGCCCAGGATGACAACCGTCAACGTGCTTAGTAAATAAAAACAAGTTTTGGAAAAGATAGTTTCAGGACAGATCAGAGCTAGTGCTATTTAATTCTTATCCTCGATTCCAAGACGAGGACAACGGTTTGAAAGAAGACAGTAATAATTATGTGTATAAATACTTGATATATTGCAACAACATATCTATTAAACACATTATGCTTTTAAAACTACCTTCGTGTAGATAACTTTCCCAACACCTAGTAGGTATATCGATTACTTTGTCTCCTTGGGCTACATTTTTACAATAAATAACGCACTAATTAGCTAAATCTAATTGCTTTTTGCCTATAAAAATGACGTCGTGTTTAAAACAAGATGTCAGTCGAGATAATTCAGCCATGCCTCCAACTACACATAAACGGTACCTAATTAACCGATTAATAATAATTTGTTGGTACGTACGAGATTGTGGAACGTATTGTTTTGCACAACCGAAAAGGTTAAGGCTAACATAAAAATGTCTTCAACAAAGTAGGAATGAATTTGCAGTAGGTACCTAGGTATGGAAGGCATACGTTATCTAAGCAACTGATCTTTAAGAAATTAAGAACTTATTTACAAAGTCCCGTTGAGGATATGAGAAGTATGTGTTTACGACCTTCTGCATCTAGGCCGGCCAACCCATCATTTGCCCAAATCACGGAATCGACCGAAATTAGAGGTTGGGAGGCCGAAGAAAGGTTGTCTCATTTTCGGCCGAAAGCTATTCATGTTTATATGCTACGTTCCAGGTTTCGTGACTAAAGCTATAAGTCTAGCCGTAATCATTGAGTTAATAAACATAATAAATTCACCAGATCGTGGTGAAAAGGGAGCTACATGAACAGTTCACGACAGAACAAGTCGGCTATATAAAAAACTCAACTAGTGGTTGGAGGGCAATATTAAGATTCATGAACTCGGCGGTTCGTGATCGGATTTGGAGCCCAATTTTCAACAAGTCAAATCACACAGCCAACGAGCGCTTGTTTGTTTTAAGCTGCACCAGTAATTATAGGTCGTCGCTTTTCGTGAGGATCCCGCCTTCCTGTTGCACACTCGAGGTCTCAAGCTCGTTTATTACATCATACCTTCCAGTTTGACATATCAAGGTCAGTGAATAACCGCTCATTTAAAGACAAAAACTGTTACTTCAATTTTGGGCTCATATAGTAGTAGAGGGCGCTGGCTTCAGCTAAGAAGAAGCTAAGGTGCTGTTTTTAATATGCTTACAACATCCTTCGGAATCGAGGCGAGGATAGTTCAAAACTTTCCGTTACACCTTAATACCATAAATCCGAAAATTCAATTAACTGTGGCGAAAGAAAAGGAAAGATGCCTACCATTCATTGGCATCAAGAAGACCAAATGGAGAATTGGCGCATACCTTGTATGAAGGGACACGCCCTCAGCAATGGTTTTTGGTAACTACCCTCCTCTTCAACAGTAACAATCTTAGTTTTGTCTTCTTTTCCATTCGTTTTTTTCTTCTTGATGACAAGTGTTTCTTGGTTATTTTCTTTGGAATGCTTTCGTCTAGAACTATGGTCTCTTAGACTTCTTCTCTTAGACTTCAATAGTATGTCGGACTCTCTTCCACAGTGACTGTGGTTTGATATTTTTTACGTTCTTCCTCTAGAGACATACAAATTCCGGTTTTCGCATCTTTATCATTCTTTGCCTTTTTAATAATCACTCCCCTCTTCGCAATCTGCTTTTTAGGTACTTCGAGCTCACATAAGTTATTTCTTGAACATCTTTGAACAGTTCTTGAATCTGATATTCAATCTTTTTAACAATAACTGTACTGAGTAACTTTTCCAGCCTCCTCTCCTGTAACAAGTCGTCAATTGTTTTTTAATTAATTTAGAAGGAACGGCTTCATCCGAGATAAAAAAGAGGAATCATGATAACTTTGTCGGTGAGAGCTAAGACAATTTGTAAGTCGTTTGAGTCAGAAGAAAAAATGAATCATCTGGAAAGAGCTTTTGGTTGGAAGGCATATAGTAAGTAGGGATTCGATAGGGCAAAATGTGGATAGGCAGACGGGAGATAATGAAGAGAAACGTGGATGGACTAGTCTACCATACATCCACAAAATAACGGACAGAATCGGCAGCTAATGGTAAAGTACAATGTAAAAACTGTTATTAAACAGACTCGTACATAAACACGACAAAGTCTGAGGTTGGCCAAGCACCAGAGGAATCTGCTATCAACACCCAGAGTTTACAGGGTTAGATGCATCTCTGGCCCAGTATACATTGGCAGGTCCTTTAATTTTTAGCAAGAGGATTTTAACAAGAGGATTACCATGGCTGTAGCAAACACAAAAAACAACAGCAGCAGAGCGAGGTTTCTTTGAAGGTCACGATATCCCCTTCAATCAGTTGGATATGTTACATTAATCCCAGCATTACCATTCGAGACTAAGCAAGGAAGCCATTGGATTTTTAAAGCACGAAAGAATTTCAACAAAAAAAGACGAAATTACGGTACTAAATTCAGACTGGAAGCAAGTTCTACGTGACAGTTCATGTGAGTCAAAACCTGCTCGAGCTTAGCCACTCCAGCGTGGCGCCAATGATCGAATTGACGAAACGCACTGAAACATCGGGCTGCAAGGGAGATCACCTGATCCACTGCCTCGTGGCTTTTGATAAACTCCGCCGCAGTTGTGAACGAAACGTCAGAAAGCAATTCCATTGAACCACGGCTTCAAAGCCCGGAAAACCTTTTAGAGTGCATAAATATAACATCAAACAAGCTTACCTGAAGCGAATTTCAAAGACCCCCATCACCACGACCCTCTACTTGTAGACGCTTTTGAAATTGAAGCATGATATGAATTATGAGCAGAAAATAATTGTGTATCAACCCTCCGGGAGCTGGTTGCAGCCCTATGGTCAATTCAATGTATTTTCACAGTCAATCTGTCACACACAACACCAGTCACACACAACACAGACACATCGGGCAAAAGTCACCAAAATGTAAACTTTCTGCAGTTTTATTAATAACAACGTCTGTGGTACCGTGGTACCGTGGCTTGCTAATTTCGGAGTAAATATTATCAAAATATCACTTTTTAAAGAGAACAGATTCTCTTAGTGAATCTCAAGTGCTCTCATACTTAGAACAACCAGGTCTAAATTGAGCTTTTTAAAGAATCATCTAGTCCTAACTCTGAAGTCATATCTAAGGGAATTTAATTAATCACAATGATGGACGTCTCTTTGATATTGACGATGAAAACTTCAAAATTAGAGGAACTGAATTCGGAAAAGAAAACGCTCCTTTGAATTTACAAAACAACCACCAACTCTTCAATTCGGAGTCATATTGTCTGAAGTTCATCCTAGTTACCGATGAGATATAAATGTCAATGATCCTATCGGGTACGTCACCTAGAAGCAAGGACTACTACATAAGGCACCCACTATCAGGGTAAGCAGGCCTCAGTGGTTGAGGTGTCAACCTATCAAAAGAAACCAATACCTCATTATAAGACCTATTGCATAGCATACGATACCAAGCCAAAGAGAAAAATCAAATACGATGGGTTTGAAGCCGACTACATCACGTCTACGTGACATTTTTTAAAGGTATGAGACCTTAGTGTCGTACACTATACATGCATGACAATTTGTCAAAGCACTATCAATGTCAAAGCCAGTTTACAGACAAGTTCGGTTCAATCTCTAAGACGAACGAGCATTATCTACCCCACTCGCCATTGGGAATAATACGGGGTAGTTCATTATAAAACTTCATCTAGCTGGCTGTGAAAGGTCAAAAGAAAAGGATGCAGAAACAAAAGTCCATTTATTTTGATTATGTCATCTTTTTCTGTGAAAATTACATAGCCTGCTAGATGAAGTTTTATAATGAACACCCCGTATAATACTACTAGAGTAGACTATCTCATTGACGTCACTGTAACATCGACCATGACAGGGCTCTATGTCAAACCACTGAAATCACGCCTTGTCAAGTCTGTCATTGTCAATGACCATGGCGCCCACTAGCACCATAATGTAATGTCTCATACTTTCATAGTGTCAAATTTCCAGGCTTCAATTGTTTTGAATGGAAGATTTCAGTCTAATAGTAAAGTTTGTCTGTGATGTATCCGACATTAAAAGAGAGATCTGTTGCAATTATACTTCGTGCACTTTTTAACTGATATTTCAAAATCTTTGAGTAGATGCCTCAATGCAACTGCCCCAGGATCTTTATGACAAGATTAACACAAAAATCTGGTACCTTTATTAATTGTGTTCTTGAAGAAAAAATATCAACAGGTATCTTAAAAGTTCAACAATAAATTTAAAGGAGCATGGATACTCACGTAAAAATTTCTTGAAGAGAAATCTGGATCGACATTGAATCTAGATATGAATAGTAAACAAACAAATTTTCCTTGACACACTACGGCCACAGTTCACAGCCCAAATTATTTATTTATTTCGAACTCTACAGACATAAATCCAATTACAGAGTAGGTGTTATTTAGAGACTCAGATAAAATGTAAACACAACCCCTAAGATCGGTATACGCAGGAGCAGCTGTGTTGCTGCGCATATGCAAAAGTATATTACAGTTTCAGACTTCCCTAGTAAACCATTTGAGACAAAGAATTCTGCATGTAACTCCAGAGAATTAATATGTTGCTCAACCTTTTTTACTAACCCAATCCTTTGAGCACACCACCCTTTGCAATAGGTACCCCACTCTATCTGAGAGTGGGGTATGAGAAGGTGCGTCTGAAAATACTCGTATCTCTAAAGAAAAACTGTGAAGGCTTCCATAACCGGTCAAAATACATTCTAAAGTGCTTTCAGTGCTTTGAAGCCGTGGTCCAATGGAATTATTTCCTGACGTTTCGTCTACAGCTACGGCAGATATTATCAAAGGCGATGACGCAATGCGCGAAGTGATCTCCCGTGCTTCCCGACGTTGAGGACTGTGGTGAGCTCCGTGGTATTTATGTCCCCTCCGCGCCGTCGCGCTGTAGTGGAGGGACTGGAGTGGTGGCGCGGGGTTTCGGCGCACTAGAGGTATGCCGTAGAACTCGCTTCCAGTCTGCATTTAGGAACGTAATTTCCTCCTACACGACAACAATTTCAACAGGAAGGACTACCCTCACCCCAGTCCTTCCACGGCAGAGCGACGGCGGGGGAATAAATACCACGGAGCTCACCATAGTCCAAACAGTCAACGTCGAGAAGCTCGGGAGATCACTTCGCCTATTGCCTCATCGCCTTTAATATCAGCAAAATTGAAGCTATCTAAAGTGTTTTCCGGGCTACGAAGCCGTGGTCCAATGGAATTGCTTCCTGACGTTTCGTCTACTACTGCGGCAGACATTATCAAAGGCGATGAGGCAGTGGGCGAAGTGATCTCCCTTGCTTCCCGACGATGACATTCAGTCTGACCCGACAGTCATCGCCCACTGCCTCATCGCCTTTGAATATGTCTGCCGCAGTAGTAGACGAAACGTCAGGACGCAATTCCATTGGACCACGGCTTCGTAGCCCGGAAAACACTTTAGATAGTATTATGACCGGCCGTGAAAGCTTTCACAGTCTGATAAAATTGAAGCTGTTTTCGACAGTTAATCGACAAGGAAAGGATTTTCTCAGTTGTGTGTCCGATCTCAGTGACCGATCACCTGAGAAAATCCTTTCCTTTTTAATATCAGCTGTAGACGAAAGGTCAGGAAGAAATTCCATTGGACAACGGCCCCCAAAGCCCGGAAAACACTTTATATTGTAATAATTAAAAGTGAACGTTTGGATAGCAGGTGTAGGACAAGAAGTTACTTCACTTTTTTGAAACTGCCAACGTTTTGACCTTTAATTGAGGTCTTCCTCAGGGCTTCCGGTTAGTTAAGGAAGCCAGTCTCGTCTCAGCGTTGGCCCAGTCCTTCAACGTCCTCAGTGCTAACTCGCCATACGTACGTCGGATGTTTTCAAAGAATCCCTCAATTAAAGGTCGAAACGTTGGCAATTTCAAAAAAAGTGAAGTAGCTTCTTGTCCTACATCTGCTATCCAAACGTTCACATTAGTAAATAGAGGACGCTAAGCACAGAGGATGTCATTCAATGGGGGATTCTTTGAAAACATCCAACGTACGTATGGCGAGCTAGCACTGAGGACGTTGAAGGACTGGGCCAACGCTGAGACGAGACTAGCTTCCCTAACTAACCGGAAGCCCTGAGGAAGACCTCAATTAAAGGTCGAAACGTTAGCAATTTCAAAAAAAGTGAAGTAGCTTCTTGTCCTACACCTGTTATCCAAACGTTCACATTAGTAAATAAAGGACGCTAAGCACAGATGAGATAATTGAAAGGTTTGTAGAGAATTAAAGCTCTTAGAAATGCTAGGTAGCCGCCAAAACACACCCAAAATAAGACACATAACCGTCGTAATTGCCAGGGCCAATAGAAATTAGACTCTCTAAGACCCACCTCCTTTGTGAGAGGAGCTAAAATCAATGTGTTAATGGTCCATTGCTTACCCCCAAGAACTGAAACAAGATGTTCTTGGAATTGTATAAGAACCCCAGACAGTGACAAGTTGATGATGGCTTTTCAACGCTCTTCTTATAGTTAGTAATATACCCCAAATGAGCTAGTAAATAAATGCATACGTAGTAACACTGTGTTTACAATCTTTTGTTGCATTGTAAGTGCTAGCAAATGAAAATCATCAAGATATAGAATACAGAACACACTATTTCTTGTGGTGTGATCTCCTTTCGAAAAAGCAGAGCATAGATCCAACGCCACATCACGATCTCTATTAAATGTGTTGTTCCAAAACTGACCTACCTCAAATCCTAATTTTTTTCCACTTCCCCCTATTTCTCTATTTTGCTTTTCGATTCCTCCAAGTGGTCAGAAATGTGGATCGATTGAGCATGATTCGGTCAGTCAGTCCATAAGGGCTGCATTAGGCTGACCATCATTTCTTCTTATACACTGTTTGAATGGAAATGGACAATAAAATCACCTGCCACCGTTATTCCCTGGCCAAGGTTCAGACTATTAGGGTCACCATACAACCCAAATCAACAATAAATGAATAGACATCATAATCTATCAATTTCAACATCAGGCTTAGTGAAGAGATCACTAATATTCAAACTATCTTATTATTGGAGCGACAAGCTTCATCTTCTCATTCCCTTAGTAACCCTCCGCAAGAGTGATAATATGCAAACGCATTAGCAACCACCCAAAGCTCGTAAGCGGTTATTTCAGAGTTGTTACCATGAAGAAAAGCCTTCAAAAAAGCTTTGTTGTCTCCTAGACACTGAACGTTTTGTGAAATGATAAACATAAATTTTGAAACTTTCTATCTCGTCTATACTTATACTCGCTTCTCGTCGAAGAAGTAGTAAAAGTTTTTAATTGAGTGTGGCTACCATACCGTGTCAAGCACCTTGTCAACTTTATTTTCGTGAAAAAAATCCTCAATGAGACTTCGCCATTTGTCAATCTTAGTTGAAAGATCTCCCATGTATGCATATCACAGCGGCAAATCGACTGATCTAGCCATGAACAACCTCGTCGGAAAGATCTCGCATGACCTCAAGGAAGTATAGCGGTAGGGATATTCCTAGACAACGAAGGAGCTTTCAACAATGCCTTCCCTGACTCTCTCTGTAAAGTGCTTTGTGCTAGAGGGTACAGCAGACTATTCAGGACTGGACGAACAGCATGCTGAACAACAGAGCAATCACCAAAGCCCTTCAGGACACAACAGTTTGCTTCAGAGCCGCCAGGGGGTGTCCGCAGGGAGAAACGCCTTCAAAAAAGCTGTTTTGTCTATCTGACTCGAAGGTACATTGAAATGATCATAAATGTTGACTCTTTCTAACTCTAGAATTAGGATGCCGGGTTGGAAGTAGTCAAATTTTAATTAAGTGAGTGTGGCTACCATACTCACTCGGTTCGACTTTACGGAGTTGAATCATGGACGTTGACAAAAGGCATGCAGAAGCATTCGAACTATGGTGCTATAGAAGAATGCTATGGATAAGCTGGATGGACAGTGTATGGAACGAGGCTGTCTTAAATAGAATGAAGAAAGAAAACCAGCGTAGTTTATAGTTTTTAGTTGGTTTTTGACAAAAAACTATTAAGGATTGGAAGTTAGAGTACTTTGCACAGGTAATGAGGCATCAGGAAAAATATAGCATTCTGCACCTTATTATACAAGGAAAAATAATTGGCAGGAGGAGTCAAGGAAGAAGAAGAACATCTGGGCTGAAGAATCTGAGGCAGTGGTTGGGCCGGACTTCGGAATCACTCTTTCGTTCTGCTGCTACCAAAGTCATTATAGCCAACATGATCGCTAACATTCGTTAAACAGATATAGCACAACAAGAAGGCCACCATACTGTGTCAGGCACCTTGTCAACTTTATTTTCGTGGTAAAGCAACCTCAATGAGACTTCGCCAACTGTCATTCTTAGTTGAAAGATCTGACAATGAGCATTTACTTGGGTATTCTCAGTTATGTAACCCGTGAGGGTATTCTTGGTTATGAAGCACGAGAGAAACACCCATGACATTTTAATCCTGGTGTACCCTGAAGGCTCAGACTCTAAACTGGTGCCTTTTGTTGGAGACATTGACTAAAACTGAGAGGGAACACACTTAGAGTGAATAGATAATTACCAGTCAAAAATGTCAGAGTTTCGTTCCAAAGATCATCTTCTGCTCAAAATCGTATGCTGAACATTTCAAAAATACTTTAAACAGATTGCTCTCAACAATGTATATAACTCTACAATAATAAACAAGTTAACTACTCGTTAGAGACTTAAGCACAAATAACTGACTAATATGGCATACACTCCTTCTGGTGATGCTGATTTTGAGGATTTTTATGGTAGACCCTTCTATTCCCAACAAATTATCTCTGATTGATGTTTCCAAAACCTTTCAACAACACCAAATATTGTCTTCTGCAATCTCTTCTTAATCGCAGTCGTATTATAAACTTAGTTCAGGTTAGTTCAGGTTAGTTACGTTTTTCCATAGCAACATATATACCCGGTGTCTATTTACCAAAGAAAACCGTATTCTTCCTCCACCAGTTCTGTTTCTAGTCTAATAACTTTTTGGTTTAATTCCATTATGGCTTCCAGTCTTCCAGCTCTTTAGCATCCATATTTCTGGCCTCCCTTGAATGACGTGAAATGATTTTTCATCTAAAAAATCATCAAGATTGAATAATGAGAACTAATCATCCGGTTTATAGAAGCCATTAAAGGGCAAGATAGTTGCAGGTCAAGGGATTTTAGACCAAAATGTCAGTAAAACGAGAGTATATATATAAAGCAGGGTGTAAGAAGTATGTTTTGATTTATATTAGAAAAGGAAGCGCTTTGAAAGTTAGCAAAGAATGCAATAGAAACCTAGACAAGAGTTCTAAAAACTAAAAAAACTGGAAGAAAAATGAATAAATTAAATGAAAAAGCTGAGTATTGCATATTTCCAAATTGCTAATGAGTTTATCTATACACATAATATACATAGAGCATTTTGACACTGACTAATGTTCAAATCATAGAAACCCGATTTTTTTAAGGTTGGACACTCGAATGAGGTTTGACTTCACGTTCATTTACATGTATGTCTGACCCCGAACAATTTCTCGTATACTTAGCTTCAATGCTCTCACAACAAATAATTGATTAATGAAACTGAATAGAAGAGCGCCCCAGCCGGAAACGCGCTTTTTTCAAAGTCAAGGATCCACGCAACGAATCCCATCTGAATATAATAATTGATACATCACACTGACGCATTGTCATGTCGCGTATGACAAGGCCGTATATCAAATATTACCACGCCGTTTGCGTTTTATAATAATTGCCTGCATACGGACTTATAACTTTGTCTTCATAAATCTTTAGAATGGAATTTATGAAATTTATATCTCTGCAAGTGTGTATCCTGTCTCTGTCCGTTTTGCGTTGGATCGCGGTGCGTGAAGCAAAAAACAAAAATGCTTCGGCTCGGATGTGTTTGATTTGATTTTTGTCCGCCGCAAAGTTGAGAAACTTCGTGCCAGAATGCGAGAAAAGCATAGTTGGTATGTAATGAATAATGACGTAAGGCTATTAGGTACTACCTTAGGCTTACATAACTCTCACTGATACCAACTTGAGAACGTTCATTTTCGTTCTCTATGAAGAACACCGCCTTACTGAGATATATTTGATCTAATTTTTTAAAAATCGTCTTCGTCTCGAACCTTTTTTCATAGTCTTATAAGTCGAAAAAAATTGTGTCAAGCTTTCTCATTTACGTCATTTTGCTAGAACCAATAACGACTTAGCTGGATTGATTTGAAGAAATCATGAAAGTCATAAAATAAAAAAAAAATGTGAAAATGTTTTTTAATTGAACTCCTAAAACTGCAATGCTTCTTCCCTTTATTCCATTTCGAAGCTCTATTAATGAGATCTCTTCATTCTTCTTCTTCTTGTGGTTCCTATCCGTTACGGATGTTGGCAATCAGCATGGCGAGCCTAACTTTGTTTACGGCAATGCGGAAGAGTTCGGTTGATGTTTTTCCGGTCCACTTCCTGATGTTATGCAGCCAAGATATTCTTCTCCTTCCTGGACCTCTTCTTCCATCGATTTTTCCCTGGATGATTGTCTGGAGTAAGGAGTACCTGGAGTCGTTTCTCATGATGTGGCCCAGATATTGCAGTTTTCGGATCTTGATGGTGTTCATAATTTCTTTTTGTTTATTCATCCTTCTTAGTACCTCTTCATTAGTGATATGTTCGGTCCATGATATCCTCATCATTCTTCGATAGAGTCGCATTTCGAAGGCTTCTATTTTCTTGGATGTGTTTTCATTGAGTGTCCAAGATTCCGTCCCGTATAAGAGGATAGAAAAGATGTAACATCTGAGAAGTCTCATTTTTGTTTCCAGTGTAAGATCATGGCTTCTAAAGAGTTTGCTCATTTTGTTGTAGGCGGCTGTGGCTTTGGCGATTCGTGATTTGATTTCTTGAGTTGCGTCCCAGTTCTCGTTTATACGTGTTCCCAGGTACGTGATGTGTGGTACTCTCTCTATTGGTTGGTTGTTTGTTGATGGATAACTGGATGTTGTCTATCTTGTTTTTGCTAATGACCATAATTTTGGTCTTTTGTATGTTTATGTCCAAACCATATTCCTTACTAACTCTTGTTATTTTGTTGATAAGTTGTTGTAGTGCTTGTGGGCTATCTGCGAACACGATGGTGTCGTCCGCGTGTCTTATATTACTCAATTTCTTCCCATTTATTGAGATGCCCTCCTCTTCTTCGTCGTCGAGCGCTTCTTTAAAAATCTGCTCGGAGTAGATGTTAAATACCAGGGGTGAGAGTACACAGCCCTGCCTCACTCCTCGCATTATTTTGACGGCCTCAGTTGTTTCTCCGTCGACTCTTATTGTTGCCGACTGGCCCCAGTACAAGCTACTTATGATATTCAGGTCATTGGTATCGATCCCTGTCTTCTTTAATATTTCCATCATTTTGCCATGTTGAACCCGGTCAAATGCTTTGGCGTAGTCAATTAAACAAGAGTAAACGTCAAGGTTAACGTCTCTGCATCTCTGGACAAGGACTTGGACAGCAAAGAGTGCTTCTCTGGTTCCCATCGCATTGACGAACCCGAACTGGTTTCGAGAGATTAGGTTCTCGCATCGATTGTATATTCTTTTATGGATGACTTTGAGAAAGGTTTTCAGCAGGTGGCTCATCAGGCTTATCGTTCGATATTCTTCACATCGTTTTGCGCCTTGTTTCTTTGGCAGTGCAATGAACTCTGAGACTAGCCATTCTTGTGGTATTTTACCTGATTTGTAGATGTTGTTGAAAAGTTTGGTGATCTTCTTTAATCCATTTTCGTCTAGAAGTTTCAGGAACTCTGTCTGGATGTTGTCAGGTCCTGCTGCTTTTCCTTCTTTGCTCTGCTCTATAGCTGCCCTCACTTCTGATTCCATTATTTCTGGCCCACTCTGTGCATTACTCCGGGGATCTGGGGGGCTCTCTCTATTATCCTCAAAGAGGTGCTCTACGTACCTAGTCCACATCTTCTTCTTCTTTTCCATGTCTACAATGATGTTTCCATTAGCGTCAACTAGTTTCCCTAAGTTTGTATTCCTTCTTTGTCCAGTGACTTCTTTCACCTTCCGGTGGACGTTAAAGTAGTCATATTTCAACTGCAGTGCCTCTATCTCCTCACAGTTCTCTTTCTGTTCCTTTTCTTTAGCCATTCGTATTTCGTTCCTTATGATGTTGTTTATCCTTTTGTATTCTATGGTGTTATTCTTGTTCAATCTTCTCTCTTCCATTAGGTTTAATATGTAATCTGTCATCCAGGTTTTCTTCCTTACTCTTTGTCCGTTTTCCTTTAGAATAGTGTTCTTAATGTGTTCCACTTTACTTTTCAGGTGATTCAAGTGTTCTTCTACTGAGCTATCTTCTGTTGTTTCTGCCATTGCTGCATTCAGCTCTTTCTCTACACATTCTTTGATCTTCCCGTTTTTCAGCTGTCTTAGGTTAACTTTTAATGGAGCAGCTTTCTTTATGTTTTTCGTAACCACTTTGAATCTTCCGATAACTGGCACGTGGTCGGTTCGCATATCTGCTCCCGGGAAGGTTCTCATACTTAAGCAGCTGTTTCTGTACCGCCTCTCTTCATTGATCATCGAAAAAAACTCACCTTGTAGACATGTCTCCGAAATCTGATAGTTTTAGTACATACATATCTTAATACTTTTCTATTAAAAATTACCAATTTAGTAATAAAACATAATATTGATTCATTTAAAAATTTTAGGTTATTATCCATCTGGCATTAGCAGCGTCATTTGTCCAATCAAATTTAATATTACCTTCGCCTGTCCCCTTTCAAATTATACTGAACTGGATCTTTTAAAATAGAGCCACCCCTAATACGCACCTAAATATTGTCACGAACACCCTTTTGTTATAACATGCAAATGAAAGTGTTAACACAAAACATATGGAACCCCCTTTGCGACAGTGCCAAATGTCTCGTTCCGCCTCTGGCGGGTTCATCGTCGTCTTCTAACGACCTGTTGGACGTATGTTGCGCGACTCCAATATGTTTCTTCCGAGGTACCCGCGGGCAGTACCCGACCAAATAGGTTCATACACAGGTCCCGCCATTCAGGACTCTTTTCTCTAAGAATTTCGCTTTTTATTTTCGCAATTTATTTGCCTTCTTCGCTAGCCTGTTATTAAATGGTTATTGCGGTTTTCTGATGGGTTGGCCGGCTGGGCTCGATTACTGCCGTTTTGGTACGACGGATGATGGATATTTAGGTTTTCTTTTTGTCGCTTAAAGCGTAAACCGCTATGTTACTACTTGTTGCTTCGTGCAAATTAGTGCCTTTTTATACAGGCATTTAACACCAGCAACAGCTCTAGTAGAAAGGGCGAAATTTGGAATATAAGACATCTCAAAAAAACCTTTGTAGATACTTGCATTTAATCGAACGAATCTACAGTAATTAATTTAGTGAAAATTCTCTTACGTAGGCGATGCCTGGAAAAAAATCTAAAATTTTTTCCTAGTTTTCTCCTTACAATTCAATTATATTTACCAAAATTGGTAAAATCTTACTAAATTTTAACTTAAAATATTCCTTTATTGTTAAGAAAACCTATCAAATACGTTAAAGTGGGTATATTTTACACGGTAGCAACATAAATAATTTCTTAATGGTCGAAGAACTATCAGGTATGGTAATTTGGTTAGTATTTAGTAGGTAATAACCACGTTATACGACTTCAAAGCCAACTAGGACTAAGTGGAGTAATTTGTGGTTATATATATAACTTCAAATTTACAGAAATTTGGCTTGCAGGTTCATTATTCTAAGCCTCATTCACTAAGTTAATAATTACTTAATATAGATATAAAAATTCCCAAATTCCTGCAGGTTGAAAAACTGCAGAACGTCAAATTCTAGTAAGAAATACCAATAAAATCAACTATAAATTCAGCTTGCAGGTTAAGGATTTTTAAGCTACATTTGAGAGGTAAAACGTTACCTAATTGTGACAAAAAATACGTAATGCAGGTTTAAAAATCTGACTGACTACGTTGTGTGTCACATTTTAGTAAAAACTAATAATTCAAGAACTTTTTTGAGTTTTGTGTTATGAAAACTTGAAAATTTAACCATTAGGTCAAACTCCTGCAGGCATATTAATGGCTTAAGTTTCCCTAATTCGAACCACGTTACATATTGAAATGTCTCTCTATGGTAAAAGCCATAAATTACAAAAATACGTGAGATCACAACTCACAAATGTCACACGTTGCCGGTTGGCATCGTGTAGTGTCTACTGTCCGCTCCTTTTTCACGAAGATAGGAAAATAATATAATATGTCTCTTTCTCTGTCAGCAAACATGCGTAAGAGGGCAAGGGTTTTAGAGGTTGAAATTTGGTTAAAAACTAAGTGAATTTTACTAATGTTTGCCCAACTTTTAACCTGAAAGAGGAAAAACTAACTTCTATCGTCAGTGTCGGTTTGGTCGTCAGTACAGAGTTGAATGATTTAGAACCATCTTGGTATGAAATGTTCAAGGATTGAATGACTGATTACGGTTGTTTTGGTTTTGGTTTTTAGTTTTCTCTCTTCTCACTGCTAATTTAAAGCTTCAATTGCCTATTTATTCATTTGTTATGTTTGATGGTTAGTGTTTTGTATTGTCACTGTGACCTTAAAAGCCTACCCACTCTAGCAAGTTGGATACGATACATATACAATTATATGAGTAACAAAGGGTGTCTTATCTCGTCAATTCCAAAGAAGGACTATATCACGATACTATAACAATGTTGTTTCTCTCTTTGTGACAGTATGTCTACCACCTCATGGTGGTTAACATAACTTTTTCGGAGTACTGAACCTCAGACCACCGCCGGCATGGAAACCGATGTCTAAAGTCCCTGTAAATGTGGTGTTCGATAAAACTCTTTTCGAACGCATTTAATCACCACCATCTCATCATCCCACACTCTTCTACCGCTGGGCATATAGGTCTCCCGCGCTCGGCTGAGGCTAAAACCGCCATTTGGGATATGAAGTATGGTATAGAGACGGATCAAGAATGGCTGATTCACAGGCGTCAGGAGCCGGAATAAAGCAGGCCATGAAGAGGGCGGAGGAGCTTTTCGTTAGGGAGCCATACTACGGTTTTCCAGGCGGAGGTGTTTGCAATAATCGAAGTGGCCACACGACCAGAAGTCAAAGAGCAGAGCAGAACATCTTCATCTACTCCGACAGACAGGCGGCCCTGCGAGCTATCTGCAGGAACTGGACGAGTCCAAAGCCGGTTTGGGACTGCAGGGATGCTGTGGAGTCACCGGCAGAAACAAAAAGGGTAACTCTGGGATGGGTTTCTGGACATAGGGGCATTTAGGGAAACGAGCGCGCCGATGAATCGGCCAAGCGTGGTTCCCAGACGTGCTTTACTGAATCGGAGCCATGTCTAGGAGTAAGCATTAGATACGTCTCTCACACTCTAAATGAGTAGGCATGGGAGAGTACAAGGACACACTGAACACAGTCAGGAATATGTAGACATCCACCCTAACCCGGAAAGATCCAAGGCCTCGTGGGTACTTGGGAGAAGTCGGCAGTGCCTGGGCGACCTTATAGGAATCCTCGCTGGCCACTGTAGACTAAACAAACACTTGCACCTCCTAGACATGGTGGACAGTCCACTCTGCACGCACTGTGTAGCAGTAAGGCCTAGTCGCAAGGCTTCGCCCCCCCCCCCTCCAATGTCTACTACTACTACTACTACTACTACTACTACTACTACTACTACTACTAGGTCTCCGTGACTCCTTCCATTTCTTAATATTTTGAATCACCTCAATCCTCAATCCAGTTTGTTTGATTCGTCTGATCATCTAGTTGGCGATCATCCTCTACATCCCCTACGATCTCCACTTGACGATCCGTTTGGTCCATCTATTATCACACATTATCGGAACGTGTCCTTTCCAGTTCAATTCTAGTATTGCCATTCCTCCTACTTTACTTGGTAGTTTGGTTTCTCATCTACGTAGCTGGATGTTTGTAATACATGCTCTGCGAGTTAGTCCCAGCATTGATCTGTGAACTGTGCCCCTATAGATTTTCTTGTGGAGATGAAAGTTTCAGCGCTATAAGTTAAGATAGTAAGAACACGTTGGTAAAAAACCTTTTTCCTTGAACATATCGGGATCTTGGACTTGAATACCTGGTGTCCAGCAGAACCCTGGACATAGGAGATTAACATGGGAAATCGGTTTTAATTTTTTTGCGCCTGTACGGTTAAATTGATTGAAAAAAACTTATTAGAGGAAAGTTGTAGAGCTTATGGTCAGCTATCATCCTGTAATTTTTTCAATACCTCAGTTTTTCCTGTTTTTTGGAAAAACGCCTCGAAAAGTGCAAGAATTTGAATTTGGCGCGTCGCCCCCGTCATGCATGTGCAGTGTCGCCAACATAATAATTTCTTATGTCAGAGTCAGAGCCGACTTTCCTTTCTTATTTATTTTGAAGGACTGTCGTGTAGTAGTTAACATAATTATGCAGTGAAAATATGTTGGCGACACTGCACATGCATGGCTGGTGTGACTCGCCAAATTCAAATTTTTGACCTTTTTGAGGCGTTTTTCCAAAAAACGGCCAAAACTGGGGTATTGAAAAAATTACAGGATGATAGCTGAACATACGCTCTACAACTTTACTCTTAAAAGTTTTTCAATCAATTCAACCGTACAGACGCAAAAAAAAACCCAATTTTTCATGTTAATCTCCTATGTCCAGGGTTGTGCTGGACACCCGGTATATGTTTTACGTTTCCAAAAGCGCCCCATGTCAGCACCGCTAGAAACGGTCTGTTATTAAGACTGTGTCGTCTGCTGTAGTCTTAGGTGTGTACGTTTTCATCGTCTTTGTTAATACCAAGACCATTCAGGTTTATCGACTTGAAATAATAAACGAGCAGCGGGATCAAAACTCGTTTCATGTGATACCGTTAATCAGCAATACAGAGTGTCCCCTATGCAGCTCAACCCTATTCAGATACTACATATCACCTCCCCTGTACATGCTAGAAAAAAAATAAATAAACGAAAAGATGCTGGACTTTGGAAGGATGCACTGGATCTTGTGACATTGTGTCATTCGGCTCGTGTCACAAAAATCGTCACATTCGTGTGCAAAGTACAATTTTCGACACTAGTTTCACAATATACTATTTACTTAGTAAGTAAAAACTGCCAACGTTTCGATTTTTTTTTGGCGTCTATTTCAATGTTGATTGTTATACGTAAAACCAAGACAAAGCTTCTTTGGTAACAACTGAATTCGAGTTTTTTCGTCAAAATTTTAAAACTGCTTTATTGGATTTCAGGGTGTTGTTCTCGTAGATATTTTGCTTCCTTTACCACCAATATTTTTAGTTTTCCGAGCACAAATAAAAGCAAGTTCTTTCACCAATACGTGATGGATCTTCAGACACTTCACTAGAGCTATTAGAACAGTAAACCAGTTCTGACGTGGTTTATAAAAACAACTTGTAACCAGTTAAAAAGATTCTATACCAACCATTTCCAGTATTATCAGTTTTGAATAAATGGATTAAGACGCAAATTCCCATTTGTCGAACCCCATTTGATTTTTTTTTCTTGATAGCTAGAGAACCACACCAATACTTTCTTTCAGATACAGAATAGAATTTGGTTTTTGTGAAGCCTTTTCGAGAAATTTGTTGCTTGATCGAGACTGCAGGGTTTCTCTAGAATCTTAAACTGCTCGTTAGCAATTGGGAGGCAGCCAGGAACAAAAAAGTTGCTTAGAAATTGAGAAAAGTTTTCTATATCCTAACAATTATTCGAATTATCTTACTTCAAGCATAAACTACTGTGGTCCGTCCGAGGTAGGATCTTTGCTTTCATGAAAAAAAGGTGCACCAAGAAAGTCTATTCTGAGACGTATAGCCAGTGTATTTGGCTCATACAATACAATATCTCTGAAATTATCTCAATGGATCGTTAACCCCCTGTTTCATCAGAAAACGTAATCTGAAAAGCTATGAATTTTTGACAGAAAACAATCACATAATCAAAGTAAATAGACTTTTGTTCCTTCATCCTTTTCTTTTGACATTTCAAAGCCAACTAGATGTTTTCAAATGAACACCCACTAGTTCAGGTTAGTTGTAATCTGAAGTAATTTAAACAATGAGTCACAACAAAAATAAGGTAACTTACGTTATGTGATTGACTCCCTTAAGGGATTAATTCAAAAGTACTTAAAATGGATTAAGTATGACTTAAGAAAACTAACCTAAACTAAAACTTCGTCCGGTAATTGAAACGAGTTGTGTTAATTGCCAAAGTGTAATATACAGGGTGATTCAAAATTCAGTACAAAGATTTTAAGGGCATATTTGTGGGGTATATATGCATGTAAACATGAGTCCTATAAACATGAGTCCTAAAATAAACCTCCTCCCCCCTACGGGCGCTGAAAGTTGGGATAGGAAAAATATTTTTTTTTAATTGTGGCCATATTTATTCATGAACATTTCATTCAATTTCTCAGAAATGGCAAAATTTTAAGTATTCGCAGTTTTTTAGGACTTACTGTCATTAAGATGACAAATATTTTATGTTTCCCGGGAGTTTTGTTAAATTCATCGTCACTATCCAGTAGGCCAAACAAATATCTGTAGTTTTGATTTCTTGAAGTTTTTTGATTAAGCTAACCGTTTTCGAGAAAAACTCCTTTGACTGAACGGCTGCAGTATCAACATCATAATAACGAAAAACATAGGAGGCTGGGACTTCTTAGTTATGGCAACTGTTGTGTTTTATTTATGCTGTCAAATTGTTAATTTTCAAGAATTTTCGTGAATAAATATGGCCACAAATAAAAAAAACTTTTTATCCTTTCCCAACTTTCAGCGCTCGTAGGGGGGAGGGGGTTCATTTTAGGACCCATGTTTATAGGAAAAAAAGTCTTATTTTGACCCCACAAATATGCCCTTAAAATCTTTGTACTGAATTTTGAATCACCCTGTATAACAGTGTAGTGTAGTTTTTGGAAGCCTTGACATTCATTTCGTTTATTTATTTTTTAGTTTTTTTCCCTAGGTCCCTAGCTTAACGTGCGTGCTTCAAACCATGATCCTCGACGAACGCCCAAAAACTCACCCCCCATTTTTAGCGGTCACCCCTTCTCTTCCGTTACCCTTTGGATATAGTCTAACGACTATAGGAAGTGCGAATTTTTACTTCCCCTCTTGATCCATATGGCCTAGTTACCAGCGCGTGTGGGCCAAATTGTCGGTAAAAATTCATTATTCACTTTTCCCTGATAGCTAACCATCAAAATATCAGCCAAAAAGGATATTCTTCACCCTAACTGAACATGCACTTAAGAAAACCAGCAATGTCTCAGCAACAATATTACATACTGGAAGTAGTTCAGGTTAGTTCAGGTTAGTTCTTCAGATAAGTGGTGATTTCAAATACCTTCACAGGCAACACAATCAGTTAATCAAAAAGGAAAATTACTTTTTAAAACAAAAACAAAAAAAGAAGAATGCAATATTTCTTCTACACCATATTCATATGAAAGTGTTTTTTAGTTGCGTTTTTAATGATGAAGATGCCAACTGAGCATTGGAATATTTATAAACATACTTGAATTATTAAGATAAAAGTGGTTTTCTCATTTTTTAACACAGGAAAACATTTGTAACGAATTTTAATAAGCGAGGGAAAAAGGGTTGGTGTTGGCCGTTTGACGTCCAAGCTGGTAATAAAAATTATTTCGGGCGCCACCCTCTAAGGGTTTTACGTGATATAGGGTCCACAGGAAGGCCTATCGGGGAGCTTTTAAAGAGTGGAGAAAGATGTCCAAGCGTTCTGTCTTTGGTTGCGATTTGAGAGAAAGATACGCAGTAGACTTAATACGGTAAAACTCTATTTTCAAGATACAATGTCAACAAGGTTATAAAAGTATATCAGCTTAGGGCTTTTATGGATTATAATGAGATACACTCTAACGGATGATTTAAAGGAAAATATACTCGACCTTTCTTGGATGGGAACCAGTACGGAAATTTAACTAGTTCGGTAAGTTGACGATGAATTGTATATCTGTGGGGGCCAATATACATATAAGCCGGGTATATATGTGTAAGTGGAAATGAGGCCCAACAAACTCTAACCCGTATATGTATGTGTATGAATGAGGCCCAACAATCGCTTTGGCCTGGGTATGTGTGTAAATGAGGCTCAACACCCGCTATAGCCCTGTTTATTTTATGTGAGTGGGGGGGGGGGGTGCAACGATAGCTAAGACCCGTGTATATGAGTGTGTGAAAATGGGGCTGTTTATTTCATGTGAGCGGGGGAGTGGTGTCCAACGTACGCTATGACGTGTATGTGAGTGTGTGAAAATGGGGCTTACAAGGATCGGGGCTTCGGTCTGTTTATATGAGGTTCTACTTCTAGGATTGGCGATGTTTACTGTTCAACGGCTGGCGATCGAACTCTCGAAATTTTGCTCCTCAGCTCTTTTATATGGAAAAAAACAATGAAAACAAAGTATCCAAGATCTTGTTCTAGTTAAAGATTGCCAGTCGTTTACCACAATTTGAAGGAAATGCACAAATTTTAAAAGCTGACAAACATGCCGTAAGTTAAATTACATAAGTTAACCCTTCGGTTAACCCTGATTAATTGAACTTGACTTGTATAACTTTAGAGACCCAGACAACAAAAATTTAGTAACTTTATTACGCACTTAAAGACCAACTCACATATAGATATTGAAAACTAACTTAAATCTAAAATTAAAGAGCATGGTGGTCACCAATTTGTCGATTAACCCACCTGCATGCATATTTTCGGGGTCTACCCCTCATTTGAAGACAAATTGAAGACCATGCCTTCGATATTTCAACCAAACTCTAAAACTTAGCCATGTTAGCAATGTGGGGTGAATATATGAAATTCTCGGGACATCGTCACATTTTTTTTAAACTAAGAATCAATTGTAACGATACACCCCAAATTTTGAATGAACTTTAAAACTCTCTATCTCTATATACAGACTGCTTTAATTGGTTATGTACTCGGTTATATGTTTTGCGGATTTCCTAATACAGGGTTCAACAAAACTTGATGCATTTTTGTAAAAACTTTTTGAACAGATAACTTTGAATGATTGAAAAAAAAATTCAGAACATTTTTTGCTCCGGGTGTATGTGGAGACGCGTCATACCTCGGGAAATATTTGAGGTTTTTTGGATATTTTGCCTGGTTCCATAGATATTTAGTTTTTTCTATAAAAGATGTATCGTTTAACACTGGGGCTCCAATTTGCCCCATAATACAAATATTAATAAAAAATTTTATTTGGAACATAAAGACTATAAATAGGGCAATCTAGACGTACAGGCGTAATGGCTATAAAATTTGACACGTCGACAGTAGCGAACAGAAAGTAATTTTTTTTCAAATATCCATGTGATAATTGAATGTTCACAATTAAGTGATGTGGAACAAAATGTATGGATGAATTTGGAATTCCGCTTCCTGTTTATTGCAGCTATTAATGATACCTCGGGACCTTTTTCTGTCCTTCTTTATATCTTCATTAGTTTAAACAAAAATAGTTTTTTTCTAAAAGTGTAACATTTCAAGACCATAAAAAAAACAAATCTCCTATTCAATGAGCATTACAACAATTTGAAATTGGATGTAGTCATCTGAGAACCAGAGCTATGTCTAATTGTTTATATGTACAGGGTGACCCACGAAACTGACATTAATCCTCATTTTATTAAGTTTTACATTCTCAATTCTGACTGAATAAAACTGAACTTCGAAAATTGTTTGTATTAATAGAAACAGAACGAATTAACCGATAGACGCAATTTTTAATTTGAATCAGGAGGTACGGTTAAACTGAAGAATGGCGAATAACAAGATGTCACACATAAAGATGAGTAACATGAGGGCCTTGAAAACACTAAAATATACTAAGTTAAATAAATATGAAAAGCTTAGAACAATCTAAAATTGTTTTTAAGAACTTAAAAACTTTCAACTGCGTTCGAGAATCTTTGAATAATTCCAAATCCTTGAAAACAATTCTTCTAGGCTGGCAGTGTCCACTCTTTAAGAGGTATACCGGGTGACAAGATGTATGTAACAGCCCAGCGTTTCCACAACTCCTTCTTAAGAATTTTAATTTATAGGTGATGAATAAATCGTAAATGTGCCTCAGATCCCGTTTCACGCATTTAGGCACGACTTCCGGTTTAACCGGAAGTACCGCCATATTTCATTTTTTAAATGGAACACCCTGTATAGTTGTTCATTTTCGGATTCCCCTTCGAATTCTAAGTTACTAACGTGTAACATAATGTATGCTTATCTCTTACCGTTTTCGAGAAAATCGCGCCCGAACTTTCCATGCCATCAATAATAAATGTGGATTTTTATGCAAACAAATCAACATCGATCAGCCATGATTTCATAGACTACCATATTTTAGGCTCTCTATCAACAGACATTAAAAAAAGTATTTCCAACTTGTCATGGAAAAGATGGAGAATTGATATTTTGAAGACATTTATCTCCATAACTTCTATTGGAAGCTCCTATTTTATTCCTAACATTTGGATTTCTTATTTTATATCAAACATTATTTCAAATTTAAAATGTTTGAGTAAAACCAACCAAAACTAAACAAAAACCAAACAAAAAATCAATTATTCATTTTTTCCATGACAAGTTGGAAAGACTTTTTTTAATGTCTATTGATAGAGAGACTAAAAAAGTGGTAGCCTATGAAATCAGGGCTGATCGATGTTCATTTGTTTCCATAAAAATCCACATTTATTATTGATGATATGGAAAGTTCGAGCGCGATATTCTTGAAAACGGTAAGAGATAAGCATACATTATGTTACACGTTAGTAACTTAGAATTCAAAAGGGAATCCGGAAATTAACAAATATACAGAGTGTTCTATTTAAAAAATTAAATATGGCGGTACTTCCGGTTGAACCGGAAGTCGTGCCTAAGTGCGTGAAACGGGACCTGAGGCACATTTACGATTTATTTATCACCTTCAAATTTCAAACTTTTAAAATAGAAATTGTGGAAACGCTAGGCTGTTACATACATCTTGTCACCCGGCATACCTCTTAAAGAGTGGACATTGCTTTGACTGTCAGCCTAGAAGAATTGTTTTCAGGGATTTGGAATTATTCAAAGATTCTCAAACACAGTTGAAAGTTTTTATGTTCCTAAAAACAATTTTAGATTGTTCTAAGCTTTTCATATTTATTTAACTTAGTATCTTTCAGTGTTTTCAAGGCCCTCAGGTTATTCATCTTTATATGTGACATCTTGTTATTCACCATTCTTCAGTTTAACCGTACCTCCTGAACATACTCGAATTAAAAATTGCGACTATTGGTTATTTCTATCTGATTCTATTAATACCAACAATTTTCGAAGTTCATTTTTATTCAGATAGAATTCAGAATGTGAAACTTAAAAAAATGAGGTTTAATGTCAGTTTCGTGGGTCACCCCGTACATCTAAACAATTAGACATAGCTCTGGTTCTCAGATGACCGTCTTGAAATGTTACACTTTTAGAAAAAACTCACTTTTGTTTAAACTAATGAGATATAAAAGACAGAAAAAGGTCCCGAGGTATCATTAACAGCTGCAATAAATAGGAAGCGGGATTCCAAATTCATCCATACATTTTTTTCCACATCACTTAATTGTGGACATTCAATTATCACTTGGATATTTCAAAAAAATTTACTGTCTGTTCGCTACTGTAGATGTGTCAAACTTTATACCCATATTACGCCTGTACGTCTAGGTTGTCCTACATATAGTCTTTATACTCCATATGAAATTTTTATTAATATTTGTATTATGGGGCAAATTGGAGCCCCAGTGTTAAGTGATACCTCTTTTATACAAAAAAAATTAAATATCTACGGAACCAGGCAAAATATCCAAAAAAAAAACCTCAGATATGTCCCGAGGTATGACGCGTCTCCACATACTCCCGTAGCAAAAAATGTTCTGAAATTTTTTTCCGCAAAGTTATCTGCTCAAAAAGTTTTTACAAAAATGCATCAAGTTTTGTTGAACCCTGTATTAGGAAACCTGCAAACATATAACTGAGTACATAACCAATTAAAGCAGTCTATACATGGATCTTGCCAAAATGACATCGCCAACGAAAATCAGTGAGTGGCTTTGGAGATAGGCAGTTTTAAAGTTCATTCAAAATTTGGGGTGTATCGTTTAAATTGATTCTCAGTTTAGAATACCTAAAGGGAGGTTACTGAGCTAACGTCCAGTTGGTGGTTTCGGGATACAAACGAGCAACAATTCAATTTTCGCATTGATCAATAAGGAAATTTTCTGAGCAATAAATTTTTGATACCGTAATTAAATGTTTCGTCGGTCATAATCTTAAATCAAGTGTTAGTTGATTGTCACTTGAATACTGTTAAGCTAATTTTGCTGGGTTGCTTTACGACACACTCGAGAAGCGTTCTCATAAAGCAAACCGCCTGGGGTCCCTAGTGTTTATTTATCGACCAATAGCGGCACGCAATTTATTTCCACTGAACTATGACCTGTTAATAGGGAGTTTTGCAGCTGATTGTTTGCGTTTCGCTTAAATTATTCTGAACGAGTCACAGGCAGTATGTCCGGAATTTCAAACAAATCCCTTTAACAGGTTGTTGGTTAATGGCGCCTAAACAGGTTAAATTAATGTAATAATTCTAAGTTTGAATAATGGATATTACAACAAAAGTTGCAGAGGTAAAGTGAAAAAAAATTACGTATCATGCAGAAAGGAATCGCTGCTCCCAAGGTGTATTTTTACAAGCTCGAAACAATACAAGTCATGTTTAGATGGGAATCGGTGGCTCGTTATTACTTCGGAATTCACGATTTTGCGTCCGCCTGTCAAAACTCGAACCGCACACGGGACCGGACGCCGATGCACGCCCCGTATAAAATGCCAAATTATCTGATCCATCATTTCAGAAAAGCAAATGGCTTTTGTTGGCCATGAAGTAAAGATTAATTCCCTTAATGACTATCTTCGTGTCTGGATTGCTGATAACTTTTTTCGAAAAGGGATTGATTAATGTCCGAAATTTTCCGGCGGGATTATAACTTTCTTCGGAGTCATCAAGATCTCGTGTCCCATGAGCGAATTATTGAAAGAAAAACGAAGATCGGCCGTCCACCGCTCATATTTCCCATTCCTTATCTTCGTTTTGTGCACGGCATCATCATGCACTTGCCATGCAGCGGTGGATATGAATTTCTTGTGCATTTGCAAGCGGCTTGTCACGACATGGCTTTACAATGCGATTTTTTCTTCGACCTCCTCGTATAGAGCGTATCGTGGACTATACTATAAGGGAAATGTTTAATGTATTTATTCAGTAGGGAAGCGATTTTGCATAAGCGCTCAAAAAATACCCTTTGGCTCTAGTTTCCAGCGGCAAGGAATTGGTACAATCAACTATAGAGTGTATTTACATGCCTGTAAATTATTATTCTTTAAAAGCGATTAAAGATTCATATTATTATGTATGCAAGGTTTAATTGCATAGCACATAAATAAAACGCCGGCCAGACGTGCGTCGAGAGGGCCGAGGTGTGTGAATATAGACGGACTTGTTAGAGGTCATTACCAATCTTTCATTAATCCTAGTTAAAAACGAAACATCTATTTAAATACATAATGAAACACTTTTAAAGAACCGAAACGGCAAGGCCTGCTTGAAGCAGTGGCGTGTGAACGTTTAATTTTCCAAGGAACTTTGAAGTACATAAATCCATTTAAGACCAGAAGCTTCTATAGTTAGAGCACTTAATAGCTGCTTCTTTGCGATTTTTAAAACTTTGAAATCTATGTCACCGCATATCATAATATGAACGTCTATGGAAAAGGTGCTTTAGCTTTACCCACCCGGCAGGTAAATTCCATTGAGTAATTGAGCATTTATATTCATCGTACCAGCATTTAAAAATTAAAAATGGGCTTTATTAATATCCTAACTAATTTAACCATCAACTCAACAAATTGATGGTCTTGCTGCTGTCAGAAATTTATCATATTTTTTATATGTGGTGGTATTTGGCGAAGCTGCAGCCAACAGTAATTCTCATGTGATTTTAGAAATCTCCGGATGTGGATGTTTTACATTACAAACGCACTTCGCTTAGTACACATACATAAATTAGAAAGTACCATCGCAGGAGAGTCAGTCGAAAATAAATGTATTCCGGACAGTACCATAAACTAGTTCGGCCGCAATCCTATACGAAATTCAAACTCTTTTGCAAATAATATTGAATATTACATGGATGTGCGGTACCATAAATTCCGTAACTGTTGTGATAATGGAAACACAATGGAGACTGCGGCTGGACAATTGTTTTATCGGTCCATCGCGAGCGCTTGTTATTGTAATTGCAGAAAACTAGCAACAAATCTGAATGTTACTGGTTTCCTGCTTGCCATATTTACATTTACATACAGCCCCGTTCTGACCTACTGATAAAAAGCGGATTTATGCCGTTTTGCAAATATGCAGCTGAACCTCTATAATAATGGTTCGTGCGAAAAACTCTTGCTAGTGGTTCGTGGTACAGCGATTTTTTATCTGGGGTACCTGTACTTAACTACGTCATAAATAAATCGTTTAATAGGTACTGAACTAGATTAGAGCGAATGGTTTCACACGTTGCGACATACATAAATGAACGATGTGTTATGTAACGTGTTGTAGGGTATAATAATAATTAAAAGAATATTATTTATTAAGAAGGTTAAATCATTATTATCACGGTTTTCCTTCGGTAAGGGTAGTACATCAAGTATGACGCAACTATAATAAAAATTGCTTGCACATGGAGACATACCGTCGCTTATTGTAGCGTCCCGCTCGTTTCAACCATCAATCCTGTCTTCTCAAAGAAGTCGAGAATCATCCATGATGGACACCTGCTTGTTCCACTACGTGTTATCCAAAGGCGCGTTGTCTGACCTCCTGCAAAGCCTCACATTCGCATATCAGATGAAGAGACGCTTCTTCTTCTTCTTCTTCACCACACACATTCTCTCTTCATTTGGTGCAGCTGGTTTCTCAGTGAACTGTGTCCTGTTATCACCCTCACGGCCCCCTTCAGTTGTGCCCTTCCCAGGGTCGTGAGTGCATTGGCCCTCACTCTGGTTCTATCCTCATAAACATTCCGGTTTAACTCATGCCATAACGGAGTCCGCCCCTGTGTGACTCTTGTGTTTCCTTAGTAGGGCTTTAATTCCTTTATTCCATTCTAGGATTTATTCCGACTGTTTGCTGTCATACGCAACACATGGTCTCAAGGTTATTGTTTATGTAAATTTTCATCACCCACTTAGAGATTTTTCTTTAACTATTAATATTATATACATTTACAATAGAATACAATTACAACTAAACAAATTATACTATCATGACATCTGATCATGATACATGGAAAAGTTTAATGAAATTATTTTTATCTTCCAAGTAGGGGCCTAAAATGAGGATTTTTTTTAGGAAAATAACCAAAAACGTTTGCTTGGACTACTCTCTGAAGAACTAAGGAATCATGGAGCGAAGCAAAAACAACATAAATTCTACATATCATTGTGATCTGTGTACTGTGAATGTGATCTGTGTATTTGTTGCAAACATTCTGGATAATGTAGCGAATTGTTTACGTTCACAAAATGTTCTAATTTAGCGATCAGCTGGTATAAAAGGAGGCTGACAGCCGCCGCAAGTCAGTTGATCGTCACATCCTGGTGGTTGTGGATGGACCCCAGAGGTTAGCAGGACGCAATGGGCCCGGTTACCCCCGGGAAAGTCAGGGACATCCTGAGAACCTTTGTGGGCAGGACGGCATCTCCAATAAGGTGCCGAAAAACCTGACTAGGAAGGGTGCAGCTTACCTCTGCGCTGTGACGAAAGCAACCCGGAGGCTACGCACTTTCCATCGAGGTGGAAAAAGGAAGTGGTGACAACGCTGAACAAGCGGGGCAAGAATAAAACATTTCCACAAAACTACCGGCCCATCACATTACTATGTGGGGCTGAGAAGGACGTAGAGCGTATTATTCTGAGGAGACTTCAAGATGATTATACACGCGTAAACGTCGTGCCAGTCGAAGAATATGGTTTTCGGGGGCTGTACTAGACAGAATTGCTGGTCCTTAAAACCATGGAGAACATCGTGGAAGGCTGGAATTCCAGACTAACATCTAGGTTGCTCCTGCTGGACGTAGAGCGTGCTTACGATAGGTTCTGGAACGAAGCCCTGATCTATAAGCTGAGTGACTTAGGTTTATCGGCAAACATTTGCCAACTTATCGACAGTTACCTCACAGATCGGACAGTCGTTGTAAGGGTCGGACCCTCCCTATCGCTGCCTAGAGCGGTTGAGGCAGGTATCTCCTAAGGGTCCGTATTGTCGCTGCACCTGTACACATTACACACGAGCGATATTCCTAGAACACCAAGGACTACGGCAGAATCTGCAGCTAGCCTTAGACGACCTACAGGAGTAGCCGGTACCTTAAAAGATTAAGATTAATCCAACAATGTGCCAGACAATCATGATAGGTAGATGTCGCGATACCATTCCGGATCAACTTGATTGATGGTATCGAAGTCCCGTGGCAAGACTCGGCCATTTACCTGGGGGTAACCTTGGATGAAGGGCTACCTTGGGGTCCCATGTCAGGGTCGCCGCTGCCAAAGCTAGGAGAGCTAGGGCCTCACTATACCCCCTGCTCAACCGAAGAAGC
The DNA here is from genome assembly GCA_951812265.1 of Taphrorychus bicolor. Taxonomy (NCBI): domain Eukaryota; kingdom Metazoa; phylum Arthropoda; class Insecta; order Coleoptera; family Curculionidae; genus Taphrorychus; species Taphrorychus bicolor. The sequence goes on from OX638300.1 coordinate 17,136,808, forward strand.
CATCAGCCCGCTAGAGGGAAGCTTCTGCTGCTGAAAACCATCATCAGGCCAATCCTAACATATGGATCGGCCTCATGGGGGTGCGCAGCGGAGACCCACCCTTCAAAGGTAGAAACAGTTGAAAACATTTATCTCCGTATGGCGTTGAATGCTCCATAGTATATCAGTAGAAGATGATTCGAAGTAGTAGAAGAAATTCGAAGAAACAGTGCGCAACTTCATGAGGGTCGCAGCTGAGAAGACCTTCCGACGCGCGGAAGCACATCCAGACGACCTGGTGCGTGTTTTGGTTCAGTACGAGCCGGATCCCGCATCAGGGCAACCATGGAAGCGGACGCGGCATCAGCTAGGATATCAAGCTGCAGATTAGAGTGACAGCAAAGAGGCGAAAAACCGCCCTGAGAAGCAAGAGCCACATCTCCCGCAAGATATGTCATGCCAAACTAACCAAGGTGGCGAGGCTATGAGCTTGAAAACAGGAAAGAGTGTGCTCCAGGGAAGACTGCCGGCAGCAGACCGGGGGTTTATAGGCAACCGGGCCCGGAATCCCCAAAGAAAAACCGGGGTTTTTAGAGGGTAAAAATCCCATCGGTGCGGGGTTGTCCGGGTCTTGCCGAGAATAGTTTTTTCGCCCCGGTGGTCACCCTCCCCAAAAAAAAAGTGACAAGCGAGGGAAGAGAGAAGAGTGAACCATCGAAGCATACAGCGAACGAACATAGAAGTATAAACGAGTGCCTGTTTGGCAGGAACTAGAGCATTGGCAGAACCAAGAAAAAGTTTATCGTGAAGCGCCAGAAAAAATAATAGAAAAAGCGCTTCTAGCGAAAGCAGGAACGAAGACGAAAGAAAAACCAAGAGGAAATTGAAAAAAGGCGACAAAATAAGAAAGAGGAGCTGTGGAAAAAGGAAAAGAAGATTTGTGTGTCAAAGAACAAATGGCAGAGATTCAGGAACGTATGCGGATGTGCATTCAACCTTCAGTTTTCGAGGACTACTTCCTGAAAAATAAAAAAAAAACTAATTTGAAGATCCGTAGCGATTATACTATGCAGCGACTTGAAATGACCAGAGACCTTGTGCAGAATAGACTCTGTTGCCAACAATATTTTCTACAATCAAAAGTGTTTACCGGGATTTGAACCGGTGGAATGGATGGTGCAATGGGATTTCTTCCTCCAGGAAGAAATTCCATTGGACCAAGGTTTATGGCGTCTCAGTCTTATAATATTTTGTCAACGACCACTTCATAATACACTGATATTCAGCTTATTGACATAAGCTAAATGGGCAAAACACGGGAGACTTGCGACCCTCGCCTACGGCTCGTGACGCAAACGTCCCCCTAAGGGAATAATGGCTATCATTAAAAGCTCATTTAATAATATACTACTCTACCCTTGTCTTCGTACATTTATTCCTCAAATAGGGACTCGCTAGTAGCACCTTTTCCTCTCGTGGTCATGTGTGAAACCAAAGATAAAATATCGCAGTTTCTTTAGAACGAAAGAAATTGGTTACAAAAAGTACGCTTTATATTCGGTTAACAAGTTGTATCACGATGTCGGCGTCTAGTAGTAATTAGAGACCCCCTTACTCTGACCTCTTTTTTTTGTAAAACGAGGTTTCAAAAGTCAAGAACTGGCTTTCTAGTGGCCAGGTATGTGAGATTCACATAATGCCTACCCACTACACATCTTAGGTTTACTTTCCTCCTCCGGAACTGTCTCTGGTGGATATACATATACCGTCGAGTTAGAGGGGGAGGGGGGGAAATCATTTAGACTTCATGACTTAGTCAGTAATTAATTTTGCATTTCTCCTCTTGTTCCTCCTTCCGACTCACATACCTGTAACTATCACAGGCAGGTAAGATTCACATAATACCTACCCACTACTGATCTTAGGTTTACTTTCTTCCCCTGAACGGTCTCTGGCGGAAATACATAATCATCGAGTTAGAGAGGGGGGGGGACTCATTTAGATTTATAACTTAGTCAGTAATTCATTTTGCAGTTTTCCTCTCGTTTCTCCCTCCGACTCACATACTTGTGACTCTCACAGGTAGGTGAGATTCACATAATGCCTACCCACTCATCTTAGGTTTACTTTCCTCCTCTGAACTGTCTCCAGTGGAAATATTTATACAATATACAATCGAGTTAAACGGGGAGGGGGACTCATTTAGACTTCATAACTTAGTCAGTAATTCATTTTGCATTTCTCTTTCTCGTTCATCCTTCCGACTTCTCTGAGGATGTCACCAAAGCAGATGATACAGCACTGACCCGTATGGTATCCAATTAGTTGAAAATCAGCTGCCAGTGATCCGAATTGCGTTTTCCGAAATGGCTGAAGCTGGAGTTCCACGCGTCCGTCATCCCATGAGAAATAATTTTGACAAATTTTTTTTCAACACAATCTAGCATTTAGTCAAATTTTAAGATATCGGACGATTTCCATCGGACTGATGCATCCAACGAATTTTATGAAGCAGCTTGCAGTTCAGCAAGTTATAATTATGTTAAGACACAGAAACAGAAAGTTAGACACACAGAGATGAAAAGCCAGTTAAGGCTGCTAAGGCTGCGAATGCTGGTTATAGAGTTAGGATAGTCCACGTCTAAGAAAAGCTTCAATAAGACAGAGATTTGGTTCCTGTTATGACTTGGTGGAATCAGCGTTTTTAGAAGAGACTCTGGAAAGAAGTCAAGCTCTGCCGTGACAACACGGCGGAAATAACAGGATTCAGAAACAACAGAACCAGAAAGCACGAGCACTGAGTGAAATCCCTTTAGCCCCCGGGAAAGAAGTAAATATTTGACACTAGTCGGGGCAAGTTAGTAATCAATGTTTACATCGTCTCACAATATTCAATTTATCCACTTTCAATTCCTGATTACAACTTTGTACAACTTTATACAGTGTAATTCAAAGTATAAAGTTACAAACGCTTTCGATTTTTCAAATAGAACACCCGGTATATTAACTCACTTTCAAATTCGTGAGTTCTTGCTTATTCTAAGAATATACGATCTTAATACTTTATACCGAGTGGTTTAAAAAATATGACGATCTTTTAAACTGAGTAAATTGTTCAACTAGAAAATAGTTATTTACCTAACAAGTACCGAAAGTGGTTCTTTAATACACGGGATTGCAATTGACCGAAAGATGCGAATGGGAGTTCGGTCAGCAATCAAGTGCGGTATTGGCACGTCCTATACCGCACGTAATAGGTAAATAACTGATTTTTAATACTGTGAAGCCTTTCACGGCCGGTCAAAATTCAATCTAAAGTGTTTTCCGGACTTTGAACCATGGTCCAGCGGAATTTTTTCATGACGTTTAGTCTACCAGGGAAGCACTAGTGGGACAACCTGAGATCGTTATATCCTATGTATTTCGGCGCATGAAAGGCGGTGTAATGTTATGAGGGATTTCGACTAAGGCTGCCACCTGTGAGTCGGTGGGTGAAGTTTCGGCGCTGCCACCTGTGAATCGGTGGATGAAGTTGCGCTACAATACTCCCTTCCCAGCGACAACGAGCACGAAGAATGTATGAAGAGAGAGTTTGCTGTCTAGTGTAGAGTTGTGTAGTCTCGTGGCGTTGAAGCGATCGTTGTTGCGGCGTTTTGCTCGGAAGATTACATGTTGCTTTTTATATAAACCAAGAATCAATTAAAAACTATACACCCCAAATTTTGAATGAACTTTAAAACTGTCTATCTCTAAAACCACTCAACCGATTTGTGTTGGCGATGCCATTTTGGTAAGATCCATGTACAGACTGATTTAATTGGTTATGTACTCGGTTATATGTTTTGCAGGTTTCCTAACACAGGGTTCAACAAAACTTGATGCATTTTTGTAAAAACTTTTTGAGCAAATAACTTTGCGGAAAAAAATTTCAGAAAATTTTTTGCTACGGGAGTATGTGGAGACGCGTCATACCTCGGGACATACTTGACGTTTTTTGGATATTTTGCCTGGTTCCATAAATATTGACTTTTTTCTATAAAAGAGGTATCATTTTAACACTGGGGCTCCAACTTGAATCATACTACAAATATTAATAAAAATTTCATATGGAATATAAAGACTATACATAGGGCAAGCTAGACGTACAGGCGTAATGGCTATAAAGTTTGACACTGTAGCAAACAGAAAGTAAAATTATTTAAAATATCCAAGTGATAATTGAATGTCCACATTCAAAAATTCTCGAACGCAGTTGAAAATTTTCCTAAAAACAATTTTAGATTGTTCTAAGCTTTTCATATTTATTTGACTTAGTATCTTTTAGTGTTTTCAAGACCCTCATGTAATTCATCGTTATGTGTGACATCTTGTTATTCACCATTCTTCAGTTTAACCGTACCTCCTGAACATATTCAAATTAAAAATTGCGACTATCGGTTAATTCTTTCTGATTCTATTAATACAAACAACTTTCGTAGTTCAGTTTTATTAAGTCAGAATTCAGAATGTAAAACTTAAAAAAATGAGGATTAATGTCAGTTTCGTGGGTCACCCTGTACATCTAAACAATTAGACATAGCTCTGGTTCTCAGATGACTACGTCCAATTCCAAATTGTTGTAATGCTCATTATAGGAGGTTTGTTTTTTTTTATGGTCTTGAAATGTTACACTTTTAGAAAAAAAAACATTTTTGTTTAAACTAATGAAGATATAAAGAAGGACAGAAAAAGGTCCCGAGGTATCATTAACAGCTGCAATAAATAGGAAGCGGAATTCCAAATTCATCCATACATTTTGTTCCACATCACTTAATTGTGGACATTCGTTTATCAATTGGATATTTGAAAAAAATTTACTTTCTGTTCGCTAGTGTAGATGTGTCAAACTTTATAGGCATTACGCCTGTACGTATAGCTAGCCCTATGTATAGTGTTTATATTCCATATGAAATTTTTATTAATATTTGTATTATGGAGCAAATTGGAGCCCCAGTGTTAAATGATACCTCTTTTATAGAAAAAACTAAATATCTATGGAACCAGGCAAAATATCCAAAAAACCTCAAATATGTGCGGAGGTATGACGCGTCTCCACATACTCCCGGAGCAAAAAATGTTCTGAAATTTTTTTCCGCAAAGTTATCTGCTCAAAAAGTTTTTAGAAAAATGCATCAAGTTTTGTTGAACCCTGTATTAGGAAACCTGCAAAACATATAACCAAGTACATAACCAATTAAAGCAGTCTATACAGGGATCTTAACAAAATGGCGTCGCCAACGAAAATCGGTTGGGTGGCTTTAGAGATAGACAGTTTTAAATTTCATTCAAAATTTGGAGTGTATCGTTCAATTGATTCTTAGTTTATATGAATTTTATATATAATATGACGTGGCACAAATGGGAAATATATTCCCAGAAAATTTTTTGTTTTTCTGGGAAACACCACGGGGCCAAACTGAGATCGTTATGGCCTATGTGTGTGGTGTTGACGTTTCGTCCAGGGGTCTACCTTGGACTCGTTAATAAGGCGTGGTAGACTCCTGCCTTATACGCCGGAGTGAGAGTTTATAGTTGGAACTCGAAATTGTAGACAAATTCGGCGCTGGAAAGGCGGTGTGATGTTATGAAGGATATCGACTAAGGCTGCCACCTATGAGTCGATGGATGAAGTCCCGCCACAAATATATTTATACAAAACATTTTTTTATTCACAAGATTATAATAAAAATAATTAAAACACATGATGTCTATTAACACCGATAGGATTGTCACACACAGTATTACTGAATGGGCAAAATAGTCTCGCTTTCAAAATCTCTGCAAGCATTTTAAATCTTTCCAATTTTCAAATGTGGTATTACTTTATGAGTGCCAATAAAAAAAATAATCTAGATATGTTAGATCCGGTGATCCAGCAGGCAAAACAACTGACTACTTTTCTAATCCAAGAGTCTGTGTAGCCGATCTAATAAGGTTTCACGGGTAAATTATGAACCATTTTGAAGATCACAAATAATCTGTGAGGCCAGTTGACTAATGTTTTAAACTTGATCGACATCAGTTTAAACCTTTTTTTTTAGAATTTTAGTTCTTTGTTTAAAACCTGGTGTAAAATCAAGTGATTTGTGAATGATGAAGTGATTATGAACTTAGTAAGATTAGGAAAAAAGTATCACTTTCTATTTAAAAGTTAAAAGTTAACCTCACTATGACCCTCAAAACATAGCCACTTAAAAAAAACCTGCTAAAGGACAAGGAGTTTAGAATTCGGTTTCCGTTTTTTGTCAGTGAAACACTGAAGTAATTAGAAATAGCTATTACATAAGGATATAATCCAAACCCCAATAACAATTAATATTTAAATATCACCCATTTTTACTCGATCCGACCGATCGATATATCAAACGCCCCTTGTCCTTGTTACACGGACTTTAAAAAAATAACATTCCCTCAGTCCTGAATACAAATTATAATGCAACATTACCTAGTTGTAATGTATAACTGTGTAAAACATAACGTGTTTAATTTGGTCTGTTCTTTATATGGCAGTTCATTAGAATATACCACGTAATATAACAACCGGCCATTATTTATATCGCTTTTATTCTAATTTATAAGTATTGTACGAGTGAAACATTTTTATATGATAAATGATAGCCATTTTGGTGTCCCACCGCATGCCACCGACCACTTAATGGTAGCTGAGTACGTGGTTGCACAAGCAGTGCAATTCAATCTAGGTCAAAGTGATAAATGAGTACACAGTCTTATGTTTTTGCATTTCACGTCAGGGATTCGCTAAATGAACCTCGTCAATGTTCGAAATTAATTTTGCTGAGCTACTTGCAATAAACAATAAGTAACATATTAAATTTCTATTGAATGTTTCCCATCATCAGTCTTGTGTCTGCAAAAGCTTGCCTAGCAGCTTTCGAGTCTCTGTTTGATTTAATTACAATAATTATAAATTTTAGCTATAATATGAATGTTCAAAATAACGTGTTTTGATGGCTCTCTGCACAAAACTGTAAACCGTGGTACCGTATTTCGCCTCATTGTGCGTTGACTCCTCTATATATTCCTTTTAATTTATTTAAGAGGGTATACCTGCTCAGTATCAAATAATGGTACTTTTGTGCGTCGCACTAATGCGAGTGATGGCTTCAGTGTGCGAATTCCATCAGGCATTTGGATTGAAATAATGAAGAGAAACAGTTGCAATAGGTAACAGTACCTTGTAAATAGTAAAAATGCCAATGCTCGTCTCGCGGTGTGTTTGTCCGGCTTACCTGCAACAAAAAAAAGTGTTGTAGAAAATAGAAGATACGATAATTATACTTTTATCTTTAACTGCACTTTGAATTCTTCATTTTTGCTTAAGCATGTTTGTCTCTATATACAGTTAAAAGTGGCTATAGCTAATCTAGATTCTAGACTATCTGACAGATAAGATAGTAATAAAAACAAGTATAACATGGCAGGTGGTAGTCAAGTTCGACAGACTACTTTGGGAATTGACGCCCCCATGGAACTGAGATCACTGGGTCACCAGGGGTAAAAGATAAGAAATGCAGGGTTTGTCTTTCCTTTCCAGTTAGACTTAGTCTCTGGTTTTCAAACAGTGGCACTTCTACTGGAGCTACAGTCTCTAGCATTATGACCAAGTTTTGTATTTTCTAGCCTGAAATTTTTTATTTGAATATAAGAAAAGACACCCAAATTCCTTATCCCGCTTTTGAAGAAAGGCATCAGCATCTCCATCATGCCTTGATTTATTTATCCAGCTTGAATAATAATAAATCAGCTAGAAATAAATCTATAACTGACACTAAATACATTAGCAGATAATGCAATTGCAGAAACACCAGATTATGTTACCGAGTGCGTATGAAGCATATTCGTACTAGTTAATATACTACGAACGTCAATCTTTCCCCATGGATTAAAAGTGCAGCTTCTAGTGACCTTTGGAAACCAACATTAGGCTCACTGCTTGCTAGTGCGCACATTCTTCTGCGCAAGACATATGCGGAGGACACGCCCACAAAAAAATAACGTTTTCGGCCGGACGCCCGAGTGCGCTCGCGGAGTATTCTCATCTATTCGTAATGCGAAAACAAAGGATAGTAGTAATGTCGCAGCGCTCAGAGCAGTCAACCAAAAACTCCAGAAGAACAAAAGTTTGAGGTTAAGTCAACTCTGACTACTTTTTGACATGAAAAGAAAATTTGTAATAAAGAAAGATCGAAGATTTTTTTTTTGATTATAGTATATTATCGTATATATATTATTACAAATTAGTGTAGTAAGTAATAAATACTCATCGGGCAGCTTGCAACATCGCTTAGTGGTAGTGAAAGTGGACCGTTCCCGTCAAAGATGGCGTAGGTTCAAATACTTTGTTCTACAATAACAGCAAGACAATCAAGTGTATTGTGTATTGATTTCTTGATCCCTGACTCGTAAACCAAGGCAAGGAAGGGCGACAAAAGACTATCAAATGTATTGTGTATTGATTTCTTGATATCTGACTTGTAAGCCAAGACAAGGAAAGGCGCCAATATTTTCTAGGGTGGTTAGACTTTTTCTGATCATGAAAATGGTGAGTATTGGGTCTTTTTGAGGTTTTATGATTATAATTCATTAAATTAAATTACATTATTATAATTATTATTATGATTTTATTATCTTAGTTTCAAGAAATGTTACGCGCGTACCAGCCAAAAAAAAAACCTAAAAAGTTAGGTTAACAGCAAATGAAGTTGAAAGCATTACGGCATTGTCATGTGTAAATTATATTCAGGAATAGAACAGAAGGTTATCTTAAATTATGAGTTTTCAGTTTTTTTCTTACACCACACCATGCTAATTTGCCAAGTTAACTAACTGCTCAAACATTTTAGGAACTAAAAATAATTCTTAGTATTTTTTATATTGATATAATATATTATTAGATATTTTATATTTCGGCGAAAACTTAATAAAACATAAAGGTTGGCATCATCGATTTTTCAAAATTAAGGGGCGGAGCTTGGCAGCCGCGCATACGCTTTTGTTGCCACTGAGCCGGGCTTTTTCGGGCTGAACTTTTTAATGTTACGTTATAATTATATGTCAATTATTATTTATATAGTATGAAGTAGACAAATGCACCATTATATCAACTTCCAGTATCTCTAAGTAGAACAAGCAGAAGTGCAAAAACAGATAAATACACAAATGTAGGTGAATGTCAAAAATATGAAGGAACAAAGTGATATTTCTCAAGAACATAAACACAAAAAAATGATAACCGTACGAAAAAAAAAAGAAACGAAGTGGATATGGATAAAAACGATAATGCATTAGGAGTACTAATAACTAGAGTGGAGTTTTACTATCAAATGGTTAAGGAAGAATATTGTTAGCTCTAGGACTGATAGTAGTTCACTAATGATAGTTAGCTCCCTAGGTAGTTTAGGAGAACTGGAATGACAGGTTAGGTACCATGGAATCAAAAATTATCACATACCACAATTCTTTATGCCCGACATAATTCTCTTCTATATAACAGTAAATAAAAATCTCAAAAACTCATTAGGAACTTAGAAACAAAACTAAAGGTAAGATTGGCAAAATGGCGCTCACTTCGGCCAAATGGTAATCACCCCTTTCTTTTGATTTTTTTTCTATTATCACTTAAGATTTGATTAAGAATATTTTCCTTAAGAATATTTTTTTTAACCTTTTAAATCAGTTTTTGGGAAACAGATAATAAAATTCTAATTTTTTTTTTAAATTACCAAAGGGACCATTTTTGTCAATTTCTAACTTTCACGGCCTATAACTTTAGAACGAGTGGACTGATTGGAGTTAAGCCAACGGTTTCCTGTTTTTCTTGATGTCGTCTTTCATTTCTCATCAGCAACAGAATCCCATTGGTTCAATAGTTTCGGAGATAGACCCCTTTAGTTGTCAAGTCCCAGACACTTTTAGAATCGAACTTTTAATCACTTTTAAGAAACTCACTTACGGGATTATCTGTCTCGTATTATATTTATTTATATTTTATGGGGCATCTAAATCGTTTCATTTCGATTCAAAAAAGGACAAAAAAAAATTTTGAAAATGACCAAGCGGGGGTACTTTGCGACAATTTTTTGTTCTTCTTGATGTCCTCTGGTTCAATAGTTTCCGAGATAGAGCCATTAAGTGGTCAGTTTTTAGGCTCTTTTAGAATCAACTTTTTAACCGCTTCTAAAAACTACAGAACTACTCTGACTCGTATTAAGTTTGTTACGTTTATAAGGTATTGAAATCGTCACATTTCGATCAAAAACAGCACAAAAAAAATGCCTTACTTTTTCTCAATATTTAACTTTGGCGCCTATAACTTTAGAACGACTGGACCGATTGTAGTGAGTCCAACAGTTCTTTGTTCTTCTTGATGTTTTCTTTCACTTCCCGTCAATGGAAGTCCCATCGGTACAATAATTTTGGAAAGAGACAGACCCCTACAATGGCCAAATTTTTAGGCACTTTTCAAGTCGACTTTTTAATCACTTTTCAAAAACTCACTACTGTGACTCGTATTATATTTATCATGTTCATGGGGCATTTACTTCGTTTCATTTCGATCAAAAACAGCACAAAAAAAAAATTTTTTTTTTAAAAAAATTACCAAACGGGGGGTATATTTCTACCTTTTTTTTTCAATTTCCAACTTTGACGGCCTTTCGGTTCTTTTCTATGTCCTCGTTTATTTTTCAATAACAGAAGTCCCACTGGTTCGATAGTTTTAAAAATAAACCCCTCTGTATTAAATTTTTAGCCATTTTAGAATCGACTCTTTAAAATTCGTTTTTTAAAACTCGCTTACGGGACTTTAGTTTGTTACGTTCATGGGGGATTGAAATCCTTTAATTTCAATGAAAAACAGTGGTAAAAAATTTCCAAAATTGTTTAGACACTGACCAAATTAGTATATGTTTGACTATACAAGACATATACGAGTTAGTAAACGAATTAGTATATGTCTTGTATTTTCTGAATTTAGAACTTTGACGGACTATAACATTAGAATGAGTAGACCGATTGGAGTAAATCCAAGGGTTCTTGTTCCTTTTGATGTCCTTTTTTATTTCCTAACAAGGAAAACCAACGGTCCCATTGGTTTCCCTTTAAAGGTCAAAGAAACAAGGTGTTTTTGTAGAGATGAATGTGTGAACACTGTACATTAGAGAAAAGTCGAAAATTGAGGCAATAAAGAAATACTTTACTCTCTATAAACTCCGCCGTTGTCGGTCCCAAGCTGGGATGACAAAGGCGGCGGGGGAAGAGTAACAACCTCGTTAAAAACCAGGGTTCATCTGGCCCGGATGATAGCACCCTCTGAGGGCCCCTGCTTAAGGAGCAGGCGAAGAGCCTTATGGCAATGGTCTAGAAAGTAGAGAAATACACGCTATTTCAATCTAGTTAAGAGAGCAGAAAAACCTATAGTGAGGGGAAAACTGGTCTCCAAAGTCTAGAAAGATAACCAGTTTATGAGAAGGAAACCCGGAGAAAAAAACTACCTGGTCCTCCAGGTTGGGGGTTGAGGCGATGGACCTGCACTCCATCACTTGGAAAAAAAAAACGTAAAAAACGCAAAATCTCTCAACAGAGCTTTGGAAACGGACGGACAATCTAGACAACGACATTTGGCAAAGAAAAGGATTATGCGAATTGGAACATGGAACATTCAAGAGATTTCAACCACAAAAGATGAAGTTTTCAGAGAAATCAACAACCATAAAATGGATAATGTAGCGATGACCGAGACTAAGAGGAAGGGCCAAGATACAAAAGAAAAACATGGGTACATCCATATACACTCAGGTGTACCAAAAGAAGAGAGAGGTCGCAGCGTTGGTAATAAACAAGAAGTACAGAAAAAACATAAAATCCTGGGAGCAAATAAATGACCGAATATTGCAGGTTGAAATGGAATTTTATGATTATAATGTAGTCATGATCGCCGCGTATGCACCTAACGATGATGCCATTGCAACAAAAAAGGATAAGTTCTACAACGATTTGACAAGGCTGCTGGAAAAAATTGACAACCGCAGAGAAGTAATATTCATAGGAGACTTAAATGGCAAAGTCGGGTGGTGTGCAAATGACGAGGTAGATGGACAATACGGCAAGAATAAGGTCAACAATAATGGAGAACGGATTGTTGAATTGTACCAGCAAAATACGATTAAAGATCTCAAATGAATGGTTCAAACATAAAGATATACACTGGGTATAATGGTAATAGTAATGGGTACAATCAACAAGAAACTTAAAATCCATTATTGACATCATGGTAAAACAACAAACAAAATTAAAAGTCAATGATGTATGCGTCATGAGGGGACCAGAATGTGACACTGACCACTATCTCTTACGGTCAAAAATATACGTCGCTTTTAAGAATCATGCTCAGCAAACAAATTCTCAACAGGAAAGCTATGAAAGTGAACATAAAACTGTAAGATACAACCTTGAGGAACTCGAAGATGACTCAACTAAATTCTTATACCAAATCCGCCTAGCAAGCAAGGTTGCGACTATAGAAGCTGGGTCACCGGATACTACATACGAAGCTTTAAAAAGCCGCATCCAGCAAGCAGCTAAAGAAGCCCTAGGAGAATTGGATAAATGTAAGAATTCTAAGTATGAACCCTGGTGGAATAAAAAGCTAGAACCTCTGGTAGAAGAGAAAAAAAAGCTCATAGATTGTGGTTAATAACAAAAAGTCACCAAGATAAACTTATTTGCCGATCTAAGAACAAAGAAACGCAAAAAAGCAAAAAAGGAATACTGGGAGAAAACATGCGAAAAAGTAGATAGGTGACTGTTAACTGAAGACTGAGTAAAATTCATGTAGAGGACCTCATTAATGAAAACTTAACACCCATAACACCAGAAGAAATAAGAACAACATTAACTCAAATGAAAACCAAAAAGACCCCCGGCCTAGGCAATATCAACATTGAATTACTGAAGGCAGCGCCAAATGTAGTTTTGGACATCTTAGCAGTCCAGTCATCTTCAATCAATGTATAGAGGGCAACAAATCTCCAAATGAATGGAAAAAAAGCGGTCATTACATCGATATTCAAAAAAGGAGACAGGCGCGCTTGCAGGAATTATCGGAGAATACGTGTTCAGTTGCACGCCTTTATGGTAGAGTCTTAAAACGCACGATTGAGCAACAATTTGCAGAATCTGACGAGCAGAATGGGTTCAGGGTAGGAAGTTCATGTATTGATGGTGTTTTCGCATTTAAAAATTTGATAGAAAAACGTGTCGAAAGAGAAAGGGGTATTAATTTGATATTCCTTGACCTAAAGAAGGCATACGACACAGTGCCATTACACAAGTTATGGCTTTGCATGAGGAACAGTGGTATCGATAAAGCCTATTTAATGACGTTAATGCATTGTATTCAAACAATTCAAGTTCAGTGAAGAAAGGAAAGCGACTATCCAGGAATTTCAAGTGACCAAAGGCCTAAGACAAGGCTACTCTTTAGCTCCCTTATTTTTCGAAATATATCTCGAAGAAGCCCTTAGATCTTGGAAGCGGAAATGTTGCAAGATGGGCGTGTGTATTAATGGCGATACCTTGTGTACCCTACTATTCGTGGATGACCAAGATATTATAGCGGAAGATGAGGACGACGCCAACTACATATTCCGTAAACTTCAAGAGAGCTATGAGGACTGGGGTCTTACCATAAACATCAAAAAGCCCGAATATATTGGTAGTAGGAGAAGGACAAGATTTGGAAGTGGGGCACGATAAGATCAAGAATTGCCCCTCATTTAAGTACCTTGGAGTTACCCTCTTTTCCAACGGAAAGAGTACCGGCGACATCAGTAAAAAGATAGGCCAAGGAGAGTAATTCGACAACTAAACTCACTACTTGGAGCTCGGCAATAACAAAAAAAACAAACATTACTTAAAACGATCGTAGGAAGTATATGCACCTACGGAGCCGAGGCTTGGGAAAAAATAAAAGAGATAAAGATAAGTTGATGGCTCTTGAAATGGATTTTTTGAGAAGAAGCTGTCATATTTCCAGACTAGATCACGTGAGAAATGATACCATAAGACAGATGATGAACGTTGAAGGTAATATTCTAGATACAATAGATACCAAAAAGATTAACCTGGTACAGGCACCTCCAAAGAATGGATGAAAATAGATGCCAAAGAAAGTATGGCAGTGGATTCCTCCTGAGCGCAGAAAGCGCGGATGACCTCCTGGAAGTTGGAGTAAAGGTGTGGAGAAAGCTATGGATGCAAGAGATGTACAAGACGAAGATTGGACAGACCGAAGATGGTAGTTGAAAAGCGAGAAACGGCCCTAGCCGTAGGAACCTCGTATATGTGTGTGTAAATAGCTATTTATGTAACCAGTTACGAAAAGTCCGATTTTGTGTAACGAATGAATGTTTGCGGGACGAGCGCAGCGAGTTCCCGCAATTTGAATGAGATACACAAAAAAGGTTTTTCGTCACGTGTTTCATACAAGATTTTTTCTAATTTTGACTACAAATACCTACTTAGAGAGAGAGAATTATTATTATTAAACTTCAATATTTACTTTTAAACCACTTTGTATCTATTTAATACCGTAAAACTATAGCAACGGTGTGCCACAGCCGAAACCTGCAACTGGTGGTGACACCAACTTTTCATCACTAGTTACGAAAGATTTTACTTTTCGTAACTAGTTACGAAAAGTATGACGTTACATCACTGTCATCAGTATTGAAAAGTGCCACTTTATATGTCAAAATTAGAAAAAAATACTTTAAGCATTTTAAATTGTTTGATCGAAATTTTTTTCTGGTTTTATTAAAACTAACCTTTACCTGCATGCACCAGCTTAACCCGAAGTGCACATAAACTGTGGTCGCGCTCATATAACGGTAGAATACCGGCGATTCTAATTAATGTAGTGTTTGCTTTTGCGAAAAAAAACGGTAATTTCCCAGTACTACCCGACGTAGAAGCGAATTAATTTATGAAGCACCAGACTAATTGAATATAATCGCCCATTATGCGACGACAGTCCCTGACCCCAGGCTCCACGACTTCTCGTTCATATGATTGTTTTCCCTATTAAGGCAATTCCTGAATAGCAAAGAACTAATAGGTACCTACCTAACTTCCAATTTGAGAATTTCGTAAGGCTGCTGAACCAAATGCGCCACTTTCGCGAAACAAAAGAATTACATAACCTAATAAATACGATACTGTTGGACTGCTTAATCTGTTTTACATACCGAAATGTCATAGAAAGTACTTGGAGTAACAAAAATTATGTGACAAACGATCGTTGTTGCGACACTTTAGATTTACGATCTTCGCATCCCTTCGGGTCAAAGGTTAACTCTTACAAAACTTCTTCCACTTGCGATCCACACCTATAAGCAACCGACCCGTTTCATTTAAGCACCCGAAAGTCATTCAAACAAAACAACATTCCCATAAATTTCAAAAATAATTTCCCTTAGTAAGTGCCCATACATCGGGAAAGTACCGTATAGGCCGGCTGGTTGGTTATAAATTATTCGGGACGCCATCGATCACCATCGGATCTTGGAACCCCAGCCGAGGCGCTACGGGAACCAATTGCTGTAGATTTTTAGGTTATGGTATCGATTCCGGCATTCTGGTGGTACTGAACCACCTATAACCCGATAGAACTATTAAATTATAGACGCTAAAAGGTTGTGGTGGAATAGGAGCGAAGTAACGGCGCTTTGGTTTTATAGCTTGATGTGTAAAGGCTCCTTATAAGTAGGTTCCTCTGGTATCGGATGATTTGAGCAAATTTATTCGTCAAAGACATATTTCCTACATTTATGTATTTGATAGGAGATTGAGGTGATATAGCTAATATAAACGCTTGAGTTAGTTTAAAACCTAAATAATTGTTGCAGTTTGGACTTTTAGCAAAATGGGTTTTTGCCTGGTACATTGGAACTGTAATTTAAAATCAGCAAGATTTTCACAGCTTTGTTGTTTAGCTGTGTATAAAAACTGAATCCTCATCGCCTGGAGAAATCGATATCGGCTCAGTTGCCATCCGCAACAGGAAACAAGAAATTATTTTTTAACAACAGGGCATAGCATTAAAAGTAACTTTTCTACCACTGCCTTGAAAAATAACAAATGCGCATTACTAACTACTGTTGAAAATCACATATTGCAAACAGCGTGCGCAAAGCAAACGCTACCATACAGAAGCGTGAGCAAGGTCCACTTTGCACACACTTCTTATTGTTTCTCGCACGTGTTTTGCATATATTTTTTAATATAATAGTATGTTGAGCAACTAGTGTCAAAAATTGCACTTTTCACACGAGTGTGACCGTTTGGACACGAGCCGTAGGCGAGTGATACAGAGTCACAAGAGAGTTAAGAATGCGACAAATATTCCCGTCTGCTGTCGCAGTAAAGATTAACGATTCTTGAATTAAAAAATGTTTCAGTCTTTGCTACAAAATCTATAAATACACTTAAAACTTCTGATTTTAAAGTTAGCAGATACGCGACGGTGTGGTGCGTATAATCTTCAATAAAAGTGACAAAATAGTTTTTATTATTTACAGTTGGTGGCGAAATGGGTCCACACACGTCCGTGTGTACAATAAATAATGGTCTTAAAATGTGTTATTTACTTTTCTTTGCCCTATTAAAAGGAAGTCGCACTTGTTTACCAAAAATACATGGCTTGCATATACACACAAAAAAATAAATATCTACGAAGAACGCAATTTGCTTTCAATTGAAATATCTTCTGCTTTCTGCTTATAACGCTTCTGCATATAACGAAAGAAATTAGTTTTTTTTTTCAGAATGAGTTACTTTGTATGAAACATCAGCGCATTAGTTCTTTAACACACTTTATCTTATATAAATATGAACCAATTTTCTTTTAAAGAAACTTTATTCTATTTATAAGAAACAAATTTATTTTTTCCTTTCAGCTAACTTTATTTCCACGCAAAAAAATGTTAAATAGTTAATTTATTTAAGGAAGAAAGAATATAATTATGTTTTAACCAATAATGTCTTGAATTTACACTATCGTTCTCTTAGTTGGAAGAGAACTAAAATATGATGTGTTACATTAAAACAAAACTTTTTTTTAAATGAAACTTAACATTTTCTCTGTTCTAGAAAAGGTTTTTAGTTGAAATTTTTGTAATAATAATTATTCTATTATTATTCTTTGTTACGTTTTCTGCATTTTTTTGTTTTTTTCTTATATATTTGTTTTCATTGATCTAAATTCAACTTTTTATTGGGTTTCATTCATGGTTTTCTCTATTTTATTTTTTTTTTGACAACCTGCTCTATGTTTACTCTTTTTTCTATTGCATTTATTGTCTCTCCTGTTTGCTTTGACGGTTCTGCAAAAAAAAGATTCCGGCAATTTAGTTATTTGTTTCTCCTCCAAGTCACCAATAAAATTTCAAAACACAAATTTACTGCTGTTTGGAATTGTTTGTGTTCTCTTCTACCGTTCTGTCTTCTCTTTTTTGTCGTATTTTTTCTTTGTACAAGTTTTTCTATCTTGCTGTTTTCTTCATTTTTCAAATATTCGTTGTTATGCTTTGTACAAAAGCTTTGTTATTTTAATTATTGCTTTTCTTTGATCTAAATTGGATTTTTTCATTAGGTTTTCATTCTTTTGATAAAATTTTGAATTAAAATTAATTTTTTTTAGGACTGATCAATTGGAATGTATACTCATTAGTAATATATATTTGTAATAAGAAAAATTTGGCACAAAACTAGAAATATTTAAAATTTAATCCTTTACCTGCATATTTCGGATAATTTTTTTAGTCTGTTTCTACTTTTTTTTTCATTTTCGACGCTATTAGTATATTTTAATTGATTTTGGCCTTAATCATAATTTGAGTTTTTTAATTGTAATCTAAATTTTGGTTGTTTGATTTTCTTTCGTTGTTCTAAATTGGAGTTTTTTCTTTAGGTTTTCATTCTTTTGAGAGAATTTTGACACACAATTAATTTTTTTAAAGACTGGCAGGTTGGAATGTACACAAATTTGTAATTCATATTGTACTAAGGGAAATTTGGCACAAAACTAGAAATATTTTAAATTTATTGCTTTCTCTGCAAATTTTAGATATTTTTTTAGCCTTTTTTTACTTTTCTTAACTTATTTCTTATTTTAACATGATTTTAATTTTGTTAAAATAATGTTAATTTGAATTTTGCCGAACACTCCAAATTTGTATTCTTACACACTTTAAAAAATTTTTCACGGAATTTGGCCTTGGACTTAACGCTAGCTTGATTTTTTCGAGAAAAGAACATTAAAATTATTTTTTTTAGGTAAAATAAGTTCTTTCCATACAATTTTAGTTCTAATTCTAATCTGAATTCCTCCAAAGACTTCAAATTTATATTTATAGACGCTCTGCGTAATTTTTAAATAATAATGCAAACCTGAATTTGCTCAGAAACTTTTATTCTGCATTTTTGACGCTTTTTTAGTTGATTTTGGCCATAATCTTAATTTGAGTTTTTCCAAAGCCTCCAAGTTTTTATATCTACCCACCTCGTTTTTCAAGTATTTTGGCATTACTTTTCCAAAAAAACATCGAAATTGTCTTTTTTAGGTAAAAAGAGTTATTTCCACACAATTTTAGTTCTAATTCTAATCTGAATTTCTCCAGAGACTTCAATTTTGCATTTTTAGACGCTCTGCGTAATTTTTAGAGCCTAATGCAAACTAGGTTCTAACCTGACCTTGCTCAGAAACTTTCATTCTGCATTTTTGACGCTTTTAGTAATTTTTAGTTCATTTTGGCCCTAATCTTTATTTGATTTTTTTCGAAATATCCACATTCGTATTTTACACACTTTGAGCCATTCTTTATGTATTTTGACTTTAATTGTAGCCTGACTTGTTCAAAAAATGTCAAAGCTATTATTTTTTTGATAAAATGAGTCACTTTTAAACAATTTTAACCCCAAATCTATTGTAAAATTCTTGAAACTCTGTGTAGTTTCTCAACCAATGTTGACCTTAATCCTAGCCTGAATTTGCATAGAAACTTTTAATCGGCGTTTTTTTTGACAGTTTGAGTAATTTTTAACTGATTTTGACAATAACATTACTTTGATTTTTTCCAAAGCATCAAAATTTTTATATTTACCCCCTTTGAATCATTTTCACGTATTTTGGTCTCAATCCCGGTCTGACTTTTTCAAAAAACATCAAAATTGTTATTTTTAAGTAAAATGTGTTCATTTTAAACAATTTTAATTCTAATTGTGATCTAAATTTTTGTTCTTTTATTGTTTTTTTCGTTGATTTGGATTTTATTTAGATTTTCATTCTTTTGAAAGAATTTTGACACAAAATTGATTTTTTTAAAGACTGGCCGGTTGGAATGTACACAAATTTGTAATACATATTGTACTAAGGGAAATTTGGCACAAAACTAGAAATACTTTAAATTTATTGCTTTCTCTGCAAATTTTAGATATTTTTTTTGGTCTTTTTCTACTTTTTTTAACTTATTTCTTATTTTAACATGATTTTAATTTTGTTAAAATAATGTTAATTTGAATTTTGCCGAACACTCCAAATTTATATTCTCACACTTTAAGAAATTTTTCACGGAATTTCGCCTTGGCCTTAACCCTAGCCTGATTTTTTCAAAATAACATTAAAATTATTATTTTTAGGTAAAATAAGTTCTTTCCATACAATTTCAGTTCTAATTCTAATCTGAATTCCTCCAAAGACTTCAAATTTACATTTATAGGCGCTCTGCGTAATTTTTAGATCCTAATGCAAACCTGAATTTGCTCAGAAACTTTTATTCTGCATTTTTGACGCTTTTTTAATTGATTTTGGCCATAATCTTAATTTGAGTTTTTTCCAAAGCCTCCAAGTTTTTATATCTACCCACCTCGTTCTTCAAGTATTTTGGCATTAATTTTCCAAAAAAACATCAAAATTGTATTTTTTAGGTAAAAAGAGTTCTTTCCACACAATTTTAGTTCTAATTCTAATCTGAATTTCTCCAGAGACTTCAATTTTGCATTTTTAGACGCTCTGCGTAATTTTTAGATCCGAATGCAAACTAGGTTCTAACCTGACCTTGCTCAGAAACTTTCATTCTGCATTTTTGACGCTTTTAGTAATTTTTAGTTAATTTTGGCCCTAATCTTTATTTCATTTTTTTCGAATCGAATATCCACATTCGTATTTTACACACTTTGAGTCATTCTTTATGCATTTTCGCCTTAATTGTAGCCTGACTTTTCAAAACATGTCAAAGCTATCATTTTTTTGATAAAATGAGTCACTTTTAAACAATTTTAGTCCCAAATCTATTGTAAAATTCTTGAAACTCTGTGTAGTTTCTCAACCAATGTTAACCTGAATTTGCCTAGAAACTTTTAATCGGCATTTTTTGACAGTTTGAGTAATTTTTAACTGATTTTGACAATAACATTACTTTGATTTTTCCAAAGCATCAAAATTTTTATATTTACCCCCTCTGAATAATTTTCACGTATTTTGGTCTCAATCCCGGTCTGACTTTTTCAAAAAACATCAAAATTGTTATTTTTAAATAAAATGTGTTCATTTTAAAAAATTTTAATTCTAATTGTGATCTAAATGTTTGTTCTTTTATTGTTTTTTTCGTTGATTTGGATTTTATTTAGATTTTCATTCTTTTGAAAGAATTTTGACACAAAATTGATTTTTTTAAAGACTGGCCGGTTGGAATGTACACATATTTGTAATACATATTGTACTAAGGGAAATTTGGCACAAAACTAGAAATACTTTAAATTTATTGCTTTCTCTGCAAATTTTAGATATTTTTTTTTAGTCTTTTTCTACTTTTTTTAACTTATTTCTTATTTTAACATGATTTTAATTTTGTTAAAATAATGTTAATTTGAATTTTGCCGAACACTCCAAATTTGTATTCTCACACTTTAAGAAATTTTTCACGGAATTTGGCCTTGGCCTTAACCCTAGCCTGATTTTTTCAAAATAACATTAAAATTATTATTTTTAGGTAAAATAAGTTCTTTCCATACAATTTCAGTTCTAATTCTAATCTGAATTCCTCCAAAGACTTCAAATTTACATTTATAGGCGCTCTGCGTAATTTTTAGATCCTAATGCAAACCTGAATTTGCTCAGAAACTTTTATTCTGCATTTTTGACGCTTTTTTACTTGATTTTGGCCATAATCTTAATTTGAGTTTTTCCAAAGCCTCCAAGTTTTTATATCTACCCACCTCGTTCTTCAAGTATTTTGGCATTAATTTTCCAAAAAAACATCAAAATTGTCTTTTTTAGGTAAAAAGAGTTCTTTCCACACAATTTTAGTTCTAATTCTAATCTGAATTTCTCCAGAGACTTCAATTTTGCATTTTTAGACGCTCTACGTAATTTTTAGATCCTAATGCAAACTAGGTTCTAACCTGAACTTGCTCAGAAACTTTCATTCTGCATTTTTGGCCCTAATCTTTATATGATTTTTTTCGAAATATCCACATTCGTATTTTACACAATTTGAGTCATTCTTTATGTATTTTGTTATATAACATTTTGTTATATCACATTAATTTGATTTTTTCCAAAGCATCAAAATTTTTATATTTCCCCCTTTGAATAATTTTTCACGTATTTGGGTCTCAATCCCGGTCTGACTTTTTCAAAAAACATCAAAATTGTTATTTTTAAGTAAAATGTGTTCATTTTAAATAATTTTAATTCTAATTGTGATCTAAATTTTTGTTCTTTTATTGTTTTTTTCGTTGATTTAAATTGGATTTTATTTAGATTTTCATTCTTTTGAGAGAATTTTGACACAAAATTGATTTTTTTAAAGACTCTCCGGTTGGAATGTACACAAATTTGTAATCCATATTGTACTAAGGGAAATTTGGCACAAAACTAGAAATATTTTAAATTTACTGCTTTTTCTGCAAATTTTAGATATTTTTTTAGCCTTTTTCTACTTTTCTTAACTTATTTCTTATTTTAACATGATTTTAATTTTGTTAAAATAATGTTAATTTGAATTTTGCCGAACACTCCAAATTTGTATTCTTACACACTTTAAGAAAATTTTCACGGAATTTGGCCTTGGCCTTAACCCTAGCCCGATTTTTTCAAAATAACATTAAAATTATTATTTTTAGGTAAAATAAGTTCTTTCCATACAATTTTAGTTCTAATTCTAATCTGAATTCCTCCAAAGACTTCAAATTTACATTTATAGACGCTCTGCGTAATTTTTAGATCCTAATGCAAACCTGAATTTGCTCAGAAACTTTTATTCTGCATTTTTGACGCTTTTTTAATTGATTTTGGCCATAATCTTAATTTGAGTTTTTCCAAAGCCTGCAAGTTGTTATATCTACCCACCTCGTTTTTCAAGTATTTTGGCATTACTTTTAAAAGAAAACATCAAAATTGTCTTTTTTAGGTAAAAAGAGTTATTTCCACACAATTTTCGTTCTAATTCTAATCTGAATTTCTCCAGAAACTTCAATTTTGCATTTTTAGACGCTCTGCGTAATTTTTAGATCCTAATGCAAACTAGGTTCTAACCTGACCTTGCTCAGAAACTTTCATTCTGCATTTTTGACGCTTTTAGTAATTTTTAGTTAATTTTGGCCCTAATCTTTATTTGATTTTTTCCGAATCGAATATCCACATTCGTATTTTACACACTTTGAGTCATTCTTTATGCATTTTCGCCTTAATCGTAGCCTGACTTTTTCAAAAAATGTCAAAGCTATCATTTTTTGATAAAATGAGTCACTTTTAAACAATTTTAGCCCCAAATCTATTGTAAAATTCTTGAAACTCTGTGTAGTTTCTCAACCAATGTTAACCTGAATTTGCCTAGAAACTTTTAATCGGCATTTTTTGACAGTTTGAGTAATTTTTAACTGATTTTGACAATAACATTACTTTGATTTTTTCCAAAGCATCAAAATTTTTATATTTACCCCCCATGAATCATTTTCACGTATTTTGGTCTCAATCCCGGTCTGACTTTTTCAAAAACCATCAAAATTGTTATTTTTAAGTAAAATGTGTTCATTTTAAACAATTTTAATTCTAATTGTGATCTAAATTTTTGTTCTTTTTATTGCTTTTTTCGTTGATTTAAATTGGTTGGATTTTATTTAGATTTTCATTCTTTTGAGAGAATTTTGACACAAAATTGATTTTTTTTAATGACTGACCAGTTGGAATATATTGTTGGAACACATTCGTAATATATATTGCAATAAGGGAAATTTACCACAACCTAGAAATGTTTTAAATTTATTTTTTACCTGCATATTTTAGATATTTTTTTTAGTATTTTCCTACTTTTCTTAACTTAATTACAATTTTAAATTAATTTTAATTTTGTTGAAATAATGTTAGTTCGAATTCTGCCAAAAACTCCAAATTTGTATTCTTACACACTTCAATTGATTTTCACGTATTTTGGCATTAATCTTAACCTGACTTTTTCAAAAAACATAAAAATTGTTATTGTTGTTTAAAAAAAATGTCAGTTCTAATTCTAATCTAAATTTCGCCAAGAATTCAAATTTTCATTTTTGACTTTTTTAGTAATTGTTAATTGATTTTGGCGATAATCTCATAAATTTTTTTCGAAATTTTTTGGTTGGAAAAAATTATTGACAAATACAATCTTGTGAGTCTTGAAGAATTAGTAAATATCTCAAAACCGATTTAAAAATCAAAAAAATGAATTGCATACTTACTTAGAAAAAGTTAGCATAAAACGGGGACTAACTTTATAGATTTGTTGGTGGAAAATAAAAATTTTAATAGATATCTCGGAAACAGTTTATTAGTATATATTAGACGATCTTGTTAGTTCGTTTTAATATTTTGCAAAATCGCAAAATTATTAAGTATCTTGAGAACGGTTTGAAGTTACCAAGATTTGGATAAACGATTGAAAATTTAAATAAAAATTATTGGATTTATTTTGGACAATTAGAAAATCATTAAATATCTTGAGAGCGGCTTGTGGCTCTAAAAAAATACATTACGCTACGATGTTTGTTAAAAAAAAATTGAGTTATGCAGAAACAGAGACTTCGAGATCGATTTTGGAAAATGAGAAATTGTGTAAATATTTCGAGAATATTCGAGGTTTCAAAACTTGGACTGAGCCTAGTTTGTATTAATTAGAAATACCTATAAATGCTATGAAATATATTTAATGAAAAAAAAGTTTTCTGTAATTGGTTATTCACGTCAAGAAAGGCAATGCGTATATTAGTATTTTTGTCAAAATAATTTTTATTCGAAATTTTTCTTCATTTACACTGTGAGCGATAATTATGTATAAGACAACACAAATTTAATTATTTTGTCTGAAAAAAACGTATTTGTCTTACCCGTAAGCATTACATAGAAAATAATCATTTCACACAAAATTGAGAAAAAAACATATTTTATTCGTAACAGAAGACAATAAGAAGATTATGAGAATCTTTACGAAAAACAAAATGAAATGGCTATTTTTACTCGAACAAAAGGAAATTTGAAGTAAGACAGTTTCATAGTTTTGAAAAACAATATTTTCTTCTAATGAATAGAGTGCACTGATCCGTTGAAGAAAAATTTGCTGGATATGATAAAAAATGTTTTAAACAAAAATAATATTTTTAAAAGAATGAACTTTCTTATATCAAAAAAATATTTTTATGTGCGTAGATTCAATTAACATTACGTCTTTAAGCTCAATTAAATCCTCAAACATATCAGGCTGTTTAATTTGATTGAATTTTGATTTACTGGCGTGGCCTAAACGTTCGTGCCATAATTTTGAATTGTCAGTTTTAGAAATATTGACCTGACTTTCAGTTTCGATGTTTTTGTTAATGTTAAATATAGCAGTAAATAAACCATTATGAGACTTACCAAATAAGATCATTTGATGATCACCATTTTGTACTGTGATCTCTTCATTGTCAAAAGTAATTTTCATGCAGCTCTCATCACCCAAAGTTTCTAAAGCTGTTGCTATTCCTTCGTAAGCACTTGGCAATGTTAATAATAAATGGGCAATCTTGTCCATTTCATTAATAGAAGCGCCCGCTGCTTTTAAGTCACAAATTATTGCCAGTTGAGTCGCTAAACTACGTCGTTCACAATCCAAGCTTTGAATGATGTCCTTTGCGGTTGCATTGTCCTTCGCAAAACTAAGAAACGAATCACTCAAATATTCCACAATTTGGCTCTTAGCAACAAAGTTTTTTTGCTTCCACTCATCTGAAACTTCTTCCGGTGTTCTGTAACATTCAGTTCTTCTAGCAATAGCGTCACTCGACATTTCCACACCGCATACTTTTCGCCCGCAAACGGTTGAATATTACTTTTCGCGATTTTAGACGATTCCATTTTTACTGATTGGAATTTACGCGTTCGATTCCACAACAAATTGCACTCTGCTATCAGCACAAAGTCAACTAAAAGTGTGTGGGCCCATAACCTGTTGGAATATGGGAATCTTAAATAAAAATGCAAGTGTTGCTTATTGAACGCTCGACTATTCCGCACACTAGCTAGATTCTTAAAAAAGGGATCCTATCGCTTCGCCTTGAAAACACAAAAAAAGGGTTTGCATTTGTATACCTACAAACCATCTACCTGTGTTTTCACATTTTACTGAATAAGCAAATATAATAGGAGGTTTCTGTCGTTCGATTTTTATTCATTAAATTGAAATGTGAAGTTTGTCACGTCAGTTATGTAACCAGCCCTAAGTAAAAAATACTTGACCATGCACCTGACTCAGCCCTGCAGTACCAGAACAAAGAATATGCTGATAGTGCCTATTATGCTTTGAGCTTTCTTTAACGCTTTAACTAAAACTATAATAATTCTCTGCCTAAGCTTTTTACCCAGTAGTTGCGTATGTCCTTTTTGTATTTTTAAAAAGGCATTTTAGTAGTCGAGATCTTTAATTCTATCGCTTCAACTTGGAAATACAAAAAAAGGGTTTTCATTTGTATAAAAACTATCCACGTGTGTTTACACATTTCACTGAATAAGCAAATATAAGAGGAGGTTCCTGTCGTTTGATTTCTGTTCATTAAATTGAAATGTGAAGTTTTACGATACGCTTTTACGATATTAAAAGTTAAAAAAAGTGCAATTAGCAGGAAATTAAATATATATTTTTCGAAAATATAAAAATATTTTTTTAATAGAAACGATAGCATAAGGTACAAATTGGTTTTGTTTGGACATTGCCAATCTAAAGACCAGATAATAGCTTATAGGGGGTGATCATATGAAAACATCTAGTAGGCTGTGAGATGTCAACAGAAAAGGATGAAGAAACAAAAGTCCATTTACTTCGATTATATGTCATCCTTTTCTGTCAAAATTTCCGGATTCTAGATGACATTTTCTAATGAACATAAGGTATGTTAGAGTTGGAGTTTTACATTGATGAATTATCATCCCTGTCGTACTTACAACGGGGAGAAAGTACTTTTTGTTTCAATGACGTCACTATGAGTGACACAACTCTCTCAACAGTGTAGAGGGCAGTATTGAAAGATGAATGTGGCGTTCATTTCTATGAGACTGTGGTATTGAATTGTGTGAATGTACTCTGAATATGGAATGTTCATGTATGAACTGGAGAAGCCATTGCCAATCTAAAGACCAGATCATAGCTCATAGCAGATGTTCATTCGGAAACATCATCTAGTAGGCTGTGAACTGTCAGCAGAAAAGGATGAAGAAACAAAAGTCTATTTACTTTGTTTATATGTCATTCCTTTCTGTCAACATTTCAGGCTTCTAGATGACGGTTTCTAATGAACATAAAAGTATTTTTGAGTTGAAGTTTTACATTGATGAATTATCATCCCGCTCGTACTTGCAACAGAGAGAAAGTGCTTTTTGTGACGTCATTATGACTTTCATTTTGAAATTGATTTTTTTGACATATGATGTTCATTTTGACAATGAATTTCATTTTGACATATGATTATGACGTCATTATGACTAACACAACTCTCTCAAAAGTGTAGAGGCCAGTATTGAATACACAGAAAGTACTCTGAATATTGAATGTTCATGTAAGAACATGAGAAGACATTGTCAATCTAAAGACCAGATCATAGTTTATAGGTGGTATTCTTTTGAAAACATCCTCTAGAAGGCTGTGAAATGTCAACAGAAGAGGATGAAGAAAGAAAAGTGCATTTACTTTGATTATATGTCATCCTTTTCTGTCAAAACTTCAGGATTCTAGATGACGTTTTCTAATGAACATAAGGTATTTTGGAGTTAGAGTCTTACATTGATGAATTATCATCCCTCTCGTTCTTGCAACAGAGAGAAACTGCTTTTTGTTTCAATGACGTCATTATGACTGACACAACTCTTAAAAGTGTAGAGGCCGGTATTGAAAGAAGATTGTGGCGTTCATTTCTATGAGAATGTGGTATTGAATTGTCTGAATGTACTCTGAATATGGAATGTTCATTTATGAACTGGAGAAGTCATTGTCAATCTAAAGACAAGATTATAGAGGGTGTTCATTTGAAAACATCATCTTGTAGGCTGTGAAACGTCAACAGAAAAGGATGAAGAAACAAAAGTCCAATTACTTTGATTGTATGTCATCCTTTTCTGTCAAAATTTCAGTATTCAAGACGACATTTTCTAACGAACATAAGTTATTTTGGAGTTGGAGTTTTACATTGATGAATTATCATCCTTCCCGTTCTTGCAACAGAGAGAAAGTGCTTTTTGTTTCAATGACGTCATAATGACTGACACAACTCTTAAAAGTGTAGAGACCGGTATTGAAAGACGATTGTGGCGTTAATTTCTATGAGAATGTGGTATTGAATTGTCTGAAGGTACTCTGAATATGGAATGTTCATTTATGAACTGGAGAAGTCATTGTCAAACTAAAGACAAGATTATAGAGGGTGTTCATTTGAAAACATCATCCTGTAGGCTGCGAAACGTCAACAGAAAAGGATGAAGAAACAAAAGTCTATTTACTTTGATTATATGCCATCCTTTTCTGTCAAAATTTCAGGAATATAGATGACTGAAACTAGGAAATTGCGTCCCAGGTAGACTGGTTTTGGTGGTCAATTGGCGGATAGGGACTAAAGGCAGCAATTATACAGTAATTTCTTGGCCCTAAGGGGATAGAAACTGATAGAAACTTCTTCTAGCAATTACTCTATAATTGCTGCCTTTAGTCCCTATCTGCCAATTGGCCACCAAAATTCTAGATGACATTTTCTAATGAACATAAGACATTTTGGAGTTTAAGTTTTACATTGATGAATTTTCATCCCTCTCGTGCAACAGACAGAAAGTGCTTTTTGTTTCAATGACGTCATTATGACTGACACAGCTCTCTCAAAAGTGTAGAGGGAGTATTGAAAGACGATTGAAAGAGACTGTGGTATTGAATTGTGTGAATGTACTCTGAATATGGAATGTTCATGTATAAACTGGAGAAGCCATTGCCAATCTAAAGACCAGATCCTAGCTTATAGGAGATGTTCATTCGAAAACATCATCTAGTAGGCTGTGAAATGTCAGCAGAAAAGGATGAAGAAACAAAAGTCCATTTACATTGATTATATTATGTCATCATTTTCTGTAAAATATTCAGGCTTCTAGATGATGTTTTCTAATGAAGACAATGTATTTTGGAGCTGGAGTTTTACATTGATGAATTATCATCTCTCTCGTTCTTGCAACAGTACTTTTTGTTTCAATGAGGTCATTATGACTGACACAACTCTCTCAAAAGTGTAGAGGCCAGTATTGAAAGATGATTATGGCGTTCATTTCTATATGAGACTGTGGTATTGAATTGTGTGAATGTACTCTGAATATTGAATGTTCATGTATAAACTGGAGAAGACATTGTCAATCTAAAGATCAGATAATAGTTTATAGGTGGTATTCATTTGAAAACATCATCTAGAAGGCTGTGAAATGTCAACAGAAGAGGATGAAGAAACAAAAGTGCATTTACTTTGATTATATGTCATCCTTTTCTGTCAAAACTTCAGGATTCTAGATGACGTTTTCTAATGAACATAAGGTATTTTGGAGTTAGAGTCTTACATTGATGAATTATCATCCCTCTCGTTCTTGCAACAGAGAGAAAGTGCTTTTTGTTTCAATGACGTCATTATGACTGACACAACTCTTAAAAGTGTAGAGGCCGGTATTGAAAGAAGATTGTGGCGTTCATTTCTATGAGAATGTGGTATTGAATTGTCTGAATGTACTCTGAATATGGAATGTTCATTTATGAACTGGAGAAGTCATTGTCAATCTAAAGACAAGATTATAGAGGGTGTTCATTTGAAAACATCATCTTGTAGGCTGTGAAACGTCAACAGAAAAGGATGAAGAAACAAAAGTCCAATTACTTTGATTGCATGTCATCCTTTTCTGTCAAAATTTCAGTATTCAAGACGACATTTTCTAACGAACATAAGTTATTTTGGAGTTGGAGTTTTACATTGATGAATTATCATCCCTCCCGTTCTTGCAACAGAGAGAAAGTGCTTTTTGTTTCAAAGACGTCATAATGACTGACACAACGCTTAAAAGTGTAGAGGCCGGTATTGAAAGACGATTGTGGCGTTCATTTCTATGAGAATGTGGTATTGAATTGTCTGAAGGTACTCTGAATATGGAATGTTCATTTATGAACTGGAGAAGTCATTGTCAAACTAAAGAAAAGATTATAGAGGGTGTTCATTTGAAAACATCATCCTGTAGGCTGCGAAACGTCAACAGAAAAGGATGAAGAAACAAAAGTCTATTTACTTTGATTATATGCCATCCTTTTCTGTCAAAATTTCAGGAATATAGATGACTGAAACTAGGAAATTGCGTCCCAGGTAGACTGGTTTTGGTGGTCAATTGGCGGATGGGGACTAAAGGCAGCAATTATACAGTAATTTCTTGGCCCTAAGGGGATAGAAACTGATAGAAACTTCTTCTAGCAATTACTCTATAATTGCTGCCTTTAGTCCCTATCTGCCAATTGGCCACCAAAATTCTAGATGACATTTTCTAATGAACATAAGACATTTTGGAGTTTACGTTTTACATTGATGAATTATCATCCCTCTCGTACGTGCAACAGACAGAAAGTGCTTTTTGTTTCAATGACGTCATTATGACTGACACAGCTCTCTCAAAAGTGTAGAGGGCAGTATTGAAAGACGATTGAAAGAGACTGTGGTATTGAATTGTGTGAATGTACTCTGAATATGGAATGTTCATGTATGAACTGGAGAAGCCATTGCCAATCTAAAGACCAGATCCTAGCTTATAGGAGATGTTCATTCGAAAACATCATCTAGTAGGCTGTGAAATGTCAGCAGAAAAGGATAAAGAAACAAAAGTCCATTTAAATTGATTATATTATGTCATCATTTTCTGTAAAATATTCAGGCTTCTAGATGATGTTTTCTAATGAAGACAATGTATTTTGGAGCTGGAGTTTTACATTGATGAATTATCATCTCTCTCGTTCTTGCAACAGTACTTTTTGTTTCAATGAGGTCATTATGACTGACACAACTCTCTCAAAAGTGTAGAGGCCAGTATTGAAAGATGATTATGGCGTTCATTTCTATATGAGACTGTGGTATTGAATTGTGTGAATGTACTCTGAATATTGAATGTTCATGTATGGACTGGAAAAGACATTGTCAATCTAAAGACCAGATCATAGTTTATAGGTGGTATTCATTTGAAAACATCATCTAGAAGGCTGTGAAATGTCAACAGAAGAGGATGAAGAAACAAAAGTGCATTTACTTTGATTATATGTCATCCTTTTCTGTCAAAACTTCAGGATTCTAGATGACGTTTTCTAATGAACATAAGGTATTTTGGAGTTAGAGTTTTACATTGATGAATTATCATCCCTCTCGTTCTTGCAACAGAGAGAAAGTGCTTTTTGTTTCAATGACGTCATAATGACTGACACAACTCTTAAAAGTGTAGAGGCCGGTATTGAAAGAAGATTGTGACGTTCATTTCTATGAGAATGTGGTATTGAATTGTCTGAATGTACTCTGAATATGGAATGTTCATTTATGAACTGGAGAAGTCATTGTCAATCTAAACACAAGATTATAGAGGGTGTTCATTTGAAAACATCATCTTGTAGGCTGTGAAACGTCAACAGAAAAGGATGAAGAAACAAAGGTCCAATTACTTTGATTATATGTCATCCTTTTCTGTCAAAATTTCAGTATTCAAGACGACATTTTCTAACGAACATAAGTTATTTTGGAGTTGGAGTTTTACATTGATGAATTATCATCCTTCCCGTTCTTGCAACAGAGAGAAAGTGCTTTTTGTTTCAATGACGTCATAATGACTGACACAACTCTTAAAAGTGTAGAGGCCGGTATTGAAAGACGATTGTGGCGTTCATTTCTATGAGAATGTGGTATTGAATTGTCTGAAGGTACTCTGAATATGGAATGTTCATTTATGAACTGGAGAAGTCATTGTCAAACTAAAGACAAGATTATAGAGGGAGTTCATTTGAAAACATCATCCTGTAGGCTGTGAAACGTCAACAGAAAAGGATGAAGAAACACAAGTCTATTTACTTTGATTATATGCCATCCTTTTCTGTCAAAATTTCAGGATTATAGATGACTGAAACTAGGAAATTGCGTCCCAGGTAGACTGGTTTTGGTGGTCAATTGGCGGATAGGGACTAAAGGCAGCAATTATACAGTAATTTCTTGGCCCTAAGGGGATAGAAACTGATAGAAACTTCTTCTAGCAATTACTCTATAATTGCTGCCTTTAGTCCCTATCTGCCAATTGGCCACCAAAATCCTAGATGACATTTTCTAATGAACATACGATATTTTGGAGTTTAAGTTTTACATTGATGAATTATCATCCCTCTCGTATGTGCAACAGACAGAAAGTGCTTTTTGTTTCAATGACGTCATTATGACTGACACAGCTCTCTCAAAAGTGTAGAGGGCAGTATTGAAAGACGATTGAAAGAGACTGTGGTATTGAATTGTGTGAATGTACTCTGAATATGGAATGTTCATGTATGAACTGGAGAAGCCATTGCCAATCTAAAGACCAGATCCTTGCTTATAGGAGATGTTCATTCGAAAACATCATCTAGTAGGCTGTGAAATGTCAGCAGAAAAGGATGAAGAAACAAAAGTCCATTTACATTGATTATATTATGTCATCATTTTCTGTAAAATATTCAGGCTTCTAGATGATGTTTTCTAATGAAGACAATGTATTTTGGAGCTGGAGTTTTACATTGATGAATTATCATCCCTCTCGTTCTTGCAACAGTGCTTTTTGTTTCAATGAGGTCATTATGACTGACACAACTCTCTCAAAAGTGTAGAGGCCAGTATTGAAAGATGATTGAAAGAGACTGTGGTATTGAATTGTGTGAATGTACTCTGAATATGGAATGTTCATGTATGAACTAGAGAAGCCATTGCCAATCTAAAGACCAGATCATAGTTTATAGGAGGTGTTCATTCCAAAACATCATCTAGTAGGCTGTGAAATGTCAACAGAAAATGATGAAGAAACAAAAGTCTATTTACATTGATTATATTATGTCATCCTTTTCTGTAAAAAATTCAGGCTTCTAGATGACGTTTTCTAATGAAGACAACGTATTTTAGAGCTGGAGTTTTACATTGATGAATTATCATCCCTCTCGTTCTTGCAACAGTGCTTTTTGTTTCAATGACGTCATTATGACTGACATAACTCTCTCAAAATTGTAGAGGCCAGTAAAGATGATTGTGGCGTTCCTTTCTATGAGACT
The DNA here is from genome assembly GCA_951812265.1 of Taphrorychus bicolor. Classification (NCBI taxonomy): domain Eukaryota; kingdom Metazoa; phylum Arthropoda; class Insecta; order Coleoptera; family Curculionidae; genus Taphrorychus; species Taphrorychus bicolor. The sequence goes on from OX638300.1 coordinate 17,169,726, forward strand.
GTGGGATTGAATTCTGTAAATGTACTCTGAATATGGAATATTCATGTATGAGCTGGAGAAATTATTACAATGGTATGTTCATGCAGGTAGAGCCTTTCTCTTGGTGGGTGACTTTAAGACAACATTTAACAAACTTGCTTTTTAGGTACTTAATTTGCTAAATCCTTTGTAATCATTATAGGCACACTATAAATGTTACGTTTCCTTTATTCTACGTTTTTCATGAATAGTTGTTCTTTACACTTTTTACGAATTTTCATCAGAGACCCTTCGTCCCTAGATAAAAATTGGCTTGTCTTCGAAGTGCAGGTATTAAGCTATTATACCTGCAATAATGGATGTTATGATTTTACATAGAGTTAGAAGACCTGTTGGAACAGTAATGGGACTATAATTTATTACTATCATCTCCGGTTTTATGGGTTTTATAAAAGTTTGTCCTTCGATGAGAAATGTTGGTAAAAGTATTAAATCAATCCGTATGGTACTATACGTTTAAATGTATAGGTACCAGAACTTCTGAATACCATCAGACCTAGCCAATCTTAATTAGCGTCTTGCCGGTCTTATATGCACAAGAACATTATTCTTAATCGGAAAAGCGACATTATCAATAATCAAATCGTAATCTAGCCACAATATCTGTTAAATAATAAAACCGTCAACTGTAATTAAGTGAAAACAAATACATTACGAACAAGATCTATAAATAATGCAAAACATCACGCTTAATTCATTATCGCGCCAGATATAATAGCGTAATCGATGCAATTACCGCGGCTAACGTTCCTCTCTTTGTTTTGATGCTCATTTCACACAAGTGTTTTAACAGCAACATACCTTTTTCAAATAAGAAAGCTAAGAGCAGCCACGCCCAATGAGTATATTTATTGTGAATTAATTTATTGTAAATAAGAAAAAGAATTAGAATAATTTGTAAGCGATCACGATGCCGAGCACAAGGTATATGACATAAATTCTCTAAATAGTTAAAATATTTATTGTGTTTACACACCTAAGGCTGCTCAGTGTAAGTAGTGAATTCTTAAATGTGTAATTTAATGAGATGTGTAGTACAAAATCAGTTTTGAGCTTATTGTCTTTTTTTTGTTAAGAATATTATTTGTAGATGGACAATTATAATTAGTCTATAAAAATTACAAATAATTTTTATAAGACTACATTCCAATAGTAATAGTTGTAGTAGATATTGGGGGGGCGAGACCTTGCTTCTAGGCCTTAAAGGTCCTTTTCACAGTACCGTCATCCACCCATCCCTACTCTGCCTGGTTCCTCATTCCATCCACAAGGAGACCATTCCCTCTAACAAAGGAGAGTATCCCGACCCATATCAGAGACGAAAAAGAAGGCGGCTCCCAGTGTCCTGTGGCGCAGTTGCGCCCACCTACAGCACACTTCCAGATAGTGGTATGACGACTCTTCCTCTACTCTACAGTGAATGCAGAGTGGACTGTTCACCGTTCCTAGGACGTGCATGTGCCTGTGAGCCAGTGAAGATTAGGTCTCCCAGGCACTGCCGACTTCTTTCAAGTAGCGACGAGGATTTGGATCTATCCGGGTTAGAGTAGATTTCCTTGGTCCCTCTACATATTCCTGACTGTGTCCAGTTTGTCCTTGTACTCTCCCATGCCCACTCATTTAGTGTAAGAGACGTACCTATTGCTTACTCTTAGACATGGCTCCGGTCCAGTAAAGCACGTCTGGGAACCACGCTTGGCCGATTCATCGGGGCGCTTGTTTCCCTCAATGCCCCTATGTCCAGGAACCCATCCCAGAGTTGCCCTTTTTGTTTCTGCCAGTGACTCTAGAGCATTCCTGCAGTCCTGAACGAGCTTTGAACTCACAGGGCCGCCTAACTGTCGATGAAGATGTTCTGCTCTGCTCCTTCTTTGACTTCTGGTCGTGTGGCCACTTCGAGAATTGCAAATACCTCCGCCTGGAAAACCGTCGTGTGGCTTTCCAAGGGAAAGCTCTCACCCTCTTCACGCCTGCTTTGTATATTCCGGCTCCTGACGACCGTGAGTCAGCCATTCTTGATCCGTCTGTATACCATAAGGCCTATGGTAAACGATTATTCTCAGAAGGTTGCTGAAGCAGCACTTCTTTGAATTCTACTCTTGTTGGGATGTTTATCCTAAATTGCATTTTGAAGTATATGATTGGGACTTTTGAGAACTCTGATAAATTAAATCACAAATTTGAATTAAAAATAAAAAAATACCTGGTTTTAAATTGTAAAATTTAAATGTTTATTCAACAATTTATGTTTCTCTGACTAATCAAGTACCCACATTATGTCACCCACTTTAAATGTTATTTCAAATTGAAGCTTGTTCCGCCTTTAGAATTTTACATCTCTGAATATCACTCAGCAGTCGAAAGTCATGCAAACAAAATGGCATTAAACCTTAAACATTTCCGTTCACTATCACTAGAGAAACGTCTTTTTTACTCCAGTTTACGCAACATCTTATAAGTGAAACCACAAAACTTAACATAATAATAATAACCAAATAATTACTATCCATTTTCGTAAAAACACGTTAACGTTTTTAGTACACACAGAAAGCCCATTAGAGCAACAACCTCTATTATCACCTTTTTATTAATTTGAAAACCGAAATTACTTTCTTTCCTATGAATATTTTAAATTCACCATGGTAATATTAATTATTCCCGGTGATTATACCATTTAGGGTATTTGAATGTGCTTTATCACATAGTTAGAAGTCTGAAACGATAAAAGTGGCAGGTGCAAATGGGAAGCAGTTTGTTAATTATAGTCTTTTTATTCTCGTTACGCTTATAAATTATTTTTTAGGTATTTGCATGTTTATTCATCCCCCTCTAATTATCATATCAATGAAAGTTGTCTTTCCAGTGGGTGAAATTTCCCCACAAGACGCGGAACAGGTATGTATAGTGTAATAGATGGTCTGTAATGCGCCATATACGATTGATAGCGAAAAACTCTTAAAGGTACCGTAGAGAAAGCGAATACCCCATGTCGACATGCAGACAAGTACCTAATAAATTATTCATATACTTCCCTGAAAAATATTGGGCCGTCAGCTGATTTATGACAATCTGAGGTAATTGCGGTTATGGAGTTTCGAGTTTATTTAACAAATTATATGGATGACGCTAACACTCTGCACCTTATAAAGAAAACGCTAATGCTGTGCTATGAAATAGGGGAAAGGAGTGTAAAAGCATACAATTATGTTATTAAGTTGAAAACTAGTGTGTTGTAGAAAGGTACCACCTCAAACCGGTCTTGTGGTAGAAAACTGGCAAATGTAGTGAAGCCCTTTCGAATATTATTTAAGAGCTGCAGAGGTAACCAAGAAATCCCAAAATGTACAGGTTAGTTCAGGTAATAGTGTGCTCAACTCCTGCATTTTATTAGGGATCGAGTGTTCTACTGGATCATTTTGTCTAAAAGTCCAATCATCTTTTGAAGAAATAAACTGTCTTAAACCTGAGGCAACAACCTCGCCAAAGATTCTAGCGAATTTTACTTCTGCTGAGGTAAAGATGGCAAAATAAAAAACAAAAGCACTTTAACTGTTTTGAGGTACACTGCCGATTAAGTTACATAAATCAGAAAATGTTACAAAATTAAAACAATATTACTGCTGAGACATCCAAGAAACCTGCAGCAAATCTGCAAATCTTAAAGAAAACGACCATCCCAAAGCAAAGTCATCTGTAGAGGATATTCTAGTCAGGTTCACTGTCCGGTTATAAGAACGGAGTCAGCAACGAACCAGGAGAATATGCTTGAGAAACTGAAACATTGCTGCTTTTGTGTTCAACCCAAATTTTTTAAATATGGGAATTCGCGACAAATGTGGTAATATTGAACGCAAGGCTCACACAGAATTAGAGAAAGAGAAACCAAGGGGACGAGCTGACCACAAACTACCACTTTTTCTTGATCTACTGTAGATGCAGAAACTGTGGAAGCTAGAAATGGGACATTATCTGAGGCAGTTCTAGTGACTAGGACTTTAAAATTCTGCTTCCTCCAGGCTCAGAACAACTAGCGCTAGCTGTTAACGAGATATAAAAGAACAAATAACATAGAATTATAAATTAGAAAGAGATGGCTCTTCGACCAGGGTACTGTATGATAGGGGAGTGGTCTCCGGCATTAATTATGTGCTCTATTTAGAAGTTGATTACCCAGGAGTAAGTCTTCAAGTAGGTTCTTCAGGAGGCTGAGTACATCATCTAGTTGGTACAGCGTTACCAAAGTAGTTGGTTGGAGTGTGCCAATTTCGTCTCCTTCCTTTAAGTCTGGTCACGCTCTTTAGTTCTTTAGTCTATACGGACATAGGTACGTTCCGGCCTGCACCAACGTTCTAGAAACTAGCAGTTCTTCTTTGTACATCAACCTTGCAGCATCTTCAACGTCAGATTAGATCAAGTGTATATAAAAAACGCCATTGTTCGACTCAAAAACGAAACACCAGAAGAGTTTAGCATAAGGAGAGGAGTACACCAAGGCCACCTCTTCGATTTAACGTGTACTCAGAACATCTATTTAAAGAGGCATTAGACAACATAGAAGATGGAGTTTTAATAAACGGAGAAATAATAAATAAGCTAAGATATGCTGATGATACCATCCTTACAGCAGATACTGCTGAAGGACTTCAGAGACTTATAGACCGTGTAGAGAAGGCATGCAACAGATATGGTATGAAGATAAACTGTAAGAAGACACACACACATTAATTATCAGTAAAACCTCCAAAGGCAACCTATAGATTACCGCTAACAATGGAGCTCTCACAATGGCCGAGACAGTTACATATCTGGGCTGCACCTCGAATACGGACTGGGATCACTCTCGAGAAATAAAGTGCCGAATCAAAAAAGTAAGAGGTACATTTAACAAGATGCGTAACATACTATGCAACCTATCCCTCAACATCTATACTAGAATAAGAATTTTAAAATGCTACGTACTCTCAACCCTCCTATATGAAGCAGAAGCGTGGACCCTTACCGATGCCTCATGTAAGTTCATAGATGCATTTGAGATGTGGTGTTATCGCCGCATGCTCAGAATGTCATGGATCCGTCACGTGTCAAACGATACGGTTTTGCAACGCATCGATGGACAACTAGAATACCTGCAATACGTCAAACGCAGAAAATTGGAATACATCGGACATATCATGCGGAATGAAAAATACCACCTTCTTCAACTAATTCTACAGAGAAAAATAGGGGGCTGAAGGTCAGCAGGACGAAGACGAACATCGTGGCTGCAAAACTTACGAACATGGACTGGAATGACATCGACAGCTGTATTCAGAGCGGCAGTGAATAGAGTAATTTGGACCAATGTGATAGCCAACATCCACAGAGGATAGGCACTTTATAAAAAATCGTCATTTACAAGATGCAAGGAGCAGACTTCCACTATGGATTCTGTTTTGGTGAGTAGACTAACGTCTTAGTTTCAAACATTCTTCTTCTTAACTATGTAGACTTAAAACTTGAGATTGAAATTTCCAAGTCCAAGAAGAACGTCAATTGCAACGCTTGACTCGAAAAGCATGTGCTTGAAAATGTTTCGTCGACCTTGGGTAGTATCCAGAAGAAACTTGTCAGGAATAATGATATTAACTATTGATAATGCGACAAAATTGCTTTTTAGCTAAAAAAGGTTTTTTAGTGTAGTAGGATTCGTTTTCAACAATTATTTGGCAAGTTATCCACTGCGTCACTGGTAGTGTTGGGGAACAGCCAGGACACAAGGTTTGGTAGTGGGTAGCTTGGCTTCCTCCCTTAAGTAATTTTTACTTTTTTTGGTTCCCATGTCGGCGTTGAAATGTGGCATTGCTCAACTATGCACTTTTCCATCTTATGTGGCCCCTGTCCTTAAATCCCGACATTCCATGTCTTGTCTTTTACATTTACGTGTCTTCACAATTTCAATTTCGTTTCTTAAAACGATTCGCATTTCAATCAGTATTCTGGTATTCTGACTCTCCTAAAGTTATGATTGCTTGGACTTTCATTGGCATGATCAGGTCACCCATCGAGCAAATAGTTTCTTACCTGCTGGATACATGTCGCACCTCTGGATAATTATTTTGCAGCCTAAAATTTGAACACGTAGACCTATCTAACTTTGGCGCTTAATGCAGCTCAATGTCTAAGACTCTCTCTGTAGCGCTTCGTTGGACCTCTAAGTTGTACCTGTCAACTAAGCTTGCAATCTCCAAATCGTTTTTTACTGCTTTTCTTGAACGAGCGTCTGCACAAGACTGACAAGACGATAAAGACAAATATTTAGTCTTGTTATTTGAGGCTGCAGCTACTTCAAAGGCACATTTAAATGAAAATCACATTGACGTGCACTTTGTTTGTGTGGTGGCACTTCTACTGACAGCAAGCGATAATAATATATTATTCAACAAGCATATAATCAGCCTTACGATAGAACGTTTACGTTAACTTAACAGAGACGTTATGTTAGGCTAACAGGGTTGTTGTAACGTAGGGTATATGTAAATTATAATAGAAATAATGTTAAATTTCGAGTTAACGCTTGTGTTGTGGTTAACGTAAACGTTCTATCATATCCGCTCTATCATATCCCCAATCAAATATGGGGAACTTGCACAGGTTTTTTGGCAATAGCTTCCATTTTCTCTCATGTGTGTTGTTTATAAAGCGCCATCTCCAAACGAAAAGATCAATTAGTCCCCAGCAACAGTTTTATTGGCTGGATGGACCCGTACAGATGCTACGAGGGTCGTCCCCAATATGTTTGGTTTCTACCCACTTACAACCTAAATTGACTAATGAATGTGAAATGAATAATCCCTCTGAAAAGAGCTGACTTCTATTAAACACATCTTCTGTCCAATGTTTTTGGAGAAAAACAGACGTGTATCTTAGATAGTGAGAGAAAGAGAGAAAGTGCTATATATTCTGTCAATTTTTTTGTTTCTAGTTCCACTCATTTTTTTTCTTCTTTTCTAACCTCAATATCTGTTCCTAAACCCCTTCCTAGAGCTGTCTTAACTTACTTCCACTACTTGTTCCACTTGTTCCACTTTGATTTCTATTCGGCTTGTTTCATTTATAGAGGCTCTTAATTAATAAATTTGGGGTTTTTAAGTGACTTTCATTTCGTCGAATTTGTGGTTGAGGTCAGATTTTACCTCATATTGGCTGTATTCCCTTCACTAAACTTACTGTTGAAGTCAGATTTTGATACTTCTTGACTCTTCTTCAGTTAATCCGTCAAAGTCAGCTTTCGTTTCTTCTTCCTGTTCTCTCAAATTTACTGTCGATGCAGGCTTTGGATTCTCCTTGAGGGGTCTTTAGTTCTTCGAATTTGCAATCATGCGAAGCTTTCATCTCGTCGTAGTTCTGCTCTTGCTTCTTAAGCTGATCATACTTCAAATGATTACATTAAAATAACCGATTCGGACTACAATACGTTACTCAAAACAAATTACAACCTTTGTAACTACTGACCCTTCGAAAGCTATCAAAACTAAGCTAATCACGGTCTGATTTCGATTTTAAGTCGAGGATAGACAGGCCAATCTGATGCAGTGCTTTTCCGAAATAATTATCAGCTTATTTGCCCCCAACCGAGCTAGAACTATCCACATTTTCTAGCGTAAATAGAAAATGGCGAACACAAAAAAGGAAACTAAAGAACATTACAAATGAATTTTTGGTCTATTTGGCTCAACAAGACCAAGGTTGTACGTATCTGGAGTACGTACAGTCTTAGCATGTGGGTTGCTAAAATGACTTGTAGATACTAGAGTAGAATTTTATTGTAAAAAGGACATGCATCTTAAAAATGAAACCTCAAATGTTGACCCCAACATTGAAACCCCAACATTAACAAAAAGGTACAAAAACATTATTTTTAAAATATAATAAAAAGGTAATAGCTACCCATGGTGATAATTCTGGAGGAAGAACAAATCATAAAAAGTTCTTGCCCCAAACCCCTCGAAGCCAAACATCTGTTGTGCCTTCAGCAGTTTTTCTTATCACGTAAAACCAATAAGGAAACCACTCACTTATCTTCCATAAACAACTCATTCCCCATCCAATCCTCGCGGTTTTTATCAATCTGCGGAGTTAATTTCCGCAGATTTAACTAACAATAAAGACTGGCAATTTTCCTTTATGGCCAATCAGGCCTATTGGCCTAAGCTGGATCGTTTTTGCGACATTACCTAATACCCGTTCGAAGGCATTTATAATTAAAATGGCAAGCGGGTTGATTAAACATCGATAAATCACCGGGTACCGTTTTAACGGCCGAAGACTGCTCATCTTCGATATTGTGGTTGCAAAAAACGCCTAACAGATATTGATGTTTCTTTTGTCGATTTTTCCGATATACTAATAGTTGATGTGTTCTAAATTGCTATAGCCTGAAGACCTGAATGCTATATATGACTATGACCATCATTTAGAGAATAAAACCAAATAAATTTAGTAATGTAGCATTATAGTTCCCAGCTTGGAGATCGTTGACCACGTTCTTGAAACTTGGCATTTAAAGCTTTTCTCCTATAATTCCTCAGAACTTCCTTCGAGAGCGAACTATCATAAATATTTTAAGAATGCGTTAATTTTCCGAAAACTACCGCCGTCACAAGTCACATATCTCCGCAAATGACATATTTATTAAACATCTTGACGCTGCAGCGACTATTCCCCAGTTACATTCTTCAGATTAAACGTGGCTCTTAATCCTATAGAGGTATTTGATAAATTAATAAAATTAAAAATATATTACGGAGATCTTAGCCGACAATGGGATCGGGTTTAGGATCGCTTAAAGTATCGTATGACCCTAGGAAAAGAGATAAGATGATAGATACGCGCAGTAAATATCCGAAAAACACGTCCAGATGAACATTAAGGAAAACTAATGGATAAGTGTTATCTCGTGTAAAACGTCCTTTTAGTTTATAATAAACGCCTTTAAAACTCGTTCACTGATTTGGGGCACTGATTTCTTTAACACCCGGATAACGGCGTGATGGGTGCTATTAAGAAGATACCATGAAGCTAGTACAAAAGAGAATATAAAACAATTTTTTGTATTAATTTCAATTCAGCCACAACTCAAACAAAAGGTAAAATTAAAGGCAGAATTTGCAGAAAATCTTCATTAAAAACCCGAAAAAGTCCATAAAAATCAAACATTTTTATCATTAATATCCGTACATCAAATGAAAAAAAAAAATAAAATAACAGCTGCACTAAGCTACAGAGGGCGGATTTCTTTGTTGGCTGGATGGATTTCTATGGTTCGTAATGGATTAAGGTATGGTAAAGCAAACATTCTAAAACAAAGCTCGGATGGTATAAATTAAAACGGAAGCACACAAGCAAGTTGGACGGTCAAGCAACTATGACACTCGTAGAAGAATAATTAGAAGAACATCGTAGACGTGGTTTAAGCTGCAGAAGAGTTTGGCAACTCACCAATATTATTTGACCTGATTATAATGTGTAGCATTTGAAAATTTTGTGACTAGTGCAAATTTTAAGTTATCGATGGTTTTATCTGCTACACATCACCACTACCTGTTCTGTGTCTCACGAAAATCCCTAATGTTCTCCTGACACTGTAATTGTTATTTGTTATTTCTTGCTGGAATGTTGGTACTGTTTTCAGTGATGCCAAGTTTATTTCCTAAAAATTTCAGTATTTTTTCAATTTGGCTTTAATGTGTTTTCCCTAAATTTTCATTGATTTGCGTGTGTGCGACACCGTGGTTTTACGACCTCTCTTTCCTTTTTTGGTCATCTTCCTGTAATTTTGGAGATGGAAGTCCCTCTGGTTATAAGGAACCATTTGACAAGGCCAGTCGAGATAGGCCGATGGGCAAAAAATTATTTAATTTTGCTTAAATAATTTTCGATAGAAGATACCATCTTCTAGAAAAAGGAAGTTTCTTGCTTTCTTACACTTCACCAGTTATCTGGTTTTGTAGTACGGATTGCCGTCGGTAAGTTTCTAATACCACATCTAAGAAATCCACGTGGACTTAGCTTTTCTATTTTATATGGGACGTTAAATTTTGACCAAGAATGAAGTACTCAGAAAGGGTTATGAATACAAGCAAAGCTTCAACTTCAGTTATGTTTGCTATTACAGGTGATATGCAAGTTCTCCCCCTTGCGTTATTTTTAAAACAGAATTAATCTATGATTAAGGGATCATCGGTAGCGCAAAAAAAAAACCGCTACAACTGTTCCAAATTAGGCTGGTACGATAGGTTTACATTTGAGGACTGTTTTTTTCAATTGTAATACCTTGGACCGCAAAAGCAAAGCCCCAAAGCTGTAATTGTAGATAATCTCCTGTCACATTTAAATCTTAAAATTATCGTTTCTTGCCAACGTAAAAATACAAAATTGCTTTTAATTTTTTTAAACAAATTCCATTTATCTTATTTTACCTTCAATGTCGGTTATTCTGGTCCAATGAGGCGGATATGAAAGAGATTATAAAAATCTAAAAAAATTCGATTTTCTAGGGGGAAACCTTAAACACAATTTCGTTTCAGCCACCTACTAAAACAATTAGCTGAAGAAATGCAGTCAAGCGACAGAAAACCGTTGCCAGTGCGTTTAAAACTACAGGCATCATCCCAATATATCGCCATCAGATTTCGAAAACAAACAACTCAAGAGGAGATAGATACTTGGTAAGTCAAAGTAGCGATACATTCTATACTTCCTAGATGAAACAAAATAGGCCTTCTTCTAGTACTACAGTAAAAAAAAGAAAAAAATATACATGATATTCGAGGAAAATCTACTTCATACAAAAACATTTCCATAGTCAAATCCGTATAGGAATATGGGAACAATAATTTGAACAGCCATGCATAAGAGTAGTGTTGTGTTGTTTGAGTTTTCTAAGGTTAAAGAGTGTTGATGGATACTGATAGGAGAATGTTACGGGATCCAGAAAAACCTGACAATGAAGAAGAAGTTGCTGACATATTACCTAAACCCAATAAATACGTTGTGGTTGCTTTTCCAGGTAAAAAATTGAAATATTGTGTGTGAAAAACATTACAAGAACTAACTAACCTGAACTAATCGTCCAGAGTTATTCATTCGGTTTTTAAAAAAGAAGAAATACCGTTTTATTTCTTGGCATAAAACTGACATCTCCGTTCAAAATGATAAAAATGTGATGCTCGATAAAAAATACAACTTTTAGTTATTTAGTTCAAAAGGACTGAAAGAAAAAATTAAATAATGTTTTGTTTGTTCTTTCTAGGAATTTTCTAGGAAAGTTTTTTTAGTTTAATCATTTCTTGTTGTTGTTTTCTATATAGTAAAAACAGCATATTCATACTGTTATTGTGACATAAACCGGTGACACAGTGGAATAGAGTGCAACTTGTTCTATTGAAAAGTTCCCAAAAGAAGTAAAGGAGCCCACATTTCTAGAGAAATGTTGTGAAGAGAGGTTAATACGGTTCTCTAAACTGGAAAAAAAACAGCTATGCCAAACTTTAGAGCATCTCTATGAACCACAACGCTAGTGATCACAATATGTTGGAAAAGATCTCCACAATGTGCACTAGAACTCTCTAAAAATGTTCAAAAAAGTAACTTGAATAATTTTTATTCCACTCTCGTTTTCAAAAATCTTTTTCTCTAAATCAATTCTTTTAAAAGAAAAGTTCTATTTCTACAAGAATATGGGAACAATCTCTCGGATTCATATAAGAAACACATAAAAAACCGTCATGTTTTTTACGTGATCTGTAAGTTCCTGTAACGTAGATATAAATCTATGAGATTTTAAACACGATTGTTTCAACAGTTAAAAATCCTAATAGGGTATAATGCATGATATATTATTAGACTTCAAAGGCGAATCTAAAAATAAGAGAATATACAGGGTGTTTCATTGAAAAAAACTTAAGTTTATGCCAAAATGACACTTGTGAAGTCTTTCACTGCCGGTCAAAATACAAACTAAACTGTTGTCCGGGCTTTAAAGCCGTGGTCCAATGGAATTTCTTCCTGATGTTGCATCTAGACCTGCGGCAGACATTATCAAAGGCGATGACGCAATGGGCGAAGTGATCTCCGGAGCTTTGCGACGTTGACTGATTCGACTGTGGTGAGCTCCGTGGTATTTATTCCCCCGCCGTTGCTCTGCTGTGGACGGACTGGAGTGGGGGTAATGGGGGCGCGGGGTTTTGGCGCACTTAAAGTATGTCGTAGATCTGGCCTCCAGTCTGCATTTAGAAACGTAATTTCCTCCTTCCTGTTGAAATTGTTGTCGTGTTTAAAGATCTCAATGGCCTCTCTCGCTAATCTCAGATAGAAACGCTGCGATTGAAATATGATATCCACCTCGTTGAAAAGGATGTCGTGACATTCAGAGAGAGCGTGTTCTGCTACTGCTGACTTTTGTAATTGTCCCAGTCTGCAACTCTTCTGGTGCTCCGTAATCCTCGTGTTGGCACTGCGTTTTGTGGTCCCAATGTACTTTGTGGATGTGTGGTAGATTAGTCCCTCCGCGTTTTTCCTGATCTTCTCCTTTTGTTTCTTCCTGGCACTGTACATTCCTTGGACGGGCGGCCCTATCAAACTCATGCTTGCTGTATCCACTCTAACCAAAGGCACCACAAAGATCCAGAAAAACTGCATTCTTTAACTGTTTCTCAGAAGAAATTCTCGTTAGCTTCGATGTTGTTTCGCACTTCACGATGGTACCCATGAAGGAAGCCATGGAACATATTAACCAAGAATTTCCACAAGATATTGCCAAGTTGTTGTAACACTGCGTAACCACTACACATTTTCAATGGAAGGAAGATTTCTACGAACAAACTGATGGTGTAGCTATGGGCAGCCCCCTTAGTCCAGTAATAGCATACTATTTTATGGAATTTTTCGAGGCCAAGCCGTTGGCGACGGCAAATAAGAGGCCAAAGTGCTGGTTCCGATACGTGGACGACACCTTTGTTATTTGGCATACGTGGACGACACCTCTGTTATTTGCCATGGCGAGGGCGAACTTCAAAACTTCCTCTTACTCCTCAACCCTGTCAACCCAAAAATTCAATTCACTATGGAGATAGAACGCCTACCGTTTTGGGATGTTTTAGTATCAAGGAAGTCGAATGGGAAGCGCGCCACCGTTTATAGAAAACCAACACACACTGACCGATACCTCAATATCGAGTCAAATCATCATCCCAGACAGAAAAAAGGAGTCATAAAGACTCTGTCTGTGAGAGCCAAGAAAATTTGTGAGCCAGCTGATGTGTAACGGGAAATGAAACATCTGGAAAGAGCATTTGGTGAGAATGGATACAGCAAGCACGAGTTCGATAGGGCCATCCGTCCAAGGAATGTAGAGCGCCAGGAAGGAACAACGGGATAAGATGAAGAAAAGCGCAGATGGATTAGTCTACCATACATCCACAAAGTAACGGACAGGATCGGAACTTGTGCTACTTGAAAAGCACAATGTTAAAACTGTTTTTAAACTCACTCGTACAATACAACAGAGCTTGAGATCGGTAAAAAAACGCAGACATCCCCTATCGGCACCCGGAGTTTACCGAGTTTTATGCAGCTGTGGCTCGGTATACATTGGCACCACAAATCATTTCAAGTAAAATATGTACTGCCGTGATAAAAAAGATCAAACTACTTCAAAAGATGAAATGGATACTGTTTGACAATGTGAGATAAAATATAGTAGCAAAAGAGAATTATTTTAACGAAGAAGCGAAAAAATAGCAAATTTTGTCAAAATTAGCCCAGAAGTCATCCAACTCAGAAATACCATCAGCAACGGGAAGTGAAAAAGAATTATACTTATAGAAGTACTTTACATTCTGGTCTACCACTTGCCATGATCTTCTCTAGGATCTTTATTTGGTCGCCCATTATAAATTGGAGCAGGCAAAGTTTTTTTCAACATCCCAGGAAGCAGGCCACTCTTGATGCTTATACTATTCAGTTTAGTCAGTGAAACCACTATGACACTTACAGCATATATAAGAGTCGTAAGCAGCTTATTACGTACGAATGGAAAAGTGGCTTACAAAATAGAGCAGCGGCAAATGCGTCACTCTTTCCAACAACCCCCACAAACTGGGCAATCAATGTAACAGCCACCTGTGGTGAGGTTCAGCAGGTTTCGTTTAGTTTCCCGTGAGTAAAGCGCTCCTTACCAAGAAAGTTGAGTGGTGGTTACTTAAAGTTCGTAGGTAATTTTACATTAAAATCATCACGTCATTATAGGCAGGCCCCTAAAACATCATTATAGGTGACCTCCTGAAGGAAAAGCATATTTGAGCAGCAAATGGAACTATCCTGATCTGCCTTGATCCCTACAAGAAATGACCTCAATGTACCCTCCGGAACACAGATATAAATCTCTCAAACCTGATTTCAACACTCACGTGAGCCTCGTCAACAAATTCAAAGAAGCTCTCAACAATTTCAATATAGAATTTAGACATGCCGACCTGTCAGGAATATAGAGTGATACACCCTATGAGCAGGCTCAACCATCCTTACAATCGCCGTCAAAACACAGTTCATAGTCCAGGCATGTATCACCATATATCCAAGCAGTGTCTGACACAATCTAAAAGACCGAAGCAGATCTACAGACTGATGCCCCTTTTTTCCCAATTGAACATTAAAATCGTCCCCATTTAAATACGTTTTTGGTTCAATCATATTCAAAAGCTCCAACGCTGTGAAAAGACTACAAAAGAAACATTAAGAAGATGAAGTAAAAATTTTCTATATAAATACCGCAATATTCCAAACACTTTTCCACATTAAAATATTTTAAAAAGTCGAGTTTTGAGTAGAATATACTAAAAAGTCCTCCAAAAAAAAACTGTAAAAAATTAATCTAAATTTAGAATAATAAATTAAATGACTTCACAAATTCAGTGTTAGTTCGACGGCTAGAAATTCAAGAAAGTCGTTTAGATTGGAAAAACACGCATACAAAATTGAAAAATGTTAAGTGAGTTACACATTACATACGCCTAATGGTCATCTAGCACTTATAAATGCCCGGAAATTGAGTTTTATCTCGCGAAAGTAATTAAAATAATGGGTCGACTAATATACAGTTAGTCAATACTGGCGGTTATGGCTTCCATTAGTAACGTCTAGCGACCGTAATCTATGCAGAATAAATATAATGTGTTCACCAAGATGACACCAGACCGATAATGGTCATAAGCTATAGTCGATATAAGGAAGCCGGTAAAAAGTCGGAGAATTAAGGTAATGATGCGTAAGATCAACTCATGTTTATTTCATTGCTAAGGTAAATTAGTTAAAAGAAAAGCTTTGGCTATGGTCTGGTGTATAAACAGCAATTAAGGGGAAAAAGTTGACGGGCTTCAGTGAAGCAAAAAAAATTTAAAATATGACTGGCTACGTATCTGTCAAAGAGCTTTAAGATCAGGATTTTCAATATCGCTGCATAATTTAATCTCCGCCGTAGAATCCGAAAGTGATTGATCTCTGTCTTGGGTTCTGATGGCAAAAAGTGTTATCTCTTTCTACGGATCAAGAACAACAAAGAGGGCGTATTACATCCTAAAGTTATTGACACCGTGATATAGAAAGTACTTATATTGAATTTCAATTACCTGCATATACCAAATGCCAATAGAAACTTAAATAATACTTCAATTCCCTAGTCTGACACTAAAGTGGTAATATAAAGGTATAAAGCAGCAATAAAAAATAAATGCAGATAGGGCACAAATTGTGTCGTCGACCCACTTCCGCGCTTCTATCATAGACGAAACCATCTTCGAGGCGCAACATACCGAACAATAACAAATTTTAACAAGAATTCTTTCTAATCACGACATAGAGTAATAAGATGTGACTTTGGGTCTTAATTTACTGACTAACGGTTCACCTTTTCGATTTTCGCCTATTTCGGAGTCGTTACTTGTAGGTTGTAATTTAAGAATCGTGATAGGTTGCGATCGGTGTCAAAGTTGTACAATCTATCCGGCACGGTTTAATTTTACCGCAAAATTTGATGTTTCTTTTTTGTTATGCGATTAGGAACTTGTCGTTTCAAGGATTCTTATCGCAAGGTTTTCTACATGGCATGTACGCAAGTTGAAACAAAATACAAAAAAAAAGGAATTAGAAACTAGACTTGGTTCTTGTTGTTAAGCTCAAGATTGACCGTAAACCTTGAAGTGTAACTATTTATTATAGGCGAAATGAGGCTTATTTTATGGGAATTGTGTGTGATTCGAAAGGAAATTTCTTACAGACGTAACTCTCAAAAGTTTCACTCTTTGATGAGTTTACTCCAGATTTGCTAAGTTTACATTTTTTTTTCAGCACGTGTAGTGTAATGACGCTTTCAAACACTGATGTCGTCTGCCAACGGGTACGTTCAAAAAGCTGATCCGGAACATACTCACCACTCATTTCCTATCTCAAGCAAAAGCCCTAGACAACGTCAACTTTGCCTCTCTATAGAACTGAAACTGAACTCTTGCCCATTTTCTCTCCATTTTCTGGTGGCACTGAAGCTGTCGCTTATTATACGATTGACCTATGACATAAATGTTCTTTCAGAACAGTGACAAATATCTGTCAATTGTTTTTTTTTGTTTAATTATGTTTATGATGAGAAGAATTGATTACGCCAGAGCTTCAGTAAAGTCAAAGCGTAGCGCAGCTGTCGTGTTCGATATCTGTATCTGTATCCAGAAGAACGGACAAAATAAGAGACCCGAAAGAATTACCACCAATCAACTGTCATCGCAAACCATGCAGAGCGCCCCTTACAAGTATGAAAATCGTAGTAATTTTTTTTTGTATGCAATCCTTTCTCACTAATCTCTATTATAATCTAAGTTTTAACAAATCAAGAAATGTTTCTAGAGTGTTTCTATCTACTTTTCTATCTAATGTGTTTTGAGGCAATGAGCGAAGTGATCTCCCACGCTTCCCGACGTTGACTGATTCGACTGTGGTGAGCTCCGTGGTATTTATTCCCCCGCCATCGCGCTGCAGTGGAGGGACTGGGGTGGGGATAGTGATGGCGCGATTCAAGTGCGCCGAAACCCGCGCCACCACTACCCCCACCCCAGTCCCTCTGCTGCAGCGCGACGGCGCCGGCGGGGAAATAAATACCAAGGAGCTCACTACAGTCGAATCAGGCAACGTCGGGAAGCACGGAAGATCACTTCGCCCATTGCCTCTTCGCCTTTAATAATGTCAGGAAGAAATTCCATTGGACCCGGAAAACACTTCACATTGTATTTTGACCGGCCGTGGAAGCCTTCACAGCCTTAGAAATTGTCAGAAAACGTCTTTCTCGAAAGGGTTATAACGCTTATTGTGGGTGGGGGTGGTGGGGGGCCTGTTGGTATTGGCCGTTTGACGTCCAAGCTGGTAGTAAATTATTTCGGGCGCCACCCCCTATGGGTTTCACGAGGTAGAGGGTCCACAGGAATGCCTATCGGGGAGCTTTTAAACAATGGAGAAAGTTGTCCAAGCGTTCTGTCTTTAGTTTCGATTTGAGAGAAAGATACGCAATAGAATCTATGCGGTAAAACTCTATTATCAAATTGCAATGTCAACAAGGTTTCAAAAGTTTATGAGTTTAGGGCTTTGATGGATTATAACGAAAGGCACTCTAACGTTCGGGGATTTAAAGGAAAATATACGGTTCTGAATACGGCTTTCCTTGGATGGGAATAGGTACGGGATTTTAACTAATTTGGTAAGTTGACAGTGAAATGTATATGTGTGGGGCCCAACAATCGCTCTGGCATGGTGTGTGTGTGTGCATATGTGTGTAAATGGGGCCCAACTATCGCTTTGACCCGCGTGTTCTGAATGAGTGGGGCTCAACAAACGCTAAGCCGTGTACCTATAAATATCAATGAGGGGGGTCCAATAGCGAGCGCTGTGACCCGTGTATGTGAGTGTGTGAAAATGGGGCCCAACAATCGCTATGGCCTTTATATGTGTGTGTGAAAATAGGGGCTTACAAGGATCGGGACTTCGATCTGTTTTTATACGGTTCTACTTCTAGGATTGGCGATGTTTACTGTTTAACGGCTGGCGATCGAATCCTCGACATTCTGCTCCTCAGCTCTTTTGAATGGAAACAACAATGAAAACAAAATGTCCAAGGACTGGTTCTACCGAAAAATTGCCAGCCGTTCACTAGGATTGAAAGGAAATACACAAATTTAAAAGCTGGCAAACATGCCGTAAGTTAACCTACATCTGTTAACCCTTCGGTTAACCCTAACTAACTGAACTTGACTTTTGTAACTTTGGGACCGCGTTCCCATTTTGCAAGCACTTCATTACAGGGAAAACCCCCGTCCGTGGCTTATAAGCTTCAGTTAAGAGTCTATACCAAATTTCAAAATCGCCGATATTTTTCAACTGTCTTTTGAAAAAAAACTAAAAAAAATATTGTGATGTGATCTTCGTGTGACCTAAATTGGCAGCAAATTTCAGTCATTAACTTTGATTTAAAGCAACTTTTACAATTGAAAAATCGTCGAAAAAGTCCATTTTTTTCTTCTAGAAATTCAAGTTTGAAATTAGCGAACTAGAAGTCAACAGTCTCAAATTTATTTTCAAGTTCTTTGAATACATGTTGCGCCTAAAAAGGCATCATCAGGCCGCAACCAAAATACACGTTAAAATTGTTAAAAGAATAAAATACGTTTACATTTTTACATATTGTCCTCGACAATATGTAAAATTTACAAAATTTACATACGTTTTTTATTCTTTTAACAATCCTTTTTAACAATTTTAACGGCCTGATGATGCCTTTTTAGGCGAAACATGTAGCCAAAGAACTTGAGAATAAATTTGAGACTGTTGACTTGGAGTTCGCTAATCTCAAACTTGAATTTCTAGGAGACAAAATGGACTTTTTTACGAATTTTCAATTGTAAAAATTGCTTTAAATCAAAGTTAACGATTGAAAGGTTAATTTTACGATTGTTTTTATAGATATCTGTAACTGAAAAGCTAAAAACAAATAAAATTATGATGCTAAGATGAAAAATGATAGGACAATGTTTTTGAAATTTGGTATAGTGGGCCCACTTTTTAACTCAAAGCAATTTTTCTAAACGACTTTTTTTGTTTGCCTCATAGAAAAAGAACTTTACTGGATAGAAAAAGAGTTTTCAAGACAATTGTCAAGTCCGCTTTGACTTTTTAAATTTTAAGTTATGGCAGAAATTGGTCGTTGACCAGAGTTAAACCATGACTTTTTAAATTAGATTTTTTTTTATAACAGTCGTTTTACTAATTCGGGAACACTTTGCATAGAATAGATCAGAAAAGAGACAGACAAGAAGCAAGTTGGGGTTTTGAGTGGACTAAATTATAAAAAAATAGCATCGAAACTGAGCCTAAATGCTTCTAACTAAACATTTTCTGGCAGAAATCGATCACAGAAATCGAAGCACAAAATGAAAACCTATTTCAGCGCATTCGTCACCTCGATTCCCTCATCCCACAAAAAACTACAGAAATAGTATATTACATACCGGGGTGGGAAGTCGTTCATTACTGTCGAGAGATGAGGATCAGAATGTGAGTTTATTTTTCCGCGCGTTGCACAGGACAGCAAGCGAAAAAGATTTTATCGCTTGCTGTCAATAGCAACTACCACCATTCAACCAAATATTTAAAACGTCACTGTCACTTTGATTTAAATTTTCAGACTGTGTCTTCATACAAATTTCAGATTATTTGGAATTGATTGGTTGTAGAAAAAACGTTGTATGCATTAGGAGCACAAAGTGACTTTTTTGCTCTCGAGTGTTTCAGCGCAAGCAAACTTCACTCTCCGAGCAAAAAAGTTGTACTTTTCGCTCTTAATACATAAATAACTATTTTTAAAAATTACCAGTTAACTATCTTATCTAGTTCGATTCTACTAGGGACACCTTTAAAATTCTATAAAGACATTAAATTTTAGGGGCCAAGAAATAAGCATGGAAAATGAGGGTTGAAAGAGAGGTAGGTAATAAGCCATTACCGCCCTTGGGTGGTAATGAATACCCATTACTTACGTCTAATTTAGAGGTGGGTAATAGGTAATTTCCCACCCTCCTATGACGTTTGTAATGATAGCATTACATACAGGGTGAGTTCTTTTCGATGTTTAGTGAAGGGATCTCGGGAACTAGCAGAGTTACAACTTCGGTTAAATGGGGAAAGAATTGCAGTTTTAGTTTTATCCATTCAAAACAACTTTTGTTTTTTTGAAAAAGTTCATGGCTTACTAGATATTCAGCAAACAACAATTATTGACGGTTTCTTTAAAACGATCAAGCTGAGTTATTATTGGATCTAGAGCAAAGATATGTAAACAACAGTAATACAGAATTTTACCCCGAACAAGACAGACTAATCAGATTTTTTCTGACAGCTGTGATTTGTGAGATATAACATAAACTTACATTTTTTTAAATGGGAAGCATAGTTGAATATGGCCCATTTAAAAAGGTATCTTTCTTAGCTTTAAAATGATACCAACAAGTAGACAACTGTTTTTCAAAATGGCGAACCTATGGCCATTTTTCTTTCCAAAATTGAAATACGCACACATACGAATTATATTATTATTTTGATAGTATAGGTGGCCCTGGAAAAGTTGAATATGCGTCAAAACATGGTTTACATGGCAACAGATAATAATGGCATTTATTTTGACGTTCCATACGATTAAGTTTATTCAAAATGAATTTTTCCAATCAGGAAAAACGCGATATGGTTGAATGTTACATAAGATGCAATAAAAATGCTGTACGTGCAGCTAATTCCTATTTCGAGAGGTATTTTGACCGTCGCCAGCCGTCTCGGCCAATATTTAAAAGGTATTACGATAATTTGGGTATCTACGGAAGTTTCGCAAAAAACAAAGATGAAAATAGAACAATAAATGAAGCTACTGAGGTTAATATATTGGCTAACCAGAGAGGTTGCAGAGGAAGCTGGAACCTCTCAACGTACCGTTGTGAGAGTCTTAAAAAAACACAAATTCCACCCCTATAAACTATCAGTATCTCAAACTTTACATCCCAGGGATGATCAGCTACAGGTGGAATTTTGTACTTGGTTCCGAGACAAATGTCAACAAGATGTCGGATTTCCTTATCAGATATTATGGAGTGACGAGACGCGCTTTACAAATTGCGGGGTATTCAATAGCCATAATGAGCATATTTGGAATCAAGAAAATCCCCGTCACGTTGAACCAAGACCAGTAGAAATAAGACCGCAAATTAAATTTGGATTTAATGTGTGGTGTGGGATAACTGGTTCAAAAATTGTCGGTCTATTTATTTTTGAAGGGACATTAACTGGAAATTTGTATCTGCAATTTCTTCGCAATAATCTGGAAGATATGTTGGACAATCTAGATTTAGAAACAAGAAGAAATCTGAAATGGTTCCAGCATGACGGTGCTCCGCCGCATAATTTTCGAGAGGTTTGAGATTATCTGGACGAAGTATTTCCTGGTTCCTGGGTTGGAAGAAAGGGTCCTGTTTTATGGCCCCCACGACGACCGGACCTCTAGTTTTAGACTTTTTTTTGTGGGAAGCCGTAAAAAACATAGTTTATAAAAACAATTATGTTTCTGTTAATGGTCTGAGGAACGCTGCTACTGAAGCATTTGCAGCTATTGATGGGAGGTGTATAATAAAAGCAACTAACTCAGTTTTAAAGCGATGCATTATTTGCATCGGAAGAAATGGTGGTATTTTTGATCATATTCTTTAAATAAAGCTGTAATTTTCAGAGTTAGAGTAAAGTTTATTATTATGAGTTACTCGACTAGTTACCTTTTTAGTAAATTATCTGCAACATAAAATGGTGATAATATCGTAGAGAATTTCAATTTTAGAAAGAAAAATGGCCATAGGTTCGCCATTTTGAATAACAGCTGTCTACTTGTTGGTATCGTTATAAAGCTAAGAAAGATACCTTTTTAAATAATGTAAGTTCTTCCCATTTAAAAAAATGTAAGTTTATGTTATATCTCACAAACGACAGCTGTCAGAAAAAATCTGATTAGTCTGTCTTGTTCGGGGCAAAATTCTCTACTGTTGTATACATATCTTTGCTCTAGATCCAATAATAACTCAGCTAGATCGTTTTAAAGAAACCGTCAATAATTGTTCTTTGCTGAAAATCTAGTAAGCCATGAACTTTTTCAAAAAAACAAAAGTTGCTTTGAATGGATCTCCTAAAACTGCAATTCTTTCCCCATTTAACCGAAGTTGTAACTCTGCTAGTTCCCGAGATTCCTTCACTAAACATAGAGAAAAAACCCTGCATATGGAAGTAAATAAACAATTTTTCTTTAAAAAAAAAACTGCTAGTTTGTGTTGCGCTAAGCTGGTCACGTAATCACAGTCACGATCACTTTTCATTATCTCGAAACATTTTGCCCCCTTGAATTATTTTGCGTAATGAATTGTAGCACCTAACCTAAACTGCACAAATATGACAGGAATGAGAAAAAAAAATCGTAAAGAGAATATATTTATACAATAATTTATATATATAAATAAATTAAAAAAAAAAAAAAAAAAAATTGGAGATGCCGGGGATCGAACCCGGGGCCTTTCACATGCAAAGCGAACGCTCTACCACTGAGCTACATCCCCACTAAACGCAGCAAGCGTTAAGCTCTATTTGTAACGGTGACAATACTGGTATTCGTTTGTATAGGCCATAGGCCATTCACCTATAAATGACACCACGAAGGCTTGGCTGTAAGTCTAACTTTGACATTTTTATGGTATCTTCACATGTACTGAAAGGAGATAGGTATATAAAAAAATGGTAGGTCCAAATCCCATTCACTATGTTACCATTTCGAATAACTTGCCACCAAAAAGGCTTTGTTTCTGGAGCAGAATGCTAAGTATTAAAAAGTACTGATTAGTCTATTTATGCCCGTTCGCAAGAAGAAAAATTTAAGTATACTTAAGGTTAAATGGCACATAAACAAACAATACCATTGCACCACATATTAAGCATCATTTTAAGGGTGCCCAGGCAGCAAGCTGACGTCACAGTTACGTCATTAATGTTTTTTTTTTAATTTAAGACGTCACCTGACTGAAAAGTGACGTTAATTATTCGTCAACATTGCTAACATATTTAAAACGTCGAGTAAATATCGTAACAATAACGACATTTTTTGGTCGTTGTGTGTTACTTATTGGTGGTTATTGCTGATGTGAACAATAAGCGATAAAAATGCAAATAAAACATTTAAAAAAAATTAAACCGAGATTGGAACGTTTCTTGCTCTCTTTTAGAAAGTTTATTTGTGATATCTGAATACAAGAATGATTTATATTTATTTGAAAATGTCATGCCTGCGTATATTATCAACCAATTCCTTTCCAAAGAAATATCTAAAATTTCTTGTTGAAGAACTGAAGAACAGAAGTGACTAAAAAGAAAGTTGTCAAAAGCTAAAAAAAAAAGAAATAAAAATGCGATACAACTATAAAAAAAAGATAGATAGAGGCACAAATTTAAAATATTTCCAGGGTGCTTCAAAAAGGTTCTGACAAACTTTGCAAGGTTATAGAAGACGTCGAGTTATCCAACTTTTGCTTAGAAGGCTCTATCTGCAAATGCACCTTTTTTTTGAGATACATCAGGGTGCCAAAGAAATATTTTTGGCATTAAATCGTTATTAACGTTTTCAATCAAAACGTCAGTACCAGTTATGCAGGTAAAAAGCAAATTTTAAACAGTGCAATTGTTAAGAAATACTTCAGCTTATGCGATAATAAATAAAAGATATAAAAAAATAATTTTTGCTGTGTTTTTTCAGCATAAAACATCATTTAATTCAAAAACGGCGCACAATGGCGCTTTTGATTAAGAATACCTTTTTCGTGTAGAAAATATGTGCCTTTCACAATATGCTTCCAAATTGCATTTTCTTTTTCCGGTGGCGTAGACCTTAGAGGCAAAACAATTCCAGCCGATTTCTAAATTTACGCCACTGGCACATAAAAATTGCGCTTTTTCACACTTATAAAGTATCTCCAAGCAATGGTAAAACGTGTACACAATCATCAATTATCTACGTAAATTTGTTCCTGATATAAAATCTAAAACCCATAAAAAAAATATTTCTTTGAGACCCCCTGTATCTCAAGAACGGTGCATTTGCGGCTAGGGGTTTATAAGCAAAAATTAGATGACTTGGCGTCTTCTAGAGTCCTCTAAAGTTGGTCAACATCTTTTTGAAACACCCTGTATAATTTTGGGAAGAAAAAATGTCCAATAGATTTTTAAAAACATGCTAAAATATTTTTCTTTTCTAGACCAAAATTTTCTCAATGAAAATCGGAATTGAAAAAATTCTATTTTTAGGTCAAAGCTACCTCAAAAGAATGAAAACGAAAAAAATGTTCAATTTGATTACTGATCATCAATGAAAAAAAAATGTGAAAGTAAAGAAATTTGAACGAAACATGATGAAACAAGAATAATGGAGAAAAACATGAGAAATAAAAAAATACCTGTAATACAAAAAAAGTACGTAAAAAAAATTGTAATAAAGAAATAAAAAGATGATAAAGAGGAAAAATGTGAAATAACGGTTATTATAGTTGAAGAGGTTTTCAAGACATTAGAATATGCTCCTGAACAAATCTTTAAGCAAATACAAGAGACTGTTGTTATTGAGGAAGGACTCCTCTGAATATAAGTAAAAACTATTTCTAAAGAAGAAAAAATACATCAAAGAAAAACCAGCAAAAGTTGTTGCAGCAAAGGAGCCTGAAAAATAAAAAAATCAGTTTTCTAACACGAAATACCGAATAAACACATTATGAAGAAGAGCGTAATTAGACTATAGAATTAAAAAGAAGAAGGGTGGCAAAAAGGAAAAAACTGAAATTGTGACTGTAGAAGAAGCCGAGCTAAAACCTCAAACCACGGTCACTCTGGAAGACAGTCCAATTTCATGAAAATCTTTACCTATTTGCATCATTTCTAAATTGGGGTAAATCTGTATAAAAGAACTTGAAAAATCATTAATCGTTAGTCGTAAGAAAACGCAGTTTTTTGCCAAAATTTCTTAAAGGAATTCAATTAGCATTATAATTGTTTACTCATTGGGAAAGTTCATTTTTAGGTAAAAAAAAAACGAAATCACAATGATAAGTCTAATTTAGCTACATAAAAAAAAGCTTTACTCTAAAAAAATTAAGGATAAAAAAAACTCAACGCAACATGGCAAAGGAAAAGAATAGAAAAATGTGAAGAATAAAAAAGCAATTGGAAAGAAAAAATAAATCAAAAACTACAAAAAGCGCTGATTGTAAAAAACTGGAAAAATTAGAAAAATGTAAAAAAATAAATCCAAAAGAAATAGGTAGAGGTTTTAGAAAATTAGAAAACAAAAACATTTCTAATTTTGAGTCAAAGTTAAAGTAAAGAAATTTGAACGAAACTTGAACGAAACATGATGAAACAGGAATACTAGAAAATTAGGAAAATAAAAAAACAATACGAAAAAAACTTGAAAAAAAAAGAAAAAAAGGACAATAAAGAGAAGAATTATAGACGGAAATAAGAACGGAAATTGTTACACTAGAAGAGGAAGGCAAACAACCCCAAACAATAGTAAATTTGTTTTTGGTACTTTGTTGGTTATTTAGACGAGGAAGAAATATCTAAATTGCCGGAATTTCTTGTTGAAGAACTGCCACAGAAAATATAGAAGGGACAATACCTGTAATAGAAAAAAAATCACTTAAAAAAAAGTAGTAAAAAAATTAGTAAAAAAGAAATAGAAATGCGATAAAGAGAAAAAAATGATGAAACTGTTACTATAGAGGAAAAATAAAAAAGCCTCAAACAAACAATTGTTATATTTGCCTGTTCTTGGCTCATTATTTTAACTTTGTCATAGTTCATTTTAAGGGCTACTCAAAACTGCTAAAAATGACGTATACAAAAAGACGTCTTATGACGTGAATACTGATGAATATAACGTTAGGTGTTCTGTAAATAATCGTTATTACGTGAATATAACGTCGTGAGTCACGTGAACATTACATCGTGCTTATGACGTCAGTTGTCCGAGACATTCGACCGTCTTTTTAACGTCAATTTAACGTCAGTGCGACACGTCACCCATTTAACAAACTGCCGTATTAAAGACGAGAAATTCACGTCAGCATGCTACTTGGGTGGCTTGTCTAAGCCTAGAAATTCCGCGTCTTATTTCGCCCTTAACTTTAAGTGAGAATCGTTCACAGGAGCAAGCTGGAAAGAAAATCAAACTGTCAAACAACAATTACAACTCAATCTAAAAAAAGTAAAGAATGTTTATTGTTTTGCAGTTTTGCACTTCGGCTATCATTTTATTTTGTGTTCGCGTATATCACATACTGGTGAAGACTGCTTTGGTCTCACGTTCAGAACTGACAATGATCGCACTTGAGGCTTTAAACTATCACAATCAAAAATCACTTTAAAAATTCTTGGTTCTTAACGCGCCTCTAGCAGAGCTTTTCTGGAACTTTTGCGTCCACCAATCTTAGAAATAAATGGCTTAATCTGTTTATGAATGGAATATGAATATATTATGGAATTTTTGCTTCTTGGTTTTGAAAAGAATTCCAGATACTTGGCGCACTGTTTAACCTTGGACCATGGACGTAACTAGCATCATATTGTCTTAAAACAACAATAACAAGACCACTTCAGTAATACTACCTCTTCAGCATCTCGTGGTTTCTGAGCTGGGCAAATTTATTTTATCTATGCAATTTTAATGCTCCGGTTATTTAATGCCAAAATGATTATAGGAACAGGACTTATTACAGGTTCTGTTATTAGTAAAAATGAAAAATTCCTAGAATCCGTCGGGGAGATTCAACATTGCCAAATTCATCCGACACTTGCTTAAGATCTTATTTAAAAGGAATGTTGGAATACAGATTGACACAAGTGTCACTTAGATTTTATGCGGCCCTTATCTATTCGGAACTTAAGGTAATATTGGTGAGTACGGGTATTAGAAAAAGATAAATTAAATTAAAAAAGCAAAACATACTCATGCGGTGACAGCTAACTTAACCTAATTTTTTAATTATCAGTTCCTCTCAACTAGAGAGGCATCATTTGATCAATAACATATGAAATATGAAGTTTCACTTGAAAACGAGCAGAGATTCCACCGCTCGAAACGTCGCCGTCGTGTAAAAAACTCAATAAAGACAATGGAAGTCCAAGATGAGTCGCTTAAAGATAACGCAAATCAAGTTTTAAGAAACTTTGACTACACGCTACTACTAATTTTAACAGAAGCGAAATTAGGCTGTTTTTTTATGAACTTATCTTAGGCAAGAGTTTTAATTTCATGGCTTGCTGCGAGATTTTTTATGAACACGCACTAGTAATTTTGAACTCTCACTGTAGTAGTTTTAAGATGTGTTTTTAGCTCCAAGGAATTAAACAAAATAGCAATAAAACTGATTTAAGGAAATAAAAAAAAACTGTTTAAAGGAAGCAAGAATCCGTTGATATTATTTGATAGCTGGAAAAGAATCAGTGGGCAAGTCGAGAAGTTATTACGAACTTCCGCGAGCTGTAAAGATAGGCAAACCGCGCCAAGTCCCGCTTCACTGCAACCGAAGAACGCGTGACAATTTTTTCCACTCTCTATTCCGGAACGAAGAAGACAGAGATTTAGAATTACGTTTATTGTTATAAAAAAAGCAGTTAGCGTGACAAATAGTAGGTACGTTTTCGATTTTCTTTCCTGCTTTTTTCTCTCGAAACTTGACCTCTAACTACGTAACGAGGGACACTTCGTGGAGTGAGTGAATTGCGGTGTGGTGTTTTGCGGCCTTGATTGTTGCATTTGGACCTGTCGGAATTGTTGGGCGGGTCTCTACCTCGCCTCCTGAAAACAAAAATGATAACTACGTGCAATAAAAGAATTTTCGGCGGGTTAGTAACCTCTTGACGAAATTGATTTGTAGCTGCCTCGAATTTTCGTCGTCTGCCGTTGTGCGAACAGGGTTCGGCAAAAACCCGCTTCCGAAAAATGCGTCCAAAAAGTGGCTCCGACTCCGGCACCGAATCGACGCGTTTCCCTTTATTGTCCACTTTTTGTCCGCGACAACTTCTTTACTTGCGGCAGCGACTCTTTAATAAGGATAACATTTGGCAGTCCCACAAGTTCCAGCAATTTTTCGCAATTTTCTTCACAAACGTTTTCGTTCGGAGGTATTAATTTTCTTGTACACGATCGTCCATTATCCACCCGATAAGCCGAGTCGTAAATCCAGATTGAGGACTGACTGCTAAGAGAGATAAGTTGGCAAAAAAAAACGCACCTACCTACTCGCATGCTATTTAACGTTCAGACACTAGTGTAGTGGGTTTCTCAAGGACTTCGGTAATTTTTCCCAAATAACTTTAAAACTTTACGACACCAGCGGTGTAACAATGTGTCGCTAATTTCCTATCGCTCCAATAAATTTCTTCGGATGCACAGGGGCGTATTGCATTTTTTCTTCACATCTTACTGCTTCATTCTTAGGGCGACGAAATATAGCAGAGTAACAAGAGCCATTTTAACAACTATAGATTTACTATACACTATTTACCACTAACACTTTACTATAGTTATTTACTGTAATTATCTTCTTATAACTAACGGTCCGTGCCTTTTACGCCTAAAACCTATAAACTAAAAACTGTTCTTAAAATGTATAATTGTATAAAACCCTTTTCTCCAATTTTGGCTAAGAATTAACGACTTTCCTACGTTCCTGTGCGGATTCTACACACCGAGTTACCTTCATAGAAACCGCGAAAGTATGCTCAAATCTTGCATTGACTTGACTATTGACGATACGAAGTTTATTTCTGATTTGCTCAGGAACATCGTCAAGCATCTCCTTTAGCTGATTTATGAATTACTCAGAGTTGAAAGGATCTTTTTCTAGTGTTCCATACATCAAATCTGCGTCTCGCGAATACTTCCATACATGGAACTTATCGGAATATGACTGGTCTCAACAATGATTGGAAAGAGGTCGATTCAAAGTTGATCCCAATGAATTTTTATGTTTATGTTGAATTCTGTACAAAGGGTCATCTGACTTTTGCCGAATAATTCTTAGCTCAAATTTAGATTTATAGATTTTTTTAAGGCCTAGTGCCGTCATAATCAGAAGGCTTTATTTTAGTGATGAACATGCCAAAACTCTCTGTACACAAGTAGTCGTCCTCAGGTTGGTGTTCCTGCAATTTCTTTTCTAGACCCACAACTTTCAGGTTGACAACTTCTAGATCCCAGTTAAAACTTTGTATGTCGTTACTAACAGATTGTAGTGTTTCGTTAAGTGTATTATTTTCTCTAGCTGCTCCTCTCTTATTGCTAGAAACCTTATTATCTCCTGCTGCCCTTCTTTTGCCTTTTGATGACATCGCTACTGTCGTTCCTTGACCAGCCTTTTTTTCTTACTTTTGCGCTTGCGTAAGGGTGAGCACAGCGGCAAGTTGATAATCCATTGTTTTATGCTGGCTTCTAGTATCTGACATAAACACGCAGCCTAAAGTAATTAAGCACTCACGGTACGAAGCTACTAGGTCCCCAAATTCTCACTAGAATCCCACTTTTGACATTAAGTGTTGAGAATTTGGGGGTTTGCATAATTCCAGTGGAACTGATTTTACACAGGTACAATTCCTGTTAGAGTGCACTGATAATTCGCTATTTACCACTAATATTGCTCTAATTACCGCTTTCTTCTTATAGCTTAGACTAGACTAAAAATCAGATTAACTGACAGTAACGGTCCATGTCTTTTACACATAAAGCCTATAAACTAGAAAAAAAGATCTATTAACAGGATTAATTAATTTGCTTATTTGTAAAACAAAATTTTTGGCTTTTTCGCAGGATACTCTAGTTTAAAATATGCCAAAAAGCAATATTTACTAATTGGAAATTGAAAACTTATCTGCTTTCAATATTTCCAAAAATATTGCAGCGTTAAAGAGGGAAACAAACAGAAACAACTACTCCGAGGGCTAATACCCCGACCGGCATTGAATTACACTGTTTGTTTCAAAGCTCATTTTATGAAGCAAAAAAAAAAATATTAAAATGAATTTATAATGTAATAAAAAATCAATGTTAAAAAGCCAAAAAAAAATATTAAGCTTTTTGTAAAGAATATAGAACCAGAATTTAATTAAGATATGCGAAAATGCACATGTATAATTACAATTTGGAAATTTGAAAACTTATCTGCTTTCGGCATTTCCAAAACCTTGTAGTTATACATAAAGAAAGAAACAAATAGAAACAACTACTTCGAGGGCTAATACCCCTACCGACATTGAATTATACTATTTGTTTCAAAGCGTAAATAATATAGAAAACATACATAAAAGCAAAGATAAAATACAACAAAGTGCTCTTGAATAAAACAAACAAAAAATATAACATGAAAGAGAAATTAAAGTTTCTTTTTGAAATGTGGGTCAAAGTTACTAAATGTATATGTTAAGCAAAAGTACTTACTACTCTCTTTTGGACGTTATTATTACCTTGCTTTTTAATACCTGCGATAACTTTGCTTGTCACTTTTGATTTGTGTGTCAAAGTTAATAAATGTGTTCGCGTCTTTTCGGTCATCTCCTAGAGGATGCTGACGACGGAGGTTGAGGTTTGTCGCCTCTAGAAAGTAATTACGCAATTACTCCGTCCAAAAGAGAGTAGTAAGTACTTTTGCTTAACATATACATTTAGTAACTTTGACCCACATTTCAAAAAGAAACTTTAATTTCTCTTTCATGTTATATTTTTTGTTTGTTTTATTCAAGAGCACTTTGTTGTATTTTATCTTTGCTTTTATGTATGTTTTCTATATTATTTACGCTTTGAAACAAATAGTATAATTCAATGTCGGTAGGGGTATTAGCCCTCGAAGTAGTTGTTTCTATTTGTTTCTTTCTTTATGTATAACTACAAGGTTTTGGAAATGCCGAAAGCAGACAAGTTTTCAAATTTCCAAATTGTAATTATACATGTGCATTTTCGCATATCTTAATTAAACTCTGGTTCTATATTCTTTACAAAAAGCTTAATATTTTTTTTTGGCTTTTTAACATTGATTTTTTATTACTTTATAAATTCATTTTAATATTTTTTTTTTTTTTGCTTTATAAAATGAGCTTTGAAACAAACAGTGTAATTCAATGCCGGTAGGGGTATTAGCCCTCGGAGTAGTTGTTTCTGTTTGTTTCCCTCTTTAACGCTGCAATATTTTTGGAAATATTGAAAGCAGATAAGTTTTCAATTTCCAATTAGTAAATATTGCTTTTTGGCATATTTTAAACTAGAGTTTCCTGCGAAAAAGCTAAAAATTTTGTTCACTAACATATTTCGCAGAAAATAACTTTCTTTTAACTTTCATTGCTTATTTGGGACAATAAAAATCTCTTGTTCGATCGAAGAAGTGCTGAATTTTTTACTTTTAAAATTGTTATTCGGGTACCTAATCTTCTAAACAGTCAACACAATGTATGTTCTCTTATTAACATTACACATGAAGGCGATGTTGCTAAGGACTTCACTTTTACAATCCAAACTGTTTTCCGGGCTTTGAAGACGTGGCACAATGGAATTTTTTCGTGAGGTTTCGTCTACAGCCGCAGCAGACATTATTAAAGGCGATAAGGCAATGGGCGATTAAGTAATACCCCGTGCTTCCCGACGTTGACTAATGCGGCTGTTGACTGAAACGTAAATTCCTCCTTCCTGTTGAAATGGTTGTCGTGTTTAAAGATCTCAATGGCCTCTCTCGTTGGTCTCGAATAGATACGCTGCGTTTGATATAAGAGATTCACCTCGTTGAAAAGAACGTCGTGACCTTCGCAGAGAGCTTGCTCTGCTACTGCTGACTTTTGCGTTTGTCCCAGCCTGCAACTCTTCTTGCGTTCCAGAATCCTCTTGTTGACACTGCGCTATGTGGTGCCAATGTATACCGAGCCACAGCTGCATGGAACTCGGTAAACTCCGGGGGCAGAGATCCCCTCTCTGCGGCCTTTGGCCGATTTCTAGCTCTGATGTATTGTACGAGTCGGTTTAAAAATAGTTTTAACAATGTGTTTTTCCAGTAGCCTACCGATCCTGTCTGTTACTTTGTGGATGTTTGGTAGACTAATCCATCCGCGCTTTTCTTCATCTTCTCCCATTGCTCCTTCCCGGCACTCTGCATTCCTACTCTACAACAAGAGTTTCGTGGTGCATCTGCATATTTTTGTAATTTAAATTTTAATCTCCAATAAAAGCCTTCGTCGTGTGTGGTGATGTTCCTGCATATGTTTCAACCCTGATGAAGACGTAAAGTAAACGTCGAAACGTAGGCGTTTTTCGAGAGAAAAAAGAAGTTTTTATTTGTCCTTAACCCACTAAAACACGAGCTTTTATAAACAGGGATGTAAAAAATGACATAGCATAGTCTAGTCTGTGTGCGGGTCATCTGTTACAGAGAAATGATCTTCCATAACCAAGAAAAAAAAAATCCACTTAGCTATGACAGACCAGTCTCACTGTCGCCATCTTTTTCGCCAAGTGGGCATTTTGTAGAAAGAAATGGCGCCAGTAGGATTGACCTGCCATAGCTAAGTAGTCTTTTGCCTTAAATTTCGATTTATTGCCCTGTGTGAGATCATCAGAGTGAAACCAAATGACGAGCTCTAGTGGGAGGTATCGCTCTGATGATCTCACACAACCGTTAAGGAATATGTTTCTATTATAAAAAGGACCCCAGAAGTTCAGGAAGAAGCAAATAAAATCATACAGGAAAATCCAAAAACATCTCTTTGCCATGTCTCCCAACAAATGGATCTTTCCCTAGGCACATACCATAAACTAATATGAAAAGGTCTTAATAAATACCCTTTTTTTTTTCAAGCGGACCAAAATTACTTCATTTGTTTTCTCCATACGCACACCTAAAGTGGGCTTTCTAACCCTGAGACCAAAAAAGTAGCAAAAAAAGTCTTAGGTAGCAAAATTAAAGTCAAAAGTCACCGCTACTGTCATGGTGGCGCATAGATAAACGATTTTCATTCACCAAAATTATTTGACCGATCTGAGTGTACTATCATCTTTACATTCTTATTGAAAAAACAAAGGATAGGAATACTCTCAGAGCGCTCGAGAGCACCACCCGAAACCGTTATTAGTCGAAATTGCATAGGTTCCCGAATTCTGAGATTTTATTAAATTAGTATTGATAATAATGCTACAAACTGTTAGTTTACCATAATTTACCTAAACCATTGGTTATGATTTAATATCATTAAAACCATTGAACATTGAAAACCGCCGTTCTAACAGATTCCATTTATTTTACAAATAATATGCACCACTAATTGGGTAAGTACCTAGACCCGCTTAAAGAGGATGAGAGAAAATTTCAAAACTGAATTACTCTGAAATAGACTCCTTATTTCCTGCGTGCTTGAAAAAAAATAGTATATGTTACTCGGAGTAAAAGGTCTTTTTATGCTTCGCCCAGTTGCAGGCCTCAGCTTCGCTTCGGCCGTCAATCTCTGGGCTCAGCACGAAAAGACCTACTTTTACTCCTAGTGACATAATCTACTATATCAAATACAAACTGTGTAAGTATTACTACCTGCAGATTATTCTAGAAGCCCAAAACTCTGCCAGAGGTGTGTTCGTAATATTACCACAGTATAGAGAATATATACAGGGTGATTCAAAAGTACTTTGACAAATTTGAGGATTGCTGGCATTATTTTAAGAAGAAAAGTTTTAATAAACGACACCCTGAATCGAAGATACAGGGTGTTAAAGTTTTATTAAAAAATAAAAAAATAATAATATCTTATGCCGAGGGAGGACATTTCGAACAATTTATTTAAGATAATTTAATTTAAAAAAACTATATTTTCAAGTTTGAACTGAAATAACAGGTTCCATCTTGTTGAGGTAACGATTCTAAGCCGTGCATTAAAACGATTTTGATTTTTTTACTTGAAGAAAATTTAAGAGAGCTTTTTTGTTTAGAATTATCCAGAGCACAAAAGGGTAGCATTTATTTATTGATAGACCAGTGGCGTACCATACTTTTCTTCAAAAAGATGAAGCGTCATTGCGGTAAGCACGGAACAAAAAAAATTTCGTTTAACAGAAACATGGCTACTCGCTAGCTATTGACATCTGTAAAATGTTATTACAATCTTTCAAGCGGTTTAGTGGGGATTATTACTTTTGTAAATTTTTTTATAAACATTTAACAATGCCAGCAATCACCTCCTGAAGTTTGTCAAAGTACTTTTGAATCACCCTGTATATTGTCTATACTGTGATGAAAAAACGTTCTTTAGTGATGAATGCGGGGTCTATTTACGTGGAGATCTCATCTCAACTTTATGTACAGGGTTGCCCATCGAAAAGGATCCACCTCGTTTTTCTTCCAACTGACTATCCATGGCTGGAAAATCGCTCGAACACGTCAACTTTAGTTTTTAGGGAAAGAAATAAATTTTGGAGCCGTTTAAACTCCCTATCCCGACAGGAGAATGAAAACCAAATCTAGTTGCTTAACTTAAAGCCTGCTAAATTTTGGATTGGTTTGATCAAACGTACCCATTTTGTATTATAATATTTATTTATTTCTAAAGTTTGTTGTCATGTTTTTACCAGTACCTTTTATCTTTATTTTACAGAGCAGGAAGATTTATGTATTAGTGTTCTTGTTATTGTTCTATGCCAGCATGTACCAATTTTAAGTCATCCAATTTGTTTGCCATATGACTGTTAATGTAAGCACAATCTCCGTTTAATACAAAGCTACAGACAGAGGGTGTTCGTTTGAACATGTCATCTAGCTGGCTTTGAAATTTCAAAAGAAAAGCATGAAGTAAACAAAATCCATTTACTTTGATTATGTCACCCTTTTCCTTGTTAAGTTCTAAATACTAAAATATACCAGGTCAGTTGTCAGCTAGATTGCTTCAAACTAAAACTTACGGTAGAGTGGTCGGGGTCATAAATATTCCGATATTTACACTACGGGATAGTTTGTACTATATTAAGTAAAAACATCATGTACTGTGTAAGTTCAAATTACTATACCTTCGGCCTACAGCTATATGCGTCAGTTTATAGCACTAAAGGTAAGACGTTAAGTTTTAGTAATAACATTCACTAATCTGCAACCCTTGATCTTTAGATTAGCAGCATCACGAAAATGATGGCTAATCAATATACGTATACCCCAATTTAGCAACAATTAGCAATAATAGAAATGTAATAACCCACCATGCCAAAGGTTTTGAGGGAAGGTACTATTGGTATCTACGGTGGAACGGAGCCATCTGTGTTAGATGTACGGGGTGTTTATTATAAAACTTTATCTAGCAGGCTATGAAATTTTGACAGAAAAGGATGACATAATCAAAATAAATGGACTTTTGTTTCTCCATCCTTTTCTTTTGATATTTCGCAGCCAACTAGATGAAGTTTTATGATGAACACCGTGCACCTTGCGTGTGAGTTGTGGTGTGTTGTACAACTGCAAAAATCTATTAGGTGCTTATGTTCGGTGTAGTGGAGGACCCTCGGAGGTACCTGTGGAGACAGTGAGATGGTGTCAAACCGGCGTTGAGTGCTAGTGCTGCAATCATAGTCAGTACTAGCCCATAAGCGACCCAACGAATTGTAGTACCATTGCAAAAAAAGATGCAGAAGTAGATTTAGGAGTTGAAGCAGGTGTCAAAAATTGGAACACAAGCATTTGCGGAAAGTATGGAGATCTTATGCATCATAACCGACTCTTAAATGTAAGTTTCAAATTGTAATATATTAATAAAAGAGGCATCTATACTCAACGTTATTAATGGGTGTTTACAGTAGTACATGATAAAACATGATCCTCAAAAACAAAAAAAAAGGCATGATGGATACAATGGATATTTTCATGCAACATACTTGAGATGGTGGGTGGCCCTTGTATGTTTTCTTATTAATTGGCTGGGTTTTCTTAATGAATCCTGCAGGGCAGTTAAGAAAAACTACCGCAAGTAGCAGTGAATCTTGACAACTCATATTTTCAGGTTCAAGGTGCCAAATAAACGGAAAAAAATGCGGTTTTATGTCCGTTTGGAATTCAAGAAACTTGAAAATACCACAAAACTGCCAGAACCTAAGTAGTTCAATCAGTACCATTAGTTCGCCATTAGTATAGAATGTAAACTAATAATTAAATGGTGAAAAAGGTCCAAAAACAAAAATATCCTAAGCTGTCAATCTGCCAAAATTGTCAGCAATTCCCCCTTCTCATGTTTACAAATAACAATAAATCAACTAATTTTGCAAAAATTAAAATGGATGTTCTTAAATTAAAATGGAACTTCCTAAGGTAAATAAGCCATATTTTTAAAATCATAACATTCTGTCAAAGTTTCATAGCCTTCTAGATGACGATTTGTAATGAACACGGAGTATATGTTAAAACTAAACTGTGTCTCATACCCACTATACTGCAACCAATACATATATGAAATAAACATCTCTACACTAACTACATAGGTAATTAGAAAGGTGTTGGATCGCAGGTGTAGGACAAATAGCCACTTCACTTTCTCGAAATCGCCAACGTTTCGACCTTTATTTTTAGGTCTTCCTCAGGGCTTTTTCAGTCAGTGAAGAAAAAGCACTGAGGAAGACCTAAAAATAAAGGTCGAAACGTTGGCAATTTCGAGAAAGTGAAGTAGCTATTTGTCCTACACCTGCGATCCAACATCTTTCTAATTATTGATAGGTCGCAAAGCGCAATATAATACATAGGTAATTTTATTCAGCATAAATTAGTAATAACCGTCGAGCTAATCTGGAGACCCCCTCTTGTATTACAGTTTAGACCCCCCCCCTTTTAGCAGTGGGAACCTTTGAACTGATGACGACTTCTGCCGGAAGTCACGTCATGACGTCTTACGTCAAATTATTGCAAAACCATTGTCACTGTCGTTATTTTTATTACTTCTTAATTCCAATCCAATTGAATATCGAACGTATATCCACCTCCTGGCTAGAACGGTAGGGCTCCTAGTCCTTAGCTAACCCATCAGCTCCAAAGTTTTCTAAAACTTAACTTCGTAACAAAAATCAAAAACAATCGACACACACGGCAAAAACGGCATCTGTAGGGTCTATCCATATCTGCTAGGTCATTGGTAATAACAAATAATCCTTAACGATATAAACGGAAAGCTGTTTTTTGAACTCTTTTATCTTTTCTGTTTCTTGCTCTTTTGAATTAACGCTAGTACAATGTCGAGTTACACCACCTTGTTTGGAAATATCTCCGGACTAGCTTATCACACAAAATTTGTACGAAATATAAAAAAAAACTCTTAAAAATCTTTAAATTAGCAAATTCTTGGTTAAACAACTATTAACAACAATATAAACCTGTCAATACACCTTCAAGAAATATTGGCACAATAATTAACTCTTGGGTTTGGCTCATATTCTTGCCAAACTCTGGGGTGTAGGTAAATATTCTTTATCCACGACCATACTGTAATAATCACATTATTCTTGTACATTCTCAAGACTAACGATACTTATTATTCACTTGTGAATAATGAACATTATTCACAAGTGAATAATGAGTTGTCATGGAAACGAAACATGTCGTAGGCAACTGACAACTCAAAAAGTAAACTGCCCTAAACATGAAATCGGTAGTTACCACTGGTTCATTCAAATAATTATCCTTCTATTAGGATGTATTGAGTCAAATGTAGGTTACAGTGTCTCTTTTTCACTAAAATATGTACTTTTCACTGAAAAATACTTAAAATAGGCCATAAGTAAAATGAAGTAATTTACCGTCCACCCTCGTAGCATTGAAATGAACATGCGGTGACATGAGCGGGTGACTAGACCGTCATCTATCGACAAGACGCATCAAACGTCGCGCCATTGAATAGCGAAACCAGTCGTGGTCGTGGTTTTAAAATTGTAAATTATCTTTGTGGCACCTATAACCTATCATATTTGAGAAAACCCAGAATCTTGGTCGTGGATAAAGTATAGTATTCAACGCGCATTTAATGAGCGTTATTCTCTCGGGCAACTTGTGCCACTCGCTTCGCTCGTGGGCTCAAACGTTACCCTCGAGAATAACGACTCTCATTAAATGCTTATTGTATAATATACTATTATCTACGACTACTAAGTAAATATCAAATAACACACGCTCTACTTCGCTAGTAAGGATCTCCTTACGCACGCTGAACCAAACGTACGTGCAGCCGGGTGGCCTCATTCTCGCGTCGCCTAGCAACAGTCCACGCGCCACCAATTCATAATTTTAATGGCGGCTAGCTGTCAAATTCCACTTTAATCAATTTTCTGATTTGTTAACATTTATTTGTAATAGTTTCAAAATGTCTATTCCTATAGCGTCGTAGATAAAGTAGAGTACGAAATGCGGGTTGTAAAGCATTTACGTACTCATGGAAATACGCAAACTTTCCATTCGTACGTAATAATCTTCTTACAACCCTTGTTACGTAATATACTATTAATATCATGTACGAAGCTAGTAGATCTTTCGAAAGAGGGGCAATTTTTTCCATAGGAGCCTCCCTTTTACTTGAGGTCCTGTAATATTGATAATCCTGACATCAACATTCACACATTTATCCACAAATGTATTTCAGAGTTACATATATACAATACAGGACCTATTCTTGATGCCATCCAGAAAGTAGTTTAGCCATTATATTCCATTCGGCCAGGTGAATGCCAATAGCCAAAAATAAATTAAAAACTATTAGTTT
Organism: Taphrorychus bicolor; assembly: GCA_951812265.1. Taxonomy (NCBI): domain Eukaryota; kingdom Metazoa; phylum Arthropoda; class Insecta; order Coleoptera; family Curculionidae; genus Taphrorychus; species Taphrorychus bicolor. The sequence goes on from OX638300.1 coordinate 17,208,702, forward strand.
TGTCCCAATTAGTCAATAATTGGTTAAATAAATTTGTTGATATAAAAATTACCAACACTGTTACTAATGACATTTGACATTTTTTAAATATTGTCATTTTACATTGACAGATATTTATATAGGGATGTGCTGACCATTTGCTAAGTTTCATCGTAGTAGCCGTGGGATAAAAACTATTTTTGTTTATTTTTATTGTTCAATAAAAGTGTTATTATCTTATTTTGTGAGAAAAATTATCTACACACTTTACTTTAGAACAAAATGTCTCAATCACCGACTTAGTGATCAAATAATCCAGCCCTAGTGCCAGGCATATTAAAAATCTTTGACTTAAAATTTTTTTTATGAAGTCATTTCAGAACTGTTCCAATAACAAGGCCTGCTTGATATTTTTTTAAATGAACGCTGGATACTTCAGTTGAAGATAACACCTAGTAGCGGTAAATTCAAGGCATACTGCATTATTACTAAATCAAATTCATTAACAAGAGGCACGCTTTCGAGTACCTACCATTCGTTGCGTTTTTGTTGTGATAATAAGAAGACATCGTTAAGATAATCACGTTTACATAATGTGCAAAAACCGCAAACTCATCACTTAATATTTTTCTAGCATGCCGTCTTTCCAGCATGGTAGGCAAACAAATTGCGAACACGGAAAGCGACTTCTTTAGATGGAATAATTAGTAAAATTACGAGCCGAAGAATTATAATTTCAGCAAGTCTATTATAAACCGAGACAGGACAAGAAAGCTGAAAATAGCAATGGTACTAATTATTATTATCGTCTTTCACTACTTGTATATGCTTTCTGTGCTTATCTGAATGCTACAAGTATCTGCCCTGCCTGCAAGGAGAATTCGAATTTAAGCCGATAGAATTAGTGCTCAATGCAAAAAGAAACTTGTTTTGATGGTTCACGTTTCCATGAGCAAAAATCAAATGGCAAGAATTTATAACAATTTTGTTATCTAAATCTCATTGAAACGGCCCTATAAGAGATAATCCCCCCAATCGGCGACCCATCTCCGTAATGACTGTACAAACGGCCTTAGTGAATGCAACCGATTTTTGCAGGGTATCCGATGATGCCATCCAGTTTTTATCGCGATGTTGCGAGATTGTCGCGAATCCTGTTTTGGTTTGTTGCGCCGGGGAAGGTTCGAAGGACTGGACAGTTGCCGTTTGTTTATGGTTTCGCGTTAGTCCAGGGTCGGACCCGAACCGAAATTTGTCTTGTGAAACCGACTTACAGTCTAAATTAGTTAATTATAATTTGCAAGTCAAATCGCCTCGTCTATACCTCCTCATTCCAGAAGTTAGAAAAATAAAAAAAATAGAGCTGTATGAAACTGATCCACCATTGTACTTCGTGAACAAAGTTAACAAAAAACCCAAAAAAATTTGGTGGAAAACACAAACTAGGTTACAAAAAATGTCCACGACCACCATATTAGGAATGTTTAGTTTAATACATCTGTTTTGCGTGGATTAGAAACTTTCTAATAAATTAGTCAATTTAGAGTTTATAACAACCCGCTTTGATCTTATCTCAAGAAGAATCTTGTCATACCGCAATAATTCAAATTCTCTCCAAAGGGCATCTCTGAGGAACTACAACTTCTTGTCATCTTTCTGGCAAGAGAATCTTCAAAATAATCTTCCACTATCGTAGTCAATTTCCAATCATCGTGACGCTTGATAGTGGTGATATAGCGCTCAGCCTCAGATTTGGATGTGAGAATTAAACAATTTACACTTCTGCCTATATACTCACGATGCACATAGACGCATGCTAATATGCTGACATATTGGCATCAGAGAATCCATGCTACTCGGTCTTGATAGCTGCCTTTAATCCGAGCAAAGATCTACTAATTTTAAGGGTTTTGACAAGTTTTAAAGAGTTTATAAATCCATTCCAACCCTTCAAGATATATTCGTCAGAAACTGGATAGGCCCTAATTAAAACCCTTCGACCAAAGGGCTTGCATTAATATTTTACCTTTTACAATTACCGATTTGACAAGATCAAGAGGATTGGTGGAATGCAATGACCTAGCAGATATGAACAGAGCCAGCAAATGCCGATATTTTTATATTGATTGAGTCGATTGTTTTTGGTTTTTGTTAGGTTAGAAGTTAAATTTTAGAAAACCTTGAAGCTAGGTCAGCTAAGAGCTAGGAGACCTAGGGCAGTAGCTAAAAGATGAATATAAGTTCGATATTCGATTGGATTGAAAAAAAATAATGACAGTGACAACTGTTTTGCAATAATTTGACGTAAGACGACACGACGTCACCGAGACGTCACTTCCGGCGGAAGTCGTCATAAATTCAAATGTTCCCACTGCTAAAAGGAGGGGACAAAACTGTAAAACAGGAGGGGGCCTCCAGATAGCTCGCTGGTGGGATGTATGACAGAATTTTTCTTCTTGCAAGTAACCGGTATTCATTTGAAAACGTCATCTAGTTGGCTGTGAAATGCCAAAAGAAAAGATGAAAGAACAAAAAGTCTCTTTACTCTGATTATGTCAAAAATTCATAGCCTTATAGATGACGTTTTCTGTGTCAACACCCCGTATTTCGAATGTAGGAGGCTGAGGGGATGTAATACATAACATCGAGAGTAGAAGTAATAAAAGGAGTAAGTGCCAAAATTTATATTTTGAAATAATTACTTTTCTCTGCCATGTCAAGCTTCGTCAAAGTAAACATAATAAGATTTTGATCATACTAATAAATTTTCCTTGTTGGCTTAAGTAGTGATGAATTCTAGACGCCAACCCTTTAAGGCCTAATAAGCCTTAACGGGGCGTGACAGCACGGTTACCACAATGACCGACTGTGTAGCCAATAGAAATTCACTTCTCGCCTCAAGGGCTAATAGTGAATTGCAGGCTTACAATTATTTAATATTCTCAGAACCACTTTAAAAGTTTGAATCTCGAAAAAGCAACTTTAGCAGGAATAAAACTTTTATGGAAAGGAGAAAACTGGGCATCGGTCCACATCCCTGTTCCAACTATGTGTCTCATGTCTGTCAATTCTAGGAGACAACCCTTCAAGGCCTAATAAACCTTGACAGGGAGTGACACTACGGTTACCATGGTGACCGACTGTGTAGCCAATAGAAATTCACTTCTCGCCTCAAAGGCTAATAGTACGAAGGCGTAGAAGGGCCAACAAGATATTTTTCTTAAATTCCGAGTTCAAAGTCGGAATTTAGTTAAATTCCGAGTTTAAAGTCGGAATTTAGTCAAATTCCGAGTATATGATTGACAAAAGGTTAATAAAACATTTCTATTCCATGTTGTACAAGAACGGCAAAATATTCTTTGTGAAATGGATCAATATTTTGTTAACTAGACGTCCTCTTTAAGACTCCTATTGTGATTACTTTTAAGAGCTATGATCGATATCACGGGACGTTTTTTGCGGGAATATCCGCGTCAATAAAACACATAGGCTTTAAAAGTTCATTTATTTTAAAATCATTGGCGTATATTGATAGTTAATATAATAATAAATTAATAAAGTGTGGAGCAGAATGAAACTAAAACTGAAAGAAAGAGAGCAAGAATTTCAAAACTTGGTTGAATTGGCGGTGGCACTTAGGGAGGAATGGGAAGCCATTCCCCAGGAGTTTATCAGAAATTTCCGGCCTCCTCAAGAAGGGCGGTTGAGGTAATGCGAGTTTTCGGTGGGCCCACACATTATTAAGTACCTCATTAAATTTTTGAATTGCACTCGTATCTTATTCGAGACCAAAAAACAAACATCCCCAAAACCGTTCTGATATTTATCAAACCTATTAAATAACACTTCATTTAAGTTAATAGTACATTTTTGAAGTTACAGCAAAGGGAATACATTAACAGTGATGATGTCACAGAAGTAATATTAAAGTTTTGCGAAAACATCCGAAGCAATGTTTATGAACTAGAGTTCTACGTCACTGATTTTGTACTTAATAAGCTTTTAAATTTAGTTTATATCATTAAAATCATCAGGTGCCCTACACTGCTATACAGAGCAAAAAATAAAAATACTCCAAACTTTCTGAAAATACCCTGTAACTTTTTCTCGAGCATAAAAACAAAAACCGCCGAACATGTCCCGAGATATCTACCAAGCCTAGAAAATGACATGACAAAGTTGAAAAGTTAAGATTTACCCTAGATATCAAATAATGCAATCAGTTCAAATTTTACATTTTTGCGCCGTATCACAATGATAAAACTGGTTTAGTTAAAGATTGGTTCAGGTAGTTAGTTCTATAAGAAAAGTTCTTTCAGAGCCTTTTTAAACTATGAATTTATCATAAATGATGTCTGAGATAAAACGCCTTGAAAGTTACCAAAAATTAGGTCGTATCGATCTTTTTTGTTAGCAGTTTACTTTCTTATTTTATTATCTCTACAATTTTATTTGTTTGTCATTATTAACTGTCAACATACGCCAATGTCTATTAGTTTTATTGGTGCGGGTATTCCCGCAAAACACTGTAACTTATAGAAAGGTGCAAAACTTTTTGTAAACGTCCCGTAACTCTTCTTGTTGATAAAAAAAAACAAAAAACCGCAAAAAACGTCCCGAGATATCGATCACAGCTCTTAAATGTAATCACTAGAGGAGTCCTAAAGTTAGGACACCCACCATGACGTCGCAGTTAACAAAATATTGATCCGTCTTTTAAAAAATTTTTTGCCGTTCATGTACAACATGGAATATAAACGTTTTACTAATCTTGCGCCTACGCCACTGATCTGTAAATCATATTTAACTAAATTCCGACTTTAAACTCGGAATTTAACTAAATTCCGACTTTGAACTCGGAATTTAACAAAATTCCAAATTTGAACTCGGAATTTAACTAAATTCCGAATTTGAACTCGGAACTTAACTAAATTCCGACTTTGAACTCGGAATTTAAGAAAAAAAATCTTGTTGGCCCTTCTACGCCTTCGTATAATAGTGAATCGCAGACTTACAATTATTTCTCTACTCTTGACAATTATTTAATATTCTTAGAACCACTTTAAAAGTTTGAATCTCGACTTTAGCAGGAATAAATTTTTTATGGAAAAGAAAAAACTGGGCATTAGTCTACATCCATGTTCCACCAATGTATCATAATCTAGTATCTTCAAAGTAAAAATTGAAAACCTTGAAAATGTAGGTCAAATATTATGAAAAAGGGGTCAAAATGTGAAAAAACTTCCAACCTTATAATATATAATTATTTAAGTAAAGTTACCAAGACATTAATCTGTTGGGCCTTAAGCTGTTTATTATTATATTATTCATTCTTTTTTTATAATTCTTATGTGCTCTATTGGTGATTTTGATTTTTCAGCGGTTTGTATGGTTATTGTAATTTTGTGTCATGTCAATCTACGTCAGAGTAATCATGGGACTTTATCCACAAGATTTAGAGCGCAATATTGGATTTTTTCCTCGTTGACTTAAAGCAGTCATGAATTTTTTAGAACAACTCTACAAACAAGGCGTATTAATAAACCCTGACAGGGGTTGACAGCACAGTTACCATGGTGACCAGCTGCGTAGCCAATAGAAATTCACATCAAAGGTCAGATCAACGTCAATCAAAGACACTCTAGATCAACGTCCTAGTTGTTTTAGCAAGGATATAATGACCATGGAAATGAAACAACTGATCAATGGTCTAGATTCAAGTTCAATGTGGCTCCCCTTTTTCATTATTTTTTTTTCTTTTTTCGTGATTTTTCTGTGATTTGTGTAGTTATTTTATTTTTTTGCCATGTCAATCTACATAAGAGTCCGTGAAAAGGTATTGACAACATTTGGAACATATTAATAGATTTTGCTGGTTAGCCTAAGCTAGTTTTTCATTCTATAGAACAACCCTAGAAGCACGGCGCGTTAATAAACCTTGACACGGCTGGACAGCATGGTTACCAGGGTAACCAATTCTTGCAGCAAAGGCCAATAATAAGTTGCAGGCTTACCAATGTTTTTCTGCATTTAAAGCAGAAATATTGTTAATTGGCGATTAGCGTTAGAATAAGAGAGTTGGGAGAGAAAATTTCCTCTGAACATTCTGAAACTTTTCCTTTCTTCTGAACCGGAAAATCTTGCATTAAGACTCAAACCTTTTTGTGTATACAAGGGAAGGATTGGAAAAGATTTTTATTTAGTGCGGATTTACATGAATTTACATTCTAAAATAAGTACCCAAAGCTTCCATGAATCCAACGTGCAGACTTTTAACGCCTCCATATATTGTAAGTTCTTTTCTGATAAATGAGAAGTGGAAGTAATACAAGATAGTGCCAAATTTTGAGACAGCTAGCAAAAAAATAATAAAACGATGTAATACATAGACATAGACATAAATACAGTAATTTAATACCTGATGAATAGTGAATAATGGCACTTCCTCTCTTTGTTTCTTCCACTCTACATATGTCTTCGGATGGGTGCCATTTGAGGCCTAAGACTTTGTTGAAAAAATTGTCTAAATTTAAGTCGGAAACCTGGGTAGTCTGTTCCCAGGAAAGATGTAGAGTTTGAAAGACACTTATGTACTGACAACTTGACACTCGCTCAGTTCGTCTAAACTTGGTCAAGTACAAAATCAGATCATCGGCTGTTTTATTGCGCAAATTGATGTATTTTAGACGCATTTCATCAGCATTGACCGAAAAATCTTCTTCCAAAATTTTAAAAGTTATTGCAATATTTTCATTGTTCTCGTATCCAGAATGAGTGCGATTGTAAAATAGAGAGAAAAAGATTGATTTATTGCATCTGGGACTCCCGTGATCGTTGCAATCTATAAAGAGTTCAAAATTAAAAGTTTAATGTACAAACTAAAATACTGATGACGTGTTTTGCCTATTAACAATCCTCATCTAGTACTGTTTCCAAAAAAAAATCTTCCAATTGGCTTCTGAAGTTACTACTATTTAAGCAAAGTATCTTTTGTATCTTTTGTGTACAACACAGTAGTATCTTTTGTTCCGCAACAATCATCAAGTATCAAATAGCTTCTGACAAGGAATTTGTTCGCCAATTTCCATGCCTACTGGCTGTAGAGCAAATTTCTGATTCTTATAGGAGTCTTAAAAAACTTAAAATTCTTAGAAACGTTGTTAGTTAAAATTTATTAAATCAATATTAACAGTCTTAAGGTATGTGAATTTTTGAGTTCATTAGGTTCTCTACACTTTCTTCACCATTTTGGTCGTGTTTCAATACAAGAAGACAATGTTTTTGGATGTGTGCTCAGATACCGCTTGGATCATTCCATCAATACTATTTCCCATCTTTTCCGCCTCTTAAAGTCTAAGACACTGGGGTGAGGTCAGGGGAATAAAAGAGATGTGGTAGAAACTCAAACTTTAAATTTTGATGGGCGCATGTAAACAGGTGATATCATGTTGCAAAATATCCTCACCTAGAAATTTCCAGAGTCACCGTAACCCTTTCTGAGCTGAGAGGCTCAAACATGTAAGCAACATTTTTTGGGTTTCGGCAAATAGGGGTGGCGCATTGGTTTGAGGTTGATGATAGTGTAACCATGAATTACCTCAGGGAACTATCTTTGTCTGAAAGGCATCTCCTTCGGTAAACCATGACTACAGAAAGTTTTTTTTTACTGCAACTTTTCCAGTGAAAAAGTAAAAACGTTTTAATACATTTTTCTATTTTTTAACTTTTTTTTTTTCAAAAGTGTTATACATATTTTTTATAGGCGCAATTGATAAATTTCAAATTATTTTATTTAAAAGATAAGTTTCCCACGTAGCTATTGACAGCTACAAAAATGTCTTTGACTATTTCAAGTGGCTTGGCAATTATAATTAAATTTCAATTCTATAAATAAAACTTTTATACTCTGTATCTCCGTTGATGATATTTCTAAAAACCGCCAAAGGAAAAAAGTTTGTTTTTAAAGCCTTACTCGCAGGTGAAAGAAAACTCCAACTTAGGATCAACCTGTGTGTCAACGATGTAACTACTAGGGGCAGCTTACTTTAATTTCGGACGACATAACTTTGCTCTGGATTGCAGACGGTGCCCTCGCCTTGGAGAATTCGTGCAGACTTAATCGAGCTTAAAGCATGGTTTAACCCTTATAGACTTTCTCTTAATACGTTTTAAGTCCCTCCCTTATTTTGGAGTTGAAAAACCGGACTTGACTTTGAATTCGTAGGTAATGAGTCCTTCTCATTTTGGACTTAAACAAATAAGTGAAATTTGATTAATAACATGATTCTTCTTCTGCTTCGCAAATTCTCGCGTGGATTTTATGAATCGAGACTTTTTGACGAATACTTAAGTTTATTATTTGATGACGGTATACCATTGAGCCATCTGCAGGAACAGGACGAGTTCAAAGCTCGTCCAGGACTGCAGTGATGCTCTAGAGTCAGTGGCAGAAACAAAAAGGGTAACTCTGGGATTTCCCAAACGTGCTTTACTGGACTGGAGCCATGTCTAGGAGTAAGCAATAGGTACGTCTCTGAAACTGCAATGAGTGGGCATGGAAGAGTACAAGGACAAACTGGACACAGTCAGGAATATGTAGATCAAGGAAATCTACTCTAACCCAGAGAGATCCAAGGCCTCGAGGCTACTTGGGAGAAGTCGGCAGTGCCTGGGAGACCTTTTAGAAATCCTCACTGGCCACTGCAGACTGAACAGACACATGCACCTCCTAGGAATGGTGGACAGTCCACTCTGCACACACTGTGAAGCAGGGGAAGAGTGGTCATATCACTTTCTGACAGTGTGCTATAGGTGGGCGCAACTACGCCACAGGATAGGAGGGAGCCGCCTTCCTCCACCGAGAGGAGTTTACGACTCTGAGATGAGATGGAATACTCTCCTTCATTAGAGTAACCGGTCGACTCGTGGAGGGAATGAGGGCCCAGGCGGAGAAAGGATGGGTGGATCGGCAGATTGCAGCCGGTGTCTCTCATGTGGACTTAATCAAGCTTAAAGCATGGTTTGACCTTAATATATTTTCTCTTAATACGTATTAAGTCCTGATTTTTGAATTTGAGAACCCGGACTTGACCATGAATTCTTGAGTAGTGAATCCTTCTCATTTTGGACTTCTGGGGCCTCAGATGGAAGAAGGACTGAAATTTGACAAATAAGTACATGATTCTTCTTCGGATTCTCTAATTATCTTGTGGATTTTACGATTCGAGACATTTTGGCGAATACTTAAATTTCTGATTTGATGATGGTATACCATTTCTTGAATGAGTCTCATCTAAGGTACGCAGTTTCATTCTGGAGCAGCTGTATCTACCAAATGTTTTTCAGATGCGATCACAGAATTATTTTTAAAACTGGGCCCAGAGGCAAAAGTGTTTTAATTTAGAAAGCAAAACTATTAGACTAAACGGAATTTATAAGCAAAATCCGTCTATGAAAAAAATCGCAAATCAATCGAAACAAAATTACAAAAGCAATAAAGTTATTAGTTCGATGTATCTTTCCAAAATTGCATTTTAAATTTAAATTACCCTGCAAACAATCAGGAAGACAATACAAAATACAGTATATTCATATTCATTAGCAAATTTCACTTAGAAGGGTATGGATTTTCGACAGAAAAGAATGACATAAACAAAGTAAATGTACTTTTGTTCTTTAATCTTTTCCTTTTGACATTTTGTCGCCAACTTCATGACGTTTTTAAATGATCACCCCCACTTTTTGAGTGAGCGGGCGTCCCAATGCATTTCAAAACCACTGTTCTAAAGCTCATATACGACAAATCAAGATAATGATAATAATAAATTGATCAAGCACGTACGGTTCACACAAGACATGCAGAACAAAGCCCAGAGGGCCTTCTTAAAATTCGTCGGGCATTTTTCGCTTGCCTAATTGTTCATTGTTTAATGAAACGAATTTCGAAATAGTTAGCGGGCAGAAATACCCACTGGAACAATAGGAAAAGCGTTTAGCCGTTATAAATTCGAATTGTCGCATTATACCGTGTGATTTTTTTCCAAACCATAGCTACATGTCTCCCTATTATACATACAATCTGTTCTACATTAAAATACAAAACACATTTTAAACTATGGTTGAACGTATACTCGGTGAATATCAGTGGCGGCGAAGCCTTGCAAAGGGGTCAAAACGCTGTTTTTTGATCAGTGTTGAACTAGTATAGTTATGAGGAAGCACGGGTCGTACCAGTGCGCCAGTAGGGCATTCCCGATTTGCGGGTGTGTGTTGAAAGTGTCAAATCCGGAGGGACATGCCACTGGCTGAAGAAGAGGAGAACAAGAAAATGTAGTCAAACATGTAGCAAATTTTCAAGCGCTTGCATGAAGTTACAACCCGGGCAAGGCTAATTGAACATCAGAATTACACTTAGCCCATTCTTGTGCGTCCCCGGACGAAATGAATAACCCATTGATAACATTCTTCTGCTAGAAAATTATGTCCCAGTTGTAAGCTGTAGAAAATGTTTAGTGACCTTTTAAAGGCAATTTTATCCTGGGAGTATTTTAACACCTATTCGGATACGAGCCTTTGTTAAGAAACCTAATGTAAATTGCAAAACCGGTGCCACCTAACATAGTTTAAATAGTTTTCTAAAACTGTCAACAAAAGCACATTTTTCAGTTTGTCATGTTTATTAATGCTGTATCAAGATATACTAAGCTCTTGTACAGTTTAATCAAGTTCTCCAAGTACTTTGGCCTGGTAAAAATAAATTCCAGTTTTTTTGTTTAAAATATTGACTAAATAAATATACGATGAGTGAATGAACGGACGTAGAATGCAGTATTTTAGTTTGAGTCTACAACGTTTATCAGTCATTAGACAGAACATGTCTCGTATGATGGACTTATGTTGCTTCAGTCCGATAGCCGGTTACCTGCATGACGTGCTCATTAGCGATATAAAAATATACACTTCGTTAGTTTTCTGCAAAAAGTGCAAAGTGCTACGTGGTTCTTGTGACATTTGATGTGAAAAGCAGATATTATGATCCGATTAAAAGTAATTTAGCTTTGTGTTATTGAGTTCTGCTTCATTATTAGGATACGCATGCGATTTCTAGAATTAATTATCCCTATATAGGTACGCAAATTTGACACTGAAAAACGAGGAAATCTTCCAGTCGAGCTTAAGCAAAAAACCTGTTATTTCAGCCAAGATACGTTATAATTTCCTCGCAAATCTACTTTGGGATCTGTATTATTATTATTGCAACGACGACGTTTCCTCATTCTTATCCGCGGCATTTTTCCTACCGTTTGGCTGTTCTTTAAAACAATGCTGCAAACAATGCGCGGCGACATACCTGAATGATCATTTTGTCTGAATTATGGCTGCCGTACTCCGTATTTACATCTAAGAAATAATAAATGATTAAGCATTGAACTGGCTGGCAGACCTCGGAGGTTAACGGCCTGGAGTTATACAAAAAGGCATTTTTATGAGAAAAATGCGTTAATGGATAATAGCTCGAGGTTAGATAACGCATATCTCCAAAAGGAAACTAATATAATGTACACCAAATTAAACCAAACATCCCTAGCGCTGTCCACCAAAAAATTTAATAAACATCAAAAATGTTTAATGGAACCCAATTTATTATACTTCAGTAAATGAGAACAGCACCACTAAAATAACTATATTGCATATTGTTTTACCATTGCTTACATTATAAATTCTGTATGTCTATCGATTTTACGAAATGTTCACTAAATTTTATTTCTCATTTAATTCTATCATGATAACCAGGTATTTAGTATTCGTCGATGTCTTATAATTTATAATAGTTCTCAGTAGTTCAGGTTAGTTCAGATTAGTTGAGGTTAGTTCAGGATAGTTCAGGTTACTGTAAGACATAAGGTAATATAAGACATCGACGAATATTAAATATCTGGTTATCATGATAGAATTAAATGAGAAATAAAATTTGGTGAACATTCAGCATTTATAGTCAACAAAAGTTATTTTAAAGAACAAATAATATAAGAGACTAGCATGATTTTTATATCTGGTTGTCGCTCTAAGATTATGTATTTTCTTAATTTTGGTGAGCATTTAGTATTTTTGGGAAACGAAAGTAACTTTTTGGCATGTGTTTCAACAGTACCTACTGCTAGTGTTATTCATTTGCTTGAATGGTATATATCTAGTTGCATAGACGGTATTATAACATAGTTTTAAGACAACATATAACTTGAGACTTGTGTCAAGTGGTTTCTGTTGTAATAAATACCAACTATTTGTAGTTCAATCTAACCTATTTTTAATTAATAATGGTGTTTTCCATGTGGTCCTTCTAAAAGTTAACCTACCAGCGTCATATGCTTTAATATCGAGTCAGAGTTTTAATATCGAGCTAAACGACCCGAATTAGATAAATAAAATATGTTTTAATTTACCAGCGGTGTGCTTGTTATCTTTCTAAAAATAAAAATTAATATTGAATTTTCGTTTTCATATAAGAAGTGATCCGAAGGTTTCAAATCCGGAGATTTCAATGGCCACTACTGAAGGCCTCTGCGACCCATTCACTGCTGAATGAAAGTTCCCTTAAGGTATTCACGAACATTAAGACTGAAATGAGGATGTTCTAATAACTCAGACACATGTTCTATCAACTCAGACAATGTTTCTTTTAGAAACTCTCTGCACGTCTCACAATTGTGTCTTGGAGCAATTCAATATTCCCGTTCAAACCAAAGCTGTTGCTAAAATCCATGTTTTAAAACATGGAGATTCTGAAAATTTTTGCAAAAATATAAGCCTTACAATGCAAAAACAACTCACATTCAGCGAGGCAATACTGAAGTTGCAGAAAAGACCTGTCAAAGCTTTTCCAAGGTTACAACTGGTAAATCACATAAATCACTGTTTGTATACTCACTGTCACTGTTGTATATCTAGGGAATTAAAAATTCACACTCGATTGACATTTTACTTGTTCTGTGTTCACCATATTACATGTTGTAACAACAAAGTTACTTTGGTTGAATTTGATTTGGTCCCTCTGGGCACAGCATTTAAACGCAATACTGATACTTGATACTGATGAAGTTTTCAACTTAAAGCCAATTGCAGACTCCACAAGCGTTTCGAAAATGTCACTATTCTGGAACCAAAATTTTCTCCCAGTAAAACGACATTTGTTGGGTTAGGCGAATCTAGGATTTGTAGTTCCAAGATGCATTGTCAATGACAATGGTGCTCACCTCGTAAATTCTCTCAATCACGAAACATAGTGAAAGGCAATCCAGACTTGTGGAGGATTCTTGACAAACAAAATTTTAATTAGCAAATGATTTCTTACCTGAGAATACACCAAGATGAACCAATATAACATGCTGATAAATGACTCACGTACTTGCTATCAGCATACCAAGTACAAAAGAAATTTTAGTAGAAAGCCAGACTCTCAGTAACAGTAAGCGCTCTTATTTCAACGTTTCAGGCCATGCTTTAAGTCAGCTGCTAATTTAAATTAAAATATCTTAATTGCGCTACGTGGGTTTCATTTAACCCGCGATGTTTCTCAAAAGTTGGATGGAATAATTTCACATTCAAATGATGTCAAAATACCCACTCAATGTAGTAGTATAAATATCATTGACGTAGATCATGGTCTATGTTTTGCCGGTAACATAGTTCTTATTATCGAACTGTATCAAGATTTAAACCTTACGGCTGATGATATCAATGCCTGTTACTGCTCTGTCTCTGGGCTCCTTCCTGGGGGATACCGAACGAACTGTGCTACGGTCCATTGCGGAACTTGTCTGCCCTCAGGGTGGGAGATTCCTTCTGTTTCCTGCCTGTGGACCCAGGGGAGTTGCGACCGGTTTTCCATCAAATAAAAAACAAATGCGCAACGGGATGGGACGAAATATCAATTAAGAGTGTTTGAGCAACTCCCTGAGAAGGCACGTTTAAGTCTGAGGCAATAAACGCCTCCTTTCTGGGAGGGCGGTCTCCTGCCTTTTTGAAGTCTGGAATGGTGCTACCAATTTATAAAACAGGTGATAAGGAGCTTCCATCTAACTACATGCCCATTTCTCTTCTGCCAACTTTGAGTAAGATTATCGAGAGGCTCATCAAGACAAGGATGAATGTTTTCCTTAGCAAGCATGCGGTGTTGTCTCTTACTCAATTCGGCTTTAGGGAGGCTCTTGCCAGTAGATCATGGTCTATATTTTTCCGGTAACAAAGTTGTTAATATGTAATCCCAGCTCGTAATGCAGAAACGTCATAAGAAGATCCTCAAAAGGGTCGAAAGTCTTAGGCAGCTCACACAGAATAGCGCCCATTATACAAAAAATGACATGATAGTTGAAATTGTGGATATAGACTTTCTGAAACTATGAAATCTGAACTAGTCTGCCATAAAAAGATTATTGTCCTCAAAATAACTCCAGCGCTCTCTGCAGAGAAGATGTTCAAAGACTTTGTAACATACATTGCTTCCCTCCCTTTAAGAAGATAACTTCTGAGAGTGTGCGATACCAGTGGCCTTAATCAATTGATTCGAGTTGAACAGTAAGTGGTGTCAAAACCTGTGAGAACTCTAAGGAAAATATAGAGAGCCCAACAAAAAGGCTTTAGAGGAAGGTGCCGCCTCTTCATATGCTTTCTACCATCTGCTTTGAAATAGAGCAGCAGACAGCAGAACAGATTAATCTGTATTCAATTTTGTATGTGTTTTCTTGAACTGATGCGTATCTTATTATACTGTTTGTTGCCTTTACCTCATCCACAATTTCAGTTTGTGGAGAAGCCAGTTGTAAGAGCCACCTACATCTCGGGAGGTTCTATTTCGACAGCCACAATCTAGTAAGACACTGATATGCGCTTGACCATTTACTTTTCTTGCACTTGTTCGATCTTTATATATTTTTTTTATAAGAACAAGAAAATTAAGAACAAATCCGTCAGATTTTCAGTAATAGCGATCAATTCGTAACGAGTCTTTTGCAACATGCGTTTATTAATTTACATCCCTGGCAGTAAATTTGTCCCAGAAACTCTCTTTGGGCTTCCTAGTGCACTGTACAGGTTTTATTGCACAGTGTGGAAGCGTTTTGAAATAATCCTCTCTTAATAGAGGGATTGCTTTTGTTATTAATTTTATCAAATCCTCTTCTTCAAATAAGGCAGTTCAATGTATATACCTGTTTTTAATTTAAAAACCTTTCTAGCTCATTGGTAACATTGCAACATGTATACCTGCAGGGGCAATAACTGAATCAGTTCAGTGGAGCGTATTACAGATTAAAGCGCAATACACCCACTAAATCACATACCGTAATGTCACGTATCCTACACTGAAATCAATCTTTTTTTTTAATTTGATGTTAATTCGCTTTTTCTTTGGAAATAGGTAATTTTTCAATTACTTCATATTAAAATGGAGCTTATTAGTCCAAAAACGAAACTTTATAGACCGTGATCAATGAAATGCTCTGTGCCAATGTGTCAGTCAATCACTTTTCTTTGCCATTAGCTACCTACTATACGTTTTGTTGTTGATGCATTGCCAATGTGCCGTGGATAATCGCTGGAATTATTATAATTTCTCGAGCATTTAGGTTGATTGAGTTTTTTTAACCGTGGCATAAGTAAGTATCGGTCGTATATTTGGGTTATGTAAAGCGCATTCAGTCGAAAGCGTGTAAATTACAATTTGGATCTAATACTGATGATTTTATACGGAGCTTTATATTGAAATCAAGTAAACAAAAAGTGGAAAATAGTCATTTCTTTACTATGAAAAGTGCAGTGCAACAAAAGTTCATTTCTCAGGTTGCCAACCACATATTTAATGATGACATTACTGGCGGAAACACCTCTTTAAAGAAGCTTTCACACCAATGTTGATATCCTAACGGATATAAAGCATATGGCGATGGAGGGTTAATATTGTTTTTCGAAGGACCACATTGAAAACACCGTAATTAATTAAAAATAAGATAGGCTGCACTGCTAACAGATGGTAAAAAAATTACAGAGCTTTTACAAAAAGTTTGCGTTTTCTTATAAGTTGTCCTGCATCGCGTTAATGTCGCGGCCGATTTTAATGAGATAAATTATTTTTAAAAGATTAATCAGTCAAGAATCAGTGAGGTACCCTCAAGGTTAATAAAACGTTTCTATTCCATGTTGTACAAGAATGGCAAAAAATTTAATTAGAAATTGATCAATATTTTGTTAATAAAGACGCCACGGTAGCTGTCCTAACTTTAAGACTCTTAAGGGAATAGTTTACAAAAAGTTTGCACTTTCTTTTAAGTTACAGTGTTTTGCGGGAATACTCACGTCAATAAACTAAAAAACTTTAAAAGTTCATTAATTTTAAAATAATCGAGGCAGATTGATAATTAGTAAAACGCCTCAGTTTAATTTTATACAACAAAAAATTAAATGGAAAAAAATGAACACCTTAAACAATCTGGTCGATTTTAAGGGGAGAGTCTGTCATAAAAATGAGTTGTCTACAACTTTTCGTTTAAAAGTTATAGGGTGGTAGTTTTATTTTAAAAATAGGAAGTTATTGATTTCTGTAAAACCACCAGAGATATCTCAATGAAGGTTGATAGGCATTTCATTTCCGTAGTTAAACATGGAGACTGGAGACGCTAATAATGTGTAGGCCCACCTAAAACTCGCATTACTTCAGCCACCCTTCTCGGCACACTCTCCACCAAACGTCTTATAAACTCCTGGGGAATAGCTTCCCATTCTTCCCTCACTGCCACTGCCAATTCATCCACATTCTGAAATTCTTGCTCTCTCTCTTTCAGCTTTAGTTTCATTCTGCTCCACACGTGCTCTATAACATTCATATCGGGCGACCTAGCAGGCCAATTCATGCGCTCGATGCCATTCTCTCTCAGAACTTCGTTAATAATTCGAGCTCGGTGTGGACGTGCATTATCGTCAACTAAGATAAATTCATCTCCAAAGTTCTGAGCGAAGGGAATAACAATTTCATTCATACACAAGTCTCGATATCTAACTGCGTTCATAGTTTGCCCAATTAAAACCACTAAGTCAGTCTTTCCATTCCCCATTACTCCTCCCCACACACTCACACTTCCACCCCAAAATGGCACTCTGGCTTCCATATTTTCTTCCAGGTTTCGTTCATTCCGCCCTCTCCACACTAAAATACGTCCATCTGATGCATACAACGAAAATCTACATTCATCTGAAAACATGCAATTGTTCCACTCTGCTATTCCCCAGTGCAAATGTTCTTCTGCCCAACGTCTTCGAGAAACTCGATGGATGCGTTGAAGCATTGGACATGCGGCACGTCTTCTAGCATGCAGACAAATTAATTAGCCGATCTTCTCTAGGGGTCGTAACTTTTGTGCGACCGCAACTCCCACGCATTTTATAAGCAGGAACACCATAATTTTGTCTTCTTTGAAGTGCCCGTTGAATCGTCGACTTAGATGTGCCTACTAAGTCAGCAATGTTGCTTAAACTCAAACCTCGCCGGCGCAACCTGTTTAAAATTATTACTTTTCTTATTCTACATTGCTAAAAGACCTCTAAAACTTACCTCACAATATTTTCTAATTCTCTCTCACTTAGTAACGACATTTTTTAAATTAAGAAACCAAAAAAAATTAATATGTGACAGATAATTTAAATTTATGTCTCTGACATGTCATACTTTGTTTACTTCGTTTCCATGGTGATTATTATAGATACATTTTTGTGGGCTCACACATTATTAGCGTCTTCGGTCTCCATGTTGAACTAATATCCCTAATTCTTATTTATCCATTTAAATAAAAAAATGCACTCTGACGGCGAAAAACGGGCGGCAATAAAAGCTCTCAATGTAATAGTAGATTATGTCACTAGGAGTAAAAGTGGGTCTTTTTGTGCTGAGCCCAGAGATTGACGGCCGAAGCGAAGCTGAGGCCTGCAACTGGGCGAAGCACAAAAAGACCTTTTACTCCGCGTAACATATACTATTTTTTTTTCAAGCATGCAGGAAAGTCTATTTCAGAGTGATTCAGTGTTGCAATTTTCTTCTATCCTCTTTAAGCAGGTCTAGGTACTTACCCAATTAGTGGTGTATATAAATAGAATGTGTTAGAACGGTGGTGTTCAATGTTCAATGGTTTTAATGGTATTAAATCATAACCAATGGTTTAGATGGTTGAGGTAAATTATGGTAAACTAAAAATGTATAGAATTATTATTAATACTAAATTAATAAAGATGACATTGACAGATAAATATGATGACAACTAACGACATTTAACAGAATTCGAGAACCTATGCGATTTCGACTAAAAACGGTTTTGGGTGGTGCTCTCGAGCGCTCTGAGAGTATTCCTATCCTTTGTTTTTTCAACAAGAATGTAAAGATGGCAATAAGATGGTTTATATATGCGCCACCATGACAATAGCGGTGACATTTGACTTTACTTTTACTGCCTAGGACTTTTTTGCTACTTTTTTTGGTCTCAGGATTAGAAAGCCCACTTTAGGCGTGCGTATGGAGAGAACAAATGACGTACTTTTAATCCGTTTGATAAAAAAATCTTTAAAATGCAAATCTACTGACACAATAAAAACAATTAAGTACATAATTTTGTAAATTTTAGTTTACCTTATAAAATTTTTGAATGGTAGGTATGGTAATGGTAATGGTACTCGTATATTTTATTCGGAATCAAAAAAACAAAAATCCCCAAAACCGTTACCAGATATTTATCAAACTTATGAAATGTCACTTCACTTAAAATTCTGAAGTCGCAGCAACTGAGTTGAGAAATAAAATGCTAACAAAAAAGATCGATACGGCAAAATTTTTCGTCATGTTTAGGGACCTGTATCTCGGAAATGCCACAGCCGAAATTCGTAACTCAAAGAGACTTTGGAAGATCGTTTCTTGCAGAATCAGGGAGGGAGGTTAATTTTAAACGTTAAAAGTTAAGCGAGGTAAAAAAAAGTGATTTTCTAAAGGATATACAGGGTAAAGAAAAAAACACTGTAAAATGTTTGCATTTCAACCCACTGCATTTGGTAGCTAGGATAATTTCAGAAAATTCGTTCCTCTGAGATTTGAGGGCAATTTTATTCCCGCAAAACACTGTAACTTATAAGAATGTGCAAACTTTTTGTAAACGCCCCGTAACTCTTCTCTTAGCCAAAAAACAAAAAAGCACCAAAAACGTTCCGACATATCAAGCTTGGATCTTCAATGTAATGACAATAACAGCCTTAAAGTAGGGCACGCTATGGCGTCGTTATTAACAAAATATTGATCAGTTTCTCATTAAATTTTTTGGAATTCTTGTACAATGAGTCTATGCCACAGATTTGTAATTCATCTATATTCTAAAAATAATGTATCTCATTAAAATCGGCAGCGGCCTTATCGCGATACAGGGCAACTGATAAGAAAAAGCAAACTTTTTGAAAACCCCCCGTAATAATTTTTGTAGGCCAAAAAACCAAAAACTGTCGAATTTCTCGAGATATCGACCACTGCTATTGTAATTAAAAAAAGAGCCTTAAAGTTAGGACACCCTCCATGACGGCTTTATTGACAAAATATTCATTAGTTTCTCAGTAAATTTTCTGCCATTCTGTAAAACATGGAAGAAAAGGTTTATTAAACTTGAGTGGACGTCACTGATTTTACAATCATTTATCTTTTAGAGATAATTTATTTCATTAAAATCGGCAGCAGCATTCTCGCGGTACAGGGCAACTTATAAGAAAACGCACACTTTTTGAAAAACCCCCGTAATTTTTTTTGTTGGCCAAAAAACAAAAATCTGCCAAAAACGTCCCGAGATATCGACCATGGCTCTTAAATGTAATTACAATAAGAGCCTTAAAGTTAGAACAACCGCCATGACGTCCTTATTAACAAAATATTGATCAGTTTCTCAGTAATTTTTTTGCCATTTTTGTACAACGTGGAATAGAAAGGTTTTGTTAAACTTGAGTGTACGTCGCTGATTTTACAATTATTTATCTTTTGGAGATAATTTACGTCATTAAAATCGGCAGCGGCATTCTCGCGATACAGGGCAACTTATAAGAAAACGCACACATTTTGATAAACCCCCGTAATTTCTCTTGTGGGCCATAAAACTAAAAACCGCCGAACATGTCCCGAGATATTAGTGAAGGTCCTCAAATCTCATAGGAACGAATGTTCGGAAGATACTCTAGCTACCAAATGCAGTGGGCTGAAATGCAACCATTTTGCAGTGCTTTTTTCTTTACCCTGTATATCATTTAGAAAAGCACTTTGGTTTAAAACTAGCCTCCCTCCCTGATTCTAGAAGAAACGATCTTCCAAAGTCTCTTTAAGTTATGAATTTCGGCTAAGGCATTTCCGAGATACAGATCCCTAAACATGACGAAAAATTTTGCCGTATCGATCTTTTTTGTTAGCAGTTTAGATATATACCAGCAATGGGTACCGTTTGAGATGAACACTGAAGAAGAGTGCAATGCACTGCAATTTTCACTACTCTATATTGGAATCCAAAAACACTTGTAAAGAGTTCTCAAGCTTATGAGATGCAGGAGCTAAGCAGTTCTTCACTTCAACAAGAGAGTAAATGTCTGATTACGCAAATAAAAACACATTAAATGCACAACTCTAAGTGAGAAAGTCTTCTTGGATTAATTATCCCCAAGCTTTGAACAGTCTAAGAGAATAGTGGCTATTGGCATTTGCTACAACAACCACTCTACTGGGACACGTGAATAGAGTAATAAAATCACTGTAATTTACGGTTGTCTGCACACATACAGCAGATTTATGGGCTCAAACAGATTTGGAAACGGGAAAGAACAACACAGTTTTTCGCACGCAACCAAAAACAAGTTTAATAAGTGCAAAATACGAGATACACACCATCGAACATGAGCAAATAACAGAACCACACTCAATCCAGTAAGCGAAACTGCAATTAATCCCAAACGAACGCCAAACGATTACTTTATCGAACTTTCAGCCAACTTGCTGACCTACTTTTCGATCGAAATATTTGGTACAGTGGATGTTGGAACAGCTTTATCACCAGGCAGAATATGCTGCTCTTCAAACAAGAAAGAGGGTTCACGTGTGGAAGAGAGCACTGCTGGATTCCGCAACACATTGGACGTTCAAACCGGTTGAGAAACTGGAGCCTGTGAAGGAACTCGTCCCTGACTCAATGATTCAAATTTTCATTGATTCGTTTGTTTACCTAATGTTGCAAGGTTAACATTAACATTTGAAGACGCGCCATTAGACATATTATCAAGAGTAATAATGGGTGCTTCCAATAACCTTCGTACAAATGAAGTATATGTACTGTGGTGGTACTGGTTCATCATTGAAAGATATTAAATCAGGCGCATCATGGTGAAATATATGCGGTGGTTCAAATGAGATTGCCTCAAGAGCTTGAGCATTGCCTCTGCTTTCGTCCAATTTAGACACCTGAGTCAGTTGGGCCATCAATCTCGGGTGAACGAATGCATTTTTGCATACATCAGCCAATCATACCTTTAATACCGCGAACCATACCATTAATACGTCGCAACGCTGCAGAGCCAATGGGGAAATCAACAATGGCATACCGACGTCCTCGTAATTTAGGGTAATAAAACTGTGGTCTGGGCTATTTTAGATTTTATTACGACGGCTTTTTTTTGAATATGAAGACATTCAGCACGACTTATTGCCTTTTTCTCTGCATAGAAACAGAAGATTTATTTGGATGTTTACTTTTTGAAACCTCTTGAAAATGCGTTTATTATTCCCTTTTTATGCAGGGTTTCTCCAACAATTACCATCTTTTTGAAATGTTTAGGAAGAAAGTATTTACTTTCCTTTCTAGATCATTGATGGGAAATATACTACATCAATAACGATATCATAGAAAAACTTCGACTGGTGCCACAATGAGTTTCCTTATAAAACTTGCATATTAATATACGATCGTAGTCCTGAAGAAGGCATAAAACACCGCCGACAGATTGGTTTAGCTGAGTTTTCGTTTCCTTTCTAGCGCCCTGAGCGATCACTTAAGAAATTCTTCCCCGACACTTTCAATGTATGACACACAATGAGCGACAAAAGCATTGTCAGAAGTTCTATATGACCTTATGTTAATAGTTATGGAATATTTCTGTGCGTTATATGTCTCGTTCTCTTACCCACCTCTTTGAAACCGTCCACACGACCAGATATTCTTTAGTGGACTGTCATAAAACTAGCATGGAATGGAATTTCATTCTATCAACCTGTTAATGAATAAGATCTTTTCGAGTAATCTACTTTCAAAAATAAATCTCAGAATATATAGGTTCGAATTTATTATTGAAGAGTTTGTTTGAAACATTTTAATAAATGCGATATTAAAGTCAAACCGGGCCACTCTGTATTCATGCTGCTGTTTATTGTCTTGCTCTAGTAATTGATGACTTTCAACTAATCAAACACTGACTTGACTAAATTAACTATACAACAAAGCTCAATATTTCTCATTAAACAGCTTAATAGATAAACTATTGCCGGGCATTAGTTTAATTAAATAAAAACATGTCCTGTACAACCTTGCGGAAATTGAAAATCCTGCCCCTTCACAATTATTTTTACTGTTTATACATTTTTTTAATTTTTATTGGAGATAAATTGAACACCTGCAGTTTGGCGTCTTAGCTCGCTATTACAACGAATATGTGAGTTTGATAGAGGTCGATGTAAGAGTGAGATTGAAAATGCGCCTCCTGGCGATACAATATCGACTGTGAAACCGTTGAGAATTAAAGGGATAATTGAATTCACGATTGACAATACGGTTTAATTTGCGGAGTCTTTGTCAGCATTCAATTAAAAGGTTTTATTGAAATAGCGCGAATGAAAAAATACTTATAAAAAAAAGTTTAAATCTACCGGTATTGCAAGTCCAAACATTATTGCACAGTACCGCCTTATTGCCGTTTAAATAAAATTCCTAGAGTCATATTTTCAATTATTAAAGGCATTATAAAACGCACCTGCCCTACGGCACTCCACAACAAATATTAAGACTCATTTGTGAAACAATGATTCGTTTTAAAAAATCAACGTCGGTTGGCTTTCGTAACAACACTCACCTGATCTTGTTAGCGCAACAAAGAAAAAATAATACCGAACCAAGGTACGGCATTTCGGCTATTGTTCGATGGGATTACGAATTTATTGGGTAACGTCAACAAAAGATCATACTTTCAATTACACTAAAGAGGACGTCTCTGTCACGCCCCCAACTTTTACTCAACTAATCGACCCCGAAAAAATAGTTTCAAATCATTATATTGACACAGATGGGTGTATGTTTATCTTGATCTCGATTGCCAAATAATGTTATTGAGTCTTCAATGTTGCACATACTTAGAAGTTTGTTAGTTTAACTATAATGGATGTTGATTAACAAAGCCACAATTTTATGCATAATTGCGCAAATGTGCACTTCAACAAAGCAATTTGCTAAAGTATATTATACAGGCTGTCTCAGTTTTAAGTGCCCTAATTTTAAGGTCAAAAAATAATGACGGTTTGTAATATTATCTAATATCTTATAAGACTTCGTTTACAAAATACAGGGTGTTTAATTCAAGAAAAAATGCTCTCATGGTTGTTTCTCAGAAACGGTTTTAGATTTTATAATGAATTTTTTGTGTCATTATCTTCCAACCTCTAAAGCGTCTTTATTGAAGCAAAAAAAATGACTTTTATGCAGTCTATAGGCCAAGACACTTTAGATAAGGGCAATGATCCACTGTCTTTTTATAGAAGTTCAAACTTGTTTATGAAAAAGCTGTTGAATTTGGGTTTGGGAAGAAGAAAAATGAAAGGTATGGAAAAGGCATTATTATCAAATACCTAACTAGAAAACAGTACCAGCAAAAAGTGACTTAGTTTATCACGAAGTTTACAATAATTGTTCGAAATGGAACCTTCAGCTTCAAAGCACATTTGATACCTCCGAGTGTAGATTTTTTTCTGAGAAACTCTCAGGAAAGCATTTTTTTAAGAAGACCCGGTATTTTGTAAAAAAAAGTCAATCATTAGAAGAATTTTTTATAAAGCAAACTGTCATTATATTTTGACTTACTATATGATATAAAGTTTGGGCAGCTACAACTGAGACTGACAAATGGAGATTTCAACAAGTTACAATTAAAAATTTTGAATTTTTTATCCCCCAGATTAATACCAAAATTTTATTCTTGTCAATATTTCAAAAAACTGCAATTTTGTAATAAGGATATTTGTGGCGGAACTTCATCCACCGACGCACAGGTGGCAGCATAAGTCGAAATCCTTCAGAACATCACACTGCCTTTCCTGCGCCGAATTTGTTTTCAAATACAAGTTCCAACTATGAACTCTCACCCCTACGCGTATAAGGTAGGCGAGTCCAAGGTGGACCCCGGGACGAAACGCCAACACCACATACTTAGGTTATAACGATCTCAAGTCGGCCCAGTGGTATTTCCCTGAGTAGCAAAAATCTTTTCTGGGAATACCTTTCAAGAAAGTGTGCAATTTTTTAATCACCAATTAGAATTTGAGAAGGTTTTGTAGTTGATAACGCCACCTTGATTCGATTTTTTGTCTTTCCATTATTTCTTTTATGGTTCATTATCGCCATCACATATACAAAATCATTTACCATAATAACTGAACTGAAACTGCTGCAATGACACAATGACATTTTGGGGATGGAAGTAACCAAAAGAAAGATTTAAAAGAGACGTCTTTAAAAATCAAAAAATGGGAAATATGACCATTCAAAACCCACATGATTAAAAAATCAGTTAGAGATATAGGTAGGAGAACTAAACTGTGTAATGAAAATGGACTAAACTATGTAAAGAAACACTGAACATTTTCAAACAGTTTTATTCTGTTAGGACTTTGCTTTCGGTTAATCACTCTTTTGTGACAAACAATCAAAAAACAAAATGGTTATTTGGAAACAAGGAAATAATTTATTGTAGGGATTTAGCCATAAAATTAGAATGGCAACCTTTTTAATAAAAACAAAAAGTAAAAAACCGTATGTGTCCATAAAAACAAAATTACCTATCCTCCCCCAGGAAGAAGACATAAACAATGTTTTCTCTTAAAAACAGCATAACTTTCTTTTTTTTAATCTCTTCAAGTTGAACAAAGAGAAGAGTGTATGTAGGTGGTCACTAATTTGTCGATCAACCCATCTGCATATCGGGGTCTACCCCTCATCAGTACAGCCTTGGCTGGTCAACAAATTGGGGACCGTGATTTAGCGACTTTAAAGCCAGAAATTTACCGAGTACCGGTGAGATGTTGTAAAGAGCAGGAGCTGCTTATCGAGCTGAGAGCCATCTGCCATGCATATTGGATCTAAAATACGCTGGTGGATGTCGCCTGCTCCTGTTCTATACAACATCTCACTTGAACAAAGAGCATAGGTACACAATTTTCTTAAATTTTCGTGAAGTCAAAGCGACGTTTTCCTCCTTTTTAAAGATTTCCAATTTTGAATTTCTATAACTTGACAAATAATCCGACCGATTGACGAGAATCCAACTTTTTTTTTTTTATTTCCCTGTCCTTTTTCAGATACAGCAAACAGTAGTCCCATTGGTCCAGTAGGTTTGGAGATAAATCCCTGCTATGGTCGATTTTTGGCCCGTTTGGTAATCGGCTTTAAACACACATCTTCAAAAAGGTAACATATGGTATAACTTTCACTAAAATTCGATTGACAACGTTCAGAGAAGATTGAAATCGTTTCATTCAGATGAAAAACAACATATTTTATTTACAAGTTGATCAAAGGGGGGGGGGGGGGTATTCCTTCTCTTTTAGAAATTTCGAAATTTGAACCTCTATAACTTGGGAAAGAACTAATAGAGCGATTGGAGTGAATCCAACAGTTTTTCTTCGATGATCGATTTTTGGACCCTTTGGAAGGAAATAATAATTTATATCAATAATAATTTGGAAGGAATAACTTTCTTTTTTTTTCAAGAATTTGTTTTTCAAGTTGATCAAAGAATATAAAAATGTTTCTTAAATTTTCGAAGTGAAAAAGGGTTTTCCCTTCTTTTTAGAGATTTCCAATTTTGAATTTCTATTTGAATTCAGTTCGAAGTGAATACAAAACCCTTGACGTGAACTCTTTGAACTGAATTGGTTTTGATCTTGTGACATTTCGTTCGGCAGACAGCATCTTGACACATGTCTCGTATGTCAGGTATGTCATTGTTGTCAATTTATATGTCATTGTTGTCATTTGTCATCATCGGCTGTTATCCTTGAAATTCAAAATACCTACAAAAAAAACGTTGTTTATGTTTAACATTTGTTTGCCCTAATACTCAACTCAACTATCGGCGTTAATAATATGTATATTCCATGAAGTTTTGAAAAAGCCGTATAACGTCAGAAGTAAAACTATTGCTTTGGTGATAGTGTTAGGACTGAGTGCTTTATTATGCACTGTTATGCATGTCTTGAAGAGACTTTAGCTCACTATAATAGACATTAGAATTCATGCTTCAAATAAATAAAAAACATTTTAAATTTCAATATTATAAATGGAATTCACAAAAGCGAAACTAGAGACAAAACCTGGTTTGACACAACAGTTAAGTTACATTTTACAGAAATTTGGTTAGTAACTTCCGAGTAAGCAAGCGCTCCTTTCAATTCATTTGTGATCGACTTGGCAAAAATTTGAAATCAGCCCCAAATTGGGTTCGAGAGCCCTTATCAGTTGAAAAAGATGTGCCATTGCACTTTTTGCTTATTGTGCCGAATAGAGAGTGGTTGCCAATCAGTTTGGAACAAATAAGTGTGTGTTACATCACTGTGTATATTCCTTTTGCGAAGCAATAATTGAGCGTCTACAAATGAATATCGAAGCTTTCCAAATAAACATGAAGGAGAAGAAATAAGTAGTGGATTTGAAAGACAGTGTGGTATTCCAAATGAAATTGGAGCCATAGATGGAACACATATACCTATTCTTCCACCAAAAAACAGGACGATGGCCGTCCTATAATGTTCTTTTTATAGTCGATAATAAATATAGGTAAGCATTATACTCGCTATATTGAGGGCGAATGCATAAAAAGTAAAACATTCTCTAGATGCCTGTAGGCTATTCAATTATCATTTTCAAAGCACTAGGCCATGAAATCTTCATTTTTTCTCTATCCATCTCCCTTTTGCTCATCTCAGAAAGGCATGGACCATGGCTTCCTCCTTTGAAAATGTTTAGTAGCATGTATATCACATTATTAAAGGCATATGAATCGCTGAGGTAACGGCCCACAAAAGGTGAAAGAATCTGGTTTTATTTTAGTTTTCTAGTATTCTAGGTTGGTTTTCTTTTATTCTAGGTTTCTATATGAGCCTGTAAACACCCAGGTAACACACATGATGTTAGAGTTCTTAAAGACTTAAATCTATACAACAATTTTGACAAAGTTTTACTACCCCTTAACTACAATATTAATGTAGCAACAATTCCTTGTATTATACTAGGAGACCCAGCTTATCTCTTAGGTACTAAGTTGACTTCTAAAGCCATTTAAAGGTCTTATTACACCAGAGGAAGAGTCTTTTAATGTCTATCTAAGCAGAGGAAGAGTTGTGGTAGAAAGTGCTTATGGCCGTTTGAAGGCAAGGTTTCGTTGCTTGCAGCAAGGATTGGATATTGATTATGTTTGTGCCTAAAGTTGTATTAATAACAATTATTTTGGGTAATAGCATAGAAACTAATAAATAAGTATTTTTAAATTGTTGATATGATGCTCAACGAGATGCAGAAATATTATTTCCTCAGCCAGAAAAGCATGTTTCTAGGGAGGCTGGATACTTTGGATAGTAGTTTCATAAGCCTTTTTTAAGGCGATCTAGACTGACTTCGTTTTGTCTTTTGAAGAACTCATCCATCATTGTTTTCTTCTGTTTAAAAGATGTAACAGTGTCCAGTTTCAACCGCTCAGATTTTCTTTTGGTTCTCACATTCAAGCCAGTAGCTGCTGTCTGACTAGTATCACTAGAACCATCATTTTCAGAAACTTCTTGGCTGTCGATGTAATCTGATATTTGTGAGTCTGATATTTCTTCATCTACAACTATTTTTACATCAACTTCTTTAAGGGGCGATGAGGGTCTGCTTCCTAATATTTCTTCCATTAAATTGAAGAACTCAAACTGATGTCCCTCACCGCCCGTTTGCGAATTTTTTGTTACACAGTTGTAATATTGAGTTTTAAGGGACTTCCACTAGGTTCTGATTTGTACTACTGTTTTTGTTGTAAAACCTTTTTCTATCATTTTACTTTCCACAAGTTTATAGATTTCGCCAGCATTGTTTTTTCTTCAATTTCTTCCAGAAATTTCTTCCGGTCGGTGTTGATCTGGTTGGTCGGTCAAATAAATGATCACTGAAAACGCGGAAAATGTAAACAAATTCACCAAATCTAACAATCTGAACTTATGATTAAAAAAAAAACATTGCTCATGAGTTCATGCTCAAAACCAGGTTATGTCATAAAAAAAAGCGTGAAACAAAAAAATATTGCAGTCAGCTGTCAGTTAAAATCGATTCACTAGCGTTTTCAAGCAACTTCGATCGCGATACAATTCCAGAAAAAGGCCAATCGACCTTGAAATTAAAATCGAACTCAGTACCTGTTTTCATGTTGTTTTCCTACTGGATTGCATTTTCAGATCGAACTGAATACTCTATGAAAACGTGTTCAATAAACCAATTAACGAGACTCCAACGTTTTTTTTTTTTTCATTTCCCTGTCCTCTCTCAGATACAGCAAACAGTAGTCCCATTAGTTCAGTAGTTTTGGAGATAGGTCCCTTCAATGGTCGCTTATTAGACCCTTTGATAATCTTAAACATACATCGTCAAAAAAAGTAACATATGGTATCTTTCACTAAAATTCGGTTTGCAACATTCAGATAGATGACACCACGAGACCATGCAACATTCAGATGAAAAACAACATTTTATGTTCAAGTTGATCAAAAGGTAGGGGGGGGGGAGTAGGTAGACATAGGCGGCCACACCTTTCTCTCAATATTACGTTCCTTTAGTAGCTGAGTGACAATCCTAGCCCTATGAGGTCTAGCATTATCATCAACTAAAATAAAATCATCCCCAAAATCTCTAACAAAGGGAACAATAACATCCCTTACAGACAAATTACAATATCTTTCCCCATTCATACTCTCGCCTATAAGAACAACCAAATCGGTCTTTCCATTTCTATTTATACCACCCCACACAGTAAAACCCCCTCCGCCAAATGCCACTCTTCCTTCCATGTGCTCCTCTCGGTACCTTTCACTCGTTTCTCTCCACACTATAATACACTACCACAGAGAGGTTGCAAGTAAAGAAGATGCTGCCAATAATTATGCCAGGGGTCGCTACAGCATCGGCAGAGAAATTTTGGATTTGGCCCTAGATCATACTCGCTTAGTGGCCTTGATTGCCACTCCCTGTAGGACTTTATCATTTTTACAGCTTTCGGGGGTGGCACAGGATCTGGGTTTACCACCTCCTTTCTCGAAGATTTAAGAAATGACTACAGGGAGGTCAGCGTGCTCGATTTCGCCATCTATCCAGCTCATCACATATGCCCCATCATAGTGGAGCCCTACAATGCCGTTTTGACAACCAATGGAAGCCTTGAAACTGAATATGTTTGTTTTGTAATGGACCACGAAGGTTTTAGATCGACTTTAGATCGAAAGCTCGATACACTCAGGCCCACCTACACAAACCCTAACGGACTTCTGGGGCAAATGGTGTCGGCGCTAACCGCTTCCTTAACCCTAAGGTTCGAGGGGCCCGTTAACGTGATTGGAGGAATTTCAAACCAACTTGGTGCCTTACCCCAGGATACATTTACCGTTGATCACTTACGGCCCCTTTGTGCCAGCAAATAAAGCTATGCACGAACAGCTATCAGTGGCTCAATTAACTAACTCTTGTTTTGAACCTGCAAACCAAATGGTCAAGTGTGACCCCAGGAAGGGAAAATACATGTGGGAGTGTGTGGGGCTGTCTGTTGTTCAGAGGAGACGTATCCCCAATGTCGTTATCAAGTGATGCCACTCGTCAACAGTGCCAGCAACAGCATCAAAAGCAAACGCTCTATCCAGTTCGTTGAATGGATGCCTTTCACGCTTTCTCGGCACATTCACTAAAGAGAGGATTGAAATCGTCTCACTCATATGAGAAACAGCATACAAATTTTTTTTAAGTTGACCAAATGAGTGGAGAAATTATTTCTTCCTTTTTAGATATTTCTAAGTTTGAACCTCTACAACTTGAGGAAGAATAATAGACGGATTGGAGTGAACCCAATGGTTTTTCTTTTTCTTGTTGCCCTCTTTGAGATCCTACAAACGACAGTCTTATTGTTTATCTCTTTAGTGATTTCCAAGTTTGAACCTCTAATTTTTTTTCCAATTCTTGTTGTCCTCTTTAAGATTCGCAAACGGCAGTTCAAGTAATTTTGGAGATAGACCCTTTCGATGGTCTATTTTTGGACCCTTTGGAAATCAGCTGTAGCAAAACATCGTTCACAATGTTTTTTTTCTTAAAAACAGCATAACTTTCTCTTTTTTTTTCAAGAATTTCTTTTTCAAGTTGATCAAAGAGCATAAACATTTTTAGGTTTAAGTTTAGTAGTTTTTGAGATAGAAAAGTTTAAACTTCTATAACATGATAAATAATAGACCGACTGGAGTAAATTCAACGGTTTTCCCTTTTTCTTGTTGCCCTCTATATATACTTCAAACGGCAGTCCCGTTGGTTTTGATTTACTAGTTTTGGAGATAAATCACTTCGATGGTCGATTTTTGGACCCTTTGCAAATCAGCTTTAAACACACATAATTAAAAACTAATTTATGGCACAACTTTCACTATAATTCGGTTTGCTACCTTCAGAGAGGACTATAATACACTCATTCAGATACGAGTTTTCTTTTTTTATTTTCTTCACATTGACCAAAGAGCTATCCAAACAACCAAATCGAACGGTTCTTTCTTTTTTTTTCTGCTGTAACGACACTCCTATTGGTTCAGTACATCAGTAGTTAATTTTCAATCAGACCAATTCGGTCCGCTACCTTCAGAGAAGATTGACACTTGAAATCGTCTCTTTCAGAAAAAAAAATCTTCTCTCTTTTCATTCTCATTTACACAAATATATTAAGTCTTGGCGTGGTTGCACTGGACCAGGTCTGGCGTACAAGTCAAAAACCAAGCAAGTCGAGTTACTTGAAAATTGAGTTTATGTAACCAATCGATCCGGCGTAAGAAGATCTACAGGTACGTGTTCTTAAAATTTTAATTACTTGCAAATTCTACGATGTATAAGGAGTTACTTTACTACGCGAAGTATAATTTCAATTTTAATAGGTCAAAATTACAAACCTAAAACCAAGCATGTAACTTTTTCCAACACAAAACCAAGTAAGTCGAAATACTCGACTCCTATAGGCATTACGATTGCAACTAAAAAACAAGCAAGTCAACTTAATGCTGTAAAATAGTAAGTAAGCATGTGACCAACATTTTTGTGGGGGTGGGGGTTGAGTGTGCGTCTCCAAAATACGCACATTATTAATTCTGAATCCGTGATTTAGTGCGGTTTTGCCCTTTGTCTTACGTACAACTCAATGGATCATCGTCGAATTCTTTGGTCTACCACCACAGACGCCGGCGGCGCAGTTTTAACAAGAAGTCGCTTAATTTTGCGTAATGCACAGACGGAAATAATGCAACAGTAAGTAAATATATTTTTTTTATCAAACGGACTAAAAGTACGTCATTTGTTCTCTCCATACGCACACCTAAAGTGGGCTTTCTAATGCTGAGACCAAAAAAAGTAGCAAAAAAGTCCTAGGCAGTAAAAGTGAAGTCAAATGTCACCGCTATTGTCATGGTGGCGCATATATAAACCATCTTATTGCCATCTTTACATTCTTGTTGAAAAAACAAAGGATAGGAATACTCTCAGAGCGCTCGAGAGCACCACCCGAAACCGTTTTTAGTCGAAATCGCATAGGTTCTCGAATTCTGTTAAATGTCGTTAGTTGTCATCATATTTATCTGTCAATGTCATTTTTATTAATTTAGTATTAATAATAATGCTATACATTTTTAGTTTACCATAATTTACCTCAACCATCTAAACCATTGGTTATGATTTAATATCATTAAAACCATTGAACATTGAACACCACTGTTCTAACACATTCTATTTATATACACCATTAATTGGGTAAGTACCTAGACCTGCTTAAAGAGGATGAAAGAAAATTGCAACACTGAAGTTGCAAACACTTCGCCCAGTTGCAGGCCTCAGCTTCGCTTCGGCCGTCAATCTCTGGGCTCAGCACAAAAAGACCCACTTTTACTCCTAGTGACATAATCTACTATTGTTAAATAAATTTATGTCCGGATTAAATGTACACCACCGGCTTTTTTATTTTTATACCAATTTTTCTACTTTATACAAGATATTCCTTAATTTTTTATAGAAAATCTCCACTACCATGTCCATCGCCTGAAGACGATTCTTTCAAATATCCAAACTATATCCCAGACAATGACAAAGAAAACAGAGAGGTTTCTAAGTTATCTACTGCTGAGCCTTACCAAATTAGTCTAAATGCCAAATTAGTCTCTGCTTCTGCGATAAATTATTTAGAAGTAATGGATAGCCTTTCTACAAGTTCTGATAAAATTGTTCTTAGGGATATATCCTATTCACACCATGAAGAGAACTTAATTTTGCGAAATGCAAATGCGTCGAGCAACATATTGCATCAGTAAGTACATTTTTCAATTTGTTAGATAAATAGCGCCCGGATATAAAAATACATTGTATTTACGTTAAATTTTTCTACTTTATATATTATTCCTTATTTTTTCAGGAAATATCCACTACCAACTCCCTCGCCTGCAGACGATTATTTTAAAGATCCAGACTATACACCAGACGATGGCAAACAAAATAGAGAGGCGGCAAGGTTTTTTACAGCTGAGGGCAATCAGATTAATCTTTTCGACTCCATTCGAATCGATTCGACTATCGGAGAAATTTTACAAGCAGTTTTGAATATGGAACTGTCCTTCAATTGGAAAATGGGAGTTTGGTTCAGATCGGTCGGGCCCATGCCTCTGCGATAAATTGTTCAGGTGTAATAAAAAGCCTTTCTATGAGTTCTGATAAAATAGTTCTCACGGATATATCCTATTCACAACATGAAGACAACCGAGGTGAAATAGAGGCGATTCATCCAATATCACCAGATGAAAATACAGACGGAACTGCTCTGGAAGTTATCAGAATAGGAAGAACATCTCCAATTACTTCACAAGTTGATGAAGCTTTCCATACTTCTCACAATTCCGAAATGATTCAAAGGAATATAAACACAGCCATAAAAGATCAAAAAGCAAATACACACAGAAAAAAGGAAGCTGCTTTCTCCGTGTAAGCCAACGTGTAGGAAAAAATGTTATGAACGAATTAATGAAGACCAGAGAAATGCTGTGTTTGAATATTATACTCACTTAACTTTTGGTGAAAAACGTCTACATTTAGGAAAATTTCTAGAAAAACGTAAGATGAAGTCATACCGATGTGACGCCCTTTCTCACAAAAGTGTATCGCTAAAATATAATCTTCCTTTATCAATTCTGGATACCAATATTGATAATGGACAAAATACAAGACCAGATAGCGAAACAGAAGTTTTAAATAGACCAGAAGAAAATAAGATTCAAGTGTGTAAAACTATGTTTCGGCATACCATAGGACAGACGTGTGATGCTGTTATTACGGAATATCTAAAGAACTTGGATGACTCTTTGCCGGAAGTCAAAGATAGAAGAGGGAGTGCAAGAGCAGCAATTTCTAAAGAAATAAGCCTAGAAAACTCAAAGCAAATTAAGAGCCATATAGATTCATTTCATCCAACCCAGTCTCACTATATCTTGCAGCATGCACCCAATCGAAGATATTTGACATGCGATTTGTCTATTTACAAGTTCTGGGAGGACTTTAAGTCAAAAGGAAAAAAAAATATCGTATGAAACTTACAGAAAAGTCTTTGAAAAGGAAAATGTCGGATTTTCCAAACCTACCCAAGACGAATGCCCAAGTTGTGTCATGTATCGTAATCACATGCGATTAATTGATAATGAGTCAACTACAAAGTCTAACGAAATGCTTAATAATCCTTCTGAGGACTGTGAGGTATGTAGGCAAAACGAACTTCACAAAAAGCAGTATAGAGCTACAAGACAGCTCTACGAAGATCACGTCAAAAGAATGTGGGAGAGCACGACGGAGATTTTTGCAGTGGATATGCAAAAGATTCTGATTATACCAAAAATGACGAAAAAAAATTCGTACTTTGTTAGCAGGTTAATATGTTTTAACAAAACCTTTGCCAGTTTGAAAAAAAAATGGAACAAATCTTTGTGTCATTTGGCATGAAGCTATCAAAAGAAGAACTGGACCTGATGTAGTTTCATCATTTTACAACCTTTTAAAAAAGCTAGATGATAACACTAAAGATGTAATTTTTTGATGCTTTTTGAACTGGACCTTGTTTACCAGTTTTGTAATTTTTGTAAATGAAAATTGGGGACCCGATTCAATAACTATAAAACATTTCGAATCAGGGCACTCATTCATGACGCTATTCACGGTGCCATTGAAAAGCGATGGAATAAAACCAAAGAAGTGCTGGACTTCGAAGATCTTCTTGACCTTATTAAAAAGTCATGTAGGAGCAACAAGGTCGTTAAACTTCAGGCTGAAGATTTTCTTGCTTATGAAAATGGCTGCCAACCCGGAAAGCAGGGAATAAACAGAATTCCACTTCTACATGATATTAAAATATGTCAATTCCGAAAAGGAGTGAGATCTCTCTTTTACAAAAATGAGATAGATGCACCAGAAGTTAAGGAAGTAAAGTTTTTAAAGCCAAAATTTCAACCTACGTTACCAGAAGACCTAAAGCAAACAAAAGAGTGTAGAGGAATTAATCCAGAGAAAATAAACAAAATACTAAAAGAATTGGTTGGACATATGCCACCAAAAAAACAATTATTTTGGCGTCAACTTCCTGTATCACAAACCTCAGAGGATCTTGGAACCTCAGCGGGAGAGGTTATAGTAGATTAGTTTAGTAAATCTAAATAAATAGAAAATAAGTCATTATTTATATCGTTTTATAATACATACTTTTCAAAATAGATTAAGTAAAAAAAATGCTTGTTTTTATGGTTGCAATAAGTATATACTCTCTGTGCAGCGAGGATTCAATATGACGTCACGTTCCTCATCTCATTTCATTAGAAAAAGATCGCCAAAAACCAAGCGTATTATTAGTTCTTATTAATAAAAAAACCACCAGCTAGTCAGTTTGACACTTAATGTCGAAATGTCGTCAAAATTTAGAAATTCTAGATTAATCGTCGTCATCGGCAAAAGAGTGTAAAATTTTGTGAAATGGTTACAAAATGCCTTGGCGCTACGGTGAAAAGGAACAAATTTTGAAATTACGACTCATTGACTACTTTCAGCGAGAAAAAGTGGCTTGAAAAACCCGTAAATGCAGTGTTCAAGGTAAATTTCTATTTGATGAATTTTTGAAGACTAAATACCATATTTTTTACCAGTTCAACTGACATTTTATCAGAGACAGACGTCTTTTTTTGTATGACGTTACAATTTATGACGTA
The DNA here is from genome assembly GCA_951812265.1 of Taphrorychus bicolor. Lineage (NCBI taxonomy): Eukaryota > Metazoa > Arthropoda > Insecta > Coleoptera > Curculionidae > Taphrorychus > Taphrorychus bicolor. Next base: position 17,244,532 of record OX638300.1, read on the forward strand.
ATATTTAACACTCGCTGAACAGAGTATACTTGACTTTTTGTTGCTAAAAGTTCGATGTTCAAAATTAAATTGTCATTTACGTAAGTCAATATCACTCTTTTTTTTTCACTTCATTTTCAAAATTGTGTCTGATAATTTGGGAATACTTTGTGTCATAGATATGTGGATGTTTATACCAAAAATAAAGTGTTTCTTTCAACTACAACGAGATTTAAACAATAATTTAGAGAAAAAAATTATTAAAACTGAATTCCCCAAACTCATCAATTTCGACTTACTTTATTCATGTTTGGTACGGCAGAGGTTGCTATTTTGAAGGTTCGCGCAAGTTACGACCGCGTAGGTACGACTCCCGAGAATTGTCGCGGCGAGTACGGCAGTAAATTGGTTTTCAATTACTAGAAACGTCACAGACAAGCAGTAAAATCTCTAATTTATTCGGGGTCATCGGTAGCTGGTCCTCGTAATAATGCCAAATGATCTTGTACCGCGAAATGTAAATGGACGCCGCTATACTTAGTTGCTTATTAAATCCAACGAATAAGCGTAGCCGGGCGAAAAGTAATTGCACCGGTCGAATAAAATATGGACTCCATCTAATGCAGGCTGCAATTTGGGCTAACTTCATTATCGCTATCCTTGTCATGTTGTGGCTACCACGCTCGTACCTCCGCATTGCTCATTGTCCTTTCTAGATGATAAATCAAACCGCAAACACGTTAATTCTATATCATAATGACACGCTTTGTCTCCCGAGTCAGCTGACAATTCGGCTGAGCGCTGTCGTCATAAAGTATGCGAATTTATTACACAACTCACTGCCCCGGTTGTTTGCATAGCTGATTGAAAAAAAGTATACATGTACCCCAGTCGATTTTATGTACTGGTATTACGCAGTGGACACTATATCATACTTTGTTATTTGAGTGTGAACGATTTACGACCATAACTCCAGGTATGGCAACCTGGCGGGTACTAAGAAAAAAGTAATGTCACAATTTATGCCAGTCTGTCCAAAGCAAATAACAATACATAAAAACCATTTATGACTGAGAGTTGTGGAATGGCGGAAAGTCCTGAAGATTATGTAGGTGCGTATTTTCGATGCTTCAAATTAGATCTACGTGTTCAAATAAAAAGAGGGTGCTGTTGTTTAGACGCCCTATCCTTGAGCATCAAAAGGTGGCAGAGTCAGAATTTGAATACCTTTTTCTTAATAATAGACGATTGAAATTTTTAGACGTAGAACATTTTTGTCTAGTTCTTTTTGCAAAATGTGGAAAGTAGATTTTATTTTAATTTTGAGGTATACTCGTTGATACTCCACTTTTATCTAGATAGCTCCAATTTTGAAATACTAGCCAATGTTCCCAAGTCACTTTCGAGCAGTACTATTTGGTAATTGTCCTCACTCTCCTTGCAATCTTTTATTGACTGATTAGAAAAGAAATTTAATAACTGACCCAAAACTGGAGTCTCATGCATACCAAAAGCCTGATGGAAAATTTTCGTCAAAATTGTCACTATCTTCACAAAATGTTTTGATACAATCTAAAGTATTTTCCGGGCTTTGAAGCCGTGGTTCAATGGAATTTAATCCTGACGTCTCGTCCACAGCTTTTGGATGTTTTGGTATCAAGGAGGCCGAATGGGAAGCTTGCGCACACCGTTTATAGAAAACTAACACACACTGACCGATACCTCAATAACGGATCGAATCATTATCCCAGACAGAAAAGGGCAGTCATAATGAATATGTCTGTGAGAGCCAAGAGAATTTGTGAACCAGCTGATTTGGAAAGGGAAATGAGGCCTCTGGAAATAGCCTTTGGTTGGTATGGATATAGCAAGCACGAGTGCGATAGGGCCGTCCGTCCAAGGAATGTAGAGCCCCAGGAAAGATCAGCGGGAGAAGATGAGGAAAAGCGCGGATGGACTAGTCTACCATAAATCCACAGAGTAACGGACAGCATCGGTAGGCTACTGCAAAAGCTCAATGTTAAAACTGTCTTTAACGAGACTAACAAGGGAGGCTATTGAGATCTTTAAACACGACAACAATTTCATCAGGAAGTAGGAAATTACGTTTCTAAAAGCAGACTTGAAGCGAGGTCTACGACATACTTCAAGTGCGCCGAAGCCCCGCGCTACCACTACGCCCACCCCATCTCTCTTGGCCAGACTGCAGAGAACAGTCTGCCTAGCCATAACGGGTGCATTCAGGACAACAACCGGAGCAGCACTCAATGCCTCACTGGGTCTGCCGTAGAATCTTGCTTAAGAGGGAGGCGATGGCGTTCTGCAGGAGGATGGATTGCTGCCGCCAGTGGAAGGACACAGCTGTGAGAAGTGGTCACACGCAAATCGCCAGCCTCATTCAGCGGGACATCCCTATTCTCCTGTCGCAGAAGGGGCGTCCACGCGATCAGCGGAGACTGAAACAGGCATTTAGCACAAACATCCCAACAAGGGACGAATTCAAGGAGAAGCTGCTTCAGCAACCTTCTGAGAATAATCAGGTATGGTATACAGATGGATCAAAAATGGCTAATACACAGTCGTCAGGAGCCGGAATATACAAAGTAGGCCATGTAGAGGGCGAGGGCTTCCACACGATGGTTTTCCAGGCGGAGGTACTCACAACTCCAGATGGCAACACGAACAGAAGTCAGACAGGGATCAGAACAGGACATCTACATCTACTCCGACAGTCAGGCGGCTTTGCGAGCCATTTGCACTGGCAGAAACAAAAAGATTAACTCTGGGATGAGTTTCTGGACATAGGGGCATCGAGGGGAACAAGCGTGCCGACGAATCGGCCAAGCCGAGTTCCCAGACATGCTTTACTGGACCAGAGCCATGTCTAGGAGTAAGTAAAAGGCACATCTCTCACACTTTGAATGAGTCGGCACGGGAGAGTACAAGGACAAACTGGACACAGTCAGGAATATGTAGACAGACCAAGAAAATCGAACTTAACCCGGATAGATCCAAGGCGTTGTGGCTTCTTGAGAGAAGCCGGCAGTACCTGGGAGACCTTATAGGAGTCCTTACTGGATATCGCAGACTAGCCAGGTACATGCACCTCCTAGAAATGGCTGACAGTCCCCTCTGTACACACTGTTTCACGACGGGGAAGAGCCGTCGTACCACTTTCTGGGAGTGTGCCTAAGGTGGGCGCGACTGAGCCATAGGACACTTGGAGTGGGTTTCACATTCTCAAATGGGACGGGATGCTCTCCTTCATTAGAGGGACGGGTCGACTCGTGGAGGGAATGAGGGCCCTGGTGGAGTAGGGATGGGTGGACCGGGGGACTGTGAAAAGGGGTTCTAAGGCCTAGTCGTAAGGTTTCGGTGCCCCTATTATTTACTACTACGACCCCCACCCCAGTCCTCCACTGCAGCGCGACGGCGTGGTAATAAATACCACGGAATTCACCACAGTCGAATCAGTCAACGTCGGGAAGCACGGGAGATCACTTCGCTCATTGCCTCATCGCCTTTGATGTCTGCCGCAGCTGTGGACGAAACGCCAGGAAGAAATTCCATTGGACCATGGCCAAAAAGCCCGGAAAACACTTTAGATTCTATTTTGACCGGCCGTGAAAGCCTTCACACTCTTATATAATATTTTGAATATACTAAAAATGCGTCAAATAGCTATTTATGATGTAAGTGATAAAAGTGCAATTTTAAGACACGCATGTGAAAGTTCTATTCTCATGAGTTACTTAAAAGCACTTTTAACACGAATGTCATACATTATATTTTCTACAAATCCTACAGAAAAGGTTCTTTCTATTAAAGGTTAAATAGCATTTACTTTTAACACTAGTGTCTTAAAACTCTATTTTGAATCTATCATTAGCGTGTTAAAAGTGCAATTTTGAATGTGATTGTAGAAAATCATATTTTTGACATTTTTTCAAATTTCATCATCAATAGAATTCGAGTAACCTATACTCCTAGCTACCTCAAAGGTTACCTCTACACGGACAGACTTACCAACTGGTTCTCAAAATCTAGCAAAATGTATTTTGTTGGGATCAAACCCCCATTTATCGCCTCCGATTTTTTTATCGTAAGCCACTGAATATTTATTGCCTAAAATTTATGCTTTGAGTTCGAAATGGAAAAAAATGCCTCGCTTGTTCCCAGTAAACAGTCGAACGTTGTTTCAACGTAGATACATCGTTTGGTCCGTTGATTTATAGTTGACGCGTTGATTTTAACGTGTTGATTTCAGGTTGATATAAGCGATAGTGCACAGTCATGATTTTCGACGTTAAATCAACATTGTTGAAACGTGATTTGGATGTGTTTTGATATTGGTTGAATTTATCCTGTTGATTAAATATTGCAAATAGGTGACAGTAATTAAACCGTAACGAATGCGCGGTTGCCAAATGTGTTTTAAAACTTATTATCATTTGTTCGGTTGATTTATAGTTCTCTTTGGTTGATTTTTTAGAAAATGAGCAATCATGTTTTTCGACATTAAATCAACGTTGTTAAAACGTGTGTTGAATATGTTTAGATATTGGTTGAATTTATAACGTTGATTAAACGTTGAAAATAAGTTTACATGTCACATACTCTCAAACGGCGGACGGCCCAGATTCCGATCACGAGCCTTAGAGGGGTAAGACGATCTCCGGTGTTTATTTTTCTCACGCGTGTCGGGCGTCGGCACTGTCGGCTGCTTGAGACTTGAGATGTTATTGTCGGTTATGACACGACGCTCGTTTCGTTTTGTTTGTTTACCGTTTTTTTGGGGTAAAAAATTTCAAATCGCTTAAAAGGTGAGTACTCATGTGTTGAGATTTTACTGTTTTTTAAGATTAGAGACAAGATGGCTGGAATCTCACCAGCACCATTGGTTTTGATAAGTGTGGCTATACTATTTTGCAGGCCAACTAATTTAAGTAGATATGGTTAAATTAAGCTGTACTAAATTAGGTACATATAGGCATATTAAGGCTGATATAAATTATTTACCTATGCATTACAACAAAAATGTATGCTTGGCAATCAAAGCTTTATTGTCTCTAGAATTGCAGTCTCATTGAGAAAGCATTCCAATCCGTTAAATACAACTAAGTCAAAATGTGTGTACATAAAAATTCAGCGGTGATTTTTGCTTTGCTCTCATCCCAGGAGAAAATCACTCCCTAAAAGGTGTATCTACAGTGATTGTTATTAGGAATAATTTTACTGTGAATTGTGGAAAATTCCTTTTCCAACAATCCAAAATCGTCCAAAAAAGTGTATGAGGTAGACATTACCCAAAAGTAAGTACTAAAAAATTTAATTTTTGTTTAGAATTATTCCTAGTTTACAGTCACCCCCAGTCAACCACTAAGTGCTGTCCTTCCTTTGGTTTTAAGTTTTAACATATATATCATCAAAAACGAATTTATAAAATATAACTATTTTACTAATGTTTGTAATTAGCACAAGTATTATATTTCCAATAAAACATGTTTAAAATATATTAAAATTTTGTTTATGATAAAATGCAAAGTTTGATATATTAAATACGTAGAGACGTCAACAAATGGACGTCTTGTGGATGTGACATATGACGACGTAGTGTGCTACCTGGGGTAAAACACTTTTTTGTATGTGCTTTTTAATTAAACATTAACGCTCTGTATATTTTTAACAGCATTTCTGGTTTACTGTTTTTGTCTTAAACTAAAATTAAAACTCATTAAACAGGTTCACTCATTTTTATCGCATAAGTTTTAACTGGGTTCAAAGTTCAAACCCTGGTGAAACTCATTTGACATAAATTATTCATGTAAATGAAAAAAATAGATGAAAACGTTGATTTAACGTTTAATGTAAGGTTGACAGATACGTTGAATAAACGTTTTAAGCAAGGTTGATTAAACGTTTTAAGAAAACGTAGATTAAACGTCTTAAGCAAACGTTGATGAAACGTTTTAAGAAAGGTTGATAAAAACGTTGATTCACCGGACATCACTACGTTGAAAAACCGTTTGGTTATAGGGTTTTTTTTAACGTTGAATCTCAACGTTCTCGTTGAAGTTCAACTGTTTACTGGGTTGTTCTCCTCGCTTGCAAGAACTTCGCATCTCTAACCATTTTCAATATATTTACAAAAATAAAAAAAAAACATATTATTTTGAGTAACAAAATATATCGTTTTTTATTTAACATTTTGTAGTGTTTTAAGGATTTAATATCTGGGTTCTAAACTCGAAAAATTCAAAATCTCAGAGAAAATCCAAAAACAAAAATAAAACACCTTGTATACAAAGTGTCCCAGAAAGATTGGAAGATATCACAACCGGCGATTGAACCACATATATCTTAGTCCAAATTAAGTTAATAGCTTTCGAGGTACAGAGTGTCAAAAGTACAGTTTTAATTTCATTCAAATATATTGAATATTTTCATGAAATTTGGTAAAAGGAGGTTTTTAAAATAAGAAAACTTCAATTACTTTTGATCTAGAATGCGCCTCTGCTATTTGCATTGTGTTGTGTGTAAACAAAAGGCCCATTTTAAAGATATTTTTGAAATGTAGAATAAATTAGGGTAGAAGTGTTTAAGATCGATTCCGATTAAGTATACAATATAGAAACCTTAATCTTAGCCCATAAGTGAAAATAAAAATGGTCAGATGTTACATCCTTCCAGTCCTTTTGTACGGCGTTGAGGCGTGGACCATGACAGAAGCCTTAATGGGGAAGCTCAAATCGTTCGAAATGTGGATATATCGGAGAATTCTGCGCATCTCATGGATCGAGCACGTAACTAACGAAGAAGTACTTGGAAGAATGGGTAAAACGAAAGAAGTGACATTCACAATGACGAGAAGAAAAATTGAGTACTTCGGACATATTATGAGGAACAATAAATATCGACTACTGCAGCTTATCCTACAGGGAAAAGTCGACGGTAGGGGAGGACCAGGAAGGAGAAGAATCTCATGGCTGCAAAACCTGCGCCAGTGGTTTGGGATGACATCTTTACAATTATTTAGACAGGCAGCTGATGGAATAAGAATAGCCATGATAATAGTCAACGTTTGCAGAGAATAAGGCACCACAACAAGAAGATAAAATATAAGATATAAATAAAAAATCAGAAAAGGCGCGATGAAACACTAAAAACGAATATTAACAACTCTTCTATGAAGGGCTAAGTCTGCTAAAATTTATCTGTGTGTTGAGGTATTCAGGGCTAGCTAATAATTCGCGGTTAATTGCCAGGGTTCGGTGAAGTCCAACCTGATAAAGTTGTTTTGATGCAAAATGATGAAGTATTTATTCTAGCATCAGACTAATGTTTGAATTTGGGCTGTAATGTAGCTTAAAGCTAGGTTTACACTTGTAAACGTAAAAACATAGAGCGATTCACAAAGCTTCGGGATTGAGCTGATTCAGGAGGATCAGTTTCTTGTTCACAGTTTAAAGTCGACCTTTCCGTCCGACTAAAGAAAGGAGACGATTCTTTTTCACTCGTTAGGGATTTGCGAGATGGAGGATTCTCACCACACATTCAGCTTCTTGTTGAGACTTGAGTTGCCTTCCCTCTCTCTCATATTTACGCGTTGGCTTTGAAGCTGTAGCATTCTAGGAGGTCGGTTTTAGATTCTTGGAACAGCTATAATCCAATATCCTGAACATTTTTAAATACTCAGAATGTTGAATTATACTAATAAAAATACTCACAGTCAGAGCGTTTGTTTCCAGACTCAAAGTTTTACCGTTTTACAGGATATAATTCTGTCAACCACCTCCAAGTGTCTGACGCTTCCATAGCTTGAGATTCTCACTGGAGAAGCCGAGTGCTGCATCAGATACCACCATTAAGGTTTAAATGGTTTGTGTCCTCTTTGTAGAGGAACCATCCCTAGAGCTACTAAGTTCAGTGGCCTCAGTGAACTTTCTGTAAAGGTGCTAGCTGGATCGTTTTTTGGAACTATTCGTTTCGACCCCAAGTTTACAGTGTAACCATCCTTGAAGGTTTTGAAGCTGACTGCTCAATTAAGGCTCCCTTAAGGCTTTTATTTCATCTGCAAAAAGTCCTCTTGAACAATAAGTGTCTCATCAACATCTTAGCCGACAATCTTGTCTTGAAAACAATATACTCAATAAAACTCCATAACTCCTATCTTTCCTGTGAAAAGTGGACCTTAAATCGAAAATGAGTCATCGTGCACAACACAGGGATGATTATGTCCTGCACAACGCAGGGACGATTGATTAACAGATTTTGAAATTTCAAGGCTTTACTAACCTAAGGCTCAATTGAAAGCACCTTACCGTCTATGGTTCAAATGTCTTTCTAATTTTCTGCGCAAACAAATTTACGATCGCACGCAGTTAAAGCGCCTTTGCTACAAAAGTTTATCAAAGCGTAACTCCATTTTCACTTAGCGGCTCCCCAACGAACTCTCTAAAATTTACCTTTGCCAGCGAGGTAGGTGGGCCACTTAGACGCTTGGTCCGAATTACATACACAATTACATCACTCAACAGTGTTAACTTCTTAACCGGGGAGTTTTCGCGTTGCGAGTGGAACTTTTATAAGAACCTCTTGGGTCTTCATATTATTATATTAAACTCAACAAAAGACTGTAAATTAGAAGACGCACGTGAAATAAGTCGTTTGTTTAAGGCAAGGTTACATGCTCCCCTGGAAAACCCTTATCTCACTTTTCGCACTTAGTGCAAAGAGTTCCGCACGAGCTCGGTGAAATCATGTGCTCATATCTAAGAAAAGCGACCCTTAAATAAATGCGAACCGCAGTTTACCTCATTTTTGTTTATAAGAAACTTAACTTAAAAAATCTCGTGAAGAGTTTAACCTTCCAGTCAAAGCTGTACAACTTGACCCTTAACAAAACACTACTTCTCTATGTATCAAATGCCAATGGGTAAAAGAAACAAAAAAATTAATAAAAGCAGCCAAGCCCAGTTGTCACGTATAGAAAGGGCATGTAAAATTGTCGCACAATAAAGCGTTACCGCACAGGACATCTGTTGCACGCTTTTCAACTAACTGATGGTACTATTTTACGTTGTTCTACACTTTTGCCCAATGGTTTGATCCACCTTCAAGATAACCAACTCGATATTTAATTTAAAGGCGGCTTAATTACCGGGTTCCGCGTTTGATGTCCGGAAACATACGTCGGGGTTCTTTCTCTTCGTCCCGGACCAAAAACAATGGACGCGGCAGCTCGTTCGTGCCGGTGCCGTTTGCGATTACGGTCTGATATGTAATAGGAACCCAGTTTTTGCATTCCATAATAACGGTGTTTCGCAGAATTTCCTAGTAAAGGTCTACCTTTACTAGGAAGTTTTGGGTCGTAGTACCCAATTCTCGGACATGAATACTAGATGGTCTTTGAAGGTAACCTCACAGTCCCAAGAAATGACAAAATACTAACGAACTCCTCGAACCTACTAGGAAGATTAATTTGCTGCTTAGTTCAGAAAAATGAAGAGAATGAGAGAAAGAGAAGGCATGATGGGTGATGCCTTGGCCCCAAAGGACTAGGATTTAGTGAAATCACTGAGGTCAGTGAGGAAGATAGACAAAACGTAAGGGGAGATGAGAAAGTATACAGAGACGAACAATTGAGTAGCTCGGAGATACTGATAAAATTCAGAAAGATGTGCTGGATTAGTCTGAAAGGCAAAACTATCAGCAGTTGTAGCAAGACCAATGAATGTGTCTACAGGATTCGAGAAGAAAGTCCACTCTTATGGCTTATGGGAAAATGAAGAGAACGACAGAAATAAAAGGTGATTTTCGTCAGGCTTTTGCATCAAAAGACCAGGATGTAGTGTAATCGCTGAAGTTAGTAAGGAAGATAGAGAAGAAGTCGGAGGCGTAATAAACATGAACGAAGGGTTATGTAGCTGGGAAATGTCTATGAAACTCAGTGATAAATTAGCCGAAGAATAGAGAGAATGAGAGAAACAGAAGGCATATCCGAATATCGATTTGACAAAGTACCTAGAAAAATCCTTTAAAAATTAGGAAAAATAACAAGAACTTCTGCCTAAAAAATAGATACCCTTTTATAAAATAGAAAGAAGAGGCGATAACAAGCATACCAACAACCCGCCTAGATCACACTAAAAGCAGTAACTATCGCCCTAGAAATAAAGTATCTTACAACTAGGAACAAATAGGAAACTAGAACAAAACAACTAGGAAAAATTATAGCCTATATATACCCATTTGACAAAGATAAAATACCTTGAAAAATTGTTCAAAAATTAGGCATAAATATCATGAATTTCTGCCTAAGAAATAGATATCTTCCTGTGGGATGGAAAGAAGAGGCGATAACAAGCATAGGAAATCCCATCCTAGAACACACTAAAACGTAACTATCCTCTAGAATAGGTCTTTTTCTAGAGGAAAAAATTTAGATGAAGACCCTCCTCGAACAACTAGGAAGACTTATACCCAAATATTGATTTGACTTTGGTGAAATTATATCACCAAAGACAAACACACTCAAAGACACAAAACAGAAAGTTTGGTCGACGTCCGGAAGGCATTTGATAGATTTTGACATAAACACTTAGTATCTAAACTACATACCTTAGGAAGTAACGAAGACATATTGCATTCCTTGAGAACAAAAGATAAAACACAAGGCTATCCGAATATTTCATTCCGGAGCAAGGAAGCAAATCGCCACTTGTCACTGTCTACTTTGCGATCTGATGTGTTAGAGGATCTACTGTTTCTGCTAGAGCATCAATCCTGGCATATTTAGCCCCAAGACCTATGTCATGCAATATGCGAACGATGCGACAATAATATCTCATGGTAAGCACCAATCTAAGACAATCGGCAAATAATCTGGCGGATAATTCCTTGAAATGAATACAACACAAATGGAGAATGACTCCTAAACCACGAAAATCAAGTTTAGATCCATTCATTGCAAAATATGGTAACAAACTTTCTTCTTCTACTAACATGTACACAATATATCCACATAAAGTTACTAAAAGTGAAATGGATAAGGATATTTCCAATTCCAAGAATGTTAGCTCTGTAGGTCTTTACAAATTGAAAATTGTTCATTCCAAAGTGAAATATCTACAATCTCAGCTCTGTGCTAGTTACTAGACCATATTTATAACCAACTAGATCACAATAAAATGTCAGAGCTTTGACATGTTGCATTTACCAATTATGTGGGGAAGCGGAGCCCTTAAAATTGAGGATCAAAGTAAAGTCGGTTCAAATCCAAGCCGAACTAAAAGTAAACAAAAACTAGAGCAAAACAAAGCTCTGGAGAGTCCTCAGAGCGTGATAGACACTTGATCATCGATTAGCACCCTTAGTAGTGGTCATTTCGGATATGGCGGTGTGAACCATTTGTCTAACACTCTCCCGAGCTAGTCTGTGTTTACTTTTAGTCCGGCTTGGATTTGAACGGACTACAGGTCCCCTTGTAAAATTATTATATGTCAACGATCTGTCAGATCTTTTAGCAGCCCATCACTCTGAATTTGCTGATGACATCACCTTGCTGAGTTCAAACTAACAATAATTGGGAGTTCTCTAGCTCATACTTAATTCTCTATAGGTACATATGTGTATTAATTTAATTGTGTAGTAATTAATTATAGTTATTAATAATCTATAGGTGCTTATGTAATACTACATTAACCTTGAACCAAAAGTGTTGTGGTGATTATTTTCAGAATAGTCATTACCTATATTCCATCTATATTCCCTTAAATAGAAAAACAATTGATTTAAACTTCTAAACCTTCACATCGACATGTCCCTGAATTGAAAAGACCATATTGATAACGTCTATAACGTATGTGTCACTAGTTGTTATGTTTTCAGTCGACTGAAGCAGATCACCATCAGTTCAAAAACCGTAAGATCCTTCTGTCAAACATTGGGACGCTTGAAGTAAGTAGTGTTTTGTGGACACATCTCAGCCTCTCACAGAGCAATTGTTACGTAAAAAAGGGCAATTCCAATTATGTATCTCATGCAAAATTTACTCCCTCCTAGTGATATTGCATCTATCAATATCATAACTCTACCATGTACGTAAATATTTGAATAGATGAAGGTTGTCAGATCTAATGCTCAATCTTTCAAGACGTTAAACTTACATGATCAGTACATGACTAGATTTGGCAGCAACTAGCAATAGCCGGATCACAAACTCTCTTGGCTATCATAGACAGAGTCTTTATGACTCCCCTTATCTGGGATGAAGATTTGATCCATTATTGAGGTATCGGTCAGTGTGTGCTTGTTTCCTATAAAGTCTATAAAATCTTAACTAAAGGCTGGAGCCGATATTAGAGAGCTTTGTAATGATTTTGAAGCTTTGTGATGTAAATCATTTTACTTTTCAGTGTCCAGAACCACCAAAGCTTGAAATTGTATGAGCAATACAATTAATTCTGATTCAACAATCTGTAATCCTCTAGGGAAGCAATTTTAAGGGACATGAGTGGGAATGAAATACGAATCTAGTAAGAGCAAGTCAAATACCCTTAAGCAAGGAAGAAAGGCGATCTGGATCTCAGACTTGTAAAAAATTAAAGAAATTATCTAAAACCAGGAGCAAACAAAAGCAGCAGCTTGCAAAATATAGATGAACCCACGACATGAAATATGGTGCCAGAAAAATAAAAATAAAGCTAGCAAACTAAATGAATACGTTTGGGGGTACGTTAGCAAAGACGAGATGCAGGCTAGAAGAAGAATCATAAGAAGGAAAAAAGAGCCTCGATTCTTCTCCAGGGAATTTGTCTTCAAGCCGGTGATTCTCTCTCTATTCCCCTTTTCCAGCTTTTATAAAAAGAACTAGAATGCAACTTGATAAGACCTCCTCACACAGTGCCCCCCCCCCTCCCCCCGTCCATTAAAAAAAACTTTGCCATTTTATGAGGGGATTCATCAAGTCAAGTAGTTTGACAATTTTGAGAAGTACTTGAATTGACTTGATTTTTTTATAGTTAAGCTTGAACTTGATGTCAAGTATTTTCAAACTACTTGATACTTGATGAAGAAAAGATAACTTCAACACTTAAAAAGGTTCATGGTGTCGCAAAAAAACTGAAACATTCTGAGCACCTGCTGAAAGATTTTGAGAAGTATTGCACTACTGTAAATATAAAAATGGCTATGCCAAAAATTGATGTAATAACACGCTGGAATTCGACTTTTGAGATGCTGGAGTGGAGCTTAAACATGAAAAGTGCATTGAATATATATATTATGTGATAATGCAGATATCCCCCCAAAGTATTTAAATTGAAGGACACTGAATGGTCCCTAATAGAAAGGGTTTGTAAGTACCTTAAAAGTTTTAAGATCATTTCTACAACATTAGAGAGTCAAACCTACTGCACTCTCCCGATGGTAGTGATTGCCATAAATATGCTTTTGGACAAATTAGTAAAGTAGGCATTTGATCTGAATAATAAGACAAACAGAGATGTAGCTGATGAATATTTGATAAGTAGTATTCAGGCGCCACGAGACAAAACAGTAAAACACTATATATAGTATACACTATATGAAGACGAATTGGATGTATTGCGTGGTTTTAATTTTAGATCAAATTGGGGAAAGCAGTTAGAAAAAATTGGATCAAGTTAAAACCAGATATTTTAAATGTACTAGTACTAGTACTCCACCCTTATCTGTTCAATCGTCGTCAAACTCAAATGACGAGAGTCTAGACAGAGGAGAGTTTGAGATAGATGTGTTAAGCTTATTTAAGAAATCCAAATAGTCCAAGAGCTGACTCTACAAATGATATAGCCGATTGGTGGAAGAGGCACCAAGATGTCTATCCGAATTTACCGTTAATGGCAAGAGACATTTTATTCACGCCTGCTACAGCTGTGCCAATTGAACGAGAATTTTCGTTGGCCTCACTGACCATTACAAAATCAAGGAACAGATTAAGTGATAAATCTATTAGGACTCTTATGTGTCTAAACTCATGGCTAACAAACGATATCAAATGAATTAATGATTAATCCCTAGAATACAGTTGTGGTTTTTATGTTTATGTTTTTATAACCATTATAATATTATTAATAATTTTATTATGTATCTCTCAGGTACCTTCTTTGTTTTTTTTAACTGATATGTTAAGAAGTAAATTACTGCAGCATATCGATCAAGTTTATTTTGAAAGTTGATACTTACTTGAACAAACTGTTATACCTACAATTCAAAAAACAAATTATACACAATAACAAAATACATACATTAACCGTAAGTGCCAGTGTTTTCTTATGAATTTACATCCGCAGTTTTCCAAAAATTAAGAAATAAAGTGTACAGTCGTTTGCTAAGTAACTATCAACTCATAAAAACAATCATTACATTACGATAACTAAAATCAAGTAGTTTTTCAAACTACTTGACTTTATATTTAATGCCTCAGGCTTGACTTGAGCTTGAATTGAAATCAAGTCAAGTCTAGTCAAGTAGCTTGAAAATCAAGTCAAGCCGTGAATCCTTAATTTTATGTATAAATAAAATATATATTTAAATTGAATAAATTACAATTATTATTGTTTCTTGGCTGAGAGACCACGGCCATTAGCCAATAGCCAATAGTCACTTATTCATGTAAAAGCATGTTCAATAAAATACTGATTTAGTGTTTGCTATACCACACTTAAGACAATGAAACAACTTATTAAATTTGAGTGGCAGATGTGCTGTTTATAGAAACATAAATAACTACTAATAAAAGTATATTTTGAGAGTGCTTGAGATTTAAGGAAAAACCTTGACTTTATGTCTTTTATGACAACCTATAACTTTTATAAAATCTGATATTATTGGCCTTTTTACATCATTTATGAAGAAAAGCGTATTTAGGGATTGCCGTTCTAATCTACGGTTCAAATCTTACCGACATCAACGGTCCATATAGTCAGAAACCTCACGAATGTAAGCAAAAGCGAATAAGTGTTCATTAATTTGGAAGAAATGTCTAGAAACATAGTGATGCAAATTAAAACAAAGGGAGGAAAAGCAAAACGAGAGATGGAAAACGCACGAAACTCTATTGAGGGACAAAAGTAGTGCTACACAAAACGAACTAGATTTGTTCTACCAGAAACCCGTTAACATGAGACAACATCTATATTATAGGATAAATAAAATGTTTCAGTCAGACACCTGTATATATCATACATCAATATGGTGTGTTACTGGCAGACACCTTAACTACGCATAATTACGAGTAGCTCACTTATTTTCGCGCCTAATAATAATAAAAGATCACCTTCTCAGCCCCGTACTGTGCAAACCTGTTAAAACATCGAATTACCTATTATAAAAGCATCTTATTATCGGCCAGTTTTAATAGGAATAATTGCAACTCAATCAAATCGCTTTCATAATACCTTAAGGTTTCGTAAGTCCCTCTCTGAAGCACTGATCCCTTGCGCTTTCGCTAGTTAATGACTATAATTGATCCTTATCGAGTGTTTTGCACAATATACTTTATATTTCTAATGATGTCTTATAAAGGATCTTGTTAAAAAACTTAAGTGGACATATCGAAACAATTTCATAACGGACGTTTGTGTGCCTGGCCTGTTTCACTTCAATTTGGAGGCAATCATATGTACTTAGCTCAGTACTACGTCACGACAGCCAAGAAGAAAAAAACGCAATTCTTGTTCCCAAACACGTCATAAAGTAGTAATAACAATAATTATGTTTAAACAATTTTTCGGTGTGCGAGTTCTTTGTTGGCCTCCCACGTCGCTAGATTCTTGTCGAAAAAATCTAGTCTAGTTTTAAGTTAAGTACCTAAATAACATCCTGTCAGTTTGGGTCATGCAATGCTGGTTTGGGCACCATCTCAGAGATAATCGACCGCAGTTTAGAGATGTTCCAGCAATTACACATAAAAATTTGTCTCTGGGCTAAATTAAATGTTTAGGGCTCTGAAAAGAAAGCACGAAGCAATACGTACATACTGAAAGAGTTTGGCGTTGTGATACGACACAAACAATTCAATTCACCTGTAAAATATGGGCCAACAGTTTTCAATCGCGGGTCTTCGAAATGGTCCCTGGTTCCTTGATCGCCCACCGTATCGACGCCACAAAATAACGGGCCTATATGGTGTAGTTTACGATCTCTTTATATACAGGATGCGATAAGATCTTTTACAATTGCTTCTGGCAAGACAATGACATGAACCTGATCAGTTTACTTCAACAGCTTCATTTTTCCTATACTAAAACTTCAAACCTTCATTTTACTCCTCAATAAGCCAAGAAGCATCTTGAACGATCACTTTTTACACCAGTCAAAGAACTTTCGCTCGGCACCACCCTGTACGGCTTTGAGACGTTTTAAGAGTCTCGTTTCCGAAATCGAATTTATCGATGGCAGAAGATACTTTATATGTCCCGTGTCGACCACCGTTCTCTGGTTTTTACATTATTGAAGAACCCACTGGTTGTTTGGAAGATATTTACGGTTCTGCACGAGACTTCGCCTTGGTTCGGCTTCCTGATACCAACAGCTCTAACACGAAAAAAAAAACGTGTGAGAATTGTCGCTTATGGAAAATTTCAAAAGGATAAATGGTTAATATGGAGACCAACTAATACCAACTATATGTATTCCAGAATCATGGAAAACCGTTGTTTAAGGAAAATAGTGTAGTATTGTATAAATTGCTGATTGGGAAAACTTGCTCCAACCTCATGTTTGTAATCGAAATTGATTGAACTTGAGACACAACAATTTGCTGAAAATTCGACAATTTATTAACGCACACATTTTTCTTGTATTTCCTATTTTTTAACTCTCATGCACTGTTGCTTTTTTTAAATAGTTAACTGTAACTCGACGTCAATCTTCGTTAGCATGGTATAGCGCTCTCTTTATCAACGGGATAATATTCCCAGAAAAGATTTTTTTGTTATTCAGCGAAACACCACTGGGACAATCTGAGGTCGTTATTTATAACCTATGTATGTGGTGTCGGCGTTTCCTCCCAGGGTCTACCTTGGACTCGTCAGTAAGACATAGTAGACCCCTGCGTTATACGCTGGGGTGAGAGTTCATAGCTGGAACTTGTATTTGAAGACAAATTCGACCCAGGAAAGGCGGTGTAACGTTATGAAGGATTTCGAGTAATGCTGCCACCTGTGAGTCGGTGGGTGAAATTTCGGCCCTGCCATCTGTTAGTCGGTGGATAAAGTTCCGCCACAATACTCCCCTCCCAGTGATGAGTACGGATGATGTGGAATGGGACAGAAATGAGGATCATTTTGCGAACTAGAGGGACGAAGTTGTGTTGCTGTTGCTTGAGCGAGGTGAGTGACGGAGGATGTGCCAGTGTTGCCGAGAATGGTATCAGGGAGTGATGTGTGTGAGATAATTATGTGGTGCATTGAGTGAAGTGAGAGTCTGCTGGTTGTTGCGTACGGTGGGTATGAGAGAGATGCTGCTCTGGTAGTCTCGTGGCATTGAAGAGATCCTTGTTGCGGTCTTTTGCTCGAAAACTTGCGTGATGCTTTTGTCGAGGGTCACCAATTATGGTGTGTGATAACAATGATGAGCCATGGATGGAAAACGTATTCCCAGAAAAGATTTTTTTGTTATTTAGGGAAACGCGACTGGGACGACCTGAGGTCTTTATTTACAACCTATGTATGTGGTGTTGGCGTTTCGTCCCGGATCTCCCTTGGACTAGTCAGTAAGGCGTGGTAAACCCCTGCGTTATACGCCGGAGTGAGATTTCATAGCTGGAACTTGTATTTGAAGACAAATTCGATGTAAAGGCGGTGTGACGGTATGAAAGATTTCGAGTAATGCTGCTACCTGTGAGTCGGCGGGTGAAGTTTCGGCCACTGCCATCTGTGAGTCGGTGAATGAAGGTCTACCATAAATATTACACAAAGTGCAATAGAGGTATCAAAACTTTTCGGCCTAACATACCCCCGCCTTGTAACGCTGTCTTTCAATCATAACAAAGATGACATAATTCTATTGATTAATCGGTAATTGGGAAGTTATTTTACACTTGAGGAATTGCATGTTTCGCTTCGCCTCCATTTATTTATAACGCGTCCAAGTTTCCAATGTAAAGTTGGAATGTTCTTATTCCAAATCAAAAGCAAAGCGCCGACTTTGAAATTATTGCTCATTTATTGGTCATTTGGTTTGTCCCTGAACTTGTGACTTCAGGGACGAACCAGAAGAACAAGACAAACCAAAAGAACCGGATACTCAGAAGCCCACTTCTCCAAAAATATTGAATCAATAATTGTGGATGTTGAAAACTAGACAAAAGGGATGGTTTTGGACTGAAACTTGATACAGATGCTTCTTGCCGGAGTGTTTGACTGAGTGTCTGACTCAAAGTCATTCTAAAGCATTAATTAGAACATGCAAAAGCGTTATGAAAGTCAGCAATTGCTAAGGGTTCTCTCCTTTCTTCCTGAGACTACTTAAGTAGATACCCAAACCTAAGGCAGAAATCCCCAGTTCTGTGCAGACGATAGAACTGTTAAATAAAGTTGATCACCAAAGCATCATTCTTCTTCTAAAGGTGCCTAAATCTTCTTAGGAGTTGTATTCACTGCAGCTCGGAATAAGTCGGTTGATGTTAAGCCAGTCCATTTTCTAAGGTTGGCCAGGCAGGATATAAGCCTGTGTCCAGGGCCTCGCCCAATCTTGCCTTGTAGGATTAATTGTAGAAGTCGGTACTTATCATTACGTATAATGTGGCCAAAGTAGGCCAGTTTTCTGTTCTTAGCGGTAGTAATAATTTCCTTGTCTTTTCTGAGCCCCTCGAGAATCGTGATATTAGTTGTTTGGTGTATGAGACCCGTAGCATGCGTCGATAGCACCACATTTCGAATGCATAAGTAAGACTCAGTAAGACTCCAGCTTTCTACTCCATAGAGGAGAACACTAAAGACGTAGCATCTGAGAATTCTTATTCGTATATTGATATTAAGATACAGGTTACAGAGAACTGTCTTAAGGCGGTTAAAAGCGCTTCTGGCTTTTTCAATTCGAGTTCTTATTTCATAACTATGTTCCCATTGCAGCCGAGGTAGCATATTTTCTCTACTCTTTCCAATGGTGTATCGTTTACCGTAAATTGAGCGTATATGTTGATGTTCTTACTGATACTCATTATTTTAGTCTTTTTAGAGTTTAGTTTTAGTCCATACTCGTTGCTTGCTTCTACGATATTATCTATCAATCTCTGGAGGCCCTCCGCACTATCTGCCAGCAGTACGGTGTCATCACCTGTCAATCAGTCTGCAGATCTAATATTATTGATAAGTTGACAATTTATTGCAATACCGTCTTCTGATGCATTCAAGGCTTCTTTAAAGAGATTTTCGGAATATATATTGAACAATGCCGGTGATAGTGTGTATCCCTGCCGAACTCCCTTTGCGATTCGAAAGAACTCAGAGAGTTCGTTTTCGAGGCGCACTGTTGCTTTTTGTTGAAGATATAGGTTTGATATTATTCTTATATCCTTACCCTCAATTCCCGATGTTTTAAAAGTGTCAATTAGTTTCCCATGCGGCACTCTGTCAAATGCCTTTTCACAGTCAATGAAGCATGCAAATCCGTCGCACTTGACATCCCTCGCTCTTTGTATTAGTACTTGCAAGCTGAAGAGTGCTTCTCTTGTTCCATGGCCCGCTCTGAATCCAAATTGCACTTCACTGAGTTGTTCTTCTAATTTGGTGTAAATGCGAGAGCGAATGATATTTAGGAGTACTTTAAGTGCGTGACTCATTAAACTAATTAGTCTGTGGTCCTCGCATTTCCTGGCATTGTTTTTTTTTTGGAATTGAGATGAATATTGATAGCAGCCAGTCCTTTGGTAAGTGTCCAGTCTCATGTATGTTATTAAATAGCTTAGTAAGAGTTGGGATTTGGGACGCCTCTAGTAGTTTCAAAATTTCCCCGTGCACATCATCGAGTCCTGGCGATTTCCCATCTTTAAGTCGTTTAATGGCCTTTTCAACTTCTTCATTTGTTATTTCTGGGCAGTAGAGGTTGTTTATTTCGGGTGGTGTTCTTGTTGTATCTTCGAATAGCCCCTGCATATATTCCTTCCATCTTTCTACTCTGGTCTCAATCCTGGTCAAAATTTGACCCTCGATGTCCAGAATTATGCCGGTATTGCGTTGCTAATGGTAATCTTCTTATTCATGTGGAAATCGTCATGTTTTTGTTGAAGAGTTCCAATTTCCATACACCTTTCGGTTAGCCACATCTGTTTTGCTTCTTTTATTTTCCGTAGTATATTCTTGTGGAGTTTATTGTATTCCCTGACATTTCTATCTTTGTGTTTTCGTCGTTCCTCCATCATCTTTAATATTTCGTCTGTCATCCATTCTTGTTTCTTTTCCTTTTTTGATTTCAGATTTTCACATGTTATTGTGGTGATAGATGTCTTCATTTCATTCCATTGTTCTTCTATGTCGTTGGTGTAGTTTTCATTAAGCTCTTCTTTGACTTTTTCCTGGACGTTATTTTCTTTCTCTTATGTCCTTTGTGGGAATCATTTTCTGACGAATTATTTTGAATCGTATGTTGACATTTGCGACTAATAGATTATGGTCTGAGAAGACATCTGCGCCTGGATATGTTTTTGCTGAGGTGATGGAGTTTTGAAACCTTTTGTTTACAATGATAAAAATCAATTTGGTTCCTCATAATTCTCTCTGGAGTATTTCCGGGAGCTTTCCATGTATAAAGCCTTCTGGGATGTAGTTTGAAAAATGTATTCTTGACTGCCGCGTCTGTCTCTTGACAGAACTGGATTGGCCTTTCTTCTCTTTCATTTTTCGTGCCTAGACCGTATCTTTCCACAACGCTATCAACCGTACCCTGTCCTATTTTGGCGTTAAAATCGCCCATGACGATATCATGCCTTTTTGTTAGTTTTAGTGTGTCTTCTATGGTCTGATAGAAATTTTCTATTTCTGCTTCAGAAGATTCGGTTGTGGCTGCGTAAACCTGAATGACGTTCATGTCAGAAGGCCCAGCGTTAATCTTCAATAGTGCGATCCTATCCGACATGGGTTCATCATTTCAACAAAACATCATTAGACTAACACAAAAATTGACTCAAGACATCACTAGTGTGATGGGGTGCTAGGGTGATGGGGCCTAACATTTAAAACCATTATAACACAGTGGTAATTCAAAAATAAAGCGCTCCTATTCACTTCCTCATATTCAAATTTGGGATATACAAAAATGATTAGTCGGCATTTTAACAATTCCGAAACAATTAAACTAAACTTCCGAGTGTTTTTTTTTAAACAATAACACTATTTACTTAGCTAATTAAACGCTATCGAAACACCAATCTTCTAACGTGACCCCGAAAAACCGAAACCCATTGCATTCCGCCCGCTAATCAAATTTGAACACAATGGGAGTCGGACCAGTTTTTTATGGTACGGTGTTGATTTGATGAATGATCGGTAAGATGTTTTGTGTTTGAAAGATAAAAAAAGAGCATCTAACGCTGGGGGCAATTTTTTCTTGGCGGAATAACGTCGGACAGCCCGTGGAATATCGGAAATGACTCTTCAGAATTAGTTGCAATTCGTTTAGTGGGAAGTGAGACCGAATTTAATTAGTTTTTAATTCGAATTTTTTTTTTCATTCAATCTGAATTACATTACTACTACTAGAATTGTTGCCTGTGGTAGTGCCCTTATAATAATGACCTGTTCATGGCTTTTTGGAAGAATAGTTGACTAATGATACTTAACATTTTCAAACTTTTTTTTTTGCCTTGTAAAGAATTGGACCATTTCAAAGTAAAAATGACCAACTGGATTCAGCAATAACAATAAAACTATTTGATTAACTGCTATTTGATTAACTGCTGTTTTCGTGAACTATTGGCAGACTTAGTCATTTAATGTATGTCCCTAAAGTTTTTGAAAAACCTTTTTAATTTTAATTTATTCATGGTAGACAAAGTTGTACCGATGTGCATTAGAAATAAATTGTGATTCTGTAGGTAATTATTTTGCATTAAAAAACTCGTACTTACCTCCAAATTGCACCAAATATAGGTTTACCGGACCCAAAAAATGCTATCACAAACTAAATTGGGAACGCGTATCACGAAATACAGGTCTATCATAGAAATTAAATATTCCTGGTTTTACTGATTTTTCTTTTTTTATCACTTTTTTATGGATCTTACTTCCAGGTTTAGTGAACGCAGAAGGAGAAGGATTGACGCACTTACCTGAAACAAAAAAAATATATATTTACTGACAGTAATTAAGTACATTTTGCTTCCAAAACTGATCAATCTCACAATTATCCTTACGTTATGATTATTAGAGGCCGACAGTGCTAATACCAATAGACAAAAACAAGTAGACAAAAAAAATTCTTGAGGTGAGAAAACATGACACAAAATGGTTGCTTAAATCAAAGGCAAAAATACTGTAACTTTTCTAGTAATTAACTTATAGGGCAGAAATTAAAGATGCTTTCAAGTACGTGTATCAGAAATATCTCAAAAAACAAATCAATAAAAAAAGTCAAACTTTTTGCTTTGCAGTTTTTAAAATGTCCCAAATAACTCAAAAAAAAAACTACAGTTTGTTGAAACAACAAAAAACTATCACCAGCAAAATACCAAATTAGTAGCAGATACCTACTTAATAACTAAAAATGTGCAAACAGTCCAAATAGTGTAGGGTAAGATGAAGTTACTCCTTCCAACCACTTTTCCTCAACCCTCCTTTACTTATAATACATTATCATAAAGCTTTTTAAAACTTTTCAACCAAAAGATACCAATACCATCAAGCTATATTTGATAGTTTTCCAAGTATTAGATACAAACTGAAAAAAAATAAAAATATTTCGTTGTTAATTTATGTTCTAAACAATTTTCATATTTCCTCTGAAAGGTTTCTCTGAGAATCGCTCACTATTGCTGAATTATTGTTTTCCTACTACTGCCTCAGGCAACGTGTTATTAGCAAAAAAATGTAGGTAATCCGGATGAAGAAATCCCAGTGTGTTGGTAATTCCAGAGGTCTGAGAGGTCATTCCACAGGACCTCTTCTCAATTCCGCAGGTTTAAGAGTGAGTTAGTTACACATATATGTTGAGAAGCTCTACAGAATGTTTCATGTCATCAGTTTCACTCTTTCCTTTCACCAGCCAAAATATTAATTTTCTGATGTTATTGTGAAGGACCCTCTCGAAATAATTAAAGAAAGAGAATATTCTCGCAAATAAGTGTGGATTTTCAGCACTCCAATGACGTCAATTTTGTTTATTAAAAAGTTCATTGAAGAAAATTGAAAGCTCATAAATACACGTGAGTGCTGTTCTGGGTCGCTCAAAGAGTGACTTTCATTTTCCAACAACGGAAAACTCGACGGTAGATATTCAAGTCGTCTCATTTCGATCAAAAAGATCACACAAAGATTCCACCTTTTTTTTTCAAAATGACCAATTTTGAAATCATTTCCTTTTTTTTCTCAATTTCCATTTTTGAGGGCCTGTAGCTTTAGAACGAGTGGACCGATTAAAGTTAATCCAACAGTTTTTTTCTTGATATCCCCTTTCATTTCCCAACAACGGTATTACGCCCTTTTTTGTGAATTTTGATTTTGACTTCTGAACGAATGGACAGATCACTTTTTGGGCACTTTAAGAATCGACCTTTTAACCACTTTGTGAGAAGTAAAAAACCTATCCGTAATGAAAACTAAAATTGCTGACGAACTACAAGGCTTCTAGAAACATTAATTAACGAAATGTGTTGCAGACAAATTAAAAATGAGTCAGGAATTTACATCCAAAACGTGTCGACATTAACCAATCAAATCCAATGTGTTAAATAACAAGTTCATGACATCAGAGCCAATCATCATTTTGCCACAATAAGATCCCGTAAAGTACATCTCGATAAACCGAAAATCAATTACGAACTACAAGTGAGAACAATGTACGAACCGCGGTGGTACCGCCCGAATTAATTTCATCCTGCCAAATTGCCATTGCCCGAAACGTATAAGCTGAGCGATAATTTCTCGAAGACCATCTATCTAATGCGTACACACTGGATAGGGTAATGGAAAACTGATAGAGATTGAGAACTTGAGAATTCCATTAATGCTTCTATTCTAACGCGAAACTGGTACCGATTAAACGAGCCACTTAAAAGGAAGAACCAAAGCGTTATGATGATAATAATAGACATCCACTGTCCTAGACGTACCTACATCCGTAGCTAGTGCGTACCGAGTCAATGGAACGCGATCAGAGATCATTAATCAAGGGCCTTGATTGCGGCGGCCGACGATTGTAAATATTTTCACGGGCCGCCCTAATCGTGTACTATCGGCCTATGTAGTGGTGGTACCGACGAGACGGCCTTGATTTTTGTGTACGCAAACCCGGTCGGGATATCCTCAAAGGCCTTCGGACTCTGAATCTACAGTAATAAACGATTAGATAGGTTGATATTTATTGCATTCTCAAAAGGCCTTAAACGGTGGTAACATCCAAAAAAAAATTGGGATGGTACGTACGAAAAACGAGTAAATACAATGTTACTGGAAGGTTTAGATACCTTGGAAAATTTAGATACCTTCTCCCCGAGCTTGGACCACATAATAATATGGGAGGAAATATTGTCATAGGCGATAATTTTTTAAAATGTTCGCATTTACGTACCTAAGTAAAAAAGTCTGATAGCCATTTTATTTACGGTTACGTGTATACCATCACGCACATGTATAAACCACATTGTTTGTATTTGTATGCTTTATTATTTTTTTAAATATGATTTAAAAGAATACAGCTTTCACTTACACATCTTTTATTATACACACATACAACAGGATGCTCCAACCAACGGTTTGAACTACGGTTGCTTAGTCTGGTCCCACTGTTAAATAAGAAGGACCGAATACTATAGACCCCAGAATAATTATTGGCACAAGGAAGGTCGTATTAATAAATTAGCAGCAATACTGCATACATCATGGTTAAACTTGTAGAAGATATAGTGTGAAAACTACATTATTGTACAAGCTTTCAGGATAGTCTTCAGGGCCCGCTGCGAAGATAGACTTGTTGGTTCTTTCAAAGCAGAAGATAGAAACGGTGCCAAACGCACTATTTTGCAGGAAGTGAAGTACTGTTCGAAAGACTATCACGTCCTAACAGCTGCTCATAAAGTTGAAAATAATTTGTATCTCCTCATCAACAAGACGAAACCGATCATAATAACATTTCAAAGAGCAAGCTAAGGAGCTAGCAGTATATAGGGAATTTTCTTCTGATTCTAGAGACCTAGAAAACGCCAGAGAGAATGCAATCTACTCGTTATTCAATAAAGACCGGTTGAAAACGATTTGGCCGTATTAAGACTATCAAATCCTGTTTGGAGTTCAAGACTACATTAATACATTGCACCTTCCAAACGCTGAAGACAACTTTAATGGAGTCAGGTGGGTCCCAGACTATAGAGAATTTGTTGACGTGAAAAAAATAATATTTTAGTTGCAAGGTATCAGGCTGCAATTTTACTCGAACGGTGTCCCCAGCGTACCCCAAAAGCAAGTAACTGTCGCCCTGGTGAATCCTGCGACCTACAGAGTATCCATTTCCACGCCGAATCGTTTAGGAAAGTACGTGGGCGTGTATTTGGATCAAGTTAAAGAACTATGAGCTGGGAAAGAAGCCCGCACTCTAAAGCAAAGTATTCTCAGAGTTAGAGCTGAGAACAGAGTTAGTGCCTTCATGTTTTGTTTTAGCCAGTCAGTGACCCATTCTTAGGAAAACCAAATACTAATGGCAAACTCACACAAAAGAAGGTTGCGTACCCATGAGAAATCAGATAGATTACATCACCATAAATAAACTCTTTAGAAACTGTGTGAAACGTGTAACGACTTACCCCGGTGCAGACCTTGGCTCCGACCATGTGCAACTCATAGCAAACATGAAATTGAAATTAGTTAGAAGCACCCCAATAATCCCTCGAATTGATGCATCAACCATAGAAAACCCGCAAGTAAAAGAGCAAGTACGTTAGCAACTCAACACCGAACTAGCTGTACAGATAGTACAGTCGGAAATACAACCCTCGTGGGAAGAATTGAAGAATATCTTAACCACCGTATGCCGTAACAATCTGCGACCCCGTAACAGAATCGAAAAGAAAAGATGGATGAACGACCATATCTTAGGCTTGATGGAAGCTCGGAGACTGGCAAAGAGCGACAAGGACAAGTATGAATCAATCAACAAAACTATAAGGGCGGAAATCAGGAAAGCAAAGGAGTGTTGGATGAGAAAAAGGTGTAGAGAACTGGAGGAGCTTGAGGACAAGCATGATATCTTTCAAATGCCAAACCACCCCATCATAGACAAGGAGACAATTAAAAATACCTGGGTGCAGTACATAGAAAATCTGTTTAGTGACGATAGACCACCCCTGCAGGAAAACAACAACGCAACAGAGGGACCGGATATACTCGATGAAAAAGTACTGCACGTCATCTATATAGCAAGAAATAAAAAAACTCAAGGTCCGGATGAAATACCGATAGAAATATTGAAACTTATAGAGGAACAGAATATAGGCAAAATCACAAGCCTGCTTAACGCAATATATAATACCGGCATAATCCCAGAGGACTGACTCAAGTCGACCTTCATTGCAATTCCTAAAACAGCCCGCCCAAAAAAATGCAGTGATTGATTAGCTTGATGAGCCACTTGCTAAAAACCTTCATCCGAATCGTCCATGCCATAGTGCGTAGAAAATGCGAATTCGGCTCTTGATGATGCTCAAATGAGGTTCAGGAACGCCTTTGGAACCCGCGAGGCCCTTTTCGGAATAAATGTCCTTCTCCATAAGTGCCGAGAGCAGTGCGTCATTCTGAATTGATGAGTATGCTGCGGGACATATATATCATATAGTCCCATATAGCATAATCGAGAACTTATATTGGGGTCAAACGGCTGAGGCACGAGTCGGTGTACTCACCACACCTGGTGTGAAGATTCGAAGGGGTGTACGTCAGAGCTGTATTCTCTCACCACTCTTGTTTAATCTTCGACTCCGATAAAATCTTTAAAGAAGCCTTGAAAGAGGCAGACTGCTGAATCAAAATAAACGACGTTCTGCTGAATATCATTAGATATGGGGATGACACTGTTATCTTGAGTGATACCATGGATGGCTTGCAGCAACTGTTGGACAGAATCAGTGTAGCTGGCCAAGAGTTCGGACTCAACATAAATGTTAAAAAAAAAACCAGGCTTATGAACTTTTAGTCGAAATAGCTACGAGAACAAACAGCTAAATCTCCAGGGAAAGATAATAAAACGTGTCAGCCAGTTTAAATATCTGGGAAGTATATTAACGGGCACCTTAGACCCCGAGGTTGAGATAAGATGTCACATCGAAGTGACAACAACAACAACTTTCCAAGTATGAAAACACTTTTTTGCGACGGTAAACTCAACCTTAAGTTACGCCAGCGTATGGTGAGGTGTTTTATTTGGTCGGTTCTTATGTATGGAGTGGAATGCTGGACCTTAAAGACTGGCTTAATAAATCGGCTGGAAGCATTTGAAATGTGGATCCATCGTATAATGCTGCGTGTCCCGTGGACTGATCTGCTGACCAATGAGGAAGTATTGAGACGAGCAAGGGTGGGGAGACAAATATGGGTCACAGTGATATGTCGCAAGATTGCTTACCTTGGCCACATCTTGCGCGGAGAAAAGTATAATTTTCTCCAGTTGATCATGAAAGGAAAAATAGAAAGCAGACGGTGTGTCGGACGGAGGCAAGTCTCTTGACTCAGGAACATCAGGGAGTGGACAGGCATCCGGAGCGCCGTTGACCTGTTCAGGGTTGCAGAAAATAGAGACGCACTCTCTATAGTTCGTTCTATAGTAGTAATCGCTAACGTTCGGGAGACCGGACATGGCACATAAACAAGAAGAAGAAACTCACACAGACATGATTAGTAATATGAGGCAAAAAACTGCGGACAATCAGGAGTGTGTGAAGTTTAGGTAAAGAATCCATCTTACATCGGTTTCATAGAGAGCCAAATAGCACACTTAAATGAAAAGTACAGCAGCGAAACCAGGACAAGATCTTAGGCTGAGATAACAGCGGAGGGCTAAACTTGCCGGGAAATTATATGACTTTTTGATAAGACCAAATCTGGGCGACGTAGACTAATAGCAATGAAATTTATATGCTTAGGTCAATTACACAAAAACAATGTAAACGAGCGTTTAACGAAATGAAATGCCCTTCCGACGGGTTCTAAATTAAGTCATTATATTAGATAGATAAAGCCCCGAATTAGACGAAATTACACATTTTTTTGCTTTAATTGGCGTTATCTCTGAGACGTATCTAGAGGGGTGTTGTACGCACATTACTCACGACTCAAAAGTACTTCGTATGATTTAAGTGAGAAAAAATTGCTTGATTCAATAGAAAGACGCCATTTGAAAAGTGAGTTAACTTTTCTGTAAAGAAAACTTGACAAACTAGAAAGAAAACAGCATAAAAGCAATTTGGCAACAGACATAAGGCCACAGAATGGTAATAATTTTCAGTTACAAGAAATAAATCTTATGATTTCATAGAATAATCTTGTAATTAATATTGATAATAATCCTTAGAAAATAATGCTTGGACCAGTAATTAAACCTCCTCATATACATCATCACTTGAACCAGTTGTGCTCTTAGTTTTTGCTCTATTTCCCTTAATAACCGAGATAGATGCAGCGCCATGTCAAAAGTTCAGTTTTTTTAAAAACGTGCTATATGCGGAAAACGAATCAAGCTCATCGAGAAATAATGATACCATTAACCGTATCATCAAAACTGGAGTCAAGAATTGTAAGAAGTAGTAATTTCACAGTAAAGTTATATTCCAATATTCAAACAAAAATCAAGCTTTTAAAAGAAAGAAAGGCCAATGTTATCTTCGACATTGTGCTCAAGAGCCACAAGTGTTTGTTGATGTTAGCTGAAAGTGTAACTCGACCGTTTATCTAATTTATGAGATTTTAAGGGCGAGAATCGCCTATGACTTTCTTAGAACATTAAAATTAACGAGAGGGCTCTTTACCTAAACCAAGCACCACACCAACAGTTTTGTTGTGACTTTGAAGCTTGTGTGTGTTCTTTTGTGCCTGGTTCCATATTAGAAGTAATTAGGTGAGTTTAGCGCACAGAGTAACTAATTTTGGCTATTTTATTATTTCACTTAATTATGCACAATATTCTATAATTTCTCAATTAATTATTGCTATAAATATTGCAATAGTTTGTTATAAAAATCGTCAGTAAATGACAGATTATATATATTGTCTTTTCTTAAAGTTGACAATTTGACTCTTTGTTTGGGGGTGTTGCGAGTTGACCCTTCACACTCCTAGTGTTAAAGAGTGGGTATTATGCGAGTTGACCCTTAGTACCTTAGTGCGCGCAATTGTTACTATTTACCATGGTAAATCTCTAGCTAGCATTCTTCTGGGGAGGCATTTCGAGCGTTGACCCTTAATGCCGGAGAACCAGAAGTGTTTTGTTGTTTGTGTCTCAGTTATGAGCATGTTATGAGTCATTAATATTGTAAGAATAATAGCTTTTTGTGTCTCAGTCTATAGGAATGCTATGTCAAACATTAATATGTTTTCTATTTCTGATATCTGTTTTTCTGCTCTCATTTTCTGACCCCGCAGACGGGGATAATTTAATAACATTTTAATATTGATTTATTAATTGCTGAATTAGTTGCTCAGGTACGTTTTATTCACTTACAGACGTGTCATCCCGATCAGAGACCTACAGGCGCCCATTGTTGACAAATATTCGTGTTTTACCTAGTGTAAGTTGTTTTACATAACTTTTAGTGCTGTTTAATCATTTTATATATTTTCTTAAATATATTGTAAAATGTTGTTTTATCACTTAAGTCATCCGACCGACAGCACAAATATTTCTTAACTCTACAGAATGTATAATCAGATTTCATGTATCCATTTTACCAGTACCGCATCGGAACCAATCGATCGAAAAAGCGCCACCCTGTATAGTATATTCAGTACCATTTTTCACATAATAAATTCAGACAAAATTCAGGCACAGCTATATAATATACACCTTAAATTCTCACAAAACAGAAGGCGGTACTGAAACTACAGAGAGCAAATTCGGATGCAGGGCCCCTCTTTAACCCATGCGGCCTTCATTGAAATGTGATAGTACCGAAACTTAAAAGAACACTTTATGGTGCACCGCCTTAATGTATTTAGCACGAAGCAAGCAATCGAGCAGAGGGTGTGGCGGTGCCGGGGAATCGTTAGGAAAAACCCTTTTTTTGTTCACATCTCCCGATTCATTCATCAATTTCGTCGGTGGTAAGGTGATACCAAGACGAATAAAGGAAGGATTAAGCATTGATCAGATTAAAGTTTATTTATACTCTTAACTGAGAGAGAGAGAGAGAGAGAGCAGTTTAGGCCAATTTTGATGGACGTTGAGAATCTACATACTCCCACACATTTAGTCATTTATACCACATTTGTGGTTTAGACTTAACACCTCATTTTTTATGCCAAATAAGGGCACTTTCTACCACTTGGTAAAGTCAATTGAGTCTCGTGTCAGGCGTGCAGCCTTTGTGTTTGCCAACTGTCTATCGATGGTGCTTGTTTCCATAATGAACTGAAATCACCCACCCATCTGGTCAATCTCATAACCCGTCTCGGACGTGGTGTCGCAACCCAGATGGTAACCACAAAACTGTATTTTGTTTGATGGGGGCTATTATGCACTTAGCCCAAAAATAATTCTAACAAGGGTGTTCTCGTTCACTAAACGTTTTATTTTACTAATATGATTAAAGGCCTTGATTCCAATCATGTAATGATGCAATATGAACAATTTTTATTAGTGCTAATAATTATTTCGCTTTCCGGTCTTTTCTGTTGAATTGATGCTATTAGATCACAAATTTGATAAATTGCTGGTCAATCATTTCTCTACCTGATAATATCTATATAAATACATTATGTTATTTGGCAGAATGACAGCTTTAGTAGCAGTCTTAATAACCTGAATTGGTTGGCCAAAAGTGATGATAACTTTAAGCAGACACAATAATATGGGTTTTGTTAGATTTGATGTTGTTTAGTTGACTTTTATTTTAGGTAAGTTTTTATTTCAGATTGCACTAAATCGGATTAAAGATTTTTGTGCTTCCTTTATTTTAGGGGTTTGCGAAGGGCAAGCCCCCAGACCTTATAGCTGCGTCATACTTTCACTTTGCTTGGATGTTGTTATAGATCCGAGACAGGGGGCTGCTGTGGTATGTCAAGTATTTCCTCCAAAACACCCTCCCACTTATATAAAAAGAAAAAATATTCCAAACGAGATTTTTAGGTGCAAACTAATATAGTAAGTCCAGGAAATGACTGTCCTCCTGGAACTATACAATGCACCTTAGTAGCCTGTGGAACGCCTTCAGCCACAACTCCAATAAGCCCCACTTCAGGCTACGCAACTCAAGATTCTCTACCATGGCAAGCTTATACGTGATGACCTTCGTAATGTGTATGTTGGTGGTGGAGTTCTTATTGACCAGTATAACGTACTCACAGCTGCTCACAAAATATCCAATTTGTAAGTGGATGATAATTGTTACCTGGTTAAGCTAACCTCAACTTATGTTTTAGTTCATTTTAACTTGAGCCGTCCTATTAGATATATTCTATGTTCAATGAGGTTCAAACACAACTTACTGGTGCTTTATTTCACAGAGGGACGTTTATTAAAAATTAAAACGCACTGACCAAAATACAAAAATAACCTAATCTAAACTCGCATGGCTTACGCCGCACTTCTACACTAATGAAGACAAAAAATATAATTTATTTTTTGACTTTACGATGTTTTTTACACTAAAACAGGAAAATTCTTGATATATATAGGTGTGAGTTTAGAGTAGAGCAGAAGAGCGTTTAATTAAATCTTAAATCTCGACTTAGTCGAGTAATCCGTCATGTTGCAGTCTAAGTTTTGCACTATGTTAGCCACCCAAGACTCCTTAATGATATTACTGTAAGAAATTCAAATATATTTTAAATTTTTGTCAATTAAAGGACGGGTCCTGGAGCTACTATGAGCGTGATAATGGGAGTCTACAATCCACAAACAATTCCACAACCCCCGGTGCAAGTGTCAAAAGTAATACAGGCCTACATACACAGTGGATATGATGGTGTTACACTAAAAAATGACGTTGCCGTTCTCAGATTGGCTACGCCGATCAACTTAATTGCCTCAGCAATGACAATGTGTTTGCCCGCCTTGGGGGCCAACTTCGTACCCAGTACGTAAGTCTTTGAGTAGCCTCAGGCTCATAATTTACTGATTAGTATATAAATTTTATTGTTTTCATAAACTCAGTGTAATAGCTATTCACAAAAGTGTGGCATATCGCTGGCCTTGGAAATTCGACTTTGACATTGTTTGACATGCGCAAAAGGAAGATGGGTACGAAAAAAAAAGAATATTCCATGGCCACTAAGATGTCAAAAAAGTTCTAATTTGCAAATACTACCTAGATGTATACTATAATGTTTTGACAAAAAAAAATGGCATAATCAAAGTTAATGGACTTCTTTCATCCTTTTCTTTTGACATTTCACATCCAAGTCAATGACGTTTTCAAATATTGACACCCTATTTTTAATAGGGCGGATCGCTTGGTATCTGTGTGGGTCAGACTGGATTCAACATTTACGATGCGCCCACAAACGTGCTTAAACAAGTTTATGTTCCCATAGTTACTGGAGATCAATGCAAGGCATCATTTGCATCAAGGTCCTCAAATCATTGCTACTTATTTGGATGTGGACACGGGGAATGAGCTATGCGCCGGAGGCCTATCAGATTTAGATGCCTGCCTGTAAGTACCAAAGTTTCAAAAATGTGCTTATTCAAAAAATGTTAAAACTTTTCATTTCTCCGATACATTTTTGCCATTATCTAGCTTTATTATTCTGACAGTATATACCTATTGACACTTATAAGAGTTATTTTCGGCAAGACGGTGGTTCTCCCTTAATATGTCCAAACCCAAATGCCCCAGGTTACACCCTTGCGACATTGGTGTTGGGGGGTAAGGGATGCGGCGAAGTGGGAAGATATGGAGTGTATTTGAACATCCCTACGTATCTAACTTGGATTCAGAGTACCATCCAATGCTCAACGCTAGCCAGCCCTGTATGCACTGGAGCTACTACGCAGTTTTTTAGTTAGTATCTAGTGGCAGTTAGGTACTACCGATGTTCATGACATAACACTATAGAAATTCCTGTTGTTTATACTGAATGTTGCTTCCAATATTCACATTCCAATATATAAGCGCAAAAAAGAAAGTAAAGACAAATTTATGTTCTGAATATAATGGTGAAGTTAAATCTCCGTTCATTTCCTTTCCTGCTCTTTGTTATAAAAAGGAATATACACTCGAAAAATATCTTATTACTGTTTTCAATTTGTTACATACCTCACCATTAACTTTTTAAGATTGACAATTAAAAAAAAACGTAGAACGTTTAAAGACATTATATTAATTAAACAACAAGCACAGAATGATATTATATTGCGACAAGTAGGTACAAAATTGGAAATTACACTTCAAACAACCAAACATAAAAAAATGGTGTCGCAGAAATTTTGTCGTCACAGTTTCTCCCTATGCACCGCGATCAGCGTTCTGAGGCAACGGACTCTAGTCAGTTAGTCAGGAACTGCACCGAGCTCCGTTTGAGTTGCCCTTTTCCTAGTCTTGGAGGATACACGTACGTAGATCTCGTGGCTAGGCTCCTCTTGGGGCCCTTCATCGGAACTGGTGGTTACAGGTAGATCATCTGTAAACTCCTCAGCATCTTCGCCTCGCTAGGCCGGAAGGTCATCTGCGTGGGTATTGACAATCTGCGTGGCTCTCATTCTAGGGTTTCTAGGTCGCTGTATGGAGTCAACGTAGATACGCGATATTTTCTTTAGGGAGTATATACGAGGTGTTCATTATAAAACTTTATCTAGCAGGCTATGAAATTTGGACAGAAAAGGATGACATAATAAAAAAAAATGGACTTTTGTTTCTCCATTCCTTTCTTTTGACATTTCACAGCCAGCTAGATGAAGTTTTATAATGAACACCTCGTATCAATAGTATATACAATCTTTTGCGTACGATATGGCAAGTTGGACTTTTGATAAAGCATGGGTTTCGACCAGGACCTTATCTTCTACGTCAAAATCTTGTTGTCATCCTCTCGTTCTTCAATCTGCTGCGTCATCTTAACTCTTCTCGTGCGGTTGACGAGTCTCATGGAGAGCAATCTACGTTGTTAGCAGGTACGAGGTTATTTGCGGTACAAAGTTGTCATTCTGGGCGATGGTGCGTAAATCATGAGGAACGGCATCTGGAACACGCAGCTCCCTTTCAAAAATTAAATTTGCGGGAGTCCGGCCAGTCGACTCGCAACTGGCTATATTTTTTTTTCTGTCTGTCTATCTCATCATCTGGCCACGCTTTACGGGCTAGGCTTCGGAATGGTACCCAGGTGTGATGAGTCCTCCTCAAGCCACAGTAAGGTGGAGCAATGTAGAATATATTGTAAAAGAAATTTTGAGAGATTTAGAGCATTAAACGATGAAACTGACTGGAGTATTCTGACGGCTGGTGATCGATCCACTTCGCACGTACCATGAAACATTGTGGCATTTCCAGTAGTAGTTCCGAAGCGTAAAAAGAGAAAGCCGTGGTTCACCAGGAGGCTGTGTGTTTCTGCTGGTAATTTGAGATCGCTCGGCTTTCTGCGCAGCTTTGCGGGAGACGACTTACCTCTGGAAAGTTACTATTTGAAATATCGAAAAATTTTTAGGAGTACTGTTAGGCTTTCTAAAAGATTGTACTGTGCCAATAGAATCAACAACTCTAGCAATAAGGTGAGGGAGACCTGGAGGCTGGTGAAAGAGCTCAGAAGGGGCACCGAGAGGGGCACTGAGATACAGACTCAACCGAATTATATTGATCCTAATGAATTAAATTATTATTACCGCGGAGTGGCGGCCTCACTTGCTGGTGGGACTGCCCCGGGTACACTGGATGCTGCAGCTTATCTTCGACGGATAGTATGCGCTGAAACATTCTTTTTCGGCCCTGTTACTCTTGATGAGATCAAAAAAGTGTTTGTTTTACTTAAAAACAAACGAGCAGCGGGATGGGCTGTCTTTGACCCTGTTCACGATCTTGCCGGACCCTTCCTTGGGAGTGCTGGCGGAGGTGATCGACTGTTCTTTTTCTAGTGGGCATTTTCCTTACTGCCTCAAGAAAGCCCTTGTAAATCCAAAGTTTAAAGGGGAAGACCGTGAGAGTTTATGCAATTATCGCCCAATAGCTCTCCTTCCTACATTTAAAAAAAAATTGAATAGATAAAGAGCCTGAGGATGCTTTGCCATTTCTTGAGCACAGGGAACTCCTGAATCCCCTGCAGTTTGGGTTTCGCCTTGGCAGGGGTACCGGTGATGCCTTGTTCTCGTTCCTGGACCACCTCTACACTCACCTAAAAAAACGGTAAAAACTGGGCAGCTGTATTCTGCGATCTCACGACTTTTTGTCGCGACACGAATTTTGATGCATTTGCTTGTGTCAACAATGCGATACTGCTGAGAAAGCTTGAAGTGTATGGGTTTAGCAGGTTATCGCAGTGTTGGCTTCGCTCGTACCTTGAAGGGCGTGGACAAACCGTTGTTGTTGGTGGGACTGCCTCGATGAAGTTTCCGGTGGAGTCAGGGGTGCCTCAGTGATCCCTGCGACAATTGTCTGAGATCCATCATAAATAATGACCTGACTATTATTAAACAATGGTGTGACGCAAACCAACTCTCACTTCATGTCAATAAAACATGTGTTCTAGGTTTTGGGTGTGAGGTTAATGACGTATGCCTGGGGAGCAGTCTTGTTGGCTCCCCTGGGATGACTGGGTTCCTGGGACTTGCTTTGGATGGAGGGCTGAAATTTGGCAGCCATGTGATGAATGTGTGCGGCAAGGCGTCGTCGGGCTGCTATGCCGTTCGCCTAATCTATAACGACATTGGGCCTCCTGTTGCCCGCCAGGCGTTTGTCTAATCTCATCTTCGATATGGCATCTGCTTCTGGGGCTCATGCTTTTCTGAGTTTTTCCACAGGGTATTCGTTATTCAAAAAATAGCTGTCAGGTTTATCTCTGGGGCTCATTCTCGGGAATCTTGTCGCCCCCTGTTTGTCAGACTGAACACTCTCACGCTCTGCCGTCTGTATATCCTGGGAACAGTATGTTTGGTATTTAAGAGATATGGGCGGGTACTGTCGTCACCCAAACGCTACAGTGAGCGGAGACCACATACTTTCAGCCTGCCTATTCCCCATAGCGAGAGAGTGAAGCGATCTATCGTGTATAATGGAGGGAAAGTGTTCAACCGTCTTCCCAGCGAGGTAGGCGGGGAGGTATGCTTTAAAAGATTTAGACGACTTGTCAGATGAATCCTTCTCCAGAAAACATACTACTCCCTAGCTGAGTACCTTGATGACGACAGCCTACAATAGGCGACTGTGACCCCCTGGTGAATTGGTCTTATGTATTATGTGTGGATTTTGTTGTTTGATTGACGTAATTACGCTGATGTACCTATACTTTTGATAATTTGTTTTATAGTAAATTTAATAGCTTTCATTTTAAACTGTTGAAAAGTGTTCCTTTCCCCTTTAAACTTTATCAAAGAATTCTTTAACTTGTGACAATAAAGTATATTGATTGATTAATTTAATCTTCGATAATCAACTGTGAGAGTGATTCTTCCATCCTTCTTCGGCACAAGTAGGGCTGCGTGACGACGGCTAGCAGCCCTATGAGTGGGGCTGCGTAGGGCCTCACATTCCTTGATGCTCCCATTTTCAAATAGAGTACCAAGTTCTTTACGAAGTTGCCTGTTCTTGTCCTGCGACATTTGTCTTAAAGAGTACGCCATTTTCCTTGAGAATGAAATCTAGTTGATTTCTCTCGTTAGCTCATACATCACTGCGGATAATGAAACTACTTCTACTACCATACTTTGGCGTAACAAATATGCTGAAGGACTGAATGAGTATGAAAAAGGTGTGAAGTGAACTGATTAGCACTTAATATTTTCAAGATCAATATATATTATCTTTCGGATGTGGGCTGGGAGAAATGATGATGAATGGAGGGATATGGCGCAATCTGACGGAAACCAAATTTTCATTGATGCCAAACCGAATTTTGATGTTTTTGTATCCAATATTGAAGGATCTTATTCGTTGAAAGTGATATCTCAGGAATTGGAAAGTTAATACAATAGAGAGAGCGCAAAGTATGCCCTTGTTAAAGTCACTTTTATTGTCTATCTTTTTTTGGAGGTAATGTCTCTCATCTTCAGATAGTATAGAGAACACAACGGTGTTTGAGTCCTGATAGTTTGAGAGACCAGCATCGTGTTTCTATGCCCGCCAGGAGTTCAGGGCTTTTCATGTAATCTGCAGTTTTTTCCGCATTTTCCGGAATGTATATTATTGCAAAACTTTTAATAATAATCGTCAATACAACCATCGTAATAACACAAAGACATAAAACTATATTGGCGAAAACCGTTGAGCACTACACGGTGCCGTATATGCTATCTTTTGCGAATACTTGCCAACCAGGAGATGTGGGCAGAACAAACAAATGCCGATATTTCCCTAAAAATTGACTAGTTTTTTGGCCGGAAGTCCGCCATTTTAAGGAACCCATTGCGTAATTTCATCATCAGAGCGCATCAATTGGCGAGTCGCGATATCCAATTATTTCACGTCAGATGTCAGGTGACGTCAATTTGCCGGAATGTACTTAGGACCCACTGCTAAAAAGGGGGGCCAAAATTGTAAATCACGATGGTCTCTCCAGAAGTAATATTCGAGCCCGTTGACAACACTCTTATAGCGTTTTAAGGTGGCTGCTCCAGGGCGCTCTGAGCACATTCCCATTATTCGTTTTCTCAATAAAGTTTTAACTACTAGTCAACAGTAACCATAAATAGTTGCAAGAAGAAATAAATAATGCCTTGAGGCAGCTTCACAAAACAAGCGAAATTAATTTTCAGCTAATTACTTATTCAGTATTAAAAAGATGTCCATGTATTCAGGCAAATAGAGGAAAATTTTTGAGCATTTACTAAAAATAAATTACTATCTACCTACTAAAATAGTACATAATTCAATTTTTAGAGAATCGAATAAATAGATAAAAATCATGCTGAACTTCTCCTTCCAGAACAAAACAGCGTCAACAATAGCTCACCTGTTAAATGATTTCCGGTAAACTCAAAATCGTCGTCCTGGTCCCAGTGCTTCAACGACAAGTTCGATAACGGCGTTGCGTTCGCGAACTCCAAGTTTGCAAAATGCCAATCGAGAATTTGACGATCTTGCGAGGACAAGTATACATCGCTAAAATTAACTAAAATACAAGAAAACCCAGTGGGCCTTATTTCAAGTTTTCCATACCTCGGGGGTGAGCTTTCCAATTCGGTCAATTTTTCTTCAATTTCCTTTTCTTGGATTTTTAATTGATCCCACTCTCTAGCCAAGGCATTTAAATCCCTAACAAGAAGCATTAGTGCACTGTGTTTGGATAGCAAAACTGATATTATCTACCTTATGCTGCTTCGATAAATAAACTCCTGATCTAAATCTCTCTTAGATTCTGCGCTGCCAATTTCTTTGACTTTGGCGTTTATGGCCTGCATTTTTTCCTTTACTTTGATCAACTCGTGTTGATTAGACATTAGCTTTTCCTAAAATTATACAAGTAGACTTTACATACTATTTGTTATTATTGATAACACGTCATAATACCTGCAACTCAATGACAGATTTTAAATGTTGTATTTGTTTTTCTTTAACGTGCTTCTCCTGCAGTTTAATGACCCACTCTAATGCCTGTCCAAGACTTACCGGCTTATTGCCGGCATAGTTAAAATCAAGTTGATGGGATAAATACGAAGTTGCCTCTAAGAGCCTATAAATAATTAAAACTGTGGTTGCTTTTTTCCACAAAACCTACAAAGTCGTTTGAATTTCGACTAGCGCTAAACTATTTCACTTGCCTATTAAATTCCCTCTCAACCATCTCATCTTTGTCTTTATCAACAGTAACGCCGCAGGACTGATACAATGGACACTTCTGTCTAATTCGGTGCAACTCCATATCAATCTGTTTGCTCAGTGTAGTCACCGGGTTACCCCCCAACCCAGTTACTACCATCGCTCCCAAATCAGCAATATAATTGCCTAAAAAAACGTCAGCTACTGCGCCCCCAATTCTATCTAAATAATTTTGCACAAAACTCAAACCTTTTCTGAAAGTTGCAATTCTTCCACCGACCCTGTCTCTGGCTTCCAGAACGATAACTTCAAGACCAAATTGCTGTAGTTGTTGGGCAGCTGCAAGACCCGCTATTCCAGCCCCTATTACTATAACTTTGCCGTACTTTTTACTAGGAATCGGTTGCAGTCTACAAATGGCAACTTTTATAAATGCATATCGAAAGATGTCAAGACAACGCGAACCTTTTGAAAATACCGTAATTGATAAACCCGTTCCTCTCTAGAAAAGCGTGAATACGTTTTAAGAGCGGGATATCGCTGTTGTAAGGAGGTTCCATATTGTCAATGGCGTGGTCCAAAATTAGTTGCTGCTTGGGGTTATCGAGCCACATTTTTAAAATCCGATTTCTAATGTTTAAGTAAACCTTTATGGTTTGAAGGGCTGCGCTGGCTATGTCTACAATGTCAATAGGAACCCTTAAACATTGTCAGGTAAAAGTGATGTTTGTGGCTTCAGCCGACAAAGAATAATAATTTAAATTAAAGAAAAAGCAGGCCTTCAACCGGATTTGAACCGGTTTGCAGAAGGTCGGTGGTTCAAGTCCGGATGAAGGCCTACTTTTTCTTTAATTTAAATTATTATTCTACTGTCCGCTGAAGCCGCAAACATCACTTGTAAATTCTTACAGACGCAATTGTACTATCTATTGTCAGTTAAGTACTTACATTAAAAACGATACTATCTCCAAAGTGGCAAAAGTTACAATTTTTTGTATATGGAGAAAAATTAAGATTTTATATCTTATTTAAAGAATAATAAAAGGCACCAAGAAATAACTGATAAGGTCTATCGGTTACTAAACATTGATATAATCAGTAGTTAATTATACAGGCCCAAACTTCAAGGAGTTTTGCTTATAAACTATAATATATGTTTAGGGTTTTGCTTATAAATTCCTATCCGCAAAGCATCGTTTTTGAGATACGTTTACCTGAACTAACAACTAACCCAAACTAACCGGGACAAACTAGAGCTAACGTCACCTCAGTTCAATAAGATAAGCAGGCTGTTTCGAGCCCGCTTTTCATGTCCTGCATGTTAGCTATAAAAATAAAATACTTGCCTTATTTGTTAAGAGCGCTAGAAACTTTGAGGCTTCTTCTGTTCATAAAATTTGAGGAAATTATGAATCAAAGTGACGGACCTTTATAGAACGTTTGCCAAAAGTATATACACTATTTTAATATGATATAACCTATTTTATGTGCCTTATCGGATATAACTTACTGAGCAATATAGGTAATTGGAGTAGCTCGGGAAATACTCGTAAAACAATAACTCATTTAGGACACATTCATATAAGGGGATGCAAAGTAAATAAATAACCAAAAAGTTTTACCAGGAAAACACGCGGCTTCCGTAGACGTCAATTTATCATAAGGCATTCTGCTCTGAAAAGCCGCGCCTTCCAATCCAGAAAACAATTCTTTAATAATCGGGTCATCCAACTCTGAATCATCATGTTTATCCTCATCTTTCTCCTTTTTTACATCATCTTTCTTTTCCTTCTTTGCCGTGTTGGACCTAGTGCCACTCGCTGTTGACTTTTTGTCATTTGATGAGATTTTAAACTTTTCTGAAGTTTCAGGAGAGTCTTGTTCGTTCAAAGTGGATTTTTCTTCTTTGTCTTCCTTCAATTCCAGCTAAAATAAGTAAAGTTAATGGAATAAAAGTGGATGAACAAATATTGAATTAATTAGGTTGGAGTATTCTGGCACAGTATAAGGAATATCTAAGTAGATATTCTCTATACTGTGATTCTTGAGATAGAATAAAACTCAAATTATAGAATGAGATAACACATAATATTAAAAAAGTAAGAAAAAGAATTAAAAGAGAGGGCATCAAAGTCATTTTTTTCCTAGTTTTTCATAAATATTTGCTGACCAGAATTCATGTTTGGACATAGCGATTTTACTACAAATTGTAGGAGGAGCCATCTGCAATAATGTTCTTCAAATCTCACCTAACTTTTTCAGTACGCCATATTTTGTTCCCTAATATATTACTGATGAAAATAATGAAGGAACAAGTTCGTTTACTTTCATTATGTCATGCTGTTCCCCATATTTACTGCATTAATATATTGTTGCGAACTCGGGGTTCAATAATTCCAGTGTAACGATTTAACACGAAAACACTATTTATTTACTCCATAAATACACACAGGTACAATTCGACTACTAAATAACTCACTACTTAACACTTTATAGCCTTCTATTATCGCTCGGAACTTTAGCTTACTTATAGCTCGCTTAAAATACGACTACTACTCGGGCGCTCTATGCGCCTTTTATATACAATCCTAAAATTACAGAAAAACCTAGAAAGTTCTTTATAAGAATTCTTGAATAATCTCATATAAAAAAAAAACGGTTGTAAACAACTGCCTTCTAGATTAAGCCAGACGAGCAATAAATCACTCGTGTCAGCCATGACGCAGCGCGGATAGGTCGTGAAGCTCCACCAACCAACACGCTCCCATGCGTTGCCCCGCCTCCCATGCGGCGTTGCTGCGATCGTAACATTGCCCTCCTCCTAAGTCTGTTCGTCCCGAACAGATAGAGTTCCATGGTATCGTGCTAATCGATCCAAATGAACGACCTTCATCTTTGACCTAGGGGTCCGCTGGATCCTATACACCACATCATTAATCTTCTTTATAATTGTATAAGGTCCTTCCCAATTTTGGCTAAGTTTGGGCGACTTCCCCACCTTTCGCCTCGGATTGTATAGCCACACCAAATCACCATCCTGGAAGCCGCGGGAGTTAGCTAGTAAGTCATATCTTGCTTTGGCTCGATCACTGGATATCCGCAGTTTATTCCTGACTTGCTCATGAACATTGTTCAGCCTCTCCTTAAGCTCCTCCACAAAATTCTCAGAGCTGAGCGACTCTTTTTCTGGTGTTCTCCCAAGTTCTCCCAAGTCACAACATCACTTTCGCCGGAGTATAACCAGTGGCTTCATGCGTAGAGCCTCGATATGCCATCAACATGAGAGGTAGATGTTGGTCCCAATCACGCTGATGATCTGCCACCATTTTAGACAGGTAATGTTCCATGGTCCGATTAAATCTCTCTACCATCCCATCCGACTGTGGATGCAAAGGAGTTGTCCTGGTCTTGCGAATTCCGAGAAGTTCCATGACCTTCTGGAAAACAGCCGATTCAAAATTTCGGCCCTGATCAGAATGAAGTTCGAGAGGGATCCCAAATCTGCAGAACATTTCATTTACTAGCACCGTTGCCACAGTCGTTGCTTCTTGATTAGGCAGGGCGTATGCTTCAGGCCATTTAGTGAAGTAATCCATGGCGACCGAGATGTATTTGTTGCCCGACTCAGTCTGAGGAAATGGTCCCGCGACATCAATTGCTACCCTCTCGAATGGAGCACCTACAGTGTACTGCACCATTCGGCCCCGTGATCTTGTTCGAGGTCCCTTTGTGGCACAACAAACTTCGCACTTGCGGCACCAAGATTCGACGTCTTCATGATAATTCACCCAGTAATACCGCTCTTTAATTTTTGCCAATGTTTTATTGACCCCAAAATGGCCTCCGCTTGTTCCGTTGTGCATTTCCTGTAGTACATCTGATTTTCTGCTACCAGGAACAACCAACTGACTGACTATGGACTTGCCATCCGGACTCTCCCACGCTCTCTTCAGCAGTCCATTTTCTATTTTAAGAGAGTGCCACTGGGCCCATAGCGCCTTCAGGTTTGGACTTTTATCAGCAATTTCTTGCCACTCTGGTCTTTTGTCCTCAGTCTTTGCCAAGAGTATGGGTCCAATATCTGAATCATTCAATTGTTCTTCTCGAAGCGTCTGTGTGGTCCAGCCATCGTTTATTTCCACCGACGTTCTCCTTACAGAAGGATGTCTTTCACGTTGCTCAGTTCTTCGACAATCCTGACTATCTTCTTTACATGGCCGTCTAGACAATGTATCGGCATTTCCGTGACACCTTCCTTGTCGACGTTCAGTTT
Organism: Taphrorychus bicolor; assembly: GCA_951812265.1. Classification (NCBI taxonomy): domain Eukaryota; kingdom Metazoa; phylum Arthropoda; class Insecta; order Coleoptera; family Curculionidae; genus Taphrorychus; species Taphrorychus bicolor. Next base: position 17,288,082 of record OX638300.1, read on the forward strand.
GGATCTTCTGTCCTTTAATGCGTCCGGCCTCTGTAACACTTTTGCCACTCAAATTATTGCCTTGACTTGATTGGTTGACTTGACTGATCCTGGGGGTCTTAACGGGCTCGGTCAATTGCCCCCTTACATTGACCGGAATTGGCTTTTCCTGGAATCTAGGGCGGTCCTGGTTTCCGCTCGGTCTTCTAAACAACGGCGAAGGACTTCTTGCCCTATTACGGCAATTACTCTTGACGTGACCCAGTTTACCACAGTTAAAACATTTTATGCCCCGATTGCCTGTCGATCGAGGAGTTCTTTCTAACAGGGCTTTCATATTGACTGCCATATCCTTCATCGCTTTATGTAAACTGGCCATGGATTCAGCCATAGATGTATTCGCCTCTTCACCGCAAGTTGCCATTCGTACACGTGGAGATGAACTAGATGACACTCGTGACGCCTCGAATTCCAGGGCCCGAACTAGTGCCTCGCTGATATCCTTGGGCCTTACTAGACGTAAGTGGTATCTCATGTCACTATCGCGAACTCCCTCAATGAACCTTTCGGCGGCAAATTGCATTTGAAAAGATTCATATGCCAGGTGAATGAGTCTGTCTATGTCCGCCTCAAATTCTTGTAATGATTCACCTGACTTTTGCTGTCTCATCCTCAGCTGGGCCTGGAACACGGTTTCTTTGTGCTCATTTCCAAATCGTAGTTGCAGAGTGTGTACTAAAGCCGCATAATTACTTTGATCAGCTGCCGACAGAGATTGGAGTAATTCAGCCGCTTTTCCACGAAGTGCTACCACCAATGATGTAGCTTTCTGGGGCTCGGACCAGCCATTAGCTTTTGCAGCTGCCTCAAATTGAGTTTTATAAATTTCCCATGCAGTAGTACCGTCGTAATCGGGAGGCTTAATTTTAGCGTTGGCTGTGCTAAAACTCTCTGTAGACACGTTGTCGTCCTCAAGTTGTTCCCGGAATTTCTTTTCTAGCTCGAGAACCTTCTGGTTGACAGCTTCGAGTCCTTCGTTAACGGATTCATTAACGGATTGCATTATTCTTTCTTCCAACTGTTGCTCCCTGACTGCGAGATGGCTCATTAATTCTTCTTTGAATTGTTGATGACGTCGCTCTTGCACTTGATCACGTTTTTCCTGCTCTTCTTTTTGTTCTTTATAACGGCGCTCCTGAATTTGATCACGTTTTTCCAGCTCTTCCTTCTGCTCTTTATAACGTTTTTCCTGCTCTTCTTTTTGTTCTTTATAACGGCGCCCCTGAATTTCATCACGTTTTTCCTGTTCTTCCCTCTGTTGTTGCATAAGGGACAGCAGGGCGGCAAGTTGATCCTCCATTGCTTGATGCTGGCTTCTGGTCACTGGCATAAACACGTAATGTCCGGCAATGAAGCACTCACTTACAGTTCAGCAATATTAGTCCTCAAATTCCCACTGGAATCCCACTTCTGACACCAATTGTTGCGAACTCGGGGTTCAATAATTCCAGTGTAACGATTTAACACGAAAACACTATTTATTTACTCCATAAATACACACAGGTACAATTCGACTACTAAATAACTCACTACTTAACACTTTATAGCCTTCTATTATCGCTCGGAACTTTAGCTTACTTATAGCTCGCTTAAAATACGACTACTACTCGGGCGCTCTATGCGCCTTTTATATACAATCCTAAAATTACAGAAAAACCTAGAAAGTTCTTTATAAGAATTCTTGAATAATCTCATATAAAAAAAAAAACGGTTGTAAACAACTGCCTTCTAGATTAAGCCAGACGAGCAATAAATCACTCGTGTCAGCCATGACGCAGCGCGGATAGGTCGTGAAGCTCCACCAACCAACACGCTCCCATGCGTTGCCCCGCCTCCCATGCGGCGTTGCTGCGATCGTAACATTGCCCTCCTCCTAAGTCTGTTCGTCCCGAACAGATAGAGTTCCATGGTATCGTGCTAATCGATCCAAATGAACGACCTTCATCTTTGACCTAGGGGTCCGCTGGATCCTATACACCACATCATTAATCTTCTTTATAATTGTATAAGGTCCTTCCCAATTTTGGCTAAGTTTGGGCGACTTCCCCACCTTTCGCCTCGGATTGTATAGCCACACCAAATCACCATCCTGGAAGCCGCGGGAGTTAGCTAGTAAGTCATATCTTGCTTTGGCTCGATCACTGGATATCCGCAGTTTATTCCTGACTTGCTCATGAACATTGTTCAGCCTCTCCTTAAGCTCCTCCACAAAATTCTCAGAGCTGAGCGACTCTTTTTCTGGTGTTCTCCCAAGTTCTCCCAAGTCACAACATCACTTTCGCCGGAGTATAACCAGTGGCTTCATGCGTAGAGCCTCGATATGCCATCAACATGAGAGGTAGATGTTGGTCCCAATCACGCTGATGATCTGCCACCATTTTAGACAGGTAATGTTCCATGGTCCGATTAAATCTCTCTACCATCCCATCCGACTGTGGATGCAAAGGAGTTGTCCTGGTCTTGCGAATTCCGAGAAGTTCCATGACCTTCTGGAAAACAGCCGATTCAAAATTTCGGCCCTGATCAGAATGAAGTTCGAGAGGGATCCCAAATCTGCAGAACATTTCATTTACTAGCACCGTTGCCACAGTCGTTGCTTCTTGATTAGGCAGGGCGTATGCTTCAGGCCATTTAGTGAAGTAATCCATGGCGACCAAGATGTATTTGTTGCCCGACTCAGTCTGAGGAAATGGTCCCGCGACATCAATTGCTACCCTCTCGAATGGAGCACCTACAGTGTACTGCACCATTCGGCCCCGTGATCTTGTTCGAGGTCCCTTTGTGGCACAACAAACTTCGCACTTGCGGCACCAAGATTCGACGTCTTCATGATAATTCACCCAGTAATACCGCTCTTTAATTTTTGCCAATGTTTTATTGACCCCAAAATGGCCTCCGCTTGTTCCGTTGTGCATTTCCTGTAGTACATCTGATTTTCTGCTACCAGGAACAACCAACTGACTGACTATGGACTTGCCATCCGGACTCTCCCACGCTCTCTTCAGCAGTCCATTTTCTATTTTAAGAGAGTGCCACTGGGCCCATAGCGCCTTCAGGTTTGGACTTTTATCAGCAATTTCTTGCCACTCTGGTCTTTTGTCCTCAGTCTTTGCCAAGAGTATGGGTCCAATATCTGAATCATTCAATTGTTCTTCTCGAAGCGTCTGTGTGGTCCAGCCATCGTTTATTTCCACCGACGTTCTCCTTACAGAAGGATGTCTTTCACGTTGCTCAGTTCTTCGACAATCCTGACTATCTTCTTTACATGGCCGTCTAGACAATGTATCGGCATTTCCGTGACACCTTCCTTGTCGACGTTCAGTTTGGATCTTCTGTCCTTTAATGCGTCCGGCCTCTGTAACACTTTTGCCACTCAAATTATTGCCTTGACTTGATTGGTTGACTTGACTGATCCTGGGGGTCTTAACGGGCTCGGTCAATTGCCCCCTTACATTGACCGGAATTGGCTTTTCCTGGAATCTAGGGCGGTCCTGGTTTCCGCTCGGTCTTCTAAACAACGGCGAAGGACTTCTTGCCCTATTACGGCAATTACTCTTGACGTGACCCAGTTTACCACAGTTAAAACATTTTATGCCCCGATTGCCTGTCGATCGAGGAGTTCTTTCTAACAGGGCTTTCATATTGACTGCCATATCCTTCATCGCTTTATGTAAACTGGCCATGGATTCAGCCATAGATGTATTCGCCTCTTCACCGCAAGTTGCCATTCGTACACGTGGAGATGAACTAGATGACACTCGTGACGCCTCGAATTCCAGGGCCCGAACTAGTGCCTCGCTGATATCCTTGGGCCTTACTAGACGTAAGTGGTATCTCATGTCACTATCGCGAACTCCCTCAATGAACCTTTCGGCGGCAAATTGCATTTGAAAAGATTCATATGCCAGGTGAATGAGTCTGTCTATGTCCGCCTCAAATTCTTGTAAGGATTCACCTGACTTTTGCTGTCTCATCCTCAGCTGGGCCTGGAACACGGTTTCTTTGTGCTCATTTCCAAATCGTAGTTGCAGAGTGTGTACTAAAGCCGCATAATTACTTTGATCAGCTGCCGACAGAGATTGGAGTAATTCAGCCGCTTTTCCACGAAGTGCTACCACCAATGATGTAGCTTTCTGGGGCTCGGACCAGCCATTAGCTTTTGCAGCTGCCTCAAATTGAGTTTTATAAATTTCCCATGCAGTAGTACCGTCGTAATCGGGAGGCTTAATTTTAGCGTTGGCTGTGCTAAAACTCTCTGTAGACACGTTGTCGTCCTCAAGTTGTTCCCGGAATTTCTTTTCTAGCTCGAGAACCTTCTGGTTGACAGCTTCGAGTCCTTCGTTAACGGATTCATTAACGGATTGCATTATTCTTTCTTCCAACTGTTGCTCCCTGACTGCGAGATGGCTCATTAATTCTTCTTTGAATTGTTGATGACGTCGCTCTTGCACTTGATCACGTTTTTCCTGCTCTTCTTTTTGTTCTTTATAACGGCGCTCCTGAATTTGATCACGTTTTTCCAGCTCTTCCTTCTGCTCTTTATAACGTTTTTCCTGCTCTTCTTTTTGTTCTTTATAACGGCGCCCCTGAATTTCATCACGTTTTTCCTGTTCTTCCCTCTGTTGTTGCATAAGGGACAGCAGGGCGGCAAGTTGATCCTCCATTGCTTGATGCTGGCTTCTGGTCACTGGCATAAACACGTAATGTCCGGCAATGAAGCACTCACTTACAGTTCAGCAATATTAGTCCTCAAATTCCCACTGGAATCCCACTTCTGACACCAATTGTTGCAAACTCGGGGTTCAATAATTCCAGTGTAACGATTTAACACGAAAACACTATTTATTTACTCCATAAATACACACAGGTACAATTCGACTACTAAATAACTCACTACTTAACACTTTATAGCCTTCTATTATCGCTCGGAACTTTAGCTTACTTATAGCTCGCTTAAAATACGACTACTACTCGGGCGCTCTATGCGCCTTTTATATACAATCCTAAAATTACAGAAAAACCTAGAAAGTTCTTTATAAGAATTCTTGAATAATCTCATATAAAAAAAAAACGGTTGTAAACAACTGCCTTCTAGATTAAGCCAGACGAGCAATAAATCACTCGTGTCAGCCATGACGCAGCGCGGATAGGTCGTGAAGCTCCACCAACCAACACGCTCCCATGCGTTGCCCCGCCTCCCATGCGGCGTTGCTGCGATCGTAACAATATTAATAAGTATGTGAGTGGCAACGTGAGTGAGTATGTGCTCATTACTTAAAGTAGATGTTTTATTAATATGGAAAATCTATTCAACCAACACAGGCATTTTTTCCATCTTTCTCTGTGGTAATGGAGGGAGGAATTTCAGGGATTTATTAGCATTTTCTAAATACTTGTGGCAGAAATGCCTACCACAAATACCATGATTGATAAATAACTAAATCTAGAAAGCTTACTGTCATAAAGAAATTGCAATTGAATAATATCCAGAAGTGGGAGAACATCAAAGGATGCAACAGAAGCTGTGTGAGGCCAGCTCTGAAGTCGTTGACTGAAACCGAGACTGAAACATTTAGATTTTTGTTAAAAATTAAAAGAGACCAACCTGATCAAAAAAAAAAACATGCAATTCATGTAGTAAAGGTTTGAGAGTTAGTTGAATGTCTATTGATTCTATTTGAAGATTTTGAGTCCTAGAGTATGTATTGAGATGTTGAAACAACACTGCAATGTTGAAACCAAATTATGAAAATAAGATTTATGGGACATTCTTGGGGTACGGTCCTACGATGATGAGGAGAGATGGACAAACAAACACGACCTCTGTTGATCCTCTCAGTTACAATTTTTTTTTGTCAATAAACATTTCGATGCGGATTGGCATCTTCCTCAGTAGTGACCCAAAACACTCACATAATCATCAGGAAAAAAAGGCCAAAATGGTTTCTTCCACGTGGTTTGCAATCTTTTTTTTATTTTTTACTATTTTTGGTTTTAAAAAAAAATGCAAATATCAGGTGGAAGAAACGATTTTGGCCTAAAAGTGTCTAAAAATCGACATCCGAAGGGGTCTATCTCCGAAAATATTGCACCTAGGGTACTTCTGATGGTGGGAGGTGAAAGAGGGCATCAAAAAGTGGACAAAACAGTTGCATTCACTTCAACTGGTCCAGGCGTTGTCAAGTTACAGGTGGTCAGAGCTGAGAATAATAATAATAATAATAAATATGCTTTTTTGACGAAAACCGTAGTTTTGTTGACAAAGCATGATATTAAATTGCGATTATTGAATTGCGAAAAAAGTCGTAATAATCCCCACCCCCCCTATGGACATTTTAAAAAAAAAATCAAAACATTTTTTTTTGTTGTTTTTGATCGGAAGGGCACGCTTGCAATTCCCTGCTAAGAATGTAACAAGGTCAATTCGAATGAAATTCACATTTAAAGAGGTTTTTTTGACCAATGTGTGTGGTTAAAGAGGTTAAAAAAAACTTTATATTTTTTGGTCCAGTTAACTTTGGATGAGTATATCCATTTCAGCTATCGCGCATTGAGTTATTATTACAAATAAAGAATACATATAAATTGAGATATAAAGATATTTCTAGAAGTTAGGTAATCACATTTTCCGTTTTTTTCCCCTAAAAATTTTTTTCTAAATGCATGTCAGATCCATCGAATTAATATTTTTCTTTTGGAAGGCATCTTTCACGAGGATCTAGGTAACATGAACTATAATGGCACTTCAATCAAAACTATGTAAGCCTCCATAAACCAAAACACATAAACAAACAACTCTGCTCTACAATAATCCGATAAACCGAGCTCATATGAAATTGTCCATCTAAGTTAATTATAAAGAACTGGCGATCAGGGGCCAGTCTTCCTTTCTTTCGATCTCTCCAAAAACTAAACTCTCAAACTCATTCTCTCCCCTGGCCCTATGTTTTAATATTCACACCCTCATTATTGGTTCTAAAAAGCTCCATTACAAGTTCATATTAAAAATAAATAATTCTCAGTTAGGCAACCAAAATAATTTCAAGCCAAAAATTACTTGATAGCAATTAAATGTTAAAAATGAAGCATTTAAAAGCATATATGCTTATACTGCCTACAGGGAGTATCAAGCAGTACCTATCAGCATTACCCAGTAGTTTTCGGCAGTAATAAGCAATACTTGGCAGTACAGCAGTAATTGGCAGTAACAAGCGGCAGTAGGTAATAATGAGCAGTAACATGTGAAATTGGCAGTAACTGGCAGTAGGTGTACAAATTTTGCCTCGTAAAATATTCCTTGACCCTACCCCAAGAATTTCCCACCCCAGACCCCAATGTAACACAGGTCCAAGAACGAAGCAGCAATGTACTAGTAGATCTAATATATTTTTAAAGACCTACAGTTCTAGTTTCAAGATTTTTTAAAGAAAAACAAGTAGGTAGGGATTACAGAGGGAAAACTTGTTGCAATATTGCGTTTTTCTTACCTTAACTTTCTTTCGGCGACTCATTTTTTTTAAAGTCCAAACAGTAGACTCCCCACGAAACGAGGAATTTACTAAAAACACTTTTGAATCAACTAAGAAACTTAAAAAAGCTGATTTTTTCAAAATTGTTTGTATTTATATTATGATTTACAATATTCAAATATGTGAGGTTAAAACCACGGCAGGGCAGTGTTCAGTAATGATGTTTTAATCATCTTCTATGTCTATAATGAAAGAAGAGAGCCATCATATACGGCGTTCGGAAGCGAGCGAGAGAGAAAAGAAACCAACGTCTGTCAATTAAGGCCACAAAAGGAATATGAGGCGATTTACATGTTTCGGTGCGGACGGAGGAGTTTCCGTCGAGTACTGGGAGTAATTTGTAAGTGTAGGATGGCTCGATTATTCTGTAGTAACTGGGAGTTGTGGGGGTTTATTTATGCTCAAGAAATAGAATAAGGTGCTAGGCACAACGTTATTTTACCAACAACCTTTTAAATTAAATTATAGTTTATTCCTTGAGTAAGCTTTAAGCACTATATCTTTTCCGGCTTTAAACACATTTATTCATGCGTAACAAACTTTAATGTAATCATTAAACCTTATTCCTTATTATCGTGCTCGTGTATAAATACACCATTAGCACCCTAAGTAGGATAGTGGTAGTGCCCTAGTAGAGACTATAGGTAGAGTATAATATATTCATCTAATAATTTGAGGAATTTCAGGAATTGGCTGATTTGTCCTCGCATCAAGGAATTGATATGTCATTTTCATAGACTACTAGTCTTAACTTATGAAGAGAAGTAAGAGCCTAGTATTTAGCGAATCAGAGAGTATTATTGTCATTAATATTAATCGGTTCGACCCAGCAGCCATCCCAGGATTTGTTCTGGCGGGGCTTTGGAGAACTTGTGGCGGACTTATAATTTGAAAAAGCTTATTATCGAATGCGCCTGCGCCTGGTATACGTCATTAGACATGTCAGAGGACTGTTGAAGTTGAAGGCGTGGTGTAAAAGGGGCATAGCGGGGCGAGGAAATGGTAAAAGTTGGCATGGCTGCTAGTTACGGTGAAATGAAAATATACAAAAAGTCGGGTAAAAATACGTACAGGTGTCCGATCGGTAGTGCGTAGGTTTTCGGGACAGTTTTCCGTGTGACCAGGAAAGAGTGTTGAAACCGTAAGTGCCGAAAAAACGGAGATATTCAGCCCAGGAGCAGGTTGTTGGCCATAAACTTGTAGCTCTGACATTTCCTTTCACTGCACGTCATGCGACATCGGTTTGTTTTACTTGAAATATGGGTTTTCCTATATTTTGGGACTCCAAATTGCGTTTTTCATAGTAAAATTCATATAAATTTGATATGGAAGAGCTTTTGTTACCAGTTAAGATATTTTATTTACCACCTCTCATCCCAACATATCTACTGGTATTCTTTAACACCTACTGAGCAAGATCCTGCATGGACTTCTAGATAACTATGACCACTGGCTAAAAATAAATTTAAGTGCATAAGGAAAATTTCCAAATAAGCTACAAACATACTATTTTTTTATGATTTATGTTCAAGAGAGTTCTTACCTAAATAAATAAAAACCCTAAGTACTTACTTAGTGTGCTGTTCGAGATGCTGTTTACTATGCAAATTTATCATTTAACAAAATCCTCCACAAAATGTTAGATATTGTCTTTCTTGGATTTTTGGTATCTGCCTCATTAGGATGTTACCTTTTGAATATTGTAAATTATTGCCCACATGGGCTTTGAACTATAACATTATTTCCTTAATTATAGGTACCTATATGACAGGATCAATCAAGCTCCTTATCTCATTGACTTATTCTTGGCATCTATAGTCCTGTCAAATCCAAGTAGGACTCATTATAAACAAAAAGAAGCTCTGGAGAGTCATCAGTCATCTTGATTATTGATTAGCACTTTTAATAGTCGTCATCTCCATCTCCAACGTCGGTGGAAACTATTTATTTATTAATCTCCGATGACTCCCTGACACTTTTTTTATCTTTTTCTTCTTCTTATGACTCCCTCTCCTTTGGAAGGTTGGCAATCCACATAGCTAACATTGTTCTGCATACAGCAGCTCAAAAGATTTCGATGGAAGTGCACCTAAACCATCTTCTGAGGTCTTTCAGCCAGGAGTTCTGACCTCTGCCAATAGATCTTTTCCCTTGAATTTTTCCTTCAATTAGTAGTCTCAGCATTTCATACTTGTTGCCTCTCATAATGTATGTAGTTTTTCTTTCTTTGATGAGGGCCATTAGTTCTTTCGGCTTTTTCATTCATCTAAGTAGTTCTTCGTTCGTAATTTATTGGACCCATGATATGCAAAGCATACAGGGAGATAAGTACATTTCAAACACCTCAATTTTCTTTTCAGTTGTAGAGTCCAAGGTCCAGCATTCACATCCCTACAGCAACACACTGAAGACATAACATCTAATTATGCAAACCCTGAGCTTTTTTTATCTTGTTTTTGTTTATTGTGAGTCCTGCTTGTATTTGAATGGACTATAGTTAGTGATGGCAAATTAGGTACTGCTGATCTATTTTTTTGGTAAAATTTGAGGTAAAATTACTTTGTAATTTACCATAAGTTAATATAGGTATAATAATAATAATAATAATAAATTCTTTATTGCTTACAAGATCACAAAATATGACACAGCAAGGTCAAACAAGAGAAGCCTTATAGCTTACTAAAATGGATTATTCAAAATAAATATTAAATTGAAATAAATAAATAGTTTTTTCAAGCAAAAGAGCCTTGACACATTGTTTGAAAACCATGTCATTTTGAAGATGCTGCAAATCAGGGGGTAACAAATTGTATGCTTTAATGGCTCTATATGAGGGCCTCTCTCGTGAAGAAATTAGTTTGGTGGCGAGGAATGTTTAACATTTCCCTATTTCTTGTTAGAATTGACATATTTAGGGAGTACCCGTCAGCATTCCTTCTGAATAATGCAGTAATATTTGGTTAAAGTTGCAGTAATATTTGGTAACAGACTAAAACCACAAATAAAATGTATACTCTACATAATATGGTTTAGTTAGATTGGTATTATTTTTATCAAAAATAAATGATTCAAAATGCAAAAGTTGCATACATAGGTACTGTTGGGTAACAATAATGCTACCAAACCTACTTGTTAAAAAACCACAGTTCACAAAAATGATGTATAACTTCAAACAGTTTATTAGTATAATAGGTACTTATAGGTACTATACCACATACCTAATAGGTACTTATTATGAATAAAAGTGTGACATGTAACACAAACTCTAATTTCTATTTAACAGAAATTAACAACCAGAAATAAAATTGATACTAAGTAATAATGATGCATCCAAAGAGTTTAAAGAGAAAAAGAACATCTATATTTAAAAGATGCAACTTACGTAAAGGGTTTTCCAAAACAGAAACAAAAATTTTTTTTTTTTAAACAATCAGTGTTATTCTCAGTGTCACTGTACTAAATCTGGTACTAGATAAAAACTCAGTTAAACAGTAAATAAAAGTTACTAGAATATTTAAAGCCACTGTGCTGATATATACAAATAATTTTAAGATAACTTACTAAAACACACTCGGAAACACATTTTCATTTTGATAATGTTACTCAGAAAATGGGGTAGTATTACTATAACTTTCGTAATATTACTGAAGCTTCTTTTAGTAATATCACCACTTGCCATCACTAACTATAGTTACTTAGAAAGTTACCTATTTTTTTTATACCTGTCCTGAAAAACATAAATATCTATTTGAAATGGATGCTGTATATATATATTATGTTGACCTGTATAATGGACAAAAATCCCTATCTTGCATATCAGTCACACTACTGATATGACATAGGTACCTTTATTTTGTAGAAAAGATGTATTAGGTATCTACTAGAATAAATACCTATTTAATAAACTAAAACATATTTTGTTGACATTTTTTTTATACCAAAATGGGCTATATTTTTATTATTAATTTTATAAACCCTGTTCCAAGTCCTGTTCAGACTGTAGAGATTGCCCTACATTGTTTTAAAATAGAACCTACCAAAATTTAGATAAATGAAGCTCTTAATCAAATAATCAATTTTAGTCAAAATATTTAATGGAAGTCTTGGTGGAAGGTTAAAATAAAATTCCTTTTTCTATTCACATATGGTAATAGTTATTTTTGTTAAGTCTGGTTAATATAGTTTTACAGTAGGAGTAAGATGTTTCCAGACAAGGTACCTAATAGGCAAGTCTGAAATTTCGTAATAAGTACCAAACTTAACTTGATGCTGTATGTATTGTATTTTATTGTATGGAACTGTAGATAGGAGGTGTAGGACAAATAAGAAGCTACTTCACACTTGCGAATATGCCAACGTTTCGATCTTTATTTAGATCTTCTTCAGGGCTAAAAAATATGCTCAATGAAAAACTCTACAACACACTTAATGTATAAACAAATCAATAAAGACACAGCTATAAACACCGATAAAAAATTGCATAAAAATATGTTGCAACAACTAAAAGTAGATTTAGTAATTAACAAATACATGTATTTGTTATTATGTATGTAATCTATGTATTTGTTAATTACTAAATCTACTTTTAATTGTTGCAACATATTTTTATGCAATTTTTTATGGCAGACCAGTGTCGCATGAGAGACTGATCAGATTCGTTGAGAGTCTGGGCATAACTGGGCACATGGAATACAATACAATAGCACATTTGCCTATATTAAATGTTAGCAAATGTAATTCATATGCAACAAATGTTGAGAAAATATGTTGAATAGCGGGCAGATGTATAAAGGGTTCATCAAATGTGACCACACAATGGCAGCAAATATTTAACATTGGTGATGAGCAAATTCTATAGTATTCTGTTATATCACACCAATATTTGCCTATAAGAATAACAATGTTGGATTTAAGCAGGCATGTGAACAGTTTAGTTCCAAACATAAGGCTATTTACTATGATAATGGCTTCTTTTTCTGTCAAAAAATCATAGCCTTCTGGATGACTGTTTCTAATGCATACTCCATATTTCTGAACACAACAAGAAAATCTGTAAACACATATTTAATGGGTGTCAGAGGCATTCCTTCCAAATGTGAGAACTTCTTGTCAGCTCCACAACATTCATTGAGCCTGGCACTTCTACATTAAGTAAATCATTAAGTAGTTCTCGTGTGTTAATGAATTTTTTCAGTTCAGTGTCACAAGGTGTTAAATATTAAGAAAATGCTTAGAAATTCAAAAATTTCGTCAAAATGCCTGAAGATTTTGTATCTCTGAATAGCTAAGAAAAACCCATATATTTGCAATAAAAAAAAGGTAGCTTTGTTAGCTACAGATTATCTGATATTTTGAAGACACAAATAGAAAATAGTAAGGCCCAGGGTAGGCTCCTAGTTTTTTAGAAAATATGATTTGATTTTGTCTTTAAGTTTTTCACTTGGTTGTGCAAGACTTCTTTGTTTTCGCATCATATCTACTGTTTTCCACTAAATAAAAAAAAACACAATTATTTAATCAAATGCTAAGCAGCCATTTTAAGTTATCTTTCAAGGTATTAAAATTTTATGGAAAATTGATGTTAGAGTTTCATTAAACTTGGCTTGAAATCCTAAATTAACGCTTTTTAATATTTGTATGATCAAACATATGATGTTATGATGAAGAATAATGTCTCTCCAGACCTTTGTTTTGTTTACGTTGGATCTGGCTTAGATTTGAATGGACTATAGCTTGAGACTATAGTTTATGTAACAGGCCTCAGACTGGACTTTTTTTTAAAGTGAGTGAGAGAATAAATTTTTTTTTAAAGAATCGAGAGGCAAACACGAGGGCAAACACCAACTTGTCATTGATTTTGAGCAGTTTTATCTCTCAGACCTTGCCAATGAGAACCTGTACTGAGTTTTTCAAGTTATTAGTTATTATATTTAGCTAGATGTGCTCCTATGACCTAAAATAGGTTAATGTGGGGGATATTGGAAACTTTACAACTAAGGTAAAGTTTTTGTTGGGGTATCTTCCTACAATATTTACATCAAAAAAATTTCGTGGAAGAAAAACATTAAAATGAAGTGTCTAAAATAAAATTATAAAAAATAAGTACCTTTAAAATGTATTATGAACATAGTGAACAACAGTATCCTAGATTGGACATTGTGACAGATTGAATCATTGTTGATCACCGTGTGTCATAAATTATCTTGTAAATTACTAACAAATTTACTTGTTGTGCATTAAGTTTGGGACAAGGCCTGCTTTTGGGGTATTCAATTCCATTTTTGTATATCCAACTATGTTAAAGTTTTTATCTATTTTTTTCTTATTTATTTTTTTATAGAGATCCTGTTAAAGGCGTTACACCAAGACAACACCCAAGAAATATGAGAAAACGACACAGAAAGTTTGGTTAACTGCAGTCTGTGGTCCATCTGGGAAAGTGGATTTGAGATTATTATAAACAAGTGTTTTATTGTGAATTAAAAAGAAACTATAAATCAGCAAAAATGTCATTTTTTAACAATATTAAGAAAGTGTTGCACTTTGGAGGTAATGATGCCAAGAAGAAAAAAGTCTACAACAATGTTAAAATGGACGTGGATCCCCGGGAATACTGGGATATGATCGGGGAACTCGGAGATGGTGCATATGGAAAAGTTTATAAGGTAGGAATAATGCTTGAAATCGTTATATGGTGGTATGTCTACTTTCTTACAATAAGATTGTTATGGACATTTATGTGAAATATTAGTTTAATTACCTAAGACTTTTCGAAAATGATGATCCAGAATCAGGTTAATCCTACTGTTGATTTCAAGACCATCGGAGTGGTCAGAAACAACTGATAGTGATCAACCCGATCCATATTGTAGTTTGTAAAAGCCCTAGTGTGAATTGTTTAAGTTTATTAAAAGTTTTCTTTGGGCTTTGTAAAGAATAATTAGCGCTCTTTTTCATAGGCCCAAAATTGTCATACAGGCCAGTTAGCAGCTGCTAAAATGTGCAGGCTCGATGGGGAAGATGACATGCAAGATTTCATGATAGAAATCGATATTCTGACTGAAATTAAGCATCCTAACATTGTGGAGCTCTTGGAAGCGTTTCAGAAGGATCAGCAGGTAAATATCTCCTGTTCTCTACCTTTGTCATGCGGAGGCTTTCATTTATGTAATGCTTGTTCCAGCTTTGGCTGTTGATCGAGTACTGTGATGGGGGTGCGTTGGACAGTATTATGACTGAACTGGAAAAACCGTTAACAGAACTTCAGATCGCATATGTGTGTGAAAATATGTGTAAAGGACTGCAATTTTTGCATAAGAGTCACATCATACATAGGGATCTTAAAGCTGGAAATGTGTTACTTACCATGGCTGGCGGTGTAAAGATTGGTAAGTAATTTTTATAAGTGTTTGTTATTATAAGGAAGGTGTGGTTAAAAAAATCTTGGTTAGTGATGAATTCTGAGTCCGGAGAAGGTTTTTCCCGATTTCAGAAGAAGAGCTCTGCTTAGTTTAGTGCAGTATGCGCGGAAATACGTGTTTGATGTCATAATCCCAAATTTAAATTGTTAATCTGGATATACGGTTTAGTCATAGAGCTACAAGGACAAATATATGTACTTTGTTAAAAAGTTATGACGGTAAAATGTTCTCTACCATTTTGATGGCCTGCATTTTCATTTTATTAAATATCACATAATCGGTAAAATTCTATATTATTGCCGAGTTCGTAAAATGTCTAGAAATGGTTATTTATAAGCTGAATGCAAATACAAAGCTCGACGCACTTTCCAAGAGAAAATGCATTTTTATCGATGTCCGGAGGCTATCTATGTATGTCGTGTGCCACTATTATTGACCGGTTACTTAATCTTCTTACAGGAACTATTTATAGCCATATGCTCTGCGCTTTAAAAAAGCATGACTAATTAACTGTTTTTCTTCCGGCGAACTGATATTAATCGATACATTGAATTTAGTAATATTAGTTGTCTGGTCCTTTAGAGCGTCAAAATCTCTGAAACACCCGTCTAAAAGTGATCACCACGTAGTAGTACCTAAGGCAATCTTTTCTGATTCACCGTGTAAACAATTCAACTTTTATGATTAGTGCAGGATCATTTCCATTCGTTGTTACATTATGCGAACCTACCTGTTGACTGTTACATGTGTAGGTAGATATAGGAGTGGCACGATCGCCTCCGGTTAGCCTGCAGGACTTGAGCAATTTGAAATATCTCCGCCTGGTGATTTACCAGTAGGTTTTAAGTCTTATGTGCGCCTAATATTGGAACAGAGCCCATTAGAGTAAATAGCGGGGGATTCCGAGTCATTGTTCTGGCACCAATTGAGTTTTGTTAAATTGATCTAATCAATATTCCTTAATTTGAAGTTTGATGTTGAGCAAAAGCGGCGTTGCCGAAACTCGTTTTTGAAATAAATACTTAACGATTCAACTCTAATAAGTTAGGTTAAAGAAACAACAAAGATTTTTGTTAGTATCTTGTTAATTTATGGTGGTGTCTTTTGGTTGTTTTTAAATGATAGACAAGATAATGTCTGGTCTGTTCTCCTACGGCAACTCCGCGTCCGGCATAGAATAGCCAGGCCGGAGTCAAGAAACCATAAAGTCTGTTCGAAGCGGCTGATCATCGGACCGGCTTGCCTGCCTGAACTAATTCTAACTTTTCGCTTTTGTTTTTTAAGCCTCCGCTCGTGTGCGATTATGATACTTTAGAGCACGTACCATCATCGACCCCCTTCGCCTCTCCCTCCCTCCTCCGCCGTTATTTTGCATGTAACTGGAGATATCGCGCCGGTGCATCTGTTCAAGGGCTTCTTTAGTCGAATTTAAATTAACCATTAGCCGAAGCCCCCGTCTACGTTCTTTAAGCAGTGGGTTTAGGGCCTGTCTGCATCACGTGTGGATGGTATTGCAGAGGATTTGTTAAGAGTTACGAGATGACACTTTTGAAATTTGTAAAGGACTCTTATTTATCATTATTTTTAATTTGGTTAATCTAAAGCCCATTTTTGTTTTTGTTTTATTACTTTTTTTTGTCTCACTGTATTCACTTGGTAGAAATTTATTTCTTTATGAAGTCAACTCACTAGCGTTGAATATAAATAATTTGCTGCTTACTTTCGCTTAATATTTGGTATTTGTCAGTTTTTACAAAATTAGTTAGTGGTCATCTAATAATTTCACAATTTCTCTCTTTATTGCTGCCAAAAAATCAATAAAAAAATACGCGAAAATATGAAAATACAACTTGTTGGAATTTGAAACACTCATCCTGTTCTCCAGATTTTGCTCCTTCTGATTTCCTTCTGTTCCCAAATCTTTAAAAGTAAAAATCTGGAAAACGTTTTCATTTAAATGAAGGTGTGAGACTGTTTTGTAGTTTTTCCAGATTTGCGCTTCCAAAATGGATTTTTTTTATTGAAAAAAACGTTGATCAAGGAGCGTTGAATGAATTGAAGACTTCGTAGAGCAATAAATCGATTTTTACTTAACAATCTTTTACAGAAAGGATATTTTTTCTTTACCTTGCAAATAGGAAACAAATTCATGGAAAGTATCTGTACTACTCGCTACCTTGACAAGAACAAGCCATAGCGTTATTAAAGGTGCTAAGGAGCTGACTTGATGACCTTTAAAATAAGAAAAAGCTGACGGACTTTATGAAAGTTAGATGGAGAAGGCGTAATCGCTCGTTAATGGCCAAAACTCTTCGTTTAAATAAATAAAGTTTTATTTTTTAATAATTTAATGGTTAATGGACTCATGGCTGCTAAATTTTGGCGTAGTTCGAAAGACAGAAATTAGGTTACAAAGATTTTGTAAAAACTGATTTCCTTTTATTTCTTAACAATCAAAAAGAACCAGATGTCAAGTTTTCAGCAAAAAAAAAACAAACAATGCTTCTTCTTTTCGAAAGCCTTAAGGCTTGTATTACCCATCCATTTGCCCCTCTGGGGATGTCGACGACCAGCTGTCTTTCCACCTCTCGGGAGGCCTGGTGGTCTGCTGGATGCTGGTTTTCTATTTCTGGCGATTTTTGCCAGTCTTTGGGTTGCGATCCTAAATATGTGTTCGTTCCAGAAGCGTCTTTTGGCATGAGTCCAACTAACCACTAGCCCGCACTCTTCCCTAACTTCGCTACTCTTTTGGTCCCCTCTGATCATTCTTAGTATTCTCATTTCGCTGGTTCGTGCCAACCTTTTGTCTCTGCTGTGTCAGCTCATGTTTCTGCCTTGTATGTCATTACACGGGCCTGACACATGCTTTATATATTCTAACTTTGGTCAGGATTGATATGCATTGATTCGATACGGTTGTTCGCAGAGCTCCTGATATACTTGCTGCCTTGTTTATCTGGTTTGGTACACCAGTCTTGAGTTCACCATATGGTGATATTGTTGTTCCCAGATAGTTGAATTCAGAAGTCTAATCTATTGTTCTGTTTTTTAGTTGTAGTTTGCGTGGTTCCCTGGCGAACACCATCCTTTTTGTTTTTAAGAGCCATTGCCTCCCGACTTCCGTGTCCGCGAATAGCGTTACGTCGTCTGCATAACATATTATTATATTAAGTTGTTGGTTTACCATCTTGTTTCCCTGGTCTACCTTGCGCACTTGCTCTATTATTCTGTCCATTATGATGTTGAACAGCAGTGGGTTGAGGCTGTCTCTTTGTCGTATTCCTATGTTTTGCTCTATTTTTTCTGTTGTTGTTAATTTTGATCGTATTGTTGTGGTCTTGCTTGTGTTAAGCTCTCTAACGGTCTCCGTGATGCTTGGGGGTATTCCCCTGCTATTCAGCTCGTTCCTAATGTCCTCTAGCCTTATCCTTATCCTGTCGAACGCTTTCTTCAAATCTATAAAGCACAGGTATGCTGGTTTGTTATACTCTATTGCCTTTTCTATCAGCAGCCTGATAACGAACACTGCGTCAATTGTGGAACGGTTCTTCCGAAAACCTTGCTGCTCCCTTGCTGAGGTTTTCCCGTTTTGCAAGGGGGAATTGTTGTTAGGGATTGTGATGCGCTGTCTCCACCTTGCGGGTGTTTTTCCGTCCTTCAATATTTTCTTGAATAGTTCGGCCAGCTGACGAGCCAGACCTACTCCTCCGCACTTCAGCAGTTCGTTGGGGACGTTGTCCGGGCCTGGAAATTTACCGTTTTTTAGGTGCTTCATCACGGATATCACTGCCTCCATCGTGTATTTTTCTACATCCTCGATGTCTATGACTTCGCCTCGGTTCAACCTCCCCCGCTGCTTGGGCCTTTAAAGCCCAGGCCCTGAAAATAGGTGATCCATTCGGCTGCTGAGATGTTATTTAATTGTACTGTCTACATTTATTTTCCTCTTTGTTCTTCTGAGCATTTTCAATATGCGTTTTTGCGTTCCATAGAAGTCACTTTCCATTTCTCTACTGTTCTCCCATTGCCCTTTATTTACCTTGTACGGTTGTTTACTCTGTTCCTTGTTTCGATGTATTTGATGTGATTTCTTGGGGTCTTGTTGGCTATGTACGGGGTGTTCAATATAAAGTTTCATCTAGTTGGCTGTGAAATGTCAAAAGAAATGGATGGAGAAACAAAAGTCCATTTATTTTGATTATGTTATCCTTTTCTGTCAAAATTTCATAGCCTGCTAGATGAAGCTTTATAATGAACACCCCGTATGTTAGGTGGGCTTTTTGCGTTGTGTTGATTGTTCTTTTGCCTAGTGCCTCCTATGCTGCTTGGTTTATGTTGTTTAGTAGGATGTCCCATGTGGGGTCTACTGTGTTGGTGGAGGATGGGTTACATTTCAATTTTTAGGGTATGCGCTGTTTGTGCAGATCCAGCGTGCTTTCTTCGTAAATCCGATGTTTGCCGATGGTAGTTATCTAACATCCTGTATTTGCTCTGGCTTGATGGCTCTATTCGTTATTATGTAGTCTATTGTGGACGTTACTCCTCTATTGCCTTGAAACGTGACTTTGTGTTGAGGTTTCTGTTTAAAGTATGTGTTGTTAGTCCTTAGTTCCTGGTAAGCGCAAAATTCAACAAGCTTCCCACCTCCCTCGTTCGCTGCCTGCTCATTGAGTCTATTCTTGACTCCAGGTATTACCTCATTTCCTGCTCGTCCGTTCAACGGACGAGTAGGAATGCCTTCATGTTGCCTTCATGTTGGGGTATTATTTCTATCAACATTCAGAGTTGTTAGTAAAAATCGATGGTCTCCTGGACATCGATTTTCTCCTGGACATCGATCGCACCAGATACTGGCTTTCCAGTATCTGGTGCGCAAACGGACACTACATGAAGAGTTTGTTTGTTTAGTTTCAGGGTTACTTTTATTATTCTGTCGTTTATGTACTTAATTGCGATTACGGAGTCCCTGAATTTTTGGTTGAACAACATTCCAACTCCCGACGCTGCTCTTGTGTCTTTTGGTTTGCCTGAGTAAATCAGAAAGTAATCATATTGTTCTGTTCCTTTTCCTCTCTTTTTTGTCTCCGATGCGGCACTTATGTCTATTTTATAGTGCTGTAGTTCTAGTATGATTTCCTGGTCTTTTCCACTGAATGATCTTACGTTCCAATATCCCAGCCTTATCTGCTTTTTGTGTTTATTCCGACTCATTTTCCTTTTTCTCGCTTGTGTCGTCAACGTTGAGTCCGCCCTGTTCCGAGGCAATGCTTGGGTTCTATGAGCATGGCGGTTGTTTTCTTGGAGGGTAGGTTGCTAGCCTCGCCCTCCAACCTTTCTTTATCGGGGCTTGGGACCGGCAGTGACACCATCTGAGCTACTCAATTCACCCAGTGATACCCCAGGCGGAGTTGCATTACAAACAATGCGGCATTTTATAATTATTGTATAAAACCCAATATTTTGTTGCTCTAAATTTAAGTATTACTAACTTCTAGGTGAGAACTTTATTCAGTGATTTTAGCAATCTTTTGTCGCAAAATGTGAGATAATCCCGTATATCGTAATCTTATGTAAACTATTTATAATTTTTATAATCCCATAAATGTTTTCAGTCGTCAGATGGAAATACACAGACGAGAGTACAGATTTATTTTTAAGTTTTAGATGGAATATAACTCCACCGTATATTTTAAAATTAACGTAGATTTAAAAAAAAATCAAACGTGGTGTGACAACATTAACTTATCTTTTACCCTTATTAGCTTATATATCCTGTACCATACAATAAAATTGGACGGATGTCCTTTTTAAGGGCCTCTTTCACCATTAGTTCCTACGAAGCGGTGGAAGATACAAATTCGATTAAGTGGGAAAAAAATTGTTGCATTTTGAGTCACTTGAACCTACAATAATTCACCTCACAATTTGTGAAGTAAAAATTGCAAAAATTAAGATCCTTTTGTTGGAAACTTTCAAGTTTATTGTTGCTCTTTTATTCTTTCATAACATATGAATCTTGATGTCACTAATTTCCAGACATTTCCTTGCAAAAAAAAATTGCTCTCCTATCAGTTATGTGTGTTACTTCTTGTTGTATTTTTTGCGGTAGGTACCCAATATATTAAGTTTTGACAAAAAGTGACCACATTATTCGTTCAAATTTCTTAAATAATTTTGCAACTTAAACCTTTTTTTCTCTAACTTTTTGCTTTATTTATTAGTGTTACCAATATTTTGCTATACCTATTAAGATTATATACTTCATGATATCCAGCATAAAACGATACCATTGAAAGGTTTTTTTTGTGGAAAAAGTGCCATCTCCACAAAATGTTCAGACCCCCCAACGGCATAACTCATAGTTCTCGATAAAGCTAATAAAGTTCTTGCACAATGACACCGTACACAAGTTGCGAAGTGTGTAATAAGGAATTTCTAAGAAGGCGAATGTGTTGTACCTATATGTTATTACCCTCACAGCCTCCGGCAAGGCGACTAGGCAATCGGCTCTCGGAATAAATTGAAAAAGGTGAATAACAACAGCATTTCTGTAACGGCTTGACCATTTACATAAAACTCTCATATTTTCCTTATAAACGTTTCGGTTTTATCGGTAACAGGATTACCACGGAACCGAGATTATTTTCCAAAAATGCCTTTCAAGGTGAAATATTTGTCGTTTTATTTCCTTTGGACGCTGATATCCCACTCGATTGAATGTTATTCGAAATGTTTAACGCCGATTCTGATCAGGTTTTGTATTTGCATTTCTATTAGAAACGGCCCAAGGCGGTTCATGTAACACCTGTTAAGTGCTTAGGTATTGTTAATCTACCGGTATCTTCTTGTCATTATGCAACGTTTAAGGTTTTGTCGCTTTCTTATCTGGCATTACGCCAATAAAATCTATAGTTGAACAAATGAATGAATTTAGTAGAGCCATTGTAAATGATTGATGGTACTGAATTGACAAGTCTTACTTAAGACGTGCAGGATGATTTATGCCTCTCTATATGTTAACAGTAGTAGGGTTTTTTTTTCTAAACAGCTGCAATGAGGAAATAATACTGCATAATATAATAAATTTATATTAGTATAATTATATGAACTAAATCAATGTATATTCTGGTTGGCTCCATTACGCATTAATCTATTTAAAACGCGAGTTATCGTAGTCGGTTTTTAATACTGCCATAATAATAACAGCAATGTTTTAGGAGCAAATAGTAACGATAGAATATAAAATAAAAAAACAACAAACGAAATTGGTTATGACATCATTTGTTACAATTTACTCAATTTTTCGTGATATTAGAAAGAATATAAGATTATTTTTGCCTATGGTATACTTCGTAAGCTTAATATAACCTTTTACGATCTGAGGTCGTATTTATACGAATGTCTGAAATATAATGTATGTCTTAATTGTAACAGTAATTGGTCAATGATTGTGTTATTTTTCAACTACTTGCAATAATAGTTTTGCCAATTTTAACCGTAATTTTCCCGCTTTTACTGCACACTTTCATTATAACTGAGTTCGGAGAAGTTTTATTGCTGGCAATCGTTTTGAAAGTCCGTCATCATCATTGGCAATAACAATAGGGGTTTTCTTGATTTATTTGTTAAAATATCTTAGCGTTTGTTTTTTTTTTTCAAGGAGAGCGACCATTGTTCTGTCATTCCTAAATTTTGAATTACGTCCGTGTCCTGTTACATTAGAAATTTATTATAGGTTCTTAGCAAATTTGTTTATGATTTTGCGAACCGGTGGAACACGGGGTGGAATTTTCTCTTATAAAGTTGGTATAGAAAATAATAAAATTTCTAATAATGCAACGTTGGGAAAGAGATGAGAACACGACATATTGTCTGACGTGAGAAGACAAAAAAAATGTATGATTGTCTTTAATACATCATCGGACACGCCGTTTACAAAACTTGGTCCTGTATGCTGACGACACAAGCATTATTAACAATTCAGTTGACCTTGAGTAGCTGCATGAATTGATCCGTAATACAATAACAACGTTTTCTTAATTTCAGCTGATTTTGGCGTCTCAGCCAAAAACAAATCCACGCTTCAAAAGCACGACACCTTTATCGGAACCCCTTACTGGATGGCTCCGGAAGTGGTTCTTTGTGAAACTTTTAGGGACAATCCGTATGATTTCAAGGTAGTTAAAAAGAAAACATATTTGGATAATTTTTCAGTGACAATTGTACTCAAAATCATATTAGGTGGATATTTGGTCAATGGGAATTACCCTCATTGAGTTCGCGCAAACCGAGCCTCCCAACCATGAAATGTCCCCGATGAGGGTTTTATTAAAAATTCAAAAAAGTGATCCACCAAGGTATTTTATTATTGATACTTACTAACAAACAGTCAAATGACCTTATTTGTGCTACTGCCATTAGGTTGGAGCAACCTTCAAAGTGGTCCAAGGATTTTAATGACTTTCTATCGAAAGCTTTAATCAAGGATCCACAAAAGAGGCCAACCTGTGACGAGCTCCTCAAGCACCCGTTCATTAATAGACCTTTAGATCCCAAGCCCATCATAGAATTACTGTTGGAGTATAGAGCCGAAGTGTTCGATGAAGAGTTGACTGACGATGATCCTGAGGTAAGTTAAAAAAAGATTTCACAGTGGCTCCGATTTCGCTTTTCTTATGTAATTAACTATATACATTCATCACTGACATGATTTATGTCAAGTTGAAGCTAACTATTTGCACAGTGTACAGACAATATAGCTACGCGATTTAAATTTTTAATTATCTGGCGAATGAGGCGTTGGTAATGTTTGCTTTGTACATATTTTCATGCTTAGCGCTCTAGGAAGCAGCGCAAACGTAAAGAGCTTTATCAGAGAATTGGTAAGTGATAAAGTATTTCGTTATTATTATGGTCAAATTAATCTCAAGGTGATTAATATCAGTTTAAATATAGATGAAAGAAAGTGATAATAGAAAAGCAAATTTTGATTTTAACATTCATTTATTAAATGAAGATTACTTAATACGAATAATGCAGTGTCCAAATACATTTTCTTTGGAATTGATTAGGTTAAAAGATTATATTATTATTGTACATAGCTAAACTTGGATGTTATCACGGCTTTATTTGTTATGCATGCTGCTCTTCTGGTACCCCTGCACTTCCTATTCACGTTAAGCAGGTAAGGTCTATATTTTCAGGGCTCTTAAAACCATTTCTCCCTTTTCACAGCTTGTTTCTTATCATTTTTTGGTGTTGTTTAAGAAAAATTCGTCATGTTGGCTATGTAAGAATAGGATTGCCATCAAAGTAAATGGACTTTTGTTACTCCATCTTTTTCTTTTGACATTTCAAAGCCAACTTGATAACTCTTTGAAATGAATATACATGTGAAACGTAAAGGCAGTGATTATTATTGTTCAATCTTGGGCCATACTCCAGCCAGGGTTCACAATATCTTGGAATCTGCTATATTGTTTACTCTTATTTAGGTTTTCAATTAGAGCATGTTTTTGTTCCCTTTTTTAGCTCAGGTTTTTTTATTGTTGTTTGATGTTTTTTTTTATGGTGAGCCAGCAAATTAGCGACCCTAAGGCTCTGTGCCACCTTTCAATAAGTCAATATTAAAATCGCCACCAATTTCACTTTAGAGAAGGGCAACTCTGTCACTAACAAGTCCATTCTATCAGACGCATCATGGTATCATCGGCAAACGATCACATAAGTCGAATCGCTGTCAACTCACAATATTTAAGGAGTAAAACCATGTCCAACATGAATAGCAATATTCGAATTGTTGTCAATTATGTCAACTTTAAGACAGGAAATGGATGATGACGGGTCATGTTGTCATGTGAAGTAATAAGACTGTTACTTAAAATAGCTAATAATTGTTTTCTACGGGAAAATTACATGGACAATTGTAGTTTTCAAGTAAGATGTTTAAGGAACATTTGATCTGACAAAAGAATAAAACGATTAAAATTTGTTCACTCTCCATAGGCATTTTTTGCCAACCGACTAGCCAATCCGTTGTTATTGAAATTGATTTTTTATTTTGATTTGCCATGATTACTATTCTAATATTTGTTGCAATTTCCAACGTAGGGTTTTAATGTGAAGTATTCTTTATTGAACTTCTTCGAATGCATAATTCAAAAACTTATTGTGGTTTTCGTTTAGGACAACCGAGCCTCTCAAGTGCCTCTGGACATCGAGGAAGACGCGGCTTCAGTGCACAGCAGTGAAGCTGAACGCAAAGGTATCGGTTAAAGTTCTATTGTTATAATGCTCTATTGATAATTATGTTTTGAAAAACATCTTTTTTACAAATGATTTCAATATTTTACATTTTTGCGTAATTTTGTTGCCATCTTTCTTTCTCATTCAATAGAAATCAGTAATAAAACGTTTCTAACACATTTCTCTTTAGTGCGGTTATTGCCTTATTGTATCATTTTATACAGTTAAGCCTTTTGCCTATGGCAATCTAAATTGTAAAGTAAAGCTTTATTCTTCTCCATTTGATTATCAATATTTAACATCACTTCTTTGTTCTCTACTCAGAAACCCAATCGCCTACTACCGAAAAAGATGATAAAAAAGTGCCAGTCGCAATCCCAACAGCGGAACCGGCCGAAAAGAGAATTGTAAGTTGTCAAATTATACGTTAGTGACTATACCATATGCTCAATATTTTTCAGCCGCTTACGGAGAAAAAAGAGGATCAAGTTGTGCGTCGGACGTCACATGAAAAAGGTCCGGCGCCGCCGCCCCCGCCTCTTCAAACACAACACTCTCAGGTATTAAATTTTTCCCCTGATATCCTCTATATTCCACAGCCGAATACCGATAATACTTCGCAGGAAAAGGACAAAGGTCCGGCGCCTCCTCCTCCCGTCCAACCGGTGGTTCCCGCCCAAACGAATCACTTACCGCCCCCGATCGCTGTTAAAGAACCGACCAAACCTGTCGCAGAAAGTGGTTTGCATGTAGTGACATCAAACGACAAACCGAGCGTAGCTAAGCCGTCGAGCCTCCCAGCGAAGAGTGAGGGTGTGCCGATTCCTCCACCGCCTCCAGTACTGCCGTGTAGTCTTTATCTGCCTACTCCACCTTCGTCGCCGGTCACTCCGCCTTACACGCCCCCTGAATTAGCGCGTGAGCCAATCCGAGTAGCGGATATACCGTTGCCGCGGCCGCCTGTGGCCTCTGGCCATGAAGGTAAGGCAATTTTTTAGGTATAATTTTTGGGCATTTTGGAACGTTTATTTCCTGTTTTTGTTTTTAAGCGTAGGTCTTTGTAATGTAGTGTCAAAAAGGTTTTTTTGGTATAACTCGAAAAAATGTACATGCCTTATTATTGATTTGGAAACACCCTGTGTAGGGCTTTAAATTTCGATTAATTATTTCTAACAAGTATAAAAAAAATTAATAAAAAGAAAACTGGAATATACAGGATGATTTACGGTGATGTACCTTGAACATATTGTTACCCCCCGACCGTCGATCCACAGAGATTCAAACCGAAGCGGCAACGCCGACCGCGACCCCGGGAACCCATCTAGATTAAACGAGAACCGGGAACAGTCACATCCATTCTCGAAAGTACGAAAATGTGTTCAGGCCGGGTATATAAACCAGCGAGTGCAGTGTAGTAAATAAGCGAAATAAATGGACAAGCGAACAGTGCGAATTGTTAGTAGAGAGTAATTGTATTTTAAATGTCTTGTAATAGTTAAAAGTAAATACAAGTGTGTAGTTAATTGAGGTTAAATTATTGGAACCCGTATCACGTAACAACTGGTGTCAGAAGTAGGAGTCAACAAAGGAGTTGTCGCGCGCGTGGAATTTTGCGTGGTAAGGACAGTGCAAGAACTTTGGTATTTTCCACATGCCATATATACTCGATCTACGACAAAAATCATGGATGAACAACTGGCAGCACTTATGGAAATGCTCAAGAAGTACAAAGAAGAACAAAGGAATTTTCGGGAAGAACATAAAAAACAAAGCCAACTCGACAAAGAGGAACAAGAAAAACGAGCAACTTGAGATAAAGGAACAAAGAAAAAATCAAGCTGCTCTGTTTCAAACATTAACGGACGGTCGTTGCTAGCTGCAAGAACTTGTCTCAACCAAAATGAATGAAGTCAAACAAGACGTAGATCAAGACGAACAAGACGTGGATCAAGTCAAACAGGACGTGGAACAAGTCAAACATGAAGTAGAGATGAAAATGACGGAGATAGAAGAACGTTGACGAATCTGGGAAACACTTCGCAGTGGGCCAACTTCAACCGCTGAACGACTAAACATTACTAGGCCTCCATCACGGCACTACTTCTTGGAGCATTTATAAAGACCAGTTTGAGGCGGCAGCAGTTAAAAATTGGTGGACAAATTCGAACAAGGCTACCGAACTTTTAGTAGCTTTGAGAGGAAAGGCTGCAGACATTATGCCTACATTGTCGACCACTGAAAAGTGTAATTACGACGCAATTGCCGCGGCGTTAGAGCGGCGGTTTGGTAATGCTCATCGCGAAATAATCTACCAGACAAAACTACGGATGAGGCAGCAGAAGCCAGGCGAAAACCTACAGGAATTTGGAGTGGACATTGAGCGTTTGACAAGATTAGCGTATCCTGCTGCTCCCTCTAATTTCCTTGACTAGCTATCAGTCCAGCAGTTTATCGAAGGAGTTCGCGACAGTGAAATGAAATGCCATTTGAGGTTGACTCGTCCTTCTAGTGCAAATAAGGCATTAATTCAGGCATTCGAGTATGTGGCGTCGAGAATAATCACGGGCCACAGAGTTAGAATAGTGGACGTCCAGGAAGAGCCGCAAACTCAATCTTAAAGCAATTGTTGGACGAGCAGCGTGAATTCAGGAAGCAAATGACATCATATTTCGACCAATCAAGAGGAGGGCACCAGACATTGGTTACAGAAGAAATATGGACCGAAGTGCCGACCTACAGAAACCCGGATCTTGTTTCAACTGCGGCAGAATAGGCCATTTTAAAAGGGACTGTCGGGAAAGGAGTCCGCCTCGACGACAATCTGGCGGACTGACACATCAGTCGGAAAACTAAGACCAGTCAGTGTGAAGAGGCGAACGCTGACTAGCCCCACGGAAGCCCCTAGGATTATTAGGATTGGACAGCTTGGAAGAAGCCTAACCATCCCTGGCAAAATTGAACATCGTCCTGGTAACGCAGATACATTATCACGCAGGCCTTGTAAAGGGGAATGTCGACAATGCCAACGAGTAGAACAACGAGAAGAACCAAGCCTTCTTAGGAGAACCAGGATTGACGTCGACGACTACTGAACAAATGAAGGTGGAACAAACAACCGATAATGCTGTGGGGTTAATACGTCTATGGAAGTTGGAAAATCAAAGCCCTGATTGGAAGGACAGCGGATAAAAGCCCAGAAGTAAAAGCTGAGTAGGCTCAATGGGCTTCCCTGGCGATTCAGAATGGTTTACTGAAGAAGACTTGGGAAAGCCCCGACGGGAAAAGTGCCACGCTCCAGCTTGTCCTACCCGAACATAGATGGAAAGATGTCTTGCTAGAAATGCACAATGGAGTGTCTATTTCAGTAAATAGCCTGAAGCTTATGCGCTACCAAATCAGGAAAATAACACCGTGGCAAGGGTCTTGGTTGAAGTCTTCAGTAGATTCGGCGTACCATTAGAGCTTCATTTGGACCAGAAACGAAATTTTGAATCGCAACTTTTCAAGAAGATCATGTAACTTCTGGGTATCCCCAAAACAAACTCCGCTCCATCCACAATCAGATGGCATGGTCCAGCGTTTCAATCGAGCCATGGAAGAATACCTCTGCAAAATGGTAGCAGACCACCAGAAAGATTGGGGCAAATTTCTTCCTCTTCTAATGATGGCTTACAGAGGTGCAGTGCATAACACGACAGGACATACCCATGCCAAGGTTATATTTGGTAAAGAAGCAAAGGTAAAAATATTTTAGAAATAGAGTTTAAACACATTTGTAGCCACACACTTGACTTAAATAGTGTTAAATGTGAAACCTTTCTCTAAGTACATCTAAGGCACTATCACCGTGAATCAACCTGTATACTGCTAAAAGCTTATAAAATTTTCTACAGCTTTCTACATAAAAACAATGAACTTCAAGTAGCTTGAAACACCTTGTTGGTCGATTACTGCGTTTTTAAAGTTGCGCGATATACCTACCTCTTTTAATATAGACTCATTAATAATAAACAAAACTTCTCTTAGTAAAACCCAAATCGGAAATTAACAAAGACTTTACCGACGATGCCAGTAGATCTTCCAACATTGCCCAGTTGAAACGGGCCCTTGAAAGCCAATTGGGCAAAAGACTGTCTCAAGAGCAACCGCGGCTTCCCATACTTGGAAATATTGGCGATAATGTCGTCACTGTTAATAGCTCAAAGTGAGTCACACATGTGCTCTCACCGTTCTACAATGTTTAATATGATATTCGTTGTAGTGGCACCACCCCAGAAGATAGTATGAACTTTGTAATTGTGTCCACGCCTCAGAGTGAACGCAATAAAAATACGTCTACCATTACGATCAACTCGGACCTTCCTGATATGTCTAACAGCCTTGCATCAAATATCAATCAGGTATATTTATGCATTCAGTATGTTAACAAATTTCCACGGGTGGCTTCTGGCTTTAGATCACCGTCGTCACCACCCATCCTCCGATAATCATTGACAACTCGGTTTCCCGGACGTCTTCTACGTCACCAAGCAATCATAGTTCAAGTGAAGTGGTCATTGTAGCAAATGAGACTAACAAAACTCACATCGAATCTTCGTCTGACGATGAGTTTTGTCCGTCGCTAGACTCATTGGAATACCCACCTCCTAGCGAATTCCGCGATAAGCCCGCTCTAAAAGTTAATAAAGGAAAGAAGCTGGATGAGAGCGAGGTGTTGATAACGGACTCTAGTTACGTAATCAACGATTCAGGTTTAGACGTCTCTGAGGAAAATTCCAGGTTGCTGGACACTAGTCACGTGTCGGTCGTTAAGATCGATCAGGAGAAAGTTCAGGTGAAGGTAAAAGTTTACATTAGACGATTTTTGTGGGGGTAATATTGGGCGGAAAATTGCAGGACTCAACGTCCTATATTATCGACAAGTCCGGGGCTGAAACGTTCAGGAGTTCAACCAGCGACCTGTCCAATACCAGTTCAGGAAAATCCGGAAGCACAAAGAGCGACTATGGAGATGAAATTAGAGGTGAGTGTGTTTAAGTTTCGGCGGTTAGTTGTTAACATTTTTCGGTCGTTTTCTTCCACCCTCAGTCTGAATATGAAGAATACTGTTTTTACACAAGTCAGCGTACTACAATTTTTAGTTTTCATTACAAGTTAAACCGGCCATCTAGCAATTCGTTTCTGTTTTTACTATACAGTGCGGTCCAAAGTCGTGGTGCGTGTATGGATATTTTGTTTATTTTTATACGGGGTCGGTTAAATGGGGAAAGTTATAGAGACTTTAATAAGAAACTCGCACCCGGTTTCCAAATTAGAATCTCCCCCTCTCTCTCTCAAATCCTACTGTTTTCCCGAAAAATGTAAAACCCTGCATTTTTAATTCTGCCCTGTAGTTTCTAAACCAAGCCAATGGTAGTTTTGAAAATAAGGCAGGGTTTATCCATAATTCGTTATTCTTCATTGTTAATTTCTAATACGTATTTTAAATTCTTATTTCATAATGTGGTTTATACAATTTCCTAATTCTTAAAAAATTAAGGATTTGCAACCGACACTATTGACAGTTAGCATTCCTCTGGTTTTTGTATATCCATGATTTTCTTTTGTAAAAATTTTATGATACTAACACAAACAATTATTAATTGGGATTTAAAATAATTAAACAAAAACACAAATTTGAGGTTATGTCATACCCTAGGCCATCTATTGGGCATGCGCAATGAAATATTTTTCTTAATTCTTAATGCTTAATTGCTAAAAGGTAAAATATCTGAACTTTTAAGGTTAAGCATTAGGAACAAAAATTAAGAATTAGGAACTTGTATAAACAGTCCCATTAGATAACATAGTTTTAACTCCTTAAGAATTAGCAAATAAGAATTAGAAATAAGATATTAAGAATACAGAAGTTGGGTAAACCCTGCCTAAAACATTACTAAGGGACTTTTTTACGTACCATAAAATGACGTATTCAGAAAACAATTTATCGTCATTTGTTTTCGAGTTTGTTAATTGTTATGGATGCCACTTTATTTTTTCTCATCGCTTTTGATATTTCACAACCAACTAGATGATGTATTCAAATGAACCCTATATACACCCTATACATCGTGCTTATATTATCCAACAAGCATATAATGCAAGCCATCATTACCGAAAGTGACATTTGAGTCCACGAGCAGAATCAGTGACGCAATTCACCTGAGGTAATGATGCCTATTATATGCAAGTTGGACACTATAGTTTGTCAACGGCTTAATTTACAGTTTTTACGTAATAATCAATTCGAAAACTCGGTCGTCAACACGCGGTTTGTTTTAATTGTCAAAGTCGAAGTAACGTTAAAACCATTATGTCCGTGCATTTCAAGTATGTCAATAACATACAGGATATTCCTTAGTGACCTTGATGCCAAAATATGGGAACTCGGATCCGAATCACTATGCGCGTGTCCGTGGGTTGTTGCCAAATCTCGAAACGTACTTGGTTAGAATCACATACTTCCATATCGAATAAATTTTTCTCACACGCATTTACGTCGAGTAGCCGGAGTAACTCGTGAAAGTATATCGGCAACACTGGATGTCACAAATTTCGAACCAAGTGCTTTCGGCCTAGTTCGCGATTCGTGGACAGTACTTCAGTCTAATTGCACGTAGGTCTAACTCTGCCACTTTCAAAAGGGTGCTCCTTTTTCTGCATATTGTGTTTCCATCCCCTCCTTTTGCAGTCCAAGTCCAGCAATGTAAAAGATAGGCAATGTCCTGTATGTTATGGAAGTATGTGGTGCATTTCTGTCGCGGCTAGTGCCGCCATCTAATATTTATATATATACAGGGTGTCCACGATAACTTTGCCAAAAATTATAGGGTAGGTAGGGGGTCCATAGGCAAGTATTTTGAGCAAATGAACCCATGTCCGGAAAATCCCCATTTCGGTGATAGAGCTGTTTTAAAATAGAACTCTTCCTGCCAGGTCGGTACAGGTAACACATTGTATACGAAAGGTCTTTTTCTGGCTGGTCCTGAACACCATGTAGTTTTTCTGGTCATTGAGGTTGACAAAACTGTCAATCTAAAGAATCTGTCTGAGTAAATAAACACATGTTCAAAGAAGCAAAAGAAAAAAACGCTTTAGTTTCAAAACAAAACCTTTTATTTCTAATGAAGTGCTTAGCATAAAATACTAAAGATAACTCATAAAACGTTAAATAACGTTAAAGTAATACTTCAGTCTCAAATTGAAACAAAAAAAAAATTCGTGAGACATAAAAGCCAACAAAACAAAAGACGCAATGCACGGTGCACTACAAGAGACGCTCGAAATGATTGCCGTTCTCTTGGATGCATTTTTCGATGCGTTGATGCCATGAAGTTCGCATCCGAGCAAAAACACCATGTTGATCGCGAATAAATTCTGCGGCCATTACAATTTGGGCAATTAAGTCCTGCTCTGAGTCTATCGTAGTTTCATACACCATTTGTTCCATTGTACGCCACAAAAAAAATCTGTTGGTGTAAGGTCAGGAGACCTAGGTGGCCATGCAATGGATCCTCCACGGCCTATCCAATGATTGGGAAAAGTTTCATCCAAGCAGTCCCGGACCGGCCTTGGCTAGTGAGCAGGAGAGCCATGCAATGGTAAATCATCAATGTAGTTTGGTAATTGTTCCTGGAGAAAAACTAGATAAAGTTGTGCATTTAAGTGGGCTGGAAGAACAGAGGGGTCAAGTAAGTGGTTCCCGACAAAACCAGCCCAAATATTGACAAAAAAAATTTTCTGGTATCTTCGCACATGTCTAACATGGTAGTTTTCTTCCGCCCAAGAGTAACGTGTGTGGGCGTTAAATGTACCTTCCCTCGAAAAGCCCTGTTCATCGGTAGCGCACACGTAATGTAGGAAATCAGAATTTTCCCTAATTTTTTCGTTTAACCATTGGCAATAATTCAGACGCCGAGGGAGATCGTCAGGAAAGATGTGCTGTGTTTTCGTCAGTTTAAAAGCATTCAAATGGTTATCTTGAACGATACTCAACACTGTCGATTTGCTGCAACCCACTTCGGGAAGCTATCTGAAGGGTGCTCGTTCGAGGGTTCGCTCTAATTTTTCCTTTCACAATATTCTCGAGTCCATCACGCACTATGCGCATTCGCACTCGCTTCTGACGCACCTTGTTAAAAATTCCATGTCAACAAGTGCGAAATAAAAATAATTTTCAATCCGATATTTACCCGAAATGATCCTTTGTCACGTAGTCTTCGGTCAACATTTACAAATACGATGCGATGTTGGGCATACAAGCGCTGGGCTGCAAGTGCATTACCACCTGCAGCTCCATACAACAGATGCACATCTACCAGCTCGGAATAAGTTAGCCGGTTCAGTGTGTAAATTCGTTACACAAGCGCATCGAACAACAATGATCTGATTTTTACTTGCTAGTCAAATTGACAGTTTTGTCAACCTCAATGATCAGAAAAGTGCATGGTGTTCAGGACCAGCTAGAAGACTTTTCGTATACAATGTGTTACCTGTACGGACCCGGCAGGAAGAGTCCAATTTTAAAACAGCTGTATCTCCGAAATGGGGATTATGCGGACATGGGTTCATTTGCTCAAAATACTTGCCAATGGACCTCCTACCGACTCTAAACTTTTTGCCAAAGTTATCGAGGACACCTTGTATAAGTAATTTTCGACATTACACGTAACAGACACGACGCGTCCCTTACGTGCAAATCTTATGGAGTGTATAATAAAAAAAACAATTGACGCAGCGTGAATAATGAATATTATTCACGCTCTTCCAGTTCAAAGGTTATGACACACCTTATTATGTGTTTACAACCAGACATATGATGATTATATTATTGTACAGCCGTGGACAAAGGAACTTTTTGCCCTTATTGATTAATTTTCTACAAGTATATGTTATTGCCTTTTTCCACTATTTCACACACATCAATATTCATAATCACATAAATGGTTAGTTTATTGAAAAGTTTGGAGATTAAGGCATTAAATCCTTTTAGGCACCTCTATTATTTTGGACAACTACAAAATGAACGGAAGGATTGTGTACTCGTCGAATAACGAAGATAATTATAAGAGAAGTGCTCTTAATGGTAAAATGTATGTGGATAACTACGAATCGCCCACTAGCGATAGGTGAGACTATAATAAATTTCTGGGAAAACAGGTTTTCAGCAATTTGCATATTCCAGGTCTCATAGCGATTGTGGATCGGTGAGAAGCACGGATTCGCATCCGAGAAGACCGGTATCTGTCAACAAATCAGATGTTGAAAGCATTTCTATAGCCAGTCACGAGAGTAGGGGTAGTAATGAAAAAGATTCAGGTATTATGTAGCGAAATCACTGAACAATAAGACCATTAACCTTTTTTTTTCAAATGTTATAGTGAAGAACGATGATGAAGTGGAGGAACAAAACGTAGTTTTAAGGAAACCGCCCAAAACACAGTCACAAACCGCTGCCATATTGAATAGAAAGACTAGAAAGCGAACGCGAAAGTTCATCATTGATGGTGTTATGATTACCACCACGACTAGTAAAGTGATATACGGAGACGAGGATAACCCTGAGTGGGATCCGCTGTTTAATCGAAAACAAGAGCTTCGGTAATGTCTGTTTTTTCTTAAACTAACAGTGAATGCAAGTTGGTTTTTTTGTGCAGGGAACTGAAGTTACTTCAAAAGCAGGAGCAGAAACAGTTCCAGGATTTGGCCACCAAGGAGAACTTCGCTTTGGAACAGCAAGAGCGCAAATTTGAGCAGGAAAGACTGACCCTGGAGAGGACTTATGAGAATGATTTAGAATCTCTTAGTCGACAACAAAGGTAGATAATTTTTCGTGTTAAGTAAGTCGAATTATTAGATATTCAAATTTGTTCAATAGGTTTTTTTTTCAGTTGGCGGTATTTTTCCCATATTTAATTTTTGTGTTATTTTAGACTGCAAATCGAGAGAGCTGAGGCGCAACAAGACGCCGACCTTAGAGCAACATCAAAGAAAATTCGCGCCGAACAAGAGCGCGATCTTAAACTATTCAGAGAGGGTTTGAAACAGGAGCTGAGACTGCTCAAAGTAAAACTGATTCGGTTGATTTATGCTTTTACTATAATTCGATTTCTATAGGCCGAAGTAGATTCATTACCAAAAGAGAGGCGAAAGCAAGAGTTTAAGATGCGCAAAGACAAAATGGATATTGACCATTCGGAAAGAGAAAAGGCGTTTTTGGAAAAGTTGAACGAGAGTCACGAAAGCTCGTTGCGAAGGTTAAGCGACTCGCATAGAGAAAAGATTGCTTTAATGGAGCGACAATTTTTGCAGCAAAAGCAACAACTTACCAGGTATGTTACAGACGTTGTCCTAAAATTCGCACCAATAGTTTGCGTTTTAGAACGAGAGAGGCAGCTCTTTGGGAGGTGGAAGAACGTCACATCCACGAGAAGTATCAACTAATGAAGCGACAAATCAAAGAAATATTTATGCTGCAAAGGTAAGTCGTGAAAAGAAAGTTGTTGCATATCTAGTTCTTTTGTCAGTAAGTATATACTTTTGAATTTGTATCAGGCATCAAATGCTTACACGGCACGAAAAGGAAAAAGATCAAATCAAGAGGAGATCTGCGAGGAAGGAGGAGGAACTGCTGAAGAAACAGGCTGCCGAGAAACGCAATTTACCCAAGCGGATTCGTAACGAGATGAAGGCCCGCGAGGCCATGTTCAGAGAGTCGATGAGGATATCGATATCGGTGGCCACCGAGCCGGAAATCGAGAAGAACAGATTTAAGGAGGTAGGTAGAATACCATATAGTAAATTTCAAAAGGTGATGTATTCGGAATGGTTTACAGTTAGGTGATTACGGAGTTCAGCGTCTTTCTCAAACTGTTTCCTGTTTCGGATTAAAAACATTTTTGAAATGCGATGTTGCTGGTTATAAATAGGGTCGTTCAGATTTTTTTTAAATTTCATAATTGAAAAGTTTTAATAAAACAGATCTAATTTTCAAAAAAAAAAATTTTCCGTCGTTTTATAGTAGTTTAAATTCGTCATTGAAAGCGGTAGCGCGGAGAAAGTGGGCGTGTCTATGCGTGACGTAACACCACGGAACGGTCCTGGCGCCCGGCCGGTAATGCATGGACTTACGCGTTGTTTAGTATTCACATCTTAGTTTCAAAGGTATTGCGCCTGCTAAGAAACCTAATTTAACTCCAATTTCGCAATGAGTTCTAAGAGGAAACTAATTTTCAAAACATGTGTAGTACCAAATTGCAAAAACACATCGAATAGTGCACCAGATAAGCTTTTTATTTCTTTACCGGCTGATGTAAAATTAAGAAAGCAATGGCAAATCGCTATGCATCATGCTACTTTTGTATCGGATAAATTTACAAGATATTGCTGTCAGGATCATTTTGATGTAAGTGAGATATATTATTTTGTGATTGTTGAGATTGTATTTACACAAAAGCATTTTGTCTTTCTTTAGGCTGAGAAAGATATCGAAAATTACTTGTATCTTAAAATGATGGGCGAAGGAAAAATTAGGGTAAAACCTGGAATCATACCACATATTTTTGATTGTCAGAAAAACCGAACATCTAAGCATAGTTCAACACCTAGGAAGCTTGTTGAAAAAATGAAACAAAAGCAAATAATCAGCAATATAGAAGACCATGATGCGACAACTAGTTATGACAGTGAGAGTTTAAATTTTATACAAGAAGAGGAACCCGTTTATGAAAAATACCAAAACAAGGGGATTCAGGTGAATTTAAAATCTGCCACTGTAAGGTCAAAAGCTACCCAGTGTTTGCTACTTGAAAATGCGACAGTAGGCAAACCCGCTGCAAAAAGAAAACATTTTACTTTGGGTGTGCCATCAGGTTCATCGGATCAACAAATTTCGAAAAAAAGCAAACTGTTCAAAAATGAAGATGATGAAAAATCTAATCATTCCTCGAGTTTGTCGGTTTCTTGTAGCGGTTCAACGTCAAATTTTTCAACATCTAGTTGGACAATTGATTTGCAGACAGGTAATAAGGAAATTATAAACGTACTTGAAAAAACTATATACGTTATTGAGAAGAAACCTAAGCTCTATCTGGGTATTCCATTCGAATCTTTATTTATTGTTGAAATGTTGGCTGAAAAATGCGCAGTACCAAACATTCGTATTTATATAGTCTTAAAGAAAATCAAGCTCGATTTACCCTATAGAATTTTAGCTGATGATTTTTCACTTTCAACGACCCCAATATGTACCATTATCCAGAAAGCAATGCCCAAGATGGCGCGATATTTAAAACCATTTATTCAGGGGAAATCGATGGAAGAAATTAAAAAATACTTTCCCATTTCCTTTCGACACAGATATAAGAATGTACAATGCATTATAGACTGTTTTGAAATTTCAATACAAAAACCTAGTAATCCTATATTGCAATCACTCACATGGTCCCAATATAAAGGTTGCAATACTATAAAATATTTTATCAGCTGTACACCGGATGGGACCATTTCTTTTATATCAAACGGATTTGGAGGGAGAGCCAGCGATATAATTCTGGTAAAAGAGGCAAATTTTCTGGAGCTGTTGGAATCTGAAGTACAAGTAATGGCTGACAGGGGCTAAAGCTTTAGAGCAGGAATTAGCCGCCAAAAACGCTCAACTGGTAAGACCGCCTTCGGTAATAACAGGATAAAAGAATACTAAGCGAGAAGTAAAGGAAACTAAAAGGATCGCAAGCTTAAGAATACATGTGGAGCGCGTAATATCCAGGATTCGGGAGTATTCGATTCTTCAGCCACATGCTCATATCCATCCAAGTTTAATTAAATATTTGGATTTTATTGTACAAATTGTGTGTGCTTTAATTAATATTCAAGCCTATTTAATAAAATATTAAGCTTAGCTTACTTAATTTTATTATATATCTGCCTATTCCAAAAATTCATTATGTTAAGCGTCATGTTATTAAATAAATGTTGATCATATAAACACTCTTTTACAGTAATTTTCTTTGAGATTTCAAAGGTCGGATCTGCTACAACGAACAAAGCTTGTCTCTTTTTAGCGAAATACATTTGAGTTTACATCTGATAAATGAATTATGGTTTAATTTTTCCATCTGCTCCTAGGTAGTTTAAAAATGTATTTTCAGACGAAGGGCTTTTAATTTCAATCACGAAATCATTATTATTAGCATCTGGCGAAGCACCCATTGCCGGAAACTCTCTTGAGAGGTAAATCCCACACTTATCAAATCGGGTAGATCTGTCTTTTGATAAAATATTTAAAATATCTTCCTCTAATTTCAGTCCTCGTCTCATTGCAGAGGTCTGAAAAACTTTTCCACCTAAAATGCTTTCTACGAGGGACCCGCCTTGAGTTTTGCATCGCACAACTTCATATGCTTTTGATGCGTGACCCTACCAAATCGCATTTCTTGCCATAATGTACTATGACTCTAACCTCTTGTATCTTTTTCTGCGTCAGCGATCAATGTATCATCCATTTGTGACTTGCAAAATTTTATAAAATTTTCTGGAGTTTTATCTTCGTCACTTTTATTAAAATTCATTGAAAGTTGATGAATGGAAAGGCGATCAAATTTCTGAGGAACATAATATCGAAGAAGTGTATTTTCCAGTTGAAATGTTTTTGCTCTCTGGATGTAAGCTTCTAGAAAGGAATCATCTTTTTCATAAGTAATTTCTTTTTTTCCAAAATCCATGAGGGTTAAAAATTTTCAACTGATGGAGGCCTCGGAAAGAAGAGACTTTTTCCAATAGCATATTGACTCCGTAGGGGACGGATTTTCACTTCGAAGATGAAGCCACATTAGCAAAGCTACTGCATGCTTACACCCCCCCTCGGATGCGGGGCAGTCGTGACATTGCACTTAACATACACTAACACAATATTTTCAGTTGTGTTAATCTTGCAAGAGACAGCGTAGTTTTTATTTTTTATTTTGTGTTCAGGGGTAACTCTTGCTTCTACGGTACAAATTGATTGTTGTTGTATTACTTGCACGTAACCAATAGCATTGTCCCCATAACTAAGTCTTGAAGACCTGAAAAAATTAGAAATAAGTAGAATCCTCAATAACAATTTTACTTTATATCTATCTAATTGTTTTAACGATCTAGAACAATGTAGTAATTATCAAATCCCTGCTAGGTTCTCCGTTGATACCCTTTATCTAAAATATATGCAAGAAAATAAAAACTAATTATCTCGTAACTAGTCTTTTATTTTCATTATTTTCTAATAAAATAATAAGATCATAATAATAATAATTTCTCCAAAATTAATATAAAGTTATTATTTTTTTATGTATCAGCAATGTCCTTGTTTGGGTTTGGTTTGTAACCTAATGAAGTGCTCACATACATACCTTTGAAGTTTAACACCTCTCATTTCACTACTTATATAGTCATTTTTCTTATTGAAATAGTCCATGACCATAAACATATTCACTTCTGGAAGGTTATTCGAGTCTCCTTTAGAAAATCCTTGTTTCAAATGTGTCCTCAAATGTGCCATATTTATTTATACGCTTACACTTTATCTATTATATGTCAGCTTAAATTACAAGAGTACAGATACACATTAAACTCTACCAAATAATTTAAATAACCGAGAAACGACTTGCTTGCCCGTCTAAACAAATCTGGCAGCCGTCGCCTCTTCCGTGTTGTGACGTCACCGCATAATGTCGCGACGTTTTCCCGCGCCGTAAAGTTTAAATCTCTCTAGTTTAAAAACTATTGAACTTTGACGTGTAGGATTTTTAACATAGTTCTATTTTACTAAGTACTTTTAGAATATAAGTAAATTAGTCGTGAATTGTTTTGTACCGAACCACCCTCGGGTGGTGTTTCGATTTAAAATATTTTCTAAAATGCGATGTTGCTGATTATATAGCAAAGTAGTAGGAACTGCTATGATGTTCAATTTAGTTCAAGTATGGGCTTAAGGCATTTTTGCCTTAAGAATTATTTTTATTTACACCTCAATTATGCGTTCAGGTTGTTTACTGTTTATTTTTTTTTTAATTTTAGGTATGGTTCAGCCTTTTTTTTTAAATTTCTTGAATACATACCTTGCTACTCATTGCCGCTCATAAAAAAAGAACTAAAAATATATACGGGGTGGTTCACGGTTAGATGACGGATACAAAATCTTTCTGCTGTTTGGAATTAAATTTTATCTGCACTCCGATGTTGCCGGTTAAATGGAAATGTCTTAGGAACTCCAATGATGTTCTTCAGGGTGATTCAAGTAATGTGTCCTATTAAAAGTTCTGGGAAAGTAATAAAGATAAGTTTAAAACAAAATTTTTGGTGATATAGCAAACCATGATGTATATTTTAGAAATATTTTTATAGATGCAGCGTTGCCAGATCTATCAAAATTTAATTGCAACTTTGGATTTTCAAATAGAACACCTTGTATATTTCTGCTTTTTCGGATTCTACGCAAAATTCTAAACAACTTTTGTTGATAGTTACCTAGTCCAATCTCTGCCTTTTATGAGAAAAAGCTAATTGTTGTTTTTTTTTGTCGTAAAACACTACTTTTATAAAGTTTAATATTTCTGGCAGTAGTGATCTAGCGACTTGAAAATTTCACATGACTTACCTAAAGCATGTCGTTAAATATGTACATGTTGACATTAGAGTCATGTTATACAGGGTGTGTCGAAAAATGTTTATTTTTTCAGAAATTTACTATTAGCTTAAACTCGTGTTTATTAAATGGAACTACTCTTATTTTATTTTGTCGTCGAATAGAGCAATAATTTATCTTCAAAGTACCCCTACATGTTCCTATACCCATCTCTCACCGTTTTTGAAATACAAGCGTGTAAAATGAAAAATGAAAAAGCTCGGTGGAATGCCAAGAGCATAATAACAACCGAGATGAAGAAGTTAAAATCTTAAAAAATTAAATTCCGAAATTGGACGCTGCATTTCGGCAGAAGAACAATGTAATAGTCAGATTAAAGAGACGAACGCAGAACTTTGAAACGGACGACTTTGAATCAAATGAAACAAATTTAAAGCTCATTGAAAAGGAAATACAAAATTAAACAAGAAGTTGTCCACGACAGCTATACACGGACTATCACCGATGAGAAAAAAATTGAAGATTACTCAAATAGACTCCAAGAACTAACAAGTGAGTTAAATGAGCTAAAAAAACTTAAATATCAAATGAAAGATGAAATAGAAACTTTTGAGGTTGAAAGGGATAAATGCAGAAGTGAAGCAGGCAATTTGAGGAGCGAGATCGTTCAGATAGGGACGGTCGATTCTGGTAGCAATGCTCCTGTTGATGATGGGATGACAAAGGAAGACCTGGAAAATATGCTACAAGGATTCAAGGAAATGCAAAACGAAATGGACAGGCTCTCTTTTATCTGGTGGATGAAAAGCTGCGTGCAAATGAGTTGGAGCATTCTGAAAGTCGCCCAATGTCCCCTGAGAAGATTGTGGCAGGACGTACAGTTCCCCAAAAACCTCAGAGTCAAGGTCAACCACCAAAACTAAAAAACAGATGCAAAAACATAAACAACAACAAAAAAAACGCTCTCTCAGGTGACTGCAGCTATAAACGAGGCCCTAGCGATTGAGGATGTGCCGGAGATAGGTTCCGTTGAGCCTGAACTGCCGGAAATCTGTGGCGTTCCTGTGGATGTGCCTCTGAGAATAGATAGGAGCCAGAAAATCACCAATGTTACCATTAAGGAAAAAATTGCCTAAAGCAATGCAGATAACCAGTATAGAAATAAATCCCAAGAGGACTCTGCGTTAAGAAAGATACTGATGACAGAAAAAAAGAAAGTGAATGGAGGCTTGTTGAAAGAAAGTGGAGAAAGACGGATAGACTTGCTCCGATCAGAGGGTCAAACACTGAAGCTACGACACTGAGGTCTGCTACATTTGTCCCTCCTCCGATGCTGGATTCGATTTTTGAAACTGGCTTCCAGCAGGATATTAAGGCCAAAGACATAGTAGTAGATTTCTTAATGGAGAATGATGTCTTGGAGGTGTTGTGCTTTAATATGATCACCAAAGAGCAAAGGGTATGCCTCGTTTAAGATAGGAGGCACAAAAGTAAATACAGAAAAGGTTATGTTAAGTGATCTGTGGCCCAGCAAAATATGGTTTAACCATTTTCTGAACCTACAGAGCCAGGCAAAGCCATAACCAGAGCCACGGCTACCAGGTTTTCCCAAGCAAATGGCACTAGCGAGAGGAGTAATACGGCAGCACAGCGGTAGCTTATTCTTTAATGATGGTTCTAAAATCTGGTATAAAAGTCACCTCTGATTTTTTCGCCAGCTTCAGGATATCTGCAATTTGTTCGTAAAAGTCTTCTATTTCTTCGTCGGGGTGATCACATGTTGGTACGTAAACCTGGATGATGTTGATATCAAATGGCTGCGAGTGGAGTTTTATAAAAAGCACCCTGTCCAATACCGGACCATTACTGCCTTGCTGGTTTCCTTGTTCATTATGATACCCACGCCATTATAGTGTTGGTTGTTGTCGTTACGCGTCGAGTCGAATACTTGATGTTTATTTATTCCACATTGTCCCGAATTGGTCCATCTGATTTCGCTAATCCCTAGTATCTCTATTTTATATGTCGTTTCATCTCTTTGATAACATTATGTACTTTCCCCACCTGAAACATGCTTTGTACGTTCCACGTAGCAATCTTCCTCATGACGGGCCTGGCGATTCTTAGCACCCTCTGGTCATTTAAGACCTGCCGCGGACTGAGGGCCTAGGCTTTTTCTTTTCCAGTCATCTGATGATTATCCTGGGGATTTGTGGGATGGGTTAAGTGAGGAATCTGCGATTCGACTTCGCCCTTTGCAGTTCGTTTTTTGCTGGGTTTATTGTTTTTTTTTTTTAGATTTACGTATGTAAGATTGAACTGCAATAAAGTCATTATTATTATTATTATTATTATTATTTTAATGAGGTGGTTTCCCGTTGCCTTCCTCATTGCAGCCTTACACCCGATTTGATCATAATGTGATGGTCGCCTGTAAGTATCTGGTAACGAACCTTTAGGGACGTAAATCTTCGATAGCTTCGTTCCAGGAATGAAGCAGCTGCTTCCTTGCTCCATGCTAGTTTTGGTCAGCCCCGGATATTTCATTTCCTCGCTACCACCCATATCTGGGAGGCGTTCTCCTATCCGCCACCTGGGGAGGCTCCCGATGTAGGACTAGCAACCTCACACTTGTCGCTTGCTTAAGTCCTGCAATGCACTATGTCAGCCTCAAACTGATCCGGGTCATTACTTGAACTTTCACGTCATAAAAGCCTTAAATAGGGAACCCACCATAAAAGGGTATTTCTAGAAATTCCAAAAATTCATCATCAAACATCACAACAAACGAACTGACTTAGAAGACCTAAGCATTATTTACTCTAATCTCATTAGCAAATGCAAAACGCAACAACCTGACATTGCAGCCTCGAACTCAAGTGATTCCTCACTAGATTCCCTTAGATTCTAATAACCATATTTTACATATCAACCGACATACCGACGCGCATGCCCTCACGAGAAGGAAGGATGACATCGGGGGAGTTCCTTGCTAAATTGTTTGCTTAAATTGCCAAATTCGATTTAAACGTGGCCATGACTGGTCACTTTGACTTATTTTTATATGTTTTGTACATCGTGCCGTATCATGTGATATTTGTGTAAAAGTTTTAACCAATTTTATTGACTTATATATCTGAATGTTTTTCTCTCACGGTGCCTTCATTTCTCAAAACAGTTAGCATAAAGTATACCATTGTGCAGTTTTTGTAACTCGCTCTGACACGATCATAACATCTTTGTAGCCCCGAGGAAGATATTGAAAAATATCGAAAGCTTGGTAGCTGAATAGTGTTATTCTACACCCTCCAGATCGAATACTCAAGAACACTCTCATCTCTAATTAAGGTCAAGTCATATTAACCCATATAACAGGAGCGTTGTTTTGAATATTTTGTTTTCCTAGATTGTAATGAACGTAATAATACGAGTACGA
Organism: Taphrorychus bicolor; assembly: GCA_951812265.1. Taxonomy (NCBI): domain Eukaryota; kingdom Metazoa; phylum Arthropoda; class Insecta; order Coleoptera; family Curculionidae; genus Taphrorychus; species Taphrorychus bicolor. Next base: position 17,332,413 of record OX638300.1, read on the forward strand.
ATGAGAATAAGAAGTTGGAAACCCCTGTCTAAGACTTATGATGTAACTAAAAGATTTTATATTTTCAGTTCCAAGAAAAAGAGAAGAAGAGGTACCAGGCAGAGCAGCAACGATTCGAACTGAAACACCAGAGACAGCTCGAAGAATTAAGGTAGAGATTAAGATTAAGGTTACTTTTCAATATTAACAAATTTATTAATTATGCACGCCATTTTGATCTAATATATTGTACGAGTTGTCCCAGAAGGAATCCTTGAATTGTCCTTTTTTGAGAATCTTTATAAAGGGTTGCCCCAACAGTGTGCCAAATGTCCAAAATCTTACTTAGTGTAAGTGGCGCCATCTGACGACGGCGAGTGCTTCCACTAGGGCATGCGAGATGATTGTGAAGCGATCCAAAAACCAGTTTTCTGCAATATTGTCACTTCCCACAGACAAATGGCCGAGATTTCGTACCTATATTGTCTGGGGGCGACGTTTAGCAGAGTATCAGACTCATTTCTCTATCAGGCAGAGGAACCATAGACTAGTTTCGCTCTTATTAGAGCTCATCAGTACGGTATACCTCGAACCTGATAGAAAAATAAGTCTGAACGGCAATTGGATCTAAATCTTGCTTAGACGCCTGTACGTATATGTAAGTGGCGCCATCTGACGACGGCGGGTGCTTCCACTAGGGCATGCGAGATGATTGTGAAGCGATCCAAAAACCAGTTTTCTGCAATATTGTCACTTCCCACAGACAAATGGCCGAGATTTCGTACCTATATTGTCTGGGGGCGACGTTTAGCAGAGTATCAGACTCATTTCTCTATCAGGCAGAGGAACCATAGACTAGTTTCGCTCTTATTAGAGCTCATCAGTACGGTATACCTCGAACCTGATAGAAAAATAAGTCTGAACGGCAATTGGATCTAAATCTTGCTTAGACGCCTGTACGTATATGTAAGTGGCGCCATCTGACGACGGCGGGTGCTTCCACTAGGGCATGCGAGATGATTGTGAAGCGATCCAAAAACCAGTTTTCTGCAATATTGTCACTTCCCACAGACAAATGGCCGAGATTTCGTACCTATATTGTCTGGGGGCGACGTTTAGCAGAGTATCAGACTCATTTCTCTATCAGGCAGAGGAACCATAGACTAGTTTCGCTCTTATTAGAGCTCATCAGTACGGTATACCTAAAACTGGTTTTTGGATCGCATCTTACTTAGTGTTAGATTTAGAACAGGAAACTAAACCTGAAAGTTCCTTTTACTGTAGAATTCATATCATCAGTTTTTCTATGATATTTACAACAAGAGCACCGTATATATTTTTCTGTGTGATTCTTAAAACCGACATTTTATAATGTTTTTCTTTAGGGCGATGAGCGAATCGACAATAAAAGAATTGGAGCAGCTGCAAAATGAAAAGAAGAAAATGCTGTTGGAGCATGAAACCTTGAAATTAAAGCAGCGGGAGGAGCAGTTTACCACCGAGCTGAAGGAGTGGAGAGCTCAGCTGAAACCCAGAAAACAGGTTAGTAATTGTCTGAAACCTAAACTAATCAAACCAAAAATATTTATATGTCCAATTGCTTCTTACTATAACACTGGGGGTCCCCGAAAATAGGCGGTCTCTTTCTATAATTTCTCCCTTTGCTGACATATTTAAAAAAGTTACTTTTAAATATAGTTAACCATGAGTTCAGTCCTTGCGACTATCAATTGAACCAGAGGCGTCGACATCACTAGCATATATATAATTTTTAAATCGGCATGTACTTTAGTGTTGTCGCGTTTTTCTAAAGGATTTTATTATTCAGGTTATGATATTTTGGCCAAAGGCAAAATTATGAAGAAATCGGAGATAAAAATTGCCGACAAAGTTCAGAAATCTCCTTTTGGGGACATCTGGTGTAGTAAGCAAAATAAATCTTGTTTTAATGTTTTGCATAAAACTCTTGTAAATAACATTTTTTCATGTTTAATGTCTTCTTATTCTTATCTCACAGATCTTTTCTTTTAGCTTCATTTCAGCGAAATTTACTTATTATTTTTCTTTAAGCTTTCTACGTCACCTAGATAAAAAGTATTCACAACACTTCTTATAATCGTTTTATAGAGTTTTTAATTATTCTGACATTGTATTGCGTTAAAAATGTTGGTGCCTAATACACATAAAGTGCACGTTATGACCTCTCTTCCACGACTCACCCAGAAAATCGAGGAACAACTGCACCGTGAAGCTCGCTCCTGCAAATACGTACAATACTTACCTCGAGTAACGATTCCTGAACCCGGAAGCAGCGCCGATTACGAGGAAAAGCCTGCTTTACCGTCCCAAGCATCGTCGGTGCCTTCAAGTCCCTTTCAGCCTCGCACTTCTTGGGGTCACTACCGAACTTGGAGTACCGGAATGGCTGCTGCAAACGGGAGTTTTGGGGGAAAGTCGACGAGTCCAAGTCGTAAAATTATCGAGCAAAAGAGTTTCCAAATCGACCAAAGCGATGATTCTGCTGCTTGATGAGAGTCACTTTTCTTCTAGGTTAGATGATGATTTGCGAGGTATCTTTTAGGGGTAATTTGGAGTTTATTGTTGTTTTGGAGATTCGTCTCAGTATTAGATTGTTATAAAACTTTTAAACTCCAAGATAGTAATCAGCTCTGAATCGGTGGATTCATGTCCTAAAATGTTGGGTTTGGTAATCTTTAGGGGCCGGTTTGTGATTTAGTGCTATAAATAAACCTTGATTTTAGAAGAGTCAGTGTAACCCTGGTCGTTTTGTGAAATCGTGATTGTTTAGTCTTTTGGTTAAAGTTTGTTGTTTGTTATTTGTTATTTTGTCTTATAATTTTTTGTGGTCATTGTTCGTGTAGTTGTGAAGGTATCGGTATTGTTCAATCTCTTTACCTTAAAGATATACAAAGTGTCATATTAGCTGCACGGCAAAAAAAAGTTGTTTTTTTATAAAACCTCTACAGTTTTGCCAACTTTAAGTGGTTTTATACAGGGTGTCCCGTAAGCACATTATCAAATGGGTAACTACTGCGGCGTTTTTTGGGTCAAATGAAAACAATTATTACTAATGGTCCAAGTTCTTTGAAAAATTGTGTTTTTTTGTAATATCCGGAGAACGTCACGATGAATTTTATTAAAATTTGTTGTAATCTTCTAAGTGAAATTCATGTTTTGATGGAGAAAGAATTTCTTTCTGCGAGTGGTAAGTTCTTCATGGTCTTGTTACAAACATTTCCAGAATTTTTTTTTAACCTTTTTTCCGAAGTTTTATTTGATTTGGTACAATCTTGTAGCGTTTATGGTTTTTATGCAAAAAAAAAACATTTTCTGGTACCTTTGCTATTTAATCAAGTTTACACATTCACTGCTAAAATCATAGTAGTTTACACGATTTACAATTTTCTAATTTTATATCAGTTTAAGTTAAATTCTATCGGTCACAGATTTCTATTGAAATTAAACTCAATATGAAATTAATTTCAAAAACTGTAAATCGTGCAAAAACTACTATGACCTTCACATTGAATGTGTAACATGGATAAGTGGCAAAAGTACAGAAAAAGTAATTTTGTGGAAAAACTATGAATACTTCAAATTTTTGTCAAAAGTAACAAAATTTCTAAAAAAAAACAATAAAAGTCGATTCCGACGACAAAATAAATAAATTTCTGGAAATTTGTGTAGCTAACCACTGAAAAACTTACCACTTGTCCGAGGTAGAAAGACGCCCTTTCTCCGTTGAAACATGAATCTTACTTAAGAAGCAAGTCCTCTGGAAATTTCGTTAAAATCCATGGTAACGTTCTTTACATAATACAAAAAACAATTTTTTTTTTCCATGAACCTTTGACCAGCAAGCGACACGTCAGCGACAGAAATTTTAAGGAAACTTTGATCAAATCGTTTTCTTTTAAACCTTGTTTTTTTAAACTAAATATCTCCTAGAATAAGAAAGAGGTTTTAATGAGAAAACCATCTTAGATAGACCCATTTTACACTCTATTACAAAGGTAATTATTGATAACCCATAAGATGGACCAAAGAGTCCAACCTGTGGACCAAATAACCTAACCTGAACTAACTGAACCAACCTGAACTAACTGTATTAAAGGCGACTTTTACAACTATCAGTAAAACTTCATTTTGAAGTTTAAACTCCAGATTTGACGTGCATTGCATTGTTTATTAGTCTGAAGAGGTCAAATCTCGAGTTTAAACCTCAAACTGAGGGAAGTTTGAAAGCAGTAGTACCACGAAATTAACACAAAGGCATTGAACCCCTCGTCTTGTAGCCTCCTCTCCATTAAGAGGCACCATACTCGTGGTGATAAGCAGCTGCCTTGTGGACAGCCGCTCTCGACCTCGATTTCCCGCTGGTGATCTCCCAGAGAAGCTGTAACTACCCAGCTTACCAACAGTGTTGGGATTCCCGGACCCTCAGATGTTTGTCCTGGTTTTGTCGAATGCTCCCTCAATGTCGAGAAAGTGTGCCAACATCACTTCCTTATGCGAGTATGCCTTCTCTATTTTATGCACTACAAAGTGGAGAGCCGTGTCGGTCGACTTCCTCTTGCTGTAGGCAAATTGATCCTTGATTAAACAAGGTTAAATGCTCATGCGTACATTACATCTACCGTCCGTTAGCTGTCGTATGTTAACGATAGCGATAAACGCGAACTGTCATTGAGTTTGTCAAAGTTGTCAAATAACGTAACACCGTTTTGTTTGTCCTGAAAACTCTCTAAAAATAAATAAGCAGTAAATTTCTGAATTACAACCTTGATAGCCAACTCTTACCTTGACGGATGTACGTAAATACGGGGCGACAAAAAAGACAAAATATTTAAAAAAATATTGGCAATAACTAGTAAGCGGGTTAATTTTAAATTCTTGAAGTTACCCCTTTAGTCGTAGTTTTTGGTGTTCTTCAAAAAAATTAAATAGAATTAAGGAAGAGAAGCCAATAATAGACCCTATCGAAATTTACGTGGGATTTCCTATGTCCCGCACGACGATGCAATCCCCGGTGTATTAATAAAAAGAAACATATTATTATTTCAAGTTTTTTAAGTGAAACCTTGGACACATATACCCTTTATTTTGAGTAAACAAAGTAAAAGTAACTGTAAAATTTATTGATTATAATTATTATTAGTTGCTAATTTCACAAAAATAACATTGAATTCCTCAAAGAGACGGAACAGCCGATACCTTGTAATATTTCTGTTGTTATGTCCATGTCTTCGTCATCGTGTTTTTATTAGCAATCACTCGGGCTTACCTTAAAATTAATATTTGAATTTTTGCAGAAATTGGAAGAAACTTTTGCTCAGCAGCTGGAAGAACAAGAGCGGGTCTACGGTCCCATGAACACACCATTAGTATTACCCTCAGACTTAACCGATTTAAACTCGGACTCGGTTAGTCGAATCGGTCTCAGTTCGACCAGGAGTAGTCTGAGTTCCGTGTCCGAAGGTTAGCCACCTTGTAGTCTATAGTCTCTGTTTATATTGTACATTGTGTTAATCTTAGCGCCTACTTCAAAGTCTCTGTGCCGGTACACTGATCAACAGATGGTGGCTAACAGAGTTAATAATTTTTTATTACTTTAATGAGACCAGGCCTTCCAGTAACTTTGAGGTTAAGGAGGCAACAAACTTAGCTGGCAGGGTTAAAGTGATTGAGAATTTTTTTAGAACGATTTAGAAGTACGAGTTGTAAAACTTCGTCATTTTCTTTATTACAGATTTACATTTCTTTATTATGTTGAACGTTTAAAATTAGAATTTCAGCTCAAATATTAGATTTTTTACTGGAGAAGTGAGTTGCCGCTAGATGTCAATTTACTTCGGGCTGCGGCTGCATAATTTTGTGTTTTTGAATTTAGTGCTTCAATAAAAGTCTTAACGAGACTCACATGCTACTTTAAAGGTTTTAGTTTTGGCTATGCTGCGGATCAGAGTACTTGGGACTTTTCTTTATATGTTTTAAACACTTTTGAATAATTTTGTATGACCTCGGAACAATGTATAATTTTTAAATTGCTAAAGCTAAATTTTCCGAGACTCTGGTAACATGTAGCGATTTAGAAGATTTTTTCGGCGTAATAGAGTGAAGCGGAAAGTCATTTTGCCCAAATTTGAATTAAATCAATATGTAGAGTTAAGCTTTTGCAATTTTTTCTGTTTTAATGACGATAAATGGTTTATTATCAGCAAATATATTGGAAATAGTTATCGAATATACAGCACGAATCAAACTTTTCATAGAGACTGCATGTTATATTTACCCATTAAGGTGCATACAATTCTACTTTAATTAAAATATGTTTTTTTGAAATTCGTACTTAATAAAATACGAGGTGTAACTTGAATTTCGTTTCTAAACTTTTGGTTTAAGTTTGTTTATAGCCCTAAAGCTTTATAAGAAACCCTAGACCTTGTATGTTCCATATTTCCCATTTCATTATTGAAATTCATTCAGCTCTAGATCTTATTTCTAGGGGAACTATAATGCTTGTGTTACATGAGTGACTAATCCTTGTTTGTTATAAAATGTATTCCTCAAAGCATTTGAAGGACCTCAACTAAATGAACCCCATCCCATATACGCATTTACAGGTATATTTACTTAAATGCATTTTTTAGTTTTGGTTTTGTAGAGATCTTAAACGATACATCAACAATTATTATGAACGTACTGGTGTAAATAGCAAACTCACTAAATCTAATTAATAAATAATAATAATAATATTTTGAATTACAAACTTTAAGTAAGTATATATACATTGTGGTAACTAGTAGATTCGAAGTGCAACTAATTAGCAGCGCTTAAGGACCGTGTGATATATACCTATAAATACAGAGCATTATTCTTGTAAGTTCTTTTATATGCGAAAAGGTATCACGGTGTCCTGTATCATATAAAAATTGTACAGTTAATGTATTATTTTATTTTTATGTTAATATTATTATTATTGAAATAAAACTCCTTAAAATTACTTTTACGATAATTTTATTTAAAGTTCCATCTCGAAAATTTCAGAATGAAATACCAAAACTCCCTCCTTAATGACACTTACTGATTTACCCAAGAATCTTCACAACTTTTAGGTTCAGTTTGAGTGTCTGATGTTTGAAGTTTGAATATCTTATTCAGACAAGAAAGCGGATACTCTCAGCTCTTTTGACCTTTTCTTTATTTCTATTTTCTTCAATACCGTGTTCACCGTTTGCCTAGTGTTAAATTGTGTGGAATTAATGACATTGAGTGAAAAGTGAATCAAGCTTTGAAAAGGCGTAAACAACACGTACGTGATTTAAATTACGATTTTCTTCTTATGACGCCGTCTCCCTCCGAAGGTTGGCGATCCGACTGGCTATAATGGTGCGCGAAACTGCACCCCTGAATATCTCAATAGACGTTCGACCAAACAATCTTCTCAGATCCTTGAGCCACGAATTCTGCCGTCTGCCCGCGTTTACCCTCGATCCTGCCCTCAATAACAAGACTGAGTATTTTATATCGCTCTCCTGTCATGTTGTGACCGATGTATTGCAGTTTTCTTTCCTTTATTGTTGTTAATAGTTCTTTATCTTTGCTCATCCGTCTGAGTACCTCTTCGTTGGTTATTCGGTCTATACAGGATACGCGCAAAATACATTAATATAAGTACATTTCGAATGCGTTGATCCGAAACTCCAGTGCTTCATTAAAGGTCCAGCTTTCACATCCATATAGAAGGACCGGGAAGAAATAGCAGCGTAGCATTCGCACAAACTCCGGTCACGGCAGCGAAGAAGCTCCTCATTGATGTAAATGAGCGTCTGGCCTGTTCGATCCTTGCAAGAATTTCGACTTTAGGGTCATTGGTTTCGTTAATGAGCGCGCCAAGATATTTTAGAGCCGAGACTTGTTGTGCAACCGTTGTTAATTCTGAGGGTTGCTACGTTCAAGGTCTTGGCAACGTTCATTTGTAGTCCGTGCTGCATGCTTTGTTCGACAATTCGGTTCATCATGTTCTGGAGGTGCGGCAGGCTGTCAGCAAGCACGACCCTGCCATCAGCAAAGCGTATGCTGTTAACGCAAATGCTATTGATCTTGATGCCCTCTCACATTCTTCAATGCTTCACGAAAATTCGCTTCGGAATATATATTCAAAAGAAGGGGCCACAGAACACAACCCTGTCTCACTCCCCTCCGAATCTCCACCTCTTCAGATGTTTCGCCCTCTATTCTGATTTCCGCCGTGAAATTCCAATATAGTTGGGTGATAATATACAGGTCTCCCTCGTCAACACCAAAGTCTCTGGTGCGAAACGCAGTCGAATGCCCTACGCTAGTCAATAAAACATGCGTATCTATCTACATTCATGTCCCTGCACAACCACGTCAGAACGTTACGTGTGTAACCATTCCGTTCCTAAATCCGAACTGCGTGCTACCAATCTGTCCTTCGCATCTGGCATATATATGTGTGTGGATGATACTTTAAGGATATGGGACATCAAGCTGGGTAGGTAGTCATCGCACTGGAAAGCATTCGGTTTTTTGGGGATGGTGATGAACGTCGATTTTAGCCAGTCCACACTGGTATTCCTCCAGTCTGATATACAGTGTGTCCAAGATTCGATTCTCTATAAAGGGATCTCGCTTCTGGTAAGAGCTACTGCAAAGGTTAAATGGGGAATGTTTTAGGGAATTTAATGGGCAATACAACACCGTTTTAATAACGTTCAATTTTTGTTTTGTTTTTGAGTTATAACCGAAAAACCAAAAACGTGCATTTTCGAAAAAGTGCTGTATTTTCTCTAATTTGAAAAATTTCAAAATTCGGCACAAACATTGTTAGAGCAACTTTTCAAGGAGCAACTTCTTTTTTTCTTATGGTCGCCATTTGTAAAACGTCCTCGAGAAATAGCATTGTCAGTTTATACGTGTCAGAATGACGTGTTTTCTTTAAGTTTTAAATCGCAATTTTTCTGCGTTTTTTCACTGATAAAGTGCATCAAATAGCCAAATCAGTTCTTTTTAGGATGACGGGTCTTACAACCTTCTAATTGGTGAGAGTATACAACCTAATTCATAGAATAGGTCGTGCTTTGATCAATGTAAACACGCGAGTTTCTGGGCATGTTTCCAGTCACGGCAACGGACCAATTTCGACTGTAATGTGCAAATTCGTCTCTTTAATCTGTAAATCTAACATCAAGTTTCAAGCGCAGCATCTTAACATATTAAATACCTACACGTACCTACTTTCAAATGGATAAAAAAAATGACGAGCTCTTGGAATCGGTTTCATCTGTTCAACAGAGAACAGAGGTACTAAGAAACATCTGTATTTTTTCATGTTGCTTTTCATTAATTATAAAGAATGCTTATTCTAGAGTGTTGCTGTTGGTCTAGTAATTATAGAATAATGGTATTGCTACCCAGAAGAGAAAAGAATGTCATCCAGCGGTTTCGTCAAAAGGAAGAACCTCCATGCGGTATAGGATTAAGAACCACTTTTGAGACCCTTGGAACTACGAAAATAGCGATGTCTAAATAAGGAGGGCCCAAAATTAATCTAAATGCGAATGAAGAGTTGGGAAAGTAAAAGTACCTAAAAAAAAACTGTTAAAAATACAGATATCCATCATAAAACGTTTAAAAAGATTTACTTGTTACAAAAGAAACCCTATACCACAACATTTCCTCACGATTATATTGCTGGAAAGGGAAGAAAAAAATCCCTAAATGCAGTGTGAAACAAGAAGCACGCAAGAAGTAGAAAACCCAAGTAAATTGCAAATCTCAAGAGACACCTAAAAGAAAGGACTATAAAGACACAGTTGGAACCACACACCAGTCCTACCAACATATGTACTTACGCAAACAGATCCCTCCTGGACCCAGAAGATATCAATAAGTGGACAATACATGCCAAATACAATCAACCCCACTATCACAGAAAATGAAAAATTATCGGAACTGAGCACGCAGTGATGAAATTATCCTATGGAGGCAGATGATAATAGAACGGATCAAGTCCATGAACCCAGGCCCAGAAAGCATTACCAGCTAATTGATGTCAATGACAGCGAAAATTGCCATTGCTTTAGTACCAGGTAGCAGATCTAAAAGCCTTGCACTTCATATGGGATAAGAAGAGAAGACCGAACGAAGCGCGCAAGTAGAGCAGGCAACTAAGAGGCATCATATATAAATAAGGTAAGAGTACCTGAAGGGCGCAAAGGCTCAAGGCAAAGGGAAAACGTGCCACACCATCAACCCATACCACAAAAATTTTTGAGACCTAAAACAGTGCCTAATAACCAAAAAGAGGTACGATTACTATTATAATCCACACAAACTCGACAGGACCAAATATTTTACAGAATCTGAACAAGCCTTTGGGACTCTTTTGAAAAAGTAATCAAGGAAAATTAATAGTCATCTGGCAACCAACTTCGCAAATAAGTACGTATGGTGAGATAACAGCCGCCATTATTAAAGGGAAGGTTGCCCCTGCTGCAAAATTTGAACTAGAAAAATCAGTGCTAATGCTTTGTATATTTAAATGGAAAATAAAAGTAACAATTGGGTTAAAGCCCTTTTTAGTTTTACTGGAAGAGCCTAATTATATTTCTTTTTGTATTATTTGTTTTATTCATGAGCAGTATCCATAATACCATTTATCGTTTATTTAAACTGACTCCAGAGTACAGATAATGCGGGATTGGAATCACGCCCGTTTATAGGTTAACGTAACTCGAAATTCAACCCAGAAAACTTTGATTTGATTCATATGAAATTTATAACCTTGCCATGACGTCACACCGGCATTCTCTTAGCGATCCAACTGTACTTACCACATAAATACTTATCATAAAATAAGAAAATGGCACGATTTTCTGTGGCTTAATGCCACATAAAATGAGGCGCGTTACTTGAAAATAAGGTATATTATTTGGTGGTTTTGTAGGTGCAGACTCAGCCCTCCAATTTAGAAAAGTAAAAACTAAATTATATTATTACGCAGCTCCCATGCTAAAATGGACATAAACAAACATATCAGAATTTACCAAGTTTGACGATGACATCACCTTAACCCAGAATTAACTCGTGCTCAATGGCGGTGTAAAGTTAACCCATACTCTGGTATATAAAATCCATTGAATTAAAAGATGTTAGGAAGGAGCACTAAATGACATTTCCATTTAATTTGCACTAATATGACCTACTACGACGGAAGTTCCGCCATCATGAAAAACCTACTTCAGGTAAAATTACCTTTTTAAATTTTCATACCTGACCTGTAATATGACAATTCTGTCAGAAAAGAGACGCGCCTTTCAACTTACAGGTGGTATAAGTAAAAAAATTGTTGGATGGTCGAGTTTTGTAAGAAAAAAATAGAAAAATGAAGGTATGGAAATACATTACTCATATTTGAAAGTTGTTTCGATCTTATTTTGTAGTCATAACACACATTACATTTATAAAATCATGGTTTTTCGATTTGTATGATTTGATAATTTAAGTTTCAAACGACTCATAAATTCAAATTTTTATTTAACTTACAAATTTTGCATTGTATTAGTTGCTAGTCGAATGATTAATGAAGTTGGCAGGTAGCTTATAAAAGATGAAGTTTGTTGACATTTTTAAAGGTATTGTTGCAAAGTCATTTTCTTGAAAATATTCGATTATTACAACTTAAAATTTAATTTATTTTTCTTTGATCAGGTTAACTTCGGTTGGTTCAGGTTAGGTCTGGTCAGTTCAGGTTAGTCCAATTCTAATTTTCATTTACACTTTTTACCTAGGCTAGCCTAGTCAGTTCAGTTCTAGTTTTCCTGGTAAGGTTAGTTCTACTTGGTTCTACCCTTTATGTTAGGGGTAGAGAATAATACGGGGTGTTCATTATAAAACTTCATCTAATAGGCTATGAAATTTTGAAAGAAAAGGATGACATAATCAAAATAAATGGACTTTTGTTTCTCCATCCTTTTATTTTGACATTTCACATACAACTAGATGAAGTTTTATAAAGAACACCCTGTATAAAATGCGCTTTTTTTAAATTTTTAGAACAGGTCAACTTTCTGTTACTTCAGGTGAGGTCTCGTTAGTTCAGGTTAGTCCAGTTCTAGTTTTCCTTGTTAGTTTAGTTCAGTGACACTTTTACGTTTAGGTTAGGTTAGCTCAGGTTAGTTCAGTTCTACTCTTTATGTTAGGGGTAGAGAATCATATAAAAAGCGGGCCCTTTCGCTTTTTTTTTTTAATTTTTAGAACAGGTTAACTTTCTCTTACTTCAGGTAATGTCTGGTTAGTTCAGTTCTAGTTTCCCTGGTTACTTCAGGTTAGTTCATTTACACTTTTGACGTTTAGGTTAGACTAGATTAGGTTAGTTCAGTTCTACTCTTTATAATATGAAATAGCTCTAATAATATGAAAACTAGATCCGTTTTAATTTTTAAAACAGGTTATGTTTCGGTTAATTCAGGTTAGTTCAGGTTAGTCCAGTTCTAGTTTTCCTGGTTAGGTTGGTTCAGTTACACTTTTGCGTTTAGGTTAGGTTAGCTCAGGTTAGTTCAGTTCTACCCTTTATGTTAGGGGTAGAGAATAATATAAAATGCGCTTTTTTAAAATTTTTAGAACAGGTTAACCTTCTGTTACTTCAGGTGAGGTCTCGTTACTTAAGGTTAGTCCAGTTCTAGTTTCCCTTGTTAGTTTAGTTCAGTTACACAATTTACGTTTAGGTTAGGCTAGCTCAGGCTAGTGCAGTTCTACTCCTTATGTTAGGGTTAGAGAATAATATAAAAAGCGGGCCCTTTCGGGCCCGCAATTTTTTAATTTATAGAACAGGTTAACTTTTTGTTACTTCAGGTAAAGTCTGGTTAGTTCAGTTTAGTTCAGTTCTAGTTTCCCTGGTTAGGTTAGTTCAGTTACATTTTTGACGCTTAGGTTAGACTAGTTTAGGTTAGTTCAGTTCTGCTCTTTATGTTAGGGGCAGAGAATAATATGAAAACTAGACCCGTTTTAATTTTTAAAACAGGTAATTTTTCGGTTAGTTTAGGTTAGGTCTGGTTAGTTCAGGTTGGTCCAGTTCTAGTTTTCCCGGTTAGGTTGGTTCAGTTACACTTTTACGTTTAGGTTAGGTTAGCTCAGGTTAGTTCAGTTCTACCCTTTATATTAGGAGTAGAGGATAATATAAAATGCTTTTTTTTAAAATTTTTAGAACAGGTTAACTTTCTGTTACTTCAGGTTAGTCCAGTTCTAGCTTCCCTTGTTAGTTTAGTTCAGTTACACGATTTACGTTTAGGTTAGGCTAGCTCAGGTTAGTTCAGTTCTACTCCTTATGTTAGGGGTAGAGAATAATATAAAAAGCGGGCCCTTTCGGGCCCGCTATTTTTTAATTTATAGAACAGGTTAACTTTTTGTTACTTCAGGTAAGGTCTGGTTAGTTCAGTTTAGTTCAGTTCTAGTTTCCCTGGTTAGGTTAGTTCAGTTACATTTTTGACGCTTAGGTTAGACTAGCTTAGGTTAGTTCAGTTCTGCTCTTTATGTTAGGGGCAGAGAATAATATGAAAACTAGACCCGTTTTAATTTTTAAAACAGGTAATTTTTCGGTTAGTTTAGGTTAGGTCTGGTTAGTTCAGGTTGGTCCAGTTCTAGTTTTCCCGGTTAGGTTGGTTCAGTTACACTTTTACGTTTAGGTTAGGTTAGCTCAGGTTAGTTCAGTTCTACCCTTTATATTAGGAGTAGAGGATAATATAAAATGCTTTTTTTTTAAATTTTTAGAACAGGTTAACTTTCTGTTACTTCAGGTTAGTCCAGTTCTAGCTTCCCTTGTTAGTTTAGTTCAGTTACACGATTTACGTTTAGGTTAGGCTAGCTCAGGTTAGTTCAGTTCTACTCCTTATGTTAGGGGTAGAGAATAATATAAAAAGCGGGCCCTTTCGGGCCCGCTATTTTTTAATTTATAGAACAGGTTAACTTTTTGTTACTTCAGGTAAGGTCTGGTTAGTTCAGTTTAGTTCAGTTCTAGTTTCCCTGGTTAGGTTAGTTCAGTTACATTTTTGACGCTTAGGTTAGACTAGCTTAGGTTAGTTCAGTTCTGCTCTTTATGTTAGGGGCAGAGAATAATATGAAAACTAGACCCGTTTTAATTTTTAAAACAGGTAATTTTTCGGTTAGTTCAGGTTAGGTCTGGTTAGTTCAGGTTGGTCCAGTTCTAGTTTTCCCGGTTAGGTTGGTTCAGTTACACTTTTACGTTTAGGTTAGGTTAGCTCAGGTTAGTTCAGTTCTACCCTGTATATTAGGAGTAGAGGATAATATAAAATGCTTTTTTTTTTAATTTTTAGAACAGGTTAACTTTCTGTTACTTCAGGTTAGTCCAGTTCTAGTTTCCCTTGTTAGTTTAGTTCAGTTACACGATTTACGTTTAGGTTAGACTAGCTCAGGTTAGTTCAGTTCTACTCCTTATGTTAGGGGTAGAGAATAATATAAAAAAGCGGGCCCTTTTGGGCCCGCTATTTTTTAATTTTTAGAACAGGTTAACTTTTTGTTACTTCAGGTAAGGTCTGGTTAGTTTAGTTTAGTTCAGTTCTAGTTTCCCTGGTTAGGTTAGTTCAGTTACATTTTTGACGCTTAGGTTAGACTAGCTTAGGTTAGTTCAGTTCTGCTCTTTATGTTAGGGGCAGAGAATAATATGAAAACTAGACCCGTTTTAATTTTTAAAACAGGTTATGTTTTGGTTAGTTCAGGTTAGGTCTGGTTAGTTCAGGTTCGTCCAGTTCTAGTTTTCCTGGTTAGGTTGATTCAGTTACATTTTTACGTTTAGGTTAGGTTAGCTCAGGTTAGTTCAGTTCTACCCTTTATGTTAGGGGTAGAGAATAATATAAAATGCGCTTTTTAAAAATTTTTAGAACAGGTTAACTTTCTGTTACTTCAGGTGAGGTCTCGTTACTTCAGATTAGCCAGTTCTAGTTTCCCTTGTTAGTTTAGTTCAGTTACACAATTTACGTTTAGGTTAGTTCAGGCTAGCTCAGGTTAGTTCAGTTCTACTCCTTATGTTAGGGGTAGAGAATAATATAAAAAGCGGGCCCTTTTGGGCCCGCTATTTTTTAGTTTTTAGAACAGGTTAACTTTTTGTTTCTTCAGGTAATGTCTGGTTAGTTCAGTTTAGTTCAGTTCTAGTTTCCCTGGTTAGGTTAGTTCAGTTACATTTTTGACGTTTAGGTTAGACTAGCTTAGGTTAGTTCAGTTCTGCTCTTTATGTTAGGGGCAGAGAATAATATGAAAACTAGACCCGTTTTAATTTTTAAAACAGGTTAATTTTCGGTTAGTTCAGGTTAGGTCTGGTTAGTTCAGGTTAGTCCAGTTCTAGTTTTCCTGGTTAGGTTGGTTCGGTTACACTTTTACGTTTAGGTTAGATAAGCTAAGGTTAGTTCAGTTCTACTCATTATGTCAAAATTAGAGAATTATAAGAACTCACGAGTCGATTCCGCAATTTCGTTGGGCATATTCGCAAACGTTATGTGTTAAATTAATACCCCTTAAACTTTCCTACTATCAGTTATGCAATTTTCTTTCTAGATGCACATAATTTTATTTTTTGTTTGGCATCACTGTAAGTATGTTTCTGACCCTACTGTCTACAGATTCGAGAGTTTTCGCATCAATTTTGTCACACATTTTCAATTTTTATTTCCTTGTTTCTCAGTGAAAAGTTTCTCATCCAAGAAAAGTTTTCTTTCAATCTGTTTTATAAACCGTAAGATACTATTAAAAAAAGGAAAAACCTTGAAAATCAAGATGACATAAGCTTTACAAGCACCCAACATACACAGCAAAAACATTATTATCTTAATCGATTTTAAATTATTTGTATTACTTATTCCTAAAAAATCACGGTTAGTTGTACGGCCTACCATCGAACAAAATCACGTGCCGCTAAATTGCAGGGAACCACTTTCCATAGGTAAGTATATTATTTGAACTTTTTATGCTAAGTAAGTACCACGTAAGTATTTAAAAAAATAGCTGAGGATAGTCAGTAGAATTGCGATAAAAATTGCGATCATATTTTACCAGTAGTCCCTATATTATTATAGATTTCCACTAGAGAAAGCTAGAAGACGAATTTGGAATCAGTTTCTGAACCAAGCAGATGAAAACCGGAGACGTTAAAAGTTTGTAGTTCATACTGGCCTATAGAAGTCCTCGCATAATGCACAAACTTTACTATTAACTATTCACAATTGACGGATGATATAGGTATTGTAACTACTACATAAAGGAGTACGAATAACGACGACGAATAAAGATACGAATACGAATAAAGCAGGACGAATAAGCCTGTGAAACTTTGTCCTTTACTGTTCTGTAAGTTTAATAAGTAATTACTTGTTTTTACTAATTATAGATAATTTAAAAATGCATGGATATCTATCTGACTTAATAAACTATTTGTGATATGTATCTAATGTAAATAAAATGAGTTCGTTTTATTCTCGCTACAAACAATTATATACAAACCCACAATATTATGTTTATTTCTAAAGAAAATCAAGACACCTAATCCTAATACCTAAGCAAGCCCACATTATTTATTTCAATGTACAAAACATAAAATAAATAGTTATTTTCCTAACTAATGCGGAAAGTGATACTTTCCCGCACACTGTCTGCGGATGCCCGAACGACGCGAAGCGGAGTTCGAGCAGCAGACGAGTGCGGGAAAGACATTTTCCGCACGAGTTAGGAACAGTATTTTTTCTACGAGCCAATTCATTGCAACAAAGTCAAGGAATAAACATACAATACATATACAACGTTATCTTTGTCACAGTATGACAGCTGTATTAATCAACAATCAATTGGTTGTTATGACAAAACTTTGGTGTGATTGTTGGTGTGACGTAATGTTTCAGGCATGAACTGGTGACATTGAAATAAAAAGTACGTATATTATGGGTATATTTTGTACCAAAATCAATAAAGGCAAGCATAATATTTCCTTAAAAGAGATAAAAATGTTTGTCACGGCTGTAAGGCAGGTGCACCTATCTAGATAGACAGACTATAAAGTCTAAATTATACTATAAATCAGTCATTCTTTTAATATTTACTTTCCCGCACGCCAAATTTACTTTCACGCACGCCGTGCGGGAAAGTGAAGCTTTCATAAACAAAATGCGTGTGGGAAAGTGATATATTAAGAACGCTCGTAGAAAAGAGAATTATCAAGCAACAACGAAAAATATGCAATCAAAAGCGTTTATAATTTTTAGTATAAGTACGCCAATGACTATTGGAAAAGTTGATCCGCCTTCTTGAAAGACCGTTCACAAATCTTTTTTACAAGCACGCCAATGATTAGCGGAAATGCAACCATCTTGAAGAACCTAGCTTATAAATTCAACCTAAAAATCAAATTTTGACAGAAAAGCACAATGTTCCTTCCTGAGCCTTTTAATTCAATGATAAAATCAGGTTTTGTATATCTAATTCCGGATTAACTCTCGAGGCAGAGGTACCCCGACCTTATAAAACCGGGCATAAGACTTAGTCGTAAGTATTCGGCCCTCGCAATTTCTACTACTGCTACTTCTTGTTGTGCCCTGTCAGGTCCGCTTGACGTTGGCAATCACGATGACGAGCTGATCCCTTTCTTCGGCCACTCTTAAACAATTATTCGACGCAATTTATGCCTGCCCATTCCCGAATGTTCTTTAACCAGGAGATTCTTTCTACGCCCCTGCGGCCTTCTATTTTGCCCTTCATTATAAGCTGTAGAATCCGGTAGCAATTTCCTCTGAGAATATGGCCGAGGTATGCCAGTTTTCGGCATTTAACTGTTGTCAAAATCTCACGAACTGTATTTGCCCTGTCTAAGACTACTACATTTCTTTGCAAAGGCACCCATGGTATTTTTAGCATCCGTCTATGCAGCCTCATTTGAAATGCTCCTAGACGGTCGATTGTGGCAGCTTTCATCGCAGTGTCCAGACTTCAGCTCCGTACAACAGCACAGACCAAATGTAACATTTATTCATTCTTTTTATCAGCTTTAGGTTCAGACTGTCAATATAAAATAGTGATTTCATCTTCCGGAACGTTGTACGGGCTGTTTCAATCCTACATCTAATTTCCCTATCCGGATCCGGGTCGAGTTGCTCGGTGATGTAGCATCCAAGGTATTTAAAATTGGATATTCTCTCAACGTTCTGTCCATTTACCACTACTGCTACTACTGGTTCTAAATAGAAGACATCGTTAGCAACGGTGTCAGGGGGGCTTTTTGTCTCTTAATTTCCATATTTTCTAATAAAGCCAACATCCTGCCTTCAGGACATTTATGAGGACTTTGGCATTGTCAGGAAAACAGAATTTTGGTTTCCGGTTAACAGGTGTGTTGCCAAAGCGTGATATCTGAATTTTGTATTTTTGGAATTTTTTAACATATGCACAAATTCTGAAAAGATGGGTGATTATGTCTTTATAATTTGGACAGGCAACGAACAGATGCTGAACTAATTTCGTAGTTATATAAATTCTCTCCACCATAGAACTGGTTTTACTTGAGAAATAAAAAAACAAAAATTACCTTATTATTTGATTTACTGGTATCTTCAGGTAAAAGGGATACCCATAGCTATTCACAAAAGCATGGCATCTTATTAGCCTTTGAAATTTGACTTTGACATCGTTTGTTATAAAGAGTTATGGGAGAGAAGAAATGAATAATCCATGGCCATTAAGATGCAAAAAATCCTGAATGGCAAATAATACCGTTCAGAA
Source organism: Taphrorychus bicolor (assembly GCA_951812265.1). Classification (NCBI taxonomy): domain Eukaryota; kingdom Metazoa; phylum Arthropoda; class Insecta; order Coleoptera; family Curculionidae; genus Taphrorychus; species Taphrorychus bicolor. The sequence continues at coordinate 17,351,211 of OX638300.1, forward strand.
AAAAGTGAGAAACATGAAAATTACCTACTAGTACTGAAATATCAACGTTCTAACATATACCAATGATAAGTTCCAAAATTTAATACTCAACTTTTGGATAAGTCTACTGGTTCCAATAACTAAGTCTTTTACTCTCAAAACGTTTTTCATCTTGCTCAATATTTTAAAGCATTCCAACTACTGCTAATTTCACTGAGAATTGATTTACCATATCGATCGGAATTGTTGTGGTTGTTAGAACTAGATGATTATGGAAAGCACATTAGGAGCTGTAAGTTTACATAATTACGAGTAAGGCGGCGTCAAAAGACCACCATCCCTTTACTCACGGTACATAAATACCTCAGAATAGAAATAATGGACACTAAAGACAGACATTACATAAGTGAACTCACAGAACTGAACTGTATTAATAATTATAAGCTCATTTTTGCGTACTCATGGAGATCGAATATCATTTCCATTCATAAAAAGCAGTTCTTGGTAATTAACTGGCATACTTAGCCGAATTAGCAAACATTCTCAAGCAAATACAGACGCAATATTCGCACGACCTCCAAAATGCTTTTTTTCCTGAAGCCAGGTCTCCCTGACCAAGGTCAAGGTTGACTTCTCACACGAAGTCATTACTAAACAATACCCACAAGTCGGTCGATGGTACTCGTATATAGTAATACTGCTCCATTATTATCGCATAGCACGTTCACATGCAGACACACACCTTTTTATTTTTAGCACTTGTATTGTTGGGTCAGTTATGGGTGTCGTATTCCCAAGGGGGAAGTATAATCTAGGTATTAAGTTCGATGATTTGCATTGTTTAACAGTAATTTTGTCTCAATTCGCATTAATATTAAACTTGTACATACAACAAAATTAATTTGCCTACCACAGCACTATAGACTTCCTGATGGTTACAAACCAATCAGAGGGTCTCAAATTTAACTATTTTCGTAATTAGTGCGACAACCAGAAGTTTTTTGCGCAAGCATTATTCTTTTGTTTTCAACGACTGACACTGATGTTACCTTGATGACTTTTTCTATTGCACACCTACTAAAACGTATCAAACGAAAGTCAAATAACTATTTATTAAAAAATAGTGAGAGAACAGACTTTATCTTGACATTAAACGCGTTCATGGTTCTTATATTGAAGAAGTAAGCTCTTAGGATTTTTGTAGTTCTAATAGAAGGAATGACTAGAAGAAATGAGACCTTCTGATCTTAGAAAGATTTACTGACCTTGCTGCTCCATGTTCAGTTTTTATGAAGTTTTTCTTCCTCCTCGAATTAGGTCGTGTACTTTGGTATTTGATAAACCATTGATAATATGCTCTAGATCGATCAGCATCAGTGCAAATTTGCGTCAGGCTTTGCACGTACTATATATTCCTCTCTCCTCTCTTTGATAATCCAAATAAGCTCAGAGAAGATCAGGTTAGCTTAGCAACTCGGTTTATTTTTTTTTATTTAGTACTCTATTAGAAGTGTGCTTCGTGCTATGTGTTTTATGAATACGTGCTACAACTAATTTCAGTTCTCTATCATACCTAGTTAGTACGGTAGTGCTTGCGAATATGCACTCGGATAACTAATTCGTTGATAATATCCGATGCTTCCTAATCTATTGGGCATCTGGTACAATAACATATTCTATATGCCCAAGGTCCTAATTCTTGATTCTAGTACATGCCTCAAATAGGATACTAAACAAATGCTCACCATTACTGGGGTATTTGCCAGGAAAGGTCACTTCTACATTTTCAAGAATCTGTGTTTATAAATTGACAAAGCAGTCTTTTGCTTCCCATTTCCATGAAGATAGAATCCAAATGCGAGATAACCTGCGATTGCTAGACTAATGTGATACTTAAGCTCAATATGGTTGTAAAACTAGTACCATATAGCTATGCTTTACATAAAATTTATGATGCTATCGTAAGTGACCCGTAAATGGCCACTCTCCTCAACTATCAAGTCTGTTGGTGGGAGACCACCGAGCACTTCTACCAGTTGGTATAATTGTATTGAAATTCGGGCCCTCAAGTACAAACGATATTTTCTTCAGACCATGTGTGTTTTCGGCAATCTTCTAGATAAACTATCTCTCATCTTCATGTCTTTAGCGAAATTATACTGCTTTTTGCTGCTAACGACAAGTATTGGAGTTATTGTCGTTCTGCCCTCCAGCAAGATCATTTATGTCATCATGGATCATAGTATTTTTGTTCTCACCTATTTCAGGCTGATTATCGATTTATTTATGGAAACCGTATTTCTTCTTCTTGCTCGTCAGGCGGTAAGACTCACTACGAGCTCAACCCATCATCGCAAGGTCTTGTGATGGGGCCCATCGAAGAAGAGGTTTCTTTTGTCAGACGAAGATTCGAGCACTGAAATTTCCACTTTATCCTCCTTTAAGGCAACCACACGAACAGATAGAGTAAGTCCTTGGGCGCTTTTCTGTCCTTTCAGAGCTTCTATAACTTTATTATATAAAAATGTATGTACAAGTCTATTTATGGATATTAACAAGGCCTTTGGCAGCGTCTGGCACAGGGGTCTCCTGTACAAATTTTACCAACTTCAAACACCAAAATACTTACTTTATACTATTAAAAACCTACTTGAAAGCAGACAACTAGAAGTGCGAATTAATAACACCCTTTCTTTCCCTTTTTCTCCTGAACAAGGACTCCCTCAGGGTTCGCCGCTTTCACCCTTGCCTTATAACGTGTATTGCCATGATATATACAACTATCATCTTCCCGGTAGAGACCATCTAGACAAAACAGCATATATACTACAATACGCAGACGACGCAGCGCTCATTGTACACGACAAGACCACTAAAAAGGCAGTGGAAAGACTGCAGACACTAACGAACGACACAATGGCCTGGTTCTATAAATGGAGACTAACACCAAATGCCAAAAAAAACTAACTCCTTCTTTCAAACCGCCAAATTATAGCAGGCTCCCCAACAATAGCAGCAAACGGTCACACAACCGAACCAAAAAACGACATAAAATACTTGGGAGTAACAATCGACAAAAAATTAAAATTTACTAAACACGTACGAAATACTATAGTGGAAATTATTAAAAGGAGAAAACACTTTCGAACACTGACATACAAAAATAAAGGAATTAGCACAAAAGCGGCTATAAAAATATACAAATCCATTTGCAGAGCATTGTTAGACTATGGACACGTGCTAAGAGCAAATGCGTCATACAAAAACTAAACAATACACACAAACAACAGAACAAATCGCACTAAGAATGATAACCAAGATAAGACACCCCGAAAACCGGCTGCACAATCCTTCCAACCAACTACTCTACGAACGCACACACATGACAAAAATAAGAGAAAGACTGATACAACTTCAGACTAAATGGAAAAACAACCCACACAATATGACTCTACTGAACCCACTTTGCTTAACAAGACAAAATAGACAGTCCCGCTTCGTTTTCCCTACAACACCCTAATGGAATATTTCCAAACATAGAAGGGCCAAGCTCAGAAATGAGCCGCTTTTCTCCCTTCCCCTAAGTTTGTAATATTTGTATATGCCATGTTTGTAATATTTGTATATAGGAAGACCAAATGGTCGATAGCCTATTTCCCTGGAAATAAAGATGTTTTATATATATAAGTTCATGTACATCATTGCTGCGAAGATTTAGATCTTCTTCTTAGAGATAGATTTTTTAACCTTAAACGTGGCAAAAGTTCATCTTTGTAGTTTTCAATGTGTGGCAAAAACTATACTTAGGTACCATTTTCTGGAACATTTGGAAATTCCTGTTTATTAAAAACCAAGGTTAGCCATGAGTTTGGGAATGACTTCACCATTGTTTGCACAATATTCTAGGCATCCCTGGAGAAATACTCTGTGGATTCGTTTACTACTAGATCTATAATAATAATAATAATATGTTGAATGTATGAATTTTTGACTGAAAAGAATGACATAATAAAAGTGAATTGACTTTTGTTCTTTCATCTTGTTCCTTATGAACACCCCCTACTTATAGCATACCATCTCAGTGCAAAGTTTTAAAATATCCATTAAGGATTGGAAGATCCCTCAAGACAGTCTTCAAGTCTAGGATTTTTTGAGACTTTGTGCCTCCTACACGAGTTTGTAAAAGGTTTTGTTTATCGGAGGAGAAAACAATATTTTTATGAGGCCACGACTACAATCAAGCGTTTGTAAAACTTAAAGCGACCCTATGTTCCTCCTAGCTCCATCTGGTTTACCCTATAAAGGCAGGACTTTTTAGTGTGAACACAGACGCCAGCAACTGTGGTCTAGATGGAGCACTCCTTCAAAGACAAAACGGGCAAGAGAAAGACATCGAGTCCTGCGGTAAGTTATTGAGTAAGCCAGAAAGGAACTACTTCGTTACCAGAAATGAGATGTTAGCTATCATTAAGATCTAGAGGTCTGGGATCTAAAGGTTTGGGAGAGAAAAAAAAAGGGCGAACTAGTTAGATAGAGCTTGTAAAAAAAACTGTGGGCAATGTCAAAGAACAGAGCAAGGTAGAAATGGTTTTTCTTGGTTTTGGTGTCGAAAAGAGAAACAACCATTATAAGTTGTCGATTTTTAATCTTTCCAACCTGCAATCTGTACAACTCATCTAAACGGCGTGCTCCATGTAAACCCATTATAGCTACAACCCATAGAATAATAAAAGAGTTATTTTTAGTTTACTTTAGAAGTTAATTCAACTTTTACCTTGGTAAGGAGATATTCATCAACTCCAGAAGTGTGTAGAAATTGTATCACATCCTCTGGGTCAAGAGTGCTTGCCTTTTTTTGTTCGGGCTGCTAGTTGATTGCTTTAGGAAAACTATGAGCTTTTGCTATACATTGAATACTAGGACCATAAACTTGAAGGGACCATAGACTTGAAACTTTTCTGTGATAAGAATGTTGATGTTGTTGGGTAAACCACAGGCTTTTTGAGATGGACAAACGAACGACCCAGATATGAGACATAATTTGGCAAAAATCGACGTTACGAGGCTAGGAGTAGGGAGATCTTATTGCTGTCCAAAGTTGAAAGCGTTATGGACTCAGTAAGACTCTCCTAGAATAGAACCTATATTACAGAGGTGAGCATGGGAGATTCGGCACGACAGTAGTAAGTCAATTGGTTGTGTTGTTCTGTCAGCAGGAAACTAGATGAACCTATTAAACATAATTTACAAAAGAAAAAGTAGAGACCGAACTTCTCATCTGAATATCTGTTTCGGGGTCAACTACACATTGAGTTATCACGATGACGTCGAGTGTTAAGTATTGCTTCTGCAAGTGCAAAGATGGTCGAAAGCAGACAGCAAATATTAGAAACCGTAAGCGTGGAATACCGGAAACTGATGGTGTTCGTTCCACCATTTAAGCCATTCTGGATTTCCCAAGGTTCCTTATCTTTCTATCTGAAGGAGTGTTGATTCTTCCGGCAAGATAGATAGGATGGGTTGATGTTAGCGGTGTTGTCTCCGTCTAACATCAACAGCACGAAAACCTCTTCGTCGTTGATCAGTAACTAATTATACTTGGGGAAAACCGAAACGTCACACCGATCAACTCCATGCCGTAACGACAGATTAGGTTTCCGAATCCGACCCCCTTCAGTCCTGCTACCGTTCCGACACCGTTCCCGTTTCTTGTTCCAGACGTCCGATTACCGATTCCTTAATCCAAAATTCCTTGAACCAAATCAACATTCCTGCTCCCTCATAAAAGGTCTTGTAAATAAGAAGCGGTAGTTCTTAGTATTAACAGACCTCTATGTCCGATTTGTCTTGTTCATCAATGTAAATAGAAACTAGTTAAATTAGTTGTTGTTTAATTCTTACGAATCCCTGGATGCAATTTTCCCTGTTTAAAAGCTTACCTTAAGGGCGACGGCGGCCCCTTTGCCGCTATATGAATTCCAAAGGGTGGCACCCGAAATTCGTTGAGAAAGGACGATTTGAAGTATCATTAAATCTGAGAAAAGGCCTCCCAAGCGGGAAGCTTACGCTCTGCTTAATCAAGAAACAACAACTGCGCCGATGTTGGAGTTCATGTCGAACTTTAATCGGACTAAGACAGTATAACTTTGAATTGGCCAGTTTCCAGAAGGGCTTGAATTTTATGGGAATTTGCATGATCAGGTAACCTCCTTTGGATCTACCGTTGTATGGGATGGTAGAGAGATGTATTCTGACCATAAAACAGTGTCTGATTGGAATCGATAACACAACCTCTCCTGTTAATGGTGACTATCAGCGTTATTAAAGACAAGATATCACTTACCAGATAACTACCGTAGATATGAGGACACTGACGTTCTGTGGCTCTACAAGACGCGGTGGGAAAGTCGCCTATACTTAGCCAAAATTTAACTTAAACTTAACCTAAACAGCAGCACTCTTTTTGAAGGAGCATTCGACAAAGTCAGAACAATCTACATCTGCGAGACCCTTAGGACCCGAGGGGCTCCAACGCAGTTGGTAAGCTGGGTCACATCGGTGCTCCGCAACCGTAGAGTGACGGCTTCTATGAGAGATCACTGGAGGGAAATCGAGGTCGAGGGCGGCTGTCCTCAAGGCAGCTGCTTATCACCTCGACTAGGGTGTCTCTTAATGGGCGGCCTTTTGGAGAGACAGCGCAGGCGTATGCGGATGACGGACTGGTCATGATACCAGGAAAGTTCGTTAGCAACGTTTGTGATCGAATGCAAAGGGCATGCAGAAAAATAAAACAATGGTGTACCGAGACGGGACTGTCAATTAATCTTGGCAAGACGGAGCTTGTGCTCTACACCAAAAGGTGGAAAACTACAGGATTCTGGTCACCCACGCTGAATCTATGCTGCTAAAGCCTGAGTCTCAGTACCAGACTAATCATCGACAGTGGGCTGACCTGGAAAAGTCAAGTAGAAAAGGCATGGAATAAGGCAACAACACTGCGTAGGGAGGTGGGGTCTAAAGCCACACGTCCTGCACTGGCTCTACACTGCGGTAATCAGACCGAGGATATCCTGGATAATCCGTGGTCTGGTGGCCAGCGGGGCAGCATGGGAAGCGGTCACACGCAGATCGCCAGCCTCCTCCAGTCTTCGTTTCCCCATTTCCTACAAAATTTGCTGAAAAAACTGGAGTTAATATCTGTAAAAAAAATCATGGCTTTTCCTATAGCAGAAAAATACTAATGATGTTGAGAGGACGAGAGACAGTTGACAAGGATGACAGGACAGGAAAATAGGCGTTTTTCATTTGTCTTTAAATTGTGTGGCAAATAGCACAGAAAGTGCTGTACTACCTAGTGTAAACCAATAGATCTCTTCGGGCGAGGCGTTAGTATAATTACGATCGAACTTCACTTAGTAAGTTCGTTTGATCGTACAATTATACGAAGCAGGCCATGAAGAGGGCGAGAGCTTTCTCTTGGTTTTCCAGGCGGAGGTGCTTGCAATACTCGAAGTGGCCACACGATCTGAAGTCAAACAAGGAGCAGAACAGAATATATTCATCTACTCCGTCAGGAGGCCTTCTCTCACACTCTAAATGAGTGGGCATGGGAGAGTACAAGGACAAACTGGACACAGTCAGGTATAGGTAGACAGACCAAGGAAATCTAACCTAACTCGAATAGATCCAAGGCCCTGTGGGAGGCGTCGGCAGTGCCTGGGAGACCTTATGGGAATCCTCACCGGGCACTACAGAATAAACGGACACATGCACCTCCTAGGAACGGTGGACAGTCCACTCTGCACCCACTGTGGAGCAGGGGAAGAGTCGTCATACTACTGTCTGGGACTGTGCTGTAGGTGCTTCCGACTCTGAGATGGAGATCTTCTTCATTACAAGGACTAGTCGACTCCTGGAGGGCTCAGACAGAGTAGGGATGGGTGGATCGGGGAACTATGAAAAGGGCCTTTAGGGCCTAGTTGCAAGGCTTTGGCCACCCCAAGTCTACTACTACTACTACTACTACAAGACAAAATTGAAAACGAATTTACTTATTATTATAATAATAAAGTAGATTAATGACGTAGTCTACAAGATCTATTGGAGCCCCAGCTTAAAGATTAACGTTGTTCATCTCAATAGATTAACGAGATACCATGGAACTATGTCTTTTCGGAACAAACAGCCTTAAGAGAAAAGCAGTGTTACGGGAATAGGTGCAGGCCACTGGCCGTATCGCCTGTCGACGGGACTTATTTTGGTGTTGTTTACATATTCACGGGTATTCTTTTATTGTTCTTGTAGTTTTAGGATTTTTTTTATAGTTTATTGGTTGTTAGATATATGAAAGCGTTCAAGTGTTGTAGTGAGTCCGATTCTTAGTCTATTAGTATTAAATAGTAAATTATCAATGGATTATTAGAGGTCCAATTGTAATTGTGTTCATTTGTGCAGGCGATATATAATTAGTGTTTTCGTTAACTTGCAAGTTTTGCAACAGTTTCAACAAGTTTTAGCGAAGAACCTGTTTGAATATTTTACTTTGTATGATTAATGAACCCTAATTCTGACTTTCCCTTTTTTGTCTGAAAATATTTGTGAAAATTGTCTATTAATTTTTTTGGATAAAAATAAATGTTAAAACTAACAACAGTGATTTATTTTTAAAAGCATAATCATATTTTGGTTGCACTTTCAGTACTAATAACGTTTCGATAACTCGGTACGCAGTTGAGTATGTAATTTAATTAATCGACTGTACATCAAAAACATCTTGCACCAGTCATTAGCTGCGACATTATTAGATTAATAAAGCCATACTTCCGCCATCAACTAACTAACAACGGCAGGCGAAACTCGAGAGCAATGCCTTTTGCCCTGAACTATTCTGTTCTCGAGCTGTTCCTCTTGTGGTTCAACGTTTGGTACCAGCAAACTATGTGCCGACATGTGCTAGTACTACGAGCGGTTCTTTTAAATGATCCTCGTTGTTGTTGTTGTTATTGTTATTAGATGTCGATGCGGAAATTCGGGCGACAGATTATAGGTAAAATCGCGTGTGAAGCTACACGGGCTTAGGTAGGTAGTTACCTACCTACTAAACCTGATGAGGAACATGATTATTTTTAGTTTGGATGGTTCTAGTTTGTGTTTGAATTGGACTTAAAGGTAAATATTTTGCTAATGGTGTCAATTTTTTTACGGAAAGATCTTTACGGCGAGGATTAAGGTAGGTACCTACATATATTCAAAAATGAAAGAAATTTGTATCAGATAAAAAACTAATAATTTATCTTTCGTTAGAAGCGCATAAGTCAACTAAAATAGTGAAATGTACCGTTTTAATGGAATTTTTAGGACCAATCTTTTTGTTTCTGGTATCAATACGGGTATTGACCAAAAATCAATATTTTTTGTAGCTTTTCTCTGGGTACTAAAACATATTTTAACAAAAAGATGTCTAATAAGAAAACTAGTTAATGAAAATTGAGAAAATCAAAAAAAAAATGTGAGCGGTGCTATAAATTCCAAAAACCAAAAATGCTTTATTTTGAAATGTGTAGTCTTGATTTTTACTTCAAATTTTGCTTCACTTACCACAACTGAAAAAATTTACTACTCTACTTAATTGCCATATCTAATAGTACTTTTTTGTTATTTATATTGCAATATTTTTTACAAAAAAAATGGTTTATTAAGGAGTTGAAAGAGTTATGGAAATTCAAAGTTTTCTTCCACAAAATCTAGAGTAGCAAAAATTTTCATGTTCTCTCGTTAGAATAATGTAGGTATTTACAATGAACAATTCAAAGGACGTCAACCCTGGTTTTGCGTGAAAGTAATTAAAAATAAGCCGCAAGATAAAAAATGAATAACAGAATTAAAAATGAGTGTTTTTTTCCATTTGAAGGAATTTAGATCTAAACTTTGTCATCATTTATAAAGGATATTTTTCATTCTTTATTACCCAGTAATAAAATTCAAACTATTATTATTTAATTATTAAATCTGCGTATAGTTATTGTAAATTTGCAAAATATGAAAATAATTGTTAGAGTTTGTAAATTAGAGTTTTTAAATTTCCACAGGAAATCTCTTTTGCTTGTACAAAATAAGTTGACAGGTTTTCATACAATTTTGTACGATTGCTACATCCCTCTCCTCCATCCAAATACACACACTGTCAAAATTAGGAGAACGAACCAAAATTTACTTCAAGTTTGACATCAATTTTCTTTGGAACCTATCAACCAATTCCAATTATTATTTCTTTTAAATTGGGCTTAATTTTTTTAGAATACGATTGGTTATTAACATTTTTTGGGCCACTTTTTGTGTAAAAACTACAGAGGCGGAAAGAAAGTAATAATCTTTTTGGTTTCTTTGAGACATCTTATGAAGTGACCAACTGACAATTGAAAAGCTTTTAAAGCATTAAAGTGTATCCTCACCTTTTCTGAGCATTTGGATTTTCTGTCTATCTTATCAATATTAAGTTTTATTCGACGAGACTGTATCAGGGTACCTAGTCATTCTGCTAATGTTATTATTTTTTTCTGTTTTCACATGTTCTTCCTCCAGCTGGTTTCTTGTTTGGGTCGTTAGTCTTCGCCTTTTCTATAGGTCATTGATAGCCGATAGTAGATTTTGTCGTTGTTGGTAATTGACAATTAAAAGATAAGGCCCCTACTGAAATGGTTCCGGCTGTAGCATCTTTGAAGGTGATAGGTCTTGCAGTTATGTTGCTGAAATTGTACAAAAGTCTACGATCTATCTTAATGTATGGGATGGGGCCAAATCAACAACTTCATTCTGTTACCAAATCGCCAACGTTTCGACCGTATTTTCCGGTCTTTATTAAGGCTTTTAATGAAAAGACGAAGCTTTGTCAATGTGACATGTTTATGTTGTGTTGTAGAGGCTTGGAACTCTACCAGTTATAAATAAATGATAAACAGCTTCGTCTCTTCATTTTTTGGCAATTTGTTGATAGATGAAGTTGTTTATTTGTCTTCATCCTGCTATGTTGGGTTGTAAAATGCTACATTTTGCTTCGCAGCCTCGCTTACACTGCTCTAAGAAAAAATACAGAATTCTACATACAGGGTGATTCACGTTACTCGACACGGAAGATTATGGCTAAACTTATAGATTTTAAAAAAGTTTGGTATATGGAATGGATGGGGGTCTATTAGAAGTACATTTTAAAATTAATGTCATTCTATACATGTGGTCCCAAAAGTACAAAATTGATTAAAGTTGTATTATTTTAAATGAGACACCTAGTACATTAATGTATTTTCGGTGCCTACGGACAAAAGTAAAGGTAGTTTTATTAAGGTTTATGGCATCTAAACCGTACCGTTCTTCAGATATTCGTGATTTTGTGAAAATGCAGCATCAAATTAAATGTTTAAAATCTCAGCACTTGGTTCCTTTCAACCAACAAAATTGGCTGGTGGGCTAATAGCAAGGACGGTAAACAGTACAGGACGGTCCACTGCCATTTAAACAACATGAGCCCAAAATCGTGACGTCAGCTTAGTGCGGACTTGGGAGCGATAATGACGTCATTACCTCCCGAGCCCCGTGCGCTCTGAGACTATTCCCGTCATTTGTTTTCTTAATAAGAATGTAAGGACGGAAATAGTCTCAGGGCGCTCTAGAGGGGTCACCCGAAAACGCTGTGAATATTTGATTTGACATCTCGATGATTATTCGCGGGCGCGGGTTATTCGTTTTTTTTATGATCGAATTCTAATTTTTCAATCTTTCCCTTGTTGTTGTGATTGTGCCGATTGGCCTGTGATTTAGTAAACATACGAGTACACAATACCTGGTCAGATTTGTGCTGTTCCTGAATGTAAAAGCAACAAACTAAAGTAGAAGAAAGAAGGCAGCCAAAGATCCTTTCATTTTTTCACAAAAAGAAAAGATGCTCTTTCACTGAAAATAAGAAACAAGTGGATTCGCCTTTACCAGCGAACTGATACATTCAATCCAGGTACCTCGGCAATATGCCATGCTCTTTGCATTTTACTGCAAATAATTATGAAAGAGACTTTCGTAATTAACTTTTGGATAAGTACGTATTACATTCAGTATTTAGTACCTACGCGGCTGGCTCTTGCTCTAAAGCAAGCAGCCATTAGCAACGGACCACTAGCAATATTTATTGCACGCCGCTTTTACATTGAATTACGAGGACTGAAGAGGCGCAAGATACCAAAATTTAAATAAATTGTTATTTGAATAGATTCTGTTATCATGTGTTTTCTGGGCTGGGTCCATGAGGTTTGCAGGCTGGTATAAACAAAGAAGTCAGCAGTAGCAGACCACTCTTTCTGAAAATCGCGATATCTTTTCCAACGAAGTGGATTATCCGACACTAACTAATGAAGCCACTGAGATCTTTAAGCACGAGAACAATATTATTCAAAATATTCAGAAAATCTTTTCTAGTGGCATTATGTATTTGTAGCAGTATTATCAATACTAATCAGTGCTAACTTATCTAGACATCAAGACAATGTGACGGTACATTAATATGCTAAGTATAAGTGTAAGTATTCCAAACTCGTAGTTGCTTATGGAGTATTGAATATTGTTACTCGCAACCCGGTCTGCATCAAAATAATAAACCTACCTTTGAAATCATAACTATTTGTATTATTACTGGTTTATAGACCATTTCATACTTATCAACACTTCTAGAATATTATTTAAACCAATACAGGATAAACAGAAGCACAGCATATGTCAAAAAATTATGCGTCCGCGGAATAAACTCTTAATGATATATCTCACCAGAGCACTAGTGTGACGTCACGCCGCGGGTACAGAAAAAGACGGAATTGGGCCGTCCTGTCAGTGTAGCGTCCTTGGGCTAATAGTACATTGGATTTTTTTGCGGTGTGTATTAAATATTAATTACTGTGCACCGAATGTCAATAAATCAACACCAAATTATTGCAAAGTTCAAACAGTAATAACTCGTTTAATTTAAATTAGACACCCTGTATTTTATAGTATCATTAGATGCAGAGTTTAGTTTCCTATCAAAACTATTAAACATTCCTATAGCTTGGTCTTTGCGTTTTCTTAGAAAATTGATTTTTTTCTGAATTTGAGCTGACATAAATGAATTAAGTAATCTACTTTACCTGTTACAATACCTGATTTTGAGAAAGCAAAATTATCATTAGTCCTGGGTATTCACTAGAAAACTTCATTTAGGAGGCTATAAAATTTTGACAGAAAAGGATGGCATAATGAAAGTAAATCTAGTCACAACCAACTAGAACAAGTTTTCTAATGAACACCCCGTATTTGTCAGATATTAATTTATAAGTTACAAAATTATGATCATGAAGATTATTTAGCAGTCATCTGAATGTTAAACTGTTTTTATTTCGCATAAAATATCAAATATAACAATAAAACATTATATTACAAGAGTTCTTATCTAATTTAGCATCTCTATTGCAAAAAAATTAAGTGCAATAATAGTGGCAATTTGAAATACAATAAATAACAAGTCAACATAAGAGTAAAACAAACAAAAACAAACAGTTATAAAATTTGTTCAAAATGACGATCGTCTGATTCTAAACACAAACGTATTATGTTTTTAAATTTTTCACTCACATTGCGTAACATATAGGGAGTTATGCTTCTGAAGGCCTCTCTAATTCGTCCCTTCATATTTTCTTTTGTCGTTGGTGGCGTATTATACGCGATTCCTTTCACATATCCCCATAAAAAGAAATCGGGAGGCGTCATGTCAGGGGATCTTGGTGGCCAATGTTGTGCTCCATTCCTTCCAATCCATCGATTTTGGAAACGAACATTTAAGAACTCCCGGACTTCACGATGATAATGAGCAGGTGCCCCATCCATTTGCAGCCACATGGTTGTTCTTATATCTAGAGGAACTTCTTCCAGTAAAATTGGAAGCTGATTTCTCAAAAAATTTAGAAACCACATTCCGTTTAAATGTTCGTCAAAAAAATAAAGTTCAATCACTTACTGTCCCATTATGCCCCCCCCCCCCCCATACATTTACTGACCACCTATGTTGGTTATTAATAACTCTAAATTCATGGGGGTTAAAATCAGAATAATAATGAAAATTGTGTCGGTTAAAAGAACCATCGTTATGATAAGTACACTCGTCACTAAATAGAACTGATTCAAAAAAATCTTCTTGTTCTCCAACTTTTTCTAACACCCACATACAAAAGTCCACTCGTTGGCCAAAATCGTTATCGGAGAGTTCTTGATGTAGTTGTATCTTATAATCGAGATATTTGTGTTTTTGAAGAATCCTTGATACGCTTGCTTGGCTAATAATTAAGTTTTGTGCAATTTCTCGTTCTCCGACATGGGGATTTTCAACTACAGAGCCAATAACGGCTAATTCAGTTTCTTGGTTTTCTGTAACTGGTCTCGTTTTAGCAGTCGTTTCATACTGAACACTACCAGTTTGCCTAAATTGAACCAACAGTCTTTCAAAAACGGCTCTATTCGGTCGAGTTCGGTTAGGAAACTTTTCAGCATAAACCCTTAATCCTAAAAACCAAATTTGCAAGCATTCTCCTAGAATGAAGATCATATCGACTCGTTCTTCTGTTGTGTAAACCAGCATTTTGATTAAATAAAAAACTCCCTGTTAACCACCAATTATAACAGTAAAAAAATACTTAACTTTAAATTAATATGTGACAACTAGAAATGACAGTAAATTTTGCTTTGTCAAAATCAGGTAAATTAGATTACTACATTCGTTTATGTCAGCGCAAATTCAGAAAAAATCAATTTTACAAGAAAATGCAACGACCAAGCTAGAGGAATGTTTAATAGTTTTTGATAGGAAACAGGGTGTCTAATTTAAATTAAACGAGTTATTACTATTTAAAGTTTGCAATAATTTAGTGTTCATTTTTTTACATTTGGTACACAGTAGTTAATATTTAATACATACCCAAAAAAAATTCAATGTACTAGTAGCCCACCAGCCAATTTCGGTGGTTGAAAAGGTACCAAGTGCTGAGATTTTAAACATTAAATTTGATGCTGCATTTTCACAAAATCACGAATATCTGAAGAACGGTACGGTTTAGATGCTATAAACCTTAATAAAACTACCTTTACTCTTATCCGTAGATACCGTAAATACATTAATTAGGTGTTTCATTTAAAAAAATAAAACTTTAATCAATTTTATACTTTTGGGACCACCTGTATACAGTGACAATAATTTTAAAATGTACTTCCAATAGACCCTCATCCATTCCATACACAAAACTTTTTTAAAATCTAAAAGTTTAGCCATAATCTTCTTCTTATCCGTGTCGAATAACGTGAATCGCCCTGTATATAAAAGAGAAACAATTATAAATCTTGCTACTTTAAAAATTACTACTGCTACTTTAAGAGTTGTTTATTTGTCCTCATCCTGCTGTATTGGGTGGTAAAATGTTACATTTTGCTTTGGAGCGTCGCTTACGCTGCTGTAAGAAAAATTACAGATAAATATATATAAAAGAAATAAATTATAAATCTTGCTACTTTAGGAGTTACGACAAAAATTAACCATAAAGGTATTCACTGCTTCCCCTGTTCGTGATTCAAACCGTGAAAAATATCCCTTTCAATAAATCGAAACCAAACGTAACTTTCTCTCTTCGGCGACAGTACTCATTGGTGTCAACCTAATTTAGAACACTTTCCGCCAATCGGTCATAAAATCGAAAATAAAAAGGCACCCACAAACAAATTGCCTAGCTTAATGAACTGTAACGGAATGCCATTTGCGCCGTTACAGTCTGGAACATTTGATCGGCCACATGCAAGGCTTTGACGAACTTTTTTATTTCGCGATCGAACGCAAAACTCAATTTCAAAGAACTGGTTCTATTGTTGTCGTAATGGATTTTCGCACGTTTTGCTTCCTGATAATAATAAAAAAAAATTCGCGAAGTAACGTAACGTAACTAGTTTTTGGTCATAACAGATCACCCAAAAAAAGATCGATATGTACCTACATATCAATCATAATATTACTAAAGATCAATATAGGCGTTTTTAGCTCAGTTAACAAAAATTTTAAAAAAATCTAAAAACCGCATTTTTTTTTTTTTTAATTTGTGCCTAAAAGGTTATTGAATGGCTGATCCTTTCTGACTTTTAAATTAGTAAACAATTGACATGTGTTTTATCTCCGTCTCAATATTAATATTATGGGTAAACAAGCGCCACGTTGTGGCTACTGTGTATACAAAATTTAATCAGTTCCAGTTTGATTCGCGATAAGCGAAGCAAAATAAAACGTTTATTTATATGCTGAATATTTAATTTTGGATTTTGCGGCTTGAAATGAGATTTTTTTCCACCGTATAAATTAAACCAATCCGGGATCTATTGCTTCTTAGTAACGTTAACGGTGCTCGAATTTTGTGATACCGAGAACTTGTTATACACCTATTAGGCAGGTAACAATTTTTCCGTCACTTGCACCTCATCCAACACGATACATTAAAAACTACTTTTTTTGTCAACAGCAAAATGATCGACATCATAACATGCGTCTTGGCTGCTGTTTTCTTTATTTTTATCGGGTTTCGTCCACCCTGGCAGACCAAGAAGCTGCAGGACTTCAGGTCCAAAGAAGTCCATGATATTCCCGGCCCTCTGGCTTTGCCCATTTTAGGCACCGGATGGTTGTTCCTTATTGGTCGTTACCACATAAGCAGAATTCCAGACTTCTATAGGGAAATGAAGGAGACGTATGGAAAAATATTCAAAGAAGAGGCCCTCTTCAATGTGCCCGTGATTAGCGTGTTTGAAAGGAGTGATATTGAGAAAGTGTTGAGGAGCGCTGGTAAGTGTCCCATTCGGCCCCCTACGGCTGCCGTTGCTAAGTACCGCAAGGAGCACCCTGAAAGGTATGCCAGCACCGGGTTGGTTAATGAGCAAGGTAAAAAATAGATATTACCGTTCTTTCAAGTTGTTCAACAAATTCGTTTTCTTAGGTGAAAAATGGCAGTTTCTGCGAGCTTCTCTAACACCTGTGCTCACCAGTCCTAAAACCATATATGACTTTCTGCCACAAATGGATGAAATTGTAGACGACTGGTGCCACCTTATCAAACAGAGCAGAGACAATAGGGGATACATAGAGCACTTAGAAGAACTCGCTGGGCGTTTGGGATTGGAAGCTATTTGCGCTTTAGTCTTAGGTAATGAATAGATTAACAAAAAACTCGAACATTTTGTGAAAGATTTTTATAAATAGCAGGTGGCTTTGCTTTGGCGAAACCACATTTTTGCATAAAACATACATTTCCGTGCCAAGCTCGCATACAACATAATTAGGAACTTGTTTACTTTTGTCGGTGTGGGAGCAGACACTTTATTGCCGGGGTCAAACAGTGAATTAAACTTGACTTTGAAATTCTTCGGCGTGGGTCGCGCCGTATCCGGTCTAGAACGACGACCGCACGTAAATCACATTAAAACTGAAAACGGAGGGTTCATTGTCAATGCGAATCGCTCAGAATGGCGTCATCATAATCAATAAGAGTTTTCTTTGCAGGACGAAGAATGGGATTTCTAATCGAAGATCAGCGATGTGAAGTCGCCGAAAAGTTGGCTCACTCGGTACACGAACATTTTAAGGCTTGTAGAGACACCTATTTCGGGTTGCCTCTGTGGATGCTCTATAAAACGAAGCCGTACAAGAGGCTCTGCGACAGCGAAAGGGAGATGTACGAGTTCGCGTCGGAGCTGATTAAGAGCGCAGATGATTCTGTCAAAGAAAGTGCGGTATTTCAGGTACAGAGTTATGGAATGCAGGGATGGGGGATTGTGGGTGGTGGTTTTTTGATAGACTAGAAAAAAAAATTTTTTTCTTAAAATCTGTTGAAAGAGGTGAATAGCAAGTAAAGAACGTAAAAAACACGTTTTTGAAATTGCCAACGTTTCTACCTTTCTTGAGGTCTTTCTATGCTGTTTAGCATCTCCATCAGTAAACCGCTGAAAATACATTTTTGTTAATAAAACTGGGTTATGTAAATGTTTTTCTCAAGGTTTCTGATATCTATTTCTTAACATATATCAGATATCAGACAAGATGTTATTATCAGTCACTCTTCTCTGCAAAGCCATATTGGAAAATGGAAAGCAATCGTTGCTTAATTTTCATAAAATCCAAGTTTTGAGTTGTAATTGGCCTATTAGTTAACATCTAGTCTTAAGTCTGATAAGCAACATCGAGGCTTGAGTCTTAAGTATGATAAGCAACATCGAGGCTTGAGTTTGAATCTGATTTATTTCAAGTTCCTTCCCCACTGAAAATTTCAATCGACTTTGTGCTCTATTTGAATAAAAAATTGTCCATGGCCATTGACAGATGGCCGATATCCGTACCTATACTGTCGGGGGACGACGTTCGGCAGAGTATCAAACTCATTTCTCTATCACGCAGAGGAACCATAGACCGGTTTCGCTCTTATTGGAGCTCATCGGTATGGTATACCTCAAACTTGACAGAAATACGACTTCGAATGAAACTGGGTCTCCTCTCTTGCTCAAGGCACTGTGTACATATGCAAGTGGCGCCATCGGACGACGGCAGGTGGTTCTACTAGGGCATGCAAGATAGTCGTGAAGTGAAACCAAGCCAGTTTTCTGCCGAAGTTGTCGTTTCCCACAGACAGATGGCGGATATCCGTACCTATACTGTCGGGGGACGACGTTCGGCAGAGTATCAAACTCATTTCTCTATCACGCAGAGGAACCATAGACCGGTTTCGCTCTTATTGGAGCTCATCGGTATGGTATACCTCAAACCTGACAGAAATTCGACTTCGAATGAAACTGGGTCTCCTCTCTTGCTCAAGGCCCTGTGTACATATGCAAGTGGCGCCATCGGACGACGGCAGGTGGTTCTACTAGGGCATGCAAGATAGTCGTGAAGTGAAACCGAGCCAGTTTTCTGCCGAAGTTGTCGTTTCCCACAGACAGATGGCGGAAATTCGTACCTATACTGTCTGGGGACGACGTTCAGCAGCAAAAGAGACAGAAACTTTGGTGTTAAGTTCACTGGCTTATGCTCATTTTTTTTATGTCTTCTTTGTCTTCCCATAAACGAAAGTACCGTAGGTTCAATAATTTTGAAGATACACCCTTTTGGTGGTTGAACTTTAGGCACTTTTAAAATCCACTTTTTTGCCCAAGTTGTTCAGTAATTATAGCCATTCCATTTAAATCAAAAGCACAAAAAAAACTCCAACTTTTTTTCCAAATTGACCAAAGGGGATATTACGTCTCTTTTTTCAATTTCAATTTGATCTCATAAACGAAAGTCTCATTAGTTCAATAATATCGGAGAAAGTCCCTTCTAGCGATCGCAGTTTAGGCTCTTTAAATGCCCACTTTTTTTGCTACTCTTAAAAAATTATCTTTTGGGACTAATATCGTTTGAATTACGTTCTTTCAGCAAAAAAAAACAAAACTACTTTTAAATTGACTAAAGGGGGTTTTTACCTCTTTTTTTCTCAATTTCAAACTTTGACCATCTAATAACTTCCGAACGAATTGCTCGTTAAAAATGAATCCAACGGTTTTCATCCCCTTGATATCCCCTTTTTCCTTTTGTAAACCAAAGTACGATCGGTTCAACAATTTCAAACAAATTTTTTTCGAAATTGACCAAAACTGGGAAATTACGTCTGTTTTCTCAATTTCAAATTTTGACCGCCTATAAATGAATCCAACGGCTCTTCCCTCTTCTTGGTGCCCTCTTTGTCCCCACGTCAAAAGTCCTATTGGCTCAATAATTCCAGACATAGACACCTTCGGTTGTCGATTTTTAGACACATTTAGGATCGCCTTTTTTTGGTATTCTTAAACAATTTAGTTTTGGCCATTTCCACCAAGCAAATTTTAAGTAAACTTAAAGTTAAGGGCCCTTAAGCCATAGCTGTTAGCATGAGTAACCATGGTAGTAATGGAAGTCTTAACTAGTTGTACTTGAAAATAGCTTGATTCGAACGGCCCTTATATATAGAGCTAATTTTGCTCGGATTAGGTGTTTCACGTCACTAGGATCTTGCAATTGTTCCGTTTCGATTAAAACCGGTAAGAAATACGAAAAGAGGCGGGGATCGCTACGAAGAATTGAATCGAAAGATGAGAACAGAGTGCCGGAAGGCAAAGGAGCGTTAGTTAACAGAAAGGTGCATTGAAATCGAGGAACTACAAGATAAACACGACCTGTTCAATCTCCACAAAAAAATCAAGGTGTTTACCAACACGCAGCGTAAACAGCAGCAGGGTGTTTTGAGAGATGCCAAATACAGAATTTTGGTGGACGCTGAAGAAAGGGAGAAAACGATGAGGGGAATATGTGAAGACCCTCTTTAACGATGTTTGACCCAAAAAACCTCCCAAAGGTGACGCTGTTGATGAGTCTAGCTCTGGAATCTCGAAAGAGGAAGTAATACGCGCTATCAGGCTTCAAAAAAGCGACAAGGCCGTGGGACCTGACCAGGTGCACGCGGAAACGCTCAAACTCATTGCGGATGCAAATGGGGAGGGCCTAGCCCCAATTCTCTTTACACTCAACGTTCTGACGCAGCGGTGCGGAGACATGAATGTAGATATATACGCATGTTTTATTGACTACCGTAAGGCATTCGACTGCGTTTCGCACCAGAGACTTGCTAAGATCCTCAAACCCATTTATGTTGATGAGGGAGACCTGCGCATTATCACCCAACTATATTGGAATCAGACGGTGGAAGTCGGAATAGAGGGCGAAACATCTGAAGAGGTGGAGATTCGGAGGGGAGTGAGACAGGGTTGTGTTCTATCGCCCCTTCTTGTCAATGTATATTCCGAAGTGATTTTTCGTGAAGCATTGAAGGATGTGCAACATACGCTTTGCTGATGACACGGTCGTGTTTACTGACAGCCTGCATAGCATGCAGCACGAACTACAAATGGACGTTGCCAAGACCAAGACTGTTATATTCTCCAAGACACCAAAACTATCAACTCTCAGAATTAACAACGCGGTTGTACAACAAGTCTCGCCTCTAAAATACTCGCTCCTAAAGTCGAAATTCTTGCAAGGATCGAACATGCCAGATGCTCATTTACTTCTACCGTGACCTGAGTCTGCAGCTGCGTGTGCGAATGCTACGCTGCTATATCTTCCCGGTCTTTCTATATGGGTGTGAAAGCTGGACCTTTAGTGAAGCACTGGAGCGTCGAATGAACGTATTTGAGATATACTTATATCGACGTACTCTGTTGGTATCGAATAACCAACGAAGAGGTACTCAGGCGGATGCATAAAGATAACGAACTATTAACAACAATAAAAGAAAGAAAACTGCAATACATCGGTCACATCATGAGAGTAGAGCGATATGAAACATTCCGTCTTGTTATTGAAGGAAAGATCGAGGGCAAAAGATCTGTGGGCAGACGGCAGAATTCGTGGCTCATGGATCTGGGGCGATGGTCTATTGAGATATTTAGGGGCGCAGTTTCACGCACCATTATAGCCCGTTGGATCGCCAACCTGCGGAGGGAGACGGCGTCATAAGAATAAGAAAAAATTCGAAATTGACCAAAGAAGGGTTTATTACGTCCTTTTCTTCATTCTCAAACTTTGACCGCCTATAACTTCTGAACGAATGGAATGTATGTATTTCCTTTTTCTTGACGTTCTCTTTGATCTCTCGTAAACAAAAATGCTATTGTTTCAATAACTTCCGAAATAAACCCTTTCGGTTGTCGAGTTTTAGGCACTTTTAAAATCGCATTTTTTACCATTGTTAAAAAATTCACTTATGGAGCTAATTTCATTTAAATTAAGACTGCTGCGTTGCTAGGGGATTGAAATCATTCTTTTCCCATTAAAAACAACAAAAAAAAATCCTTTTTCTCAATTTCACACTTTGACCGGCACTTTGCCGATTAAAGCCGGCAAAAAATTCGAAATTGACCAAAGGGGGGGTATTACGTCCTTTTCTTCATTTTCAAACTTTGACCGTCTATACCTTTGAACAAACGGACTTAAAATAATGAAATTAAAATAAATCCAACGGGTTTTTCCTCTTCCCATTGTCCTCTTTATCCTCCCTTAAACCAAAGTCCCACTAGTTCAATAATTTCAGAGATAGGCCCCTTCGGTGGTCAAATTTTATTCACTTTGTGCCATTCTTAAAAAAATCGCGCCTCTTAAAAGCGACAAAAGAAGGGGCTAAAAAGAGGCATTTATGTTAAATTTACTAACTTATGCTCATCTTTTATGTATAATTAGTCTAAAATCAGTAACTTTTAATACCCTTCCTCAGCCCCAGAACAATATTTATGGTGTTTACTTTTTCTAGTCTGTTTTAAATGCAAACATCGACGAAAGAGAGAAGAAGTCAGCCATAGTCGACTTTCTTGCCGCAGGAATCTACACCCTAAAGAATAGCCTTCTCTTCCTCCTGTACCAGATCGCGCTGCATCCAGGTTGCCAGGAGAAAATCCTTTTAGATGATACCAAAGCATATGCGAAGGTAATATTTACTCGATTAACTAAAACTCTATGGGTTTTTTTACATTTCATTCTTGCATTTTAGGCATGTTCCATGGAAACGTTTCGACTTTCTCCAACGGTACATGCCCTCGCTCGAGTCACTGAGGCAAACTTGGAGCTCTCAGGGTTTCACGTAAACGCGGGGACTGTGGTACTGTGTCAAACTTCTCTAGCATGCCAAAATGAGGCCAATTTCAAAGAGGCAAAGATGTTTAAACCGGAAAGGTAATGCTCATTGTGGGTTGAGTTACTGATTTACCTATGAAGGAAGAAAACTATACTATAAAAAAATTTTAAATGCAAAAGTTATTGATAGCCCGTGTTATAATTTTCTAAATGGAACACCCTGTGTATTTATGCTTTTCCATACTCCATAAACGTTTCTAAGCATTTTTGATAAAGCATGTCCTATACCTATCCCCACTGGTTTCTTTGATATATGGTGCCTAAGTTTCGATATTATAATATTTAGCCGCGTTCTTAGAGGTTTCCTCTTTAATTGTGTGTAATCATGTTGAATGCAAAAATTATAGATTATCATGTGTAGTTTTTCATGTTGTAAAATTTTCTACAGGGCGTACCCAAAATCATCTGTCGTGATCTCAATCACCCTGCTGCATAGGTGGATAAATGTCCGGCTGATCAGCTGACAGCTATTTAAAATGTTACATTTTACATTACGAGGGTAATAGGAAAACCTTAAAAGCAGTAAAGGGAAAATGTCCATGCCTTTGGCATTTTTTTCCTAGTGGTGAAAGATGAAGAATTCTCGATTTATACAACGCTTCAAAAGTGTCTTTATAAAAGTTGCTTGTAAATTGGAAGAGTAAACTTAAATTTAAGAATTCTTAATAAAAACGTAATAAAAGATTTCTAAAAAGAGTGCTCTTCTCTTCTAATAAACAAGTTATTCCAACCGTAATTCACAGTTTTGTTTACATATTAGGGTAAAGAAAAAACGAAAAGGCAACTTTTTTAATATCTAGCTAAGGAATTTCACCCATCAATTTTTTACCCATCAAAATAGCAGCTTTTGTATGTAAAAGAAAATTGGCGTAGAATACCAAGTGGCAAAAACACACTCATATAATGGTCCATTAAAAAACAACAAAGACCTTTGATATGCTGCCGGTTTTGGGTTCATCATGTATATAATTTTACAACATGAAAAACTACACATGATTATCCATAATTTTTGCATTTAATATAGTTTCACACGCTTAAAAAGAAAACACCTAAGAAAAACCCCAAGGAAACCAATGGGGATAGGTATAGGATATGCTTCATATAAAATGCTTAGAAACGTTTACGGAGTATGAAAAAGCATACATATACAGGGTCTTCCATTTAGAAAATTATAACTTTGGTATGACACGGGCTTTGGGTAGACCCTGTATAAAGGATTTTGTATTGAAAAAAAAACTACACCTAATTATCAACAACTTTACTATTTAACATTTTTTTCTTCGAGTTAAATTAAAGCCTCTAGGTGGGTGGTTAACTTATAATCAATGACCCTGTACATCCATGACGACTTTAGAAAACGGCAAACAAAGAGAACAACATACTCCACACAACAGCAAAACCACAGGATTCAGTTTTTTTTTTTAAATTCACGAAACACGGTGTTCCTCTCAACAACAATAAAAAAATTTTAAGTCCTCATGGATGTACAATTATTAAACATTGACACCACCTTTGTTATAAGAAAATAGGCCTGAAAAACGTAGGCCGTTCTTTGAGTTGCAAGGGTGTATCATTGTACTATACCTGCTAACCACCATAACTATAGTAAATATCAAAGAATACTGGGTGTAATACTGGGTAAATCAAGGTCCACATACTTCAACCGTAGATTATGTTAATGAAATAAATAAACATTTATTTTTCTTATTGTCCAAAATTCCGTCTTTTAAGCTGTAATGTTCTTTGAATCTTGGACTCCATTTGAAAAAAAATTTTTTTTTTGAAGAACCATTTAATGGACTATTAAAAAAATTCGGTGTATTAATATTTTTTGACGATATATAAATTCGAAAATAAAAAGCTAAAAGCACAGCTATGTTAGTTTGCCGGAAACGAGAATTAGAGCTATTTTTGATAGAGATGGCATAGCTATTCAAGCCGTAGCATAAGTTAATATGGCGCAAATTCCTGCAATGAGTTGTAAATTCTCTCTCTCTCTTTGCCCCTTTGTCATACTCATCTATTTTAATTCTTCCTCCGAAAGTTCCTCTGAAATCCAAGGACACACCTTTTTAAATTTTCAGGCACTTCCATATATTAGTTCTTTCAATCAAATGTGTTCCTTTTCCTTATTTTCGCCTAAGTTCGTTATACACTTTTTCAACGTCATTCCTTTTCTTTCTCCTATTGACCCGGATTTCTTTGAAATTATTTTGGTCCGGGCTCCACTTTCTTTATTCTCATACCAAGCCTTAAGCATTTATTGCCTTATGCAAAATAATTTACCCAATGAAGTGCCCTCAAATTAGAACGAAAAAGTGTTACGAGGAACAGGGCAAATACAATAAACTTCCACTGCTTAATCAGAAACTTTTAAAGCCAGTTTCAAAGGGAAAAAGACGCAAAATTTCAGCACACAGTCATTTCCAAAGCGGTGGAAATTTAAATTCGTATGTTGTAGGAAGCCTCGGTGAAATTTGGGTTTAGGATGACTACATAAAGACATATTGTATAGGACAATGGGAGTATTATTGCTGATCAATATTAAGTATTATGGAATATTGAAACTTACAATGAAGACGGTGTCAAATCAAGTAGATTTAAACAAAAAAATTGCAGATGATGATTCATATTTGTGCCAAAAATAACATATATAATAATATATGTTAGTCAGAAGATGAAAATGCAGCATGTGGGTCCTATTGGTTAGGTTACTTCAGGTTTACATGGCCTTTTGGGAGGCATATGAGGCGTTAACGTTTCGATGTTCATTGACATCTTTTACAAGTTTTATACAAGATAACCATTCGAGTTTACTACAGTCGGAGACACTCTAAATGCCAAACTGACCCCATAGCATGGTAGGTAAATAAACAATTTGTAGTAAAGTAAAAAATTTAAAGAAGTATAGTAAAAGAACAATCGTGCTACCAAAACGTTGGCGTAAATGGTATATTTGAATGAAAATAAAGTGGACTTTGCACACGCTTCTGTTTGCAATATGCGATTTTCAACGGTAGTTAAGTGTGCGCATTTATTCATTTTCGAGGCAGTCGTAGAAAAATGTTTTTATACCTACTGCAGGCCCTCAGAGTCTACCTTAGTCTTTGTTGAGAGGAAAGAAGTATTAATTCTATTTTCAAAATACTGTTACGGGATACGGGTTCCAATAATTTATCGTCAATTAACTACACATTTTTACTTACTTTTAACTATTACAACACAATTACTCTCTACTAACAATTCGCACTGTTCGCTCGGTCATCCATTTTTAACTGCTGCCACCTCAAATTGGTCTTTATAAATGCTCCAAGAACTAGTAACTGGAGGCCTAGTAATGTTTATTCGCTGAACGGTTGAAGTTGGCCCACTGCGACGTGTTTCCCAGATCCGCCACCGTTCTTCTAACTACGTTATTTTCATCTCAACTTCATGTTTGACTTGATTCACTTCTTGTTTAACTTTATCCACGTCTTGTTTGACTTGATCTACTTCTTGTTTGACTTCAGTCATTTTAGCTGAGACAAGTTCTTGCAACTCGCGACGACCATCTGTTAATGGCTTGAAACAAAGCAGCTTGATTTTTTCTTTGTTCCTTTATCTCAAGCCTTTGTTTTTCTTGTTCTTCCAGAAAATAACGTTGTTCCTCTTTGTCCTCCTTCAGCATTCCCATAAGTGCTGCCAGTTGTTCATCCACGATTTTTGTCGTAGATCGAATATATGGCATGTAGAAAACACCAAAGTTCTTGCAACAGGGACAGTTTCCTACCACGCAAAATTCCACGCACGCGACGACTGCTTTGTCCATACAGTCACAAATTTGACGAAAATTATCCCACTTCTGACACCATTTGTTACGGGATACGGGTTACAGGAACTACACACTTTTATTTAGTTTTAACTATTCCAACACGATTAAAACACAATTAATCTCTACCAACAATTCGCACTGTTCGCTTTCGCGCGGCTCGGTGGTTTATATACCTGGCCTGAAAACACTCTCGTACTTTCGAAAACGGAGGCGACTGTTCACGGTTCTCGTTTGGTCTAGATGGGTTCCCGGGGTTGCGGTCGGCTCTCCGTGTTGCCTCTTCGGCCTGAATCTCTGTAGACCGAAGGTCGGGCGTAACAATGCAAATTTCGTTTGAAGTATTTGCGAATGCTATACCTCGCCACTGTACAAGAGCGCAATTTCTTGAACATAAATAATTCAAAATTTGTTCTTCGATTATAAATCATTTGTCTCTTCTTTGATAGATGGTTAAACGAAGACAAGAACGATACCGCAGCGGCTGCAGCCTTCCTGGTGACCCCCTTCGGCTACGGACGAAGAATATGTCCAGGAAAACGGTTCATCGAA
This sequence comes from Taphrorychus bicolor, assembly GCA_951812265.1. Taxonomy (NCBI): domain Eukaryota; kingdom Metazoa; phylum Arthropoda; class Insecta; order Coleoptera; family Curculionidae; genus Taphrorychus; species Taphrorychus bicolor. The sequence goes on from OX638300.1 coordinate 17,378,336, forward strand.
CAGGTATTGCCAGTTATCCTGGAGAAAATGGTCGCAAAATTCGTGGTCAGCACCGAGAAGCCAATGGAATTGGCCTTCGAGTTCTTGGTTTCACCAAAAGCTCCAGTTTGTATGAGATTCGAGGATCGTATTTGATTTATTCCCAATACACTCTGAGTTTTGTGTGGATACTAAGTAAATATTATGACTGAGTCTTTTTTAAGGTAATTTTAATGGAGATAATATTCTTGACCGCCAAGGTACACAAGTGTTGAAATTCTTGGATAATCTGTGTGTTTATCCAAGAGGCCTTAGCCAAGTATTTCAACACACTTGTATAATTTTTAAAATATAAAGTCAATTGTTATTTTTATATACTTTATTGTCTTATGTATTTACATACTAAATTTACAATTATATACACTTTTCAAGAATTTACATTAAATTTCTGTGATAGGTTAAATACAATAATTATTATGTATCGTGAGAATAAGGTAAATAATAAATTTTAATATCTTTCTATGCACTTTAATATCGGTTAAGGAGTATTAGCAGAAGTATCCGGCCTCAATTGCTGGGTGTGCATGTCATTGTAAGCGATGGTGAAAACGCTCTTTTTCTGAGCCATTTCAGGCTTGGTAAGAACTATTCCGCTATCAGCGTCTTCTTCGGGTCGCTTTTTTGGATACTGGATTTCGTATCTGAGACATAAAGTAAAAACGTGAATTCGGCACAATGTCGGAAAAGAATAGAGTAAAAAACTTAAACCACTAAGATTTTTCTAAAAAGTTGATACCTGTACTCTGAATGCTGCAACAGGGGATGTTCCGGCCCGACTATAGGCTTTTTGCCACTGCCTTGGGCTTTTTTATTCGAACTGGATACAGTTTCCTTAAAAAGCCTTGATTCCACTATTGGCTTTACAACTTTTTCCACATCTAACGATGCATCAGATTTCCTGCGTTTCGAATCTTCCTTTTCTTCTTTCTCGTTACCTTGTTTCTTTTTTGTGTACCACTCCATGTACCTAAAATGACGCTGTGAGTAAACAAAACACAAAGACACCACAGTAGTTTGAAACCTTGAAGTTCGTTTTGTGCCTGGCTTCTTTCCTTTTTTCGCCTCTTTCTCTCTAAAACTGCTCAAGTCTGCTTGGCTCTGACTCTTAGCGACGCTCTTTTGAGTAACTGCCGAAGACTTTCTGTCACTCAAAGTTCTAAGATCAGACTCTGACCTGTAGCGCTGGTGGTGATTCATCATCTCTCCGGAGTCAGCGCTAAGTCTCCTTGAAGAACTCCTATAAGAAGTATCAGACTTTTTCCTTTTTGCATGGTCTAATGAATCTGATCTTCGCGATTTTGTCACTTCCGATGACTGTGATCTTCGTCTGAAAAAATTTTACAAATCTACCGAGACCCTGCATTATAATGTATGTTTTTACTTGTAGTATTTGCCTGAGTCCGTAGTTTTATCTGACCGAGGACTGATGTCTTCCAGACTGTCCTCGGAATAGTCTTGATCGGAGAATCTTGGACCTTTTTCGTCATAACTGTCACTGTTCTCGCTTTGGTCTAGTGAGGCGGATATCTCTTTAAGAACTTCTCTCCTTAAGGCTGATCTAAATGATTAAAAATTAGGAAAGTTGTGTTTCTGCATTGAAAATCTCCCTAGAAATAAAGAATTCCACAACACACTTGATAAGAACGTATGCCCCAGACATATCTAAGCCCACAGCGGAAACTGAAAACTTCTATCAGCAACTAAAAAACGTCATAGACAACACAAATTATCATATTTGAAGATCGTAATGCATGGATCGGCAACAATGGCATACCAGGTATAGAGGTATAAAGCAAAAGTATAACGAAGTCATAATTAATGAAAACGGCGAAGCACTAATAGACTTCTGCGCTAGAAACGAAATAAGGATCAACAACACGTACTTCTCACATAAAGACCAACATAAATATACTTTCAACAACAAATGAAAACAAATGAAAAGCCAGCGATCGATGATAAACTTCATACTCACAAACCGAGTGATAACACCCTCACAAGTACTCGACGTCAGAGCCCTAACATCTGCCAACCTGGGGACTGATCACAACCTTGTTTTATGCAAACTACTACCAAAAAGGTTCACAACAAAAGAGGAAACCATCACAGTTGAAGAGCTGGAAAAATATTGACAAATGCATCAACAGGGCAGCGGAAGAAGCTATTGGGAAGCGTAAAATTAATATGAACGCGACAAACCACACCAAACCGTGGGTTTGTCAAGAGGTAAAAGAACTCTCTGAATTAAAACTGAAATGCTACCTAACATACAAAAGCGCACTGTCGGAAGAAACTTACGCAGAATATGTTCAAGTAAGAAACAGAGTAAACGCAACAATAAAATCAATAAAATGAGAACATTGGGCTAAATTTAACAACGACCTGTATGGAGCTCAAAGGAAAGTATGGAAAATGCATCGGAACAGAAGAAAACAAGTTAACGACTTCGTGCAGACCAAAAGAGCGCCAGTAGAGACATGGCAACAGCATTTTAAAGGGCCTTACGATGCAGAAGAAACGCTGAATATAAACGAATATAAAACAGACGGTGACGAAGAATTAGAAGCAAAACTCAAAAAATTAAAAACCAGTGCCGGGCGACATTCCCAACGAGCTTGTGAAATATGGAGGCCCCAAACTTTCAAGGAAACTATCGCAATTACACTACAACGCAAAATTAAAGGATATTAATGTTTTCACTTCGATTTCAAATTGAGATTATTCCCAAACTATAAAGCTGATTTTGAAAAACTTTTCTTTATTTTGTAGGTACGTTCCCAGTCTCGAGGTTAATACATGGAAAAACGTTTTGTTGCACGGCAACTTTATTATACCGGGTGGAGCAGACAAGTATGTTTTCGTGTATGCATTTCCTTCAACCCGCACTAATTTAGTGACAGCTGTCAGTGGTCTATTTTCTGCCTAGTCCTCAACCCGCGTTTGCTTTACAAGCAGCAGTTTGGAGTTTGACTTTTTCTCCCCTGCTAGTTTTGGAGATATAACATTTTTTCTGCATTGGTATCATTCTATTAAAAAATAATAATTTTTTATTAAAGATGTTATAAATTACAACAATTAATCTATCAAAATAAACAAATGAATATACTTAGTAACGCGTATGAGCACCATGAACTTCAAGTGTGGCTTCAACTCTTCTTGGCATACTAGTTATTAAATTGTCTATATCATGTTGAGGCAGGATCTGCTATAAAACGGGTAACACTTGCCTAAGATTCTCAACGGGCTGCGGAATATGATTTAATGCACGCTAGAGCATATCCTACGCATGTTCTATGGGGTTCAAATCTGGGGACAAAGCAGGCAACCTAAGATGATTGATGCTTTCGTCCTCAAGGATTCGAATCACATTTTGGGCCCTGTGAAGTAGTGCATTATCGTCCAAAAAAATAAAGTTTTCTCCTATTTGTCGGAAAACAGGAACTACAATACCTCGAATAACATCTTTTTCATAAATTGCACCATTCATTTTTGTGTCAACAACATACAATGGTGTACGTCGCGCTACAGCTATACCTGCCCAAACCATTACTGTTCCGCCCCGAAATGGATTGGCACTGCTTGCAGACTACTCAAATGTCAAGGAGTTCCCCTTTGCCGTCTTCTTGAATCGTTGTGCAAACCAAAGCGGGATTATTCGCTGAATAGAACTGTGTTCCATTCAATTTGCCATGTCACCCTGGCTCTTTTTGTCTTCGCAATGGTACGCCTCTCATTGGTTTGCGACACACCACAAAATTCGCTTCTCTAAGCCTTCTTCTAACAGTGTCTTTTGACACCATGACTCTAGATGCAGCAGTGAGTCTTTGTACAATTAGGGTTGAAGTGGCTTTCGGTTCTCTTCTGGCGATTAAGTTAATGCTGCACCGGCGTTTTTCCTTTTCGAGCTTGACCTCGTCGTCTTGAGATTAAGTTATCTCGAGAAAACTTTGCCTTCAAGCGACTTACTACACCCTGCGATTTGTCGAAATGGACAGCAAAATCAGCTTGACGCATACCGGCTTCCAGTATACCTACAGCTCTACTTCTTTCTTCAAAACTTAAACTACGTGGAGTCATAATTGTTTAATTTCAAATGAAATTATACCTCAATGACAGTAAATGTCAAACAATCTTCATAAAAGTACCCATGTCAACTGTCACAAGCAAGGCCTGCCTCTATGACTACGTCTCATAACATGATTAGTTTAAGTTTTGAATAAAAAGATACCAATGCGGAATAGTTACTTTCCTAACAAGTGCGGAAACTGATCCTTTTCCAAGCATTCAAGTGCAGAAAAGAGACTTTCCGCAAAAGTTAGGAACAATATATTTTTTCTATGAGCGAACGCAAAAGAACAGTATTCCGCCTTTTGTAGATTAAGCGCTGACGCCAACTGATTTGCTTCCCCAATATTGTACGTTTGGTGGGAAGTTATGGTAAAGGTCGAAGTGGAATTTGGTTTTGTGCTGCAGCAAGGTAGTTCTGATGGACAAAAAGAACTATAGGAAGTAGAAAGCCTTGAAGTGGAATTGAAATGACATATGAATGAGGATGACTTTGCCACGCATGTTATTCGCTTCGTTGGTATGGTAATGATTATTGACTAGCAGGCTATGTTATTATTAACATTTATGAATGTAGCGGGTTGAAGAGAAATTACGAAGTAAAATAGCAGCCATTTGAGGTTTTTTACTTTTCCGCCCTAGTGCGGGAAAGTATAACTTTCGTGCACACGAGTTGAAAAAAATATTATATCTCCAAAAATAGTGCAGAAAGAGTCAAACTCCCACTTTTAAAACAAAGACGAATTCATGACTGGACAGAAAATAGCCCATTGACAGCTGTCACTAAATTAGTACCTACAGGTTGAAAAAAATACGTACACGGAAACATATTTGCCTGCTTCCCCTCTATAATGGAGTCGCCGCGCAACAAATCGTTTTTCCATACATTAAGCTTGAGACTGTTAACGTACTCACAAAGTAAAAAAAAAGTTTTGCAAAATCGGCTTTATAGCTTGGAAATAATCTCAATTTGAAATTGACGTGAAAATATTAATATCGTTTAATTTTGCGTTGAAGTGTATTTAGCAAAATCTTGAACGAAACGAACACACCAGATGAATCGCATAATAGCATCACCATACCCATATTTAAAAAAGGACTAAAAATCTACCCACAAAACTATAGAGAATACCCTCTTAAATACAGCAATGAAACTATTTACGAGTATTCTCAAGGACAACCTGGAAACGCAAATTAGGAATGAGGAAGAACAACAAGGCTTCACAAAGGGACGGCCAATAACAGACGAAGTACTAATAATAAAACAAATAAAAGAAAAGGCTATAGAGTACAATATGCCAGCGTATATTCGCTTCATTGACCTAACAAAGGCGTTTGACAGGGTTCGTTTGGGAGACATTGACATATTGATAGGAAATAAGGTGCCGGCGAACATAACAAAGATAATCCATAACCTAAATAACAATAACATAACAAAGGTTAAAGCAGGAGATCAATTCAGGGAAAACATCTCAACACCAGGAGGAATTAGACAGGGTGACAGCCTAAGTCCCTTTTTGTTTAATCTTCTCGTAGATAAAGTAATAAATAAAGTAACAGATCTTAATCTCGGCTACAGACTGGGCAAGAAAAGAACTGGTATGGTGTGTTACAGATGTGTTACGCCGATGATTTTTTCCTTCAGTCAGGTTACTTTAACTGTTAGATTAGTTTCTTAGCCCTAGCGCAGCCGCCTTTTTGGGCTATTGCGGGGCTTTTTCATTACTGCACATAAATGTAGGTACTAGTGGTTAGGTTAGTTGAGGTTAGGGCAGATCAGTGGTCAGTGGTTAATATCTCACAGAATAATTGGCTGTCATATAGACAATACTACAGAGAATGTCAGTGACAACTACAGCTAAAATACTAACTTACTCTGAAGCAAAACATCTGAAAACAAAGCAGAAAAAGAGTTGAACACTAAACGCTACATCCAATCGAAACTTGCAACTGGACCTAACTAAGTTACAAACACTCATACACCTGTGAGTATAAAGATGATTCTACAACTGATGCAGAAAATTGAAACTCTGTGCACACACATATAAAAGAAAGTTGGTAAAGTTGAAAAGAACCTGACTTACTTGTGGAACTGAGAACTGAGAAAAAGATGCACTGCTACCAAAAGAAAAGTCACAAGAGTCAATTAGACCAAAAAGGGCATGTCCTCTCTCGGAAACTGCACAAGAAGAGCTCTAAATACTAAGAAAAGAGCTGAAGAACGAAATCAATGCGAGCAAAAGGAAACACTGGAATGACTTGTCAGGAACTAAATGATGTGTTGGGAAAATTTTGGGCGGGAACCAGCGAGGCACTAATTGAGGAGGTAATAAAGAACAGTTGTTCCCAAAAAGGTGTGAGGTGGTTAGACCCATAGCAAATCTGTTAAAGTACTTTAAAAAGACCAAGAGAGTTGCAAGACGGCCTTAAGAGAGTAAAGCTAAAATGTTTGCATGAAATTAGCCATCAACATCGAGTCATAAGCTTTTCAAATATCGTGGAATCACCCATGGCCTAGCAAAGTTACAGGCCGTAGTTCAAACAATGATTAAAGTAATTTTTGTATCAATCATTAGTAACATGCTCAATTAGATCCAACACAAGGTTTTACCATCTGAGGGGTTAAAGAAGAAAACCTCTCTATAGATGCCTATCTCTATGGTAATTAAGAGCGTCCAAACTCGCAATTATTGCCAAATCAGAAAACAACCTGCAGAGACAACTCTTTCAGTTCTTCAAAGTAAGCCGCCAACTCAATATGAACATTTCTATCAACAAAACCAAATGTATGACAATCGCGAAAGATCCGCTCAGATGTAAGCTAGTGGTGGAAGACAATCCTATAGAACAGGTGATGCAATTCAGATATTTGGGCATATATAGACACATTAAGCACTCACGACCCAGTTAAAAACCTGAGGAGGCAGATTAACAAAGCATCCGCACTATCAGGATGCCTACGAGATATAGTCGAGATAGCAAAATTCGGATCTACAAGAATTGTATCAAACCGATTTTGACGTACGGTACAGAAGTCCGTCAAGATACCAACAAGACGAAACACATGCTGCAGGATGGCCGAAATGAAAACACTGAGAACAATAATAGTGGGGAAAACAAGAAGAGACAGAGTAAGAAACACAGAGTTCAGAGAACAATGCGGAACACAAGATATTGTGAGATGGGGAATGACGTAAGAGGCAGTGGTACAACCATCTAAAAAGGATGAACGAGAACAGACTTCCGAAAACAGCCTGCCCGGCCCAAGACTTGCCGGGAGGCCACCTAAAATATGGAAAGGAAGTTGGCAATCCACCTCTCAGGAAAAGATGCAGAGGCAGCTTCAGAATTTACAGATCGACAGATCTCCAAGAAGTAGAAGAAGAAGAAGTGTTTTTACATACATGCTTTGAACCACTATGAATAATTACGTCTCGTGTATGATAAGCATTGGTTTATTGTTAAGGGGACGTGGATAAAAACCGTATAACACAAGTTTACTAAAATCTCGAATAACAAAATCCTGATATGGGAAATAGAAATACTTATAACTTACTTGGACTTGGAGGTTCTTGTCTTCGAACGTTTGCTTGGTCTAGTGTCGCTATTGGCTCGCTGTTGCCTCAGTTCACTTGTGCGTGTTTGTTTAATCTTAGGTGGTGCGTCGGTTCCTTTGTCTACGCTGCTTTGCTTGAAAGGTTTTTCGTACTTCTCTATAATTTCTACCTCACTCTCTTCTAAAAGTATGAAATATCGTACTTTAATATCTGAGCCTCAAAGTGCACAGAATAAAACTGTATGAATAATAATACAGTGTATCGCATCAATTTTTATAATCAAAACTTGTGTTTGATCGTAGTAGACTATTAACTCAAAAATTACGTCGATGTTACTTGCTTATAAGCTAACACATCTAGCCTTGCCCAGTACCATCAATGGCTCACGACGCGGTGGTACTCATCAATACCCGACCGCCGTATCAACGAATGTCAAGAAAGAAGGAAAAAGTCTTCAGAAAAGTCTTTTTCGCTTGTGCTTAAAATCTTAGGTTCTAAATTCATCTTTGTCACTGATATTGTTTTGAAACGTTTATATAAAGTTTTAAAATACAAAGCAAGCCAATCACACCAAAGACTTTCCCTTGTATGGCGACACAACGGTTTTCCAGACTAAACTTTTCGCAATACTCGTCAAATGTACAAAGTCAGATAAAGGCAAAACAGGTGATTTTAGTCTACTCGGAGAGTCAAGCAATCTGTAAGAAGAAGACCAGAGAGAGGAGAGTTCCAGAGATAAGAGAGTTCCAGGCAATTTCAGGAATATGAGATGCTCTGGAAACACTGGCAGATACAAAAATGGTAACACAGAAATCAGCAGTGCCTGGGAGACCTCGTAAGAAACTTACAAGCCGTTACAGACTAAATAGGCAGGTGCACTTCCTAGGACTCTTTTTGTTTCAAGATACACAAACATTTACAGCACTTCCCAGTAATAGTAGACAGTCCATTAAGCACATATTGTAGAGCAGAGGAGAAGGGTTCCTTCTACCACCTACCACTTCCTACCTACCACTTCCTAAAAGACTGGTATAGGTTCTGAGCCGCTTTCTTCCCCAGAGAGAAGATTTCGACTCTGGGAACGGGCTATTTACTTTTCTTCATTAGAGGGATGAGGCGACCTTTAGAACGGGAGCCCATGTGTCTCCAACACGCTGTATAATAAGGTACAAGTGCCACAATATTATTTTGTCCTAATTTGAAACAAGTCGCATATAACTAATTTCATTCAATGCACACGATAGTAACCACATCTATAAAAATTCCCGGATTTAGCTTCATTTACTGTTAAGTACTGCAGTTGGAAATTGTTCACAAAAGACAACTTATAGCAAATGAAAAAAGTTTTTCTTTTGGGATTATTGAGAGGTTATTAGTATGAAAATATAGTACGTAGAGAAAAGAAAAAAATACTTACAAACTACAGGCAATTTGTTTAAATATATAGTTAAAAAAAGCCAATTAACCATTAAATAACATCCCTTGAGGAGAACTTAAGTTGACCTTAAGGTTTTCCGCAAATTAATAAAACTTTTAGGTGACTAATCTGACTAACCTTGAATGGGCGTCCTTATTTTTCGGGGTTTCATAACCCGATGTCTCCTCTTAGCCCTCGCCTTAATAATAGCAATCTCTTCATCTGAACCGTCATCGCTAAGTTCCCAATCAGACTGAACTCTTCTACGAGGCGGCCTAAGATACTGAGGTTCGGTCTGAGTACCCATATCTTGGTCGGTCTGCGTGCCTATCGACATAATGTATGCCCCTATAGGTATAGGTTTCTTTGAAGTTAAACAGAAAAGGAAAGAAGAGTATAATTGAAGAAATAAAGACATTGAATGATAGAGTGGTGATGGTACCTGCTGGCAAGGATTGGGTCTCCAATCGTAAATCTCTTTCCCTTTCTAAGATCAACTGACGCAAGAGGGCGTTTTGCTGTCTCAGAGAGGCTTCGAGGAATTCTTGTTCGGATTGAAGCTTATTGACAGCGTTTGGAAGAAGAACTTGAGTTCTGGAATATACGGAATATTCTTCTGAAATTCTAGTGGTGCGTTAACAAAGTGAAAAAAACAGCCATATTAGAACTACTTATACGTAAGTGTGTATAGACAATTTTCCTACCTTGCTGCCTCAGCCTGCTGCTGATCGATATAACGGCGCATTAGAATATCCTTTCCATTATCAACTAGATAATGCTGCTGGTTCTGATCAACAAATACCGGCCCATTTCTATGGATTTCAGTCCCGGACCTAAAATTTGCAGGATTAAGCCTAACGATAGCAAAAACGTTTTTTGCCTACCTAGTTACCAGCCTCAAGATATCAGCGTTTCCCTCACGAAAGTACAGCTGTTCCCTAGCGGCGTCTTGGTGATTATTTAAATGTTGCATGCTTTGGCTCTGCTGCACGTGCTGTTGTCTAAAAAAAATAAAAAAATTATTCATTAAAATTTTAACTCTAAATCAAGTCGCTCACCGTATGTGAGATGGACGAATACCACCTCTATCCGACCCTCTCTCTATTTCATGTCTTCGCAATGACTCGGTTTCATTGTCAACCATTGCAGGGATTGGCTCTTTTTCAGCACTCCAGGCTTCTTTTCGCCCAAACCATTCGGCTACCTGTACTGACTTACTTTCTCTACCATGCCCAGACCCTAGAAAGCTCGTTTACTCAAATGTTTTAATTAATAGTCTCTATACCTACCCTTAATGACTAATTTCTCAACAATATCAGCGCTCTTCGCTTTTCTTCTTTTTGGTGGAATATACAGGGGGCAAGGCCTACAGATGCAGCATAAAATCAAAATTATTGCGGTCAAGATGGCTAAGACTATTAACAGAATTATGAGCCAGTACAGATCCCCACTGGAGCCTTGTTTGATGGTGGTCAGTTCTTTTTCTTTGATTACGGTATTTTGGTTTTGTTGCGGATTTAAATGTTGTTGATGTTGGCTTTGGTCGTCCAAAATTTGCTGAATTTTATTGACATCTACTACCGAATCTTTGGTGTAGTGAACGGTGGCGACGATAACGCTCCTGCGATAAGAAATACAACTAGAGTTTCCAGGTAAGTTTGTATTGGGCAGCTTACTTATCTCCATCCATGTCTCTGGTGACGTAAGTGGCACCAGGTTCGAAACCAGTATACGGTCGAATTTCGTCGACAACTACTCGGCCTCCAGTTAGAGCGCTCAAAGTTTGTTGCGTGTGCAGTTTTTCAGGGTTGTTTCCTGGCACTATGAAGATCATTTTACGTGATTTCGACTCCGGAGGGTAGATCCTTACCTAACGAGAATGAAAAGCTTCTGGACATAAGAAATCTCAATTTATTGAATTAACCTAATCGAAATAATTATGGATTCGTAAAAAGAGCTACAATACAGGTGCCTTAAATCTGGTAGTAGCAAAAGAGCGATTACGTTATGTAATAAAAAAGCGGACTCTGGAAAGCTCAGAGAAAGCAATAGCTCTAGCAATAGACATAATTTGATAGCTATGATCCTTATCATTCTCACTGAATTTGAGAAAATGAAATGGGAATCGGTCTCTAACATCCAGCTAAAGCTGAGTACAGATACTTTTAATGTTTTTAGGATAGATTAAAGAGAGGCAGTTCCCACTATTTGCTTTAAATCTGGTTATAGCAAGGAAGCGACTATATTTTATGCATTTTTTGTGGTAGCTGTTAAAGAAGTCTAGAAACTTTATGAACTGTTTTGGGCAAGTCAAAAAAGTATCATCCACATACACCGTGATCCACGACATTGAAAACGGAATTCCCTTAAGAACCTCAGTAATAAGGTGGTCCATTACTAAACTAGCCAGTACTGGACTGGCTGGGTTACCCATAGCAGAACCGTCCAGCTGTTCATAAAAAACCCCTTGAAATACAAAATAGCTGCTCTCAAAAAGAAAACTGGAAAGAGAATACTAGAAACTGGAATCTGGAAAGCTCAGAGAAAGCTATTATAATGTTTTTAGGGCATAATTTGATAGATATGATCTTTATGATTCTCATTGAATTTCGCGCAAATAAAATGAGGATTGGTCTCTCATATTCTATAAACAGAGGCAGTTTCCACTATTTGCTTCAAATCTGGTCCTGGCAAGAAAGCGATTACGTCACGCAATTAAGAAACTAGACTCTGCAAAGCTCAGAGAAGGCTATTACAATGTGTTTCATGGTATCATTTGATACGAGATGATAAATGAGTAAATTATTTCAGTTCTTATTATATCATAAATAAATAATTATATTTTCTATCTCTAATCTTACTTTCTTTTGTCATGCACAGTGTTCTCATTCATGTAACAACTCGCTCATTTTAGTTCAGTGCCAAAGTTCCTTTGGGTTGTAGTAATGTACAACTTTTCAGAAATCATGATCCAAATCCAGCCAAGATTTTGACCGACAGACGATTAACAGGTAATCGGATTGATTGAAAAAATAGTTTTAGTAATTCCAAGTATATGTGTGACTGAAGATTACTTAGTTTGAGTACGAAGGTGGATTAGCAGGTTGGGGATGAATTAACAACTTCATTCAATTTTCAAATCGCCGACGTTTCGACCGTGTATTGCGGTCTTTATCAAGGCTGTTAATGAAGTGAAGAAGTTATGTCAATGTTTATAACGAAGTGTAGTCAGAGCCTGACCCCGGCTCTGACTACCCACGGCTCTGCGTGAATTTCCTTAGGTGCTATCTCGAAAAAACTTTGGCCCACTAACGGATAATCGACACAATTAATGTTGTAAATATTGACATAACTTCGTCACTTCATTAAGAGCCTCGATAAAGACCGTAATATACGGTCGAAACGTCGGCGATTTAAAAATTGAATGAAGTTGTTATTTTGTCCCCAACCTGCTAATCCACCTTCGTACTATTGCTATTGGGACGCTAAACACTTGGAATTGCTTAGTTTCGTTCAATGAGACTGCAGTATCTAGAGACGTAAAGTGAGGATGAACCTAATTTAGTACCGAAAAAACACCCTACTTCGTCATTTGTAGTAGCTTGCAGCGGTGTTAAACAATGAATAATACTAAAAATATATACCAACTCCACGATCTTACCTCTGCATGATACCTTGGTACTGATCTTACCTCTAATTAACCTGCACAAACATAAACTTACCTCTGCATCACTAGACAATCTAGGAACACCTTCGTCATACGCCCTCACTGTCAAAACAACCAAATCATCCGGTGTCCAGGATCTTTTTACTAGCAACTCTCCAGTTTTGTCGTTGAGGAACAAGTCATCATTCGGAGTCAACATCTGATACCTCACCTCGTTGTTGGGGGCAGAGACGTCGCTATCTGATGCTTTAATGAAAGCTTGAGTCGTGAAGCTGTCTCGATCAGGGTTTAGAATGAACTCGTATATGTCCTTCTCGAATTGGGGGGCATTGTCGTTAATGTCTAAGAGTTTTATGGTAACCTTAGCAGTAGCCGTTAGGCCTTCGCCGTTTTCATCAGCTGCACGAACTTCTAAGGAGATTTTGGGTCTGGTTTCTGCGTCCATGTTAGCGGAATTGGCCACTGTTATTAAACCAGTTTCTTGGTCTAGGCTGTTTAAACAAAAACATGTTTTGAATCATATAAAATGTAATTCATACAATGCAAGATAGTATCGGGAACTTACGTGAAAAGCTCACTTCCAGGTCCAATTAAATCAATATATCGGACCTTACTACCTGGTTCCCTGTCTACATCAATGGCTTCTACAATCAGTACCGTAGTACCAACATTAGCATGCTCTGCAACCAAAAAAAAAGTACCCTTCAGAGCCAAGAATAAAAATCAACACCAAAAGAATACCTGGAACGTTGCCTGTAAATTCAGCCTTAACAAACTTGGGAGGGTTATCGTTAACATCCCTGAGCACTACAGTCAGCTTGGCTCTGGCTGTATAGTTTCCCTTTCCTAACTCCTTAGCTACCATATAGCACTCGACATAGTGCCTAGCTTCGTAATCGAGTAAACGATTATCGTGCACGGAAATTCTGAATCTAGAAAAGCCTTCAACTACACTGGGCGATATCTCAAAAGTGCCATTATTTTTGTTCAGTTCCAATGTTATAACATCGCCGGGCTCGGTGGAGATTTCAGCTTGAGGGAGATCGAGTATTGTGCCTACCGGAGCGTTCTCATCCAGAAGAGCATGGTATTCTATCGAGCCGAAAGTTGGTGATCCTAAAGTTATACCTTAAGAAAAAAATTTAATGAAAGATACAGGTCACTAATATTACATCACTACTGTCACACTATTAGATAAAGGGCTAGCAGTAACGCGCAAAATGTTTTGTGAGTTTGTACCTGGTGGAATCAAGGCTAGTTGCACTGAAGACGATTGTGAAGGCGGTTCCTGTGGGTTTTGTCTAACTTCTTCAGCTGTGACATTTAGAAGTATCGGTTGCCCTTGGCTTGGAAAAGAAACGATTTGAGATATAGGAAGAGCTAAAATGAGGTCACCTGAAACAAAAAAAATGTAACTTAAGTCACTTATAAAGTAAACTGTGACATATGTTGTATCATCAGTGATGTCATAATTAATGACCATAACGTCATTAAAAAAATAAACATTTCAACACTATACGTTGTAAAGAGCTTTAGGATGCGAGTTTTAGAAATCCTGTAAACATTACAGCACTTTATTTGGTAAAATCTAGAGGACACGTCAACGCATATTCAAGATTTTTCGAGGGTTATCGGGATACCGAAGGTGGTCAAATTGCATCTTATCGTGATAAAGCGCGTTGCCTTTCATTTGATCAGGAGTTATTTTTCCTCGCTCATCAAATGCCCATTTTATGTCATTATGTAATGAATATAAAGATGTTTCAGACTCGAATTCGGCTCTGGTATGGAATGAAGCTCCCACTGGTACCCGAAATCTACAGCAAAACTTTTCTGCGTGTACTTAGGTTGCAGTTGTGATTCTTGGTTAGGAACGACATAGGCATAGTGAATGATGTAATAAACAACGACGAAAGCGTAACGGTATCCATTATGAGAGACAGCGACTGGAATTCTTTCAATTAGAATGTTGCTGGGTTTGATTTGACTTCTTGTCTTAATCCTCGGTCACTTGTTGCTCTAATAGTCTCCACATCGCCGCTAAACTTTCTGCGTCAGAGTTTACCCGCCACCAATATAACCACCCATGAGGCTACTTTCAACATCAATAATGAACTGTGATTGCATCAGAATGATCACCATTTGATGCAATCCCTGGTTTTTTTCCCCGGCTTCTTCAAATACTGTCACTTGCAAAACAATATCCTAAATACGCCTACACCCTTGAAACCTTAAATATTTATTAAAAAATATTTCTCTGAAATAGAATGAAAATTCAACCCTTTGTAACCTGATGTGAGGGTGCAAAGTTATCAATTCCAGGATATTTAAACGTTAATCCAAAAACAGTTGGTAACAACCAAAAAAAGACTTTGGCGGCCTAGGCCAGAACAATGATTCTTGAACTGTTTTTAGTCAAGCATTTAAATGATATAGAAAAATTATATTCTCGTTTTCTTATGATTGCTAGCCTCAGCTATCAATTTACATTGTAAAAGTCGCTTTTTCTACTGGATACACAACATACTATTGTTTTGATTGGTTGCCTGCACATTCTCGGAACATTATGCAGCCAATGCGCGTCAGGTCTATACGTCATTTTCAATGGGAGCTAATTAGAAGCCATTTGTTGCCTTTCGTGGACATAATGTCTTGGTTTTCGACCCTATGTTAATAATTATCAAAAAAATAAAAGTTTGTCAGTATAAGTTGCGATTTTATCAGCCAATTAAGGAGCTCCGAGAAGAGAGAATTAGGCGATATTCCAATCGTTCGATACCAGAGGGATTTCCGACACCGACGTCAGCGGCACGACGAACTTAGGAGTTCCAGAACCTGAAGGCGTCGTCCAGAGGAGGGACAGTTGCAGTTTGGGATTCCTAAAACTTCATTGGTGCCGGCTGAGGAGATCATCTCTTGGATATTTACAGAGATATTGACGAAAGTTGTGGAAATTGCTACGGTTTGTTGTAACAGCTTTGTGCTTCAGCTTTTTTCTTTTGCCTTGCATTTATACAACAAAATTTTCTGAATTGTGAAACAACCCAGCGTTTTAAAGTTGGTTGTTTTATCCATAAAAAAAACATCTGGCATCCCGTTTTAATATTAAACAGACTTATAAATTTTTTCTCTAAATTTACTTTGATACATGTTTGCTTGAAATACGTAATTATCAAAATTAAATAATTCTTTCTCTCGATTTAAATATTTTAGTATGTTTTACGACGAATCCAAAACGGATTTTAGTAGACGAGATTATCCTTCTCCGTTATCCCTGGACTCATCCGTCGCAAACCTGAAAGAACCCGGCGCTACAGGAAAGAGATCGTGTGGTCTAGGGTTGGATACTCAAGAGGTGAATATCATAACTCGTTCGGGACGAGAGACAGTCTTTCCGAACGAGCCGAGACGTTCATTGACATCACCTAGGACCAATCACGACAATAATTGATTGTCTAAGATGTCTAGGGTTAGTTCCGGTTACTTCCTTCTTATTGTCGTACCGTGCTCGTGTTCAAGCGTTGGCGGTCATCATGTCAATCAGTTGGCGGTATGTCTCTCGCTCTTCGACTATTCTCAAAAGTTGTTCCACTTGAGAGTCCGGTCCATTGGCGAATATTTCGCAACCATGAAAGCTTTTTACGGCCAACCCAGCGTCCTCCCTCCACTTTCCCCTGGATCAGATTTAAGCAGATCGTACATGGGGCCACGAATCACATGTCCAAAATATGATAATTTTCTTCTTTTGATGGTAGGCAGCAGTATGCGATCTATGCCCATCCTTCTTAATACTTCCTCGTTGGTAGTGTGTGACGTCCACGTCACCCGTAACATTCTACGATAGCACCATAGTTCGAACGCCTCCAGCTTATTTATAGCATCGACCCTTAAAGTCTACGTTTCCTGGCGTAGAGTAAGACCGATCATACGTAGCATTTCAACACTTTCTGACGTGTACTCAACGTTAGATGTCTATTATCTAGTTAAAACCGTTTTCCAGTTATTGAATGCGCTTCTTGCCATTTCAATTTTGACTTCGATAATCCATATGTGGGTCATTGCTGGAATTTATCCAACAACCGAGATATTTGAAACGGTCAACCCTCTCTATGTTGTTGTTCTCGAGTGTTAGTGTGGTATTCGGCTCTACATTGATTTTGCCCACTGCCATCAATTTGGTCTTGAGAGCGTTTATGCTTAGCCCTTTGTCTTTACACACTTGGTTTACTCGATTAAGGAATGTTTGCAGATCTTCAATATTCTCAGGAAGAAGAGCCGTGTCATCGGCGAATTTGATGCTGTTAATAATTTTCGTCACCAATACTGACACCAGTATTGCTATTCTCCAGGGTATCCTTGAAAATCTGCTAAGAGTAAATGTTGAACAATGATGGGGAGAGGACTCATCCTTAGCGAAAGCCCCGCTGAATGGCGATTGGTGCTGTAACTGTCTGGTTGACTCTTAGTCTCGCTGTTTGATTACAGTATGGATGTTTTAATATTTTTACATCCTGATGGTTAATGTCGATGACGTCTATGTACTCAAATAATTTTCGCTGATCCACAGAGTCAAAAGCCCTTCGGAAGTCAATAAAGCACACAAATATGTTTTTACGAGATTCGCAGGATTTTTGGAGTAATATCTTCATACAGAATTGTCCCCATGTGGATTCCTATACCTCTCCTAAATCCGAACTGTTCTCTACCTACTATTCTTTCACAGGCCGGGTAGATCCTATTATGTATAATTTTGAAAAATATTTGAATTGAGTGGCTCATTAGGAATATTAGTCTATACTCTTCGCCTTTGTGGGGAGGGGGACAAATGTGGACTCTAGCCAATCATTTGGTATCTGGCTGGATAGATATATAATGTTAAAGAACTCTGTCAGTTTCTGTAAACTACTTTCATCCAGAAGTTTGATTACGTCTGCAGGAATTTCATCCGGACCAGGAGCTTTATTTGATTTAGTTAGCTTAATGGCTCTTTCTACTTCTGCTTTCAGTATGGGAAGAGCTGCCGCAGATCTTTTTATAGCATATGATTCTGGTTAGGCGATATTTCCGTTAGGCGTTTTAAACATATCCATAAAATAGTTTCTCCATAGAGGACAGAGCACAATGGGATCAGAAGTGTGTTTTTTAAAGCCCTGGAGAGGTCTTTCTGGCTAGTTCCTACTATTGCCTAAATTACTGATACATCACTAGAGTACTGGTCAATCTGGGATTCTTTTTTACCTATTTCGGAACTCATTTTCTGAAAAGAGAATTTAAAAGCGCCGGGAAAAGCAGAGAGTACATCAGGTGTCTCTGCTTCCGATTGTCTCCTATTCAGATGAGGAGAAGGTCTCTATAAACAGCTTTAACAGGAAAATTGTTTACTGTGGGTTACGGTAGTAGCTGGAAGATCTAATTTCGCAGAACGCTCTATTTCCTTTCGAAATTCCTAAATCACTGGAAAAGTACTGATTAATCTGGGATTCTCTGACACCTATTTCGAGACTCATTTGCTGAAAAGGGAATTTGAAAGCTCCGGAAAAACAGAGACTGCATCAGGTGATGACACCAACACGTTGTGATTGTCTCCTATTCTGATGAGCAGAAAGTCTCCATTAAACAACTTTAATAGGACAATTGGTTACTGTGGGATACGGTAGAAGCTGCAGGATCTAGTTCTGCAGAACTCTCTAATTCCTTTCCAATATCAGTTCATCTTCCCCCGATGCTTTCCAATACTTTTACGGCCTTGCTGAAAGATTGAGTTAGGTTGGGATTCTAAATGCGATACTGCCCAGTTGTATAAACAGTATAATTAATTTAAGAAATGGCAACATCCTCGACATGTTTGATAGGCGGCCGACCATTTAACTATTGCCTTGAATTAATGTCAGATCACTTGTTCTTAGCTTGTCGCAAATGCGTGTGAGTTTATTGGTTGTTCAGCATCTTCTTAAATCCAGTTCCATGTCATATCTTTTGTTCTTCCCTAATCTCATTGGGTATCTTCCTTAACTTACTTTCTATTCTTAATTCAACAAATTGCAGTTCGTGGCTGTTTTCCAGTACCTCGGTGTTGGTCAACTTTAGTATCGTCATGGCGGTTCTGCAATTCATCAAAGGTCGGGCACTGGCCAGCTTTGGTTCGATCCTGGATTTGTTTTGACAATTCTTCTATTCTAAATGTAGTAGAATGTGGGAGCATGTAGAATAGGAATGGTAGGTGCAGGTAATCCCAACTTGAACGTAACCAGACCTCCAAGAAGAAGAATAGGAAGAAGATTATTATAAAAGAAAAATACCTATTTATTTTGCAAAATTTAGAACTAGTTGTTAGAAAAGACTGTAGAGAAAATGTGGTAAAGGCGCCGGACGGCTCATTTATATTAAAAAATTCCACAGACATCATTTTTTTTACTTCAAAAAAAAAAATGAGAAACGCAAGTTGTTTGATGTTTTACATATAGGAATGGAAGACAACTACGAGAAGCTAGTAGATACAGCAAAAAAAAGCTTAATGATGGAAAACCTAGTTCTTTTCCATAATTATCAAACCTAAACAGGAGTAGGTAAAAACAGATAGCTTCAGAGCTGAAGCAGTTTCTTTGTAAGCTGACATCAGCTCTCTTAATCAAGAAACCCGAATATCAGACCCTTTAAAAGACTGCTGCGCAACGTTATCTTCAAATCAAATCAAATCAATCTATTGATGTCAGTCACAAAGTGTCACACACGTCAAAAGTTAGAACCTATAGTCTATCCTATAGCTAAACATAATTTAAAAAAGAAATCCTCACAATTATTTACACAATACAAAAACGCAATCATCCTATATAGTCAGTGGAACCACAACACATTCCCTCGCCGTTTTTATTAATTTGACATGAAATCCGTATATATCACGGCTTGCTTTATTTTTTAAAAAGAAGCAAGTTTCTCGTGTAATCGGTCAGGTTAGTTCAGGTTAGTGGCCAAAGTGGTAGTTCCAATGTCATGAAACAACGTAGCACCCTGAAGAAGGCAATAAAAGTACTGCCGAAAGCTTGGTAGCTGAAGAGTTTTATTCTTTTGATGCCCTGACCGATTACCGGAGAAACTTGCTTCTTTGTAAATTCTCCGGTCGAGACACTTAACATATTTATTTTTTAATGCACCAATACATCAATATCTTAAAAAAACAGGTGACTTTTAATGAAGTCAAGAACATGACTTAATTAAAAGTCACCTGTTTGAAAGAAAACGACACAGCCGGCAACCCTAAACGCTCAAGGTATCCCGCTGGAGACCTTCCGCCCGGCAGAATCTCCTGTACTATTTTCTGAGAAATTTTGGCAAAAAATTCGTTGAATTAGTCGGGTGTTATATCAACATTCTCAACTGGTTCCGGTCTGTTGCCTCGGTGTTTATTGATGATCTGCCATGTTGTCCTTATGGGGTTCGACGCTGACCGTATTAGATCATAATTAAATCTTATCTTGGCCCTCTTCAAAGCCTCTCTATAAGCCTTCCTGAAGCCAACAAGTTCTTCCCTTATTCTGCCATATTGCTGCTGCAACTCAGCACCTGAACCGCAACCTGTCACGCATAGCTCTCAGCTCATCCCCGAACCACCCAACAGTGCTAAGCTGCTCCTCTTTTACCCTATATGCTTTCTCAGGGAACGACTGTATGTTCGCACCTTGAAGAATGTCCACAAACCTTGTGAAGGCCGCATCAACATTTTCATTCTCCCGGACAAAGTCCCATCATTTATCTCTAAGGACGTTATAAAAGTTATGCAGGCCTCTCCGGGTCAACGGCCTAAATACCCCCACAGACTCCCCGACGTCGCCATCAGATACCCTCTTAACCATGCACCTACAATCTGGCACATGTGATCAGACACACCTATATCAGCCACACACTCAGAACGCACACCCACATCATGACTCACAAGAACATTGTCGAAACACGCCTGATATCTAGTTGGCTCAAATACGATCTGCCGCACACCAAAGGCACCGGCAATAATAAATCTTGCTCAGGCCTCGACTCCGGACAACCAGCCCTCGACGACCTACCAATATTCAATGTACTTACTTCTAAATTATTTTTGACAAAAATTGCAGTACCCCCCTCCTATTGTAAGCCTCCGGGATGAGTGTCACACAGTGCTCCGTGACACACAGTATGTCTACAGGCCTGTCCACAAAAAAGGGCTTGATCTGACTCAGTTTACCTCTCAGAGATCTGACGTTTACGTGGAGAACCATCAATAAGAAGACCAACAGAAAGAATAATCTACCGCTGCTTCGACGATGACTCCTGGACGACGATTTCAAAGTCCTTCGTTTGTCTCTTTAATCTGACTGTTACATTGTTCTTCTGCCGAAGTGCAGCGTCCAATTTGTGAATTTCATTTTTTAAGCCTTTAACTTCTTCATCCTGGTTGTTATTATGCTCTCGACATTCCACCGAGCAGAGAATCTTGTACCCCTTAACTACAGTCCAATCATCTCTTAGTCCAACCTCTCTTCTTCTTAGGGATATAAGAACTTAAGTTTTAAGTGCATAAGGCTCAAAAACGGAGCAGCTGAACCATTATAAACTCTAAACTTAGAGAAGTATTAGGGCTCGTCACGACCTCTTGTTCCATCTGGACACCTTGTTGGAAAGCTTAATTACTTACTGAAAAATAATAATGTTGAAATTTTATAAAGGTTTAAAATTAAAAAAGCCCGTTACTTAATATTTGGCAATATTGGAAGACCTTCGTTCGCCTCCTTGAAAAACGAGAATAACTTTCATTTAAATAAATTTGCAGTTAGGAATTTTGCTAGGCCGGAAACTGAATATGCCTTATCTGGCACGAAATCCTCAGAAACGGTCGATGCCGGACCGGGAAAACGTCCACGATTTCATAGAAGAATTAATCAGTTCGGTAGGCGTAAGAAACCATAAAGTAGTCCGCTTAGTCAGCCGCCAGAATAGCCGACTAATGCCTAACCTCGATTTTATCTTTCCTTCGATTATTCCGTCAGAGGTCCAACCTTACTTGCTTTTTCAGTTTTTAACATTTTACGACACAATAAAAGCCAAAAGGCGCCATATCGATTTTACAAAATGTCGGTCAATGATGGCCACTAAGCAAAACCCATAACCATGTTAAAAAAAGATTTACTGCCGAGAAATTAGTTCTCAACAGCCGATAATAACTCTGTGCGGCTATGGAAGCACGCATAACTTTCCATTTTAAATTTCCAAGCCTCTATGGGAAAAGTTTGGAACAACACGCGATCTTCCTTCATATCAGGAGTGTTTAATGTGACAGCCGCGATTAAAACTGAAATATGGCCGTAAAAATTAGCTTTGATTAGAAACCTCCAACACAAATTTACTGGTTTTGGCAACATCTTCCGACAGGAAAACACGAATTTTGTGTTACATATACATTACTTTTCTATTACCTGTTCTTTCATTAATATGGAAGTAAGTACTGGCAGGATCCTCCGGATCCAAAGAATATCGTATTGGTCTGGGCTGTCCTCTGTCTCCATCTTCTGCATGGACTCTGTTGCGAGAAAAACAAAGAATAATAAAAGTTATATTAACAATTAATGACATATTTACTTTAAAATTATGTCCCCGGGGCTCAAAGTTGAACTTAAAGTAGTTGTAGGAGGGGCAATAGTGAAAATTGGTGGCGTATCTTGTTCATCAATAACCGCAACTAGCAGCGGCCATCCTGCGATATTTCTAGTGTCTTCTGCCATGTTGGTCCAAGGGTTCTACAAATCCCCTTGTATCAATAGAATTTAAACTAAGTACTTAAATAAAATATAATACATTTGCCAAGACCATCAAATGGTGAACGGTTTTAGTCTCGTAGTCCA
The DNA here is from genome assembly GCA_951812265.1 of Taphrorychus bicolor. Classification (NCBI taxonomy): domain Eukaryota; kingdom Metazoa; phylum Arthropoda; class Insecta; order Coleoptera; family Curculionidae; genus Taphrorychus; species Taphrorychus bicolor. The sequence continues at coordinate 17,400,947 of OX638300.1, forward strand.
AAGGGCTTAATAAAAATATAGTCGCTTCAGCATCTTTATCGGAAATCAATTTTTGATGGATGCCAAACTCAATTCCCCCGTAGAGCTCCACGTAAACAGCTTTCATTCTATTCGGATTGCCCTTGGCAATCAAAGTTCCTTAATGACAAAAATGATGGATTTTTCATTACACTCAATGTCACATGAATAAGTTATCAGTTAGTGGAAATATTTACTCGACCTTGAAACTTGGCCTGATAAACTGATATAATTATATTAACAGTTCTAAGAGGTTGGGTTTTAAACTAAGGATGATCGATTATATAAACATGGGTTTCTAAATACCTAACTCGGTGTTTCTCCTAGCATTTTCCGATACGGTGAGCAGTGTCGGTGCACCTGGAAAGATTTTTTCTATAGGAGTTGTAGCGTTTGTAGCCTGGAATGAGCAATTAATCACAGCCAACTGTCCCCTTTGATTCCGGACCTCCACTTTGAAGTCATAGAATCGTCCAGGCTCTAGCTTTTTCTTCAAAACTAAATTTGCTTGGCACACCTGCAAACGGTTTCATTATGTACTCCCGATACATACGAAATTTTGAGAAACTTACAGAATTAAACCTAGAGCAATTTAAAGCTTCTGCAGATACATGAGCAGTGTCTTTAACATCAAAGAGAAGTGGATAGTCAAAAGCGGTATCCGATGCCAGCAGTCTGTAAATCACCGATCCCACAGCAGCGTCAGCAGGAACTAAGACTTCGTTAAGCAATGCCGTTGAATCGAAGACTAATATTGCTGAAACTATAATATAATACAGAAAAAGAGTATTTTGTGTAAACCAATTTATCAAAAAATTTAAATGTAAAATGAATAGGAATAACGTACCTACCTGTAATAGGACCACAACAACAGCACACCACCACCAGGAGGCTCATGGCAGACTGAAAAGTTGGAGATGGATCGCATGTTTCCTTGGCTAGGGAAATTAACAACTTGTCAGTTTTCGGGGGGATAACTATAATCACGTGCAAGTGAAACTTTTTGAGTTTCATTTGGAGTTTGGCGAATTAGGTGAGGCTTGAAAGTTGACTCAACCTTGAAAGTTTCAATCAATTACTGTCTGTGGTTTGCGACGTCGAAACTTTAGTAACGAGTTGTAAACGCCAATAACACTATGCATACGGTTTTTTCTTGCTAAGAAAGGTCAGCACGGACTGGTAGCTAAAGAAATGTTACTTAATTTAGTTGCATATATGAGAGTTTTTCTTTGCAACAACTAATATGGGGCCGGCAAGACTCGGCTATTTTAATGAAAAACTCTGGGATACTTAAAGACATCAAGTTCTAATTGAAATGGTTTTGCAGGAATAGTGAACTTACCAGTCAAAAAATTTAATGTTTGTAATATCCACTGTACTGTTGAACTATTAAAATAATCGAATTAGGTACATACCCAAACTTTTTTCTTATAACAGAACCTGGGACTGAAGGTAAATATTCTTATTTGAGCTCAGATTTATGTACTTCACTCAACTCAGTCAAACGATGGAGAAAAAAGGGCAGTCAAGACTAAAATTTTTCATTTTTTATTTCCAAGCCTCTATGAGAAAAGTTTCGATTACCAGAAAATAAATTGAGTTAGGGATAGCTGAATATAACTGGTAGAAGTTAAGGCAGATTTAACACAAAAACATTACTACAGGTTGCGGCTAAACCTCTCAAATTTTAATGTTTCTCCCCCAAGAATTTTCCATCCAAAGAAAATCATTATACCAAATGTAACCGAGATTTGAACATTGAACTTAGATCGCAAAATATTTATGAAAATCTGAAAAATGAAATTAAACTTTGACGCCCTGTAAGAAGAGAAAAAGCAAGTTAGGTATTCCCTCAACTTAAGGACATCCTTTAGTTGACATTCTGTATAGTATTTAAAATACTTATATAAATACAATCGAAATAAAGATAAACTGTAAAGGCTTTCACGGCCGGTCAAAATACAATATAAAGTGTTTTCCGGAACATCAGGAAAAAATGGAATTTCTTCCTGATGTTTCGTCTACAGTTACGGCAGACATTATCAAAGACGATGAGGCAAAGGGCGAAGTGACCTCCCGTGCTTCCCGACTTTTACTGATTCGACTGCGGTGAGCTCCGTGGTATTTATACCACCGTCGGAGCTGTCGCGCTGCAGTAGAGGGACTGGGGTGGGGCTACTGGTGGCGCGGAGTTTCGGCGCACTTGAACTTTGACGTAGAACTCGTTTCCCAACACGACAGCCATTTCAACAGGAAGGAGAAAATTACGTTTCTAAATGCAGACTGGAATCGAGCTCTACGTCATACTTCAAGTGCGCTCCATGCCACCACGCCACCACTACCTCCACCCCAGTCCTTCCACTGTGGTGAGCTCCTTGGCTTCTCCCTCCGCCGTCCGCGCGACGGCGAAATACCAAAGAGCTCACCACAGTCGAATCGGTCAGCTCCTGCTGCTGAAAGCCATCATGCGGTCGATCCAAACATATGAATTGGTCTCATGGGGGAGTGCGGCGGAGGCCGACCTCTCAAGGGTTGAAGCTCTTGAAAACATTTACCTCCGTACGGCGTTAAATGCCCCATGGTACATTAGTAACGAAGAAATTCGTGCTAATCTGCGATGGCAAACAGTGCGCGACTTCATGAGAGTCAAAGCTGAGAAGACATTCCGACGCCGGAAGCACATTCAGGCGACCTGCTGCGGGCTTTGGTTCAATGCGAGCCGGATCCCGCATCAGGTCAACCCTGGAAGCGGCCACGGCACCAGCTACGATATCAAGCTGCAGAGAAGCACATCTCCCGCAAGATATGTCATACTAAACTAGGCAAGCTGGCGAGGCTATGAGATATGAAAACGGGAAAAAGCGTGCACTAGAGAAGACTGCCGGTAGCAGACTGGGGATTTATAGGCAACCGGGCCCGGAATCCCCAAGCACAAACGGGGTTTTTTAGTAGGTAAGAATCCCAAACTACCGGACAGCAGAGCGGGGATGTTCGGTGTCTTGCCGAGAAGATTTTTCGCCCCGGTGTCGCGCTCCCACAAAAAAACGTCGGGAAGCACGGGAGAACACTTCGCCCATTGCCTCGTCGCCTTTGATAATGTCTGTCGCAGCTATAGACGAAACGTCAGGAAGAAATCCCATTGGACCACGGCTGCTAAGCCCGGAAACCACAATGTCTACAACTGTATAAATTATTAAATTTACTAATGACATACAATTGTTTCCCAAAAGTACCCAAAAAGTTTTTAACAGGAATCAGAATCAATTAAATTTAGATGGCTTCATCTCGCCCTTACAAAGGTAGAGTTAAATTAATGAATTGTTCACTTCAAGTTCGCCTTCTCAAATAAAAACATATGAACACTAATGCATTTTTTTTTTTCGTTTTAAGGAAATAAACAACTTTTTTAGCATCCCCTGTGTAAATGCTCCTGCCTGTGCAGGGGAGACTCATGCCCTGTATATTGGTAATATTGTGTTCTTTTTTCAACTTTCGGGCACTTTTTTCCTTCACGCTGTAATTAATTATTAATTTGCGAACCCAAATTTAAACAGGGTGGCCCATTGAAATCTTCCTATTTTTAGAAAATCATATTACTGACGTTGCTACAGAATCCATGTTTCTTACTGGCTGCTACTTGATAAGTTCTGATAGCGTTGGAAAGGATTTTACTCTGCGCAACGCCATTCAGCAACTTGTACCTCACTGTACTACATCACATTTGCTGAAAATTGCTGTTATTGCCTCTATGATTCATGAACTATTAGAAAAGGAAGTTAGAGTTCAAGAAACTCCATATTACCCCCAAGATCTGACCCCAAACGTTATAAAAACGCACTTTCCGTGCTCCAACCCCAATACATAATTGAAACCGAAACAAGTGGTCGAAACCCCACCTATTAAGACTTGCTCTCTTTCTTTTGGTGGTGTCATGGAGAGAGAATTGCGTGATGGCAATAAAATTCGGCACTTAGAAAAATATTTTAGATTTGTATCTTTCAGGTTGCTATTTAACTCGGTTGAGCTAAAACAGAATTCTATATCTATTGAGCAAATAGTGACTCATTACAATCAACGTTTACCTTTTTGTAGGTCTGTGTGACGTTTGATGACGCGACTCCAACATTGTCACCCCGGAAGCACATAACTTATGCTGTGAAAAGCAATTAGTCAGTGACCAGAGTCAGTGTACCAAAAGTCAGTAATATTCAATAAAGTTCTCAAGGGATTTGAAAAATGGAAATTAAGATTGTGTTTTTGATATTCTGTATCAGGAAAGTGATTAGTTTTTGGACTAAGATATACGTGGGTCAATCGAACTATTTTGGTGCAATCTATCTCCAGTTGCAACACTTTGGGACACCCTGTTTAATAGGTACAAATATACTGAATTAAGTACGTGCTTTCGGAAACGAATAGTTTTCGGTATAAATTGCTTCCCTTGACAGTTGAGCAAAAGTTGAAGAGACAAAAGACAATTGAGCAAAACTGGTAAATGTGAGAGTGTTGAATTTTTAAAAGACAAATTCGAGGCAGGAGAATCATGATTTTAAGGTGAAAATTACTCATTAAAGCATTGAGGAATCACATTACTCTTTAAACGATGGCTGTATTTAGTGTTGCCACCCAAGGCGACCAAGCTCAAATAATCTAGAGCCAAATTATTAAGCTTCCTAGATAAAGTTTCTGTTAACCTTAAACTATTGCGGACCATTGCCTAGTCAATTAAAAATTAAAAATCGGACTATTGCCCAGTAAATGGAGGGCGAAAGACAATTTGACAGGCGCTTTTTAAAGAGGGAAGCCTCGAAAAAGGCTGAAATTGTTAATTTTTTAGAAAAAGAATTCTTTTCTTTAAATTTTTATCTTTCTATTCTTTTATTTCTTTCGTCTCTTAACCAACATCATCTTTCGTCCTTGAAAAAATAATTACTGTCACCTGCACGTGGAGCTTTAGTTCAGTCACGTTCATAGTCAGCTAATCAAACTATACAAAAAAATGTTGTTTTAAAGCGCAAACCAACTTTAAATAAATTAATGGGTAAACTCCGTAGTTTTTAAACTTTGTTAATGACAAACCACTTTATAAACTAAATAGTTAAAAACCAACAATCTTACGACGTGACGATCCTTGTCCTTGTCCCCTGTTGCTCATCCTCATGTCGTTGTCACCTTACGGTCAAACCATGACGAGCCGCAGTCAAATAGGCCACGTACTCATTCTCCTCCAACGATCTTAAGATAAGTACTGTGACTTAAAAAGACATTTCAAATTAAGTACACGGTAGCTAGGTACACAAATCTCGACAAATGCACAAACGAATTATATCACAAAATAAACACAGAAGAATCGAAAACCCGATTTAACTCCCCGATAAGCTCTCCCAGTGGTCGCGTGTTCCTGCTGCGGGGGTAAGTCCGCGCGAAGGGCCCGAGTGGTCAGATATGGTCAGTCTGGTCGCTAAGAAACCCAGAGACACGATTTATACACAATACCACAGATCGATTGTTATGGGAAAAGTGGAGCAATGCTGTGCGTTTCTTTCTGATTTGCATATCACCAGAAAGTATTTCTTTGTATAGGGGGGTGACTAATTAAAAGTCGCGTGTAAAAAGTCCTTTTTTCTTGTTGACGTTCTGTAATGTGCTGAACAAATATTTTCTTTACAAGTTACAAGTAATTGATGTCAAGGATCATTTTGATGGAGTCTAAGGAAACTTGAAGTTAGTCGCTTGACAAAGAAAAACTCTGCTATTATTTAGGAGAAATAGATCTAGCGCACGTAGAATAAATCTTTTAGGTGTGTCTGCCCAAGCAAAAAGACCATCCCAGTGGTTCTCAAATTAAACAGAGATCTGCTACATCTAGGAGGATTAGAAAATGAAACAAATAATGGTTAAGCTAAGCATAGCAAACATATATTTAACATAGTACTTAATAATAAGCAAGTAAGTAGGTATAATACAATGTTCAGTGTGGTGAAAAGTCTTTAGTGCAAATCTATTTTAAATGAGTGATTAAATTTAATTATGCTTTAGTTTACGAAACAAATAAATATTATATTCTGTGTCAGCTTTTTGTGTTCATTTTAAAACGGCACCTAGAAGCCTATAAATTTTTGATAGAAAATAATAGCATAATTAAATTAAATGGACTTTTGTTACTTATTCTTTTCGTTTGGCATTTTACAACCAACCTGATGACTCCTTTTAAATGAACACCGTGTACCCTCAAAGCTTGAGTGGGACAATAATTAATATCCTTATATAAAACTATTAGTATAGTGTCACATAGAATAAGATCAGACGTCGTTAACCTTCTGACTGTGAGGTCACAACGCCAACAATAAAATCACACAGTAGTTACCATACTTACGGTGACTTTTACAGCTACCAGCAAAACTTCAGTTTGAATTTAAAACACCAGTAATGACGTAGATTGCATTGTTTATCTGTCAGGTAACAATGCAATCTACGTCATATCTGGTGTTTTAACTTCAAATTAAAGTTTTACTAATAGTTGTAAAAGCCGCCCTTAGTAGTTCAGTGAATAAGTCTAGACATTAACGAGGGGGTAATTACTCAGCAAATGTGGTGTACAGTCACCATCAAATGCTATGCAAATCTATTAAAAATTAAGCAAATGTGGGGCAACTGTTCCAAATGTCTGTTAAATGCGATAAATGTCAGACGAAATTGGGAAATGTCAAACAAATGCAGCACATTAGCAGAAGCGCCAAGACGTGCTAAACCAACAGGCTACCAGAGTTAGCTCTAGAATTTGAGAAGATGGAAACAAGACAATTGATTGCCGAGACTTTAATGACGTCAAAATTTTATACTCGTATAAAGACGGGCAAAATTAACAAAAAACTGACATTATATTTCCTTTCCCCTCGGATCAATATATATGGTAGTCCTTGCCTTGACTACTAGATGGCGCACCTGATTCTAAAGCCAAAAAATTCCTAGCTTTCCCGCTTCCTTTAAGTGGGGCTAGGTATACCTTTTCATTCTTGCCTGTGCGCGCGTGTAAGTTACATCGCGAGTGGTTCACCGGGTTCTAAGTCAAAAACATGTCGAACAAAAGAAAACGTGCTGAGTCTGAAGATTCTCTGGATTCTTTGGAAGAGGAAGACATATTAAGGTCTATAGAACAATTGAAGCACCGCTTGAAAGCAGTGAAAAAAGGTGTAAAAAAGGGCGCCGATGCACGGGGACCATCAGGCGAAGACAGGCGGATAATAAACACTCATTTGCCGATTATTATGGGATGCATCCCTCCACCGCCGCCACCCTCAACAAGCCCCCCACCGTCGCCGCCTCCCCCAGACCCGCTATTTTGTACCTCTCTTCAGGCTACTAATCCAAGCGAATCCCAAGATTCCAGGGATTCTGATGAACAGCAAATGCAAATGGTGGAGAATCAGGGATCGAACGGAGGTTGCACCAGCCCATACCCATATAGTTTAGATGGATTACTGGAAATAGGGTCTGTACTCATGGGGGGGGACGAGCTAGACGGTGGCAAAAATAAGGGCAAAAATAATAATAAATGTGAGTACATGTATCATAATTTTATGAGGTACTGAGGGTTCCATAAAAACTAAAATAAAATAAATATACCCTCTTAGCCTAGGGGTCAAACTCAATAGGAACAGTAAGTATAAATACTAGTATATTCTATACTAGAATAGTACGTGTATATTATACACACATTGTGTAATACACAACTGAGAGGGGGCGCCATCTCGAGGCAGACTTAAAAAGATTACAAGGGTTGTCGGTGCCGCCATCTAGGGAAAAATATCCCCGATTGTCCAACACGCGGGTGAATTACAGAAATAATATCGGGACGTTACTTCCCTTGGCACACAGATGTCGGGGAGATCATACTTGGAAAATTTTGAAACCCTCCTTTTAAGTTTGGCCCTTTTTTAGCCTATGGTATATGGTAAATAAGAGCTAAGAGTGTACAAGGGCTAAGGAAAAATAATAACTTAGAAACTAGGGTGGTTGTTTTCTTTTAGGTGAAAGCGATACACTTGACTCTGCAGTCTTACAAGTCTTGGGGGAAGAGGAAGAGCAAACTGAACAGAATTGGACACTACAGAAAACTTTAGCAAGTCAGTGGGAAAGAATCTTGAAAAGGGTTGTATGTACGTAGGGGAGTTATGGAGGATACAAAAAGTATTCTACTTGAAAAACATTCTCATCCTGAAAACTGCTACTTGAGAGCTCCTAAGGTCAATCCGGAAGTGGGAACAAACTTAACCTCATCTGCTTGTCACCAAGACCAAAAAATGTTGCTTATCCAGAATGAAATTGGAACAGTTCTGGCATGTTTAGGAAAAGTCCTAACAAAATTGTTGGAAACGCAACTGCCTTCGAAGCTAGAATATGTTGAAATTTTAAATGACGCAGCAAAAATTCTTGCAAACATTCAACATAACCTTTCAATGAAAAGGAAGAATAACATAGTATCATTTGGGTTTAAACAAACATTAAAACTAAGCTTCAAGAATGCTCTCCTTAGTTCAGAACTAGGAGAATGGTTGTTTGGGGAGACTCTCCGAGAAAAGCTGGAAGAAATCAAATCTCTAGAAAGAGATAGTGCCGCTTTAATGGTAAGGGGCAATCTTCCAAGAGTTTCAAGTCATTTAAACAGGGGAAGCCTACCTCGAGTGGAACAGCAGAAGACAGGAGTATTTTACCGATCAGCATCCAAGGGGCACACACGGGGTGGGCAAAAGAAAACATCCTTCCCTCCACGTCGCGAGAGGCAACACAGTCAACCTCACCAAAAACCACGAAATTACCAGGAGGAGAGATACAAGCGTAGTCGTTAAGTAACAATGTAGGTAAATTTGCAGGCCAATTAACAGAATTTAAAAATGAATGGAAACAATATTGCAATGATAAACTAGTTATTTCCTGGTTAGAAGGTTATAAAATACCTCTATTACAAAAACCTGTACAAAATTTTCCACCCCTTGAACAAGGTTGGTCTGTGGAGGAAAAGAAACATGTCTCTGAATCTATAGACCATCTCTTAGACATTGGAGCTATATCTTTGTGTAACTATGAAAAGGACCAATATATTTCTCCAATTTTTATTCGCAAAAAACCAGATGGCAAATACAGGTTTATCCTGAACTTACAGCATTTTAATTCTTTTGTTCAAAAGGAACATTTTAAATTAGAAGATCGGAAAATGGCTTGTAACCTGTTACGTGGGGGAGCCTTCATGGCTACTATTGATTTGAAAGAAGCCTATTTTTTGGTCCCAGTTCACAAAGATTGTAAGAAATACTTAAGATTTTATTATAATTCTCAACTATATCAATTTAACTGCTTGCCATTTGGGTTATGCTCTGCGCCATGGGTGTTTACAAAATTAATGAAACCAATACTCACACATTTTCGAAAGAGGGGTATTTCTTTAGTTAATTACCTAGATGACTTTTGGGTCACATGCCACTCTTTTCAGAAATGTTATAGTGACATGGAAGAAACTTGCAAAGTTTTAACTTCTCTTGGCTTCATCATTAATTTTGATAAAAGTTGTTTACTCCCAAAGCAAACATGCAAGTTTCTAGGATTTAACTTCGATTCTATAAGAATGGGCCTGGGTCTACCTAATGAAAAGAAAAAGAAATTAATAGCATATCTAGAAGCATTCTCGAAAAGGAAGTCTTGTAAAATAAGGGAACTTGCAAAATTGTGCGGAGTTCTGGTCTCAGTTTGTCCAGCCATACCATATGGGAAGGTTTACACAAAAATATTTGAGAGAATCAAATATTTGTCCCTTTTAAAAAATAATAACAATTACGACACCTCAATACTTATAAGCGAAGAAATAAAAACAGAAATGGCTACATGGATAAAAAGACTAGACACACCTTTTTGCAAACTCCCCTTATTTAAATTTAAAATGGAAATTTTTTCTGATGCAACACCTTCTGCTTGGGGTATTGTCTGTAACGGTGACAAAGCTAGGGGTCTTTGGAATAAAGAAGAATCTCTTCAACACATAAATTATTTGGAACTCCTGGCAGCGTTCACAGGGCTAAAATGTTTTGCAAAAAATGCCAATAACATTGAAATCTTATTACGTATTGATAACACCACGGCTATAGCATACATAAACAAAATGGGGGGAGTTCAGCATCAGCAACTGAACAAGCTATCTAGGGATATATGGCAATGGTGTGAAGAAAGAAAAATATGGATTTATGCTGCCTATATAAGATCAGAAGATAACAAGGAAGCTGACTGGCAGTCTCGAAACTTAGATAATGACACCGAATGGTCTTTAGATAATCAGGCCTTCCAAGAAATAAGTGATGAATTTGGAAAGCCGGAAATAGATTTATTCGCAAGTCGAATTAATAAGAAATGTAAAAATTTTGTTTCTTGGTTTCGGGACCCAGAAGCTTTCTCTGTCGATGCTTTTTCTATGTCATGGTCCAGTCATTTCTTTTACGCTTTTCCCCCTTTTACTTTGTTACCAAGAGTCCTAAGAAAAATATACACAGACTGAGCTCGGGGCATAGTAGTTGCACCATATTGGCCCAGTCAGGCATGGTTCCCCGAGTTCAAAAATATGCTTTGCTCGAAAATGCTTATTTTCAAACCAAATAAAAATTTACTTTTAATTGGCAGGACACCACACCCACTCCACAAGCAACTTTCCCTGGCAGCAGGCATCTTATCTTGGAAGCATACATAAAGAAGGGACTTTCCGAAGATACCATTAATATCTTAATAGCTTCAGTAACAGATAGCACCTTAAAGCAATATAATTCAGGATTGACGGTGTGGTGGCAATTTTGTCAAAAACAAAAAATTGATGTCTTTAATCCTTCTGTAAGTTTGCTTTTAGATTTTTTCACTGTACAATTTACTAAGGGCAAAAGTTTTGGAACCTTGAACAACATGAGGGCCGCATTGAACTTTCTTCTTAATCCAAATTTAATAGGAGATTACAAAATAAAAAAGTTTTTTAAAGGCGTATTGAACCTAAGACCTCTGAAACCTAAGTATGAATACACTTGGGACCCAGAGGTAGTACTCCAATATTTAGATAAATTATATCCCTTAGAAGAATTGTCCCTAAGGGACCTGTCTTTTAAACTGGTAACCCTTATGGCTCTTATTACGTCTCACAGAGTGCAAACTTTATCCTTAATAAAACTTAGTAATATTAAATTTGGAACCAATTTTATACAAATAAAGATTACAGATAAGATAAAAACAACTAATAGAAATAAATTTCATCCATTACTGCGTTTAGAAAAACATGTAAGGCCAGAGAGGTGTGCTATCGAGACAATTAACCACTATCTGACAAGAACTGCTTCCATACGAGGAAACATTGACAATCTTTTTGTAACATTTAAGCGACCTCATAAACAGGCGTCGTCCCAAACTTTAAGTAGGTGGATAAAAATCTCATTACAGTCAAGTGGTATAGACGAGGAGTTCTTGTCACATAGTACTCGTCATGCATCCACCTCGGAAGCGTTTAGGAAAGGAGTAGAATTAGAGACGATACGTAAAAAAGCGGGTTGGACTAAAGATTCCTCTACTTTTTTCCATTATTATAATAGACCTTTAAAAGATTAGTTACATGCCTAAACATAAATACGTTAATATATAAAACAAAATACCTTAACAATTTTATATCGAGAAGTATATTAATAACACGAATTCCTTTTTATACTTCTTATTAAAAAAAAAAAAATAATAATAAAAAAGAATAACTAACAAAGGGTTTTCTTTTTTGCTATTGAGGTTCGTAATAACAACTGCAATTGGGAAAATGCAACTAATATGAACTCTAAACATCTACCATATATATTGATCCGAGGGGAAAGGAAATATAATTAATATATCAAACGAACTTACCAAGTGAAGTTCGATATTAATTATGTGACTCCTTTCCCCGAGGATCAATCAACCCTCCCAAAGATTATATCCCATCCCGCGAAATTCATATTAGTTGCCGATTAGCTTTAAAGAATGAAAAGGTATACCTAGTCCCACTTAAAGGAAGCGGGAAAGCTAGGAATTTTTTGGCTTTAGAATCAGGTGCGCCATCTAGTAGTCAAGGCAAGGACTACCATATATATTGATCCTCGGGGAAAGGAGTCACATAATTAATATCGAACTTCACTTGGTAAGTTCGTTTGATATATTAATTTTATGTTGTTTTTTATCTATTTCTTAACCGAGGACAGTTAAATTGACCTAGATATTGACTGCCTCTCTATATAGAAGGTAGCCTTGATAAAGACTAAACAATATAGTCAAAACGTTGGCGTACTTCGATAAAAGACGGAGTTTTTAAATGCCCTATACCCGTTACGCTCTTAAGTACGGGGTGTTCATTATAAAATTTCATCTAGCAGGCTATGAAATTTTGACAGAAAAGGATGACATAATCAAAATAAATGGACTTTTGTTTCTCCATTCTTTTCTTTTGACATTTCACAGCCAGCTAGATGAAGTTTTATAATGAACACCCCAGTATATAAATAAACTAAACAACTCTTAATAACACAATAAATAGACTTAAAGCACTTACCAAGTCAAATAAATAAAATGCAATTTGGTTTGTTGCCTTAGCAGTTCAATTTAAAAAATCCAACAAATCACTCTTGCTTAACTGATTATTATTCGAAGAGTTAGAGGCAGCGCCTGTACTTTGCGGAATCAACGGTATTCGACTGCCCGACATTTGATTCATCGGTGTTCTTTGAGTTGCCGAATTCAAATTAACAGGCAATAAGTTGTCTAAAGCAGACCAATTTTGATCCTGCGGCGTATTTTGTAGCCGAGTTGTAGGGTTTTGAGGTTGATGGCTCATCCATGGATTGAAGTTTTGATTCATGTTAGACTGAAAAGGTGGCTGAAAACTAGGCACGGAATTTTGCCTAAAGTTGTTACTGTAGCCCGCTCCAGTTAACTGTCTCAAACTATTGTTAATATTGTTATTCAACGAAGAAGCTTTAGGAGTATTATCGAGAAAATCTCCAAAGTCATTAGTTGACAGGCTAGAAGTGAGATCTTTAGGCTGTGCAGCGGGAGGACTTGACAGCTTTTGAGGTTCTATGCTCGACTGGTTGCTAAACAACTTTAAACTTTCTTGTTGTCTCGCCAAGGCCTGCTTCTGTTCCAGGGTCATAGAAGGCGCCGGTACACTACTTTCGCTGCGCCCCACTGGTCGGTCCAAGGTCAAAGCACCAAACCCATCACTAAGATCCACAGCTTTCGCGGTAGACGTCGGCACTGACGGCATTGTTGACGCCAACATCTTCTGCTCATCTTTTACAGAGTTCAACTGCTCCAGTTTGGATCTGTGCTCATTTTCAATAGCCTGGAACATTTCCTTCACTAGGGAAGTGATGGCTCCAAACTGCGCCAAAGTTAGACCGTTTTCGATGCAGAGGGGTATGAGAAAAGGCAAGATTCTGGTGGCCATAATTTCCTTGCTGATGCCCAGTTTTTTGTGGTTCATAGCAATTTTATAGATGCCGAGAATACCCATTAGGACAGCCGGTTCTCTTGAAGGGATCTGTGGTAAGAACGGTAATACCTGCAAAAAATAGAATTACATATTTTTTGCATATCAGATATAATAAGTTTTATATCAAATTGGCGCCCTAGAACAGTTAATGAGCTTTTAATTATACAAACAAAATGCCCATAATAAGAACTCTATTACCCTTAGAGTCACCAATTTGTCGATCAACCCATCTACACACTAGTTTCGTGATGTCGGTGAGATGTTGTACAGAGCAGGAGCAAGGGCCAAAATAAGTAAAAGTAGCTCAAAGTGTGTAAAAATTCAAATTAAGATTATAGCCACAATTATAAAGTTTTTTGGCTAAAATTAAGATTAGAGCGATGAAAAATACTTTATACTGTCTAAATATGTAAATTAAGAGTTTCTGGACAAATTTAGGTTAGGATTAGGGTCAAAGTTAAAACATGACAAAAGGCGTGTAAAAATGCAAATTTGGAGCCTTTGGAAAAATTCAGTCGAGTTAGGTCCCCCCCCCCCCCTAGTCGATTAAAAATTACTCATTTCTACTAAAATTTACAATTTTAATGTTTTTTTTTTTTGGTAAATTACGATCAAAATCGTAGAAAATGACTCAAAGTGTGTAAATATGCAAATTACGAGTGTTTCTGGATAAATTCAGGTTTGCATTGGGGTCAACATGGGTTAAAACATGACTAAAAATGCCATTTTGGAGTCTTTGAAAAAATTCAGGTAAGAGTTAGGACTAAAGTCGATTAAAAATGACCCATTTCATCTAAATATGATGATGTTTTTTGGCCAAAATTTAGGTTAAAGCCGTGAAAAATGGCTCAAAGTGTCCAACAGCGTTTTTGATTGGGAACCCTTGTGCAAAACTAGTGCAATTTGTACGTTCGATTGGTGAGTTTCGTGCAGTTTGGTATGTTTTATTGGGAAACCACTGCAGCGAATTTCACACTGAGTGCAACATTTTCGACACGATCTGTACTAGGTAGTATTGCCCTGAGTGCAATGCAAATGCGAATTGAATGTTTTATTGGAACTGCACCGGAGCAAATATTTGAAGAAACTGGAATTGTCCGCGGTTGACTCGTGCAAAACTCGTTTTGCCGATCGAACACTCTACAAAAATGCAAATTAAGAGTTTCTGGACAAATTCAGATTAGGACTAGGGTCAAAATGGGTTAAAACATAACAAAACACGTCTAAAAATGCAAATTTGGAGTATTTGGAAAAATTCAAGTTAGAGTTAGGTCTAAAGTCGTCTAAGAATGACTCATTTATTCTAAAAATTACAATTTCAATGTTTTTTTTTGCGCAAATTACGATCAAAATCGAAGAAAATGACTCAAAGTGTGTAAAAATGCAAATTAGGAGTTTCTGGATAAATTCAGGTTTGGATTAGGGTCAAAATGGGTTAAAACATGACAAAAGGCCTCTAAAAATGCAACTTTGAAGTTTTTGAAAAAACACAATTAGAATTAAGACTAAAGTCGATTCAAAATGAACCACTTTATCTAAAACGGTAAATTTCTATGTTTTATAAGAGAGCTGGGCTAGGATTAATGCCAAAAAAGAAAAATGACTCGAAGCGGGTAAAAGTAGAAATTTGGAGGGTTTGAAGATATAGCCAAAATCAGTTAAAATTACTCAAAGCGTCAAAAAATGCAGGTTAGAATTAGGGCTAAAGTTGTTTGAAAATGATCATGACACGATTAATCTAAAAAAGAGAATTTTTATGTTTTTTTGAAAAAGTCAAGCTAGGATTAAGGGCAAAATACCAAAAAAAATTACTTACAGCATGTAAAAAAACAAATTTGGGTGCTCTGGAAAAAATCAAGGTATACCTCATTCACTTATTTTTGGCATCTCGTTACCTTTGAAATGAAAAAATACGATAAAAATGTCAAAGTCAGATTTCCAACGCCTACTTGACTGCAATAATAAGTAAATGGTTTATATGTCCGAAATCGATTAAAGATTGTTCAAAGTGTTTTAATCTAGTCAAGTTTGGAGTCTTTGGATAAATTTGAGTTAGAATTATGACTAAAATTGATTAAAAATTGAAAATTTGATGTTTTTTGAGAAAGTCAGGCCAGGACTGAAGCCAAATTACAAAAAATGTTGAAAAAAGCGTGAAAATGTCTGTGCGTGTAAAGGGTACTTAACATTAAAGAGTTTAAGAAATTCAAATTCAGATTAAGGCCAAAATCCGTTAAAAAATCTCAAAGCGTCTAAAAACGCAAGTTAAAAGTTTCTGGACAATTTCAGGTTAGAATTAGGGCAAAACTGGTTAACGTCTAAAAACGCTAATTTGGAAATTGTGGAAAAGCGCAGATTAAAGAAGATCAACCACAACCAATCTAGCGAATTATTAGGATATCATGTCGTGCGTCCTGGAGGGGGGGGGGGGGGGGTCAGGTGGATTCAGTTCACACTGATTTCTCCAGCCTCTGCCACGTGATTTTACTTAATAAGCTACAGTATACGGATGAAACAAGATCGTATTTGGGGTAAACGGCTTTCTACTTGTGGGGTGGAAAACAACGCGTGTGGATTTACGGTCCCGGGAAATCAAGGGTCCCACTTGGGACCAATTATTTTTCTGATTTTTATTAATGACATTGTAAGTAACTTTAAATTCTCTGGATCCCTGCTATATGCCGAAGATCTGAAATTGTTTGAGAGTGCAAAAACTACACGGCGGACTGTGCAATGATACCACTGGATCTAGAAAGACTGGTCGATGTCGAAATTATGAGGTTTTAGAGAACTCACTAGCCTCTAGTCTTTGTATATACCTCCTTGAACACTCCTCTGACACCAACCTCACAATCCATTGATAAGGTCACAGCTAGGAAGGCGCTATTCAATAGTCTGGAAGTTCGTCGCAATAAGAGTTATTTATATTTTTTGTATAAACTTATTAAAGAACAAATCGACTAAGTAGCACTGTTGCAAATAAAACATATGAACCAGAAATACCCGTCAACGACTACAGTTCATTTCCCAAACACACTGAACATATTACTGTCAAAAGACTTATATTGACAGAATGTGTCATGTCTTTAACAAATTATTTATAAACGTCCATATCTTTAAAGTAACTTTCACTCAATAAAGTAACTTTAGCTCAACTCTAAGCTACAGATTATAAGCTTGTTTACTATTTGGAACTTGTTCTATTTTGTAACGTACTGCTTAAAAATTAATAAATAAATAAAAATATGACTGACATACCTCATCCAGCACTAGCCACTTATCCAAATGCTCCAGTAGTTTTCCCACACACAACAGACAATTGACCCGCACACTCAACGTAGACGTGCTCAAACACAGCTTTTTGATTCTTGGAAGGAGACTGTTCTTCACGTTCGAGTGATCCAAGAGACCGGCAAATGTTGGTAGCACGGACAAACATAGCTCGTGGATTTGCGGTGAATCAGAATCTAGGCCTCGATACAACATTGGCAGGACGTGTTGTTGGATGTCTTCAGCTGGTGTCAGTTTAAGGAGAAGCTCCATTTTTTGTAGCATGATTAGAAGAATCTGAAAATAACCCCCTCAAATTATAGCCCAAAAAAAAATCAAACTTGGTAGGTAAAGCATACTTGAATCGGCTCAATTAATTTCATCAGTGGTTTGAGATGTGGCAAGACATATGCTTTGTATTCATCCTTCGAACAATCACTTGCAATTTCAAAGATGCTTGGTAAAATGAAAGGGACCATGGTGGGCTGACCTAAGTCTCTCACCACGCACGACAAAACCCGTTGCAATTTGACTCTATGGGGCAATTTTTTCAAAGCCTCTGGTAAACCTTTATAGAACTGACTCTTTTGTATATTATCCCATTGCAGCAAGGAGTCCAGGTATGTCAATGTTTTTACCCCAACATCATCAAAGTATGGAATCTAGAAGACTGCACATTACAAAAAAATCTTAAGAACGTACAAGGTGACTTAATTACTTTGATAAACTGATGCGCATCAGGACGTACTTCCGGAGTGATATTTAGTAATAACTTTACATATTCCCTTAGATCCTCTGGAATGGTTTGTAATTTCGTGGAATTGAGATTTTTAAACTGTTGAGCCCTAGTTTTAAACTGCTGCATGTCTCGAACGGGCGACATACACTGTTTTCCGGGGGAATGTAATGTATATGCTAACATACCTTAAAAAAAAAGTGAAACATATTTTATACATCATTAAATTGGTTACTAGTAAAGTAATTTTATATTAAATATTAAATCGCAAAGTAGATGGTAAGGTAGACGAAATAAGTATGAAAATCTCAGATACAGAAGCTGTTAGACATTCTTCATTTTAATTTACAAAACTATTCATGTTTTTTATATGCTTATGAGGGAGGTACAGGGTACTCCACTTTTCGGCTTTTTTTGCAATATATCTCCCTTATTTTTTAAATGAAGTATGGTACCAACAAAGTTTTCATAACGGTTTTTATAACTGGGGTGGGTGTAGTGGTGGCGCGGGGTTTCGGCGCACTTGAAGTATGTCGTAAATCTCGCTTCCAGTCTGCATTTACAAACGTAATTTCCTCCTTCTTGGCTTCTTATTTGTGCTGGTTCTGATATGTGGACACCTTTGTTATTTAGAACCATGGCGTGGGCGAACTTCAAACTTCCTCTTATACCTCAACTATATTAACCCAAAAATTCAATCCACCATGGAGGAAAAGAAAGGACGCCTACCATTTTCATTTCCATGTTCCATGTTTCTGGATGTCTTAGTATCAAGAAGGCCAAATAGAAAGCTTGCGCACACTGGTTATAGAAAACCAACACAGTGACTGATATCTTAATAATGGATTAAATCATCATCACAAACAGAAAAGGGGAGTCACAAAGACTGTCCGTGACAGCCAAAAGAATTTGTGAACCGTTTGATTTGGAATGGGAAATGAAGCACCTGGAAAGAGCCTCTGGTTGGAATGGATACAGCAAGCATGAGTTCGATAGAGCCGTCCTTCCAAGGAACGTAGACCGCCAGGAAACAACAACGGAAGAAGATGAAGAAAAGCGCGGATGAACTAGTTTGTAAGCTGTCAAAACCTACAATGCACGATTCTGAATTCCAAATTTAGGTTTTTGAGAGAAGTTCAAGGGGGCCTATATGCTCTATATGCAAATTTTAATTTTTTCTATAAAAATCTAAATCAGCCAATTTTTTTCTTTAATTCTAATGGCTTTATGATAACTAAAAAAAGTAGCAATGTGTCCTCAAAACGCAACTCCCTATCTTTAAAAATAAGCGAGATACTGCATAAAAATGCTCAAAAGGGAATACCCTGTACATGGTGTGAATGATGTGAGATCCAAGGGCACATTCTAAATAATTTTCTATATTTCTTAAAATATTTTTACAATAGTAGGTTGGGAAGAAACATGGCTGTCCCAACAGTTAAAAGTCCAAAATCTCCATTATTTTTAGATTTAGAGCAAGCTAAATAAGAAAGTTTTATGATATGCCTTAATGCCCAATTTAAAACTGTGTAAATACACTGGGTCCCAGAAAAGGAAGGCCAAATTATAAAAGGTAGGCATAAAGTATAAACTATTCACATACTAGTGACATCAAGTAGGAATTGGATATCTGACTTCAACATTTTTATTGTATCTTCTCAACATGTGCTGAAAAGATATAGGTATAACAAAAATTAAAATTTCAAAAGTAAAGGGATGTCAAAAATAAGTGAATGCATTCTAGTTATATTTATTACGAGATATGAAGAAATAGTGCAACTAAATCTTACCTACCTAATGAAAACATATCACTAGCAGTGGAATGACTTTGACTTAGAATACACTCTGGAGCCAAATAGTTCAAATTTGGCTGGCAGACATGAGGTAAAGTAGGGGAAAAATCTTGAAATGGAAAATTAGCCACTTGATTTGCAGGATTGGTGTTATGAACACAAAAATCCAACCCAAAAATCTTCCAAACCCCTGAGGAATTAATCACAATGCTCTCTGGGCATATGTTCTTATGCAAAAGCTTGACATCATTGTGTAAGAACTGTAGACCTTCAGCTATTTGCAGCATTCCATATTTTATCTCTATATCAAAAAGTTTATAATCAGACATATTAGCTGGCTGAGGCATATTGTTGGTTTCTCCTAAAACATTTGCCAATGAGGCAAATATTGGTTCGGTGGCAAAAGCCAAACTATCCCTGCTTTCTTCTAAGGGATGTTGGACAGTCAGTACTTGTGGATGTCTGATCTTGGTTAATTGTTGCACCCCATGTTTGAGACTGTCCAGTACTAACTCTCTATCATGTTTGTTCCATTTTTCTAGCTGACGTTTTTCAAACACAAAGATAGAGGCCTCTTGTTTTGTAGACCTCTTGACGCCCTTGTAAATTTTCCATAATAAACCTGTTGGACGTAAAGAGATGAATTTCTGTATACATGTAAGTAGGTAGAAACAATACCTGGGCCTGCAGAGGCGATATGAGCCGAAGATTCATACTCTCGAGTAACAGGATTTCCTGGCAATACACCTGATAACTGGGAAACAGTTTGACTCACCGAACTGCCAACCTGATATAAGTATTTGTTGAACACGTCCATGTTCAAACCACCTCAACAAAAACTAAATATAAAATTTTATTTGAGTGAATAATGAAGTTTAATTTGATTTTATTAATTTTTGTTGTTTTGATTTTTTAATTTTTTGGAAGTGTAAAGTGACAGTTCAACTGTCACACGGTGACAATTTTTTGACGTAGACAGTTCGAAAAGAATGTCGCCTGACAAACGACAGAAACATTTAAAAAATGAAAGTATTGTGACGTCACTGAGATTGCGTCTCTCCCATTATCCCAAAATCTTATCAGGCAATCAGCAGTTTTAAAGCCACAAAGTTTTTACTTTTCTATAGATTTGAACTTCAGATTTCAGAATACGTCTATTTAAGTCGAAATAGGTTACCTATACCTAACATCAACTAGCATATAAAATTTTGTTGGGCTATTTGCTCATATTGATTCAAAAAGGTAAGATATCAATAATCAGAATATTCTAGGAACCTCTAGTGTTTCTCTAAAACATTTTATGAGTATTTCTGCAGAATATTCCTAAAATATTCATTATTCCAAAAAAAAATATATTTCTGGAATAATCACTTTCAAATTTTATAGAAATATTTTGAAAATCCAATAAGTTATTCCGAAATCTAGGTTTCCAAAAACGTAAAAATAATAAAAATTCATGAAAGTTGTTCGTTTTCACTTCTGTTTTCATAAATAGTTTGTTATCGTCAGTTTATAGTTTATAATCTTTTGACGGTACCTACATTCACAACCAGTCATCGTGCAATCTTTCTGTCCATATGTGGGCTAAATGATATGAAAGTAATCACTGATGGAGTCCTCTGAAGCAGCTTCAGGAGATTAGTGGTTGAGAATGAGGCAGATATAGTTTTTAGTCTTATAAATTAATTCGATTTGTACAAGAAGTGTAGTCACGGTTACGGCCTCAGGTCATACTTAAATAATTTCCAACAATTCAATTTTAAACCCCATTTAATAGAAACCAACATTTACGCTGACAATTTATTACTAAGACAAACGTTATACGCTTTACAATTTTGTAACAGATAATACCATTAGGCCATTTTTGAATTCGAATTTATCCCATAGTTACAATCACCGTCTTCCTGAACCTCAAACTTTAGTACTCTCGTGTAAAATCTGATGATCAGCCAACACAACACCAACGGTACACATGTAAACACAGCAACACCCACCATTCCAATTTTCTTGCAAGTCACACCAAGCAACAAAGGCATGGTGAGACATGCCAGCACCTCAGCAGATTTTTCTAATTGTTCCAAAGCCCTGTTCGCCCTTTCCGAAAATATGTCACTCCAGAAAAACGTAATCAGAGTCCTTAGAAGCACAAAAGGGATTCCAAGTAGCATGAAGAGTCGATAGCATGGAGCAGAACATATTAATAGTGAGACTGCTGCTATGAGAAAAAATGTAACCTCGGTGAGTAGTTTTAATGGGAACCGATGTGTTAGGCGTGATTTTGCTTGGCTCAGATACCAACTTGTAGCATATACTAGGCTATTCAAATAGCTGATCGTGTAGCCTCTTGTTACCACGCTCAAGATATTACAGTTGAGAGTTAAAAGATGCCGGAATTGGCCGAAGAATATAGACATACTTGAGGCAAATAGAAATTTTAGTGCAAGTACATCCCAATTAGTCTTCAAGTCGCACTGTTTTAGTCTTTGAAAGGCTTCAAGGAATAATCTTCCAAGTTTACCGAACAGAGAAATCTCGTTATTATTAACAGACTTCAAGTCACTGTTGGACAGACGTGGATAGACCGCATCGTCATCAGTGTTAACAGCAGCTAATAGGATTATACAGAGCAGCACTAAAAACGTGGCTCCAATTGCAAGATAATTTGGTGATCTTATCAACAAATATCCCCCGATTATCGGTCCAAGAACATATCCAGACCCGTCTAAGAAGGCAAAGTTCATTAACAGTCGTCCTCTAGTTTCCAAATTTAAGTCCTTTTCCAAGAGAAGATCGCGACAAAACCGTTTCGTATTATGGGTTAGACTGAACAGAATCCTGGCAATAATGAAAACCCATAAACTCTTGCTGATGATTGTTAAAAAATGGGTTAGAAACGCTATTATCAGGGTCGCCATCAGGGCAAATTTCTTGCCATTGGCACGGGCGATGATATTCTGTAAAATTCAATAGTAGTACTTAAATTTAAGGATGAGAATATTCAGTACAGTTATATCTGGAGACAGCAGTTCTCCAATCACCAGGCCAGTGACCATGAATCCTTCCGACACAAAACCTCCTCCTAATCCTTGGATATAAGCCCCATTGTGACGGTAAAAAAGACCAAAACTGATAGAGTCCTGCAACATATATGGTACTTACTGATGAAATAACAAGGGGCAAGTTACTTACTAGAGCAGTAATAAATTGTACATTTCGTATGGCAATTCTTCTGTTCATTTTGAATATTTTAACACGAGAATTTTAATTCGTACGTGGTCCAAAAAGGGTTCTGATTTACCCACTAAAATTTCGAATTTCACATTTTAAAATGATGAATTTTCAATAATTATTCATTGTCAGAAGGAAGTCAATCTGACAATAAACGAAAGGTTATTGTATTAGTCATTTACTCGTTAATTCTACAGGGTGGACCAGGTTTTTGGTGCCAAACTTTAAGGGGGTACTCTACACACCAAAAATAACTCTAGTTTGCTATATAAACCATAGTCCAAAAATACTCCGTTACGGAAGTACGGGGTGTTAAATTTGGATTTTTTTCTGAAACTGCCAGATATATTTTAATCAAATTTTACAGGTGTCAATACCGATGAAAGACTCAAGTTTTGCAATATAAAAGGTCTTTTCAGCGTTACCAGTTACGTGCACTGCGGCTCGTGACTGGCTATCGAATCTACATAACGTGATAAGCTGCAGGAGTGTGCCTGTCAGAGTGTAACACTATAACATTTTTTAAAGACAAGGTCGACAAAATTTAAAGGTTGTAAGATAGCTCATTAAAGAGCATTAGCCTCTCACAGCCTAATGCTCTTTAATACGTTTGTGGCCAAGTTTTGTTTTGGCGAGAACAATAAATGAAGAAGATAAATGGTTTCTGTCACACAAAGAGTTGCGTATTTTTGATGGATATTTATGGTGAATCAGTGAAACGGCAATAGATAGACGAAATCTTATTGCACATCCTTGTCATTATTTTCCGACCAGTTTGCTTCGGTTACCTTACACAGAACGTTTTCGAAAAAACTGCATATTTGACACGGCGCTGTATCTTGCTTAGTCAAGGAAATAAAACAAAAAATCAAATAAGGTGTTTTGGTGTTTTTAAGTTTTTCATACGGAATTTAATGGTGCAGAGTGCAGTTGTGATTTTTTTATTGATATCGATTATTCAACAGGGTTCTCTTAAGGTTTCTTTTAAATTCCACACCCTATATATCATTGGATCGTTTGATTGCTTTTTATTAGCTGCTTCCAATCATGTACATTTTTACACCCTTAACTTTAGTAGTTTTGGAAAAATTAAGAAAAACCTTTTTTTTTTCTATAAAGAGTAGTGTGTTTGAAAAGAATTCCATTTTTAACACCTTCTATTTTCGTAAAGAAGCAATTTGGGACCTTAACCAAACTACCATTATCTTTGTTGATAGAAACCACCCATACGTTGCAAGAGATGTTGGATGACACAGCTGGTATTCAAAGGAAAATCTAGCAATAAACCCTAGGACAACGGTGATTGTACCATTTACCCGAAGGAAGAGGCTAGACTTCTTGAAAGCGGCATCTTTTTTCGGGACGACAATTCCGTTTACCAACGAAGTAAAATTTCTAGGAGTCATCCTAGACAAATCACTCACATGGACTCGTATAGTTCTTGACATACGTTAAGGACCTGTGCGGCAAATCATGGAGGACGGGACCCCAACAAATTATGTAGAAATACGTGACGAAAATAAGACGGATAATCATGTAAGGGGCCATAGTTTGGTATCGAAAGAGCAGACAGAGCTCACGAAAGAGCAGACAGAGGAGAACAGCGTCACACTGGTATGAATCCCGGGCCATCGTGTTCAAGAAGGGAATGAGAGGGCCGACTCTCTAGCTAGGAAGGCGGCGGGCTCTGCATTCCTAGCTCTGCAGACTCTCTGGTCAATGCTGAACTCCAGAAATGGAGCAATGCCAAATCACAGGGCTTGTGGGAGAACCTACCCGTACTATCACACTCCAAAAAAATTTATCGCGGGAACAGGAAGGCCAAATGCCCAAACATTCCTCAGATTCAATAGGAGACAAATCAGAGTGGCCACTGCACTGTACACAGGACATAGGCACCTAAGATCTCACATGCACAGACTGGGACCGTTCGCAGAGCAACGTCCTATGTAACTGCCCGGCTATTGCCAGACACTCACTGTTCGGAAACACGATCATTGAGCCTCAAGATGCAAACGCAGTGTCGCCCGAGAGACTTATCAGATTCGTTGCAGGTCTGGGAATAAGAGAAGGGGTGACAACTAGTGGAGCTAGCAGGGGCAAACCTTGCTGGTAACACTTCGAGTGAGCCAATAGACCGCAGGTTGCGGTGGAGGACTATAAGTCAACTCACATTGAATACAATACAATAAAATTATTTTGGTTCGTAGAATTACTGTAAGAGTTTGGTCACCTAATTATGACGCACCTTGTATGTTGCATGCCTCTGTGCTCATATTACATACTTTAATTCTTCAAGGTTGTTTTAAATTCATAAACAACTTATATTACTATGTGTAAAAATTTATTCACAACTATTTACTCCCTAATATCATCAATGGCCGTTTAATCACCATGCAATCATCGAAAAAATCTTGCTGAACAGCCGCGCCATCAGCACGTACACCGGCATAAAAATGAGCCCCACAATCATGAATATTATAAAAGTGATTATCGTTAGTTCCCCAAATAAGATTGCAGCTTTTATGGCCCTGTCCTTATTATCATCCGTCCGCACTATATCTATTGTCTTATCCAGAAGGAACCGCACGAAGTAAATAAGGCCATCGACGAGTGGCATCAAGTTCCACAGCATTACCAAGATGGTTATAGCTGCCGTGTAGGCTTGGGTACAAAGCGACGTTACTAGGGTGAGAAAAGTGATTTCTCTAAAAAAAGGAGCAAAACGTAGCAGGAAGGAAGAGCACATTGAAATACGGATTACATACTCATTTCTAGGTACTCCTCTTGACTCTTGGTAATCTACCACTGGTTCTCTGATCATGTGCAAGGTATTCAATATTCCCGATTGGGACAATTTAAATTTGCTATCCGGTTTTGGAGTCCCGGTCTGAGACATCACAACAGGTCTATTGTTTATTCCTTGGCTTCGGGGTGTATTTGAAAAGGAGCGATAGTCTTTTTGAGATGCAGACAGGCTAGTGTCTGTTATACTAAAACCGGCTGCTTGGTCGTTTACTATAACGTCTAGTTTAGAAGTTTTTTATTTAAAAATTTAGCCAAAAAAAAGATGCGAAAGCCGAACTTTCTTTACCTGTGGCAAGGGAAGTAAGAGGTAGGTAATCTGGAGGCGGTAAAGCAGACTTCTGTAAGATGTGTGGTCCTAGTGGCTCCTTGGAATGGAATGCTGAGTCAGTTAAAGGAGTCGGAACTATAACACCTATATAGACATAAGTATGTCAAACATTATATGTTTGGGGGTATTTATTGATTTCCAAGTTGCAACAAATGACAAAAATTCCTATTATTTATATTTTAATTCTTGTTACACCAAGTGAATATGTACCTCCAATATTTTGATGTCCCGCAAGGAAAACCTGCTGATTGATTGCACGTCTTGCTTTGCACCGTTCTTCTATCTGCTTTCGTGCTGCACAATCTAATTTTTATTAAACGGGTTGAGTACTACAGAAGGAAATGTATTAAAAGGAGATATATACCAGAATATTTCATTGTTTTCACTACGTTTAGAACTCATTCCAATGGTCTGCAAGGAATGAATTTCACAAAGCTTTTTGATCTAACAAAATTGGGATTTCAAAAAAATTTAACAAAAATTATGACAGTATGAGTCACATAAAACAACAATGCACGGGTTAACTAAGAGACAGGTAAACGTGAGAATTGAGAAAGGTGCGGGTATAATGAAATTCCAGTGAATTAATAAGTAGCTATTATATTCAACAAATGTCACTACACCAGACATGAAAATTATAATTCCGAAAAATCAAAGCGAAAAACGAAAATTTAATCAAAACTCCCAAATTAGAAAATAAAAAAACCGTTTGGAGCTTAGTAATATGACATTTTAAAACTGGCGATATTCTGAGCCGTTTCCAAGATATGCGACATTTACATAGAAAAGTGCAATTTAACGATTTCATCAGTAAAGCATCTTATACCGGCACTTTTCAACGGGATTTCACAAGGCATGCAACATGTTGAAAACCAAAGTTTTGTTTCGGAGTAACCATCATCAGCTTTGTTTTTCAAATACAGCCTTGAATGTTTTGCATTCAATCAGGGATCATACTTTAACGTTTTAAGTCGAACAACAAACATAGAAACGCAACAAATAAGTACCAGCCAATCCAGTCATTCGTATTAAACGCTTTGATCCCCTGATAAATGTGTCCCCTTATACGCTTGATGAATCATTCTTTTTCCGATCAGTGGATGCCAGCGAACTGAGACCTATCTTTACTGGAATGGGGAATAGGGATGCTGCGGGGTGGGATGAAGTTTCAATTAGGGTGTTTGAGCGTCTTTCTGATGAAGTGCTTACGGCCTTGTCGGGTGCGATTAATTCCTCCATTACTCAGGGCGAATTTCCTGGCTTTTTGAAATCGGTTTTACCATTCTTTAAGAATGGAGACAGAGACTGTGCTAAAGCTAAAAATTACAGATTTCTTGGGAGTGCATGAGATCTTGACGCCATCACAGTTCGGCTTTCGACAGGGCATGAGCACAAATGATGCCATGTTTGCCATGCTGGAGGAATTGTATGTTGGCCTGAATGAGGGTGAGGCGACAACGGTTGTTTTTTGCGACCTGGCTAGGACCTTTGACTGTGTTTCCCATGATGTCTTACTGGGAAAACTTGAGATGTACGGTTTTAGGGGTCCAATGTTAGAGACGTTTAGGTCGTACCTGGGGGGTCGTTCACAGGTTGCCCGGTTTCGGGGCGGTAAGTGTGGTAGGGGGGTGCTATATGCCGGAGTTCCACAGGCCTCAGTTCTTAGGCCGACGCTCTTCTTGGTGTATATTAACGATCTGCATAGGGTTATTAAACATGGCAAGTGCGTATCCTCTTCCAATGATACGACAATAGTTTGGAGACACAGAGATTGGTGACATTGGGACAATGGTGAATGAGGATCTGGGTGCATTAGGATGGTGTCTTTCAAATTCCCTTAGCTTTAATATCTCTAAAACCAACCTATTACATTTCAAGTGTAATCTCAGCATTCCCATTGGAGGTAATTTGATCAAGAACTTGAAATCCACCACATACCTCAGGCTGGACTTGGACGATTTCCTTAGGTTTGATGCACACATTTTGAGATTGAGATAGAGGTTGGCTTCTGCTTGCTACGCAGTTAAACGCACTAAAGAAAGCTTGGGTTTTGAGTGGCATATGCTTCTGGGGAAACTGTTCATCTGCCCTGTTTATAGCAGTGTTTCGGGGATACAGAAGCGTGCCAATAGATTCCTATGCGGCCTGGGCTCCAGGGAGTCATGCAGGGAGCATTTTGGACTGTGCAGTGTGTTGACCGTGACAACTCTGTTTATTTCGAGAGTATTGCTCCATCATTTATAATTCATCAACTAAAGTGACTCCCAACTGTTTTAACATACCCTTGCCTATTCCAACCTGCAGTCTAATCAAAGGCTCCTTTATAAACAAATCCAATTTTTTTTTTCACAATTTACCTGTAGGTAAGCCTCAGAGGCGTTCGCGACTTTCAGATGTTCAAACGCAGACTAAAGCAATTTTTACTGAATGGGACATATTATGAGGTAAATGAATTTTTATGCCAGAAATTCGATTAGGGGCCTGCTGACATCTCATACTGTTATTATTGACTGAGTGAAGCGCTTATGGTTCGTATAGGACCTTGATTTTGATTCTTTATATTTTTAAAATTAGTGTAGTGTAACGATTTTTTATTTTTTTTTCTACCTGTTTCTGTGTTTTTAATTTTAATTTAGGTTTTCATTTGGATGGGCAAAATGATGTTTTAGACAACTTCTATGAAAACATCTAATAAACTATATGAATAAAAGTCAACAATTTAACATTAAATCTGATAATTTCACAGTTTCAAATGCTTCATCTACAAATCTCATATGTGTAGGCCCAACCTAAAAATATATACCATTTACCTTTTGCTACCTATTGCCTACAGTTTTATATTTAAACCGATATTAGAAAATTTGTTATAAAATAAACAAAAAGGATACAATTCTTAATGCAACAATGTACTTACCGCATTCCTAGAAGAGTCAAAGTTATTTTTTATAAATTGCACTTCCTTCTCCTTGCATATCAAGCCATAATATAAACAATCTTTTTTTGAAGTTTCTACGTCTTCATACAACAGTAAGTGATGTAAAAGTTCCAATGGAAAGGTGAGATTCTTGCTGTTATATGCAACAGACATTATATGAAGAGCTTTTCTAAAAAATATCTACACTTACCAAAATGTATAATGGCAAGTACTCCAACATTTAAAACTAATTTTTAAGTGTTATTTGAATGAAACAAAGAATGGTGGTCTCATTTAAAAAACAAAAGATGGCACTGGCCTTCAAAATAAATGGCAGCACTAAAAATGTATAGATATTTTACCTAAATTGGGCATAATGACTTAGTAAAATACCCAAGTTTTCAAAAAATGTTGATGGCATTTGTGGTGGGACACCCTGTATAAAGGGGCTCATCAGTATGGACAGCAGCAGTTTCAGAGTTTTTGCAAAGACAGTTATCAGGCAAATTACGTCTTAAATAGTCTTTAGTGGTAAATCAGGGCTCAATTTTAGATGTTAGTAAGCTCCCTTGCATTACTGAGTGTTGTGTTTTAATTTTAATTATGTGGTATTGTGCTTAAATTTTAACCAATAAATAAAGTTAGCTGTGTAAATTCTGATTGTTAGTTATCTATGAACTATGAACTCATGCAGAGTGCAATATTTTGGTGTCAGAACTGTCAGAAGTGAGAATCAAATTTTACTAAAAACCTTATAGGATTATTGAACTGATATCTTAATTAGTATGTTACCTTCTGATTTCTGGCAAATGTATTACAGTCACTCCCAGTAATAACACAGGCAATCCCTTAATCAACCGTGACACTCTAACAAAATTATTTTTGCAATAAGCTAATGAGAGTTCCAGTGCTAACTGTATCAAATTTGTCCTGAAAAAAAAAATGACAGTAGTCTTACTGAAATAACAGGCATTCTGTCACTCTGAAAACAAATACCTACCTCCAATCTTTTGATAAACTCAATGTCCTACATATTGCAGAAGTGTTTCCTAAGTTCAATACTAAATACAAGCTTTCAAATGTAGGTCTAGCTCTTTCTAATTGATTCACAAAACTAGCATCTTCATCTTTTGATATGTCCCATTCATCATAAAGACATAACAACCTTTTAAGACATTCTTGCAGATGTGTCTGGTTAATGTGAGGATCAAAATTATGAATAGATTCATCACACAACCTAAAATCAGGGATGCCCTTTTAAAATGCATAGATAATATATTGGAATAGTGCTCATGATACCTGTAAGAAGCATATGCATAAAACCTTACAATTGGTTGTAGAATGCATATTGACTCCTTAACTGACACATTTTGGATAACCATGTCTTGCCTAACAGAACGTAATCTGTCCATGATGAAGTCATATGTAACATGCCAAGGAACTTTACTATTACTAATAACGCTGAAAATATGTATTTTACATTTTATACTTTGTAAAAGAAGCAGATCAGATTACCATCAGAAATAAGTGGAAAAGTTACATAAAGACGTGAGATTATTAAAAATGAAAACTTACTCATGAAGGAGGTAATGAACAGTCTTTAATATGATTTTTGGGGGTCTGAGGTTGTTGGGATTCAGCATTTCCTTTCCTGCAGCTGATCTAGAAAATGACTTTACCATTTTTGCTCGGTCAGCTTTTGGCTTCCTCTCACGTTCAGTACCAGAAACCATTTCCAGAATGTGCAATAAATTTTCTTTTTCTCTACTGCGTGGAAAACTTTGTAATTTATAAGAATTTGAGAAAAAGGCAGGTACTCACAGTAGTATTTCTGATTTGGGGCACATCTGAAGGCAAACGCCTTGAATTGAATTGAAAGTTATATTGTTCATTTTGATTTAGTCAAAATTGCAGTTCCATTTTTAACTGGCAACAGAAAATACCCAAAACCCGAAATGTTCTAAATAAACAGAAATAAATTGGTGATTTACTTAAAATCATTTGTTTTTGTTTACAATTTTTTTAATTTTGATTGACATTTTACATGTCAAAAATCAAGTCATTTGTCATTTCGTTGAGCAGAACCGACGTCATCTAGCATGCGCTTCCAGCAGCCTTTATATGCAAATTTAATCAATTATGTTAAAAAAAAATACAAAATTTTACTTAACTTCTCCAGTTTATTACCATTTTTCGTAATATATATGAATTATTTTAAATTACGAATTACATAAAAATTACATAATTCGTAATACTACTTTATTAAATACTGACACGTGGTGTGGCTATAAAAAATTAAATTAAAATTCTCTTAATACAATTTTTGCAGGTGTTGATAGGGCGTGTAAATATGCGCAAATTTCCACCCATTTAGCCAGCTAACATAGCCTGTGAAAACAAAGTATATACACATTACAGTTCGCTAAATAGTAACTAAGATTCACGAGTGAACTCCGACATTTCCTTCCGTAAAAACGCTAATTGGCTGTTCAGGCAATTGTTTATGTGTTTTAGCTCTTGATTTTCAGCTTTCAGATATTGGTTTTCCTTCATTAAACTACGAACTTGCTCTGTCATGACAGTGTCTTCATCTTCTGTAGCATTCTCAAGAATCTGTTCGATGATGTGTGCGTCATCCTGTTTATTAAGTCCATCGTCTGCTTGTAGTATTATTTCCATTCGTTCGTCGGACTCAAAAACTGAGGAGGAGTTTAGTTTATTAAATAGTTTGTATTAAAATCATAAAAGTCTGGATGTAAGAACGTAAGAAGCAATTGTTTTATTATAAAACACATGGCAAAAGTTTAGATCATCAATCCAATTACTGATGATTTTATCTTCAATTGTACGTGTTATAGTGAATAAAATAAAAAGTAAGGCCTTTTCGGATATTTTACTTTTATTACTTTTCCCTCAACAAGCAGTGGCAATAAATTTTATATCTTCTTATTTTTTATTTGACATGCACCTCTTTGAATAATTTTATAATCTTACCTGTGCCAACATCGTCATCTTGATCAATTACCTCGTTATTATATATTCCAAAACTTTCAGGAGATTTAGGTTTATCTATTTTTGATTCCATAAGAGACTGGCTTGCACGATCAAGAAAAAGAGACGGCACAGCTACAATAGAAATAGGAAGAAATATTGATAACAAAATTTTATGTCTTACTTCATGTGTGAGTTACAACATTTGATTTTCAAATGTTATACTGACTTTGATTAAGTTATTATGTTTATAGCTAAAGAAAGTTAATATACAAAGAACCAACCAAATAAAATAAAAAATACTTCCATTTGGGCCTTTAGCTTATGCCTAAACTGATCACTACCACTTACCAGTCTTTTTAAGTCGTCGTGGTTTATAACCCAAGAAGCCTGCCTTGACGGAATCTGCATAATCGTCGGACGTAAAATGTATACTACATATGCGTTTATTTACTGATGAAAATGGATCAACCCTGTAGCATCTGCGCACCCATTCCTCGCAGAGCTCAGGGTCTTTGGGGAATGAAAAAAATCTTATGTCCTTCATTCCTTTTTTTTTCGATCGGCTCTTGCAAACAGCAACAGAACAGATCATTCCACCAGATCGAGATTTTTTCTGCAAAAGCTCAAAACTTTGATTTTGTCTATATACAATCGTATACTGGTCATTTATGTCTTTACTAGCTAAACCATTAAACAAAAAAGATTTTTTTTTTACATGCTTATTTTTCAGTTTCCATAGGGGCACAATTTGAAATTGTTTAAACTCCTACTAAGTGCTTCAAAAAATAACAAAATACTACCTATAATAGTTGTGTAAAACTATTGAAGCATTATGAATAGATTTACAAATTTCTAATTTTTTTATTAAACTTTGTCAGCTTATATTTCCTTAACAAAGTATTTTTGGAGTATATAAAAACCAAACTTATTTACCTATAATTGAATAGGTATGTGCTTAAATTTATCTATATTATTAGGTACTCACATCTGAAGCTGTTCTGGGCAACTCAACCTTTTCAAAGATGGTGGGAATGGCTGTTTTTAACAATTTAACAAATCCAGTATCTTGTGCCTTATAAAGCCATTTTTTTTCAAAGTGTCTGCTACATAAACAGTCATTTTTTGTTGGTTTCCAACCCTCACGACCAATGTTTCTAATCCATGTCTCTTTTTCAATTGGGTCAATTGGAAATCTGTAATATTACATTTAGGTATAATATATGTTTTCCTGTTTTAAAATTAAAAGTACATAAAAAGGGACTCAGTCATCAACAAGTATTGTGGCAAACATTTCAAAAGAGTCCACATTAGGAGACCTTTTAGAATTTGTCACTAGATTTCACAAGCATTGAAGTTTCAAGAAGGCAAAAGTTGACCATCTAAAACTTCTGTCTATGTATATAAAAGTTATTAGTTACAAAAGCAAAAGCTATAAGACTCATTTGATTTGGATTGATTTCACATTGTAAAAAGTGATCAATATAGTTATATCAGATAAACAATATAGTACTTTTGAAGAACTATTAGTGCCCTTTAATAAATTAAAAACTTGGCCCCATTATCAGCTCTAATAACAAATAATTAAAATCAGATTATAATTAAACAGTACCTGTGGAATGTTATTTTACTTCTTTCAGAAGTACCCTTGAGGTCGCTACTACTACTGGTACAACCAACAGCGCTACATTGAACCATAGTATTATTTTTAAATAATAAGAATATTTTATATGGTAATAATAACGCTCCTAAAAGCTTAGTTTAATTAAAATATACCTATACAATTCTACAGACATAAAACTTTATTTGTAAACAATAACAATAAAAATGTTAGGTTAGTTTCTCAACTTTTCTGTCAAATCAAATTTCACTGAAAACTAGCATAAATACTCCCGATGACGCAATATTTTCTTTGACCAATGACGATGACCAGTAGGTATGCATGACGTCATCAAGAATTTGTTTCAATAAATATGGGTACTAAACGCTAAATGAATAATGAATACATTTATTGTGCTAGTAAATGTAATCTTCTAGGCATGCATGGCCTTATAATAATAATGATTTATTACAATCTAAATTTAAAACAATACTTCATTAAGAACGACATTTCAGACATTTTAAATTAATATAAATTACTCTCTTATGGTACCTATATGTGTTATTCTAATAATATATCTTTGGTTATTATTTAATATAATTATGAATTTGGATAAATGCTCTTTTTTGGCTCCCACCAGCTCATGGTGACAATTCTCTGCCTAATGTCCCAGCCTTATATTTGGGATACAATTCATCAAACCTTCTATTTAAAAACTGAACCTTATTTAGCAAAGCTGACACAGTATCTTCCATGTATGACTGTTTTCTCCATTCCAACTGTGGCAAAAGTATTTCTGTCTGGGCTATTCTTGATTCTAGAGATTTTACTTTGTTGCAGACAGAGTCGACATAAGCATCTTGTAACAAGCTGTTTGTGTTTTTAGCTAAAAAACAATAAGTTGTGTGTAGGTAAATTGGAAACAAAGTGAAAAGATAATGAGAATGAACTTACCTAGACATGATATTGTAGCTACATCAACAATGTAGTATGGTTCATCATTCTCAACAAGGAAGGAAATTGGAATCAAAAAGTTGGCACCATTTCTGATTTTTAGGACTTGCTTTTCAGGGGAAGCCTCACATACTTTAAACAATTCTGCATTAATTGCTCTGTAGTCCATATTAGGATAAATGACCAGGGTTTTCCGTAGTGTTTCTGGATCCTCTATAAAAAAAGAAACATTTTTATTAGATGTAGGTATTTTTATGAATATCTACATACCTGAAAGATCAAAATGTCTGATTTTGAGATTCACTACACGAGTTGAAAAATCCATTCTTCTGTGAGTAATTATTGTGTATTATTTGCTTTCTTTGCCTTTTAAAAATTCAGAGCAAAATTTAGCAAAACAATTATGAAAAATCAAAATAAAACAAGGAAAAAAAATTGACAACTGTCTGACAACTGACATGATAACTTGTCATATTGACATGTTTGAGTTTTGACAATTGACGTACTTTTTAGAGGTTAGGAAAATCTGCCTAAAAAAATTAAAATATTTGTAAAAACAATTTGAAAAAGAAATTATTTTTTAATAATATGGTATTAATGTATAGTACACAATACAATCCATAAATTAGACAGAGAGACAGTTCCTTAAATAAGTCATTTTGAGGTACAAAGTAGAGGTAAGTTGTTCAAAATTAGTGACAATTGACAATCATTGGTGTAAGGTTGCCCTTGGTCCTTTGTGAAATTGGGAAGGAAATTGCTTGACTAAGATCCACTCTTAGGTATATATCAGTCCAATCAGTCCAACCCTCAGTTTACTTGTCGCAGAAAAGTCCAGAAAATGTTCAGTTTTACTAGGGTTTCTTCCTGGGTTTCTTCACTAGTACCATAGGAATTTTTTGCACTTGCCTTCTGTGCATAATTTCTGAAGTTTGAGCAATGGTCTTAGGGTCAAATTGGGTACAACACTTGTAGATTCTAGATCAGAAGTCTCATACTTAGTTGTTAGTTCCAATCAAGACAAAATATATGGTAGAGCTTAATTAGTGAAGCTTGGATATTTTGATTTTCATCTCCATTTACTTGAATATCTGTGGTTTCCGTATTAATATCAACACCAATTGTGTTATTACATCCTATTCTTCTATATTAAAAGGACTTGTGGAAATAACACATATTAACATATTTTTTATGTTCTTATAATTCCTCTATAAATTCTGATACTTAATGATTGTTTATTCTGTACATAATTTTAATTTCAATGCTAAGCTAAGTAAAAAATTGATGATGTTCCCACAATTTTATTAGTAACATGTGTATATATATATAAATAGTTATCTGTGTACTTAATAAGTAATAGTAAATACTCTATGTACAACAAATACGTGACATGTGCCTTGAGTTTTGCAGTGAGGCATCATCAGACGTCAAGTCAGTTGGCTACATTAAAACCACAGCACAAATGATCACCTCTAAAAACGAGTGTTATTTTCAAAAATAATTATGAATTTTTTTTCCTTCATCCTTTTCTTTTGACATTTCACTGCCAACTAGACTTTAAATGAACACCCCCTACTTACCCCTTAACTTTATATAAGCAATAAATTTCAGATGGCAAAACCTCCAACTCGCGGCATTATCAGGATGATTCTTACCAATTTCATAAACTCCTTCAAGCCTAGACAGATTAAAGGAAACTATATGGGAACTGACACATTTGGAAATAAATTCTATGAGATTCCAGTTAACTCCGTTAGCTCAAGAACAAGGCCGAGCAGATGGTTTGAGCCAAAAGTGAAAGATGATTTTCAAAGTGAAATGTCCTCAGAATGGGAATCCTGGCTAAGAGGTACGAAATCAACTATTGATATACATATGTTCATTAATATTTAAGGCCCTTCATGAAAGCTGTCTATCTGTACATGGTGATTTCAAAGTTAAAGTTATTTTTGGGGAATGTATGGGTACCTTTTAATTCATAAGAAGTAAATACAGGATCAGTTAAATACAAGCAAAATTGCGCTTTTCCCTGAATTTTTGAGGTTTCTTGTAAGAGAAAGACACTTTAATCTTGAGGTGTAAAGGTACATATTTCTTTCACTTTGCGCTGGAAGTTTTTTTATTATTTTTATTCAGAATAATGTTGAGTGTTAAGTGCAGGCTCTAAACTGCATATTGACACTCTGAGGTCAGAGGTATTGTCTACCATAAAACGGCACTTTGTAGACTACCCCACGACTCGACAGGT
This sequence comes from Taphrorychus bicolor, assembly GCA_951812265.1. Classification (NCBI taxonomy): domain Eukaryota; kingdom Metazoa; phylum Arthropoda; class Insecta; order Coleoptera; family Curculionidae; genus Taphrorychus; species Taphrorychus bicolor. Next base: position 17,437,366 of record OX638300.1, read on the forward strand.
AGGTTTTTGCTTAGCTGTTTTAGATTATAAAGTTAAATGATTAAAACAAAGGGATTAAAAAATATCTCATTGGTACTAACAGCACTCAATAGGCATATGTTATTATTTGTCTCATAGGATGAGAGAGAATTGTATAGCTATTCAGATTTTTTTTCGTTTTTAAACCATATTTTTTAAACTCAGAAATGGGCATTCTTGCATCAGGGTAACAGATCCTGTTTTCCTTAGAGTTTAGGCAATCCTCATGAACATGTGATAAACAATATTTACATTCTAAAAAGTTTTCCGGGCTTTGAAGCTGCGGTCTAATGGAATTTCTTCCTAACGTTTCGTCGACAGCTGCAGTACACATTATCAAAGGCGATGTGATCTCCTGCGAATGGGCGAAGTGATCTGCCGCGCTTCCTGACGTTGACTGATTCGACTGTGGTGTGCAGCATCCCCTCCATTGCATTTTTTTTTGTGCGCGCGTTACCCCGGGTGAAAAATCTTCTGGTGCACGCTCTTTCCTGTTTTCATATCTCATAGCCTCGCCAGCTTGGCTGATTTGGCATGACATATCTTGCGGGAGATGTGGCCCTTGCTTCTCAAGGCGGTTTTTTGCGTCTCTGCTGTCGCTCTATTCTCTGCAACTTGATATCGTAGCTAGTGGCGTGGACGTCGCACTCATCGCGTTAATCTTTCTCAAAGTTCATTAACATAGTTCTGAATCTCTTGCACCGGTTCTTCTGGTGATCCTTACACGAAATCTACCGAAAGACCAAGTTCTACACCAAATATAACTTTGGCAGGGGTATGTCCGGTCGTGTTATGCACTGCATCTCTATAAGCCATCATTAGAAGAGGCAGAATGTTGTTCCAATCTTTCTGGTAGTCGAGTTGTCTTTGTGTTGCGAATTCCCAGAAGTTCCATGATCTTCTTGAAAAGTTGCGATTCAAAATTCCGTCCCTGGTCCGAATGAGGCTCTAATGGTACGTCGAATCTACTGAAGAATTCGCCAACCAAGACTCTTGCCACGGTGTTAGTTTCCTGATTTGGTAGTGCATAAGCTTCAGGCAATTTAGTGAAATAATCCATGGCCATTAATATGTATTTGTTGCCATGGTCCGTTTCTGCCACGTCGATTGCAATTCTTTCAAATGGAGCGCCAACCTTGTATTGCTTCATTTGCCCCCTAGTCCTTCTTTGTTGTCCTTTTGCGTAGCAGCAGGTATCACAATTTCTGCACCACTCTTCGACGTCATCTCGGCAATTCACCCAGTAGTACCTTTCCCGAATTCTATTCAAGGTTTAATGACTCTCCAAATGACCTCCAAACATTCCATTGTGCATTTCTCGCAAGATATCTTTCTGTCCACTTTCTGGTACGACAAGCTGGAACGTGGCACTTTTCCCGTCTTGGTGCCGCTTCCAGCGTTGCCCTGATGCGGGATCCGGCTCGTATTGAACCAAAACCCGCAGCAGGTGGTTTGGATGTGGACGCGCATCGGAAGGTCTTTTCAGCTTTGACCCTCATGAAGTTACACACTGTTTGCCATCGCAAATTAGTACGAATTTCTTCGTTACTAATATACCATGGGGCATTTACCGCCATACGGAGGTAAATGTTTTCAATAGCTTCCACCCTTGAGAGGTCGGCCTCCGCCGCACTCCCGGCTTTCAGCAGCAGGAGCTTCCCCCTCACGGGCAGATGGCTTCTTCGGTTGAGCATGGGGTATAGTGAGGCCATAGCCCCCCTAGCTTTGGCAGCGGCGTCCCTGACGTGAGGGCCCCAAGTCAGCTTTTATCCAAGGTTACCCACAGATAAATCGCCGAGTCTTGCCGCTGCACTTCGATGCCATCGATCACAAGTTGATCCGCGATGGCATCGCGACGTCTACCTATCAGGATTGCTTGGCACTTGGTTGGATTGGTCTTAATCCTCCAACGTACCAGCCACTCCTGGAGTCGTCTTAAGCCGCTTCCTACATTCCGCCGCACGACATCTTTTCTCCGGTGTTTGGATAAAAGAGCCGTGTCGGCACAGAGCGTGAGCGTAGTCCTTGGTGTTCTAGGAATATCGCTCGTGTACAGCGTCTACAGGTGTGGGGACAATACCAACCGTTGGGGGACACCTGCCTCTAGCGCTCTGGGCGCCGTCAGGGAGGATCCGACCCTTACAACGACTGTTCGATCTGTGAGGTAACTGTCGATAAGTCGTCAAATGTTTGCCGACAAGCCTAAGTTACTCAGTTTGTAGATCAGGCCTTCGTGCCAGACCCTATCGAACACACGTTCTCCGTCCAGCAGGTCTAATCCAGAAGTCAGTCTGGAGTTCTTGCTCACGACGTTTAGGCGTGTGATGGGCCGGTAATTTTGTGGAAATTTCCGATCCCCTTCCACTGCAACGCGACGGCGGAGGAATAAATAGCACGGAGCTCACCACAGTCGAATCAGTCAACGTCGGGAAGCACACGCGAGATCACTTTGCCCATTGCCTCATCGCCTTTGATAATGTTTGACGCAGCTGTAGATGAAACGTCAGGAAGAAATTCCATTGGACCACGGCTTCACAGCCCGGAAAACACTTTAGATTGTAATATTTACAGTTTTTTAAATTTTTTGATTGAAATCACGATTTCAATACTGGTCTTCTACAGGTAGAAGAAAACTTGTCCCTACCGACGAGGAAATTGCTAGAAACATTGCTATAATGCAACTGAAAAAGAAAAACGCCAAAGAAGTGGACGCAAAAGCGTCTCTGCCGTCCACGGTCGAAAAAGGTTTTGAAAGTTTTCCCATCAGGACCGAGTATGAAAGGATTCCTGGATTGAAGGAAAAAAAATAACGGGAGAAACTATGAATAGTCGACACTTTTAGTGGTTTTTGTTGTATGTAAATAACTTTGTATATTTATTTTTGTAGAACTAAAGTTGTGTAAGAGAATTGTGTTGAAAATAAACGTTAAAGTGGAAAGTTTGACTATTTTTAATTATTGGCTTCTTTAGCATACCTATCTAAGAAATGCATGTATGCATGCACAAATCTAGAACGGAAATTAAAATCCTGGATGGTGATATCACACGCTGGGATTAGGGGTAACGAAATTGCTGACAAACGAAGTCTAGTTCACAGCGACCTAATACCGGTTGCAAGAAGAGATATAGTATAGAGGTAATGCGTAATCAGCATGAAACGGAGGTTGCATATAAAGGAACATATAACAGACAATTGCTAGAGAATTGCAACCAGAACCATAGATCAACAAGGGTGGAAAAATAACTGCCATAAAACTAGTCTTTACCCTCACATTATTGTTTCAATCCCAGGTATGTTGCTAAAATAGCTTTTAGCGAAAATGAAAGAGGTGTACATATGGCCAAACAAGGAACGTTAACAGGGAACTGTGGCATAATTAGGGCGCCAATCAGGGTCAAGATAGTGATCCACCAGAAAGAGAAGCTGCTACGTTAACCAGATTTTTTAGGACAATGTTAAGCCGGCTGAACGTTAATTTTCTGATGAAAGACCATCTCAACCAAAAAAAGAAGTCTCAAAACCAACTGGATGTTTTGAGGAAGCATTGAACGTTTCAGTTTTTTTTTATTTTATTGTATATTTTGTTGTATTGTGTTATATTTTGTTTACGTTATTTACTCATCATATATTATACAAACTTACTTGCTGCTCACATTTACCGAATAATAGTTCGGAATTGCGATACAACGCCCTTTCAGATTACTGTGAACTTTTATCGGCATGAAACAAAGCAAACAATTTACGTAATAAAGCGAAAAGTGCAAGAGCGATAGACACTTTGCTATCAATTAGCATACTTCATTCACCCATTTCAAAACTTTTCAGCCAGAGACAATACAAGTCAAAGTGTAAACCTGTGTACGCAGCGGCAAACTTAGCTAAAAAGACGTATTGTTTTAAAATGTATATACCTTGAAGGCTCATGGTTGAATTAAATAAATAATCCTGTTAGTTAACTTTAAGCTTCAATTTTGCAATTGATGTGAAAACATATGGGCAAACATGTAAATTAAATCGTTTCATATTCGACGTACTTAAACATATATCTTACTTTATTTTTGATTCACATGTTATATGTTCTTTGAATAGAAAAATATGCTCAAAGTCGATTAATATCATTATGGTCAATATTATAAAAAAAGGTAATGATTTCAATTAGCCGGCTTATATAATATTTCAACAATTAAATCATTCTATTCGTCATAGCTAGCCTACAACTTTACCATCCTTGAGCCAAAAGTTAGTCGAACCGCCCGTCCCCTCTACGTAAAGGTACCGACTTGCGATAGGGTTCCCATGTGCGTCTATACGGTACCCATCGTAAACAATACTTTTCAGTTTACTTACGATCTCAAACATTATTGTTCAATGAGAAAAAACTAAGACCAAGAATGTGTGACATAAGCAATTCGCGAAAAGTACTTGTTTTGGTTCTAATCATTCTAACCACTAAACCATCCTATGGGGTACCGCAGTTGGACTTGCCCGAATACGAACCTAATTCGGGAAACTACCCCCAAAATCCTAGTTTTGTGCCTAACCCTAATTATTCCCCTTTGAATCCTTACGGTGGTCAAAGTGGAGGAACGTCAAGTAGCAACAACTTCGTCCCTCAGGGAACGCAGGGCGGGGGCGCGAGTAAGTTCGATGATAAACCGTTTAGAGGGGATGTGCGAAGTTTGCTGCAGGCTTTGGAGTTGCAGGCCTCCCAGCAGTGTACCAATAATGTGGCAGCTCAGTGGAATTTTGAGACGAACGTCAATCAAGTTACACAACTGGAGGCGGTGAGTTACAACTTATTAGAGCATTTTGGAGTATTTAATTTGAATAATAGGCGAAACAGCAAGAAGGTTGAAATGCCCAATAGCAAGAATAGGTTTAGAGCTACAGACGCTTTTTTTTTAATTTGGAATAAAAAATTGAAAATCATAAATAATTCAATAAAATTAAGTCAATAATTAAAAATAAAACCGCTTGGACAAATTTTTTTTAAATTCATTTAAACCCTTTTACTTCTGAATTAATTATTGGTAAAACAATTTTTTGTTAAAGGCCCTTAGTTCTTAAAGAATATTTTCAAATTTCTGTTTTAAACTTTTTTATATTGATGAATTTATCGAATATTACCGGTAAAGAGATAATTGAAGTATTTAACAATTTTCCTAGAAATTGTTGTATAAAAAGAAACTTAAACCTAATATCAAATCATCCTTGTGGTAACATAATCGCATCCTTTTCGAGTCATCCTATTGTGCATTTTTCCGGCATTTAGGAACTTGGTTTTTGAGCATAAAAACCACGGACAAGTTAATATTATTGTTTATCCTTATTACGTGTGGAATTCCTGAAATTGTACTTAGCAATTATGCAGTCAAGGTAATAAGATGGTGACAATTATCGCTATAATTAGCTCAAACCGTTATTAAAAGTGATGAACTTCAGACTATAAATGTAAAAAAAAAAAACTCTTTCGACGTTTTAGATCCAATAAATTATTAGCTACTGCTTTAGGAGTACTTAAATGTTTTCCCTCACAGTTTCTAAACTTATGCATTATCCAAAACGCAAAATTAATATTTAAATTTTAATTAGGATTATTGATCTAATAATTTAGAGGTTTGATGTAAGGTTATAGGAATAAGTTTAATAAGTTGTTTACTACTTATAGTAACTTTAAAACAAAAATTAACAAGTACTGGTCTAGCAGTTCTAATAATTATTGTAGATGTTCTTTCTTTTCAAAAAGAAATCCCATCCAAGGAAATTATTATTTGCTTAATGTATGCAATTAATTTAATAAAAGTCCCAATAATGGACCATGGTCGTTCCCACACATTGTATGACTCTAAACGGTTTTATTGTTATCGTTGTATCGTGAAGTTGTTCCTCTTGGGCGTACGTAGATGTAATGTCTTTGTGCTCTTTTGGCGAACTGAATTTATGATTTTCGCTGACAAGAAAGAGCTAGCTACCACAACAACTAATTATGCTGACGGACATGCACTTTTTGATGTAAACGTTAAGTTATTATGAATTATGTAAATCGTTGAAAAAGATTTCAACCAATTAATTCATCTTTAACGGAAATAGACATTGGATTCAAAACGTTCTTCACATTTTTTCTTTTTTTTTTGAAGACATTTTGACTGATTTTGTTTTTTGCTTTTTAATAATGACGCGAGCGAAAGTTGATATATGTTGCTAAACTTCTAAATGTCTCTTGCTAAACTGATAGGTGTTGCTAGACTTCGTGATCACTTCTGGTCACGTTGCAATTTAATGTTCTTAGTTCTCTTCTTTCACAGTCAGAAGTCTTCAGGAGAGAGCACTCATTCGGAGGGTCGAAGACCTCTTTGCAATTAGCACTGAAAACGCTACCAATAATCTACCAATTACATCTTACAACCTTTTAGTTTTGTGTCAGATTTACAGTATGTATCAACTTCGGTTTATTCTTTGACCCCGTTGTCTTCATTCTGCTTCTATGTGGCTAACTTCAGTTTGTCTTTAATTTCTTCGATTTGCAGTTATTTCGTGTTCCTTCTTAGATATCATAGGTTTGCTCTCAAACTAGACATCTGTCTTCTACAATCTATACATCAAATGCCATATGGGCCAAGTTCCCTATTGGCCAATATTTTTGCAAATCTTTTTATCACTCTCAACTAATGTTTTTGTAACTCTGAACGATGGTGCTTTGACGAACTTTTTAGTGATTATCGGGTCTTTGATGGATCAAGATCAGAAGGCTGTTTTCTTCCATATCGATTTTCAAATTCTTTACACTATACTACGAAGAGGTGCAGCAAAATTCTCAAATTGGATCTAGTGCAGTTTCTTCCGTTGGTACTTACTTAAGTACTATTTTGCAGAAACCATAAAACAATCATATGGAGAAAGAATTTGTGGATAAGAGACTGCTATGTTTTATCTTAGGGAACCGAGGTGCAACATTTAAGAAATTCAAAGAAGAAATACGTCTATATTGACAGATCAGTTAGATCTAACAGTAAATTTGTCACTTATTGCATTAACTACGTATTATTATTAGTTTGCATGGCCGATATTAATTATTTCAGAAGAAAAGGCTTCATAGGCACCATAACGCTGAACAATGGCGTGAAAACGCGGATTGCTTTCGAATTATTATTATAGTAACGAGATCTGTGCGAACTTATTCTCACACCGTATTTGTTCCATTGTTACTTCCTTAAGAAGAAAAAACGAATACGCAGTGAAAATGAGGGTCTTTATGAGGAATAAATCGTCGAAAGTCCGTAGTAATGGAACGGTGATGACACACTTGGGATGTTGCGGGGTATTTGGGCCAAGAGGTGTATTTCAAACAGTTACCTACCTTATGTTTATAGTAACCAGCAACAGTGGATATTTATAGGGATGTTGGTTAGCGTTATTAAAACTTTTTTGTGGATGGTGTTCCTCCAGTGTAGGATAAAGAAAACTCCTTTATACTTTAGAAAATTCCTATGTTTTGATATTTAATTTACGTCTTCATCAGGGCAAAAAAAATATGGTCGATTTGTATTAGCCTAATTGCAATAAAGTCTCTGTGTAGTATACAGCTACACGCAAAATGTTTAAAATAGTATACTGTTACGCGGTCCACAGAGATTCGGCAACGCCGAATCGGCAACGCCGAGCTCCGACCGCGACAACGGACTAAACGAGACTAACCGAGAACCTAGAACAGTCGCCTCTGTTCTCGAAAGTACGAGAGTGTGCTCAGGCAGGGTATATAAATCAGCGAGCCGCGAGAGATGGGATTGAATGGATAGTGCAGTGTATGTAACGTAAATAAGCGAACATTGCGAATTGTTAGTAGAGAGTTATTGTGTTTTAAACGTGTTGTAAAAGTAAATAAAAGTTTGTATTTAATTGACGATAAATTATTGGAACCAGTAACAACTGGTGTCAGAAGTAGTGGGATAATTTTCGTCAAATTTGTGACTGTACGGACAAAGGAGTCGTCGCGCGCGTGGAATTTTGCCTGGTAAGGATAGTGCAAGAACTTTGATGTTTTCTACATACCATATACTCGATCTACGACAAAAATTATGGATGAACAACTGGCAGCACTTATGGAAAATGCTGAAGAAGTACGAAGCGGAACAAAGGCATTTTCTGGAAGAACAAGAGAAACAAAGGCAGCTCGACAAAGAGGAACAAGGACATTTTCTGGAATAACAAGAAAAACAAAGGCAACTTGAGAAACATGAACAAGAAACACAAAGACAATTTGAGATAAAGGAACAAAGAAAAAAATTAAGCTGCTCTGTTTCAAGCATTAACGGATGGTCGTCGAGAGTTGAAAGCACTTGTCTCAACCAAAATGACTGAAGTCAGACAAAACGTAGATCAAGTCAAACAAGACGTGGGTCAAGTCAAACATGAAGTAGAGATGAAAATGACGGAGTTAGAAGAACGGTGGAGGATCTGGGAAACACGTGACATTGGGCCAACTTCAACCGCTGAGCGACTAAACATTTCTAGGCCTCCAGTTTTCGACGGCACTACTTCTTGAAGCGTTTATAAAGACCAATTTGGGGCGGCAGCAGTTAAAAATGTATGGACAGATTCGGACAAGGCTACCGAAATTTTAATAGCTTTGAGAGGAAAGGCTGTAGACATGATGACTACATTGTCGACCACTGAAAAGTGTAATTACAACGAAATTGCCACGACGTTAGAGCGGAGTGACTCATCACGATATAATCTACCAGACATAACTATGGATGAGGCAGCAGAAGCCAGGCGAAAACCTACAGGAATATGGAGAGGATATTGACCGATTGACAAGATTGGCGTTCTTTTCATTCACTTTCATCACATTTCTTCCAATCAAGGAGCAGGGCACAAGACATTGGTTATAGAAGAAATATGGACCGAAATGTCCATCTACAGAAACCCTGATCTTGTTTCAACTGCGGCAGAAAGGGCCATTTTTAAAGGGACTGTCGCGTTCGACGGGAAACTAGTCAGACTCCGCAACGACGACAATGTGGTGGACTGACATCAGCCGGAAAACTAAGACCAGTCAGTGTGAAGGGGCGAACGCTGACTGGCCCCATGGAAGCCCCCAGGATCATTAGGATTGGACAGCTTGGAAAAAGCTTCACCATCCCTGGCAAAATTGAACATCCTCCAGGCAGATCTCATGGTAACGCAGATGCATTATCACACAGGCCTTGTAAAGGAGAATTTTGAGATTACCAACGAGGAGAACAACGAGAAGGACCAAGTATTTTTAGGGGAACCAGCATTGACGTCGACGAACATTGGACCACTGAACAAATGAAGGTCGAACAAACAACCGATAATGCTCTAGGGTTAATACGTCAATGGAAGTTGGAAAATCAAAGACCTGATTGAAAGGACATAGCAGATAAGAGGCCGGAAGTAAAAGCGATGTGAGCTCAAGGGGATTCTTTGGCTATTCAGAATGGTTTACTGAAGAGTAATTGGGAAAGTCCCGACGGGAAAAGTGCTTCCACGCTCCAGCTTGTCGTACCAGAAAGTAGACGGAAAGATGTCTTGCGAGAAACGCACAATGGAGTGTCTGGAGGCCATTTTGGAGTAAATAAGACCCTGGATAGACTTCGGGAAAGATACTACTGGGTAAATTGCCGAGATGGCTTCGAAGAGTGGGGCAGAAATTGTGATACCTGCTCCGTAAAAGGACCCCAAAGAAAGACTAGGGGGCAAATGAAGCAATACAATCTTAGCGCCCCATTTGAAAGAATTGTGATCGACGTGGCAGGTCCTTTTTCAGAAACGGACGACGGCAACAAATACATCTTAGTTGCCATGGATTATTTCAGTAAATGGCCTGAAGCTTATGCACTACCAAATCAGGAATCTAACACAACCGTGGCAAGGGTCTTGGTTGACGAAGTCTTCAGTGGTTTCGGCGTACCATTAGAGCTTCGTTCGGACCAGGGACGGAATCTTGAATCGCAACTTTTGCAAGAAATCATGGAACTTCTGGGAATCCGCAAAACAAGGGCAACTCCTCTCCATCCACAATCAGATGGCATGGTCGAGCGTTTCAATCGAACCATGGATCGATACCTCTGCAAAATGGTTGCGGACCACCAGACAGATTGGGACAAATTTCTGCCTCTTCTAATGATTGCTCACAGAGGTGTAGTGCATAACACGACAGGACATACCCCTGCCAAGGTTATATTTGGTAAAAAACTTCGTCTTCCGATAGATTTGGTGGACGGATCGCCAGAAGACCCCGGTGCAAGATGTCCAGAACTATGCCGATGACCTTCGAGAAAGATTAAAGGAAATCCATCGAAACGTGAGGAATTCTGCAGGATTTAAGGCAGTTGACTTGGTGTGGCTTTATAATCCACAGAAGAAGAAAGGAAAGTCGCCCAAGTTGTCTCCAAGTTGGGAGGGTCCATAGTCATCAAAGCGATCAACGATGTGATATGCAGGATCTAACGACCCTTAGAGCAAAGATGAAAGTGGTTCATCTTGAACGGTTAAAGACTTACAGTCGTGGATATTCCTCTGATCGGGACGATCAGAACTAAGAAGAGGGCAATGTTACGCCTGACCTTCGATCCGCAGAGATTCGGGTCGAAGCGGCAACGCCGAACGCCGACCGCGACCCTGGGAACCCATCTAGGCTAAACGAGAACCGGGAACAGTCGCCTCCGTTCTCGAAAATACGAGAGTGTCTTCAGGCCGGGTATATAAAGCGGCGGGACGCGCAAGATCGAATAGAATAGATAGTGCAGTGTAGTAAATAAGCGAAATAATCGGACAAGCGAACAGTTGTTAGTAGAGATTAATTGTGTTTAATTGTGTTGTAATAGTTAAAAGTAAATAAAAGTGTATAGTTAATTGACGATAAATCATTGGTGATGATAACCCGTATCCCGTAACAATATCAAAATTTGTATTAAGCCTTAACATATCCTGTTTCTCTTAATTTGAAGAATATATTTTTTAATTAAAAATATTATATGCTAACCGCCTAATCTCGTTTAACAACTACTGTCAAATGATGTCGTAAACAAGAAAGTTTTGATGATGTCAAGGCCAACTAAGCTGATGTTGGTTTTACATAAATTTTTGAAGATTTACGAAAGCAAATTATAACAAATTATAATTCAATGAAATCAGAATAAACGCACTATTTTTCTGTCTAAAAATCCAATATGGCGTGGATAAGATAAAAAAAAGTTAATGATGGCTGCTGAAAATCGAAACGTTGGATTAGAATATGACACCGCCATCTTGCAGAGGGGAAAAAGCACTTTTGAACTTTTTAGGAAAAATTTGAAGAATTCACTCATATTAGTTATCAAAGTTGCTATAGCATTTTCAAATTTGAGATTCGGTTCTTAATTTCGATTTCAAGCAGCTTGTACCAATGACTTTTTGACATATCTGGGAAGCTAAGAAAAATAAAAAAATTGATAAATGTTGAAATGCTGAAATTTGTATATTGTCGTGCAATTTTTGATTCTAAGCAACATTTCTTAATGAATTTCTATCGTGTCTCTCATACGACAATGAAAGAAAAACTGCTATACCGAAAATAAGGTTTTCCGACAATTTTTTTCAAAGACTCCCTGACATATAACAGTTACTTGTTCCGGCAATATAACTTGATTAATTGATTGATTTTGAAGTTCTAACTTAAACACTCTGCAACTTTTTAACGAAGGTAGTACGAAGATAGGTAATATAGTTGTATGACAGATCCTTCTTAAAATCGACCAAAGAATATGAGATTTCATTTTCGACCACCTATGATGTCTCACCCTATATAACTCATTCGCTTACTTTCCATCTAGTTACCTTCAAAATTTTCAGTTTTTTTATGCCTCTCTCTTTTCAGCACATGTTGAGATACAGAGCAATAGTGACTTAATTCATTCAATGATTGGTTGAGTTTGCCCCTGAACAAGGGGGCTTTGGGTCTTGTTGAAATTTAGCTAATACTTGGCAATCACTGAGTATATAAGTTTGTTATTTTCCGCGCACAACAGAACTCACCAACATTGTCTTCGATATGTAGTACACAAGGTCCGTTTTGTCGTAGTCCTTACTGCAGTAGCATTTTCGCCACTCCCAAACTTTATAATGCAAAGCAATGTAGTGCAAAGTAAATAAGTATTTCCTTTTTTCGTCTTTCGCTTTCAGTCGTTCAAACGCACAACTGAAAAGATTCATTTTGACGACTTTTGAAATCGACCTCCAAAGGAGGGTTTCTCCGAAAATATTGCACCTACGGAACTGGCGATGATGGAAGGTGAGAGAGGACATCAAGGAGAGGAAAAAACGGTTGGAGTGACTCCGATCGGCGGTCGAGGCGTTCTCAAATTACAGGCTGTCAAAATTGAGAATTGAGAAAAAAGTCGTTTACACAACGTGGAATTTCCGCAGATTTTTTTTAAAGTTACAGTCCTCTTATGGGAAAATTTGTGCATGAGGGAAATATTCATCAAAATTTAACAAAAAGTGGCCCTTGGCACCTAAAAAAAATTTTTGCGTAATTTTTTTTCTCCCGCCATTCCCTTCACAGAAGGCTCGATCCGCCATTGGTCGGACTATAAAGCTGCAAGATATAGGTTCTTGTAACATTTTTTTCTTTACAAAGTGAATAGCTGAAAAATGCTCTTTCTGCCCAATAAATTGTTTGCTCCTTTCTGTCAGCCCTAGCAACCGTTTTAGTGTCTGCAGTTTATTTTCTTATAGCTATTTCCTTTCAGCACATATTGCGAAAATACATTCAAAAATGTCAAAAGTCATATTTCCAACGCCTACTTGATGTCAATAATAAGTAAATGGTTTATAAGCACTTTAACTATCGAATTGTATGCTATATGAGTCCCAAAAACACCCGAATTGAAGCAAAAACTCACCACGAGCTCGTCTGTTCACTGGTTATGAAAATAAAATGTTATGGCTTTCTAGATTGACTAGTGACTGAGGACAAGTCCTGGCTTTCCAATATTTTCCGAATGCAATAAATCCTCCAAAGGCTGGAGTTACTCCGGGTCGTCAAAACCCAAAAAGTTTAGAGCTACTCCATCAATGGTATACCATGTTAACCGTGTTCTTGGCTAAGAAAAGAGTACTTGTGGTAGATAAAAGGAAAACTAAAATCAACAATAAAGCAAAACATCCATCTAAAGGATCTTTAGCAAGAGGTCCTTTATTAACATGGAATAAAATTATATGATTTTTATGAGATTTCGCATTATCATTGGAATTGGAAACCCTTATTGTAACTTTTTCTCTTAATCATTAAACACGGCAGTGGTGAATACTTCCCTTCATCAACTATGGCTCTCAGACTCTCAAAAGAGCCAAAATAAAGTATCTTAATGTACTGTGAGACAAGTATATATTCATTAAATTTTTACATTCTTGAGGATTGTTTTTGCGCCATCCTGTATAAAGCTTCAACCTTTAGCTCAAAGTTGTATGCTCCTCTTTATACAAAATGTGACCTTTAAGACGCTGAAAGCAATGGCGGATCCGCGGCGGGGGGCTCTCTTTTTTTCGACTCCTTTTAGATTTCATTGGCATTTTTATTTGACTGACTGATAAACGCAAACGCACAACTGAAAAGATTCCGTTTGACGACTTTTGAAATCGACCTGCGAAGGGGACTATATCCAAAAATATTGCACCTACGAAACTTCCGATGGTGGGAGGTGAAAGAGGACATAAAGAAGAGGAAACAACAGTGGGATTCACTCCGATCGGTCGAGGCGTGTTCTCAAGTTACAGGCGGTCAAAGTTGAGAATTGAGAAAAAAGTTATGATACCCCCCCGCTTTATTGGACATTATCGAAAAAATTTCGGAACAATTTTTTTGCTGATTTCGATCGGAATTGCACGCTTCAAATCCCCGAAGAACGTAACAAACTCAATTCGAATGAATTTAACCTCTAAAGAGGTTTTCTAAAAATGGTCAAAAAACGCGATTCTAAAATTGCTCAAAAATCGACTCCGAAGGGGTCTATCTCCAAAAATATTCTTCTCGCAGCTACGGAACTTCCGATGGTTGGAGGTGAAAGAGGGCATCAAGAAGAGAAAAAAAAACAGTTGGTTTACTCCGATCGGTCGAGGCGTTGTCAACTTTCAAGTGGTCAAAGTTGAGAATTGAGAAAAAAGTCATAATTCTCCCCACCCCTTGGACAATTTCGAAAAAATTTTGGAAAAATGTGTTGCTGTTTTTGATCGGAATGGCAAGCTTGCAATCCCCTAAGAATGTAACAAACTCAATTTGAATTAATTTAACCTCTAAAGAGGTTTTTTAAAGATGGTCAAAAACGCGATTCTAAAAGTGCTCAAAAATCGACCTCCGAAGGGATTTATCTCCGAAAATATTGCACCTGGGGAATTTCCGATGACCGGGAGGTAAAAGGGGACATTAAGAACAGAAAAAAGCAGTTGGATTCCCTTCGATCAGTCTAGGTGTTCTCAAGTTACAGGCGGCCAATGAAGTATTGTTGACTGTGTGTTTTACTGACTTTCTCAGTAAAAATGGTTAGTAGCTGACAGTGGAAATTCCACGTCGTCTAGGCAACGGTTAAAAAAGGAAGTTTTTTGAAAATTACACTTCTCATATAGGATCGTCAAAATTTAATAGAAAGTGGGCGTGGCACCTCAAACATTTTTTGCGCTATTTCTCCCCCCCCCCCCCCTTCACAGAAGGCTAGGTCCGCTACTGGCTGAAAGTGTGTTTAGATCGGTTACGGCAGTCTTAGAAATCAACAAGAAAGTTTTGAATTTTTCGAAAATATGCTTCCATAAAGACTTTGTGGAAGGGTTCAGGTTAGTAGCGAGATAATGGAGCTGCAAAAGTTGATACAATATAATAGAGCAGTGGATAAGTCGGAATATCAAAGTAAGAACACCATTAAACATCTCTATTTCATGAAAGTGAGATGATATACATATATGAAATACTACTTAGTAGATGCAATTGGCGAAGATCAAAACGACGAAGACATGACCGGGACTCAAAAAAAAAGATAGTGGAGGAACACTGTCAATAAACATCATATGTTTATCATTAAATGTTTAATCATCAAATGTATTAATCACAGACCTATTACTAGGCACCAACATGTAATACAGTTTGTTGCCAAAACATAGGGTGTACTTCTTTGAACTTATCTCTTTCGTAATAAAGAAACTATTTTGTATTTGCCTTGCCTCAAATGGTGCCTCAAAGGAGCTCAACTTAGCAGACATCGTAATCTAGAAAGAGATGCGTAGACGAAAGAATGTTAGACCTTTTGGAGACAGAGTCTATTCTGTGACGTATGGACATTTTGGTATTTTCTATTAATATATAAAGAAATTATCTAACAACCAGTACCTATTTAATAAATACAAATCTAGTTTTGGTGGAAGTTTTAGTACTATATCTATCTAATTTTAGCGAAGCCCGTAAAATTTCTTCGTATT
This sequence comes from Taphrorychus bicolor, assembly GCA_951812265.1. Taxonomy (NCBI): domain Eukaryota; kingdom Metazoa; phylum Arthropoda; class Insecta; order Coleoptera; family Curculionidae; genus Taphrorychus; species Taphrorychus bicolor. Next base: position 17,452,856 of record OX638300.1, read on the forward strand.
TGGTAAATTTACATATCTTGCAAAAAAACGACCACTTTGTTGTTACGCAACGTGTAGGTTGAAACAATGATAATAATTATCAAAACACTGTTTTGATTTTAAGTGCGTACTTCTTGCACAGTGAGTGCCTACTTATGAAGACCAGTTTTTGTAGCTCAAGTTCACAATATTTTAGACTCTCCATTTAATGGTAGTACCTGTTCTAGGCACTTTACATACTTGTTCCTGGCCCATGAATCACTATTAGAAATGATTGACTAATATCAATTGTTATAAAATTGTAATTATCAGATGTCTCATCTAGTAAGACATAATGTTATAGTAAGTAATACGATCTCAGGAGCGGCAGTGATTTTGTAAACAACTGATTCATTCACCATTATTTAAAATGACAGCATGAGCGGACATCACAAGTTGCGGCTATTGTTATGAACCATTTCAGGAAAACCTACTTGAGAAGCGACAAAAAAATGTTGGGAGAGGCCGCAATGAATAGAAATAGCTATAATAAATTCACTTGCAGTTGCATCGTTTATAGACTGAAAAAAATTGCTATTCAAATTAAGACAAATGTACAGAGGTCTACAATTAATGGTGACCTTAGGTAATGCACCGTGCATTCTACTTATGAGCGGTCATAAAATTGAACAACAAACCTAGTTTATAAAGTTATGTTAATAATGCGCGTTGCACCTTTGATGCGTAGCTTTAATTGTTTAACAGGTTATTATTAAGCTGTCCTCCAGTCCTTGTAGTTCCATAATAACATTTAGCTCCATAATGGCACGCATTTTTTTCAGGGTGGACCTCACATTAGTAATTTATGGATGCAACGCATCTATATTTGTATTTCAACGTGTAATGCCATCAGTTATTGTTATTCATTCCTTCAGTAGCAGTAGAAAAAAACTTAATGTCTGAAATATCATTGACATAAAGTAAATTCCTCTCAATTAACAACAAATTATGAGAACAATGGCCGGAGTTTAGTTGAATTGTTCGAGAGGCAAGATTATAATACCCATGTGTAGTTTTATGTTAAATAAGAGGTTTTGAATTATTTTGGCACCTTGACCATAGGCTTGTATGTGAGAACTTTTTTGTATCACGTTTATGCAATCCTACCTTTAAACTTGACATTATTTTTTGTCGAGGTTCGTTGGTTTGCTATTGAACTCTTTTACCCAGGTACACTCTCAGTTAAGCAATGATGATTATTTCTTTTAGCTTCAAGCTCAACAAGTCTATTCGGAATTCCAGCATGGCATTTGGGATTTGCTCAATCACGCAGGAAATATAAATAACATTCCCGATGCAAGGACTTATAGGCAGATTAGGTACTATTCGGTAGTTGGTCCTGCGGCATTGTCACCTGATCAGCTAGATAGAGTAAGTATTTAATACCTACTATTTTTGGATAAGTTACACTTTAGAGTATTGCACTGCGTTTTACCAAAGTTTTTCAAAAGTTGTGAAAAACATGATAACTGCTAATGAGGCATATCATAGGGTTCAGGATCCATCTTGACTTGACGTCGACGAGTTGAGTTTATTAAGAGGGAGGTCTGAAGGCGGAAACCGGTTTGCCCTACAATAATAATAAGTTTTCTAACAAACTACGTTTTTTATTGTTCAAACAAATTTGTTCTTAAGATTCGCTTGTTGAAATGGTAAACATTTTTTTTATATCTAAAGTAACGCTGATTTTAATTAATATTTCCCATTTTTTTGCTAACTAGGCATCATTAGGATCCAGTACAATTATTCTAGAGAAATACTCAAGGAGCTTTTATTCCTGAAATCATCTTAAGTATAGTGTGCGGATCCACGATCTGGCAATGTAATAAATGAATTGTGATTCTTCTTCTCATTGCGCCGTCTCCCTTCGAAGGTTGCCGATCCAACTGGCAATAATTACACGTGACACAGCTGCTCTGAAGGTTTCGGACGATGTTTTACTGAGCCATCGGCGTGTGTCCTTTAACCAGGAATTCTGTCTTCTCCCTATTGACCTCTTCTCCTGAATGACCTCATATCTGCCTCCCCCCATTATATGTCCAATATACCTTATTAGTTTGCGCTGTTTGATTGTTAGCATCAGTTCTTTGTTTTTCTGCATTCTATTAAGAACCTCGGTGTTTCTTACTTTTTCGTTCCAGGATATGTGTAATATTCTCCTATAAAGATACATTTCTAAAGCGCCAAAGCGTTTATCTAGCGAGATTTTAAGACCCAAGGTTAGGTCACGCCTAATACAAAAGTTTTTCATGTCGATAAACGTCCTCCTGGCCTGTTCGATTCTTGATAGTATCTCTTTTCGTCCAATCGCAACTATCACATACTAGTGCTCCTAGATATCTGAAGGATGATACCTATTCAACGATCTTGTCATGTTTTGGTTCAACGATCTTGTCATGGAAGGCAGCATGTGTTTACATCTTTGAGAAAACCATAAGTTTCGATTTGGGGATATTTTTATGCAATCCATAAACCTTGCTGTACTCAACAATGACATCTACAAGTTGCTGAATTTCAGGCAGCCTGCTGGCAATAACGATTGTATCGTCGGCATATCTTATATTGCTGATTGTTTTGCCATTGATTTTGATTTCAGCGCTAGAGTTTTCAAGAAATTCCGCGAAAATGTGCTCCGAGTACAGATTAAAGAGCAGCGGGGATAATATGCATCCTTATCGCACTGCTTACCATTACTTGAGCTGTCTCATGCCAGTAGAGTTTTGTAATGATTCGTAAATTACCCTCGTTTATAACTGTTTTTCTGAGTATTTCTGCTAGTTTTTGATGTTGCATGCAGTCAAAAGCTTTGTGGTAGTGTATGAAGCAGGTGTATATTTTTACTTTCATGTCGCGTGCTCTCTGTGTAAGCACGTTAAGCGAGAATAGAGCCTCGCGCGTTCCTAGTCCGTTTCTGAAGCCGAATGAGTGTCGTCAACTTGCTGTTCGCCTTTCTTGAGAATGCGGGTGTGTATAATTCTCAGAAACGTTTTTAGTACGTGTGGTTTTAGTAGTAGTTTTTGGGTGAAGTGACAAAAGTTGATCTTAGCCATTCCAAGGGTAATTTTCTAGTTCTATAAATATCGTTGAACAGGTCTGTTAGGCGACTTAACCCTATTCTGTCTTCGTGGATTAAGAGTTTCAAGGTTTCAGCGTGTACCTCATCGGGCTCCACAGCCTTTCCATCCTTCTGTATTAGGATGGCGTGCTTTACCTCTTCTTTAGTGATGTTAGGACTCGTCTCGCCTCACTTGCTTGGAGAGGTTGTTCTGGTCGTTCGTCGTTAGACAGTTTTGTAACATACTCTTACTAGTACTTCAATTTTTCGTCAGGTCGCACGAGGATTATGTTGTTATTGTCTTTCAGTATTCCGCAGGTCTTTTTCCGATTACTGCCTGTCATTTCTTTGATCTTTTATGTACGTTATGTAGGTAGGCTGTGTTTTTGCTGTAGTTGTTTGATTTCACAGCATCTCTCCGCCAGCCAGTGATCTCTTGCCTCTCTCACTTTCTACGAATTATCTTGTTTCACTCTCTGTATCTAGCCTCGCTTTTTGTTTTTTGCTCTCTCCGCCTGTCCATCATTTTTAAAATCTCGTCTGTCCCCCAGGGTTGTTTTTCGTTTGTGTTTGTGTTTCTAGTAGTGCGGTTATCATCTCCGACCATTTATCCTTGATTATTGTGCTCGGCTCGAACTTCTGCATTCTTTCTTCAAGACTTTGCGTGACTGTCATCTCCACCGACGGGTTTTTGAAATTTGTTATGTCTATACGTTGTAGCGAAGTTATTCCAATCTCTTGCGAAATGGGAACGCGGTCCTAAAGTTACAAAAGACAAGTTCAATTACTTAGGGTTAACCGAAGCTTTTAAATTTGTGTATTTCCTTTAAATTCTGGTAAGCGACTGGCAATCATTAGATAAAACCAGTCCATGGATATTTTGTTTTCATTGTGGTTTCCATATAAAAGAGCTGAGGAGCAAAATTTCGGTGAGTCCATAGATAAGAGAGTGTGTTTTGTGTAATGCCGTTTGGTCTTCATTCCGCACCCGCCACATTTCAACGATCAATAGATAGAATTATTGGCCCTGAATTAGATCCTTATTGCTTTGTATACCTTGATGATATGATAATTCTGTGAGAAATATTCGAAGAACATTTTCACAATTTGAGAGAAGTATTTAACGGACTACGAGCGGCAAATTTGAGACTTAATCCAGAAAAGTTTAATTTGGTCGCAAATCCCTGAAGTACCTGGGACACCTTGTTACATCAGAAGGAATATGTACCGATCCTGAAAAAGTGGCTGCCATTCCAGAATTACCAGCTCCAATTAATGTAAGAAGTTTACGGCGTTTTTAGGCGTAGCATCTTGGTACCACCTATTTGGCAAGAATTTTTTCCAAATAGCCTAGCTCACCACTAAATCATTTGTTAAAAAAAGGGGTAAAGTTTATATGGACCGAAGACCAATAGAAGGCCTTCAACTATATGAAGAAATGTTTAACTGAAGCTCCTGTACTAGCCTGTCCGGATTTCAGTAGACCATTTGTATTACAAACTGATGCCTCTAAAAATGGGTTAGGTGTAGCGTTGATGTAAAATTCAAATGATGGTGACCATGTCATAGCATATGCTAGTCGAACACTTACATCTACGGAAAAGAAATTCCCAGTAACCGAAAAAGAGTATCTGCCATTGTGTGGGGCGTAGAGAAAGTGAGAGTCTATCTAGAAGTTTATCATTTCACCGTCGTCACAGATCACCAATCTCTCACATGGTTACATTCTCTAAAAAACTCATCTGGACGACTTGCTAGATGGTGGATTGCTATACTTGCAACAATTTGATTTTGTAATCCGTTACCGAAGAAGGGTGTTGAATAAAGTGGCTGATGCTTTGTCTAGAGAACCACTCATCATGGAACAGAAGACCGAACACGAAATTTGTTGTCTTGAAAATATTGAACAATGCTCCTTGTATAAAACTAAGAAAGCAGCCGTTGCAGTAAACCCTTCCGATTTTCCCGATTATTGTATAAAGGATGGATTATTGTATCGTCATTTTTGGGACCTTTCCGATATCACCGAGAATGAAGTGGCTGAACCGTAGAAGTTGTGGGTGCTAAGAACCATGCGATTTGAAGTTTTAAAAGAGAATTATGACCGAGCGTTAGCTGGACACCTAGGAATAGCTAAAACATCAGCTAGGATTGCTCTTAGATATTACTGGCCTGGGATGTTCAGGTACATTGCCAAATATGTGCGAAATTGCCAGTCATGTCAGCGTTTTAAATCCTCACAACAGGCTGTACCTGGTAAAATGAATGATCATCGATGGGAAGTTGTAAGTGCTGATTTAACTGGACCGTTACCGAGATCTTCAAAAGGAAACCATTTTATGATTGTTTTTCAAGACAGATTTACTAAATGGGACTAAATAGGGACGGCACTGCAGTTGGGAACAGATTTTTCACCATTCGAGTTCCAGACGGTTTGAAAATTGGACCTGGGATATGTTGGAAATGCGGCAAAGAAGGGCATCAATGTTGTTCGTGCATAACAGAAAGACATATTCTATTTTGCTCTTGCTATGGCAAGATGGGAGTTATGTCCAGAGAATGTTCCTGCACTTCTAGTGGTCCTGAAGAGTTTGTCGAGAGACGTGCCAGTAATGAGCAAAACCGAGAAAAGGCAAAGTAATTTGACGTGATGGGCGCCAAGCAGGCAGCTGTGTATTTTTTTTATTGGATTAGAATAGTGAAGTATTTTAAGTAGTAAGTTATGTAGATAAGAACTTTGTAAGTTATGGATTATTATTTTCTTTAGATACGCGCTGGGTAAAAAAAATTCTATGGGTAAATATTTTTTTTTAGAAAATATCTTGGCAAATATTTTCTTTCTGAAGAAAGGGGGTATGTAACGAAGTTACTCTAATTTCTTGCGAAATGAGAACGCGGCCCTAAAGTTACAAAAGTCAAGTTCAATTAGTTAGAGTTAACTGAAGGGTTAACAGATGTAGGTTAACTTACGGCATGTTTGCCAGCTTTTAAATTTGTGTATTTTATTCAAATTCTGGTGAGCGACTGGCAATTTTTAGGTAAAACCAATCCTTGGATATTTTGTTTGCATTGCTGTTTCCATATAAAAGAGTTGAGGAGCAAAATTTCGGGGAGTCGATGAACAGTAAACATGGCCAAACCTAGAAGTAGAACTGTATAGAAACAGACAGAAGCCCCGATCCTTGTAAGCCCCATTTTCACACCCACACACATACAGGGCATAGCGATTGTTGGGCCCCATTTTCACACCCTCACATACACGGGTCATAGCGATCGTTGGACCCCCTTATTCACATAAAGTACACAGGCCTTATAGCGTTTGTTGAGCCACACTCATTCAGAACACACGGGTCAAAGCGATTGTTGGGCCCCATTTACACACACACCATCACTATTACACACACACCCAGGCCAGAGCCTTTGTTGGGCCCCACACATATACATTTCACCGTCAACTTACCGAATTAGTTTTATTCCCGTACCCGTTCTCATCCAAGGAAAGCGGTACTCAGAACCGCATATTTTCCTTTAAATTACCCGTTAGAGTGCCTCTCGCTATAATCCATAAAAACCCTAAACTGATAAACTTTTGTAACCTTGTTGACATTACATCTTGACAATAGAGTTTTACCGTATTGGATCTACTGCGTATCTTTCTCTCAAATCGCAAATAAATAAAGACAGAACGCTTGGAACTTTCTCCACTGTTTAAAAGCTCCCCGATAGGCATTCCTGTGGACCCTCTACCACGTAAAACCCATAGGGGGTAATTTACTACCAGATATATTATATTTACTACCAGTTTGGACGTCAAATGACCAACACCAACAGGCCCCACCCACGCACAAAAATTGTTACAACGTTTTGATGGTTTAGGACGGTTAACATATTTGAATCGACTCATCTTGATTTCTATTACCACTGGATTGTGGTCGCTGTTCCACATCCGCTCCAGGATATGTTTTAGCTATTTTGACCGAATTCTGGAATATTGTATTTATTATGATGATGGTGGTTCGCGTCCCTAAGTATTTATAGTTGCAGTGGTTAGCAGGTGTATAGGACAAAATAAAACACCCTTGCGATTCGAAAAACGGCCAACGTTTTGACGTATATTTCACGTCTTCTTCAGGGCTGTAACATATGTATAAGAACACGCTCAGTAAACAGGAAATAATCAACATAATACACATATACAAAGTGGCTTTACAAAACTGTGCAGATAACAAAAAAAAGTACAGTGAATAAGATTTTCATCACTAATATATACATGCATATGCCGACATATACACGTTTATACACATATCACTCTCTGCCAGTTGTACAATACAGGCAGAAAAAAACGAAAACAGCAGAAAGAACAAATTTATAATCTATTAAACCGTTCAAAAACGTTTTAAAAATCCCTTAAATTATTTATAGGTACATTTATAGTACATACATAGATACATTAACAAAACAATGACGATAACAAGAAAGAAACCAAATTTTACACAAAACATGTTTTGTGTAAACGTTCCATGTAGCTATTTTGGTTACTCTATTGTATATTTGAAATTTTGTGAACGGGTGCCTGAGACTGATGGCCGTATTTATAGTCAACTAGAAGAGAGCCACTTAAGTGACACTTTTAGAAGTGACACTTGAGTGTTTCTTACCATGGCTGTTCTATAGTGCATGACAAGTGAGACTTTAGGGACACTTCAAAAAGTGTCTCTCAAGTGTCTGTTTCTGGGGATTTTTCAGCCTCGTATATTGGCTACATTGAAATTTATTGATTTAGCCGCAATATCCAGTAATTTTACGACTGGCGAAAGGAGTATCGCTGGCGCCAATTTGAAATGGATAGGTAGTTTGTAAATTTTTGAAATTTTAAGCTCTTTTGTTTGAGTTGCCTCCGTGCTTTGCGGGTGTGCGTGAATTGGTCTCCTGCTGTTAGCAGATTTGATATTTATTTTTTAAAAAGCTTAAAGTAAGATTCCAAACCTACTCCTAAACTATTGGGATCAAAGAAAAATTTTAAATGATAGATTCTGCAATAGGTGAAGAAAAAAACTTGCGAATAAGGAGAGTTGTAGAATCCATTATACAGCAACAAAAACTTCATAAGGCCAAAATGGAGCTTGTAGAGCTGGAAAAATTATATTTGAAAAAGTAAATAGAGCTATTAAAATAAATAAAATAAGTGTTCTTTCAAAACCTCTTTATCTTATTTGTTAATAATTAATTAAATAAGTTCTCTATACTTAGCTATACTAAATTAAATCTATCTATTAGAGTGTATTGCAACAAAGGCCCTCCCAAATGAAAAAAAAAAACATCATTTTTGGCTCGGAGTATGATATTCTCTTCTACAGGTTCTTCTTCACCAGTTGGTTCAAGTTCTTTTTTTTGTAGATTTGCCCAATATTATACAAATTTGGCAATGATACAAATAATTCCCACAGATGTTTCCAATTTCGTAGCTAGACAATGCCGTAGACATGGAAACCTCTTTTTCTAAACTCCAAAAACCCTTTCAATTATATTCCTAGTTCTTATATGACTATGATTATAATTTTGCTCTGGTCCAGGAGCTGGATTGATTATAGGTGTTAATACATATCATCTCCAAGCATAGCCATTGTCACCCAGCAACATTTCTGAAAGCCAACCAAAATTTTTGTTGAAACAATAATTAATAGCAAAGTAAACTGTTGTCATACCCCTTACCTTCAATCTGGTTTGTTTCAAGACGTACACGAAGAAAACTGCGATCAAATATTTCACTATCACGAGTAGATCCTGAATACCGGACATCAATTTCTAGGATCTTCTTATCTGGACCACACGCAACCTAAGGCACGAAAAATGTGAATTAAGAACATTGTATTTTTAAATAATTACCTGGACATTTAAGGAAAACACATATTAAGTATTACTGTGTGGGTTTGTCACCCAGAAACATTCCTGAAAGCCCAAAAAAATTTTTGTTGAAACAATGATTAATAGCAAAGTAAACTGTTGTCATAGCCCTTATCTTCAATCTGGTTTGTTTCAAAACGTACACGAAGAAAACTGTGATCAAATATTACACTATAACAAGTAGATCCTGGATAGCAAACATACCACAAAAAATGCAAATTAAGGACATTGTATTTTTTAAATAATTACTTGGACATTAGGAAAACTTTCCTTTCTGATTGCTAAAGATTTCTCCGTTATCACCTCCAGGAGTTGCAATTGTAATATGTGTACAAACAACACATGCCGCAACATTAGGAAAAGCAGCAATCTCAGAAAATTTTATAATATTTTCTTGCTGGCCTTGCAGTGATTTGGAAATTGCACAAAATCCGTTGATGCCTAACCATTATTCGTGAGAATCTAGTAATGCTTAGTGACACTGTACTTTGTGAAAAACCTTGTAAATCTCCTACTACTATCTCTCTCCTCCTCTACTGTCTGTAAAAAGAAAATAAGAATGCTTAATTTTCAGTATTAGTTAAAAGTGTAGAATTAACTTACTTGAAAATTTCCTGTTGCATAAAAACTCAGGGCAGTTAATGAGTTATATGCTTCTTAAAACGAAACCTACTACTAAATTCCGAATTTTCATAAAATTCAAATGGATGCTCTTATAGGTATAGCGTTTTTCTAATCTCAGTGCGTTTTCATTTTCTCCCTCAAGTAAGTCCACAAATTCAATAAAGTCTTGGAGTTCATCCATCACTGATGGTTTAAAATTGGTAACAACCTCCGAAAAAACTTCATAATAATAAAATGTCACTATAGAACACGATTTGGTTCTAAGTGACCCTCAAGACCAAAGTGTCACTCAAGTGTCGACTATAAATACGGGCATGAGGACCTCTTTTGAATTTGTCACTGCCATTTTCGATGTTTTGGGATAGTCAAATGAGCCTTTAATGCAGTGATTTTCCGTTGCCTTCTGCATCCTTAAGCCGTTGACTATTACTTTGAGACCAATATCTCAGTCTCAGGAGAAAAGAGTGCCCTTACCATTTACCAGTTCTTCCTCCCGAAGCCGTTGGCCAGTAGATGGGGGATTGCTTATTCCGACAATAATTCGGTCGCCAGAGGCACGTCAGTCAACTAGCAGGGTGCACTGGATGACCACAGTCATCGCACGCGCAGGTGTGGTTGACATTTGGGCTGTTGTCTGTTTATTACACACTTCGCCCCTTACACCCCTATGAATTGTGATTATAAAACCAACTTTTAGATATTCTACTGCACCTAAAGATTTTGTTAGTAAATTTATGGAATATCTTCTACACTTTTACATATTTATAAATTTATATTGCTCAGGTTTTTTAATGCTGATTAAATTCAACAAATGTTTACGAGATGATACTGCTTATATAATCATAAAAAAAATGTACAACAATTTAAGGAATGTAAATAAGGCGAGGTGCTTTACTTGATTATGCTTAGACCTGCACAGTAATTACTCCGGCGTTAAACGGATGAATGAATTAGGTGAATAACTAAAAGAAGGCGCAAATTCGTGACAGCAAGTGCGGAATTAATGATTCTCCTAGGATTGCCTTGTAAACATAGAACTAACCGGTATATTATTACTCATTTTTATTTTGAGCGACAAATGCTTAGGTTTGGCCTAATTTTACTGTTTTATGGTTACTGAAGTTTGAGTGTGACTGCGAAAACAAACAAAACCTTTCTTCTAAAAACTTTATTTCTTTCAACTCTACGCCGCTTGTTTGTTGAACATTGATGTGATTGCAGGAAGAATGCAGTGGAAAATGCAGATAATTAAATTCTGCATTTTCCACTGCATTCTTGATCTCAAAGAAGCTGAAAATGAGGCCTTATCCATCTAGAAAGACAAAAAAGATTTTTTGAGCGACATTAAGGTCAGAGTTAAGAAATGCCTCTATTTTATTTAATTTCTCATTTAATTTAATTTTCGTGTCTTTTGAAAATCTAAAAGTATTCATTTCTTTTTGAGTTCTCATTCTTGAGTTTACTTCTTGATTTTGTTTATTTCTTGATTACTTGATTCACTTTTTATTCTTGAGTTAAGGAAACGTTTACCTTGAGTTGCTTGCATCAGCCCATGTTTGATCAGCATCACGTCCTCTAAATCTGAAAAGTTCTAAGGCTAATTATTGGATATTGATTGTACTGAGGACTTAACAAATGTATTTTTTTTAGTACAACAGACTGATAAACGACATGCTAGCCATCTACAATACGGCCTCAGTGTGCAGCTTTAACGACCACTTCCATTGCGGCCTTAGGCTGCAACCCGACTTAAACAAAATCATGGCGAAAAGCCGCAACTGGGACGAACTTCAACACGTCTGGACCGAATGGCGAAGGCAAACTGGGCAGAAAATGAAAGAGCTCTACGAACAAATGGTGCACTTATCTAATTCTGCATCAAAACTAAATAGTAAGTTTGTAACATGTTAATAATCTCTAAAAAAAAACTTTTGAGTTATTTAAAAACAATTAAGATTTTCTTTAAATTTCCAAAATGACTTTTTCCACACTTCTTTTGTCCATACAACGTTTTCCCTGTTCATTTATTGTATCTATATTTAAAGTTTGTAAATGGTCTTGAAAAAAATCAACTCATAGGGCTGTACTCATATGTTAACGTACCTATACTATAGTACTTTAGAGCCACGAACTTAAGAAATTTATGAATATAAAAAAAGCAGTTTGACAAAAATTGTGAATTAGTAATTGGCAATCAGGTGATGATTTTCTACGTTATACATTAAGTTATCTATAGTTCTCATACACTGTATAATACATCACTAAGTGCATTGTGTCTTCAGATTTTACAAACACCGCAGACTACTGGTCTTTCCCGTTCGAATCTCCAAGTTTAGAACTCGATCTTGAAGACGCTTGGACAGACGTGAAGCCTCTGTATGAGCTGCTGCATGCTTACGTTAGAAGAAGGTTGAGGGAGTATTATGGGCCCGAAAGGCTTAATAGACAAGCCCCTTTGCCTAGTCACATTCTTGGTAAGCAATAAAGCAAATATTTTTATTTACAACCATATATATAATGCTATCATTACAAACGTCATAGGAGGGTGGGAAATTACCTATTACCTACCTCTAAATTAGACGTAGGTAATGGGTATTCATTTCCACCCAAGGGCGGTAATGGCTTATTACTTACGTCTCTTTCAACCCTCATTTTCCATGCTTATTTCTTGGCCCCTAAAATTTAATCTGTTTATAGAATTAAAAAGGTGTCCCTAGTAGCATCGAACTAGGTAAGATAGTTAAATGGTGGTAATTTTTAAAAAAGATAGTTAAAAATATTATAAATATCTTATACGAAAATATAAATTCGTATTATGTAGGTTGTAAATAAAATAGTATACACACCTCGGTAGGAAGTTTCCTTACCGTCTCGAGATTCTCTCGACAGTAATGAACGACTTCCCACCCCGGTATGTAATATACTATTGCATGGTGCTGTATCATTATATAAGGACAGTGTTACGTACTTGATTTTAATCCGGTAGAATAGTAAGAGTAACATCTTACTCCTATTGTAAAAATGTATTTAGCGACCTTACATAAACATCTACCTATTTCAAATACCATTACGACATCGTTATTGATTCTAGGCAATATGTGGGCTCAAAGTTGGAGCAACATTTTTGACATCACTCAGCCCTATCCAGGTCAACATTTCTTGGATGTTACACCAGAAATGATAAAACAGGTGACTCGGATTTCATTCCTAATACTCCTTATTACTTTTTAAATTACCTCTTGAATAACAATTTACTGTTGCAGGGTTACACGCCAATAGATTTATTCAGATTATCTGAGGACTTTTTTGTATCCATGAACTTAACCGCTATGCCTCTGGATTTCTGGCAGGGCTCGATCTTCGAAGAACCAGGCGACAGGGTCGTGTTATGCACGCCTTCGGCTTGGGATTTTTGCAATAGGCGAGACTACAGGTACACGCTACTAAAAGGGAATAAAATCTGAAAAAATCAACGTAAATACGTCTTTTAGAATTAAAATGTGCGCAAATCCGAGCATGAAGGACTTAATAACAGCTCACCACGAGATGTCCCATGTCCATTACTTTATGGCCTACAAAAATCAACCTAAGGTGTTCAGGGATGGGGCTAATCCTGGTTAGGAAATTAAACAGTACCTATATAGTGTTTTTAACTTTTTTTACATTTTTTTTTAGCGTTTCATGAAGCAATTGGAGAAGCCATTGGGTTATCAGTTGGTACTCCAAAGCATCTGCAAGCTCTTGGCTTGGTGCCTGTTTCCGTAGAAGACACAGCAGTAGATATAAACTTTCTGTATAAAATGGCGTTGGAGAAAATTGCATTTTTGCCATTCGCCTTTGTGATGGATAAGTGGCGTTATGATGTCTTTAATGGGAAGATAGGAAGGGAGGAGTACAATTGCCACTGGCATATTTTGAGGTAGGTGTGCCAACAAGACTCATTTTTTTTATGGGTTGAGTAATTGTTTTCGTATTTTGCATTAACGGATGCTCTCAAAATTTTATTAAATGACTAACCAATTTTATATATAATATAGGCACCTATTCAATTTTTTTATCAAACATGGAAAAAGTCATCCTTTGATTATGCTTCTCTGGCATCAAATGTGTTTCTGTCCAACAATTCACCCAACACATTTCTTGGGTTTCCCATATTTGTCATGCTATTGGATACAAATTGTACAAAAAAGTAAAAAAAGTCCAAAATTTGAACTTTTGAACTTTATTTTTGGGCCACCCGTCCTGAATTACTATTATAGATGGACATTTAAAGGGTATCTCAAAATGTAACTCCACTCTTCTACTTTCTTAGGTATTATCATCCATTTTCGGGTAAATGTCCATCGATACGAGATATAAGCTGTTAAGTGTCGCGATGCACCATTTTGATCTCCAAATTTAGGTTTTTGGATCGTTTTTGTGCGAGAGCTCCATTATCGCTAGTTTCAATAGTTTTATGATAAATTTGGTGTTGATATCTGTTTTTAAAAAGTATAGCGTGACTCGAAAAATGATGTGGCCAATAATGCAGATAAGGCCAATACTGAAAATTGGTTTTGAACATTTTTGAAACCACTTGGTACTTTTAGTATTCCATTGGTTTCTTTCTAGAATCCGCAGCAAACTTATATATTAGTTTTTTATTAAACACCACCAACATTAACGTTCTATTTTGTCAAAATGTCCTTGCTAGATTTAGTATAGTGTTTGATTCCATTAAAACCCTAAACTGTCAGCCGAATCTTTATTTATCAGGGACAATAATACAGTACATTTAACATTTTATATATCTGGGCTGTATCATGATACAAGCAAGTCTAACTACTATCTAAATAATTGTTTTTATATATTCATTGCCTCTCAATGCTTGGTTAGTAAATCTTCATTACTAGATGGTAAACATCCTCAAATGTGTTGTTGTTACATCTATAATCATTTTATATGAAAATAGAGTTGTATGAGATAAAGGATACTTACTTCTTCTTCAAATCGAGCTGCAATTGCAAGGAGTTGGTTAAGAGATTTTTTCTTTTAGTGGGAAGATGAGTACTAGGTTCTGAGGTACAACCTGCTTGAAAGCCATCTTCATTTGTACGTCTCTGCAATATCGAACACTTTACACAAATCTTGTTTAAAGAATAGACAACATTAGTGTTTGTGCAGAACTCCAGCTCACAGTAACCCATAGGAATTACAACAAACTTATTTAGAATCGTAAAAGTCTGCAACAACTCAAACTCAAACTGAGTGAGAGTGGAGTATGAGAAATTAAAGAGGAATACTAGAGAAGGCTTAATAACCAATTTTACGGACATGAAAAAGAGACACAAATGAAACCATCCAGCTTAGAGTTCTCAGATAATAGTTGGTTAAAAATCTTGTCACAGTCATTTTTTGCCATTAGTGTCGTTTCTTAATTTTAATAATTCTTCTTCTTCTTCTACTTCTTGGAGATCTGTTGATCCGTTAATTCTGAAGCTGCCTCTGCATCTTGTCCTGAGAAGTGCATTACCAACTATCTTTCCATCATTTAGGTGGCCTCCCGTCAGGTCTCGAGCCGGGCGGGTTGTCTTCTAGGACTATTTTCGGAAGTCTGTTCCATTCCATCCGTCTTACATGGTTGTACCACTGCCTCTTACGTTGTCTTCCCCATCTCACAGTATTCCGCATTGTTCTCTGATCTCTGTGTTTCTTACTCTGTCTCTTCTTGTTTTCCTCACTATTGTTCTCAGTGCTTTTATTTCGTCCACCCTTAGCATGTATTTCGTCTTGTTGGTGTCTTCACGGACTTCTGTACCGTACATCATGATCAGTCTGATGCAAATCTTGTAGATTCGAATTTTGCTATCTTTGCGCATGTACGGGTTTGACCAGACTATATCTCGTAGGCCTCCTAATAGTGCGGATGCTTTGTTAGTCTGGCTCTTCAGGTTTTTAGATGGGTCGTGAGTGCTTGATATGTCTATGCCCAAATATCTGAATCCATCTATGGGATCGTCTTCCACCACTAGCTTGCAGCTGAGCGGATCTTTCGCTATTGTCTTAACATTTGGTTTGTTGATAGAAATGTTCATATTGAGTTGGCGGTTAACTTAGAAGAACTGGAAGAGTTGTCTCTGCAGGTCGTTTTCTGATTCGGCAATAATTGCTGCCTCATCGGCGTAACACCTCATACCAATTCTTTTGTTGCCCAGTCTGTATCCGAGGTTAAGACCTGTTACTTTATTTATAATTTTACCCATGAGAAGATTAAGCAAAAACTGTCACCCTGTCTAATTTCTCCTGGTATTAGGATGTTTTTCATGAATTGATCTCCTGCTTGAACCTTTGTTACGTTATTGTTATTTAGGTTATGGATTATCTTTGTTATGTTCTCCGGCGCTTACTTTCTCTCAATATATGTTGAATGTCTCGCAAACGAACCCTGTCAAACGTCTTTGTTAGGGCAATGAAGCAAATATACGCTAGCATATTGTACTCTATAGCCTTTTCTTTTATTTGTTTTATTATGAATACTGCGTCTGTTATTGACCGTCCCTTTGTGAAGCCCTTTTATTCTTCCTCATTCTTAATTTGCGTTTGTCCTTGAGAATACTCGTAAATAGTTTCATTGCTGTATTTAAGAGGGTTATTCCTTTATAGTTTTGTGGGCAGGTTTTTAGTCTTTTTTTCAATTCTTTTAATTTTTTTTAATAATTAACTGCTTGCTTATATATCTTTATTGAGTTTATGCCTCACACATTTGAGTCACTCACTTTTACTTTCACTCTTGTACTATAACTTATCTATTTTTGCTCGATATTGCCTTTGCTGTTCATTCACTGAAGGAATTCTCTCGGTTTTGAGTTGCTGCTGAGATCTGGTTCCCCTTGGCCTGTCTGATCTTTATAAAACTGTGAGTTTTATGCAATAAAGGGTGCCTATTTCTTACTTACAGGTTCATCTTTGTTTACGATGCATGTTTTGATACTGTAGTTCTGAGTACGTTTCTGAGGTCTTGAATCGTTATTTTATAGTTCTTTCAGGACTCTTGATTTGTTTTTGCCCAACAGGGAGAGGACGAACAACCTTTTTCCTTGGTTTGTTTGGCATTAAATTATTTAAATCGTAATTTACTTAATTTCGTTTGCTTTTTCTTGACTTGTTTTGTATCTGATTTATCGACTGGGTTCAATCTTGATTTACCTGCTATTTTAGCTAAGTTTAGCTTGCATAATCAAATAGTTATCTTTAGTCCTTTTGGATCAGCTGATTGGCTACGTCCGCTAGGCACGGGACGTGACGTGACACTTTCCCCCACCCCCCTTTCCGGTAGTCGGACTAAAATCGATCGTCATCTTCTTCATGCTGCCTTTTTTCCCACCGGAACTTGCAGCGGGAAGACCCAGCCGGGGTTCCGAGTTCTACCTAACGCCGTTGGATTTTGGCGGATTCAGGACTCGGTCCATACTTAACTGCTCGGTTTATTGAGTTTTTGTCCTAACTTACATTCAAGGTTAACAGTTTAACTGCTTCGGCAGGCGACCCCTTCCCACCGTCAGGTTGAAAGCCCCGTGGCCCACCCTTTCCTGAGCTGCAATAGCCAGGATTTTTTTTATGTTTTTTATAGAATTATGAATCTTGGTTTCTGGATTTTTTTATCTGGACTCTTTCTATCGAGTCTATTCACCTGCAAACCTCATTGTAAAGAGCCACCAAAGGCCACAAAGTTACTGCGTTCAGCTGTGACCTATTGGCCCAGCTTCTACTTTACCCCATAGAGACTGTATGTAACCTTTAATTTTAAGTACGTACGTACTAAGGGCGACTTTTACAAGTTCAAGTAAAACTTCAGATTGAAGATAAAACTCCAGATAAGACCTACATTTCATTGTTTATCTGTCAGGTAAACAATGCAATGTACGTCAAGTCTGGTGTTTTATCTTCAATCTGAAGTTTTACTTGAACTTGTAAAAAGCGCCCTAACACAGTTGACAGTTGACTTTTCTTGTATGTGTCCTATCCACTTATTATATCTGTTAGTTTATATTTTCGTTTGGTGTTGAGTTCCAGATTACACATTTGGAGGTTTCTGGCTTTAGAGTCAAAGCCAGTGGCGCTAACTTACCTCACTTTCCGAATTATCTGAGCTGGGACACATTTAATTTGCCAGGCCACTAGACAACTCACACCCCTTTGATAAACTTGATTTGTTTTCGCCTTTTTCTTAACTTTTTTTATACAGACCTTCTTTATTCAGGGCTTCCGTGCTGAAGAAAGGACATGGCAATCTATGCAAAAAATTTGTGCAGGAACAATGCCAAGAAAATATAATAAGTGGTGCAACATCAAAAAGGTCAAACGGGACAGAAAAGTACCAAGAAATTAAATAAATAAGTGGATTGGCAAGGGCCTAACAACGAAATTTATTGGGTATAAAAGCTCAAATGAATATTACCTAATAAAATGCTTGAAGAAAGGCAAAAATGAAACCATTTAGCTTCGAGCTATCGCAGATAATAGTGAAATATCTATGTAGAAACTCTATGCAGGAATAACAGAAACTCACAAAGAGCAAATATGAGAAAACTAAATAAAAGGTTCAAGATCAAAAAGCTAAAAAGATACAGTATAGAAGCAAGAAACTGAGAATAGAACGAAGCCATTAAAGAGGAATACTGGCAAAGCTGTAACAATCAAATATCCGAGCTCATATGAACATTAACTACAAGAAAAGCGTGAAGAAAGACAAAAATGCAACTATCCAGCTTTGAGCTCTCACAGAAAATATGTAGTGAAATATCTTCAAAGCACTCTATACAGGAACAGCACCAAGAGAAACTACATGGGAAATAAAGGCTTTGAGTTATTGAAAAGAAGGCCCTAAGAAAATCAAGATGAGTAAGTGAGAAGAAACTTTCAACACCAAAAAGATAAAAAGAGGCAGTAAAAGTAGTATTTGCCATTAAAAGTAGTATTACTTGCGTTTCCTTTAACCAACTGTTAAATCTTAACCAATTACCAAATTTGCTTAACTTGTACTTTTGCCAAACTAGCCCTTGGTAGCCGGAACTCGGTATTTCTTCTGTAGTTGACTAAAATTAGCTATTCTTGGTTAGATGACATACAACTACGTAATAGTATGCGAATTATTTGGCCATAATATTGATAACTCTGCAGTAGATTGTTCTCAATTTGACCCACATTGTAGGAAACTTAATCCTGACTATAAACGTGTTTTTTTTTTAGGGAACAGTACCAGGGAATAAAGCCACCGGTGCTGAGGTCGGAGATCAATTTCGACCCCGGTTCGAAGTACCACATCCCTGCCAATATTCCATATATGAGGTAAGTGATTAATTCAAAAGAAACTTGTTTTACTGAGATACATTTAAAATTTCCTTCTGATAGATAAAAATTAAATATTGCGAAAGTAAAGATTCCTACAACAAAACGAATACAAATTTTTGCGAGAAAAGAATGGGAGTAATCAAATGACATAACACTTTCTATTATTTCCTCTTAGCATTTCACAGCCTTCTTGATGACTTTTTGAATGATATGAACACGAAGAGTATCGTAATCTCACCCTTTAGGTTAATTGAAAGAACAACAAGAACAACTAAAACTATTTATTAAAAATATAACAATAACATCACAATATAAATCTAACTTAATACTGACGATCATAGAAATTATACCCATTCCAGTTAATGAGACCTAGTGGTGTTCTAGCTCTCCTCCACCGAAATCGTGCCCCTCCCCGCTTAATCCGCTAAAGTCATGTCCTCCACTATCACCACCTCCGAAATGGTCATCGCCTCCTCCTAAACCTTCGTCGCCGCCTCCTCCGTACCCTCCCAAATCGTCTCCTCCATGCTCTTCGTGGACATGCACTGGCACAGGTACCTTTACTGGTACTGGGACTGGTTTTTTAACCTCGTATGGTACTTTCTTTTCAACGGTATAAGGAACTGGGTTGAAAATCGGGATTTTTACCGCGTAAGGTACAGGTTTTTCCACTGGCACTGGTATTTTCTTTTCTACGGGATACGGTACCTTGACAGGTATTTTCACTTCGTACGGTTGGGGTTTTTCTACTGGATAAGGAATGTGACGTTCAACTCCAACTTTAACAGGTACTGGAACGGGTTTGAATACCGGATAAGGAATCTTCTTTTCTATGTGCACTGGTACAGGTTTGGGTATGTGCACTGGGTAGGGTCTATCGACGTGAACTTTCACAGGTACATGAACGATTTTCTCTACTGGGTATGGTTTAGGCACGTGCACTGGAATCTTTACCGGATACGGTACTTTCTTCTCAACGGGGTATGGAGCAGGGACATGAACTTTGTACGGTACGTGAACAGTTTTTTCAACCGGGTAAGGCTGGGGTACCAAGACTTTTACTGGATAGGGCTTATCCACTGGGACCTAAACATTGCGATAATCAAGCAAATTCCCAAATATTTATGCAACATACCTTGACATGTACGTGTTCAATTTTTTCTACAGGCACTGGCTTGTGAATGGGCACCTTGACGTGAACGGGTACTTTAACCGGGAATGGGATTTTCTTCTCTACGGGGTAAGGCTGTGGCACGTGCACTTTAACTGGATAGGGTACTTTCTTTTCCACGGGCACATGGATTGTTTTTTCTACAGGATACGGTGCTGGTACCTTTTTGACTACGGTGACAGTTTTTTGATGGTGGACGTGACCTAGAAAAGTTGCGTTGTTAACTTTTGTTGACTTTTACATCACTAGTTGCTCCACCGCAACTACTTCGAGTTTTATTAGTGTCAACAAAGAAGTGTCTTTCCTTATAGGTAGTGACGTTTCCTTCTATTACTAACTGAATCCACACAGTCACTATTAGTTTCCATATCCTTGGGGTTATACACAAATCGATTATTTCCAACAAAAATATTACCACCTTTATTTTAAAACGTTTCCTTACCTACAGAACCTCCAAAGTCGCTGCCGAAATTCCCATGCCCAAAATCAGAACCACCCCCAAATGAGTGGCCAAAACTTCCAAAGTCTAGAATTTGTAAAATCGTGAAACACCTTAAGGTGTTATAGTTATCACTTTGTTTAATATCTAATGGATGATGTTAGGTGAATATGATTAGTGAGGTTGTTTTGCAACAATCGTTTTTATGGACAATGTTTTAGTTTAATTATTAATACCCTAACAGTACCGCGCTCTTATTTTCTTAGTTAAAGGACGATGTTAATTACCATTTCTTGGAAATTAGACAGCCTGCTTATAGTGTTTCGGGTCTCAGTTGTCTTTTTTTTACTAATATGTGCTGTAATTCAACCAGCTTGGAGCTCAGACAAATATAACTTTAACATGGCCAATTTTTTCTGTCTGTTTAAGGGATTTCGTGATTATTCATTTCAGCTTTAAGTATTTATGGTTAGAACTCTGCTGCCCACTTTTGGCTTAGAAAATAAGTACCCTACTTTTTTTAAATGTCCAAAGTTTCGCTCTTTTTTTGAAGTCTGCCTCAGAACTTTATTAGCCAGCGAAGTGTGTTATCACCACCATGGTCACGCAAATTTTTATCCACCACAAAACATTACTCCATTGTACAATACTCATTGTACTCAAACAAAAATGCCATAAAACAAATGTTAAATTCAAACAAAGTGAAGTGATTGAATTATTAAAATACACCCAGTGCTGCAGGGAAGCTTACCAAAATCACAATTAATGACAAATATAGGTAATAAAGGTAATCGCATCATCATAAAATTGACAGATTCTAGTAACCATTCTGCAAGATCATTTGTCATCACCAAATTGAGTCGCAGAATACTCCACATTGTAGTTTTTTTCATAAAAAATATGAGAGCAATTTACAGAATTCAATATGTAAGTGCCCTCTTGTCACAGTGGAAAACTATCGAGGCAGCCTGGTTGGACAAAACTGACTATCTTGAGGAGTATGATTGACACAAGTTTAGGTTCATATAAAGGACCATTAATAACTTTTGACCTCTTCGACCATTTCATCAACCAATTGTTTCGAAACCTATTGCTTCATAAAGGAAAAATTGATAATAAACTTCATAGATTTTGTCAACCAGGATTTCCTGGAAGTCCTAAATTATCCAAAGTGCATTCTACATCGTTGTGCGGATTATTGTAGTTTAATCATTAAAGCCCTTATAGAAGACACATATCCAGTTCCCTAGGTGCCGAACATTTTGGCGAAATTAACAGGTGGGTCTCTGCAAAATTGGTTTTTAAGCATATCTACAGTGGAGCATGGACAAAGAGGCATCAGAAGACTAAACCTATTATAACGCACAAAGTTGCATTTCAGTGAAAAAAATTGTGCTATCAGTAGCATCTCAAATGTTCCAACGAACTAGGTATACCCTATTGTCGGGTATACAAGGATACTACCATACTATGATGACTTTGAAAGATCTTATTTTGACCCAAGGCACCCCCATGACAATTGCAAAAACAGTTCTCAAGATGTTCATCCAGGAATTATCCAATTTAAAAATAATATCCCAACTATTTTAAAATATTTTCTTACCTACAGAACCTCCAAAATCGCCGCCGATATGCCCATGATCAAAATCAAAACCACCCCCAAATGAGTGGCCCAAACTTCCAAAGTCTAGAATTTGTAAAAACATGAAACACCTTAAGGTGTTATGGTTATCACTTTGGTTAATAAGTAATGGATGATGTTACGTGACGATGATTAGTGAAACTGCTTTGCAACAATCGCTATTTTAGACAACATTTTTATTTACTTATTAATATCCTAACGATACAGGCTCTTACTGTCCTAGATAAAGGATGATGCTAGATACCATTTCTTGCAAAGTAGCCAACCAGTGTGTCATGTTTCGAGTCTCAACAATTTTTTTTTCTACTAATGTGGGCTATAATTCAACCAGCTTGGAGCTGAGGCCAATATATGGTTTTGGTTTTAAGTATTTAGAATGGTAATAGTGTACTATCATAAGATGGTCATCTGCATTTCTATGATGACTTTAAACTAATTTTGACCCAAGTTGAAACACCATTGGATAGGGCCGGACAATATTAAGAAATTTCTTCTAAAGTTTTCTCTTTTTGTGATTTGGAGAAAGTTGTTTTGCTACCAGGTTTGTCTTCTTTGGGAAACCCGCGTTCCACTAAGAGGAAGGAAAACAGTTATCAGGATGCTGCACTCTGCTCATCCAGTAATTGTCAAAACGAAAAGCTTGGCTCAATTATTTGCAGTTATAGTCGCCAAATTTGGATAAGGATTGGCAGCACTTGTGCAGAATGTCCGGAGAGCCTCAAAATGCTAAACAGAGCACTGCTGGAACGGAGCACGAGCCCTATGGTCAAGATTACGGGTCAATTTTGCCAGCCATATGGACGGAAAGTAGATACTTTCTGATTGTAATGGATTCATATTCAAAGTGGTCCTGGGTGAGCCACTTCGAAAGTTCTTCGAGAGCGACCACCCCGCTTTTTCCATAAGTGTGTCTCAGATGATTGAAAGACCATCATCTCAGAAGTATTTCATTGCTTCCAAAGAATACAGTAGATACTACTGCCCACAAAGAGGATATCTTAGTCTGTTGCTTGTAAGTATCAGGGTCAAAGTGGATTAGTAGATAGCCCTGTCAGTTACAAAGTGATGACCTCAGATGGTGAAGTGTCTAGAAAGCGCACATACCAGTTGAGAATCCAAGACACAAAGTAGAGAAGACGAGGCGAAGCCCCTTGAAGAACAATGAGAAAGAAGACGCACCTTAAAGAGTACCATTGCTGTGGAACAAGATGCCAAGGAGGCGCTTTCTGTTCCTGTAGATTCAGATCCCCACTTAAGTTTCTTCATTACTATATGCTTAATATTACTGCTATTCAGGAGGGAAGAACGTTATGAAAGCTCCAGGTTTCTTGTTTCAAGTTAAAGGTAAAAGATGTCAAGCTTTTTACGCTTCTTACTGGTCCAAGACATTTTAGCTTCACATAGCTTATTGAAGTTAAATGAAGTCGAGACAGTGAGCTCTGTTTTAGAAAGTAGCTATGCTGTGCAGTATACAGTTACACATGCAGTAAACAGCACATTGGTGATGCACCTCTTTATTTCTTCAAACTTTGTCTTCTATAGAGATCAGCTACTCAGAGACAGGATTAAGTCAAGTCGGGTGAGTTGTTTTTTATTTTTTTTTATTGAATCGTTAGTCAAGTTAAAGCCGCTGTCTCACGACTCGGTAGGACATCATTACAGCAGCAATGGGCCAATCACACACTACCTTCTGGTTTATTTACTTTGTTTTCCATTTTTTTTAAAATTTTCTTTAGCAATACACCTTTTTGAGCGTGATCACTTAGTCTAAATTATCTAATGCCTGATTCTACTAATTTTTGACATAAAGGTTAAAGCAGCAATCGTTTTGTTACCAAGTAACTGTTTTTGTCCAGTTTTCCTTTTCTGTTTTATCATATTGAACCTCTTTCTTTCAGAGAAAGCAATATATTTCTTCCAATAACTGTTAATTAACAGTAAATGGTGCCTCCATCTCCCTTAAGTTTTCCGTTCTTTTTCACTCTCTCTAGTATTAGTTTCTGGTGTTAGTTTCTGGCAGTTATTAGAAATTCTCAAAAAAATATGCGAATTAGTTTAAGCTCTATTTACTGCATGCGCATATTTTCAAGTAAGTAATAGGATTTTTGACAGAAAAAGGAGGAGTAGGTTATAAAAGTAAATGTCACGTTTTTTGTTCTATCCTTTTCTTTTTACATTTCACATTCAAATTGATGATTTTGATGATTTATTGAAAAAATAGCGAGTGTGATAAATGGCTGCTCTGCCTTTTTGCTTTTTTCCAAATACTAAATGCTTTGCGTCCTTTTGATTAAGCTGAAAGTTGAAACTTTCAATTAAGTGATTAGCGGGTATCGAGTGGTCTAGCGAGTTTGGAAAAAAACATGTGTACTTTCAAATCTATGTTCAAAATCATTCGAATTCAATGTATCAATGTTTCGACCAAATATTTGGTCTTCCTCTCGGTTGTTCAGGATCACAAGAAAAAAAGAGTTTAAAATAACATTAACATATATAACATATATGTCGAAAATATTGGAAAATCTGGCATTACGTGGTCATTTTAGTCCCAGACCTTATATACCAGTCGTCCATATTTACTACATTATGATTCTTGCGAGCAACCATGAACTAAGAGCTGTTTCACATTTTTGAAATTGCCAACGTTTCCACCTTTATTAGGATTTTTACCAGAATTTTATTTGGTTTGCAAAGTCTGTCAAAAGAAAGGAACGTTATTTATTTCTATTATTACATCCACCATTACATAGAGAATAAGATGAGGAACCGAGGATCAGAAGAAATAAGACTAAGTACAAATGTAGAAGAGTTGCATGCTTTTTGTTTTAACACCCGCTATTTACCACTTAAAACTGTTTTTTGCTGCATTTGTTGTTTATGTTTTTTATTTGTTACCGATTTTTTCTTTTCAGTGAATTTGTTCTGACGTTAGATGAATGATATGAGATGATTTTTAAATTAATCATTTATCTTATTTACCTATGGATTCCCCGTGACCACCCCCTAGGTCTCCACCGCCGAAGTCTTCATGGCCGCCTCCATAGCCTAGGTCCAGCCCCCTTTTGTCCTGCTTTTTGCTCTCCAACGGGGCGGATTCTACTGCTTTACTGTCGGCGACCTTTTCTGCTTGTTTTTCTTCGGCGCTTGCCAACAGTATCAGTGCGCAGAGCGCAGAAAAACCCTGCAACAAATAAAGAAATAAAAGTCTCGCAATACCTATACATCATTACACTTTTCTCTATAGTTTGTTCCGCTCCCGTAGATGCATTAATGGCGCATTTGGAAACGTAATAAAATTGCAAGTGGACTGTATACACATAATATTAAGTAATGCATTTGCTTAATTGTTAATTACCGGCAATACGAATCCGGTGAACGAGCGTTAAAAAATTGGCGTGTCTGCCGCCTTGGCGTGCAGTCCTTTCTCTCTTTGTCCGTTTGGTGGAACACATGGTAGGCGCCCGCACTTTTCATCAGTATTCCGAAAGTGAAAACTCGTAATTATAATGTAAAACAATTTCTTTCCGGGGTCTGGTTCTTTAGTCATTCGGGCACATCGACGTTAAGGTTTCGTTAGTAATTTCTTACGTAACGATTATCTTAAAGACGATTACCAGGTTGGATGCATCTTACAAGTGATTTCCTTGAGAAATGAGTTAGTGGGTCAGGACGTTTAATTATAGCTTTCAGAAGATACGTAATGATTAGGCATTCTAAATGTCGTTTAAAATCATTTCCTTACTGTCAGTTTAACTTTTTTTGGTAGTAGGCATTTAATATTTGTTTTAGAACTGGTTGTTCAGTGCTTCAAAGTGTCGCGTTGAAGCATATGTTAAAGTTTACACTACCAAGTTGATTGCTGGGAGCAGGTTTACTTCCATTTAATAAACGTTTTTACTGATAGTTGCTTCGTTCAACCGATATAGATCATTACTTGCTGCATATTGAATAACCGGTCTTTTAAGTTTTTCACCGAGTCGGTACAATATTTCAAGTGGAAAGCGCTCTACGTGAGACCATTCACCTTTAGATATAGCAACTGAGAACTCCGGAGATAATGTTGGGATGTTAGCCTTGATCAAGGCTTAAAGCCTTTGGTCTCTAACCACATCTGTGATTTAATGCTTACATCACTAATGAAGGCTTGTCGAAACTGCATTAAGCAATGTATGTTCAAAGTTAGTTAAGGAATGATTCAAACAGTATGGGGAGCTTGCATTACAAAATACAGATAAACTTTTGCATTATTCGGGAATGATTTAGAGGACTGAGTATTTGCGTCTTTTAAATAATTAAAAAATAACTACTAATAGATGCAATCAAAGACCTGTCAATCAAGAAAAGAAAACCAAAGGGTACAAGTGAAGAGAAATACAGAAAGTGCAATAAAGAGTCGAAACAAAAAGAAAACTGGTTGGATGAGAAGTGCAAAGAAATGGAGTAGTTAAAATTAGCTATTGTAAGATTGCAGCAAATAAAAACGGAAAAATTCCAGAAACAAAAAGAGTTGGGAAGAATCCGCAGAAGATCTATTTGGAGACGACACCAGAGAAGAATAAATAAACATCCTTACAAGAGAAACAAGTGAATATTAAAATCCTACTAGACGAAATACCCCCAAAAATTTTGTAGTTAACGATCACACAGGAAGTATTAAATATAACATATAGGTATGACGTGAGATTCTAAATTATTGGCCTGCGTCCATGTAAGGTAAACTTAATGAAATGCGAAGAGTACAGAACAGTAAGCCTAAGCCTGATGAACCACGTTCTGAAAATATTTCTATGGGCTCTTCAGGAATATACAGTAAATTAGGTGCGGGACGAGCAAAGGGTTAACAGGTGTTTTGAAAGAGTCTAGGAATCAAAAAAGCATTGTTCAACTTACAAACTCTTAAAAATGGACTGATGTTGTTGATTTGTTTTCATCTTGCCAATCCACATTAATTTATGGATTTAGAATACTAAATTCCTGGAAATGTATTCAAGAAAGCCAAGCAATTGAACGATGTCTATGATGTCATTGGTAAAATTACTAACAAGCTAAAGTATGCAGATAATATCGTCTTTCTAACAAACAACTTAGAAGGCCTAAAGTTGATTGTTGGCAGCGAAAGAAGTGGTATATGCGATAAAAACGTTTTGGAGCAGATGATAAATATGTCCTATTTAAAGCCACATTGGAAATTTGACAAATAACGAACATGCTTTTAGTAAGATCGATCTTGTGCAACATTAAGCTAAAAATCCATTTAAGAACTCTTGAGATATGGTGCTATAGATGACGCCTTGGTAGAGAAGGGTTTGATGGATAAGGCGAACTACTAATATTGAAGTCATAAAACAGATTAAGTAAAGGAGTAGAGATGATCTATGCAGTAAAGAAAAGAAAGTCAGGCTACTTAGAACACATGCTAGAAAATAAAATCACGAGCTATTAGAACTCACCTTTGAACGAAATTTGACGTTACGTCATCAAAAGAGACCGAGGACGCCGTCTAATATCAAAACCTAAGACAATGGTGGGGAATGACATCTATGGACTCATTAATCAGTAGTAAAATGGGCCAAAGTTAATGCCAATGATGAGGAAAAGGCACCTCTTGTTGAATAACCAACATAGCGATTGCCGGATTCTAAAATCGCATGTGTGTCCATAAATGTGTGATATAATACTGTGTGGCTTTCTGGGAAATCAACATCTCATTTCTAGTGATTTTATTAGATTTCCGATGAAGATGTAAATATCAGCTTTGAAATGCAATCGTCATGTTGGAGGATTGAGGATCAGACAACCTAAACAGAATATAAATGATGTGATATATCATAAGGCACTGGAAGATTTTTTTATTTAGAGTTTACCTCCCTTTGAGCGAATAAAAGTATGTCAATAGTCTATCACGTTTCAATCTTGTGCAATTTCAATTTTTCTTACTGCTTTTTGTGCATTTTTGTTCTTCTAATATTTGTTATAAACGCCTGTGGCCTGCTTCTTTATCGAAATGTTCCAGAAAAATGATACAGGTGACTCTATAGCTTAACAGATATACCAACAGTTCGACTGTTGTTGAGACTGCTTGACTGATGTTGATAAAACTTTTGAGCCTTATGTAAAGAACGAGAGCTCCAGTGTTGATCTGAAATAGCCACAGCAGGTATGATCTAGTAAAAATGACTACTACTCATACACTTAATATAAAGCTATTAAATAAATTCTTGTTTTTTCGATTTCTTTGTACAAAGTTTGTTGAAAAAATTAGAAATCTCTTGATGGATATTTAAAATAGAAATCACTTTGCTTTGCTTTGGTGATTTTTGAAAACTGCGAGTGAGAATAGTCATATGACTGTATAATGTATGTGTCGATATCTTCTTCTTCTTAAGGTGCCGTATCCATTAATGAATGTTGGCGACTATTCTGGCATACTCGCTACGATCTTGTGCGATTCTAAAAAGTGCGTGGGCGTCGAGGTTTGTCCAGTCTCTTATGTTCTTCAGCCACGAAAATTTTCTCCCGATGCATTTCCTTCCTTCGATTTTTCCCTCCATAATCAACTGTAGGAACTGGTACTTGGAATTTCTGAATATATGACCGAGGTATGCTGCCTTTCTTCTTTTTACTGTCTGCAGCAGTTCTCTTTCTATACCCATTCTGTTTAGTACTTCCTCGTTCGTTGCGTGTTCCGTCCACGGAATCTTCAACATTCTTCTCAGCACCCACATTTCAAACGCCTCTAGTCGGTTCATGACATTGGCCTTTATTGTCCATGTCTCTACTCCGTACAACAGTACAGAGTAAATGTAGCATTTTACAAAACGGTACCGTAATGCCAAATTAAGGCTGTTGTTGCTGAGAAGTGCTCTCATATTCATAAATGTTACCCTGGCTTGTTCAATTCTGCTTCGTATCTCTACGTCTGGGTCCAAGTCTTCAGTTAACCAGCTTCCCAGATATGTGTCGATATAACCTGTAGTAATTTGCTGTGCTTGTAGGACTTTGCATCTCTTCTCATTCTGAGGCTCATTTTTTTCTATAAATGTGATCTGGATTGAAGTTTATGCTTGAGATTTGACTTTACATTTTTACCTATCAAAATCTTCAGTTCAAGGAGGTTAAGCCACTTTTGAACTATCAAGGCTTACTGTATGGCTGACTGTGTGAATTCTCCTCAAGCCTTTCACGGTATGTATGTGTACATAAAAATTAATACGTTACACTGAACCTCACAGCTGATTAAGACTTGTAATGTAAAATGGGCTCTTAATAGTTAAAGGAAGGAGTTTAATTCTTTAAGGTGACATCAATTTTTGTTCGTTAACCTAGGCGCACTAACTTTTTAAGCCCAGTTTTTCAAGTTCAGTAAATAAACTCCAGTTTAAAGGCTACAAGGCAGATTTTGACAGATAAACAATGTAATATGGTCATCATCAAGTAGGTTTTAAACTTGAATTGTAAAATGATGAACTCTTCAAGTTGAATGTCAAGTTGAATTGTAAAAAGGTGAATTCAAATCTTCTGATGGAAACTTTTGACATGTCGAGGTATCTATTACCCTGTCAAATAGGAGTTGGAAAGCATCACATCACTGTCGTATTTTGGTACCTCTTTGGTTTTCTACCTTCTCTCTGTATAAGAAATTTGTCTCAACGTTTAAGAATATTCTAAACTAATAAAATCCAACTTAGAACTAATATTAATTTCTGCTTATCCAAAGATTCTTGAGAGCCCAAAAACCGTCCCGAGTTAATAAATTATTAGAAATAGGGAAGAAGGATTCTCCTTAACGATACTCTACTTACAGCTGTGCATTTAAAAGTTTAAAGGCTTTTTTCACATACAGTGTTTTTTCTGTAGATTTTTTTTATTCTATTCCAATCAAATTTGCTGAGAGGAGGTTTCAAGTTTGAAGAATTATGGAACGATGTGGATTATCTCATGGTCTTTATATTGAGTACGTGGAGATTTCTTATTGGTTTATTGATATTTTATTTTTACTGAAGTGAAACCAAGACAGTTCCTTGCCGAAGTTGTCGCTTCGCACGGAGATATGGCCGAGATTCGTACCTATACTGTCCGGGGACGAAGTTCAGCAGAGTATGAAAGTCGTTTCTCTATCAGGCAGAGAAACCATAGACCGGTTTCGCTCTTATTGGAGCTCATCAGTATGGTATACCTCAAACCTGACAGAAACACGCGTTCGAATGAAACTTCTCTTGCACTTCTCTTGCACAAGCCACTGTGTACATATGCAAGTGGCGCCATCGGATGACGGCTGGTGCTTCCACTAGGGCATGCGTGATATATTGAAGTGAACCAAGACAGTTTTCTGCCGAAGTTGTTGCTTCCCACAAACAGATGGCCGAGATTTGTACCTTTATTACAACTAAATTACAACTTAGGGTGGCTTTTACAACTATCAGTAAAACTTCAGTTTGAACTTAAGCCTCCAGATATGACGTAGGTTGCATTGTTTATCTATCAGGTAACAATGCAATTTACGTCATTACTGGTGTTTTTACTTCAAACTGAAGTTTTACTGATAAATGTAACAGCCGCCCTAAACAACAATAGACCAGACTTCTGAATTCAACTATCTGGAGACATAATATCGCCATATGGTGACCTCAAAACTGGTGTACGAAACCAGGTAAACAGGGCAGCCAGGATAGCAGGAACTCTACGAACTACCGTAAGGAAAAACACATGCATATCAATCCCGACCAAAGTTAGAATATATAAGGCATGTGTCAGACCGGTAATGACATAGATGGCAGAAATACGAGCTGACACAGCGGAGACAAAAAGGATGGCACAAACCAGCGAAATGAGAATATTAAGAATGATCACAGGGAACATACGTGCGGACCAAAGAAGGAGTAGCGAAATTAGGAAAGAATGCGGGCTAGAGAACGTGGTCAGCTGCACTCATGCCAGAAGACGCTTCTGGAACGAACACATATCCAGGACGAAAAACCAAAGACTGGCAAAAATCGCCAGAAATAGAAAACCAGCATCCAGCAGACCACCAGAACGGCCTCCCAAGAGGTGGAAGGACAGCGCAGCAAGTCGACATCCCTAGAGATGCAAATGGATGGGTAAAACAAGCCTTAAGGCTTCCGAAAAGAAGAAGAAGCTAATTCGGTTACGACCACACAATTATAAGGTTTGATGAGAAGCAACCTGAACCGTTCTAGTAAGGCAATTGTTGCAGGAGTAAGAGCTACCATAAATCTTAGTTTTGCATTATTACATGAGATAGCAGATAGGTAGAAACTCTATAGAGAGAACTTGGTTATTTGTTAATGGAAATAATAATTAATTACCCAAAATTCACTATTAAAAACAAAAATTACTGAAACAGAAGAGCCAAAACACAGAAGTTTAAACAAATGCAATAAAATGTTGCTCTAAATTCGTAATACCCTAAGAGCACACGAAGCAGAGCTACTAGACCAAGTACTCATCAATAACGATAATTAAATAACCGTATGGGAAGACAAAAGAAAAAAGACATGTCTTGTCAAGCTCTACGGATAATTAAAATAAAAAGCAGCAATACAAAGCAGATGATGGACAATGCAAATGCACAACTTTTACTGGATTCGGTTGGGGTTGCAAGGGCAGTTTAGGTCCGACATATGTACGTAAGAAGCCGATGGGTGGGTGAAGTAAATAAACTTAAATGCCCGTAATTACTTTAAACTTAAAACTATTCTTGGTAATGAAAGCTGGAGATATGTTATATCAACCTATTATTATTTATGTAAAG
The DNA here is from genome assembly GCA_951812265.1 of Taphrorychus bicolor. Classification (NCBI taxonomy): domain Eukaryota; kingdom Metazoa; phylum Arthropoda; class Insecta; order Coleoptera; family Curculionidae; genus Taphrorychus; species Taphrorychus bicolor. The sequence goes on from OX638300.1 coordinate 17,484,811, forward strand.
ATGTAATTATCACATTAGTCAACAAATAAGAGGCGTGATGGACTTAGAAGAAGAGAAAAATCACATACACCATGTTGAGATAAACCACAAACTGGTGCTATGATTGATCAATCCAAACTTCCAGATTTTGGACCTCATAATTGAAGTTGAAATAATAGGTAAATGTGATGAGACGAAAAGAAAACTCCCGATTGAATACTGTAACAAAATGGACACACAGAATGTTTATGCACTCGAAGAAGAGGGATACTGAGAGAACGTGTCTCAATGAATAACAACAACAATAACGACAGGTCATAAATGTTATGATTCACTTATTATTGGTACACTATTGTTGGTCATTTTACCTAGTAGCGCTCAAAAGATTTACTAATTTGAGTATACAGAAAGGTGTATTATTTTGAAAGGTAACGTCAATTAATAAGTAACAAGAAATTGTAGCAACAAAAAGAAATCTAAAAACCGTTTCTTCTGCACATCAATCAAACTATTTACAGAAAAATTAAGTAATAAAGTACAATTTAATTAAACAATTAATTAATAACTTTAGCTGATATTTGATAAATAACAAATTACTGCCTTTAGTTCAATTTCTCCAAAATTTAAATATAAGCCTTATCCCGCAAAAGCTATTTGAATACACTATATTAAGCCATTGATTGACACACATTACCTACTCGACAATTTACGTTATCTTTTCAGAAAATTTGCATTTCCTGATGTGCAAAAAACTTTAGCATCACAAAGCACTTTCCACCACTTTACATAAATGTATTTTGCGGTCGTTCTCTAACGGTACTACTTACCAGAAGCTTCATATGTGGGAATTCACTAACACGTGCGGCGGAATGGTACTGTTCTCCATCCTGGGGGTACTCTCGCCATTTATAATGCCATCACGCTTTCGTGCTTTGACGTGCTTCCCCCCAAAAACGCGCATTTCATAAATTGGATTACGTTTTATGTATAGATGCCGATTTATGAGTTTTCTGTATTGAAGGATCGACGAGTGGTACCGGTTTTGACGTTTATTAGTTAAGCGGCCTTTTTAGCACGTCGTGTGTAGAGATGCTGAGCCTCAAATAAAGGACGGAAAACTACTATTTTCTGTTTTAGTTATTTTTTAGGGTTACATAAAACCATCATACAATACTTTGAATACGTTTAAAAAAAAAGGGTTTCTTTCGATCTGTAAAATTACTGTCAAAATCTCAGCAATTCTTATGTATAGAAAATTACGTGCTGACACCCTTCAAATCTCTATGAATCGACACTATATTCCACCATATTACATCCTGGTGGCTGGATCCAGGCTTTCAAAACTTTCTGCCTTTCCGGAAAAAAAATCTAGGAAAATGGTAATTGTTTCGTTTACTCTCACAGGAGAAGCCTGGCTTGGGCAGAAGAGCGGAAAACTTAGCGTTTGTGGGGCCGGAGGCAGCACTGAAAATGTCACAAACCATTTCTTAAATCGGAACTCCAGAGATGACGTTAAGCCGAATGTCGGGATGATGAGAGGATTGTACGGAGTTGGTAAACACCGAAAAATCCAACAGGAGAAGTGAGGAATGGAACTAGAACTGAACAAACTTAGGCTTTCCGAAGAAGGCTTTCGGAAAAACGCTAACGGTTTCACGTTTACGTTAACACGGTTTCTCTTGAGGAGACTTAGATTCGGAAGGATCTAAAATATGGAATCGCCCAGATCTTCGTATAATGGTTCAATCAATCAGCATTTACTTAGAGAACACAAATAATAGCATCCTGGTGAAACAAGCACCTAACAAGTCAGAGAAGAGTCTTGGAGATCTTGTGAGAATAGATTGAATACCTTCCCCCGGGAGATCGAATCCATAGGAAGGACACGTTGTCAGGAAAGAGATAAAACGATAAGATTTTCTCTACACATCTTCTAGTGTAAAGACATGTTGCAACTCCTGGCAACCATTTATTTCCCTGAAAGCCTTCTAACGACTAATTGAACGTTTGCTAAGAAATTAGTCAGTTAAGTTCAGTTAGGTTCAATAAATGTGGCCTTTACCATACAAGTCTCCTAAAGAGAACGATGCGCTGCTCTTGGAGCAACTCACATCGTCTTGAACGAGCCACTTCAGGGGGTCGCCACACTGGGGATCTTGAGCCAAACCTAGGATATAGAGGACAAAAAAGCCCTAAAGAACGTCTCGATTCCAGACTGATCACATTATTAAATGATGAAGTGACCAGATTTAGACCAGTGGATGCGACTGTCGGAAGATTAAGGTACTCTGTTCTCAGAAAAACGCTATAACTGCTCTATAAGACCTAAAGAGGGTGTCGCTTGAGGAGACGCAAATTCGTCAGGAATCTTAAACTTCTTGTTGTTCTTGATCTCAGCTTCTCCTTCAGAGGTTGCTATCACGGTTCTTCGGAGTATCATCATGGCTATTCTAACTTTAGAGGCAGCTCTCCGAAATAGTCCTACAGATCAGAGGTCAAACCAGTCTCGCAGGTTACGTAGCCAGGAAATTCTATGTCGACCGACAACCTACGATCTTCCCCTGCATAATGAGCTGCAGAATTTCATATTTTGAATTAACGCAAAACATGCTTAAGAAACTCTAGTTTTCTTCTCTTAATTGTGAAGAGAATTTTCATTTGCTTATCCATTCTTTCCAGAACTTGTTCGTTCGTAATGGGGTGCATCCAGGAGATCTTGAACATTCGGTGGTACACCCACCACTCAAACGATTCCAGTCTCTTCGATGTTTACTTGTTCAGTGTCCATCCTTCAAGACCATATAGTAATACTGGAAAGACGGAACACCGCACCATTCTCACTCTCAAAGCCAAGGACAGATCTCGGGCTGTCAGTAGTTTACTCGGTTTCATAAATGTTTTCCTCGCTTGCTCAATTCTTGACAAGATTTCTTGTTTGTGTGCAACATTTTTATTTATCATAGTTCCTAGGTATTTGAAGTGATGGACTTGCTCAACCGTCTTATTGCGTATAGTTAGCTGACCACTGATATTCCTTTTGGATATTATTAGCATTTTTGTTTTATTGATATTAATATTTAGCCCATAATTTTTGCTAACTAATGTTACTTTGTCTACCAGTCTCTGCAGATCTTTGAGGCAGCTTGCTATTACAACGGTATCGTCAGCATACCTGATGTTGTTGACAGTTCTACCATTGTTTGCTATACCCGCCAGCTTCTCTTCCAATGCTTCCCGAAAAACAAACTCTGAGTAGATATTAAATAGCATCGGAAAGAGAATATACCCCTGTGTGACTCCCTTCGGAATACTAATGTGTTCTGTCAAATCATTGTCATACCAAATATCAAATCTCTATTGTCCCCAATAGAGATTTGATATTATTTGGACATCGTGGTAATCAATGCCAAGTCGTTGGAGTATATCCAGAAGCTTTTCATGCTTGACATTGTCGAACGCCTTACTATAATCTATGATGCATATGTAAAGGTCTTGGTTTACATCTAGGCATCTCTGAGACAAGACATTCGAAGCAAAGTTGGCCTCTCTCGTACCCATTCCGTTGCAGAATCCAAAGTGTGTCTGTGATGTTTCAGCCTCACATTTTTTGTATATTCTAGTATGCATAATTTGTATAAAGATCTTCAGAACCTGACTCGTCAAACTTATTAGTCTGTGATCATCACACTTTGACGTTCGAGATTTTTTCGGGATAGGATCAAAGGTGGAAAGCAGCCATTCTCTGGGAATTACTCCTGATGTATAAATGCTATTGAATAGATCCACTATGACACAGATCGAACGCTCATCCAGCAGTTTCAAGATCTCACAATGCTTTACTGCTTCTGGCCTTACTGCTTTACCGGATTTTGAGGTTTTGATGGCTACTTCTTCCTTCGTTATTTCTGGAGCCCTCTCTGATATAGTTATGTCATATGTCTCCGTTCTGGCATCGAAGTCAGCAACCAGTGCGCCCTTTTCATCTTTCAGTATACCAGTTGTCTTCTCTCTCACCACACCGGTGACTTCTTTAATTTTTTTGTGTAGGCCGAAACTGTCGTACTTCTGTTCTAATTCTTCAATTGCCTTGCACCTTTCAGTCATCCAGACCTCCTTTACTTGCTATTCTTATTTTGCTTCTAATTGTGTTCTGTATCTCCTTGTACTTGTTGTTATCCTTGTTTTTGTATCTCCTTCCTTCTTCCATCAGTGCCAAAATTTCTTCTGTCATCCATCTCTGCCTAGTTCTTTTCTTGCCCTTACCAATGCTTTCTTGTTGTGTTGTTATTATTGCTTCTTTAATTTTGATCCACTTTGCCTCTTCACCCAGATCACCAACATTTTTTTCCTGCAGTTTATGGAGTCTATTATTTACGTTATTAGTTACAACAGTTTGGACTTCTGGTTGTTGTATACCTTGGATATTTAGACTGGTGTTTTGTGCTTGGGACTGCCTCCTCTTTAACCTCACATACATATTCTATGGGGTTGTGGTCACTTCCGACGTCCGCTCCAGGGTACATTTTCACTGATTTTATACTATTCCGGAATCTCTTAACAAGGATGTAGTCAATCTGATTTCTAATTATTCGCTCTGTGTTGTCGCCCGGTGCTATCCACGTGTATAGCTTTCTTTTCGGGACTTTGAATAATGTGTTACTGACTACTAATTCCTCTTCGATACAGAACTGCAGCATTCGATCTCCTCGTTCTTTTCTCTCGCCCAATCCAAATTGGCCAACATACCCCCCCCCCCCCCAGCTGCCCTCTACAATCTTGGCATTGAAGTCTCCCATTACAATAGTTACCTCTCGTTTTTTTTGTAAGCTTAAGTGGTTAATGTAAGTACCAGCTTAAGTTTAGTGTCCAAATTGCGACCATTGTCAACGAAGTGGAGACGCTGGCTATAGAGACTCATGCATAAATACTCTCTGTACACTATCAGGATACAAAAACTAACATTGTCGTCTTTTTGGAATTAACCGTCAGGCCATTAACCTGCAATAATCAAGAGAGAATGTAAGACTATATGTACATGCGTCTCTTCATCACTATTAACTTCAGTAGTAAAAGTACGTGGGAGTTCGCTATGGTCGGCATAAAAATGATCTTGAGAATGCCACATGGCACCTGTGTATAAAAGAAAAAGTTCCAAAATTGATTATTGCAGTTCAACAAATATCACCTCCCCGACATTGGACGGTCCAGAAAGCAGCCTGAGAAAGTGTCCCCTATCAAGAAGATGGTATGGAAAGAAAGCAACGGTGTCATCCCCCAACTCAAAATATTTTAGTTCTGCATAAAGTAGTCGATGATCGACTGTAATTAAAGATTTAGATAAGTCAAAGAAACACCAATATTGTAACCATTCTACCGTAAAAAACTCTAGGATGCATGTGGAGTAGAGTTATGGACTTTCGCCACTCTTCTCCACATGGAAGAGTGGTGGGCTTTCGCCCACCTTTCTACTCCACTTGAGTGATGGCAGTAAGTAACCAAGTCAGGAGCATCTAGAAAGAACCGCATATGCATGGCCCCCTCATGTATTTTGATCAAGACTGGTAAGGGATTTATGGGTTTCAAATTATCATAGACAGTGTGACTATTGACTTAGGTATAGTTAGATTCCTCCACACAGTTGGAAAATAACCTCTCTTCATGACATGAATTGACCGAATCATTAGCTGCCGTAATATCACAAAACTAAAAATAGCTACGTGATAAGAGTTTTTCAAATCGATTAAAGAACCCGAATATTAGGAGTAAAATTAAGGTTTCCATTTGACGGAAAGTGATGAAAAAAGCAAATTTGCATTTATTCCATTTATTCTCTGTTAAAAATGTTAAAAAAAAAACAATTATTAAAACTAATATAAGAAAACAAAAACAGGCACGACAAAACACAAAAATGTATAAAAGGCAAATGGATATGTTCGATCTGAAATGATCTTTTTTTAAACTTGTCTGACTTCTCTTCTACTTAAAAATAAAAGTGACATTGCAGCTAAGCCAGAGGTTGAATAGTGTTTAAACAGAACATTTGATTGGAAAAAATATGAAGTGAGTAATTATTTTTCACAAGCAATGTAAATGTGTCTCAGTGTAAAAGAACCTTTTCCTTTGACATTTTTTATCTCTTAAATCTGACTAGCTTTTATGCCCTGTTGCTTCTGCTTGTTAGTTGCATATTTTATGTGCAAATAAAAAATTTCATAACATAAGTTTTTCTAACTCGAGTGTCCTTTACATCCGCATATTGTCTTATACCGATTTCCAAACCTAATATAATATGGTCTAATTTGGCAATATGAATAAGCATGTCCTACTAACTTAAAGCAGGTAGATCTTAAATTGCCGTGACGATAGTTTTAAGCAGGAATCAATCTGTGTGTGTGTGTGACACCTGCTACACTTTTATCTACACATTCGCATAACTTAAAAATAGTGACCGACATCAATAAATTGAAGAGGAAACTGAATAAAAAATGAAAGTATACTTATGTGAGTTTTGGGTCTGCTCAGGAGTGTGTTACTTAATTTGTTTACGCAATCATGATACAAATTAGTTTCTGTGTTACGAGTTTAATAATTATCTGTGTGTGTATATATGCTCTTACTCTAGTATTGGCAGCTATTTGTTTTAATGGTAATTGCTGCTAACTTTTCGATTACTGTACTAACGAATCCGTAACGCGTGAAAAATTAAATGTATATTATGAACCGAGATGTATCCTGATTATGTAAAAAACTCTTCGTCGTGCTTCGAAGTGCCTGTATTCACTTACCTTTTGCGTCAATGTTGGTATAGCATAAAAATTGCAGTTTTGCACTTAGAGTAATTATTATTCATCTCAGACAGGTAATCGCAGTGAGGTGCTTGTTGCATGTTTACCATAAACGGAACTAAACGACTTTTCTCGGTACCGACATTTATCTAATCCAATCTAAAACAGATCGATTTATTGTCTCTAAAAGGGTGAATGCCACCGATTAAAAAAGTAAACATAATATCATTAGAAATCTGCCTATTAAATAGAAAATTATTATGGTAACTGAAATGCGAGCAGAGGTAATTAAATAAACGTAATATGGATTTCGCACAAATATTCCTATACCTTACTAGAACACGCAAGAAGTGGATTGTTGTAATCAAAAAATAACTCTCTTAAAAATATTACGAAAAGTCGCTTTTTCATTGGTTTGCTTACCTTTTCTCCAAGAGATCAGAGATCGTCATCAATTATTCTCTAAAAACTATAGTCACTTCTTTATTTTATAAAATTTAGAAAAACTATTTATATGTAAGTTGCAACTGAACATTTTAATAATTATTTGCCTCATAAGTGCAGAAAGTAGTTCCTTACCCCTCGCCATTGTTGTTTTATACTGTAGAAGTATATTAAAAGAAAGTTCACAAAACTTTCTACTATATGAACTTGTCACTTCATTTTGTGCATAATTGACTTAGCTTTTTGCCGGTACCCTTCAATGGATATAAAACTAGTAACTTTGAAATTACTAATCTCCAAACCCACAGTTATATCATGATGAAATAAAACTTTACGTAGTTTGATGGCTGACTCTGAAAATATAATTGATTATAGTTTCTAGACTACAGCTGCCTTGAGCAAAAAGCTGAGAAATTTGAATAAAACTGCATTATCTGAGGCACTCAAAAATCAAGAGCAAACTACATAATTATAAAGAGAACATTATGCAATTAGGTAAATAGGAAAGTGAAGGAGAATTACTAGTCGTCCGATCCAATTAATATTAATTGGACAAAACTTGGCCATAAACGGACTTTGGTGACTCATTCAAAGACTAAATCTGTTGCTCTTCACTAGCAGTTTAAAACTAGACTACTTCACACTTTTTTATGATTTTCTTTATTTTGCGATTTCTTGTTGTTCTTAACTTCGATTTTACGGCCTTTACTTGCAAGGACTATACGGCCACAGTGATGACTGCAAAACTCAACCGGCAAGATCAAACCGAGATCAGTGGTCGTTATGGTTCCTTATGTCTCCTGTCTTCGACAGTCTATTACAGAAGATAAATAGAACAATGTAACGTCCTGAATATGAAAGTGAAACGTGCAAACATAAGGAAGTCCGATACCAGATTAATGACTGGTAATGAAGGTGACAACAATGAATGATGATGTTAAAAAAGGAATAATAAAGAGCGATTTGTTAGATATGTATCAAGTGGGAATTAAAAGAAACAAAAAAATATGGTTTGGAGTACTCGTTTTCCTGCATTCACATAAGGGAGGGTTCCTTTAATAGTTCATTATGATTGTACCGAGGCCACTATGTGGTTGCTTCTCAAATTGATAAATGTAGAAATTTTCTTACTCAGATTATCAAAGACAATAAACCCAAAGAGTCAGTACATCAATTTCGCATACATTTATTCTATATTATAATACGTCATGATCTTCCATATCTCTGTCCATTTATCCCACAGATTTTGTTTAAATGTTGGAAAAATTCAATGGAAGGAAAAGAAGACACACCCTTGTTTGAGAGAAAGTTTCCATACTTGAGGAGACTGATCATAGCTCTGTAAAAAAGCAACATGGTAGTAAGGTGGGTTTCCTACCATCTTCCGCTTAAGAATATCAAGATGTCGACTGATTTAAAGGTTTCTCAATGTGTCTGTTCCACTCCAGTTTTTGATCCAGATTCATACCCCACAGCGCTTGTAATGTTACTGTATTACTCTTGACTGGATTCATCAGGTTCAGTTCCAGTATTTCAGTGGGCAGGTGGCTAAGTTGAGAGCCTTTTGAGTTGAGACACACGAAAAAGGAAGGTTCTTTCTTTTATTTAACAATTTTTTGACATTTAGCCCTAAATGTATATAACTAACCTAAACTAACCTGGACTAACCTAAACTTAACTAGCTAGTAGAATTAATGAAGAAATTATTCAGACTGATCTCTTAGCAGCCTCAATGATATTATTGGTAACTTATATTTTAATTAGAGGGCCTAAGAGGGGGCTGCAGATGCAGGGACTGCTTAGCGCAAATTCACTTTAAGAACACATATAATCCAGGATGAAGTCGATAATGCTGTAACAAACACTATGGAAATTGCTGAGGTATGGAGACGCTACTGTTGTCGGTTGTTTAGTGGTATCACTAAACAACCGACATATAACAATATATACAATAATGAAACAAACGCTGCCGTTTTGGAAGGCTTCCCGAGAGAACCGGACATACTTGTCCAGAACTTCCAGAACTGAAGTATAGAGAGCTATTAAAAAAATAAAGAATAGAAAGGCTCCTGAAGTGGATGCTATAACTGAGTATAGCTGAAGTAGTAAAGGCAATGGGTGAGATTGCCATCAACATCAGGGGCGCCTCTGCAAAGAAATCTGACAGACCGGCAAATGGCCAAATGAGTGGTGCCAGTCCACCTTTGTCCCAAATTACAAGAAGGAGTCGTCATTAGAGTGTGGAAACTATAGAACAAAAGCATTAATTCCGCATGTTATATTTTTCTAATTTTTCAAAATATTTTTAACCATTCTCAATGAGCCTCTATAACCATTTCTTCTACCACAAATATCTGATGAACAAACAGGATTTGTACCGGAAAAGGGCACTAAAGGACAAATTTTGAATGTCCGTCAACTAATCGAAAAACCACGCGAATTTAACGTAGAGATGTACCTACGTTTTATCGATTATTCAAAGGCTTTTGATGCTATTGCTTAAGTCGCTATTCTTCTCGAAATGGGAACTCCTCTCCACCTTGTCCGTTTAATAAAACAACTGTACGAAAGAAACACAGCTGAAGTTAGGGTGAACAACACATACTCTAACAGTTTCTCAACTAAAGCGGGAGTAAGAAAAGGATGCATTTTATTACCAATGCTATTTAACATATATGGCTAATACGTCAAGCGAAAAGTGCTAGAAGACTGAGATAATAGAATGTCGATTGGAGGAAGAAAAATAAATAATTTAAGATATGCTGACGATACCTTGATCATCGCAGTTAAAAAGGAAGAAATGGTGGACATAATGGACAGGTTGAGCAGCGTTAGCCGAAGTTACGGACTCGAACTCAATAGACAGAAAACAAAAATAATGATTCTAGATCGACCGAACAACAACCAACCTCATATTCGAGGAATAGCTGGGTAATCGAGGTGGTTAACACGTTTAATTACCTTGGCTCCATTATGACAAACTCGGGAGGTTGCGAAATGGAAATTAAAAGAAGGCTTGCCATAGCAAGAAATGCAACAACAAAATTAACAAAAATATGGAAATCAACTGCAATTACCCGAAACACTAAGCTGAGAATGGCACGCTCGATCATATTTGCCATCGCAACGTACGCAGCTGAGACATGGACGTTGAAAGAGTCGGACAAAAAGAGAATAAACGCTTTCGAAGTATGAATTTACCCACGAATCCTGCGAATACCCTGGACGGCCCACAGATCTAATGTGTCCATACTAGAAGAACTTCATATTAAAACCCGATTAGACACATCTCTAGACAAACAGACTCGATGGAAAGACTAATCGTGGAAGGAAGGGCTGAAGAGAGAGGACCCCGTGGGCGATCACCAAAGCGATGGGTGGACCAAGTCAAACACATGGTGGGCCATAGCCTGCCGGATGCAGCACACCTGGCACAGAATAGAACGGCCTGGAAAGAGACAATCAAAAGAAATCATACATGATGTCACCAAGCTCGGACAAGGCAAAGGACTGAGGAGGAGGAGGAGGAGGACAAAATTACCATTAAACAGTTCCCAGTCAGCTTTTTTATTTTCAAACTCTACATTTATGTTAATATTGGGCTCTGCTTTAGGCCCAAAGCCATTTAGAGAACACGGGATTGGAAAACGATCGCTCATTCATATGTTGTTTTGAAGGAGTTTTCAAGAAAAGGGTTTATTATAAACAAGGAGAACAAAAATCGTTCGGAAGGGTAGTTAAGTCGAGTTGCACTATTAAGGCAAATTGGTTCATTGTCTACTGCAAAGTTCTGCAGTATAGAACCAGTTCCATTTCTTATTTCAGATACACATAAAGGATGCTAAGCACTGAAATTTTCCAGAATTAAGACGTTTAGACTTAGATCATTATTACCTAAGTTTGATCTAAAAAAATACCTGTCCTTGTAGTATCATTTGAGCTTTGATTAGTGTCTGTGCCAAAGTCTTGTGATTCGATTGGGTTAATGGTGCTTGAGATTGAGGATTTGGTAGTGTTCGGGGACGAAAGCAATTGGTTTCAGACTTCTCCTTGAAGGGAGATTAGGACTTTGTTTAGGAATTAGATTTTATATGGGTAGGTCAAGGAAACTAAGTTTCAAATTCACTTGAGTATTTATAGTTGTAGTTCTCCTAACATGAACGCACAATATTGTAGACTTTTAATGGATCAGTGTCTATAAAATTGTTGCAGTATTAGAAACAGACTTCAAATTCAATGTCCTTTGTTTTTGCCCTGGTAGCTGCTTAACACCTTCAAGGTTAGCAATATAGATTATTTTTGATATGTTCATAGGATGAGGTAATATTTATTTCCTTTCATGTTCTACGATTCCAAAAATTATTCTTTTGATGTCCAGTCACTGGATTTATTGCCTTTCTTATGCTATAAGTTAGGCAAATATTAAAACAGAGGGTGTGAGGATCATATAGTTAACATCTTGAAGAGCATTTTCTCAAGATTTTATTGTGGACTTTGACTAGGGCTATTTAGATTGCTTGCTATGGGGGCTTAAATGCAGCCCTTTCAGGATAGTGAGCTTGCTACTGTCACTACTCCAACCTTGTTTATTCAAAAGCCAATCGATTATTCTAAAGGTAGCAAAAGGGTTGCGTAGAAGAAGCAAGTCCGAATTTGAGTTTTCGATTTGACATTTTATACTTACATTTAAGTTAATGGAAAGCGCATACTAACAAGAAAAAACATGATTAAAAAAACAGTCAGGTTAACCAGACTGAATTGATGACGCAATAATCCCTCCAGTTTTATATATGTGAATAGTAAGAAAATGAAAACCACCAATCGTCTAACGACAAAATTAAATCATTGGATACACAAATGTGGCAAATTTTCGGCCAAAACCTGACTTGAAATAAATTTATTAAAATGTCGATTATTGTTGAATTTCCTACCGCATGGTGGCAATATTCCATTTCGTATCTCTTGGAGTTTAACGCCAGTCTACTTCTTTTTTTTAAATAAAATAATCTTCATGTTATTTGCATAATAAAAACGACAATTATTATTATTATAACAACATAATATATAATATAGAATTAATATATTTACAATATATCCTTCTAATAGGTGCCTATTTACAAGATTCAATCTGTTGATAACCGTTTTGAAAATTACCAAAAGTTGTTTACATAATACTTAACACCTGACAAACCAATGGTACTGGTTCTTTTCAATAAAATCCATACAACTTTATAACACTGGTCTAGAAAAAACTTTATTACGCAAAGACATTGGACACAATGGTGAATTTAATATTTTGTATTTTTGCTTTACCTTTTAAGAAGGCCTTTACCACCGACTCTTTTCTATTAAATTCCTCATGTATTCTAAAAAATTCTATTTTAACAAAATTTTTTGAAAAGAAAAGAATGATTGATGGAAAATATCCAACTGGGAATGATAGAAAAAATCTAAAACCAAAGTAAGTAGCAAAAATATCACACTATATACATTACATGTTTTCAACCCCAAAAGCTTTTCAAAATTTTATTCCTACCACTTATTCCAATTTTTCCAATCAATCAACCCCAATCCTGACTTCTTTTCCTCTCCTTCAGATCCCGATCCCAAGGAAACAAACGATGAGCCTTCTCCTCCCTGTGCCTCTTCACATTTCACCTCAACATTCTCTTCCTTTTTTCCTTCTTCATGTATGTGTACCGGATAAGGAACTTTTACTGGCACTGAAACCTTCTTTTCAACGTAATATGGTACGTGTTTGATGACTTCATATGGGACTGGTCTTTCTACTGGGACCTATGTAATCTTGAAGGTGTAAAGATATGGTTGCTTGTGAATTGCTACTTACTTTCACTTCATAAGGAACTTCTTTGATCACTGGCACCTTAACTTCCTTATATACTGGGTACGGCTGGGGAACCTTCACCTCGTATGGCACTTTCACCTCCTTTTCTACTTTATATGGCACCGGTTTATCGACATACACTTTTACTGGATACGGCTTCTCGACTGGATACGGAACTCTAATTTCTTTCTCTACTTTTACTGGATACGGCTTTTCTACTTTTACTGGCACAGGATGATCTACATAAACCTAAAAATATAACACTAGGTCTAGGTGCAAAAATAACTAGGGGCTAGTACCTTGACAGGCACGTGGACAATTTTTTCCACTGGGTAAGGTTGCGGAACATGTACGGGAACTTTAACTGGTACTTTTATTTCCTTTTCTACGGGATAGGGAGCCGGTTCTTTAACTTCGTACGGCACTTTCACTTCCTTGTAAATGGGGTATGGATGTGGTACTTTTACTTCTACAGGGTAGGGTTGATCTACGTGTACCTGGGAAAAGAATCCTACATTCTTCTAGCTAGGAGACACTAAAATTTTAATATACCTCAACAGGAACTTTAACGATTTTCTCTACAGGTACTGGCTTATGTACTGGAACTTTTTCATGTACTAGTACCTTGTATGGTACTTTTACTTCTTTGTACACAGGATAGGGCTGAGGTACTTTGACTTCTACTGGAACCTATTTATAAAAAACTATTTTATCACTGGCCCATGAGCAAGGATTTCGCTAGTTACTTTAATTTCTTTGTACACTGGCACTTTAACTTCCTTTTCCACGGGATAAGGTTCTGGCACCTCCTTAACAATAGTTACAGTTTTTTCATGCTTCACCTCTTTATGTTCATCTAGAGGTACTAAGAGGAATTATTTTATAACTTCTAGAGCGCACATAAGAATTTCTTACGCTGAAAAATTGGGCACTTGATCTCACCGCCTCCCACTTCTAGTCCATGATGCCCGAATTGGCCTCCTCCTCCCAAATCCAGACCACCATGAATTCCTAACTGGGCTTCTCCTCCTAATTGCAAATGACCCTCAAATCCTCCTCCTAGTTCTAATCCGTTTTCTTTTTTGGGAGGCTCGGACCATTTGTGTTGCTCAATGCCATGGGCTACTAATCCAAGAAGTAGGGACCTTTTCTGGCTTTTAGGTTGCACTTTGCTTCCGTCCTCTTTCGCGAGGCAGACAGTTGTGATTAGAATTACAAGACACGTCTAAAACATATTTTCTATTAATATTTGCGGCACTTTGGACACGGCAGATAGCGATTTGCGATGCGTATTCCCAAAAGACACTTACTTTAAGAAAAACCATTTTTTGTCACGTACAGCGAGTGAACGCCTGTCACGAAAACTGTGAGAATTAATGTATTGAATGTATTTATAGAGTTCATAAAGACCCTTCCAAATTGATCTGGTTTTGCCGCTTATTTATTGTATTTAGTGTTTATTCATTATAGGAAATTTCTTAGACTATTGAATGGTATAGATTGGTTAACACAGGTTTACACATTCGCCACAGGACAGACTGATTCTATTAGAATTATGTTTGTTTCAATATTCAGTCATGTTATGTGTACATAGAGCTTCCATATCCAAGGTGACATATTTTCCTGTTTGTCCTCTATAACAACTTAATTACCAGTGATGAGTGATCCCATTCACCTATATTTTTACATAAAATATATTACATACTGAAATTTGACTTTAGGTTATATAAAACTTGTTACATTATTTACAGTCAATAGATTACATTTTATTTATTATAAGTATTAGAACATAGAATATCTTTTACCCTCTGTGAGTTTTCATGCTCACCGTCTAAAGCTGATCCTTAGGTGCTTAATATCAGAAAGCCGGTGCATATTGGTAAAGCGCATTTAAACTGAACGTAACACACTTTTACATCTGACCCAAACTTGTCGCTAATTTATCAGAATAAGTTACCTTTTTTGCATTATCATTATCTTAATTAAAAAAAAAAAAGAACCAGGGTCTATTATGTTGCTGTGATTTATACAGTAAGGCTGAATCTATTACATTGGTATTGCTCTTGCAAATTGCTCAGGTATACCCCTCTACTTATTTTTATAACATAATAAGTTGTATGTTTATTCTTTTAATTGCCAGTCTTGTTACGATAATCGTTTAATTAGTTTAAAATAATGAGTTTTCCTCAATTATTTGCCGAGAAAAATTAACGTAGCTTACCCTAAAGCAACCATAATTAGAGTTTTATGTTAATTAATAGCCAAATTCAGCCAACTAAAGTTTGTTTTTGCAATAATTATTTTAATTTTTTTTTTGTATCCTAGATCAAATATTACGTAACCAATCAGGCACTGGGTTATTTAGACCTGCTAAGTTGAAATATTGATTTCTTCGTTATTTATTCTCATTGTGAAATACTAAGCTCCTATTAATTTCGTATACACGCGACATGTGTTTATGTTTTGATGGATTGCGTCAATTTCCTAATTAGAAAAAGGTTTGTTAATTTATAAAACTTTTATAATTAATACCTATTAAATGAGTATTATAAAAAATGTAAACGCTTATACAGTTAGTTCTTTCGTAAAAAAAGTATTCCTGAAAACCATGGTTTTAGCATGTGGTTCTCTTCCTAATAATCTCATAATTTTCGAAAGATACTTCAGTTTTTCTATGCAATTTTCAAAGCAATACATTACAATGACAAGTTAAAAACACACTCACAGTTAATTATTAAATAATAATACTCTCTTGTTTCTACTAGTCCACTATAAAAAAAAAACAAAAAAAAACAGTTAATCTATAGTTTATTTAAGTCATTGATGATGAAAGAAAATTTTAATTAAGGAGTAGGTGGGCACCAATTTGTCGATAAACCCATCTGCATACTAGTTTCGGGGTCTGCCCCTCATCAGTACAGCTTTGGCTGGTCGACAAACTGGAGACCGTGAGTTCGCTGCTTATAGGCAAAAAGCTACGGAAGAGCAGGGAGATGTTGTGCAGAGTAGGAGCAAGCGACATCCACCAGCGAATTAGATCTAATACTGCATGGCAGATGGCTCTCAGTTCGAGAATCGAGAAGCAGCCCGTATTGTTTTGTACCTCGCAGGTTATCGGAATCAGAGCGAAGTGTAAAGAGTAGGTGGTCACCAATTTGTCTATCAATTTATTTGCATATTAGTTACGGGGTCTACCCCTCATCAGTACCGCTTTGACTGTTCGACAAATTGGAGACCGTGAGTTCGCGGCTTCTACCCAAAAAGCTACCGAAGAGCGGTGAGATGTTGTACAGAGCAGGAGCAGGCGACATCCACCAGCGTATTAGATCTAATACCTCATGGCAGATGGCTCTCAGTTCGAGAAACAAGTTTAAAAACGAATAAAAACTTTTTTCTTTCAAATATAAAACAATCTCCTTGCGAAATTGAGATTCTGATGGTATCTGCCTAACAAACCGTGGTAGCAAATCATATGCTTTTATAGCTCTATAGGAAGGACTTCTTTCATAGAAAGTGGAGCCATGTACAGGAACAAAAAGGTCGTCCCTGCCTCTAGTTACTATGTTCATTTCCTGTGAGTAATTATCAATATTTCGCTGAAATAAATTTGGATTCTTTCTAACAAGCATGACCAGCGATAAGAAATACAGTGATGGTGCCGTGAGAATATTCGATGCCCCAAAACACTGCCTGCAGCTATCCTTTGGAGATATTCCCAAAATAGCCCTCATACACGATTCTGAGCTCTGAAGACCCCAATTGCATTGGCAGATGAACCCCAGAATACTATCCCATAAGAGAAAATAGACTGCACATTGCTCAAATAAAAGAGCCTAAGCATGTCAAGAGATATTACTCTTAGAATTCTTCTTAGAAGTGAACACTTCCTATTGAGCTTGGATGTTATGCTCTGACAATGAACATGCCAGTTTAACCGGGAATCCAAATGAACGTCCAAGAACTTTACACTATAGACCTTCCATTTGTGGATAGATACAATGAGAAATTAGCCCTTCCTTTATCAAACACTAAAAGACCCGTTTTCATAGTGCTTAATTTTAAGGAGTTATTCTGACACCAATCTTCGACCTCGATAACCTTTGTGCAACATGATGCAGAGAGGCCCTCGATAGATGTATTCGAAAGCACCACAGATGTATCATCAGCATATTCTCATATCGGTCCTCCCGGTATGCACCTTGAGTAATCATTAACATATAGGAGAAATAACAGAGGGCCGATCCCTGTGGCATACCCTGCTTAACAAAGGACACCTCAGAAAAACTCGACACACAGTCGCATGTGACATAAACTGTCTGCTTTCTTCCCTGGATATAAGATTTTATCAGCAGCGAACAGACACCTCTTAGTCCATAGTACTCTAATTTTTCAATCAATAATCCATGATTAATTGTGTCAAAAGCCTTTGACAAGTCGAAATATAAACCTGCGACCTTGGAATCTTGATCAACGCTATGGAAGATGTGCTGAACCTTATTAAAAAATAGCCAGCTCGGTTGATTTTCTTCGGGTGAAGCCAAACTGATGAGGAACCAATACATTATGTCTACTCAGAAATCCCATTATTCGAATATAAATAACACGCTCAAATATTTTTGAAAACGCCGACAGTAGGCCTATAATTGCTTTTTATTAATGGATGACTTTTTATGTATATATTAGCCATTCACTTATTACTGTCGTCCAATAGGCGTCGGAAAATTGACTTTGACATTTTTATCGTATCTTCTCAACATGTTCTAAAAGGAAAAGGAGATGGATATAAAAAAAATTAAGGTAACTAGATGACAAAAATAAGTAAATGGGTAATATATATATTCAGTTGAAAACGTCTTCCATCGTGTTCCAATTTCCAGTTTCCATTTTCCTCTTGCGCCCATAGATTCTCGTCGATGTCACTCTCTTTTAGTTCTCTATTAATCGATAGATTCGTCTCTCCAACTTCTCCTTTATCTTTCTTTTCTCCTTCTCCTTGAGGAGTCCATATCCATACTTGCTTTGGTAGTCATTCGTCTGGTATTCTTTGTACGTGTCCATAACATTTTAGTTGCCCTCCTCTTATATCGTCAACTATGGTGTGAGTTAATACCATGATTTCAAGGATTCTGATGTTTATGAGCATCTCCTTTTTTTATTTCTCAGTAGTTCTTCGTCAGAAGTCCATTTCTGTAGCTCTCAAGGTTTTCTCTGGTTGTCTTGTTTTGTTGGTTCTTGGCGTTGCAGGGCTGCTTGGCGAGCAGCTCCTCAACCTCCAGATTTTTCACTTAAATTCTTTGAACTACTGTGAGGTATTTCAATTCTAGCTAATATATGAACTGGGGACTACTATACATCACAACAAAGGACAATCCTACTAAAGATACATAAAATGGAAATTCAAACACTGCTCATCTGGATCCAGGTAACACACAGTTACAATTGAAAATGAGTTGCATCCTGAAAACACAACAATATATCACTCTTGCCTCAAATGTTGATTTTATTATAGTTTAAAAACTTCAAAATGGTTTCGATTGATCTCTGTGTAGGGTGACCAAGAATTAATTCCATTTTGATGGGTGTTTTTGCGCCGTTTTAATGAGCTCTTTATACACGTCAAATTATGGAGGGGCACTTATTAATAACCAACCCGCAATCACATAGAGGATCTTCTCTAAGACCTATCTTGAACAGGTGTTCTCTTGTTAAGCAGTGACCGGTTCTAATTCTAATTATAGAGGTAATCTATCTTCTGTTTTTATAAGGCAGTTTTGCAAACCATTGAACCTTGGCAAACTCACTCTGCACCTTACTGTAGTGTGATTTGTTGTTGTTTTTCATCCTCCATTCAATCTTGAAACCGTCTACTAAGCCCTCACTAATTGTATTAACTATATCACCGTCATTTACTACTACATCCTTAGGCACATTCAGAGCACTACCTATCTTTGCCAAATTGTCTGCCTCTTCGTTCCCTGGGATCCCCGCATGTCTCGGGATCCAGGTTAGGAGAAGTTCTCCAGTTTCGTATTTGTTTGTTTCCAGGATTAACGTTTTGGTCGTTAATGTGATAAGGTCGCTGTCTGACCGTAGTTCCGTCCTTTCCAGCTTCTTTATCGCGCTTTGAGAGTCAGTAAAGATAATTGTTTTGCTTATACCTTTTTTAATAACCGTTATTACAGCCTCATGTATTGCAATCATTTCCGCATTGCTTATCGAAAGGTCATTAGGAAGTTCGGAAGAGAATGTATAGCCAATTGCCGGTATTGAAATACCAAAACCCACCTTATTTCCTTTTTTTGACGCATCCGTAAAAACTAAAGTATGAGAGTTTAAGAATTTCTCAGTTTCACTAAAAAATTATTTTTTGGGGTTACTGTTCTTCGATAAGTTGAGTTTTAAGGTCTTTATCGGGGTTATTTGACTGTCCAGACTAAAGACGTAACATGGTAGAGTAGGGCTCCTAAATTTTTTTTTAGTATGCAAGAAAAAGATTTCTAACATTGGCACCAAAATGGGGACATTATTGCCTTTATCCTAAGTTGTTTTAACATATCAAGCAATGGATGGTCATTTATACGAACGACCTTGGCCAGGAATCTGACTGCTAGTAATTTTCTTCTCAAATCCAATGGAATATCTGGCGCCTCACAGAGAAGAGCGTTGATGGGAGTGGATTTCATACATCCCAAACATGTACGTGGTCCTTCAAAGTGTAAGGTATCCAATTCCTTCAGTACTATCTTCGATGCGTTTCCAAAGCAGAAAGATGCAAAGTCTAAGTGGGATTTAACCAGCGCGTGGAATATTGTGAGCATGGTGTGAGGGTCCGCGCCCCACCACACCCTGCTCACAGCCCTCAATACATTTATGCCCTACCTGGATTTATTTGTAATGTTCTCTATATGTGCGTAGTAAAGTGGAGTGCTTCATATTTCTGTATGGAGAGTTGAAAGTTTTTATTTTCTAGGCAGTCCAGCAATGTTGCCAAGGCAGTATTGATTTCTCTCACCATGATCTCGCTGTCCGTACCCTTGTCAATCAAAACGAGGTCATCTGCATATCCCATAAGAATGGTATTTTGTAATTGCAACTGGAAAATTTCTCTTATGTTGAAGAGAATGGTACTTAAGGGAGAGCCTTGGGGTAAACCCGATGACGTTATGACTGGTCCGAAAAATGTTCCATTATTTTTTCTAGTATATAGCTGTCTATCTTGTAGAATTCTGATAATTTAATTATTTATTTGTGTTGGGAAGCCTAGGTTTGTGATTTGTTCTTGATCATAGGCCGATTTTAAGTCCAGAAATACGGCTATTACGGTCTCTTTACTTTTCAATGCTATATCGACATATGAACATAAGTAGGCTATATTAGTTTGTATTCCCATGCTTTTCCTGAAACCAGTCTGTAGATGCGAAAACATGTTGTTTGATTCTACGAACCGTTCTAGTTTATTTTTAATCATTATTTGCAAGGTTTTCAAAAAGCATGATGTCAAAACTATTGGTCTATAAGAGTCTGCCAGCTCCGGATTTTTGTTGGGCTTTAAAAAGTGTAGCACAAATACTGTTTCCATGTTTCTGCTATAGGAAGGCCTTTCAGAACCTCGTTAAAGACTTTCAACAAGATGTTTTTGACATTCGTTGGCATATTTTTAATCATAGCATATGAAACAGCGTGCATACCTGGAGCAGATAGTTTTTTATTCTTAATACTGTTGTTTAATTCGTGTATGGAAAAAAGAGAGTTGTCTTCTGATTGAGAATTCAGGAAGTATATTACAGCCCGCCATATTATTTAGACTCTCGATCTTAATATCATCCTTGATTATTTTCCTTGTATTATATAGTTTGTGATTAGAAAAAGTTTTTATCTTATTCCAAACGTATGTATTATTGGAATCACGGTTCAATGTTTCACAGAAGGTTATAAATTTTGGTCGTTTTTTCTTTGTTAATTCTTTTTTTGTTAGCGCTAGGATTCTTCTTGTTTCTATGTATGTAGTTAAATTGGGGTTCTCCTTGAAAATCTTTATTGCTTTTTTCCTATTTTCCGTTAATCTGGAACATTCGGAGTCCCACCAGATATTACCTGGTCTCTTTATTTTATTTATGGTTTTATATGGGATTGTTTGTTCTGCCACCGAATTTATTTTCTCTTCGAATTCCAAGAAGGATAAAGTATCTAGAAAGGTCTCCATATTCATTTTATCATAATATATATCCCACTTGGCCTTATTGAAATTTCTAACATCATAGGGACTAGCTCTTACATCGGAGAGATTTTCGTTAATAGTACCGCCTAGATTTAAGCAAGTTGGAAAGTGATCACTGCTGACAAGATGGGGTAACACATGCCAATCAGCCCGTGTGCCCAATTCGCCACTAACTACGCATAAGTCAACTGCACTGTTATTATTAGATGGATTTTGAAATGTGGGTGTACCGTCATTTATCACAATTGATTCGTTATCAAAAGAAAAATCTTGAATTATTTTACTTCCTTTATTTGGTGTTACTTGGTCCCATAAGGGATGGTGGCAGTTCATGTCTCCCATCAGTACCATAGGAGCACCTTGTTTTAAAATGTTATCGAGAATTTCTTTCGTAATTTTTTCATGGAAACTACTGTAAATATTAGTAAGAAAAAGCGTTTTAATTTTTATTGTTATATATTGAATGAAGCCATTATTAAAAGTTTTAATTAATGCGTAATTAATGTTATTTTTTATTAAAGAGGCCACTCCTCCGTACCCATCTTCTCTATCTTGTCTTAAAATTGTGTTTAGATTTCAGCCATGTCTCATTTAAGAAAATCAAATCGGGATTGAATTTATACGAGAGACTATTTAGATTCGTTCTATTTTTATTAAGGCTTCTAATGTTTAATGTGTAAAAGTTTAATGTGATTTTTTGAGGACATTTTGACAAATTTTAGAACATATCAGGATCTTCTAGATCCCGATAAGACTCTCTATTAAGACAGCTTAAAATGAATTCATTTAAAGCCGCTTTGGCATTTAGTTTTTCTAAAAATCTGCCGAGAAGGATATTAATATCCTCCTCCGCAGAATCAGAATTGTTGAAGTTTAAGTTAGTATTATTATTTTGAAAGGCACTACCAGGCGTTGATGATCGATGGTAACCCTGGTTATGTGGACGGAAATCCGTATTTGAGTTCGAAAAATTGTAGGTGGCTGACCCTGTCATATCATGTGTCAAAGATGTGCCGGCGACCTGCGACCTTCCGTTTGGAAAGTACAGAACGTTATTATGGCTCCTTTTATTATATCCTGATGATTGTTGTATTACTCTTTTTCTATTGGGTTCATTGATAACCGTTTGTGTATAAGATCTCTTTTAGGGTTATTATTAAAATGGTTAGTACATCTTTGGCTTGTTATAATGTAATCATTATTATTTTTCCTTGTCGAAGTAATCTGCGGGAAATCAGATGGATTATAAAAGTAATCATCACTAGTCCTGTATGTTTTTTTGCATGCCGCAGAGGCGTCTATGTAAGTCATATTTTCGAATGCCATAAGCTTCTTTATATTTTGTTGGCGAATATATTCAGCGCAATTTTTAAATGTCGATTTATGATTTTTACCGCAAAAATGACTTTTGGTAACACAAGTGTATGTGATCGTATCCTCCTGCGAATCCGTAGCCACTTTATGGTTTTGTGCGTTTTTTGATTCTTTACTTCATACTGTATCATTTAGAACACTTTTACTTACTTGATTTTAATCCGGTAAATAGCTTTTTTTACGTTATATATAGTCGTTTCGAAATTCCAGACTCGGCTAGCGCCTCGTCCGGAAACATCTTACTCCTGCTGTAAAACTATATTTACCGGTCTTATAACGTAAATAACTATTACAGTTTTTTTTTGTATGCCCTTATAGAAGGCAAGCAAAACATTGCGTTACTGGTGAAATATAGACGTTAACCGGTAGTGGCAGGCCAAAAAACTCGATCTCTTGGGCATTATGGTACCTTTAAAAGTAAATAAACATGTACCGGTCGGAACATGTTCAAGTTTACCATTTTTAACTACTTTCCGGTTCAATCTCCTAACATTGATAATTTTATTTTTACACCAGCAAGCTTTCAACAATTCCTCCTCAGTAAAATCCAAATCGATTTCTCTAACTAGACCTTTTGAAGTGGTAAAGTTAAGTGGAATAAAAACACTATATTTTTTGTCTATAAGATTTTTGTTTGTAAGAAATTGGTCTGCTGCCTCGCCTGAAATAAACTCAATACAAACTATATTCAGTCCCTTGTTTTTTATTTTCTTGACGTTAGTAAGTTTTAAGTTGAAAATGTCCCTAGCAATTTTCAAAACGTGAGAATCTACCTATATTATTATCAGCGTCACTTCCTGATTCAATATACACTTAAAAAGGACCGATGTCTCTAGAATCAGAAAGAACTGTTTGTCTATCTTTTTTTTTTGATTATCTGAACCTGCATGTTCTATCGCGTTATTTTCAGTTCCTCTTCCATCATTTGACTTCTCCATTGAGAGGGGCCTCCCCCCCCCCCCCTCCCAGATCAGCCATCAGAAAAACCAACCGTTAAAAGTTGAAGTTATGTTAAGATGAGAATTATCAGGCCGTAACCAGATAAAAGAAAAGTAGCTAGTGGCGAAAATACAAAAAGCAAGGTCACAGGATGCGGTCCACTTACCAATCTATCTAGATATTTCACACAATATGTTAGTATCAACACAAGCCCCTTGAATCAAGAGCTAGACACAAGCTGCTACGACTTCGAAGGTCCTCACAGCACTGTTTTTCTCTGCTTTTTCTTTCAGTGACGATACTTCGCTAGTATATGTAATAATGTTTTTTACTATGATGTATATCAGTTGTGTATTCTTGTTCGATATGCCTCTATCCCACGAAATTCCATTTAGCATACTAATTGCTCTTCTGCCTTAAACGTTTCTGTCTTTTGTACTGTCGCCCAGTGTTCCGTGAGTTCCGTCGCTGGTTATCTGCGCACCCTGGTATTTGTTTGTAGGATGTGGTCTTGCTGCTGCCTTCCAACACACTTATACGCCGTTTTTTGCATGTTGACTTTCAAGCCCCATTTAGCATATTCTTCTATGAGCTTCCTGGTCATGTACTTAATGTCATGTTGGTCTTGTGCCATTACTATGGTTACCTGCAAGGCATAGTGTGTCGTGTAGATGTCGTTGTTCAATGGTGCACCCATGTTTCATCATTTTATTTTCCACTGTTTCAATGCTTGTTCTAAATATATTTTGAACACGTTCGTGGATAGGCAACACCATTGTTTGAGGCCCTTAGTGATGTTAAAGCCCTTTGACAGTATCTGTCCGATCTTGATTCTTGCTGCAGCTTTTTCGTATAGTAGCTTTATGGCCTTTATAAGTGTTACACTGCTGTTAGTCCTTTATCTAACCTTAATCCTGCTGTTAGTTTATTTTGTCAGATGCTTCTATAATTCACTAAAGTTTGTCAGCGTGTCGTATTTATCTTAAACTATACAGATAGAGTACAGATGGTCTGTCACGTGACAGAAAATGTTTTATTTCAAAACTGTTTGAAGGCTAATCTTTGATATCTATTAATATACTAGATTTTCGTTAGAGATA
This sequence comes from Taphrorychus bicolor, assembly GCA_951812265.1. NCBI lineage: Eukaryota > Metazoa > Arthropoda > Insecta > Coleoptera > Curculionidae > Taphrorychus > Taphrorychus bicolor. The sequence goes on from OX638300.1 coordinate 17,509,495, forward strand.
TGCATTTTATAATGCTGATTCATTTGGCAACATAATCCAAATACTTCGGCGATTCACTGTCTGCTTGTGCTATTAGAGAAAATCTAAGAGCCCAACGACTTACTTCCTTTGTTCTTGCTGGGTAGTTTTCTGGGTTAGAAACATCTAACAGCGTTATTTAACCTGGAACATGACTGAAGTCAATAGTGTCAGATAAGCCCTCGAAAGACGATACAAGACAGACAGCAAGAAAAAGAAAACTAACAAAAATCCAACAAATTGGTATATATTTTTCTTATTTTCTCTCATGGTAAGATATAAGAATAAAACATCGAAATTAACAACGATTTCTTTTTCATTCTCAAAGTCCACGATTTTTTTTTCGTTCTGAAAGGGCTTGCTTCCAACAACCGTGTATGACGATAATTTCTAATATTATGTTTGAATTTCAATGATCGGAAAAGGGCCTTTTTTAATATAAATGGATAAAATATTTTAATTGGTACAACGAGTTGTATATCTCTGTTCGTTATCAAGCGAATACTGAAAATAGTCTCGAGACTACTTCCTTACGCTTATAGATACAAATTAGTCATGCCCTATTTTACCTCATTGGTCAGAGCCAGAAACATCGATTTCATATTAGTGATCATCACATTGGTACACACACAGTGGTAGCGGGTAGAAGTGGTAGCGGGTAGATACTCATCTATAGTCCCGATAGATGACAGATCTACTTCAGGAATGCGACCCTGCCCACGCGAGCCTTGGTTTATCTCCAAAGACCATACGGGGAAACCATTGTCAAAACTCCCAATTTCCTATAAAACCACCTATTTCCTTTCCAATATTCCTATCCCTCTTCCAACCCGTCTGGCCAACGTGGAAGAAAATTTGGCTATAAACCTCTCAATATGGCGATTCCAAAGAGAAAAGACACACACCCCAGGTGGGTAGATCAATATTTGGCAAATCCCACACCTTGAAAAAGGTCTGCCTCATGGATTCTGGGGGAGGCAAACAATCGCCTTCATCACCTAAAGACAACAATACACACCGTCACAGAAAATACCCGATATACGTAGCAACTTACAACGCCAGAACATTATCAACAAACGAGAAAATGCTAGAACTAGAGGAAGAACTCACAAACATTCACAAGGTCAAATCACTCTGGACAAAGGACATATCTTTCACTATGCAGGAGAAGAAACTGCAATAAGAGGAATAGGTTTTTTGGTCCACAAAAGACACACTGAAAATATTATAAACATCAAAAGTATAAGCCCTAGAGTCTTATTCATCACCATCCAACTTAACAAAAAATACTCTCTGAAAATCATTCAAGCCTACGCGCCCACAAGCGACCATACAGAGGAAGATATCGAATGCTTTTACGAAGATATATCCTCAGCCATACAAGACGAGAAATCCCACTATACTCTGCTAATCGGAGACTTTAATGCTAAAATCGGAAGCAAAATAGATGAAGCTGAAAACGCGGTTGGGCACCACGGATTGGGCGAGAGAAACGAAAGAGGAAATACCTTGATAGACTTTCTGCATAGCAAAAATCTCTTCGCAATGAACACCTTCTTCCAAAAAAATGACAACAAAAAATGGACATGGATGAGCCCAGACGGAAGGACCAAGAACGCCATCGACTTCATATGCAGCAGCAGAAAAGATATTGTCAGTGATGTAGATGTTCTGAATAGATTCTCAACAGGCAGCGACCATGGCCTAGTAAGAGCGAAAATAAAACTAAACATAAGAAAGGAAAGAAACAACATGATCCTAAAAAAGAGTCACAAAAAATGGAACTTGCCTGAAAACGTGTATGAATATGAACAGCAACTATCTAAATCTCTAAACGTAAATAATCGTATGACAGTTAACGCAATATATGAGAACATTACAAACAGCGTAAATGCAACAATTGAAAAGTGCTGCAGAAGCAAAAACAAGAACCAAAAACTCAACCTAAGAACAAAATCTTTAATGAAACAAAGAAGAGAACTAACAGACAAAACAACAATAGAATATAGAAATATCAATAAAGAAATAGCTAAAGAGATAAGAAAACACAAGAGAGAACAAAATACGGAATCCATAAAAACTACAATAGAAGAGAATAAAAGTCTGAAAGTTCTGGCAAGGAAAAATCTAGCGAGAAAAAATAATATATATAAAATCAAAAACACAGATGGCAGAATAGTGACAAACAAGGGGGAAATAACACAGACCATTGAAGCTTTCTACAAACGACTATATTCAACACCAAATAGAGAAATAAAATTCAATATTCCAATAATTTTAAACCAAGGCTCAGAAGACCTCGAAGAGATAAATGACGATGAAATTATATCAGCTTTAAAAAATATGAAAAGCAACAAAGCACCTGGTGAAGACGAGATGGTAATAGAAAGCATTAAAATGGGCGGACAAGACATCATCAATGCCCTTAAAACCCTATTTAATAAATGCCTCTCCGAAGGAACAATACCATCGCAATGGGAAAGTGCGCAAATCATCATCATACACAAGAAAGGAGATAACACGAACCTTGAAAACTACCGGCCAATAAGTCTTCTAAGTCACATCTATAAGCTCTACACAAAGATTATAACAACACGTCTAACAAACAAACGGGCACAAAAGAGAGCAAGCGGGTTTTAGAACAAAATACGGTACCAACGATCACTTGCTCACAATGAAACTAATAATTGAGAAGTGTATAGAGTACAACAAACCGCTTATGCTGATTTTTATAGACTTCAAAAAGGCCTTTGATACAGTGGACCACCAGAAACTGCTAGAAGCACTTGCAGAATGCCGAATTGACTACCGTTACTCCTCAGCTATTAAATACATATATACTACATCCACAGCGTACGTGAAGATAAACAACAATCAACATACCAACAAGTTCAAAATTGAAAGGGGCCTGAGACAGGGTGACGCGCTTTCTCCTAAATTGTTCGTTACTCTGCTGCAAAGTGTGCTAAACAAAATAAGATGGAACAACATGGGAATTAACATCGATGGAGAAAATCTAAGCCACCTTTGCTTCGCCGACGACATCGTCCTAATAACAGACGACACGGCTAAGGCACAAACAATGTTACAAGACTTACAAACAGCCGCAGAAAAGGTAGGCCTTGAAATAAATCTGTCAAAGACACAATATATGACAAACCTTGTTCTAAACAATTCTCTAAAAATTAACAACATAAATATAGAACAGACATATTCATACAAATACCTTGGACATGAAATCAGTATCGAACGGGACAATCAAACACGCGACATCCAGCGTAGAATAGGTCTGACTTGGGCAGCATTTGGAAAACTAAAATCAGTGTTTCGGTCCAATCTCCCAATATGCTTGAAGAGAAAGGTGTTCAACCAATGCGTCCTTCTCGTGCTGACATATGGTGCAGAAACACTAACACTTACAAGAAAAAACATTACGAAAATACAAGTGATGCAACGCAGGATGGAAAGACCGATGCTGGGAATCACCCTTCGAGACAGAGTCCCAAATACAACTATAAGACTTAGAACGAAGACACGAGATGCTGTCGAGACTATCTTACATTTAAAGTGGAACTGGGCGGGGCATGTTGCCAGAATGACGGACAATCGATGGACAAAGAAGATAGCAGAATGGCGTCCAAGACAAGACGCATATCGTAACAGAGGACGACCGCCTACCCGCTGGAGCGATGATATAAGAAGAACAGCCGGAAACTGGATACTGGCTGCACAAGAACGGGGGAAATGGAAGCATTTGAGAGAGGCTTTTGTTCAGCAGTGGACAGAATAAGCTACAGAAGAAGAAGAAGAAGATCATCACATCTCCTTACATAAGCGACGCATCATCAAAACTTTGATCCATTACGAAACTGGATAACAAGTAGGGGTCTGGCCTTCTTGAATTATAGGGAAGAAAACTTGCGACGGAAGTAGGCGTGGCTTTATTCAAAAATGTAGATATTTTCTATTTTAGAAAAACTGTCTAGAAGGGATCCTACATCTTAGGAAACTCCTGTTCTTAATCGAGAGAAAAGCAAAATATCACTTGCAATTTTGGATCAGGAAGTGACACCACTGGATTGGTGTCACTTCCTGGGAGCTCTTAGGGAGTATTCTCTTCCCTTGCGTTCAAGAATTAAAGTCTATATTCCATTCAAAGCAAACTTTCTAGATGGACTAAGTTTAGTCGCTCCTATAAAAAATTAAACAATAAATTTAAACGCACTAGAACTTACAAAGAAAAGGCGGCAGTCTAACAACTGTTTTGTGTGTTATCTCTCATTATAAACGCTAAAGAAAACTTTAGAGAATTAGAGTTGGAAAATTAGAATCGGGAACTGTGCTCTCAGGCCCAATAATGGTTGATACACGTGAACAAAGCTCTATCTGGGAGTGATGTAAATCTAAAACTGAATGATATATACACCACAACATAGAGGACTAACCAATATACAACATAATTACGTCATTCTCTAGGATTAGTCCATTCTCTTGTTTCATGGCTCTGGCCACAGCTTGTGCCATATGGCAACAGTCAGTGTGTTTTTTTATTCTAATTTTTTATTATTTGCTTTTTTTTTTAATTGTATCGCATTATTTTCCTTTTCTGACATTTAAAAATATCTTCTTCTACTAACAATTATATAGTTTCAGCTGGTAGCTGGTACAACCTTTAAACCAGTTACCACTACACTCTGTTAAATTGTAATAGTTGTCTATGTAGGAATGAGATTCTAGATAAGTTACTTGTCAGCACTATTACCAGATGTGTCAATATTAGCACTCGCACCCAATTTCCTTTTTTAAATATCCCCATAAACAAAGTTCATTGTTTTTTAGTGGTCTTTAATGCTAGTACCTCCATCTATCGAACATGTATCTAAAGAACGAAGTGTACAATGCTTTCACCACGTTCGACCAGAAGCCCTCGCCAAAGTACTGCTATGTTAGGCAGCCAGGTACTTATCGTTGTTTAATAATATAGCGCAAGATGGCACCTTATGTCTCTGTAACTTCATAATTCATAATTTTCTTTTCTTTAATTTTTTTGAGATATAAAATTTTAAATTTAAACATAAAAGTTGCTCTATATATGTAACAAATACGAAGTTTTGAGAGAAGAGGATGGCGCATTGCAAACAGATGGTACTTTTGCTACTCCACACTTTTCTCCCAATAATTCACAGCCAATTTGTTAATTGTTATTATTAAACAGCGCCTAATTTATTTATTAACAGCCATTTTTATATCTCAAGTCTAAACTCCCCGTAAAAGTTAAAACTAAAGATTTTGACAGACAGACCAATGTTATTTATGGCAAGTCCAGAGTTTAAACCGCAGGTGTGGTTTAAACTTGATATGCAAAACTGGCCCTAAATAGACATAAATGTCCCAGAAGTTATGCGCGGTGAATTATGACTTCATAATTTTCTTGTGGCGTCTTTCATGTCTCAAAAATAGTTTCAGATAGTTTATTCTTTATTTTAAAATTGCAATAACTATAGAGGGTGTTCATTTAAAAAGGTCATCTAGTTGGCTGTGAAATGTCAAAAGAAAAGGATGAGGGAACAAAAGTCCATTTACTTTAATTATCATGCTTCTTTGTCAAATATAATTCCTTCTAGATGAGGTTTTCTAATGAACCCATTAAGTACCGAACATGCTAACTTTGCTACGCCAAAAGTGCAAAAACGTAGTAATAAAAAAAGGTGTTGATTCTATTTTAGCAGGTCCAAGACAGCGGGTAAATGAGTTATTATGTTACGTCTAAGAGCTTTAATTTTTGGAGGCGGCAACTTTCTTCATTTGGTAAACCCATCGAGGTTCCTGCTATCCTCTACACCTGCTATCCAAACGTTCACATTAAGTGCTAACCTAATAAAAACCAAAAACAATCGACAATCAATTTCCGGTCCGGCTTTAAGCTTCTGACGCTTGTATGACGTGTGCTCAGGACAAAATTGCGTCAGGGGAACCATTGAAGCGACGACTTGCGGCCAAAAAAGGGGGCCATTTTCAGGGAAATATCGGCATTTGCTGGCTCTGTCCATATCTGCTAGGTCAGAGGGTAAACCTATCTTTGGCAAGGTAACAATTAGAAAATGCTACCTATAACTGAGTTTCATCTTCCGACTCTTCTTCCTATTAAGAATTTGAACTATGTTCAATAAATTCTACTTGGTCCTCTAAAAAGTTTTCTTCATCACAGAAACACCCAACAGTATCCCTTTCTGAGCCTCTTTCTAACGCTAGCTTTGCTAGTTAGGTATCAAATATGAGGCTTTTTCTTGGAAGATTCGCTTTCATTAGAACGTCATTTGGATGCATCTAAGGTGACCCAGGGAGTTCCCCAAAGATTTATTATTTTCCGTACTTCATTGTATATGTGAATGACCTTTTTCGGGTTAGAAGTTGAGTTGTGATCTTCCAATGGGTTTCGTGCACATGACGTCATTTTGCCAGAATTTTAGTAAATATAACCTCACTTTAATAATTAATTATATAATGTTGGCAATAAAATTAATTGTTTTGCATTAATTTTAAATCTTACTAAGGCCTTTTTGGAGAATCCAAACTTTAAATTTAGTTATGTTGATGCAGAAACACACAAATACAATATATGTTTTGTTTTCAACCAATGTAGTCACGTGCCGCACGAAACCCATACGTTAATGACTTTTCTCTGCTTTTGGCAGAACAATCTATAATCAACCTGCCTGTAGCTTGTTCTCAAAACAGCTGTTGGGAATTGGCATGTGGCGCCTTTTGTATAGTCAAACTGTAAAAAGACCAGCCTTAAACTTTTTTCTAGGACAGTATTGAGTCTCCAATAGACGGGCTTAGTGGAGCCTCTATTCCAGGAAGTTTCCTTACCGTCGAGAGATTTTATAGTTTATCGAGACGCGCAGCAAATCTCTCAACAGTAATGAACGACTTCCCACCCCGGTATGTAATATACTATTCTCTGCTTTTGGCAGAACAATCTATAATCAACCTGCCTGTAGCTTGTTCTCAAAACAGCTGTTGGGAATTGGCATGTGGCGTCATTATTACAGTCAAACTATAAAAGACCAGCCTTAAACTTTTTTCTAGGACAGTATTGACTCTCCGATAGTCGGGCTTAGTGGATCCTCCTGCTAGGATGCATGTCACAATATTAATATGCATTTCTCCTAACTCAATCTTCACACACTTTGGGTCATTTCTCACCGATTCTCGCCTAAATTTTAGTGAAAAAACATCAAAATGGTCATTTTGAGATGAAATAGTCCTAATTATAAGACGCAAAAATTGAAGTTGAAAATCAAATTGAAGCAAAAAAGTAATATTGTTGAGGCTATGTAGACTCAGAAGCTCACTTTGACATTAGAATTTTAAGTAAATACATTGAATTGTGTAAATAACCTAAAATGGATATACAAGACTCAAATGTTTTGCTTGTCAGTTTTGCCCTGAACTCAAACCTTTTTCTAATATAATAGAGGAAGTTGAATAGAAAGCTCAGAGCGCTCATTTGATAGGAAAATTTAGAGTTTTTGCACTTACTGTTTCACCCACGCAAAGCCAAAAAAATGTAGCGGAGTTTTTGTAAACTCAAAAGGACAATTTGGCAATAGAGTTTGAATCTTCTAAAGACGTAAAAAAAGTACATGACCCAGACATCATGCTCGTCTTTTGCATTTAGGTGATGCAGCTTTAGTGATGCAACTGATATTCCTGCTGCAGGGTTTTAGAAGTTTTTTGGAGTGCACTTGGATTTTTACGTATTAAAGCATTAAAGACGTATTATCTCTCTCATGTGACATTCATAATAAGTTATGGAATCTGTTTTTTGGGATACGTCGTCCCCTGCAACTGAAATATTCATGTCGCTAAATCTACTCAGAACTATGTTAGGTTTGTACTCTAAAGTATCCTTCATGGAAAACTTCCATGACCTGTGGTGGTTGACGATATCCTCACTGTAGGGAGTCTTTATTTGAAAACGTCTTTTAGTTGGCTCTGCAATGTCAAGAGAAAAGGATGAAAGAAGAAAAGTCCATTTACTTTGATTATGCCATCCTTTTCTATCAAAAATTCGTAGCCTTCTGGATCAGCTTAAACTGCTTGTTGGAAACATTTCATCGAGGTTCTCAGACAAGAAGAGAGTGTCTCCTGTGAATAAAGGTGGGAGTGATGTACCAATTACTTTGCATAACACCAAGTGAGCAGTCTCCATATTAGCAAAGCTATAACAACATATCGTTTACTGTCCATGGCTATAGGACAAATCGGCGCCATTAAGGCATTCAGAAAGAATGTAATCGAGAATACCCTCGAATGGATATTTAATATGATTATTCATAACTTACCCAGAACGGGCGACTACCGAAGGCGTCGGACTCCATGTTAAGAGCGGCTGGATCAAGACAGGGGAAGGCAAGGGGAAACCACTCCAGTGTGCACATTCCCAGGATATTACCATGGAGAGAACATAAGACAGCATGGGCCCTTATCCCGGGTAGCCCTTAAGTGGGCAAGGGGTGCCAAGAATCTCTCGGTTCAACATAGTAAAATCATATCTGCCTTTAGCAACATGGAATGTGAGGAGCCTTTTTGCCGCTGGCAAGCTGGATAATACCGTTAAAGAGGCCCAAAGACTTAACTTACATATATTGGGAATCAGCAAACTACGCTGGCCGGGTTCAGGGAAGAGCACAAATGAACATGACACCCTCTATTACTTTGGCAGTGCACCTGAAGACCGTTATCATCGGAACGGAGTGGAAATATTTGTCTGCGCCGACTACAACAAATACGTCAGCAGTTATACGTCGATCGCGGAGCGCATAATGCTCCTCCAATTGCAGGGCCAGCCGTTCAATATCAATGCAGTCACAGCAGAGAGGCAACATGATGAAGAGGTCGAAGGTTTGTACGACCTGATGGACAGAGTCCTCAGTAAGCTTGGCAAAGGTGAGTTTACCTTAATCATCGGTGATTTTAATGCCAAAATAGGACAAGGCCGACGAGCAGACCTGGTTGGTGACTTCGAATTGAGCTCAAGCATTCCAAGAGAGGACAGACTGTTTGAATTCTGTCAGGAAAAGGAAATGGTGGTCATTCATGGTTTAAGCTATCCAAAAGGCGCCTTTATACTTGGATATCACCCGCCGGAAAAGAAGGTTGCGTATCCATGAGAAATCAGATAGTTTACATCACCATAAATAAATGCTTTAGAAACTGTGTAAAGACTTACCCCATGCAAGCATTGGCTCCGAACATGTGCCACTTATAGCAAACATAGAACTGAAATTGAAATTAGTTAGAAACACCCCAAGAATCCTTCGAATTGATACATCAACCCTAGAAAACCCGCAAGTAAAAGAGCAAGTACGTCAGAGCAACTCAACACCGAACTAGCTGCACAAATAGTACAGTCGGAAATACAGTCCTCGTGGGAACAATTGAAGAATAAACATAACCACCGTATGCCATGACAATCTGCGACTTCTTAACAGAATCAAAAGAAAAGATGGATAAACGACCATATCTTAGGCTTGATGGAAGCTCGGAGACTGGCGAAGAGCGACAGGGACACGTATGAAACAATCAACAAAACTATAAGGGCCGAAATCAGGAGAGCGAAGGAGTGTTGGATGAGAGAAGGGTATGAAGAACTGGAGGAGCTTGAGGACAAGCATGATATATTTCAAATACTCAAGAAAATTAAAGAAATAGTAGGAACCTATAAAAAACTACATCCTGTCGTGTTGTTCGACTCGTCAAACCACCCCATCATAGACGAGGAGATAATTAAAAATACGTGGGTGCAGTACATAGAAAATCTTTTTAGTGGCGATAGACTACCCCTGCAGGAAAACAACAATGCAACAGAGAGACCGTCTATACTCGATCAAGAGGTACTGCACACCATCTATATAGCAAGAAATAAAAAATCTCCAGGTCCGGATGAAATACCCATAGAAATATTGAAACTTATAATAGAGGAAAATAATATAGGCAAAATCACAAGCCTCTTTAATGCAATATATAACACTGGCATAATCTCAGATGAGTGGCTCAAGTCGACCTTCATTGCAATTCCTAAAACAGCCCGTCCAAAAAAAATGCAGTGATTACAGATTGATTAGCTTGATGAGCTACTTGCTAAAAACCTTCCTCCGAATCGTCCATGCCAGAGTGCGCAGAAAATGCAAATTCGATTCGTTCAGGAAAGAGAGCCTTTTTCGGAATAAATGTCCTTCTCCAGAAGTACCGAGACCAGCGCAAGGATGTATTTGCTTATTTTATAGACTATGGAAATGCAAAATGAAAAAGATCATGAGCTAATGAGGTCTTTACCAATAGAAGCAAAGCAGCTGGAGAAAAAAAAAATGTAATCCGTTAGAAGCGGTCAATCACAAAGTTCTTGAACTGGAACGAGAATTCCAGGAAGAACAACTTGAGGACGAAAATGTGTCTCCCGGCCGTTTTTTTTTCTTTGTAATTCACTTTATTTGGGACACTCTGTAGGTCCATCTAACTTCCAAAGTTCAGGTCAAGTTCAGATAACTTTAAGATTGGGCCTGCGTAGACATGTATTTCTTGGCACCACCTTGTAAATATGACGTCATAGCTCTTACGTTTCTACCTGAAGTTTATTTCTGAAATAAAGTTCCAGTATTATACCATTTAAAGCAACATCAGTTATTTATTCTTTTTTTAGTAAGGTCAAGTTTAAGACGCTCTATATTCTGTTTAAATTAATTTAAGTGAAAAGCGAAAAATCCGTCTTGATTGATCTCAAAATTATTATTATTATTTCATCAGCAAATTCACTGCAATTAAATATCTGATCAGTTAATTGTTGAGAAAACACTCCAATCGATATTAATGGTCAAAACATTTTGAGAGTCAATACCCTGTAGAAAGATCTTATACCACTATCTCTTCATGCACACGTAACCAATCAATTTTGTAAAATTAACCAATTGCATATCAGTTGATTGATCAGCAGGAGGCTGAAATTCAATATTCTGCAGAAAAAAAAATCCGAAATGTGGTACGATATATAAAATCGGTTAAATTTGTTATTTCTAAACTTGTCAAGGATCGTCCGCAATTCACAAAAAAACAAAATAAAAACTGATTCCTAGATTCTCGGCAAAAAAGAAATTTTGTAAAAATGTAGTCAACTTATTCATCACCTTGTAACCCCATCTAAATAAGTAGTTTTGTTCAAAGTACTCTAGAAAAACTCCTCTATAGATCCTTCTAGAGACTTCTGAAATCGGAATTTTATCTCTTGTAATTTTGAATCTCCCTTCATAAATCATCCTGAGATATGTTTGTCCCGTCCAGCAGTATGTCCAGCAGTTTATTTAAACAAAATATTTAATTATACCGAAAACAATTAACGAAGGGAAACAAACTGGAATATCACGACTATTGGGTGGTCGTTCGGTAGCAAAAACATCAATCTTTCGGTGTTTTAAATTCGTGGATTATGCAAAGAATTGAAGTACTACCAGTGTTCTTTATTTACGAGATAAGGCCCAATGACATAATTCTATGTAGTGACAATCGTGCACTGAGTTGAATCAACAAAAAGTCCAAGAATATCAGAGGTAGATTTGTCCCGAGGATGCAAAAATAGAGCTGCAAAATATGGACAATTTTACAAAGCTGTTCAAGTGGGTAATACCATTCTTGAAGGACCTATCGTTAGTTAGCACCATCGCTTTCTTTTCTATATCTGTAATAGAATAATACTTCCATATGGATCTACTCTTGAGGTTTCTTCAGATAACTCAAAGACACTCCTAAGGCACGTTGTTCTATTTTGCCGAATTTTATACCCATTGATACTATTATCGGCTGCAACCATTATTCGTATTGGTAATGCAGAGGACTTGAGTAAATCAAGCAATACGAACAATGAAGCCTTCTAACCAGAAACATCCGAAAGCGGTGTCGCAATAAGAGTCGAAACTTTATTAGCAAAAAATTCCGCGATATGTACACTCTATACCCATATTTACACGCAAGACTGGTCAACAAGAACGTGCGTATCTAACTCGTACATTGCAGTTTTGTAACCCGATTATCTCTAATTATTAGCAAGATATTTTGAAATTTTCGTTTCTTTCCTTTTCGTTTTCAATTTTAGTGGCTAGTGACACGCCACAAATACAATGCCACACTCTTGCGTAACACTTATTTTGGTTTACCCTGAAACGTTCGTTTGTTCTAACGTGCCACAATTACCTCTTTATATGTGTAATGATTACGAATATTTTTCAACCGAAGAAAGGAACACTTGCACGTTGCGTAACAATGTCACATATTTATACATTGAAGTAGAAACTTTATGGGATTTATCAGATGGATGCATAAATCAAGAGGTGTGGGGGCCTTAAAGTGAAAGCTTTATTGTCGGCATATTTTTCTTTGTCCATTGCTTTATTGCTCCAGTATCTTTATTTCCGCAATCTCAGAAAAACTGTTGCACTTTTGTATAAAAATACTTTTATTTTCTACAAAAAATAAGTTATACACAGTAGAAAAACTTAACTTATTTGGCATTTTTTACATAAATAATGAACAAAGAATTACAAAAAAAACAACAGATCATTTTCACAGTAGACTTAGTAGGAAAACAAAGAGCGGAAGAGTTGTATAAATAGAAAAAAAAGAGACAGGTAAAGGTGACCGAAAAAGTCACTTTTCTGCGCCAACGTAAAGGGAAAAGTAACTTTTCCAGCTCAGGTAACACTTAGAAAGGGGCACACACGGTGTGCGTGGATCACTCTTAGCTTAATCCCAGTCTCCTCCTCCATAACCTCCTCCATAACCTCCTCCATAACCTCCTCCGTAACCTCCTCCGTAACCACCTCCGTATCCTCCCTGTTCGTGGCCTACGTGAACAGGCACTGCTACTGGTACTTTGACATGTACCGGGTAGGGCTTCTCTACTGGGTAGGGCACTGGTTTGGCCACTGGGTAAGGCACAGGCCTGTCAACGGCTACTTTGACAGGGTAGGGCACTGGTTTCTCCACTGGGTATGGGACAGGCTTTTCTACTGGATATGGAGCTGGGTATGGAACCTGAAACATTTTTTTAATTAGAAAGTCACAATTATAGACAAATCGCCTACCTTAACGGCAACGGGGTAAGGTTTCTCCACTGGGTATGGCACAGGTTTTTCCACGGCTACCTTAACGGGGTAAGGTACAGGCTTCTCTACTGGTACTGGGATGTTCTTAATAACATGGACAGGGTAGGGTTGAGGAACGTGTACAGGGTAAGGCCTGTCTACGGGCACTTTAACTGGATATGGGACTTCCTTGTAGACTGGGTAGGGTTGGGGTACGTGCACTGGTACTTTAACGGCGACAGGGTATGGTTTCTCTACTGGGTAGGGTTGGGGTACGGGTACTTTTACTGGGTATGGCACGTGTTTCGTGACAGGGTAAGGTTGGGGAACCAGCACTTTGACGGGGTAAGGCCTGTCTACTGGAACTTTGACGGGAACATGAACGATCTTTTCAACGGGGTAGGGTTGAGGTACGGGCACTTTAACGTGGACAGGTACTTTAACCGGGTAGGGCACGTGTTTCTCTACGGGGTAGGGTTGGGGAACTGGAACTTTAATGGGTATTCCAATGGTCTTGGTGACGGGGTAAGGGATGTGCTTCTCTACTGGGTAGGGTACAGGCACTCCTTTGACAACAGTGATGGTCTTCTCTATTGAGGCATGGTGACCTAAGACGTAATTTTTAATTAGACGTTATTTTAGCGGCTATCTCAAGCTTGGTAAGATTTGCTTAAGATAAATGAGGGTGATTATCAGAAGGGTGGGCGATAGATGCAATACTACGGACTTTCATCTTCTTACCTAAGTCAATAAAGCTCGGGCTACCATAATCGCTGTAGCCGTAACCAGCACCACCAGAAACTAGTGCATAGAAGCGTATTAGTTACAAACTAATTTGACTACAATTGTGGTATTTTGTAGAGTCATTTAAGATTCTAATCAACTCTGTGTTTTAACACAGTAGGAAAAAGAAACTAAGCTCCTCTAGCATCTACTATTGTGCAATTAGAACACATCTCTGTTTTGTGAGAGATTTTTGTTGCGACGTTAATAAAGAGTTCTTACCAAGATCAAGACCTCCGTAACCACCTTCCCATCCTAGTCCACCTTCCAGACCTCCAGCACCAACAGAGTATCCGTGGTCGATGTCGCTTCCATAGCCATAACCTAAGCTGAGCAATCCACGCTTGGTTTGCTTCTTTTCCTCGGTCGATTTCTTCTCCTTGCCCTCAGCGTTTACAGCTATTGCTGCAAGGACTAAGATCGACAGTAGTAACTGCAAAAAAGTTATGCATATTTGCAATGCGTTATGTCACAATAACTAAGAAGCTTTTTTCAGTGGCGTACAAGCTACCGCTTGACGATATACTTTAAGTTGCAAAACCAATTAACTTTAATTACTTAGAGAAAATTAATCGTCTTTGTTTTAACAACAATTACTATTAGGAGAACAAACGCGGTATTGTTTAACTGAAGCGTTGAGCCTTATATCATCTCTTTACTGTTGTTAATTGGCTGTTAGCAATGCTACACAGCTCGTATTGGATGAGGTCAGGATTTTTCTTTCACTTTTCGTGTTCAAAAGCTTAGAGATTAGAATCGATGATCAGCACGTCGATTTACCAATTTAATTATGCCATTAGTAGAAAGAGATTCGAGATATATATGTCAGTATATGAGATAAGCAGGTAGTATGTTGTGGTATGGAAATTAAGTGGTTTTTATTTTATTAATTGGGTGATTTATAGTACAGGTGTCCCAGTTCGAGTTTTGCATAATAATTTTAATCGTCTTTTAATGACAGTTTTACTAGTGAACTGGTTTTATTGAGGTCTAGCTAATTTTTTTATTGTATTGGTCAGTGTTGAGTTTTGATCGTCGCGGTGCTGCATTGGAAAAAAAATAGAAATTGTAGATTTTGGTTAAAAGAATTATTTGCTCTTTTTGGAAGAAATTAGTTATATAATTTTTTCTAGATATTTACTGCTAAACGCAAGAAAATAGTGGCCTAGACATTCGTTTAGGTCTGCTGATCGACATTAATCAACCAGAACAAATTCTTCTAAAACGTACAAAAGTTCTTATAAAACCGCATTGTCTACCTAATCAACCATGTGGTTCAATGCCAAGAAAAGTCGCGTTCCTATTGTGTTTTATAATAATAAGACAGCTCAACCATGGTGGTATGAAAAGGTTAAGTCTCTGAGGGTAACTTGCTTCCTGCAAAGTAATGAATTTAAGGTAACTTTAAATGACAGTAGTGGCGAAAATATGTCTAGTGCTTTACCAGCTAAATAGAAAAATGTGGATATAAAATTCAAAGAAAAATTTAATACTGAAATCAAAAATTATCCTTTTTGATAAAAAAAAACTGTGAACACAGTCAAAAAAGGAGGGCACTTTTTAGTTACCTACAGCTTAACAGCAAGTTTGAGATTTAATTTCACGTGGTTAGAAGTTAAATTAAAAGAAAAAAAGAACTGAAAAACACCCAACTTTTGACAAATTGAAAAAAAAAAATTGGAAAAATCCATGGTCTCAACGAAATATCGTAAAAATCAACACCAAAAATACACTGCTCGAGGTACGCCACTAAAAACACTTTTTCACACGAAGTATAGTCCGTCTAAACATGAACACGAAAATAATGTAGCACTAAATGGTACCACTCACCAAAGGCTTCATCGTGGTACACATACAAGGGGTAGCTTGCTAGTTCGAAGAGAACTGAATACCAAAATTGTGCCCCCGTTGGCTTTTATAGTCCCGGCTGGATGGTACCGTCGAGCGGTAGCGCACCACTTACCTCTTCGCCGATGGTTTGGCGGTACCACGCAACCATCGTGGGTTGATGCAAGAACTCCTGCTGCCGGCAATGTCGGAGTGCGGGTACTTGTCGCGAATCGGGATAGAGCGTCGGGATGGTGATCGATTTGTTGTTGGGTGTTTGATTTTTGTTGGCTCCGACATGACCTTGGTAAGTGGTATTATTTTTAGCATGAGCTACTTTTCCTTCACTCTACTTTAGATTTTTTTTGTGCTGTTTTAGGGTTCTATATTGTGCTGGTAAACATGGAAAATTACTTACTTTTCCAGTTTTGTTTCTTCTCGTCTATTACCAGAAATACGGTTACTGGTATTGTAGAAATAAGAGTCTTAATGAAAGCATTAAGATAAACAGTTTTGTAGATAAGAAAAGAGTAGAGTCTGGGGCTCGGTTTCCTACCCTTTTCTTGTAAAAAATTTTCCCCTAAAATGAAGTAATAAATGTTCGTTGTGTTGTGTGTAGTAGTTAAATGCATAAAAATCGGAAATATTAGCTCCCTGTATATTACATTAGATTTTAATGGTTCATAATTTTAACTTTATAGCACTAATGTTTATATTGCTAACTAAAATTATATTATTAATTATATTTGATATGTTTATTGTTACTATATCTCTATTTTTATAATTTTTAATTCTGTAGATGTTCAAACTGGCCAATGATTCAAGCTTCAAATCTTCGACTTGATCCCCTAAAACAAGCTAGTTATTAATCCCAAATTCGCAACAGCCCATATATTTATTGTTAATTAAAACTGCAATACCCTGTATACAGGGTGACTCACAGTGAATGGACTATTAAATGCATCTAGGCTACGGTTCCAATTTCCAGTTTTATATGTAAAATTTTGTGTCTATCTACTAGTGGATCTAAATTTTATTTATTACCGTTTCTAAGATATTTATCAATTTTCATTTTACATTTTTCCTTATGAACAATTTCTTTCTAATACCAGGCCTAATATGACTTTTACGGCACATATTTTAGTCTGAAAACTGCCATTTTTTCCACGCTTCCTCTTAAGAGATTAGATGAAACAAGAGCGTACAAAAACGTTAAAAAGAAAGTACCGTAAGACTGTATTTTGTCAACTGATTCCAGTGGTGGATCTAGCCGTCTGTGAAGGGGGGGGGGGGGTGTCATTTTCCCATAAGAGGAGTGTAATTAAAAAAAAAAAATTAGCGGAAATTCCACGTTGAGTGGAACTGGTGGTAACTTGAGAACGCCTCGACCGCTCGGAGTAAATCAAACTGTTTTTTCCTCTTCTTGATGTGCTCTTTCACCTCCGACCATCGAAAGTTCCGTAGGTCGATTTTTAAGGACTTTTAGAATCGCGTTTTTTGACTATTTAAAAAAAGCCTTTTTGTTTAAATTCATTCGAATCGAGTTTTTTACGTTCTTAGGGGATTGCAAGCGTGCCATTCCGATCAAAAACTGGAAAAAAAATTCTGAAACTTTTTCGAAAATGTCCAAAGGGGGGAGGGAGTATTACGACTTTTTTCTCTCAATTCTCAAATTTGACCGCCTGTAAATGGAGAACGCCTCGACCGGTCCGAGTGAATCCAACTGCTTTTCCTGTTCTTGGATATTCTCTTTCACCTCCCACCATCGGAAGTTCCATAGGTGCAATATTTTTGGAGATAGACCCCTTCGGAAGTCGATTTTTAAGGACTTTTAGAATCGCGTTTTTTGACTATATAAAAAGAAAACCTTTTTAGAGGTTAAATTCATTCGAATCGAGTTTGTTACGTTCTTACGGGATTGCAAGAGATCCATTCCGATCAAGAACTGGAAAAAAAAATCTGAAATTTTTTCGAAAATGTCCAAAGGGGGGAGAGAGTATTACGACTTTTTTCTCTCAATTCTCAACTTTGACCGCCTGTAATTGGTGAACGCCTCGACCGATCCGGGTGAATCCGACTGCTTTTCCTGTTCTTGGATGTCCTCTTTCAGCTCCCACCATCGGAAGTTCCATAGGTGCAATATTTTTGGAGATAGACTCCTTCGGAATTCGATTTTTAAGGACTTTTAGAATCGCCCATTTTGACTATTTTTAGAGGTTAAATTAATTCGAATTGAGTATGTTACGTCCTTAGGGGATTGCAAGCAGCCACTCCGATCAAAAACAGGATAACAATTTTTCCGAATTTTTTTCGAAAATGTTTAAAGGAGAGAGAGTGTATTACGACTTTTTTCTTCTCAATTCTCAACTTTGACCGCCTCTAACTTGAGAACGGCTCGACCGATCGGAGTGAATCCAACTGTTTTTTCCTCTTCTTGATGTCCTCTTTCAACGCCCACCATCGGTTCCGTAGGTGCAATAACACCTTCGGAGGTCGATTTCAAAAATCGTTAAAATTAATCTTTTCAGTTGTGCGTTTCTGCTTATCAGTCAATCAAAAAAAATCCCAAAGAAATCTAAAAAGAGTCAAAAAAAAAGGGGGAAGGGGAGATCGACCCCCCCCCCCATCCCCAACCGCCATCCCCCTGAATGTTGACTGATTCTACATCCAATTACAATTTATAGTTGTGGACAAATTGTTGAAAAAATGTGGATCTTTTGAAAAATTCCAGTGACTGCAAAAATGTCTTTTAACTTTAATCGGTAATTCAGAGCAAATCCACTTAAGACATTTAAATCGATTTATCTAGGTTTGTAGTTTAGGGAATTTCGGGAAAAAATGTGAACTCCAGTGGTAGTAAACATTTTTTTAAAGACATTTGCGCAAATTTTTAAAAAAAATTGTCAGTTCATAAAAGAGACACTTAAGTCAATTGAGTCTAGGGCTAACAATAGCACAGTTACTTGATAAAACTCGAAAAAAAACTGGCAGTATAAAAATTATAAAATGGCATGCTGAACCCCAGTGCTTGTGCAATTGTATTTTAAACGCAATCATCGAATCAGAATTTCTAAACTATCATACATTGTCAATAAAAAGTCGTTAATTCAGAATAAAAGTATTTAAATCAATTCTTTATGTATTTGTGAGCACAGTTACATGCAAAAAAAATGTTCTAAAAAACTCAGTGGTTGTTAAAATATTTTTTACCGGTGATAAATAGACATTTTCAATAGAAAATGATCAATTTAGAGCAGAAACACTTAAAAGCATTTAAAAAGAATGTGAGGCTGGTAAAGACCCCAGTGGCCATGAAAATTTCTTTTTAACTTTGTAGATCTCGGTTTTCAGATACTCCTCAATATTGTGTTAAAATCAAATCATTATGCAGAATAAAGATATTTACGTCAATTGCATCTAGGTATAAAAACATCACAGTCACATTCGAAAAAAAATATGTGGTTTGTTAAGTCGCAGTGACTCTGAAAATGTTTTTTAACTTGGAGATGATGGCTTTATTCAGACACATGTTCGTAAATTTTATGTTAAAATTTTTAGTTCGGAATAGAGACATTAATCTGTTGATCTTGAAAAAAACTCCA
Organism: Taphrorychus bicolor; assembly: GCA_951812265.1. Taxonomy (NCBI): domain Eukaryota; kingdom Metazoa; phylum Arthropoda; class Insecta; order Coleoptera; family Curculionidae; genus Taphrorychus; species Taphrorychus bicolor. The sequence continues at coordinate 17,528,864 of OX638300.1, forward strand.
GAGAACGTAAAGTTATTTTTGACTTAGCGATCACAGATATTCATAAATTATACGTTAAAATCTTTATTGCAGAATAAAAACGTTTGAGTCACCGCGTTTTGTAAAAAATCCCAGTGGCCCTGAAAATGTTTTTTTTTTTAACTTGGAGATCACGGCCTTCAGTTACATGTTTGTAAATTTGGTGTTAAAAATCGTTAATTCAGAATATAGAGATTAAGTCAATTGAGACTTGGTCCACACCTTAGTACTGTTGTAAGCTATTTTTAGAAAAATCTGTCAATCTTGTCAACGCAATCAGAGGATGTAAAAATGTTTTTTAACTTGGTGAACACGGTTTCAAGACTTATATATTCTTAGTGAAAGGACTTGTATATTATTAGTAAAAAATCGTCAATTCGAAATAAATACATTTAAGTCAACCTTTTTAGAGCCAACAGTTATGGTTTAATTTTGAAAAAAAATGTGAGGCTTGTTAAAACTCCAGTGGCCGTAAAAATGTTTTTTAAGTAGTAGAGCCAACTACAGAACAGTCATATCTAAGTAAAAATCAAGTTATATTCAAAAAAATGTATTGTTAAAAGTGCCAGCGACCGTAAAAATATTTTTTAGCTTGGAGGTCACCGCTTTCAGATGTTTGTAAATAATGTGTTAAAATCGTTAATTCAGAATAGAGACATTAAGTCAATTGAAGTTAGGTCCAACTCAGTACTCTTATAAGCAAATTTCGGAAAACACTGTTAGGCTTGTTGACAACAGCAGTGGTCACAAAAATGTTTTTATCTTGATGATTACCATTTCCAGACGTTCCAGGTCCAGCTGTAGCACAGTTACTGGAAAATCTCGAAACAAACTAGGATACTCATTAAAAATTTCAGTAGCCGCAAATATGTTTTTTTAAATTACAGATAATCGTTTTCAGATATTTGCAAATTTTGTGTTAATATCGTTGTTAGGCAATAGAAACACTTAGGTCAATTGAACCTGGAGCCAATTAGAGCCCTTTTAATCACAAATTATGAAAAAAAAAAAATTGGCGTTTTATAAAAAACTGACCGTGAAAATGTCTTTCAACTTGGCGATCAGAGTTTTCGGACTTTTGTAAATTTTTAGAAAAAATCTGTTAATTCAGCATAGAGAAACTTAAATCAGTTTAGCTCCAACTGCAGCACAATTATAATGCTAGTAAATAGTTTTATATACAGTAAAAATTCCAGTGGCAAAAAAAATGTTTTTTAACTTGGTTATTACGGTTAAGTCTAGTTGTGGTCCGCTAGAATCGTCCAGTTGATTCCGAGATTATGCTTCAGGGTGTGTTTCTCGATTCATTAAGCGATCCTGATCCTAAAAAGCTAGCTGAAAGCTGAGCCAATGAACGATAGTAAACCGAATCATCTTGAACATTGTTCACCAGTTGCCTCACTTCCTCGATTGACATATCTTTGGTAAGATCAAGATAAACTTTATCCAGCCGTGTGTTAAGAAAGCAAATAACGAGAAGGTTTTGAAGAAAGTTCACATCCGATCGTCTTCTTTAAGACAGAATTTTGCATGTTGGTAACTTCTGTGATGATATGGGGTTACCAAAGCTTCACAGTTGCATTACTGGTAAATATTCTTAGAATTCAGATGAGATAAACTCATTTCAGGCAGATCATGTGTGGCAAAAATTTCTCTTAAAACCCTTGGAATAGCTGCTAGTCGACTTGTACCTGTTCAATCTGCAGCCGTTTAGAGACCATGAGCAGGAAATAACAAGCCATTCATGGAGCCTGTACAGTCTAAGAGGTTCCTTCTTTAGTTTTGCCCTTTTTCTTGTTTTTCAAATCATCATCGATGGTGTAAATGAAATCTATTTTATTCTCTGGTTTTGATGCGATCTTAAACATGTTTTTCAACAAACTGTTTCTCTGGTTTTTGTGGCTTTGCTTTCTTCCTTTATTGCAGATTTCTCCTGGTCGTGCTCTTCCAGGACTTGTAGAATCAGAGGTTTGTGGGTTTTCAAATGCTTCAAAATCTGAGCTTTTAACGCCGGTGTTCAGTTTCTTTCGTGAAACATCTACGATTTCCTGTATAATGGATTTAAGTGTTTAGTTTCTTCCGGAGTTTTCTTATCTTGATTCCTGACCTCAGAACGTCTCTTGAAAACATCTGTATCAATCTCCTCTTTTTTTCTCTCTGTTTTTTTCTTCCTGGTAATCGTAACTGTGGCAGGTTTAGCAGTTTCTTCCTCTTTTTCTTAGGCCGATGATACCTGAATGCCCCATTGATTTTCTCTGTTTCTTTTGAGGATTTTCTTCTTGAGGTCTTCTCAACTCAAGTTTCTCAACCTTCAACTTTAGTTCAAATTCGAGCTCCCAAAGCCAATTTAACAACTTCGGTTGTGAGATCCGCCACCTTAGTTTTTGAGGCTTAACTTAAACAACTATATTAATTGTACCATCCTTTGTTTTCTGAGCCGCTTTCAAAACTCATTACCCAGTTTCTTCAGAGTTGATCACCCAACTTTTTAGATCCTCAATCTTTGGCACTTTTTCTTTTTCTTGGGCTTCAGGGTTGCTTCCTTTTCACTGTTGCTGTATTATCACCATCGGTTTTGGAAATCGATTTTAAGGTACTCACAACAGGGACAATTCTGCTCTTAAGGTTCAAACAAAAAGCTTCAGGTTTCTTTGGAACATTTTTCTTCTTTGTATTCTCAATAAGTAGTAATAAGGGTTTAGTAGGTTCAGGGTTAGAGCCTTTGTCTTCTTCCTCAGGTTTTTCGAAGCGTCTTAGCTGTGGCCTTTCTTGACCTTTTCGGATTTGGTATTGTAATAACTTCCGCGTACTCTTCAGTTTTCTTAGGTTTTTCAAGCACGAGTTTCTTGTCTTCCTGAGCCTCTTCAAGCTTAGCTTTGTCCTTCTTGTGAAGAACTTTTACTTCTTCAGGTTCCACCTGAGGCTATTCAGGTTTTTTAATCTTCAAGTAGTCTATATCTATTGGTATATATCCCCTATAATATGTTGCAAGGCAGATAAATTTGGGTTAAGCTAGTTGTCAAGATACGTGGCTGCTTTCTCCAGATTTTTCTTAGATTTCCAGGAGGAACATAAAACGTAAACCGTTTCTAATTTGTCTAAAGCCTGTTTTATATCGTTGAAGCTTGTACACGTTTTTCTTATTGTAGAATTTTCTTTGAAACATACTGCTTCTTTCAATAAGCCCAGTTTCTTTTCGATTTTCTTCTTTGATTTGGTATTTTTCTTCCTCTTTTTTAAGTCATCATCGGTAGTGGGAACAAAATCTATTTCCTCCTCAGGGTTTGAGCGATTTTAAACACATCCTCTTGTTCTTCCTTTTGAGGAGCTACCTTTGTAACTTTTTCTTCGATCCCTTCCTTCCGAAGCTTTGGTATCCCCTATTGTAGCACCTCATTGCTCCAACACCTCGGAAAATTCCACGGGTTTTTCTTCGGAAGTGGCTTCTTCTACGAAGGAGCTTTGTTGAAAGCGTTTCTTTTGTTTCTACATTTAGTTCTACTCCTTTTTTTCAGTTTCCCTTTTCTCTTCATAATAATTACCTCCTTTTCACTAATCTATTTTTTGCCTTTGTATGGTAATTCTAATTCAACCAGTTTCGCTTATCCAAGTTTAGGTGCTTTTTTCAACACAACAAGTGTATTGGTCTTTATTTCTTCGAGCTCCGCTGGTTGTTCCTTATTTTAATACAACTTTTACAGGTTCAGGAGCTTCTTATTCCGTCTTCTTCTTAGGTTTAGGTTTAAATACTGAATGTCCAGGCTCTTCTTGTATAGTTTTCTTTGAAATATAGATAGTCCTCCATTTCGGTAAGCGCAGCTTCTTCTGGTTTGTCTTTTTTTTCCTGTTTTTCAAATCATCATCGATAGTGTAAATAAAAACTCATTTATTTTCTGGTTTTGACGCGATCTTAAACATGTTTTTCAACAAATGGTTTCTCTGGTTTTTGTGGCTTTGCTTTCTTCCTTTATTGCAGGTCTCGCCTTGTCGTGCTCTTCCAGGACTTGTAGAATCAGAGGTTTGTGGGTTTTCAAATGGTTCAAAATCTGGGCTTTTAACGATGGCTTTCAGTTCCTTTCGTGAAATATCTACGATTTTCTGTATAATGGTTTTATACAGGAATCGTATCCTGTTAATGATCTGGAAAACAACTGTATCAACTTCCTAATTTTTTATCTCTGTTTTTTCTTCCTAATAATCGTGACTGTAGCAGGTTTAGCAGTTTCTTCCCTTTTTTCTTAGGCTGATGATATCGGAATGCCCCATCGATAGGAGACTGCATATCTACTCAAGTGTCACAAATCAATCTTTACTGTGAAAGGACATCTCATTTTGACTTTTCACAGATGGAGCGTACTCTGGTGTTATTTCTGTAACTCAAGTTACATATATACGAGAATGTATAGATAAAGCAGCAGGCAAGAAATCTATACCCCATACTCAATTTCTTCAGATGTTGTCCATTTCTCATTCTCGAAGATATTTTGCAATGCCAGAAATGAATATTTCCGTAGAAACAAGTTTAAGGACGGAAAACATGCACTTACGCTTTCTTCGGTTCGAACCTACGTGATCTGTTTCCATTGCGTAATGTGTCTTTATTTGCGTTTTAATGGCGTACATCAAACGACCAACACAAATTGGTATTCCGCGTGCTATCTTCATCTGCAATTTTTGAACTTTTCACTTGTCATAAGAAACAGTTACCAGATAATCTACGGCAAATTGTAACACGTTTCGGGCGAAATGATACATGAATAATACATGAATGTAATCGTCTTATGTAAGTGCTTTGCGAATATGTACCATAAACAAGAGTTTTGATGTAGGGCAGTCTACTGCCAGTCTTCGACGGGCTGTTAATTTATTCATTGTTTTTTGTCACACGATTCGATTTGCTCGATAAAAATGTCTATCAACAGTACTTACGCAAATTTGGCTTGGACGTAAGGGTATATGCAAAATAACAATAATGACATATGTAACAAGAATCTCTGGTGCGCATCAAAACCCGTCCGTCCTTTACGTAACGCTCCAAGTACACACTGCGTCAGGTGGTACCCGCGATGACCCGGTAATCCAATCTTGGCGATTGACTAACTCCAAAGCGGGCAAGTAGTACTACTGGTACTGTTACGTGAGGTTTTGCAGTTGGGTGACTTTGAATGTGAAACTGTTTGGCGTCTGAAGTTTTGGACTGTGGTCCCATTACGTCCGTGCCCTCTATCTTACTATGATTTGTAGACATAATCCACATTAGATCTTGTTATGCAATCGAACGGCAGTAATGGAGATTTAACGTCTTTGAACGGCCTTGTGTGAGTAGGCGCTGTATAATTTGATGATCTCTTCCTATTCGAATGTCGTATCTGGCTTTAGCTGTTGAATAATTTATAAAACGATTACGAATAAAAGAAAAATCAGAAAGCATGCAATTTTATAATTGTAATTTAGTCAGTGTAATGTCTATAGAGGGTTTTGAGTGATAATTAGAAAGAGAATCAAAGCTTTTGCTGTTGGAGTCTTAATGTTTTTGTGAATGGATAAGTATTTTTTATTCACCTATGGGAGGTAATTGATTTGGCAGTATCGGAAATTATTATCATTGTTTCGTTTGCTTGATTACCGGTAGAAATGGGTGCATTCGGGTGCCGCAAGATGAGAATAGAAGAGTCCATGCTGATTCTTACCAAGTTGATGTATTTGATCTCCAGTTGTAACTTTAAAGGTTAGTTCAGTGCATTCGACTTCGTATCTATCGAGACTGTTGAATAGTGCATGGTTTAGAAAAATCAATGTTATTCGGGATGACCTACTTTCATCAGAAAAAGCAGCCTTAAGAGCACTTCTTTCAACATGAGCCAAAAAAAAGAAATCATCTCCAGGTCCTTAAAATACCTAAACAAAAAGTGGAATCTCTTACCGGTTCAATTGTTGGATTTTAAAAAGCCTAAATAAAAGAACAATAATAAAAAACCCAGAGGTTATCCCAGAGAACATCACATCCACAATCACTAGTTCGGTCGATGTCCTCTTAGGAAATCAAGCAAAAGCCTGAAACCGTATAGAATATATTGTTGAAACAAGAAAATAAGTATTACATCTATAATCAAAGTACATGCAGACTAAGCACGATCACAAAGCTGAAAATTAACCAGAAGTGAGCAACATGGATGGAGAAAACTGTAGTGGAGGCTAAATAGTTGCCTCTGTAGTAGTAATGGTAGCAGCAGGAAGAAGTGAGAAAATTTCGATTAAATTTTAGCCTTAGAAGGTCGATTTTATAAACCTTTGATCCATTCATCTTCACTTAACTAGAGCCATCTCTGCTGCTGCCTCCAACAGTCGATTTTAATGTTAAAACTCTCCCAGGAAATGGTATAAAAACTTGACCCTCCCGCATCGCAACCCTCCTGCTTCACAATTCTTTTTTTTTGTGTTTGTCTATTTGTGAAGATCTGCCTGTTAAACCTTCACAAATTTGTGGGTTTCAGTTTGCCTTCTTCCTTTCCCATGCCCATGGGATGAGTACGTGGGAATTTCTACTTAATCCCTTGGATGGTTTTGATTCGGCCAACCTCTGCCAATATCTTAAGAGAATATCTGCATTCCTAAACAAGCTTCAGAAGTAAAAGTCATTAAAATCAGGATTAACTCATAACGTTGGTACTACAGATGCAAATGTCTCTTGAAAGGAAAAAAATATGTGCAAGAAGATGAGTCTGGTACAATTATATATTACCAATTCCACTGGTTCATACGAAAATCCTCTTCCCTTTCAAATTAGTGCTTTTTAATTTCTTCACATTTGATGGCTTGATCACATGATAAGCTCTGAAGTAGAACAATAGTTATCTACTGCATCTTAGCACTTTTCAGTGTTATGATGCTGAGATGCAACTGCCTCTCTTGAATATATCGTTGAGCTAAGCCGGTTATTGTCATCAGAAACTTTTATGATGACTATCTGGTTCTGAGTTTTGGTCACATAACTTTTATTGAGCTGGCTTTCTACTATTTCTTTTTGCACGTCTGCTTGGTATTGTTCAAAAGAATCAAACTGAAGCTCAAACACTTGTTTCTGAAGGACACTTCTTCATTTTTATTGGCATTTCAGCATTACAGTCACTGAGGAGAATTCTTGGGTGCTGTGTTTTGGACAGTAGGTATAAAAATTGCTAAGCCACCAAGCTCTCCATTACTGTACCTGATTATACAATCTGAATAGTGTTATCACAGAAAAAACCAAAACAGTGTTTTTTCGTAATTAGCTTTACCTACATTTGAGTAAAACTAAATGAAATAGTTTTTTTTGCATTTGCTCTTTGGTATTATGCGAGCAAGTCAGATCAGTGGCACCGAAAAAGGCTGAAGGGCAGTCTGTCTAGACCAACGCAATAAATATCTCTAAATACATTAGTATGTCAACGGCACAAGGAAACCTTTTTGGATACTAAATGTGATGATAAAAGACTTAGGGGGGATTTAGGGGATATCAGGGCGACTGTAGTGAATAGGTTATTGAATGTGTCGTGGTGTTCGATCGACTATCGACTACTTAAAAATACCAGCATCTGCTAATGAGGGCTACAAAATTTGAGTTTCATTTCTCTGAAAGGGGGAGTAGGACTGGTACATTTATTAAGGACAAAAGCAAATGAACAACTAACAAATGTATAAAACAAGATACTTTGAGTCCCAAGTTATCTCGGCTCCTATCTGCACAAGATCGCCAAAGTTGACTCGACCCAATTTTTAACTTTTAGTAATACTGGTTGTCCCAGCCGAGAGTGACCCATTTTAAATGCTTATAGCTTTTAAACTATATGTGATAGCCACCTGCGGTGTCCGCCATTCATTTTCTCTAGGCCAAAAGTTTTTTTCTAGTTGCCAACCAATTTTGTAGACACTTATACACTGGAAGCAAAAAAATTCCTTTTTTTCGACAGCAAAATTCTCAACTATTTTTAATGGAACACCCTGTATATTGTGACGCCACAATTAAGAGTCATGATCAAGGTATTCAAGTACCAATAAAGTTCGGACTTGAAACTTGAAGTTTTAGCTGTAAAAAATTAAAATAGAAATCGGGTTAATTTTAATAACTAAGAAATTAGAGCTTGATTTTCTTTGTTTGATTAATACTTAAAATTGACAAAAGGAATATAAAACTAAAAAGAATCTTGTATGCAGGGTGCTATAGCCCCCTTCCCACTAGTTTGGATGATCTTAAGAGGAATATTCATAACGTCATTGAAGCGATTCCGCAGGATATGTTACAAAATTCTTTTAACCATTTACTGGTCAGACTTCATAAATACGTGGATAAGAACGGCCAACATATATAGCAGTTTTTTTAGTCTTTATTATTTCTTTATTAATCTATCAATATCTGCCCTTTCGTTTTGTAAATATGCTAATAAAATTTGCATAATTAAAAATACGCCGATATCTATTTTAATTTTTTTCAGCTTGAGCTTCAGCTCAGCAGATTTGAAACTTCAAGTTTCAAACCCAATGTTTATTGGTACTTAGATATCTTGATCATGACTCTTAATTGTGGCGTCGCAATATACAGGGTGTTCCATTAAAAATAGCTGAGAATTTTTATTTTGAAAAAAAGGAATGTTTTTGTTCGCACTGTATATTGTCCACAAAATTTGATGCCAACTAGAAGAAAACTTTAGACCTAGAGAAAAGGAATGGCGTAAACCACAGGTAGCTGACACATATGGTTGAAAGTTATAAACATTTAAAATGGGTAACTCTCGGCTGGGACACCCTGTATTTCTATGACTGGAAAAGGGATGTGCATATGATCAAAAAACTGTGAGCGGAAGTAGAAGTAGGTAACTAAAATATGGCAGGGAGTTTGTGGTATGCGCAGGAACTAACAGATAAAGTACTCTATATACTTCAAAGTTTATAGGGTTATTTATCTTTGAAGATTTGAAAGTTAGTAAATACCTAAAGAATGGTTGGAGGTTGCAAAAATTGAACTAAACCATTGTCTTAGTTGGAAAAGTTAGTTGAAAATGAGTATAAACTTTATGGGTTTATTCTTAGAAAGAATAATGTTGGTCAATACTTCGAAAACTGTTAAGATATCTCAAAATGAATGATGAGGTTTTCGTAAAAGAAGCTAGCTGAAAACGAATAAAAATTTTATGGGATTGGTTCTAAAAATAAGGAATGTAGTAAATATCCCGAGAACCGTTGATAGTTCTAAATATTGGAGTACACCAACGTCGTAGTCGGAAGAGGAGAGTTGAAAGCGAATACAACCTTAACGAACTTCTAAACTTCATGTGTTCAATGCATATCTTCAATTTCCCATCTTCATCGTATTTCTATATCTCTTCTTCGTTACCAAGCCCTTTGGTCTTTTTTAACGTACAACCGAATATAATTCATTTTTATTTCTTTGTTGATTGATACCAAACTGCTAATTTTGCTTGCTGCTGCTTTTAGTAATTTATTTCTGAAATTTTTCACAAGTCATACGATATCGGACAACCCTTCTCTCTAGCGTGAAGATATTTTGCGCGTATTTACTCATGTGCCTCAAAAGGGCTTTGGCTACTTCGGTTAGGCATAAGGTTACCTTTGGCTTAAGGTTACCTTCAATTTCGAAATTTTCACATATAACTCCAGACTTGGTTGAAGCTTTAGTTGGACACTATAACTGTCAAATTGTATGTCCACTCTACTCTTGGTTTGCTTCATAGTTTTTTTGCGTCTTTTATATTGTGTTGTCAAATCATTAAATACGTTTTTGATGTTGACTTCCCTGTCATAAGTTTCTTTCGCCTTCTTCTACTGTTGCCGTGAAGTAACCAATTTTTTTTAAGTTTGGATTTAAGAGTAACTTGTCTTCTGTAAAAGTCTGCTTACTGAATCCAAGTTTCCACTTAGAGCAGAGCCGTAACAATCAATTTCTTCTCCTAGCTATCAACCTGAGATACGAAATTTAACTGGTTGTCCAAATTTAATATGCTTCAGGTTTTTGATGTCAACTTTACAATCTTATTTTTTCTTCCTCTGTTGCTGTTAAATGACTTGGTCCACTTCCAAATCCTTTAAGTTTGTAATGGAGGGAAACTTGTCTTCTGCAAAATTCTGTTCCCAGAATACAGCAGTAGTAGTAGTGGTAGCCAACGAAGCCTTGCGACTAGGCCTTAAAGGCCCTTTTCACAATCTCCCGATCCACCCATCCCTACTCTGCCTGGGCCCTCATTCCCTCCACGAGTCGACCCGTCCCTCTAATGAAGGAGACTGTCCTGTCCAATTTCACAATCGGAAGCTCCTCTCGATGGAGGAAGGCGGCTCTCAGTGTCCCGTCGAGAAGTCGCGCCCAAATATAGCACACTCCCAGAAACTGGTATATCAACTCTTTTCTTCCTATATATTGAGTGCAGAGTGGACTGCCGACCATTCCTAGGAGGTGCATGCGTCTGTTTAGTCTGCAGTGGATCTATCCGGGTTAGAGTAGATTTGCTTGGTCTGTCTATATATTCTTGACTGTCCAGTTTGTCTTTGCACTCTACCATGCCCACTCATTTAGAGTGTGAGAGGCGTACCTATTGCTTACTCCTAGACATGGCTCCTGTCCAGTAAAGCACGTCTGGGAACCACGCTTGGTCGATTAATCGACGCGCTCGTTTCCCTCAATGAGTTACCATCCCAGAATCAATGAGTTACCATCCCCGAATTACCCCTTTTGTTTCTGCCGGTGACTCTAGAGCATCCCTGCAGTTCTGAACCAGCTTTAATCTCGTCGTGTTCCTGCAGATGGCTCGCAGGTCCGCCTGACTATCGGAGTAGATCAAGATGTTCTGTTCTGCTCCTTGTTTAACTTCTGGTCATGTGGGCAGTTCGAGTATTGCAAACACTTCCGCCTTGAAAACTGTCGTATGGCTTCCCAAGGGAAAATTCTCTCCATCTTCATGGTCTGCTTTGTATATTCCTGCTCCTGACGACTGTGAATCAGCCCCTCTTGATCCGGCTCTATACCATACTTGATTATTCTCAGAAGGTGGTTAAAGCCGGTCTTCTATGAATTCTTCTCTTGTTGGGATTTTTATCCCCCCCACCTCCTGCGACAGGACAATTGGGATGTTCCTCTGGATGAGGCTGGCGATCTACGTGTGACCGCTTCCTATGACTGTTTCTTTCTACTGGTCGCAACAATCCATCCTCCTGCAGGAAGCCATTGCCTCCCTCTGCATCCAGATTGGAAGCTCCGGCAGACCCAGCATTGAGAGCTGTTCCAGGTGTTGTTCTGAACGCACCCATTATGGCTATGCAGTCGGTTCTCTGCAGTCTGGCCAACCTCAACGCATAACAAGCCCTGTCCACCGCTGCACGCTGTACACGGAGGTTGGTGGTAGTACAGCGTGGGTAACCGGAATCCTGTAGTTTTCCTCCTTTTGGTGTAGAGAACACAAGCTCTGTTTTGCCAGGATTGATTAACAGTCCCGTCTCGGTACACCATTGTTCTATTGTTCTGCATGCTCTTTACATTCAATCACAAACAATGCCGACGAACTTTCCTGGTCTCATGACCAGTCCGTCATCCGCATACGCCTGCGCACTCAACCCCTCTGCCTGTAGTCCCTCCAAAAGACCATCCATTAAAATTCACCACTGTCGAGGTGATAAGCAGCTGTCTTGTGGACAGCCGCCCTCGACCTCGATTCCCCTACGGTGATCTCCCAGAGAAGCCGTCACCCTACGGTTGCGGCCGATCTGACCCAGCTTACCAACTTCCCAGAAACCAAGTCTTCACTTGAAGTTGCCATAAGCAATTTCATCTCCTTACTCTCAACTTGAGATATGAAATTTGTCTGGTTTTCCAAATGTGCTTCAGGATTTTGATGTAACTTCAAAAGCTACTTTCGCCTTCTTGCAATGTTGCCGGGGAGTGGCTGGGTGCTCTTTGAAATCCTTTACCTCAGGGAAATTATAATTGAGAAAAACTTGTTTTCTCTCAAATGCTGTGAAGGCTTAAAGGATTTCCTAGCCTCCAAGTCTTCAGACACTGAATTATGTGTTTTCCTTCATCAAATATATTTGATACCCAAGTTCTACAAAGACCGGTCGTTGACGCTGGTTCTCTGTGGATAGCTCAATCGTAAGCCGATCTGAAGCCTAAATCTGGGTGGCCTAAATCTGGTTTTACATAGGTGATTTTATCTTCTGCCAATTTGGCTTTTGCGACACAGCTTGCGTCACAGTTTTTCTAGTTGGTGGTTGTTCTGGTTACCCACTTATACAATGGCAATTTGAGGCAGCCAGGTTGTTTGATAATTTGTTGCTAAAGATAAGGGATGATATCTAAAGATAAGGACATGTTGTTTTAGTCTAGTGGTCTGTGATACGTACGAGTGAAGCTCGGTTCCTTGATTGAAGATTTCTTCTTTACTGATCTTCTGTTTCGCAGTAGCTTTACTGAGATGCAATCAAGTCAATCTTCTCTTATTTGAATAATTTTTAAAACCGCTTAAACGATCGATGTGACCTTTCCGGTTAAGAAGTCTAAGAAGAAAGAAGAAAATCGTTCTAAGTTATTCTTCTTTGTTGGAGGCTATTGATAATCCTCGCACACGATGGGCTGAAAGCCGATATTAGTCAACTAAAAAGGACTAAAATAAAAATTTTCGCAAGGAAAACTTTTTCCTTATTTTATCTAGCTGATGATAAAGGGTCATTGTTTTATTGTTTTGTAAGACCAAGGGAATTCCCACACACATACACACATTATCAGTAATTTCGAAGTTTGAGCTCTCTTGCCGTATTTACTCTACTTGTCTTTCAGTAAACGTGCCTTATTCATAGGTGCATTAAGTATGTTTTAATCTTTACAAAATTTTATTGCAAAACTCGACAAATTAATGGGAGGCAATAATAAATTATACATCACAACTTATATCAAAGTTACTTGAACTAGTAATTTATCGTTGTTGCGACACTTACGAGTGTAATCATAACGCTCTTGGTAGGTAAAGTGGATGCCAGCTTGTTCTTTGATCGCATTACAACACGTATTAATTAACTTCCACAAGGTTGAAAGCTTGTTCTAAACAACCCAGTCACAATGTATAATTGTGAGCTTCCCGAAACATATATTTATCAGCAAGAGATTTCTCTTTTAATATTTACTTTATGAGTTAAAAAACCATTGAACTATCTCAACAAGTGGTTTATATAAGCTCAAGAATTCGCTGACATTTTCCTTCATTCCGTAGCAATTTTAATTCCACAGAATAAAGATGTTTTTAAACTAGGTGTATCTCTCACGAACTGACATTAAAAGTCATGTGTGTGTATGTCTCGCGTAGATTACGCAATTTTGTTTTACCACATCAAGTGGGAAAAAATATTATAGTGACTTAAGAAACTATTGTTTCTCTATGGGAAAAAGGTCGCTAATTGATACTTCAGTCACGTTCTCGTTTTTTTTGCAGATACTTCGTGAGCACCCTGCTCCAGTTCCAAATATACCGCGCCCTCTGTCAAGCTGCAGGGCAGTATGTTCCCGGGGATTACACGAGACCTTTGCACAAGTGCGACATCTACAGGAGCAAAGAAGCTGGCAACATACTCAAGTAAGATTCCCCAATTTCATACACCATTTCTTGTAAATTAAAAAATGAAGCATTTGAGACGGTCTAGTTAAAATTTTGCGAATTACCATGTCAACCAGGAACAGTCCATGACATAGCTGATTTAAGACCTCTTGTTCTTTACGTAAGTCAAACGAATGACGGTTGCTTTTGTAGGCCTGCGCCCCGAATCCTTCTGTGTTTTCCTAATTTTTTTTTTTTTTTTGAGAAACCATGCTTCAAGGTTTCCGGATGAAGTAACGCGAGCGGCCACTTACATTGTTTAACCTGATATTGTTAATTATAGAGAAAAATTGGATTTATTGCTTATTGTTCGCCCATGTTGTTTATTATTAAATCACCATTTTTTTTTATTAATTGGCATTTCAAGTGGAATTAGGCAAGTTTTAATTCGCCTGTTTCGGCTGGAGTTTCACAGATATGGTCAGTTATACAACAGTAGGTATTGCAGAAATGGACACATACTGAAGAATTCCAAGTATTTCGATACGCGTGGAAAATGAAGAATGTGTAAATAATATCTACTGCGGGAACTCTTCCAAAACCGCTCAACCAGTAAGGTCTAGATATTATCTAGTAGATTAAATTCAATCAGGCACTGTGTAATTTGTTTGTTTACTTTTTTTTTAGAACAAAGAAAGTAGTTTAGATTAATTACCGCTTTATTGATCATAGTTTTGTAAGTTTATAAAGAAAAAGCAGATGGTCCTGGTTTTGACGATGACGCATAAGGAAAATAGTTACCGCTCTGTGAATGCTGCTTTCCACGAAAAATAGCTTGTTTCCGTCCCATAAGGCCGGCTTGAGTCCCTCAGTTCCATCAGTTGAGTAATAAACTGTTGATGTTGATTCTAAAACCAAGCACAATAAACGCTCTATAAGTTCATAAGAAGGCTACAACAGATTATTAACTGCATCAACTCATTATGAATAAATGCATGTTTTTTATAATGTTGGGCTGCTGGTTGTACGACCTGTCTGCATATGTACCCTGCATTGGTTGAGGAACGGTTGTGGATTTAGTGTAGCTTTTAAAGCTTGTTCTCAAAGACGGAACATCAATCCATTTTTTGGTCTTGCGACACATAATCCCAGTTTTAGAAAGCCAGCTGGGGGCAAGCTGTTGTAAGAATTCTCTTTGAAACAATTATCATAGTTAGTGATCTCTTTCCAAAACGAGTGAAATCCAGTGACTGTATAAAGCAGTCAGCGGTTACGTCCTTGGCACAAAAAAGCTTCTGGCTGAAACAATTCAAATTCTGCTTTAACCGTTTTGAGCTTCTCCGTGTGTCTTCTAAACTATGTGTACTCTTAGACTGGGCCTTTGGTCAAAATGTCTTAGATAGTGTGTGTTAAAACCTGAGCCTATCGCTGAAGACCTCTTAACCTCTACAAATTCATTCAGCAAAATTTAGAAACAGTTTCCTTACTAACACTACATTTACTGTGTAGAAAGTATTGCGGGTGTAGGACTTGTAAAATGCACTTCACACTTTCGAAATTACCAACGTTTCGATCCTTTATTGGATCTTCATCAGGGCTTTTTCAGTGAGTGAAGATAGTCGAGTTGTAAGGTTTAAAAAAGTCTTATCTATTAAAACACGCATAAAGTATATGGCTGGTTTAAGAACATTTACAACTATAATTACTCCAAAGGTTATCGGGAACAGGACAATAGAAACATTCCACAAATTAAGCAGAAACTGGTGTGAGTGTTTATTGACGAACTTACTTACGTCAAGAAACACTCACACCAGTTTTATGTCGCCTTGTTTACTCTGCATCGCCTGTTCTTCCTCGCCTGTGCTGATGGCTTTTGAGTATGAGTTTATGACACAATTTCCACTCTAGTTATAGAATAGCCTTGATAAAAAGGTCAATAAACGTCGAAACGTCGGCTGTTTCTGCTTAATTTGTGGAAATTTTCTTTTGTCCTGTTCACGATAACTTTTGGCGTATACTTTTGAGGACGCTACATCTAGCTACTACTACAATAACTTGAAATCTGCTTCTTGGAACTGATTGACGAGCTTCTAAGTTTGGTAATGGTGGCAATTCCTGTTTCTTATTTTTGAAACCTACTAACTGCTGCAAAATGTGTAAAGCTTTAGTTGGAAATATCCTCTTTCCGAGCCATGGATCTTGGAAGAACAGGAAAAATCTCAACAAATGTATAGCAAATGACAGTCAAAAATGGCATCCCAGAATTCCTGTCGCAGAACAACAACATAGATTAGACACCTGATCAACAAATAGTTTGTTCGAGACGCATCGCCGTCACAAATTGTTTTAACATAGGACGATGCCACTAGTTTCTTGCGGTCTTGGATCAAGACTTACATCTTCTGAACTTTGCGCCATAGTAACAGCGTTACCTGATCCTAAATTCCTTAGGAAATACGGTATAAATATTTCAAGCACTAGGTGGTACGGCTATTTGTCGTTTCAAACCACTTAGTTTCTTGTCGTCTGAATATGTCCCTGGATCAAAGCAACTTACTTGATTGAATTTTGGGCCGTATTAGAGGCCCAAATGGAATACACGTGGACAGCTTTCAAAGAATCGGTGACCCAGACTTGTGATCAATTCCTGACCCCTAATAAAAACCAACAAAAAAGAAGCAGTGGATCATCGACGAAATCCTAGAGATCATGGAAGACAGACGAAAGGTGAAAACTGCCAACCCATTATCGACAAATTCATAGTGCCATTAAACAAAAAATCAGAGAAGCTGAAGAAAGATGGATGAGCGAGAAATGTCCAGAGATTGAAGAATTCTTGACCTGAACACCCCGTTGGTTATCGGAACCAGAACGAATTGAAAAGAGTGTAGGTGGTCACCAATTTGTCGATCAACACATCTTCATACTAGTTTCGGGGTGTATCCCTCATCAGTACAGCTTTGGCTGGTCGACACATTGCAAACCGTGATTCAGCGGCTTAAAGCCGGAAATGTATGGAGTACCGGTGAGATGTTGTACAGAGCAGGAGTACTATTTTAGATCCAATACTGCATGGCAGATGGCTCTCAGTTCGAGAAGCAGCCTTATATACAGTATTGGATCTAAACTACGCTGGTGGATGTCGCCTGCTCCTGCTCTGTACAACATCTCAACGATATTCCGTACATTTCCGGCTTTAAGCCGCAAAATCAGGATCTCCAATTTGTCGCCCAGCCAAAGCTGTACTGTGAGGGGTAGACCCCGAAACTAGTATGCAGATAGGTTGATCGACCAATTGGTGACCACCTACACTCAAATGCAAAGAACATAAGGGCGAGTCACCGTTCGGGTTTCGCAACGGCATCGGTAATCGAGAGGCATTATTTGCCATGCAAGTTCTTATACAACGCTATAGGGATATGAATTGCGACGTTCACATATGCTTTACAGACTATGCTAAAGCTTTCGACCGCTGTCAAAACACGAAACAATGGTAAAAATTGTTCGTGAATGTAAAAGACATAAGGATCATTGCCAATCTATATCGGAATCAGAAAGCAACTACAAATCTTAAAAATAACGAGTCAGACACCTTAGAAAACAAATGTGGAGTCCGACAGGGCTGCATCATCTCACAGTCGAAGAAATAGTCCATCTTACTCAAAGAGACTTCCTTGTAACAAGTAAAGAATTGAACAACTCAAAGTCAAAGTGATATATGAGACTTTGACTTTGAGTTGTTCAATTCTTTACCTGCATCTTATCACCCTTACTGTTCAATCTCTACTCGAAAAAAATATTTAGGAAGGCACTAGAAGACACCACAGACGGCGTTAAGGTGAATGGTGAGCTAATCAACAATATCAGATATGCCGACGACGCCGTTTTACAGGCCGATAACTTAGAGGGGCAACAATAACTTACCAACAGAGTTACACACACAAGCGAACAATACAGATTAGAACTGAATATCAAGAAGACCAAATACATGGTTATAAGTAAGTCTCCTAATCAACGCGGTGGGCTGTATTGTTAAAACGAAGCTATCGAGAGAGTGCGTAGTTTTACTTATCTTGGGTGTGATTCGTGGGACCATTCAATATGGCCTGAATAGACAAGGCTAGAACAATTTTCATACAAATGAAACACCTCCTCTGCTGTCGAGATCTCAGCATGACGCGCAAGAAGAGAATGATAAAATGCTCTATTTTGTCATTATTGTTGTATGGTGTCGAGGCTTGGACGTTGTCCGAAGCAACAGAAAAAAGGATCAAGAGCGGGACAAAACTAAAGGGGATAAGAACAAAACTAAATGAGGATAAGGACAAAACTATGGATCTATCGAAGACTCCTAAGCATTTCCTGGGTTGATCGAGTCACCAACGAAGAGGTCCTTCGAAGAATGAACTGACAGTTAATCCTCATGAAACAACACAAACTTGAGTATTTGGGCCATGTCATGAGAAACCCTGTCAAGTATCGCCTACTACTGCTGTTCCTGCAAGGTAAAGTGGAGGGAAGAAGAGGACCAGGTAGAAGGAGAATTTCCTGGCCCGCGAACTTACGGAATTGGTTTGGCGTGACTTCCATTAAAATTTTCGGCGCTCCGGCCAACAAAGTGCGCATTGCCATGATGATAGCCATCGTCCGGAACGGATAAGGCCGACGAAGAAGAAGAAGGTGGTACGGCTATTTTGTCGTGTTTCAAACCACTTAGTTTCTTGCGGTTTGAACATTTCCCTGGATCAAAGCAATTTACTCTTTTGAATTTTGGGTCGTATTATTAGCCACGGTGTCTGGTCTAGCTCGCCAAAATTTCTTTCATTCTGACCAGCATTTGTTTCAAAAGAGGATCAGGAATCCTGGTGTATTCAGGTAGATCCCGGTGCAAACCGAAGTTACACTAAAATGACTCCAAGTTCTGCTAAAGAGACAATTCTTAAACTATTGTAGATCTAAAATATTTCCAATAGCAACTACAAGCTTTTCTTGGAGATGTTTTGTTGCCGGACATGCTAATAATCTGTGTAAAAATACAAGCCGGACTAAAAGTAAACAAAAACTGGAAGAAAAAAAGCTCTGGAGAGGACGATTATGTCCCCTACAACAGGACTTTTGTAGGCCTGGACCCATTATTTTTTTTCTTTTCATTGTTAACATTTATAATTTAGAAGAGTTTTTTTTACTTTTCACTTATTTTTGTTTACTTTCGAAACTCACTCAAAACGTTTTTGTATATTTTGTTGAAACCGCACAACGCACTGTATCCAACAATTGCGCCTCTTCGCCGCAGCTCTGTTTACCAATGATTGAAAAACTTTCCATTCCTCACTTCCAGTCTTCCTTAAACAGTTCCTTAGTACACAAGGCGAGACCTGAAAAAGCACGTAGTACAGACTTACCTAAGGATTTTCCTAAGCTCAGTTACCTGTACAACTTATAAGTCTCCGTCTCCTTATCCGAATCACCCCAACTTGTTTGCCATTATTATCTAGGGTGTGTTCAATTGAAAACGTTATCTAGTTGGGTGTGAGTTGTCTGAAGAAAAAGATGAAGAAACAAAAGTCCATTTACTTTGAGTATGTCATCCTTCTCTGTCAAAAATTCTTAGCCTTTTAGAGGACGTTTTCTAATGAACACCAAGTATATTACCATTTATGTACTATCCTGTACATAAGTTGGTTTTTATCCTCTTCTTATTATATAGAATTTTATTTACTTCCGCGATCCTTTCTTTCCTTATTCTTACCTCTTCACTACTTATTGCTATTTTATTTTCTTTTGCTGCGCTTAGAAAATCTTAGTAAGTTGCCTGTTATACCATCTTTATTGAACATTTTGTCTTTCCCCATTATCCCTGAGTCGATTATGCAGTTCCTTATTCTGTCCCTTACCTCATCATCCTTTACGCTATCCTATTTGTCCTTCTCCCCATTGTCTATAGGTTTCACCATCAATGTTGTATCATGAACCAACCATCATAACAACGTTCACACCTGCGTTCTACAACTACTCTAAGCAATTCGATCTTTTGTGGAAGTTTGCACTGTTACATGAGTTTTAGTATTACTTGGTTGTAGTCTGTCTCCTCTGACTCCCATTTTTTGCATAAATCTTCGCTCATCTTCGTTCTATAACTAGAATTAACGCGTCCCCGTCAAATATTAACTGATCTTGAAGCCTGCAAATCTCTTTTCTATCATTCCATCATTCGCCCTCATCTTCTCAAAATACCCACTTTTGTAAGCTAGCCATAGTGAGAGCTCCAGACTGACTCCTGTTACTACTCCTCCTTGACATTCCCTTTGATGTTTCCAACACATAAGCCAACGATATTGAATAAAACTCTAACAAAACTTCATCTTCGCTGGCATTCCCTTTTATTTCGTTTAGCTGTCAACATTGCAGTGGCCTGTTTCCTACCACTATAATTATTTTATCCTCGTTTACTACATCCATGAATTTGTTCACAATATTCATTTTCTTCAACTCGGTATTGACCCTTCTTTCTACTCACACAACGCTTTTCTGATATTTATTTTTCAATAGCAGCCTTGCGAAAGAACCGTTTGGTGCTTGGTCACAAATTTCTTCGTCCTCCAAGCTCTCTTCTTCACGCATTCCCAATTCTTGTCCTTATTTAACTCTAAGTAGTTTTTATTCATCATTGTCAGGTCCACGTCATGCCCCTCTTATTGTCACGGTCATCAAATTTTTTACTCTTCATCAGGTCCACGTCATGCCCCTCTTATTGTCACGGTCATCAAATTTTTTACTCTTCTTTTATTGCATAGAAAATATACTCTATATAATATAAAGACATGCACCGCAACGTTGGTCACGAAATTGGACGAGGAACCATGTTGTTAAAACTGTTAAAATAAATGGGTTCGAGAAGAGTGTTTCGGTGCAAATTTAAATGGTGATTAAGACAACTTACATCTTCTGAATTTTGTTCCATATTAATAGAGTTACTTGTTCCTGAATACTATTGTTACATACACCAACTGTTACTGACTTACTTGGTATCAGGGTTTTGTCTGTAAAATTTGATTTCCAAAACCTTCTTCTTTTGTCAGTCGCCCTACTATTGATGACCTTTCAACAGACTCGTCTCATTTTTGTCAAAAAATGGTCTTCTACTCTCTCCGACATTCAGTGTAAGTTGAGCTCCCTGATCCTACTCTAAACTCTTTTTGGTTGATAAAATCGACACTTCCTCCTGAATTCCGTCCTTCGATATCTTACTGCTTACTAGCAAAACCACTAGTACTTATTCTATTATATCACCATTCTCATTCTGACATCCTTATGCACTGTCATTCTTTTTATTTTTGTCTCTAGTTGTGTTATTATTGACGCCGCCTTCTTGTTCCTCTTATTTTTACGAGTATCTGTCTTATTTTATTATGTCTTCTTAACTCTGACTACCATCCCAAAATGTAAATCCATACATCTTACGAACCTCATATTTCTACGGTCAGGAGAAGACATCCTAGACTTCAATCTTCAAAAATGTTTTTCGTCTTACCGAACGCCCCGTTGGAAATTCATTTCATTGAATCTGATTCAATAATTGCACATCTGGAGGATAGTAATTGCTGCTGGAGGATCATCTTCTATTTTCATTAACACACATCTTCTATTTTCTTAATAAGAAATTTAACGCTGTAGACCAGCTCAACATTTTAGCTTTATCTTCACTTTAAGGATATGAAGAAACAAATTTGCTATGTGTGAGACAGATGTATTGTCATAAGTATCGCGTAATTGAGAATTTTGGGCACTTTTAGGTTTGAGTATGGAAAATTGTTCAGGAGAACCACAGCAATGAGGAAATCGAACATTACTAAGGGTTCTCTTAAAGAGCATGGTGGTAACCTATTAAGGTCACAATGAGGATATCATGTTAATTCTCTTAAATGAAAACTCGCCGAAATTGAAAGTACTGAGGCAACTGAAAAATAAACCGGATAAGTGCTAATCCTACCCAGATGAGATTCTTACGGAAGTACCAATCTCATGTTTAAAAACATTTTTTTATCAAGTGGCAATGTGGGTCGAAAAGTGAGTGCCTATAATCGTAAACATATAAGTACCTAGCATAGTAAACGATATTCGCTTGCATAATGCGAATTTATAAATTGCTACTGGTACCAATAGTGGCAGAACTGGAACGGAAGCGTTCATGGTCGATGGATCTCGAAGAATCCCATGCTGTTGCAAACCGCCTTGTTTTAAGTGTTGGTCGTATGAGTCGAAATTGGAATATATATGGGCGAAAGTAAATGGGGTTTTATGTTTGATGTGGGACCACCTACAATTATATAATAAGAGTTTGTTTTGCTGCGGTTCGAGTGGCTCAGCTTTGGAATTTTGCAGCGGTTGTTGAATGGTCTGTTTGTTCTGAACTAGAAAGTCAATCTTTATCCTCATTACCCCGGTTGCATTGCCTAATAAAGTATTTACGTTCAAATATCAGTCATGGTCATCCGAATCTACATACCAACCTCAAATATGGAACGAAAAAAAAAATGGAAACAAATAAATTAGCATGCTATTAGGTCCGGTGCTGAATTTACTTTCAAATGTGTTTCAAAGTCGTTTCTTCAGTTGCGTTTGAAAAAATGGCCGTGCAGCGTGCAGTTATGATTTAATCGGCGATTTATCACACGGCTGCAGGCTACAATCAAGTGTGTAATAGATAATTAATCACGAGCAGGGTCTTGATAATATGATTATTTCTGTACCGATTTATTATTAAAGGGGGATGTCGCTTGAGCATAATTATTGAAAATTTTTTTTCTTCTGGTGCAACAAAAACACCCCGGATATGAAGCAAGGATACGAACCTTTCACAATAGATTAAGTATATTTTAATTTAATTGTCACTATCCAATTATTGGTATTTTGCTACATAATGGCGATCAATCTATGGCCAACTTCCTATAGTTGTGTTTAGTAAAAGATAACAAACAATTTGCAGCCAATTATCATTAGGTGCTATTGCAACCAACGTCCGTTGCGGCTACAGATAAATCTTCAGGGCTTACGCAAAAGAGGAAATTCAATCTGAATAGAAAATTTTATGCAGAGATTATTAGCCGAGTTCGGAGATCGTTTATCTTAATAAACGGCTAAGTGGAGAAGAAATGAGTGTGTACTTCGTTAAAATACGTTCTCGGCTTACTGCTCTCGGCAGACAGGCCATCATCAGAGCCCAAGATTCGTCAAAAGAAGATGACAATGAGAGAGATATGTAGTGAAAAAATCTCAGAAAGTAGCAGGGTTACGGAGTGAAGAAAGAATTGCGGTTTTAAGAGATTAATTCAAAACCAGCAAATTCATGACTCACTAGATAATTGGCAAAAACCAGGTATTGGCGATTTCTTTAAATCAATTTAGCTAAGTCAGTATTGTTTCTAGCAAAATGATGTGAGTATGAAAGTTGGAGATAATGTTTTTCTGAGCATCGTCTTGCTTTACATAACCCACTTCGTAAGTTTGCTCCTTTCTGAGATCTCTTCACTAAACATCAAAAAAAGCACATGTTCTATATCAATATTAAAACTTGTAGACGAATGAAATTACACGCATTACACCTAAAAAATAACAAAAATCACAAAAGTCATGCAAGACAATTTAAAGTTTTTCAAATAAGAATTTTTGAATTAGATTATTTCGTTTATTTTTATTTATAATTATTGTTTCTTCTTGTTGTGTGGGACCCTTGAGATCACAGCGTCTGACGTCATTTATTTTCTAAAGAAATGACCGGGCAAAAAATATGTTAAAAGTAAGTTAAAATAAGTTAAAAATCTTCCCAGAAACTCAAAATCTTCAACTTCTTGCTGCTGTTTATTCATTAGTTAAGTTTTCTTTTGTGGAAATTAAAAGTGAAAGAAGTTTCAAGGTAATACTGGTTCTGCCCTCAAGCTAGTTTCAGATTTTGTTTCTTCTAATGGAAATAAGTGATGTCGGAGGTCGTTTATCTTAAAACACCTGGATAGGTGGAGAAGAAACAAGTGATTACTTGTTTCTTCTCCACTGTTTAGTTTTAAGTAAAAATACGTTCTTGGTTTACTGTTTTCGGCACAGAGGTCATCATCAGCGTCGAAAATTCGTTAAAAGAGGATGACAATACTGAGACAAAACATCGGGTTATAAACTCGCAATCACAATGTACATTGTGTAAGTTTTTTGGATGTTTAGTGAAAATATCTCAGAAACTAACAGAGTTGCGGAGAAGGTTAAATGAGAAAAGAGTTGCAGTTTTAAGATATCGCTTCAAAAACCAATGCGACATTTAAAAAAATATGACTCGTTAAATAATTGGAAAAAAACCAAACTTTTCGTTTTAGCTAAGTCATTATTGGTTCTAGCAAAATACTCTGAGTATGAAAGTTGAAGATAAGTTTATTCTGACCAGTTTGGCTTGTCAGAATTTTTTTCCATTTAATCCTCTTCGTAACTTTGCTAGTTTCTGAGATCTCTTCACTAAACATCAAAAAAAGCACATGTTCTATATCAATATTAAAACTTATAGACGAATGAAATTACACGCATTACACTTAAAAAATAACAAAAATCACAAAAGTCATGCAAGACAATTTAAAGTTTTTCAAATAAGAATTTTTGAATTAGATTATTTCGTTTATTTTTATTTATAATTATTGTTTCTTCTTGTTGTGTGGGACCCTTGAGATCACAGCGTCTGACGTCATTTATTTTCTAAAGAAATGACCGGGCACAAAATATGTTAAAAGTAAGTTAAAATAAGTTAAAAATCTTCCCAGAAACTCAAAATCTTCAACTTCTTGCTGCTGTTTATTCATTAGTTAAGTTTTCTTTTGTGGAAATTAAAAGTGAAAGAAGTTTCAAGGTAATACTGGTTCTGCCCTCAAGATAGTTTCAGATTTTGTTTCTTCTAATGGAAATAAGTGATGTCGGAGGTCGTTTATCTTAAAACACCTGGATAGGTGGAGAAGAAACAAGTGATTACTTGTTTCTTCTCCACTGTTTAGTTTTAAGTAAAAATACGTTCTTGGTTTACTATTTTCGGCACAGAGGCCATCATCAGCGTCGAAAATTCGTTAAAAGAGTATGACAATACTGAGACAAAACATCGGGTTATAAACTCGCAATCACAATGTACATTGTGTAAGTTTTTTGGATGTTTAGTGAAAATATCTCAGAAACTAACAGAGTTGCGGAGAAGGTTAAATGAGAAAAGAGTTGCAGTTTTAAGATATCGCTTCAAAAACCAATGCCACATTTAAAAAAAATATGACTCGTTAAATAATTGGAAAAAAACCAAACTTTTCGTTTTAGCTAAGTCATTATTGGTTCTAGCAAAATACTCTGAGTATGAAAGTTGAAGATAAGTTTATTCTGAGCCAGTTTGGCTTTTTCCATTTAATCCTCTTCGTAACTTTGCTAGTTTCTGAGATCTCTTCACTAAACATCGAAAAAAACTCACCCTCATATTAAAGCTTACATAGAAATAATGTCGCATACATCAAACCCAAAAAAGTAACAAAAACTGCACAAGAGAGGCATGACAATTTCAGGTTTTGTCAAACGAAGATTTTTTAGTTAAACTTTTTCCTTTGTTTTTATTCATAATTTATGTTTCTCTTTTTGTTGTGTAGGGCCTGTTCCAATTCACTTTAGTTACAAATAACCTCCTTGAAAACGGAAGATTTTATACTTACATCAAAAGGTAGATGATCGTACCTTTTACTTGAAAGAAAAACTACTTTTGTACTTTGCCTGTCCTTAGGGCAATTTCTCACAACCACTTCTTGAGATTACAGCGTCCGACGTTATTTATGTTCCAAAGAAAAGAGTGAAAAAATATGGCTGTTCTTTTGAAAATTCTTCCCAAAAATCTTCAACGTCGTGTCTCTGTATATCCTCCCCCCCCCCTCAAAGTTGACCCCGAAGAAGTTCCATGGTAACACAAGCTCTGGTTTTTTTCCTTTTCCTTTGAACACCAGCTGTGTACAACATCCAGTACACATTGCAACGTGCTGGAGATTTGTTGGTCTGGGTGGTTTGTTATAAGGATAACGATGTCGTCCGCGTATGCTTGGACCTCGACTCCCCATAGTTCCAAAGTAGCCAGAAGGTCGTCCTCTATCTGACGGTGTCATCGTTTAATGATGTAGTGATCAGTCTGTATTCTAACATGTTGCGAATCCAGTTGGTTATTGTTGGTTCGATCCTTCTCGCTTTACTGGCGCTGAGGAGGGAGTCTGTAGGTGCATTATTAAAGGACCCTTCGATTTCTCTTAAAATACCAACTGCGACCCTCTTTGAATCCAGAGTATCTTGGATTTTCACCACCAGATTGTGGAGTGAGAGTTGAAAAAAAATACGGCTATCGTTTAAAAATTCTTGCCAGAATTCTTCAATGTCCCGCTTCTATATATTCGAGGAAAATAAGTGATGTTGAAGGCGAAAAGCAAGAAGATGAATTGGAAAAGAAAACTCGTGGCGGGCTGTCGTTTCAGATGCTTCGTTGCTGAGACAACAGTTTTTCTTCTATACCTGTCCATTGATAATAGACTGACATGGAGTCACATTAATGATTTATGGCGCATGTACCTAACCCATGTTATTCTCGAATTATTTTTTTATGAAATAATGAGTTGGTCTTCTGAGCAAATAATTCTGATTTTCGGATGGTGCAGACCATCAAATAGTCCTCGAGACTCCTTTGTGACAGTTGAAAAATGATTTAGTGGCGCTCACCCTGACAAAGAGTTCTAATCAATTGGATGGATGTATTTTAGCTCTTTTAAGAGAACCTGAAATAAGTAAAAAGTTGCTGGCACCTTACTTCCTGCTTGGCATTGCGCTCTATGCATGTTTAGAGCAAATAGCTGCCAGAAAAAGAAGAGGAAACCATGATAGAGCAATATTCTTCGGCAGCCATTTGTGTCTTTAAAGATAGTGTAGCGCATCGGATGTTAAATTGATTAGCTGCTATGCTATCACAATTGGGGTCAGCTAGTTATTTCAACTTTTGACTTAATGTCATTTTGACCACGGTGGAATCCTTAAATAAGCACCTTTTAAACTTCCGTTGCAAGCAGTCAAATACCAGGAAAGTTAATTTTGTAAAATCTTCGGTCAGAGACGAGGGACACTTTGCAACGAAGTTACTAACTACGAAGTTACTACTCCTGGGTAGAAAGAGTGCATAACACGGAGGTACTTCAACGCATACGGTACAGTAACTGGAAGTTCTGTTCACACTAAAAAAGCGCAAACTGAAGTATTTCGGTCACATCTTAAGGAATAACAAATATCGACTTTTAAAGCTTATTATAGAAGGCAAGATCGAAGGACGAAGAGACCCAGGTAGAAGAAGGATATCCTGGTTAAAAAACTTAAGGCAATGGTATGGAGTGAGCATTGCCAACGTCCAAAGAGGACAGGGCACCTAAAGAAGAAGAATAAGGTTAACGGATGTAGGTTAACTTACGGCATGTTTGCCAGCTTTAAAATTGTGTGTATTTCCTTCAAATTCTGATGAACGACTGGCAATCTTTAGCTAGAACCAGTCCTTAGGTACTTTGTTTTCATCGTTGTTTCCATATAAAAGAGCTGAGGAGCAAAAATTCGGAATTTGATCGCCACCCGTTGAACGGTAAACATCGCCAATCCTAGAAGTAGACCCGTATATAAGCAGACCGAAGCCCCAATCCTTTTAAGCCCCATTTTCACACACTCACATACACGGTTCATAGCGATTGTTGGACCTTCACTTACATAAAATAATCAGGGCTATAGCCCCAGCTACACACACACACACACACACACACACACACACCACACACATACAGGCCATAGCGATTGTTGGGCCCCATTTTCATACACTAACATATAGGCCATAGGGATTGTTGGACCCCCCTCATTCAAATAAAATAAACAGTGTTATAGCGGTTGTTGAGCTTCATTTACACACATACCCAGGCTAAAGCAATTTTTGGGCCCCATTCATACACATACATACACGGCTTAGCGTCTGTTGGGCCCCAATCGTACATAACACACGGGTCAAAGCGTTTGTTGGGCACCACACATATAAATTACACCGTCGACTTTCCGAATTAGTTAAATTCCCGTACCCGTTGCCATCCAAGAAAAGCGGACAGATATACAGAGTACAGAGAGATATATACAGAGTTTTACCGTATTGAGTCTACTGCGTATCTTTCTCTCACATCGCAACCAAAGACAGTACGCAAAATAATTTTATTACCAGCTTGGACGTCAAACCTCCAACACCAACAGGCCCTTTTTTCCCTCGCTTATTAAAATTCGTTACGACTTTCAGTAAGAGCTATTCAAGTCAGTGGTTATTTATAGATTATTTGACAGAGCGTATCAAGATCTCTAAGGAGATAGAACCTAAACTATCTCAGCCCTCAAAAGGACCAGCAGCTGCTCAACTCTGTGCAATGTGCAAAACAAAATTTGCTTACTCCGATAGAAAATAAACGTCGTCACACTAGAAAGCAAAAAATTGTACTTTTTAATAGGAGCAAAGCAAACACCTTCTTGCTTTTGTGCTCTTCTTGTGGCTAAATTTGGAAATTTCCATATCACCGAACAAAAAGGTTCTTCGTTTTGGAACAAGTGAACTGAATGTTAAACACCAGTATTCTTAGGTTTGTTTCTAATGAGGATTTTGTTCAGACATACCCCTCACTGCGCCACCAACCTGCAACTGGCTTGATAATTCTTGATGAAACTTGACATACTGGTTAATCAGTTATATAGAAAGAGATGCGAAATGGCCAAAACATTTGACTTATAGAAACTCTGATTACAATTTGCTGGTTGCCTAATTTAAACTATAATAAAAAAAGCTTAAAAGAAAACAAAAGGCGACAGAAGATAGAATATAAGAATGATTAATGATGCAGATGTAAAGAAATAAGTCATGCATATGATCATTACCGCTCTAAACAATACAAAAGCCAGAACAGGAATCGAAGATAAAATAAATTAAATACTTGAGGTTACTAATAACGTAAGAAGGAGATTCTAACAAGGAATACAGGTTAAAGAAAAACATGGATGACCGACTAGATCCTCAAATTGAAGGAAGAAAATGGAGGAGGACGTTAACGAATATAAGTCCATCAATCTTCCTCATACTACCATTCACTTGATATGTAGCAGTGATCAAGTTAATGATATTGGTTGCAAAGTTGTAAACTTTTATTTTTCTAATTATGTTGTCATGAAAGGCACAAGTGAAAGATTTTATAAAATCTTATATCTTATCATCTCAAACTATTTTCCAACTAGTTCTACAGTATCATCTTCTGAAGACTCCGACTCATCCTCATCAGGCCAAGCTGCCCTGGGCGTTACCTTTGAGGATTACGGTGCCACCACTGATGTCGAGGTTTTGGGCTCTGAGTCTAACAATCGAACAAATGCACCAGAACTCGTAGTCATAAGCACAGAGTTGCTGCAGGGCAATTAACATTTTCCCCAAAGATAAATGTTATCTGTCACCCAGATAATAAGCAGCCGAAGCGCCACAAGCGTCGCACGCAGTTCCTTGTTAGTAGCCTGTGGTTCTTGATTCTTTAAACGAAGACAACACTGATGAGCTGCCCTTTCCAGCTTGTGAGAAAGTTGCCAAAATGAATCCTGTAGGTCTCGTGGTACCAGAATTCAATGATAACTTCGAAGCGGATGTAGAAGACTTTGAAGAAAAGCCGGAGGTTGGTGATCTAGATGGAGTGGTTGTCGATGAGGCTGCTGTAGAAAGTACGTACGCTTAAAGAACTCTCTGCCGGCTACGGGAAAGCCAATGAAGCCTCGCATAAAAGTAAAAGAAGTTCGTTTCTGGAGATTTTATTATCGTGGACGGAGACAACCAGCTGACACTGAAGATATTGATGAGGAGTGAGTGCCGGCTGAAGCAGAGGAGCTTGCGTCCTTAACAGATTTGAACCTCTCATATAAAATAAAAATCACCTGCTTTTTTTTTCCAACAACCCAGTAAAGGTTTTAAATAACGACCTCTCCCGGACTGCGAAAACTTGGACAGTTCACAAGACGACACTCCATCTAGAAAATATTCGTCGGCCTTATATGCAGTCACAAGAACTTACTTACGAAGAGGATACTGAACACGAGGCTGCTCCGCAGGCTCTTGATGACGTTCTTTTACCACCCTCTAGCAGAAACGAAATACTAGTCAAGAAATTCACTCTGGGCCCAACTATACGTATCTTGTCTTTGGACAGTCTTGCGATCTAATGACGATAACGCTTTTGTCATTTTCAAAAACATTTTGGAATTGATTTTGTGCTGCTTTTGATCGCAATGGGACTATTTGAATCCCCCTGATTAACCATTATTGCTTGGAATCTCTAATGAAATGACGTTGAATCAATAGGTTGGTACGTATTAATTCGAAATTGGTAGCATTGATAGCAGTTATGGTTTAGGTTACTGGGGAACCAAGATCAAAAAAAAATTTAATCATGTTGTAAGATGAAAGTAAATAACATAAAGCCGTAAAAATATCACGAGACCGCAGTTTTCGTCTCTTAATTTCTTATTACCTGTTATGCAACAATTGCGAGAGACGATCGACACCAAAAGCTGCGGTTGAGTCCTGATTTTTTGCACAATTCGGTCGAGGCCAAGAGCGTCGTCGAAATGAAAGTAAGTTGCATCGGTCACTCTTTCCATTTTATCGAACAACTTCTTTAATGTCATTACACAAAGGCCCACATTTCTTTTTGCCTCGCAATAATTATGTGTCACTATAGTCATCTAAAAAGATGAGAAACTTTAATTAATGACCTTTACTGTGCTTTCGGGTCTTAAGGAACCGGTATCATGCATCAATAGGTGATAGCGATTTGCTACACTTTGGTAGCAATGGCCATATTTTCATGGTTATCTTTGTTTTTAGATTTTTTGGCCTTAATAATTTAATTTAATGCAAATTTATGCCATACAGAATTGATTTAACGTTCATTATCGTGTATGACCTGGAGCAAAAAATTTGGTATGTACTTAATATGATAAAGGAAATTAGAATTCTTGGAGCATGATTAGTATCTAGTGATGTATAATTATTATTAATAATAATTAATATACGCTAGGGTCCGACATTGACTTTTTTATGCCTCGATAAGGAGTTTTGACATTAGTTTAAGATGTATTTTTGCAAACAAGAAGTCTTTGCAGGCTCTATAGACCTGCTTTTTAACCTTGCAATTTGGATTACGTTGCTACAAACACACAGTTTTAACCAACCAGAATTAAAATAAAATAGAAAAGAGGGTTAAATGACATCTTTATATGATTTCCACTAGCGTGCGCCACTTGCTATTATTCATATAAAGGCCTGTCTATATGAATCTTTGATACAGGAATCCCCGTTGCTCCTCATTTACCACCTCATTGAGCGTTCTTGGGATTAGCCCTCAGAGAAGGAAGAGAGAGGCAACATTTTTACAGTGAACAAAAAAGTTCAGGTACTCAATGTGAGATAATCCCGAGCACTCTGAGGCCTTGAAGATGAATAACCTAATTTAGGCATTATAAAGATCTTCATCAAGCAGTTGCAATACCACGAAAGACGTCCATAACCCAACAAACCGTTTCAAATGGTACTATTCTTGCCTCACAACCGAAGGTCTTTCAATGGAGAGAACCTTGATTTATGACTGTGTCAATTAAAAAAGAATTTCTTTGTTTACGTCGGGCAGTTGAACACAAATTCGATTTACAATATAGGTAGGGCCGTTCATAGTTCGGAGTTTCGTTGTTAAAACTGAATCGATTATGCAATCCCGGTCACGTTTGTGAAAGGAATTGTGTTGATGAATTGTGGTCGGACGTTAAAACTCACGGTGCATACAGAAATGTACCACCAATGAATCGATCGAAAGTGAGTGAGAAATGCGTGCCTTAACACACCAGGTGATGTTACAAAAACCTAATGGGCTGCGGCGCTTCAGAGGAGCTAATTCTCTTGATTGTTGCGTTGATTGAACGATTACGTTTGGATTATTTATGTAATTGCTTTTTATTATAAAATTGTGCGTAATAAAAAATTACCGTAACACTTCATAAGTATCCTAACCATCTGCGATTAGCTTTTAAGCTGAACAAGAAAAAACGACCCGACCTGAGATGCATTTGCAACAATTTCGGTCCAATCGTGAACTAACGCTAATTTGAATGCACGAAAGGAAATTAGTATTCCATAGCATGCAATGTAAGTGAAAACTTTAAAGACTGCCGCATATTTACGATGTTGTTGTGTTGCAATGGACTTAAACGGTATAATCAGATGAAACAGATTCGGATTTTGTAATGCAGCCAATTTAAAGCGTAAATTTAGCACTTTTAGCAAATTACTTTTACTACTTTGAATGCGTTTTTCCCAAATTGATACTTAGAATCTACATTTATTTTGAAATTTCAGTTCAGAAAAAAGGTCAGAACGTTCCATGGTTGGCAAACGAATCAAGGCTGCAGTTGCAGATCTGCAACAAATTCACTACTAAAATAATCCTCCGACAACACAATAAACAAGAGCGAAGACAAGGCACTACAGTTTTCCACTTAAAACTGTGACTGAGTTAGCCAATTAGGCCGCTACCTCTTTTGATTAAAACTGTAAATTGTGTGAAGCCCTCACTAGCCTTTATCTAGTAGCAAGCTAAAAATGATGATATGATATCATCATCATCTCTCTCAGATTCAATCGACAGCAGCTTCTCTCGTAACAGTGAGTACTAAATAGGTTCTGCACCTGTGAAAGATACTGAAACTCCGCTGCGAACATAGATGTCGTGCACCTTCAGTTCACCAAGTAGGTGTAGAATGTTAGCCACTGGTAACCGGAGGGCATATTCGTGGTTTATAGAAAAAAAAAGCCATTGATAGCATTAAGTAAGTATCCTTCTATGGAGGATCTGTTGAGACTATTCTGTGCATGGCGACAATTATTGGAGTTCACCAACAATTCTTGCCTAATTTCAAGGTGTTCTATGAAGGCAAGACTATTAAGTTTTTTTAATTATTATGCGGTTGTGTTTAGGTAATTTGTTTCCTGAGAAACCATGAGGTGGTCCTCACGTGATTCAGATGGGCTGCTATCAGTGTATTTACGTATCGAAGTACTTTCGACATTTGAATTACCAATAAATAAATTCGTGCAAAATCGGGATTATTCCAGTGAACCCGCTTTAACATAACGGTATAACATTAAAATGAATGGACCGATTGGCATAAATCCAACAGTTTTTTTTTCATCTAGATTTCCTTTTTCATTTTCCGACAACATAAGTCCCATTGGTTCAATACTTTCGGAGATATTCTTTATTTTTATGCACTCTTTTTTTCGGAAAAATTTTTGTGCATTTTTAGGATCGACTTTTAAGCCACTTTTAAAAAGCTTTCTTACGGTAGGTACCACTCTGACTAGTATTAAGCTTGTTACGTTCATAAGGGATTGAATTCATCTAGTTTTGATAATAACCAGAAATATATGCTATATTTTTTTCTCAATTTTCAAATTTGACTGCCTATAACTTTAGAACGAGTGAACCGATTGGAATGAGTCCATAATTTTTTTTTCCTTTTTGTTATCCTCTTTCCTTTCCCAATAATGGAATTCCCATTGGTTCAACATTTTCGGAGATTTTTAAGCTCTCCAACAATCGACTTCTTAACCATTTTTAAAAAACTTTTTTTTGGTACTACTCTCATTCATAATAAGTTTCTTACGGCATATGTTATATGCCTTTTTTATATACAGTGAGATTTTTTTGACTTTGAACATATAACGCTATTTCTATGTTCATTTTTAAAAAAACCATCTCAATGCATTGCTGTCAGATCTTAATTTCTAGGTTCAGATATCTGTACGGGTAACTTTAACAGCTCGAAAACTTCAAACTTTAATTTTTATAACGCTGCTTTTAGTAAACTTTTGCTGAATATTTTTCATAGACTTTAGATAATGTTCTGTAATATCTAAACAGGAAAAAATTGAATTATTGAATCTTTACAAAAATTAAAATAGCCTTAGGAGCGTGAGTGATTTATTTGCAACGAGTCATCCAGACAGGCCCATTACTTCTATTGGAACGATACATAATATCGTCAAGATGTATAATTCAGAAGGATGTGTAGTTAACTCTCCTAGGAAGAGGAGCAAACAACCGCATGTTCTTACAGAGGAATTTAAACTGGAAATTTTATGTTTATGGAAGAAAATCCTGGATCCACCTTAAAACAAGTGGCTGATTATTTCCAAATTTCAAAATTTTCTGGGCGAAAGACCCTAAAAGAATTCAAGTTCAAATCTTACAAATACTCTAATCATCAAGTGCTGTATGACGACGACAAAGAGAGACGAACAGGTTTCTGTAAAAGATTCCTAAATTTACTCCATAGGAATGGCAACATTTTGCGAAAAATTGTCTTTACAGATGATGTATCCTTTTCATTAAATGGTTGTGTAAATTTCCAAATTTATAGGTAAAGAACTTTTTTAGCAATCGCCTGTTTTTTATTTTCCTAATTACCTACTGTTTTTAGATACTGGTCTCAGACAAATCAGCATTTACAAAATTTAACTCACTCCCAATATAATGCAAGAGTCAACGTGTGGATAGGCATAATTGGAGATACACTTATAGGACCATTCTATATTGAAGGGAGTTTACATTCGGCTAAATTTTTAAAACTGCTCCGTGACCAAATTATGCCAGAAATTGAAAATTTGAATATTAAAAAATTGATGGCGCTCCGGCTCATTCCACGAACGAAGTTAGAAATTTCCTCAATCAACAATTTCCTGACAGGTGGATAGGAAGGTTTGGGCCTATTTCATGGCCACCAACGTCCCCTGACCTCTCCCCAAACCACTTCTTTTTATGGGGCTATCTAAAGTCGAAAATTTATAACAATGTCGAAATTGAGAATGTGGACGTTTTAAAACACGGTATCCGAACAGCCTGCAACAAATTTAATAAAAATGTCTTAAGAAACACAGTTCGTGTCTTTCAAGATCGACTTGCATATTGTTTAGAACGCGAAAGGGGACATTTTGAGAATTTGTCATAAACTTTTATTTTTCTAGTGTTTTTAATAAATGTTTTCTTGTTATAAAAATGTTATTTAATTGGTGGATATCATTGGCGGATTAGGACAAAGCAGCAAATTACACAACTATCTCTGTGCCTGTGCCTCTCTGCTTTGGCAGAGAGATAGTTTTGTAATTTGCTGCCTTGTCCTAATCCGACAACCATATCAACCAATTACTTTTCTAGAGCTGTATACCTTTTTATCAATGTTATTTAATGTTTAAAAGCGATGTCTAAATTGAAATAATTAACGAAATATATTTGGAGGCTTTTTTGACGTTTTACCTTTACCTAAACATCAACGTCTGACACTGTGCTTTGAGATGGTTTTTTTAAAATTGAACATAGGGAAAATTGCGTGTATGTTCAGAGATAAAAAAACCTCAATGTATATAACTTTAAAATGAGTGGATCGAGTACAGTGAATCTAACAGTTTTTTTTTCTTGATGTTTTCTTTCATTTCCCAACAACGGAAGTTCCTTGGGTTTAATAGATTGGAGATATACCCCTTTAGTGTTCAATTTTTAATTACTTTTAGAATCAACTTTATAGCCACTTTTAAAAACCCACTTACCACTCTGACTCGCATTAAGTTTGTCACGTTCACAGGGGATTCAAATCGTGGCATTTCGATGCGTGGCAAAAACAGCACAAAATCAACTCCAAATTTTTTTTTGAAAATGATCAAAGTGTTATCGTCATTAGATTGGAAGACTGTCCAAAGACAAGGTATCTGTAGTTGGGCCCAGAAAGAATTTCTTGATTAGAAGACGAGGCTGCGGACGAGGCTTCAGTAAAATCCTTTTCGTCACTAAGTTCTTGTGACTAGTTATCATAAAGCCATTTACATGTATCCGCAACTCTGTAACCTTTCTGAAGATGTAGAGTTTTTGAACGAAACGGGACGACTTTAATTAAAAAAAAGTAACAAATTTGATACAAGTCAGAATAGTACAGTAAGTCAGTTTTTTAAAAGTGGGTTAACTACTGACGGAGTCTGTTTCCAAAATTATTGACAACATAAGACAGAAGAAATAAAAAAAAAAACAAAAAAGAACTGTTGGATTCACTCCAGTCGGTCTATTATATCTAAAGTTATAGGAGGCCAAAGTTGGAAATTGAGAAGAAAGAAAGGAAAAGAAGCCCTTTGGTCATTTTCAAAAAAATGATAAAATGTTGGTAAAAAAATCATTTCTTTTATGCCTTTTTTGACCGAAATCAGACGAGTTCAAGCCCCTATGATCGTAGCAAACTTAATACAAGTCAGAATGGTACCGTAAGTGATTTATTTAAAAGAGGTTGAAAAGTCGGTTGTAAAAATGCCTAAAAATTAACAACTAAAGGGATCTATATTTGAAACGATTGAACCACTGGGACTTCCGTTGCTGAGAAATAAAAGAGGTTATCAAGAAGAAGAAAAAAACTGTTGAATTCATACCAATCGCTCCATTCGTTCTAAAGTAATAGGCGTCAAATTTGGAAATTGAGAAACAAATTTCATTTTAGTGTTAGATAGAAGCTTGAGTATCAGCGTCATTGATGGACACATACATGACATTTTATCTTTGCAATTAACCTTTAAACAAAACTAAGTCAGTAGCCGCAGCACTCAGAATGCCGTTCGTAGTAGATGTCCCTGCGATAAGCGTCACTCCAGACGCTGAAGGATGCGACCATCGTCACTTTACTACGATACGCTATTACAGACGATAATGATCATCCCGTGACAATTACACCGAAAAAACGAGAGCAAACTAAAAATTAAACTTCCTATTGCTGTGATGAGAGTGAAGATAAGTTGGCAAAGCATGCGAAGCCAGTAATACTAGCGGAAATAAGCATGCAGGGGATCGAGGAAAGGTAACCTGAACTAACCTAAATCTGAATTAAACTTCCTATTGATGAATCTGTCGAGAACATCCTCTGATGAGCATGAAGATAAGTTGGCAAAGAATGAGAAGCCGGTAGTTCTAGCGGGACTAGACATGCAGGACCCATTGGTCGAGGAAAGCTTTACAAAATCACAAGAGAATAGAAGATATCAAATCCAGTTTGCCACCAAACATAGGAGCTTTTCCCGCAGCTTCTCTGATACTGAAGCTGAATCAGCTGATGAGGGTGTTACTACAGACACTGAGGCCTACGAAATCGATCATGAAATAAAAGATATTATTCCCAATACGGATGTTGATCCGAATGTTTATAAATCGTTCACGTTCCAAGCAGTCTAGTACCATCTTCTGAAGACTCCGGCGATGCCACCACTGATGTCTGGCTCTGAGTCTAACAGAAGTTCTGGGCTCTGAGTCTAACAGTCTAACACCAGTCAATTCCAGAACTCCTAGTCGTAAGCACAGGTCGAGTTGCTGCAAGGCAATCAACATTTTCCCCAAAGATAAATGTCTGTAAATCAGATAATAGGCAGCCGAAGCGCCACAAGCGTCGCAAGCAGCTGGTTGTCAGGAGCCTCTGTGGTCTTTGAGTCTGCAACGAAGACAATACTGATCAACTGCCCTTTCCAGTTTGTAAGAAAGTTGCCAAAACGAATCCTGTAGGTCTCAGGGTACCAGAATTCAATCATAACTTGGAAACAGATGTAGAAGACTTTGAAGAAAGGCGGTTGGCGATCTAGATAGACTGGCAGTCGATGCGATGAAGCAGCTTTGGAAAGTAGGCTTACAGAACTCTCTCGCTACTACAGGAAAGCCAATGAAGCCGAGTATAAAAGCAAAAGACCTTCGTTTCTGGCGATTTTATTGTCGTGGATGGAGACAACCAGGACGGGTCAGCGGACACTGAAGATATTGATGAGGAGAGAATGCCGGCAGAAGCAGATGAGCTTGTGTCCTCAAAAGATTTGAACTTCTCATATAAAATAAAAATCACTTCTTTCTCCAACAACCCAGTAAAGGTTTTTAGCGTTGCCTCATAATTTTTTCACAACAGCCAAAACTTGGATAGTTCTCAAGACGAGGCTCCATCTAGAAAAATTCCTCGGCCATGTATGCAGTCATACGAACTTATTGACGAAAAGGATTTTACTGAAGATGAGGCTGCTCCGCAGGCTGTTGAAGACATTCCTTTACCACCCTCTAACAGAAGCGAGAAAATTATTCTAGAAACTCTTTTTGGATCCAACTATACGTATCTTGTCTTTGGACAGTGTTCCAATCTAACGATAAAGTCGCTTTGATCTTTTTCAAAAAAAATTTTGAATTGATTTTGTGCGGTTTTAGATCGAAATGAGACGGTTTCAATCTCCTGTGAACGTAAGAAACTTATTATGAATGAGAGTAGTACCGAAAGTAAGTTTTTCAAAAGTTGTGAAGAAGTTGATTCTAAGAATGTTTAAAAATTGACCACTGAATGGGACCAATGGGAAACCAATTGGACCCGCGTTATTGGGAAATGAAAGAAGATATCAAAAAGAACGGAGAAACGTAAAACGAAGAAATACACTTTTAAACTCTCTCCAATCCGTTCACTCATTCTAAGTTTATAGGCAATCAAACTTGAAAATTGAGAAAAAAATCTCATTTTAGTGTTAGAAAGCTTAAGTATCAGCGTCATTGATGGGCATAGATGGCATTTTATATTTGCAATTAACCTTTAAACAAAACTAGATCAGCAGCCGTCGCACTCAGAATGTCTCTCGTAGTAGAAGTCCCTGCGATAAGATGGTGAAGGAGGCGACGTTCGTCACATGTCTGAATCGTTCAGAAGCCCTTGCAGACGGTGATGATCATCCCGTGTCAATTACGCCGATAAAAAAAAAGCATACTAAGAATTAAACTTCCTATTGATGAATCTTTCTTAAATATCTTTGAAGCATCCTCTGATGAGCGTGAAGATAAGTTGACAAAGCATGAGAAGCCGGTAGTGCTAGCGGACTTAGACATGCAGAACCCTCTGGTCGAGGAAAGCTAACCCGAACTAACCTGAACCAACCTAAACTAGCCGGATCTAACCTAAACTAACCTGAATTAAACTTTCTATTGATGAACCTGACTTAAAGGTCCTTGAAGCATCCTTTGATGATCGTGAAGATAAGTTAGCAAACCATGAGAAGCCGGTAGTGTTAGCGGACCTAGACATGCAGGATCCATTGGTCGAAGAAAGATTTACACAAGGAACGAGAAGAGATCAAATCCAGTTCGCCACCAATCATAGGAGCTTTCGCCGCAGTTTCTCTGATATTGGAGCTGAAGCGCTGCAAGCAATTGCTTGTCAGGACCCTGTGTTCTTTGAGGCTGAAACGAAGACAACACTGATCAGCTGCCCTTTCCAGATTGTAAGAAAGTTGCCGAAACGAATCCTGTAGGTCTCAGGGTACCAGAATTCAATCATAACTTTAAAACAGATGGAAAAGACTTTGGAGGAAGGCCGGAGGTTGGGGATCTAGATGGATTGGTTGAATGAAGGAAGACCGGAGGTTGGGGATCTAGATGAAATGATGTCCCAGGCAAGGCTATGAAGGAAACCGGGAAAGGAATTTAGAGGTTGCTCCTAAAATTAGATTGCTTAGAGCGACATCCACACACCGGAGGTTGGGGATCTAGATGAAATGATGTCCCAGGCAAGGCTATGAAGGAAACCGGGAAAGGAATTTAGAGGTTGCTCCTAAAATTAGATTGCTTAGAGCGACACCCACACACAGTGGTGGCTAACATCTTAAAACCAACGGCCTCCATTTTGTATGAGCATTAGCCTAATCCTCTAAAATAAAAAACTGGAAACCCAATGACAGTTTTGAATTTCAACATGATGCCGCAATTCTACAAAACATAGCGTCAAAAAACTTTACTCAAGAGACTTGTTTTCAAATAGAACTTGAACTTAGCCACAAATTACTGACCAGTGGCTAACCTTGATTGTCTCTGTCAGAAGGTATTCAATTAAAAACTACAATTAACACTTCTTTTTTCTACAAGTAATAAAAATATTTTCGTTGTAGTACCTGAGACCACATCTACATATATTGGCACTGAAGAATCACTACCACTCCCAGATACAGAACGTACTTTCAAACTGTCGTGCTTTGTCTTTGTTATTGTTATTGTGTTGAGTGTAGTCCCAAGTTGGAACCATGAGGTTGCAATTCATGTCCAAGACGGTGGTTATTGCGCCTCGGACACTTCAATGTGACTGTGGCTCATAGTCAGCAGATTCTGAACCGCGCTCTTCATCTCAAAAGCCGAGACCTGTCCACCAAAAGGAGTTTATTTAAAATTGCACAAACTAATAAATATTTCTTTCAAGAGTTTATATAGTCCTTCTTCTCATTGCTGTCAAGACGTATTCTTAATCTGTTTTCTTCCGAATTATTGTGCAGCCTTAAAAATTAATCAAAACACGCAAACAAACACACACAAAAAATTGAAGAAGTTATGAAGAAAATATCTCATATTTGGATGTTCCGGTTTATACCCTCTTTCGCTTTGGCCTCTTGCTTGTGGCCCAGCTTTGGCTGGTCGACAAATTAGAGACCGTGACTTCGCGACTTAAACCAAAAAGCTACGGAAGATCGGTGAGATGTTGTACAGAGCAGGAGCAGGCAACATCCATCAGCGTATTAATCTAATACTACATGGCAGAGGACTCTCAGTTCGCCTTTGAGCAAAGCCCAAATTGCTCTGTACTGCGCAGGTTATCGGAACCAGAGCGAGGTGTAAAGAGTAGGTAGGTGGTCACCAATTGGTCGATCAACCCATCTGCATACTAGTTTCGGAGTTTAACCCTCATCAGTATAGCTTTGGCTGGTCGACAAATTGGAAACATGCAGTATTAGATCTAATACGCTGGTGGATGTCGTCTGCTCCTGCTCTGTACAACATCTCACCACCCTTCCGTAGCTTCTTGACAATAAGCCGCGAACTCACGGTCTCCAATCTGTCGACCAGCCAAAGCTGTACTGATAAGGGGTAGACCCTGAAACTAGTATGCAAATGGATTGATCGCTAAATTGATGACCACCTACTCTTTACATTTCGTTTTGGTTCCGATAACCTGCGAGGTACCAAACAATAAGGGCTGCTTCTCGATCTGAGAATTCACGCAGTATTAGACCTAACACGCTGGTTAATGTCGCTTGCTCCTACTCTGTACAACATCTCACCCCTCTTCGGTAGCTTTTTGGGTAGAAGCCACGAACTCACGGTCTCGAATTTGTCGATCATCTAAAGCTGTACTGAAGAGGGGTAAACCCCGAAACTAGTATGTAGATGGGTTGATCGACAAATTGCTGACCACCTACACTTTACACTTCGTTCTGGTTCCGATAACCTGCGAGGTACAGAGCAATATGGCTATACTTCTCGAACTGAGAGCAATCTGCCATGCAGTATTAGATGTAATATGCTGGTGGTTGTCTCCTTCTCCTGCTCTGTACAATGTACAACATCTCGCCGTTCTTCCGTAGCTTTTCGGCTATAAGCCGCGAACTCACTGTCTCCAATTTGTCGACTAGCCAAAGCTGTACTGGTGAGGGGTAAACCCCGAAACTGGTATGCAGATGGGTTGATCGACAAATTGGGGACCACCTACTCTTATAACCATAACTTTTTTGTTTGTTTATAACACAATAATGTGAAGAAGGTACAAGTTCAACTTCAATTTAAGTGTGTAACCTTGACATAAGTGCAGTAAAATAACAATAGCGTTTCACTAGAAACCGTGATTCAAGCACACGTCTATTGTTAATTGTGTATTTGTTTTGATTACCGATTAGTCTGGCACGTGATACAAACAATCGGAACTTCCTCGTCTACAAACTGAAAACATTTTCTATTATTTAGGTTTTTTGTTTTCATAGCCAAAAAATATTGTATGTTTATTGTATACATAAACTAAGAACTGTGAAATATAATGGCAATTCTCAATCTTTTTTTTTTCAGGCAACTAATGGAAAAAGGCTCCTCGCAGTCATGGAGAGATATCTTATTCCAAGCCACCGGTGAAAGCAGATTGGACGGCAGTGCTCTTAGAGAATACTTCCGGCCTCTGGAGGACTGGCTCAGAAATGAGAATCTTAGAACCGGAGAATACGTGGGATGGCTCTATGACGGAGACTACTGCAAACAAAGCATTGAAACTGCTGGTCTGCAAGTTTATGGCGGGTTCTACAATGATGGTGTCACAACTGGAAGCTGTGTTATACTTTTGGTGATTTCTCTCCTTGTAGCTTTAAAACTTAGGTAATTAAAAAAAATAGTCGCTAGTGTTAGCATTAAACAAACCACCATGACTAGGCAAATAAAAGGAGAAATTAGAGGTGTCAGATATTTATGTTAGCATGACAAACAAGGCCTGCCGTTATGTGTTACTTATAGAAGGTTTAGGTAATATATTTCATTTTGCCATGTTAAGTGTTAAAGGAGAAAGTAAAATTGATCTAATAAGGAGCTGCAACAGGCCCAGTACATCACGTTTGTGGCAAAACTGAGATTTTTGTAACAGGTGTAACCAGTTTTTATGCAATATAGTCTCTCGAATTAGACCTCTATTTGGAAGGCGCTTAGTCGTATAAGGAAAGAGATTTTAGTCTATTTCTTTATTTATTGTTGTTTGTTGTTTAGGTAGGTACTAAATGTCAGTTGCATAAGGTAAAGTAGCTCAGTGTTAACCAAACTTTATATTATGTGTCGACATT
The DNA here is from genome assembly GCA_951812265.1 of Taphrorychus bicolor. Taxonomy (NCBI): domain Eukaryota; kingdom Metazoa; phylum Arthropoda; class Insecta; order Coleoptera; family Curculionidae; genus Taphrorychus; species Taphrorychus bicolor. Next base: position 17,571,251 of record OX638300.1, read on the forward strand.
TACATTTTTTGTAATTAGTTTTAGTAGTCATAAATAAACAGGTCTTTAGTAGTACGCATAGCTTTTATCTCAAAAAACCTATCTAGGGCACTACTCCCTAGCTCCTAGTTAATGGATTCTAATAACTAGTGCGTACACATCTGCTAAAGTGATTCACACTTTTCAAGTTTATTAAACGCAACACGCTCTATAGTTTACTGCCGTTAATCGACGTTGCCTTGTTGCATTTGTATAGTGAATTACTTTTGGATTATTGTTTGTCAATGGATGTGTAAAAGTAATTCCATTCATCACCACAAACCGAATGCAGGTATTAGACACCAAACCTTAATACCATGACCTCGAATTCATTAACTTTAAAAAATCTATTATTTCATTAGTTTTAATGTTATGCAAATGGTAATAAAATAATTAAGTAACAGGAAATGTTACTTTGGAATTTTTTGAAAACGCCATGAGAACTGCGTTGCACTGATTGATTGCCATTTTGCAGAAATCTGCACTTTACAAAGCGAAAAAATATTGTCACGGTTGAATGTTTTCGATAATTCGACCCCCAGTTTGAATTATCTCCACATCTAAAGGCACAGCGACTCTTAATAACTTAAGTAAAGGGGAATGAGACCGCTGAGAAAAATAATAGACCTATTAAATGAAAGTGAATGGAGCGCGTAGGTATATCTCGTTACAAATCACCGCTTTTGATTTGTGTTAATAACTGTTTGTTTAGATCTATACTTGATTGGTGTTCGGTAAAGTCTTAATTGTGCAGGCTCGAAAATTGTTTTAGATTTAATATTCTTGGCTATTATAGTTCAATGGCTATTATAGTTCCGGACAAAGCGGCTGGACATCTTGCAGAGAGCTTACCGGTGTTGGGAAAAATCTATAAAGATATAAAAGTTCTTTAAATCAAAATTTTAAATTGAAATGTATGTAAAAATTTTTTTTCGGGAGGGGGGGGGGATCTAAACCTAATTTTTTGAAATATAAACAATGCTGTGTATCCCGTTATAAATTAGAGATTATGCGACTTAGAGCTTTGAAGATTTTAGGTATAAATGATACTATATTATATACATTCATGGTGTCGTGGTTGCCACAGAAGTAAGTAGTAACGATTAGGCAAAGACCATCTTTTTGTTCAACTACAAATGGTGACGCTGGTTCAAATTCATCTTTGAAGATAATAGATTTTAGTTTGGAGACACGGTTACGCTAATTTAAGGTTTTTTAACAAGTCGAAGTAGATAATGAACTACATACCTATTATGTGAGAATTTTTTAAGTTTTAAAGGTTTAGACAACGGTTATCAATACAGTGTGCCCTAAGTTGACCTTCTATGTTAAGAGATTCCGGAAACAGCTGTGAAGTTGGTTAAATGGAGAAAGCTTTAAACAATTCTGTAAGTAATGTAACGACAAACCAACGTTGCTCTAAACATTCAAGTCTTTGCAAAATTCAGAAAAAAAAACAAAATGGTGCATTTATAAAAACCTATAAAACTTCCTTATTTTAGAAGATAATCGATATCGAATATAATAGGAAAACAAACATAATGAACAGTGGACTTGGCAACTTGCAGAGGATTATAAATTAGGCAAATACGTTAACCATAGATTTTCTGATGAAAAAAAGGGTCTTTTATTACTCCACCTTTTTAGTTTGGAGTCCCATGTTCGCTAGACAGGAAGTCATAGTTGTACATTTTAAAATGTTTTTATTTAATAAGGCAAATATTTCTCGCAAGGTATTATTTCAAATTTGGTAGTGATAAGTATATCAAGTCTAATAAAAAATTGAATTAAAATTAACACCTAACACAGATAAGAGTTTAATGTAGATTTTGCCCCCTTCAACTTTTTTGGTTCCAGTGATAATTTATTTAAAATATAAATCATTTATGAAATTAAAAATTGCGTCCCAGGATCTACTAATCCCATTTTGTTCCCAATCCGCCAATTCAACACAAATCATTCATTTATCTTTATTTTTTGTCTCTTAAATAATTGTTATAAAGTTCTTTATGCTAGAAAAATCTGAGGAAAAAGTTGTGAAAAATGAGGGCATAAAGTTTCAACACTCACAGTTTTTTCATGTTTGATAACTTCAGTATCATTCGAAGAATTATCTACTTTCACAAGCTTTTTTTACAAGGAGCCGAGTATTAATTTCAAGTGTTCCTTAAAGTAAACCACTTTATCAAAAGTACTTAGGAGACAAAAATTGAGCTAACTGAATGGTTTTTTTCTTTTTTGTCAAACGTGTTTTTTGTTCAAGACTTCATGAAAGCGATTCTCGAATCGAAGCGAATAAGGTTATTGCTACTATGGCAGCTACACAGATGTTGCAAGAACAAAGAACAGCCCAAGAGCAATGCAACAATATCTTCCATAACAACTGTTTTTCTAGATCTATTTCTAGAGTGTGAGTCTTTAGAAATCATTCAAAGAGTTCAAAAAAAAAATATGCGACATTTTTTCCTTCGTTGTACGGTGGTAATAGAAAATCCCACAAAAGTTTGTAGATACTGTATTGGATGCCGCTGAGCATCAAGAAGACCGACCATTTTCATTATTGACGAGTCAGCACTTCTTTCATTGAGTAAAAGAGAAGAAAAATGAGGTACATTTGTGTGAAAGAGAATTAGAGAGATCTAACAGTGTATCCTTACAAACGAATTGAGATATATTGCGGTCGTTTTAGCCCAACTGGTCTTTCTTATGGTGGATGTTCTCCCAGATAGTAATGTTGTGAACACAGTTAAGAAAATGAGTATATTATTAAAAAAATAAGCTAAAAAAATAAATTTTACAAGAAAAAATTCTGCTGTGAGTCACGACACAAAAACTAAAAACTCTTAAAAAGCACAATAAATCCAGTTTCAGAGCAACGACTGAGTACAACATCGCCAGTATGATCGTCAATGTTCAGAATGACAAAGAACAAGAATAGATACTTTTAAAGAAGAAAATATTCTCCAACAGTATAGTAAATATGTCGCTGTTTATTAAAGTGTAAACAAGGTTCAAAAACTTTGTTCTAAAGCTGAGGTATGGTAAGCCCCGACACCCTTCAAAAATATGTCTGATGAGAAAATGATAAAGAACGGGTAAATTACCTACAAATAACGAATAGAAGACACTAATAAAGAATTCGAAATAGACTCCAATCATCAAATTTTTCATTAAGTGGCAGCATCGATCTAGAAGATTTCTTTCGAGAAGACCTCCAAAGTTTCGAAGAAAATAGCTCAGACGAGAAAGTCAATTTTGTTCCCTAAAGCAGGAAGCCATCGATTTTGTCCCTTACAAAGGAAACAATTATTCTTAAATCTTCCAAATCTAAAAGTGTTCCTATGCACAGTTTTTGAGGAAATGGCTTTCAAGTGTCAGTTCAAGTTTATTTATATTTGTTTATGTTTGTTGAACTGACAATTAAAAGCCATTTCCTCGAAAACTGTTCATAGGAACACTTTTAGATTTGGATGGTGGTTAGAGAAACAGCTAATGTGCAAAAAACCGGAAACACTAGGACCTAAACGACCGCAGCTTATTTATTAAAACACCTTGTTTAAATTTGTTGAAATTGCACTTGAAAGACATTTCCGCAAAAACTTTGCATAAAAACACTTTTAGATTTGGAATATGATTAGAGGAACAGTCCAGCTGCCAGAAACTGGAAACAGTAGAATCTAAGCGGCCTTCGCTTATTTGTTATGACACTTTGTTTATATTTGTTGAACTGACACTTGAAAGCAATTTCCTCGAGAATTGTGCATAAAAACACTTTTATATTTACAAGGTGGTTAGAGGAGCAGCCAAGCTGCCCAAAAACTGGAAATAGTAGATCCCAAACGGCCGTCGTTTATTTGTTATAACACTTTGTTTATATTCGATGAGCTGGCACTTGAAAGCCATTTTCTCGAAAACTGTGCATAGGGACACTTTTAGGCTTCGAAGGTGGATAGAGGAGCAAGAAACAAGAAACAGTAGAATTTAAGCGACCGTCGCTTATTTATTGCAACACTTTGTTTATATTTGTCGAACTGGCAATTGAAAGCCATTTCCTTGAAAACTGTGCAAAGGGACACTTTCAGATTTAGAATATAGTTAGAGGAGCAGCCAAGCTGCCAGAAACAGGAAACAGTAGAGCCTAAACGGCCGTGGTTTATTTGTTATAACACTTTGTTTATAGTTATTGAACTGACACTTGAAAGCTATTGCCTCGAAAACTGTCCATAGGAACACTTTTAAATTTCAAAGGTGGCTAGAGGAGCAGCCAGTCTGCAAGAAACAAGAAACAGTAGAACCTAAGCGTCTGCCGTTTATTTGTTATAACACTTTGTTTATATTTGTTGAACAGTCACTTGAAAGCCATTTTCGCGAAAACTGTGCATAGGAACACTTTTAGATTTGGAATATTTTTAGAGGAACAGTCCAGCTGCCAGAAACTGGAAACAGTAGAACCTAAGCGCCCGTCGTTTATTTGTTATAACACTTTGTTTATATTTGTTTCTGCACTTGCAGACGAGCTGCAAGAAACAAGAAACAGTAGAACTTAAACGACCATCACTTATTTATTACAACACTTCAATTATATTTGTTGAACAGACACCTACAAGCCATTTCCTCGAAAACTGTGCACAGGAACACTTTTAGGTTTGGAATATGATTAGAGGAACAAGGCCAAGCTGCCAGAAACTGGAAACGGCCGTCGTATATTTGTTAGAACACATTGTTTATAGTTCATGAACTGACACTTGAAAGCTATTTCCGCGAAAACTGTGCATAGAAGCACTTTTAGATTTGGAAGGTGGTTAGAGAAACAGCTACCAGGAACTAGAAACAGTAGAACCTAAACGGCGGTCGTTTATTTGTCATAATAGTTTGTTAATATTTGAAGGATGTTTGTTGAAGGCCATTTACCTAATACTTATATGTAGCTACCTTCCTCATAATATAGTTATAAGAATATAAATACAAAAATTTAAAAAAAAACTCCGACGACACTTATCGTTCGGGTATTTCCGCCAAAATGGCTGCCAAATTCACATCAGTGTGGAGACTGGTAGACCCAAAACTTTTTAGAGGTAATGTTTACTCTCAAAGATTACAGAATGTTCTGTTAGATTAGTGCTACATAATGGCTCGATGTTATCTAATGCCACACTAACTAGAACTAACTTTTTTTTTTTTTGTTTTTTTTTTATAGAGGATTAGAGAATCTGCTATACAGACATGTGGGCTTGGCACGTGGCGATCGAGGTTTCCCACATAGTGTCAGTTTGGCGTCTTCCCTCCAGGAGCACCGACTGACTAAACTCCATCCCTCTCTTCCCGGTACCGCCTTACGGCATTACTTCAGGGTAAATTTTTCTTGCGTCTCTTCTTCCTCTCTTTTTTTTTAATTTACAGTCGTTGGTCCATTTCTTGTTTCTTTTTCTCATCCTCGATTTTTGTTTTCATTGTCACTGCTATGAATTGTTTTATTGCCTCCCAGTTTTTTTTGTTTGACAAGAGTAGTGAAGCGATGTTGTTCGGGCTAATTTGTGTTCCACATTTTACAGTTGTCTTGCGTCGTTCTGTCTCCCATCTTGGGCATTTGAAAAGAGTATGTAGTGAGTTGTCTATTTGTGTGAGGTCGCAGTATTCGCAACCTGGGCTTGTCTTCTTTCCTATTCTGTGAAGGTATTCCGCGAATACTCCGTGTCCTGTAAATATTTGCGTCATGTAATGGTCTGTCTCTGTCCAGTCTGTAGTTATCCATTTTTTTAGGTCTGTGATGAAAGTCTTTGCTGTTCCTTTGTAGTTATTCCATTCATTACTCCACTCTCTGTGTACTTCATCCTTTATTTCAGCTATCTGAGTTTTATTTTTGCTGTTGTGTAATTGCGTCCTTTGCCTTATTTGTAGTTTTATGGGGAGTATCTTTGCTATTGCTAGGAGTGCGGTAGTAGGGGCAGTTCTGTATGCCCTCGTGATTCTTAGAGCTATTTGCCTGTTTGTCTTCTCTAGGAGTGCAGCGTAGTATTTATAGGTTGTTATATTTTCCCAGATCGGTGATCCATAGAGGATGATGGATGTCACGGGGCTCATTAGTGCTTTGCGTGAATGTTGGTCCGTTTTTTGTTGGTGTGACCCTTGAGAGCATGTTTATTACTGTCTTCGCCTTGTTGCATATGGTTCTTATATGTGTGTGGAATTTGAAGTCCTTGTCAATATTGAGGCCCATGTATTTGATATAGTTCTTTGAGACTATTCGCTTGTCGTCTATGTTTAGTTGAAGTTCTGTCAGCTTTCTTCTTCCGTTTAAGATTATTAAGTCTGTCTTTTGTACTGCTACTTCAAGCCCCATTTTGTGTAGTAGGTATTTTGTTGTTGTGACTGCCAATTCTGTTCTTGCCTCTAGTGATTCTTTGGTTTTTGCTACTGTTATTATTGAGAGGTCCTCAGCGTATGCAATCAAGTGCGTCTCTTCCAGTTGTATTTCCCTGAGTATCCTATTGTAGAAAAGGTTCTACAATAGAGGCCCTATTATTAAGCCCTGCGGGACTCCGCAGCTCATTTTCATTTCCTCACCGCAAGGGAGACTAATAGTTCTGTTTTCAAGGTAATCCTGGATAATTTGTTGCAGGTAGCTGCTTATATTTGCCGATTGTAGCGCTTTGATGATGTTTGTCCAGGGGGCTGAGTTAAAAGCATTTTTTTATATCGATGGTGACCATTGCTGAAAACTTCCTGCTTTTGTACGCTACTTTGTTAACTTCTTGGACAATTTCTTTTACTTTTTGTAAGGCACTTATTGTGCTGCGTCCTTTTCTGAAACCGTATTGGTGTTCGTGGATAAAGTTTTTCTTTTCAAGTTCCGTTTCTAGTCTATCTTTTACTATTTTTTCCCGAATTTTTCCGAGCATATTTATGAGGCATAGGGGTCTATAAGTTTGGATGTCGTTGGGGTTCTTTTGCGGCTTTTCTATCAAAACTAGTTTTGCTTTTTTCCATATTTCAGGAAAAGTTCCGGTCGTCACGTATGCATTCATTACATTTACCGTATTGTCTACAAAGTGTTTATTTTCTATAGCTTTTTTAGCTATTTCAGAGGTGATTATAGCCCCGTCCCCATATGTCTTGTTCCGTTTCGTCCAACAATTTGGTCCAACTTTTTTGTTTTTCACTTTTGATCATTTTTTTCAGTTCTTGCTTAGTTTTTTTGTATAACTTTTTAATTTCCTCTTTTTCGTTTACGTCAGACGGTGTTGCGTTTATTCTTGTGAGGGTTTTTCTGATTTTATTGCACTGTTTTCTTTTCATTTCAATATCTGTTGTCCACCAGTGTGCAGGTCTATAGTTTGAGTTTGGTGATTTTCTTTTTGGGAGTAGTTTATTGCATAAATTTGTTAGGTATTTAGTCAGCTCTTCAGCAGTGTTTAGTTTCGTCTGTGTGTCTTGTTTGAGGTAGTTTTCCATCTTTATTTTGCCCATTTTATCCAATTTCCACCCTTCCAAGTTTTCTTTGTTGTTCGTTACTTCTTGTTCGGAAAATGTTAATTCATATGTTATGTAAAAATGTGCGCTTAGGCTGTCTATATTGTTAACTACGTGCCAGTTGCTAATTTTATTACATATTCTGCTTGATGAGGCTGTGATGTCTATTAATGAGGTGCCGTTTGCGTTGGAGAACGTGGGTAAGTTTCCAGTATTTATGGCTGTTAGATTATTTGAGATTAGTAGTTCTTCTAATAGCGGTCCTCTAGGGTTCTGCACCGTTGATCCAAATACCTTTGACTTCGCGTTGAGATCCCCTGCGATTAGAAAATCCTGACTGCAATTTTTTATAAAGGTGTCTATTTGGCTCAGAAAGTTTTCAAATGCTTGCAGGGTTTTGTTTGGAGAGAAGTAGCATGAGATGACAATGACTGTGTCGAGTTCAATAGCTGCAAATCCGTGATGTCGGGTTATTTTCATCAGCTTTGGTTGTTTGGATGTCCATATGAAGCAGTCGTTGTTTAGGTCATATATGAAGTTTTCCTTTTTCCGATGTGTTGGTTCTTGTCCTAGTATTATGTCTATGACTTGTTCGTATGTAAATTGCCTAAGTAGGTCTAAGGCGCTATATTTTCTGTCTATGTTTATCTGTAAAATTTTAATTTTTTTGGTTTCGCGTTCTGCAAACATTTTGGCTGTAAATCATTCTACGAGTTTGCCTCATTTCTAAGAATGCCTTCTTATAGAGCGGGCATTCGTAACCGTATGTTTTGTGGTTATTATTGTCAGTGCAGTTGAGACATTTCGGTTGTTCTTTGCAATTTTTGATTTCATGCTGGGTCGAACTACAGTTAAGGCAACTTCGTTCTCTGCGGTCGTTTCTGCAGTTAGGGGTGATGTGTCCAAATTTATAACAGTTTAAGCATATTACTGGCTTGTTTGTTTCCTCTACTCTACAGTTACTCCATCCTATTCGTATTTTTCCCGTATTGATTAGAATGTTGGCTTTTTCAATTGGTAATTTTGCAAAAGCATAGTTTATTTTGGTTAGGTTTTATAGCTAGTTGTATTTTAATTTCGCTTTTTTCCTCAGGGGTAATTTTTAGTGTATCGGTAATAGCGTCTTCTACTTCTTGCTGTTCGGTTGTGCTAGTTATATCCTCTATAAACACTGTTTTGTAGTTTTTGACTATTGATGTGTCCATATCTTTGTCTATGTTTTTTTTTACTTCTTCAATGAAAGTCTTCTCTTCATGTTCGTTTGCTTGATATTTGATATGTATCTGTCCTTTAATGTCGTGTCTAATATTGTGCACTCTTACTCCTATGTCTTGGATTTTGATGTTTTTTCTCATTTTTGACGTTATTTGGGAGTATGTAGCTTCCGAGTTTACTCCTTTTATTATAACTGTGCCTGTTTTCTTGTTTCTAGTTGTTGCCCAATTAAAGAGATCGTTATTTGTAGAAGTACCTGTATTTGTGTTCAGTTCTCCGTTTGTGTATACTTCTTGTTCCTGTGTTGTTATTGGTTTGTACGGAGCTCTTGTAGTTGAATATATTGTCATGTTCATGTCGTGATCTTGCAATATTTTTTCCGCCAGTCGTCTTATTTTTATTATGTCTACTTTCGTGTAATTACAGAGTGTGATTTTTTTTGGTTGCCTTTTGTTGTTCTTTTTGTATTAAATTCTTGAGTCCCTCGTCGAAAAACTCGTCCATTTTTCTAGGGATGTTGAAATGTTCTGCTCAGATTCTGGATTTTTTAATCCAAGGACGTGTAGTGTATTTCCATTTTCTTCTTTGTTGTCTTCATCTGTGGTGATTTTTGTGTCGACGCTTATTACTTTACCTTCATCTGGCTTTCCAGATTTCAGGTAACTAACCTGAACTAACTTAAACTAACCTGAACTAACCTAGTGGCTTGCAATATATCCCTATATATATCCTCTGCCAACACAAATAGCCCAACGGTTTCCATTGGACCCAAGTCGTGAGTACGGAAATATCAGTAACCAGGCAACTGGCATGCGATCAGAATTATCCGATCAGAATATAAAAAACCGAAACTTTACACACGCTTGTTTTCTTATTTTGATAAAGATACAAATTCGTGCCAAAAGTCGATTAAACACCAAAGTACTTCATGAGAAAAAAAAACAAGATTTAATGCGAAAAAAAAAGACAAGTAACATCTCTCTCAAGAAGGGAAGATAAAAAATTGAGAACCTCGACAAAATCTAAATTGTTCGTTTAAGAAGGACTCTTCAGAAAGCTGCCGTCATTTGTAAAATGTTGTTCAATGTTTTGAACAATTACCTAAACATTTAGTACCATTGACCGACAAAATGTCAAGAACAGCCAAAAGAACGAACTATGCGAACCGCGCTCTAAAAAAAAACAAATTTTCGTTCGCACTTGAACGATTCTAACAATGAACTTTCGTCGTCCTTTTAAAGCATCTACCCACGAAAAATGACTTCTGCCGATATCGAAACGGATTTGTTTATAATTGCGGCTATTTTGTAATCCGAAAAATGGCTTTGCCAAGAATTGGGACAAGGTTCTTAAACTCGATTAAAACGTTTTTGTCGGTTTCTGCGTTGTTCGATATTAATTAACTAGTTACGGTTACATGTTGCAAAATCTCTGCATTTGATAATACGGCGATGTAGAGCCAACACGCACGATACGCTTTTGGAGTATCCGTCATTAAGTCCGCTTTCCTTTTTACGTTATGTTATGAAAACGCATTAATTGGGTTAATAACACTCTAAAAGAAAAATTCCAATTTTAATTATTTTTTGAAATTATTTTAGATCCTACTCCTCAACTCTTTCAAGAATCCACAATATAATATCCTTAGTCCTATCCTGACTTAAAAAATGGATGTAAGTACCATTCATATAATTTTATAATTTAGCCGTCGTACCGCACCAAGTGGCAAACTAATTGAGTCAGCATATGAGCTCTATCTGCATCTGCATTGGTGCCGCCAGTTTCAATAGTTGTGGGAATCGCTAACAGAAAGTTCGCGTTTTAGTGCCCAAATGACATTAATAATATTTCGTTATTGATCTTGAAACATGTAGTAAGGGACAAAAAAATGTGTAATTTTGGGAAAACGCGATAGTGTCCCATAGAAATCCTTAGTTATGGATAAGGTGGTTAGAACTAGCTTTAAACAGGTAGGAATTTATTAGTTCCAGATAAGACCAGTGAGGATAAATTACGCTTTTTAGGGTATCATGTATGTGCTATGGTTACTACTGTCATTGCTTCATATCGCTCCATCAGACGCTAAACTCTTTGGAGACCACATATGCCAGAAAGAGATCATGTAAGTATCATAATTGACCAAAGGGTTGCATCAAATCCCGTAGAAGTTACCTTATAATAACTTGCGGAACGGTGTAGAACCAAGGAATGTCTTAACGAGGAAAATCGGTACAATATATGCGGTAATTTTCTTGTTTATGATTCCATGAAATAGGCAATTAAAACGTAAGTGAGCTGGTTTTGTCTGTAATGTATGCTGGAACGATGTTTCAACACCTAGCTTAATTACATCTTTTGATAGGGCTTTTGGCTTAAAAGTGACCATTGTATGAGGCAGTACATAATTTGATAATAATCATTTTTTTTTCTGAGGTAATGCTGGCGAAAGCCGATTAAGTTTTATGCTTTAGGAAGCTGTGATACAAACCTAATTTCAATAAGTGGTTTTTTTATTGCTTTTTACTGTACCAAACCAAGAAGTTGTTAATACGCGACCATACTATAAGGTCATGAAACAGCGCACTCTAATATGCGGTTTTTAGAATTTATTGGTCAAGGTTTGATGAAATGACTTCAAATTCTGCACTTTGCAAAGGTTTATCACGTTTTAGAAAGTTAAAAAAGTGTCAGTGTCTCTAGGTTAATGCAGATTAAAATATTTCGCCTCTATCAGCGCATATATGACTTTCACTTATTATTGACAAGTTCTGCGTTGTATATCTGAGTTTGATATTTTTGTCGCATCTTCTCAACATGCTGAAATCTTAACTCTCCGACTATTCCCATTGAGTCTGGTTACTACCTTACACTTCCCCATCAATTCAAAAACATTTTCGTTTTGTCATTTATTTCAAATAATTTAAAATTTGTTTGTGAAAGAAAGAAACATTACAAGGTTTACGAATTTCTTTGGCCAATAATATGGTGGTTGTAGAATCTACAGCATTCAAATATCAAGTCCAACGCAACAATGAACTACAACTCGTAAACTCATTATTTCTCAATATCTTCAGTTTAACGCAGTTTTATCCCTAATTTTTCCTGAAGTTTTACCAATAGATGTAAAAGTGGCCCTAAAGTGTCAAGTGAGTAAAGTATGAAGAAGTAGATATGTGGAAGAATTTTGCTATAGTAAGAAGATTCTAGTTTTAATTTATTATTTTAGTTTATTATCAATTTTAAGTGCTAGTTACTTCAGCTTATAATCAGGTTCAGGTTAGATTGATATTTTAGTAGACATTTTAGGAGTGAATGTACTTATACAGGATATTAGAGAAGGAGATGCCTTAAACATGGGTCTGAAACGAATTCGTTTCAAAAATACAGTGTATAAAAAATAAAATATATAGCAGTGGGATAAATGTATCAATTTGCAGTACGTACGACACTGCCTACAAATTTTATTTACCTACCACTGGTAACATCAAAACCAGAAAGGTAGTGTGGGTGTGGGTATTTGTCACTATAAACTACCTCATAAAAAGAGATATAATATGCGTGGCTAAAATATCATCAATAATAATTAAAATCATAAATTTAAATGAATAAAAAAATTTTTTTTTTTGGTAGTTAAGAAATATGTACATAAGTACATACATATAGGGTGGCCTATTGAAAAGGATCTACCCCGTTTTTCTTATTAACAGTACAACTTTGTAGCGGAATAAAAAAAATATTCAGAAATATTTATGTGTCTAAAAGTATGCCATTTGAGTTCCGAAGCAAAAATATGTCTCTTCCTTCGGGTAAATGGCACAATCACCGGTTTCCTAGGGTTTATTGCTAGGTTTTCTTTTGAACACCAGCTGTGTACAACATCCAGCACCTCTTGCAACGTGCAATGAGTTAGTCTGGGTAGTTTCTTATAAGGACAACAATGTCGTCCGCGTATGCTTGGACCTCGACTCCTCATAGTTCCAAAGTAGCTAGAAGGTCGTCCTCGAGGATTGTTGGTTCGACCCTTCTCGCTTTACTGGCGCTGAGGAGGGAGTCTGTAGGTGCATTATTAAGGGCCTCTTTGATGTCTATGAAAATGCCAACTGCGACACCCTTTGTATCCAGTGTATCTTGGATTTTCTCCAACAGATTGTGGAGTGTTAGTTCTGTTGATTTGTTAGCCTGGTATGCATACTGTTTCGTATTAAAGGGGTACTTTGTTAGCGCTCCCTCCCTCATGTATAGGTATACCAGTTTTTCCAAGCTTTTCAGCAGGAACGAGGTTAGACTGATTGGCCTGAGCGATTTAGGATCTTTTCCCCTACATCCTATCTTTGATATGTAGACGACCCTCACCTTGGACCAGCAGTTTGGAATAAAATTCCATGCAACGCTCTTTGTTAATAGAGGTGCGAGTTGATCTAGGCCTTCTTGTAATAGTGGTCGGAACACTATATCCTCCCCAGTGGATTTGAATGGTTGAGAAGCCATACTCTGGGGCCTGTACCAAACGTGGCATTTCATCATAAATTATCTCTTTAAGGTACCCTTTTTTTTGTGGGATCCCCACAAAAAAGGCTCTTTTTTAACTTTTTTTTGTATGGTTAATGTGATGGTAAATGTGTGTATTGTAGATGTGTGACTTTTCTTGTGGGATTACCTAAAGGAAAAGGTGTATGCTGAAAAACCACGTTTACTATACGGTCCAAGAGGAACTCTTCAAAGAGAGGTACTGCGAAATCGAAAAAGAAGACGCTAAGGCGCGTGTTGGATCATGGGGAAATCATCAGGGAAGATAAACGTCATCTGCAAAACGTTATTTTTGGTACGTAACTGAAATGGCTTACCTTTAGCAACATATAAATATTTTTTAATACATTTGTTATGGCGAAATAAATTTGTACTGTTAGTTTAAACCGGGTATAGATCCGTCAGTCATTGAAAATGTAGTTTGAAGTTGTAGTAGGAAACAAGAAAATTTTTGCGCGGTTTCAACCCCCTAACCTTGAAGGGGGTCAGGAGAATGAAACATTGTGGTTGAGCTTAAACAGCTAAATATAAAGCTTGAAAAAATTACACATTTTGAGGATTTTACTAGCCACTATAAAATTTGGCAAGTTGAGACACCTTGATAAGGCCTTCAAAACATCAAAACGAGGTTACTACTACATTATTCCATTTAAAATTTCAAAGTCAATGCTTAGGAGTTCAGGTTAAGGGGTTGAAACTGCTCAAAAGCTTGTTCCCCTTAAAAACTAAAGTTGTTTTGTTTGAGCGATTTTCGAAACATATTTAATTCCAAGAAAAACGGGTAGGAACTTTTTCGATGGACCACCATGTATAATACTAATAAATCTGTAGGCTAAGTTTGTTATAACTAAAAAGAGTATGAAATATTTTGTTACATACAATTTTAGCATCAATTTGCTTCATCATCATCGCTAGATGAAGAATAATCACCACGATTGCATCATGTTTCGGCTTCACCATCATTTTGCATTTTCTCGTCAATTGATTTCTTCAAACATTTTGCCGTTATGGCGAGTGGGATGTCATCTTCATTCAGAGGATCCTCTTGGGAGATCTCCATAAATCGCAATTTCCTTTTTGACATGCTTCCAGAGAAATCCAGAGAAAAAGGATCTGTAATAGGTATATTTTGTAATGTTGTTGGAGTGTTGACTTTAGCCTCAACAAGTTTACGAAGCAATTTTTTTCTGTCAAATAGTCTTTTAGCTGAGTACAATTAGCGGAAGAGCGGATATATAACCGAAATTCGGTTGTGATCAATTGCTAGATCTATTAGATGTCCATTTTATTCTATCTCCAATTTAAAAAATAAGGAGGTGGGTCCTTGGGTACGGTCCTATAGGTGTGCACAAGAGACACACAAACAACACTTTGTCAAACGATTGCAAACCGATGCTGGTTGGCATCTTCATCAGTACTTGTACTACTATGGTCAACAAAAGTTGACCATGACCACTATTTCAGAACGTGGTAAACTAGATATAATATTAGAGATTTTATTATTCGTACGGTGAGATGTTACCACAAAACACTCACATGACTGTCCAAAAGAGAAAAGATCAATGACTTTTCTTCAGCCTGGTTCTTGTAATTTTTATTTTTCTTTTTATTTTTGGTTGCTAATACAGTTCTTTACCGTCATGACAGTGGCCACACTGTCATTCCAGGGCTACGCCGTTTCCACCAGTATCTCCAAAGTGTCCAAAGCATCCCTGAACTCCCAGATCATCGTCGAGATCAGTATTTTGGCTGCCACGTGGCTCAACTAAGGAACACTTTGTCCAGTTCTTCATTCAGCATTGTTGAAATTATACTCTCTGACTGAGTTGGCTCTCTGACTGAGTTGGCCAACCGCCTATTTGGTAACTTCGTTGATCATTGTCCTGTAAGTCTACCTGAGCCGGAATCTCCTTTGGAGGAACAGGCTCACCATTTTTGTGAGGAGACTGTGATACTAATGCTGACGTCATATGTCAGCCAATAATGTGCGCCCAAAAAAAGAGACAAGTGGTCAACTCCAGTTCCTGTGGCTCGTATCCAGTTCCTGGATAAGAGTAAAACATATTTTCCATTATATTCCATGAAGTTGAGGTTCTTTTAAACCCATTTTCCTCGGTACTGCCTTAAATTTTAAGATAGGTGGTACGTAAGCATTGTAAGAACACACATACATCCTCAGGAATAAGTTTTATTGAAGAATGTTGGGAAATGCGTTTTTGAAACAAAATTTCTTTTAATAGTTACTTACGTTACAAGACAGGAAAGTTGCGATTTGCAGGGCGAGACAAGCAGATTGTAGGTCGAGCCTTGGTGCCCTGAAAAACATATTTTCATTACACTACTCAGAAAATGACCATTTTCCAGGCTAGTTAACTGAACGTAAGGGAACGAAAAAACCGTTTTCCGTGCCCTGCTTATTTGCCGTTCCCAGTTGTTTATCAATACTTATATTAAAATAAGACGGCCACCAGTTGCGAACTTCAGCTTTAGAAAGTATCCTCGACAACTTCTATTATTTGATTTGTTGATTTTGATTTCTCTGTCAGGCTTATGACACCCTATTGGCACATACGACTTTTCATTTTTACAACAGTATGTGCACGCCGGAATTTCATTTTCTGTGTAGTGTAATGAAAAGTATCGTTCATTACACGTCCGAAATGCCTTGTTCCGTGTGCGCGTGGCAAATTTCCGTGTGAGGCGAAGCCGAGCATGGAAAGTCATGTAAGCACACGGAAAAAGGCTATTTTCGGTACTCCTAATGAAATACACTATTCTGATCGCCTAACATTTTTAAAAAAAGAAGTGTAAATACATCAAGTATGTTTGCATCACCGGTGTTCGACCCACCAAATTGTATTATTTAGTGATTAAAACAAGAACATCTGCCAGACAGAAGGTGTCGAGTTCGAATCTCGCTGAAGACCTTTTTTCTCAATTTAGATTATTTTAAAGAGATTCGAAATTTACCAATTTGCGACATTAGTTCGGCAACTATAGCAATAATTGAAGTAATTATCGAACAAATTAACCATACAGCCGCGACACTTTTACTTCGATGTTATACATTCCTATCTACAGCGGACGGTATGAAATCTGGCATATTGCACCATACACGCTTACGTTACGAAGGATTCGAAAAGGAAGAAAAACCCCAGGTATTACGGTACAGAATAGTTGACGATGGCGCACACATTGCGTCAGAGTCTGGTTTTTCTGTTTCACAGATACATAAACTTCGAGAATGCCTGATGGAATTAGATTTTTTATGCTATATTGATTGTATACTTGGGTGAATAACGTAATATTATTTTCTTAGAGTACCCAAGGAAGTTCCTAAATGGGAGCTGAGGAACAAAACCACACGTAGCTACAAATGGTGCATGAACGTACCACCGAGGTGTTCAGTATATTCCAATAGGCTAGTCAATGAAAGCAGGACAACGGTAAGAACTATTAGAATAACTACCTACCGTAAGTTATTATCATGGGTTGCATCTTTTGTAGTAATGGGTTAATTTCACCAATTAAGATTCATATCACATAAGTTACTTACAATTAAAATGCGAAGTAGGTAGGCTGCAATTTTCCGATTAAAAGCTCCATAGACCCAGAGCGTAATCTCCGATATGCCTACCACTGGTAATCGTTTTACAATACCTACATCGACATGGTTTTTGTTTGTTATCTGATGAAAAGAACAGATGTCATACGGTATGTTACAAAAGCGAAGTAATTTACAAGATTATGTAATGAGGCATCATGTGGTAGAGTTATCAACTTGATATAGAGGGATTCTAATTTTATTGGATAAAATTACCATTGTAACGTTGGTTTTTTGTTTCGGATGATATAACAACAATTACACCATCGTCAATCTAATGCAAATTCGCATTCAATGGAGACTTGATTAAGAGTGTTTATATATTGTTCTTATCTTTCCCTTTCATTGCATTTCTTGAACTAAAATAGTTGCTACTATAAAAAGGAATGAACCTGAATAACAATTATTAAACTGCAGGTATATAATAAATCTAAATTCACCATTAAGAAAATTGTAATGTTAAGCTAATATAAACACGAGAAAGTAGTGACCTGCCAATGCAATAACTATTTGTGCCTCTGTACATAAACCACATTTCAACATATGGAGTGGAGAAAGTGCAATATTATGTGATATCCCGTAAGGGCCCCCCAGGAAAGCTGATAATCACATTAAACTTGATATGCTTGAATAATGATGCTTATGGTTCAAAAGCAACTATACAATTATGAGTGTTTTTTTGGTTTTTATTACGTTTTGTAACTCTAATTGTGCTAGTTACGTGGTTTTAATTCTATAGACAGATCCGGTGAACATAAGTTTCCTTAACTACGTTACTCCGGGCGCTAAATACGGAAGAAACAGACTTTATGCACTTATTTATGTAAGATGATATAGACTGATAGATCTAAGGAAATATAAATCATTTACTCGGCTTTTAAAAGTAAGAGGCTAAATTAAGAACCTATATAGCTATATATATTTTTTAAACAAAGTCAAAGAGTAAACTAAGTGTTTGCCGGTTTTCAGTAATCAGTCATTTATGAAAATTTCGAATGTATACAGGGAAGAGTATTTCCCATATCTTTTTTTGTCTTGTTTTTGTATGCATTAGATGTAGAAGAAGTGACCATCTATTATTAGAGGTAGATCAGAAATTTTATTTGCATATTATGTAACCATTTGGGAGTCACTGCAAGAATAACAATAACCAAATTGCATCACTTAATTATGCATTGAAGGTCAAGCCTAAAAGCCTCTAAAGGCCACAATTATTACTACTAGGCTGACCTGACTGTTGTAACGTCAAAAGTATCGCGTTTAAAGTACCCCCTAGAAAACAATTTGAAGATTACAGCGTTTCCTAATCAAATTACTACATCCTGCTTACGAAGAAATTTGCAGTGATACCCATCAGCGGTGTACGAATGTGACAAAATAAAGTAGGGTGATCATATAAGTAGTTAGTTATAATAGAATCGCGCTTGGACAGGACCGGGTTAGGCTTTAAATCATCGTCCCTCAGATTTCGTTAATTAGGCAAAAATGCGTACCTACTTGTGTTACTGTCTAAAATTAAATATATTGCCACACTTGTAAAAATGTACCGTTTGCTTTTAACATAATAATCAGGTCACTTTGTTATTGACTAATTGACTATAAATCAACCGAACGTGTGCAATAACTTCATTATAAAAGTTATCTAAATCCGAGGATTGATTTGCCTGTAAATGGTTACGCACTTAGTATTAATGGCTCGTTGAACAATCTGTAACGAATTCGGCTATAAAGCGATTTGTGTAGCAAAAAGGTCTAACATGTCTGATTCAGCCAAAAATTGTAAACCATTTCAAACACGAATAACATGAGAATTAAAAACTCTTATAACCCCTATGTAAAGTGAATCGTGCGGGGCTGCTAGTCCCCCATCGAGCGCCTCCCTAGGTGGTGGATAGGGGAATGCCACCCAGATATGGGTGGTACCGAGCAGGGGCAACCGACTGCCTCAAACCTGTCCACAGGCGTAATGTTAAGAAACATTATTGGCTGCGTTTCGGACAACAAACGGCAAAGCGGCATCCACTGAAATGGCGTTTGTACAGTGGTGTAAAAGGCAACGGAAAACCAGTACACTAACTTTTCCCAGGAAAATCTTCATGGCTGGAAAAAGCTCAAGAATGGCCCTCAGTCCCGGGCAGACCTTCAATGGTCAGAGGGTGCGAAGAATCTCCCGGCCAGCACTGAAAATTTACACCTGGAATATCACAGGTATGTTTGAATTAGGAAAAATTCATAACACAATAAAGGAAATGAACAGATTGAGTATTGACGTGATGGGTATCAGCGAAATGAGATGGCGAGAAAATGGAGAATGCCAGATAGGAAATCATATAGTGTATTATGCTGGAAACGAAGAGAAAAACCACCTACTTGTTGGATTAATTATGAGGAAGAAGTTGAGACCTTCCATTATTAGCTGCCTGCCATACTCTGACAGGGTTATTTTGCTGAAGCTCAGAAGAAAACCTTTTATCATAAATCTTATCCAAATATATGTCCCCAGAGAGGACAAAAATGAAGAGGAAGTAGAAGGCTTCTATGCTCAAATAAAATAAGTACCTACTAATAAACGTTAAAGAAAGACAGGTAAACATGGTAATGGGAGACTTCAGTGCTAAGGTGGGACATGGAAAGGAGGACGAAATAGTGGGTGACTTTGGTGTGAAACGGAGGAATGAAAGAGGAGATACACTGGTAAAATTCTGCAGAGAAGAACGCATGGTAATAACAAATACATTGTCCAAACTACCACCAAGACGCTTGAACACTTGGAAAGCATCAGCGGACAAAGCAGATAATATTGTAAGAAATCAAATAGATTTTATCCTAATTAATCAGAGGTTTCGAAACATCATAATCTTGGCCCAATCTTACCCAGGAGCAGATGTTCCATCTGATCACACTCCTGTAGTCTGCGTACTGAGAGCTAAGCCACGAAAGATCCAGATCACCCAATTCATACAAAATAAGAAAAAATATGATGTCGACAAGCTGCAGGATAAGGAAGTACAACATGCAATGGAAAGAACGATAAGTAAAGAATTACGGAAGACAACACTAGAGGAAGCTCAAATGGAAAATATGTGGACAGCTTTCAAAGAATCGGTGATCCAGGCTTGTGAGCAATTCCTATAAAAAGCAACAAAAGAAGAAGCAGTGGCTGACCGACGAAATCTTAGAGATGACGGAAAACAGACGAAAGGTGAAAACTGCCAACCCCATAGCTTATCGACAAATTCATAGTGCCATTAAACAAAAAATCAGAGAAGCTAAAGAAAGATGGATGAGCGAGAAATGTCAAGAGATTGAAGAACTTGATTGTAAGCATGATGCGTTTAATATGTACAAAAAGATCAAAGAAGTCACAGGCAGACACAAAAAAAGAACAACAGAAAACATTATGGATGAACAAGGCAAGCTTGTCTATGAAGTAATCGAAAAACTGAAAACATGCAGAAATACATATTTAAACTCTTCAAAGATGACCGGCGTCCAGAAAAACCTGAAGAAACAAACAATACGGAAGGCCCAGTGATATCAGTTGACAAAGTTAAACATGCCATTAAATGCGCTAAAACCAGAAAATCTACTGGTTTCGACCATATACCAGCGGAAGTGCTTAAGATCATGGACACCCATTGTATTACTGGCTTGTTTCATCATTTATCACCATACCGAAGAAGTCCACCCCAAATTTTGTGGTTGGACTACCGCACCATTATGTCACATATGCTAAAAATCTTTCTCAGGGTAGTTCATGCCCGCCTGTATAATAAATGAACTGTATTCAATGACAGCAACAAAGAGAGCACTAAACATTTTCGCTTATTTCAGGTTAGTTAACACTCACAATGAAGCAAAAGCATCCCTGCTTCCCTGTATCCATTACCCTCACTTCTTTGTGCAATCTAATCAGCTAGAGAAGAATGCTCCTAAGGGACAACATTCTCATACTCTTAATTCAATGAAAGAAATCTCCAAAATCCCCTCCCATTGCTGAGAACAAGCAGTTCTCAGTCTCTCAGTGCCTCAGAGGATAAACAATCTGCCAGACTTTGTATCCTAAACAGGCTGCTCTTCAATCTCTTTTGTCGCCGAACTGATTTACTTACACCATGTGAAAATTAAGTGAAGCTTGTTAACAAAAAACCAATATATTCAACCCTCTTTAACTGATAACTCCACCCTCCCACCGACTTACCTACCTCAAAGATTGGTAAATTATTTTTCAATCTAAAAAAGAGAATAGGACCAAGAATGGAACTTTGAAATCCCTATATCCATGGTTCCCTCCGTTAATGTTCCTATATCCACCACCCCTTCCCTGCCCGCCTGAGTTTTTTATAAAATGTTTGATCCCTGATGTCTCGTCATGGCCAAAGACACAACACTATATGTTACGAAGAAGAGTGTAGTGTGAAACGTAATCAAAAGCTTTCCTGAGTCACAAAATATGGGTTGTCCATAATTCCCATATTTTAGATGAGCAGGACCGATATGAGTGTTTAACGCTGTTAATGAGTTTTATATTTAAATCGTAAACGAAAACCATTACTGGTTTTAATTTTTAGGCTATCAATGACATCCCTAATCTCATTACAGTTGACCTATCTTAAGGAAAGGGGCCCATTTAGTCTCCAAACACTTCTCAGCAAATTTTGTTCTATCCTCCTCAGTGGGTTTATTTGTTCAGCAATAACATGAGCAATGCTCGCAAAATGATCAATGAAGATGTCTGCTGGTATAGTTGCAGTTTTTCTCACCCTTTCTGCTTTTTTTTTATTTCCAATAGATATTTAGATAGATTTTTTAAGAATACAATCAATCCATATGAATTATTTCTTTTAACCTCCCGAATAGCCTTTCTGTATAAGGTTTTCAAATTTGTTCAGTCTACCTCCAGACCCTCGTCGCCATACTCATTCTGCCTTACTAAGATCACCCAGCAAGTTTAGGTAGTCTTCACTTTGTTCAGCACCCTACAGGTTTCCCATCAGCACCCTACATTGCTTCTTGTCGTTTGGCCATAAGTACGGCTAAACAGAGGTCATAACACTGTTTTATTTAAACCAGTATTGGTAATCCCATTTTTTTGAAGTAGCAGAAATTGTTTTTGCTAAATGCTGCTGCAGTTGTAAGTGGCTGGAAATCCAAAATGAAAATCCTCTGTGGAAAGTGTCAAACAAAAAAAAAAGCTCTTCTATAAATTTATTACATTCACTAGAAACCTAGAAAGTAATGATAAAGTAGAAATTTATCATTTTTTTTTAATTACTCTAAAGTCGTATTTACAAAATATACAAGCATTGTAAAACCATATTATTGAGAAAATGGTCTCAAGACTCTGCAGGTGATTGATGCAGGTCTTGATGCCTAAACCCCGAGTTATTCAACGAAATTTATTGTAACAACTAAACTCTAAAGCTGGGTTTTTCCAAGTTCTTATAAGAAGAAGTTGGTTAACCTGGCCCTTAGGCAAACATCACTTTTTGAGTTCTTTCCACGTTTTTGAATCAAAATATTGTCCTGCTTCTAAACTGCAGAAAATCTCCTTAAACTCCAGACTCCAGAAGTTTTTCTTTGACGCCATAAAAGAGTAAATTTTCTAGAAAGTGCAGAAAGTTAATTATTTTCGCACGCGACTGGAATTGAGAAAAGGGCATGTGGAAGTATCTTGAAGTCGAAGACCTCAAAAAGAACAATCAAGAGAAAGTCGATATGGCGTTCGGGTATCAGCATAAGCCTAAAGAATAACCCGAGGAAAAATTGCTAATTCTGAAGATTAACAAGGGAAACAACGAAGCAGAAAATGAATAAGGAGGTGGGTACGGTTATTTAGAAGAAACTTCCAGAAAAAGAGGAGAAAACTCCTAAAGAAACTAGTAAAAATAAATTGAGAGCCAGATAGCTGGATCCCTACCTGGTTTTCGAACCATTTCAGTTCATCCCTGAAAATGCCGGGGAAGACATATAAACGCACGCATAGGCAACACGGCAAGGTAAGCTTCTAAAGAGAAAGAAGAAAAACAAACTAGAAAAAAATTACAGACAAATGGTAACTGAAACCGAGAAAACTACCATCAAATAGGTATACCCTAGAGGGAGGAAAAGGCAGAAGGAGACGTTACAAAGAAACCTTCATGAGAACCTAATCCCGAAGAATAAAGAAAAAGAATTCAAGTAGTTTAAACCGGTAAAGAAATCTCAGGACATGAAGAAGAAGACGATGTCGTTGAGATCGCGTAGCCAGTTCTGTTTAAAGAATAACCCAGGGAAAAATTGCTAAATCTAAAGATTACCAAGGTGAAGAAAGAAGCAGAAAAAGAAGAAAACGGTTGATACGGTTGTTTAGAAGAAACTTCCAGAAAAAAAGCAGAGGAAACCGAGAAGAAACTAGTAAAAATTAAACGACAGCCAGGTAGCTGGTCCCCTATCTGGTTTTCAAATAATTTCAGTTCATCCCTGAAAATACCTAATAGGAAGACATATAAATGCACAAATGCCAGGCAACATGGCAAGGAGAGCTGCTAAAGAGAAAGAAGAAAAACCAGGCTAGAAAAAAATTACAGACAAATGGTAACTTAAACCGAGAAAATTACAATCAAATAGGGTATGCCCAAAGGCTGGGGAAGAAAAGACAGAAGGAGAAGTTACAAAGAAACCCTCATGAGAACCTAACCCCGAAAAATAAAAAAAGGAATTCAAGTTTAAACCGGTAAAGAAATATCAGGACATGAAGAAGAAGAAGAAGAAAAAGACATAGTGGTTGAGATCGCTTATCCAGTTCTATTTAAAGAATAACCCGCTGAAAAATTGCTAAATCTGAAGATTACCAAGGTGATGAAAGAAGCAGAAAAAGAGGAAGGAGGCTGATACGGTTGTTTAGAAGAAACTTCCAGAAAAAAAGAAGAGGAAACTCCTAAAGAAACTAGTAAAAATTAATCGATAGCCAGGTAGCTGGTCCCCTATCTGGTTTTCGAACCTTTCAGTTCATCCCTGAAAATACCTAGGAAGACATATAAATGCACAATTGTCAGGCAACACGGCAAGGAGAGCTGCTAAAGAGAAAGAAGAAAAACCAGGCTAGAAAAAAGTTACAGACAAATGGTAACTTAAACCGAGAAAATTACCATCATATAGGGTATACCCTAAGGCTATGGAAGAAAAGACAGAAGGAGAAGTTACAAAGAAACCTTCATGATAACCTAATCCGGAAAAATAAAAAAAGGAATTCAAGTTTAAACCAGTAAAGAAATCTCTGGACATAAAGAAGAAGAAGAAGGCGATGTGGTTGAGATCGCTCAGCCAGTTCTATTTAAGGAAAAATTGCTAAATCTGAAGATTACCAAGGTGAAGAAGCAGAAAAAGAAGAAGAAGATGGGTACGGTTATTTAGAAAAAACTTTCAAAAAAAAGAGGAGAAAACTCCTAAAGAAACTAGTAAAAAATACTCGATCGCCAGATAGCTGGACCGCTACGTGTCTTTCAAACCATTTTAGTTCATTCCTGAAAATACCGAGGAAGACATATAAACGCACAAGTCCTAGGCAACATGGCAAGGAAAGCTTCTAAAGAGAAAGAAGAAAAACAAACTAGAAAAAAATTACAGACAAATGGTAATTGAAAACGAGAAAATTACCATCAAATAGGGTATACCCAAAGGCCCGGGAGCAAAAGACAGAAGGAGAAGTTACAAAGAAACCGAGAAAATTACCATCCAATAGGCTATACCCAAAGGCCCGGGAGCAAAAGACAGAAGGACAAGAAACCTTCATGAGAACCTAATCCCGAAAAATAAAAAAAGGAGTTCAAGTTTAAGCCGGTGAAAAAATCTCAGGACATGAAGAAGAAGAAGAAAAAGAAGAAGAAGACGATGTAGTTGACATCAATCAGCCAGTTCTATTTAAAGAATAGCCCGAGGAAAATTGCTAAATCTGAAGATTATCAAGGTGAAGAGAGAAGCAGAAAAAGAAAAAGGAGGTGGATACGTTTATTGAGAAGAAATTTCCAGAAAAAAAAAGAGGAGAAAACTCCTAAAGAAACTAGTAAAAATTAATCGAAAGCCAGGTAGCTGGACCCCTACCTGGCTTTAAAGAAAATTACCATCAAATAGGGTATACCCAAAAAAGGCTCGGGAGGAAAAGACGGAAGGGAAAGTTACAAGAAACCTTCATGAGAACCTAATCCCGAAAAATAAAATTAAATAGAAATTCAAGTTTAAACCGGTAAAGAAATCTCAGGACATGAAGAAAAAGAAGAAGACGGTGTGGTTGAGATCGCTTAGCCAGTAAAGCAAGAAAAAACATAATAAATATTGCGAAAACGAGACAAAGAAATAGATTTTGTTTCTAATAGCGATGATGACTTGAACGATTTAAGATGAAGTCAAAGAAGAAAATTCCAGAACTATTCCAAAGGAAACTTTATAAGAAAAAGAACCTGCACTGGCAGTGTTTCAAGCTTCAACCTAAAAAAAAGAGGAAACTCTCGAAATTGTAAAAGTTGAAGAAGGCATCCAAAGCTGAAGAATCGGAAGCGGTTGAAGTAAAGGTTAGTGTACAATCCAAAGAGGAACTAGAAATTGTTAGAGTAAAAGTCATTATTAAGAAGAATAAAGGTGAAACGTCACTTTTGGTTTAGTACAAGGTGTTAGATTATTGCACGCTAACTGTGTGGTTAGCCTGCAAGAGAAATTGAGGAAAAGGTAGGAGAACTTCATAATATGAAACAACCTGTACATATAACAAACATGTCCTGTTATACAATCTAAAGTGCTTTCCGGGCTTTGAAGCCGTGGTTCAATGGAATTTCTTCCTGACGTTTCGTCTACAGCTGCGACAGACATTAGCAAAGACGATGAAGCAAAACGATCAAACTTCCCGATTTTCACTGATTCGGCTGTGGTGAGCTCCGTGCTATTTATTCCCCTGCCGTCGCGCTGCAGTGGAGGAACTGGGGTGGGGATAGTGGTGGCGCGGGGTTACGGCGCACTTCAAGTATGTCGTAGAACTCGCTAACCTGAACGTATTGTACTTTTTGTGAAAAAATCTACCCCCACTTTTTCTTCGTGCGCAGCTGCTTTCGAGCAGCTTTTCGCCTTAGGAAATGGTCGAAATTCGTTTGATAGACAGAAATGTATTTTTTGTGGCACCTTTTAAGTTTTACCTCCTTGGTACAAGAAAATAACTAGTATACAAATATCTCTAAACTTTACCAATTCCTTGTTGATTCGATGGGAAATAGCATCTCTTACCTATGAGGAGACACGGACCTCGGTTGGTAAACGTAAATAGCTCGATATATGTAATCCGATATAAGAATGGCGATTGCACCATCCTGTTTTATATCTTCGTGCGGAATGTTCTTGGTGAAGGGCACCATTAAAGTAAAATCGAAAGGGTATGACCTTGTTGAAATAGATTACAAATCTACGGTTTTTTTAAGTGTATCTTCGCATGTACAGCCTGAATGTACAGTTTTCTCAAAAGAATTTACAACTATGTTAAGGGAAAAAAAGACGTCAAATTTGTATGCGGAATTGCTACCAACTTTCTTCTTATACATATTCCAATTTATCATTTTTGCCCTAAGAAGAAAGATATTGAGGCCATAATTTCATAATTAACGTTTTCTCAATCTTCACTAGATTATCAACGTAACAATGGCAGTAGAAACGTGCTGCGATGGATTCGAAGAGCAAAACCATTCGTGCGTTACTCGATGTCCCAAATGTCAGCACGGATTGTGCCTGAAAGGAACTTGCGTCTGCCAGATTGGATGGAATGGACCGGAATGCGATACTCGTAGGTACCTAAATTATTACTATAATTTTACTCTATAGCAAAATCAGAGCAGTTTCTAAAGACTTATTTGTATTTTGTGCAGCTTTCGATCAGACAACCGAAGTAGCTTCTACAGCCTCAACTACTGCGCCAAGCACTTTGCCGACCACTACTCCAACCACGATTGTAACAACGGGTTTTACTCCTACAGCCCACAGGTCTTTGGTTGACCTGCTTGATCTCAAAAAGCCTCAGCTGCAGAGCACCTCCGAAGATCCACACTTTTCCAACGAAGATTTAGAAGGGTCCGGTCTGAAGTCACCATACTTACCACTTATGGTTACGCAGAGTACACCCGGGACGATTCAAACTGAAATAGAAGACTTGCCATTATTTCACTCAATTGAGAGTGAAGAGACGCTGGAATACCGGGAAATGAGTAACACTTTTGAAGACCCCATTGCGGAAGAAGACGCCAGTGCCGCTGATTATAGAGACATTTTTGAAGATAATGCCGTTAAAAGCGTCCAACCTAAAGATAATTATGAGTATGACAGGGCTCTAAATCCAATGCAGAGCACCACCACTCATAAATCAGTATTATCAAAACCTACAAATGCAGTGCAGGACTACAACAGCAAGGAGCAGGAAATGAGTTTAAAGGGAAATCTGCTTAAGAATAGTGCTGGAGATTTTCATGATGGCAAATACGAAAGACGTTCTTCACATGAGAATTTTGGCGAGAATGCGACTACAGTGGACAAGGCTGCTGATAAAAATTTAATATATTCCATATGTGCGGCTAGTCTAACGACGTTTTTTATATTGGTGGTAGTGGTGACCTTGTATGCTATTAAAAATTCTAGAAAAAAAATGGCGAAGACCAAGGAAGGCTCGAACGTGGCATCGGTTGCTATTTACAGGAGCAGTATATTCCACAGTCCTCTTCCAGGTAAGTGTACTTATCTGTAAGGTATTATATGTTGGGTTTAACTTCAGCAATTCAACTGATCGCTATGTTTGCTTACAATTCTTTAAGTATACGATTTAATATTATTATTATTATTATTTCAAGTTATTTTATTCGTCTTTAGCGGCAGGACTTAAATAGCAGCTATATTGATTAGCGACATCTCTTAGATTTCGTGCGAATGACGCGTTGACGGTTCTTTGACTGACAGTTCTTTGACTTGACGACTGACAATAAAGACAGAAGAGTAACAAACCATGAGGATCATTTTTTACGAATTTTAGCTCTAATTCAAACCTGAATTTTTCAAAAGACTTCAAAATTGCATTTTTATAACCTTTAAGTCATTTTTAACCGATCGTGGCCCTAATTTTAACATGGTGGAGGTGATTCGCGAATTAAGGACTTATAGTTCTGGAGGTTAGCAGGAAAAACGGCCTACGTTTCGACGTATAATTCACAACTTCTTCAGGGCAATTTCTTATAACAAGGATGGTGTCAATGTTTAATGGTAGCTTCAATCCATGACAACTTAAAAAAAAGGTAAACAAAAAGAACAACATACTCCACACAAAAGCAAAAAGATTCACGAAACACAGTGTTCGACTCAACAAGAACAAAATGACATTTGATTGACGTCATGGATGTACAATTAACATTGACACCATCCTTGTTATAAAAAAATAGCCCTGAAGAAGACGTGAATTATACGTCAAAACGTAAACCGCTTTCTCGAGTTACAAGGGTGTTTCATTGTCCTAATCCCGCCAACCACCAGATCCCTACTAATTGTAAGGTGACTTTTTCTGAATTCGAAAAACACCAAATTTGCATTTTGAGTCGTCTTCAGTCAAATTAAAAGTTTAATCAGTTTTGCCTGATTTTGTCATACAATTGAACTTCTTCAGAAACATGCAGACTTGCAGTTTTAGACGCTTTGAGCCATTTTTAACCAAATTTTGTCCTAATCTTAATCTATTTTGTTTTCAAAAACTCAAAATTTGCTTTTTTTGTAGTTTAAAGTCGCTAACTGATTTTTGGCCCTAATTCCTTCCTGACTTTTTCGCAAAACACCAAACGTTTTCAGTAAAAATTCACTTATTTTGGACTAAAAATTTAACATTACCAAAAATAACAAATTAGAAGATTTAATCAGTTTAGCCTGATTTTGCCGTAAAATTTAATTCTTTCAGAAACATTAAAACTTGCATTTTTAGACGCTTGAGTGATTTTAGCAAATTTTTGCTCTATTTTTTCTTCAAAAACTCTAAATTTGCATTTTTTATAGTTTTAAGTCGTTTTTGACTGATTTTTAGCCATAATTCTTACTGACTTTTTCGAAAAACATCAAACTGTCATTTTAAAACGTTTTCAGTCAAAATTCACTTATTTTGGACTAAAAATTTAACATTACCAAAAACAACAAATTAAAGATTTAATCAGTTTTGCCTAATTTTGGCATAAAATTAAATTTCTTCAAAAGCATGAAAACTTGCAACTTTAGATGCTTTGAATCATTTTTAACTAATTTTTGTCCTAATCTTAATCTATTTTGTTTTCAAAAACTCCAATTTTGCTCTTTTGTAGTTTTAAGTCGTTTTTAACTGTTTTGCCTGATTTTGGCATAAAATTTAATTTCTTCAAAAACAGGAAAACTTGCATTTTTAGACGCTTTGAGTCATTTTTAACCAACTTTTGCCCTAATCTTAATTTATTCTGTTTTTAAGAACTCCATATTTGCTTTTTTTGTAGTTTTAAGACGTTTCTATAAATGATTTTTTGGCCCTAATTCCTGCCTGACTTTTTCAAAAAACATCAAACTTGCATTTTGAAACTTTTTCAATCAAATTTCACTTATTTTGGACTAAAAACGTAAATTTAGCAAAAAATATCAAATTGAAAAATTTAATCAGTTTAGCCTGATTTTGTCGTAAAATTGAATTTCTTTAGAAACATAAAAACTTGCATTTTTAGACGCCTGAGTCATTTTAACCAATTTTTGCTCTAATCGTAATCTATTTTCTTCAAAAACTCTAAATTTTTACTTTTTATAGTTTTAAGTCGTTTTTAACTGATTTTTAGCCCTAATTCTTACCTGACTTTTACGAAAAACATCAAACTTGCATTTTGAGAAGTTTTCAGTCGAAATTCACTTATTTTGAACCAAAAATGTAACTTTACCAAAAATAACAAATTAGAAGATTTAATCAGTTTAGCCTGATTTTTCCGTAAAATTGAATTCTTTCAAAAACCTGAAAACTTGCATTTTCAGACGTTTTGAGTAATTTTTAACTAGTTTTTGCCCTAATCTTAAAGTATTTTGTTTTCAAAAACTCCAAATTTGCTTTTTTGTAGTTTTAAGTCGTTTCTAACTAATTTTTGGCCCTAATTCCTGCATGACTTTTTCGAAAAACACCAAGCTTGCTTTGTGAAACATTTTCAATCAAATTTCACTTATTTTGGACTAGAAATATAACTTTACTAAAAATAGTAAATTAGAAGGTGTATTCACTTTAGCCTGATTTTGCCGTAAAATTGAATTCCTTCAGAAACGTGAAATTTCCTTCGTGAAAACTTGCATTCTTAGACTCTTGAGTCATTTTAACCAATTTTTGCTCTAACTTTAATCTATTTTTTTCAAATACTCTAAATTTGCATTTTCTATAAGTTTACGTCGTTTTTAACTGATTTTTAGCCCTAATTCCCGCTTAACTTTTTCGAAAAACCCCAAACTTGCATTTTGAAACGTGTTCAGTCAAATTTCACTTATTTTGGACTAGAACTGATTATAACACAAATTATAAGATTTAATCAGTTTAGCCTGATTTTGTCGTAAAATTGAATTTCTTCAGAAGCATAAAAACTTGCCCTATACTGAATCTAAATATATTTTTTTCAAAAACTCTAAATTGGCATTTGTTATTAGTTTTACATGATTTTTTATTTAAAATTGAATTTCTTCAAAAACATGAAAATTTGCATTTTTGGACGCTTTGAGTCATTTTTAACCAATTTTTGCTCTAATCTTAATCTAAATATTTTGTTTTCAAAAACTCCAAATTTGCATTTTTTTTTACCCCTACAAAACATCAAATAATTTTGACTTTGGTGTAAAATCAACCTTTTTTTATCTGTTAAAAAATATATATAAAATATTAATTACCAATTCTGATTCAATCAATTTAGCAATCAATATTGATGGTTTGCTTGTTCTAAGCAAAAGCTCTGGTAGTCAGTTTTGGCCGCTTTCAGGTTGTATAAAGTCAATGAAAAAAGTAGTTAAGTTTTTTCATAGGGATATGAAAAACCAGATAATTCTGATGTTCTTTTAATGAATTTTGTCACTGAGTGTTAAATAACCGAATTTTCTTTAATGAAATTTCTGTAGATGTTAATGTTTAAATGTTGATATGTGATTTTCCAACAAAGTCCTTGACTTTGAAAATTAAATATCCAACGTGTTGCTATTCATTCTCTAAATGTTCAATAGAAAGCAACTTTAACCGAAATATGCCTTTTCTTGACTGCAACTAACCTGAACTAACATCATCAAAACAAACATTTTTTTTAATGTGATTTATTATAGTTCAAAGCATACCCCAATCAAAGTGTATATTAGTGTATAACTTATCATTTTAACCATTAATATAGCAGAACTAAAAAGAAGGAAATGTCCTGTTCCGTATTTTCATGGATATCCATTGAATATCCACTAAATGTTGAGTAGTGCGATAAATGTATATCCATGTCTGCAACTGAATATCCATTGGATATCAATTTGTTACCTACGTGGGCTATAGCACATTTTCTTGAAATTCTGAAAATTAAAAAGATTAGTTCTTGTATCGGAATTTAATGTATTTATTCCCACACATAGGCAACAAAATCGAGGTACCTTCTACCTATTAAGGTACATAAGACTTCAAATAGGAGTAATTTGCAGACCAATGAAGTGCCCTCTGATAGCTACCTATATTTATCACGTCAGCAAGACCTAACTTTTGGTCTTATATCTGGCATGTATCTATTAGGAATACAAAAAAAAATCTAAAAAAGATGCTAAAAATGGTTGTTCTGCTTTAATGTGCTTTTTATTTTGTAACTTTTGAATTTTGGGTAACTTTTATATAGGATCTGGTGCAGCTCTGGTTAGAATGAAGAATTACCGATACCTAGTAAATTAAATTACAAAATAGGTAATTTATTACTCACTTTTTTTATTATTGTGATAACATAATTAAAAATTACGAAAAAAAAATTAAAAAAGTTTTTGACCCCGACGTGATTTGAACACGCAACCTTCTGATCTGGAGTCAGACGCGCTACCGTTGCGCCACGGAGTCAACTGACGAATGAATCCCCTATCCGTTACTTTACTCAAACACAGGCAAAACTTTTATGGTGAAACATTCTTTCTAATAATAATAATTCTTTCCCCCACACCACAATTTCATTTTTTTTTTAATATATCATTACAACACCTCATCATAGAAAACCAACAATTTTTGTTTCCAGATCCACCCATGTTTGACAACCCCACCTACCTAACTGCAAAACCCACTGACGACAACTGGAATGCTGACGATCACAAGAATTCCTTTGAAGCAAAAGAGATTACTATAGCCTTTCAAAAACCTTTCAGAAATGTAAAATTAGGTAAGCATCGCTTCATTCTGAATATTACGGTGAATGTAATTTTTCTAAAAGAATTATTTCTTCACAGCTAGTAAACCGTATCTCTATGATCATCCACCCTCCACAGGAAGCTATAGAGCATCATCAGATGTGGACGCTCTATCTCAGTACAACTTCACACAAAAATCTTTCTTAACAAGTGCAATTACAGAACCACTTTATGCTGAAATCCCTTCTAAAGAAGAAATGTATGTGAACACTAAGAGTGAAAACATAGAAGGGAGTAATTCTCAGAATAATGACTCTGGCCGTTTGTACATGAACACAAGTGCTCATACCAAGTTTTAGTTATTTGCAAGTGTCTTAAACTCAAACATCTTTGTATGATCAATTCAATAAACTTTGTAAAAGCTAAAAAGTCAAGCTTACCGTCGAACTTATTGCCCGCAAGTGATGCTTTGACTCATTTTCAGTATTTGCTTCTGAAACAATAAGGTCAGAAATAAATCAGTACCTATATCTTTCAAATTCAATATATGTATATATTCAAAAATAAATAAATAAATAACTCTCAAGTAAGCCTGTAGACATCAATCCTATGAGGCCCTATCACAGTTCTTAAGTAACTCAGTAAATTGACTATCCTGCTTCAGCAGCTGAATAACTTTGGCTTCTAGTTCAAATAAGTGATCATCTATTGCCTCAGGTACAGCCTCCCTCATGATCTTGGCCAAATTGCACACATAGTCTGAATTTGGACCACTTGGGCCTATTGACTTAACAATTTGGTCAGCAATATCATCTAGTTCAGCAGGTCCTCCATAATTAGGGTTGTTGTGTTCTGCTAAGTAAATAGTCATGTCAAAAGGCTCAATTGAAGGATCTTTAGGGTAGAATTTAACTGTTTTCTGTTCATAACCACCCTTCTCTCTATAATCTAAATGTTTAACAACATTTTCTATATCTGAGTCCTTAATTCGATAAGCTATTCCATATACTTTCGAATCTTTGCTTGTTCGAACTAGTGTCACCACTCTTCCAGGGTTTTCTGGAGTTCCTCGATGGTCAGTACTAAGCTGGTAGAATCTCCGCTCATAACCCTTGATATATCCTACTATTTTTTCTATATAGGGAAAATCGACTTTCCACATCAGTGAACCATACCCAAATATCCACATTTTAGCTAAAGGGCAACAGACTTCTCTCTTCTGTTTTCGCTTCTGGAATGTTTGAAATGGAATGGATTGACTTCAGACTTGTGACTTCACATTCAAGACTCAAGGCACTCATTAACTTAACGTAATTATATACTCCAATGTTACTAAGTTTTTTACTGGGCTCTGGTTCTAATAATTAATAACAAATAATAACAATTTTATTGTTTTATTATTTATCCGATTATTTTGTAAAAAAATCCAAAATCATATAAGGCTGTTCATTTGAAAACGTCATCTATCTAGCTTTGAAATGTCAAAAGAAAAGGATGCAGGATCAAAAGACTATTTACTTTGATTATACCATCCTTGTCTGTCAAAAAATTAAAACCTTCCAGATGACGATTTCAAATGAACGCCGAATATACAGTGACGTTTAAAAGTTGATGTTTGACAAATGAAGTATGTCACTCAGTATGAGGGAAAATGTACGTCATGCAGTATGCACACTTTAGTATCAAATGAAAAGATATGTTACAGGTTGCAGGATTGCCGGGACACAATAATTTCCTTTTTTCCATATTATTACATCTAGACATCATATACTTACAAGGACCTGATGGAAAACTGAAAAGTTACGAAAGAATACGTTTGTAGGAATTTCTTATAGCGTTTTCGTAGCAAATTGGAAAAAAGTTTTATTGCACCCGTCCAGTTTAATCAGTTACTTTCCATACTTAGCTTACTGCAGTCTCTATCAAGCACTAAGCAGAGCTATTGTAATGTCGAAAATGAAAATAGAGTCCATTTCAAAGATATATTCATCTAGTAACCTGAGAAATTGACATATAAATGACACATTTACATGGAATAGGAAGTATCTGTCAATTCCTCCGCCTGCTAGATGAATATCTATTTGAATGAGTGCAAAACTAACTGCGTTAATTTTCCAGTTAGTAAATTTGATGGCCTAAAGTTCCCTGGACCCCTACAGTATATGTGGGACTTCAGGCTACAGTATATGTGGGAATGGAATGACTTCAGACTTGTGACTTCACATTACAGATTCAAGGCCCTCATTAAAATAACAAAAGTACATTCACCTTCCGAATATATATATAGTAGAATTCATTAAGGAAACTAATCCAAATCGTGATCACTTCGCCGCTGTTGCCAGCTTGTGCATGAAACCAAGTAGAACTATATTGAAACTCCCCAAATATGGCTACCTCAAATTGAATTTCGTTATTTTTATCTGCGAGGCATTAACCACGACCCGCAGTCTTTATTTACAGTCTATATACGTACTATTTGTATTCGTATGTTAAATTTTAAATTTATCATTTCTAATCTTTAAGATTGCTTTTCTAGGATTTTTGCAGGCTTTAGAACATTCTAATTAACCGTCCGTGAAGTGCCCATTTTGCCAAGGAGTTTTCTCAGTTACAGGGTCTTAAGTCAAATGTTTGTGCTTTAGGAGTTGGTTTCATAGAATTTTGAAACTTTCAGCCAAGTACAGTCTGAGAAAGTGAATTTTGCTGTTATTTATGTTTATTTAGGAAAAATATGTTTAAGTAGATAAATTTTTTAAAACATAGGTAGGGGGGGGGGGTGGTTTTAGAATACTGACAAACTTACTTTCTGGGCAGAAGTCTTCCTGAAGAAATGAACATCAATAAAACACTGGAACCTGGCCCCTTTCATACTGTTTTAGGCTAATATTATTATGCTCTAGGTTCCGATGGATGCTTAGAGTCTTGAAGCAAGTTTACATATTCATAAAAATTGTAAAAATATTAGTGACTATCAAAGCAGCTAACAGGTTCTGTTCGTATCAGCCATATAAGTAGCTACAGGATTTTCCAAATGCTCCTGAAAGGTATACTTTTGCCACATATTGAAAGGTACAAGATGAAGTCTTCGGACATACAGCAAAGGAGGTTTGAAAAATCTATCTCATTGTTACTTGCTTTGTATGTTTGTCAACAGTCTCTCTGTGCAGCGAGTCGGATTTAACATTTAACAAAGTTGATATCAAGCTAGTTTGCTACTATTTCACTTTAAACTGTGGGTCAAAATAGTAGGTTATTATTGACTAAAATACCTACCTGATAATAAAGGTGATTTAGGGATCAGGACCACATAATATTTCCATATGGAAGTCTGTGATCCAGACAAGTTTTTGTTCCTGATTCTTCAAAATAATCGAAATAGTTTAACATATTCTAATCAAGGTACCTAGCGTATATCTAAAGTTTAAAGCAGAATTGTAAGAAACTGATGGCATCATACAGGCTTTCTAATCTATAATTGCTTCATAGAGAAACTTTCAGACTGTAAAAATTGATTAACATTGTGAACACCATAATAAAAAATTGTCAATGCTCTGAATGCCTAGATCTTACAAATATGAAATGATCATCAAGAAATAGATTCTGTAAACCTACTTCGAGACCTACTTTAATATTTCAAATCTTCCTGCTCTTAGGTTTCCCTAAGAAGAGGAAGTAGTAAAAAGTAGACCTTTTGAGAACATTTGAAAAACCATGTATATTAGCTGTTGGACAATTTTAATGCATTGCATGCAAGGATAAGTTTGGTTGGTTTTCTAATGGGATTCACTTGAACTCCAATTTATATTGCATTTGATTGTGACCCAGTGGCCATTTACTATGACCTTTAACCCAAATATCTTACCCAACAGTGTGTCATCTTTACAGTCCGAGAAACATTGCCACATATGCTTAATGAGTATCGAGAGATGTGAGCCAAAAAAATAGAGTAATCAAGCTCAACAAGGCTGACAAAAAAGCTGTATTATTTGCATTTTAAAAGATGTTTTTAGTTTTTTTTTTATTCTATATTGGAATCAAATACATATTATTATCGCAATTTCTGTTCTATAGCCTTGAAATTGTTCCTAGGAAGTTTTTTTGGTAGGACCATGATATGGTTAGGATACAAAAAATGTATCTAAAAATTCCTGTCCTAAACTATATAGCTGATAGGGTAGCAGTTAAGCAGTATCTACTTCTTACCAAGATACCTACCAAAAATGGTCACTTTTTTATGATAGCTCGAATATTTTTACAAATTCTGAACTGTCTTCATCGAAGGATATACAGCACACAACAAACTTTTATCTGTAACTAATATTTATATCTGTAACCATTTTCGAGATATTTGGAAAAAAAATATGAACTAATAAAAACAAATAGACCACATAATAATGGGTCACAAAATGAATATGTTTACCAAACATATTAGTAAAATAGTTTGTTTCAAAACATTGAAAATTTTTTTTATGAATTACGAGTTACCCTGAAAGATAAATTGTTTATTTTAAAATTATTTTGAAAATGGATAAGACATATGAGTTTTGCAGCATGCCTAGCTTTTTGATACAAGATTTCAAAGCATCAGAATTCACAAAATTACTCAGATGTGTCAGCTATAGAGAGAAAGCTATTATTTATTTGTACTGCATTGTTAGGACAACTACGGATGGTTACATCTATCACGTGACTTATTGGCATAGGATTTAGTTAAAAGCTTTTCGTATTCAACCCCCTTAGGAGCAATTTCTAGTCGGTAAATCAAAAATTGTCAGATTATTTCCAATTTTACTGCACAAAAAAACACAATTTACACCATATAGTGCAAATAAGCCAGTTTATAAGGATTGCGCGATCAATCGCTCTATTTTTTTGCTCCGCCCAACGCTATACGCCCCTTTTACTATTAATTCGACTTAGAAAAGTCTCTGTTTCTCCAGAAATAATTTCAGGTTTACTTTTTAAATGTAGGAATATATTTTGTATGTTTTGGAAAAATAAAAATAACAACAAATTATTGCTTTTAATTTTACAACCGTCACAAAATACTGCAAAGTTAGAAAGTGAGATTTCCCTCACACTTAAAATAACTTTTTAGTTTTGATTAAGCTACATGAAAATTTCATAGAACAGATTCCAAAATCATCTTATATATGTGCAGAGGCCAGTTCAGGATTTACACACTTGCACCAGCTGTGGAACTAATTTAATTTCTGAACGGTAGTTGATGCGCATCTCTCAACACTGCTGTATGATTCTTGAATTCACCTATGAACAGATTTAGGGAAAATCATAAAGTTAATTCCTAAAGCCTTAGGTGCTTACTTGATAATTCCAATAATCATTAGAGTAAAATATATCCTTTATTAGGTCATACAAATGCAGTAGTCCACAGAAGTCCACACAGTGTATAGTATAGGTAGCCACTCAGTTACTCAAATTATCCTTGTTCATTTCTTCTGATAATCTCCTTTCGTTTTGGATGAAAAAACTAACTCTGTGCCAGGAATAAGTCCTTCTTTATTTCCAGCATGCACTACAATCTACCTATAAAAGATAAACTAAATAAAGTGCCTATAAACAAATTTTGAAAAAATGGGTTAGCTGAAGCTACAAACAGCCTCATATTCCCCTAGTGAGTCCCTGGTCGACTAAATGAGAGCAAACGAGTCACAATTACAATTAATACAAAACACTACACCTTACCTCTTCCCTTCTTTTTTTATTCTTTCAACACTTCGAGTATCCGCATCTTGCCAAGAATGGCTTGATGTTCCATCTTGAAAAAGCCACGTCTCATCTTTTAGATGCAAAATACAAACATATAGTTACCCCCTTCTTTGTAACTAGTATAAGATTTTAAAAATTGTATTCTTTTAGAAACAATGTCAGGCAGCCCCATTAAACCCCCGTGGATTGTCGTGAAGCCACTTAAAGCCAATCTGTTTCATCAGTCTCATAAGTGATGATTTCGATCCCGCAAAGAGCTGCATTGTTCTTAGTCTCTGCAAAATGCTTTGGGCGGTGACAGATTCTCCTAAAATTCAATTAAAAAATATTCTTTTTTACGTTTTTGTAGGATCGACATCATTGCCTGCATTCAAGGCAACTGCCAGAAAACCCCAATGACTGCTTTTGTGTAGTCGGGTGTAGGTGTGTCCAACCTCTATTTTGAAAAAGGATTTAAGTAAAGGATAATTAGGGACAGTTGCTCAGAAACTTAATACTTGTGTAAACTTATGACTTGTTTTGTATGAAATAAACTGATGATGATAGGTACATGGTTTGTATCTCAGTTGGCATCTAACAATAGGTTTGAGTAATTAGTCAAGATTTCAGGAAAATGTTAGTTAAATATTTTTTTTAGAACATAATAAATCCAAAAAATATACGAGGTTGACCAGGTTTCATGATAAAGTTTAAGGGGATGTTCTACTTCAATTAGTAACACTATCTTGCTAAATAAACTGTACTCAAAAAACCCTTTTCTATGGAAATACAATGGTGTTGATGTTTATTTTCATAAAGAAAAAAATTTTATTTTTTTTGCAAACCATTTCAGATATTTTAATGAAATATTGCAGGTGCCAATAGTAAAGGAAGACCTAAGTTTTGCAATACAAAAGCTTTGTTTATCAGTGTCTAATTTTGTTAAAAGTTAAAATGGCTTTATTCTTTCAAATTGAACAAATAATTCAAAAATAATCTTTATTTTTAGAAAAAACCAGGAACATACAACTTTTTTGCTGAAAAATAGTCAGTGACAAACCGTCTCGCGCGCCAGTAACAATAAACGAAGCTTTTGTATTGCAAACCTTATGTTTTCCTTTACTATTGACAAGTAATATTTCATTAAAATATCTCAAATGGTTTTCAAAAAATAAAATTTTTTGGTTTATCAGAATACTTAAACATCATAAATATCTCCATATAGAAGTTTTTATAGCATAACCAATAATATTAACACTGTTCAAACATTTTACGGGGGTGAGCCAAAAAATAACTCTTGGAAAAACTTTATGAAAAGAGTTATAGATGCAAACTGCTGTAACTTTTTTAAAGATATTGGAATTTTAAAGATATTGGAATGAAGCAAAAGCCGTATTACACAGTTGACTTGCAAGTTTTTTCCTATGGGAAGAAAAAACCAAAACACCAATGATTTCGAGAAATCTTAACTTATATTTTTTTAATGGAATGTCCTGTATATTTTTGGATATGTGGGTTCTATTCAAAATTCCACGTATATTTTATAGAGCATACCTCATACCTATCTTCAACTGTTTCTGGGAATATGGCGTCTGTTTAAGTCGGTCAAACATAAAATAATAAATATGAAGCAAAGTAAATTCTCCACTTGTCTTCAAATTTACTTCGCTTCTTATTTATTATCTTATGCTCGATTTTGTGTTTATATGACCAACTTATACAGACCCCATTTTCTCAGAAACAGTTGAAGATAGGTATCTAGGTGCTTTATAAAATATTCTTGGAATTTTGAATAGAATCCAAATATCCAATAATATACAGTTGCATTAAAAAATATAAACCCAACTGCAGGTTAAGATCTCTCAATATCATTGGTATTTTGCTTTTTTCTTCCAATTAGGAAAAAACTTGCCAGTTAACATATGCAATATGATTTTCAGTTCATTTCGACATCTTTAAAAACACAAAGTTACAGCTAATTAAAATGTTATCAAAGTTAATGAAGTGCACTGTACTTATCAACTTTCTGAGCAACTTTCCCTACAGCCCAGTTCCAGTTAAGCTTAATGAAAAAAACTATTCCTAATTACTAAAATTACTTAAAACCTAATTACTTAAATTCTTTTTGAAAAGACGGGTTTCACACACCTACACCTGACTACACAGAAGCAGTTATTGGAATTTTCTGGCAGTTGCTGCATTGCTGCACTATTGACAGAAAAATTAATTCTCGCCTCTTATAGGGAAAATTAGCATTGTGAGTTGTATAATCAGTTTAATAAATTCAAATAAAATTAAATTTGGCAAGACCCTTCCATTTGTACCAATTTCAGGTTTCTAATGCCCATATTTATCGTCATGACTTGGCTCCGAGTAAGCCTCAAGTCTGAGTTTGGACATTTAGTCTCCATTTAAAATACATTGACTTACATCAAACATTTTTGATTAAGCACATGCTTGTGCTCAAGTTGCCACTATAAATATGGGCAATACAGGCCCAGAATCCTTCCAGGCAGATACCCTAGAGCACCTTAGAAATCAAAGGGGAATCCACTTTGCCAATGTTTGTACATGTATTGCCATAATATGGTATTTTTTAAGTTTTGCGATGGCACTGCAAGGTATTGTGAATATAGTGATATTGCGGGGTATTGTCATGAGTACATAAAGTTATTATCGATATTGTGACAAATACTGTAGAATATTGTCATGAGTACGAAGAGGTATTTCCAATATTGTGAAGGGTATTGCTGTATTTCCAAATGTAGATTATTGTAACGGTATTGTGTGGAATTGTGATGCAGTTTATACATGTATTGTGCCTGGTGGATAACCCTTCATTAGAAACTCTAACAATCATATGCATCAATTAGGCCTCACCAACTTTAAAAGTTTACTAGGAACATATAATCAATGATAAAGTACCTGACATTAGGGCTAGTGACTACTTCTTTAAAAAGAAAATCTTTACTTCAATAAGCAACAAAATAAATGAATATAAATTTGAAATAAGTTATTGTCACATAATTTAGAATCTACAGTTACTTACGGTTCTTATACATTTCATAAATTTGGTAACGAATCGCACAAATATCCCATTTCCCTGGATCGGTTACTGGTTTCTTCCAGACAAGAATCCTTTTAGGGCTTACAATTTTGCCATGAGTACTTTCTTGAGATATTTTTGAAACCGTAGCTAAATGAAGACCTAAGGCATCCGCGACTCTTTTACGTACTGTTGCGAGTGGCAAAAGTGGTCCTCCCTTTTCTTTCTCCAATTCAAAAAAGCTCAAGAAGGAAGCTACAAGTTTTTTTTCAGTCTTTACTAAGACTCTTTGGCATCTTGTTTATGTTGAATAAACACAATTAGTTCAACAAAAAACACAAATCTCAATCAAGCGCATAAGGAAATCTTGGAAAAAGTACATAAAAGCACAAAACCCGCCGATCTTCTAATTTCAATTTCGAGGTTAAGTTTGACTTTCGTTGACGGACTGACGGTTGACGTTAGTTCCACGCGTTTTAATAATAATTCTGCGTACTCCACGACCGCGCGGCACTTCACCAACTGCTTGCGTTTTCTATAATAAGATTTAAAATTAAATTGAGCAAAAACAAGAAATTTTTTATCACACCTATAGTTAATATGAATAGTTTAATGGTCTGTTTTAATTAATTTACCAAGCACGCTCACCAATCTTCACAGGTAAGCCGAAAAACGATTGTTACGTTATTTACAATAAACCGCAAATAAGGCAACATTGCTGAAGATCATGTCAACCACCATTGAATTATATCCATCTTTTTCCAAATTCGTTAGAGGAGACAATGTCTATGATCGAAGACATGATCTTGAGTATCAATTGACACATCGCTTGCTTAATGATTCTGCCTATACAATAGAATCAGCGCGCGCAGTTCTCCGCTACATTGACAGTTGTTACCAAAAATGATGAGACGCCATGTTTAAGAGGAAAACCAAACGTTTCGTTGGCTATGTGTTTTTTTTGCAATAAATTGCATATTGCAATACTTTAATATTATAAATAATTGTGTTGTTTACAATGATGGGATGTGCAGCTTACGGTTGTAAAAGCAGCGGCTATAGAAAGGAACTTGGAGTTACGATTCACATCAGGTAAACAGATAATGGCGTTTTTCAGCAACAATTAAATTATCTCAAATAACTCTAAAACCAGTTATTTAACATCCAAATCTTCGAAATATGATTTAGTATATACTGCAGTGAAGTCAATAATGCTATTTTGGGAAATATTTTTCTAATCCTGTAACATGTGGACAGTTCTTTTATTTAAATTTTTGAGCAGTTTTTCCAGTGGCGTACGAGATGTAATCCCAGGGTTATCAACGAGTATTAATTCACAATTATTTTTATTTATTTAATATAAAGTCGATGTTTGCTAATAATATTACGTAATTACTTGTGTTACAAATAGTAATTTAGTTTCATTATTATTTTTAATAAAATATTTTCGTATGTGCCAATGCTAAGCCACTGGCATTTTCACATCTCACACAGATTGGAGCAAACTGGTAACAGACACCGGCGTCCTATCCTACTTCCTCTATCTACCTATTCAAAGATATTCACAAATTCACTTATTTTTGTCATCTAGTTAGCTTGGGGCGAATTCCAAAACTCACCAGATCACCGACCGGGTAGATCAGTCACCTGCTTAATCCATTAAATTGCTAGATGACCAACACATGACCAGCTTAACCGGTAGAAGACCCGGTGAATTTTGGAATTCGCCTTTTGAAATCTTCATATCCTATACCCAGCTCCTTTTAGTACATGTTGAGAAGGTACGATAAA
Organism: Taphrorychus bicolor; assembly: GCA_951812265.1. Classification (NCBI taxonomy): domain Eukaryota; kingdom Metazoa; phylum Arthropoda; class Insecta; order Coleoptera; family Curculionidae; genus Taphrorychus; species Taphrorychus bicolor. The sequence goes on from OX638300.1 coordinate 17,614,006, forward strand.
ACTGCCAAAGTCAAATAACCAACGCCTACTTGACGACAATAATAATTAATAAGTGAATGGCTGATACATCAATGCGTTAAATTATTAAGATTTACGTCACGGGGTACGGGCTCTGGTTCTGATAATTAATATCAATTGTTTTATTATCCGATTAATTGGTAAAAGAAAAATTGAAAAATCACATATGAGGTTTTCCTTTGAAAATGTCGTCTAGTTAGCTTTGAAATGTCAAAAAACAACCATGAACGAACAAAAGTCCATTTACATCGAACTATCTGGAGACCCCCTCCTGTTTTACGATTTTGGCACCTCCTTTTTAGTAGTGTGAACCTATGAACTGATGACGACTTCCGGCGGAAGTCAGGTCTCGGTGACGTCGTGGCGTCTTACGTCAAATTACTGCAAAAAAGTTGTCAATGTCATTAATTTTATTATTTTATATTTTCAATCCAATCAAATATCGAACTTATACCCATCTCCTAGGTATAGCGCTAGAGTTCCTTAGCTCCCAAGTAGCACTGTATGACCAAATAGCATTAATGGCCAAAAGTTAGCCATAAAGTAGTAAAAATAGCCGGGATTCGGTTGTCATTTGGCCACTTATGTAAGATAAATTTTGGCCAAAAAAATTAGCCATAAGAGCGCATCTATGGCCAAGATTTGATCATAAAGTAGAATTTTTCGTGATGACAATAACTTAGCCAAAATTTTGGTAAACATTACATTTTCTTGCCTGGCTAAAACTTCCGAATATTTACTAGATAAAAGATCTATTTTATTGCAGTAAATTTGTGGCTTTTCTGACCAGAAGTATAGCCAAAACTTGTGTTAGCCATAATGACTACAAAATTAGCAAATAATAGCTAATTTATAAGGCCACAGAATATTGACATAAGATAGCCATAAAGTAGCCAATTTAACTCTTTTTTTTTATTTCGTTGAGTGCTACTAGGGGGCGTAAAATAAACGACGGCCGAAATTGCTATTTTTTCGCCACTAATTGGTTTCTATGGCGGAACGGCTGCATTAGCCTCTTCACGATCGTTGTAGCCTCGATGAATATCTGCAACAACCAAGCGGCCATGATGTTTAGACTGTTAAATTTTCTAATTTAGCAGTTATTTGTAAAGTAACAAATTATACATATGCAACTATCGAATTTTTCTTACTTTTATCGTTAATTTAAAGCATTTTGATACATTGAGTCGTCAAAGGGAGTGTTTTCGGGAAAGTTTAAACAAAATCAGAAAAATTTAGTTCAAGGTCAATTATTTTTTATTATTAATGTAAAATATAGGTTGCAAAATAATGAAAATTATCTTGGCGCTTTGAAATATATTAAGTATCTCCTCTAAATTCGCAGTAAATTTGGCTTGGCACTAAGATTTTAGTCCATTATTTGAGGCACTTTGATGTAATCTGCAACCAAACTATTCAGGATATAATATAGTTATCCACACAAGACAATCAGTCCGTTCATGTCGGCATAGTGAATCTCCATGGTTTGATGAAAGGAACGCAATACAAACCTGGAAATTAGCTCTAAATATTAAAATCTAGTAACATTTTTAATCATAAAAGCTATTTTTTAGCACCCAAATTTTAGCGATTGTATCTATAAAATCTAGCATTCATTGCTAAAATATGGCCAAAATACTGGCCTAAATATATTGAAATCAAAAAAGCGAAATAGAGACGAAATAAAAGTTTCCCATTTTCGCCAAGGTGCCGTAATAATTTCGTAATAGATTGGCTTTTTTTAATCAAATGGCCACCGATTTTAGCAAGGATTACGAAACGATCGCCAAATTATGGCTTAGAATGCTATTTGGACTAACCCGTCATTAGCTCCAAGATTTTCTAAAACTTAACTTCTAACCTAACAAAAACCAACAACAATCGACAATCAATTTCCGGTCCGGCCTTAAGTTGCTGTGACATTTGTATGACGTAAGCTGACGACAAAATTACGTCAGGGGAACCATTGAAGGGACGGACTTCCGGCCAAGGAAGTGGGGCCATTTTTAGGTAAATATTGGCATTTGCTGGCTCTGTCCAGCGTTGGGTTTTTGGTTGAGGCATTTTGTACTAAAATTGATATATGATTGTACTAGATTACAAAAACATGTACTAGAGTTTTTACTTGCACTAAAATTACTAGAAGTCTCAATGATGACGTAGAACATTACAGGTTTACAGAAGTAGATATTCATCTAGTAAGCTGAGAAATTGACATATAAATTACACTTTTACATGGATAAAATAGGACAAATCTGTTAATTCCTCAGCCTGCTAGATGAATATTTATTTGAAATGAACCCTATAATGCCTACAGATATGGCGCCGACAGGTCAACAGAAGTAGGTCTCAATGCCTAGATAGATGGCGCCGACGGCAACAAGATTATGCAATTTATTTCTAAACAGACACGGCATAGCATGATAAAACTATGTTCTACTAGAATAATGAGTAGTACTAATACCAGATTAAATTCGTTGGAGCCAATTACTAATAATTGACAAATATTTGCTATAAATGTTGAAAGATCAAAAATGTATTATTTATGTAGGTTTCTTGAATTCTCGTAATAGCGTACTAACCAACTGTAATAGATTTAGTACAATCGTACTAGGAAACCCAAAGCCATCTGCTAGGTCATTGGAACACAAGTAAGTCAATAACGTACAGGACATTCTTTAGTGACCTTGATGCCAAAATATGGGGACTCGGATTCGATTCACTATGCGCGTGTGCCTGGGTTGTTGCCAAATCTCGAAACGTACTTGGTTAGAATTAGTAATGCAAAGCGTTTTTTATTGTTTTAAACCCAATAATATGACATTTAGGAATGACGTTATTGACGTTTAAATATGAAGTTTTGTTGAGTTGAGATGATAGGTTATGTCATTTTCAAACAAAGAAAAATGTAGGTTTTTATATTTTATTTATTTAATTTCATTTTGTTTCTGGATACTGGATCTTTTGTAACTTGTCAAATCAGTATTTTTTTCAAGACAAATAATGGGAATTATATACGTAAAATAATATAATAGAATAGTTTTAAACCATTAGAAAAATGTTTTGAACTGTTTAAAACCTTTTAAAACAGTTTGAAACAGTTTTAAACTGAGTAGAATCTAAAACCGTTTGAAACAATTTAAAAAGGCCTAAAATATGTTTAAAACGATCAAAAATAAAAAACCGGTTTTTGAACATCACTATTTAGAATCATATACCTCCGTATCGAATATTTTTCCCTCACACGGATGTCACGATTCCACCAACATTGGATGTCACGAATCACGAACCAAGCGCTTTCGACCCAGTTCGTGATTCGTGGAGAGCATGTGAATCTAACTGCACGTGCGTTTAACTGTGCCATTTTCAAAAGGGCGCTCATGTGCAGAAATTGCAATATACGAGGTATTGTGTTTCCATCCCCTCCTTGTGCAATCCAAGGCCAGCAATGTAAAAGATGGGCAATGTCCTGTATGTTACGGAAGTATGTGTTGGAACACCCCGTACTTGATTTATAAAGTGACGTTTAAAAACCATCACATTACTTACTAGAACCTGCTGAAAAACTGTAAATTTTTTATAGCGTTTTCGTAGGGAATTAGGAAAACGTTTTATTGCACCCAGTTCAGTTTATTCAGTTAACTAAAAACAAATATCCATAGAGTCTACTTCAAATAGATATTCATCTAGTAGGCTAAAGACCTAACATAAATAACTTATTTATTTACGGAAAGAATAAAACAAATCTGTCATTCGTCAGTTTACTAGATAAATGTCTATAAAAAATGGACCATAATCATACTAAATTGCTTATAAATGTGAGCAATCAAAAGTATAAGTAACACTAAGATTAAAACCCTACAGATTTTCTTTCGATTGGGGAAGAAAACGGGAAAGTACCAAATTTTGTCGACGTCTCGGCTTATAATAAACCATCTTCAAGGCACTAGAATACATCACAAGACTAATAAAACTAGTACTTACCTACGACGTCAAAGGACAGACCGATACGTATAAACCATTGAGTTATTATTGCCGTCAAATAGGCCCTGGAAATCTGACTTCAACATTTTTTGATTTTCTATTGATTTGTTCCTTTTGTTTATACCTGGGTAATATGTTAATTAAATTTAAAAAAATATATATAAACTTTTATGATAAATAAATTTAAAAATGAATTGATATAAAAAATGAGAGAAATGACTGCAAAACTAACGAAATTTAACAAATAAAAAATGTATAAAGAAATGTGTATCATACCACATAATAATTTATGCCTGGTCAGATTTATCATAATTCTTGATGGTATGACCCACACTTCTTTATAATATTTTTTCTATCTCAAAAATCTCTGTAATTCTGTAACCATTTAATTCTTTTGCAATTATTGTCTATTCCAAGTTCCTTAAGACACATTTTTAAATAACATGAAAAATTTGGCTCAGTTTAAATGTGTAAATAATATTTGTAATGGTTAGAGTTTTCATAATTATTGATGATATGACTCACATTTCTTTATGTATTTTTTTATTTCTCAAGTCTCTGTAATTTAGTGTTCATTTTAATTATTTGTCAATTTTCTAATGAAATTCGTTATGTGAATAACATAAATTAAATGTGGATTACACAGTGCACAAGTGTTACAAGTGAAAGGGTTAAATATCCAAAATACACCAAAAAATTGTTATGGTGTATATTTATTTTATCCCTGGTGTAATACAAAAATAAACAAGTTAGGCACTAAAAAAATGCATTCACAAATTATAACGTCGTTTTATTTCGACTTTATCATGAAAACACATTTTCTTTCGTTCGCCCTGTTGGCCAGTTATCAAATGGTTCTAATAACAGAACATCTCGACGTTTACAACATTTCAATATTAGACATATTAGGTAACTCGATTGTGCACATATCTTCTTCTTATTACATCCTTAAAGTCACACGTCACACATACAGGCATACAGTTTTGACAAAAATAAATAACAATTGGTTACAGCACTTGGATTGTTTATATCTAAATACTGCAAAACAAACGATAGAGAAAGAATAAAAAAATTATTTTTTCAGTTTTGCTTCATTGTTTTTTGTCTTACTCCTTCAATAAGTCGCTACTTTCTTGCCTAAGAAATAATTTCCAGTATATGCGACTTGGATAATAAAACAAATTAACTACTTTTCAGTTCCTTGTAGAGCAAATAAGTATAGTTATTTTCTTGTTTTGACATTCAAAAGCTGCAGTTTCCAAAATCGCATTACACTTAATCAATTTCATTGAAGAATGAGTCTTCTTAGTGGGACACCTTTCAGAACTAAAATATTTTCGTATTGGTCGCACTTCTTGCCTACCGATACAATACCGAAGATGAAGATCAACGTCATCTTTACTCTTCTACATCCAATTGTGATTTCGACCTTCCATTCTTCTGTCAGTTTTAAGTAATGTTTATTAACTGAACTGTAACCGAAACGAATATAGCTTTTCTAGCAAGTCTTTTGCGAGTAGTCGCTTGTTTAATTCGTTTTAAGAAACGCTCTTTCGTTTTGCAGGTTTTTGAGAATTGAAAAACGCAGTTTTTGTCTGCATTTTTTTCGAAAATGATTGTGATAACTGCAGCGACAAAAATTACTTGAATCTGACGGTAGAATTAAAAGTCAAATTGAACAAAAAAAGAAAGTGACTTATTTGAATGTATTTTAGTTGCACATATGTTGTTGTGCCCACAATAATTTTAGTATGTTCTCTCTCAAATTTTGGTATGTTTTTATTGAAGGAGCCCATCCTTTTACTGAAGAATGGGCTCCTTCAGTAAAAAATTATATCTTAAACTAGTACCGTGTCCATTTATTAGAATTATTGTTAAAACCATCTGATTACTTTCTCAAGTATTCTTTATTTTTGTTCGGACATCCTATACGCCGGGCAAGTTCTTGCCTCGGCGATGCATTCAACACAATAACTATCGTCAAAATTGTCATCTCTATTTTATCTTATATTTTAGTCAGTAAGTAAAAAAATCTTAATATTTTTATGCATACTAATAACATTCGTCAAATAGAACGACTCTAGTGTGTGAGCTGAAAAGCCAGTTTTTCAATGGCTTTTTTCAAATTTTAACAATACTGACTTTGAGTGTTACTTGTACAATTGGGCCTTTGAAATAAATACTACGCACCCCTCAGGAAGTCTCTTATACAACGATTGAAAAGCCTCGTTTGTTCAACCAAAATCAATTTGTATTATTGTTAATTACCTTGAGATTCCGACTATTAATCCTTATCTGAATCTCCATAGTAAAGTTGTCTATAAAAAAATATTAAGTTAAAGAAATCTTAAATCTAGCCCTGTAATGCCCAATGTTCACGCGATTGGATACCCGTGCATGCTCGGGGACACATCGAGTATTGCACTCTTTGACTCAAGTGAATCAAAGACTTGTCCTATACACTGCCAAAGATTACAGAGTGCCCGAGTAAGTGATGAGACTCCTCTAATATTTTTGAATTTTTGTATGTACGGGGTGTTCCTCAGACGACGTCATCTAGAAGGCTATGAACTTTTGACAGAAAAAGATGACATAATCAAAGGAAATGGACTTTTGTTCTTTCATCCTTTCCTTTTGACATTTCACAACCAACTAGATGACGTTTTTAAATGAACACCTACTAGATATTGAAACCAAATTGGAGATATTTAAATATAAGATCGAGCTTTTTGACCGTGTTATGACGTAAAAAAGTAGGCTAAAAATATCAGTGACAGTTGTACTTTGCCATTGTGCTTGTCAAGGATCACCTTGTTGTTTTAAAAGAGTCTTCATGCTCTAAGCAACCTTCAATTTTCAGAATGTTTACTAAGTTATTTTCGAATGGCAACCAATTGAGAATGTGTGCGTTGGTTCTTCGTTGATGTGCAAACAACTTTTTCAACATTGCAAACTTGGAAAAATATTTCAGAAGCGTATTGCTGCAAAAGTAACATTTTGTGCAGCGAAATGAATAGCAATTACCATCGTCACTTTAACATTTCAAGCCATAAGTTTCATCAAAAGATGAACAAGGTTAAATACAAAAATCTTGGTCAAAACCTATAATCCTAAAAGAAATAAAACCTTTATATATTCGCTCGCACCGTAATTACTCTTTCAGTATTAAAAGAAGTCAAACCATGGGATAAAGGTTCGGACCCAGCAGTCTGATGGTAACGACAGTTTAATGAAATGCGCATCCACATCCGCCAGATGGAATCTAGTATTACGAACAATGGGCCTGGATTTGTAAATTTCCATTTAATTTCAAAAATTGTCACCACACACTATAACAACACGCACTACGGATATTGTTTCGAAGTTGAGGGTAAATTCTCTTCTTGAAAGCTAGACGCGGAGTCTTCCTTTAAAGCTAATGGAGGAACCTAAAAACAAGATTGGCTCTGTTAGTATCATTTTAACAATAATATGAAGTGACGAGAATAAACAATTATTAATTAAAATGTGTATAAAAGGTTTGTGTGATTGTTTGTATGTAAAAAAGCGATTACAATATCATCTGTTGTGTGGATCAATCAGCAATAACGTGCATCAACTCTCACCTCATTATTTTGCCAGCAAACATATTTGCATCATCAAAATTCATGATAAGTAAGGAAAGCTAGAAGAATGGGCAAAACAAAATATGACTAAAAGAAATGAAAGGGCATTAGTAAAAAGATTCTAGAATATTGATATTTATCACTGGAAAATAAATAAATTTCGATGGTACAGTCTTATTATCAAGATCATCATAATTGTTTCAACAACATCAAAATACGACAAAAAAAAACAACATGACAAAAAGACAAACCAGCAACCTCCAAACTCTTAGAAAAAAAATTCTATATTTTACAAAATTATTCGAAATTGTCTCAGATAACTGACCTTTAAATATCACGAAAATTACATGTTTAGTTATAGTATCATATGGAGCAACAAAATGTAACTGGAAATATTTTTAACAGGTCATTTTATACATTCTTTCTTGGGTGGTCTTAGATCGGGAAATACTTTATTATGTAACAAATCATAAATAAATCTTCTGTCAATTTCTTACAACTCCTCGAATAGTTAAGATGTTTATACCTACACACCGGCAAAATAAGGAAAACGTACAAAATTTACTTAATTATTTTTTCTGAACCCTTCACTCGATTTCAATTATCATTTCTTTTAAAGTCATCTTTTTTCGATAATATGATTGGACATTGTCATATTCGGATCACTTGTTTTCGAAAAAAACATACTGTAGAGTGACATACAAAAAATGTTATGGGATCAAATTGTATCCTCTGAATATTTAACTCGATTCAAGAGGTTATTTTATTAAAAAAAGTTCAGGTTAGTACTTATCTCAACATTAAACTTTTGAAGAAGAAAAAATGTGTTTTTTTAATCGTTTCTTAGTATTATTTATTCTTATTTTACATGTACAGGGTCATTGATCATAAATGACTAACCACCCACCTAGAGACTTTGATTTAAATCGGAGAAAAAAATGTTAAATGCAAAAGTTGTTGATAATTAGGTGTTGTTTTTTTCCAATACAAAATCCTTTATACAGGGTCTACCCAAAGCCCGTGGCATACCGAAGTTATAATTTTCTAAATGGAACACCCTGTATATTTAAGCTTTTTCATACTCCGTAAACGTTTCTAAGTATTTTTTATGAACCATATCCTATACTTATCCCCATTGGTTTCCTTGGTAAATGGTGCCTAAATTTCGATATTATAGTATTTAGCCATATTCTTCCAGGTTTTCTTTTTAATCGTGTGAACCAGGTTAATGCAAAAATTATGGATAACCATGTGTAGTTTTTCATGTTGTAAAGTTTTATACGGGATGTACACAGAACCGGCAGTATATCAAAGGTCTTTTTTCTTTTTTAATGGACCATTTAGTATGTTTTTTAGCTTGGTATTCTACGCCATTTTTTTACATAGCATATCTTTAAAAAAAGCTACCATCTTTAAAAAAATTGATGGGTGAACACCAAAATTTTTGTAACTGAAAGGCTTTAAAAGGCGTATACTTTAAGACCTCAGCTTGATATAAAAAAAAACTTGCCTTTCAATTTTTTTCTTTACTCTAATATGTGAGCAAAACTGTAAATTATGGTTGGAATAATTTGTTTATTAGAAGAGAAGAGCCTCGAGAAGAGCAGTCTTTAAAGAAATCTTTTATTAAGTTTTTATTTAGAAATCTTAAATTTAAGTTTGCGCTTCCAATCTATATGCAACTTTTATAAAGACACTTTTGAAGTGGTGTAATAAATCGAGAATTCTTTATCTTTTACCACTAGGGAAAAAATGCCAAAGGCATGGACATTTTTCCTTTACTGCTTTTAAGGTTTTCTTGTTAACTCCTTAACGTAACATATTAAATATAACAAAAGAAATCAATCCGCGGCATCAATTGTTCAGCCGGACATTTATCCGCATATGCAACAGAGTGATTGAGATCACAACAGATGATTTTGGGTACTCTCTGTATAAAATTTTACAACATGAACAACTACATATGGTTATCCATAATTTTTTGCATTTAACATGGTTTTACACGATTAAAAAAGAAAACCTCTAAGACGGTGGCTAAATACTATACATATACGAGGTGAAATCCACATCCAGTTTTTTATACAGGGTGTACTCTCTTTTGTAATTGTATGTAAATAAAAATAAATTACACATTCACACCGCATTGTCCACATTAACAAGACTAATTTGGTAATCTTATAACATAGTAGTAATTTCTGAGGTAAGTTCTCTGATTAATAGGATACTTAAATAGGCATGTTAGGCGTGTTCTTCTACCAAAAGATATCCAAGGGGCCAACTTTGAATGAATTAACATATTGACTATAACTTAAGGGTAGGGCGTTATAAATTTATATAAACTGCTCGTCAAAATAGTCGGAACGGCCAATTTCTTGGTCATTTTTGAAATGTTGTATCTCAGAGACGCTTTCACCGATCTCAATGAAGTGACATGATTCTAAAAGCCCATTTCTTGTAGAATCACAAAAGACACCTGGTTTGTGATAAACATTTTTGGTGAGAACTATACAGGGTGGATTAAAATGTCGTGTAAGAAGTACTAAACTTTAACCCACTGCATTTGGTTGCTAGAGTTATTACAAAACTTTCCCTACAATGGCATTTAGAGATCCTGATGAATATCTCGGGACATGTTTGGCCGATTTTTGATTTTTGATCTGTGAAAGAAGTTACAGGGGTTTGTTAAAAAGTCCGTATTTTGTCCAAAAATCTGCCGAAATCACTAACTTTTATGTCTATAGAACGGATTTTTTATTAACACTCAGGGAAATCTAGCCTAAACTGATCTAAAGTTAACCTGCTTTTCAAGAAAAAATATGAATTTACAATCATACAGGGTGAAACAAAGGTCAATGCAAAATTCTTAAACTTAGCGGCTTTCTTACTTGCCCCCTGATGTTAAGAGTTACCTTAGAACTTGCATTTTTATAACATTGAGAGGTCCTAGTTCATATCTCGGGACGTGTTTGGCGGATTTTTCAATTCTGTTCTACGAAAAAACTTACTGGGGTTTGTTATAAAGTTCGTATTTTATCCAACAAACTGTTGGATAAGATACGAACTTATTAACAAACCCCTGTAGCCTTTTTCGTAGATCAAAAATTAAAAAACCCACCAAACATGTTCCAAGATATAAATCAGGTCCTCTAAATGTAATAATAATGCAAGTTCTAAAATGACTCTTAACGTCAGGGGGCGAGTAAGAATATCGCTAAAGTTGTAAGAATTTTGCATTGCCCTTTGTTTCACCCTGTATGATTGTAGATTCATATTTTTTCTCGAAAAAGAGACTAAGTTTATGTTTGCGTAAACTAGATTTTCCTACGTGTTAATTAGAAATCAGTTATCTAGACGTAAAAGTTAGTGATTTTGGCAGTTTGTTGGATAAAATTCGAACTTTTTAACAAACTCCTGAAAATTTTTTCGTAAAACAAAAATCAAAAACCTGCCAAACATGTCCCGAGATATGACTGAGAATTTTTCGACGTTATCATAATGCAAGTTCTAAAGTGACGCTTAGCATCAAGGGGCCAGTAAGAAAGCCGTTCTAGTTTAATAATTTAGCATTTTCCTTTGTTTTACCCTGTATGATTGTAGATTTAAATTTTTTCTTGAAAAACAGATTAAGTTTATGTTTGCATAGACTAGAATTTCCTACGTGTTAATAAAAAATCAGTTATCTAGACGTAAAAGTTAGTGATTTTGGCAGTTTGTTGGATAAAAATACGAACTTTTTAACAAACCCCTGTAAAATTGTTCGTAAAACAAAAATGAAAAACCCGCCAAACATGTCCCAAGATATGACTCAGGACCTCTCGCCGTTATCATAATGCAAGTTCTAAAGTGACTCTTAACATCAGGGGGCGAGTAAAAATGTCGCTAAAGTTTACGAGTTTTGCATTGCTCTTTGTTTCACCCTGTATGATTGTAGATTCATATTTTTTCTTAAAAGACAGATCAACTTTCTGTTAGTTTAGGCTAGATTTTCCCCTAAATGTTAATAAAAAAGACAGTTCAATAGTCGTAAAAGTTAGTGATTTTGGCAGTTTTTTGGATAAGATACGAACTTATTAACAATCCCGTGTAACTTTTTTCGTAGAACAAAAATTAAAAACTCGCCAAACATGTCCCGAAATATAAATCAGTGCCTTCCAATGTTATAATTCAAGTTCTAATGTGACTCTTAACATTAGGGGGTGAGTAAGAATGTCCCTAAGATTTAAGAATTTTGCATTGCTCTTTGTTTCACCCTGTATGATTGTAAATTCATATTTTTTGTTGAAAAACAGGTTAACTTTATGTTAGTTTAGGCTATGTTTTTCTAAGTCTTAATAAAATTCAGTTCTGTAGACATAAAATTTGTGATTTTTGGCAGTTTGTTGGATAAAATACGAACTTTATAACAAACCCCGGTAAGTTTTTTCGTAGAACAGAAATGAAAAATCCGCCAAACACGTCCCGAGATATGAACTAGGACCTCTCAATGTTATAAAAATGCAAGTTCTAAGGTAACTCTTAACATCAGGGGGCAAGTAAGAAAGCCGCTAAGTTTAAGAATTTTGTATTGACCTTTGTTTCACCCTGTATGATTGTAAATTCATATTTTTTCTTGAAAAGCAGGTTAACTTTATATCAGTTTAGGCTAGATTTCCCTGAGTGTTAATAAAAAATCCGTTCTATAGACATAAAAGTTAGTGATTTCGGCAGAATTTTGGAAAAAATACGGACTTTTTAACAAACCCCTGTAACTTCTTTCACAGATCAAAAATCAAAAATCGGCCAAACATGTCACGAGATATTCATCAGGATCTCTAAATGCCATTGTAGGGAAAGGAATCATGTCACTTCATTGAGATCGGTGAAAGCGTCTCTGAGATACAACCTTTCAAAAATGAGCAAAAAATTGGCCGTTCCGACTATTTTGACGAGCAGTTTAGTCATCACTTTTGAAAATGCTCTAAACCGAGAAAGAACCTCACGTGATCAACTAAACTTTATGGAACAGTTACACAAGGCTCCACAGTTATTGATTTAATAATACCCAAGAATCCACACAATTACATTTTGGAAGATTAAAGAAAAACAAACGATATATACGCATAATGTATCTCCAGAATGAAATGAGATTCGTTAGCCTTAAAACTCATTTTTTTTTTCATGTATGTCTTCTTTTCATACGTTTTCGAAATGTTTACTCAGTTTAACAGCAAAACATAACTAATATAATACTTGGTTCAAATTTTTAATCTAACAAAGCCCACTTAAATTTATTAACAGTTTATAGAAAAATATATTCAAAATAACTAACCAATTGTTAGATAGGAAGTGGTAGTAGCAAGGAATTGAATATTTTTGAAGTTTTCAAAAAAATTCTAATAAAAATCAAGTAATATACAGAGTGTCACAAACTAGAAAAAATCCGTGTATCAAAAAAATATTTTATTTTTGACTATCGCACTGAATTACTCATAAGAAATTAAAGAAACTATTATATTTACACTTTTCCTCTTATCTTTGATAAAACTACACCATTTTCACATGTAGTTTAGAAAATATCATTTGTATTTGAGAAAACCACTTGGATTTCAGATATATCACTTGTATTCCAGAAATCATTACTTGTATTTCAGAATAGTCAGTTGAATTTTAGAAAATATCATTTGAAATTTAGAAGCGTCACATGTATTTCAGAAATCATCAGTTAGAATTTAGATTAGTCATTTGTATTTCAAAAAGGTTCAGATGTATTTCAGAATTCCTCATTTAAATTTCCGAAAATGATTGAATAACTTACTATCTTCAGAGTCGGATTGAAAAAGCATGCGATGCAGCTACAACACTGTTTCCTTTTTTTTATATTGTATACCTATAAATTATACATGATATACACATAAAATTTAACAATGACAACAATTTACTCTTGGCAAATATAAAATTATCCAATTGGTATAGCTTCCATTACTAAGACGGCAACATTAAGAGAAATTCTAAGTTGTGCAATTAAAGTCCTCACTTTTGCACTGTACTTTCCTTTTTTGAGGAACTCCACACAAATGCAAAAAACAAACTTTGTTTCCAAAACAATTTTCTGATATTCAAGCGATATCTTCTAAACTACAAGTAACGCCTTCTGAAATACAAGTGATATATTCTAAAATCTAAATGATTGTTCTGAAATTCAAGTGTAGTTTTCTGAAATACAAGTGACTATTCTGAAATACAACTGACCATTTCTAAAATCAAAACCACTATTCTGAAATACAAGTGATATATTCTGAAATCCAAGTGACAGTTCTAAAATACAAATGATACTTTCTAAACTACATGTGAAAATAATGTAGATATAATTGATGGAACATTAAAGTGGGACACTCGGTACAAATTAAAAGCACATATTATTATCCTTATTTTTTTGACATATTGTATCCAAACATAATTTGATAATAACAATAATAATAATAATAACTGGTTTTGTACTTTCATTTCGATGTTTATTTCACGTTAAGTATTAGTTCCATCACGACACCCTGTAAAAATTGTTTTATTGATGAAAAAGGCATTAATATGCCTTTTTCACCTTGTTTCATTATCAGAATTAGCTTTATCACTAACTAAGTAATATTGGCCACGAAATCTTGAAAATGCGCCAGTGTGAGTCGGGTCGTAGGATTTCTGTTAGGGTTCGGGAACATCTTAGTTGTTATAATAAGAATAAAAACTCAGACATAACTGAAGCCAAATCAGCATTTGCAGATCATCTTTTGTCTTCTGGGCATGCTTTCCCCGAACTGGATTCAGTTGACGTTATCCATCAGTGCAATAAGGGCAAAAAGCTGGATCTACTTGAGAAATTGGAGATCGACAAGGCAAAAAAGAATTCAGATCTCACTTGTGTCAACGAGATGTTTAATTGGGAGCCACATCTGGTATTTTGCAATTTGCAGGATGAAGTGTTCGATTCATAATGTTACGATCGCAGCAACGCCGCATGGGAGGCGGGGCAACGCATGGGAGCGTGTTGGTTGGTGGAGCTTCGCGACCTATCCGCGCTGCGTCATGGCTGACACGAGTGATTTATTGCTCGTCTGGCTTAATCTAGAAGGCAGTTGTTTACAACCGTTTTTTTTTTATATGAGATTATTCAAGAATTCTTATAAAGAACTTTCTAGGTTTTTCTGTAATTTTAGGATTGTATATAAAAGGCGCATAGAGCGCCCGAGTAGAGTAGTCGTATTTTAATCGAGCTATAAGTAAGCTAAAGTTACGAAGCGATAATAGAAGGCTATAAAGTGTTAAGTACTGAGTTATTTAGTAGTCGAGTGTATTTGTGGAATAAATAAATAGTGTTTTCGTATTAAATCGTTACACTGGAATTATCGAACCCCGAGTTCGCAACAATTGGTGTCAGAAGTGCGATTCCAGTGGGAATTTGAGGACTAATATTACTGAACTGTAAGTGAGTGCTTCATTGCCGGATATTACGTGTTTATGCCAGTGACCAGAAGCCAGCATCAAGCGATGGCGGATCAACTCGCCGCACTGCTGTCCCTTATGCAACAACAGAAGGAAGAGCAGGAGAAACGTTATAAGGAACAAAAAGAAGAACAGGAAAGGCGTGATCAAGTACAGGAGCGACTTTTGCAACAACAAAAAGAGGAACAAGAAAGGCGTGATCAAGTACAGGAGCAACGTTATCAAGACCAGAAGGAAGAGCAGGAAAAACGTTATCTAGAACAGAAGGAAGAACAGAAACGGTTTAAAGAAGAATTAGTGCACCATCTCGCAGCTAGGGAGCAACAATTGGAAGAAAGAATAATGCAATCCGTCAACCAGAAGATTCTCGAGCTAGAAAAGAAATTCCAGGAACAACTTGAGGACGACAACGTATCTACAGAGAGTTTTAGCACAGCCAACGCTAAAATTAAGCCTCCCGCTTATGACGGTACTACGGCGTGGGAAATTTACAAAACCCAATTTGAGGCAGCTGCAAAAGCTAATGGCTGGTCCGAGCCCCAGAAAGCTACATCTTTAGTGGTAGCACTTCGTGGAAAAGCGGCTGAATTACTTCAATCTCTGTCTACAGCTGATCAAAGTAATTATGCAGCTTTAGTACACACTCTGCAACTACGATTTGGAAATGAGCACAAAGAAACCGTGTTCCAGGCCCAGTTGAGGATGAGACAGCAAAAGTCAGGTGAATCCCTACAAGAATTTGAGGCGGACATAGACAGACTCATTCACCTGGCATATCCATCGGCCCCTGAATCTTTTCAAATGCAATTTGCCGCCGAAAGGTTCATTGAGGGAGTTCGCGATAGTGACATGAGATACCACTTACGTCTTGTAAGGCCCAAGAATATCAGCGAGGCACTAGTTCGGGCCCTGGAATTCGAGGCTTCACGAGTGTCATCTAATTTATCGCCACGCGTACGAATGGCAACTTACGGTGAAGAGGAGAATACGTCTATGGCTGAATCCATGGCCAGTTTACATAAAGCGATGAAAGATATGGCAGTCAGTATGCAAGCCCTGTTAGAAAGAACTCCTCGATCAACAGACAATCGGGGCATAAAATGTTTTAACTGCGGCAGACTGGGTCACATCAAGAGTAACTGCCGTAATAGGGCAAGAAGTCCGTCGCCGTCGTTTAGAAGACCAAGCGGCGACCAAGACCGCCCTAGGTCCCAGGAAAACTAATTCCGGTCAATGCAAGGGGGCAATTGACCGGGGCCGCTAAGACCCCCAGGATCTTTAAAGTCAATAATTTGGGTGGCAAAAGTCTCACAGTGGCCGGACGCATTAAAGGACAGAAGATCCAGATTACCATCGATACAGGAGCAGATGTGACCATTGTAAGGCCAGATAAACTTTTCGGATATACCATACAACCATTGCCCAACCCTATTATGTTAAAATCAGTCACTGGAGAATCTTGCCCTATAGACGGAGAAGCCGATGTCACCATCATTATTGGAGAAAGACTTGAAGTTCGGCATAAAGTGTTGGTTGCCAGGATCAAAGACGAATTTATTTTGGGAATGGATCTCATCAGGAAACATGGATTCTCCTATGATCACAAACAGAATATTCTCACGTTTGGAGATGAGGAGTTTGCATTAACCAATGGAAATGTGGAAACTAGTATCCGTCTACTGGTGGTGGAAGATGTAAAAATTCCTCCAAATTCAGAACAAATTATCACAGTGACTTCTGAAAATGATCCTGGGTGGTCCATAGGACTTATAGAACCTAACCTGGATTTGACGACTGAAATCATGGTAGCCCGAACTTTGACCGACACGAAGAAGACTATGCCAGTACGAGTTGCCAATATTGGAGAAAGGACCATCAAGCTAAAAGAAGGAACAGTTCTTGCCAATTATGAGCCTGTACAATGGGTATGCAATTGTGTCGAAGCGGAGACATCCAAAATTGAATCTTCTAACCAAGCTTCGCCAGAAGTTATTGATGCTTTCAAACGACATTGGAGTCACCTGTCAAAGGAACAACTTCAGTCTGCCATAAAATTTGCTATGGATGAATCTGATATGTTCAACTTCAAGAGCAACGACAGTCAAACTGATTTAGTTGTCCATAAGATCAACACAGGAGATGCCCAGCCAATACGACAACACCCACGAAGGGTCCCTCTTGCTAAACAACAAGAAGTTAACAGTTTGCTGAATGAAATGTTAAAGGAGGGCGTCATAGAAGAATCATCTAGTCCATGGTCGTCGCCTGTGGTTCTTGTTAAGAAGAAAGATGGTTCAACGCGGTTCTGTGTTGACTACAGGAAACTTAATGATGTAACCAAGAAAGACAGCTACCCATTGCCACGTATAGACGACACCTTAGCAACTTTATCGGGATCAAAGTGGTTTTCCACTCTAGATTTAAAAAGTGGGTACTGGCAAGTAAAGATTGCTCCCGAAGACAAAGAAAAGACTGCATTTTCTACTGGTTCTGGACTATACCAATTCACTGTTTGTCATGGGACGTGATTTCGACGAGCACTTGAAGAATTTAAGAGAAATCTTCAACAAGTTACGGAATGCTCACCTGAAGTTAAACTACAAGAAATGCAGCCTGTTCCAAAAGCAAGTCGAGTACTTGGGGCATACTATCTCAGAACAAGGCATTAAAACTAGCCAAAGTAAAATATCTGCCATTAAAGATTGGCCAGTTCCCCGAGACAAACACGAAGTAAGGAGCTTTTTGGGACTATGTACTTACTATAGGAGATTTGTAGAGGGATTTGCCGACATCGCAAAACCGCTGCATAAATTAACGGAAAAGAAAACACCTTTCTTGTGGAACCACGATTGCAGTCAGGCGTTTGCAAGGCTTAAAGCTGCCCTCTGTTCTAGTCCAATCTTGGCTTACCCTATAAAAGACGGACACTTTATTTTGGACACGGATGCAAGTAACTGTGGTCTAGGTGCAGTACTCTCTCAAAGACAAAACGGGCAAGAGAAGGTCATTGAGTACTACAGTAAGACTTTAAGTAAGCCAGAAAGAAACTATTGCGTCACTAGAAAGGAGCTGTTGGCCATCGTTAAAGCAGTCGAACATTACCATCGCTACTTATATGGAAAAAGGTTCCTGATTAGGACTGACCACGGAGCCTTGAAATGGTTATTACAGATGAAGAACTCTGAAGGTCAAATAGCCAGATGGATAGAGCGCCTGCAGCAGTACGATTTCCAAATTGAACATCGACCAGGAAGGTCTCACGGAAATGCCGATGCATTGTCTAGACGGCCTTGTAAAGAAGATTGTCGGCATTGTCAAAGAACTGAGCAGCGTGAGGGACTTCCTTTGGTAAGGAGAACGTCGGTAGAAATAAACGATGGCTGGACCGCACAAGCGCTTCGAGACGAACAAATGAATGATCCAGATATTGGACCCATACTCTTGGCAAAGACTGACGACAAGAGACCAGAGTGGCAAGAAGTTGCTGGTAAAAGTCCAAACCTGAAGGCGCTATGGGCCCAGTGGCACTCTCTTAAAATAGAAAATGGACTACTGAAGAGAGCGTGGGAGAGTCCGGATGGCAAGTCCGTAGTCAGTCAATTGGTTGTTCCTGATAGCAGAAAATCAGATGTACTAAAGGAAATGCACGACGGAACTAGTGGAGGTCATTTTGGGGTCAATAAAACCTTGGCCAAAATTAAAGAGCGGTTCTACTGGGTGAATTATCATGAAGACGTCGAGTCTTGGTGCCGCAAGTGCGAAGTTTGTTGTGCCACAAAAGGACCTCGAACAAGATCACGCGGCCGAATGGTGCAGTACACTGTAGGTGCTCCATTCGAGAGGGTAGCAATTGATGTCGCGGGACCGTTTCCTCAGACTGAGTCGGGAAATAAATACATCTTGGTCGCCATGGACTACTTTACTAAATGGCCTGAAGCATACGCCCTGCCTAATCAAGAAGCAACGACTGTGGCAACGGTGCTAGTAAATGAAATGTTCTGCAGGTTTGGAGTTCCTCTCGAACTTCATTCTGATCAGGGCCGAAATTTTGAATCGGCTGTTTTCCAGAAGGTCATGGAACTTCTCGGAATTCGCAAGACCAGGACAACTCCTTTGCATCCACAGTCGGATGGGATGGTAGAGAGATTTAATCGGACCATGGAACATTACCTGTCTAAAATGGTGGCAGATCATCAGCGTGATTGGGACCAACATCTACCTCTCATGTTGATGGCATATCGAGGCTCTACGCATGAAGCCACTGGTTATACTCCGGCGAAAGTGATGTTCGGGAGGGAAATGAGGCTTCATGCGGATTTGATGTATGGAACACCAGAAAAAGAGTCGCTCAGCTCTGAGAATTTTGTGGAGGAGCTTAAGGAGAGGCTGAACAATGTTCATGAGCAAGTCAGGAATAAACTGCGGATATCCAGTGATCGAGCCAAAGCAAGATATGACTTACTAGCTAACTCCCGCGGCTTCCAGGATGGTGATTTGGTGTGGCTATACAATCCGAGGCGAAAGGTGGGGAAGTCGCCCAAACTTAGCCAAAATTGGGAAGGACCTTATACAATTATAAAGAAGATTAACGATGTGGTGTATAGGATCCAGCGGACCCCTAGGTCAAAGATGAAGGTCGTTCATTTGGATCGATTAGCACGATACCATGGAACTCTATCTGTTCGGGACGAACAGACTTAGGAGGAGGGCAATGTTACGATCGCAGCAACGCCGCATGGGAGGCGGGGCAACGCATGGGAGCGTGTTGGTTGGTGGAGCTTCGCGACCTATCCGCGCTGCGTCATGGCTGACACGAGTGATTTATTGCTCGTCTGGCTTAATCTAGAAGGCAGTTGTTTACAACCGTTTTTTTTTATATGAGATTATTCAAGAATTCTTATAAAGAACTTTCTAGGTTTTTCTGTAATTTTAGGATTGTATATAAAAGGCGCATAGAGCGCCCGAGTAGAGTAGTCGTATTTTAATCGAGCTATAAGTAAGCTAAAGTTACGAAGCGATAATAGAAGGCTATAAAGTGTTAAGTACTGAGTTATTTAGTAGTCGAGTGTATTTGTGGAATAAATAAATAGCGTTTTCGTATTAAATCGTTGCACTGGAATTTATTGAACCCCGAGTTCGCCACAATAACAAAAACTATCTGTGTCGGCTTCCGAATGACTCGACGTTTTACCTCGGCACAATTTTGCTTTTATTCAGCTTCTCAGTTTAGTATGTATATGTAGGTGGATGTTCAGTATGTTGTGGATTTTAAAGAAAACGTAATGTAAGTTTTTAATTTTATTGTTGCTTGTTACGTGTATATTAGGTTTTTACTCATATTTTAGGCGTCTGATGATGCTCTCAGGAGCGAAACTCGAGTAACGCAACTATTTAATATATTATGAGACTTTGACCTTTGAGTTAGTCAATTCTTCACTTGTTACGAGGAAGTCTCTTCGAGTAAGATGGACTATTTCTTCGTATTTGAAAGACGATGATGATGTAAAGACTATTGAAATCATTGGAACAATTTCTGCAAATAACGCCAGTACCTTTCTGAGACAGCTTGAACAGGACACAAATATACCACGATCTACTTCCCAAAGAGTATTAAAAAAAAATTCAAACCTTATAAGGTACAAAAAGTGCATTCACTCTACCCAGGAGATGCCAATAGGCGGCTAGATTTCTGTTATTGGTATTTACGTCAGTTGGCTGGGGACCACAACTTTTCCAAGAAAATAATTTGGACTGATGAAATACGTGTTACCAGTGATGGAATATTTAATCGAAAAAACCATAGGATGTGGGCTGATGAGAATCCACAGGCTATATCGCTCATTCTATGCAATAGTGGCGCAACTCAAAAAACATAGTTTCGAGAAAATTAATACCTAATTAAGGTTTGGGTTATAAATAGGAAACTGTTTTGACTTGAAAATGAATTATGTATAGTACGATCATAAAAGGAAATAATTTTGTGCCAGTTTTGTTCTAAGATAGAGGTTGGAATTTCTAGTTCGGACATTTTGTTATCTAGACTTTCGACTTTTTTGAGTTGTGCCACTATTGCATTCAGTGAGCGATATTAGGAAATCGGATTCAACAAGGCAAGTTTCGGTTTAACTTTTGGTCTGCTTTTTTAAATAACAAAGTGTTGTCATTCCATATATTTGACGACAACTTAACGGCAGAAAGATGTGTTCAAATATTAGTCAATAAATGACAAGATGCTTTTGACGATCTGCCTATCAGAACGAGGTTGGAGTTATTTTCCAGCATAATGCTCGACGATCTACTGATTTTTTAAATGCACACTTTGGTAATAGGTGGTTGGGTACTAGAGGTTGAGTTTTATGGCCAGCTAGGTCACCGGATCTCTAGACTATGTTTTCTGGGGTTACATCAAAGACAAAATATATTTAGACCCTTCCAGAACGGCTGAAGAACTGAAACAAAAATTCGAGAATGCAGTAAGAGAAATACCAAATTTATTCATTTTAAACGCAATGAGAAGTTTACGACCACGTTGAGAAGCTTGCAATTAGTTTGAAAACTTACATTACGTGTTAGTTGTGGATGAAATAATTTTTTTTATAATTTGTAAAGCAACAAATTGCCACATGAAATAAAGTAATGGCTGAAAAAAAAAATTCTTATTTTTTTTGAAGAGTTAGTTTGTTTAGACCCATTATGACATACATCATTAAAATCAGAAAAAAAATGTCTTTTAAGAGATATTATGGCCAACTATGATGACCATTTAAAACAAGATAAGTTTATGTCATAACTTAAAAATACGAAGAAGCACAAAAAATCTAAGTACGCCAATGAATCCTTCTTTAAAAAATGCCCCAATGTTTTTACAGAATTGCGATATCTGCGATATTAAACGAAATACAACTCATTTTCAAATTGGGCCAAAATTGAAAAATCGACTGTAGTACCAAAACAAATGACAATTGCGAAAATCTGAAAGCACCATTCTTGAAACCTATCTTGAAAAATGCCTACGGGCATGCGAGGTCGGTTTTCTTCTAGCGCTAATAATAACGCAGATACCCTATTCAGACAACCAATTTGGGACACCCTGTACAACCTTGTCTTGGGGAACAGAGGAAATATACGTACTTTATACAGAAAAATTCTAAGATGTTTGTCTTTGTCCAAGATTATTTAACTTAAAATGTTTTCCAGATTTTTTTTTGTTCAAGCAGTTAAGACAAAAATTAGCGCTTTGCGAAAAAACTTAAGCATTAAGCGAGAGAAATCAAACTAGACCCTTAATCAGCATGCCGTACTAAAGCGTTTTCTATGTAGAGGAAGATAAGAAAAAAACCTTGAAACCTTATAAAGCGTAGGAAGTATTAGTGTAACCACCCTTAGAAGTGTCTTCGGTCTGTAACAGAAAAGAGTGCTTGCTGTTGGTGTTTTTTTTTATTTTAACATTGCGCTAGCTCTGTTGTGTCTATCTGGCAAATACCTGTTTATCTTCCTCCAAAGTAGGCAAGAGATCATCAGTCGAATGCGGACTAGGCGTGGGAGGTAGCCTGCCAGCTGACATCGACAGCGAGTTCATTTTTGACAGTCTCCTCTGCATCTCTCTTTCTTCCTTTTGTTCCTTCTCTTTCTCGTAGCGCCGGGCACTGTAGCTGCGCATCGAACCGGTGCTATGTATCGACGCTATGCTCGGTCGCCTCGAGCCTATGAGTAAAATACTTATATTCCAGAACCATCCTCTAATAACAAACTTTAAAAATAATCCTAATACCGCCATTTTTACGCAATGTATAATAAAAATTTGTCTCTAACACTACATCGAAATGTGCCCGTTTAAACCTTAAATGTGGTTGAAGAATGAAATCATTCTCTCTTATGCAATATTATTCCGTCTTCAACTGTCAACTGCTCACAGGCTGTTGTGAGACCTGGCATTTTACCAGATCTGGTGATTTATGATGCTCTTTGGTAATTTAGTAAAAACTTATCAGAAAAGGGTCGTTTTATTAAGTAGGTAGTGTTAGAGAAAGAATAGTCTGAAACTCGTATTTTACTTTTTCGCAAAACCATACAAACTTTTCGGTTGTTCGTGAAACATCAATTCCATACCGAATGTGTGACGCATTACCAGGGCCTGACTTCTCGAGATTTGAATAGGCAATTTCGATATTCGAAAAACGTCAAAACGAAGACGTATTTGACAGCTTGCCGTAAAGAATCTGTCAGTTATGCGTCACGATGACAAAAATTCGAAGACGAAAAATGACTATTCGAATCTCTAGAACTCGAGCCTAGACTGCATTTAATAGTATAATTCTAACAAGCTTGCTGTTAAAAGTCACGATCATAATTTTGCATTTTAAACCTTTTTGAAATCTAACATCCCCCAATCTTTACCCCCTTGTTACAAAATCTGTACTTAACATAAGTTGTATAAGTAATGGCATGCTATCTATCGATGAACATAATTGCCTTGCATATACAATCACACTCACTACATTCAACAACCATTCTTATTTTTTTAACGTTAAGTCGAGCACAAAATCAACATTGAAAGAACATAATTCACAGTGAGCTAACGTGCAAACTACATGAGTCTATTTCTAATTTACAAAAGCAGATGTGCTAGAAATCTGACATGTATTTTGTTCAAAATAATTATTGGTTGCCTCTGCCATCTTGCTCTGCCGTTATAACCAAAGTCAATGTTTTTTTTTTCAGTTTTGAGCTACGAGTATAGGTAACTTCTTCAACTTAACAGCGCTTCGATATTGTATACAAATACTCCAAAACGTATAGACAAATTGATTTCTGTTTAACTATTCCTACTGCTAGCAGTGTAACTTTTTCTCTGGTTTCCCCATAAACGCCTATACTGCCAAAATTCCATTCCAAATTTCTGTATCTCTATTCTCAAATAATTGCTGTGGACCTATCGCAGTGTTTTAATAAATTAAGATAAATATAAGTATCATTGTGCCAAACTTCTAGTTTATCTATTTTCTACCCTCACAACATGTATAAGCAATAATCTCTTATATACACAGTGGGCCATAAAAAAAAGTGCAAGTTTCGTACGTTCACATCCTCCTAAACTTTCACATTTAAAACTTCATTTCTAGAGACAAGATAAGACACTTTAGGTTTTATAAAATATTGGAAGCTCATTAGTTTAATGATTGTAAATAAAGGAATGCAAAAAATCTCGTTTTAAATGATTTCTTGCTAACTCTATAGCGTGGAAATTTGTGGCCACCCTGCAGTCTACACTTGAATCCTATAGATTTAAAAGGACGAATAGTGAAAAGCTGGAATCGGCTACATCATAGACAAATTCTCTTCTTCAAGTCCCATGTCAGGTCCCCCTGACGTTGGCAATTACTTAGGCAAGTTTCTCTCCATTCTGCGCCAATCGAATTAGTTACTCTGCGCTGTGTATACTGCTCCATTCATGGTTTTCTTCAGAATAGTTTTCTTCAGAATAGTGGTTTCCATTCTACATCTTATTTCTCTATCTGGATTTAGATGTTCGGTGATATAACATCAAAGGTATTTAAAGTGGGTTACTCTGTCTATATTTTTCGTACCGATCTGTAGTGCAGCATCAGGATGTGGTTATCGACTGAAGACCATAAATTTTGTCTTTTTTCTATAAGTTTTCTGAGTTGCACTCTGTCGAAGGCCTTCTCGTAATCAACGAAACACACAAAAACGTCTTTGCGCTGGTCACGGCATTTTTGAAGTAGTATGTTCAGAGCAAACAGTGCCCCTCTAGTTCCTAAAGCGTTTCTAAATCCAAACTGCGTCTCATCTAAATCTGCCTCATATTTGGATCATATCCTCCCGTGAATAATCCTGAGAAAGACCTTCAAGGTGAGGCTCATAAGAATTATTAGTCTATACTTAATTGCATCGTTTTGCTCGTTGTTTTTTTTTTTTGAATTGGAATGTATACGGATTTCAGCCAATCTTCCGGTATGTCTCCAGTCGTGTACACTGCATTAAACAGTTTGACTAAGATTCCAATATTCTCCTCTTTGATCATTTGCAACAGCTCTGTTGGGTTGTCATCAGGTCCGGCAGCTTTTTTGGTTTTTGCGAATTTTATTGCAAATAAAACCTCATTCTTGAGTATTTCTGGTCCTCCGTCTATATCAGCGTGATCATCGAAGTTGGATTCATTCGGTCTACTATCATCAACCAGCTCATTTATTTAGTTGAACCATGTTCCAAGCATTCTCTGACTTTTTTATACATGTTGAAAGTGTCATTTTTATTCTCTAGGTCTTCCATTTCCTTACATTTATCCTTCATCTAGTTTTCTTTGGCAATCCGAAGTTGTTATTTTATTTCCTTTTGTCTTTTTTTATATTCTTCTGGGTTTCTTTTATTTTTCCATCTGTGCTCCATGAGATGCAATATTTCGGATGTCAGCCATTTCTGTTTTTTCGGTTTATCCTTTCTTACTGTATGTTCAGTTTTGAGCTTATTTGTTAGTTCCTTGCTTAGATCCTGTTCTTATTTCCTTTATGCAATTGTTCAAGTCTTTGGCGAATATTTCTCTATTGCTTTCTGCCAGTCTGAATTCATTGTGTTGGTAGCTATTCTTTAGTTTTTTAAGTTTAATTTTAGTGTCGGCAACCAGCGGGTCAAATCCCACGTCGGCTCCAGGATAGGTTGTAACTCTGTTTACACAGTTTATAAATATTTTGTTAATTAATAGTCAAGCTGATTTCTTATAATGTGTGCTGGGTTATCGCCTGGACCCCTCCAAGAATATAGTCTACGTTTATGCAGATTGTACCATGTTTTTGTTACCACCGTGTTGTGATCCTGGCAAAACTCGAAGAGTCTGTCTCATTTACATGGAAAGATAGTGTCTGCAATTGGGCAATGAAGAAGACAAATGGTGTCTAAAGCAAATGGAGGACATGGAGAACCTTATAAGTAGACTTTTTGTTTTGAAAAAAATAAAAGAAAAAAAAACAGGTTAGTTTAGGTTAGTTCAAGTCGCAATAGTTACAGTTAAACATTTTTTAACACTCTTCTATTTTAAATTCCTTAAAGATGTAACCTTCAAACAAGAAGAAACCCTAAAAACCATCCATTCTTGTTTACAATCTTTTTAATTGGAACATCATATTGGTATTATTATTGTCGAGGCACTAAATTCCTGACCTAATGGTGCGCTCGCCTCAGCCAAGAATCGACTCCAACGCACTTGACCTAATTCCCCATGGAATTTTTATTGTGATACCGTCCTCACTCACAAAGACACCGAACAACAGAGAGCCAAGACGAAAAAACCTCCAGGTTACAGTGCCATTAAAATAATAAAGAAAAACGTAATCCCCCATCAGACTCGTCGTTATAATACCTGTTTATGTGGGATTATACTAGTATCATCCTACAGAACGGCTTCTACAGAGAGTATCTTGGTGATAACCAATTAAACTTAGAATAGAGAACTACTGATAACAGTTGGAAATCAAAGGAAAGGTGACCGAGGTAATAGAGAACATGTTTGAGAAGTAGCAGCATGACTGGGAAAAAACGGACGTAAAAGGTTGGATGTGCCGAAAATGGGAACACCTGGTTACTTTACAACTCAAGCTTTAACAGGACACGAAACATTTGGAAAATACCGATATAAAAATGGCAAAAGACAAAATTCAAAGTGTTCGTTCTGCGACAAAAACGCACTCCAGATTTGTTGGTGAGCGTTAGATAAAAGAGAAACAACCAATAGAAGATCAAATAGGTAGGTAATAACAATATAGTTGGCTTACTCTTGCAAACCAAGAAACCGTGGAATAAGGCAACGAAATTGACCAGGACGATAATGGTCGCAAAACAGCAGCATGAAAAACCAGTGGGGAACAGTCATTTTGTGAAGAAAACAAATAAAAACATATAACAAGATATGACAGTCAATATTTTCCACCCCACTTGAAGAAATGTCTGATGAAGGTAGCTTAGGGTCAAATAGGGTGAAGAGAAGAAAGGGTTTTTAATGGGTAGTCCGCAATGCGTGACTGCGGACTGGGAGTCCCACTCTCCCAGGTCCACTAAGATCGAACCATCGAAGAGCTGGAGGCATAAAAGAACATTTTCGAACCTCTATAAAAAAAAGGTTAGTTTAGGCTAGTTATAAAACAATATTTTGAGCTTGGCCTCATTTACTAGCGGATGTAGCCTGCTGTTGCGCAACATCTCACCGCCTTTTGCGTTGCCTTTTTGGTTGAAGTATTTTGTCGACCAGCTAAAGCTGCACTGAAGAAGGGTAGACCACGAAATTTGTAAGTACCTAGTATGTATGTACTTG
Organism: Taphrorychus bicolor; assembly: GCA_951812265.1. NCBI lineage: Eukaryota > Metazoa > Arthropoda > Insecta > Coleoptera > Curculionidae > Taphrorychus > Taphrorychus bicolor. The sequence continues at coordinate 17,641,411 of OX638300.1, forward strand.
TAAGTCTACGTAAAGTATGCAGATGGGTTGATTGACAAATTGGTGAGCACCATGATCTTTACATTCGGTACAGATAATGGAAAGGTGCAGGGTAATATAGGCTGCTTCTCGGTTTGACAGCAATCTACCATGCACTATTTGATTTAATACGCTAATGGATGTCGCCTGCTCTGGCACAACATCTCACCGCTTTTACAATTCTTTTTTGGTCGAAATAGCTAAGACATGGTCTCCAATTGTCGACCAGCCAAAGCTGTCCTGTTGAGGGGTAGATCGCAAAAGCAGCTATTCATCTACTATCATAGAAATATTAATTTACTAATATTTTTTTAAAAACATTCAACATTTCATTCAGTTAATAAAAGTTAAATAACTTTCAAAGACATGAGCTTACAAAATTTGTACCGTTTTTTCTGGCCCACTGTGTATTTAAGCCATCCAGGGACGAAACTATACACTTTATAGACACATCCCTAAAACTTTCATCACATAGTGAACTACAACACATCAGCGATATTGCCACAGTGCAAGAGAAATTCAGCGAGTAAAACTTGACAGCACAACATTATGCGATTCTACGTGTCAGTACCGAGGTTAGAGCCTGCGTTTGAGTCGCCTACGATGTAATCGCAGTAAGACAAGAGCAAGATGGCGGCGGCTCGAGCCGCACCTGTACGTGATTGAGGCACGGTGGACGCGCCTGTGCCGTAACGATGCAACGTTGCCACACTGCTGGCGCGGCGCGTCGACGAGCTCGCTGTGCGTCGTGGCGACATTTCCGATGTGGCACTAGTGCGCGCCAATATAGGAAGAGGAAGAGAGCCTGTAAAAGAGAAATGCTGGTGTGTTGACAGGGGCGGAATCAGCGCTGCTGAATTGTTTCAGTGTTGCGCTGGATTATTGTCCTTACGAATGGGCAACAACAAACAATCAATCAATGATGAATGAGGACTAATATGCGGACAGACATAATTTGTAACTTTGTCGCATGAAAGTTGACAAAGAAGGAGACAGACACACAACAAATAATAGATAACACTCTCCAAAATGCATATGTATAGAGTGACAGAAAGAGTGACTTACCTGGATCGCTTGAAAACAGTATAGGTGGCGCTAGATTGGCATTGCCAAAGCGATGCCTGTGGTGGCCCGAACCGTACAGGTTCTGGTTGAACAAGTGCAGCACAAAACAAATGAGGCCTGACAAAATGGCGATGCCTGAGAGGACTCCAGCGAATGTGGAGAAGTCTTTAGTTATTACCTGAATGTCTACATAGAGATAAGCGTTCACAAATGAATCATCATGTGTAAATACTTGAGTAGGGTTTACCTTCTGCACAGAAAACTCTCTTCGATGGTTTTTGTAAAGCGACTGAGTGGTAACCACTTTGGCACTGACAGATGGCGTTATGGTGAATCTGGATACACAAGGCATGCTGGTCGGTATACCTACAGACCTCGTGGTCGTAACACTGATCACCCAGTTTTTTGGCTATAAATAAAGAAATATGCTTAGATAAATGTTCCTTTATAAATTTCATGGAAGAAAGCAGGTAACTACATAATGGCCAAAGTAGTAAAAACATGAGTCGCACCATAGTTTATGAAATGTTAACACTAATATCTGCAAACTAAAAGTGTTCTTTAATGATATTTCGGACAAAAGTTTTGTTGCTTGGAACAGAGAATCGGATTCTATTCACGTTTCCTAAATTGTTTCCAAACTACAAGCATTTTACCTCGCACTTCGTAAGTTTTTTTGCGCATGATTAATGGTTCAGCAAATAGGTCCTACATTTGAATAACGAAAACTTTATGAAACGTATAAAATTTTGCTTTAGCCGACCATAATCGGGGATAATGACATCAGGGAAACGTGCAATACAATTAATTTAACTAAGTTTTGAGTACTGGACTAGTGCCAACACTATGGAAAACGGCCGAGAGCATTAGGTGCGGTTCGATGAATACTGTAATGCGGGTCGAATTGAAATTCTTAGGGGATTGTGTAGAGCACATAAATATACTTAACGAAATATCAGTGAGATAAGTGTACTCTTAACTTGAGAAGCCTAATTTTTTTTTAAATCATTACTGTTTACCCCTTTTTTATTACATTTGAAAAAAAAATCCCTTATTAATACATGTAAAATGGTTAAAAAGATCTTGGTGGCACAAATTCGATGCCGTTTGTTGACAACTATGCTATTAAGCTAATAGGCAAAAATTATGAGGAAAGCAACCAACCAAGTTTCTTTCCCCACAAGCACTTTCAGGTGTTCATAAAAGGTGTCCCAGAAGCAATGAGCCGAAAAAAAAATAGAAACTAATAAATGAGTCAGGTGATTTCTTTCTACAGTGCGTTTGGCTTGATATGGCTCCCACAAAAGTTTTTAATCTTTGAAGCAATATCATCTGAGCTTCTGGTTCCAAGCTAGCTGGTACTGGCACAGTTTAAGAATAGAAACACTTCGAGAACGCCTTTCATATCTGATAAATACCGATAATTCTTTGCTGTGGCGTTTTCAGACGGAATACGAGGGTCTGAATTCCAAAGCTAACGTGAGTGATGCGGGTGTTACGTGTACAAGCGCAGGCCGATATCCTACTTATCGTGTCGACACTGTATGCTACACTTCTGTGGCTGCCCTAGCCATGAGTAGAGATCTGGGGTAGAAAATACAGAGGCAGAAAGGTTCGGCGCCAACCATCGAGTGATCGAAGTTGTTCTATTACTGTGGTGGTTGTTAATGACAGCGTTCACTGATATAACCAGTTCACAGGTACTTTTTGTTAGTTCAGGTTAGTTTTGGTTAAGCTCGTCGCCTTTAAGGGCGACTTTTACAAGTTCAAGTAAAACTTCAGATTGAAGTTAAAACAGAAGACTTGATGCACATTGTATTGTTTACCTGACAGATAAACAATGCAATGTAGGTTATATCTGGAGTTTTTTCTTTAATCTGAAGTTTTACTTGAACTTGTAAAAGTCACCCTAAGTGTGGCTCACGGTTATCAGTAGATATTTTTAATTTAGGACAGTAAAGTTATACTTTTTCCTTTTTTCTATCAATTGTTTTAGTAGAGCGGAAGGCCATTGTTTGTTAGGTATGACCTAAATAAAAGTCAGGCAACGCTCGTGCGATAATAATCATTCATTATTATGCATACATAATAACCAGTTTATGAAAAATTAAGGAGGAATTAAGAGACTATATGGGGTTTATTATCTCAGAGCGGGGAGGAGAGGGCGTCGGAAAAATTTCAGACATAACGCCCAAAACATCTACCCCCTATACGAAAGAATGTTTTATGTTATTAGGCTAAGTATGTATTAATACCTACTATTAAAGCACCTATAACCAGTGGCGCTCGAGCACACACGTATGGCTACGCCACTTCTTATAAATAACCCTTACTTAAATTTAAGTGTATGGATATTTTGGTTCGTCTTACGCAAAGGTCAAGTCTTTTTATGGAAGGGAGATAGAAAGGACGGTCGTCAACTAAACTTCTATACGCCACTGGTTAATAATAGTAACTGTGGATCTATTTCACAAATTGAAACACACCTACGTGAAAACACGGTTAATATTAAAGAGTAAAAGAAACTGTAAAAGCTGCAAACCTTTTAAAAACTATATATAATTACTTCCTGGTGAAGCGGAAAAGAAAAGATCAAATTACATCTGATGGTAAAAAGGGCAAATCGATATACACACAAATTTTGTTTAAACACAATTTCTGTTCTTATGAATGTAAATTCACTGTCAGCTGCTGGCCGAAGGAAATGCTGAAAAGCACGAGAAACTACCCCCGACAAAAAACCACAGGAGAAGGAAGGAGCACCAAATAGAACCCAACCTGAACTTAATGCTATTAACAAACCGCAAGAAAGAAATAGCAAATCTAAAGAAAAAACCTGCACCTAGTGGGAAGAAAAGTGGTCCGCCGAAGGTCCTCCAAAAATATATATATACAATAACCTGTTCTCCGGAGAAAACCACTATCGCCTCTTTCGACTAAGAAAAGCAACAGAAGGGTTCCTGGTAGGAACCAGCGTAGCCCAGCCGTCGAAGGTCTGGTTGCAACGATTGTTGGGAACGAACCCCAATTGCTGGAAGAATTTTGATGAATTTGCCCTTCTGCATCTTACTTTAAGACTGGTTCTTCTTCTTTGGAGATATCTCATTATGGATGCTGTGGTTTGTCCAAAAGTGTTTTGACTTTCTATTTCAATTCCTTCCTCTCTGATCCCTGAGGTATGGCTGACTCTACAGCACTCATAATATCGAGAACTGGGGTTGACCTGGACTAACCTGAGCAATTCCAAAGCTGAGACCTTTACTATCAAGCTTTTCTTTAGTGGACCTCAGGATATTCAATCAAGTATTTACTACTTTCTTCTGAGTTTGCCGTGATGGTCGATTGGCAGCCTCTTTTCTTTCGGTGCGAAATATGAGTGCATGAAATATCAATCAGCGCGATGACGTGGATTCAATCATTAAACCCTATCTGTCAAGGCAAAACCCAGAGTGCAAAACCGGATCCTGGAATATTATTGACAAAAGTTAGACAAGAAGGGTAAAAAAATAATCTTCCTCATGAATGGAAATTAACCGGAGGCGATTGAAAAACTCCAACGCAGACTTTTTTGAAACTCTGAAACTGCAGAAGATGAACGGGAGGATGATGGACTCTGGGGTTCTCGAAGAGAAGCCTCTCAAAACTGAGGAGGAAAACTCGTATACTCTTTAACCGCGCTTTGGACAGGCTATATAAATGCCTTCCCCAAGGAATCATGGCAACTCGACCAAAAGGGTAAAGCAAGGCTCATGAAGGCAGTACTACAATGGGATGGAAAGTACTTCGGGGTGTGCAAGTCTGTAGAAAGGTCTTCAAAAGACCACTCAAGGTAAGCTTGAAAATCTGTCCTTCAGTTTTACCTTTGCACTTTTACCTTGGAAAATACTGCTAATTGGATATTTATTTAGTTTGGCAATAGACAGAATTGTAGTCGTTCGTCTTCCTTTTTATTATTTGCTTTTTATAAATTTAGTTTTCCTTTTTCCTTTTTTCCCTGCGCCACCCTTAGTTTAAAGCTTCACTGATCAAGAGAGAAAAAATTGGAAAAAAAAAATAAAAAATAAAACGTTGTTTCTGACAATTTTCCGAAAGTAGAAGTGTTTGTAGATGAAATATCGGACTTTATGGAAACAGTAAAAATCGTAATAGTTACTTTTATTTTAGCAGTTATACCGGTCGAGTCATACATAGTGTTACGCCCGACCGTCGAGTCGGATCACAGAGATTCGGGCCGAAGCGGCAACGCCGAGTGCCCACCGCGACCCCGGGAAGCCATCTAGACTAAACGAGAACCGGTAACAGTCGCCTCCGTTCTCGAAAATACGAGAGTGCGTTCATGCCGGGTATATACCCAGCGAGCCGCGCGAGATGGGATCGAATAGATCGAATAGATTGTGCAGTGTAGTAAATAAGCGAAATAAGCGGACAAGCGAACAGTGCGCGTTGTTAGTAGAGAGTAATTGTGAACAACTGGTGTCAGAAGTGGGATAATTTTTATCAAACTTGTCACTGAACGGACAGAGGAGTCGTCGCGTGCGTGGAATTTTGCGTGGTAAGGACACTGCAAGAACTTTGGTGTTTTCTACATGCCGTATACCCGATCTGCGACAAGAATCATGGATGAACAACTGAAGAAGTACAAAGAGGTACAAAGGAATTTTCTGGAAGAACAAGAAAAACAAAGGCAACTTGAGGAAAAGGGATAAGAAAAACAAAGACAACTTGAGATAAAGGAGCAAAGAAAAAATCAAGCTACTCTGTTTCAAGCATTAACGGATGGTGGTGGCGAGTTGCAAGAACTTGTCTCAACCAAAATGACTGAAGAAAAACAAGACGTAGATCAAGTCAACCAAGACGTGGATCAAGTCAAACATTAAGTTGAGATGAAAAAGGCGGAGTTAGAAGAACGGTGGTGGATCTGGGAAGGGGAGGGGAGCAATGTTACGCCCGACCGTCGGTCCACAGAGATTCGGGCCGAAGCAGCAACGCCGAGCGCCGACCACGGCCCCGAGAACCCATCTAGAATAAACGAGAACCGGAAACAGTCGCCTCCGTTCTCGAAAATACGAGAGTGTGTTCAGGCCGGGTATATAAACCAGCGAGCCGCGCGAGATGGGATTGCATAGAATCCGTATGCGATAACAATATTTTAATCTATTAACTTTTGAGCTGTTTTGGGACCCTGTTCTCAGGTCTCAGTATATAGAACCCACCTTTTTGGAAAAAAGAATAGTTCAAATCATAAGATGAGGTAGCGTGCTCATGTCTTCTAAACCTGAAAGCAGAATTCAAAAGGCAAAAATTCCAAAATTCGCGACAGTTTTCTCATTTTTGAAATCAAGTTTCAAACTTTTTTATCGGGTCTTTTGTGTAAGTTTAAAGAATCTGACGGACTTAGAGCCTAGAGGGTTCAGTTACAAAATTGACCAGAGGTCAGAGAGCTGGAGCTTATACAAAGACCTAGGAAGAAACCCTAGACCTGCCTCTGGATATCCACTTTCCGGTCCATACCCGAAACGTAAATAACAGACAAAACCTACAATAAGAGGCTGAAAAAAATTGGAAGTTAGCTAAAGTAGTAGCTCTGACTGACATTACGAGAGTTAAATGAGCGATGCAAAGCTTTGAACCATACAACTCGCCACAAACAACCAGTAATGTTACAACAGTGGGTCGATATTCCATGATGGTCAATGTTCATTCTGTTTAAGGCTACACTATCACTGAGCTATGTGCCATAAAATATGAGAACCACTATCGTTATTTTGATTTCCAAACCAGGGCTAGCAACATACGCAAAGGATTTAGACCAATTAGCCTAACGAATTTTATGCTCAAGAAAATGGAAAAGCAAATGGATAGACATACAATTAATGACCTTCTAGTGGCGAAACCACCAAGTCATTCCTAACAGGCAGGAAATACATGATCTTACGCGGAAAATAGAGAACACACTTTGATTTCAAACCCTTCTTTGCAACCCCTTGAGGAAGGGACTAAAACTTTATGCGACAAGGGGGTTAAGTAACAACTCATTTTATAGGTTTCTCCATAAGCTAGTCACACACCAAATTTTAAAGGAATCAGTTCAACATCAAAACATACAAATGAAAGGCTCATATGGACAAAGCTAAGTCAATGATAGGTAATTTTGATACAGGAACTAGTAACTTAAACTTGACTGTTAAAAACCTTCCTTATGCAGTTTTGACTATTTTAGAAGAAACTGCTTCTTGGTGTTTTGCGGGCAAAAAGTCTATAGCGATTAAGGAGTATTTCTCCTATTCTCAGTAAACATTCAAACACTGATGTTCAAAAAATTACTCATGTTCTCTCTTTTGCTCATGTTAAGAAGATTGGCAAACAAAGTCAAAGTTAAATCTTGTTATTACTTACGTTTGTTGCAACCTGCATACGGATTGCTAAGTCTGACTGGATACTTTTTCTCGCATTCGCAAGAGCTTGTGACAGGGTTGCAGTACACATGTTGTAACCTCGCACTGCATGTGAGTTCGCATGGAGCACCAACGTATAGGCCTTTTTCTAGAAAACAAACATCCATATAACACTTTCAGTTCATATTGCACAAAAGAATAGTTCAGACTCACCACCTGTAGCATTGACTGGAACAACAACGTCCTCATCCCGTTCGTCATCGGTAGCCACCGACAGGTCATCGTAGTCGTCATCAGACTTGTAATTCCTGGTGGGAACGAAGAGTTGTCCACCAGTAAAGGGCACAACAGGTAAATATAAAATCAACAACATCGACAACACTAAGGCGAGGTTTTTCATCTCCTGCGAGTTTTGGTTGTCTCGTGGTAGTGGGTGATGGCACTTGATATCATTATTGTTACCAACTTCTAGAAAAAGATTAGGCATGGCGAGTTTTTACTCCTTGCAATTTTATTTATTACATGCAGATGCAATATTGTAGGTATGTGATAGTTATAGGTATAATCGTTTCAATCTGAATATGGGTTCTTTGAAACACACGTAAAATCTTCTGGTAGGTATTAAGTTTAACAGTGTGTGCAATTCTGTTATTGGCTTTACCTACATAACATTTGTGGCTCGGTAAAAAAGGATCTAAAGGCAAATAGAAAAAAACTGTTGTTTGGCCTTTCTTCAAAATGACTTTAAGTGAATGGGGTCTAGGATGTGCAATATGCATTCCACCTAATTTTTAATACATAAACTGAATCCACCAATCCTTCAAAACTACTTCAGCATAGACGTAAGTTTTAACGGTTTATAAGGGCTATTGGGGTGAACTGAAAGCGTCTGCTTAGTGCACAAAAATTAAACAGAACTAATGATGATTGTTGAACAATACAACGCACTGATAACGCCTTTTGAGTAGGGAGAATGCGATATATATCCGGATTTTGTAATATCCTGTAGATAAACGGAACGTTAAATAAGTAGGTAATTAGTGATTACACAGTGTTGGCATTCAATTGATAACACTTCCTGAACTTCCCAGTAGGTTTTTACGAACTGGTATATAATTTGTTACAAAGACGTATGAATTACAAAGAACTTTCAATCATTGCTACACAGCATAGGAATGTTGTGTGACATGTAACATAGTGTAAGAGCAAGAACTAAAATAAGGTAATACATTTTTTTTATACACACAATTATTACATTAAGTACCTACTGCAAAGCAAAAGATATTAAACGAAGCAATTCGAATTGCTCAAGGTAAATAGTATAAGGCCTTAACCAATAGTTGCTCTTCAAGTGCTTTGGCACACTACAAAAAGCAGATACATTTCTCAAAAGTCCAAAGCCCTAAAAAGCCTAATACAAAACTCAATCCCCCAAAAATAAACGATCAATATACCGGATGGTCGAATAAATTATTATGATAATGACCGAGGCAATCCTTCATAATGCTTACGAGGGTGTGGCGTGCAAGGCAGGCGTTACAGATAGTTAAAAACGATAAATACATACTTACAAGCCGTCTAAATGTTTATGTAAATAAATTTATTGGCGTAGAATTTCGCACGAAACTGCACGAAAATAAGGCCGTCGCGACGTCCAGGATGCGTGGCGTCGCGCGCTTTAGGAAGGGATGGCGAGTTGAGGCCTACTATGGTCTTCGAAGAAACTGGTCATTTTAAGGGCAAAACAAATGGTAATGAGTAACAATACGATTGTCTGTGTTGCATTGAAATTATTTGGAAAGTAATGAAGTCAAAGTTGTAGATACTAACAAAATAGCTGAAATGATTTAATATTTTCATCAACTTTGAAGGGACGAGAACGAAAAAAACTTCTACACTTTCGCAGCAAAAATGTTTCGACGTTTACTTGACGTCATTTTCATAAATCCTCAACAAAAAAAAATTATTGCACTCTATGTTGGGAAAGAAGAACCAAAGTTGACATTGACTCAATTGGGGCTCAACGACCTCTATAGTAGGTCTTACCCCAAAAACGAAGAAGTTCAAGGAGCATGCGCCCAGGTGTTAAGTTTGTTATTTGGGCTATAGGTTACTGTTATTGCTATCATGACGTTTCTGATTTAACGCTTCAGCCGCTGAGAATTAGAATTTATCGATTATATTAAATTTCTCCTTCACTATATTCTCTCTATGACGCGTAGTATCTGGATATTGAATATGCCTAAATTAGGCAATAATTAATTAATTGTTCGATGCGGGTTAGAACAGTAACAGGTATATGGGCTTTTGAAATTTCTAATTTCTAATTTCTATTACATGAATAGTCTTTATGAAACTTCTTAGATGCACTTGAATAAAGTAGTATAATAAATTATCAGTTCAAGGTGGCAAGTTTTGTTTAATTAATTAATCAAATAACAAATTACCGATATCTATCCCTTAATTTGGTGGTTTCTTTTTATGAATTTGGTGGAGTATGATAAATTACCAAGATTCAAATGGAGATTTAATTGCTGGAGCAACATTTCTGTTGCTACAGCTATTAGAGGGACCCAAATAAACATCTGGGCCCTTTGTTTCAGAAAACATAATTAATTAAGTTATAGGGATGTTGTAATTAAGAATAGTCCAATGCGTCACATAAAGGATTAGACAATAATCTAAATAATGTAACACCGATCTACAAAAACACCAACTAATTATCAGTTAGTTAATCCAACTGAGAACTAAATAGTTTTGAATAGGGATTATGGTAGTCACAAACTTTCAAGAGAATAGCAGGAAATAGATTTGCAAAGAAACGATATGTGTCCTCTTTTATCTGGTTGTTCATTATTAGCTCGCCTTTAAATTATAAAAAACTCTTTTTCCTGCTGTAGATAAGCTCTGGGCGTATATTGCTCGCCCTGGTTTAGGAATGAAAATAACGTTAGGGGTTCTCAAGATGAAAAGCTTCAAGTGTTGCAGGAACAGGGAATCTAATAGCTTAGCAGCAGCAAGCAATTTATGGAGATTATCGGAAACTCTTAAGCTGGGCTAATAGGAAACATTTTGCTCTGTGGCATGCCCGGAAAAGCTCAACGAAGAGGATATCTTGGATAAAAATTTTCTTTTGAGGGTTAACAGTTTCAATAAAGAACTGAGATGGACAGATTGATAGAAAGGTTTAGTGGCATAATCATATATGCAGAGTGACGGTCGGGACTATACCCGTTTTTGAATTATCAGTACAACACAAACAAAGAAAAATGTGGCTATAAATAAATATATGTGGTTAAAAGAATGCCATTTCAGTTTCGTAGCAAAAATAACATCTTGCAGTAACGTTCATCTTCCTTGATAAAATTTGAAGTATGTTTAGAAAATTGGCCCAAAGGCCATACACGCTCTAGTGTGGTCTTCCTTAATTTGCAGTACTTTTCTTTGAAAAGCTCCTTTTGGATCTTTTAGTGAACGTGGTACGAAAAATAGCCACAAAGAAATATATCATTTACCATCCACACTTTTACCCTCAAAAACAAAAAGCCACCAAACTAAAAGAAAAAAAAAGCCCTTTTGTCGGGGTACCTAAAGGAGAGAGTTCACGCTGAAAGGCCACATTTGCTAGAAGCTCCAAAAAAGAGAGAAGTACTGCACCTACAGGTCGAGGAAGAAGACTAGAAAAGCTTTCTAAACATACTTGAAGAGGTTATTTTTGCTACGTAGCAAAAATGGCATCCTTTTAGTTACACATAAAAATTTTTGAATACATTTTTTATGACGAAACAAAGTTGTACTGTTAATTTAAGAACGGGTATAGTTCCAGCGGTTTTATATGTTTAGGTGAGAGAGAGAATGAACTTAACTATGAGGTCATTACCCTAAAGGAAAAGAATCAAGCAATAGAAAGGTAAGTAATTCAACTTAGGAATTGAGTTTGCAGAGCTAAACAGACTTGCATACATCACAAATCTAAATGAGAAGAGTTTAAGGTTAAATTTGATGAAGTAGTAAATTGAGAAGAAATCTATAAACAGACCTAAAGAGATTAGAATATAATTAGAAATAGGTTAGAAACGTCTTCTTCTTGATCTCAGCTTCTCCTTCGGAGGCTGCTGATCACCATGTCTATTCTAACTTTAGAGGCAGCTGTCCGAAATAGTCTCGCCGTCTAAACCAGTCTCGCAAGTTACGTAGCCAGGAAATTTTACGTCGACCGACGCTTCTGCGTCCCACGATCTTCCAGTGCATGAGAGTTACGCATAACATGGTCAAGAAACTCTAGTTTTCCATTATCCATTCTCCATTCTTTTCAGAACTTGTTCGTTCGTAATGCGGTTCATCCAGGAGACCTTTAACATTCGGCGGTACACCCACCACTCAAACGATTCCAGACTCTTCGATGTTTCCTTATTCAGTGCCATCCTTCAAGACCATATAGCAATACTGAAAAGACGTAACACCGCACCATTCTCACTCTCAAACTCAAAGATCGGGCTGTCAGCTGTCTTCTTAATTTCACAAATATTGTCCTCGCTGTCTGACTCCCTTCCGAATACTAATTTGTTTTGTCAAAGCATTGTCATACTTCACTCTAGAAGTTTATCCCCAGTAGAGATTTGATATTATTCGGACATTGTGGTAATCAATGTAAAGTCCTTGGAGTATATCCAGAAGCTTTTTATGCTTGACATTGTCGAACGCCTTACTATAATCTGTGAAGCACATGTAAAGGCCTTGGTTTACATCTAGGCATCACTGAGACAAGACATTCAAAGCAAAGTTGGCCTCTCTCGTACCCATTCCGTTGCGGAATCCAAATTGTGTATCTGATGTTTCAGCCTCACATTTTTTGTATATTCTAGTATGTATAATTTTTATAAAGATCTTCAGAACTTGACTCATCAAACTTATTAGTCTATGGTCATCACACTTTGATGCTCGAGATTTTTTCGGGATAGGAACAAAGGTGGAAAGCAGCCATTCTCTGAAAATAGATCCACTGTGACACTGATTGAACGCTTATTCCGCAGTTTCAAGACCTCACAATGCACCTCATCCGGCCCTAGTGCTTTACAGGATTTACAGGCATACTCTACTTCTTCCTTCGTTATTTCTGGAGCTCTCTTTGATATAGTTATATCATATGTCTCCGTTCTTTGGTCATTAAACAGTTGAGTTATATACTGCTGTCACAGTCTCAGTCTGGCATCAAGTCAGCAACCAGTGCGCCCTTTTCATCTTTTAGTGTACCAGTTTTCTTCTCTATCTCCACACCGGTCGTAACTTATTTTTTATGTAGGCCGAAACTGTCGTACTTCTTGCATCTTTCAGTCATCCAGACCTCCTTTGCTATTCTTATTTTACTTCTAATTGTGTTCTGTATCTCCTTGTACTTGGTGTTATCCCTGCCTTTGTATCTCCTTCTTTTTTCCATCAGTGCCAAAATTTCCTGTGTCGTCCATCTCTGCCTAGTTTCGTTCTTGGCCTTACCAATGCTTTCTTGTTGTGTTGTTATTATTGCTTCTTTAATTTTGGTCCACTGGATCACTTTGCTTCTCCATCCAGATCACCAACATTTTCTTCCTGCAATTTATGGAGTCTATTATTTACGTTAGTATTAGTTACAGCAGTTCGGACTTCTGATTTGATACCTCGGATATTTAAACTGGTGATTTGTACTTGGGACTCTCCCCTCTTTAACTTCACATACATGCTCATTACTAGGGGGTTGTAGTCACTTCCGACGTCCGCTCCAGGGTATGTTTTCACTGATTTTATGCTATTCCGGAATATCTTGTTAACAAGGATGTAGTCAATCTAACTTCTAATTATTCGCTCTGTGTTGTTTCCCGGTGCTATCCACGTGTATAGCCTTCTTTTCGGGACTTTGAACAATGTGTTAATGACTACTAATTCCTCTTCGATACAGAACTGCAGCATTCGATCTCCTCATTCGTTCCTCTCGCCCAATCCAAATTGGCCAACATACTCCCCCCAGCTGCCCTCTACAATCTTGGCATTGAAGTCTCCCATTACAATAGTTACCTATCGTTTTTTTTTTTAAGCTTAAGGATGTTTTGAAGTTCTTCATAAAATAACTGTGCAGTTAGAAACACTGGACTATGAGCCTAGAAGCTTTGACTAGTAAATAAGAATAGAAACGGAATACAATTTGGATAACCGATCATAATCATGAATAGTACTGAAAACAATACATTGACAGGGTGAGAAAGGTGATTGATGGGAATGAGAAAAGCTTGGAGAAAGCATGTCTATTGTCAATCTGCAAAGACACGTCAACTCAGATATGAGAAGGGGACCTTCACAGTTGAAGCTCTGTTTTGAAAGGTTCCTTTAGAGTCTTTTATGATGATGATTGTCTCAGTTTCGCGGGCCATCCCGAAAATATGGTCCTGATATTTATTAATTTTTCTCTAAGCAATAAAGGAAAAATGATGATTTATGTGAGAAGTACAAGACTGAGTTATGGCTGGAATCTGTTCGGACTCTAATCAACATCAGACAAAATCTAGCTGAAAGAATGCTCTGGAGGAAAGGTATTGATATTTTCAGATAGGGGTACAGCAGTTGTACATTGCCTAGACATCTGTAATAGCGTGCCATCATCATCTAAGTTAAAGGAAATGTTTCCGATGATACGAATCATGACATATTTGTGTCGGTTTTCAGAGTTTAATGGTAATGTGTCGTATGTGGGCATTAGTCCGGACTATACAAGATCAAGCATCGTCTTCAGGTCACTCCGACTTAGCACTTTGAATTGTGGCGGCAAAGTAGTCCGAGTTCGTTAGAAAATATCGTTTAGAAGGCTACGAATTTTTGACAGAAAAAGATGACATAATCAAAGTAAATAGACTTCTGTCCTTTCATCTTCTCCTTTTGATATTCCACAGCCTCCTAGATAGAGTTTTCAAATGAACACCCCCTACTTAAAACGTAAAGAGTTGTCCTTTGGTGTCCAGCACTAAAATCAGGACTCCAATGATAAGTCGAAAGTTGCTCTTCGACTTGTCATTAGGGAGCTAAAGGAGCGGGAAAGCCGCTGTTGAAAGGTGTTAAAAGACTCTTCACTTAAACACACCACTTTTTGAAATTATTTACCACTTGAACTGACATTTCATTCATCCATTCTATATCGTTATTACTAGTTTTCAGATTTTTCTTTGTTTTTCAATTGTTGGTTGTCACTTTTCTTAATCATCTTCTACTTTCAGCTGACTGTTTCATTTCATTACTCTGAATTTTCATTCAGGTTTTTTCTGATTCTGAATAACTTATATTTCTTCTGTCTGGCTAAGTCTCCCTCAACTTGGGGGGTTTTGTCTTCATCTGCAGTCATAGTGTCCTCTTTATTACTTGTTGTTTCAGCTGAAATCTGTTCTATTTCACCTCTTGGAATTTTGCTTTCTTGATAACTTGTATCTGTTCTCATAATAGTCCCATTTTCCACTTACAAAGAAGCAGTTTTATCTTCATTTTTTTCAATTATTGGTTTTTGTGCGTATTCAAATATTGGTTTTTGTTCTTCGACCGCCAACACGAGATTTGGTAACCTGTACTTCGGTAATCTCTTTAATGTCCTTGTCTAGTGTCTCTCTGCATTGGTCTACTTCTTGTGTCTGGTTTCCCTGCAACTGATGTAACCTTTATCACTTCATGGACTATTCGATAATCTCAAATTTAGCAACTTCCAGGCCAACGCCACGAACTTCTGATTCTACCTACCAGCATAGTACTTTCACTTGTTCTTAGTTTCTTCGATTTGATAGATATTTTCTTCCTCGTTTTCTCCTCGTCCTTCTGTTTTCTTAGTGATGATAGTTGGAAGGGTAACGGGTCTTACATTTTTTTGAAAAGAGCGAATAGTACAGAGGAATATAGCTTCCTACAAATTGGTTCTTTCTAAGGATTAATGGTACTGCGAGGTATTCTGAATTTAATTAGTCTTCAGACCCAATGACCTAGGAAGAGGGAACAAATGCCGATAGTTCCCTAAAAATAGTCCCGTTTCTTGAAGTCCGCCATTTTTAAGATACCCATTTCTAAAAATGGGAGTCAAAACTATAAGACAGCAAGGTCTCCGTTTCAGCGTTGCCTCAGACAATGTGACTAGTGAGACTACATTATTAAGAGCTCAGCTAACTAATTAGGAAATTCACAAATATTATGACACTTGTTATAGGTATGTTTAGCTAAATCAATTCAAAATTACTTATTCTATATTAAATAAAATCTATCACCACCTAAAATTATTGTAACGACTTGCAAGACACTCTGTATACACCCTGAGAAATGGAACAGACTTTTTGAAGTAAATAAATAAACGTTTGGTATGTTCCAGGAATCATCGTAGGCCATCAGCATTACACCACAAAGGTCACGCTTTGCTTAAACAACAGCAACTTGCAAAAACATCTTAAAACCTATCAGATTATCGCTCATTAACATTAAACTTATTAATTCATACCGCGCCAACGCCAGATTGTGGTCGACAGTATAAAAACAAGTTTTAACACTGCAGTGTCGATTCTTGGTAAATTATTCTTATATTTTGTAGCTTTACTTGACCACGTATTTACTAAAGAGAAATTGCTGGTTGAACTGTTTATTAGAATTAAGGTTTTTACCAAAGAAAGTTAAGGTTTCGCAATTTGGTTGTTTTGGGTTCAGTGTGCGTGGCAAAAACCATAGTGAAGTACTACAGTTAACAAGAAGAGAATTCTATTTTTGTGTATTTTAATAAAGGACTTTATAGGTAAGTATATTTTTTATAAATCTGCTATAGAAAATATAATAAAAATCAATATCGTAGTTTAAGGAACCTTTAAACTGTTACAAAATTGCTTCTCTTTATATAGCAGTTTCATAAGTGTTCGTGACAGAGTACGAGATAATAGATATTTAAGAGCCTATAACGTTACAACATTGCTTCTTTTACAGTCAAATAACAACCAAGGTGAATTTCACAAATCGCTTTTCACTGTCGTAAAATTAATGTATCTACGATCAAAAAGTAGATACTTTTTGCACTGATTTGCGTGTGGTTGAATGACCTTTTAATGCACTAGTGTTACAAACTAATGATCGCAAGCATCTTGAGTGCAAAAAAGTTTGTCTATAACAACACATGAAAATTAAATTAAGTTTACGATTAAAGATAGGGATACGAAACTGGATAACCTGGAATAATTGATCTGTTCGTTTTTGCACATTAATCCAGATCACAGATTGACAGTTTTAAATGGCCGGCTGTCGAGTTAGGTACTCTGGATCAACCTTTTAATCCAAACCGGTGCATGTAATCCTTAATGACCTTCGATGGTAGCAATGTGTTTACCTGTCACCATGATTTGAATAATAAAACATTATATACTTGTGTAAAAGCTAAACACTTGATTTATTAATAATCGTAATATTTCGTTCACTTTACGTGACGTTACGTAAAAAAAAACTATTATGTAATAAACACTATTAAAGCATTTCTGCTTTCTAGGCTTTGAAAGAGATACGATTCAGCTGAAATTAGACCGCAACGACAACGAAAATAGATTTCAGAAGGAAGTGAACACGGACAGCGGACATTGTCGCAGAGGTGGCTATCAGTGAAAGTTAGTTAAAAGTTTAAACGATGTGGAACTTTTACACGACATCGGGAGTTGCTGCAGTTTTCGGAGTTCTGTTAGTTATAGCGGTTACGGGCCAGCAACACGGCCCCATTCAACACCACAATAACAATAATGGGTCTAGAGCTGGCATTTGCGTTTTGGAAGTTCCGTAAGTTTTACTCTATAAAGTAAACAAAAGCCAGACAAAAAAAATTGTGAAGAGTCTTTAAAGTGATGGATTTTAAACAAATGGTAACAACAGTCTTTACCAATTCATGAAGACACTCTCCTTAAATTTTTGTGTGAAAATGGGAATATACTTCCATACTCTGCTTTTCTCATTTTCATATTCTGCAATCTCAAGCTGGTTACCATAATTACTTAGTATGAAATTAATTGTTTTGGAGAGAGTAAAGAGTAGGTAGTCGCCAATTTGTCAATCAACCCGTCTGCATATTCACCCCTCTTTAATTGTTTTATTTATTTTGCCCAGTTTTCTTGTCCCATCCATTTTACTTATTTGTTTCCTTGATTTTTTTTTATCTTTTTTTAAATGCCCAGAGGAATTGCATTAGGCACAAATCCCTTGAGAACAAACTATTTTTATATTGTGTCTTAAAATTTGGTAAAATGGTTTTTATTATTTACTCGAACAAAGTGCATAAAACAAAAACTCATAAAAAATAGGAAAGCTTTTCCTTAACAATTGAACGGAGAATTCAGAAATAATTTTAGTTTTACGTAAAACAATAAAGCATAATTGTTTTCTTCAAAATTTTTTGGATGCTTGCTACTACGCGCACCCCTAGCTAAACAAACCAATATTTTTTTATTGCAAAATATCCCTTCTGTAGACCTCTTATCTGCCAACGGCTACAAAATGTAAAAATATTTCCGGCCATTTTGAAGAAATGTATAATTTTTTATTTTTTTTTAAAATTAAACATCAATACCCTGCATATCCGAAACAGAGCATCTTTGGACCATTACTTATGGTCCAACGTTTTAAGGTTATTTTTCAACGTAAAATGCATAAATACAACGATGCCTCATCCTCATGAAAACCTTATACAGGGTGTCTTTTTTCAATGCATGCAGTATTGCTATGCCTAAAACGCTTTACTTGCGAGGACGGTTAAATTAGTAAAAAGTTACTTTTTGTGGAGTCTTTTCCAATAACATCTACATTAGAATCTAAAGTGTTTTCCGGGCTTTGAAGCCGTCGTCCAATGGAATTTCTTCCTGACTATCACTACCCTGCTTCTCGACGTTGACTGATTCGACTGTGGTGAGCTCCGTGATATTTATTTTCCTGGCGTCGCGATGCAGAGGGGGAATATGGTGGGGGTAATACGTAATTTCCTCCTTCCTATTCAAATTGTTGTCATGTTTAAAGATCTTAATGGCCTCTCTCGTTAGTCTCGGATATAAACGCTGCGATTAATATAAGATATCCACCTCGTTGAGAAGGATGACATAACTTTCGAAGAGAGTGTGCTCTGCTACTGCTGACTTTTGTGTTTATACCATTGTGTCCCATCTTCTTGTGTTCCGTAACGTCCCATCCTCTGGCGTAATCCACCCATGTCCCATCCTCTTGTCTTCCGTAATCCTCGTGTTGACACTGCGTTTTGTGGTGCCAATGTTTACCGCTGCATCGAACTCGGTAAACTCCGGGTGCCATCGTGGCATCGGATGAAAAAAAGCTTAAAAAATCAGAAGCCTTGCCACCAAGTGCCGTATATGCCACTGACACCCATCGAGAGCACCATAGGAAGCCCGACCTACGAAATCGCAAAACACCTCACAAAATTGCTGCTACCTAAAATGGGAAATACTGAAACTTTATAAAAGACTCCACTCATTTCGTTGAAAAACTGCGTTCTTTGACTCTTTCTCCAGGAGAAATTGTCGTTAGCTTCGATGTTGTATCACACTTCACAATGGTACACATTAAGGAAGCCATGGAATATATTAACCAGGAATTTCCACAAGATATTGCCAAGTTGTTCCAACACTGCCTAACCACTACATTTTTTCAACGGAAGGAGGATTTATACGAACAAACTGATGGTATAGCTATGGACAGCCCCCTTAGTCTAGTAATAACCAACTATTTTATGGAAATTTTCGAGGCCAAAGCGTCTGCAGCGGCAAATAATAGGCAAAAACGTTGGTTCCGATACGTGGACGACACCTTTGTCATTTGGAGCCATGGCGTGGGCGAACTTTAAAACTTCCTCTTACACCTTAACTCTTGTCAACCCAGAAATTCAATTCACTATGGTGGTAGAAAAGGAAGAACACCTACCTTTTTTGGATGTCTTAGTATCAAGGAGGCCGAATGGGAAGCTTGCGCACACCGTTTATAGAAAACCAACACACCCTGACCGATATCTCCATAACGGATCAAGTCGTCATCTCAGACAGAAAAGGGGAGTCATAAAGACTCTGGCCGTTAGAGTCAAGCAAATTTGTGAGCCGGCTGATTTGGAACGGGAAATGAAGGATCTGGAAAGAGTCTTTGGTTGGAACGGATACAGCAAGCACGAGTTCGACATGTCCGTCCGTCCAAAGAATGTAGAGCGCCAGGAAGGAAGAACAAGAGAAGATGAAGAAAAGCGCGGATGGACTAGTCTACCACACATCCACAAAGTAACGGACAGGATCGGCAGGCTACTGGAAAAGCACAGTGTTAAAACTGTCTTTAGATCCACTCGGACAATACAACAGAGCTTGAGATCGGCCAAAGACCGCAGAGATCCCCTAGCGGCACCCGGAGTTTACCGAGTCCCATGCAGCTATGATACTATAATCGGTACAACTCTTAAAATTTCGAATCAAAATGACATATTATAGGTATAATATCAGGTACCAACTATAGAACCCATAAAATATCACTCATATCCCTATTGTTTTAGGACCATCGATATTTTGCCACCAGAGGCCCGCAGATCAGATATTCCCCGTGGAAATGGGGTAAGTGCAAAATCACCCAACTACACTCCGTTCCAAAATTATGGAATATTCAAAAAGGTATATGAATTTCATTGTCCAATATTTTCCTTAAATGATATTTTATATTAATTTTTCGATATTAATTTTTTTGCCCGTTGAAAGAGGTCAGAGTCATCCTTGCTTAATAATACAGGGTACAAACAATGAAAAATAAAGCAATATCCTACAGGGAGAGAATAAATTTAAACCCATGTCGGAATCACTTCTTTTTAAAAAAATCTGTGGCAAAGGGGAAGAGTTTAAAATTTATCTTCTCTATTTATTTTAGGTACTGCATGGCTCCCCTACTAATACGTTTAATCGTTGTGTTTCAACTTTTAAATTTTTTGTAAATTTTAGCTTTTTTCGTAAATGTCTGTCGAAAACATGATTTTTGTTTAACAAATGCACATAATGCATAAATTTTTGTTTTTGTTAACTCAATTATCCTCTTACAAGGTTGGTTTGAAAAATGGCATCAACATGGGGTTACAAAAACCAATATACAGAGTGAAATGAAAACCTCTTAGTTGGTATCAACAATTGAAGAATAAAAATTGAAAATTAAAAAGGATTAATAGGGCGTGTTACCACCTCTAGCATTTTTAACTGACAGGCACCGGTTTGGCTTACCTAACCTTACTAATCAGGTTTCGAATAGCATCCTGGTCTATTTCTTCCCATATCATCTGCAATGAATTTCTTAATTCTGCTAAGTTTCGTAGGCCGGTTCAAATCCCTCATTTCTCTACCCATTTGATTCCACAAGTGCTCTATGGGGTTAATCTCTGGGAATCGAACTGGCCAATCCATAACTGAAATCTCCACCTCGGTGAAATACTCCCGCACAATTCTTGCTACATGTGGCTTTGCATTATCATGCATGAATGAAAATCATTGCCTACTAATGGAGCAAATGGCACAACATGAGGCGTGATGTATCGGTCAGCTGTCAACCGTTCTATAAAGACAAGTTCCGTTTTTGCCTCTAAATTAATTCCGCCCCATACCATAATCGAACCACCTCCATAACTGACAGACGTCTTAAAGTTACATTGAGCGTATCGCTCACCCGGTCTACGAAAAACTTTAAGACGTCTGTCATTGCTATAGAGATAAAAACGAGACTCGTCGCTGAACAGAACTTTACCCCATTGGTCTTCACCCCAGCGGAAATGCTTCCTCGCAAACTCGAGCCGTTGGTGCTTGTGTTGGGGTAGAAGCTTGGGACCGACTGCCGCTTCATATGGTATCAGCTGGTTTTCTGCTAATCTCCTTAAAACTGTTTGTTTGCTCAGGCACCTGTCGTGAATTGCAGCAAATTCTGCTTGGAGTTTAACGCTAGAAGTCACTCTGCTTCTAACAGCCTGTAGTTTTAAAAATCGGTCCTGTTGTATCAGTAGTATCATCAGTAGTAATCCGTTTTTTCTTCCTTTACCTCTCTTCTTTTATTCGTCCCAGTTTCTCTGTATCTAGTCAGAATTTTATAAATAGCACTTTGGGTTTTTCCTAAATCCAATGCAATATCGGACTGGGTCCTTCCTTGCTCATGTAAGCCCCTAGCATAAGCGCATTCTTCAGCGGTTAAAAATCTATTCATTTTATTTTAATACAATTGAAAGTGTGTCTATCAAACCGAAAGTATGATTGCCAAAGTGACAAATGTACCTCTAGCAGGTCTTTGTATTGTGACCAAAAGTCTAAGTGTTGTTCACAATCAAAAGTTAAAATTTGTAAAAAGATTTTTTTTAACGAGTTAAAGATGTAACATAACATAACAATACAGATAAAGAAGCCAACGTTTCAACTCCTCTTTATTGCCACAGAGTTTTTTAGAAGTAATGATTTCGACATGCTTTTAAATTTTTTGCCTCTCCCAGTACACCATTGATTTATTTTTCATTGCTTGTTTCCTGTATTATTAAGCAAGGAATATTCTTTCGAGTATCGAATAACATTTAAGGAAAATATTTAAGATTTAATTTGATACACGTTTTTGAATATTCCATAATTTTGGAACGGAGTGTAGGTCATACATTTACAAAACTTTTTACGTAATAATTAACACTGAATTTTTTGACCTTGACAGTTTTTTGAGTGGTTTTGGTGAGTGAAAAGCAGTAATTATTATTATTCCAGTCTCGACCGGACCTAACGAGAATAGAAATCTGTTGTTCCGGATACGAAAGGATTCCACATACTTTCATTCACTGTCAACCAGTCTGTGAAAGAGGGTGTGAGAATGGAAACTGTACTGCTCCCAATGTTTGTACGTGCAAAAGAGGTTACACTATGGTTAGTATTAACTTTAAATGTTATTCTCCAAAGGTTATCGGGAACAGGACAAAAGAAAGTTTCCACAAATTAAACAGAACTGCCGACGTTTCGACGTTTATTGACGTCTTTATCAAGGCTATTCTACGACTATAGTGGAAATTGTGTCATAAAACACAGGCGAGGAAACGCAGGCGATGCGGAGTAGAGAAGGCGACATAAAACTGGTGTGAGTGCTTATTAACGGACGTACTCACACCAGTTTTATGTCGCCTTGTTTACTCTCCATCCCCTGCTCTTCCTCGCCTGTGCTGATGGCTTTTGAGTATGAGTTTTATGCCACAATTTCCACTCTAGTCGTAGAATAGCCTTGATAAAGACCTCAATAAACATCGAAACGTCGACAGTTTCTGCTTAATTTGTGGAAATTTTCTTTTGTCTTGTTCCCGATAACCTTTGGAATATATTACGAGTGTTTGGCGTCCCAATAAGCTAAGTAGTAGTTGGATTAGCGGGATGGGGACAAATAACGACAATTCAGCTTTTATCAATTGCCAACGTTTCGACCATATATTTTGGTCTTTATCAAGGCTCAAAGAGCAAAATATATGGTCGGAACGTTGGCAATTGATAAAAGCTGAATTGTCGTTATTTGTCCCCACCCCGCTAATCCACCTACTACTTTGTTGCATACTTTTGAGGACGTTACATCTAGCAACAATTTAATTGTTATTACTAGACTCACAATGTACTTTAACAGCTGGCCGGTGAACAAAACAAATGCATTCCCACTTGTCCAATCGGATGCATGAACGGGGTTTGTACCAATAGGGGAACCTGCGACTGCAACTACGGCTACGTTCACAGTGCTGATGCCAAATTCTGCGTTCCAGTTTGCAGCAATGGGTGTGGTCCAAGCGGACGATGTACAGGACCCGAAACTTGCACTTGCAACCCTGGGTAAGCCAAATAGTCATGCTAGTTCACAACTTTTAGTCCTAATTCTTGACTTCTTAGTTACCAAGTTAATCGGGACACCAACAAATGCGAACCATTTTGTGAAGGAGGATGCGGACAAGGCACTTGCGTTGGCCCTAATCAGTGTTCTTGTAGACCTGGGTACGTCCTGAAAGAACATCATTGTGCTGCTGAGTGCCCTAGGGGTACGTCATCACATTTTTTTATAAAACTATTCCTTTAATCCAAGTTAATAGGTAATTCTTGAGATACAGAATAAATTATCCCACCCGAATTACCTCTCAACTTGGATTAAAATAAGCAAAAATATTTCTTTAATCTACGATTAATTTCAGGATGTACCAATGGCATCTGCTCAGCACCCAACACATGCACTTGCAATCAAGGATGGACATTAGACCGAAGTGGCACCATATGCGAGCCACATTGTTCGAGCCCTTGCCTAAATGGTGACTGCGTAGCTCCGGAAAAGTGCGCTTGCAAAAAGGGCTACATCGAGGCTGCAGGATCTGGTGGCCATAAATGTGTCGCCTACTGTCCAGGTGGGTAGTGGACTAATCAAAGTTTCATTTATTGACAAATTTATTATCATATTCGTTCGTAGATGGATGCGAAAATGGCGTCTGTTCCGCTCCAAATTTCTGCATTTGCAACCCTGGTTTCATGAAGGAATTTAAGGGCAGTAACAGATGCATAAGACGTGTGAGACGGTCGTCTTTAACTGACCTACATTTGGAGCTAATTCCTGAAGAGGTGCTTGAAGGTTATTAGACGGTGCTGGAATGAAAGAAGAATGATTTTTTGATAAATAAACATTACAAAACATCCTGTTATGTAGATATTTTTTGTACTTCATAATAATAAGGTTTTATCTATATACCTTAGGTACCTATTTGTGTTTTATATAATAAATACTTAGAATAGAAAAAAAGCAGTACCATTGGGTATGTATGCTGTTTTTTTTTCGTTTGGATGTACATATTTTAGGGGCGTAGTCTTGGGGTAAGACTTTTCTCAGAATTGAACTCGTTTTAGAGTAGGTCAGTGACGTACCAGAAAAAAAATTTGGGGGGCAGGTGTATTGTGTGTGTGTAGGCAACTTAGAATTGCTTCTGTTCCAAATTTGGGCTAAATATCTCAAAAACTATGAGAAATATAAAAAATTGCAATATTATAAAAATGTTAGTACCCTGTAGCTCTGTAATGATGCATTTGCGAACAGTAAAAAAACTTTGACCTTACTTTGACCCCCTTAAAATATGTACATCGAATTTAATCTCCCTGTATAGAAGGAGACACAAAAAGACACAGAGACCAAAGTGCCAATTTTTTAATATAAATTATCATTAATTTGTCTTCAAAAACCACCATAAAAAAGAATTTAAAAACCATGTTTTAGGGGTTAGTGAAAAAAAAGTGGCAAGGACTAAAAAATGAAAAACTGCAAAGACACAAAAATGTCGAAGAAGTATGTGTTCTTCGGGGTGTTAACAGGGTCTGAAAACGTAAGTTGCATATGACAAAGAAGTGACAACGGTTAAAAAAAACGCAAACGTTAGTTCTGTTAACTAAAGATTATTACAGTGTTTAGTCTGGAGAATCGGTAGTAATAGAGAATCGTTAAGTTTTGCTTGTTTTGGTTAAATAACCCTCTGAGGAACACCTGAAAACATAAGTAAAGGAAGAAAATTTTACTAATAATTCTTAGAGCTTAAAGAGCTCTACGCAGTTTAGAACATTTTCTACGAATTTTGTGGAGAGCAACGTATCAATCTGCAGAACTATTGAAACCCCATAACCGAGAAACTGTACCAGCTACTAAAAGTTAGTCTCGTCAACAATGTCAATCTATTTTATATTAGTTTCACCTCCCTATTCCAGGTTTTATTTCCAATATCATCCAATTTGAAGATTTACTGACGTAAAAGCCATTCATTTATTATTGACATCAAATAGGCGTTGAAAATCCCACTTTGACATTTATAACGTATTTCCTCAACAAAACTAAGATTTCAAAGGTAACACAAGATGGCACAAATAAGTTAATGAGTTTTAAGCAACTATCCGCACTATCAACTAAGCATTTAAACGCTTTCGCATGATAGTCCCTTCATTTGCATTTCCTAACACTTACAGAACAAACCGTAACCATTGCATTCAAATTGGCGAATGTTATTTGTCTGGCCTACGTCATCAACTTTAGACCAAACGGTAACAAATATGAGACCAATGTCCGGTCAACCAACCGGGATCAAAATTCGAATTTTATATTCGTTTTATTATTCATTTTAGAGTCGGAAGCTCCTCTCGATGAAAAAAAGCGTCTCCAAGTGTTCTATGGCGCAGTCGCGCCGACCTATGGCACACGCCCAGAAAGTGGCATGACGACTCTTCCCCTGCACCACAGTGGGTGCAGAGTGGACTATCAGCCATTCCTAGGAGGTGCATGTGACTGTTTAGTCTGCAGTGTCCAGTAAGGATTCCTATAAGGTCTCCCAGGCACTGCCGGCTTCTCCCCAGAAGCCACAAGGCCTTGGATTTATCCGGGTTAGGGTAGATTTCCTTGGTATGTCTACATATTCCTGACTGTGTCCAGTTTGTCCTTGTACTCTCCCATGCCCACCCTCTTGGGCTTCTAAGTAACCGTTCAATTTTGCAGGGGCGAAAAGGTCCAGCTTTGTAGTTTTTGGATTCATTGCTCTTTTTTTGGTTTCGCTTTGAAAATGTAGTTAAAAGCGTGCCATCTTGCAATAGTTATTAGATGTTAAACCGGAAATGTTACGAACTTATTTACATTTGCTCTCAGAAGCTGTAGAGGAAAGCTATATTTGGCCTTTGATTGACAGTATGGCTAAATAACTACTCGATAGGTTGGACTCTTTTCTCTTGAAATTGTATAACCAACCGTGCTTTACACCAGCTCTACTGAAGTATTGTACATTTTCTACTGAGCAACAAAAGACAATTTTAAAAGGATCAGCTGTTATGCACTATTTGTATCCACATCCACAGCAGACAGAGCTACTTGCTAACTTCTATTTTAAAACTTAATAGCTAATTGTGACTTGCTAGCACTTACCTCTTTTATTGTACCTCCAGAAATGTCGCTTGGTTAATCTCGACGACTGCGAGAGCTCGCAGGTAAACATACACATAGCAATTAAAGTATATTCATATACCTGGCATATATACCATAATCATATGATCAACTTTACATATTTTTACATTCCTCCGTAATATGCTCATAATGTGCATGGCATATTTAATGTCACTTAATTTGCATATTATGAATTTATAATTCTAATTTTCATTTGCAATGCTACTTGAATCAGCAGCACAGCAAACTTCTATTCGAGTCTTTCTCAAGGCTAT
The DNA here is from genome assembly GCA_951812265.1 of Taphrorychus bicolor. NCBI lineage: Eukaryota > Metazoa > Arthropoda > Insecta > Coleoptera > Curculionidae > Taphrorychus > Taphrorychus bicolor. The sequence continues at coordinate 17,668,139 of OX638300.1, forward strand.
TTCCTATATGTGGAATTTTATTGTCGATTATAGAACGATTTTCCACGCAGGAAATACTTTTAAGAAAGACTCAATATACGTAGAATACGAAACGATGGCTCTTTTCTAAAGAGGAATTTTTAATTTACTGTCCTAAGCCACTACTTTCACTCATCCAGGATCTGATAGACACATAAGAAGTCATAACCCTGGAATATACCGCGTTTATATCTCGAGTTTCTAATATGCTCTGATTGTTCTTCTCCAAAAATGTCGAGACCAACGTAAGGATGTTTTCGTGTATTTTATTGATTATGAAAAGGCCTTCGACAGAGTGCCACACAAAAAGGTCATAAATACATTGAGAGATTCTGGTGTTGATGGAAAAAAATTACGTACAATTAAGAACCTGTACTATTAAGAAGGCAGTCGTTCGAGTCCATGAAAGATTTACAGATGAACGTCAAATCCAACGAGGCGTTCGACAGAGATGTATCCTGTCTCCACTGTTATTCAACCTATATTCTGACGAAGTCTTTAAAGAGGCGTTATATGAAAAAGAATTTGGGGTCAAAATCAACCGCGAACTGATTAACACCATTCGCTATGAGATGTTGTACCGAGCAGAAGCAGGCGACATCCACCAGCGTATTTTAGATCAAACACTGCATGGCAGATATCTCTCAGTTCGAGAAGCAGCCCATATTGCTTTGTACCTCGCTGGTTATCGGAACCAGAACGAAGTGAAAAGGAATGTAGGTGATTACCAATTTGTCGATCAACCCATCTGCATACCGGTTTCGGGGTGTACCCCTCATCAGTGCAGCTTTGGCTGGTCGACAAATTGGAAATCTCGTTTCATCGGTTTAAAACCGCGAATGTACGGAGTACCGGTGAGATGTTGTAATCACCTACATTCCTTTTCACTTCGATCTGGTTCCGATAACCAGCGAGGTACAGAGCAATATGGGCTGCTTCTCGAACTGAGAGCCATCTGCCATGCAGTGTTTGATCTAAAATACTCTGGTGGATGTCGCCTGCTTCTGCTCAGTACAACATCTCACCGGTACTCCGTACATTCCCAGTTTTAAACCGATGAAACGAGATTTCCAATTTGTCGACCAGCCAAAGCTGTACTGATGAGGGGTAGACCCCGAAACCGGTATGCAGATGGGTTGATCGTCAAATTGGTAATCACCTACATTACCATTCGCTATGCTGACAATACGGCCATTTTATGTGATGATCTTTAGGGTCTCCAAAGTCTCATAAATTCTGTTAGTGCAGTGGGACAGGAAATAGGACTGAATGAAAATGTTGCTAAGACAAAGTTTATGGTCTTAAGCCGTCAGTAATACTTCAACGAGTCACTACAGATAAATGGACAGAACGTTGACAAAGTATCCACTTTTAAATACCTCGGATGCTACATCACCGAGCAACTCGACCCGGATAGGGAAATTAGATGTAGGATTGAAACAACCCGTAAAACGTTCCGGAAGATGAGATCACTATTTTGTAATGACAGCCTGAACCTAAAGCTGAGACAAAGAATGATTAAATGTTACATTTCGTCTGTGCCGTTGTACGGAGCTGAAGTCTGGACACTGAAAGCTACCACATCAACCGTCTAGAAACATTTAAAATGTGGTTACATAGACGGATGCTAAGAATACCATGGATGGCTTTGTAAAGAAATGAAGCAGTCTTAGACAGGGCAAATACAGTTCATGAACTTTTGACAACAGTTAAATGCCGAAAACTGGCATACCTCGGCCATGTTCTCAGAGGAAATCGCTACCGAATCCTACAGCTTATAATGAAGAGCAAATAGAAGGCCGCAGGGGCGTAGAAACAAAACAAATCTCTTGGTTAAAGAACATCCGGGAATGGACAGGCATACATAGCGTCGAACAATTGTTTAGAGTGGCTGAAGACGGGATCAGCTCGCCATCGTGATTGGCAACGTCAGGGCGACCTAACAGGGCACAATAAGAAAAAGAAGAAGAATATATCACAGGTATATACCTAAAAGCATATTGAATGTTCTCTTCATATAAACTGGGATATATTCAAGACGTTAGGCATATTTCGTATATATATCGGCATATTTCTAGCATATTCCAGATATCTAGACACCAATGTGCATCGTCCTGCAAGTGTACAGCTGGCATATGCATGAAATATTTTTTTGCTGTGTGGGTAAGAACTGAACCAATTTTCTTACGTGCGTTTAAATTAAATAACTACAAAAAGAAATATAAAACAAATATAGTGGTAGCAAGGGTATAGGGGGTAGTAGCAATGTAGGTAGGTAGCCCACGTGTTGACTATCTGGGGAAATCTGGGATAGAGTTTAAACAAAATAATTCTAGCGGCTTTAACAAGATAACAGACAACCATAAGAACAAACTTAATAATAGAAAAACGTTCTTATATAAATTGGGTTGCAAGGGTAGTAGACGTTTACGTCGAAGAATTTCGATAGACGTTTAGAATTTTGTGAGATCATTAGTCAACGAATTGTTAACAATCCGGAATACCTTTATAACATTTGCTTCTCTGATGAGTGTTCCTTCTTTTTGAACGGTGAGGTCAACCGCCATAATTGCCGTTATTGGTCGTCAACCAATCCAATGCTTTTTCATGAAGTTCACACGCAAGATCCACAAAAGCTAAACGTTTGGATAGGAATTTTCGGAGATCATATTGTCGGTCCTTTTTTTACCTGGAAACTTGAACGGACAGGTCTATTTGAATTTGTTGCAAAACGCCGGAGATCTAGCTTTAACAGCAATAATCGAACACGATAACCGTCACCGTGAAGAAAACATCATTTTTCAACAAGATGGGGCTCCTCCGCACTACGCCGCCCCTGTTAGGCAGTTTTTAAATGAACCATTCCCTCAAAGGTGGATTGGGAGAAGAGGACCTACAGAATGGCCTGCACGTTCCCAGGATTTATCCACGCTGGACTTTTTTTTATGGCATCATTTTAAGTCCAAAATTTATGCTTCACAACCGGATTCACTTGAAGACTTGCGGAAACGTATTGTAAATGAGGGTAATCTTATAACTCCACAAATGTTGCAAAATGTTCGAATGCAATTTGAAGAATGTCGTTACAACTGTATGGAGGTCGGTGGTGGTCATTTTCAACAACTAATAAATTGAAATTAATTTAATGTCAAATCGATTTTTCTGTCTCCTGCTCCTGTTTTCTCGAGAACAAATCAAGCAAATTTAAAAAATGAAGCGGCAGTGAACAGTAATTGAACGCCCTTCAAAATGATGTATAACTTGACATCCCTTTCCATTCAAAATTTTTAGGGTGAAAGTCACCCCGGCTTTATGGTTTCCTCTAAGACAATAATTACTTAAAAAAAAATGTTTCCCTTAGAATGAAAATTGACGGGTCCGAGCGTTTTCGTGTTTTCTGCTTCATAGCCAGAAAACCCTGGTGGAAAGTTTTCGTTGGGCCAACCTGCATCTATATCTTTGCTTTACCCGACATTTCCATACTTCACCACAAGTTTCTGAAAACTTGAAAGCATGTCTTTGAGTTCGTTTTCATCATTTTGTCTTAATCACCGTTCTACCAGGGGGTCAAGCGATGGACGTAACACACAATCAAAACTAGCTACCTGCAGATGCACCTGAGGGGGATGAGTGTGGTGGTAAGCGGTGAAAAATTAGATATTATGAGATCTCCTTTTGAATAATAAAGTTAAAAATAACATACATACAATCCGAATTTTTCGAAAAAAATTAATTTGACCTGTTGATATTAAGGAGACACTTTTTTTCTGGCATTGAGTGTCGACCGGCAGCTTAACACACTTTGTGATAATAATTAATCATTAATGAGTATCACAAAGTGGGTAGTAGCAAGGGTGTTAAATTATCTACGACATTCATTGTGTTAAATCCGTCGATTTAGCAGGGCTGAATACATCTTTGCTTTACAAGTGTCCTTAAAGGAACAACTCTAGCGGTGATAAATCCGGAGAACGTGCCGGCCATTTGACGGGCATTTATCCTCTCGTCTTATCCATCTCTCAAGAAAAGTTTTGAATATCAGGGTTGGCTTACAAGGATCGCATAATGTGCAGGTTCTGACTCCCAAAAGTAGGATCTATTACAAATAAGACTCAAATCAGCCACTTTTGTTACTTCGTTTCTCGTACGGAGTCTGAATGTTCCTTTTTTTATTGTTGACTAATCCCGTTTCATACAAATTTTGCCATTAAATCAAGTATATAATGATTGTGAGTTAAATGTTTATATGCGTACCTTTTATTGAATAATCGGAGTGGAGGAGGACCCGAATTTAGCCAAGGCGATAATTATCCGCGCGTGTAAAATGCTCGGATATTATCAGTATTATAGAGTAACCGTAGACTAATTTTAATAGTTGTATTCGTCATTTCGTGATCCAGTTCCCGCATAACCCATCATATACTGAACTAGAGGATCGATGACAACATACAAAATTATCAGCATTTTTGAGGAAAAAAAGACACATTTGGAGGTGGATGCAAATTTAGCCAAGACGATAATAATCCGCGCGTATGTACAATACTCGGGCATTATTAGTATTTTTGAAGCAAAGAGACATATTTCAATTGTCAACTGTGTATGGTAATTTTTTAACAATCAAGCAACGAAATTTGATGTACTTAACTTGGTATTCGATATACGGGGATTTTTCAGTTATTTTTTTTTATCATCCGTAACCACACTTGACATGTTAATCGAATACTTTAATAGTCAAGTCGTTGATTGGTTGAGCGATGTGGTCGCCTGATCAAGGCAAAGGATCACCCGACTTTTTTTGTGACAATGTATTAGTAAACATACAGGGTGTTTTTAAAGTTGAGTCATTTATTTTAACTGCAGCTTGTAGAATTGGTCAAAAGGGGTTGATATATCAAAAATCACCTATATGCAAATTGATTAATTAGAGAAAGTGTAATAAATGATATTTTTAAACATTGCATAAGTTCATACAAAAATTATTCAAAATTGTTTCCATATGTTCGATTCATGCAATTAATTAACAGAAGAAATGGAAACAATTTTGAACAATTTTTGTGTAAATTAAATACATTTTACAACGTAATTTTTGAAAAAAAACTTATAGGTTCTTTTTTAATATATCAACTTCCTTTGACGAATATTACAAGCTTTTAAAATAAATGACTCAACTTCGAAAACACCCTCTATACAGTGCCCGCCGGTTTGTAAATGTCATAAATGAAACTGATAATATTGGATAATTTCATTATCATAAGCAAGAAAGTTCATATTATATATAAACACAAAATACTCGTTACAGAGATACTGAGTGTTGAAAAATTAAAGATCGTCTTTTTATTTATGCTGGACCTAACTTTTCTGTAGATTTCAAGCACAAATGGCGTCCTAACTAACAATTTAGGTTAGAATGACCAAATTTCAACTCAACCTGTAATGAAGTTGAAATTCTTTAATGCCTTTATTTCAACAAGGAAAAAATTACTTAAATTTGTTCGCCTGTATTCTAATTTGGAAAAAAAAGAGTAATTTATATGCAAAAAAGAAATGCGAAGATATTTTTTTCCGGCTGGTTGAATAGACCGAGAAGTTAGATGTTCTTCTTTCAGGTTAAAATGTGGGCAAATGTCAGTAAAATTCGCTTAGTTTTTAACCAAATTCTAACCATTGACACTTTTTTGCTACAACTTAGTGATTGTTGCTGGGGGGTGTTGAAAATAAATATATAGGACATTTCGACTTTTTTCTTACTGTACGCCATCATCAGGGTGTTCTTTTTTTACTACAAATATTGCTTTATAAATTTGCCAGGCCCAAACAATCAGTTTTTGGTATATGACTGACAAAATAGTTTTAACGAAGACCTTTCCACTGGTACTAACATTTGAAGATATTCAAGTGAGACTTAAGGCAAAAATCGGTTAAAAATGACTCAGTGCTCCTAAAATGCCAATTTAGAGTTTTTGAAAACATTCAAGCTAGGATTAGGGCCATAATCTTTTTAAAATGGCACAAATCGTTCAAAAATGCAAACTTAGAGCTTCTGGTGAAATTTATGTTAAAAATAGGGCTAAAATCTAATTAAAAATAACCTACACTGTCTAAAGATGAAAATTTTAAATAAAAATAAGTAAACTGATTAGGTACGTCTCAAAATTTCTTCAAAAAAGTCCTAGTTGAAAACTAAATTCGTAGAAAAATGACAGTGCATGAAAATATAGACATTTTGAGTTTTAAAGTACATACAGGTTAGAATTAGGGGGCAAAATCAGTAATATTACTCAATCGTTTAAAAATGCAAGGTAAGACTTTTGGAGAAACTTTAGGAGAAAAAACTAAAAATAGTTAACCATAAACCCCAAATCCAAATTTATCTGCCGTGTGCACGGTAACAAAGAAGTGAAAACGTGTTGAAAACAAGTGAAACCGTAAAGGAAAGTTTAACGTTATGTTACTAAGATTTTTTCTAAATATATTAAACATTCCATTAAACACTCTTTTTCTTTCTCCGTAGAATGATCTGACTTCCAGCTTTTTCTGGTAAATTATTTGTCGCTTAAGCCAACTAAACCATGGGGTATATAGTAGATTTTTTAAAGGGTAATTGAAACTTTAACTCTGGTCTACTGTAATGTTATTAATTTGTCGGTTATAACTTTTTGCCTTTCAACCATCTATATGTTAGTAGGATCCTTCAATGGGTAAAAATTTTATTAGTTTAATCGACTTTAACGTGGGTGGCTAACCCACATGACCACCGATTGATGATGAAAAAAAAATTTTTTTTTATTGGTTTTCCGTTGTTTCGCAAATAATTTTTCAACCAATAGCGCCTACGAGTGCTTTATTATGACATAGTCAGAGTTGTATTGAACCTAGATGTGAAGTACATACTGAAAGGACAGTTTAGAGCACGTGATTTTTCATTAGCAAATAGCATATTTACACTCACTAATTAAATAGCAATAAATCAGAAAATGTGTCGCGTTATTTGTTAAAATGCGGTATTTTCTTATCAGGAGACATAATAGCAAAAAACCTTATAGACACATATAACATTGGCATTGTTCAGTAAGTAGGTAACCTCTTAGCATTGCAAGGATTCTACTTATGTATACAGCTAAACACCGTCAAGTGCGTTAATAAAAGATTAACCGAACCAAAATGGTACCAGTCCGACTTAAACTGGCCGCCAGTCCGCAACTCTAAAAAAACAATCTCAACCCGGATTTTCACGGAATTATTGGAATTTCACACAATGAAAAATTAAAATTATTGACCATAGTTCCCGCGGTGTAAATAATTAATCTATAGTATTGACCTACCATTTATTTTTCAACATGACCGCTAATACGGCAAAAGTGGACAATTCTTTGGATTCAATATTGTTGCGGTTGGGTGATTTCGGAAAGTACCAAATTTACGTATTTAGTTTGGTATGTGTGACAGTGGTTCTGCACTCCATGGTCCATATTGCGTACGTGTTTACCGCTATGAATTTGAATTACAGGTAAGCTCAGCATAGCAGGAGTTCTTCACGGTGCTTATAATTTTACAGGGCGACTTTAAAGTGCCCCCCTTGTTTGTTAACTTTTTTAAAAGATTTTTTTATTAAAAAGAAGCATTGAATAGTCCTGTAGGTATAATAGCCGCCTTCTTTTTTCTCAGTTTCCAATTTTGACGGCCTGTATCCTTATTTGAGTTGACCGATTGGAGTGAGTTTTTTGTTCTTCTGGATGTCTTCTTTCACTTCCAACTAACGGAAGTTTCGTAGGTACAATAGTTTCGGAGATAGACCCATTCAGTGGTTTTTAGGCACTTCTAAAATGGACTTTTTTAGCACTTTTACAAAACTCACTTATGGGACTAATCTGACTCGTATTAAGTTTGCTGCGTATATAGGGGATTGAAATTGCCTCATTTCCATACAAAACATAAGTAAAAATCCAATATTTTTTGAAAATAATTAAAACGGGGTATATACCATCCTTTGTAGATTTTTTGATTTCGACGGCCTATACATTTTTTTCGATGTTCTATTTCATTTCTCATTGACGAAAGTCCTGTGCGTACGAAACTTACCGACTGCACGAAACTCAGTTGTAGGACTAATCGGACTCGTATTAAGTTTCTTACGTTCATAAGGGACTTCTTTCAGTGAATACACAATACAAAGTGATCCCTGAAATTAAAAGTGTTTTTTTAGCACTTGGCAAAACTACTTTGTGTTCATATGGGATTAAATTTGTTTCATTTCAGCAGCTTTCTCATTTTCTAAACAGTTTTTTGTTCTTCTCGATATCCCCTTTCACCTTACGCGAACTCCCACAGTCCCATAGGATATTAATATCCGAAATTAGGACCATAATTTCAGAGATCAGTAGTCGATTTTTAGACACATTCGACTTTTTTAGCACTTTAAAAAAACTCACTTACGGAAGTAATCTGACTGCTATTAAGTTTGTTACGTCTATTATTGTTGTCCTAAATGTCTGTCACCGCTGGGCAAAAAGACCGTTTGTGGAAGTATGGATCAAGTGGTACCTGTAATTAAAGGGGTTTCGATCGCTATCTATAATAATTTTCGAAAAAAAAAATCTATAAAAAACCAAAAATCGTATCTATTATATACCTCCTAAATATCGTATTTAAGTAAAATGATCAATAATTAACTTTTGTTTTTTTTTAGAAATTTTTCTTAAAATTAAGAGATACGTTTTAAATTTCATAACACTCATGCTTAACCATTAAAAAAAATGGCTTTTATGCCCAGAGCGATGACATATGCAACATTAAAGCAATATATATTGTATTGTATTGTATTCAATGTGAGGGATTTATACAGTCCTTCAGCGCGACCTGCGGTCTATTGTGGCTCTCGAAGCTGTTACCGGCAAGGTTTGCCCCTGCTAGCTCCACTAAGTTGTCACCCGTTATGCCCTCAACAGATCTGATGAGACTCGCGGACGACCCCGCGTTTGCATCTTGAGGTTCAATGATCATGTTTCCGAACAGTCAGTCTCTCGATCTGGCAATAGCCGAGCAGTCATATAGGACGTGCTCAACTATCTCGTCGTCCTCCCAGCACAGCCGACAGTCCGTCTCTTCGGACAGTCCGAGCCTGTGCTTGTGAGATCTTAAATGGCTATGTCCTGTGTACAATGCAGTGGCCACTCTGATTTGTCTCCTATTTAGTCTGAGGAATGTTTGAGCTTTTGCCCTCCCTGGTCTCGTAATAATTTTTTTTGGAGTGTGATAGTCCGGATAGGTTCTCCCACCAGTCCTGCGACTTGGCATTGCTCCATTTCTGGAGTTCAGCCTTGATCAGAGAGTATGGGATTCCCAGTGCCGGCTCCGGGCCTACGAATGCAGAGCCCTTCTTAGCTAGAGAGTCGGTCCTCTCATTTCCTTCGTGACCACGATGGCCCGCGATCCATACCAATGTGACGATATTCTCCTGTGGTAGAGTGTTCAGAGTCCTGTGGCAGTTCCAAACAGTTTTGGAATTGCAGCGCAAAAACATTAGAGCTAGAAGCGCTGCCCCAATATCCGTGAAGATTTTTATTGATCTATTGTGTCCTCCCTCCTCTGGTATAGGTATCGGTATAGGTACCTCCATAGGTATCGGGCACACAATTCAATGGCATGTATCTCTGCCTGAAACACTGTGATGAATCGGCCCATGCTCTCTGCTATGCAGATGCTATTCGATCTCCCGTGTACTCCGGAGTCAGCTCTTTTGTCAGTTTTGGATCCGTCCGTGTACCAGGTACTTCCTGCCAGTTATAGATCTTCGCCTCGTTTCTCCCAGTCTGCCCGTGAGGGAACCCTGACGACGTAGCGAGTGTCCAATTTACGTTTTGATGCCATTAGGTAGGAGACCATGTCCAAGGCCTTCCAAGTCGCCCTGAGCATGTTGGTCCTACAATCGAATGGATGAGGTGCTATGTTCGTCAGTTGTTGCAGCCGGTATGTCGCCTTCATTGCCTCTCGTTCCAAGAGTATTGGAAGTGGAAGCAGGTCGAGCATGGGCTCCATGGGTGCCGTGGGCGTCGTTCTCATTGCCCCTGTGATGCAGAGACATATTTATCTTTGCAGAGAGGACAGTTTAGCTTTGATGGAGCTCTGTCTACCCTTTCGATACCTAACTGTGGCGCCATATCTGATTATCGGTCTTATTACCGTCATGTATAGCCACATAGTTTGTTGGGGTCCCATCCCCCATGATTTGCCGCACAGGTTCTTGTTCGACCAAAGGGAGAACTGTGCCCTCCTAATGGTACGAGTCACATGTGGGGTCCACGTGAGTGGTTTGTCCAGGATGACCCCTAGAAGTAATATGTACAAAACACTCAAAAGTTAGTTTTCTGTCCTACTTACTGTTGCTTTCAATATAAACAAAATTGTACCTAAGCGCCGTATCCGGCAGCAAAGTCTTTGGACCTGCACGCTTGGTCAAAAAAAAACCATGATATTCATCAATTAAAAGTCTAATTGAGGAGAGCACTGAAAGAAGCTCTCTTCAGTGGAAACAGTGCAGACATTTTCAGTAAACCTTTTTTTTTTACGAGGTAACAAAATCTTCAAAAGGCACCCGGCCTGTTGTTCTGGCGACCTGATAGTGTGGGATTCGCAAGGATCTCCCCACCCCCGCAGCAACCGCCGGCGAGTGTGGCCCAGCTGCCAGGGCAGCGGAGGTACCAAACTGCCTACCCACTAAACACAACTTTTTTTTTTAACCTCACCGATCGCCACGGCACCACTCTTTAAGGTATTCCTCGAAGCACCGGGGAAAATTTTTGCTTTTTTTTTAGCCTTTTTTTCTGTTCTCTTTATGCTACATTTTCGTTGTTTCTGCCTTCCTTTCCTTTCGCTTCTGTTACTTCCACAAGAAATGTTTCACAATCGTTCCAATTCTGAGATGACGATGACGTTAACATTACCTCAACGAGGCTGTTGGACGTTATCTCAACTTCCCACCTGTAACTTAAGTGATATTCTCTGTCTGGTCCATCTGGGGCAATGGAAGAGGTTGTGCTCCGCCGTGTCATCCGCCGCGCCACAGTGTGGGCAGTTGCTGTGTGTTTTCGCTATCCTATTAGTGCAGTGTCGGAAGCTTCCGTGTCTACTTAGAGCTTAAGTTATAAAATGTTTACCTTTCTGCGTCTGCAGCTGACCCACTTTCGTAGGCCTGGAATCAGTTTTTTGTCCATTGTCCCTTAACTTGTTCAGCTTCCCATCTGGCTTTCCATTGGTGCAACGTTTCTTCCCTTAGTTCAGATTTTGTGCGTCCTGTTCTGTGCTCCTGTCTCCTTTCCTCTCACCCGAAGCAATGCTTTCCTTTGTGCCGCCATCAGTTTTTGTTTGTGCATGTATTTTATCTGCAGTAATCTCCCCCCATATTGGGGATGCTTATAACATGATTCCCTGCACTATTCCATAAAGTAGATCCCTTTTTGTGCTTTTTGGGCCATCAAGTTTGGCATAATCCTTAGCAGAATACTTAGTCTGTCGGTGCACTTCTGCGCTGTGATTTCCCGCAAATCTCATATTTTAAGCCACTATTTCTACGTTGTCTGGACATATTTCCCTAATAATGCCATCATTGTTTATTAAATGTTATTTTCAGTAGACATAGTTGCGACAATTCTTTAGTATCCCATCCGTTAATACGGCGATCCGATGCTGGTCGCCTGACTATGAAAGCGTCGTCAGAAAATGGGAGTGGTGGCCGTGGTTTCCAGTTTTACCAGTTTTACTTTATAACGAGAAGAGCATTCCACAGCTCGACACTTCGTGTAAATGTCAACGGGGACAATAAAATTCCAAGATACTTCAATTAATAGTATATAAAACAAACATTTTAGATGTATGGGTATATATGGGCCGCCATCAGTTTTCGTTTGCGTGTTTTAACTGCACTAATCTTCCCCCATATTGGGGATGCGTATAGCATAATTGACTGCACTACTCCACAAAGTAGGTCCCTTTTTGTGCTTTTTGGGCCATCAAAGTTTGGCATAATCCTTAGCAGAATGCTTAGTCTGTCGGTGCACTTCTGCGCTGTGATTTTGTCATTTTCCGCAAATCTCATATTATCTCTGAAGTAAACTCCGACATTTTTTAAGGCTTAAGTATATTGTGGATTCCCCAATCTTAAACCTTATGCCGGTCCTCTCCTTTCTGCCGCTAAGAATCATCGCCTCGGTTTTTTTCGGGGCCAGTTTTAATGATTTTGTATGGAGCCACCCAATAAACTGTTCAATTGCTCGATTTGTTTCTTCTACGAGAAGGCCTTTGTCTTCTGCATTTACTATAAGAGCAACGTCGTCAGCGTAAGCCACTATTTCTACGTTGTCTGAACATATTTCCCTAATAATGTCATAATTTTTCATGAAATGTCATTTTCAGTAGACATAGTGGCGACAACTCTTCAGTGTCGCATCCGTTAATACGGCGATCCGGTGCTGGTCACCTGATTACGAAAGCGTCGTCAGCCAATGGGAGTGGTGGACGTGGTTTCCAGTTTTACTTTATAACAAGCAGAGCATTCCACTGCTCGAAACTTCGTGTAAGTCAATGGAAACAATGAAATTGCAAGAAATTTCAATTAATAGTATTTAAAACAAACTTTTTAGATGTATGGTTACCTATGCCGTATGTAGATATTCAAATTTTTTTCAATGGCAGTTATTCCAAAATCTGTCGATGCAGTTTCTGGAACACCCTGTATAGTGTGACTTCTTATTCACAAGAGTAATTTAAATCGAATTATGTCAAGGACTGCTCTTGTGTGATCTAACGATGAGAATTTAAATAAAGGTTGCGGGGACTTTTCAGATTCATTATTCAATTAAATAGCGCACGAAATTAAGTTCAATTGCTTTAGGAAGTGACAAATACATTTATTACGTCCTCAAACGTCTATTATTAATATGCAATGCACACGTTTAATAACCTTAATTATAGCATGCGAACTTATTTGATATTTGAAAACATAATTTTTGTAGGTATAGGTATAGTTACCAGTGTGTAAAATGATATATAAGTGTATCAATGCGTAAATTAATTATGTTTTGTTGCTATAATAATAACATATTTTATTATGTAGAAAAATAGCAAAAAAAATAATTTCTCATCCAATATAATAGTTATAAAGGGAATTGCCATTCTTTACCACACTACTTTGAGTTATGGGATACGTATCTAATTAAATTAATTACTATACTTACCAGACATAAAAAAAACAAAATTTTCTCTTTCAGATGCAAAATTCCAGGTTGTGATGTGGGTGACAACCCCAAATACTCGCCACCTTGGCTGAAGACTGCAATTCCATACACAAATGACCGTCCTGAAAAATGTTCCAAATACGCTTTAACTAGAAATCAATCTCTACACGATAATTGCACCCAGGATGACTTCAATAAAGACGTCGTAGAAGGATGCGATTCTTTTGTATACGAGAGTGTAGAGAAAACGATCTTAACAGAAGTAATACACATATGGTATTTTAAATATACATGTCAATTATGTGTGTTTTATCGTTGTTTAGTATAATTTACAATGCGACAATAACCTTTGGAAACTAACCATGGTGGGGACGATAAACAATATTGGACAATTTTTTGGCCTTATTATAACCGGGTTCATATCAGACAGGTGCAAATGCATACTGTTTTCTTAAGAAAGTTTCTTAAAAGGCAATGATATTTCAGATATGGAAGGAAACTTTTGTTAGTTTGGGGAATGGTCATATGCGGCATTTGTGGCTGTGCAAGGGCGTTCATGCCCTCATACGAGCTATTCTTGCTGTTTGAGTTTCTAGATGCCGCATTCGGCTCTGGCACCTACATTTGCGGATTTGTCTTAGGTTTGTGAGTTACTTAATCTTGGTGATCTAATACTAGTAATTTTATCAGGTGTGGAACTGGTGGGCCCAAAGAAAAGGGTACTCACAGGAACAATAATCAGCTCATGTTACGCCGTAGGCGAAATCGCAGTGGCAATAGCTGCTTGGGCTGTCAAATCTTGGAAGTAAATTCATAAGAAGCCAATTTTGCCAGCGTCACTTAATTGGCTTGTTGCAGGCCACTGCTCCTCATAAGCTACATCCCCGCACTATTCGTGATATCATTTATTTGGCTCATACCTGAGTCTATCAGATGGAATCTAAGCAAAGGGAGAACAGAGGAAGCTAAGGAAACCCTGAGGAAATTGGCAAAAGTCAATGGGAAAGATATTTCAGAGAAGGAGCTGGAAGTTCTTGACATAGTGGTCGCGGGTATAATTTTTAAATTAATAATCAAAACTTTATATTATCCTACTAATTTTTAGAAATTACTGATTCATCTGAAAGTTTGGAGAAACCTAAAAATTCGGCGTTAGAAGCTTTGAAGTCCAGCATACTCATGATTAGACTTGTAGCTTGTTGTTTCTGTTGGATAACGTGCACATTTCTATTCTATGGCCTAACGCTCAGCTCCGTTTCGTTAGTAGCTGGAAATAACTACTTAGATTTTATACTAACAGGTACATAGGTAACAGTTTTAGTATTATTAGTTCCAACCGATCTTTTAATTCAGCTTTAGTGGAGGTACCAGCTTACTTCGTCTGCAACTTCATCGTGGAAAAATATGGCAGAAAAAAGACACTGATATTCAGCTATTTGTTGACAGGGGCGGCATGCTTATCATTCATTTTTATTCCAACAGGTAGAATATTTTATTATTAAGCCTATCCTATTAAGTGATGATTGCTTGGTGTGAATCAATGAATCGACTTGGACATTATACAGTATTTCTACATCATGTAGTTTCATTGCTACACTTCAAGCAATCATCATTCACATAATATATATAGGTACTTCAAAATTTCTTTATTTCAGCAATATTAATTGATATGTAAAAGCAAGCAGAAATATGTTTCAGCAATATTAATTAATACCTACAATTCATCTTGATAATTGTTTAGCTTCTAGATGGGGTAGTTTAACAGTGTACCTCATCGGAAAGTTTGGGGCCACAGCTTCATTCACAATTCTATATGTGATCACAAGCGAAATGTTTCCTACCAAACTGAGACATTCGTTCATGGGAACCTGTTCGACATTTGGGAGAATCGGATCGATGATTTCACCACAGGCTCCATTATTGGTAAGATATGATTTAAACTCGTTTTCAAAATGTAAATATTTAAGACGTTTTTGCTCTTTTGGTTCAGGAGAGCTCAATTTATAAAAGGAGTTTAGTGAATTCACTGAAACAAATTAAAACTGCATATATTAACTATAGTTATAAGAAGCCCCTCCACCAGGTTACAGAAGATAAAGAGAGCAATTTTGGGTGTTCGATCGTGGACGGTAGGTATAAAACCTACTGAGCTACCAAACTTTCAAAATTATTTAATATCCAGGATTACCGTATCCGGAGAAGGATACAGCGGCTACGAGATGTTTGGTGGGGTGGGCCCAAATGCTCAAAATTTCTACTATTAAATTGGTTTCATCCCACTGCCACTCAGTTAATTCATTGTTACTCTATGTTTGTCAACATTTTGTTTGTTTCAATCTACGTCATCCCCAATGATACTTTTGATGAAATGATGCAAGTCAACCGTATGACTAAGAAATCTACAGTTTGAGTAGAATAAGAAAAAGACGTGAAATATAAGGCAAAACATCGGCAAATTCTGCCTAATCGTAGAAAATTGATTCGGTGTCCTCACAATAATTTTTTACTTAAATTTGACATTTTGAGGACGGTACACCTAAATTAATATTATTTTATATATCTTCATCAGTTACAAATCATTTTTGTAGAACACCATGTACATGGTGACCGTTTTTCGAGTTTAGCCATGGACATCTCGGTTATTTGAACAGATACCACTTTGTTAGGAACGTATTTAAAAAATTAAGTTGATGTTACTTAAAAAACGAAACGTCGCATTTTACAGTTGAAAATACCACGTTGGCGAGAGCAAAAAGTGGCTATAAAGAAGTGTCAATATTTTAATTACCTTTTTAAATTAAAACTAGAAAAATAAAAATAATTTTTTTTTAATTTTGATGTTTTGCAAATATTTTCGAAACCAGTCACAACTCTCGAAATTTTTATAGACTTCTATTTGCAAAGCTTTGCCCTAATTTAACCTTCTTTGTATCTCTTCAAATGACTGAAATCCTCATGCTTAAACTCGAAAAACGGTCACCCTGTATAGGTCCACAATAGAAACGCTCAGATATCTCAAAAACGCCTTGAGAAAAACTTCTAAAATTTTGTACCGGGAAGATACGTATTTAACTATGGTGGCACGATTCAATGATGACAAAGGCAATGTTGCCAAGTTTACGGTTTGTCATTCATTTTTTTAATTCAATGCCCATTGTAATTGTAATGTAAGTGCAATGATGCGGTCAACAGCCAGCAGTTAGTTAAACACTCAATGATAATATGACGATGTGGCTAAGTTTACATTTTGAGTTTGAAAACGATATAAGACCAAGGTCGGATATGTGGGGTTTAAATGAATGAGAAGTGCAGAATCGATCGCACTTAAAATGAGCATTACATTTAAAAAATCTCATTTTGCACCAACATCTGAAAAACCATTAATTTGGCCGTCGTAACCATTAAATTCAGCGTAAGTGTCCCTTGTAGATAGAAGATACTGTTACGGGATACGGGTTCCAATTCGTCAATTAACTACAGACTTTTATTTACTTTTATTATTACTCTCTACTAACAATTCGCACTGTTCGCTTGTCCGCTTATTTACTACACTGCGCTATCTATTCCATTCGATCTCGCGCGGCTCGCTGGTTTCTATACCCGGCCTGAACACACTCTCGTACTTTCGAGAACGGAGGCCACTGTTCCCGGTTCTCGTTTATTCTAGATGGGTTCCCGGGGTCGCGGTCGGCGCTCGGCGTTGCCGCTTAGGCCCGAATCTCTATGGACCGACGGTCGGGCGTAACAATACGCTCCCATATTTTGAAAGACATTGCACGTACTGCTCACACTGATAAGGATATTAAAGAATATCGAAAGCTTGGTAGCATAGCAGTTTTTACTCTTACCGTCCAGGAACGACTTGTTGACACTTGTTTGGTCTGGTAAATGAATATAATCTTAAGTTTATTCACTGAAATTTTTTACTTAACCAATTTTTTCTTTTCAAGATCAACATATCGAAACTCAAATTGGTTTTGAATTAATGTTTAACACCTTTGGTTTTGAATTAATGTTTAACACCTCCCTACATCTTCACTTGATGTCATAGAACAAAAATGATATTAAGTAAAATTACCTGAAGTTTACCCCATTTTCTGTCGTACAATCACCTCCTGAAATATTTACCCACAATTTTCGTTCACTCTGTATTGATTGGAACTTAATGTCTTTTAGGCTCAATTATGGGAACCTTTACCGCTTATAAGCTTCTCAGTAATGTCGATATTGGCGGGATTATTGACAATTATGTTCCCGGAGACGCTTCATAAAAAGTTACCCGACACGGTAAAAGAGGCAGAGGATATCGGAAAAGTAATACCCGTGATGAATATCGAGAGCGATACTTCTGTGGATCGAAGGAATTCGTTGGAGAAATATTAAGGATTAGTATCAATTTACATGTAGCTGTGATAATTTATTTGAATCATTTTTGCAAAAAATAATTTCGAATGGCAAATAATCAAAATAGAAATTCGTGCTTTCTTTATTTCTAAAGATTAGTTTGGGGGGTGTAAAGTTAATAACATATCTTGTAAATATTTGTATATATTCAATGAACAATATAAAATACATTTCAATAAATGAAAATATAAAAATATCCAATCCAATCATCCTCTGTTATCTTAATATAAGAATATAGTGCAACATTTATGTATATCACATAATATATAAAAATACCTATAACCACTAACAACGATAAAACATGATACAGACTTAAAAACTCTTTAAGTAAATGGCAACTATCAAGGGCAATATAATAAGTGCCACAAAAAAATACGATAATTATTTGGATATTTGAAAGAAAAAATAATTAAAGTTGCTGGTTGTCAAATTGTCAAAAAATTACACAAATTGGTTATTGAGAATTGGAGAATTTTATGATATTTCCCAGTAACCACAATGAATTGCTAATACCTCACTATGATTCAGCGTAACAATAAAAACATCTTATTGTTAAGGTATTAGAACAAATGATTTGATTTTCCTTTAATATTAAATATTTAAAGTTGACGAAAAACACTCCACTATGTGAAATACTTTCAATATAACAAATTGAACTCTGTTTTATTTGTTCATTGTTCATCACCTTCCATTTTCAGTTAGGCCTATTGCTAAGAAACCATCTTATCTAGTACTAGTTGGATAAACATGAGCATTCAATTTTATGTGATATATTTTTAATACATTACGAAACTCAAAATAAGTAAACTACTTTCGGGTTTTAAAAAACAATTAATTGGAAATACGAGAGTTGCAAAAAAATGCTTTTTTTTTGTGAAAAGTTAACTTTGGCCCATCTAGTAATCTTTGTTTTTTTCCATTTATAATTGGTACAGATAGTTGTTTTACACCCTAAATATCAATATCTCTTTGTCTTCTTCAGGGTTAAAATACAAGACATAGCACATTTTTAACAATGGTGACCGACGCGTACTGTATTTTTTCGTAAAGAACGTATAACTATTTTTTTTTCTTTTCTGCAGTACAATATATAAAAAATAGCAACAATAGATTGACAAATCATTAAATAAGATGGACCCTGCGTGGGGTTAAAAGTAATTAAATTTAAAAGGGAAATAACGTATTGACAAATCGAGCATATCGGCGATCAACTAATGATCCAGCGTTACTAATTGAAAAAGGACCGGTCGTTAGTAATTTAATATGCAGACGAACGATTTGTCAATATTTTGTTCCCGCTCAATAATCAATTTTATTGAATGAAATGTCAGACTATTGTTATTATGTTTATTTATTATTATTATTTTACATTAAGCCAAACAAAAAGAAAAGAAAAAAAAACTGTTTACGTTCTGAACGCATCAGTCAACTTTGTTGAAAATGTTGCTCATATGTACGGGGTGTTCATTATAAAACTTCATCTAGTTGACTGTGAAATGTCAAAAGAAAAGGATGGAGAAACAAAAGTCCATTTATTTTGATTATGTCATCCCTTTCTGTCAAAATTTCATAGCCTGCTAGTTGAAGTTTCATAATGAACACCCCGTATAATGTACACTGTCTTTTAGCTCTGGGGAACACCTGAACAAACGTCGAAACGTCGACAATTTCCATCCACCACTTTCAGATTAATCAAAAAGACGCAAAGCATATGTTACTTCGAAATAGCATTTACAGTTACCCGCTGGGTAAAATGAGTACTTACATATTACGTAAATCGAGTATAATATCACAATAGCTGAGTCTAGGGCAGGTACCTGGTATGGTAATATGAATACACTGAATACCATTACAGTTTATAAGTAAAAATTCATTATGCAAAAAAGATTTTTGTAATACTTCCCCTAAAGAAAGTAAATGGTATACTCAGGTTTTAAAGCCGTCTGAGTCTCATGTTTAGAAACATGTCATAGTAATAAAATAACTATTAATTTAGACGAATTCTTGTAAATGTCATTAATTCAAATTTTTTAGACCTCTTAATAGTTGAATCAACCTGGTTCACGTAAAAGAAAAGATTAAACTTTCGGCAGAGTTTTTACCAAATTGGATTTCTAATACATCTAAACTATAGAAGCTGTTAAGCCAAATCATTGATACACTAAACATAAAGAGGCCAAAATGAATCCAAAAACGAACAACAATGCAAACGGCTTTTTAGAACGTCATAACTATGATACACGCAGAAATTATTTAAAATTGAACTAATCAACTTCAAACGAACTAAATACTAAACTATGGCTTTCCTTTAACCTGCTTGCGTGTAACTAGTAACAATACAATAATCTACGTTTATCCTAGCCGTCACCTGGACTCTGCTTTAACGTAATTACCATCACAATTTGTATCATTATTCGCCTCTAAATTACTTTCAACGAACACCTCCATTTCCACACTTTTGGCGCCCCCGTTTAGCGTGTCAGACGGATCCACAGGTTCGAGACGTTTTTGGAAGTACCAAAGCCATAGAAGACTGACTGCCATCATAACCGACGTCATTCCGAAAGTCCACACGGTCCCATATTCTTTATACACGTGTGTTACGAACACCGGGCCCATTACTCTGGATAAACAACCGGAACCGGTCATTAAGCCCATCCACACCCCCTGTAAAAAGTATTTGACTTAACTAAAACATTTTTTTTTAATTATTTAAACGCAATTTTTCCTACATATATCACGTATAATAATTAGGCGCGGTTGGTTCTTAACCAATAGTACCAACTTTATTTTAACGCTATTTAACTGTTACAATAACATAACAAGCTCGTTAGCTCATGAACAGATCAGTACAATACCAGATTCGGTGATGTGGGCAGTTCTGAGAGTAGAGTATAGAGAGTGATTCACGGTAATAGTACCTTATACGTATCTAGAGAACGGCTTCGCATGTTTATGTTAAGTGTTGTGTGTGGCCACAAATGCGCCTAATTTCTATTTCTAAATTAATTTCTCCTTTGCGGTGTTGCCGGTTCAGCTAAAAGGGTGTACCAACTTTTGTTTTTTAAATGGATCACCATGTATTAAAAGTTATTTTCGGATTCCTTATAGATTTCTTTATGATTCCACCTTAACATTCCTATCTCACACCGTTTCGCAGATATTTAATAATTTCGTGTTTTCGTAAACAGAAATAATTAAAATTTCGCGACCCGAAAGATTTAACGCTATAATGAAGTTAACGCTATATCGTTAAGCAAAACTATGTGCCTGAAAACCACATGGGCAGTTAGTGACGAAAACATACAAGGAGGTCCACAATTAACTTTCATTTATCACAACACATTTATCACAACAGAAAAATTGTCAACGTTCTTTTTTTTAATAGAACCATTTGTGGACACTTATTTACAGAGGAAGGTCATTCAATTTAGGACAAACCGGTGTGTACTTTATCATACCTAAATCCAACAGTTTTTGACTTATAAACATGTATTTCTTGAAATGAGCATTTTTGTATTCCATTTTAATTGAATATTAGTGGCTTAAATGTCCAATTGTAGTTACTGGTTGTAATTCTGATAGAACAGATATTATAACATTTCTCACACCGATGTCAGTTACCCAGATTTACTGATTATAAGCAATAACACAGCACTTGGTATCAGTTTGACAAAGGTCCAGCAAATTGCAGAGATGAGGCAAACCATGCGTATAGGACTTTTGAAGACCGATGGATGATTGAGAGATTGAGACCTTGCCCCACTCGACTTCTACGTTTAGGCATAATATAATATATACCAGTAGCGTCACTCTGGGAAAAATCAAAGAAATTTCGAGTTCAAGAGGGTTGTGCCGCCGTGTGCGTTCGAGCGTGAAATTGCCTATGTAGGCAATGTATTCAGACGTGCCGGCGGACTAGAGTGGACGAACATTGTCTACTTTAGCCTAGATCCTTACGCGAAGTAAGAGGGGGCGAATTGTTAGCGAGAAGCGGTCACTTACCTATACATTCTCTATACTGTGTAGACTTTACGGTCACAAACATTGTTTACAAAACTGCCGTAAACACTACACTAGAAGGGAACTACAAAATCGGTTGGTACAAGCTTTTCGGGAGTCTAGTGTGTGCAGCGGTGCGGATCGGTCGTGTGGAGTGGAGAGTGCCGTTTCGTATCGTTGTGGACAAAGTGTGTGCGCGTTCAAGCTGAGGTGCTTTCTAGCGCTAAAGCCTAAGCATCCGAATACTATTTTCAAGCCGTTATTACGGCTAAAGAAATTCGTGAGCGATGTTCAGCGACAGCGAGGGAGGAAAAGTGCCAAGAATGGACAAACAAGACAGGACAGATACGTCTCATCTGGAGAAAAAAAAATTTAATTTGCTTAAAATCCTAGTAGAAAGAACAGAGGACCAAAGACAAAAAGGCAAGCGATCTCTTGAAAAAGAAAACGCCCAGCTTAAAGAGGAGAACATACAAATGCAGAGAAAAATCCAAGAGATGGAAATGCATATGGCCCGACAAACTAAAATGTTAGAAGATAAACTAAAAAACGGCAAAGAGACTTCCCATGAGGAAAAAATGATCGAGGATATGTTCGAGGAAACACTCGATCAAGAGATGGAAATTGCTGGAAACGACAAAACAAAAGCGCAACACCAAAGGTCCCACCCGCGGTGTTGAGAAACGCTAATGACTGGTCTACAATCAGCGAACGTCTTGGAAAAACAAAGATCAAATACTCGAAAGCCAAAATGACACGCAATGGACTTGCTATTATACCAGAAACGTCGACAGATTACAGACAGCTCACTAAGATGCTGTCTGATACAAAACCGGAGTACCACACGTACACTTCAGAAGAACACAAAACCGAACGACTGGTTATAAAAGGCGTACCAACAGGGTACAGCAGCAAGGACGTCGAACAGGACCTGGCAGCCCAAGGCATAGTTACACTCTCTGTCCAACGGATGCACAGCTTTAAAGACAAGTAACCCTTGCCTTTAATGCTGGTGCAAGTGAAGAAGGACGCGAGAGAGGCTATGCAGAAGCTGACTCGTTGCTGCGACTTAGCAGTCATAGTAGAACCACAAAAGAGACGAAACAGCCCCCAAATGTGCCAGCAGTACGGGCACGTGCATCGGCCAGATGCGTAAGATGCGGAGAGGATCACCACTCAGGAGAGTGCAGAAAAACCAACGAGCGAACTGCAAACTGCGAACTGCTAGCTATCCAGGCTGTGACGAAAACCCCGCTAAAATAAAGCCAGAAAAGGCTCCTCAACAGCCAAAGAGTGGCACAGCAAATGCAAGAAATGCTCTCAGCAATTAGTGCAATTTTTGCTAAATTTGCGGTGCCAAAGCTTAATTAATTTTCTTTTCTGTTTTAGATCCACAGAAGCCAGGACCCCTAAAAGAAGAGACATACAAATCACCCACCTACATTCCCCCCAGAGAGCGAGAATTTATGCTCAAATTCCGGGTAAAACCTACCGAGGTTAACTGGTGCTAACCAGCTCTTCCCATATCCCGCTCACTCACCAGAGTGAGCTTCCTACCCACCCAATCAACCCAACCCCACCTTGAAGTGTTACAGAGATATAGCAATTGCAAATTGTTATATTATTTGCTTCACTTCAAAACCGACAACCCGCAAGGGTGACAGCCGACGAAGAAAGAACCGTCCAGGAGGACAAGAAGAGCGTCTGAAGAGCCCCAGTCGGCGGAGTACTACTAAACAGGACCCAGAACTAGCCCCCACTCAGACTGGGCAATCTTCAAGACTGTTCAGAAGGGCGACAGGTGGGTGAAATTTCTGTTACAGACTGGCCCGGTCTATAGCGATGATAGAATAAAAGGCAATAGTCCTGCCTGCCTCTTTTAACTGAGGCCGTCTTGTAGTCACTGATAGCGGCGCGGATTCGGGATTTAGATCCTATGGAAATTGGGTGAGCTGGAAGAGACGGTGTTACTACTCGAGTACATAACTGTCTGGAAGTCAATGGAGATCAATTTAAACATTTATTATATTTTTTATGTAGTAGCTCTGGATAAGTTTCATTGAATTTCCTGTATGTTCAGTTGATAATCTTGTTACGTTGTCCATGGATTATGAATAAATTCATAATAACGACCATAGAAAAATTATCTGTCTCTCTCATCAAGAAGTAATGCTTATGAGCCAAAAACTGTTGTTTTCGGTTAGTGAAATCGGTGTACCTATACCTTATCATACCTACATCCAAAATCCAGTATGGATGGTAAAGTAATACACCGATTTGACCTAAATTTAATGACTTTGGGCGACTTTGATGGGCGAAGAACAATCCACAGGTGGTTCTATTAAAAAAAAACTAACTTTGACAATTTTTCTTTCCTGATGAACGAAAGTTAATTGTGGCTCGCCTAGTAAGTTTTCGTCACTAACTGCCATGTGGTATTCAAGCAAATGGTTCTGGCTAACAAAGTCCCCGCACTCATATCGCAACCCCATAAACACGTTCTGATCGGCGTTCGGTTCGTTGTATTGCTATAGTTGTTTGTCGAAACATTCAGGGTTGTACCCGGCTTTAAGACATAAATCTAGTCGCAATGTTTATAGAATGGGAAAAAACATATAGCAAATTCCCGGGAATGCATGATTGAGAAGTAGGAACTTACTTGTGGTCTGGATCCCAACACTTTCGAAAATAAAGTCTGAATTAAGGTAATCCCAATGGGATAACCCAACACAGTTAATATGTAGCAAATGATAAATTGCGTAAAGGTGATAGCTGGCACGTCACGGCACCATTCCTGGCTGGACGGACATCCTAGAAGATCATCTCCGCAGTCGAACGTCATGTTCCGAATTTCAATCTCGTCAGTCGAATTTGGAAATATCTCTCTGCCAATACACAAACGATTCAGCTGACGAAATATTTGCTTTGTCTGCTTACCTGTCATATTGCTGTAAAGCGGTGTTCAGTCTATCATAGTCTAATTGATAATGATGACTGATATTTCTCAGTTTTTGTTGGCAGAATATGGATAAGTTAGTTCTTAAATCTACGTCATACATTTTTGGTGGTTCTCCAGCAAAGGGAATACATGTCTAAACAAACATAAAGTTAATATATTTACAAACCCTAAACAGTAAGAACTTACAATTCTTCCCAAAACCATTAACAAAAATCCAATCCAAATCATCAATTTTACTTCAGAAAATATTTTTGATAGGATTGGTATTAATGGGAAAGTACATATGGAGAATATTGCACAAACCGACATTATAAGACCCATGTACCACAAAGATTGATCTTTTGACCACCCCAACTGATCCATAGTTAATGGAGTACCTAAAATAATAACTTCGTAATTGCGAATTAAAGAATAACCAGCATTCCCGCACCTAAAGTTTCCATTAACATGAAGTTAAAGACCATAACAAAAAAAGCTATAATGAAGGTCCAGGCTCCAAAATAATCGGGTTTCACACCTTCCCAAGTCGCCTTTTCGTTGTCTTTTCCCTGCTTGATCATTGCTTCTTTGGCGGCGATTTTTTGTTCCCGGAAGACGTGCGGCAGAAACAAATAGATATTAATTAAAGTGAGGAAGACGTTTATCCACCCTGTAAGATAACTTAATAAGCAAAATGTTCGTCATAATGCTAATCGGCATTCAATTGCCTTGCCTGTAGCTGTATACATGTTGAATCTCAACTTATTTGGCACAATCCATACTCCGGTGTCACCCAAGGGCACAACAGCCATTTGTATAGCCGGTCCAATTACGAACCCTAATACTTGAGCTAATGAAATCATAGACACTGCTTTAGTTCGTTCGGAATATTTTGTAGCCGCTGATAGGTAGGACCGACATGCAGCAACATTGGCTGCAATAAACAACCTTTTATATACCATTGAGTGAATAACGTAAATGTTTAATTGCGTTACCCGAACTCACCCCTACCAGAAAACGACTCCACAACATCCAATGTTTCACGTGGCTATCGACAAGTTCTAGGCAAGAATAAATTGTGCTAGCACCAGTAAAAATTACTAACGAAAAAATGAGAGGAGCTCGAATTGAACCCAATTTATTGCTCCACCAACCAAATAATGGGGAAAGTAGCATCTGGCCAAAAGGGTTTGCCGCTACTATCAAGCCCATAAATTCCTTGCCAGCCGTTGGATCCAGCTAAAAAGGAATTAAATGTAAGAATAATAGCCTACTATCATTTTGAAAATTATATTGTTTTAGTTAAATTCAAATAAGATCAATTAGGTACTTTACTGTACGTGTAATCCTAGACAATAGAGAAAGATGTAACAGGTACCCGGTGTACTTGAAAATCAAATTTCACTTTTTCGTTTGCACTATTTATTTTCTACTAGATGGTGACCACGTAAGAGAAGTAAAAAGGTGAAAAAATATAAAAAGGTGATGTTCCTATTTAAAAATAGTTGATGATGGTTACTAAAGGTCAAAATGTAGAAAAAAAGTCTCAATAAGAAAATAAATAGTAGATTATGTCACTAGGAGTAAAAGTGGGTCTTTTCGTGCTGAGCCCAGAGATTGACGGCCGAAGCGAAGCTGAGGCCTGCAACTGGGCGAAGCACAAAAAGACCTTTTACTCCGAGTAACATATACTATTTTTTTTTCAAGCATGCGATAAATAAGAAATCTATTTAAAAGTGGTTCCGTTTTGTAATTTTCTCTCATCCTCTTTAAGCGGGTCTAGGTACTTACCCAATTGTGTATATTATTTGTAAAATACATAGAATATGTTAGAATGGTGGTTTTCAATGTTCAATGGTTTTAATGTATTAAATAATAACCAATGATTATGGTAAACTAAGAATTTGTAGCATTATTTTCAATACTAAATTAATAAATGTCACATTGACAGATAAATATGATGACGCGCATGACATTTAACAGACGAATTCAGAATTCGAGAACCTATGCGATTTCGACTAATAACGGTTTCGGATGGTGCTCTTGAGTGCTCTGAGAGTATTTCTGTCCTTTGTTTTTCAACAAGAATGTAAAGATGGCAATACACTCAGATCGGTTTATCTGGTGTCATCTATTATTAAAATAATTTTGGTGAATGAAAATCGTTTATATATGCGCCACCATGACACTAGCGGTGACTTTTGACTTTACTTTTACTGCCTAGGACTTTTTTGCTACTTTTTTGGTCTCAGGATTTGAAAGCCCACTTTAGGTGTGCGTATGGAGAAAACAAATGACGTACTTTTAGTCCGCTTGAAAAAAAAAATCAATTTTCAAAACTTCTTGAAATAATTTCAGAAAAAAACAACTTATTTATTTTAAAAAGTCGTTATGGTCAATTTACGTAAAATATTACAAGATTCTAAAACCTTTAATAGAGTTAGAGAGTAATAGATACTATAAAAAAAGCCGTTTTGGCCGTGTCCTAAAAACTACTACCCTACACATCTCTACTAGACCATAAAAAATGTTTTGCTGTGTATCACCGTTTAGGAGTAGTGACCTATGTCACATACCTGAGCACAGAAATAAGCTTAAACAACTATGTGTTGCTTTATTCTAAAGCTAGCTCTTATACTGTAATAAGCGTAACACATCAAGAAACTAAGAAATTGTAAGATGTTAACAGCAAGAAAATAAATTTCATAAATAACCCATAAAAACTTACCTTATCTAAATATGGCCATACACCCGTCACTATTATACTGAATCCTAATGACATTATAAACATTGTAAAATAAACGACATAAATTGAGCGCCATCGTTCCTTATACTGTTGTGCAGTTTCCAGATTTTCGTCAAATTTGGTGTCATCATTGGTATTACTTCTTTTGAGCAGTTTTCGAATTTTCTCCATTTTCCAAAAGTTTCATATTATTTTTATAAAATAGCTAGAAAAAATGTTAAAACATCAGCTGAAACACAACAAAATTTTATATCAAACAGAATGCAGGCGCCACAGAAAATTTAATAAAGCAATTTATTCTTCTGAAATTCAATTAAAGAAAAAAGTATTGAATCAAATCACGCTACCAAAAACGATTACTATGTACTTATTATGTATACGCACTATCAATACGACTCTAA
The DNA here is from genome assembly GCA_951812265.1 of Taphrorychus bicolor. Lineage (NCBI taxonomy): Eukaryota > Metazoa > Arthropoda > Insecta > Coleoptera > Curculionidae > Taphrorychus > Taphrorychus bicolor. The sequence continues at coordinate 17,695,877 of OX638300.1, forward strand.
TAAAACCATAAAGAAAAAATTTCTATTTGCAGGGGTGATATAGGAAAAGTGTCTGAGGAGCAATTTTTATGATAAACTTAATTGTGTAAGGTTATCTGTAAAAATAATATGGTATAAACTGAATTTTAAATCATTCAGTGCTAGAAGGCATTTTTTCGATTTTTTCTGCTCAAAATTGTTTTCTGTTGATTGTGATGTTTTTTAATTTTTACATGAAACCATGTTTTTTAAATTTTAATTTACACTTTTTTGAGAGAACTAGTTTTTCCACGTTAGAACAGGACTTCTTATGATTTTATGATACAAGATTTTTAACTGTAAAAAAGAACATTTTAATTAACATTTCTTGACTAGGTTCTTATAGGCACTAAAATGATTGAAAATATCTCTATATTTTTTTAACAATAATAAATTTGATTTTAGTTTCAAGTATGGCAAATTAATTATATATTCACGTTCAGATTCAGGTTCAGCTTGCCTGATTTAACAAATCTAAGTTTCTCAGAGTGGTAGAGAGGTAGATATAACTTTTTAAACATTTTAACTTACACCGTTAAATTGTGTATAAAAGAGGTCACTTTTATACAAAGATAAGAGATTCTAGTTTAATTTAATATTCTAATTTGGCAACTAAAATGATGTACATTTACTTAAAGTACCTTAAAACAAATAGAAGATCTTGACACTATAACTACCATGGCAGCATGATGAAATTGAATAACACACTCAGTTTCTCAAGATAGCATAGGCAACTGCCTACTTGCTTATCGTCCTTTACTCATATTTCGACATTTATAGAAAAATTACAGCTCTTTCTAGCTTGGAAGTAATGTGTAATATTAATCAATTAGATAAACAAAATATAATAAGCAGTATCATTTCCTGCTAAATTATAGACGGTTTGTAATTTAAGAGAAAGAGTGATTATTTGACCCAAGTGGACCAACTGTTGTTTTATTATGTATACTATGTCTCATCATATCTGTTATTTTAAAGTTATGCTGCTACATGCTGTTAATGACCTTATTGGATATCAACTAAACGTGACATTCTTGCACTTATGACACTGTGAGACAAACCTCATTGCAGCAGAGTTATTGTTGTTTATTATTGTTGGAGAGTTATAACCCTTACTTGCACAAACACTATTTTAGCCAAGCTTAGCTTTTCTTTTGAGTATCATGTCACATTCCAAATACTAAATAATTTATGCTATAAGCTGAAGGTCAATTATAACTTTTAAAAATGGAATCCGGAAACTTAATATTATTTTTGAGAGCTGCTGCAGACCAAAGTTTGTAGGTACTAACTGAGATACTAACTTAAAAAGTACTAGATATTTTAATTTGAACATTTTTGAGTCTATGTCAGAAAAATCTTATCTAGTAGGCCAAAAATAACATATTTACATTGATAAAAAAAGGAAAAAATCTCACAATTTCTTAGCGTACTAGATGAATAAGTTATTCTGAACAGAAATGGTTCATAAATTGAGAAAAATTATGAAAAGAAGTGGGGCAGATTCAGATAAAAAGGTACATAGCTAAATTGACTTTAATATTCTGCCAGTTTTAGTATACTTTCACCTTCTGGACTTTTAGTAGGTATCTCGTATATCGTATATGGTATTCTGCCATAGGAACATCACCCTGCTTCTGTAGCTTTACTAACTTACAACTAACTAACTTACAACAATGTGCCCCCTTTACACGGAGGCAAGCAAGCACTCGTACTATGGTATCCCATGTTCATTAAAAATGTAATCTAGAAAGTAAATGGACTTTGGATCTTTCATTATTTTCTTTTGACATTTCATAGCCAACTACATGATATTTTCAAATAAACACCCCCTATACGCCCTATTATAATATGCCCTCAATGCTTAATAAAAAGTTAAGTACTTAGGAGTGTACTTTTATGTAGTTTAAAGTTTATATGTTCTAAGTTAAACCGTATTCATGGTAGGCAATCATAAACAGACAAGAAACAGAAGATTATATACAAACAGAGATTTAAAAACGTAAACAAACATGACTGCCAGGCAATGAACTTTTCTGAAAAAGCCAGAAACCTGTAAAGTTTCTTTATAAGGGTTTATAATATCTCAAACAACATTTTCATTTACCTACTTCAATAATAAGGTGGGTTTTTAAATAAAACAGGTTTAGTTTTTGCATTTTTTTCAGAAATGTTTTTTGATATTCAAAGCTTTAATAGCAAACTCTAATAGCAAAATAAATGAGCAAACCAATATTCAAGAACAGCAGTTTATAGGGAATTAAAAACCCTTTTCAGTGAGATACCACTTGACCCCCATCCCCAAATCCATGTGATAAAATGTAAGGAATGATGCCCCAACCCAGCAGCATATGACATGTTTTTGGCTTTTTCAGAAAAGTTCATTTCCTGGCACTTACTCCTTGTAGTAGGTTTGTAGCAGACTCAATATACTGCTGAAATTATGTGCTCGATTTGTTTATCAACCAAACCTTTCGGTTATCTATTTTACAAAGTTACAAAGGTTAAATTGTAGATGGTTTACAGAAACCGAGCAAAAATCCTTGGGTAAATCTATTAAAATTGAAAGGAAGCCTTAATTCACATATGAGGTCAGACATATAGTTTTATTTCCGTACTAGTAAGACATAAAAGGTAAGAAGTAAGGTGAATAAGACTTAAGGAATGGGGTTACCGAGGGGGTTACTTTACAGTTTTCATAAATTAACTTATAACTTTTGTACCCAAAGGCAATAATTTAACCTTATATCACATAGCATAGCAGAAACACATATCAATCAATTACTGCAGTCAGTTGTTCAACAACACAAATGGTATTGACAACTGAAGGCAATTGACTGCTCAAAATTGCACCCAAGACAGTAAGAAGCAACATACAAAATAAAACTTGAAATAAAATTAATCGATTTCCAAGTGCATTTCTTAATAATTACTCTTACTTCTTACGTCTCACTCTTAAGGAACTAAGTACAAATCACCCTTTAAGCTTAGGTACACTGCCTTGCACTAATTTTGATATAACTAAAGATGGGTTAGCTTTATGTTTTAGGTTCTAGATATTCATACACAGTCTATGGACTTTAAATTTAAAACATCTAATCTTCCAATCCTAATACCAACAACCACATCATACAAACATTTGGTATAACTTGCTTACCAGATTCCATTTCAAACCAAAAATGACAACAGATGTGGAAATTACTCAAAAGTTGTTAAATTAGGTAACACAGAAGAAAATTTACATTGATGACTTGCTAGCTGGCTGGACTAGAACCACCTAAAATAGATAACAATTTGTTTAAAATGTAACACTCAATTACCTACTGATAATCAGTAGGTTTGGCAAACAATGAATACAATAGTTTGTGAGTGCTTTGTTTTATTAATAGCCACATTTATTTATTGTTAAATAATAAAAAGGAGATGATTATTTCCTCTATTCTTTGTCCACTTTTTCAAAAATAATATGCTTTAAATATAATGATAATTACCTACCTAATTTCCACATTATATAAATAAAACACAAAAGACAATATATTAAGAAAAATTAAGTACTAATTAGAACTTCACTACTAAACTAAATACTAAAAAAAAACACAAAAATACAAAATATATATCTTACATAAAGCATTTTTGGTTGGGGCTCTAAGCAGCTATAGGTATAAGACAGACTATTCCCATCCTTCTTTTACTTATTAAAAAAATAAGGACAGGAGAAGTCATAACAACCTAATAACTTTCATCCGAAAACGATCATAGCGGTTTTCACTGACAGAACTAATGCGCACTGAGCCTGCTTCTATCCTTTGTTAATTTAATCAATGTATGAAGATAGAAATACACTCAGTATACATCAATGCATGAGTGAAAATGCTGAGCGTCTGCGGTGTTGCCGGCGCTACCAGAACTGCTGAGATTCGGATACGTAGACTTTCTTAAGTGCAACGAATTAGCGTGTGCGAAAAACTGCGAAAAGTGCGAAATAACTTTCTTCAACGACTACCTCGAAAATGAACAAATGCGCACAACTAACTACCGTTGAAAATCGCATATTACTGTTACTGCAAACATCTTGCAAATGGGACGCGACTCTCGTAAAGGGTCTATTCACTTCGTTGTCCCTTGTCGCTGATAATGGTGTTAACCCGAGGATTCCCCGTCGAATTCTAAGTTATTAACATATGTTACATAATGAATGCTTATCTCTTACCGATTTAGAGAAAATCGTTTTCGAATCCGAAAATGGACAAATATACAGGGTGTTTGATTTAAAAAACGAAATATGGCGGTACTTCCGGTTAAACCGGAGACAGGCCAAGTGTTTGAAACGGAATCTGAAGATTACGACTTTTTTATCACCTCCAAATTTCAAATTTTTAAATTAAAATTTGTGGAAACGCTGGGCTGTTACATACATCTTGTGCCACCAGGTATAAGGGTAAAAAAAAAGTTAATAAGATGCAATTAACAACAGAAAAATATTGGTGTAATGAAGATATATCATCCTAAAAGAACAAAGGACATTGAATTATGGATTTTTATTAATCACTTCCGCCAAAACAAAAATATCGGTGGGTGTGTTTGCCAGTGTTATCAGTTTTTCTGATATGGTCAATTGATCATTCCGGACCCAGAATTACGTCATTTGACATGTTAACCCCTTAAGGCAATATGGCAGACCAAAGTATTTAAATGTCAGACGGAAATTAATCTTAACTTAAATTAAAACTTCATCGTGGTGATCATCATTTTTCGTGTTTAATTTCAGATATATTTATAATATATTCCTAAATTGTACCTTTAAGGCAAAAACTCCAAGGCAAAATATATAGTTTTGTAGCCGAAGTACCAAAGTATTGAAGAAAATCCTAAAACGTCAAAACTATAGATGGGTGAAGGGAAAATTCTCAAAAAATCTTTAAACCCAATTTAAGGTTTTTACCCGGGTTTTTTTCCCATCTTTTCTTGAAAGCACCCGGCAGTTTCAAGATTTAAGGTTAGATTTTAGATTAGAATTCAATAAATTCAGATTCTTATGGCAAGCCGTTTTACTTTTTATTCAACTTTGGATCCAAAACATCAAAAAAATTCTATGGCAAGCCGTTTTACTTTTTATTCAACTTTGGATCCAAAACATCAAAAAAATTCACTCATTTTTATTCAACCTATTTTTATTATCTGATAATGAAAACATTTCCATTATGTGATAAAAAAAATAAGTATCATTAAAATGAAGCTCTATTTTTTTGATACCTATTTTTATTATCTGATAATAAAAATATTTCCATTATCTGATAATTTAAAAGGGGGCGCTGGTGCTCGGATGAAGTTGACATTGACGCAGGCAACACTGAGGCTGCGACTTTCTTATTTATAACTAAAGCAATTCGTCACATTCTAAACCTCAGGCGAGTAAAAGTCATGTCAACTTCATCCGAAAGAAGCGTCTTCTATTTTAATTATCACATAATAGAAATATTTTCATTATCAGATAATAAAAACATTTTTATTATCAGATAATAAAAATATTTTCATTTTCAGATAATAAAAACATTTTCATTATGTGATAAAAAAAATAAGTATCATTAAAATGAAGGTCTATTTTTTTGATACCTATTTTTATTATCACATAATAGAAATATTTTCATTATCAGATAATAAAAATATTTTTATTATCAGATAATGAAAATAGGTATCAAAAAAAAGAGCTTCATTTTAATGATACTTATTTTTTTTATCACATAATGAAAATATTTCTATTATGTGATAATAAAAATGGGTAACATTAAAATGGTTCTTTATTTTCATGAACCTTAAAAATTTGATGTATTTAAATTTTCAGATAATAAAAATGTTTTCATTATCTGATAATGAAAATATTTCTATTATGTGATAATAAAAATAGGTATCAAAAAAATAGAGCTTCATTTTAATGATACTTATTTTTTTTATCACATAATGGAAATGTTTTTATTATCAGATAATAAAAATTACGGACGGTACAATGAGATGGTTGCATTTGTCCTAATGATAGCCAAGTGACATTGATGACATTTTTAGGAGCTAACGAATGGGGACTTCAAACATATGTTTTTACAATATTTGCATTATTTACTATTTTCTCTTATCAATTTATATTTTCCGACCTACTGCTATACTTATTATATTTCAAGAGTTTTTTTATAATTATAAAAATATAAAACAGTACTAAAACTATAATTGCTAAAAATGATGAAACTACTGAAGGAAAATTAAATGTTATTTTCCCAAGATATGTAGTTGAACAACTACCTGTGTGTAGTGTACCTATTGTACTCCCAACCAAAGGAATAAATCGTCTCCAAAAGAAAATATTATTTATTAAGGAATGTTACCAAATTATTATGTTACAGTTGTGCCAAGAAAATTCTGGAACAAGAGAATTTTTTATTAGCACTTAAACTATCAGGAAACTTCCAAAACAAATCTTACAACAATAGTTTATCTAGAAATTATAAAGATGTTAAACTATACTTAAAAGTTAAGGACCCTTAAATCTATTATCATAGTAATTAAGGTAATAGTAATAATAATAATAATAATAATAAAGGATGGTTGAAGTTTACTTCAAAGTTGCTTGATGCAAAGGGACCTGATATGACAGAGAAAAGTGCTGGTTGAATTCCGTAATTTGTATCGATGTTCAACTTTCAAGAACTTTTAATATATACTCAAAATTTTCTGTAGTTTTTAAATATGTTACTGTTACATTCAGCACATCCATCACACACTACCTAAAATAATAAAATATGAAAATATGTAGCATTGTTTAATATACTACTTACCTGTTGTAAAATAAATGACACATTGCATATAGGTAAATAGTTTCCTCGGTACATACTGCCTGTATTGAATATTTAGTGACAAGTACCAACTATCAGTATGTATGTCAATAATATATACTAACTGATGGATTTAGATTCTAAACTGATATTTGTGCAATACTTTTTTTTCACAAACTTATTGGTTTTCAATGTGTAAGAACTCGGAGATTTTAATTTACTTCTTGTTTCAAATTGTAATATCAATTTGCTTACAATACCATTGTAAAATTAAATAAATCATGAAACATGATCCTATCACAGCTGTTTAGCTGTTTAACATTTTCTTATCATATTTATATTTGTCCTTATTTTGATGAAAGAAGTCATATAGTCTGAGAATTGTTATTTCCCATTTTGATGTGCCTTCAGTCTTGTAATGCTTGTATAAGTATCCAGTTCTTGAAAATATTCTCATTGGCACTGTCCCTTGGATACTTCATTAATTATTTATCAGGGCAAGAATTGCAACATTTATTTGGGTTTACCGATTCAATACAGCCTCCTATGGAAACATGTGGAATACCCTTGCTCTTCTTGCAAATATTGTATTACCGAATCTGGAATGGAAATACTACATAGGTTTTCGTGCAGCACGTGACCTGTCATCGAACTTGGTGGTAAAACAACCTCAAAATGCATATAAATCCGTTTTTCTATAATATTTTTTAAGATATTTACCCTGAAACAAAAGTGAGCTGTTCTAAGCAGTACATTTCCCATATCCAGGTCGGAGCTATTGGATAACATTGCCTCATAACTGTACAGGAATTACGTAAAATTGAAACTTTGCAGATTCTGCCTACATAGACCCTAATCTGCTTCAGGTACAGTTTAATAATGTACTTTCAAATCATACTATTGATATCTGAGCATTGCGTGATTGGAACTACTGTTAAGAAGCCCATTATTTCAACTCCAAATATTTTGGGAATAAGAAATGCTGAAATCAGAATTTTGTTTGTTTCTACTTTGCAATGCCTGTCTTCGTAGTGCTTACCTTAACTAGGGCCAAGGAGGATACAATATTACTAAGTAGGTGCTTTAGTACAGAATTATACCCTCATTGGTGCTTAACATACAGTTCCAATCATATTATTTTTGCTCTTTTTTTGTGATTGTTTAACTGGAGTTATGTTTTTAATATCTTAATAGCTTTATTGTTGTTGTAGAGTATGGAAATGACAAAAGTAGCTAAGTAAGGAAACAGAAGCCATTCCATGTAAGTAGTGTAATGTGTCCATGTAATGCAACGAAAGGACAAAGATATATTAAAAAGAAGATAGCAAAAGGGCTTCGTGACATATATTCTTAAAGATATTTAGTTCAGTAACGAATTTATTTATATAACTTAAAAATATATAATTATATTCTAGCAGTATCAGTAAGGTTGTATTGAACAAAATCTTTGAATAAGTGTTTGTTACAATAAAATGTGTTCCATTAAGACACAAGTTTTGTTTTAAATTCTTCGATAAACAATTATAACCTCAAAAGTAACAATGTTTTTATATTAAATTGTGGAGGAACATTTACAATTTATTCTAAATACCACATCTTAAAAATTATTTTGTCTTAATTTATCACTGCACACAGTTCAGGTGTTATCTATTTCTGACCACAGTAAACACCAAACTTTTTCGACAATTATTTCCTCGTAGACATAAAAGTGCTTAATTTATATGGATTTGGTGCAAGATTTCCAAGTCTAGGGCATATATGACTAAGAATTCACACCTACGAGTGTCTAAATATCTTATTTCATCTTCCAGCCAAGTAATCACATTATACCTTTTCACAATCCACTCCTTTCTAGTTTTTATGGCACTAAAATCAATTGGGAACACCAAACCTCTATTTCCATGCTCCTTTGTCTAAATTTGAAGTAGTTTTGAGGCATAAAAAGGTTTTGAGTATTTCAAACTGTTATAGTTCGTGTTATTTATTTCTGACCAGACCCATGAAAATTTTTTTATAATTATTTCCTTGTAGACACAAAAGTGCTCGACTTATTTGGATTTGGTGCACGATTTTCAAGTCCAGGGCGTATATTATGACTTAGAATTCACACCTACAAATGTTTAAATCTCTTATTCCTGCTTCTAGCCAAGTAATCATATTATACCTTTTAACAATCCATTCCTTTCTAGTTTTTATGGCAATAGAATCTACTGGGAACGCCAAACCTCTTTTACCATGCTCCTTTGTCTGAATTTGAAGTAGTTTTGAAGCATAAAAAGGTTGGTGGTACTTGGTGGTAGGACTAGTCCAGAAAATATTGCTCTCCTTACCACTTATTTCTGCATAAAGGTAATTATTTTTTGCTTCACTGTCAAGAATGATGATTCTAGAAGGCCTCCAGCAAAATTTAAGTGTCATTCGATTTAAGATAATTGAAAAAATTGTAATTAAGTGCAAAGATGTCATTAATCTACATGTATTTTAAATGGGTGAGGTTATGTTTTTATACCCCCAGGTTCAAATTGTGACGACACGTGCACGAAACCTATACCATTTATTATTAAAATTGTTTGTCATTACCGACTAGAACATTACCTAAATATTAATCATTCAATTATTTAAAATTTAATTTGAAAACAACAAAAATATAATGAACCAAACAGAATGACATCTTTGACATGTGTCATTCAGTCATTCTGTCATTAGGATAGATGAGACTCTTCCCGGAAGCTTAATTTTTATTATCTGATAATGAAAATATTTTCATTATCTGATAATAAAAATGTTTTTATTATCTGATAATGAAAATATTTTTATTATCTGATAATGAAAATATTTTTTTTATCTGATAATAAAAATATTTTTTTTATCTGAAAATAAAAATGTTTTTATTATCTGATAATGAAAATATTTCTATTATGTGATAATAAAAATAGGTATCAAAAAAATAGAGCTTCATTTTAATGATACTTATTTTTTTTATCACATAATGGAAATGTTTTCATTATCAGATAATAAAAATAGGTTGAATAAAAATGAGGATTGTAAAAGCAATTTTTTTGATGTTTTGAGTCCAAAGTTGAATAAAAAGTAAAACGGCTTGCCATAAAATTCACTCATTTTTATTCAACCTATTTTTATTATCTGATAATGAAAACATTTCCATTATGTGATAAAAAAAATAAGTATCATTAAAATGAAGCTCTATTTTTTTGATACCTGTTTTTATTATCTGATAATAAAAATATTTCCATTATCTGATAATTTAAAAGGGGGCGCTGGTGCTCGGATGAAGTTGACATTGACGCAGGCAACACTGAGGCTGCGACTTTCTTATTTATAACTAAAGCAATTCGTCACATTCTAAACCTCAGGCGAGTAAAAGTCATGTCAACTTCATCCGAAAGAAGCGTCCTCTATTTTAATTATCACTTAATTTTAATTGTTCAAAAAAATGACCACCAAAAAGAATAGAACAATTTTATTAATACCTATTTTTTTTATCAGATAATGAGAACTATTTTTATTTTCTGAAAATTTAAATACATCAAATTTTTAAGTATCATAAAAATGAAGAATCATTTTAATGGTGCCTATTTTTATTATCACATAATAGAAATATTTTTATTATCAGATAATGAAAATAGGTATAAAAAAAAAGAGCTTCATTTTAATGATACTTATTTTTTTTATCACATAATGAAAATATTTCTATTATGTGATAATAAAAATGGGTAACATTAAAATGGTTCTTTATTTTCATGAACCTTAAAAATTTGATGTATTTAAATTTTCAGATAATAAAAATGTTTTCATTATCTGATAATGAAAATATTTCTATTATGTGATAATAAAAATAGGTATCAAAAAAATAGAGCTTCATTTTAATGATACTTATTTTTTTTATCACATAATGGAAATGTTTTTATTATCAGATAATAAAAATAGCAGTAGTCCGCAATGTCCGTAAAGAAAGATGAAAATCCCCTTACTACTATAGACAAGTGACATTTTACGTTTTACTCTGTCTCCTTCGACATTTCAAATTGTCGCCATTTTAACACTTGATTTTAACGCATTTGTTTTGTTTACCATACTATAGTCGTTTTCAGGAAGATATTCATCTAGCCAGCCATGGAAATATCGGTTTTGTAGTGGCAGCCCTTCTTCCAAAAATTTTTCAACTGATATCTGGGGAAATTCTTATTTTCTGTTGGTATCTAAGACATTCCGTCAAAATTTAAGAAATGGCATGACGCTTATGTTCTATCCTTGTTTTCTGCACGTATTTTGAGAAAGAGAGCATAATATTACGTCGTAATGTCCGTCGATTCCTTGGAAGCATCTTTGTAAATATTGTGAATGTATTTCTCATATTTCTTTTTTTCTTATTCCAATTTTCGTGAGTAATTATCAAATAACTACACTGCCTATTATCATCAAACAGTCCTTTATGTTTATAGTACTACTTTCCTACTCAACAACTCATATAGTGAAAGCAGAAAGTGAAATAAACCTAGGACCTACCACGGATTTGACCCATTGAAGGTATTTTTTAACAATTTTCCTCGCAATTTCCTTAACTCCAGTAGCAGAGCTGCAGCTGCATGCATTGTTTGTTTTTTGACTTTGTATGAAGACTGTAAGCAAAGTGCTTGATACTTGCGAATTGGAAAATGCCACTTGCAGACAATAATAAAACCAAAGAAAAAAAGAATTGCCCAGTGTCCAGTATTCAAGTCACATCATCAAAGTGCTACTGAATGATTTTGCATTATCCAAGATAAATGAAGAATGATCTTTTGACCATCTCAATTATCCACAAATGTGCCAAAGGAAGGACTGACCGACTAACCTAAACAACATATGTGTGTGTTTCTGTTTATAAATTAAAATGTTCTGTTAAGTGATGGTGTGGAATCCAATTTGGGGGTGACCGTTGTGTTCTCAGTTATACAGAGTGCTAACTATGTAAGTGTTAATCTCTCCGAAGGATGCACAAGTATAACATTTGTCGAAATAACACTAAGTGTTTATATATTATCATACTATATTCATTTCTTGCTAACGTGATTGCTAAGGACTGGGCCTCAAAAGGAGCCTCTTGCAGTTTACATCCTGGGTTCTAATATTTGAACCACCATAGATTTTAAGTGTCTTGTATAAAATATTACCACAAACAACCCTTAGTGTGCCTTTGATGTGGATCTTCCATTCTTAGAAGAAAGCTAATGGCATGTGTATGTAATTATCTTCTTCTGCAAATATAATTTTTAATTATACTTGAGATTTTAACAGAAACCAAGCAGAAACCTTTTATTTTATGTCATGTCATGGTTCTTTCTCATAACACATTTCACTAAAAATTCCAAAACAATATACAAGTTAGCTTGAAAGTATCACAAACACTCAAGTGCATCTTTTAAGCCCAAGATATGTCCTAGAGCCCACATTGAGAAAAAAATTTATACAAGCAATAAGATGACCTGGATTTGCCCTATACACTTTCGAAATCATGTTATGGTAGACATCCAATAGTGGAAGGTAAAGTCCTAATGTCAAAAAAGTACCAATGTCTGAGTTATAATTTTTTAAATATCTTCCAAAATGTGAACAGGTTGGTTGTGAAGTTTTCATAGAATAGGATAGAACAATGAAAGTAGCTGGTACTTTATTACTCCAGCATTCTTGTCTCCTGACAATTCTCAGCCAACTTAATAAGTTTTTCCATTAAACACATGATACTTGTATTGTTTTGTATGTAAAATAGAAAGTTCTTACAACTTCAATAGCATTTTTATTCCAGGTATAGTAAGTTATTTGCAAAGGGGTTCTTAATTTCAAACTAATAAATAGCCTTTACTTGTTTTTAAAAGTTACTTCAAATTCTTTGTCTATATGTAAGTGTTATAGTGTAAGTCAAAACTTTTTCAACCGAGTTTGTAAGAAATGGCCCCTGCTTATGCTATTTAGTTTAAAAGAACTGTAGCTCTCTTTAGTTGAAAATAAGTTGGTTCCATTCGACCAAGAAACTATTCCAGAAGGGTCTATCATTCTTCACAACTCTCTAATATGATATTGAAATTTAAATAAACAATGGAGCCAAATGACAACTGAAATGATATAACAGTAAATTAATCAAAATATTCTTTTCTTTATCATGGTAATCTTCACTAATATTAACTCAAGATCCAAAGTGATCATAATTATGGATGGCATATGGCATATAGGTACATATATGAAAAGGCCACTAGGACTCTCATCACACAATCCAAATCATATGGCAGCACTTAAATTCAGTCTGGTAGAAAACCATCTTTACTCAAATGCTTTTGCTGTTTGGAACAATTTTTACTTGACTGTATTCTGCATTCTTTTTTAAACTTGGAAAGTGGTAGACTATATAATATTATGTAAGGCATAGGCATAAGCATAGTTAAATGTATGGCCTATTCCCAGGGCATCTGGACACTAAAGTAATTTCTGGGTGAGTATATTCGGAACTTTTGGAAATCTTATTCATGGTTGATGGTTCAGTTCAGTTCTTCCCTCTGCATATGCATACTAATTTAACGCTCACTTTAGCTAGCAATAATCAATCATCAATACTCACAACTGCTTGAATGTGGTTTTGATGTCTCAATTTTTGTATTTGTAACTCTACTCTGGCATCTTATTGTGCAGAAGTTGGAGGTTGCAGATGACTTTTCTGGGTCATGCGATGAGTTGTGTTAATAGTTCTGGATGATAGTTAGTCGTTTATTAAGCCAGTTTACTTTTCCTACATTACAAACGCTAAATAATAATTGGATTTGAGCAAAATTTGAGAAATAAAGTAGTGATGTTTGAAAATTCATTCAAACTTGGAATTTAACTAAATTCCGACTTTGAACTCGGAATTTAAGAAAAAAAATCTTGTTGGCCCTTCTACGCCTTCGTACCTGATGTCCAAGCAGAGAAGACAATGATGGAAGGAACTGTTTGCTGATTTTAAGGAATGCGTTTACCTTTTGTACAAGTTTAGCACTTTAGCATGGCAAAACTGGACCAGAAATATATCCAAAACAAGTTAACTGAAAGGACCAAGAAATAAAAAAGATATAGGGGCTGCAGAAAAAATTATCTCTCAAAAACAACTTTAAGGACTTTTGTTATTATAAACTTGTAAAGAATAAAATTGTCTATGTATTGATTGTAGAAATGTTTATTTCATACATATAGGTATGTATTGAAGTTGATTGCAGTGTACTTGGTATAGGACATAGAGAAAAAAACCTCTATTTCTGTAGAAATTAAATGGACATTTCAACATATATTTGATGTCTGTATCAAGGCTACAATGAAGGAGATGCATAAAATACCAGTCATGTGGCAAACAAACAAATAATAATAATATATATATTTATTTTTTTTAGCATGTGTTGCTAGTTTACAAATCAATCAACTTCTTAAATAACAGAGGATACATCTCCTGAAGGAGTTCCCGAACTAATCCAATTTTCTAAGAAATATTCCTATGCTCTTTTTAAAATCTAAAATATTGGAACAATGCCTCACAGCATGCGGCAGCTCATTGTACATACGAACACCCTCATAAAATAGTGTGTTTTGTAGGGCAGTGGTATTGCAAATGAGACTTAAAATTAGTATATGCTTGAATAAAAACCATAACATAAATAGTAATATATAAATATTTTCCTGTTCTCTATAAGGTAAAAGATAGGTACTGGTAAAAACAAAACAACAAACTTTAGAAACTTTAAATATTATAGTTATCATACAAGTAAAAATCATATAGCATTAAGTCACAAAATTGAGGTATAAAAGATAAAGGTATAAAGGTCCATTTACTTTAAACATCCTCTTCTGATATTTCACCTTTTCATTTTAAATGAACACCCCTTGTGTATAAACCATTCACTTATTATTACTGGTTACGCTACTACTTATTATTACTGCTTACTACTTATTATTACTGGACGCTACTTAGGCGTTGGAAATCTGACTTTGACATTTTTATCGTATCTTCTCAACATGCGCCAAAAAGAGATAGGTATAAAAAAAATTAAGGTTTCAAAGGTAACGAGATGCCAAAAATAAGTGAATGAGGTATACACAACACAACTTGGTCCATTAAGTTTGTCTCTGGATTCACATATATATTAATTCCCCCCAATCTCTTATCTCACCATTTATAGAGACAGTAGGTGTAAAATAAACAACCATTTTCTTTAAACTATTGGTAATTCATACTGAGTACATTTTTACTTAACTTCTTCATTTTTATCTTTTTCATCAATCACTCTTGATCTTTTTTTTCTTCATGATAGATCTTCACAGTGTGTGCACTTCACAATGGGCTTTTTATGTGCCATGTGCAATGCAGGAACAGTGCGAGCAGTAAAATTAATAATTGGTGCAGCAAATAATATTAAATATAGTTATCTTCTATAGGTATGAAATTTATAAACAGTAACCCATACACAATGCAATATTAAAAATCTTTACAGCGGAGGTTGTTTTTACATAACTTGATATCTACACATGTTACATGATCATTACTAAACTAATTTAATCACAAAAAAAGCCCTTAGAAGTTATACAAATTTGAAAAAAAAACTCGATTGAAATCGGACAAAACCTCATGAGAAGCAATGGTAAACAACTTTTGTTTGTCCTAACCTAACAGTCCCAACAAAAATTTCGACAGATGACTTTGACAGGTCGTTGGACTGCCTAGTTGAGCCACTAGTGAAGAGCTGGCAACGGACAAACCATATCGTTCGTTCCGTCCGTAATTTTAATTTTTATTATCTGATATAGTCATTTTCAGGAAGATATTCATCTAGCCAGCCATGGAAATATCGGTTTTGTAGTGGCAGCCCTTCTTCCAAAAATTTTTCAACTGATATCTGGGGAAATTCTTATTTTCTGTTGGTATCTAAGACATCCCGTCAAAATTTAAGAAATGGCATGACGCTTATGTTCTATCCTTGTTTTCTGCCCGTATTTTGAGAAAGAGAGCATAATATTACGTATTACGATTCCTTGGAAGCATATTTGTTAATATTGTGAATGTATTTCTCATATTTCTTTTTTTCTTATTCCAATTTTCGTGAGTTATTATCAAATAACTACACTGCCTATTATCATCAAACAGTCCTTTATGTTTATAGTACTACTTTTCTACTCAACAACCCATATAGTGAAAGCAGAAAGTGAAATAAACCTAGAACCTACCACGGATTTGATCCCTTGGAGAATAAAGCTATTTTTTAACAATTTTCCTCGCAATTTCCTTAACTCCAGTAGCAGAGCTGCAGCTGCATGCATTGTTTGTTTTTGACTTTGTATGAAGACTGTAAGCAAAGTGCTTGATACTTGCGAATTGGAAAATTCACTTGCAGACAATAATAAAACCGAAGAATAAAAAGAATTGCCCAATGTCCAGTATTCAAGTCACATCATCAAGGTGCTACTGAATGATTTTGCATTATCCAAGATAAATGAAGAATGATCTTTTGACCATCTCAATTATCCATGAATGTGCCAAAGGAAGGATGGACGGACTAACCTAAACAAAATATGTGTGTGTTTCTGTTTATAAATTTAAATGCTCTGTTAAGTGATTGTGTGGGATTCAATTTGAGGGTGACCGTTGTGTACTCAGTTATACAGAGTGCTATGTAAGTGTTAATCTCTCCGAAGGATGCATAAGTATAACATTTGTCAAAATAACACTAAGTGTTTATATATTATCATACTCCTGTATATCATATAAGGTATATTCATTTTTTGCTAATGTGATTGCTAAGGACTGGGCCTCAAAAGGAGCCTCTTGAAGTTTACATCCTGGGTTCTAATATTTGAACCACCATAGATTTTAAGTGTTTTGTATAATATATTACCACAACAACCCTTAGTGTGCCTTTGATGTGGATCTTTCATTCTTACAAGAAAGCTAACAGCATGTGTGTCTAATTATCTTCTTCTGCAAATATGATTTTTAATTATACTTGAGATTTTAACAGAAACCAAGCAGGAACCTTTTATTTTATGTTATGTCTTGGTTCTTTCTCATAACTCATTTCACTAAAAATTCCAAAACAATATACAAGTTAGCTTGAAAGTATCACAAACACTCAAGTGCATCTTTTAAGCCCAAGATATGTCCTAGAGCCCACATTGAGAAAAAAAATGTATACAAGATGACTTGGACCTGCCCTATACAGTTCCAAAATCATGTTATGGTAGACATCCTATAGTGGAAGGTAAAGTCCTAATGTCAGAAAAGTATCAATGTCTGAGTTATAATTTTTTAAATATCTTCCAAATGTGAACAGGTTGGTTGTGAAGTTTTCATAGAATAGGATAGAACAATGAAAGTAGCTGGTACTTTATTACTTCAGCATTCTTGTCTCCTGACAATTCTCCGCCCACTTAATAAGTTTTTCCATTAAACACATTATACTTGTTTTGCTTTGTATATAAAATAAAAAGTTCTTGCAACTTCAATAGCATTTTTATTCCAGGTATAGTAAGTTTTTTGCAAAGGGGTTCTTAATTTCAAACTAATAAATAGCCTTTACTTGTTTCTAAAAGTTACTTCAAATTCTATGTCTATACGTAAGTATTATAAGTTGAAACTTTTTGAAGAGAGTTTGTAAATGACCCCTGCTTATGCTATTTAGTTTAAAAGAACTGTAGCTCTCTTTAGTTGAAAATAAGTTGGTTCCATTCGACCAAGAAACCATTCCAGAAGGGTCTATCATTCTTGACAACTCACTAATATGATATCGAAATTGAAATAAACAATGTGCTTGTCCACAGTGGTTCTGCAACCATGTCAAGATGGTTCCTCATTTCAATTTGAAATGTTTGCTGGTGAGTTGGCCAAAATGATTTTTTAAATGTTCTACAATGGTTCTCTAGCATGTTGGAACAAACCTAATATTAAATCAGACAATTAATAAACCACCACACAAACATTTTAGTTTCTTGATATTTAGGTAGTTTAAGAAACTAAATGCTCAATTAGGCAAGACTTCTTTTAGTATAATTATAATGTAAAATCATATATATTTAACAAAACAAAAATACACTTCTCTAAATACCTACAAATGAATGAAAGGGTCAATTTTGATCCAACAATGGAGCCAAATGACAACTGAAATGATATAACAGTAAATTCATCGAAATATTCTTTACTTTATCATGGGGGGTAATCTTCACTAATATTAACTCAAGATCCAAAGTGATCATAATTATGGATGGCATATGGCATATAGGTACGTATATGAAAAGGCCACTCGGACTCTCATCACACAATCCAAATCATATGGCAGTACTTAAATTCAGTCTGGTAGAAAACCATCTTTACTCAGATGCTTTTGCTGTTTGGTACAATTTTTACTTCACTGCAATCTGCATTCAATTTTAAACTTGGAAAGTGGTAGACTATATATTATTATGTAAGGCATAGGCATAAGCATAGTTAAATGTATGGTCTATTTCCAGGGCATCTGGACACTAAAGTAATTTCTGGGCAAGTATATTCGGAACTTTTGGAAATCTTGTTCATGGTTGATGGTCCAGTTCAGTTCTTCCCTCTGCATATGCATACTCATTTAACGCTCGCTTTAGCTGGCAATAATCAATCATCAATACTCACAACAGCTTGAATGTGGTTTTGATGTCTCAATTTTTGTATTTGTAACTCTACTCTGGCATCTTATTTTGCAGAAGTTGGAGGTTGCACATGACTTTTCTGGGTCATGGGATGAATTGTGTTAATAGTTCTGGGTGATAGTTAGTCGTTTATTAAGCCAGTTTACTTTTCCTACATTACAAGCGCTGAATAATAATTGGATTTGAGCAAAATTTGAGAAATAAAGTAGTTATGTTTGAAAATTACAAAATTTGAGGTTAAAACCCGACAAATGCGTTCGTTAAGCTCCGATCGCACCAATCTCCGATCTAGTAACTTTTCTGGTAACTTTTCAATTGTTTTTAAAAGGTGCGTTTACAATGTCATGGGTGGCTAGATGAATATCTTCCTGAAAACGACTATAATGAAAATATTTTTATTATCTGATAATAAAAATGTTTTTATTATCTGATAATGAAAATATTTCTATTATGTGATAATAAAAATAGGTATCAAAAAAATAGAGCTTCATTTTAATGATACTTATTTTTTTATCACATAATGGAAATGTTTTCATTATCTGATAAAAAAATAGGTATTAATAAAATTGTTCTATTTTTTTTGTGGTCATTTTTTTGAACAATTAAAATTATGTGATAATTAAAATAGAAGACGCTTCTTTCGGATGAAGTTGACATGACTTTTACTCGCCTGAGGTTTAGAATGTGACGAATTGCTTTAGTTATAAATAAGAAAGTCGCAGCCTCAGTGTTGCCTGCGTCAATGTTAACTTCATCCGAGCACCAGCGCCCTCTTTTAAATTATCAGATAATGGAAATATTTTTATTATCAGATAATAAAAATAGGTATCAAAAAAATAGAGCTTCATTTTAATGATACTTATTTTTTTTATCACATAATGGAAATGTTTTCATTATCAGATAATAAAAATAGGTTGAATAAAAATGAGTGAATTTTTTTGATGTTTTGGATCCAAAGTTGAATAAAAAGTAAAACGGCTCGCCATACTTTATAAAATTGGGTTTTAGATAATAGGAATAAAGGATAAATTATGTTCATTTAAAGGCTTGATGCGAAATACCACTATAGTATAGTATCAATCTTTTTCTTTATTTTAATTTTCTTTTTGAAATGTTCGACACGAACTGCTTAAGCCGATTTGGGTAATTCAATCCGCGCGCTCGGGACACAGACCATCTCTCAAAATCTTAACAAGCCAGAGTGAGATAGATTGATGTTCTGAGCGTTCAGGATGTAATTACCGAACTCAACTCTTGAGTACACAATATTCTAAGAGCGTTTTCGATTAGGAACCCCAATGCAAAACTAGTGCAATTTGTACGTTCGATTGGTAACTTTCGCGCAGTTTGGTTTTATTGAGAAACAAGTGCAGCGAGTTTCAAACTGAGTGCAATCTTTTCGACACGAGCTATATTAGGTAGTTTTGCCCTGAGTGCAATGCAGATGCGAATTTCGCGTTTTATTGGAACTGCACCGGAGCAAATATTTGAAGAAACTGGATTTGCCCTGCAATCGTCGTCCAGAGGAAGTAGGTTCGATACGACGCCGGCCTCTGTTACCAGTTTGCTCCAATCTGTCAAGTGTGAAAATGCCAGTGAGTACATAAGTGAGTACCACATAAGAAAATATTTTATTAAAAATAATGGAACTAAATTACTATTTGTAACATTAGTAATATTATACGTAATATTATTAGCAAACAACGACTTTCTATTTAATAAATAAAAATAATTGTGAATTAATAGTCGTTGGTAGCCCTGAGATTACATTTCCTACGCCACTGAAAAAACTGCTCAAAAATTAAATAAAAAAACTCTCTACAAGTTACAGGATTAGAAAAATATTTCCCAAAATAGCATTATTGACTTCACTACGGTATAAACTAAATCATATTTCGAAGATTTGGATGTAAAATAACTGGTTTTAAAGTTATTTGAGATAATTTAATTGTTGCCGAAAAACGCCATTGTCTGTTTATCTGTGAAACGTAACTCCAGGCTCCTTTCTATAGCCGCTGCTTTTACAACCGTAAGCTGCACATACTTGTATACATTGTAAAAAACACAATTATTTATAATATTAAAGACTTGCAAAATGCAATTTATTGCAAAAAAACACATAGCCAACGAAACGTTTGGTTTTCGCCTTAAACATGGCTCTCAAAATCTTGTCTCATCATTTTTGGTAACAGCTGTCACTGTAGTGGAGAATTGCGCGCGCGCATTCCATTGTCTATCTGTTCAAAGGTCCTAACATTTCGAAGATGACTTAAGTTGAGTTCGGTAATTACATCCCGAGCGCACGGGATATCAGTCTATCTCACTCTAGCTTGTTAAGGTTTTGGAAGTTGGTCTAGGTCCGGAGCGCTTGGATGGAATTACCGAACCCGGCTTTTGACAGGTTCTTGACCTTGAACTTTTTCAACGTCAATTGTCACCTTTTCGTAAATTTGGCAACGTTGCTACTCGCTACATGGCGTTCTCTGTCATAGCCGAGTTCGGTAATTCTATCCGAGCGCTCCGGACACAGACCATCTCTCAAAATCTTTACAGGCTAGAGTGAGATAGACTGATATCCCGAGCGCTCGGGATGTAATTACCGAACTCAACTCATATATCCCGAGGAAGTACGATGTGATTTCTTAAAATTTTTATTAAATGATTATACGACAAATATAAAACATATAAATATAGAGAAAACAAACAGTAATAAGAGAGTATTGACCATATCGTTGATGATAAATCAGGTAAGATTTGTTTTCTTGTTTGTCTCTTCTCTCTGGCTAGAAGCATATTTGGTACTTAAATTCAAATTCTTTCTGTTAATAGCTACATTTAGTTGGGTACAATGTTAGTTTGGTATAATGTTAATACTATAGGGTGTCTCATTTCCAAATACCTCGTATTGAAATACCCATATTGAAGATAGAATAATGTTAGATTTAATAGAAATGTTGAAAGGACAAACTAATTTGTCATAACCCTTTTAGTTTTTATCATACAGAACGATTTTCAAACTACTTTTTGGACCTCCCCTTTCAAAATCCTATCATAAAAACATTTTGTAAAATTCATTTTTATTATGTCTTTGCAATATGTTCCCGAACTTGACTATCAATTTATACCTACTTGTTTTAATTCAGTTGTGTATTTCAGATATTCTTCTACCTCTTAAAAAAGAAGAGGTTGCAATGGGAAGTACATCGTCAAAGACTGAGTTACTAAACATATTGAATAAGGCAATAGTGGTTGAGAGGAATGATGCACAGTACCTTCGTGATCTGCTTAATATTAAATTAAGTATTGCTGGTAGTGATCCTGAAAAGAAACTTTCATTTGACCCTACTTTCATATTTGCTCAAAATGATCTAGATGTTGACCTTGTTATTGAAATATTGGACAAAGCCTCTCAAGTTTGTAGCAACTTTATGTCACATTTTCAGTTTATTTCAGATTATGTTGATTCACATTCGTCTACAACCAATAATAATCAGCAATTAAAGCTAGTAAAGATTCTTCATTTTATGATTTCTTTTTATATCAAGGAAAATCTACAGACAGATAAAAAGATATTATTACTTTTCACTAACATTCTAATAAAGTGCTTAAATAATGCTAAAACTAAGATTTTGGCATACAAATCACTAAATTCCATTTTTAGTAGAATTACTAAATTGGGGCAGATTATTTGTATTAATAATTTATATAATTTCTGTAAAAACAATAGAAATTTAGACACATTTTGTGGCTTACTAATGCAAGTCCCTGAGGAACTTTTTTATGATGTATCTTGTTGTCTTAAACAGGCTGATTTTTGGTCATTTATAGAGTCATGTATATCAGGCTCTGAATCTAGTTTGCAGAAACAAGGCATTTATGTATTGCATAAATACGTAAGTGTAACCACAAGTCACAACACTGTTAAGAGTTCTTTTGTTTCTATTTCGGCGGAAGAAGCGTGGCAAGCTTTCTTTGTTCTGATTGATGTCGGAAGAGAGAAACAACTGCATTTAATAGCTCCTGCTTTGCCACTATTTAAACATATTCCCCAACTACCCGATTTATGGCAAACATGCTGCTACAAAATTTATTTAAAACATTCCCAGTCCAGTGTCATTTACCAAGTTGCAGATAAGATCCTGAAAAGACAGTTTACAGGTGTTTTTTTGAAAGACATGATGAAACTGGTTCTTCCTGCCTTAAATAGGAATGAATATAATAATCAGTCTTGCGAGGTTTTCACAACTTTTGAAGTGTTTTGTTTAAATCTAAGTTTAGAAGATTTACAAATTGTTATTAAGGAAATTACGCAAATTGCCTGGAACCCCATGAGTTTCTGGAAGGTTGTGCAGAATGTTTTCCCTCAAAAACGTAAAAAAGTTGATATTTCTTTGGAATTGTGCCACGCCATACTAGGTTGTGCTTTACAATTATCACATTTACATATAAGGGACCAATGCGTAATGCATATCATTAGCACAATTTGGGATGAAAATGAATGTGACAAAGTAATACAAATAGCTCAAACTCTTAATGAGGCAGGGCTAGATCCATTGAAGTATTTGAAAGATTTAAAGTTTTCAAATAAAGTTGTAAGCCATGCAATTGAGTCAAAATGTGTGGTAACCTCCAGTAGGATTGGTTCTAGTATTCCAATGACTAATATAATTCTAATTTTGAAATGTGCCAATATTAACACTTGGACATTTATGAAAGATACAATAAATAGTTTAGATTGCCAAAGCAGACTTTATATCTGGAGAGATTATTTGTTAACCCATGATTTCAAATCTGGCAAATGTGATACTTTAGATAGACAAATTGGAGATTTTCTAGTGAATTATTTTACAAAAGATTTATGTTCATATGGAGTTGAATACTTTATAGAGTTGTTCAAATTATTTGCAGCAAAGTCTAACATGCCAAGTAAAGTGTACAAATTAGATATCATCATTGACAAACCACTGACTTATCCAGACTCTTACAATCAACATCAAATATTTGTGGCCTTAGTTTTAGTGCAGGATTATTTGTTTAAGGAAAAGGACACACAATTTGTCAACCAAACTTCTTCGAAAAATGATCTGTTTGTCGGTTCAGAAATTGATAGAATAGATTTTGACATATTAGCATCAAATCAAGTTTCAATCAAAATAATGACAAAAAACGGCAATCAAAGTAGAGTTGTTGCTATGGATCCTCGCATATGTATTGAATGTGTACATTTACTTTTTTTGATCAACAAAAAGAATTTCTCCGGTAAAGCTACAGAAAATGCTTTAGCGATGTTTACAACTTTCTTAGAGTCTCAAAGCAACTGCGTCTTAAAATGTGTCTATGCCAAGACGTTTGATCTCCTTCATTCTACTGATTCACCATTGGTTGTTAATAATTTTATCCTTTTACTCCACAAGAATCTTATGCAAATTAAAAGAGACCAATACTACAAGAACATTGTCAGTGAGTTCATAAAAATTGTATTCTCAGAAACCTTCTGTAAATTTAATATTAAGCACAAAAATAATTCAATACATGATGACATAATAAATATCTGTCACATGTACCCAGTTTTAAGACTAAACTGCTTAAAAGCGATGAGAAATTTAATTTCTTCAACAGACAACTTCTATAATATTTGCCTAAAGGTTGTGGTAGATTTATATCTTCAGGGAACTGTGATTAATAAAGATGAAAGGTGAGGCTTCAGTTTGAACTGCAAGTATGTACTCAATTGGACGTTTGTTTTCTTTTTTAGGAATGAGTTCAGTTTGTGCCAGGAAATAGCGGACTTCCTGTTATTACGAGAGGATAAATTTACCTTCGACGAAGCTTCAAAGTAATGGTAGTGGCGCTCGAGGAATAACTAATTTCATGCGGAAATATTTTTTCAGTCCCAACCTTCTGAATGCAGTTTCAAGGCTGCTTGCCTTAGATGCCCTCACATACAAAGGCCAAAAAAGGGCAGGCTTAGTTTCGGCGATCAACTTTTTAAAGGAAAGGTATGCGGAGACCTTCAATAAACGTTATTTTATTGATTCACGGGTAAGATATCTTTCGTTGTGGTTAGATACAAACAAAAGACGTTCTTTCTACGACTTTATAATGTACGGCTATTATTTTTAATACATCTATACAAGGTGGTCACTTTTAATGCTCACCATTAGGATCTCCGAACCAGTAAGACTTACGGGGTCGGCTAAACTAGGAAAGAGTTGCACATTTTAATGCCCATTAAGTCGCCTCCTTGAAACAAAATTTATTAAGTTGTAAAATGTAAAAAGTGATAGAATAACGAAAGTGTCACTTATTTTGATTACTCTAGTCGTTACGGTTAAAAATTAACAGCCAACTTTTTCTCCCGAACACCATCAAGTTCTACATGTGTAGAGAAGAAAAAGCATAGCCACTTTTCTTCTGGGAAGAACAATAATTCATAATATTTGCAGATGTTGCCCGATGTTCAACTTGCGGTTTAGACAAATTAATAAATAGGTACCTGATAGTGTTTAGGAGAAAAAGTTGGCTACTAATTTTTAAGAGTAAAGAAAGAGTAAACAAAAGTAAGCGACACTTTTGTTACTCTTATCTTTTTGACATTTCACAACCATCTTGATAACTTTTTCTGTTGAAGACCCCCTAAATACGTATTTGATGAATGTATTAAATAGTTTTTGGCAAGGTTCCTCGTTGGATTAGACGTCAATAAGAATCTCCTAGCCTTTGATGACGTTTTGATGGTTTATATGAAAAAAACCTCAGTGAAAATAAGTGTAAACATTTGTGAAAGAAGAGACCAAGAAACTACAATCTTTTCTTAGTAATGCAAGATTGTTAGTACCAAGCAGCCAGGTTGTGCCTTTATCTCAAAGTATAGCACTCTGAATTCTGAAAGCTGCCGCCCAGACCGATTTCCTAAGAAGGCTTCTTTGCAAGTTCTCTGGTCTATACACTCCCTTGTGTGGGGTTAGTTGGATCGTCCATCGGGCGCCTCTACAGGTGGCGGATAGGAGAATGCCTCCCAGATATGGGTGGGACCAAAATCCAACACCAAACTGGTGAAAGACAGTAGTTTCACCAAAATCAGAGTCTTGGCATGAGAAGAATGACTTCGTAGTGGCAGACAATGAAAACTGGAGAGCGGAGTTATAATAACAGAATGGTTTCCACACTGCGGTACAAAAAAGAAACGGAACTCTGCTTATTGTACTATTTACTTCCAAACATGGCCAACAAAAATAGACAAAGGGCCCTCAGTCCAAGCCACCCCTTAAATGGGGTGAGGGTGCTAAGAATCCCCCCGACTACACAAAACGACAATCGTGACAAGATTAAACTTTACAACAAAATAGTACGCATTGCAACATGGAACATACGCAGCTGATTCATGGCAGGGAAACTTGCAAACGTGGAAAGAGAGATGAATAGACTCATAGATAACACTGAGGTCAGATGGCCTGGGGCGGGCAAAACAAAAACTAACGGCGGATATATTTACTATTCTGGAGGGACTGATAACAATCACAAATACTGCCATTCTTGTCAAAGGCGAAATTGAGAAAGCTGCCCTGGACCATGTTCTCTTAGTGACCGGGTCATGTTATTAAAACTTCAAACCTCTCATCGCATAATTAACATTCTATGCACCCATCAATGAGAAATCAGAGGCAGAAATAGAAGAATTTTGTAGCAAGGTAGATGAATTAATGAAACTGACTAGGAAGGGTGAGATCACAATTGTTATGGGAGATTTAAATGCCAAAATTGGAACAGGCGCTGAAGGCGAGTCTGTTGGAGCGTAATATGGTCTTGGCGAGCGAAGATGTACTTAGACTAATGAAGAAGCCGAAAGAACTAATAGCCCTTATCAAAGAAAGAAAAACTACATACATAGGTCACATTATGAGAGGCACAACAAGTATGAAATGCTGACACTAATAGTTGAAGGAAAGATTCAAAGGAAAAGATCTATTGGTAGACATCAGAATTCCTGGCTGAAAGACCTCAGAAGATGGTTTGGGTGCACTTCCATTGAAATCTTTCGAGCTGCTGTATCCAGAACAATGTTAGCTATGTGAATCGCCAACCTTCAAAAAGGAGAGGGCGCCATAAGAAGAAGAAGATACACTCACTATATTGTATATTATTTTCTCGGTGATGTGGGTAAAACGGCTCTTATGAATAGTCTATAATAAATAAATAATTATTTACGTACCAGATCTGCGATGTTATAGGGTGTCTGAGAAAAGATGTCCCTACCCATTTTTTCGTCTCAATCTTCACCAAAGGTTAAATGTGAAACTTGCAGAGCTACGTGGTACATAACATAACATCACCCAAGTGGGTGGATAGGAAAATCAATTCCTATCTGGATTTGCTCAATTTACTAACAAATTCCATGTGAGTCTATTGCCTCATTCACAATGTTTATAAACATAATGTGTACAGTAAACAAATTTACCTTTAAGGACAGTAACCTTAAAGGAATCCTAAGGCCTTTTATGTTTACAATGGGGGTTTGTCAAATACATATGCGTATGCTTGATTAAACAAACACTTTTGACAGTTTCATTGTCAAAAAGTCACTAGATTTTTACATATCAATAACATAAAGTTCAATTTTAACTTTATGTAAGTGTTACGGTTGGTCGTAAACCGTAACAAAAGGAAGACATAATAATTGTAATATTCTGAACAACATAAACTCTTTATTAAAATTTATGTTCATTATGAAAGAAGCATTACTCTACGATTTTCTTACATGTCGCAAAATCATAAAACAGGCCTCAGTCTTAAAGCTAATGCTCTTTTTATGACACGTAGCTGTGGCAGTTCGCTTCACTCTTTTCAAAACTACAATTAATTTTAGATTCACTATGAGAAACTAAGGATCCTCCAAGCCTTGTTAGTGTTACTTTTTCAATGCCAGCTATCGCACTTGCAATCCCAACAATTAAGTGCCTTTGCGCTGGACTGCTTTGAAGCGGAATCCAATCAAAACTGTGTGAAACAAATATTAAATTGGATTCTAATTTTAACTTTAAAGGATGTGAAGCCAAGTAAGAGCCTCTCTATAGCTCTCTGAGGGAGGTACCTACTACAGTTGACATTTTCATTAGTGAGCTTATTTTAGTTATATCCTGGATTAATGCAAAGGGTAACGACGTTTCCCCGACTCTGTTAATCAACATAATTCCTACCTTGTTTCATTTGAGTACCATGGCCAATGAGGATACATTGCACCAAACACTTAACTTGGCATTGCCATGGACGATGGGAGCTCATTTTAAACTGAGGGTCTATGCACAGGTTGACACCATTGTGCATTATCTCCTGTATGGTTGACTTAACGATATCACTTTTCAGGACTTTGTTAAAAGGCTTATTAATCACGGTAAAGAAAAAGGTTACCAAGGTTTTATACAAAAATGTGAGTACTTGGAAAACTCCATATCCAATTGTATATCCGCCAGTGGAGACAATTTTAATAACGCCTTAAAGACTGACCTAATTTTGCTAAATGATTTTGACCCTATTAGGGAAATATCATGGTCAGCAGCTCTGTGTGACATATCCCGGTTGAATAAAGTGCACGCTTCGGAATGGCAAAATTTACAGGCGTTTATTTCCAAACCAGATTTGTTGGAAGTGGAATTATTAACCCAAAACGTACTGCTGGCCCCGAGAAGTCCTGCTTTTAATTTAGCCATTGACACATTTTTAACTGTGCACAAATCCACCCCTAACGGTACAGAAGAAAATGTTGCGGCAATTGCAGAAATTTCCCACATTCAAAAAAAAATCGCTCCGTGGAAGAGCGCCTTGGAAAACTTCCAAGTAGATGCAAAACCTTCAGATTTCATTCTGATTGCATCTTTGATAGAAAAGGCGCAGAATTTGGGCGGACTTTCTAGGACCTGCGAAATTTTTGGCGTGAAAGACATAGTGTTTGCCAACGCTAACGTGGTAACTGAAAAGGAATTTAAAAGTTTGAGTATGGCCTCAGAGGCGTGGATCAATGCCATTGAAGTGAAAGAGACCGATTTGACAGATTACATAGGCAGCTTGCAGAAAGAGGGTTATTGCGTAATAGGAGCAGAGCAGACTGCTGGAAGTCTCAAGCTTAATAATTTCGCCTTTCCCAAGAAAGTAGCTCTAGTTTTAGGGTAAGTATTTTTTAAATTTTATTAAAAGGCCTGGAGTCGACGATACGCATTCTAGTAACGAAAAGACTGGTATACCTCCTGGCATTATTCCATTGCTGGACAAGTGTTTGGAAATTCCGCAGTTGGGTCAAACGAGATCTTTAAACGTGCATGTAGCAGGTGCGACGTTTATATGGGAATATGCGAAGCAACATTTGGTGTAGGGATTACTACGAGACAGGTTTTGGACGAGCCATACTATTGATATCAATTAGCCATACTATTGATACCTATTTATTCTTATATGAATCTAATCGCTTTATAGCTGAAGATTTTTTTTATTGTTAATTTTTTGATATTATTATAAATATTTGGACTACCAACTGGAATGCTTTGCATACAGGTGCCTAACGTTCTGTCCCCTTAATTCGAGTCTCGTTAACCTGGGAGACCCAAACCCGGTTCAAGGATACTATATGTCGGCGCCTTCCAACTTGTTTGTAATTTTGAAGAAAAATGATCTTTTGATTAGTTAAGGACGACTAACTAATTTATGAAAGTTGAAAGAAATTTATTTTCTGCGAGGTATGTTAGAGATTGAAATGTTTAGCTTTTTCTCGCAAAACTGTACTAGAGTTTTAACTAGTTTAAACTAGTTTAGAGTTTTCTGCAAAAAAAACAAACATTTCAATCTCTAATTGATTTGCGTTATGGTCTGGGTTAAAATAAAGAGCGCATCCCTCCCAAATGGAAAATGCGGATGCGCTCCAAAATAGAGATTAAAATTAAAAACACAAACAGTACATAGAAAAAAACAAAAAATCATTACACTACACTAATTTAAAAAATACAAAGAATAAAAAATCAAGCTCCCATATAAACAATAAGCGCTTCACTCAGTCAATAATAACAGTAAGAGATGTCAGCAGGCCCCTAATCGAATTTCTGGCATAAAAATTCAACTACCTCATAATATGTCCCAATCAGCAAAAATTGCTTTAGTCTGCGTTTGAACATCTGAAAGTCGCGGATGCCTCTGAGGCTTACAGGTAAATGGTTAAAAAAAAAATTATTTGCCTTTGGTCAGACTGCTGACAAGGGTATGTTAAAACAGCTGCGAGTCACTATAGCTGATGAATTATAAATAACGATGAGTGATACTTTTTATGCATAAGGCAGGCCGAAACACCAAGAATCTCTTAGATGGCATATAGAAAGGAAGCATAAATCAGCAGTAAATAAATATGTTTGTCACATATGCAAGAAAGAACTCTCGACATCTAAATCCTTGAAGCACCACATTGGTTTACATACAGGGGAGAAACCATATAAAAAAGTGAGTTGTGCGGAACGGCGTTTGTCTGTGCCAAGATTCTTGGAAAGGTCATGTGAAAATAAACAGAGCTGGCACAGTCAACACACTGCACAGTCCAAAATGCTCCCTGCATGACTCCCTGGAGCCCAGGCCGCATAGGAATCTAATGGCACGCTTCGATATCCGAAACACTGCTAGAAAGAGGGCAGACGAAGAGTTTCATCAGAAGCATATTGTTGCGAACTCAGGGTTCAATAATTCTGTAACGATTGTCACGAAAAAACTATTTATCCCACAAATACACAAGTACAATTCGACTACTAAATAACTCACTACTTAACACTTTATAGCCTTGTATTATCGTTTGGCACTTTAGCTTACCTATAGCTCGATTAAATAAGACTGCTACTACGCGCCGCTATTATTCAGCTTTTATACAAAATCCTAAAAATACAGAAAAGCCTAGAACATTCTTAGAAGAAAAATAATTGATAAGTTACTTAAAAAAAAAGGTCGTAAATAACTGCGTTCTAAATAAACAGAGCAATAAATCACTCGTGACAGTTCCTATGCCGCAGCACCCGAATAGACCGCGAGCCGTAAAGGTCCCACCTCCAATGTCGCTCCGCCTCCCAGCGCCCGCTGACCGTAACAAAATGACACACTTCAAGTGCCATTCTACAAGTGAGAAATACACAATTCGTGCCACTCCAAAACCCAGTCTTTCACTAGTGCGTTTAACCGCGTAGCAAGCAGAAGCCAACCTCGATCTCAACCTCAAAATGTGGGCAGCAACCCTAAGGGAATCGTCCAAGCCCAGCCCGAGGTATGTGGTGGATTTCAAGTGCCTGATCAAATTACCTCCAATGGGAAATGTAATAGGCTGGTTTTAGAGATATTAAAGCTGAAGGAATTTGAAAGACACCATGATCTTCATACACCCAGGTCTTTATCCACTTACTTCACGTTATTAGCTCCAAAAAAATTTTTTCCAACGATCAGAACACCCAAAATATTTAACACCAAACGTATTTTGCTCCAACTGTACTTTCTTCCAACCGTCGTTTCTTCCAACGTCGTTTGTTCCAAAAATGACCTTGACGAATAATTGATGGTTGTGCTTATTTATCCGCGAGTACGGTCCGTAGTCTCCGCCATTAGAATTACCGTTAGGGCGATGAAATAAAAATTAAACAAATATGGCGCCCTAACAGGTAACATAAAATGACATTTTCTAGATTTTATTACAAAATAAATCTTATAGTGGCGAATAGAAGGCGTTATGTATGGCAAGCCGTTTTACTTTTTATTCAACTTTGGACGCGAAACATCAAAAAAATTGCTTTTACAATCCTCATTTTTATTCAACCTATTTTTATTATCTGATAATGAAAACATTTCCATTATGTGATAAAAAAAATGTGTATCATTTATGGCAAGCCGTTTTACTTTTTATTCAACTTTGGACGCGAAACATCAAAAAAATTGCTTTTACAATCCTCATTTTTATTCAACCTATTTTTATTATCTGATAATGAAAACATTTCCATTATGTGATAAAAAAAATAAGTATCATTAAAATGAAGCTCTATTTTTTTGATACCTATTTTTATTATCACATAATAGAAATATTTTCATTATCAGATAATAAAAACATTTTGATTTTCAGATAAAAAAAATATTTTCATTATCAGATAAAAAAAATATTTTCATTATCAGATAATAAAAACATTTTTATTATCAGATAATAAAAATATTTTCATTATCAGATAATAAAAATTAAAATTACGGACGGAACGGACGATACGGTTTGTCCGTTGCCAGCTCATCACTAGTGGCTCAACTAGGCAGTCCAACGACCCGTCAAAGTCATCTGTCGAAATTTTTGTTAGGACTGTTGGGTTAGGACAAACAAAAGTTGTTTACCATTGCTTTTCATGAGGTTTTGTCCGATTTCAATCGAGTTTTTTTCAAATTTGTATAACTTCTAAGGGCTTTTTTGTGATTAAATTAGTTTAGTAATGGTCATGTAACATGTGTAGATATCAAGTTATGTAAAAACAACCTCAGGATTTTTAATATTGCATTGTGTATGGGTTACTGTTTATAAATTTCATACCTATAGGAGATAACTACATTTTTCTACGACTATTGAATAATAGATTAATTACTATTTTGATATTAGAATAGTAATAATCTCTATTACCCATTCTAAACCGTGAGTAATAATTACTCACTGCTGTGTGGACCAATAAGTTCAATTTTAGGTTCAAACCCCATATTAATTGGTGATTAAAAAAATCTAGACGCCACCTGGGCTGACCTGGGGCCAAAAATGTAAAACTAGTTAAGAAGTAATCATCTTAATTGTTTATTTATTATTTATATTTATACGTATTTTCGTTCTTGCTTTGGGAGTTGAATCCTAATATTCCTAGTTGCATTAACACAGTCTCATTTATTTTTAAATTTTCCTACATTTTCCGAAATTGTTTACATTTTGCATAGTTTTCTTTTACTTCATGTATCACGGTGTTTACTGTTTAATGATTAGTTTTGTGGTTCAAATTCTCATGTGATTTATAAAAATGTTTAGTACAAGAAAAAAGCAGAAGAAAACTATCCATAATACAGATTGCTGCGAATTCAATTGCAATTGCACCAAAAACACCAACAGAAGTATTTCCAATGGATGAGTTTGTGGACAGGGGAAAATCCTGGATCAAAGTCCTATCAATAACAAAACCACGTAGCAAACATTTGAGAGCTTGTTCATTGCACTTTAAGCAACATGATTACAATAGAGGTATTTAGACATATTTCTCATTTAAGTGTTTTTTGTTTAACATTTTTGAGTAATAATTTTTCAGAAAAACTAGCTTCAAACTTGTTGAGACCTAAGTTAAAAACTTTTGTGGGACCATCAAGAAATCTTCCTTCAAAGTTTGTCAGCGAATAATTGCTCTATCCCAGACTTTAGTAGTGTTTGTGATAGTTGTAATAAAGAACCTATGACTTTAAATTCCGAATGTAGTGAGGAAAAGTTGTTACGATTGAGTGATCTAACACCTAAGTAACAATTGATAGTAAATGCTTTGGTGGATATGAAAACATCAGTGCACCACAGTCTAAGTTAAGTCACCTCAACCTTTTAGCAATCCCTAGTGTACTACTACAAGTAACAAGGTAAAGGTCTAGCTGATTATCTTCAGAAATTATGATTTGCAAGTTACTCAACATTGGAATATCTATTGAGAAAGATTGAAGGTAGGCAAAGTAAATGCAACACAGTTGGACCTAAAGGTCGATGAATTTGATTTTGTCGCTCTGTGTATACCAGCTTATCCAAAATTATTAGTATTTTGACCCAAATTTAATTTATATAATTTGATGGACATTGATACCATTGACCCGCCAGTTTCCTGTTCTCAGGGCATTGTAGTTTGATTCTGTGGTTACCGAACTATATAGTTACTAGTAATTGATTGTTGGGTTATTTTTATATTTTACTGCTTATATAAACATTGTCAATCTTTTGCAATTATGAAGTTGCATAGCTGTATGTTTTGATACTTTTGCTATATTAGTAATTCATTATAACTAGATTTTGACAAAGTTGTTGTGTTTCCTTGAATAATCCCAAATCATAAAGCAATAGTGTCTTGATAAACTGTTCATTTTTTGATTACAACAAAAAGTAGTCGACCCTTATTGGGGTAACCGATACAGAGGTAACGGTGCCCAGAATAGTGATATAGTTGTAAGTTTTTCTTTTTAGTAATAAATCTGAGCAATAATTACTATCATTAACAGGCCTTAACAGTTTCAGTTTACCAAATGATTTTGTCTTAAAGTTACTTACTTACACTTCAAAATTTTCTTCCAAAGAAATTAGGAAAATTACTAGGCATTTTATTTTCAAAGAATTATATTTAATTTTGTATTGGTAATAAGAAGCTTAGGTAGTGATGTAATAGGTAAATAAGTACAGGTACTACCATTGTTTGTACTACCTAATTCTCTTGGGGCAAAATCTTTAGGCCGAACATGAAAGCCAGTACTTCAACCGAGGAGTAAACCACTGTGGCATTATGGTGTACAGAATTTAAAGCAATGGTTTACCTCTCAACTTCAACATTGCTTGACAAAATAAGAACACAAGTTGTTATTATCCCAGGTTTCAAAATAAAACAATTAATTAAAAACCTTTTATCTATATTCTTGAATTTAAATTTTAAACACACTTTGGTGACAACACATCCACTTTACTATAGTTTTTTCCTATGTACCTACATAAATAGTTTCCAGATGTATCTACTTTACAGCTGCATTTAAAGTTAAAAATTTTGTAACCTGATGCATGGATCATCTTGGCTCCAGACACCTCATAGAGTTTGCCATTCAGCAGAGCACTTGTCTGAAGGCACAATGCTACGATCTTTATCACTCCACCTTCCAGTGTTGGTAGATTTCCATAATGGCCACACAAAATTAAACGTTTGAAATTTAAGAAGTTTTCTCCTTCCACAACACATCTGCTGGTTACAGCCTGGCTTCTAAGTACTGGCAGACTGTAGCTAGTTTTAGGTATGCTTCAGGTTCAGCCATAACTGAATTTAAAAAAAAAACACAATTATGGAATAGAATCGAAAAAAGGTACACTTTGCATGGAAACTTACTTTTTCAAGCAATTTTTGCTTCACAGGAAATTATGCCCACAAAATGTTTCACAAAAAAACACTTCCAATTATTCACAGAAACCACTGTTGAACTATAAACATATCATTAGTACCTAATTTAAACAATAATTTCTCAAAAACGGTGTTCAAACAATAAGTATACCTTGAAAGTAGAAGAAAAAAAGTCGTTTCAACCACAAAAGTTCTTAAAATTTAACAAACGTCACTTTTCGATTACCTCCTAAGTCGCCATATTTGTTTACATTCGCAGCGCCCCCATCGGTAATTTTAATCGTCAATAGTAGTAAGGGGATTTTCATCCATCTTTAGGGACATTGCGGACTACTGCTGTTTTTATTATCTGATAATAAAAACATTTCCATTATGTGATAAAAAAAATAAGTATCATTAAAATGAAGCTCTATTTTTTTGATACCTATTTTTATTATCACATAATATAAATATTTTCATTATCAGATAATGAAAACATTTTTATTATCTGAAAATTTAAATACATCAAATTTTTAAGGTTCATGAAAATAAAGAACCATTTTAATGATACTCATTTTTATTATCACATAATAGAAATATTTTCATTATGTGATAAAAAAAATAAGTATCATTAAAATGAAGCTCTTTTTTTGATACCTATTTTCATTATCTGATAATAAAAATATTTCTATTATGTGATAATAAAAATAGGCACCATTAAAATGATTCTTCATTTTTATGATACTTAAAAATTTGATGTATTTAAATTTTCAGAAAATAAAAATAGTTCTCATTATCTGATAATAAAAATAGGTATTAATAAAATTGTTCTAATTTTTTTGGTGGTCATTTTTTTGAACAATTAAAATTATGTGATAATTAAAATAGAGGACGCTTCTTTCGGATGAAGTTGACATGACTTTTACTCGCCTGAGGTTTAGAATGTGACAAATTGCTTTAGTTATAAATAAGAAAGTCGCAGCCTCAGTGTTGCCTGCGTCAATGTCAACTTCATCCGAGCACCAGCGCCCTCTTTTAAATTATCAGATAATGGAAATATTTTTATTATCAGATAATAAAAATAGGTATCAAAAAAATAGAGCTTCATTTTAATGATACTTATTTTTTTTATCACATAATGGAAATGTTTTCATTATCAGATAATAAAAATAGGTTGAATAAAAATGAGTGAATTTTTTTGATGTTTTGGATCCAAAGTTGAATAAAAAGTAAAACGGCTTGCCATACTGGTCAATTGATTAAAACCTTCAAGCTGCAAAAACCAATGTTATGCAAACTGACCTCTCTGTTTGCATATGAGTTAATGTGTGGAATCGTGGCAACTCTGTAAGCCATTTTTCGAAGCTTTTAATTAAGCTTTAATCTTATGGAAGTTTTTTCTATTTTTGCACAAGTGTTTGCAATATTTTTTATTTTCGTCAAGAGCATTTCCTTTGTTAGTGTTGGACAGGCACTTTCACAATTTCTTGGGAATTCCGGCCATAAAACATGGTCACTACAATTGCCCTTCTTTTTTGACCGGCAAAGGCGCCCTTTTAATGGTTATGGCCCTTGAAAGAATTTCAGACCTGTACGTGACCCAAACAATAGTTTGGTAATTAAAGCGTTTTTGCAAATATCGTCAATTGAAATTAAAATCTTATTCTCTCAGCAGATAGAGCTTTTAATTTCTGATCCTTTGATTGTAAATTCGAGCAATTAATGTCTTAATTGACTGAGCCAGGAAATTAACGGTTAATTTCAATAAAAAGCTTTAATTGTCAATTAAACTATGTCATGTGAGGCGTCATTTTAAAAAGCATAATTTATTCTATTTAATGATCACATTTTCAATTTTTTTCTACTAGCAGATTTTCCAGAAAAGCTCATTTTCTGAATTTATGCCCGCGCTGTCCGAAGCGCCATATAATTGCCACTGGTCAGGGTGGTATCGATTTTTTCGGCAGTACCTTCTCGGGGATGAGACGTACCGAGGGGGTGGCGAAAAAAAAGACGATCTTCGACACTCGAAGGGGAAAGACGCGATTTGAACTCGATAGAGTTACGATCAAAAAACGACGATCAAACCGGGAAGACGGAAAATTTCGAATTTTACCGCGAGAAAAGTCCTTGGCTTCGCCGTTCTGATTATCGCCAATTCGTAATTTTTCCCCTTTGTGAATCCCGTTTTTATGTCCGCCGCGCTAATTATTTTTATCTTTAATTAGTGCCAAAACAATTACACCGCTCATTGCTCGCCTACGAAAAGTTTCGTGGAGTGTTCTTTCGGTTGTGCCATCTAGTGTCAACCCACCTCTGCCCTTTTCCTGAATAGGCCATTTTCTTGCAGCTAGCGGATACTTTGCAGACGCAGGAGACTACCGGCAATTAAGTATTTGTAGAGTAGTTGTAGAAGTTGAAACATTTAGTATATTATAGTAGTGTTTTGCTCACCATAATATCGAGGATCCCAGTTACTGGCAGAATTCCTTTCTCTTCTACACTGCGTCGTTAGTTTAGTTTTCTTTGTTGTGTTTTTCCAATTTAGTAAGAAATCGTGTACCCGTCAAGCACGTTTCTGGGGACCACTGAGCTTGTTTGCAAAAAGTTCACGTCCGCCGCTATTTTATTTCAGATTCTGGAGAAAACTAAAAATTGTCTTTTTTAATTTTTAATTTTATTCTTCCTTAATTACTATTCAATTAGTTTTTTTTTTTGGCTTTTTGCAGGTTTTTGTCTTAAACCATAAAACCTTGCTGGCATCTCTAAAACAATAAAATTTTACATTATTTAAATTAGCGACCTAAGGGACAATAGATCCTTTCCAAGAGTTGGGTCCCCCTTGCAGCGTGGTAAAAGAGATTCGGCGCAAGAAGATACGTTGGACTTAGAACATCCACGTAGTCGAATCTCCTCCGAAGACACGGCGGCAACACGGCGGCAGCCGCGAACACAGCCGCCCCCCACGCAACGACCACCGATTAAACGGATTAATACGGATTATCATTATTATCGGCTGGGGGGACACTGCGCGACACCAACTAATTATTTTTTAATTGGTAATAAACCCACAAAAATGAAAAAATCGGGTGAAAACCCATCTCTAGTCAAAACAAATATGTTCTTCATAATTAATTAGATGGGCGAAGGGAAAAGTCCCAAAAAACCTTTAAACCCAATTTAGGGTTTTTACCCGGGTTTTTTTCCCATCTTTTCTTGAAAGCACCCGGCAGTTTCAAGATTTAAGGTTAGATTTTAGGTCAGAATTCAATAAATCCAGATTCTGGTTTGTTTTTTGATAAACTAAACACTGGTCAATTGATTAAAAGCTTCAAGCTGCACAAACCAACTAATTATTGTTTAATTGGTAAGAGTTATGCGAATTGAAAAAATTAAATTTAGAGGTTATAATGGAATAAACCGGGAATTTTTCCGGATGTGTGCAGGGAATAAACCCTCAAAAATGAAAAAACCGGGTGAAAACCCATCTCTAATAATTAATAAACTGGCTGCGGTGTTGCCAGTCTTACTATTTTTTATAGTTTAATTTATTTATGTGTTGTTATAAGTTATATAAGGGCAAATATAACGTTAATGAAATGCGAATTATAACAGAAAAAATTTGTAGCAGAAGTACTGAAGAAAATCCTAAAACGAAAATGTCAACACAAATATGTTCTTCATAATTAATAAGCTGGTTGCGGTGTTGCCGTTCTTACTATTTTTCATAGTTTAATTTATTTATGTTTCGTTATAAGTTATATAAGGGCAAAGATAGTGTTAGTAAAATGCGAATTATAACAAAAAAATTGCTTTAATATCAACAAATAATTAATTAAAATATTTGTTAATATCTCCCATCTCACTCTAACTTGTTAATACGTATACGGTAAAATGGTATGCGCTCTGGGAACTCAGATTTTTGTTACTAAACTCAGTGGTAGATGTCTCTGTTGGCCAAATGTCACAAATTTTGATGACCCTTGTTGTCAGTTGTCGGTGTTCATGCCAGCGAAATTTAAATTTTTGTTCAGTTTATCTTTTCCAAGTTTTCCCAACATCCAAATTACGGGATCAGGTGTGTAAAAACTGCTTTATGAAGTACTCCCTTAAAACAAGTGATTGTACATCATTTCCACCAAATAATGTAAGTACCACCTTCCACTATTATTTTGTGCTCGCTACAGCAATTTCTATTTTTAGTACCAGGTAGTTTAAAAGGTACCTAGACAGTAGGCCCTTTCATATTCATGTTTTTTTATGGACCTGCTTTGAATCGTTTTTGTTTCCCTTTTAAAATGTATTTTTATCTCCCTTTGTCAAGTTATTTGTATATCTCTCCTTGGATCAAGTTATTTGTTAATTTTGGAATAAACATGTGGATGGGTTTGCATGAAAACAGTCTTATCTAGGCGCCAATATGAACAGTTCCTTTCCTTTTATTATAATTATAATATAGATTTCTTAAAATTAGATTAATTTTCTCTTCATTCTATCAGAATATTTAGTTGGATAAGAAGACAGTAGTTTTGAAATAATCTGAAACATACAAACACAAGTGGCATGATGACAGGAAAAGTGAGCAAGAGAGCCCGCAACCCTCAAGCTGTAGACAATTGGTTGGATAGTTTGGAACTGTACAGAAAAAGTGTGGCATATGATGAAACTTGCTTATTTAGAGCTGTTAGTGAAGAGGTAAGTGCTTGGATAAGTGGGCTCGCAATTTTAATATATTTTACGAGTACCTACTTAAATATAGGTACAATAATTCATTTTATTGGTATTTATTTTAAACAAAAGTAAGAAAAGGGCACTAACCCTTATTCAGAGTCCTACATAGCTCAAAATAGAGGATGTCTTATTTAAGATAGAATACTTGTATCAATTCTTTTCTATGTTTTTTTTCCTCTAGCTGGGTGAATAAATTGCCAGTCTAGGTAGTTTTAGCAAATCAGAAACTCTGTATTTCTTAAACCTTATGCAAGCATAAGCCCTTTGTAAGTCCTTGAGACAGTTA
Source organism: Taphrorychus bicolor (assembly GCA_951812265.1). NCBI lineage: Eukaryota > Metazoa > Arthropoda > Insecta > Coleoptera > Curculionidae > Taphrorychus > Taphrorychus bicolor. The sequence continues at coordinate 17,735,548 of OX638300.1, forward strand.
GTGCAACTTTTCACTGAACTTAAGCTTATCTTTGGTATGAGTTATTCTTTTTTGCTAGAGCTAAATCAAGCTTTGAGAATTTTGCATCTCCAATAAAAGCTAATAAGTAGGGACAGGTAAAGTGTGGATGTTATTTGAGTATTATAATATAAGGCTATATGTTTAATTTCAAAACAATCATGATAAGTAGGTTTAGGATGGATGCAAATAAATCTAGACATTGATTTTGACAGACACCCTTGCCGTAATATTTAAACTGAGGTCAAACTACCTATGTTAATTTAAGCTAGGGATCATCAAATATTGGGGCTTATTTGCATCATGTCACATAGCAAACGGTTTATAGATATTTTAACTAACTAAATAGTTTTATAAACTTTAAAATGAATACTGAAGCGCTATGAGAAAAATTCAAATACAAGTTTGATAATTTAGTAAACAGTTTTCAATTATTGGTTTTTGTATATACAGGTTGTCCTATATTTGCTCATTCACTTTTCTATTTTAAATTAGGCATGACAGTTTTTCTTTCAATAATCAATTTTGTATTCAATTCTAAAACTTTTCTTTCTCATGTAGTTTATGAGGTATTCTAGATTAATTTTTTATTCCTAAAAATTTACAATTTAAACAATTGCTAATATTTGCTTCTAGAGGTAACAAAAAAATTGATGTTTAACTGGTATATAAATGGTAAACCCTGGTAGTAATTCTGTTTAGTAAATTTGTTTTTCTTTTATTTCGGCACTTTCAGTTGTTTGATTGCCAAGTGTTTCATGAGCGAGTTCGTGTGGAATGTATAGAGTATGGAAGGAAACACTGTCAAGATTTCATTGATATGACGACCAATACAGAGGAATGGTTGAGGCATTTGGAAAGGCTTGAAAAACACATGGTAGTATGTGGAGAACGGGAGATAAATTTAATTAGTCATACCTATAAGTGAGTAACAAAATGTTGCATTGGTTGGATGACATTTATGTTTGGAATATTTCTATACAGTCGCGATGTACTAATTGTCTATGCTAACCAAAAACAAATTATTAATATAACCAATCGGGATATCCCATCTCCACCTTTGATGTTTTGCCTTATGGACGACGATCATTATGACGCAGTATACAAAAAGTCACATATTATAAACTCTGGATTTTGTCAATGTAAGCTGTCAGCTTCACACCACCTTCTCCTTTACTTACTGGCATTGGATTATTTTTAGCATTAATCTACAAAGTTCTTTACGAAGACGTTTTCAGTATTCCCAATGTAGACAAAATCGTCGAGGCCATGCTCTATGAAAAGGTTCCCGTGATAAACCAGTCTGACTTAGAAGAGAACAAAAAGCGTCCTGGTGGTCCAGGCATGAAGCCTAATGGTTTATTCGAAAATGCTATTGTAGCACCTTTCCCATTCAAAGTAGCAAAGGCTCTTGACCCAACTATCTACAGGAACATTGAATACGATTCGTGGAATGATGTCCGTAAAGGTAGCGAGTCATTAGCGAAATCGTAATTTCGTATTAGTCACGATGTTTCACATTTAAAGAGTTGCGTCTTGGTGATTGGTACAAAGGCGACGACAAGTTGAAGTTAGGAACCAAGTGTGTTTTAACAGACAGTAGTGGTGAGATTTTGGACTGCTATATACAAAGGTTTCATCAGGACGACGACAAGTGTATTGTTTATATCACTAAAATTGCTGAGAAGAGATTGGTCAAGTACACGGATCTAGCTCCGGAAAATAATGCAAAACCATGGCCGCTGCCGTACAGGTAAGCAAATTTTTAACTAAATTCGATCTTATACATTATTGGCATTGTTGCAGGTTTACGAAGAACCTGGTTTTACGACCCACACCCAAATTGGCTCCAATGGAAAAAGTAAGGGCTATGCGTAAGAGAGATAAGGAGGCGAAACAACAGAGTAAGAGCGTCAGTGATTTACCGAGTATCGGAAAAGACGAGCACACTAATGTTAGCGGTTTTATTGGAGCACCATTGGTAAGTTTACGAAAAAAAGTTTTACCATTTTTAAATTGAACTGTTACCACGATTATTCGTAGAAATGGTTAATTTAAGTGGGCTAAAATTCCGTAATCTTACTCTCGTAAATAAAGAAGCCATTTCCATATTTATGGAAAATGGCGAATTGAGCCATTTAGTGATGTTCTTGTACAGCGTGTGCTAAAGTAGTCTCTGTTGTGAGTTATTTCTGATACTGTAAAAAATTATAAACGTTAGTAATAATATGCAGGGTGTAAGTAAATAACTGCGCAAAAAATTAAGGGGTGATTTCTTGGTGAAAATTAGGAGAGATGTTTTATATAAAATTTCTCATTTAAGGAAACTCAACAGGCTTCAAATTTTTTTTAATGGTAGTTGCTTCTACGTCTTGCTTGCGGAGAAACATCAACGATTTACTTGTGAAATTTCTTTTCAATAGCTTAAAGTGCCTCTCAAATTTCTTTTCTGTAACTCTTATTACTAACTAATTAATGGTAATTTAATTTTGGTTTTTAATTAATTTAAGTTAAAAACATTCCTTAGTTTACGGTAATGTTCGGTAATATTCTCAGCACAAATTTATCTCCAAAACTAAATTGTGTACTGTTACATTGGGTGGGTTAGTTTATTAATCCATGTTTAGTTATTTTTCTTTTAGTACAGGTTAATTTTTTAGTTGGTTCAGGTTCTCTATCTGGCAGAGTTAGGAGGGTGGTGAGGGGCTACACACACACACACATATACTTAAAATTTCAGAATAAAAAGCCTATTTCCCTCAGGCCAACTTCTCTTATTTGGCCTAAGCTATGTGCTGGAGTCCCTCGGCTCATTCCTCGGTTTTTGCATTCTAGAACGGGTCATTTGTGGGTTTGGGTACGCGGATTGTTGTAATACTTTCTTTAGGACTGCTCACTCTTTCTTTGATATTCAGGGTGAGTCATAATGGGTGGTCGAAAAGTATGTCTCATATTGTCTGGTCTTTTGGTCCATTTTAAGGGGGGGGGGGTCTGTCATACATTTATGTTACCTATCCGAGCTTCATTAAAAAGTTACATAGTCTTGAAGTTAAAATTTCAAAATACATATTATTATGTCTTGTTATTGCGATAGCGTAAAAGAGATCTTTTCATTACATTTGGTATGTTTTAACTGCTATGGAAGACGCATATTTTGTAATAAAAAACTATTTTAATTTCTGCCAGTGGCCCAGCACGTCGACGCATAATATTTGAAAAAAAAACGTGGTACGCCACTGATTTTTCGAAAAATAAAATCTAGTTTTTCGATTCCTTATCTAGCTCTGTAAAAATAAAAGCCCTTTTCAGTATTTTTTAGTACGACGTACCGTTTTCGAATAAATAAAGAAAACCCATAGTAAAGCAGCCAGTTCAAGTACGAAGCCAACGAAGCATTACAATTTGATGAAAATTCCAGTATTCCATTAATTATCGCTTGAATTATGTTGCATACTAGTTGTTTTTAATATTCGAGCCATAAGAAATGGAATTTTGATATTTTTGATTTTTAATCAAATTTAAATGCGTTAGACGAGACTAACATTACAATGGTTTTTATTTATTGTCTCAAAAACAGTGCGTCGTACTACAAAACGTGAAGTGGGCTTTTTTCTTCAGAGATGAATCAGGAATGCAAAATTCGATTTCTATTTTCCGAAAAACCAGTAGTGCACTTTTTCTGCAAATAATATGCGTCGACGTGCTTGTACGCTAACTGGCGAAAATAAAAATATTTTTATCCACGACCATACTATAATAATCGCATTATTCTTGTACATTCTCAAGATTATCATTAATCATTAATCACTTGTGAATAATGAACATTATTCACAAGTGAATAATAAGTTGTCATGGAAAAGAAACATGTCGTAGGCAACAGACAACTCAAAAAGTAAACCGCCCTATACATGAAATCGGTAGTTACCACTCATTCATTCAAATAATTATCCTTCTATTAGGATGTATTGAGACAAATGTAGGTTACGGCGTCTCTTTTTCACTAAAAAATGTAAATTTCACCAAAAAATACTTAAAATTCGCCGTCCACCGTAGCAGTGAAATAAACATACACGGGCGACTAGATCGTCATCTATCTGACCCATCAAACGTCGCGTCGTCGATTAGCGAAACCATTGGTGGTCATAGTTTTTAAATTGTGAATTATCTTTGTGGCACCTTATAACATATTGTAACGAAGTTACTAAAATTTAGCTTTAAGAGAAGACCGAGGAATGGTTTTTAATAAGGAAATGTAACTATACTCTGTTCAGCGAGGGTTCAATATTACGTCATAAATTGTGATGTCACACAAAAAAACACGTCTGTCTCTGATAAAATGTCAGTTGAACAAAATGTCAAGTTATGTTTGTAGACAAGGGCATGTATCAGTTTAGCCTTTTGTGCTAACAATCCAAAGTTTTCCCATTTCGGGTATTAATTCAGAAGGAATATCCGCAGCAGCTTTACCATACACACTTGCTATGATTCACCCGTCCATGGATGTAGATCATAAAATATGGACAAAATCGGCCCAAGCTATTCTGAGTATTTTTGGGTGCTGACTATACCTAGAAGTGCTCACAACTTGCGTTGTAAATCCAACAAGCAGAAACACTTGTAGTCTGGTAGCCAAACATATTTTTATATTAATATGTGTCCGCATGAATCCATTAATTTGATAAAAAAACTGTTTGGCGTTTATTGTATATTCAATTCTTGAAATTTTTTTACGCAATATGTGATAATAAGACATGCAACATAAATAACTTAAATTGAGTACATAATTTAACCAAGTGTGGGCAATTTTTTTAAGACACCTAACTGCGGTTTTGCTTTTATCTGTATCGCATGCACCGTTCTTCCACATTTTTTCTTTAGTTGATTCAGTCAGCGGATCTAGCCTTTAGGTGACACCAGAGGAAGATATTTTTGTGGACCAGTAGGTGATTGTTCAGGAACAGGGGCTTCTTTTCAACAATTGATAGTTCCTCCCTAGGACGTATGTTGATGGAATTTCTTCCGCCGCTTCGTCGCTTGTAACTCCTTGTTTCTCCACTATCTTGGAAATTTTCTCCGGTTTTTCTTCACACAGTGGATTCTTCTACATATGATCCCTTAAAAGCGGATATTTCGTTTCTATATTTAGTTCTACAAAAGACTCGGATTTCTAAATTTTGACGATATTTTGACATTAAGCGTCAAACTGACATTAGCTGGTGGCTTTATTATTAATAAGAACTAATAATACGCCTGTTTTTTTGCGATCTTTTTCTAATTAAATGAGATGAGTAATGTGACGTCATATTGAACCCTCGCTGAACAGAGTATAGTTCAGTTTACATGTAACCTATTTGGTGTCAAATTTAGATTAGAAGGTTGTCAGTTTTAAATTTCTGTCATTTGTTGTCGGTACTCAGGTAATAGGTTACGGTATAACCACTGCAACTCTTGCCGTTCATTAATCCCTGCATGCCTGCGAATTTTGTGTGTACAATATATATATATAATATATTAAAAATATAGTAAATTGTGATAATAAATTATCGATCTTGTATATGTATCGATAATAAATTATCGATACTATTTTTATATTCCATGATCTGCGCCTTTCATAGCCGTCAAAATTTACCAAACTTCATTAAAATATTGCATACACTTCCGGAATAATCAAGACATATGCTTTTTTTGAATTGTTTGACAGACCTGCCTTAAAACCGATCAAAGAATATGATATTTCATTTTCGACCACTCATTAAGACTCACTCTTGATCCTTGATTTATCCTTATATCTCCTAAAAAAAACGTTGAAAGCGACGTGGATCATTCCTCAGAATTAGTACCATACGACCTATAACGGTTTCAGAGATAACTTTTGAATTTTTTTTACCCTCTCTCTGTAATACAGAATGGCTCGAAATAAGCAGTACTCAACTTATAATTTTTTCTTTTGTTGAAAAATTATATGTTATCTAGTTTTTATAATGTGTTCCATGTGTCCGCCTCCTTGTTCAAGGCAGATTTCATAACGAAGTTCTAGGCTGGTCATCACGTTATGAATAATGTCTCTCTTAATGCTTCAAAAAAAAACTTGTTTAATTTGTGGATAGTTTCAGCTGATTTTCCGAAGACATCTTCTTTGGTCATACTACAAATGCATGCATCTGGAGGAGTGAGATCTGGTGAATGTGAGGGATTCGACAAGTCAGTAAATAGGGATATAACATCGGTTAGAAAATGTCTCTATAGAAAGTGACGAACTGCTCTGCAGTATGATACGTTACTTCTTAGTTAGTCTTCTTCTTATGACGCCGTCTCCCTCCGAAAGTTGGCGATCCAACTGGCTATAATGGTGCGTGAAACTTCACCTCTGAATATTTCAATAGACGTTCGACCAAACCATATTTTCAGGTCCTTGAGCCACGAATTCTGGCGTCTGCCCACAGATCGTTTGCACTCGATCCTTCCCTCAATAACAAGACGGAGTATTTCATATCGCTCTCCTCTCATGATGTGACCGATGTATTTCAATTTTCTTTCCTTTATTGTTGTTAATAGTTCTTTATCTTTATTCATCCGCCTGAGTACCTCTTCGTTGGTTACTCGGTCAATCCAGGATACACGCAGAATATGTCGATATCAGTACATCTCGAATACGTTGATCCGACGAACCAGGGCTTCATTAAAGGTTCAGCTTTCACACACACATAGAAGGACCGAGAAGATATAGCAGAGTAACATTCGCACACGCTGCTGCAGACTCAGGTCACGGCAAGCGAAGAAGCTCCTCATTGATGTAAATGAGCGTCTGGCCTGTTCGCCTTGCAAGAATTTCGACTTTAGGGTCATTGGTTTCGTTGACGAGCGCGCCAAGATATTTTAGAGCCGAGTTGTGGAACAACCGCGTTGCTAGTTCTGAAGGTTGCTAGTTTTGGTGTCTTGGAGAATAAAACAATCTTGGTCTTGGCAACGTTCATTTTTAGTCTCTGGAGACGCGGCAGGCTGTCAGGTTAGCAAGCACGACCGTTTGCGTGTTAACGCAAATGCAATTGATCTTGATGCCCTCTCTCACATCCTCCAATGCTTCACGAAAAATCGCCTCGGAATATATATATGGAAAGAAGGGGTGACAGAACACAACTTTGTCTCACTCTCCTCCGAATCTCCACCTCTTCAGATGTTTCGCCCTCTATTATGAGTTCCGCCGTCTGATTCCAATATAGTTGGGTGATATTTAAGGATCTAGGCAAGTCTCTGGTGTGAAACGCAGTCGAATGCCTTAGGGTAGTCAATAAAACATGCGTATATATCTACATTTATGACCCTGCACCGCTGCGTCAGAACGTTGAGTGAAAAGAGAGCCTCGCGTGTATCCATTCCTTTCCTAAATCCGAACTGCGTGCTACCAATCTGTCCCTCGCATCTGGCATATATATGTGTGTGGATGATACGGAGAATACCTTGAGGACATGGGACATCAAGCTAATCATGCAGTAGTCATCGCACTGGAAAGCATTCGGTTTTTTTGGGTATGGTGATGAACGTCGATTTTAGCCAGTCAAATGGTATTCCTCCAGTCTGATATATAGAGTTAAAAAGAGAGGAGAGGAGGGCTAGGCCCTCCCCACCTGCATCGCCGTCGAGAGGGCCCTTTTAAAAAAAGTGTTGGTAATTGATAGCTGGTGTTCCACGCAGAATTGTGCCAAACGATCTCCTCTAGCGTTTCGTGTCCCCAGTCCATATTTTCCTGTTATCTCGTCTGTAGTGTCCCCATCTTAGCATTAAAGTCGCCCAAAACCATTGTTACTTCTCCTTTTTTCGTTATTAAAGCGCATTTGAATGTGGAGTAGAACTCTTCCACTGCCTCATCAGGTTTATTACAAGTTGGAGCGTATGCTTGGATTACATTCATCACTCTGTGGGTAGTGAGCCTCAGGAGCATCACGCGATCCCCTATCGGAACAAAATCAATAACGGACTTTAATTCCGGGGAAACTAAGTATGGCGACTGGGATCGTCGCCCCCCGAGTACTAAAGGACGCTCTTCGGAGTTCTGTGGGTTCCGGCACCAAGTCATCTTACTTCGCTTAGCCCTAGGATCTTGATTTGCAGTCTATGCATTTCTTGTTCTACATTGGCGAGTTTTCCGGTCATATATAAGCTACTCACGTTCCACGTAGCGATCTTTGCCTTTTCCTTGTATAACTGTATTTTATTCGCTTTTACAGACAGGGGGATTCTTCGCACAAGGGGTGCCCCGAACTGAGGGCCATTCTTGAATTTACTTCAGCCATGTTAGACAATGGAATAAATAGTGTAGTGGGAATTTCGTTTCCCTTCTTCACCGCAGGGTGTAAGCTGTTGGAAGCTACACCCCCCACATCCATTACAGCACTGGGTATGAAGTCCGTCTTCGCCACCGCTGCATGGTACTGTTGTCGCTGCCACCCAACAATAGTGTTCGCCATATCTGGCTTCTCTACTCAATTAGCCTGTGGGTCAACACAGTTTCCCAGATCACAGTATCCACAGATACGTTACTGGGTCCTGCTGAAAAACTTGCTCTTGAAGCAACCAATTTTGTGCACGGCAGAATTGTCTCAAGTTCCCTATAAATGGTGTTAAAATTTGTCGCTGTTGATTCAGTGTCACTTCTTGACCATCCTCTTCGATAAAGTAGGAACCAATAATTCCGTGTTCCGAAACCGCACACCAGACCGCTAACTTTTGCCCTATGTAAAGGAACTTCTTGAACCTCATCTAGGAACCAATAATTCCGTGTTCCGAAACCGCACATCAGACCGCTAACTTTTGCCCTATGTGAAGGAACTTCTTGAACCTCATCTAGGAACCAATAATTCCGTGTCCCGAAACCGCACATCAGACCGCTAACTTTTGCGCTATGTAAAGGAACTGCTTCAACCTCATCCGGCCTGGCAAATCCCAGAAATCGGTTTTAATTTCTATTAACATGACCCGTCATGTTAATAGCAGAGAGAGGAGAATGAATATGGTCTTCGTGTGAAAACCATATATTTTTTAAGAATTCTTGATTGTCGTACTGTAAAGCTAAGACTCTGGCGCAATATTCCACTCTACTACGATAAATCTCTAGGATGCAACTGTTGGTGCACCTGAATCACGTACGAAAATGTACCCAAACGTTTCAGATTTTTTTGCCACGAACTCCTTTTCAACAAAGTTGCAGCGCAGTTTTTCTCTGGCTAATTTTGCGATATTCCAAGATCATCTCAAAAACGCATTCATGTTTATTGTTGAAGTTAACAACTGTTCTGGTTAGTTCAGGTTAGTCCCCGGTTTTCTTTTCCTTGGTGCAATATGCTGCCCGTATATCTGAATTTCTCAACAACTTTTAAAATCACACCCTTACTTGGGGGACGCTCACTAAATTATTGTGTGAGATCAGAAACATATCGGAGACTGGCACCATTACGTCGGCCGACTCCGTATGAAGGAAAATAATACTCTACTAGAAACACTTTCTTCTCTGTGCTTAATACCATCTTTGACAATAAAATTCTAGTGATTAATACTTAAAAGGTTTATTTGACAGTTTCGCTGTGCATTACCAGGCAACGATGAGTCGAGCATCACAGCACAGCCATTTTTGTTTCAGTACTGTTGATTATGGACAACTCTGTAAAATGGGATTCTCGGTTTCTATGCAATAAATCACAAAACAATTTTAGCAGATGCAGAGTAGTCAGGGTACGGCTCCAGAAACCACCAATACTGGCGCATCAATGGAAACTGTAGACGTAACACTACCTTGTTCAGAAGGACTTATGACGCCTCTCTCTCCCGAATGTGGACAATTTTTAGAAAGGTAATGCGTATATTTTTTACTTGTGTACAGTATCATGAATTCCAAATTATCACTTTTTTTCAAAATACATGTTTTGTCTCTACAATATTCGGTTTTTGCTTTGTTAGGTGTCACTGGGATCAAGTAAACAACAACTGGTCTCCGTCGTTGCCTCCACTTCCATTAACGCCTTCCGAAAACATGTACTATCCCACGACTCCTGACCCCTGTCTGCAGAGTCAGGCCGCATCTGTTTACGACTACAAGCCTTTGGTCGCCTCGGCGCCTGTCACACCTAATGTGATTTCTTATCATGGTACGTTGAAAAGGTCTACTTTTGTTTTAATTGTTCATATTTGTTTCTCATTCCACCGCTGGTTTTCTTGCAATTCCTGGGGTACTCACCAAACTGCCAGGCAAGTAACTTGCTAATTTGTGGAAACATTCCATACGGGTGGAAGATACGGGTGGTTCAAATAAAAATTAAATAGAGTTTAATATTGTAATGTTTGATAATTTATTTTTTTTTAATTCCATGAGCTAGTTGACACTTTCATCGGCAAGTAAGGTGATTTCCAACGCACCCTATATACTAACAATCTACTTTGATTCAGACACGTCGTACCCCTTCTACTTCAATTTCCATGTGCCGCACTATCCTCAATATCCGATTACTCCCATCACTCCGGTCTCGACTCCAATTACTCCAAATGCGCCGGAAATGTTCGATCGTGAGATGGCTGAAAACATGTTTCAAAGAATACAGAGCCAGCCTCAGGTCGATATGAATACTCTTCAAGGTCTTCCAGTCCGAGTACCACAGACTGGTCTGGGACATGGAGATCAAGTCAGCTATGTTTCGCATACACCTCAGCAGGTTGAAATGTACAGTTCGTCTGTGAATCTTCCGCCAGGTGAGTTAAAAAATAATTTTTCGCATTATTCCGTTTGTTGATTTGTATCCTAGGCGGTTAGTACGGGGTGTTCATTATAAAATTTCATCTAGTTGGCTGCGATATGTCAAAATAAAAGGATGGAGAAACAAAAGTCCATTTATTTTTATTATGTCATCCTTTTCTGTCAAAATTTCATAGCCTGCTAGATGAAGTTTTATAATGAACATCCCGTATTTATCACCATATTTACCCCAAGACTCATAGTTAGTTTCGAGTTGATCAGTCATAATGGCTGGTCGAAAATAAAAGCTCATATTCTTTGGTCGATTTTAAGGCGGGGTTGTCATACATCTGTGTTACCTATCGAGCTTCGTTACACGACAACAAAAGTTACACGGTGTTGAGGTATATGTTTTGATGCCAAAAGCATAAAAGATATTTTAATAAACATCAATTTGGACGGACGGAGAATCGTACGCTGTTGATATAGACGAGTTATATGAAAGAATAGTTCACAGGCGGGAGAGAAAGCATACATGTTAAAATAACCGGGAAAATAAAAAAACTTGGTGAACAAAACATAGGATATGATAGAACAGAATTTCGGAAATAAATATGACTAAACCTTCTAGAAAATAAAACGACTTAACAGGGAAAAACGGAACGTCATCCGAACATTCAATCTTCATATTGTTGGCGCCAGGCGGCTTTGATCGTTCCCGCGCGACCTTTAGACCTGTCGCGGATGACAGGCGAGCGTGGTTTATTACGATTTTCTACAGCTGTACGATTTTCAAATTGAGCATCTCCCAGGAAGACTCACATACTTCCAAAACGTACTGGGCATTGCCTATCTTTTACATTGCTGGCATTGGACTGCCAAAGGAGGGGATGGAAATACAATCCCTTGTAAGTTGTAATTTCTGAGCAGGCCGAAAATGGAACGTCCTTTTGGCACAGTTGGACCCACTGGTAGTTAGACTCTCATATTCTCCACGAATCAGGAACCAGACCGAAAGAACTTCGTTCGGCGATCCAATGTCGCCGGTTATTCGACGTAAATGCGTGTGACGGAAATTTATTTGATACGGAAGTATGTGATTCTAGAGTCCATTTCAAATATATATTCATCTATGTCCGGATTCATAGTCGCTCCTTGAAGGAGATCTTGAAGCTTCCTCGGTCGAGGACGCCTTGAGCGCATGTCATCACTTTGAATTCATAGACGTTCCTCGAGCGTTCCTTGAGTAAAGCATGCCTGAGGATGAGTCAGAGCTGGCAACATTGTAGCAGCCTAATTATATCGGTCAGAGCATCCAATAGACGTAATGCGACAGAGTATATCTATTACCTTTTTCAATACACAACCTTGGAAGGTTGTAGAAAGAGGTAGATAATAATATATTATCTAATGCGGTCGGTTGGCATAAGGTAATAAAAAGTATTGGAATTTCCCCAGAGGAGACCGCTAGACTAGCGCGCACGCTAAAATTTAAATTGTGCTCTTCGTCGGTACCTATTTCAAACCGTGAAGATTGAAGTTGAAAACCTATGCCTCCTTTTAAATTCATCTCTGTAACATTCAATAGGATTTTCTGCATCTCGTATGTACCTTTTAGGTAAATGCAAATGCGGCATAACATCATCAACCGGCTCTGCTCTATCAACAAAATCAAGAAAATCCTCTAAATTCTCCATGATTTCAAATAACATTCGGTTTTTCTTAATAAAACAAGTTGTGATATTGACACTATACAAATTTGTAAACCAAACAATAAAACAGTACATAACCAATAATTTTTGCCTCGAGGAGCTGTCAGGAGTGTCGTACCTTGTTTCCTACCTCGAGATTTTTTTTCTCGGATAAGGCGCTCTTAAGGCCGGAGGAACGTCCATGAAACGAAGTCGGCACGTTAACGCGACCTCAAGGGCCAAGGGAACCTCAAGGACCGACTATAAATACGGGAACTAGTAAGCCGATAAATTGACATATAAATGACACATTTACATGGATGGAATAGGAAGAATCTGTCAATTCCTCAGCGTGCTAGATGAATATCTATTTCATATAGACGGACGTTTCGAGATTTGGCAACAACCCACGCACATAGTGCATCGGATCCGTGCCGTCACATCACATTTTGGCATCAAGGTCAGCAAAGAATGTACCGTACGTTATAAACGTACTTGGGAAGATCTCACGGAAAAGCCGATGCGTTGTCTAGAAGACCGTGTAAAGAAAACTGTGGGCATTGTCTAAGGACCAAGCAGCGTAAAAGCGCTCATTCTGTAATGGCGGCACTTCGAGATGAACAGACAACCGACCCAGTCAGTGGACCCATACTGTATGTACTAAGTAAATACCGTTACACTGGAATTATTCGAATACCGAGTTCGCAACAATGTGATTGCGGAAAAAAGTTGAGAACAGGAGCTTGAATGAACTGAGAAAAGGACTCTTCACAGGAAGGAAGGAAATTTGAAAATTGCAAAACAAGGAAGGAAAAATAATAACTGTTAAAAATGGAATCCTAAAAATGATATAGGAATTTCACAAAGAGCTATACGTTGCAGATGCAGAAGAATCCACTTGTAGCCATCGCAACCATCCCTTTAATACACCAAAAGAAACCATGGCAAACCTTGCCAATTACCGTCCTGTCCTCTAGCTGTGGTACATGTACAGGGTGTCCCATTATAAACGCCTCCCACTTTAACTTTCTTGTTTTTCATTTAGCGAAAGATCTGAATACAACCTATTTTGAGCAAACTGGGTGTCCCGGAAATGTTATACTATGTCATATCATACATATTTTTTTAAATGGGTCACCCTATATATATTTCAAGGATTGAATATACAGCACATCGAGACAATTTCAAAAATATATGGTTTGACAGGTTTATCTTTTAACAGTTCTCAAAAAGAGAAAAAAAATGTCTCGACCGAGATTCCTCATATAACTCCGCTGTAGTTTACAGTGTAATAAGTTATTGCTCAAATAAAATCCCCTAAATTTTTTTGACAAAACAATAACTAATTAGTGAGTGATGTGAAAAACTAATGTTGGTATTTGGGCAAGTGTTGGAAATTTCGATACATAATCTATCTTCTTCTCATTGCGCCTTCTCCCTTCGAAGGTTGGCGATCCAACTAGCGATAATCCTGACACATCTGTTCTGAAGATTCCGGATGATGTTTTACTGAGCCATCGGCGTAGGTCCTTGAGCCAAGGAATTCCGTCTTCTCCCTATTGACCTCTTCCCCTGAATCTTTCCCTCGATGATCAACCGAGTTACCTCATATCTATCTTCCCTCATTACATGTCCAATATACCTTAGTTTGCGCTCTTTGATTGTTAGCATCAGTTCCTTGCATTCTATTTTCGTTTCCTTCTGCATTCTATTAAGGACATGGCTTACTCTTTCGATCCAGGATATGCGTAATATTCTCCTATAAAGATACATTTCGAAAGCTTCAATGCGTTTTTCTAGCGAGCGGTTGAGGGTACAGCTTTCACAGTCGTTGTTTAGTAGTTGCTTGAGATTTTATATAACCTGTAAAAAATTGTCTCGTTACGGCGCCAGCCAAGGTAAATTATTAATCACTTTGTGTCTAATGACATTAATCATTTTGAGTATTAAAACTACAGTTTTTTATTCAAAAGAGAGTTTTATCCAAAAAATACTAATATAAACAAAGTTCTTTAAGGGTCCTAACTAACAGAAATTTGCATTTTTACGTATTTTTGGCATAGATATTAAAGATAAATCTATCAAACCATAAATTGTTGAAATCGCCTCGATCTGCTCTATCCAACCCTCGATATATATATAGGGAGTGTCATTTAAAAAAATATATGTTTGGTCTGTCACATTCTTCTGGGACTTCTGGGTATATTCGATATAGGCTGCGTTGAAGTCCTTCGCTAAAACCCTTCAATTTTTATATAAAACTTTTTTTCTAAAATGAAAACCAAGAAAGTTAAAGTGGGTGGCGTTTATAACGGGACACCCTGTACAATTTGTTTACCCTACGACCGCCACTCGAAACAGGGACATCAAATGCATCCACACAAACATGATTCAGGTGACTCAAAATCACGGAAGGCCTATGTCGATCAATAAACGAGGTTGGTCTAATTGATGATGATGATGATGCTTTAGATCTGACATTCAAGCATTAAATTTTTTCAGTATGTTCCCCGCCTTAGGAGCACCATTCGTGCCAAGTTTGGTGCAAACCTATTGGGTCTAAATAACCAATCAATCAGTTTTTATGAAATTTTCCAAGAGATATCCTTTAGAATTGAGATCCAAATCTCAAATTTTCACAGTTCACATTTATGTTAACAGAATCATTTGTGCCAAGTTTAATGTTAATTACTCAGTCAATTGGGTCAATTTTCTGGTCAGCAAATTAGATATTTTTGAATTTAGCTATTTAGCAATATATTGAAGATCTTTTCGAAACGGCATCTCATATATGTAGGACCACCGCTAATATACACGCCGGTTTCACCAACCAATGTGGCCATGGTGATTCCATCATCTCCGTCAGCCACTTACGGTCCATCAACACCAATTCTACCACATGGTTATATGTATTCTCCAAACGAACCCGCCTCCCAGGTGCAATGGTACTCGACGGGGGGGCTGCACCACAACGCACAAGGTTTTATTTTTCCTACGCCTAATTTGCGGGAACAGTAGATCTAAGCTACATATTTGGTGGAGTCACTTTAATTTATTATGGAAACTAATAATAGTTTCTAATATAACACTTTATTTTTTTACTTTATTGAAACTAATAATAATTTCTAATACAACAGTTTTAATTCTCATGCATTTTTGAGTATGAGGGCATGAGAATTTGTTTTTTGTTTAACTGTTTCTCAGAGTACTTAATAATTTTTGCTTTTTGCAAAGTTGGTAGTTATGTAGGGATATTTATTTATGGTATGTATTAGGTACATATGCTTCGTGTCCACCAGACTTCGTGGGTGGAGGACAATGAAGCAACTTTATATTTTCTACAAGGGCCATCTTTTCGATATCTTCTTCAAAGCTCAAAACCACATTTACTTTCTTAACTTGGAAGCAAATAATTATAAGCTGACAACATCGACACAAAAGTACAAGAACACGACAATTTTTCTTCTTTTGTTTGCTTTATTTCTTTCAGTGTTTCTAAGTCTGTCCACATCTTTCTAGTTTCTTGTATTTTTATCTCACACTTTTTGTTGATTTTTTCATGCCAATATTTATTTTACTAAATGTAAACTTCTTGAGAAAAGTAAATTTGGCTTTAACCTTGAGGAAGGTCTTGATAGAAGTCGAAAAGTGAGCTTCTTATATTATAAAGTATGTCGCACACCCACAAACTCCGGAAGAATTTAATTACTTTGGTGATTATAACGTAAAAATGACCATCAGAGGTAACATTCTGTTATTAAGTGAGACGCAAAACAAATAATAAAGACTGAATTATGTTGTACTGTTAAGTAAATGTCATATATTATAAAGCAGAATGTCACCATAATGTGTTCTTTTATATCCTCAACTTTAAATGTAGGTACAGAGTTATTATTATGCTTAATCAATAGTTAGATAAATTGAGTAGGTGAAACCTAAAAAATATATTGTATTAAATATAGAACAAAGTAGTTCTGAACTTCATTAAATACAAATAAATTGATAATAATAACTAAATAAATTAGATTTACTATCGTAGCATTGTATGAGCTTTTTCAGTTTGAAGTTTTATATATTTTTTGGGTTTTCAATGTAGTCCATTGCTGATTACCTATTTGACTGTGATATTTATGCTATAAGTAATTGAATTAGCTACCAAGAGCTTCAGGATTTGTCCTGTTTGAATGTGTTCAGTATTATTAATGAAACTCCAAACTGCAAAGACCTCATAATGGTCTATATAATTCTGTGTAGCAGAATGTCAAGGTTTATGTAAGGCACGTAAACATAGCAAATAGTTTTTGTTAAACTATAAATTTATCTGTGGTAATTTTTGGTGATATCGATACGTGCGGAGTCGCGAATAAGATTACCTGTAGCAGAGGTATAATCTCCAAAGTATTAGGCTGTAAAAGTGGGTTATGTTAATGTAGGTTATTCACAGGGGTATTAAAAACTCGCATCTTCGTAAATTATTATTAGTTATTAATATGGTAAACTTTTATTACAATCAATAAAAATCTTAGTTTTTCTGGATAAGTGTAGGCACTTTTGGTTTGCAGGAATTTAATAATTCTGCCAGAGAATCCGAAAACTTTTTTTATAAACGTTTTCTTCATTTTATTTGGAACGTTTGAACAAACTGTTCTATTTTCATTAAATATCTTTTGTAGTTATCTACTCCACTATTCTTTAACTTTGATGCAGATGATTCCTGCTTTCTCCAATTCGCTCTTTTCACTTATTAAAAATCACAAATTCGTACTAAACTTGATTAATTGTAAATAAATTTTTCGAACAAAAATAAAAAGTAATAATCTACTACGTTTTGATCCCCTCAGTGACGTCGCAGTTGTTAAAAACGAGACTTTAGGTGCGTACTCCTTCAGAAGTATTAAGTTACCTAACAGCAGAAGTATTGGTGACTTACCAACATTTTTATAATCAAGAAGTTGAGCTTTTTACTGAAATATTAAAAAATTAAACATCTTAATATTTAAGTAGTTATATGAGGACTCACTAATAGTGACCATTTTTTATGGCCTGTTCTGTACCTATGTTTTGAAACAGCACTTGACTGGCAAAATGTAGTTAGTTCTATTCGTGTATACTGCAATTTAAGTAGTAGAAATAAGAGTATTTTAGCCACTATAATATTTTGATGTTCAGTTCGTCAACGAAGCGGTAGTTCAGTTGAACCAAAGTTGTGAAAGTCTGAGTTAATATTATTCATATATTTTTGCGATTATATAGGCTTTCTTCTAGCAAAGAAACAAACTAATCTTGGACCGTCAGAAATCTGCAAATTAACCGATTAGAGCAACTTGGACATATTTTTTTACTATTTCTTGACGGTTCCGGACTGATTTCGCTCCCTGTTGGAATAAGGCTATTACGTATTTTGTACCAGTTATCTTAAGGAGTTAAGTTTTAGTTTTTTTACAGAGTTGTCTTTATTTTTTGTTTTTATAAAAATTAAATATGGATATTTACATACATTGAGCCTTTTTCACTTTATGAAAATTATGTGTTTGATTAGCACTGCTTACAACACACACATTTCATTAGCGATATAGTTATACGTCGAATAAACGAATGTTTGTTCTACGATGATAATTTTCCCAAAAGAAAATTGTTTGAGGAAATAGTTATTTTCCTAACAAGTGCGCAAAGTAACAGTTTCGCGCACGGGACTGCCATTCAGCAGTCAAGTGCGCAAAAGACACTTTGCGCAAGAATTAGGAACAACATTTTTTCTATAACCGTATAAAAGTCCACCTGCCAGTAATATGGGACATCTTTAACGATTTTATAAATGATTAAGCTTCACAGTTCTTTTCTGCTACCCCTGTATTGACGCCGTGCGCGAAAGACTTCTTTTCACGTGTCCTATGTCAATGAGTAACTTTTTTTACGCTGCTATGGGCGACGTGCGAGAAAGATAACCGTGAAAATATGTGTCAGTTTGCATACTGTCAGTAATGCGCGAACCGTGTCATATTTTGACGGTTGTAGAAAAAAATTATTTTTATTCCAGCAATAACGATAAAATCACTTCATAAGGTAAGTAAATAATGTGACAGGCGAAACAAATTTGAACACACTATAAACTATTAAATTAAATGCAAATTACGTGGTGACCCTAACTCTATGCCCGCGAGTATATATCATAATGTTTGAGAAAGTGACAGCTACGCCACACACTTTTTGTTACCACATCTCCTTTTTCCTCGAATAATCACCTAGCAATGTATATTATTATGTAATGCGTTCATCGAGGATCGAAATCGACTCAATCTGACCAATATCTGCATCAGAAATATTTCAAAGTGTTTTTGAAAGTGACCAAAGGAGAAAATATTCCGTCTTTTTTCTCTAATTCCAACTTAAACGACCTACAACTTTAAAACTACCGATTGGACTAAATCCAACTATTTTGCTCTTCTTGAGATCTTCTTTCACCTTTCACATGGAAGTCCCATAGGTGGTATACTTTCGTAGACAGACCCTTCAGGGGTCGATTTTTAGAATCGACACTTTTAGAATTATTTTTTACCAAATTAAAACAAAAATAACTTGTGGGACTAATTTGACTCGTATTAACAGAGTCAAATCGACAGAGCGGGTCTTCCAACGTTGACCAAAATTCAAGTCTCATGCTTGTACTGTTTCCGACAATATTGAGTACGAAGTTTTCGTACTACCTGGATTTAAATCTATCGAGATTTAATGCAGATTTTGGTCAGAAATCCGACCGCTATTGGACATACTCACATTGTAATACAAAACGATGAAAATTACATGTTTTATTAGCATTTCAGGGCATAAAAAATGCAACACGAAGATTAATAATTATAAAAAAAGCTAAATCAAAACTGACTGTAACAACAGAATATTAATGTGAATGAAAGAGTGTTAGAAAAAACTAATGTGAACGCTAAAAAAAAACTTAAGATTCATCGTCGCTGCCTTGTGGCGGTCTCGCCCTCGGTCCTCCGGCCCTCTTCGCCATAATAATTTGATCGACCCTCAAAATCGTTACTGTTGCGTCGACGGCATATTTTAGGCCCCAGAATTTAGATTGGAACAGATCAAGAATTTTCTTTTCGTTGGCGTCCAGTGTCGAGTTTTCGGATTCAATATCTACCCCAATGCTTTTCTGCCCATTCTACAACAAAATTATTCCTCAAAACGATGCGCTTTTAGCGCTAAAAGAAGGTATTAACCTGATGTGCGTCAAGTATTTTCTCCAATACTACTTGAGACTTCAAGCCGCTGTTATCGGCTAGAACCTTAGGGAAGGTCTCCAGCGCGGTGGCAAACTTTCTGATGGCGTATTGCTCTAGACCGGGGAGAGTGTCGGCGAATTTCAACAACTGAACTGCCAATTCGGCCTCTGTGGCGCCTGCACCCGGCACGAATCTCGGATCTCTGCATAGCCCCTATTATAAAGCAAAGTGCAATTATTGTCTTATCACGAGATGATAACTGAAGGTTATTTTGTTACCTTGAAAGTATTGACACCATCATCAATGGCCCTCTCAATATCATCCATGAAATTGTCTGTGGCCCCTCTAATGACTATGGAAGAAATCCTGGATTCCTTTCCTTTTTGTCTGAACGCCACAATGGGAGTCTCTCCCAATTCTTCTAGACGTACCTCATCACAGTAACCCAGTTCTGCGGCAGTAGGAGCTATCAATCTTGGTAGTATTGTCGCATTTACCTATAAGTTAAGAAATTAGATAAAGGTAGAATAAAAATTATGAATAAATGAGCTTCTCTACACAATAAAATAATATCTTACAGTTTTACACAATCTTCTTAAATCAAATTTAGAATTAAGCCGCACAGCCATCAAGTTGTACTTGTGAATATAGTGAAGCGCCATGTCGCCAAATTTGGAACCGGCAACAATCACTTTAGCACCCGTTTCTGCAATCGATTTGATCTGAAGTTCCAAGAGATTCTCCTCGCCTCTACTGAAATTCATTAACTCATCGGCAGTTTTAATCAAAACGGTCCCTAAAATAACGCCATATTAATAAATAATACAGTCAGGTTCTGCAACTAAGGGCACCTTTGGTTTCAGTTTGCATGATATCAACCGGGCAGCTGTAAACAGCAATTTTTGCGTTTTCAGCATGTGTGATCTCACCCTCTACTTGTCTTTTAAACACCATTCCCTGCACAACCTGAAATACATCGCAAAGTTAATAATTAAACTCTCCATTTGATATAAAAACGGTATATGAAAATTTAAATTTAAAGAAAAGTCTGACATGAAATAGCCATTCTATCTACTAATAATGTTTTTGTCAAATTTTTCTTTGTAAGTATGATGTACATTGAATTTTGGGGAGTCTTACTGAAAGTGGGAAAGATATTCATAAAACTGCATTAAAGATTATTAGAAGCAGAAACAATATTGGAACAAGCCACAATAGTCACATTGGATGACTGCACAGGTCCGCTCACATAGAATGTTGAGCCAGAAACTTGAAAAAACAAGTGGAGTGATGTCAGGAAACCTACATTTTATTGTCTTAAGCTTGAGAAGTTTGGCTTGTTAGAAAGAAACTGGTTAAAACCAGGGTTTTTCCAATTAAAATCAACGATTTGAATCAAAACACTATTAAATTTACACATTTAAAAACATTTAGCATTTTTTATTAAATGAAAAATAGATAAAATCATTAAAGTAACTGAAATCCAACATCTTCAAAGCAAATGCATGCCTGCTCAATAAAAGGATTTATTGTTTGTCCTCACTGAACAATTTGTACAAAAATACCAGTTTTCATGCTTTCTCTACTCCCAATTTATTCCTGAGATTTGAGTCAAAAAGACCAAATGTAGACAACACTCTTTCTACAGGTGCTGAAGTTTCCACTCAGTAGACTGAAGTTCTATAGATGTGAAAATATATACATGAAATAGCAAAAAATGTATGTAGGTACATAATTAAAACATAAAACAAAAAAATCTGATTGGTAAAACCCTCATTTAAACAGTTTAGTTGTGAAGTCTAAATATGGGAATTTAGACAAAAAAATTAATTTTTTTTCAAAATGGGCCAAATTTAATCCCAGTCAGAAAGTTAATCACAGAGGAATTACCTTTAACTCTATTAGGAATGATGTACCTATTTGTACATGGAGCCACTAAACCATAATTTTTTCAATAATTAAAAAATTATTTGTGAAACTTATTCTTTTAATTCCCTCTTGAATTTACCTACTCTGTCAAGTTCAACTGCTTTTTTCATCAATAAAAAGTATGGTGCGTTAATTTAAAAAAAAAAAACTCAAGCAGGCCACGGAATTAGAACAGTAGTCTTCATAAAAACAATTGAAAGTTGAAAATATAAAAAAATGTTCTGATTTTAATTTTTTTATGAACTAATCACAGACACAATTTTTAATTCCATGGCTTGCTATGAGGTTTTTTTTATACACACCCTATATAAACAAAACACACAAATGTCAAAGTTTAGGACTCTTCTAAGTTATTAACCTTAATATTTTTATTGCAGAACTTGTAACAACCCTTAATTTAATATTTTTGTTTATTTACCTGAGAACTTTGCAATCCACAACCCAAGACTTTGCACACTCGTACATTATCCACATTGAATGTTGTCTGTTCGGGCAAAATTGAAATACAAGCATTTGCAACTAGGTCAGCCAAAAATTCCTCATTTCCATATTGTTTAGACTCAATGGAACTTTTAATAGCTTGCTTTACTTCATTGATGTCCCATTGATCTTTTATTTTGTAGCTTACCAAACTGGGTAAAATCTCTAAACATTTTTCAAGGCCACGTTCGTAGCCCTCTGCTATCTCAGTTGGTGTAACACCAAGGCGAATTAGTTCTTCTGAAGCTTCTAGCAAAGCTCCAGCTAATATGATTACAAAATTGGTGCCATCACCAACTTCTGCATCTTGCATCTCACTGGCAAAAATCATCAGTTTTGCTGCTGGATGTTCTACATCCAATTCCCTCATGATAGTGGCAGCGTCGCTTGTGACAAATTGCTTCTCTAGGTGATTAATAACCATCTTATTCATGCCATTGGGGCCATAGGCCGACCGCACTGACTGGGCAAACTCTTTGCAGGCTTTAATATTTCGAACTACTGCTTCTTCCAGTCCAGAGAAGTACTAAAAGGAACGTTTAAATCTATTATCATGAGCACAAGTTCTTTGGAAATTCTGTGTAAAACCCTGCTTTTTAAACACACCTACACAGTTTATAGGGAACAAGAGAACACATGTGATTGTTGAGAAGGATTATCAATTATATTACGTACCCGGGAGCCGTCTTTCATCATCTGAGCAAAGCCCGGAGCTTTAGGAACGTGAAGAGCCATTTTTTTATAGGATTTTCTTCAAATTACGAATATTATTGGGATTTTTAAAGTCTATCGGAATGAAAACCGGATAAAAATTACAAACCGCACGTTTTCCTCAGTGGCTCACGAGACATTGACATATGATACGATTGACAGATTTACATCCATGACAAACAAAAATATACGACATATCTCAACGTGACGTAATCAAGTATATGCGTTGATCGAGCTGTTTTCGGGGCTTTCTTGTCCCTTATTATAATCATATAATGTTTGTATTTTCATTTAGGTGTAATTTTGGTTGAATTAAAAAAGGATAGAAATACACACAGTATGTAAATTATAAAATATTAGGATTGATTGTGTTATGCAAACTGACCTCTCTATTTGCATATGAGTTCATGTGTGGAAACGTGGCAACTCTGTAAGCCATTTTTCGAAGCTTTTAAGCTTTAATCTTATGGAAGTTTTTTCTATTTTTCGGTTTTCTAAATAAACCAGACCCATGAGGCCCTAAATGCACATATGGTTGCAATAATTTTTATTTTCGTCAAGAGCATTTCTTTTGTTAGTGTTGGACAGACACTTTCACAATTTCTTGGGAATTCCGGCCATAAAATATGATACCCAACAATTGCCCTTCTTCTTTACCCGGCAAAGGCGCCCTTTTAATGGTTTATGGCCCTTGAAAGAATTTCAGAGCTGTACGTGACCCGAACAATAGTTTAGTAATTAAAGCGATTTTGCAAATATCGTTAATTGAAATTAAAATCTTATTCTCTCAGCAGATAGCGCTTTTAATTTCTAATCCTTTGATTGTAAATTCGAGCAATTAATGTCTTAATTGACTGAGCCAGGAAATTAACGGTTAATTTCAATAAAAAGCTTTAATTGTCAATTAAACTATGTCATGTGAGGTGTCATTTTAAAAAGCATAATTTATTCTATTTAATGATCACATTTTCAATTTTCTTTTTCCAGCACATTTTCCAGAAAAGCTCATTTACTAAATTTATGCCCGCGCTGTCCGAAGCGCCATATAATCGCCACTGGTCAGTGTGGTATCGATTTTTTCGGAGTACCCTTTCGGGGATGCGACGTACCGAGGGGGTGGCGAGAAAAAGAAGATCTTCGACACTCGAAAGAGAAAGACGCGTTTTTTTGAACTCAATAGAGTTACGATCTAAAAGCGACGATTAACCGGGAAGACAAAAAAGTTCGAATTTGACCGCGAGAAAAGTCCTTGGCTTCGCCGTTCTGATTATCGCCAATTCGTAATTTTTCCCCTTTGTGAATCCCGTTTTTATGTCCGCCGCGCTAATTATTTTTATCTTTAATTAGTGCCAAAACAATTACACCGCTCATGCCCGCCTACGAAAAGTTTCGTGGAGTGTTTTTTCGGTTGTGCCACATAGTGTCAACCCACCTCTGCCCTTTTCCTGAATAGGCCATTTTCTTGCAGATAGCGGATACTTTGCAGACGCAGGAGACTACCGGCAATTAAGTATTTGTAGAGTAGTTGTAGTTGTAGAAGTTGAAACTTTTAGTATATTATAGTAGTGTTGTGCTCTCCATAATATCGAGGATCCCAGCTATTGGCAGAATTCCTTTCTCTTCTACACTGCGTCGTTAGTTTAGTTTTCTTTGTTGTGTTTTTCCAATTTAGTAAGAAATCGTGTACCCGTCAAGCACGTTTCTGGGGACCACTGAGCTTGTTGCAATAAGTTCACGTCCGCCGCTATTTTATTTCAGATTCCTGAGAAAACTAAAAATTGTCTTTTTTATTTATTTTTTTTTTCTTCTTTAAATACTATTCAATTAGTTTTTTTTTTGGCGTTTTGCAGGTTTTGGCTTAAACAATAAAACCTTGCTGGCATCTCTAAAACAATAAAATTTTATATTATTTAAATTAGCGACCTAAGGGACAATAGACCCTTTCCAAGAGTTGGGTCCCCCTTGCAGCGTGGTAAAAGAGATTCGACACACGAAGATACGTTGGACTTAGAACATCCACGTAGTCGAATCTCCTCCGCAGACACGGCGGCAACACGGCAGCAGCCGCGAACACAGCCGCCCCCACGCAACGACCACCGATTAAACGGATTAATACGGATTATCATTATCGGCTGGGGGGACACTGCGCGACAATTGCAAAAAAAAAATAATAACGGGTATTTTTTTTTAAATGTTACCTATGTTGTTTATAACATTGGCTACACATCAAATGTATATGAATATTGTAATAATATACCTATACTTAAATTATTAGTCATATAACTTATAACTGTCCCATTGGTACCTACGAGAGCAGTCAGACGAGGGGAAAGATAACGTTGGGAGCTATTTTATGAATTTTTCTTAGTTATGTGCATAATGGGTGACATCACGCTGGGAAATATGACATTGACAATGCTGTCAATGTCAACCTATTTCTCAACTGTTTTCTTTGTTTACATTTGCTTTTTAAATTTTAAATACAAATAGATTTTATAATAAATTTAATTTTTATACTTTTTTACGTTTTTGTTGATAAAGTGTCCGATATTATGGTACCTGTAGGTAAATTATCTCAATATCATAATTTCCATTTTTTGGACAGCAAATTCTATTGTAAAGTTAATAAAATACGTTTATAAACGTTTAAATACTTTAATGGAAGTTATAAAGATAAGAGCCCAAATCTACTTACAGTCCTACAAAAGTAGTTACTTTTTTCATTTATATGAAAAAAGTTTAGTTATCTAAACAACAAATTTTCTGAAAATGCTGAAGGCCAGAGTTAGCCCTGCTGAATTAATGCAACATGTAAAAGCACCAAAACTATTTGACAAAATCCTAGAAAAGGTAAGTCCTTTTTACTAATTTGTTTTTCTGATGACACAAATGTGTTTGAGTAGTGTACATTTAACATAAAAATACACTTAACTTCAGTGTGGATTTACTAGAAAGTAAATACAACTAATACAAGTGTTAATAAAGTTTAGAACTACACCTAGTGCACCACACATTTGTAGCTTACTAGAAGATCACACCTTAGACAACACTAGGGTTACCACCTTTAAAGAAGACTTAACCCGGAGAGTTACCAATCCCACTTTTTACCAATATTTCTCGAAGCAGATATTTTGTTTTTAAAGAACATGAACTTTTTTTGACAACTCATAAAAGCTCAAAGTACAATATTCTAATAAAAAGTAGTGTTCTTTCAAATAACAGATGGTTAGCAACAATAGCAACAGCTTCCAAATAAAAATGGTTCACAGTTCACTTCAACTTACTAAAGTTGCAGTGCTGTTGTCAAATATTTATCTGGTATGAAAACAATGATTTCTGGAGAAAATACCAAGTACTTCGGAGTCCTGAGACCTTGTATTGGAAACCATAGTCTCTGGGTGTTCACCCAGAAAGGTGGCAATCCTAGATAACACCCATTATAATAATAACTAATTTAATATGAAGTAAAACATCTACAAATTGGAAAAAGGCAGCAATAATTACTACAACCCTTTTTTGCTATTTGCTTGCCTAAAGGGGATGCTGGGCAAAAAGTTGGTATTGTTGCTGCTTGGTCCCAATTCACTGATCTTTTACCATCTACATATTTTCTAAATTATTTTCTATTTCCCAATATTTTTTACATTATTTTAATATGCTGGCTAGGAAGAGAAAAGACGTATGTTTGGTTCACTCTGGTTCACCAGCTCAGATAGGTCACGAAGGTCCCACCTCCAATGTTGCTACGTCTCCTGGCGCGGCGTCCCTGCGTACCCTAACAATATACTTTTCTAATTGTTAATTGGAGAAATAGGGAAAGAAATAGGTACAAAATAGTTTTTACTTTGTTATGATACTTTTTTGTCTATTATGATACTAACTGCTACAGTGTAGCCGTGGTAAATTGTAAATCAAAAGTTTGTTTTCTGATGGTCATCATCTTAATTTTTTTTTTTTAATCCAGACCTGAGATGTTTTACTTCTAAGCAGTGACTTCTAATACCCATTCCACGCCACAGCACAACCCAGTCTCTCATGCGCGCCCCATGACATCAATCAGAAGTCTACTTAAATCTTAACATCAAAATGTTGGTATCAAACCTAAAGGAATCGTCCAAACCCAGTCCTAGATATGTGGTTGATTTCAAGCCCTCTATCAAGTTTCAAACAGAAATGCTGTAACTATGTACATTTAAAACTCAATTTAAAATGTAATGATACTGTTGGGTCCTTGTGTTTCGACTCTATTATTGTGACATCTGTAAAGGGCATGCATTTCCCAAGTTTAATGATGTATGTCATTAACATACACCAAGAACAGTGTCAGCCTATGAACTGTGCCCTTTGGAAGCCCGGCACTGAACCCAGTAAAAGTTTACTGGAAAAACTGTCAAAGATCTTGGCTAGGTCCCCAAAAATGAGCCACTTCAATCTCTTTCAGGGCAATATGTTTAAGAACTTACATATCTCTTAGAAATTGGTGATCCTAGCTTTAACAAGTTTTTCAATTATTTTACCTAGTGTTGGGAGTGTTAGATTGATCACATTCGACAGTTTAGTCACTGCCACATCCATACATTTCCTGTAGATTGTAATAAAAAAAACGCAATTTGAAAAGTTCTTCCTAACATTGTGCAAACACGTCATATTATTTCAGGAAATCTTGAGGCCTACAGTAGTCCAAAGTAGTTATTGATCTTGTATTTAAATACAATTCTGTAATTATACCATGCCACCAAAATCACAATAGTGACTTTTCCAATACTGAGCATTATTATACTTACTCACATAAGTAAGGGTAATATAGTTACTCACATAAGTAAGTCTATACAAAAAATCTCAGAATGCCAATTTGTGGAATACCTTACGATTATGCCAAATACCTTGCTAAAAATTCGAGACTGCTGAGTATTTGTTTGGATAGTGGCTTCTTACTCTAAATTTCCCTAAAACTTCTTTTATGTTATAGACATTTCGATGGTGTTTAGCATTTTGATCAGTCGCACAATAGTATATTGTGCAACTAGTGTCGAAAATTGCACTTTTCACACGAGTGTGACGGTTTGGACACCAGCCATAGGCGAGTGATACAACGTCACAAGAGTGTGAAAAGTGATTTTCGTACGTGTTGCACACTATACCTTTTCTACGACTGCGATTTTGCTTCATAAATGATCGTTCGTATTATAAAAATATACGCAAGGTGTGTGCAAGGCAATCAGAAGCGTGTGCAAAGTCCTTTGCGCACGCTGTTTGCGATATGCGATTTTCGACGGTAGTTTTTAGTGCGCAAACACTTTCTACGACTGCCTCGAAATGCGCACTACTAAATACCTTTGAAAATCGCATTTTGCAAACAGCGTGCACAAAGTGCATATTGCGCACGCTCCCATAAGAAGCGTGTCAAAGTCGATTTGCACACGCTTCTGATTGTTTGCACAGGCCTTGCATATAGCATATATTTATAATACGAATAATCATTTATGAAGCAAAATTGCAGTCGTAGAAAAAGTGTAGTGTACAACACGTGCGAAAATTACTCTTCACACTCTTGTCACGTTGCATTACTCGCCTACGGCTCGTGTCCAAACCGTTACACTCGTGTGAAAAGTGCAATTTTCCACACTAGTTGCCCAATATACTATTCCTGATTACAATACCAAAGAAGGTTGCAATTCTTTCTATCTCTGCTTGATGTAGTTTTTAGTATATTGGGAATTGAAAGCAACTATATATGAACATTTTTAAAGGTCAACGTAATATCCCTGAAACGTGGACAAGGGTTAGCTGAGTTTACAGTTAATGAAGAGCATACAAATAATCATGGAGAATTACATTCGGGCTTTGTCTGTTCTGTAGCAGACTATCTATCAAGCTACTCATTTTCAACACATGAACTCGGAAACAATTATCATGTGTCTATAGACATGCAACTAACGTAAGTATTACTATTTAAACACTTATTTTGTTGTGATTTTTGAAATTGCAGCTATAGGATCTTTCTAGAAGTATTTATTATTCTTCATATATTTTGTAGTTTTTATAAGCCTCCAGCTAGACTGGGAGATCAAGTAGAAGTTGTATCCAAGACATTAAGGGGCGGCCACTCAGTAGCATTTCTGGAGGTGCTAATGAAAAACAAGCATACTGGACAACTACTCGCGAAAGGAAATCACAATATGTTCATTTTACACCCTCATCAAGTGGAGTCACACACCAAGAAAGTGCTCGAAGAGCACACGACCAAATCGAGGAAAGTTGATCCTTAAAATTTTGGGAAAAAGACTGAGATATTGTTAATTTGTTGATAAGATAATAAGTTTGGTTGAATTATTTTGTTAAGTACTTTATAACTTTTAATAAATATGGGGTTGAAACAGCTGCGTTTTCAGATAAGTGATTGAGCGTAAACTGGGGTTTAGTAAAAAATAATCTTGTGGCTTCTGATGGATTTGTTTCGTGTGGTACTGGTGAGGATTCTTCTTCTTCTTCAAGTGCCATATCACAGGTCCCCCCTGACGTTGGCAATTACTTGGGCAAGTTTTTCTCGATTCTGCGCCAATCGAAATAATTCCTTTGCGCTGCGTATACCGGTCCATTCAAAGATGTTCCTCAGCCAGGAAGCCTGTTTTCTTTCTACTCCTCTACGTTCTTCCACCTTTCCCATCATGATCAGTTGTAGGATTCTGTATCGCTCTCCTCTGAAGACATGTCCAAGACATGGCTTAGATCCGGGATTACTTGAGTGGAAATGACATCGAGGTGTGCTTTTGTCAAAAACTCCGAACCAAGAATTTAGACTGTCATCTCTTTCAAGGTTCCCCTTGGATCCCCGTGGAACGTGAGAATGTCGTCCTCAGTCCGAACTTCTGGCCGATGGGTGTGAGGGTGAGTAGGTTTTTAAATTTAAAGCGTATAGTACCACCTCTGATGCTGATGGTCGTGTTGATGGGTGCAGAGAGCGATGTTTGATGACGACACTGCTGCATTTGAATGTGCGTAGCTTAAACAACAAAGTGCTGGAGCTTCAGGTATTGTTAGAGAAGACTGATCCCGACATATTTTGTATGACTGAACACTGGATGCACAATGATGGTATTCAATCAACCATTTTGAATGACTTCTTCCCGATTTGCTACTCGTCACTCATTTTGTCGCGTGGTGGGGGTACTGCGGTGTTTGTTAAGAATTGTTTAAGTGTGAGTTAGTGGATTTGGACATAAAGCCTATTGAATAGCAATGCGAATTTTGTATTACTAAGCTCATTACACATTACACCTGTTAAGGCTTACTTTATTGTTTGTATCTGTAGGTCACCGTCTGGCACTTTGGATCTGTTTCTGTCTGTCCTGGCTGAGGTTTTGGACAGGTTATGTTCTTCAGGCGGGAACTTGGTGGTATGTGGAGATTTTAATGTGAATTTTGAGGGTGGTGGGGAGGGTGCTGTCTCTGTCGAACATCTATTGGCCAGTTATGGCCTAATTCCTCACATACATGGCACAACCAGGCTTGGCGGCACCTCTGGCACCCAGCTCAAAAATGTTTTCAGCGACATCCCGCTTAATAATTTAACATCTGGAATTCTGGAAACCGACATCTCTGACCATTTTGGGTAGGTTCTGAGTTTTGGGATCCCGGAAGGCTCTATCATTTGTCAGAAAACGCTCCTTCACCGAAGCAAGTATCTGTCATTTTGTCGAATCACTGAGTCGGGTTTCTTGGCGGGAGGTCTGTGCTGTCACTGGAATAGAGGAGAAGTACGAGAAACGGAATCTGGGTTACTACTGAGATTAAAGACTTTTTCCAATCACTTAAAAGACTTGTAGGTTTTTTACAAGCAAACAAACAGTGAAATTGTCTATAGGCAGTACAAAAGAGAACGGCGGGAGTATCGTCGGTTTCTATTACAATACAAAAGTGCTCTTTATAATAGCAAAATTTTGCAATCTAATAATATTTCAAAGACGGCATGGGGTGTTTACAATATGGAATCTAACAAAGTAAATAAGAACCAAAACAATATAAGTTTAAAGCTAACAAATGGTGAAATTGTTGAGAACCCACAGACTATTGCCGACCTCTCTAACTCTAAATTTAACGTGCCTGTAATTTCTGGCGAGGGTGAGGCTCGGTATGGGACTGGCGCTATCCCTACAATTTTTCTGTTTCCGGTGGACAGTTTGGAGATTCAGCGGGCCGTTGCTGCTCTGTCTAACAACTTCTCGGCGGATCTCGACGAGATACCGGCGGTGTTGCTGAAGCGTGCCTGTGCCCATATATCTCTCTCACTGACGCACATTATAAATGTCTGCTTTCTTACTGGAGTTTTTCCTTCGTAACTTAAAAGAGCAAAGATAATGCCTGTGCACAAAAAGGGAGCCATTTCGTTGGTCTGCATAGCTGTCCAGGGTATTCTCAGCATTCGCCGGTGTAACCACATCTCAAACGCTTCTAACCGATTAACCGTAGCGGCCTTAATAGTCCATATCTCTGCCCCGTACAGCAACACCGACCATATGTAGGATTTTACCATTCTCCTCCATGAATTAATTGGTGAGGATTATCAAATTTTAAATAGAAGTAGTGACAAGGGAAAATATTTTATTCATTTAAATGCAGATAATCTCTGACAAAAAGAGCAATATGGCAATGTGAATGGATCTAGTATAGTGTTGAGATGCTGATAACTGATTATTTTCTAATAGTGCAAAATTGAGAGCAACTGTGGGAAAATAAATACATACTATAGCAGAATTATTAACACCTAACATGTACAACGTTAAGGACTAAAAGAGTTACTTATACCTATATGTAGTGAACACATTGTTGTTAAGTTCTAAACATAGTTTGTATAAACAATACTGACAAAACAAAGACATTTCTATTAACGTGCGACTTAGAGAAAAGATACAATAGTACTACAAAATAGTATAAACACTACCGCTACACTAGATGCGGTCCTTCTGGCGTTGTTTTCTGGAATGTACTTAGTGTTTTCCATCATCCAGTAAAAGCCGTCCATTAGACCTTGGCGTTTCAACTCGGCACCTACTTCTTGACGAATTTCCTCATTGTAACGGTTCAGCCATTTTCTCTAAATTGTTATAAAATACTTTTCAGTATGTGATTACCGATATTGAATAAACATACGTGATGCGTTGAAAGCAGCTCCATTGCCATGAGTTTTTGTTGATAAGGTACCAGAGTCAGTGGCTTAAATCCTAAATACGTATGTCCGGAAGTATGCTGCAGCCACGGTTTTTCTACTACTTGAAAGACATTTTGAATTCTCACTCCGAAGTAGCCTTCTTTGTGGTACCCTGGTTCTATAGATTTAAAAAAATATGAGTTTCTTTTTGTTACCAAATCCTTGAAGACTTACCAATAGTAAAAAAATAGCCGGGTTTAAAGGTTTGTTTTGTTGATACTTCTAAATCGTATTGGATAGCAATCGGAGCTGAAAACATCGCCTATAAAATAACTACTGTAACGACGGGACACATTACATACATTCTTTTACGCCCGAAAACGACCCTATTCCATGTCCTGTCTCGTGCAAAAAATCCAGTCCCACGTCCCACAACGATCCCCGTGCCAAAATGTCCGCATCAGCCATCTTCATATTGTTGGGAAACGTGAGGGCAGAAAAAGAGATCTGTCCTACTAGTACTC
Source organism: Taphrorychus bicolor (assembly GCA_951812265.1). NCBI lineage: Eukaryota > Metazoa > Arthropoda > Insecta > Coleoptera > Curculionidae > Taphrorychus > Taphrorychus bicolor. The sequence continues at coordinate 17,767,998 of OX638300.1, forward strand.
TTGTGTAAGCTTCCTTCATCATTGGATCCGGTTCTCCATAGTGGACGGTTCTCGTAACGCTGGTTGTACCTTCTTCAAATTTTAAACATTACTTCTTGTATTAGGTACTGTACACCTTTCCGTCGAAATTACCATAATATTGACCTCCGGACTCAATAACTACAGTTCCATTGTCGAAGACAATAGCGTTAGTATTTTTTGTGGGCGTGTAGTGGGGCTGTGCTCCGTTTCCGGCAAAGCCCACTATCGTCCTGAAGCTGTTCCCCAAGCTTTCAAGCTGTTCGAATCTAAAGTCGTCCAATATGTTGGCGATTTCCATCTCTGTGAACACTCGGCCTTTTTCCATCTGGAATTGTGACACCCATATTTAGGAATTAACGCCAGCGAGAATTTTAGGTATAGCCCAACTTTCCTCTAATTTAGAGCGAAAGCGGCTAGTTTGGAACTTTGGTGAGGAATGAGGTTTTTTTTTATAACATACCTGTGTTTCAATGTACGCCAAGAAGTCACACATAGCCGCTCCATCTTTGATATGCGCCCTCTTCATGCCTTCAATTTCCACAGGATTCTTTACAGATTTCAAGTAGATTATCGGCGATTGATAGGGTAACCGCTTATCTGCGAATATGTGTTCGTATATCGCGTGACTAGCCCCCTCGCTGTAGACGCAATGACTAGGAACTAGAATTTTCTTATATAGTTGTGACTTAGTTCTTAAATCCTTCCATATGTCTGAGTAGTTTCTTATCCTAGAAAACAAGTATTGAGTACTACAAATGTTAAAGGAGCTAAAACATTACTGCACAGTATCATGATGCCTGAAAGCAGATTGGGCGTGCAGATAGACCAGAACATTGTTTTTCTCTAGTTGCTTGGGATTGACGTAAAAGAATACGTTGTCCATATCAAATAATAGATAACTTCTTACAAACGGTGAATATGGAATGTCTCTGCCCCTGATATTCAGTAGCCATGCAATCTCATCTAGTGAGGTAACGACCATTGCGTCCGCTCCTGCTTGTTTAACCAACGCCCGAACTTCCTCTAACTTCGTAGTGTAATTTTTACCTGAAATACTGAAACATTGTAGTTTTAAATCTGCCTACCAGATATGTTGTATTTTAATCTAACCTGCATGTTTAATATTCAAGACGAACGCATCTTTGTTTCTCTTTCTAGGTCTTTCGTCTTTAGGCCAAATTTCATCCACTAAACTCACGTTAAGAGCTATAAGGTCTATTTTTGCACCTGCAAGTTCGTGTTTGAATTTCTTCCACGTGTATTCAGAAATTATTTTCGGATTGGCTCCTAGTCTGGCCCCTTTGGGAAAGTGGGTCTTGAGCCACTGAAATCTGTAAGTTGGCATTAAACTAATTATTGGCCGTAACGATTTTTAGTTACGAGATACCTAGTAGGAATGTTTTTGTGTCCTTCTCTCATAAGCAGCCAGTTACAGTCAATCTGCTCATCGGCCTGCAAGTGGTAACGTCCATCAGTCCACAGAACGGCCTTGTCCATGGTGATAATGGCATCTCCGTAGCTTCCGCTAAAGCCAGAGATGTACTCTCGCCTTCGGTCGTATTCGTCCGTTTCAACACTCTAAAAAATATTGATTTCAATTGTGATTATGATCGTTGATTTATATTGTGATTAGCAGGAATATGCCTGATGTAAGACGGTTGCGGTGTAAATGTACTGATGGAAGACAACTTACAGTGCATACTGTTTACTCACCGAACCCAACCCACCTGGTGTTCATCGCTCGAAGTTACAAGATAGGCATCCACGGGACGGGTTCCCAACACCACTTCGGAACTCATTTTTTGTCGTATGGCTATTAACCTGGAAATAAAAAAATTGGACAGTTTTCTTTCCTTATCAATAAACATCAAAACGAGTTTTTTTTATTGCAAATTCGAGTTTTTTTTTGCAAATTGCAAATTTATACGTTGCTACGAAAGGTACTACTATAAACTGTTTTATGCCAAAGGTTGGCATAAAACAGATGTACTTGGTGGAAATTCGAAAAGCTTGGAAATGTTTTCATGCCCATGATAAAACTAGGAGGGCTTGGAAATTCGAAGTTGTAAACTTAAGAACTCCATTTTCCTGCAAGCTAAAACTTACACAATGCGAAACAGAGTAGGTAGGTGACTATGGCAATATGGTGCAACCCTGCCGAACGAAGATAAAGGACCCAAACAATATTTTCGAAATTTTGAAAACCTGAAAAGCTTTTTGTACACATAGTTTGGAAATTTCAGTAGTAAATTGGGCAATATCGCCTTCCTGCCATGTGATAAAGTCAAGAAAATCTTGAAACTTATTTGCAAAACTAACTCTTCTGCTATCGGACCTTGCTTGCATAATACATTCTGAGACGCTGCAGGTTGCCTGGCTTGGTTCAGGAATGTTTCCAGGCGATACCACCGGGCCTCTGCTTCGGTAAGAGGTTGCTGAACATCTTTAGGGTGATGATGGTTCTTTGGTATTCTTATGACATGCTGTGGCTGTATCTGGCCATCAGGATCATCTATATTCTCAGAAAATATGAACGCTGGTTTGAGGTGGTGTATCGTCTTTTTGAATGACAGGAAACGGACTATCGTAGATATGCTGCAGAGTACAAACACGTGGCTCACGTTCTCTAGGTCTTTGAGATGAACATTTTTGGGTCACCTTGCGGATATCTTGAAATCTCCGTCGTAACTGGAACCCTCTTAGTATTCCTAATTAGTAGTCATAATAGGGCTCTTATTTCGTATATATACATATAGTAATCGTAAAATGTTTTGTTGAATATGGTTTCCAGACCTTTTTGGAAGTGGGATTGTTTCTCACCAACTAAAAACAATCATGGTCAAACATCAGTTCCTGCCTGTAAAATTTAGAAAATGGCAGTAGAATTAAATCAATGCGGACCGACATGGAACTGAAGTATGGCGAGACACTTTAGAAAGTTGATACAGAATGGAAGCTTGACGTGATTTTCTGCAGTCGACTGGAAAAGCTGCAGTATTGTCTCAAAGGAATGCCGCTGAACATCATAATATCCACATTTAGGGTAACCTAATGCACTAACTTTAGTACTTGTTTCAATTTCTTGAATGGATTTTCTACATATCTGTTTTCTGCACTGAAGCTGAGTTTCGTAGACCTCCTTCGTGTACGTGTCACTGTACTTGTAATCGAATATGCTGACTAAGGTCTGATAGTTTTGTCGGTCTTTCTCTGGTATTGCCCTCAGTAGCTCCAGAGTCTCACCTCTTAATACGATTTTCAAGGCTCTCTGAATGTTATACCAGCTGTTAGGCTAGGGTGGCGGAATTAAATTTCATCAAATGTAGATGATTTCATAAAGTTGCTGGCAGAATCGTCTTCCAGTTTCACTACACCACTGGCCTTGGCAGCTACATCTAACTGTAGTTGTTCCAATTCTTCTACAGCTAATTGAAAGTCTTCAAATTTTCTATTTATTTGATGAATGTTATTCTTTAAATCACTCTACTAGGTTGTCTCTAATTTTTCTACTAGTTTCTGGTTGGTTTCCTTCATTTCTTTAAGTATAACGTCCATTATTTTTTTCAAAATTTCCTTTTTGAGAATAATATTCACTACTTCGATATTTTTGCAACTTTCTTAGTCAGGATACTTTTCGTTACTTCAAGGCGATTTTCCAAGTTTTTGCTGTTATCCTCTTTCATGTTTTTTAGTTCACTTTTAAGCGTTTCTTTATTTGCATCGATTTTCTGTATCCGCACTTGAGGCATCTTCTGGATTTCATGCTTGTTTTGCCTGCCTTCTGTTGTTTTTTTTTCATTAACTCCTCTGAGTATACGAAAATTTGCTTGCTCACACCTAAGGTGGCGGGATGATCGCTTCAACTGTCTAAAAACCTCTTGCGTTTAAAATCACGTTAATTTCTTTACAAGTTATAACTTTTCTTTATTTAACACTTCTCAAGCCTTCCCTTCCTCATATTATTCTTAACTAATTCTGTATGTAGGTAAATTACTTCCTTTTTAGAGCTTAAAGGTGATTGTAAGCAATTCAAGTAAGCTCAGCATTAGAAGCCAAATAACAAACTTCCTAGTGAAAGCTAATAACCGAAAACCATACCTAATGGAATACAAAGTTGACTCAAATCTACAGATTCCTAAGAATGGTACAGGATTTGAATGTTCCAGTAATAATATGACGCTACAGCATGAATTGGGCGGATAACAAAACAGAGGAAAGAGAGAAGATGAAGTATGTAACCGAAAAACTACAACTATTAGTTTGATATTCTGTATATTATTCTTCTGTCTTTCTTCTCATTGGTTGAAACTTAGGCAAGGCAACTAAAACTGAAAAAATAAAAAGATGAATTAAGAGCGATAATCGGGAATCAGGAATTGTAACGAAAAATGTAAAAGTTGCAACCGAAAATATATGGAAGAATGGCGTTATTATATGGAGAAACCCTGTCAAGTATCGTCTACTACAGCTGTTCCTGCAAGGTAAAGTGGAGGGAAGAGGACCAGGTGGAAGGAGAATTTCCTGGCTCGCGAACTTTCGGAAGTGGTTTGACGTGACTTCCATTGAACTGTTCCGCGCTGCAGCCAACAAAGTGCGCATTGCCATGATTATTGCCAAGGTTTGGAACGGATAAGGCCGATGAAGAAGAAGATGATGGAAGAAAATTGAGATGTTGTACAGAGAAGGAGCAGGCGACATCCACCAGCGTATTGGATCTAATACTGCATGGCAGATGTCTCTCAGTTTGAGAAGCAGCCCTTATTGCTCTGTAGCTCGTGGGCTGTCGGAACCAGAACAAAGTGTAACGAGTAGGTGTAAAGAGAGAGAGAGAGAGAGAGAGAAATATGTAAAGAGAAAACCTGCAATGTACAGCGTACAATGGCCATTTGCCACGCATTGTTAGATCTAATTCTCTGGTGGATGTCGCCTGCTCCTGGTCTGTACATCATCTCACCGTTCTTCCGTAGGTTTTTGGCTTTAAGCCGCGAACTCACGGTTTCCAATTTGTCAACCAGCCAAAGCTGTACTGATAACGGGTAGAACCCGAAACTAGTACATAAATTGGTGACCACCCACTCTTTACACTTCGATCTGGTTCCGATAACCTGTGAAGTACAGAGCAATATGGGCTGCTTTTCGAACTGAGAGCCGTCTGTCATGCACTATTAGATCTAATACTCTGGCGGATGTCGCCTGCTCCTGGTCTGTATAATATCTCACCGTTCTTCCGTAGCTTTTTGGCTTTAAGCCGCGAACTCACGGTTTCCAATTTGTCGACCAGCCAAAGTTGTACTGATGAAGGGTAGACCCCGAAACCAGAAACTAGTATGCAGATGGGTTGATCAACAAATTGGTGACCACCTACTCTTTACACTTCGCTCTGGTTCCGATAACCGGAGAGGTAGAGAGCAATATGGGCTGCTTCTCGAATTGAGAGCCATCTGTCATGCGGTATTAGATCTAATACGCTGGTGGATGTCGGCTGCTTCCGGCCTGTACAACATCTCACCGTTCTTCCGTAGCTTTTTGGCTTTAAGCCGCGAACTCACGGTTTCCAATTTGTCGACCAGCCAAAGTTGTACTGATGAAGGGTAGACCCGAAACCAGAAACTAGTATGCAGATGGGTTGATCGACAAATTGGTGACCACCTACTCTTTACACTTCGCTCTGGTTCCGATAACCGGAGAGGTAGAGAGCAATATGGGCTGCTTCTCGAACTGAGAGCCATCTGTCATGCGGTATTAGATCTAAATCGCTGGTGGATGTCGCCTGCTCCCGACCTGTACAACATCTCACCGTTCTTCCGTAGCTTTTTGGCTTTAAGCCGCGAACTCACGGTTTCCAATTTGTCGACCAGCCAAAGTTGTACTGATGAAGGGTAGACCCCGAAACCAGAAACTAGTATGCAGATGGGTTGATCGACAATTTGGTGACCACCTACTCTTTACACTTCGCTCTGGTTCCGATAACCGGAGAGGTAGAGAGCAATATGGGCTGCTTCTCGAACTGAGAGCCATCTGTCATGCGGTATTAGATATAATACGCTGGTGGATGTCGCCTGCTCCCGGCCTGTACAACATCTCACCGTTCTTCCGTAGCTTTTTGGCTTTGAGTCGCGAACTCACGGTATCCAATTTTTCGACCAGTCAAAGCTGTACTGATGAGGGGTAGACCCCGAAACTAGTATGCAGGTGGGTTGATCGACAAGTTGGTGACCACCTACTCATTAAAATATATCGTGTTTCTTCCTGTAGGGCAATTCAAAAATTAAAATAAAATATTCCACTTATCGTTACTTTTATACAAAAAAGTTGTAATCGATTCTTTTTATAGTCCTTAATAGTTGGTTTATGCTCAGAATTAACATTTTTGGATATCTACTGTTTCATACCTCATGGTCGTATTAACTCTTCTGGCTGGTGGAATGGCATTTCCCCTTTTTGAACACGCCTTTCTTAATTCACCCTTTTCGATCAATTCTTCTTCGAATGCTAGAACGGTCGCAATATAATCTGTAACAAAAGAACTTATTACACAGCGAATTACAAGAAAGTATGCTAATCTGCTAATATAGATACTTTCTAAGAAGCCTCAAGGAAGAAGCCTCAAGTAATATCTAGTCTACAGTGGTTCGAATATTATTCAAAATTTAAGTTAAATTTAAAAGTTATTTAAAGTAGTATTGTCACAGCAGTAATTTTGTATTGTTAGTCCGAGTGTCCATACGTCGTAGAATAGACTCTATTTCTACATTACGATACACGGATGTAGGTTAGCTCTATTTGTTTCTTAAAAAAGATTCAAGATCCAAGCACAGACGAACGCTTAACATAATGCTTTAATGTGTTTTTATAGATGTCGTTGCCTGGTTGTCTTTAAGACCAAGATAAATTATCAATGTTCGAAATTAGATTTGTTCAGCTCTTAGAGGATTGCAAACGCCCTATTTTGAGAAAAAAAACATTGACCGAAGAAATTGACCAAATGGGTGGTATGGTGCTTTTTTCTAAATTTCCAACTATGACCGCCTGCAACTTTAGAACGAGTGAAGCAATTGGAGTAAATTCAACAGTTTTTAGCTCTTGTTGAATCCCTCTTTCTCCTCCCATAAACAAAAGTACCAATGGGTTAATAATTTCGGAGATAGACCTCTTCGATGGCCTCTTTTCATTCACTTTTAGATTCGACTTTTTTCGCCATTTCTAAAATATTTACTTAGGAGTTTTAATTAAATGTGTTTGCATCTTAATGGTTTACAAACGCCCTATTCCGAGCCAAAATATAAAAAAAAATATCTTCTAATAATCTCTAAAGCCTTTTTGATTTTTCAAAAATTACGTTACGGCAAACTGGTCTAAGACCTAGCAGGGCTGAACCCCAAAAAGTAAAATTTTCATGTCAAATTAAAATTATATATGATATTTAATTTTTTACAAGAGACGTTTTACATGTCTCGGGATATACTAGTATATTTGGAAGTTGCCGCTTTAGGAGCAAAAATAGATGGAGTTACAGGTGAGGAGGGTTCGGGTTACTTAACCGCATAATTTTCATTAATTGATAATTATTTTTTGTTTGTTCTGTTGAAATTAATGTTTTGGTAAATAGAGTTCTTAAAAAATCGTTTTAATATTTATTGAACTTTTGGCATTCTTAGAACCAAATAAAACGCCCAAAAATTGACTTACAAAAGTTCTATTAATTTTGCTCAGTCAATCTATTTTTAAAGGATTGGCCTACTTTTCCTATTAAGGGCGACTTTTACATGTTCAAGTAAAACTTCAGATTGAAGATAAAACACCAGAATTGATGTACATTGCATTGTTTACCTGACAGATAAATAGTGCAATGTAGGTTATATCTAGAGTTTTATCTCCAATCTGAAGTTTTACTTGAACTTGTAAAAGTCACCCTAAGTAGGTACCTACTCTATGTACGTGCATATAAAAGCTGTAGAATATTCTTAAAATATCACTAAATTTCCCGCTCCTCCTCTTGCCCTAATCCTAAACGTCTAGAGGTGTGCCGACCCAATATCATTACGGCCTTGCCCTGAACTTAGCCTTTCTCAAGGTCGTGTGGATTACGAACTGCGATACGCAGGCACGCACCCTTTTTTAGGTCCGTTAAGGGTGGTTTACCTCCCGTCGTTTCTCTTGCCCTGCGAGATTCGCCCTCGACGGCCTAATTCGAATGAACTCTAGCAAGGCAACCCCCAAGGGCGTTTTGCGGGTCGAATGGAAGGGACGAAATACCGTCCGATAGAGAAAATCTAAGGGCTAAAAAAAGGTTTCTACGTTGGGGGTTGGGTTAATGTGTTGCGTTGTGTTTGAACGTTTGACGATTTTTTCAACTGGATTACCACTTGACTTTATGTATTCTGATACTATTTATGTATTAGGACCATTATAGCTAATTTAATTGGAGCACCGAATTTTACTTAATTTACTAAAGTTTTTTTAATACCTTCGATGGATCATTAACAAACAAACAGAGTTTTTGCCCATAAAATTCAAATAAACTGTAGGGAAACTTACAATAATGAACACGCACACAAAATTCCTTTGAAACATTAAAATCCCTATACCTGCATCAGAATGATATATATATATATTTTAGAACTTGTTGTTTTTGGCTTCCGAAGGCCGGGGCAAGCCATGAGAGGGCATTATCGGTCAAACAACTTCAAAAACGTTGTCAACAACTAAACAGGAAAGCAGGAACGCGAAGAAGATAAATGTAAACAACGTGTAATGGGTAAGAAGGGAAATGCACCGGCTTTAACCGCGATAGTTTAAAATGTCGATGAACTTTCCCACGTTTCTTGTTTTGTATTCCTATATGGATATGGAGGTTTTTATTTTATGTTTATTAGTTCTTTTGCTGAGTGTAGAAATACGGTATTAAACGAAAATTAATTAAGAATAGATTATTTATTAATTTGTCCGTGAATGGCAACAATAGGGTAAATGAGGCACGGTTCCTTAGGACTAGTTTTATATCTTAAGTTTGAGCTCTAATAGAGGTCGAAACTCGGGATGATTGGTAATTGTGATGAAAGATTGAAAAACTGACTTTTAGGACCAATTTTATTCGATTTAAGTTTGTGGCGTTCTCAACAGAATGAAATAGTTTTATTTCGACCAAAAACAGCATAAAGCCTTATCTATTGTTTTTTCGAAATTGAACAAAGGAGGGATTTTGTCTTTTTTAAGTTACTAATGTGAGATTGTCGGGGAAATAAAATTCTTTCATTTCGATCGAAAACAGCATAAACATTTTTTTTAAACTGATCGAAATATTGTTCTGTTTTTTCTCAATTTCCAATTAATAACTTTAGAACGAATGGACTGTTGGGAATAAATTCAACTATTTTTTCTTATTCCTATTGATATTCTCTTACCCCTCCCATAAACGAGAGTCCCATTAATTTAATATTTTTGAAGATATTCGACTCATTCTGGGGTCGATTTTTAAAAACTTTTAGAATTGAGTTTTTTTTTATATAATGTGCTTACAGTACTAGACCTAGCAGATATGGACAGAGCCAACAAATGCCGATATTTTCCTGAAAATGGCCTCCCTTTTTGACCGGAAGTCGGTAGCTTCAAAGGTTCCCCTGACGTAATTTTATCGTCAGCACATGTCATACAAATCGGACCGGATATTGATTGTCGATTGTGTTTGGTTTTTGTTAGATTAGAAATGAAGTTTTAGAAAACCTTGAAGCTAAGTCAGGTAAGGGTTAGAAGCCCTAGCGCTTTAGCTAGGAGATGGATGTAAGTTTGATATTCGATTGGATTGGTAATAAGAAATAATAAAAATAATGACAGTGACAACTGTTTTGCAATAATTTGATGTAAGACGTCACTTCCGGCGGAAGTCGTCATCAGTTCAAAGTTCCCACCGCTAAAAAGGGGGGGGAGGCAAACCTGGAAAACATGAGGAGTCTCCTGATTAGCTCGATGACTAGAACAATTCATCCACTTTTAAAGTTTCATTTTTATCCTCAGAAGTGATACTGTTTAAATCATGCAATAAAACATTTTAATGTAACAGAGTGGAGACATCAGAAAAAGAAAATGTCAATTTTTTTGTTTCTACTATATATCTGATGGCTCGTAGTCTCCGCTGCAATACCATACTAAAATATAGCTTTGATATCGGATCAAAAAAAATTATAAATGTTGACTAATCAAGCTTCTAAATGCATGAACTGACTTTGCTTGTAGAGAATAACTTTGAAGGAAGGTAAATGAAACATGGAAACGTACGTTGTGATACGTCAGAGATCCGTCATCTATAGTCTTAAATCTTAGTTATTAAACCATTTTTAATTCTACTTGATATTAAAAGTAGTTTGTTGGGTTTTCTTATTAAAAAAAAAGAACAGAAGAATTAAGATAACAGCTTATTAAAGAAAAACAAAACTGGATATTTTCTTATGCTAGAATTGTAAAAATATAAATAAATGATTAGTTACACTATCCTTTTCACTTGATGTCTTCTTTTGAACTGTAAATACCCCTTATTTTTTTATTTTCTTTACCTAAATCTAATTTTCTTGAATACAATGTTAACAAGAAGTTTATACGCCATGTAAGTTTGCCAGATCTCTGGATATCCTATTCTATCTAAACAGTTTTTGAAAGTATGTTTTTCGGATTACACAATATAAATAGAACACATAAAATAATAGAAAATAACTTAATTATTAATGAATACATTTCAAGTATATCTCTTCGAAAGTGCTTGCTTTCTACTAATTCTTAGAAATTATAGGTGCATCGTACCACATTTGAAAACTTGAGTTTTTTCTTTCGTGGTTTTTCTTTGTCATTATTTAAAACTTTTGGAAAAGCAAATTGTTGTGCTTCGTTCAAAAATTACAAGTAAACGGGCTGAAACTAAAAACGGATATAAAGATGCTTGAAACTTGATATCTTTTATGCAGTTTGCACAGTGCAAAATATCATTTTTTTCAGAACAAGCAAAAACATATTTGATAAAAAAATTCTTATTGTTACGGGATACGGGTTCCAATAATTATTCATCAATTAACTACACACTTTTATTTACTTTTAACTATTACAACACAATTAAAACACAGTTACTCTCTACTAACAATTCGCACTGTTCGCTTATTTACTACTCTGCACTATATTATATATATACCCGGCCTGAACCCACTCTCGTACTTTCGAGAACGGAGGCGACTGTTCTCGGTTCTCGTTTAGTCTAGATTGGTTCCCGGGATCGCGGTAGGCGCGGGTTGCCGCTTCGGCCGAAATTTCTGTATACCGACGTTCGGGCGTAACATTGCCCCCCTCTTAGTTTTGATCGTCCCGATCAGAGAAATCTCCACGACTGTAAGTCTTCCACCGTTCAAGATGAACCACTTTCATCTTTGCTCTAGGTGTACGTTGGATTCTGTATACCACGTCGTTGATTCGTTTGATGAGTGTATATGGACCCTCCCAACTTGGGGACAACTTGGAAGCCCTGCCTTAAATCCTGCAGAATTCGCCCTTAGGTCATATCTGGCTTTCGTCCGATCGCTGGCAGTCTTTATCTTTGTCCTCACGTTTCGATGGATTTCCTTTAATCTTTCTCGAAGTTCATCAGCATAGTTCTGGACATCTTGCACCAGTTCTTCTGGTGATCCGTACACCAAATCTACCGGAAGACGAAGTTTTTTACCAAATATAACCTTGGCATGTCCTGTCGTGTTATGCACTGCACCTCTGTAAGCCATCATTAGCAGAGGCAGAAATTTGTCCCAATTTTTCTGGGTGTCCGCTACCATCTTGCAGAGGTATTGTTCCATGTTTCGACCTTGCCATCTGATTGTGGATGAAGCGGCGTTGTCCTTATTTTACTAATTCCCAGAAGTTCCATGATCTTCTTGAAAAGTTGCGATTCAAAATTCCGTCCCTGGTTCGAATGAAGCTCTAATGGTACGCCGAATCTACTGAAGAATTCGTTAAACAAGACCATTAGACCCAGGCCAAGGTGTTAGTTTCCTGATTTGGTAGTGCATAAGCTTCAGGCCATTTACTGAAATAATCCATGGCAACTAAGATGTATTTGTTGCCATCGTCCGTTTCTTGAAAAGGACCTGCCACGTCGATCGCAATTCTATCAAATGGGACGCCAACATGGTATTGCTTCATTTGCCCCCTAGTCTTTCTTTGGGGTCCTTTTACGGTGCAGCAGGTATCACAATTTCTGCACCACTCTTCGACGTCATCTCGGTAAGTCACCCAGTACCTAGTACCTTCCCCGAATTCTATCCAGGGTCTTATTCACTCTAAAATGGCCTCCAGACACTCCATTGTGCATTCTCGCAAGACATATTTCCGTCTAATTTCTGGTATGACAAGCTGGAGCGTGGCACTTTTCTCGTCGGGGCTTTCCCAACTCCTCTTCAGTAGAATGAAAGGAGAATGAAAATCGTTTATAAATGCGCCACCATGACAGCAGCGGTGACTTTGGAAATAACTTTTACTCCTAGGACCTAATTGTTACTTTTTGTCTCTGAGAATTAGAACGCGCACTTCAAGCATCTGTATCGGGATGACAAATAACGTACTTTCAAACCGCATGAAAAAAAAAAAACGTTATTATTGCTCTCATACACTTCCTACTTTATGCAATATTGTTGATATGAGTCAAGTTTTTTAAATTTTTGCCCAACTGGTACAATGTAGCAGCAGAACAGTACATTGTATAATAAATATGATGGCCAATGACCTAGCAGATATGGACACAGCCAACAAGTGCCGTTATTTCCCTAAAAATGGCCCCTCTTTTTGGCCGGAAGTACGTCGCTTCCACAGAGGAAGGATTAACTAGTCCTTTATTTACAAAATTTTGTCTGGCATCATTTCCAAAAACTTCGGTGCGATGTTGCCCGCTCTCAGGGTCCAACTACACAACCCATATGTTTATATGTTGTGTAGCCAAATGTAGCCGTACAGCACGATCAAAACATATGTAGAAAATGTTCTTAATTGACGAATTGGCAACAGTGCTGTCAATTCAATGTGTGTGTCAACCTCATTGAACTGATGTCAACCACAAAACGTCAAACCGTGTTTGAAGTTGAGACAGTGCTTGCGAACGTTTTGTGCGGTTTTTTGTTGTTTTATTAAAGATTTTATCATTATGGTGAGATATTGTGGCATATGTAAAACTTCTAGTTATAAAAGTGGGACATGTTTTCACCGATTACCCGACTCGGCGGCCATTTTTTCATACCTCTCGCGACGCGCGCCCGCTGTGTTCCATATGCATGTTGGAAGTAAACAAACCTGACAATTTATGATTGTCTCACTGAGTCTATCTAGTTTGAAGGTCGATGGTTGCTTCAGAGGTTCAAAATTAGCTTCAAAAGAACGTTGGCGTCAGGGAAACCTTTGAGGGCCGTCAGCTGAATGTTGCCGTCATTCAACAAGCGTCATAGCAACTTAAAGCCGGGCCGGATATTGATTGTGTCGATTGTTTTTGATTTTTGTTAGGTTGGAACTTAAGTTTTAAAAAACCTTGGAGCTAGGTCAGCTAAGGTCTAGGAGCCCTAGGGCTCTAGCTAGGAGATGGATATAAGTTCGATATTCGATTGGATTGGAAATAAGAAATAATAAAAATAATGACAGCGACAACTGCTTTGCAATAACTTAAGAGTAATTTTCGTTTCGCACCGGTTCTGGTTCTGGTTGTCATAAAAATGACAGACCAGCTGATTTCCAAGCAATCAGTTTTGGTGAAAATCAGCTAGACTGTCATTTTTATGTCAACCAGAACCAGAACCGTTGTGAAACGAAAATGACTAAGGTAAGACGTTATGACGTCACCGAGACTTCACTTCCGCCGGAAGTCGTCATCAGTTCAAAGGTGCCCACTGCAAAAGGGGGGGACAAAACTCTAAAACAGGAGGGGTCTCCAGATTAGTTTGATGATGATGACCATATCGCACGAGGACGGAGCTTTTAACCGACGAAGTCTGATGTGGATAATAAAAACATGTTTTCTAGAACTAAATGAAATCATACCAACGTTTGATAGTAATAATTAATTATTTTTTGTACGTGTCCATGTTTATTTTAGTTGACATTTTTAAGGAAATTGATGAAGTGTTGTGAATCTGTTGTGAATGTGGTGTGAAATATGACCAAAAACACTGACCCCGGTCAAATTTTATACACGAGGGTATCTGTCAGGTTTTCATGTCCACCTATACCGAAAAACTTAATGAAAAGCCTTATAGTTTTGTTTAATAAAAAATTGTAATGTATTATTATACTCATGTTAATCGCGATCGTCTGACACATCGTCTGACCAGCAGAGATTTGACAACATGGATGGTGGAAATATTGGAAAAATTGTAAAAAACTTATTGCACATTATCCAGAAATTTATTACTTCTCCATTGCCAACTTGATTTACTTAAGTTATTTTCATTTTGACTAACACCAACTTGAACTTGAAAAGATATAGATTTGCGCCCATGAGAACAGTAGAACTTTAATGGAATTGCCTTTATCAAACAGGCCATTATACTGTGAAATACGTCCGATCAAAATATACTCTAAAGGGTTTTTCGGGCTTCGAAGCGGTGGTTCCATAAAATTTTCTCCTGTCTTTTCATACACAACTGCGGCGGACATTATCAAAAAATGAAGCAATGGGTAAAGTGAACTCCTTCACCTTCTCCTCGACCTTGATTGATTCGAAGTTCGAATCCTGAACGTTCTTTCATATTTTTCTCTTGCTTTTTCTTTCTTGTTTTCTTGCTCTCTATTTATACTCTCACCGCCACGCTGAAGTTAGGGGGTTGAGGTAGGGGTGGGGATGGGCTTTAGGTCACCTAACATGTATGACAGAACTCGCTTTATGTCTGAATTTAGGACCGTAATTTCTTCTTTCTTTTTGAAATTGTTCTTGTGCTTCAAGATCTCAAGGTCTTTCCTGGTTAGCGTCAGATAGTAATATAATATCTATATACAGGGTGTATCTCATAGATAGAATTAGCTGTGAATAGCCTATTTCTTATCGCAAAGGTAGAATTGTCCATATCTCACAGCTTTTTTTTGTTTCCTTCTTTTCTTCAGCCCATTTTCAGAATTTTGGTCTATTTCGTGTCGCGTAGCTGAAAGTTCAGATGATAACTGTAATTGCTTTTCTATCTACTCTTTAGACAGTTAAAGGTTAAGAAAACAAAAAATATCCCTGTAGTGGTAGAAAAAAATAAGGTTTCAGTTTAAAACGATTGAAAAAAATCAAAGTCCATCAACAGGTTTCAAAACCGCAACGGTTTTAACATATAGGGTGGACCAACGAAAACTTTCCACTTGGAACTCCACTTGAAAATTTGAATGATTTGTTCTCGAGAAAACAGAAGCAGGTGACAGAAAAAACAATTTGACATTAAATTAATTTCAATTTATTAGTTGTTGAAAATTACCACCACCGACCTGCATACAGTACTAAAGACATTATTCAAAGTGCATTCGAATATTTTGCAACATTTGTGGAGTTACAAGATTACACTCATTTACAATACGTTTCCGCAAGTCTTCAAGTGAGTCCGGTTCTGAAGCATAAATTTTGGACTTCAAATGATCCTCTAAAAAAAAGTCCATCGGGGACAAATCCGGGAAACGTGCAGGCCATTCTGTAGATCCTCTTCTCCCAATTCAGCTTTGAGGAAATGTTTCATATTAAATCTGCCTAACAGGGGCGGCATAGTGCGAAGGAGCCCCGTCTTGTTGAAAAATTATGTTTTCTTCACGGTGACGGTCATCGTGTTCGATTATTTCTGTTAAAGCTGGATCAATGGCGCCTTCCAATAAATTTAAATAGACCTGTACGTTCAAGTTTCCAGGTAAAAAGAATGGACCGACAATATGATCTCCGAAAGTTTCGATCCAAACGTTTAGACTTGGTGGATGTTGCGTGTGAACTTCATGAAAAGGCATTAGATTGGTTGACGACCAGTAACGGCAATTATGGCGGTTGACCTCACCATTCAAGAAGAAGGAACACTAATCAGAAAAGCAAATGTTATAAAGGTATTCCGGACTGTTAACAATTCGTTGACTAATGATCTCACAAAATTTTAAACGTCTATCGAAATCATCTTCCTTTAATTTCTGCACTAATTTAATTTTATATGCATGGAATTTATGTGCTTTTCATATTCTCTGGATGCGTGTACGCCGAACACCTGATGCATTTGATAATTTTCTAGTGCTAGTAGCAGGTTCCATCGCGACGTGTTCCGAAACAGCTATTTCAACTGCTTCTGTTCTTATTGCCGGATGATTAACAATCCTCTTTTTACTTGCTACATTTCCAGTCTCTTGAAATTTGGCAACCAGGTCTCTCACGCAAGAATGGGATACGTTCCTATCACAATATTGTTCATTAAGCAAATTTGCAGTCCGTCTAGCACAATCGTTATTTTGGAAATAGAGCAAAATAATGTCAACTCTTTCTTGAATACTGTAAAGAATTTTTAAATGATAGTGTGTACAAAAGTAAAAGACAACTATAAACTACAAAACATCAAAGTGCAGGTAAGAATAATGCAATAAAATTTTCTAAATTTCCATTCCGTGTCAGTGTTGTTAAATTCGTACGATAACATAAAAACCCTTTTTTCTTGAGAACAGACCATTCAATTCTAAAAAGTTAGGTGCCATTGAAAAGGCGCTTTAAAATTATGTATAACTTGACACCCCTTTCCATTTAAGATTTTTAGGGTGAAAGTCACCCCGGCTTTGAGGTTCATCTGTAAAAGCCATAAATATCAAAGAAACATATCTCCTTCGAAATAAAAATTGACGGGTCCGGGCGTTTTCGTGTTTTAAACTTCATAAGGCAGAAAATATCGGTGGAAAGTTTTCGTTGGGCCACCCTATATAGCTAACACGTTTCTTTTTTTACTTTTCTTGTTACGTCTTATAGAAAATGCAATTGGATCTTAATCAAAAAATTGACAAAAACTTGGATTGAGATATCGATTTTATCTCAATTTTCATCCATTATGGAAGATAAAAATTGTTGGTTTAACAAATGGCAGACGATCACAATTTTGCAATTTTTGCAGCTTTTTTCGCATTCTATTCAATGGTTTAGGGTTCTTCTAGGAGGTCAGAGACAAAACGTTTTTGTTTTTCTAAGTTCCGAACATATATTTTGTCATCTTCAGAGCTATTTAGGTGCATAGAGATTCATATCAATCAAAGAAAGGTTTTTGTTTTCATACTACCTGAGCCTTATCTTGTGCGATGAGGGCCAATGTTTATCATTGTTTTGCTATTAACTTCAGTGTCATGGTGACTACGAGTATTTCTTTGATTTGATTGCAATAATCCTTGATTGAAGAACCCTGAAGATGACCAAGAATATGGTCAAAACTTCGGCAGTTTAGAAAAACAAAGCTGGTTTGTTTCTGTCCCTAACCTGCTAGAACAAACCAAACCAAAATATGAACATTTCAACTCTTTCAAAAAATATTGTTGTTTTTTTTTGCGTAATCTGGAATAAATGGTATTTTGTACAGTGTCAACCGCAAAAAAAATTACTTTGAAAAAAGTTATCTCAAATGAAAATTACGCTAAAAATTGCGTCTTTGTGGATTTTTTTTTATTAATATGAAAGGTTACTGGCCTACTCAACGATTGATGTTCTCAAGACGCGAGAATGTATATAAATCGTTTTATCATCAAAATAAATCCATTGTAATGGTCACACGTAAAAAAAACATGTTTTCTTCATATATGCCCTATGCATGTGTTTTTTTTCTGTGTATTTTTGTTACATATTATGTTATTCGTTATACGAGTACATATTAAGTAGTACGAGTACTCTTAGTAGGTGCCTGAGTGCCTGCACACACGCCGTAGGTCATGTTATGATCTTAAGATTCTTATACCATACATAGTGCCTAAATGGTACCTAATTGTAAGGCCCTTGAACAAACTCCTTCAATCAAATCATATTTTTCTAATTAATTCGCACCTCTCTTCCGTTGAAGCGCCTCTTTCAGTTGCAAAGCCGTTCGTTCGTTCTTTCGAACTGCACCTAAAGGGGGCTCAAGTGTCTGAAATGACGTCAACATTCTATTAGGACATCATAAGAACGAGCATGCCGCGCTTGAAAGAACCGAGCTCGAATAAGGACAAGAACCTTTTAGGAGGCAAGGGGCGCTGCCTGCCGCTGCATAGTGCATGTTAAACACATAGAGACCTATACTTGATACACTGCTCAACAGATATGATGTCACCGATGTATTATTAGAGGGCATATCTCATGCTTATCTAAGTATTTATAATAATGTAGGAAAGTTTAGTCTTTTTTACTGGCTCATTATAAGCTATATCATGTTGGTCTCGATTTACCACCTGTACCTAGTTTTTTGCGGATAGTGTACTACATTCGTATAGGGTGCTACCGGTCCCTAAAAATGGATCGTTGACCTCCCCTAGTTAATACAGTTTACAGCTCAATGGCACGTGTGGGAGGATAAAGCGAACGGTGACGTCAACGGGGCATCAGGGCTGCAGAAACTAGTTGGGATCTAAGGCCTTTTTGGCAAGGCGCAAGTTTTGTTAGGAGCCCTATATTTGGTGGAGGAGCGGAAGAATTGAAATTAGTCTGTGTTTATTCCTACATAAAAGGATGTTTCAAGCTTAGAAAGTGTCTTCTAACATGAAAAGTTTATTTGAGTGGGTAATAACTGGAGTCTTGTGGCGTGATGAAGTCAAGGATGAAGCTGAGGCAAGTCCAGTGCATTTGCTTTTTTAAACTTAAAAAAAAGTTTTCTGGATTTCTTTCAGTTTATTTGAAGAATAAAGTTTCTGATTAAGAAAACTTCTGAGTAGAAGTGGTTAGTGATTCTTGGATAAAAAGGTAGTTTGTTGAACCCTGAACTATATTTCCTTTCTTCAAAATTATTATTTACTTACCGAGGGTTGAAAAAAGGAAGATTATACAGGACAAAGTTTAACACTCTCCACGGGGGAGCCCTTACTGGTCAAAGAGCAAAATTCTTCTTTTGCCACATGCTATACGCACAAATAATATTTTTTTAAAACTTCTACATGCAAATGCATAATAACATTCTGATTAAAAATGGTTGGTCACCGACAAAAAAATGGCGTTCGTATGTTTACTTTGCTTACTGAGCGACAGGCGTTATTCTAACTTTACGGCCCGTTGCCATAACACCCATAACCTTTACGACCCGGGTAGTAAATTTGTTTCAACCATAGAAACTGATATATGAACAAACAGTTTCGAAACTGGGGCGGTTGTTACTCGTCTGGAATGAAGTTACAGGGTCATTGATTATAAGTTAACCACCCACCTAGAGGCTTTAATTTCACTAGACGAAAAAAATGTTAAATACGAAAGTTGTTGATAATTAGGTGTAGTTTTTTTCCAATACAAAACCCTTTATACAGGGTCTACCCGAAGCCCGTTGCATACCAGGTAATTAAATTAAAGCAGAGTAAAATTAAAGCCTCCAGGTGGGTGGTTAACTTATGATCAATGACTCTGTACATTAAAATTAAAATGCTTTACACAATCAGAATGTCAATTAGAAGACAAGAAGAAGCGAGGAAGACCTTCTGTACCTGTCACATCGTCAAGTATAGTCAGAAAGAACGTTTGATAAACTTCAAAGAAGGAAAGATTTTCTAAGATTTTGTAAAAGGATGTAAAGAAATAGAAAAAAAATATGCCAAAATGTTTGAATCAGTTATTGACAGGAAGGAAATTAGACGTGAACGTAATATGAAAACAGCTAAAACTCTTATCTAATGACCTAAAAAAGAAAAGAAGAAGAGAAGAAAAAAATTATACAATATGTTTAAAGAACAAAAAGAACCTCAAAGAAGGACGATCAAACGTTGTTACAGTATAGGAGACTGGAAAAGGGCCACTCACTACAGTTATTGTTGAAGAAAAACCTGAATAATTGAAATATCAAATTTAAGAACTACCTGAGGATAGTCAATCGTTTTAAACAGGATGTACGTAAGAATAAGAAGTCAAGAGAAGAGACATTATTAAAAAGAAGAAGAGTGACAAAGAGAGAGAGAGAACCAAAGACTTCAAAAGAAGGCCAAAAACTTCAAACCACAATGACTCTGAAAGATACTCTAACTTAAACTATTGACAAGCTACCAGAAGAGATGCAGGAGATCTAAGTTCTAGAGAAAGGTATTCCAAACAAAAACAGGTATCAAGAAAAAAAGATTGGAAAAGAAGCAAGCAAAAGCTGAAATTGTCACTCTTCAGGATGAGGTATCAGAAACCACTGTAACTGTAAAAGCAGGTTAAGCCAAATATATTTCGTGAAGTTATGTCTACTGTAGTTATTAAGAGAGATGTGGTGGAGAATTTTTGAGTTAGATTGAAGTTGTTATGGCATTTTGTAAAATGGTTATTACACCGTTCAAATATTTAGTAATCCGTATATTAGTCTCCATTGCACACATTCTCCATAAAGTTAAGCTAAGGTAGACTTTAAAAAAATTGCCATAAAAAATGCAAAGTGATGGGAAGGTGTGCAAGCTACCCTTAAAGGATCAGAAGTTACATCCAACATATGAGGCACTAGGGGTCAGTCTGTCCTTAGTCCTGGCAATGTAAGATATTGTGAGGTATATCTTACATTGACCGTAAGTTAGTCACATTCAATGTAAGATATAGAGATTCGTATCTTATAGGCAGATGTTGTTGACAAATCTTAAGAACATCAATGAACATACCCCAACTTCCGTCAGCGAGGTGATTCTTGTGGGAGATTAAGGTACCATGTCGACGAAAGATATTACTGTTCATATGAAGCCTTACTATTGGGTTAATGTTTATTTCAACAAGAGTAGTCAGAAATATAGAATATTTTGAGACTTGAAGCACTTTAGAAAGGAAGTTTTCTATAACAACTTTTGCAGAGTTTCCTGGAGTGATCTGTACCACATGGGTAATTTAGATTAAAAAGAAATTTTTGTGATTTCTCGTCTTGTTCCTGTTTTCAATGAGAATGTCAACCAAATAAATTATTTTGCTTACGAAAGCAAAATAATTGCCCTTAAATCTGTAACGCTTACTAAAGGCTTTGTAACTTTGCTCTTTGCTTCGTTGCATCGGAAGAAGACCGTTTACTTGAGATTTCTCCAGGCAAACACAACTTTGGCGCAATATACCAACTTCCAACTCATCAGAAGCTTTAGGAGAACCTCCTCCGGGGTTTTCTTACTCAGATGACATTAATCAGATATATTTAAACTCTGAAGACTATGGCGTCGTAAATGATGAGCCATGGATGGGAATGTATTCCCAGAAAAGATTTTTTGTTATTCAGGGAAACACCACCCAAGTAGCAAGATTACGTCATAAAAACGTCTCTTTTACGGCCAGTTGCTGTCGTAACTGACCAATTTAGGACTTAAGGCTGACGCCCTGAAAACGTCCCAGCGGAGGCAATATGTCAGAGCCTAAAGACGTCTCTAGAAAGACGTCTCTGGGTCCTCGCCACTTATGCTGTCGGGAACTCCTAAGAAGGTTTCGAGAGACTGATTTGAGTCACTAGATTGAGACAATTTATTTTAAACCGTCTTCTGTTCGTACCGTTTTGTACGTTAATGTATCATTTTATTTATTTTAAAACTGTTAAGAACATAAAATTGTAGATTTGACCAAGATAAGGATGTCATGGCGAGGCTCAATTCTCCACCAAAACAGCCTCGCTCTGTCGAGTAATTATCAAATTTTAACTTTATACAGCCTTTTAATTAGCCAGAATTGTTTGTCAGTTTTTTTGGGCGCTGAAGATGGCTTAGAGCCGAAACCTGCGCACCAAAAGGATTTTAAAATAAACTTGCACGATTTTAGAACAAAATTTATGACTCAGATGTTTTTTGGAGTAAGGATTCTGCGTTTTTCCATTTTTTTTTGGTCCTCTTAGAGACGTCATACAGACGTCTATAGGTATACTTTTTAGGAAGGTCGTACGTTGTCTCGAGACTGATGTCCTAGTTACGTCTGCTGGGGTCAAAAGAGGTCCCTGACGTAAAATGACCAAAATAGGGGGTCTGGGGCTACTTTTTGCTAGTTACACAAAAAATATAAAATTTTGGAACTTGTTGCGTTTCATAGAAATTCTGATACGCACTAAATAAATATATTTTTTCTAATTTTGACATATAAAGTGGCACTTTTCAATACTGATGACAGTGACGTAACGTCCTACTTTTCGTAACTAGTTACGAAAAGTAAAATCTTTCGTAACTAGTGATGAAAAGTTGGTGTCACCACCAGTTGCAGGTTTCGGCTGTGGCACACCGTTGCTATAGTTTTACGGTATTAACTAGATACAAAGTTTCATACAAAATTAGAAAAAATTTTGTATGAAACACGTGACGAAAAACCTTTTTTGTGTATCTCATTCAAATTGCGGAAACTCGCTGCGCTCGTCCCGCAAACATTCATTCGTTACACAAAATCGGACTTTTCCTAACTGGTTACATAAATAGCTATTTTCCAGCTCTTTCCTGGTATACATAAAAATGTCCATAATGATTTGCAGTGCTAGTAAAATATTTTTTCTACTCGCGTGCGCGAAAGTTTACTTTTCCGCACGCATTTGAGTGCGGGAAGTTGTACTTTTCCACACTATGGCGGAAAGTTGTACTTTTCCGCACTAGTGCGGAAAAGTAAAAAACCTGTTTGTTTACTATTGTTGGTATGAAAGAACGTAATAAGAACCAGTAAAACTACCATGATTTATAGTTGTCAGGAATGATGGCATTAGGTGCTTGGTATACCATCTTACTTATCCAACTATAATCCAACAAAATCCAGCTATAAATATAGTGAACAAAGACAAAAAAAGACCTGTGCTGCATCTTTAATTTTAGTTTTGCAAAAAAGGCAGGATATCGATCTCTCATTTTTTAAATGAAAAGGTTGATTTCTTTAATTATTGCTATGTACGATAAAAGTAAGCAAACATCATTCATCGCACAGCTGAGGCAATAAATACCAATATATCGACAGAGTTTTAGGATCACTTTTACAACTATTAGTAAAACTTCACTTTGAAGTTAAAATACCAGATATGACGTACATTGCATTGTTTCAGTTTGTCAGGTAAACAATGCTTCAAACTGAAGTTTTACTGATAATTTTAAAAGTAGTCCTTACTCGTAGAAAAAATATTGTTCCTAACACTTGCGGAAAGCATCACTTTCCGCACTTGTTAGGAAAATAACTATTGAAGTCCAGGACAGACAGCACGGAAAGTTTTTTTGCCAACCTTCATATTCTAACACTCTTCAATTAATAATAATCCGAGTGACGCCTGGCTTTAACTATAGAGAGACATTGGTCAGCCTACAACTTATTGTTGGCCTTTGCGGCAGGAAGCGAATTCGTATTGGTTACGGAGACGATTTCCGTGGTAACAGTGCTGTCAAGGCGTGTTAAGATTTATTAAACTTCCGTGCTTCTAGGCATGTTCTATAAAGTGCACGACTGCCTTAAGCTATCGAGGAAAATCCATTAATACACTCCAAATGTTTTTAACCAAGTTCCGTGGCTCTTGACGTAGATTGGATACGACAAAAAAATTTTAAAGACTATACAAATGGCTGAGACATACCAATAAAGGAGTGAAAAATTATAGCAAAGAAGTTTAACATTGAATAGACCCTAGGGTCTTCCATTTTATGAAAACTATTTAAAGATCTTTTGTCTCGAGCAGCTTAACGTCTAGTTTGCACAAAAATGTCAAAGTATCCTATCCTTTGACATTTTTTAACGACCATATAAGGAAATATTTTACAACTTTGACTCTAAGTCTGATCTGAAAATGTTCCACCGATCTTATCTAAAATTCTACTATTTTGAAATCAATGGTAATTTAATGGCCAACCATAAAATGTGTTAACAGAGAGGTTAATCCTAATTTATCCAGCATCCATGAAATAAAGATTGAGAACAAAGTGGGCTGAAAAGTTAAAAAAAAAAGCATCGAGAAAAGAATTTTTATAGGTAAATAAGGAAAGGCAGTGTTCTAATTTAGCGATTTAGTTTGAACCTTTGTCATAACAAAAATACTCTGACGTTCAGCGTGTGAGCGAAATGGTTCTAATTGCCTTGAAGCAAAAAAAGGTTTTTTTTCTGAAATCTAACGAGCCTCATTATTTTTTAACTTGATATGGGGCTGCAAAACGACCAGTTCCAGGATGCTTAACGTTACTATGAAAATAATTGATAATAGGTAAATATTCCAGGCCTAGGCCTGGAAAAATCATTCCAGAACTGCTTTTAGTCCAGCATTCAAATCATAAAACACCTCTTTTTTAAGTAAGAATGATTTCAGAAAAAAAGATTATGTGTACCTTGTAGGAAAATCATATTCTCGTCTTCCGATCAATTTACATCGTCGTCCGAGAATATGTCGCTTCTCCTACTAGATACACAATATACTATTTCCGCCCATGCCTTTTTGGACTTAGTAGAAAAGTTTTATTCCTATTCTAATTTCTATGCAACAGCTCAAGTAATATTCTTCAAACATCCTTTTATCATATTCCCGTGACATACACTACGCTACAAGCATGTAAGGAGCTACATGCATACATAGGAGCTAAGCGAGAATCACCCCGAACCCGAACTCTTCTGTCTTGCCGAGAAATAAGCTTCATCAACTTCTGCTACATTAATACCGAACAACCCAAAGAAGAGACGAGCTCGTCGAGAACTTAGATCTTTTGTTGTTCCCTTTTTCTCTTTATACCGGTTGTCTCATGCGCTGCACGCAAACCATCTCCATCCGGCGACGCCCATCAATTCATTCACCGTCCTTTTCTTTCACACAATTTGCACTGAGCCCATGTTAGCGCCATTTTAAACGGGATCGGGCGTCTCGCAGCATCTTTTCGATCTGGTCCATGCGGGGACCTTCGTACAACAGGTGACCCCGAGTTCTTGCAGATGACGTCAACAAGCTATTAGGAGTACATAAAATGGTGGTCGGATATGCGGACTCGATTTTGTAAAGAGGCAGAAGGGCTTATGGCTTATACTGTTCATGGCTTTTTTCGTCGAAGTGTATATGTAATATCTTAGTAGTTACCTATATGGTTAATGATTTCTTGAGCCACAAAAACCACTTATGGATATGATTAAGTAGCAAAAAAAATCCCAATGTGCATCCATTACTACCCAATCAGCGTAAAAAAGTTATTATAGATATCTGGTCTCGTTATTCATTACACTCTTGACGATAAATGTATTCATCATAATACATGATTACTTTCTCAAAAAACTTGAAAATGAGTCATTAAATGGACGCATTAGCGGCTGTATTAATATAGGTCAAACTCACATTTCACTCTCCCACAAGTTGACGCATAGTGGCTCAAATGCACTTCCTACCTTTCACGAATCTATGGAATCCAGACACTGATATCTGGCAGCCGTCCAGAAAATGATTGCAATGCGGACTATACGTAAATCGTTGAATAACGGCTTGTTGCAGGTAATTTGTTAAACACTCGCCACGGTCTATCACCCAAATAACGATGTAATAGTTTGCGAAATAATTATTATTCGGTTATAAACATATCAGAACTGTGTTAACTAATCGCGATCTTTTGCAATGATGTTAAGATGTTATTTTGAAAGCGTTAAAGTGTAGATTAAAAGATAGGATTTGGATTGTCTCTGAGTCTGGTTTATTTTGAGATATACGGCGTAAGGATCTATTGCTTATGCTTTGATAGTCCCGTTATTAGGACCACTCAAGTTTCTTCTTCGCGTAAAGTTAAAAGAAGATTTTGACAGATACGTTCTTTCACCTCCTTCAGGTAGGCGCAGGGCAGCCATCAGTTGTAGCCTCAAACAGTTAATGTATGACCTGGAATATTGGGCGTAGAGCTTCACGAGACCACGAGATAAGTCTCTAATGGCCATTTCCACCAAGCAAATTTTAAGTAAACTTAAAGTTAAGGGCCCTTAAGCCATAGCTGTTAGCATGAGTAACCATAGTAATAATGAAAGCCTTAACTAAGCGTACTTAAAAATTGCTTGATGGGAACGGCCCTAAGAGACTTTAATATCGACTCGGTCTGCGAAACCGAGACCGAGACCGATACTATACTGCCAATCGAGGCTCTCGAGAGTCTCGGTATCGAAAAATATCATTCGTTTGCAAGGTATTAGGTATTATATAATCAACAGGCGAGGGGTCCTTATAATAGTGCGTTGCATATAGTTATTCTTAGTACGAAGACACTTTACTTTAAGTACGTACTAGAGAAGTACTCTAGTAATACTTACCTGAGTTTCCTATTTTCCTCATTTTATAGAAAAACGAGATTTTGTTTGCTTACAAAGTAGTTTCATTACGAATGAAATCGACTCAAAGCGAGCAAGAACCAAAGACGAAGACAAGTGTAAAGTGTTACTTTCCGCCCTTTATATTTATAAATAACTATCAACTATCATAAATAAGTTCTATGGATTCCTGAGTGTGACTAGCCTGCCAGTTAACAAAATGATGATGAAATTTTTGTGTTTGCAAAAGTATTGAATTATTTCTATACAGGGTAATTTTTAAGGCTAATTTTTAAGTTGGTTTAAATTACTTCCTTCTACCACAAAATAAAGCTACAAAAATAGGAATTTTTCCATTGGCAGTATGTGCACTTTTTCGACATGCATATTCGAATTCATAATATAAAACCTGATTTGAAATATTTCCATATTTTCAATGAAATTTTGTAGATATGTCGATAGCTAAGACAGCACGCATATTTTTTATAAAAAATATGTTTAGTAGCATCAGTGGCAACCTACGGGCAGGTCTAATGCAGTTTTACATTAAACTAACCTGATTCTACATTGGAAATTGGAACCTTCAATAATTTCAAATTAATAGAATTTCGATTAAAGAAATAGTCCGATACTAAAAATCAGGAAATAATATAAAAACTTGTAAAATAACAAAACAGAAAAATAAAAAAATAAAATAATATACAAAGAATACTAACCATAATATTTAAAAGCAGTAACAAGCAAAAAAGAGACTAAAACTTTACAAAACAAAAAAAAACAGAACATAAACTGATATATATGGAAAAACTGTTAAATAAAGCAGTCTAGAAATTTCACAATTAGTACGAAATAAATTAGAGGAATATCTGGTAAATATTGTCAAGCAAGACAGGTAGCAAACCAATTCACACTGAAGAGAAAACAGAAAGGGAAATTAAGAAAAAATATTAAATTTAGGAAAAGGAGAAAAAGTAGGTCAAAGGGAGTATGGAAAGAAGTAGAGAATATAAAAGTAAAGAAAAAATTATGGATATTACAAATGCTGAATAGGTGCTTGAAAAACCGAAAGAGAGCCAATTAAATTTAAGAACATAAAAAAACGGCAATTGAGAGAAAAAGCAGATGAGCTAAAATTTAAAAATTTAAAGAATAGAGAAATTTATTCAAACAAAAAACAGTATATGTCGCTCAAAAACAAAGTAAGAAGTAATAGAAAACATAGTAAATGATTTAAAATAGAAAGCAGTAAAAATTTCGCGAATGGAAGAATAGATGTAAACCAACTAGAGAGAAGAAATTTAATAAAAAAAAACAAAAACGAAGAAGGAAACTTTATTGGCAGAAAATTATTATGAGACAAAATGATCAAAGATACAGGAATTAAAAAGGGGAGCAATTGAGCCACAATTATAAAAAAACAGAAAATATTACAAAATGTAATTGGGAAAAGAAAATGAGTTGAAATAATAAAAAAATATCAAAAGGAAAGTGGCTGAAAAAGGATTCAATAAAATTTCTTCAAATTATAGAAAACGTAAAATGACTATTTAAAAAAATAGTAAATGAAGCAAATGTCTTATAAATATGGAAAATATCACGGATTAGAAACAATACAAATCAATTACACAAAGAACAAAGCAGGTCAAAAGCATTGCGAGAATTAAAAGAAGTGGAGCTTGATGAATAAATATAAAACAACAGATATGTAAACGGTGAAAAGATATATGAAAAACTAAAAAAGGAAAAATAATAAGAACTTGGAAAAGAACAATATAGAGAAAAGGTAAATGCGTTAAAAATGCAGAAGAAGGCTAAAAAGGAGTGTGAGGCAAAAAAGGATTTAAAACTAAATAAAAACGAAAAATGAGGCAAAATAAATTTTAGGCACTTATAACATCGAGTGTTTGGCCAATTTTTTGAAAAATTACTTTAAGGGTTAATTTCACTAAAATTGAGTTTGTTACGTTCTTAGTGAATTGCAGAAGTGCCATTCCCATCAAAAATAGCAAAAAAAAAGAAATTTATTTGAACTTGACCAAAGAGGGGGGGGGGGGGGGGCTAGAACGACTTTTTCCTCAATTTTCAAATTTGACCGCCTGTAACATTAAATCGAGTGGACCGATGGGAGTGAATCTAACTGTTTTTTGCTCTTCTTGACGTCATCTTTTAGAATCGAAAAAAAAAATTTACTTTCAGGGTTAATATAATTATAATTGAATATGTTATGTTCTTAGTGAATTGCAGACGTGCCATTCCCATCAACAACACCAAAAAAAAATTCTGAATTTTTTTTTTAACTTGACCCCAGGGGGAGAGGGGCTATAACGACTTTTTCCTCAATTTTCAAATTTGACCGCCTGTAACATTAAATCGAGTGGACCGATGGGAGTGAATCTAACCTTTTTTTTTCTCTTCTTAACCTCATCTTTTAGAATCCAAAAAACAATTTACTTTCAGGGTTAATATAATTATAATTGAATATGTTATGTTCTTAGTGAATTGCAGACGTGCCATTCCCATCAACAACACCAAAAAAAAATTCTGAATTTTTTTTTTAACTTGACCCCAGGGGGAGAGGGGCTATAACGACTTTTCTCTCAATTTTCAAGCTTGATCGCCTGTAACTTTAGAACGAGAGCATCGATGGGAGTGAAGCCACCTGTTTTTTGATCTTCTTGATGTCCTCCCGCGAATACAAGTCTCGTAGATGCAACATTTTCGGAGAGACGACCCTTCGGTGGGCGATTTTTAGGCACTTTTAAAATCGAGCTTTTGGTTAATTAAAAAAAAACTACTTTAAGGGTAAAATTGAGTTTTTTCTATTCTTCGGGAATTGCAGACGTGCTATTCCGATGAAAAATACCAAAAAAATGTCCCAATTTTTTTTTTAAATTGACCAAAGAAGGGGGGGATGTTACGACTTTTTTTCTCAATTTTCAACTTGGACTCCCTTAACTTTAGGACGAGTGGACCGTTTGGAGTATTTTTTTGCTCTTCTTGATGTCCCCTTTCCTTCAACAGAAGTCCCGTAGGTGCAATATTTTCGGAGTTAGGCCCCTTCGGTGGCCGATTTTTAGGCATTTTTAAACCGAGTTGATGCCAAATTAAAAAAAAACTACTTCAAGCGTTAATTTCGTTCGAATTGTGTTTGTTACTTTCTTAGGGAATTGCAGACGTGCCTTCCAATCAAAAACAGCAAAGAAAAATTTCCTAAATTTTCTTGAACTTGTCTAAGGGGTGGAGGGGGCTAGTAGGTAAGACTTTTTCTCAATTTTCAAGTTTGACCGCCTGTAACTTTAAAACGAGTGGACCGATTAGAGTGAATCCAACTGTTTTTTGCTCTTCTTAATCTCCCCTTTCACCTTCCGCCAACAAAAGTCCCATAGAGGCAACATTTTCGGAGAGACCACCTTTCATTGCCACGTGCGACGTGCCATTCCTATCAACAACACCAAAAAAAAATTCTGAATTTTTTTTTCGAATTTGACCCCAGGGGAAGAGGAGCTATAACGACTTTTCTCTCAATTTTCAAGCTTGACCGCCTGTAACTTTAGAACGAGAGCATCGATGGGAGTGAAGCCACCTGTTTTTTGTTCTTCTTGATGTCCTCCCGCGAATACAAGTCCCGTAGATGCAACATTTTCGGAGAGACGACCCTTCGGTGGGCGATTTTTAGGCACTTTTAAAATCGAGCTTTTGGTTAATTAAAAAAAAACTACTTTAGGGGTAAAATTGAGTTTTTTACATTCCTCGGGAATTGCAGACGTGCTATTCCGATGGAAAATGCCAAAAAAATTTCCCAATTTTTTTTTAAATTGACCAAAAAAGGGGGGGATGTTACGACTTTTTTTCTCAATTTTCAACTTGGACTCCCTTAACTTTAGGACGAGTGGACCGTTTGGAGTGTTTTTTTGCTCTTCTTGATGTCCCCTTTCCTTCAACAGAAGTCCCGTAGGTGCAATATTTTCGGAGTTAGGCCCCTTCGGTGGCCGATTTTTAGGCATTTTTAAATCGAGTTGAGGCCAAATTAAAAAAAAACTACTTCAAGCGTTAATTTCGTTCGAATTGTGTTTGTTACTTTCTTAGGGAATTGCAGACGTGCCTTCCAATCAAAAACAGCAAAGAAAAATTTCCTAAATTTTCTTGAACTTGTCTAAGGGGTGGGGGGGGGGGGCTAGTAGGTACGACTTTTTCTCAATTTTCAAGTTTGACCGCCTGTAACTTTAAAACGAGTGGACCGATTAGAGTGAATCCAACTGTTTTTTGCTCTTCTTAATCTCCCCTTTCACCTTCCGCCAACAGAAGTCCCATAGAGGCAACATTTTCGGAGAGACCACCTTTCATTGCCACGTGCGACGTGCCATTCCTATCAACAACACCAAAAAAAAAAATCTGAATTTTTTTTTCGAATTTGACCCCAGGGGAAGAGGGGCTATAACGACTTTTCTCTCAATTTTCAAGCTTGACCGCCTGTAACTTTAGAACGAGAGCATCGATGGGAGTGAAGCCACCTGTTTTTTGTTCTTCTTGATGTCCTCCCGCGAATACAAGTCCCGTAGATGCAACATTTTCGGAGAGACGACTCTTCGGTGGGCGATTTTTAGGCACTTTTAAAATCGAGCTTTTGGTTAATTAAAAAAAAACTACTTTAAGGGTAAAATTGAGTTTTTTCTATTCTTCGGGAATTGCAGACGTGCTATTCCGATGAAAAATACCAAAAAAATGTCCCAATTTTTTTTTTAAATTGACCAAAGAAGGGGGGGATGTTACGACTTTTTTTCTCAATTTTCAACTTGGACTCCCTTAACTTTAGGACGAGTGGACCGTTTGGAGTATTTTTTTGCTCTTCTTGATGTCCCCTTTCCTTCAACAGAAGTCCCGTAGGTGCAATATTTTCGGAGTTAGGCCCCTTCGGTGGCCGATTTTTAGGCATTTTTAAACCGAGTTGATGCCAAATTAAAAAAAAACTACTTCAAGCGTTAATTTCGTTCGAATTGTGTTTGTTACTTTCTTAGGGAATTGCAGACGTGCCTTCCAATCAAAAACAGCAAAGAAAAATTTCCTAAATTTTCTTGAACTTGTCTAAGGGGTGGAGGGGGCTAGTAGGTAAGACTTTTTCTCAATTTTCAAGTTTGACCGCCTGTAACTTTAAAACGAGTGGACCGATTAGAGTGAATCCAACTGTTTTTTGCTCTTCTTAATCTCCCCTTTCACCTTCCGCCAACAAAAGTCCCATAGAGGCAACATTTTCGGAGAGACCACCTTTCATTGCCACGTGCGACGTGCCATTCCTATCAACAACACCAAAAAAAAATTCTGAATTTTTTTTTCGAATTTGACCCCAGGGGAAGAGGAGCTATAACGACTTTTCTCTCAATTTTCAAGCTTGACCGCCTGTAACTTTAGAACGAGAGCATCGATGGGAGTGAAGCCACCTGTTTTTTGTTCTTCTTGATGTCCTCCCGCGAATACAAGTCCCGTAGATGCAACATTTTCGGAGAGACGACCCTTCGGTGGGCGATTTTTAGGCACTTTTAAAATCGAGCTTTTGGTTAATTAAAAAAAAACTACTTTAGGGGTAAAATTGAGTTTTTTACATTCCTCGGGAATTGCAGACGTGCTATTCCGATGAAAAATGCCAAAAAAATTTCCCAATTTTTTTTTAAATTGACCAAAAAAGGGGGGGATGTTACGACTTTTTTTCTCAATTTTCAACTTGGACTCCCTTAACTTTAGGACGAGTGGACCGTTTGGAGTGTTTTTTTGCTCTTCTTGATGTCCCCTTTCCTTCAACAGAAGTCCCGTAGGTGCAATATTTTCGGAGTTAGGCCCCTTCGGTGGCCGATTTTTAGGCATTTTTAAATCGAGTTGAGGCCAAATTAAAAAAAAACTACTTCAAGCGTTAATTTCGTTCGAATTGTGTTTGTTACTTTCTTAGGGAATTGCAGACGTGCCTTCCAATCAAAAACAGCAAAGAAAAATTTCCTAAATTTTCTTGAACTTGTCTAAGGGGTGGGGGGGGGGGGCTAGTAGGTACGACTTTTTCTCAATTTTCAAGTTTGACCGCCTGTAACTTTAAAACGAGTGGACCGATTAGAGTGAATCCAACTGTTTTTTGCTCTTCTTAATCTCCCCTTTCACCTTCCGCCAACAGAAGTCCCATAGAGGCAACATTTTCGGAGAGACCACCTTTCATTGCCACGTGCGACGTGCCATTCCTATCAACAACACCAAAAAAAAAAATCTGAATTTTTTTTTCGAATTTGACCCCAGGGGAAGAGGGGCTATAACGACTTTTCTCTCAATTTTCAAGCTTGACCGCCTGTAACTTTAGAACGAGAGCATCGATGGGAGTGAAGCCACCTGTTTTTTGTTCTTCTTGATGTCCTCCCGCGAATACAAGTCCCGTAGATGCAACATTTTCGGAGAGACGACTCTTCGGTGGGCGATTTTTAGGCACTTTTAAAATCGAGCTTTTGGTTAATTAAAAAAAAAAAACTACTTTAAGGGTAAAATTGAGTTTTTTACATTCTTCGGGAATTGCAGA
The DNA here is from genome assembly GCA_951812265.1 of Taphrorychus bicolor. NCBI lineage: Eukaryota > Metazoa > Arthropoda > Insecta > Coleoptera > Curculionidae > Taphrorychus > Taphrorychus bicolor. Next base: position 17,800,925 of record OX638300.1, read on the forward strand.
CGTGCCATTCCGATAAAAAATACCAAAAAAATGTCCCAGTTTTTTTTTAAATTGATCAAAGAAGGGAGGGGAGATGTTACGACTTTTTTTTCTCAATTTTCAACTTGGAGTCCCTTAACTTTAGGACGAGTGGACCGTTTGGAGTGTTTTTTTGCTCTTATTGATGTCCCCCTTCCTTCAACAGAAGTCCCGTAGGTGCAATATTTTCGGAGTTAGGCCCCTTCGGTGGCCGATTTTTAGGCACTTTTTAATCGAGTTTATGGCAAATAAAAAAAAAATACTTCAAGCGTTAATTTCATTCGAATTGGGTTTGTTACATTCTTAGGGAATCGCAGACGTGCCTACAACAGCAAAGAAAAATTTCCTAAATTTTCTTGCACTTGTCTAAGGGGGGGGGGGGGTTGCAAGACTTTTTTCTCAATTTTCAAGTTTGACCGCCTGTAACTTTAAAGGGAGTGCACCGATTAGAGTGAGTCCAACTGTTTTTTGCTCTTCTTAATGTCCCCTTTCACCTCCCGTCAACAGAAGTCCCGTAGAGGCAACATTTTCGGAGAGACCACCTTTCGTTGGGCGATTTTCATTTACTTTTAAAATCGATTTTTTGGCCAATTTAAAAAAAAAAACTACTTTAAGGGTAAATTTTATTTGAAATGAGTTACGGTCTTAGGGATTTACAGACGTGCCATTCCGATCAAAAAAAAAAAAAAGTCTAATTCTTTTTTTTAAATTGGCCACGAGATGTTACGACTATTTTTTTGAATTTTCATATTCGACTCCCTGTAACTTTAGAATGACTGGACCGTTTGTAGTGAAACCACATGTTTTTTGCTCTTCTTGATGTCCCTTTTTACCTCCCGCTAACAAAAGTTCCATAGGTGCAACATTTTCGGAGTTAGACCCTTTCGGGGGTCGATTTTTAGGCACTTTTAAAATCGAGTTTTTGGTCAATTTTTGAAAAAATTACGTTAATTGTTAATTACATTAGAATTGAGTTTGTTACCTTTCAAGTGAATTGCAGACGTGCCATTCCCATCAAATGCAGCAAAAAAATTTCTGAAATTTTTTTGAACTTGACCATAAAACTATAACGACTTTTTTTTCAATTTTCAAGTTTGACCGCCTGTAACTTTAGAACGAGTCCACCGATGGGAGTTAAGCCACCTGTTTTTTGTTCTTCTTGATGTCCTCTTTTATGTCCCACCAACAGAAGTCAAGTGTGCGTTATAACTCAATAATTCAAAAGAAAATTGAATATGCAATTCAAACATAATAAGATTTTTTGAGATACTACCTTTTCTTCGAGACCGAGACTCGAGTTGCTACTACGAGACCAAGACCGAGATTACGCGAGTCTCAGTCTCGGTCTCGATGCACAAGACCGAGACTCAATTATAAATTCGAGACCGAGACCGAGAGTATGTAAGTCTTGGTCTCGGTCTCGTAAAGCTCTAATTGGGCGGTAAATTAATTAGAAAGGTGCTCTTTCAAGACAACTTGATCAACCTGGTTAGACTAAACAATTAATCATCTTATAGCAATTGTCAATGAAAACACGTATTGCACTTTCAACAAGATCTAGCACCACCTAGCATGTCAGGGCAGTTCAAGAATGGCTGTTGGTTACTTTCCAGGTTCATTGATCGGCAAAAAATCTGCAAATAAGTGACCTGTAAGCTGTTCTTTGACTTAACATCATTTTATTTGGTTCCCTTTTGTTATCTTAAATTAGTTCACATATAAGTCAGCGCCTGAAGATATTGATGAACCAAACTATTGTACCTAAGTAGCAAAATATATTTTTGGATTATTCTGGGAATATTCAATTTGAAGATTGAATAATCTATGGATAATCCGAATGAATAGTCTTAAAATATATATTTTTTAATTTTATGGAATATTCCAGGAATAAACTTGATTGATCTCCTTTTACAAGGAATCCTATTATAGTAATGTGTATAGACCATTTGAAGGTCTGATATATATGCATGATATATATGCATTATAATCATAGAGAAATTATGATTATACCAGTTTAATACCAGTTTTAATCACATTGCAAACGAACATCCCTTGTATATGGCGGAACTTCACCCACCGACTCATAGGTGGCAGCATTAGTCAAAATCCTTCATAACATCATACCGCCTTTCCTGCGCCGAACTTGTCTTCAAATATAAGTTCCAACTATGAACTCTCACTCCGGCGTATAAGGCAGGGGTTTACCACGCTTTACTGACGAGTCCAAGTTAGACCCCGGGACGAAACGCCAACACCACATACAAAGGCTGCAACGATCTCAGATTGTTCCAATGGTGTTTCCCTGAGAAACAAAAATGTTTTCTGGGAATACATTTCCCATTTATGGTTCATCATTTACAACACCATAGATTGAATGTCATGATAGATTGAATTTCCATAGGACATTTAAATTCCATCGCATGTATATCCATTGAAAATTCATTTTGTTTCCGAATTGGACATTATTATGTAAGTATATGCGGAAACAGACATCACGTATGTATCAGCAGTTACTTTTAGTAAGCATATCCACATCTTCATAAATGAAATGAAAAACAGCAAATATCTCAAGAAAATCTCTCGGGAACGGTTAGCGGTTGGAAAAATGGAACTAGATAGAATTGGAAAAAGTTATGTTTAGGGCTTTATCTTGAAAACTAAAGAACTGTTATACTTTCGAGAATGGTTGCATGATTCCGCAATTGGATTAAGTCGCTGTATTAGGTGGAAGTTTAAGCTGAAAATTATTCAAAAATTCATGGGTCTAAAAATGAAACAGACTACGATGAAACTAAGAAATACAGCAAATATCTCGAGAACGGTTAGAGGTTGGAAAAATTGATCTGGCTTGTTGTCTTAGTTGGGAAAAGTTAGGTGAAAACTTGGTTTATCTTGAAAACTAAGGAAGTATTAGTGCTTCGAGAATGGCTGGATGATATCTCAGTTGGATTAAGTCGCTGTATTGGGCGGACAAATTACTAAGCTTAAAATTAGTAAAAAATGTATGGGTCTAAAGATGAAACTAAGGAAGAGAACAAATATCTCGGGAATGGTTAGAAAAATTGAATTATGTTTCTTAATTGGAAATGTTAGGTGGAAATGGGGGATTTAAACTAAAAACTTTACTTTGTTTATCTTGAAAACTAAAAGAAACAATTGGACCGAGTAGCTATAATAGGCGGAAAATTAAGCTAAAAATTAGTCAAAAGTTGATGGGTCTACATCCAAAACCAAGAAAGACAGTAAATATCCCGGGAACGGTTAAAACTATCACAAGCATTTAGGTTGTTAAAGTTATTAAGTATTGGTTAGCGTCTCAAGAACAGTTGGAGATGAACACAATTGAACCGGATCGCTGTACCAGTTGGAAACCATTTGTTGAATATGAGTAGATCATAGGCTAAATGTTAAACGGTAACCGCATTTTAATAATGTCTTAATTATGAATACTAAAGCTGAAAACGAGGAACATGTTTATAAATTTATCCTAAACTTTAACAAAGTTAGTTGGTGTTATTGAGCGACTTGAGAACAGTGGGTGGATACTTAAAGAGAAAAAAGGAATAGCTCTATAACAAACAAAGTAGGCCAATATCTCTATGATGGTTAGATAGTAAAAACAACTACTGCGAGCTTTAGGATCTATCGTAAAAACAACATAGTAAGTTAGCTAGTTTGTAAGCATCTCGTGAGGTGTAAAGGGGTCACGCCATAGAGGTAGCACCTTTTACTAGAATCGGTCATATCAAGCGTCATAGGCGAGAGCTCTTACTCAAGGCTCTAAGCACCATCCTGGGAAACTGTGTTGACCCACAGGCTAATTGAGTAGAGTAGCCTTGTATGGCGAACACTGTTGTTGGGCAGCAGCGGCAACAGTACAATGCAGCGGTGGCGAAGACGGATCGACAGACGAATTCATATCCAGTGCGGTAATGGAAGTAGCAGGCACAGCTGCAACAGCTTCTAACGGCTTACACACTGCGGTGAAGAAGGGAAACGGTATTCCTGAAGTAAATTCAAGAATGATTCTCAGTCCGGGGCACTTCTTAAGTGGGGAGAGGGTGCGAAGAATCCCCCCGTCTGAAAAAGCGAATAAAATACCTAGTTGTACAAGGAAAAGACGTGCGTAGCTTATATCTGACCGGAAAACTCGCCAATGTAGAACAAAAAATGCGAAGACTCCAAATCAATATCTTAGGCCTAACCGAAGTAAGATGGCTTGGTGGCGGAACTCACAGAACTCCGAAGAGCGTCCTTTATTATTCGGCGGGCGACGATCCCAGGCTATATTTATTTCCCCTGAATTAGAGAAGCCGTTATTGATTTTGTTCCGCTAGGGGATCGCGTGATGCTCCTGAGGCTACTCACTACCAACAGAGTGATGGATGCAATCCAAGCGTACGCTCCAACTTGTGATAAACCTAATGAAGCAATGGAGGAGTTCGACTCCACATTGGAATGCGCTTTAAATCTAACGAAAAAAGGAGAAATAACAAATGGTTTTGGGCAACCTTAACGCTAAGTTCGTGAGTGGTACTTCAGATGAGATAACAGGAAAATATGGACTGGGAACACGAAACACTAGAGGAGAGCGTTCGGCACAATTCTGCATAGAACACCATCTATTACTTACCAACACTTTTTTTAAAGAGCACCCTCGACGGCTTTACATCTGGAGGTCTCCGGCTGATGAGAACGTACCCGGGTGCTTCTCTTCAAAACTCTACTTCAAAAACGGTTATCAAAAAATCAAACCGAAGCGAATAAATATCAAAAAGCTTGGAGACCCTGAGGTACGGATCCAAGTTAGCGAGAACCTGGAGATGCGTCTACAAACAGTCGATCAGCGTGACGGAAGTGATGTAGAACCCCGATGGAGTACGCTGAAGGAGGCCCTGGAGCTAGACATAGGCTATACCCAGGCAGCGGTGGATGACGGATGAGATCCTACGACTATGGACGACAGAAGAAGAGAAAAGGCCAGAGGTGGGAATCGTTACGAAGAACTGAATCGAAGGGTGCCGGAAGGCAAACTGTTAGGTTAATAGAAGGGTCATTGACATCGAGGTAAGCACAAGATTAGCACGAACTGTTTAATCTCCACAAAACAATCAAGGAGTTTACCAACACGCAGCGTAAACAGCAGCAGATTGTTTTGAGAGATGCTAATAACAGAATTTTGGTGGACGCTGAAGAAAAGAGAAAACGATGGGAGGAAAATATGAAGACACTCTTTGACGATGTTCGACCCAAAAAACCTCCTAAATGTGACGCTATTAATGAGTCTAGCCCTGGAATCACGAAAGAGGAAGTAATACGCTCTTTCAGATGCAGATAGGGAAGGCCTAGCCGTCCTGGCCTCCCTGGCCTCCCTAGGCCTCTCTTGCATATGGGGAGGGCCTCGCCCTCCTCATCTCTCTCTTTTTAACTCTATATATCAGACTGGAGGAATGGAACCACTGGATTACCGTAACCTTGACTACCGTAAGGCATTCGACTGCGTTTCGGAACCGAGACTTGCTGAGATCCTGAAATCCGTTGGGGTTGACGAGGGAGACCTGCGCATTATCACCCAACTTTATTGGAATCAGACAGCGGAAGGCAGATTGCAGGGCGAAACATCTGAAGAGGTAGAGATTCGGAGGAGAGTGAGACAGGGTTGTGTTCTGTCGCCCTTTATTTTCAATATATGTATAGTCCGAAGCGATTTTTCGTGAAGCATTGGAGGATGTGAGGGGGGTATCAAGATCAATGACATTTGCGTTAACAACATACGCTTTGCTGATGACACGGTCGTACTTGGTGACAGCCTGCCACATCTCCAGACCATGATGGAACTTATTGTCGAACATAGCATGCAGCAGGGACTACAAATGAACGTTTCCAAGACCAAGATTGTTATATTCTCCAAGACACCAAAAGTAGCAACCCTCAGAATTAACAACACGGTTGTACAAGAAGTCTCGGCTCTAAAATATCTTGGCGCTCTCGTCAACGAAACCAATGACCCTAAAGTCGAAATTTTTGCAAGGATCGAACAGGCCAGACGATCTTTTACGTCAATGAGGAGCTTCTGCGCTTGCCGTGACCTGAGTCTGCAGATGCGTGTGCGAATGCTACGCTGCTATATTGCTTCTATATGGATGTGAAAGCTGGACCGTTAATGAAGCACTGGAGCGTCGGATAAACGCATTCGAGATATACTTATATCGACATATTCTGAGCGTATCCTGGATAGACCGAATAACCAACGAAGAGGCGGATGAATAAAAATAAAGAACTATTAACAACAATAAAAGAAAGAAAACTGCCGATAGGAGTTTTCTAGGAGAGATATGAAATACTCTGCCTTGTTATTGAGGCAAAGGATCGAGGGCCAAAGGTCTGTGGGCAGACGGCAGAATTCGTGGCTCAAGGATCTGAGTAGATGGTTTGGTCGAACGTCTATTGAAATATTCAGGGGTGCAGTTTCGCGCACCATTATAGCCAGTTGGATAGCCAATCTTCGGAGCGAGACGGCGTCATAAGAAGAAGAAGCATCTTGTGAACATCTCAACGACTTCAGAAGGAAAAAATTGGAAAAAACTGGTTTGTTGGTTGGAAACTACAAAGCTGTTGAGTACATTTTAAAAAATAACGAAATAAGTAAGTGTCAGAAGATGTTTTCAAAATGGTTGGAACTATCGCAATTGAATATCGTTGTTGAGTGTAAAAAACTGGACAGCATTGCTGACTTATTTGTAACAAATTAATTAAAAACGCCTATAAACATTAGTAGATTTTCTTTAAGAATAAAGAACTTAGTAAGGGTTAACAACCGTCCCAAGAACAGTTGCAGTTTTAGATACCCACAGCCAAACTATGTCGAGTTAAAGAAGATTTAGTTAACTTAGGCCGGAGTTATCCAAATTCGTATTCTTAGGCCCACTTTTACAAATTTTGTTTGGTAACTCTAATGCAATGTTTTCACAGACAAACATTGCAAAATACGTCAAATCCAAAGCTTAAACTTCAGGTAGAGTGTAAACTATCTACATCTACAGCGTGCTCCTGTTAGGTAAAACGACTCCTGTAAAAAGTAGAAAAATTGCCTTTTTTTTTTTTTTTTTTTTGGTTGAGGATTTCTATCATAACTTAAGGGTTACAAAATTTGCAAATTGGCAGAAAATATCTTTTCCAATAGAGTTTCCTTATACATACAACAGCAAATCATTAAGAAAATTGATTAGGCTTATAATTTTTTGTTAAGAAAACTTAAAAGACCATTATGACAGTGATCAAAGTCAAGATTTTAGGGTCAGAGGATTTTCAAATTTGGGATGTTGTTTTCTAACTTTGATTTTAAGCAACTTTTACAAATGATTTCAAAAAAATTTTGTTACACATCATTGTTACTGGAATACTAAAAAAAATTGAAAAATTTGATCAAAGTTGAAAAACATAGTGGGCCAAGGTTTTTGAAATTTGATATATTGGCGTAGTTTCTGATTCTAAGCAGCTTTATTTAAGAAGTTCCTGTCTACGGAAAAAGAGGTTTTCTGACAATTTGCAAAGCTCCTTTGATTTTTCAAAACTTAAATTATGCCAGAAATTAGTCTTTGCTCCAAGCAGAGCTAAATCCAAAAAAAAAAGTAATATTTTAAATTGGGTGTATACTTAAAAAAAGACAAGAAAAATTAATGAAAACATTAGCTAGAATGTTCTACTGTACGAACTGTAGTGAATACAGTACTGAATACCGAATTACGGTTATTGTTTAATCCAGCATAAAATATTCAAGATCAAATTTAAGAAAGTTTTTTTACCCAGAATAGTAATTCAGGGAGAATCTCTATTTAGCCGGAAATAAAAATTGATGACAAACATGCAGTGAAATAAATGTTATAAACCTTCCTATAGAGCGGTAATAGCTTTAAAACTGATGTCTTAAAAGTCATACCAGTCGAGAGACTCTTTACTTAATTTATACGACATTCTGGCACTTAACTGTGATGCATAAATAACATTTGATTACTAAATAAATTAATTTATTACTAAATAAATTGTAGAAAATAAATTTCTTACTAAGTTTCCTAAATTCTTTGCTCATCAGTAAACCAACCGTTTCCACAAACTGTCCGTAGCACGACGCGTTTACTGTCCAGGTTCAGCACTGACGTCGCTAGTTTCCAGGACTAGCATGTTTTCTTATCAGGGCCTTATAAACAGACCGATGAGCGTCGCGACGCCTTCAAAGCGGCGCCACTCTGCTGTATATAAATAAGGAAAATCCAAAGGAAAAATCGCCCGTACTTACTTTAGCGTCTCATGTATCCTAAAATCCGGCATCGACAACACTATCCTTGTTACGACCTGTTATTAAGTATTTCCAGATCTCTCGTAGGTTATGCCAAAGTTTTCCAGAAACGGCAGGCTTCGGTAGCAGGGAAGTAGAGATGCGACTCAAGGCGTCGCGACGCTGTGAAGCAGCCTTGTGGGGTGTTATTTTATCTGAGGGCAACATTTGCAACGCCCGTTTTCTATCGTATAACGGATCCAGAAACTTGTCGCTTATTCCCAGCGCTTTCGTAGGTTATGCCAAAGTTTTCCACAAACAGCAGGCACTTGTACTAGGATCGTAGAAATATAATTGGGAGCGTCGCGACGCTTAGACTACTTGCGAAACCGAAAACTATACTAGACAAGCAACTTTGTCTCGCACAACGCATATGCGATAGTCTCCACTACTACGATTTAACTGTATGTAACCAAACCTAAATCAAAATCGTTCAGTTATTCCCATATTCCAGGCGCATTTATGTTATGCCCGAAAACTTTTCCAGATTCGGCTTTTACGACTCACAGGAAAGCAGGAGTTTGAGCGTCGCGACGCCACTCTATGTTTCCAGTCGCATCGAGACTAGATACCCACCTAACATTTCAGGCATAAACGGGACGTTCCTGTGGGACCCTGCATGTGTGAGTGACCATACGCTATTGCGGTAGGAAGCTCGAAAACTCTGGATGCGACTCGCCATGTGGCTTCGGGAACGACCAAAATCCATGTAGCTATCCGCGTTAAATCAGGAAGGCAGAAGGCGTGGGTGGGAGCGACGCGACGCCGACGCCGACGGTTTATTTAGGGACCATCAGCCAAGGGGGTGGTTTTATTAAGTATAGCGCAACGTAGAGATAAGGTATAGTGTGGGCAGTCGTTATTATTTTATTCCCATATTCATGTTGTATTCCTGACGTACCGGGGTATGGTGACGTGCCGACTATTTTTTCTGTCAAGCTAGAAAAAAACTGAACTTTAAAATCTTTATTTTTTTTATTCCTATCTCCTTTCAGCACATGTGATGATACATGTAAAAATGTCAGTCAGATTTCTAACGCCTAATTGATGTCAATAATAAGTGAATGGATCGTATCTTATACTTTTAACGAACCGTTATTGAAAAGATATATAAAGTCCGCAATATTAATCCACCGGTGATCTCTGGATCTTAGCTTCTATCCAGGTAGCGTAGGAGATCATCTCTGGATATATTCACCAGGAGAGTAGGGACGACAGGATGAAATAATCCTCAGTAATCCCGACCACGTGACACGCATAGCCCACTATGTATGCAAAACGAGCCGTTTTTCTATTTCAGTCTCTTGTGCACCCTCTCGGTATGGCAAGCGATAACGGCTTGTTCGACACGTGTCACGCGTATGGTGCAGAAGCAGCCCATTATATAATTAGTTAGAATTTAGACGTTATAATCGAATCCAACCAGTGTCGTTCCTATAGGTGTATCGCTATGCCCCGTTTTTGTTCTAGTTCTAGGGTAAAAGTTAATCAACTAAGTCACGTGGTCAACAGGTATCTCAGAAACTATAAGAGCTCAAAACAAGAAAACTATAAAGGCACTGTTAAAAAAAAAAAGAACTTTATATAAAAATTCTTTTCTTATTACACTGTTGCCTATTCTACTCTATAGAGACGTCATGAGAATTCTTTAAAGAGCAACCACTCTATCAGTTGCAATTTGCGGCCAAGAGCCTTTTTTAGCAAGGTTTGTCACACTACCCTCAAAAAGCCGGTTACAAAGCCCTTAAAGTAACAAAATTCTTGGCTTTTAGAGGACATTCGTCTTAAGTGATGACGAATTTACTGGTGGTAAAACACTTTTGAAAATATACCGAGTGTTAGCGGATGACGAATAAATAAAATACTTCAACTTCTGATCAAGAATTGCCGAGGTTTTAACTGTGAATTCAGTTCTTGTCAAACCTACGTGATGGTTGCTTATAGATAAAATTTTTCAATACGACTTAAAAAAATACAAACACAAATAACATATTTTTTATATAGGTTTTTTGTTTGTGTTTATTTTTGTGGAACCTTATGTTCAAATAAGCTAAAGTCATGCATAGATTCACACCTTCAACTTTGGACACATGTACTATTGAGTACTACAGAGACAGAAAAAATCTTTGAATTTAAGCATTGACGTGTCTGCGGAAAACGAAAGCAGTTGTCGTCACTTTGAGCTTTCAGTTTCGTTTAGATAACATAATGAACGAAAATGTAGATAATAAAGGGTGTTAGTGGAAAAAAACTCGCAGCAAGCTAGGGAATAAAAAGTCATGTCTGAGATGAGTTCATAAACAAATTAAAATCAGAAAAGAAAAAGTTGAGCACCTGTTGAAGAACATGCTAGAAGAGGGCATCATCGAAGAGTCGTCGAGCCCATGGTCGTCTCCGGTAGTTCTTGTAAAAAAAACTATGTTTTGTGTAGACTATAGGAAGTTGAACGATGTCACCAAGAAGGACAGTTACCCGTTGCCACGAATTGACGATACCCTGGCAACTTTATCCGGAGCGAATATCAACAAGCGAACAGTGCGAATTGTTAGTAGAGAGTAATTGTGTTTTAATCGTGTTGTAATAGTTAAAAGTAAATAAAAGTGTGTAGTTAATTGACGATAAATTATTGGAACCCGTATCCCGTAACAATATAAAAGAGGCATTGTATAGGGGTTGAAACTGAAGGATTAAAGTGCCACTTTCTTCGGAAGATTACAATTATGTTTTGAATCTGGAGCTTTTTTATTACTGTAGAGTAAATAATTTAAAAGGGTTGGATGCTAGAAATTAAAGAAATGGAACCGTTTAACGGACTGAACTGGAGGACTGAAGCATCACATTCTGCGGAAGAATAAAAACATTCTTTCCATCTCGAGCGATTTTCTTCGGGGCTCATAATAGTTTCCTTTAGATTAATATTTAAATTACTGTTCTTTGTTCTTCGAGTTTTTAGTCTCCTTTGAAATAGATCAATTCGATATTTCGTAACAGAAATGAAAGAAACGCATTTAAAGGGTTGAACTAAAGAACAAAAGTGTCAAATTCTGAGGAAGAAATTTTTATTCTTTTTTATTCTTTGTTCCTCAAGCCTTTACTTTCCTTTGGATTACAGAATTATACAAGAAGAAGTATAGAAATGTCAAATTTTGCGTAATATTAAGATTAGTTTTTATACCTCAAGCCTCTAGTTTCTTCTAGCTTAAGAACTTCGAAATTTCTTAATAGAAATGAAAGAAGTGACACTTTGTTTAAGAATATGAACTAAAGTTTTTGAAATGTTGAATTCTGCGTAACATTCCAATTAGTCTTTATTCTTTGACCTTTTACTTTCCTGCAAATTAATAACTTAGAAGTTTCGTACTAGAAAGGAAAGAAACGGAACATCGTTTAACTGTTTGAATTGAAGGATTGAAATGTCACATTCTGCAGAGAATTCAACTTATATTTTGTTCTTCAATGCCATTTAACGGGTTAAAATAAACGAATAAAGTCTCACATTCTAAGGAAGATTGAAGTTATTCTTTGTACTTTGTACTCTTTACTTGTCTCTGGATTAAATAATTTTGATACTTTGCTTTAGAAATTAAATAAACAAACATGAACTGAAGGAAGAAATTGTCTACATGTTGCTAAGGATTAAAATTATTCTTGGTACTTCGAGCTTTTAGTTTTCTTTGGAGTATATAAGTTCAAAGCTTCGTACTAGAAAATTAAATACACGTCAATTAATAAGGGCCTGAACTGAAGGATTGGGAACTCTAGTTTCCTCTAGATTCAATTTCAAAATTTTGAATTAAAAATGAAAGAAACGAAATTTGTCTCAACGATTTAAATTAAGGGATTTAAGTGTCGCATCCTGATTAAACGGTTTCTTCATAAGGAACTGAACTGAATGATGAAATTGTTACATGTTGGCTGATATTAAAATTTTTCTTTATACCGCGAGCTTTTAGGTTACTCTAGTTTAAGGAATTTCAAAAATTATTATTAAAAATAAAAGAAAAACGGTTTTAACTAGAGAATTAAAGTGTCACTTTCTGCGGAAGATTGATATTATTCCTCAAACCTTGAATCTTTAGCTTTTGCTGGACTTAACAATTTTGAAATTTTGTATTGGAAATTAAATAAACTAATGACATTTATAGGTTTGGTTTGAACAAATAAGTTGTCACATTCTAAGGAATAGTACAATTATTCTTTGTACCTCGAGGGTTTAGTTTTCTTTCGAGTACGTAAGTTTTGTGCATAGAAACTAAATAGACGAGACATCAGTAAGGATGTGAACTGAAGTATTAAAGTATGAAATTATAAGCAAAATTAAAATTTATTTTATCACTCTTATTAGTTCCCTATGGATTAAATAATTTTCAAGTTATTTTACTAGAAATTGAAGAAAAACGGCATTTAACTGTTTGAACTAAAGGAAGGAATTTTCATACTCTAAAAAAATTAAAAATTCTCTTCAAGAATTTTGCTCGGATCGGCCGATGAGTATTTAAAGCCGGTTTTTCAAAATATCGAATAAAAAATTGAAAATCCTTGAGATGCTTATGATCATGAAGCCTACGACCAAGAAATTTGAACAATAAGCTTGCTAAGGAAGAAATTATCCAAATCAAACAAAAGAAAAAGGTGTATGAGAATCTACATATTTAAGATGAAAGAAGAAAGCCAGATGAAGAGTGAAATTTGTGAAATATATGAAATATTTGAAGACTTTTAAGACAAAGTTGAACTAGAATTGAAACAACTAAATTTAGATGTAGATGCGGTTATGTATTGAAACTGGAAGGTTAATCCCCCAGCAACGTTTGTGAAGGCTAAGACCGACGAAACTATCAGACCTTAAGAGGCGTATGAATACCCACATGAAGAAAGCCTACAAAAGTCTGCATAAATGCAGGGAACATGTTTATGAACAACTCGTGTTCCAAAATTTGAAACAAAAGTACTAACTTTAGTGCATTTAGATGCACTCCTTTTATTTGGGTGATTCTAACACACCAATTGAGAAGCCACACCTATACAGGGTAATTCAAAATTACTTTAACAAACTTCAGAAAAGTTCTAATAAACGAGGGTCCTTAAGAGCATCGTTACGAAGATACAGGGTGCTAAATTTTTATTAAAAAAAAAATAACAATATCTTCGAAACCGCCTGAAAGGTTGAGGGAGGACATTTCGAACAAATTATTTAAGTCTGAACTGAAATAACACGTTCCATCTTGTTGAGGTAACGATTCTAAGATGTGCATTAAAACCATTTTTATTTTTTTACTTGAAAATGGCGCGTCTAACGAAGAAAACTTATTTTTTGATGGACCAGTGGCGTACTATACTTTTCTTCAAAAAGATGAAGCGTCATTGTGGTAGGCGCGCCACTGGTGGAACAAAAAAAAATCGTTTAACAGAAAAATTGCTACTCGCTAGATATTGACATCTGTAAAATTTTATTAAAACCTCTCAAGCGGTTTGGGAGATATTATTTTTTTATAAATTTTTAACACCCTGTATCTTCGTAACGATGCTCCTAAGGACCCTCGTTTATTAGAACTTTTCTTCTTAAAATAATGCCAGCAATCACATCCTTGAAGTTTGTCAAAGTACTTTTGAATTACCCTGTATACCTACACCAAACAAAGCGTAGATTTTGCCAGCTATTATAATGAAACCTACGTAAAACCTTGATTTTAGAGTCCAGATACTAAACTATTCCTAAATAGAAAAACTGTTCAGTAGGTACAGTCCCTGATAGCTTTAAATATCCCTTCCTCGCCCTCATTCTTGCCGTCTCATTTCCGTCTTGTCAGGTTAGGCCACAGTCGTTACTAAAAATGTCATAGTCGTTCAATAATTCAAGGAAATCGGATTTGGGGTACACTTATCACTAATAGCAAACACAACTGTCTTAATCAATTTTAACTCAAGGTTTCGTTAATTATACAGGGTGGTCCATTTTATTTGAGACAGCACGTTACTGACTTAGGTGATGTCACGGTTAATTTTGTTTCTTGAATGGAAATCAATATAATTTTTATTAATGCATTTTAACCACTGAATAATAAACAACTTTTGTAGGAAATATTTTTTTACAACATGTGAAGTTAACTTTAATATCTAACATGATGGATAATAATTCAATCTGCTATTTTTGTCGCTAATTTAAAGGAAAAATTAAAATTGACTAACAGAATAACAAGTGTCAAAAATATTATGTAACAATGTTCCTTTTATGTTAACAATTGTTCAAATAGTTTTCACTAACTTTAACACATTAAATAATTCTATTTATTAATGATTCATGACATTTAATAACCGGGTATGCTGTTTCTTGAAGGAAGACGTATAAAAAAGTCTAGATGCATCAAATCAGGTAACCCGGTAGGCCGATTTTAAATTTGGTTCCGTTAAACTGGCGTTCCGTTAAACTGGCGAAGGAAGAAAAAACTTTTCAGCGACAACATAGAGATTTAAGATCACTCAAAATATGTAAGAAAATACCTGGTGTTCTGTCTAAAAATCTTACACATTTTTGGGCGCCACACTTTTTTTAGACCACCTGTGAAAGTGTTTTCCTGAAGTAGGTCCTTCTGTGAAAGAGTTACACATAATGCAAGTTGATTACACAGAATCCTGTAATAAGATTTATAGGTTTCTGTTTTAAAAAATTAAAGTTGACCTTGATGACGTCATATAGGTCAATGACATTGCACAAACCATTTCCTCTCTCTTAAAATTAGCACACCAGCCTCAATTACACGAAGTTAGTATACACGCCACTAACAGGCTTTTTTACTGGCTGTTAGTAAAGGTGCCCAGTATATAAACTATCTAGATAGCTCCTCCATACCCACTCCTAAAATTTTCTATTCCATGTATAACTTTTGCCTTATCCCTACACTTTCTGAACAAAGCGAAAACACCCATTACGCCCCTTATCTCGATAAACCTGCTCATCCCACCCCTCGCCATATGTGCGTTCAGCACTTCGCACCCCATGCCCTCCTATTACCATATGTTGCAACTAGAGCCGAAGAATGCTTCGAAACGAAAGGGTGAAAAGGGCCGTGTGCGGTCTACGTTTGAGCCCCGGGATAATCCTGGTTCGGCCTCCGCGTCGCTCTGCTTTCCTGTTTGAGTTATCCAGGCTTGATCTCCCACGCCGCCTGGATCCCATTCAACAGAACATTCCTGGAATTTTACTCGCTTAGCTCGTCACGATGAGAGCTTTAATCCGACGGCTTTGCGGCTTAGATAAAGAGGCATTTACCTTTCAAACATCGGGCAATAATATGAGAATGTTGATATGGACGAGCGACATCGGGTTCTTGCGGTTTCACAAAACCAGAGCAATAGCTTATTTAAGGCACTTGCAAGGAGGTCAAGTTCAGTGAGTTGGTTTACGTAGTGTAGGTCAGAAAATGCCTTCGAACAAGCTTTTTGTCAGAGATCCAGTTTCCAATCAATTGGTCGAATATGCCCGTAAACATGGGGTAGGTCTACAAGAATAACTATTATTATTATTATTGAATTTAAGATTCTGAGATTAGTTCGTAAAAAAATGAAAATCGAAACATTTTCGTTTTTATGAAGTTATCTCAGACCTACTGTTCTAATTCCATGGCCTGCTTGAGGTATTTTTTTTTTAAATAAACGCGCGATATTTTTTAACCCATTTTCTGTTCTTTTAGGGTGAAGAGAAATCAATAACCACCAACACAGGCAACCCTATCGGCAATAAAGAAGCGAGTTTGACGGTGGGCTATCATGGACCCACTTTACTCCAGGATGTGATGCTTTTGGACGATTTGAGCCACTTTACCAAAGAGCGGAATCCCGAGAGGGTGGTCCATGCTAAGGGAGCTGGAGCTTTCGGTTACTTTGAGGTGACACATGATATAACAAAATACACCGCAGCTAAGCCTTTTTGGGAAGTTGGAAAGAAGACACCAATAGCCATGAGGTTCAAATAAATAATATCTTCTTTATGAAGACTAGAAAAACATTGACATTTTAGGTTTTCTACTGTAGCTGGCGAGCGAGGATATGCAGATACTGTACGCGATGTCAGAGGCTTTGCCATTAAGTTTTACACTGAAGACGGCGTTTGGGACATAGTGGGAAACAACACTCCGGTGTTCTTTGTCAAAGACGCTGCTTTGTTTTCCAGTTTTATTCACGTCTTAAAGCGGTGAGTTTTGCTAACATAATTAGCTGACATTTATATTTAAACAAGCAAACATGCAGAAACCCCGTTACGAACATTCGTCCGGACTACGACATGTTTTGGGACTTTTGTTCACTTAGGCCTGAAACCACCCATCAGACCTTAATCACATTCTCCGATAGAGGAATACCGAGATCTTACAGAACCATGCATGGTTATGGATCACACACTTATGCTTTTGTGAATAAGCAAGGGGTCTTACATTGGGTTAAGTACCATTTTCTTTCCAACCAAGGTGCTATTTTACAAATAACTTCCCTGTGTACGTACTAATTTTTTTTTGCTAAAAAAAGGAATTAAGAATTTGCCGTCAAAGGAGGCTCAACAATTAGCAGGCGCAGACCCAGACTACCACACGCGAGACCTTTACAATGCTATATCCAGGGGCGACTACCCATCGTGGAACTTTTACATACAGATAATGACACCTGAGCAAGCAGCCAAAAACCCCTATGACCCATTTGACTTAACCAAGGTTTGGTTACATTCAGAGTTTCCTTTGATTCCCGTAGGGCGCATTGTCTTAAACAAAATTCCCAGTAATTACTATGCGGAAATTGAGCAGATTGCTATGGATGTTGCAAATTTAATTCCAGGTAATTAATCTATTTTCTAAGGAAAAATGGTTTTCACGAGGGCAAAAAGCTTACCGAGAGGTGAAGACTCAATAAATACTTTTTAGTTATATTTGTATAAAAATCAGCGTTATGTTTATAGTAAAGAGTTGTGTATTTTTAGGAGTTGAAATTTCTCCTGATCGTATGCTACAAGGAAGAATGTTCGCCTACAGGGACACCCATCAATATCGCCTTGGCCCTAATTATTCCCAGCTTCCGGTTAACGCTCCTTATCATGTCCACAATTTTAATAGAGACGGGTATGGCACAGTGAATAGCCAAGGAGGAGCTCCCAATTACCACCCGAATAGCTTCGGAGGTCCAGAAGATGATCAAAGGGCAAAAGCGCTTTCTCCCGCTATCCCACTGCATGCCGAAGCTACCAGGTTAGGTATTGAGAATGTTTGCTTAAATGACTAATAACCAAATAACATTGTAGGATCGATAACGGAAATGATGACAACTATACCCAAGCGAGACTCTTATATCAAAGAGTATTAAATGAGGATGAAAGACAAAGGTTGGTGGAGAATTTGGTGGAATGGTTGAAGCGAGCCACCAAAACCATTCAGAAAAGAGCGGTTGAAAACATGTTCGATCCCGTTAACAATTCTTTGGGTAATCGATTACGGGAAGCACTGCAGCTTGAGGAGGAATTTCACATCGACGACTTTTGAGTTTTAAACAATAAAATTCATCTAGAAAATAAGATTTAGAAAGAAAAAGAAAGAAAATAAGTTTTAGAAAATCCAAAATCATAAAGTTTTTTTTTCAGTTTTGGAATATAAACGCTAATTTCTGTCATTTTGTTTGCATTTTGACATATTTAATTAGAACAACTTCTGTTATAAAGAGTTCAAAATATTTTAATTTGTACTGTAATGTAAACATGATGTTAATAAAACACATATATTTGTAAGTTATATATTTTCGGTGCTTAATTTGTTATAAACTTGCGATTGATCTCACCTCAATTAAATTTGACATTGAGTTGATTATCCTGGATCTATCAGAACCAAGAGTCTAATTACGTAAAAAAATTGGGAATTAGAGTCTCCACCAATGTTACCTCAATCGAACGTCCAGGGTCCGGATCAGAGCTAGGGGTCTGAGGATGCCTTATCAGTCGAAGAAACACATACATTTTAATATATTTACTTGAGACTGGGATTGCCAACTTATCGACTAAAAATAAAACCTTATAAGAGCTTGAAATATACAGGGTGGAAAATAAGTCTAAAAAAGTTATTATCTAAAAAAAAATATGTTGAAGTTACAGTTGATGTGGTTAGTAGCTGCGGGTCAAAATGTATCTTGTACATTGAAAAAATGGGCAACGTTTTGACATTTAATTGAATTCTTCAGGGCTACTTTCTAAAGCAAGAAAGATTTTAAAATTATTTAACTTATGCAAAAGATTCTCTTTTCAGAGATCGACAAGACACGTGAGCTTCATAGCAACAACCACTAATAACACAAGGACAGTCCAAAACAAGTTTGAAACTCTTGAATAACATTGTGACAAGGTTTATTACAAAACGTTTTATTATATCTTAAACGGTTTTCGACATGCTACTGTTCAAACTTAAAAAATTTCGAAGATATGACGCTGTTTAATAGGAAAATAATTCAAGATAGATATAAGAAAATGCTTTACAAAAAATGTCTAGAAGCAAACACGTAGAACCAAAATATGTAAAAATATTTATATGGTTTACTTTCAAAATATGGAAATAATATCACGTATTTTTGCCCAACCCTGTATATTTGTCTGTAATCTATTTGCTGTAAAGCGAATCCTGCTACCCTCGTATTGAGACTTTTGCTCTAAATATAAATTAATATCTAATACAAATCACTAAATTTAATTCTAAATCAAACAATAAGTAAGATTTTGGAATTTGACACACTTTTGAGACACAGTGTAGAAAATGGGTCGTAGAGTGTAGCGGGTTTGGTACAGAATTGAATGAACTAACCTTTATTTTCTCAAATTCGCCGACATTTCGACCATATTTCTTTTCCAACACTGTTTGGAAGTAAAAAGCTTCTTGTCAAAAAAACCGAATTGTGGGACTTTTTGTGTCTCGTGTTAAGACAGTTACGTTCATAGGGGATTGAAATCGTCTCATTTCGATCAAAAACAGCATAAAAAGATTTGTACATTTTTTGTTGAAAACAACCAAAGTGTCTTTTTTTTTCTCAATTTCCAACTTTGACGGCCTATAACTTTAGAAAAAGTGGACAGATTAGAGTAAATCCAACATTCTTTTGTTCTTCTCGATGTCCTTCATCACCTCTTATCAGTATAAAAAATTCCAATACTTTTTTGGAAAATTAAGAAACGAGGGGATTTCTTTCTTTTCTTTGTTTTTTTCTTAATTTTCAACTTTGACGGCCTTTAGAACGAGTGGACTGATTCGATCGAATCCAACAGTTTTTTGTTCTTCTCGATGTCCTCCTTCACTTCCCAACAGAGGGGAAGTGGTGTTTCTCCATTTATGTCAATTTCCAACTTTAACGGCCTTTAACTGCAGAAGGAGTGGATAGATTAGAGTGAATCCAACAGCTCAAAATGCCTACAGGGGTGGAAGGGTATTCCTTCTTTTTTCTCAAATTATAACTTTGACGGCCTATAACTTTAGGAGTGGACAGATTGGATAAGTCTAACAGTTTTCTGTTCTTCTTGATGTCCTCCTTCACCTCCCACCAGCATAAAAAAAATCCAATGTTTTTTTTGAAAATGACCAAAGAGGGAAAGGGTACTCCTTCTTTGTTCTCAATTCTCTTCTCCTTCTTCTCCTTCTCCTTCTTCCTTCTTTGTTCTCTATTTCCAACTTTAACGGCCTATATACTAATAGTAGTAATAGTAGCAATAGTACTTTTTTTTTCTCGTGTTGCTTATGTCTTTTTCCTTTTTCCTTTATTTTTAGAATAGATTAGATAGGTTACAAATGCTATTCCAGTTTTCCTCCCTTCCATCATCTTTCCCGCAATATTTTGTGGTGTTATTTCTCCCATGGTATTCACTGCTATCATTCTGTACATCTCCCATCTGTTGCACTCGAAGAATGTATGCTCAACGGTATTTGTCTTGATGCAATATATGCATTGGTCGTTCGTTGCCGCCTTAAAACGATGTCTATATGACTGGAAACATCCATGACTTGACATTAACTGAGTCAGGTAGTAGGTCACCTCTCCGTGTCTTCTGTTAACCCATGCTTCTGTGTTTGGTATGAGTGTACGAGTACACCTGCATTTTTCCGCATTCTCTTGCCATTCTTCTTTCCGTCTTCGGAGGGCGATTTCTCTGGCAGTTTTTTGTCGATCACTTCTTGTATGCTGCATCTCTCCTCCACAAGCAGGTAGATTGGAGGGGTTCTGGCTATTACCAGTAGGGCCTTGGTTGAAACTGTGCTATATGAGCTTGCTATTCGTATCGCGGCTTTCCTTACGCACACTTAATAGGATATTCCTGTAGATGTTTCTTTTCATCGCCCTTCCCCATATTTCTGCACCATAGAGGATTATGGACTGCATGACTGAGAACAGTATTCTTCTATTTCCTTCTCTAGGTCCTCCGATGTTTGGTAGTATGCGGTTTATGCTCTTCTTGTGTATTAGAGTCCTAACGTGTTGTCCAATGGTCATGTTTCTATCCAGGTAAATACCCAAGTACATAGTACATTCCTGGCGTCTGATAGTAACGTCTTCTACCCTGACTTCAACATCCTTCACAGTTCTCCCTCCTGCTAGAACAACTACCTCTATCTTGTCTGGAGCCAAACTTAGCTGTTTTGGTATCAGCCACGTTGTTACGTCTTCCATTACTTGATTTGCCGTTTTCTGTAACCGCTTCGCATCTTTTTCTACAACAACGATCCCCAAGTCATCGGCGTATCCGATTAGTTTCACTGTTCGTGGAACCGGTAATTTTAGAATGCCGTCATAGTAAACGTTCCACAGCGTTGGCCCTACGACTGACTTTCTCCTACGTATAGCGTTTATCTTTCCTCTAGGTAACTGGCTATGATCTTGTATAGATAGGGTGCCATGTTCCTTGTTCTAAGTTCCCCCAAGATGCCATTCCACGGAGCAGAGTTGAACGCGTTGCGTACGTCTATTGTTACCAGGAAGCATCTTTTTCTGTTGCCTCTTACGTTGCCTTTATCAGCAATTTCTTGCACCCTTTTTAGGGCGTTTTTGTCGAAAGCCGTATTGCTCTTCTGCCAGGTCTCCGGTTCGTTCGATTTCGTTTACTAACTTGCTCAGTATGAGGTGTTCTATTTGTTTCCCTAGGGTGTTAAGAAGCCAGATGGGCCTATACCCTCTGTTGTTCTGTCTTGATTTAACTTTCTTGATCAGGACTACTCTAGCCACTTTCCATCGCTGCGGAAATGTCCCTGTCTGTACTAAGCGATTCAAAATCTGCAGAATTTCTTTGGTATGTCTTTGGTCCTTGTTGGTGAAAAGAAGAATTTCTGTTTCGACTGTCGGTAGTCTGTCCCACTTTCTATCTTCGGGTTTTGGGAATAATGCTTCTGCCACCTTCATTTGATTTTCATCACTGAGCGAGGGCGGTTGCCCCTTGCCCCATAAGTCATGCTCTACTTCTTCGGTCACTTTTTTCCAGGCTTCCCTTTTTGCGATAAAGATGGCTTGTTTTTAAGTTGGCCCGGCTTTGGCGGTAGTTATCGATGGGTAGTTGTTTCTGCCCCTGGTCAATTTTTTTGTTAGCCCTGGTCATTTTCCTTTTCGCTCTCAAGCATGATTTTGTTTTTTTCTGTCACGTCTTCAGTTCCCCAGTATGTAGGTGTTTTGCTACCAAAGACTCCTTTCCTTGTTAGAATCTTTTTGCAGGTTTCTTTTATGATCCTGTCCAAATCCTCTGTCTCTATTCCTCTGCCACCGTACTTCTTCAACTCTCTCCCGAGTTCCTCCACTAATTTTTCTAAATGCTCTTTTTTGAGAATCCAGCCCCTGTTTTCCTTACCAAAGTTTTGTGTCTGTGTCGTGACTTCATTTACTTCAAATGTGATATGTTGGTGCCAGCTGAGGGTTTCTTCTTCGAGTACTTGCCAGTTAGCTATAATTCGGCTTATTTTTCTGCTGCAGAAGAAGAGGTCTTTGTGAGATTTACTTTCGCCCCTAATAAACGTAGGCGCTGCTCCCTGATTTCCTTCTACCAACCATTCAGAGAAAAGTTACCCTCTTTCATCCTCTATTTGGGATCCCCACAGGTATAATTTGGAGTTGAAGTCCCCACCTACGATTACTTCTTCTCTTTGCATTTTTCATATCTGTTCTTAGTGCAGCCAGCCAGTCCGTGAAAGTCTGTGTATCTACGTTTGGATACACTCAGATGTATCCTTTTCTACTGAGAGGTTCTTATTACTACTACTACTACGTTTAGCCTGTTGTCCATGTATAGTTTTGAGTTTAGGGCTTATTTTCTATTAGGCTTCGCTATTATCATGATGTCTGCTTCTTCATCCTCTGCTACTTTAAACATGAGATCCATTGCCTCCCTTTCTTTATCTATTTTGCCTTGGATTACTTTCATAGAGTGCTTGGAAGCCATCCACTCTTCTCCTTCCTCTATTCCTTCAACAGCTTTCTGTATTCTGGACATTTCATCGTCTCAGGTTTGTGTTCTAAAGCGTTGCAAAGGTAACACTCTTGTTCTTGTGCCTTGGCCTGCATTTTCATTTGCAACAGTTCCCGAAACTCTATTTTGGATTTTTTTTCATTACCTTTCACTTTTACTTGTATTACGTTACTCCTTCGGCTGGTTTGATTAATATCATTTCCTCAATTGCTCTTTTACCCCTACTGTTAATTCGTGTCATCCCGCTTCCACCCCAGGTACTCTGAATTCTGACCTTGTTTGTCTGCACTTGCATCTATACGTTCTGCATTCTGCATGAGCATTCCAGTATTTTTCTTATTCTGTTTTCATTTATGCTTCTATCCGCTAGGCAGATCGGCATTTTTCTGTTTTATTCTTCATGTTGTTTATTATCTTCATGATGTTAATGTTAAGCTGACTTTATCTTTTGATGTTTCCCCTCCTTTCTCTGTCATAATAATGCGAATAAAGCTTTCATTGTTTTCCAGTGTGTGTTCTCATTTTCTATGAATCCAACAGTTTTTTGTTTTCCTCTCTGCTCCTTTACCTACGATCAAATAAAATTCTATTGGTTCTATAGTTTGGAAGAGTAGACCAATGTTCTACTCTTTGGTTTGGTTAAGTTGTTCAATCACTTGCTCTGGATATTAAATCGGAGAGATTTTTAAACAAATAAAGGCAGAGATGAAAAATAGTTCTTGTTGATTGTGCTTTTTATACCAACAATGAGTTCTTTGAGGGTTTTAGGAGGGGGGGGGGGGTCGGGGCTTTCCGGCCAATAGAGATTGAGAGAGTTTATGGTTTACGACTTAGTTGGTTTGTGATTTATGTCTTGCGCCAATCTTAGTTAATTTCTTCCTCTTTGTTTACCTTTATTTCTGTACAGGTACTATTAAAAAAAAATCTCTGCAAAAAAATATTTTAGGCCAAACAGCCAAATTTTCAAATTTCTCGCAGTCCCATAATCGACAGTTACTTGGAAGGCACCCTGTATATCCTATAACTTAGCCATTTAAAAGCCTATTAAAATAGAAAAGTTGAAGCACTACACTACATTATCAGACGGCAACAAAATAAGCAAAACTAGGACATGTTGCGTTTACCCTGTTTTGCTTGCGGTGAAAATGAGTTCACCTAAACGTGTGGTTTTAGTAACAAAAGAAAACAGTAATATAAATAAGATTCCTAGAAATAATATAAGTAGAAGAAAGAACCTGGTTGCTGTAAAACGCTGCAATTTTGTTAAAGGTGTAACAGTGATGTCCCATTCAATATTGACTTTCGATAACCGCGACGCTTCATCGCGGGTGCTGTTGGAATATTCAAAAAATCACGAGGTAGATATACATAAAATCATAACCAATTTATTTCGTCTAAAGTTCGTGCAAAAATGATTTACTTTTCACACTAATTTTTGGGTAGAAAGTGACCCAATCAAACCCAAAACCCACCGTTCAACTTAAACCATTAGCTACTGTTGTAGAATTTTTATTATTCGTATCATATAAATTAATGATGAAAAGGGCTAATCGAAGGAGAAAATATCCCTTTGCACTCTCAAATACAGAAATAACTATTTTCAGAATAGCACTGAAAGGATCACCACTGATGGTGGGAACCCCGTTGGTCGCCACGAAGCCAGCTTAACCGTGGGCTACCATGGACCATTCTTACTACAAGACACAGTTCTCATCGATGAACTCACCCACTTCAGTAGGGAACGAATTCCAGAGAGGGTGGTACACGCTAAGGGAGCAGGTGCTTTCGGCTTCTTTGAGGTCACACATGACATCACTGAATATACCGCCGCTAATGTCTTCTCCGAAATTGGGAAGAAGACACCTATTGCGATAAGGTAACAGATTTATAACTAGATTACATATAAGTGAATCATATAATTGAAGTGGTTTAGCGTTGGGTGGTTCGGCCTTCCGTTAAGGAATGACAAAGTTTTGATTGCATTGTTGTCTTCTTTAAGGCCTTTCTATGAGAATAGAGTGTTCATATTTTAACGATTTTCAACCCATCGAGATTTCAGAACGTTGCTATGTAATTAATATCCGTTACTTTTCAAAGCTGTGAAAAAAAAGAAAAAATAGTTGAAACATTGATGGTGTTCTTACATAGAATGGAAAGTAATTTTGTTATCCTTCTAGTTCTCATTGGTAAATAGCAGAAAGGGCGATGTGATAATATTATAAAGGCTGTATTTTTTTGTATTTAAAACACGAAAGGACTCCTTGGTAGCTCACCGCTCAGACATGAACCTTGAACCTCTTATTAATTTTGAATAGAGTTTGTTATTAATTTGAGTTACTTGATGAGACACGATTAATTAATTAAAACGTAGACCGCAGTTTGAAGTTTAATAAGACGCCATTTTTTCCTGGTTGTTTATTTAATATTTTTGATCATCCTTTTAATAGCATTGATATCAAATATGCCTGTCTAATATGAAGTGATGACGACATTGAGATTAGGGTTGGAGAACTAGTTTAATCATCTCATGGATGTATATTGGCGGTAGCAAACAATGGCCGACTTTCTCCTAAATTTGATTCCGTTTTTGACGGAAGTTTACCCTATTTTGTGTCCCGTGATGATGGAATCTCGTTGTCGAATTGCGACATGTTTGTGACGTCACTTTTTACCAATTTCGCCGCCATGTTTGTGTGTCCCACTGTGAAACTCATGGGGCATTATACTAGCCAATTGAAGTTATAGAAAAATATATGCAAATTGACAATTTTCAAATAATTTAATTTCTGCCTAGAAAGGGCCAACTACATATCAAGTATTGTTTAACTATCAATAGCTTTTGTTGAACTGTTTGTTTGCTTGGAGTTTAAACTTAATTTGATAAGTAAAAATGGTCCTAAGTAAATGCAGAAAACTAATATTTTGATTCATATAATTTGCACTCGATTTCACTGAAATTGATGAAAAATTTGACACCAAATAAAACACGTTCTAATCATCAAGAGCTTGATTAACTTTTCCTGTCAATTTATTGTCCAATTAATTTGCAGTGTAACTTATCGCTGGAATTGTTGAAAACTGGGGTCTTTAAGAGACTTAACCTTGTAAAGCAGCCTTTAGACGTACATAATAATAAGAAAAAACAGCAAGTCTATTTATAGATAACAAGGCCTTTGACAACTTCAAAAACCAAAATACTTACTTTATACTATTAAAAACCTATTTGAAAACAGACAACTAGAAGTGCGAATTGATTGAACACCCGTTCTTTCCCTTTTTCTCCGGAACAAGGACTCCCTCAGGGTTCGCCGCTTTCACCCTTGCTTTATAACGTGTATTGCCATAATATATACAATTATCATCTTCCCGATAAAAACCACCTAGACAAAATAGCTTATATACTACAATACTCAGACGACACAGCGCTCATTCTACATGACAAAACCACTAAAAAGGCAGTGGAAACATAATTCCATCACGTCTAGCAACTAAACACAAATACTTGTATTTATCTTATTGTGATACTACCTGAACAAATTTCAAATTTAACTTGAGAACCGTACAGGATTTTGGGTGTTGTACATTTAGATCTATAACATCTAAGTATTCTTTAGGTTTTCCCAAGTGGCTGGAGAACGCGGTTACTCAGACACTTACAGAGACCTCCGAGGTTTTGCTATAAAATTCTACACAGAGGATGGCGTTTGGGATTTGGTGGGCAACAACAGTCCCATTTTCTTTGTCAATGATGCCATTAATTTTCCCATGTTCATGCACGCCTTAAAAAGGTAGACGTACTAAACTTCATTTATTCTAAAATAATGCAAATGTATAATTCGTTCCAAGAAACCCAGTTACCAACATTAGACCAGACTATGACGCTTTCTGGGACTTCACTTCTATGCGAACTGAGAGCACCCACCAAACTCTGCAACTGTTTACTGATAGAGGGATACCTGCCAGTTACCGGAAGATGCATGGATATGGAGCTAATACTTATTCGTTTATCAACTCGGAAGGAGCGTTTTGCTACTGCAAGTTTCATTTCAAGTGCAACCAAGGTGCAGTATTTCCAAAAATATAAGAAAGCAAAAAGAAAGATTGAGAGTTTTATAGGTATTGAGAACCTCACTCAGGCAGAAGCTGACAGACTTGCGGGAGTAGATGGCGACTTCTACGTCAGAGACCTGTACAATGCCATTCACGATGGGAATTATCCTTCATGGAGTTTTTACGTTCAAGTGAGTTAAAATCTATTTTAGCTGGCAAGACTATTGAACTCCCCAATGACGCATAATCTTGGTTAAATTCCTCAAAAAGTTTTGATGTGCTCAGGCTCCGGACTTGTCTATGCTGTGAACTTGCGCACTCGTCTTTTATTTAATCAGTTCTTGAGAAAAGGGTCCATATCCAAAATCCGGGGGTTAGTATATCCTTGTTGTGCAAATAGGAAAGTAAAAGAAAAAGTATACTTTTGCGCCTTTCGTCACAAAATTGTTTACCAATCATGCTGAAAAAGGGAGGGAAAGGGTTTCATGTTAAAGACCACAGAACATATTGCTTACTGGAAGCTTGCTACTTTGCAAGAAAGAGGCTTCTCCTGGAACAATTTGTGGTCTTAAAAAAGGAATTTGCTGTGTTGGTGAGCACAGTTCTTGATAATGGTTCATGTCCAAAATCAGGGGCCGGCATATCCTTGTTGTGCAAATAGGAAAATAAAAGTAAGGAAATACTTTTTTCCCTTGTCACAAAAGATTGTTCATCAATTTTTATGGAAAGAGAGTGAAAGGGTCTTCTATTAGAGACCACAGAATATACTGCTTATTGCTGTGCAACGAAGAGGCTTCACCTGGAACAAAATGTTGCCTTAAAAAAAAATTGCTTAGTTGGAACTGACTTTCCAAGAGCGGACAGCTTACGATCCGGAAAGTTACTATAAGGAGGAACTCAAAAAAGTTCAACGGAGTTGCATAAAGTTAAATGCTAAAAGACCAATTAAGTCAACTGAAAAATTAAGTGAACTGAAAAAACTAGTGAGAATAAGAGCACTGTAACAACTCATAACATTTGCCCAAATGGAAAATTAACCCAGCTAGAACAGAAAATGAACTCAGGAAACGTACAATTGCAAATGATACAAGGAAACCTTCGAAAACTTGAGGCGTTTGAGGAGCCATCCTTACTAGAAATTTGAGACTGAGCTTCCAGCTGGAAAATTCTTCTCAGACCGAGACTCCCAGACCGCATGAAATTGAAAATAGGAAGGCGGTAGATGCAGATCGGAGATCCAATGTAATAAATAATGAAACTAATAAATCACTGGAGAGGCTTTGAGGTGAAACTTTAAACACAAAGGCGAGCAACACGGGACGATCTAATGGCAATCTGCCACAGGTATGGTAACAAAATCAAAAACGACGATTTTCTCTTTTGGTGGACTTTTTTACCCAATAAGACGATTGGCAAGGCTACCTGCGATGACAAAGGAGGTTATCGCATCGACCGAGTGCCGAGTTCCTAATCAGTTTATCCCAGAGTAAAACAGGGTTCTACAAATGGCACGAGGAAACTCTCAACTTATGTAGTTATGTTAGTCCAAGCCTTATCATGTACTGATCATGTACTTGTATGATGATCTGTAGATATAAGGCAAGAACAATTTTGTCTTTTTTGTATGAGAGAGTTCCTTCTATCTGAGGTAATGTGCAGACCTATACAAAATATAGAATTACAACATCAATTTAGACCTATCTGTAACATCACTGGACAAGATAGCACATACCAGTGATGTCGGGAAAAATCCAGCAATGGCCACCAAGATGTTGTCCCTTGTAGATCGGGGTAGCAGGAGTTACGAGTTCTGTTTAACATCAGTTTCTAGAGCTCCAGTTGGAAGCTCTGAAATGTCTTTTGGACAATAGCGACTCCGCAGTTTCTAGGATTGACACGATTGATTTTCTAGCGATGTTGACTTCCAGATCCATTTTGCTATCCATTTGAGCCGGTGAGTGAAATTGAGATGTTTTCTCCCCTCTTATAACTTCGTACCGTTTAGATCCGCTGTTCTGCAGCCCTTCAGGGGTGAAAACTTGATAACGTTCTCTGCCAGATAAAAACAGATCTTGGATTAGGAGGTTTTTATATCGGTACCTGACAAAGGAGATTAGAGAGAGGTTTCCTTCTGTGGAGGACAACTTCTGTGCACAATATTGACTGTGTTTTGCTGATGACGGGAGTCGATCGGTGGAGAACATCATTGGGCGAGAGCTTTGGGGAGAAACAAGCTTGGTGACCACATTAGAGTTAACAACTGGTTCACTGGTGAACTGAGAACAATGGGGACAACTCTGCGTTTTCTCTGTAAGCTTATACTGCAAATACACATAAAAGAAGCTACAAAAGAGCAAAACGATGTATGAGAATTTCTTCTAATGGTAAACTGATTTCTGGACCCTCATATCTACTGTGTGTGGTGTACTTGTCATCATGGCAAATGCACCTGTTATGACCACGACTGCAGTACTGTCCACCATAGCATATTCTCGACCTGATTACCGAAATGCAGAGTTAATGCAGGAAGTGGGGCTGTAGACCCACTTCAGTGCTATTGTCTTTTTTTGCATGCCTACTCTACGTGAGTTTTTCAAGTCAGCCCATTGTCGATGACTAAGTACCGACCCTGAGGCTTCAGCAGCCAAGGTATCGGTCACATGGTGGGTGACCTGAATCCTGTGATCTTCATTTTTCTAATGTAGAGCACAAGCTTGTCTTGTCATCAACAGTCTCAGTACTGTTAGTACGGGTAAAGGCGTGCAGGACAAGGTGGGTCACCCTAAGAGCTCTAACTTGACTCGAGACCTGAGACATTCAATAATGGTATCGTTAGTGCTGCAGTGGCCCTCCGGTTCGGTTCACGGTTCGAGGCGGGACACTACGGTTGGTCCCTAGGCATGTTTTCCTTTTCTTGGAGTTTCGGTTAGGATCACGGTAGACCAAGTTAAACTTAAAAAGGAAAGAATCTTTAACAAGGCTGATAAATGTTTGTAGGGAGAAAGGAAGATATCAATGACGTACCAGCCACCTTCCTATGTTTTCCAATGTATTTAGGAGATCTGAGCAGTATGATGGCGTACTATTTCAAGGCCAACAGTCTTTATTGCTTCTTGCTAAAATGTAATTAAAATAGGTGTTCACCAGGGGTCTGTTCTGGAGCTGCTCCTTTTTTTTCTTTTATATTAACGGTTTATTTGCGGGTCCACTTCACGATCTTCGCGAACGATTCAACTGTATCATCTCTGTTGGTGCCGACCTCGAGGCAGGCAGGAAAGCCTCAGAGTATGCTCTATTTCATGCTGGGCGATGGTTTAAGGCAATTGGTTTTCTTAATGCTGCCAAAATGCAATTACTAGATTTCGGGGTTAGACGCGGATATGTTCAAGTTAGACGAGTCTGAGCTCCATTGGAATGCCTATATTGATCACTATTTTGCAAGATTTGCCTCCAACAACTTTCATCTTCGGGGTTGACGGAGATTGTTCGGGATTAAGGTGATTAAGGACAGACCTACTTTAATTTGTGAAGCTCTGTGATGGAATCTATATTCTAATCTGGAGTCACTGCGTGGGTGCTCACAGGGGTTCCGGGTCAACCTTTCTTACAAATGGTGCTGCAGGGACTC
Source organism: Taphrorychus bicolor (assembly GCA_951812265.1). Taxonomy (NCBI): domain Eukaryota; kingdom Metazoa; phylum Arthropoda; class Insecta; order Coleoptera; family Curculionidae; genus Taphrorychus; species Taphrorychus bicolor. The sequence continues at coordinate 17,831,411 of OX638300.1, forward strand.
CTTCGTGGTACATTAATATAATACCATTACCATGCATCTACATCTTGGAGACTGTCCTCTGTATCTTAAATGGACTAGTTCCATTCTATATATTAATATCATTCCAGTTCCATTAATAACCAGTTCTATATACGTGTATTAATATCATCCCGTTTTTTCCATCCACCCTTATTCCCGATCTCCTTCTTCTTCGGAAAATTAGCCCAAGGGGAATTTTCGTAAACACTTCTCAAGCAGTTTTTGACAAAGACGAAGGAAGTACTGCAGTCCTGCTTCCTTGCAGTTGCAGGCTCAAATGCTACACCTTTTCTTTTTCTATTTATTATGTTGTCTAGGGTTGCATTTCGTGTGCTGTGCTCCTGATAACAACATTCGTTTTAAACATCCTTCCATTATGCAGCGTTATAAACTGACGCTGCTTTGCATAACAAGTCAATGATCTTTGGTGATGACAGTATGACCAAGAGAATTTTACGTTTGACCATCTACACACAAAAAAGAAATGTTTTCTGCTTACCATATAACGGAAATAATACTTTCTCGCATAAAGAAATAGTTTTTTCAGAATTAGTTACTTTGATTGAAACATTAGTGCATTAGTTCAACACACATTATGTCAATTAATATGAGACTATTTTCTTTAAAATATATATATATATATATATATACTCTATTATTAGAAACAAATTTATTATTTTCCTTTCAGATAACTGTATTTCCTCGCAAGAAAATTTCACATAGTTAAATTTATTTAAGGAAGAAATAATATAATTATTTTTAAACCAATAATGTCTTGAATTTACAATATCGTTCTCTTAGTTGGAAGAGACCTAAAATGTGATGTGATGTCAAAACAAAACTTTTTTTGAATGAAACATTTTCTCTGTTCTATAAAAGGTTTTTAATGCACATTTTTGTAATAATAATTTTCCTATTATTATTCTTTGTCATGTTTTCTGCATTTTTTGTTTTTTTTTCTCATAGATATTTGTTTTCTTTGATCTAAATACGACTTTTATTGGATTTCATTCATGGTTTTTCTATTTTATTTATTTTTTTGACAGCTTGCTTTTTGTTTACTCATTTTTCTATTGCATTTATTGTCTCTCCTGTTTGCTGTGGCAGTTCTGCAATAAAGATTCTGGCAATTTAGATATTTGTTTCTCCTCCAAGTCACCAACAAAATGCCGAAACAAAATTTATTGGTGTTTGGAATTGTTTGCGTTTTCTTCTACTATAATTATTTCTGTCTTCACTTTCTTGTCGTAAATTTTCTTTGTCGAAGTTTTTCTGTCTTATTGTTTTCGTCACTTTTCAAATATTCGTTGTTATGTTTTGTACAAAAGTTTTGTTATTTTATTTTTTCTTCTTTGAATTAAATTGGATTTTTAGATCGAAGAGAAGATATTAGATTTCTTTTTTCATTGAGAGAATTTTGACACAAAATTGAAATGTATGTTAATTTGTAATACATATTGTAATAAGAAAAATTTGGTACAAAACTAGAAATATTTTAAATTTATTCCTTTACCTTCAAATTTTGGTCCTAGTCTAGCTTTTTAAAAAAATATCAAAGTTGACATTTTTTTGGTGAAATGACTTACTTTTAAACAATTTTACCCTAATTCTTAAAAGCAAATTTCTTGAAAGACACGACATCTACATTTTTAGATGGTCTGTAATTTGTTAACCAGTTTTGATCACAATCTTGACGTGAACTGGCCTAGAAATTTTTAATCAGATTTTTTTGACAGTTTGATTAATTTTTAACTGATTTTAACTGTAATTTTAATTTGATTTTTTTCAAAGTCTCGAAAGTTGTATATTTACCCTCTCTGAATCATTTTTCACGTATTTTAGCATTAATCTTACCCTGACTTTTTCAAAAAACATAAAAATTGTGTTATTTTTAGGTAAAATGAGTAAAAAAAAAATCGTTCTACTTCTAATCTAAATATCTTCAAGACTTCAAATTTACATTTTTAAGGTTTTTGTATTATTTCATTGATTTTGGCCATAATCTTAATTTCTATTTTTCGAATTTTTTTTAAGGAAAAAAAAAATAGTTTTTTTACATAATAGTTAGGTTGCTTTCAAGTTTAATATTCTTTGTACCCATATACAGTTTGTCCAGTTGGTGCTACGTAGTTACAAATATTTTTTTTCGAAAAGTTTATTAGACTTTTGTGTTGGGTGTGAAAAATTAGTTAAAAACAAATAGAAACTTTGTGGGTGTAGTTTGAAAAATTAGGAAATATCTCAAAACTGTTTTAAAAATAAAAACAATGAGGTGCATAGTTAGAAAAATAAAGACGTTAATAGATATCTTAGGAACAGTATAAGGCTCTACGATATTCATTAGACGATTGTGTTAATTCGTTTGTATATTTTGCAAAAGAGCAAAATTATTCAATATCTTGAAAACAGTTTGAGGTTACCAAGATTTCGATAAACGATTGAAAAATCAACTAAAAATTAATACAAACTTAATGGTATATTTTGGAAAATTAGAATATTCTTTAATATCTTAGAATGGCTTGAGGCTCCAAAAAATGCATTAGACTACCACGTTTGTATAGAAAAAACGAGCTATTCACAAACAGAAAATTCGTGATCGATTTTGGAAAATAAAAAAATGCTAAATATCTCGAGAATCGTTTGAGGTTTTAAAACTTGTACTTAACCATTGTTTTAATTGAAAATAATTAGCTAAAAAGGAATACAAACTTAATGGATTTGTTTTGAAAAGTTCGAAAATTATTAAATATTTTGAGAGCGGCTAAGACTTCAAAAAAATACATTAAACTACCATGTGTGTTTGAAAATATGAGCTACATAGAAACAGAAACTTTGTGATCGATTTTAAAAAATAAATAATTTGTGTAAATGTCTCTAGAACAGTTTGAGGTTTCAAAATTTGGACTGAATCTTTGTTTTAATTGGAAATAATTAGTTGAAAATCAATATAAGCTTTATGGGTTTATTTTGGAAAATTAGAAAATTATTAAAAATCTTGCGAACGGCTTGAGACTCCAAAAAAATGAATTAGACTACCACGTTTGTTGGGAAAAAAAGTGAGTTACCCAGAAATAGAAACTTCGTGATCGATTTTGGAAAATGGAAAATTGTGGAAATAATATAAATAAAAGTGTAAATAACTCGAGATCAGTTCGAGGTTTCAAAACTTGGACTAACCTTTGTTATTAATTGGAAACAATTATAAATGGCTTAAATAAAATGTAATGGTTATCGTTCGGGACTAAGACATACTTTACCAAAATATTTTTAATTAAAAAAACAGTTTTATGTAATTAGTTATTCACGTATTAAAGCGAATAGATTAGTATTTTTCTTAAAATAATTTTATTCGAAATGTGTCTTCATTTAAATTGTAAGCGATATCTGTGTAAGACAGACACAAATTTAATTATTTTGTCTGAAAAAAACGTATTTGTTTACCCGTAGATATAACATCAAATAAACATTTTACAGAAATTTGACAAAAAAAAGACATATTTTGTTCGTAAGAGAAAACAATAAGGAGATTATGAGAATCTTTAAGAAAAACAAAACTGATTGTCTCTTTTTACATGAACAAAATGAAATTTGAAGTAAGACAATCGTTAAAAAATGCAATTTTTTTCTAATAAATAGAATGCACTTATTCGTCGAAGAAGAATTTGCTTGATTTGATAAAACAAAACATTTTTTAAACAAAAACAGTAATTTTTAAAAGAACGGATTTTCTTGTATCAAAAAAATATATCTATGTGTGTACTTAGTAAAAAGTTGCTGTAACGCTACTACTCTTGTAGGGAGGTGTTTCTCTATGAAAAAAACCTCTTATTCCCTTGCCTGTAGTGGGCTGTCACTGTATCGCACTTACTTATTTTATGCAGAAAGGATGCTGCTAACATGAAGAGCTTTACCACTGCAGCAGTCTTCGATATTGCTGTGCGTACGGTCATGACACCTGCCTCTTCAGTATTCTATATCCTCTTAATACTTTTGCTTTCATATTTTGCTTATGACCTTGGTCATAAAGTTACTTTGGTTGGTGCTGTTAATAAGATCGTCTTTGGGCAATTTTTACTGTATTCGATATTGAAAACAGAATTTTTTTAAAAATTGTGTGCGGTTTAAGTATTTTTACATGACGTGCAGTTAGAATATCCAGGAAATAGTATTGTACCCAAAGGGGCGGGGAGGGGGAGGGGGGGTTCGATTTGTTTTGTGAAGGGACGGGGTTCCAATCATACGAAAGCGGAGATACTGCAATTGCATCACAATTTTTCAGTATTTTTTTATCGTTACCTATTATATATCGTTACCTGTGGAATAAAAAAAGTGCATCGTAACTGTAGAAAATTTTGCACTCTTCAAATCTTAACTAAACCTAATGTTCCGAATCCCACAAACGTCATAATAAAGTTTCATTAACCTTAAATCTTCAAAATATTGATTTGTTTACAGATTATGACTCCAGAACAAGCTGCCAAAAGCCCATACGACCCGTTCGACAATTCCAAGGTCTGGCTTCATGGAGATTATCCTCTGATTCCTGTTGGTAGATTCGTTTTGAACAAGAACCCCATCAACTATTTCGCGGATATCGAGCAGATAGCATTTGACGTGGCTCATATTATTCCTGGTAAGCTAAAATAACAAACAGCTGTAGTTTCTCATTGGAGTTTTTGCACAAAAATATTTTGTGAATTGAAAATCTTCCTACTTTATACGTAACGGCCAAACTGTTAATAAAAAATTGCAACTTGGTCCTGTAAAAACCGATTTTACAAAAAATAATAAAGGGTCTAATTAAAAATTGATTTTGGCAATGGTGCTTCATTAAATCGACTGGATAATCAGGGAGTTAAAAATACATTTTTTGGGTAAAGGACGCTTAAAAATATATGATGTGTTTACTATTTACAATAACGCCCACCGTGGTGAAAATTTCGACATGTCCCATAGTATTTTTAGACCATCACATTGTCACTGTTTTAATAAATATATTGAGACATGCTGGTCGCGCGATTAATATGTTTTACTCATCAACCTGGCAATGGGCGACAATGAATCAGGTGGATTAGTTCATCTTGTCCTGGAATAGCACTTTTGGCTCTCTATTTACGTATAGGTTTTAAGGAGAACTGATTAATCGTAACTCTCTGTATAACAGGAATCGACTTCTCGCCGGATAGAATGCTCCAGGGAAGAATATTCAATTACGGTGACACTCAGCGTTACAGACTGGGCATAAACGTTGACCAACTTCCTGTAAACACCCCAATAACACAGGTAAGTTGTGCTCTAACAAGCAAAATGTAGCTTCGATCGGAATTGACTTTAATGTAAAGCCATTTGTCATACTTATCGTTCAAAGCAATTAAATTTATTTTGAAAAGGAGCTCATAAATTCCTTACACTATTTTGAAAGTATAGTGTTAAGTAATAACCTGTTACAGTTATTGCCGTTAATCTTCGAAGCTATTAAAACGTCAGTCAACTTGTTGGAGAGAGTCTATTTTCTTGGTAACATGAAAATAAGTGAGTAGATGGATATTCTTAGACTTCTCACTTTATTTAGAGGATAACTTTAAATAATGCAGGCTGAAAGTGTCTAAAAAATGACTCAATGTAGATTTGGGAATTGTTTGCAATTGCAATCTAGTATGTCTTGCTTTTGTTTTTTTGTTTGAAACAGCAAATATTTTAATTGAAACCGCTGAAGAAGGGGAAGATTTAAGTTTTCAAATTTCCCAAAAAATGCAATAAATAGTAGTTGACTTAAGTTTGGGCACTTCAGGCTATTAATGCCTCTTATATCGGTTAAAGTTAATAAGTTTCCTGAATGACAGGAAGTTGAAAGTGAGAGAAGGAAACACTTTACCATTCGTCTTTACATCCAAGCAAGGAATACCACAGGGGTTATCTTTATCCCCTTTACTCTGCAGTATATACAGCTATGATATCTGCAGTCATAATCGGCAAATTTCTCAGGAAATAGTCCTATTCTCTTACCAGAGGCCACACTCTCTTGCAGACTACATAATCCTAATTGCGCAATGACTTTTATCTAAACAAAGCAGATAGTATTCTTGACCGACTAGTATGAACAGGTGAGATTGATCACCTATTTTATCTAAAGTGCATGTCATAGATTAAAGATGTTGTTAACAAGATTACTTTATGGTGCGCATCCAAACGAATCCTTCAAAGACCCAAGTCATTATCCTCTATCATTCTCTCTAGATTAGTATCTAGATTTTTTAATTGGAAGTTAAAGATAATTAATTATATTATATAAGTAGTTATTAACAACTCATTTAATATCAAGCCCTACAATAGCTATATACTCTAAACCTAATTTCATTTCAAACAACAATCTTTGATACCAAAAAAGACCATGCGATCAAAAGAGCTAAACACTTGAAATATAACAAACAAAGTAAAAGAGATATCTATCCTGAATGCTTTAAGATCATACCAAGTGATATATGGGCCCCCTATTAAAGGATATACATTCTCTCCATAAATTCAATATGTGCCACAACAGTATGTTGAAAGTTGTCTAAGAATAATGACCAAAATAAGACATGCAACAAGTCATATGCACCCCCCATAATTGAGGTGCTCCATCACCGTACAGGAGTGGTAAGACTCCTTACTTCATAGATCTCTCCAACTCCATTTATCAACCTCATTAGGCTCCCGGAACCTGGAGGCGATACAGGAATTGATTGTTTTTTGGCATCTCAAGGTTACGCCAAGAAAGAGTTCCTTACAGAGATCGCATTGCCATCTGTGAGAAACTTTATATCCTTTTTGTAATATGTATGCCTCTATTCCATGTAGAACATGGAGTAGATGCATATATATTACAAAAAATACATACAAAATTTCTCACAGAGGGCGATGCGATCTCTCTTGAAATGCCAGAAAACAGTCAATTCCTGCATGATCTCCAGGTTCAGAAGACCTTCTGAGGCGAGATAGATTTTTCTTTTGATACTTGGTAATTTGTTAACGTATGCTGACGGAATTTGTTCAGATCAGAGACTAGTAACTTCAATTGTAACCCCACATGTGACTCGTACCGTTAGGAGGGAATAGCTCTCCTTTTGGTCGTGCAAGAACCTGTGCGGCAAATCATGGAGGATGGGACCCCAACAAACTATGTGGCTATACGTGACGGTAATAAGACCGAAAATTATGTATGGGACCATAGTTTGGTATCGAAAAAGCAGACAGAGCTCCACCAAAGCTAAACAGCAGCCCACGGCAGCCATGGAGCGCATGCTCGACCTGCTTCCACTTCCAATACTCCTGGAGCGGGAAGCAATTAAGGCCTCCCGTTCCAGGGCGACATACCGTAAAGCGTAAAGGCGATATACCGGCTGTAACAAGTTATGATGAACATAGCACCGCACCCATTCGATGGTTGGACCAACCATGCCCAGACTGGCTTGGAAGGCCTTTTGATATTGAACATGGTCTCCGAGCTAATGGCATCAAAACGTACGGGAGCAGTGTACGGGAGATCGGATGGCATCTGCATAGCAGAGCGCCTGGGCCGATTCACCACAGTGTTTTAGGCAGAGATATAAGCCATTGAATTGTGTGCCCGACACCTATTAGAGGGGGGAGGACACAATAGATCAATAAAGATCTGCTCGGATAGTCGGCTGCGCTTCTAGCGCTTATGTCTTTGCGCTGCAATTCCAAAATTATTTGGAAATGCCACAGGACTCTGAACACCCTATCGGAGGAGAACAGCGTCACACTGGTATGGATCCCGGGCCATCGTGGTCACGAAGGCAATGAGAGGGCCGACTTTCTAGCTAGGAGGGCGGCTCTGCATTTGTAGGCCCGGAGCCGGCACTGGAAGTCCCATACTCTCTGGTCAAGGCTGAACTCCAGAAATGGAGCAATGACAAGTCCCAGGACTAGTGGGAGAACCTACCCGGACTATCACACCCCAAAAAAATTTATCACGGGAGCAGGGAGGGTAAAAGCCCATCAGACTAAATAGGAGTCAAATCAAAGTGGCCACTGCACTTTACACAGGTCATAGCTGCCTAAGATCTCACATGCAGAGACTATGTGACTACCCGGCTATCGCCAGATTGAGATACTCACTGTTGGGAAACTTGAACATTGAACCTCAAGATGCAAACGCAGTGTCGCCCGAGAGACTCACCAGATTAGTTGAGGGTCTTGGCATAATGGGTGACAAATAGTGCAGTTAGCAGGGTAAATCTTGCTGGTAACACTTCCAGTGAGCCACGGTAGACCGCAGGTCGTGGTGGAGGACTGTATAGGTCCACTCACATTGAATACAATACACTACACAACTTCAATTGTAACTCATTGGTTCTCCACCACCAGAAAATATCACGGGTTTCTCTTCAGGTTCCGTCGGAAGCCTGTTCTTCCTGTTCTACATTTAGCTTCTTTCTTTATTCTTTTTTGAGAAACACTGCTAAGCACGGTTTCCTTGTGTTTGTCCACGCTTTGTCCGTTTTTGTTTCAATGTACGTCGCTCCCCGTGGTTGTTCTGATGGACAATAAACATCGTTACTACCTGACGAAAAACTTCTACAATTTGACTGGAATAGGTAAGGGAGTTCATTCGTATTTAATGGAATTTTTAATTTGTTAAGTGATATGTGTTTGCATATTTTTATGGCGTCTTTGTTATTGTGTTTTTAAATTTTTTTTTAGCCTTGAAAAAGACGTAAAATAAACGTCGAAACGTCGGCAATTTCTGCGGAAGCGTGGAAGTTTTTATTTTGGGTCCTTCTGCCGCTCCTTTCTCCTGTAAATTAAAATCTTGAGGACGCTACACCTAAACCACCATTTATTCTTTTTCTACATTCTTCCGGATAGCTCCACCTAAGGTGACTTCAAGAAATTGTTCTATTTCATTGGTTGGTATGAAATCCGACCAATTCCTGCTTTTTAACTTAAGCTTGAGAAGTTTCAGTTCAGGGAATTCTCCCATTTCTGGTCTCTTTAAAGCCTTTCTTAATTTGACGTTTGGCAATTTGACTACATTGGGAGTGAGATCAGTCACTAGATTTTTGAGGCTTAAAAATTGTTATGGGAAGAGGTTCTGTTACTGGAAGGTATTTCTAAATTCATTGTTTACAAATGCTCCTCCCTTCTTAAGTTTTTTCAGGTTGTCATCCCACTTTTCCAGGTCTTCAGTCTCAGTCAGCTTTTTCCTCTTCTTATGGGATTACGGCCTTGTGTTCTCAAACAATAAACATACCATTGACCTTGACAACCTCCTTTTGTCTTAAATGCCTTTCAAATGATTTTGTACTTTGTTAAGATTCACCATTTATTCATTTGTCTTACCAACATTTTGCCAAATTATAAACAATACATTATAGGGTATGTAACTTAACCTGCTTATCGATGTTTTCATAAGAAAAACATTAATTTCTCAGTCTTACCAACGTTTTAAAACTCATTTAACCTCTCACCAATAATTATTAAATCACCTTTCCACAACAAACAATAGTTATTTTCAGGAAAAATATTTTTTTAACAACATTTGTTTAATTATAACTCAGATACATAATTACAACAGAGACGGACATTCGACTATCAACAGTCAAGGAGGTGCTCCCAATTACTTCCCCAACAGTTTCAACGGCCCCCAAAACGACAAAAGAGCCCGGGCTTTAGCTCCGAGGATTCCCCTTACTGGCCTCGTAGACAGAACCGATTACGGTTTAGTGGACAATTACTCACAGGCGAGGCTCTTATGGACAAGGGTAATACCTACCTGCATGAATTAAGTTTCTTTGTGAATAACTTTGTGTGACCTCAGGTGATTAAAGAGGACGAAAGACAGAGGACCATAGAGAATTTATTGAGCTGGCTGCGGCAAACCAATCCTGTTATCGCGGAAAGGGCCATTGCTAACATGTTTGAGAAAGTCGATGAGGAGCTCGGAGCCAGGTTGAGAGAGGGGCTCAGGCAGCACCAGCAGCTGTCTTCCTCAACTCACGTTCTTTTATAAAACTCAAGTTTTAATGGCATTTAACAGTTTTTATTGGTTCAAGAAAATAAATTAGCACACGATAGATTTCCTATTTCTTATACAAATAAGCCCCATTGACAGACCTCATATAGGATTTCCCTTAAAGCCTTCTGCGCTCCTAATAGCTAAAGATCAAGTGTGGCACTTTCGACAGCAACGTCAGAGCCTCATCCTCTTAACGTTGCCCCAGGCTCTCACCCCCTGCTCACCTTACCACCTACCACCCCTTTAATTACTTTTTGATGCCCACGTATACGTGAATGATTTCCATAAGTCATTCTCCTTAAGGGAATTTAAGTTCTAATTTTATCGCTTCTGGAACAAGTTGTTTCGAGCAAACTCTTCATAACTGATTTAAAGTTTGAATGTTATTTATATACTATAATTTAAACCCCACAATATTATTAATTAGTTCAAAACTATAATATGTGGAATTACTATCAGAAAGGGCCTATTTAATAGTAGGAATGGGTTGGGTGCACTCATGCGTGAATTTATTGGAAATGAAATCCACATAAGTATTAAGAGAACAGAAGTCTCTTGAAGATGGGGCCTCACATGTGCCTGGTGGTTAGCATGTATGGGAGGATTTATTGATTCGTCAAGTGTGAAATTAATCGAATGCCCCTTGTTCAATAAAACTGCGAGCATATAGTAAAGAAACATAATGTGGGAAGTTTCTTCTTAGCCTGACCCACATCCTGAACAGGCATAAACAACGTAAAATATGTTGTATTATACAAATTAACTTTTCCTCTTTACGACCCGTTTGTATATTTTGAAAATTACTTTTCTCGGATCTCTCAATCTCTTCGGGTACGAGAAGTAGCAATTAACTCAACTCGGCCCATTACGTACTCGTTCTGTTATAAACTCTGTGGCAGTCCTGCGGATACGCGGTGTTGAAACTTAATAGTAAACAGTTCTGGATCCGACTCGCGAGTTACTAAAAATACCATGGACATTTTCACGCCGATCCTACACAAATAAATATTTGGAAAAAATAATAAATAGGTAGCAATTTGGTATTAATTGATATTGCTGCTCGGTGTGGCTGATTGATTTTGAACCGAACTAATTAAATTCGTGAAGTGGTTATACCGTGTGCTTGTGCACGATGATTAACAGATGCTTGAGTATTGAAAAGACGTGTGCCTTAAGACTTACACTAATTAAAGTTTGCATACATCGTGCAAATTTTAATACCTACTGTTTACTCTCCTAAAAATATGGGAGATATTAATGAAGTGTGCACGAAGTATAGGCCTTTTCTTTTCCCATCTACCCAGCTGGTAGTTTTAAAACGTGTTTTAATTTTCTGAAAGGTTTATCAATTGATACGAAGCGTTGAATTTGAGTGTCTCAGCTCAAACCCGTTGTCCTCTGATGTATTCATTCCACTCTGCCTGAAAGGGTTATTGTAATAGAGCATTCAGGAAGTCGAAATTTCTACACTTAATTTCTGTTAACAATCATGGCCTGAATACAAAAACAACATTTCAGATAACCAAGTCATCATCATCATCTAGCGCTACAACCCTGGGTGGGTTTTGGCTGACTGCACAACTCTTTTCCAATTGATACGGTCTTCCAACAATTTTTGGTCGAAAGTCTTTTTCTTGTTGGCACCTCTTCCCACACCAATCTTACAAGTCTGTGTACGTGACCTGCCCATCTTAATCGTTGGGATTTAATCTCTTGCACGATATCGATATCGTTGTAGAGCTCCTTTATTTCAATATTCGTTATAATAAGATATCGATTAGTCGTCGGATCGTGGTGGTCTCCGAAGATTTTCTTGAGAATTTTTCGTTCAAAACGACTGAGTTTTTCTTCGTTTGATTTGGTTACTGTCCACGTTTCACATGCATATTATGTTATTACTGGCCTGACAATAGTTTTATAGATTTTAGTTTTTGACGTTCTAGTCAGGTTCTTCGAATTCATAACCTTGTTAAATCCGTATAGGCAGCGGTTTGCAGAATGAATTCTTCCTTTGATTTATTCAGTAACGTCATTATCAGCAGTTATTGTAGCTCCAAGGTATTTGAAACGCTCTAGCCTATCAAAATTAAGAGTGTTGATTGTGACATCTTGTCCTATTCTACCTCTTCGTCCCGATCTGTTTATACAAATGAACAAATGTATTTCGTTTTTTCCTCGTTGACTTTTAGTTCCACTTCACTTTTTTCAATCTTGTTGAAAATATCTTTTACGGATACGATGGCGTCTCCAATGAGATCAATGTCATCTGCGTATGCTTGCAGTAAATTGGGACCTTTAGATGTTAGCAGTTCGGTTTTTATTTCGGCTGCTCTCACGGCTTTCTCTAAGACGAGGTTGAAAAGTAGTGGTGATAGGGCGTCGTCTTGTTTAAGCCCACTGTGTATTTCGAAACTACTTGATAGACTGTTGTTTACTCGTACTTTAGACACTCCGCCCTCCATTCAAACTTTGGTCATCTGAATGAGCTTTTTTTAGTATTGAGAATTCCGACATCGCATTTCATACTTGGCTTCTCTCTATGCTATCATATGCCTGTCGGAAGTCTATGAAGAGATTATGTACCGATCGATTATATTCCCATCCTTTTTCTAGGAGCTGCCTCAGTGTAAAGAGTTGGTCTATTGTGGACCTGTTTGTCCTGAATCCGGCTTGGTATTCTCGTAGCAGGTTTTCTGCATATGGGGTAGTCTGCATAGTAGGATGTTTGAGATGTAGTGTTTATTAGCGAGATTCCTCCGTAGTTGGAGCATTTTGATTTGTCCCATTTATTGTGGATGGGCGCAATGATGCTTTCTCTCCATCTTGCTGGTATTTTTTCTTTTCCCTAAATAAGAGTTACTAATCGATGAATTTGTCGATGCAGTGCGTCTCCCCCATATTTTAGAAATTCAGCCAGTATCTCGTCCGAGCAAGGTGTCTTAGAGTTCTTTAATTTATTTATTACTTTTCTTGTTTCAATTAGTTCTTCGTCGCTGAGTATCATGCGGCCTTGGTTGTCCTTCAGTGTTGGGATGGATCTGGACTTAAGACCTCTCTCTTTCAAAGAAACTGCACTGTAGTATTCTCTTGATCCAGGTTTGCGGCGATTTGCTTCCATTGCTTCATACTTTTGTGCTTCATATTTTCTTTTCTTCACTCTAAATAGTGTTTTTGTTTCTTTCCGGCAGATTGAGTACTTCTCTCTACTTTCGTTTGTCTGTAGTTGTATCATTCTCTTCCTTACTGTTATTCTTTTTCCTAGCCACTTTCGGAATTCTTCGTCAAACCGTGTTTATGCTCTCTTTCTTTTGCTTTTTCCAAATACTGTTCCAGAAGCAACAATTTATTTACATTTTTATCCTTAAGCGCACGCCTATGCACCGATCTAGACTTCATTTTTTAGCTGTCATGTAAAATTATTATTATTGACATTGACGATACAGTTTTTGGGGCTCTCCAGTTTTTCGTAATTTAGACGCAACTAACTCTTTATATGCCGCGCCAGGCGATTATTTCTTATAACTTTCGTTAAGCAATCAGTTAGAATTTGCTACCAGAGTTCCTGTGAAGATGCATTAAGTGAAAGAGGCTTCGGCCATAAATTCAGTTGGATTCGTGACCAGAATCCTTCTTAGTCCCACTTCAGCTTAGTCATTGGGCTTTGAACCATTGTTGATGCTGGTCAGTTTTACCCGTTAAAACAACACAATTTGGACTTTAAGCCATGTAAGTTTACTCCGTTACTACTGCTACCAGGCTGAAGTTAGATTCAGATTTAGATTCAATATTCAGATTTTTACAACGGACCAGATAAGTACTGAACATAATGAAAAAAATATATATAAATGGGTTCTGACAAACTACCATGCACGCATATGCACTTTTTAAACCCTACTCGAGACTTACGCGAAATAAATTCGTAAGGGGTAAAATCTACCCCCTCTTGGAAAAGCAATCAAATTCAAAATTCTGCAAATATGACGTTGTGCACTACTCTAGTAAGGAGAAGGAGGCAGGCCTATATGCATATTGTAACACCCTATGTGAGATTAATTCGAAATAACTTCGTAGGGGGTATAAATTACCCCCACCCCGAAAAGAAGTAAAACTCAAAACAGCGCAAACCTGACGTTGTGCACTATTCTAGTAAATAGTAGGAGGGAGGCCTAGATGCACTTTATCACACCCTATGCAAGATTCATTAGAAATAACTTCGTGAGGGTAGAAACTACCCCCACCCCGAAAAGCAATAAAACTAAAAATAGCGGAAACCTGACGTTGTGCACTATTCTAGTAAACAGTAGGAGGGAGGCCTAGATGCACCTTATCACACCCTATGCAAGATTCATTCGAAATAACTTCGTGAGGGTAGAAACTACCCCCACCCCGAAAAGCAATAAAACTCAAAATAGCGGAAACCTGACGTTGTGTACTATTCTAGGAAATAGTATGAGGGAGGCCTAGATGCACTTTATAACACCCTATGCAAGATTCATTCGAAATAACTTCGTGAGGGTAGAAACTACCCCCACCCCGAAAAGCAATAAAACTCAAAATAGCGGAAACCTGACGTTGTGCACTATTCTAGTAAATAGTAGGAGGGAGGCCTAAATGCACTTTATCACACCCTATGCAAGATTCATTCGAAATAACTTCGTGAGGGTAGAAACTACCCCCACCCCGAAAAGCAATAAAACTCAAAATAGCGCAAACCTGACGTTGTGCCCTATTCTAGTAAATAGTAGGAGGGAGGCCTAGATGCACTTTATCACACCCTATGCAAGATTCATTCGAAATAACTTCGTGAGGGTAGAAACTACCCCACCCCGAAAAGCAATAAAACTAAAAATAGCGGAAACCTGACGTTGTGCACTATTCTAGTAAACAGTAGGAGGGAGGCCTAGATGCACTTTATAACAACCTATGCAAGATTCATTCGAAATAACTTCGTGAGGGTAGAAACTACCCCCACCACGAAAAGCAATAAAACTCAAAATAGCGGAAACC